>JAYESD010000011.1:146343688-148804039 GCA_036927565.1 Tuctoria greenei
TGGGGGCCGAACGGGGGTGCCAGTCGGGTGGGGGCACCAACGGGGAGGGGGGGCACCGACGGGGGATCGGACGGGGACGCTGACGGGGGGGGGGGGGGGGGGGGTACTAACGGGAGCGCCTACGAGAGTTGGACGGGGGCTCTGGCCAGACGAGGGCGCTAACGCGGGGGGGGGGGGGGGGGGGGGGGGCAGACTTAGGCGCCGGCTAGGCGGCAGCTAGCAGAGGGCGGGCGGGAAGGCGCGGGTGAAAACTGCAACCCACACTGCACATAGTTTTGGGTTTTCGCGTGGGGCCTGCTTAAGAGTGTCGGTTGGGATAAGGCCGATGCTCTTAGAGCCTGAGCCGGCCGGGCCCCGCCTTAGAAGCGTCGGTTGAACCGACTCATTTAATATGTATGTGGGTTCTCTAAATCTAACCGACACATTTAATTTATGGGTGTTGGTTTTCTTAAACCGACACTCTTAATCGTTTTAAATGCGTTGAGGCCGACGCCTCTTAACGGACACCTTATCCCACGTTTTTTGTAGTGCGTACAATAGGTGGGTGAACCATTGCAATGGCCAATGGTTCGCTTGATGGCCAGACGAATCATTCATCTGCAGGGTTCACCTCCAAGAATTTCGAACATCATTTTTTAGAATTAAAATACTTTTGTCTCGTCTACCTTGGTTGCATGCATGCCGAGCAAATCGTCTCTCTACATGCATGTGCAACTCTAATTCATACACTTCTTTATCTGTAAGGTCTCGAGGTGCATGCACTAAAAAATAAACCTTTACTCTGTGCATGAACGTAGTGAGACACACTGTTACAATAAGCTTCATCTTAAGCGGCTCTAAACGTATTATTACATACAGTTTTTAAAACCATCTGAAACGAAGAGTTTGTGATAATATACAATTTTACAGAAGGAAACTAAGACCGCTTGTGAAATGGAGTTATCACAGACGATTCTTTACCTACGACTAGCCGCCTGTGAAGACTCTTTAAATAATCGAATTATCAGAGGCGGTTCTTTACCTATGGCTAGCCACCTGTGAAGACTTTTTATCACAACCGGTTTGTACAATAAATTATTGCTATATAAAATAAAATAATATTGTTCTGTTTTCCTTCCCTTCATATACATGTACGGACATCTCGTCTTTCTACGTGCATGCATGTGTGCCTCCAATTAATACATTTATTCACTCGCAGTGAAGGGCTTGAGGTCCATGCAATAAAAATAACTAATCTTTACTACCTTTGTTGCATGCATGCACGAGCATTTTGGAGCTGTTTGGTTTGTAACTTACCTTATCAGAACTCGGCAATGTCAAAACGCGACCAACACAAATTTGTTGGTAAATAAATATTTTGATTATAATATTACCAATATTTTTACAATTATTTGTATGATATTTGAGATCTACGTACTATTATTTTTTAATGAAACATATTCAAGTGAGATCTTATTTCGTAGATCTAATTACAAGGAATTGAATGGTGCAAACAAAATTTAAATTAAATTTACGGATTTTAAAATATCTTTGTTTCAAACTACTGTCTTGGATCGAGTGCCAGCATTGC
The DNA here is from genome assembly GCA_036927565.1 of Tuctoria greenei. Classification (NCBI taxonomy): domain Eukaryota; kingdom Viridiplantae; phylum Streptophyta; class Magnoliopsida; order Poales; family Poaceae; genus Tuctoria; species Tuctoria greenei. Next base: position 146,345,259 of record JAYESD010000011.1, read on the forward strand.
TGCTACCTCATTTCCTCCTCCGGTGGCGGCACGTTACAGCACGGCGAGCCTTTTGCTTGCCGCCAATTTGTTTAGCTCTCTAGTTCGTTGTTTGTTGCCAAATCTCGTGGGTACTTAAAAAATTGGTAAGATTTATACTCGTCTTCTTCATGCGTGATGGCTCCAATTAACACATTTTCTACAACGGTGATTTAGGTTAGTGAAACAAAACATTTCCAACATTAAAGTTTTAATTATTTTTATCACATAAGACATAGGGAAAAACGGTAATGAGTTCAAAAATCTGGTGGGTTGCTCGATGGCTAGCGACCCATCCACCTTGGAGTTGCGTGAAAAATTGCCAAACAATAAAATTTTTGGACGGCTATGCTGCCAATGATTCGTTCGACCATCGGGGAATCATTGCTACATGGAATATCTATTTCTGTAATATTTTAACTGATACTCCATTTTAAAATTTGAATAATGTAATAATATTTTTTAAAAATTGAGGATCTCGGCGGGCGGCCATCATCAGTCCATCCCTCGCCCGTACAGATAGTAGGCCCATATGTTGCTGGACAAAAAGCCCATCTACAAATGAATGCGCTCTCGCAAAGCCAAGCCATGAGCCATGCCCATCACCCGCCTTTCAGGTAACACCCACCAAATTTTTGAACGCCAAAAAAGTTTTGCGGCTCCCCGAAATGGAAATCTTCCCACGCTCCACGCCTCCCCCTTCCCCAGCCCCAAAGAAATCCAACGGAACAGGGAAACCACCATGCCGTCGAATACCAGGTAACCTAATGACCAGTGGTTTCTGACGCGCTGCTCGACTCGACGTATGCTCGATTGCAGCATTCCTTAGTGGAGCACAGTAACCCACAAATTTACCTAACAGTGGCATGCCGGATTCGGGCGTCCCTTTCGTCAAACGAATCAGACCCAATCAAAGTTGCACCCTTCTTCGAGCAATGCGGTTAGGTTGTCTAATCAGAACAACTAATCGATCTAATCCACGATTACGATTCACAAGAACATGGTTAATTTGCAATTCGATGGACAAGGCAAACTCCACAACCACGGAATTAAGAACCAAAGTAGCATAACACCAGAACAGGAACATAATAGCAGTACTAATATAATTAACTTGTTCAACCAGCATTCCATATTCCATCATGCTGGCAGGAGGAGCAATGGCGACCGGGGAATCATTAGCGGAGGTCTTGGCTGCCTTGGACGGGCGAACGCGGGGCTTTGGCGCCACGGTCTTGGCCATCACCTTCGGGGACACTGGCTTGGGCTTGGCTGCGGTCTTGGCCTTCGCCTTTGGGGACACCTTGGGCATGGGGGCGGGCTTGGCCACCTTCGCCTTGGGCTTGGTGACAGCGGTGGAAGGCTTGGCAGCCTTGGGATTCTTCGACTTGGCGTCGACGACAGGGGTTGCGGCGAGCTTGAACGAGTTCTTGACCTTGGCCAGCTTGCTCGCGGTGACGAGCTTCTTGAGCTGCCCGGAGAGGAGCTTGCGGAAGTTGGGCGGCAGGTTGGCGCCGTGTTTCTCCTCTGCGTACTTGCTGATGGCCACCGAGCTCGACCCGATCCTCTCCTTGAGGGCCACGATAGCCTCCACGATCATCTGCACCACGACGAGCATGTCTCTTTAGATTGAATCACAAAACATACGAAGGCAACAAAAAGTAATCAAAATCTTTCAAAAATAAAAACTATTTGCACCAAATTTTCAAATCAAAAGCAGCATGAAACCATTGCAAATGAGGAGCCCATTCCCCTTACCTCGGCATAGGGTGGGTGCGCCGTCGGCTTCCTCCGACATGCTTCTTCTCCTTGGGCGCGTTCTTCGCCTTGGCCGGCTTGGCCGCCGCCACCCCCATCTCGCTCGCCGGCACCTCGGTCGCGACAATTTCCAACATCGCCATCACGCTACTCCCGGGCCTATGATGCGCTATATGAGAGGCTAGGGACAAAAGAAGGCGAAACGAATATATACAAGATGGCGAAACTTCGCGAGAGAAAGGTGAGAGATCTCAACCAAGTCAAATGCATTAAGGACGAGGCAGGCCAAATTCTATTGAAGGAGTAAGAAATTAGGAACAGATGGCGGGACTACTTCAATGGACTATTCAATGACGGGAATGAGAGTATTAGGTTCGAGTTGGATGACTCATTTGATAACACCAACAAACGATTCGTGCAGAGGATACAAGAGTCTGAGGTTAGAGAGGCCTTAAAAAGGATGAAAGGAGGAAAGGCCCGCGGCCCTGATGATGTCCCCATTGAGGTGTGGAGATGTCTGGGGGATGTAGCAATAGTATGGCTCTAAACTATTCAATCACATTTTTCAGTCAAACAAAATGCCTGAAGAATAGCGGAAAAGTATTTTAGAACCCATCTTCAAAAATAAAGGAGATGTTCAAAGTTGTACTAATTACTGAGGAATTTAGCTCATGAGTCACATTATGAAGCTCTGGGAGAGAGTGATTGAACACCGCTTGAGGAAAGTGACCAATATCACTAAAAATCAGTTTGGTTTTATGCATGGGAGGTCCACTATGGATGCGATTTTCTTATTCCGTCAGCTTATGGAGAGGTATAGGGAGCAAAAGAAGGATCTACATATGGTGTTCATTGACTTGGAGAAGGCATACGATAAGGTACCAAGAGCGGTCATGTGGTGGCCACTAGAGAAACACAAAGTCCCAACAAATTACATTAATATTATCAAGGATATGTACATTAATATGGTGACAAGTGTGCGCGTAAGAGATAGTGAGACCGACACTTTTCCTATCACAATAGGGTTACACCAAGGATCAGCCTTAAGTCCTTACATCTTTTTCTTAGTGATGGATGAGGTGTCGAAGGATATACAAGGGGATATCCCTTGGTGTATGCTCTTTCCTGATGATGTAGTGTTGGTAGATGAAACTAGGGATGGTGTTCATAGAAAATTGGAGCTATGGAGGCAGACCTTAGAGTCTAAGGGGTTTAGACTTAGTAGAACCAAGACCGAGTATATGATATGCGACTTTAGTGATGTCGGTGCGAGGATGGTAATGTTAGTTTACAAGGACAAGTAGTACCTAGGAGAGACACATTTCGATATTTAGGATCAATATTACAAAGAAATGGTGATATTGACGAAGATGTTTGCCAAAGGATCAAGATCGGGTGGATGAAGTGGCGACAAGCATCTGGAATCTTATGTGATAAGAAAGTTCAACAAAAATTGAAAGGAAAATTCTATAGGATGGTGATCAGATCTGCGATGCTGTATGGAGCATAATGTTGGCCAACTAAAAGGCAACATGTCCAACAAATGAGTGTTGCGGAGATACGCATGCTACAGTGGATGTGCGGTCACACAAGAAGAGACAAAATTAGGAACGAGATGATACGTGATAGGGTAGGGGTGGCACCGATTGAGGAGAAGCTAGTCCAACATCGCCCACGGTGGTTTGGGCATATCCAGCAGAGACCTCTAGAAGCACCGGTTAACAGTGGGATTATAAAGAGTAGAGAAAATTTTAGGAGGGGTAGAGGTCAACCAAGGTTGACATGGCAGGAGGCGGTGAAACGAGACATAAAGGAGTGGGACATACCTAGAGATTTGGCTCATGATAGGACTGCATGGAAATTAGCAATTCATGTGCCAGAACCTTAGTTTATTCGTAATTTATTACTCTATTCTTCTTTCTTATTAACCCATTTCTAAAATAAATAAATTGTAGAATCTTATTTTTATTTGTATTTTATTATTATTTTTTACTTTCATCTTATTTTCTATTACTTTTCTTCAAAATTGTTGGGTTTCATTTCTAGCCGACCCCAACTTGTTTGGGACAAAGGCTTGGTTGTTGTTGTTGTTGCCATCACGCAACTCCCGTTAAATGCTCTACGGCTATACCGAAATGCTCGGCTCGTAAGATGGATTTTGCTGCGCTGGGGTGGCGGTAGCAGAGGCAGCGGGGACGATGGGCGATGATGCCAGAAGCGATGATGATGATGATTAAATAGAGGAGAAGTGGAGGAGGCCATCATGGCTTGATTGGTCCATCAACTTCTCTCGTGGATCGAAGCCCGTTATGGACGGAGTTCGCCTGTGAGTCGTTGGATCCGCGCGTATCCAATGGGTGGGGGGACTCGATGCCGCTGGCCTCGGGTCCTACCCCTGTTCGGCGGTGGATGTATCCGAAGCCCTATTACCTTGTGTGCTTCTCGACCCAATTTGCAAGCTGATTTCTCACACTATGCTCGTTTGTTTTGGATGAAATTGTGTTCCCTTTGTAGGGGATCAAAAGGCTCTTCCCAACATGAGTTTTTTCGTGGAATTTGGTTGGGGATTCTAGAAGAAATTGGGCAATATGTAAAGACAGGTCTGGATGGGAGAAGCATCCCTGCAAGTGTGCTTCTCTTCCGAATTTGGGGCCGATATCTCCTCAAATTGCCGACCATTTTGGATGAAACCTTGCCCATTTTCTTATGGTATAAATTGCCTTTCATACGGGGTTATTTCGTTCCACTTAGTAGACAATTGAGGGAGAAATGGTATTTAATATGGTGCATGGTCCGGATGGTGGTTTTGTACGCTCGATTCATGCATGGCATGAGCTCGCTTTGCCCCGTTCCAGGCTGGACTGGGTTAAACACGCAACACAGCGGTAAAAAATGGAACAGAACCCGTCTTCTAAATTGGAAAAATGGATGAGGAACAGTGTGATTATGCCTACAATTTTTCGGACACGTGTAAAGTTTAGAGCAAAGAGGAATCGAAATTAGAGGATCAACCAAATAAGATGGGTGTATCAAATGAAATAGCTATCAAGTATTAATCAATAAAAAATGTCATGGAATCAAGATCCTTACCTTCGTCGTGCTAGGATTTTAGCCTTTGGCTCGAGGCGGTGAGTTTCCATGATGAAGCGTGAAGCTCCTACTCTGACGATGATGTTGCGTAATCCCCATGTTAGAATATGTTTACCTTCCACCAAAAATAAGGATTGACTTCTATACAACAACATCGTTGACGGAAGTGTCGCAGAAAAAGGCTAGGAAAAATCCTGGAGGATCAAAGATTTCGAGCAAAGCACAAACGCGATAGGCCAATGGAATAGACCTAATGGATGGCAACAACATGTGAAAGTTTACGCGGGTGATAGGGTATCGTTTGGTGACGGGTGAATACATAGGGAATGAAGAAACGTGAAAATTATCATGAGCCGTTGGATTCAAATAAAAGAGGATAGAGCTTGTCAGGAACCTTCGGACCTGACACCATCTGATAAAACCTTTGGATGTGATGTATTGTGTGACGCGTGGCGCACTCACTTGTGAGTAACTTGGATTTTGCCTCACTTCTGACTATTTTCACAAACCTATTCTAACATGTGACTTCTAGTAGACAACAACATCATATATAGCTAACAACATGTACCTCATTCATAGCATCCAGTAAATGTTTTGACATTATAGTCAAGTAATCTTGATATCGACTATAGAGTCCCTAATTATTTCCATATTTGTTCAAATGTGTAATTTGATCAAGTACCATACAAGGTACTAGAGGATTATATATGCTTCAATGTGGGAGTTGTCTCCATTTGTTTATGTATTTCTCTAGAATCAGATAAGTAATTGTTGTTGGAAGTACCGGACTTGTCCGGCAGAGACCGGACTAGTCCGGTTGCTGTCCAATAAGGGTAACCAGACTAGTCCGGACCCTTACCAGACTAAGTCCGGACCCCATACGGACTAGTCCGATAATTTTAGTAACTGTTAGTAATTTGAACTCGAAATTGACATGTGTTCTAATTGAAAGGACACAACCCGCCAAATTTTGAGTCTCTGATCGGGAGACTCAATGATTCCTAAGGGTGGGAGGCCCCCTCTTCTGTCTTCTTGTCAACTATAAGAAGAGGGTCAAGTGTATGATCAAGAAATGCTAAGGCATACACACATACACACTTGAACACTAACCCACTCAGAATCCGATCAACATACCAAGAGAAGAACAAGGGGAAACACCTCTCGTCGTCGTTCTTCTTGTGGCCTTGCCTTGTTGGCTAGATGGCTGCATCGTCAAGCAACAATAAAGATGGAGGAGAAGGTATTATTAGTTTTCTTGTTCTATTTAAGAGATAACACTTTGTGTTGATCTTGTAATCAGATTTCTCTATGTAATTCAAAGTGATTTAGTGGCTATTTGATCTTTGGGCTCCATCTTAATTTCTAACAATGGTATCAGAGCCGTTTAGACCACTAATCATTTCGAATTGAGTTTTGATCGAAGTTTTTTGCTGAAAGTTTTGAAGGTCCGGACTTGTCGAGTCTAAGGGTCGGACTAGTCCGGTGTGCCACAATTAAGTGGTTAGGTTTTTCGGATCAGGGCATTTTGACGCGTTCATCTGATTGAAAAACCAATTAAGCACTTTGGATTGAAATCTGTCAAAGTGTTTCTACAACACTTCCCCCGGTGCTACCAAATGTAGCCCGCGAAGGTTCTTGTATAGGTTTGGGCACGTAGAGATCAAGATGATGACACGGGAGATTTACGTGGTTTGGGCCGCCTGAGCGTAATACCCTACTCCACTGGGTGTGTGTTGTTGTATTGAGATTCACTAGAATGCGTAGTGTATGGCTCGACCTTGGATCAGCCTCCCTCTGTATCGTGCGGCTCAGTCCTTTTATAGTCCAAAGACTGATCGTTACATCTTTTGCCTGGTCTGACATGTGGCCCCCGTGTATTTAATAGCCCAATACACTGTCTATGAGCATGAAGTGTGGTTAATAGTGTGATAACGTGCCTTAATGGCTGTGTTACCCCTATTAACTATGTTCTGATTGTGTGTCATTAATACAACATTAATGACACATAATCATGTCTTGTAACTGCTGCTTTAACTATCCTTTGAATGTCTGTGCTGTTGGAGATCCGCCAGTTTACTCGTTGGTGGTGTAGGTTTGGAGGCTCCACACGTGGCAGCTTCGGAGCTTCTCCTTGCGAGGAAGTAGCTCCGGAACCGCTATACACGTGTTGACACCGGAGCTTCCCTCTGTTGGGGGTTCGGTCCAGGGTCGTTATACACGTGTTGATTACAGAGCTTTCCTGTATTGGAAGTTTAGCTCCAGGCTTACATTACACGTGTCAATCCTCGGGGCTACCCATATGAGGGATGCGGGTCCGGTGTAGTATGACGTGTGGGGCCTGAGGAGACCTTCAACTTTGACAGGTGGAACTCTCTTGCACTTCTTGCGGTACCGTGGGGTACCCGGTACGCAGGGTACCGACAAAATCCATTGTGAAAATTAAGTTGATTTGGTAAGATGGTAAGATTAAGATTCCCTTTTGGATATTTCAACATTTTCCAGTTTTTTATATGAAACTTTTCCGGGGTTGGTCGGACTAGTCTAGAATAGTACGGACCAAACTCGAAAAGTTCAATAAAGAGCGGATCAAATGTTTTTGATGGGACCAGACTTGTCCTGCGTATGGACCGGACTAGTACGAAAACCATATTGTAAGAGTTCGGACTAGTCCAGCCATGTGCGAACTAGTCCGTGCTATACAATTAAGTTAGCTTATTTAATTAAGCTTCCGCTGTGAATTAAGTTTATATTGTCATAGCAATTTGGTCGAGTACAAAGCGAAAGATAAATTGCTATGTCAATTTGAGTTGCATGGAATTCTATTGAGTAACCAAAGTGAAAAAATAAAATTGTCATGTTTTCAAGCTATATTAATGTCATTATTGGCCGAGTAACCAAAGCGAAATGCATTAATGACATTTTTCTTTCTAAGTACATAGTAATTTGGTCGAGTAACCAAAGCGAAAGATAGATTACTATGTATTTCAGTTGTTCTTAAATGTTATTTTTTAATGTCATTATGTGCTGAGTAACCAAAGCGAAAGACATTAATAACATTCTTTTTGTAAGAACATAGTAATTTGGTCGAGTAACCAAAGCGAAAGATAAATTACTATGTTGATTTTCAATTATTCTCAAATGTTGAGTTTTGGTCGAGTAACCAAAGTGAAATATAAAACGCATCATTTTCTTGTGGTTAACATCTATGCATTCTTCTTGATTTTGGTTTTTGATTAAAAAGGTTCCTCCAATGCGAATTCAACACTGAGTTTCATCGCTTTTATTGATCCACTCAATGGAAGCAATTATGGGAGATGGCGAGAGAAGTTGGAGATTGCTTTAGTAGTCTCTGAGATAGACTTGGCTCTCACTACTCCATATCCGGTTGCACCAGTTGAACCAGTAAGAGATGCTGATGAAACTCAGGAGGCTTTGTTGTGAGGACAAAGGAATATACTACTGAGTTATTGGCTTATGACATTGATTTTTATAAGTGGAAGAAATCAAACAGAAAATGTTTGATGGTAATTAAGGGCACTATCACTGAGGCCATTCGGGGAGCAATCCCTGAATGTGAAACTGCTGTTGAATACCTCCAAAGGATTGAGAATCAATTTACTGGTTCTTCTAAGGCCACTGCAAGCACTCTTATCAAGAGGCTTTTTACTGAAAAGTATCATGGAGGTGGTGTGCGTGAGCACATCTTAAGGATGACAAATATGACTGCAAAGCTTAAGCCTATGGATTTGGGGATTAAAGATGAGTTCATTGTGCATCTCATAATTGCCCCACTTCCTACGGAATTTGAGACTTTTGCCATCAATTACAAATCTCAACCTAAACTATGGAACATAGAAAAACTCATGGCTATGTGTGTTCAGGAGGAAGAGAGGATTAAGTCCCTTCACAGTTATGATGTTATTAATTACGTGAAGGGAAAAGGTAAGGCTAAGAAGAATTATTCTTCTAAGCAATTTTTTAAGTATCATGGTTCTTCTTACCATGATAAAGATAAGGGTAAGTTTCCACAAAGCCATCCTTACAATAAGGATGTGAAAGTGGATAAAGATCAGTGCCGCTTTTGTTTAGACAAAGGTCACCATCAGAAGGATTGCATAGGCTTCCTTAAATGGTGTTGCAAAAATAGTAATGACTTTGTGACCTTTGTTGATGAATCTCTGCTTTTAGATTATACACCATCTTCTTGGTGGATTGACTCAGGTGCCACTGTGCACGTTTGCAATTCGTTGCAGGGGTTAAATATGAGGAGGACCCTAGAAAGAGGGGAAAGGGCCATTAAAGTTGTTGATGACCATGAAGCTGAAGTGAAATCCATTCGAGATTATCCATTAGTATTAAGGAATGACTTTGTACTTACACTTCAGGATGTATTATATGTACCCTCTTTAAGTAGAAATCTCATCTCAGTATCATGCTTAGATGATGATGGTTACATTTGCCAGTTTGGCAAAGACAGATGTGTAATTAAGTTTGATAATAAGATTGTTGGTGTTGCCATAAGACAAGGCATGCTACACTTATTATCTATGCATGATGATATTAATGTTGTAAGAGACAATCAGTTTTCCTCAAATCAGGGTAAGCGTAAGAGAATCAATTCTGAAATGTCTTCAAAATTATGGCATTGTCGCTTGGGCCATATTTCGAGGAGAATTGAACAATTGATTTCACAATCGATTCTTCCTCATTTGTATTTTTCATATTCAGAAGAATGCATAGACTGCATTAAGGGAAATGTTAACAAAATTAAGAAATGTGCCCTACACAGTGCGGGAGTTTTGGAATTAATCCATAGGGACATTTGTGGTCCATTTCCTGTACTATCTGTTGATGGTTTTGATTCATTCATAACCTTCACATATGACTATTCTCGCTATGGCTATATTTATCCGATTAGAGAACGCTCTGAAGCGTTGGATAAATTTAAGATATAAAGCTGAAGTTGAAAATCAGCACAACACTAAGATTAAAGTGGTAAGATCCGATCGTGGTGGTGAGTACTACGGTCGTCATACCCCGTATGGCCAAGTTCCTGGACCATTTGCTCGGTTCCTACAGGAAAATGGCATAGTCGCCCAATATTCCACACCGGGCGAGCCTCAGCAAAATGGAGTAGTGCAACGGCGCAACCGTACGATAATGGATATGGTTTTATCCATGTTAAGTCAATCAGATTTACCGGTTAGCTTATGGATGGAGGCATTAAAAACCGCCATTCATGTGCTAAATCGGGTTCCTATTAAGTCGGTGCCCAAAACACTATATGAGTTGTGGACAGGACGTAAGCCCTCATTAAGTTATATGTATATATGGGGTTGTCCTACTGAGGCAAAAAAGTTTAGCCCAAACATTGGTAAGTTAGATGCTAAGACAATAAGTTGTCATTTTATTGGCTATGTAGAAAAGAGTAAGAGATATCGTTTCTATTGTCCAGAATGATATACTAAGTTTGTAGAAACAAGGCATGCCATCTTTTTAGAGGATGCCATGATCAGCGGGAGTACGGTAAGACGAGAAATTAATCTTGAAGAGAAGCGGGTTTATGTACCCACTCCTATGATTCAAGAACCATATTTCTCATTACCTACTGTTGTTGAATCATCAGTGCCTATTGGTAAAGATTCAACATCTGTTGTTAGTTCTCCATTGACAACAAAATTATTAAGAGAGGTTGAGCATTCTCAGCCCGTTGTCACTAATCATGAAGAGCAACAACAACCTCAAAATGAAGATAATGTGCAATTAAGAAAATCTCAAAGAGAAATAAAATTGGCCATTCCGGACGATTATGAGGTCTATTTGAGTGAGGCAATTCAAATGGAGGGTGATCCCACCACATTTGAAGAAGCTATGAGAAGTCCTCAATCATCTCAATGGCGTAAAGCCATGGAGGATGAAATGAGGTCTATGGAAACAAACAAAGTTTGGGATTTAGTTGAGATTCCTAATGGAGCCAAAACAGTAGACTGTAAATGAGTCTACAAAATTAAACGTGACTCCAAAGAGAATATTGATAAGTTTAAAGCCAGACTTGTTGCAAAAGTCTTCACTTAAAGAGAAGGGATTGATTATAATGAGACATTTTCACCTGTCTCAAGTAAGGATTCATTCGAAATCATTATGGCATTAATTGCACATTACAATTTAGAATTATATCAGATGGATGTAAACACGACATTTCTCAATGGTGATCTATATGAGAATGTCTATATGACACAATTGAAAGGTTTTATTGTTAAGGGTAAGGAACATATGGGATGCCACTTAAGAAAGTCTATCTATGGACTTAAACAAGCATCAAGGCAGTGGTATCTCAAGTTCGATGAGACAATAAGAAAGTTTAGGTTTAAAGAAAATGAGGAGAAAAATTGCATTTATGCTAAGTTTAAGAGCGGGAAATTTATTTTCCTCGTGCTTTATGTAGATGATATACTAATTGCAAGTAGTGATGTCAATCTACTATCAGAAACTAAGAAGTGTGTGTCCTCTAATTTTTATATGAAAGATCTTGGTGCAACATCCTATGTATTGGGCATAGAAATTCACCGAGAAAGAAATAAGGGGCTATTAGGCTTATCACAAAAGGCATACTTAGAGAATGTACTAAGAAAGTACAGTATACATAAGAGTAAGCCTTCGCCTGCTCCGATTGTCAATGGCGATAAGTATGGGAACTTTCAGTGTCCCAGAAACAAATATGAGATCGATCAATATGCTTCTGCTGTCGGAAGCCTTATGTATGCTCAAGTCTGTACTCGCCTTGACTTAGCTAATGTGACTGGAATGCTTGGCAGATATCAGACCAATCCAGGGATTGATCACTGGAAGACAGTTAAGAAAGCATTAAGATATGTGCAAGGCACAAAGGCCTCATGTTAACGTATACTAAGTCAGACCCACTTGAAGTAGTAGGATATTCAGATTCAGATTTCGCGGGTTGTGTGGATACTAAGAAATCCACGTCAGGTTATATATTCACCCTCGCGAATGGATCCATTTCATGGAAAAGCTCCAAACAAACCGTCACTACATCATCCACAATGCATGCCGACTTTGTTGCATGTTATGGGGCCACCGGGCAGACTGTTTGGCTTAAGAAATTTTTACCTGGTCGCAAAGTGGTCGATAGCATTGAAAAACCACTTAAGTTATACTGCGATAATGAGCCCGCGGTATTTTACTCTCACAACAATAAGTCGAGTGGTGCTGCCAAACACATCGACATTAAATTTTATGTTATGAAAGATCAAATCCAGGATCATAATATAAGTCCTTGAGCATATAAGTACCAAGCGTATGCTTGCGGATCTGCTAACAAAACATCTTCCACCCGGCATTTTCAGTGAACACGTAGCCGACAAGGGTTTAAGGGAGAATCTATGATCACTAGATATTTAGGGACCAAGTAAGAGTAAGGTTCATTTTTAAGTGTGAGATGTATTGTGGTCTTCGAGTCCAACAATACGTAAATGGTTGTTGTGATGCATTGTGCCCTATATGTCAAGCATGAGAAAATGGACACTAAGTTTAGTATTAAGTAAGTTGGTAAGTTTCAGATTTGAGTTCAAGGGGGAGAATGTTGGAAGTACCAGACTTGTCTGGTAGAGACCGGACTAGTCCGGTTGCTGTCCAGTAAGGGTAACCGGACTAGTCCGGACCCTTACTAGACTAGTCCGATATTGTCCAGTAAAGATATCGGATTAGTTCGGACCCCATACGGACTAGTCTGATAATTTCAGTAACTGTCAGTTTAACTCGAAATTGACATGTGTTCTAATTGAAAAGACACAACCCACCGAATTTTGAGTCTCTGATCGGGAGACTCAATGATTCCTAAGGGTGGAAGGCCCCCTCTTGTGTCTCTTGGTCAACTATAAGAAGAGGGTCAAATGTATGATCAAGAAATGCTAAGGCATACACAAATACACTCTAACACTCTAACCCACTCAGAATCCGATCAACATACCAAGAGAAGAACAAGGGGAAACGCCTCTCGTCGTCGTTCTTCTTGCGGCCTCGCCTTGTTGGCTAGATGGCCGCATCGTCAAGCAACAACAAAGATGGAGGAGAAGGTATTATTAGTGTTCTTGTGCTATTTGAGAGATAGCACTTGGTGTTGATCTTGTAATCAGATTTCTCCATGTAATTCAAAGTGATTTAGTGGCTATTTGATCTTTAGGCTCCATCTTGATTTCTAACAATTGTAAATTATCAATACTATATGGATCATTTGCCAAATAAACTGTTGCTATAGATAATATAAAATTGGTCCCCTTACATTGATAGGGCGGCTGGTGAGGCATAGCAGTAGTTGGACAGTGCAGTATGTGACGTAGGCGAAAGCGGAAGCGGAGGAAGAAGGGACGATAGTAGCAGACAATTTTGGTCTCCGTTGAGACTAACTCCAACAGGAGCCCTATATGCCAGTCCAAACTCATCTTAGGTCTTAAAAGGAGCAACCCAAAAAGCTTCAACAAGTGACCCATACCCCAGAACAAATTTTTGGATGCTCTTCAACAATGACTCAAAAATAAGGGCAACCCACTCCAGTTGTCCCCTGCGCCCCCCTCCCTTCCTTCTTTGCTTCTCTTGCACAGTCGCCCACTCTAACGCGACTCCACCACCCCCTTTCCCTTGCTCCCCAGGTGCACGTTCGACTTCATTCGCCTTGCCACCACTGTCTGACGTGCAGTGGCGATGATGTAGAGCGTGCGAAGGTGGGTATGGCCTCTTGCCCCTCATTGGCTTCCTCGCCACATAGATGGAGTACTACCCCTCGTGCTCATAGAAGAATCTCTTCTAGAGTAGTGCCAGTGATAGGGGTCTTGTGTGAGGAACATGAAGGCCACCTTGGGCACGCGGCAGAATGGGTATCCGCATACCTGCGGTGCAAATGTACGTGCACTAGAGCAGCTCATCGTCCATCATAGCATGCCACACGTAAGCAGGGGGTGGGGGAATCCCTCATCGGCTCAATCGTGGCATAACCTACAGCTCAAGCATGGTAGATCGAGGAGTGGTGCGCACTAGATCAGATGGTTCAATCTGAACGGCAGTGGTTGAGTTGGTGCAGATAGTGGACCGAGCGATTGTGGTGGGGCTTGGGGTGTGCAACATCACGTTTGCGCTCTGAGCGATGAGATAGGAGTAGGACACTGTCGGAGACATTGTGACCCATCCACCTCCATCGCGATAAATATCTCCATCAAGTCATCTTCCTCAATAGTGGTCCATGCGGGAGAAAGAATCAAATTGGAATGGAAGGAGAGCGCGGCGAGGGGGAGATGCAAACAATGGTCGGTGGGAGAACCTAAAAATAGGGTCACTGTTGTAGAATTTTGCTCGAGGAGAACAAAAACAGAGTGCTCAAGTAGACCAGAAAGACAAACGAGTCTCCAATTTTAGTTTTAGAACATGAGTGAGCAACAACCGAAATGAGTTTCGAGAATGGGAAACCTGTTGTTAGTCATTTAGACTGCTACTCAAGACTAAATTAGGTTTGGACTGCCATTTAGGTGCCTACTAGAGATAGCATGAGTGGCATGTTAAGTCTTTGCAAGGCACTAGTTGTGAGAACCGGCAATGACTGCACCATTTGTAGTGTGTTGTATATTATTCTTTTGGTTTTGCGCACATAATTCAGTAATGAAAGTGAATCTAGGCATTACCTTATGGGTTTTGGACAATTGGTGACAAACAAATGAGATCATAATGAATTTGTTAAGATGAATGCAGGTCTACAAAAGCTAGAACTTATGGTGCACTCAAAAAGGTGAAAAATGAGGAGTAAGAAAAGGAAAAGCCCAAATGATCAAGGAAGCGCAAAGTAGAGATCAATGTATAGGATGTATGTGGGAGACACATCCCAAGAGCTTATATCTTTGCGTAGAGGGTAAGGGCTAAAATCAGTTAATTAAGCAATACACTGAAGCACCAGGCTAGTCTGTTCATCAGTGGACTAGTCCGATCAACTTACTATCCTCACTCGGACAAGTCTCGAGCAGCACCAGACTAGTCCATTCAGCTCACTGACCTCACTCAGACAAGTGCCAGACAAGTCCGTTCAACTTTATGTTATTCAGTCAACACATATAACCATGCACCGGACAAGTCTGTCCAGTTGCGGACTTGTCCGATTAAGTCTTTGGACTTATCACAGACTAGTCCGGTTAACTTTCTGTTCCAATACAGACAAGTCCTCCATACCTCATACAAATTAGGGGTTCAGGTGTGTTGCACAACTCATGCAAGTTTTACACGACACACAGGACTAGTCCGATCCCCAGAGCGGACTAGTCCGACCGTCGGGATCCCAAACGTAACTTTTTTGGAAACTCTATAAATAGGTGATCCATGACCCCACAACACAAGAACTGTACACACACAACAGTGAACAACTAAGAACCCTAGCATCGCCATTTGTCCCAAGAGCACAGAAACACCTCTCCACACACATCTAAAGCCCTTAAAAGCTAAATCTTTTGGGAATCCAGACTTGTGATAGGGAGATCATCTTCTACGCATTGCTAAGCTCTTGGGATTTTATCTCTTATAAACTCTTGCATGTGTTGTAAATATTTTAATTGTGTTTGATCGCTCTTCTCTCTGTAATTTTGTGGGAGCCCTCAACGTGTGAGGTTGACCCTCCAATTTGGTGATTGCCCCCGTGATAGTGGAACTCAAGTTGGCCTTCGTGGTGACTTGAAGATGTAAAGGGTTGATTGAGACCCGACTCTGTGTGGGCTCCTCAACGAGGAAGTAGATCTCTTTGGTGAGATCGAACCTCCGTTAAAATCCTTGTCTCATATGTTCTTGTTATTTACTTTTGCAATCATCATCATCATCATCATCATCATCATCTAGGGCATAGGGTTGATAAATCTTGCAACTTATATTAATCTTGTATTCCTCGTTCAAATTAATCATCCTAAAACTTACACAAGTTGTTAGGATAATTTACTTAATTCCGCTGCTATAAAATTTGAGAAGAATACATTAAACAATCTATCTTTTTGTCGGTATAACTCATATATCAGACTAGTCCGGCCCTCCTGTAGTTGATGAATTTGTTAAGCATTGCAGAAAAAGTTTTCAATGCCTATTCACCCCCCCTCTAGGCCAATTCAAGAGAGCATCCTCTTTTGAAGAAACTGCAATTGTCACTCTGTCTTGGGTTGCTTGCAATTCTGTTATTTATAGGAAGCTACATTTCTATTTATATTGGCAATAAACCAAACAACCCTTGTCTCCCTCATGCACGACGGCTCCAATTAACTGCTATTAATCGCCTAACACAGCAAATGAACACATTTTCTACCTTTAACTGTGATTCAGGTTAAGTGAAAACAAACATTTGCCACATTAAACTTTTAAGTATTTTTATCATATTAGAAATAGAGAAAAATGATAATGGGTTCAGTCGCCTGATGGATAACAACCTATCCACCACGGGGTTGCATGAAAAATTACCAAACAATAAAATTTGCGGACGGCTTCACTTCCAATGATTCATCCGGTCGGGGGGGGGGGGGGTTCATTGCTACATGGATCACTATTTAACTGATATCCCATTATTAATTTTTAATAATACTATTAAGAAAATGATCACTGTGGACGGCCATCATCAGCCCATCCCTCGCCCGTACAGATCGTAGGTCCATATGTTGCTGGACAAAAAAACCATCTATAAATGCACATGCTTTAGCAAAGACGAGCCACGAGCCAGCCATCATCCGACTTTCACGTAACACCTGCCAAAATTTCAAATGCCAAAAAGTTTTGCGGCTCCCCAAGTTTGAACGGACCAGCAAAACAATCATGTTGCGGAACACCAGGTAACCCTAATCTTGATTGCAGCATTGCTTAGCAGAGCACATTAACCCACAACTTTCCCCAATAGCAGCATGCCGGATTCAAGAATTTACGGCCGCAATCGGGTGTCCGTTTCTTCAAATGAATCACGATGAATGAGAACCCGGTTAATTTTCAATTCGGCGGACAAGGTAAAATCCACAACCACAGAATGAAGAAGCAAAGTAGATTAACACCAGTACAGGAACATAATAGCACTACTAATATAATTAACTTGTTCATATAGCATTCCATCTTCCATCATACAGGCCGTAGAAGCAATGGAGACGATTGCCATCTCCAATTTTTACATACTACTAGTGCTATTGCTTGCTGCTTATGCGGCGCCGGCACCGACGGGGATCTACTTCTTGGCCTTCCTGGCACCGCCTTTCCTGGATGGCGCAGCGGCTGCTGCCGCCTTATTGGGGGATGTTGCACCCTTCTTGGGCGCCACCTTGGAGGCCTTCTCTTTCTTTAGGGTCGTCGGCTCCTTGGCAATGGAGGGATCCTTGGCAGAGGTCTTGGCTGCCTTGGGAAGGCGACCTCGGGGCTTTGGTGCCGCGGTCTTGGCCGTCGCCTTCGAGGACGCCGGCTTGGGCTTGGATGTGGTCTTGGCCTTCTCCTTCGTGGATGACTTGGGCTTGGGGGCGGCCTTGGCTGCCTTCGCCTTGGGCTTGGTGACGACGGTGGTAGGCTTGGCGGCCTTGGGATTCTTCGGCTTGGCATCAGCGATAGGGGCAGCGGCGAGCTTGAACGAGTTCTTGACCTTGGCCAGCTTTCCAGCAACGACAAGCTTCTTGAGCTGCTCGGAGAGGAGCTTGCGGAAGTTAGGCGGTAGGTTGGCGCCGTGCTTCTCCTCTACGTACTTGCTGATGGCCACCGAGCTCGAACCGGTCCTCTCTTTCAGGGCCGCGATAGCCTCCACGATCATCTGCACCACGACGAGCATGTCTCGTCAGATCGAATCACGAAACATACGAAGGTAGCAAGAAGTAATCAAAATCCATCGAAAATAAGAACTATCTGGACCGAATTTTCAAATCCAAAGAAGCATGAAATCAACGCAAACCACAAGTTAATTCCCCTTACCTCGGTGTATGGCGGATGCGCCCCCGGCTTTCTTGCCACGACGGGCTTCTTCTTAGCCGCCATCGCTTGAGTCTCCCTCGAACCCACTACGACTATACCTAAATGGTCGGCTCAGAGTATTGATTCCTCTGCGTTGTGGTTGTGGTGACAGCGGAGACAGTGGGCGATGGGGATCGAAGCGATGACGATGATGATTAAATAGTGGAGACGTGGAGGAGGCCATCGTGACCTGATTGATGGAGTGACTTCTCTCACGGATCGACACCCGAAGTGGCCGGAGCCTGCCTACGAGCCGTTGGATCTGTGCATATCCAACGGGTGGGACACACGCTGCCGTTAGCCTCGTATCCTGCCCCCATTCGACGGCAGCTATGACCGAAGCCTTGTTCCCATGTGTGCTTCTTGACCCAATTTGTGAGCTGATTTCTCACTCTACGATCGGTCGTTTTGGATGAAATTTTGTTCCCTTTGTAGGGGATAAGAAGCTCTTTCTAACATGAGTTTCCTGTGGAATTTAGTTGAGGATTCAGGAAGAAATTGGGGAATAAATAAAGACATCCCGGATGGGAGAAGCATCCGTGCAAGTGTGCTTCCCTTTCAAATTTGGGGCATGATATCTCCTCAAATAATCGACCATTTTGGATGAAACCTTGTCCATTTTCTTATGGTACAAAATTGCCTTTCATATGAGGGTTATTTCGTTCTATTTAGTAGATAATTGTGGGAGAAAATGGTATTTCAATGGTGGATGGTCCGGACAAGGGTCTTTGTCACATGCTTGATTCATGCACGGCATGAGCTTGCTTTGCCCCATGCCAGGCTGGACTGGGATAAACATGCCAACACAAAACACGGTAAAAAGGAACAGAACCAGGCTTCTAAATTGGAAAAATGGATGAGAAACAGTGTGTTTATTGCCTACAATTTTTTCAACGCGTGCAAAGTTTCGAACAAAGATAGAAATTTAAATTACAGGATCGACTAAATAAGCGGAGTGCACCGAATGAATAGCTATCAAGTACTCCGTCCGTCATCGAAAGAATGTCGCATTCTATTTCACAAATGAATTAGAAAACAACAAATTTTAAGGACGGAGGGAGTATTAATCAACAAACAAAAAAATATCATGGAATCAGGGTCCTTACCTTCGCCATGCTAGGATTTTAGCCTTTGGCTGGAGGTGGCGAGTTTTCCATGATGAAGCGTTAAGCTTCAACTCTGAAGCGTAATTCCCATGTCAAAATCTCTTCCCCTTCCGTCTAAAATAAGGATGAGCTTCTAGACAAGAACATCCTTGACGGAAGAGTCACGGAAAGGTCTAGGAAAAATCGCAGAGGATCAAAGATCTTGAGCAAAACACAAATGCGATAGGCCAATGGATTAGATTTACGGCGGCGTAAGTTTAGGCAGGCGATAGGATTTCATTTGGTGACGGGTGAATATATAGGGAATGTGGAAACACGGAAATTGCCGTGAGCCGTTGGATTCATATAAAAGAGGATAGAGCTTATCAGGAACCTTTGGACGTGATACACCATCTGACAAACCTTTAGATGTGATGTATTGTCTGACGTGTGGCACACTCACTTGTGAGTATCTTGTATTTTGCCTCACTTCTGACTATTCCAACATGCACTTCTATTCTAAGTTTTTAAAACTTCTAGTAGACAACAACATCATAGCTAACAACATGTACCTCATTCATAGCGTCCAGTAAATGTATGACATTGTCAAGTTCATTGCAGGCAAGTATTCTTGATCTCGACTTTAGAGTCCCTGATCATTTCCATATTTGTTCAAATGTGTATCTTGATCAAGTGCCATACAAGGTACTAGAGAATTATATATGTTTCAACGTGGGAGTTATCTTTATTTATTTATGTATTTTTCTAGAGTTAGATAAGTAATTGTAAATTACAAATACTACATGGATCATTTGCTAAATAAATTGTTGTTATCAATAATATGATGTCGCTCCCCTTACATTGATATACAATTTTTCGTAGAAGTGTCTAGTAAAAGTTCTCCAAAATCGTAAATTTTTAGGGATGGTTGGATGGAGCGGTCTGCGATGCAGGTGAAAGCGGGGGGGGGGGGGGGGGGGGGGGGGGGGTGAGCAACAACCGTTTTTGGTCTCTGTTGAGACTAACTCCAACAGCGGCTCTATAAGCCAGCCCAAACTCATCTTAGGTCTTAAAAGGAGCAACCCAAAAAACTTCGACAACTGACCGATACCCCAGAACAAGTTTTGGGATGCTCCTCAATGATGACTCAAAAATAAGGGCAGCCCAATCCAATTGTCGCCCACCCCTCCCTTCCTCCTTTGCTTCTCTTGCACGGCCGTCCGCTCTAACGTGACTCCACCACCCCCTTCCCTTCCTCCCCAAGCGTACGTCTGACTTCATCCGCCCCGCCACCACCCTGTGACATGCAGTGACGTTGATGGCGAGCCAGCAAAGGTGGGTCATGACCACTTAACCTTAATTGCCTTGCTTTGCCATGTAGATGGAGTGCTACCCCTCGTGCTGCAGAAGTATCTCTTCCAGAGCAGCGCCAGTGATTGTGTGTGGTGTGTCTTGTGTGAGGAACATGAAGGTTACCTCGGGCACGCAGCAGAATGGGTATCAGCATACCCCCAATGCAAACGTATGCACACTAGAGCATTTCCTTGTCCATCATAGCATGACACTGGGCGATTGGGGGTGGGGGAATCCCTCATCGGGCTCCTCTCCATTGTGGTCATCCCGAGGCATGATCACAACACCGCGTGCATGAATGCCGCCATCACGTGCTGCAACATGTACATGCCGACGATGGATAGTCTCACGCCGATCGGGAGGACCCAAGAACTCCTTGAGCATCCTAGTCGTGAGACCCGGACCGGTCCTTGTGTTATCTTCGTACCTGCTTCACGTCCTCCATGGACACCACTCGTCCCTCTATCATGGTGTTCGTGATTCGCGAGTAGGAACTCACCTTGCTAGAATGTCCCATATTCGAGCTTGATCGTGGCATAACCTCAAGCTCAAGTGTGCCAAATCGAGGAGTGGCACACACCAGATCGGAGGGTCCAGTTAGGACGGCAGTGTTTAAATTGGTGCATATAGTGGACCAAGCAATGGTGGTGGGGCTTGGGATGTGCAACGTCACGTTTGTGCTCTGAGCAATGAAATAGGAGCGGGACACCGTTGGGGAGCTTGTCTCCCATCCACCTCCATCGCAATAAACATCTCCATCAGGTCATCTTCCTCGATGGTGCTCGATGCTGGAGAAAGAACCAAATTGGAATAGATGGAGAGCGTGGCGAAGGGGAGATACAAACAATGGTCGGCCAGAGGGAACAAGTGACGGTTGGATAGAACCTAAAAATAGGCTCACTGTTGTAGAATTATGCTCGAGGAGAACAAAAAAAAGAGAGTGCTCAAGTAGACTAAAAAGACAAATGAGTCTTCAAATTTACCTCTCCTTCTTGGAGATAGCCTCAGACTGTTGAAATGAGTTTTGTGTTACGGGTCTCTAGTTTTTGAACATAGGTGAGCAATAACCAAAATGAGTTTCGATAATGGGCCACCTGTTGTTAGTCATTTAGACTGGTACTCAAGACTAAATTAGGTTTGGAATGACATTTAGGTGCCTATTAGAGATAACATGAGTGGCATTTAAGTCTTTGCAAGGCACTAGTTGTGACAACCGGCAACGACTGCACCATTCTTTTAGGTGATGGGTAGAGTTACAACCTTATCTTCCAAGGATGTTATGATCAATTTATTACAAGTGAATACAAATGCAGACACTCACATCCTATTGTCTAAAACAAGGCGACCATAACTGGATGGCTAAGCACATGACTATGAACCAGACTTCATAGGTCAACACTACAACATGTTCATCCCTTCATATTTGTCTAGAAAGGATGTATGTGTTTGGATTTTGAAAATGATGTCATCGACATACACTTCTACTAGGTCTCGGATGAGGTCTCCAAATGTCTTATGCATGGCTCGCACAAAAGTTGGGAGAGCATTTTTAAGACCATAAGGCATAGATACATAACATTATAGGCCATCTACCATGATAAAAGCAGTATGCTTTTCATCCTCTCTAGACATTGGTATTTGATGGAAACCAGAATATGTGTCTAGAAAGCACAAAGCACAGCAAATCACAGTCTGATGTAGAGTATGCGATTTGATCTATTCTGTGGAGAGGGAATGGAGCTTTAGGGCATGCCTTATTGAGACTGTTGTAGTTGATGGACATTCGAAGCTTCTGCTGGCCTTGGGGACAACGACAGGGTTGACCAACCATTGGGGATAGTGGACCTCTAGGATGAAGCCAACATCGAGCAGCTTCTTGATTTCTTCATGAATGAATTTCTACCGCTCGATGGATTGCTTCTGAGGTTTCTGTTGTACCGATCGAGCATCAGGGTAGATCTTTAGGTGGTTCTAGATCACCTCCCTAGGGATCTCGGGCATCTGCAACGGCTACCAAGCAAACACATTGACATTTGTCCAGAGGAAGGTGACGAGCATGTGTTCCTATTTGCTTTCTAGACTCCCCGCTATGCGGGTGGTCTGGGCAGGATCAGAGCCGACCTGGACGACCTTGATGGGGACATCGTCGCTGTTAGAGGGCTGCACCCGAGGTGCAGTGGTTGAGTTGCACTAGCGCGAGCTCGAGGGAGGCGAAGTTGATCTAACGCCGTTAGTGGAAGGTGCAGGGGCCGCTGCAAGGGCTTGGAGCTTCTCCAAGGTTGACACTGCAGCAATGCGATCCTCGCGGATCTTAAGGACACTGGTTGAAGTTGACATATTCAAGACTAGGTAGTCATAGTGGGATACGGCCATGAATCGGTACATGGTTGGCCTGCTGATGATGGCGTTGAAGGGGAGGCTGACCTCCGCAACGCCAAACAGGATGTTCTCCGACCTGAAGTTCTCGGGTGTCTCGACGGTCACCTAGAGATGGATGTTGCCGTACGGTGTGACTTGCACTGGTCCCACCCCCAAGAATGGGCTCGAGGGTGTGAGCTTGGTCACAAGGATCTGCAGCTTCTTGAAAGCTGCACGGCTGATGAGGTTAAGGTCAGCCCCACCATCAATTAAGACGTGGTAGACCTTGATGTTGGCAATGGTGTGGGCGACAAGGAGTGGTAGGAGTCTGGCTCCCTCCATGTTCTTGGGGCAGTAAGAGGCGTCAAAGCTGATCGGCGTCCCCATCCACTTGTGATGTGGCGTCAGGTTGGTTACAGGAGCTACCGAGGCTACCGCCTGACGTAGGGTTTTGACTGCATTCCGAGACGCGAGGTCCTAGTGAATGTGGCCTAGAGGGAGGGTGAATAGGCCTTTTTTATTTTTAGTCGGAACCTGCAACACTTAGCAACTTGATCAAATACCAAGAAATTGGACTAGTCCAGTAGAGTGCGGACTAGTCCGGTGCGTGCGGACTAGATTGATCAAGTTAGATCAATGATTTTGATACAAGCACAGTACACAGCGGAATTTAGTATGTACCTTGAAACTATTGAGTCAATGAAATTAAGTGTAGCACAAATTTCAACGTTTTAATGTAAGATGGATAAGATCAAGTAAACCCTAGAATATGATATGAAAAACTTAAGAACAAGTTTGACACAAGATTTTATTCCGTGGTTCGGTTCCCACAAAGGCAACCTATGTCCATGTTGAGGAGCCCACGAAAGGACCGGGTCTTCACTGACCATAACCTCGTCGAATCGCCACGAAGACCAATTATCTTTCACTATCACAAGGGCAAATCACCAAGTTCAAGGAGCTTTCTCACAAGTTGAGGGCTCCCCAAGTTTACAAATCAAACACCACCAAGAACACACTCTTAAGATCAACAATGAAATAATAGGAGTGTGTTAGAGAATCAAACCCAAGAGCTCAAACGTGTGGAATCATGTCTATCCTTTGATCCAAAGTGAATCCTCAAGGATTTGATCTTTCTTACATTGGATTGCGTTGAGAGATATGGTTTCTAAGCTCTTGGAGGGTGTGACGACGCAGGGAGTCGAGAGAGTTGAAAGAAGGGACGTGCACATCTATTTATAGGATGTTTCCAAAAGTTACTGTTAGCGTTTTGAGGGTCCGGACTAGTGCGTGGTGGAGTCCAGACTAGCCCGGTGTGCGGCGTGCAGGAAATCCTAAGTTCTCAGGAAGATCGGACTTGTCCGGCTCAGGGTGGACTAGTCCGATTTAGACTCTGGAAAAGTTCGGACTAGTCCGGTTATGCTCGGACTAATCCGGCTGTGGTGAATCCCTTAGTGAATTGGGACAAGTCCGTATTTGGAGGACTTGTCTGATTTTAGTCAAAGAAGTTATCGGAGTAGTCCGGATATTATTGGCTTGTCTGATGTTGTGCAAAGTTTTGCAGTGCTGAGGACTAGTCCGCACTGGGGAGGACTAGTTCGATCTTTGTAAGAAAGATATCATACTAGTCCGTGGTGATATCGGACTAGTCCGGTCTGTCTATACTTGGACTATGGAGACAAATCCGCACTGGGAGGACTTTCCAATTTTGAACAGAGGAGTTATCGGACTAGTCCGGGGTATATCGGACTAGTCCGGACCTGTATAAATTAGTGCAGTGAGTGAGTTTTCTTGTGATTGATCTCTTGGGGTGTGTTTCTTCAACACACTCCATACACAATGATCTAATCTATTCTACTCTTGAGCTCTTTTCAATCTAGATCCCCATTCTTCTTTCTTTTTGCGCTTTCTTCATAATTTCATTAAAACCTGCGCTCATATCAACAATTTGGTTAGGATCTCATTTGTTTTTCATAAATCAACCAAAAACCACAAGAGATGCCTAGATGCACTTTCAATCGCCCCCTTTTTTGGTGATTGATGACAACCAATTGAGATTTCACAACATATGATAAAAATACAGAATTTTCATAAAGTGTGCACGTATGAGTTTGATACAATTTAAACAATGAGAACATAGGGCATATGTGCACTATTTATGGTGGGGTGTAAAACTACGTGAGTGTGAGCAAAAATCGTGATGAGAATGAAATGATTGGCATGAAACTACCAATATCAAGCATATGTGTCAATTTCAAGGCAAAACACAAATTCCATAACATAAGTAAAGTCATTCCATCACACCACAATACCAAAGATAGAGATAACAGTATTAATGTTTTACAACCCAAAGAGAGACACAAAAAAAATACACAAATGAAGCTCTCAACTCTCAACCTACAACTAGGATCTAGTGACTCCCCCTCAATCCCCCCCCCTTTGGCATCAAGACACCAAAAAGAAGGAGAGGAGGGATCTCGTGGCTCATTCCTTGCTGTCGATTCTTTCCTCATGTTCATCTTCAGGCTGTGGAGGAGGAGGAGGAGCGGATCCACTCGAAGTGCCCCCAATGCCAAAGTAAGCAAGCTCGGAGGGAGTCAAAGGTCCGAGCTTAGTGAAATCTGAGGTTGAATCTTCAGAGATGATTGGGGATCCAATAGGCTCGATCTCCAGCTTCTGGCAAATATGCTTGACATTTTCTTTGACATATCTCATATCTACCTTTCTCGCCTTGTTCAGCTTGTGAGTATTCACTTTTGCCTTCTTGCATGAGGCAAAGATTGTTGCCAAGTACTTCAAGATTCCACTAGGAGAGCCTTTTTGGGGAGGGGCCCTAGTGGTAAGAGCAGTACTCTCATCTTCACGAGCTCTCCTCGGAGCCTCTTCACTGTATGCAGGGGATGGAGCAGCTTGGACAGTAGCTTGGGGAGGCTTCTGGGGCCTCAAAGGAGTGTGCTCCACATCCTTCATGAACTCGATCCCTGTGACCTTCTCAATCATGAACATCAAGTAGGGGGCATAGCCAAAAGATCTGTTCGGCGTGTAGGAGATGTTGACCATGTCATTCCAGATATAGTCAAAGATGTCAAACTTCCTGTTCTTGCTTATCACTTTCATCAAGGTCCTCAAGTAACCTTGGACACTTTCTGCATCCCCATCTTTTGGTGCTATTGTCTTTCTCCACACCCTGTTGAGAACCATGAAGAAGAGCTTCATGTTCTTGGTCGAGGGGGGATTGAACTTTAGGCTCGTGTCATAGAGGAAGTCCATCTTATCCTTGCCCAAGACACCGATGTTGTGAATAGTCAACTCATTGTTGCCGGTGTCTTCAAGGTGAAGGAGTATTGCAAAATCATCATAAGTAATGGTGTACTTGGAGCCATGAGTCATCCAAGTCACCCTTTACTCCTCATCACTAGCGAAAAAACAAGTGGCATAGAACTGAGCTATAATCTCATCATTCCAGTGATATCTGAAGGCAAAGAGGTCCTTGAGTCCATGCCTGGCAGCAGCCTCTACCACCTGATCAAATGCTCCACAACTCTTTCTCTCAAAGTGATCCCAGTCGATCCACTGGTTGTGAACAACTGGAGTCTTCATGGTAAGGTACACTGAGCTGTAGAAGTCTGCATGAAAATTTCTCCAAAACCTAGCATCAGCAGCCTTCTTGGGTCGGCTGTAGCAATCCACAAATCTGAGTTTGGAAGCAGCATCGCTTCCCTTGCTGTTGAATTTCTCCTCTGAGGGATCTCTGTTTCTCTGCCTCGGAGCATGCATCTTGAGAGGGCCGACTGGGACCGATGCAATTCCCTTTCCTTTGCCCTTCACTTGGCGAAGAGCCGTCGAGCTGGAGCCAGCTGCATCCTTGGCCTTGGACGCAGGCTTCTTGGCGAGCACGTTGCATTGCACCTGAGGTGGGGAAGGTACAAGCTCGGAGGGATGCTCTTGCCTATTCTGAGCGCGAGACTCTGAAGCACACGGCAACAAGTCTTGTTCCATCTCATCTTCAAAGTCGGAGATGTTCTCATTCGACATTTTCCCGAGAGAGCATTGCACAATGTATGGATAAGAATTGATGACAAGGAAGTGCATTGAGGAATGAGAAATTAGGGTTGTGTTCAATTAAAAATCGGCCTTGTCCGGTGTATAGGTACGAAATAGTCTGGGGGACCGGACTTGTCCGTACATGGACCGGACTAGTCCGATGTTCATCACCTCAAACCCTAACTAGACGAAAAATGGTGATTCCCAATGCAAAACTAGTTCAAGGTAAATGTAATACAGCAAGGAGGCATGTATTAACCAAGAGGAACTAGGCTATTTAGTCAACAATGAAGAAAATCACGATTTCTAGGGTTTGGGAGAAAATTTTACCGAAAATCCTTGATTCTTGGAGATGGAGGGGTTGAAGGTGCGGACAAGTCCGTGGTCTTCAATCCCTATGCAATGGAGATTGATTTCCACCCAAACTTGGAGGGATTTGATGGAGAACGAAGGAAATCGCATTGGGAGCACTCGAGCGAGGAGACAGAGCGTGGGGCGAGTTGTGAGGATGAAGAATATTTGGTTTTGGCGGCGGCTAGGGTTATGGAGTTGAAAAATAAGACTAGTCCGTGATCCACCAGACTAGTCCGGACTACCGGACACTCTGCAGACTAGTCCACATTGTGCGGACTAGTTCGGGTAACCACAGACTAGTCCATGGTCACCAGAACAGAGTTGAATAGCCCATTCGCATATCTATTCGAAGGTTCTTATAGAGAAAATAGGGGCCAAAATAATCAAGTAATCTTGATGAATATGATCAGTAAGCATACAACAATCAAGCAATGACCATAAATTATCAAGATCAAGTAATTGAAATAGTTTTTCGGAGAAAATTGAGAGAGATGATTTTAACAGCACAACCAACATATTTTGAAGAATCCATACAGGTATGCAAGTTTTCAAGCCACATTCCGAGCATCAAGGATGTTTAGTTCATTCCGGAGCTCGCAAAAGTGTTTTTCATCAAGTGGCTTGGTGAAAATGTCGGCAAATTGTTTTTCGGTGTTGACATGGGAAATAGCTACGTCTCCTTTCATTGAGTGGTCTCTAAAAAAGTGGTGTCGGATGCCTATATGTTTGGCCCTAGAGTGCTCAACGGGGTTATGGGCAATTTTAATGGCACTCTCATTAACACAAAGAAGTGGAATACGACTCATATTGTAATCGTAATCCCTTAGAGTTTGTCGCATCCAAAGGAGTTGTGCACAACAACTCTTGGCTGCAACATACTCTGCATCGGCCGTGGATAAGACAATGGAGTTTTGTTTCTTGGAGGACCAAGAAACTAGGTATCTACCTAGAAATTGGCATGTACAGGAGGTGCTTTTTCTATATACTTTGCATCCGGCATAATCTGCATCGGAGTATCCAATGAGATTGAACTTGGAACCTTTAGGATACCAAAGGCCTAGGTTGTGTGTATGAACTAAATACCGCAAGATTCTCTTTACGGCTGTCAAATGACACTCTTTTGGGTTGGCTTGAAACCTTGCACACAAACATACACTCAACATAATGTCTGACCTAAATGCACATAAGTAAAGTAGAGATCCAATCATGGAGTGATATACCTTTTGGTCCACGCTTGGTCCGTCTTCATTGAGATCCAAGTGTCCATTTGTTGTCATGGGAGTCTTTATGGGATTCACCTTGTCCATTCCAAACTTCTTTAGTATGTATTGAGTATACTTGGTTTGGCTTATGAATGTCCCTTCCTTTTGTTGCCTCACTTAGAATCCCAAGAAGTGTTTCAGCTCTCCTATCATAGAAATCTCGAACCTATCTGTCATAATCTTGCTAAATGCTTCACAAAAGGATTTGTTAGTTGAACCAAAGATAATGTCATCAACATAAATTTGACAAATAAAAAGATCATTGTCAAAGTGCTTTGTGAATAACGTATAATATGCTTTGCCAATTTGAAAACCATTCTCAATCAAGAAATCTCTAAGACATTCATACCAAGCTCTAGGAGCTTGTTTGAGGCCGTAGAGTGCCTTACTCAATTTAAAGACGTGGTCGAGAAAATCTTCATCTTCAACTCCGGGGGGTTGCTCCACATACACCTCCTCCTTGATTGGTCCATTGAGGAATGCACGTTTCACATCCATTTGATAGAGCTTGAAATCATGGTGAGTAGCATATGCAAGTAATATTCTAATAGATTCAAGCCTAGCTACAGGATCAAAGGTTTCATCGAAATCCAAACCTTCGACTTGTGAATACCCTTTGGCCACAAGTCGCGCCTTGTTCCTTGTAACCACCCGTGTTCGTCTTGTTTGTTGCGGAAGACCCATTTGGTGCTGATGATGTTGAACTTGGGTCTTTTGACGAGTTCCCACACTTCATTCCGTTTGAAGTTGTTGAGTTCTTCTTGCATCGCCACCACCCAATCTGAATCCTTCAATGCATCCTCAATCCTGCGCGGTTCCATAAAGGATACAAAGGAGTAATGTTCACAAAAAATTAGCTATGCAAGATCTAGTTGTTACTCCCTTTTGAATGTCCCCGATTATGTTGTCGACGAGATAATCTCTTTGGACGCATTGGCGTACTCTTGGGTGAGGCACTTGTGGTCTTGAGTCTTCATGATCATCTTCTTCTCCCCCTAGATGGTTGCCCTCATTGACTTGTTGATCATCTTTGTCTTCTTGATGTTGATATTGTGTGGAAGCTCCCCCTTGATCGTTTACCTCCTCTTGTGGTTCATCTTATTCATTTTCATTTTGAGGTGGTGCTTGTGGTTGAATATCGCCCAACGCCATTCTTCTCAATGCTTGACATGGAGCTTCTTCTCTATCTATCACACATGGATCAACTTGCTCTTCTTGAGAGCCATTAGTTTCATCGAACACTACATCATGTGCTACTTCAACAAGTTCGGAGGTCTCATTGAAGACACGATAGGCGTAAGAGTTCGAATCATAACCAAGCAAGAAACCTTCATCGGACTTTGAAGCGAACTTTGAAGTCCTAGGCTTCTTGTTCAAAATATAGCACTTAGAACCGAAAACTCGAAAATACACAATATTAGGCTTTTCACCCGTGATTAGTTCATATGACGTCTTCTTGAGTAGTCGATGAAGATATAATCGGTTTATGGCGTGACAATCAGCGTTAATTGCTTCCGCCCAAAACTGATCCGAAGTTTTGTATTCATCGAGCATTGTTCTCGCCATCTCTATGAGGGTTCGGTTCTTCCTTTCGGCAACTCCATTTTGTTGAGGGAAATAAGGTGATGAAAACTCATGCTTTATCCCTTCTTCGTCTAGGTACTCCTCAACTTGATTGTTCTTGAACTCCGTGCCATTGTCGCTTCGTATGTTCTTGATCTTCAATGAGAACTCATTTTGGGCACGCTTGAGAAACTTCTTGAGGGTTCCTTGAGTTTTTGTCTTATCATGCAAAAAGAAATTCCAGTGAAGTGCGAAAAGTCATCAACAATTACTAAGCCATATTTGTTACCGCCGATGCTTATGTAAGCAATTGGACTGAATAAGTCCATGTGAAGTAGCTCGAGCGGTCTTGTTGTAGTCATGACGTTCTTCACAGGATGAGGTGCTCCTACTTGCTTCCCGGCTTGGCACGCGCTACAAGGCCTGTCTTTCTCAAAAACAAAATCCTTTAAACCTCGGATGTGATCGCCCTTAAGGAGTTTTTGAAGATTCCTCATACCAACATGTGATAGCCGTCTATGCCACAGCCAACCCATGTTGGTCTTTGCAATCAAGCATGTGTCAAGTTCGGCTTTATCTTTGTTGAAGTCAACAAGATAAAGCTTTCCCTTCAACACACCCTTGAATGCAAACGAGTCATCACTCCTTCTAGAGACGGTCACACCCTCATTAGTAAACAAGCAATTATAACCTTTGTCACATAGTTGAGATATGGACAGCAGGTTATAATCTAAGGAATCCACATGTAAAACGTGAGAAAGAGTATGTTGATATGATATTGTAATTTTACCGGTACCGAGCACCCTTCCTTGACTATTGTCTCCAAAATAGATGCCCTCGCTTGGATCCTCATTTTCTCTGTACTCAACGAACATCATTCTTTCTCCGATCATATGGTTGGTGCCTCCACTGTCTAGCACCCATTTCGATCCACGTGAGGAATAGGCCTGTAAAATCAAATCATGCCTTAATTTTAGGTACCCAAGCTTGCTTGGGTCCTTTGAGGTTAGTTACGAGAGATTTGGGCACCCACACATGAGACTTGGTGTTCCCATGGCGTGGCCCAACATAAGGAGCATAAACTTTACCAAAACTTTTCATAAGAACATATGATGCATCGAAAGTTCTAAACAATAGTTGTTGTTGTTCATGAATAGAACCAGTCCGAGAAACCGGATTTGTCCGTGTAGGAACCGGACTAGTACGGTTTTTATATGTGTTAACTATCTTGGATTTATTAGTATCATTAGTCTTTCTAGCTTGAGCGGAGTTTCCCCTCACAAAGGCAATGCACTCCTTGTTATTCTTATGGTTTCTAGCATTTTGCTTTTCACCATAGGAATACCCAATGCCATATTTGACATTAGGAGGTCTTGTGGCCAAGTATGCACTACGTGCATATTTGACCTTC
The DNA here is from genome assembly GCA_036927565.1 of Tuctoria greenei. Taxonomy (NCBI): domain Eukaryota; kingdom Viridiplantae; phylum Streptophyta; class Magnoliopsida; order Poales; family Poaceae; genus Tuctoria; species Tuctoria greenei. Next base: position 146,376,554 of record JAYESD010000011.1, read on the forward strand.
TCCTTGTCAAATATGCCACTTTGGGAAGGATGCTTGTCCTTGGTACAGGTAGACTTGTCTTTCAAGCTAGCGTCAATTTTATCACTTGCACAAGTAGAAGTGTTTTCAGTTTTAAGGGGTTGAGATGAAGAGCTTGAAGAGGATGAAAGGTCACTTTGTTTGAGTGACTCAACTTGCACTTCAAGGATCTTGTTAACTTTGGTTAAGTTAACAAGTTCTTCCTTGATGATTGCATTTGAGTTGCTTAACTTCAAACAGGCTTCCTTGCTTGAAACTAACTCAAGTTCAAGTGATTTGCTTCGCTCCTTTTCAAGTTCAAGGAGCTCATTGATCTTAAGATACTCCTCATTTTGGAGGATGATCATGTATTCTTGACGATCCATCAACCCCTCTCTATCAACAAGCTTATCCATCAGGAATTTCATTTTGGCAGTAGTTTTCTTGTCTAAGCCAACTAGTATATCATCATCATCACTATAGTTGTCACTGTCACTATCAAAAGAACGTGAAAAGGTTGATTTTGTTGTTACCTTTCATTTACCTTCCTACGCCATGAGGCAAGTGTCCTTGCCTTTCCATGCACCGAGAGTTGGAAAGAGGGTGGACTTCTTAGTTGTCTTCTCGATGGCTATGCTGGTCGTCTCCTCTTCTTCTTCGGATGAGGACTCGTCGTTTGAGTCCTACTCCTTTCCTAGGTGCACTTTTCTAGCTTGCTTCTTCTTCTTGAAGAATTTCTTGGGTTCAGGCTTTGTTTCCTTGGTCTTCTTCTTGTTTTCTTTATACGGACAATCAACTATAAAGTGGTCATATTCACCACAGTTATAGCATGCCCGCCTCAACTTTGGTCTTGACTTCTCTTTGTATTTTCCTTCACTTGATTTTCCCCATTGTCTTTTCTTCATCATTTTCTTGAATCTCTTCATAAAGAGGATCATGTCCTCTTCGTCAATATCGCTGCTCTCGTCATCGTTGTCCTCTTCTTGTTGAGCTTCTCGAGCTTCTTTTGACAAGGGCTTGCAGGTGGACTTCAAAGCGACCCCTTTCTTCTTTGCCGAGGTGAGGTCGTCAATTTCCTTTACATGTTTAGCTTGCTTCTCCATCATCTCAAAGTTGATGATCTTTCCAAGCACTTCATTCGGGGTCATTTTCTTGTACCCGGGGCTTTCTCTAATCATCGAGCATAGGATAATGTTGTGAGGCATGAAGGCTCTAAGGATGAGCTTCACCACCTCATGATCGTTCCACTTTTTACTTCCATATGCTCGAACTTTGTTGATGAGCGTCTTCAATCGGTTGTACATGTCTTGCGGCGACTCATATTCTACTATGGCGAATCTTCCCAATTTGCCTTCGATCATTTTGATCTTCGCCTCTCGCACATGACGATCGCCTTCACGTGCAGTTTGCAATGTGTCCCAAATTTCCTTTGCAATCTCAAGTCCATCCACCTTGGTGAACTCGTCCCGACTTAGTGAAAATGTGATGACTGCTGCTGCTTGAGCGTTCTGATGAATTGCTTGCTCTTGGCTTGGTGTAAGCTCTTCATCATCGTCCGGGATATCTATTCCTGTACACACAATATGCCATAAGCTGGGATTGAGTGAGATTAAGTGCATTTTCATGTTTTGCCTCCACAGTGGGTAATCATTGCCGTCAAAGTGTGGGGCTTTTCCTAAAGGAATAGGCAAATAATGGCTATTATTGGAATTTAAGCGATCGTAGTTGAAAGGATATCGGGAGTAGTCGGTTTGACTACTCCCCTTCTTGTTGTCCTCGATCTTCACTTTCCCTTTGGAGAGGGCTTTCTTCCTTAGGAGCGCATTGAGTTCAAGCGTCTCCTCATTGTCATCCTCGAAGTCCTGAATGGCGTCGATGAGATTCTCCAATTTTTGAGCTTTTTCATCTTCAACCTTCTCTTGGTTGAGACTCTTGTGCACATCCTTCATGTCTAACATGTTCTCTTCAAGCGATTAGTCTCTTGCGAAGAGTCCTGCTATGATACCAATTGAATGTGGCATAGAGGGGGGGTGAATAGGCCTTTTTGATTTTTAGTCGGAACCTACAACACTTAGCAACTTGATCAAATACCAGGAAATCGGACTAGTCCAGTAGAGTGCGGACTAGTCCAGTGCGTGCGGACTAGATTGATCAATTTAGATCAATAATTTCGATACAAGCATAGTACGCAGTGGAATTTAGTATGTAACTTGAAAGTATTGAGTCAATGAAATTAAGTTTAGCAAAAATTTCAATGTTTTAACGTAAGATGGATAAGATCAGGTAAACCCTAGAATATGATATGAAAAACTTAAGAACAAGTTTGACACAAGATTTTATCCCGTGGTTTGGTTCCCACAAAGGCAACCTACGTCCATGTTGAGGAGCCCACGAAAGGATCGGGTCTTCACTGACCCTAACCTCATCGAATCGCCACGAAGGCCAATTCTCTTTCACTATCACAAGGGCAAATCACCAAGTTCAAGGAGCCTTCTCACAAGTTGAGGGCTCCCCAAGATTACAAATCAAACACCACCAAGAACACACTCTTAAGATCAACAATGAAATAATAGGAGTGTGTTAGAGAATCAAACCCAAGAGCTCAAATGTGTAGAATTATGTCTCTCCTTTGATCCAAAGTGAATCCTCAAGGATTTGATCTTTCTTGCGTTGGATTGCATGGAGAGATATGTTTTCTAAGCTATTGGAGGGCGTGACGGCGCAGGGAGTCGAGAGAGTTGAAAGTAGGGTCGTGCACATCTATTTATAGGGTGTTTCCAAAAGTTACCGTTAGGGTTTCGAGGGTCCGGACTAGTCCGTGGTGGAGTCCGGACTAGTCCGGTGTGCGGCATGTAGGAAACCCTAAGTTCTCAGGAAGATCGGACTTCTCCGGCTTAGGGCGGACTAGTCTGATTTAGGCTCTGGAAAAGTTCGGATAGTCCATTTATTATCGGACTAATCCGGTTGTGGTGAATCCCTTAGTGAATTGGGACAAGTCTGCATTTGGAAGACTTGTCCGATTTTAGTTAGAGAGGTTATCGGACTAGTCCGGATATTATAGTACTTGTCCGATGTTGTGCAAAGTTGTGAAGTGTTAACGAATAGTCCACACTGGGGGGGGACTAGTCCGATCTTAGTCAGAAAGATATCGGACTAGTCCGTGGTGATATCGGACTAGTTAGGTCTTTGTAGACTTAGACTGTGCAGACAAGTCAGCACTAGGACTTGTCTGATTTTGAACAGATGGGTTATCGGAGTAGTCCGGGGTATATCAGACTAGTCCGGACTTGTATAAATTAGTGCAGTGAGTGAGTTTTCTTGTGATTGAGCTCTTGGGGTGTGTTTCTTTAACACACTCCGCACACAATGATCTAATCTATTCTACTCTTGAGCTCTTTTCCGTCTAGATCCTCATTCTTCTTTCTTTTTGCGCTTTCTTCATAATTTCATTAAAACTTGTGCTCATCTCAACAATTTGGTTAGGATCTCATTTTTTTGTCATAAATCAACCAAAACCCACAAGGGATTCCTAGATGCACTTTCACCCAGGACCCCCCGTAGGTGACGTGGAGCGCCTTGAGGTGCTCGTGGTCGATGCTGGAGACGGAGTCCCCGTCGTGGTATACCGTCTGGATGACACGTTTGGCCTCCTTTTACTCTATCCCCTTGTCTTCATCAACCTAGGAGTCGACCCTCTGCTTTCCCTCCCGCTATTGCAGCTGCTCGCGGTAACGCTCCGCGAGAGTCTTGATCTCCCGACATTCACTAGTGTTGTGGCCGCTAGTGCTATGTACAAGGCACCGCTCGTTGCTACATAATAGCGACACGTGTTGCCTTCTTTTTTGAAGCGAGGTCATGGCAACGATGATGAGATGGTCAACGTCTTTGATTCACTGTTGAGCTGCTCCCTAAGGAGTGTTCATGGCAGGTGAGTTGTGGAGAAGAGCACGTGATGCAGCCAGCGCGCTCCCCAGACTTGCGGGCGATGACACTGTAGATGTCGATGGAGCAGGCATCTGCTGAGAAGCGCCAGCCTGAGCGACCGCGACGACATGAAGGTGTGAAGGACCAAACCGACCTCTGGAATGAGAGGTGGCCTCGTCTTCGCCTGGTGTGATGTGACGGCCTCGGGAAGTGCCATCTAGAGGTTTGATGTTCACCATTGCGTGAAGATACAAACTTCTTGGAGCAAAAGCCGCCTACCTAGCGCGCCAAATGGCGAAGTGTATGAACGACACTTCCCCCAATCCTACTTAGTCACAGCCCACGGAGGTTCTTTTTAGGAGGGGCTAGTCTCTGAGGAGCTTGCGCGTATGAGAGATGATAACACGATGGTCTTAGATGGTTCGGGCCGCTGGAGCGTAACACCCTACGTCCACGGGAGTGAGTTTTATTGCTTGAGCCTTGTGAGCTACAGAAGCTTGAGCGTGCGTGGAGATCTGAGAGAGGATGTCTAATACCAGTTGATACCTAGTCCTTTCATAGTTCAAGACCGAGCAATATTACAAGTGGGACCCAGGGCGCGACAGGTGACCCCAGGGCAATCCTGACCCTGTACATGATCTAGGGTATTATGGTTGCCTGCGGCCTCTAACTGTGGCTTGAAGACTCGCCGTCTTGCCGCGCTGGTTGGCAGTGGCCTACCATAAATGTTGATGATGGCATGGAATGTCTTGTTCATCGCTTCGCCATAAGCTACCCCGTCAGGAGCATGGGGTAGCTTTGCGGCGCCTTCACTGTGATGTGATTGGTCATAGTGGTACCTGATAGGAGCGTGCGCTGCACCCATGCGCCCGGGGAAGGTGCGTGTCTTCAATGCGCGACTCAGACAGGGCACGCCGCTCTTAACTCCCGCCCAAGGCTGAGGGTAGGATGTGTGGCTGCATTGGAGCCCGCCTCTGCGGGGTGGGGGGCCCACGCTGCGGGCCACGTGGCAGCCACAGAGCCCAACTCTAAGGAGAGTCGGGGTCCGATGCTGTCAGGCACGTGGCGGCTCCGGAGCCCACCTCAGCGAGAGAGGGCGACCCGGAACCCATGGATACGTGGTGGCACCGGAGTCTGCCCCTATGGAGGAGCGGGGTCTCGTGCCACCGGACACGTGGTGACCTGGGAGCCCACCTCTGAGGGGATGTGGGGTCCCGAGCTGAGGACCACATGGCAGCACCCGGTTCCGGTCCTAGAGGAAGGACGAGGTCCGGTTCTGCTGGACACGTGGTGCCTCCGGAGCTTGCCTCGGTAGGGAGGCAGGATCCTTAGACATTTCTTCCATAGCGTGGGGTACCCGGTATTAAGGGTACCGACAGCAAGAAACTGAAAAATGTAATCACCACAGCCTGCCTGTCCTGCATGTAAGTAACCTTCTGTATTCTTTTATCAAGCTAGTAATATCAGCAAAGGTATAGCATGGAAACTAACCTTTCTCTGATATCTGAACTATTTGAGTACTACTTTCTCCATCTCACAATACATGTCACTTAGAACAAAAATTTTAGTTCATTTTGAACTAAAATTCTTATTCTAAGTAACAAGTATTGTGGGACGAAGGGAGTAACATGAAACCAGTTCCTCACGAAACTTTAAGTAAATAGATGATTGCATAATTAGAATAGTCACAATATTTTTCGATTAAACAATTTTTCATGGCCTTTATTTACTTCCTGAGGTGACATAAAGTCGATATCCACCTTCATTTACTTAATTAGGATGGAAAAATTAAACAAAAAATAAGTCATGTCCAAAGACCAAATTTGGAGTTGAACTCCTCTCTGTACAGCAGCCTAGTCGAAAGGAACCTATGATAAAGACTTTTATGCTATGTTGATGCGGATGGAGCGAAAAAAAAAGGTATGCACAACATAAACTTGCACCTTCACTGACTCTTTTCTTACAAAATCCCCGCTTGTTCAGTTGCAAGCTTAATAATGCACAAAGGCACGGATTATTGTTCCATCCATTGCACCAAAAAAAGATGGTCATCTTTTAATGGGATGTTTTGGAACGTTTGGTCTTGCGCAAGAATGTATCACATCAAAAGGCGTTCCAAAATCAAGATGACTAAATTGATGGCCTGTATATGTATACAAAGTATTTTTTGACATTGAAATGAAGTAGTTGTCAGATAATTGGCTTCTTATATAATACAAGTTGACGGTAAAATCTGCCTAGGAATAAACTGGCTACTTTATTCCCTAAAAAATAAACTGGCTACTGTGAGCCTGTTTGAATCCCACTGTTTTTAAATACTATTTTTAGAAACTACATGGTATATAAAAATGTCGTTTTTTTTTGTTCGTTCTAAAACCTAACTAGCTAGATACTCAATTTTAAGAATCCAGGAAGCTGACCTAGGCCAGTTAAAACTAGTTTTTACAATATTGTAACTTTTAACAAGCAAAAAACTAGATTGTTTGCTTTTACAATAAGAGAAATTCTAGTTTTCAGGTGCCTGAAATCTAAAAAGATTTCAGCCTTTAGATCAACTTTAAGATTTGTGCAGGCTCTTCAACCCTAATCCCTATTTCTTCTCTCTCACCCTCAACTATGTCTCATGCCCGATCCATGGCAGCGGCTGGCGGCTTCGGAGACCGAGCCTGGGTGGCGCGGTCAGCCCCTCGCTGGCGGTGTGGCACCTTGACGACGGCGAGGCTCCCTCCAGCGTCCAACAGAGCGTGTCGCGGCACGGCGGAGATGCCGACGGCGGCGGAAGCGGGTACTCCGGCGGCAGAAGCGGCGACTCTGACGGCACAGCAACGACGCCGACGGCGACGGAGCCGCCGGATCTAAGAGATAAAATTTTTTATTTTGTTATTGTTAATCCGTAATTTGTTGATTGTAATTGTTAATCCGTGTTTTGTAGGATTATGTTAATTGTAAAATAATCGAACAAAAAAATTGTAATTAATTAACCTATAAAATGAAGGATTACAAAATTAGTTGTTAATGACTGTAATTAGCTGCTAATCAAGTAGTGCTTGAAATTTTGTGGGATTTCAGGCGCCTGATGTATAGACTGACTATTTTAATAATCCAGATCTAGACAACTTCACCCAGTTTTTATCTAGAAACCAGTTTTTTAAGAAGCTAAAACAGATCCAAACAGGGCTTCGGCCAATTTAGTCACTCGGTAGTACAAACGACTCAAGTTTCTAAATGTGTAAAATTTGGCTATCAACAACCCAATTTTGTAACAGAGAAACGTCAAAGTTGCCGGCACTCATGGGCGCGGATTAAACTGCCCGCGCCTAGTAAATCCCTCCCTAGTTTCGGAAAAAAAAAATTATGCAGCACTGCTGCAAATACCTTGTCATACAGCACCTCTTAGATACATGACACCTGTACCTTCACGCATCTCGAAGTCTGTCCCAAGACCGCATGGCCACTTCTGGGTATCGATCGGCTCCGTGGTCTGCTCCTGTTAGGCTCGTCTCAGCTCTCATGAATCGGCTTCGCTGCTCTTCGATCGATTCGCCATGGTCCCATCGCCGGCAGCCTCACGCACCGTCTCCTCCCGCCTCCTTTGCAGCCTCCCGCCTCGCTCGCCGCCGTCGCCCACCTCCCTCGCCGCGACCGTTCACCTCCCTTGTCGCGTCCTTCTCAGTCAGCGCACAAACCTGGCGTTAAATAAACTCGCGGTGGCAGCAACATGATCAATCTTGTGTTGGGAATCGGCGGTGCGCTACTCTAGCAAGTCTCACTTCCCTTCTTCTTCTTTATATCCTCCAAGTATTTCTTGCAGTTCCTAGACCAGTGTCCCTTACCATGATAGTGAAAGCATTCATCATCAGGAGAAGGGCCAGATTTGCCCTTTGGCTTAGACTTTGAGCTTGAGGGCTCATCGGGAACCTTTCCCTTGCCTTTGCCTTTAGGATGCGTCACACGCTTCCTCTTTTTATTCTCCTTTTGCACCATCATCACATGAGTGGCGTTTTTCTTAATGCTTTGTTCGCCTATTTTAAGCATCCCATGCAATTCAGCGAAAGTTTTCTCCATGCCATTCATTTGAAAATTCAATATGAATGGCTCGTAGCTCGGTGGGAGCGACTGGATAACCACGTCAATAGCCAGATCATCCTTGAGTTCAGAACCATGTTTACCCAAAGTTTCAATGTAACCAATTATCTTGATTACATGAGGGCTGATCGGGCTACCCTCCGCCAGCTTGTATGAGAACAAGGACTTTGAGATGTTGTATCTCTCAGCCCTTGCTTGATTCTCAAACATTCCATGCAGTCCCTCAATCATAGAATAAGCGTCTGTATGCTCGTACTGTTTTTGTAGTTCAGGGGACATAGTGGCGAGCATGAGGCAGCTTACATTAAGCGCATCATCGCAGTGCTTCGTATAAGCTCTACGTGCTACATTAGTTGCATCAGCTGGAAGGTCATCAGGGTAAGGCTGCAGAAGGACGTACTCAGTTTTCTCTTGCCTAAGAACGATTCTCAGGTTGCGGTACCAATCGATAAAGTTAGCTCCATTGAGTTTTTCTTTCTCAAGCACAGATTGCAAATTGAAACCAGAAATGTTACTAGCAGACATTATCTACAATAGAAAATAAATATGAAAGGTTTAGCACTATGTTATGTACCAATCTTCTATTGACAGTTTAATAAAAGATATCACCACTATATGATCATCATCATCCCTCTAATGACATATAGTGGTTCAAGATCCATATTCACTAATTCCTAGTGAGCTTTGGCTTCACTGCTAGGAAATTAGTGACATAGGTAAACAACCATTATTAATCATATCTCTATATGACTCTTGTTTGTTGGGTGACATCCAATGCCCCAGCTCCCAACTCTATGCCATAAAGCCCAAAACTGTTTTGATAGCTTTGTTGAGTAAAGCAACACTATGCATGTGAATGTCCAACATTCACCCTATGAATTATGATAGATGATGGTACTTTGCTTTGGCAAACCTACCACTCAACGATCAAAACATCATAGGTGCAGCTATTGGTAAATGGCATCAAATGCTCAACTTTTGTGAGGGAAGCTATTCTATCATGACAAAACATCCACCATATGAAAAGCATGAAAAGAATAGTAATAAATAAACATCACAAGCATATGATCATATCACATTGTGAATAGTATGACCTTTAGAATCATAATGGTCTCCATCACCATGGTTCCATCAAGATCTGAGCTGTCATGCCTCCCTTCTTGTGGTGATCTCCATCTCCACCATGCTTGAAGACATCTCCATGATAATAAAAGAAGCTAATACAACTAATAGCTACCAAATAAATTACATGAGAGATCAAGCATCACAGGTCGACACGCAGGTCGTTATACAATTATGTGACAACCTCAACCCGGTTGTGTTAAATTTGCAACACGCAGGCTGCACAAGTTTACACACATATCATCACATCACATTAAGGCCATACCATTCACATCATTCCCTGCAAAAACGAGTTAAGCGTAGAATAATTTCTAGCGCAAAACTATATTATGTAGTCTCTATAGCAGACAGCAAAACGGCGGTCGCCCCCCGCGGGTTTCAGGGCAGCGCCCTGAACACCAAACGGAATTACATAGATCGCGTCTATGAAATCACTATGAAAATCTCATTGAATTGATCAAATCAACCCGAATCCGAGCCATTCAGAATGCCTCAATTTTCAAGGTAACCGGTTATTCATGAGTAGATCGCGACTCATGACCGTGGTCTGTTGGCTCAATCTGTTAGCTATGTACGCGATTAGTCCCGATGGTGATTCCAGCCGGTAGGGACAGGTTGTGTACACAGCAGAGAAGGAGCACGAATTGACCTTTTAGTCATATACGATCACAGTCTACTCTAACCAATTCCAAACCCCAAAAACCGCGCGATAAAATTCATCGTATGAATACGTCTTCAGTAGATCCCATCTACTAACAAGATCCAGACCAGAAACTACGCAAGTCGGCTCTGATACCACTATTGGGAATCGACGGTGCGCTACTCTAGCAACTCTACCGCATCACCCAAGAAACATGCGAGTACAGAGGTCATGGATCGTTACCACTAGACGCGCAGCGCAGCGGAACGTAGATGCGCGTCGGTGTAGAGGAAGTAGATGATCTCGTTCGTCTCCTCCTCGTCCTCGTCGCAGCAGCAGGTAGACAATCACGATCGTCGTAACCGATCAGCACAACAGTAGCAACAGCGCCTCTACGGAGTCCACACGTACGGAGAGGAACGTCGTGCGTTGGTGTGCTAGCACCGGGCGCGCGGCAAGGGTCTCGACGTGATGCCTTCAAAGGGTGGCGGCTAGGGCTGTCACGTGGTGGGATGATTAGCCCCTAACCCTACCCCTCATATTTATAGGTGTACTAATGGGCTTTTAGGTCGCAGGCCCATTAGTACCCTAATTGCTTATGGATCAAATATCCAATAGGCCTTAAACCGAATTGTTATGATTGCCTCTTGGGCACATCACCAACAATCTCCCACTTGCACTAGAGACAATCATCTAACCAAGATTTTCGATATTCCAACTCCTTAAGTGTGTGACCCGTTAGGTTCATGTGCAGTCGGTTGTGAATGGAAACCATTTCCAACCACAAGTCAGTAGAGGTACCTAGCAGGACATACTGACTCCCGAATGTACATAAAGATCATATTGTCCGAACCTAGATACATTCAACATGCTAATCCCTTTGCCTCACGATACCAGTTAAGCTCAAGGCGAGATGCGTGCCATCCTTGTGATAGCTCAACCATTCACTCGATCAAATAGTGGATTCATTCTGTGACTAACTTTTAGTCACTGTGATTAACCCTTAATCACCTTGGCATGGCCATGCACTTTCAAATCCAACTATCTCGAGGGGCCCAGAGATATCTACCCTGTTATTAAGGAGGGGCAAATCCAATCTTGATCCGCGCACATCTCATTCTATGTTTTATTATATACCCGGAGACTACTTTTATGACTACCCAGTTACGGGGTAGCGTTTGGTAGTCTCAAAGTACACAACTATGCATAGTGAGAAACAATGGCGATCTCAGGTCTAAGGATCTAGCAGGTGTATCACTCAAGACCAACTGATGGCACATATGGAAATAACAATCCCAGCAGTGTCTTGGAGTGGGTCAATCCAACACCATGTTCACTAACATGTGTTCACATTATTAATTCGATATCTCCATATTTATGATCCGTGAAACGTGATCATCAATTAATACATGTGCTAGTTTGTATGCAATCATTATCTCATATAATGATATAGACTAGGGATCATCTAGAGTAACATTACTTTTAACAAAGAGTTTTACGAATAAGTCACATACTTGATGATCAATGTAAATAATGATTACTCACATAACAATTTATTTAATAGTACATAAACATTGCTGTGACACAAGTCTCCCACTACACACTATGATCATTGATATAAGTATCTAATACCCATAGATCTCGTGTGTTCCTCATGCTTTGATTGTGGAAGAGGCTTTGTCAACGGATCTGCAACATTCAAATCCGTGTGCACCTTGCATATCTTCACATCACCTCGGTCGATGATCTCTTGAATGATGTGATAGCGTCATAGTATGTGTTTGGATTGTTTGTGTGATCTAGGCTCCTTTGCCTGTGCGATGGCTCCACTATTGTCAGAGATCCACAGGATTGGACGCGCTAGGAACAACACCCAAATCAAAAACAAATTTTCTGATCCAAACAGCTTCCTTTGCAGCTTCAGAAGCTGCAATGTACTCCGCCTCTGTGGTTAAATTTGCTACTGTATCTTGCTTGGAACTTTTCCAACTCACTGCCCCTCCATTCAGGCAGAACACAAATCCGGATTGTGATCTAGAATCATCCTTATCAGTTTGGAAGCTGGCATCAGTGTAACCTTTTACAACGAGCTCTTCTTCACCTCCAAACACTAAGAATGCATCCTTAGTTCTTCTTAAGTACTTAAGGATGTTTTTGACAACAGTCCAATGAGCCTCACCAAAATCTGATTGATATCTACTCGTGATACTTAGAGCATAAGATATATCTGGGCGTGTACATAACATGGCATACATGATGGATCCAATAGCTGAAGCACAAGGAATCACTCTCATCCTCTTTTGCTCATCAGGCGTCGAAGGACACTGACTCTTGCTTAGAGTAATGCCATGTTACATTGGCAAGAAACCTTTCTTGGAATCTTGCATATTGAACCGATTCAATATCTTGTCAATATATGTATCTTGGCTTAATCCAATTAGCCTTTTAGATCTATCACTATAGATCTTTATGCCCAAAATATATGCTGCCTCTCCTAAATCCTTCATTGAGAAACTTTTTCTTAATGAGGATTTAACATCATCAAGCATTGGAATGTTATTTCCGATCAATAATATGTCATCTACATATAGGACGAGAAATACATGTGCGCTCCCACTAAACTTCTTGTAAATACAAGGTTCTTCTACGTTCATGATGAAACCAAACCCTTTGATTACTTCATCAAAACGCAGATTCCAACTCCGAGATGCTTGCTTCAGTCCATAGATGGACTTTTAAATCCTGCATATTTTACTAGCATTTTTAGGATCGACAAAACCCTCAGGTTGTGTCATGTACACATCCTCAGTCAGACTTCCATTAAGAAAGGTTGTTTTGACATCCATCTGCCATATTTCATAATCAAAATATGCAGCAATCGCTAGAAGAATCCGAACAGACTTAAGCATTGCAACGGGTGAGAAAGTTTCATCATAATCAACACCTTGAACTTGTTTGAAACCTTTCGCCACCAATCGCACTTTATAGATGTGAACATTTCCATCCATATCAGTCTTTTTCTTGAAAATCCATTTACAGTCGATAGGTCTCACACCTTCGATTGGATCAACCAAGTTCCAAACTTGATTTTCATGCATGGATTCAATTTCGGATTCCATGGCTCCAAGCCACTTCTCAGAGTCGGGTCTCATCATTGCTTCAGTATAGGTCGTGGGCTCATTATTGTCCAACAATACCATGTCATGTTGCTCTGTGGTTAGAAGCGTTAACTTTTCAGTCGCACGACGTACCCTCGTAGACCTTCGTGGGGCTGGTGTTTTATCAACTAGTTGTACAACATCTTGTACATCCTGTATAGGATCAGTGGATGCCGAAACATTTTCAGGTATTTCTTGAATTTATTCAAGATGCACCTTGCTCCCACTAACTCCTTTTGAGAGAAACTCTTTCTCCAAGAAGACACCATTGCGAGCGGTAAACACTTTACCCTCTGTTTTATTATAAAAATAATATCCTTTGGTTTCCCTAGGATATCCCACAAAGAAGCATTTGTCTGATTTTGGAGTGAGTTTGTCTGACGTCAAACGTTTGACATAAACATCACATCCCCAAACTTTGAGGAAAGACAATCCGGGACGTTTCCCAGTCCACATCTCATATGGTGTCTTTCAACAGACTTAGTTGGGACTCTATTTAGTGTAAACGCAGCAGTTTCAAGAGCATAACCCCAAAAAGATAGTGGAAGATCTGCTTGGCTTATCATCGACCTAACCACGTCCAATAAGGTTCGGTTCCTCCGCTCGGACACCCCATTCCATTGAGGTGTTCCAGGTGGAGTCAATTGTGGAACAATTCCACATTGTTTCAAATGATCATAAAATTCATGGCTCAAATATTCACCCCCACGATCAGATCGTAGAAGTTTAATTGTCTTGCCCAATTGATTTTGTACTTCATTCTGAAATTCTTTGAACTTTTCAAAGGATTCAGACTTGTGTCTCATTAGGTATACATAACCATATCTACTAAAGTCATCGGTAAATGTGATGAAGTACTGAAAACCACCTCTGGCAATTGAACTCATTGGTCAACATACATCTATATGTATAAGTCCCAATAAGTCAGTCGTCCTCTCACTTTGACCAGTGAAGGGTGCTTTGGTCATCTTCCCAAGCAAACAAGATTCGCATGTGTCAAGTGATTCAAAATCAAATGAGCTTAGTAAACCATCTTTATGGAGTTTTTCAATGTGTTTCTCATTTATATGACCTAAGCGACAATGCCAAATAAAAGTGGGATTTAGATCATTATGACGAGCTCTTTTGGTATTAATGTTACAGACAGTTTTATCCTCAAGATCAAGAACATATAATCCATTCACCAATGGACATTGAGCATAGAAAATTTTATTGTAATAAATAGAACAACATTTGTTCTCTATTACAATCTCATAACCATCAACTTCTTCTAAACACGAAGAAGAGATAATGTTCCTGCTCAATGTAGGAATGCAATAACAATTATTCAATTCCAAAACTAATCCTGAGGGTAATGACAAGTGGTAAGTTCCGACAGCTATGACCGCAACCTTTGCTCCATTGCCGACACGGACATCCAACTCGCCTTTTGCAAATCTTCTAGTCTCACTTAGACCCTGCAACGATTTGCAAGTGTGAATCATCGATCTGGTATCAAATTCCCATGATTCACTAGAAGATAATGCAATGTTAATTCTTATAACATTTATACCTGAAGCGGAAGTCTCACTTCCCTTCTTCTTCTTTATATCCTCCAAGTATTTCTTGCAGTTCCTAGACCAATGTCCCTTACCATGACAGTGAAAGCATTCATCATCAGGAGAAGGGCCAGATTTGCCCTTTGGCTTAGACTTTGAGCTTGAGGGCTCATCGGGAACCTTTCCCTTGCCTTTGCCTTTAGGATGCGTCACACGCTTCCTCTTTTTATTCTCCTTTTGCACCATCATCACATGAGTGGCGTTTTTCTTAATGCTTTGTTCGCCTGTTTTAAGCATCCCATGCAATTCAGCGAAAGTTTTCTCCATGCCATTCATTTGAAAATTCAATATGAATGGCTCGTAGCTCGGTGGGAGCGACTGGAGAACCACGTCAATAGCCAGATCATCCTTGAGTTCAGAACCATGTTTGCCCAAAGTTTCAATGTAACCAATCATCTTGATTACATGAGGGCTGATCGGGCTACCCTCCGCCAGCTTGTATGAGAACAAGGACTTTGAGATGTTGTATCTCTCAGCCCTTGCTTGATTCTCACACATTCCGCGCAGTCCCTCAATCATAGAATAAGCGTATGTATGCTCGTACTGTTTTTGCAGTTCAGGGGACATAGTGGCGAGCATGAGGCAGCTTACATTAAGCGCATCATCGCAGTGCTTCGTATAAGCTCTACGTGCTGCATTAGTTGCATCAGCTGGAAGGTCATCAGGGTAAGGCTGCAGAAGGACGTACTCAGTTTTCTCTTGCCTAAGAACGATTATCAAGTTGCGGTACCAATCGATAAAGTTAGCTCCATTGAGTTTTTCTTTCTCAAGCACAGATTGCAAATTGAAACCAGAAATGTTACTAGCAGACATTATCTATAATAGAAAATAAATATGAAAGGTTTAGCACTATGTTATGTACCAATCTTCTATTGACAGTTTAATAAAAGATATCACCACTATATGATCATTGTCATCCCTCTAATGACATATAGTGGTTCAAGATCCATATTCACTAATTCCTAATGAGCTTTGGCTTCACTACTAGGAAATTAGTGACATAGGTAAACAACCATTATTAATCATATCTCTATATGACTCTTGTTTGTTGGGTGACATCCAATGCCCCAGCTCCCAACTCTATGCCATAAAGCCCAAAACTGTTTTGATAGCTTTGTTGAGTAAACCAACACTATGCATGTGAATGTCCAACATTCATCCTATGAATTATGATAGATGATGGTACTTTGCTTTGGCAAACCTACCACTCAACGATCAAAACATCATAGGTGCAGCTATTGGTAAATGGCATCAAATGCTCAACTTTTGTGAGGGAAGCTATTCTATCATGACAAAACATCCACCATATGAAAAGCATGAAAAGAATAGTAATAAATAAACATCACAGGCATATCATCATATCACATTGTGAATAGTATGACCTTTAGAATCATAATGGTCTCCATCGCCATGGTTCCATCAAGATCTGAGCTGTCATGCCTCCCTTCTTGTGGTGATATCCATCTCCACCATGCTTGAAGACATCTCCATGATAATAAAAGAAGCTAATACAACTAATAGCTACCAAATAAATTACATGAGAGATCAAGCATCACAGGTCGACACGCAGGTCGTTATACAATTATGTGACAACCTCAACCTGGTTGTGTTAAATTTGCAACACGCAGGCTGCACAAGTTTACACACATATCATCACATCACATTAAGGCCATACCATTCACATCATTCCCTGCAAAAACGAGTTAAGCGTAGAACAATTTCTAGCGCAAAACTATATTATGTAATCGCTATAGCAGACAGCAAAACGGCGGCCGCCCCCCGCGGGTTTCAGGGCAGCGCCCTGAACACCAAACGGAATTACATAGATCGCATCTATGAAATCACTATGAAAATCTTATCGGATTGATCAAATCAACTCGAATCCGAGCCATTCAGAATGCCTCAATTTTCAAGGTGACCGGTTATTCATGAGTAGATCGCGACTCATGACCGTGGTCTGTTGGCTTAATCTGTTAGCTATGTACGCGATTAGTCCCGATGGTGATTCTAGCCGGTAGGGACAGGTTGTGCACACAGCAGAGAAGGAGCACGAACTGACCTTTTAGTCATATACGATCATAGTCTACTCTAACCAATTCCAAACCCCAAAAAATGTGCGATAAAATTCATCGTATGAATATGTCTTCAGTAGATCCCATCTATTAACAAGATCCAGACCAGAAACTATGCAAGTCGGCTCTGATACCACTATTGGGAATCGACGGTGTGCTACTCTAGCAACTCTACCGCATCACCCAAGAAACATGCGAGTACAGAGGTCATGGATCGTTACCACTAGACGCGCAGCGCAGCGGAACGTAGATGCGCGTCGGTGTAGAGGAAGTAGATGATCTCGTTCGTCTCCTCCTCGTCCTTGTCACAGCAGCAGGTAGACGATCACGATCATCGTAACCGATCGGCACAACAGTAGCAGCAGCGCCTCTACGGAGTCCACACGTACGGAGAGGAACGCCGTGCGTCGGTGTGCTAGCACCGGGCGCACGGCAAGGGTCTCGGCGTGAGGCCTTCGAAGGGTGGCGGCTAGGGCTGTCACGTGGTGGGATGATTAGCCCCTAACCCTACCCCTCATATTTATAGGCGTACTAATGGGCTTTTAGGTCGCAGACCCATTAGTACCCTAATTGCTTATGGATCAAATATCCAATAGGCCTTAAACCGAATTGTTATGATTGCCTCTTGGGCACATCACCAACATCTTGCGTGCCAGCGTGCCGATCCAAGCTGATGCCCTTCCAATGGCGATTAAAATAGGCGGCCGAGGGCGTCGTAAGAAGGGATTCAAGCTGATGCCTGCCGTGATGATTGAGATTCGGGACTTAAGATCTGCTGCGAAGGGCCCTCGATGGAAGAGCAGCGGAGCCGATCAGTGAGAGCAGAGGCGAGCCCATCGGGAACAGAGCACGGCCACGGAGCCGACCGATAGCCAGAAGCGGTCATGCAGTGGGGGCGGACTGCTTCGAGATGCGTGAAGGGACAGGTGCCATGTATCTAAGAGGTGCTGTATGAGAAGGTATCTGCAGCAGTGCTGCATAAATTTTTTTCCCTAGTTTCTTTTCAAATGTTTAGTTTACTAGAGTCCATAGGATGACGGCATTGGTCCGGGGATCTAGAAGAGAAATGGGTCTCCATCTACTAATATTTTAATTTATAGTGAGAGGTCGTTGATGTTGCATTATCTGCAGTTCCTGAAAAATCCACAAAGGCTCAAGATGCATGCATTATTGTCTGCAGAATCAAAATATGCTGCCACTTTCTTCCCATCTGTCGTATGTCTTCTCCATTATCCATTTATTTAGATGCTATTATGTGGGAACCGGAATCCCGACATCCGAGAATCTCATTGGATGGTGTCGTGCGATGCGACACCCAACAGTATACAAGAATAGAACCTGAATAAGTACAAGACGAGATTGACATACCACTCCTCGTATGCTGAGCTTACCGAGATTGACCCGCTCTCGGTGGCGTACCTTACCTCTTACCTGACGTCGGGGCGTCGTTACAGAATATAATAACACATAGTTAGTTTAACACCTTTATATCTTATACTAATAATACTTCTTATAAAGGCATATAGCTAATTCCTCACTCAAGTCCTAATTTTTGAAAATATGTTCTTTTCAAGTACACCGTTCCCAATGATGCTCTGATACCATGTCTGTGGGAATCGGAATCCCGACATCCAAGGATCTCATTGGGTGGTGTCGTGCGATGTGACACCCAACAGTATACAAGAATAGAACCTGAATAAGTACAAGACGAAGTCTTTTATTTATTATACAGCGGAAGTTTTACAATACTAGCGTAAGGAAAGCAACATATATATCATAGCTACGCTCTCAGCACTAGCTATGCAAAAGCAAAGTTATCCATGCCTTGGATACTTTGCACTAGCAACACTCAATTACGGCGGCGTGCAGGGTTCCCATTCGGCTGTACACCCTGGAGGGGGTGCAGCCTCATCATCAAACCCTTCATCAATTGTATAACCTGCAAAAACTCGTTAACTGCAAACGTGAGCATAAGGCTCAGCAAGACTAACCCGTCTCACTAGACATATGCAAAGGGGACACTAAACATAGGTAAGGTGAAGCATAAATGACTCGCCGACAAGTGGGTCCTTATAATCAGGTTTTATGTAGCAAATGACAATCTCCAGGCACGGCACATCATGGGTTCCACAATCAAACAAGAAACGCTTTGCCGATGATATGACATGCCCAGAGCATATAATGCTATTACAGCTAAAGTATGGGGAAACTGTAAACTTTAATGTGACTATCTCTAAATCATTTCCTATCCATTTCATTATATTATTCCATTTTCTATCTAACCAATCCTGTGAGATATGTCCTACATCTCTCGCGAGTAGATTCCAACTACTCGACTTCTACCAGATTTCCTATGCATTAGCAAAGCAGTTACTACAGGTCAAACTGTAACTCGTTCCAACCAATCCCTGGGATTTTTGGTCATGCAGGTGGAGTATCAAACACCTTATACGTAATGCACAATATCATATACTACTCATCATAGTGATAAAGTAAAATTTTATAAACAACTTAAATGCAAACCGGGGCTTGCCTGAATGCAGGTCCGAGTCGGAGTTAGTATCAGGAAGGTACACTTCCAAAGCCTCCGGTGCCTCCTCGACTTCGGTCACTACACGTCATGCATATAATATGGTATATGAATGATTTTGAAACAATAACTATAAAAAAGTATACAAATTAATATCTAAGGATCATAGCAAGTGATGATCTTAACTGGCTTTGGGACTTTGTTGAGACATACTAATGACTATGATAGAGATTTTTGGCAAGGAGCAAAAGATAATCAAAGTGGTTAAGCCCTTTGGCAATTATTTACTAATTGAGTAAGCTTAACCAATTATCTTTCAGTTTAGGAACTGAATTGGGCCTAGAATATTAGGTCAAATAATTCTCAAATTTTTACAGGAGCTAGAACATGACTAAAGGAATGTTCAGTCCAAATTTGGGGTATAAAAAAGCAACTGAACATCTGGGATAACTCAATTAAAGAAAAAGATGATTGAATTAAAAAGGATGCTATACAGGGTTTCATACCAATTCAACTGTACAGGCTGTTTGCTTAGGGTGTAGGGATCATACAGGATTTTATTTGGGATTTTTAGGGCAATTCTTCTGGGAGAAACTGAATTTAGAAAAGGATACTATTTTCTGAATGGAAGAAAACTGAACCAGTAAGAAAGAATTGGAAATCTGTCCAATTTAAACAGGTTTAATGGCTCCCAAACTTTTTCTGGTAACTAAGACTAGGTCAAGGTATTTTATGTGAATTTTGGAGATTTTTCCAGTGGAAGGTTCATCTGGAAAAATTGTGTTTGTATTTGGAAAGATTATTTACTACAGAATTTAAAATTAAGTTTCACAGAACCTATCTGGTACTATAAGAATCTAGAGCTCAAGATCTTTCAAACACAATTTGTTTGAAGATTTTTGTACTAGTCTACAGAGAGATATTCAATTTAGACGTTTGAATAATTTTCTGGAATGAATTTAATAAACTATTAGCGCCAGAATTCAAATTCAATTGGTTGGGTCCCATGGGCCACGTGGCGTGCTCTGGTCAATGCAACACCGCAATCCACATATTTATTCGCGCGCAGCCGCACGGAATCCCAGCCGCACCGTGATCCCGCAGCCACTGGCAGGTGGGGCCCCACGGGATTGTCTTCTACCTCGGGCCAACGCCCGCACGAGGCGGCGCCCGCGGCGGTGACTCGCCGGCGAGCTCGCCGCCAGCTAAACCGACGTGCCAAACTCGCTCAAACTCGCCACCTGGGGGTTTTTGGAGTCGCTGAGCACGACGGTGAAGTCGACGGGACCAGAAACTCGCCGGAAATGGTTGTGCGACGGCGGCGGCGGCGAGCGCTCGGGCAACCTGGAACTCGCTCCAGAGTAGCTCAAACCACTCGGGACCTTCGTCAAAACCTTCCTGGGACGATGCAGATCAAGGAAATGGACGTGGGAGAGGAAGAAACAATCGGAAACTATGAGCTCGACGGCGAACCGAGGTTTCCTCACCGGCGGCGAGCAAAACTCGATTTCCTCGGCCGTTGCTCGATAACTTTTAGGGGTTTTTGCTCAGGTAGGAGCGCTAGGACCTATAGAAACTATCTCTAAGAAATTGCATAGAATAATTACTTGTAGAAACGGAATTGAAATGGAAACTGAGCGAGCTTCCTCACATCGGCGGAAAGAAGACGACTGATAACTTGCTCATTTCTCAATGAAAAGGGAAACGGTTTGCACCGAGAGTTAGAGCTCGACTAGGCACACCTTTAAGCTTTTGGGATCGTGGCTTGAAACTGCGCGAAACGGCAGCGCACCACGGAGCAGAGGCGAGCGGCGACGATGGCGCGCGGCGGAGAAGAAATCGCGAGGGGGGAACACAGATCGGGGAAGGGAAAATATCGGAGCGGTGGCCGGCCTTTTATAGCGCCGCGGCAAGCAAGCAAGCCGCTCGCTGGAGCTTGCATGCGCGTGCGCTGTCGATCGGGCGGCGCCGGTGCAGATATGGCAGGCGGCCGAGCTGATCCGTTCAGCAGAGGCTGACCTGTGGGGCCCACAGGTCAGTCAGACTCCAACAGTAAAGTTAAAAATTCATTTAAAAATAGAATATCAACTCCAAAAATCATGAAATTTTGTGGAGATGGTAAATGAATTATTCTGAACACAATGGTGAACTCAAATCTTATGTTCAAAGAAGTTGGAAAAGAATTTAAAATTCAGATTTGAATTTGATTCAAATTTGCTAAGCGCCTCAAATAAAATAGCAAATGAGTTCCTAAAATCTTGAAATTTTGCAGGCAAGCTATTGAGAATATTAGAAGGTCAAGGAAAAATTTAGAGCCTCTAATTTGAATATTTTTGGCAGGGCCAATTAGTACTGCACTTTAAATTGCCTTAATAAACTTAATCCAAATAATTCTAAAATTTGAAGAGGTGTGAATAGAATCATTCTAGAATTAGTGGTGAAGTCCAATACTCATGTTAATAAAATTTAACCATGAATGCAAGAAAGGTTTGGATGGTATTAAGTTCATGTGTACCACTATATTGGATCTTTAATATAGTTGATCACAAAACTCATAACTGAATTCACATGCCATAAAAGTGGGGTTTTACATTCCTCCCCCCTTAAAAGAATCTCGTCCCAAGATTACAAAAGAAGGCAAAAGGAACAGATCTAACGAACATATGCCGCTAACAAGTCCGGATAGTTCGTTCTAAGATACTCCTCGCTTTCCCACGTGGCTTCTTCAGCACTGTGGTTGCTCCACAAGACCTTGTAGAAACGCAAGGTGCGACTTCTTGTGGTGCGAGTCTTCTCATCGACGACCTGAGTTGGATGCTCAGAATAAGTGATATCTGGTTGGAGAGCTTCCAAATCCTCAAAATGTATATTCGTTGGGATTTTGAGACATTTCCGCAACTGAGAAATGTGAAACACATTATGAACCCCTGCCAGCAATGGCCGTAACTCCAATTGATATGCCACAGGTCCGCATATTTTTATTATTACGAACGGCCCAATAAAACGTGGAGCTAGCTTCACTTTCACTCCGAATCGATGGATACCTTTCATAGGGGATACCCGGAGATAAACTTGATCCTCAACCTCAAAGTGAAGATGTCGACGTCGTTTGTCCGCGTAGCTCTTTTGACGAGACTGAGCGGCTTTGAGATTTGTTTGAATAATGCGTACTTGCTCTTCGGCTTCTTTTATTAAGTCGATGCCATATACCACTCATTCACCAGATTCGCACCAGTTCAAGGGTGTGCGACACTTCCGGCCATAAAGAGCTTCATATGGTGCCATCTGGATACTAGCCTGGTAACCGTTGTTGTACGAAAATTCCGCCAATGGTAGATGATCATCCCAATTCCTACCATGGTGGATGGCACAGGCACGAAGCATGTCCTCTAGCACTTGATTCACCCATTCGGTTTGTCCATCAGTCTGAGGATGATAAGCTGAGCTTCGAATCAGTTTGGTACCCAGTGCATCATGGAGATGCTCCCAAAAGCGAGCAACAAAAATAGATCCACGATCTGAAATGATAGTGCGGGGTACACCATGTAGACACACTATTCTGGAGATATAAAGTTCTGCATACCGCTTTACATCATACTTGACACTGACAGGTATGAAATGAGCCGATTTATCAACCGGTCAACGATCACCCAAATTGAGTCGTGCTTATGGAGAGTGGGAGGCAACCCAACAATGAAATCCATGCTGATATCCTCCTATTTCCAAGTCGGTATGCTTAAAGGTTGAAGCTGTCCTGCTGCTTTCATATGGTCGGCCTTCACTCGCCGACACGTATCACACTCGGATACGTATTTAGCTACTTCCCTCTTCATCCGAGTCCACCAGAACTTCTTTCTCAAATCTTGGTACATTTTGTTACTTCCCGGATGAATGGAATACTTGGATAAATGAGCTTCATCCATTATCTTCTTCCGAAGTTCCATGTTTCGGGGTACCACTATACGGTTGTTAAACCAGAGGGTGCCTTCATCGTCACTTTGGAAACATTTCATCTCCCCCTTCTTCATTCTTTGTCGAATATGTGACATTCCTTTGTCCTCCTTCTGAGCTACCATAATATCCTCCTTGATAGTACGAATGAGAGCTAGGTTGTAGAGTGCCCCATATGGAACCAAGTAGAGACTCGGTTCTTCTTCTCCTTCCATTGAGGTAATGGAAAGATTGTTGACATGGGACTTGCGGCTCAGAGCATCTGCGGCTACATTCGCTTTGCCTGGATGGTAGTGGATCTCAATCTCATAATCCTTGATTAACTCCAACCATCTACGTTGTCGCATATTTAAATCTTTTTGGGTGAAGATGTATGTCAAGCTCTTGTGATCAGTGTAGAGGTGTACTAGATTACCCAGTAGATAATGTCTCCACATCTTCAATGCTAGTACCACAGCAGTGAGTTCTAGATCATGAGTCGAATAGTGCTGCTCATGGTTCCGAAGCTGCCATGATCCATAAGCGATCACTCGTCTATCCTGCATCAACACACATCCCAAACCAATTCCGGATGCATCACAATACACGTCAAAAGATTTGGTTGTGACTGGTTGAGCTAATACTGGTGCCGCTGTGAGGTGTTTTACTAATGCTTGAAAACCTGCCTCACATGCCTCAGTCCATACATACTTCGTCCCCTTCTTCAGAAGTTCTGTCATTGGTTTAGCTATTTTGGAGAAACTGGGAATGAACCTCCGGTAATACCTAGCTAAACCTAGGAAACTTCAAACTTCATGTACAGACTTTGGAGACTCCCATTTGAGGACTTGCTTGATCTTGCTTGGATCAACTGCAATCCCTTCTGCTGATATGATGTGCCCTAAAAATGGCACTTGGCTGATCCAGAATTCACACTTGATGAACTTAGCATATAGCTGGTGGTTCCGTAATCGTTGAAGCACGATACGCAAGTTTTGAGCATGTTCTTCTTCGGATTTTGAATACACAAGTATGTCGTTAATGAAGACTACGACAAACTTGTCCAATTCAGGCATAAACACCGAGTTCATGAGATACATTAAATGAGCCAGTGCGTTGGTCAATCCGAAGGACATAACAAGGTACTCATACAGTCCATACCTCGTTGAGAATGTTGTCTTTGGTATATCTTCTGGTCGGATTCTAATCTGATGATAACCAGAACGAAGATCCATCTTCGAAAATACTTTAGCACCCACCAATTGATCGAAAAGAATATTAATGCGTGGTAGTGGATACTTGTTCTTGATAGTGATAGCATTAAGTGGACGATAGTCTACACACAGTCTCAAGGTCTTATCTTTCTTCTCTATGAATAGTGCAGAACAACCCCATGGTGATGAACTTGGACGAATGAAACCCTTGTTCTCAAGTTCGGTTAACTGCTCCTTAAGTTCTGCAAGTTCCTTGGGTGCCATCTTGTAGGGTGGTCTTGAGATTGGCACTGTTCCCGGTACAAGTTCAATTTTGAACTCTATATCTCTTTCTGGGGGCATATCAGGAAGATCATCAGGGAATACGTCGGGGTACTCACATACTACTGGAACATCCTCAAGTCCAATAACTTCGGTATTGTGAGTAGATGGGTCCAATGGAATGATGTTCTCAAGATTGAGAACTTGGGACGGATGGAGTGGAGAGTTTAGATAAATTTTTTGAGGAACGATATCAAGAATAGCACCATGGTATTGCAACCATGCCATTCCTAAGATGGCATTTAGTTTTTGAGTCTCTAAGATAATGAAGGAGGTAGGATAGATGTTCCCATCTAGGTCAAGAGGTACCCTATGGACCATCTCATATGTTACTACCCTCCCTGCTGGAGTGCGAATCATATATGGAGTTTTGGTGGAGATAACGGGTAGCTGATTTTTAATGACAACAGATTTACTAATGACATAGTGGGAAGCTTCAGAGTCAAAGAGTATGACAATGGATTGATCATAGATAGAGAACATACCCGTGAGCATGGGCGCGCCTTCCGAAACGTCCTCGATGGCGAGATGGTGGACGTTGCCAAGTCTAGGAACTGACTTCTTGGGCTGGTTGCGGGGTTGGTAGGCCCCCTGGTAGGATGATTGCCCTCCGCCTTGTCGATTCTGCGGATAGTCCTTGGCGAAGTGCCCCGTGCGCCCACACGTGAAACACGTGTACGGGGTTTGGCCAGTACGAATGGGAGGACGGAATCCCGGTGCACGTGGTGGAGGTGGAAGTGCACGTGAGATCATCCCCTGTTGTTGCTGCGGTCGGAATCCGGAGTTGCTGAACTGGCGACCACTGAACATTGGTGGTCGTGATGGCGGTTGCCACCTCTGGCCAGATGGTGATCGTTACACCATACGGTACTTCTGAGGAGCACCACCTCCGCTGCCCTGCAGAGAACTCCTCTTCTTTTTATCTGAGGACAGCTCGCGCGTAGCGTCCTCCTGCATGATAGCGGCATTGACGATGTCGTTGAAGCTGCCGCGGTTGAACAGGACAAGCTTGTACTTCAACTTGGGGTTCAAACACCGATAGAAGCATTCGCGCTTCCGATCTTCGGTATTCACTTGGTTCTGAGTGTATTGGGCCAAGTGGTTGAATGATTTGGAGTACTCGTACGCACTCCTTCCTCCTTGTCTTAGCTCCAAGAACTCTTGAAGCTTCCTCCTTATAATCCCGGGAGGAATATGGTAGGCGCGGAACGCCTCCCAGAATTCGGCCCAGCTTATGACATGGCCTGCGGGGCGTGCGGCAAGGTAATTGGCCCATCATGCACCGGCAGACCCCTACAGTTGCTGCGCTGCAAACAACGTCTTCTGCTGTTCGGTTATGTCGAGCAAACCAAACTTTCCCTCGATGGAGCAGAGCCAGTTGTCCGCCTCCAATGGTTCATCGGCCTCCCTGAAGACCGGCGGATGCATCGCGGTAAAATCCGAGTAGGAACTCGGATATTGCTGACGCGTTCCATCATCCTGTCATCCCCCTTGACAGGACGAGCGCTGCACCAGAGTCCGCAGTAGCTCAGTTTGCTCGTCGCGCGAGCCGAGTACTGCAGCGAGAACCTCCGCGAGACTTCTGGGAAGTGTGGGTGGAGGTGGTAGCGTTTGAGGCGTATTCTGTCCCGGGGGTGGTGTGTCATCCCGCTGACCTCCACTGGAACCTCCCTAATCTTAACTTGTACGAGTACGCACCATACTCCTGAGTATCTTCTTCTTACTTGTCATCCTCAGGATTAGGCACCACTGGTACGGGTGCCAGAGCAGAAGTTGATGCCTCGTTCAAAATCGACGTCCTTTTGGCAACCTTAGCTTGCCAATCTGTCTATACCATAAACATCCTCCAGGCCTCATTCTCCCGCTGAGCCTGCTCAGAGCTGGTCTTCCAGATCTGAGCCTCCACTCTGGACTGATCCCGATCTGCAGTCACCGCGTTCAACTGGGTGTCCCGCTGGTGTCCATAGAGTAGGCTCGCCTCCAACTCAGTTTCCATCTCTAGAGTCTCCTGGCGAGACGCGGCTAAATCCATAACAGCGTCATGCCATTGATTCTCCCTGAGGTTCAAACGATGGTTGAGAGGAGCCATCATATCCCTAAGTCCGTCATTTGCCCACTCAAAGTGAGCCGCTCGAATCATGGCTTGCTTCAGATTGTCCGTCAATTCTTTTATGCATGCCCTTTGATTACCCTTCTCGCGATGTGATGCGGATGCATACACCGCTAAGGCTGTCGTGGATGTTTCACCGTGATTGTCCACCTCCGCAAGAAAACAGATTGCCCAGGCTTCAGAAGCCCTGCCGGTAACTGGAAAGAACTCATACGGAGTACCCACCAGAATACGGTGAAAACCTCCCTATGGCAACACTTGCGGCGTAGCTCCATGTTTCCTCTAATATCAACCCTTTGATCTTGATGGAGTATGGAGCCCATCCGAGGTGCGGTGGACCAGCATGCACATCGACGTAGATGGTGCAACTCCACATACCGCTTTCCTGGAACTTCTTGCCCCAATAGCTAGGCAACTCCAGGTAGCCAAACTGGCGAAGCAACCTAACAAACACGTCCGGGAAACCAGCTTGCCCGGTGCACGTTGGGAACACCCATCCATTAGGCAACTGAATTCTTGGTGCTGCCATCTGTGGACAAACATACCCGGATGTCAATACACCGTATAAGTATTCAACTCAATCAATGATAATGTTGGACAAAAGAAAATATCCATAATCAATTGATCCAAGAAAATCTGCAAACTGGAAGTGATCACAGTTCTGGTTCAGCTGACCTTCCTGTATCAACCCAAAAGTTTCATACCGGAAATGCCAGAGTTAAGAGTTAAGTTGAAAATAAAAGTTGTAGTACACTTTAAAACCTTTCCAGATTGTACTCATACAGCTCCAGGTGAACTAATATGAAGAATCTATACAGGTTTTAAGTTGACTCAAGTTTTCTGGAAAATTTTCACAGAACCTCCCCTGTATATGGGCTTACCTCCACATTCTATACAGGTTTATCATGATAAGATATTGAGGTAATGACAAAATAAACATTGTATAACATCGCGTTAACAATGCATAAATAAAAGAGTTCCACCCTAAAAACTTTGTTATACAGGTATCGCGCACAAATTCACAACCCTGTGCAAACTGTTCCAAGTTCTGGACTGCAAGAACCAAGTTTGCGACAAATGGAATTAGGCATAGCTACACCCAGATTCAGGTCAGGAGTGACAAATAAAGTTGATAGAGGACTTCCTAAGCTTTCCATAAATGTATATATGTGACCATGTCACTATTCTGGATTAAGAGCTATAACTATCCCAACTTAACAGTTGAACTGACTGGTTTGCACCAGCAGTCCTGCAGTTCACTGTGTTGACTTCCCAATTTGGTTTAACTCCAACCCAAATCAGGAAAAACCTCCCATAACAAACTTGTAGAGCTCCTCCTACCCTTTCCAAACATGTATCACAATAAGGCAGTGGATTTTTCTCCAGCAAGTTATGGCAAAAATACAGAGACTGGTACAATGGTAAGGTCATCTGGAGCAGTTACAAAACACCCCAGATTTCAACAGATTATCAAGCTTTTCTGTCTTTATGGTCAACAGAAAAGTTGTAGAGATCTTCCCTAACTTTCCATACATATAAGATACTCCTATACTATCATTTAAATAACCAAGATTTCAATCCGGCGAAGTCGAGCCAACTTCTGCCAGAAATCAAGAATCTTGATTTTATCTATTCTATCGAGTCGGAACCCTTTTTACGGAGTCCAAACCTACCAACATCCGATATTTGGACTTTCCAAAGCATTATGCATCCATTCTGTCGGTGGGGATGGTCTAGTATCATGTTTGATACTGACGGTACTACGTATCTCACCAAAGAAAATTCTATCCGGTATTTCCGGTTACGTCTGTAGGTGGTTCCTATATCGTTCTCTCGCAAACGGCTTCTACACGGTATTCTACCGTAATTAATGCTGCAAAAGACAAACAATCCCCTTTCACACATTCACACCTCAAAGGTGGTATGGGGAAACACGACAGGCAGTCACAATAATATATATGAAAATAAATGCATACGACTCTGGTGTGAGTCGCCCTCGAGCGAGGTCATGTCTCGAGGCACATGGCTGTAAATACGTCTGTACAGCAAAGACTCCGGTACGATCCGTCTTATACACGCTCGGGCATAAGTGTTTCGCATGCTCCCATAGAACATGAATAGTTCTAGAGAGACATACTATCGGGTTATACACCACCCGATGGGGGCGCCCACTAACTTTGAAGCACGTTGGGGTACCGCGTGTCATAGGTTCTCAGAAACATTGAGAGCTTCAGAGACTCCTATTAATTTCCCGTGCCAAGCCACAGAAATTTCACATACCACTCCTCGTATGCTGAGCTTACCGAGATTGACCCGCTCTCGGTGGCGTACCTTACCTCTTACCTGACGTTGAGGCGTCGTTACAGAATATAATAACACATAGTTAGTTTAACACCTTTATATCTTATACTAATAATACTTCTTATAAAGGCATATAGCTAATTCCTCACTCAAGTCCTAATTTTTGAAAATATGTTCTTTTCAAGTACACCGTTCCCAATGATGCTCTGATACCACGTCTGTGGGAACCGGAATCCCGACATCCGAGGATCTCATTGGGTGGTGTCGTGCGATGTGACACCCAACAGTATACAAGAATAGAACCTGAATAAGTACAAGACGAAGTCTTTTATTTATTATACAGCGGAAGTTTTACAATACTAGCGTAAGGAAAGCAACATATATATCATAGCTACGCTCTCAGCACTAGCTATGCAGAAGCAAAGTTATCCATGCCTTGGATACCTTGCACTAGCAACACTCAATTACGGCGGCGTGCAGGGTTCCCATTCGCCTGTACACCCTGGAGGGGGTGCAGCCTCATCATCAAACCCTTCATCAATTGTATAACCTGCAAAAACTCATTAACTGCAAACGTGAGCATAAGGCTCAGCAAGACTAACCCATCTCACTAGACATATGCAAAGGGGACACTAAACATAGGTAAGGTGAAGCATAAATGACTCGCCTACAAGTGGGTCCTTATAATCAGGTTTTATGTAGCAAATGACATTCTCCAGGAACGGCACATCATGGGTTCCACAATCAAACAAGAAACGCTTTGCCAATGATATGACATGCCCAGAGCACATAATGCTATTACAGCTAAAGTATGGGGAAACTATAAACTTTAATATGACTATCTCTAAATCATACAAGGTTGCAAAACAATTATACTTCAATACAATTTATTTCTCTTACTTCTTCAGTATTTACTACGTCATGGCATAGTGAACAAGTGGTACTCTATTACCGCGAGGGACAGTGATTGCAATCAGAACACACCCGGACAACACGACACATACGCACTTTTGGAAATGCCAGCGAGTACTTCGCGCAGTACCTACGTAACACTTCAGTACTAGTCGTATATGGCAAACTTCCGCGAAACACTCAAATGCCGAACCGGTCGATCCGTCACGAGCAGGAGGTCCCTGCGTGGGGTGTACTCTGACGTGCCCACCAGCAGATTTACATCTTGCTGCACTCAACCCACACCTATAAAATGGAACGGTACGCCTCGACACCCAAGTGACCAAGCTACGTCAGCTTACTGGAGCCCATATATCCATTATGTTGCCGGTACAAGTTAAGCTTGTCCGAAGGGGCCACATACAGACGGGCCTTAATCGACACAGGCAGGGCTATGCGATCGAGACTCAATTCTCGCCACTTCCTATCCATTCCCTACCCGGTCTCCATTTCATTATATTATGCCATTTTCTATCTAACCAATCCTGTGAGATATGTCCTACATCTCTCGCGAGTAGATTCCAACTACTCGACTTCTACCGGATTTCCTATGAATTAGCAAAGCAGATACTACAGGCCAAACTGTAACTCGTTCCAACCAATCCCTGGGATTTTTGGTCATGCAGGTGGAGTATCAAACACCTTATACGTAATGCACAATATCATATACTACTCATCATAGTGATAAAGTAAAATTTTATAAACAACTTAAATACAAACCGGGGCTTGCCTGGATGCAGGTCCGAGTCGGAGTTAGTATCAGGAAGGTACACTTCCAAAGCCTCCGGTGCCTCCTTGACTTCGGTCACTACACGTCATGCATATAATATGGTATATGAATGATTTTGAAACAATAACTATAAAAAGTATACAAATTAATATCTAAGGATCATAGCAAGTGATGATCTTAACTGGCTTTGGGACTTTGTTGAGACATACTAATGACTATGATAGAGATTTTTGGCAAGGAGCAAAAGATAATCAAAGTTGTTAAGCCCTTTGGCAATTATTTACTAATTGAATAAGCTTAACCAATTATCTTTCAGTTTAGGAACTGAATTGGGCCTAGAAGATTAGGTCAAATAATTCTCAAATTTTTACAAGAAGCTAGTACATGACAAAAGGAATGTTCATTCCAAATTTGGGGTATAACAAAGCAACTGAACATCTGGGATAATTCAATCAAGGAAAAAGATGATTGAATTACACAGGATGTTATACAGGGTTTCATACCAATCCAACTGTACAGCCTGTTTGCTTAGGGTGTAAGAATCATACAGGATTTTATTTGGGATTTTTAGGGCAATTCTTCTGGGAGAAACTGAATTTAGAAAAGGATACTATTTTCTGAATACAGTTTTGGAAGAAAACTGAACCAGTAGGAAAGAATTGGAAATCTGTCCAAGCTAAACAGGTTTAATGGCTCCCAAACATTTTCTGGTAACTAAGACTAGGTCAAGGTATTTTATGTGAAATTTGGAGATTTTTCAGTGGAAGGTTCATCTGGAAAAATTGTGTTTGTATTTGGAAAGATTATTTTCTACAGAATTTAAAATTAGGTTTCACAGAACCTATCTGGTACTAAAAGAAACTAGAGCTTAAGAGGTTTCAAACAAAATTTGTTTGAAGATTTTTGGAGTAGTCTACAGAGAGATATTCAATTTAGAAGTTTGAATAATTTTCTGGAATGAATTTAATAAACTATTGGCGCCAGAATTCAAATTCAGTTGGTTGGGTCCCATGGGCCACGTGGCGTGCTCTGGTCAATGCAACACCGCGATCCACAGATTTATTCACGCACAGCCGCACAGAATCCCAGTCGCATCGTGATCCCGCAGCCACTGGCAGGTGGGGCCCCACGGGGTTGTCTTCTACCTCGGGCCAACGCCCGCGCGAGGTGGCGCCCGCGGCGGTGACTCGCCGGCGAGCTCGCCGCCGGCTAAACCGACGGGCCAAACTCGCTCAAACTCGCTGCCTGGGGGTTTTTGGAGTCGCTGAGCACGACGGTGAAGTCGATGGGACCAGAAACTCGCCGGAAATGGTTGTGCGACGGCGGCGGCGGCGGTGAGCGCTCGGGCAACCTGGAACTCGCTCCAGAGTAGCTCAAACCACTCGGGGCCTTCTTCAAAACCTTCCTAGGACGACGCAGATCAAGGAAATGGACGTGGGAGAGGAAGAAACAATTGGAAACTATGAGCTCGACGGCGAACCGAGGTTTCCTCACTGGCGGCGAGCAAAACTCGATTTCCTCGGCCGTTGCTCGATAACTTTTAGGGGTTTTTGCTCAGGTAGGAGCGCTAGGACCTATATAAACTATCTCTAAGCAATTGCATAGAATAATTACTTGTAGAAACGGAATTGAAATGGAAACCGAGCGAGCTTCCTCACATCGGCGGAAAGAAGACAACTGATAACTTGCTCATTTCTCAATGAAAAGGGAAACGGTTTGCACCGAGAGTTAGAACTCGACTAGGCGCACCTTTAAGCTTTTGGGATTGTGGCTTGAAACTGCGCAAAACGGCAGCGCATCACGGAGCAGAGGCGAGCGGCGACAATGGCGCGCGGCGGAGAAGAAATCGCGAGAGGGGGAACACCGATCGGGGAAGGGAAAATATCGGAGCGGCGGCCGGCCTTTTATAGCGCCGCGGCAAGCAAGCAAGCCGCTCGCAGGAGCTTGCATGCGCGTGCGCTGTCGAGCGGGCGAGCGCCAGTGCAGAGATGGCAGGCGGCCGAGCTGATCCGTTCAGCAGAGGCTGACCTGTGGGGCCCACAGGTCAGTCAGACTCCAACAGTAAAGTTAAAAATTCATTTAAAAATAGAAGATCAACTCCAAAAATCATGAAATTTTGTGGAGATGGTAAATGAATTATTCTGAACACAATGGTGAACTCAAATCTTATGTTCAAAGAAGTTGGAAAAGAACTTAAAATTCAGATTTGAATTTGATTCAAATTTGCTAAGCGCCTCAAATAAAATAGCAAATGAGTTCCTAAAATCTTGAAATTTTGCAGGCAAGCTATTGAGAATATTAGAAGGTCAAGGAAAAATTTAGAGCCTCTAATTTGAATATTTTTGGCAGGGCCAATTAGTACTGCAATTTAAATTGCCTTAATAAACTTCATCCAAATAATTCTAAAATTTGAAGAGGTGTGAATAGAATCATTCTAGAATTAGTGGTGAAGTCCAATACTCATGTTAATAAAATTTAACCATGAGTGCAAGAAAGGTTTGGATGGTATTAAGTTCATGTGTACCACTATATTGAATCATTAATATAGTTGATCACAAAACTCATAACTGAATTCACATGTCATAAAAGTGGGGTTTTACATATTTTAGATGTGAACCACAATAATTCTGCAATGCTCCCAATTTGTGAACCATCCAAATTCTGCAGTAGTTTTGATTTGTGGATCCAAACCTTTTAGCTAGACTACAACCAGAGTTGTTAATCGCCGCCTGGACGCCTAGGCGCCGGTCTGACGCCTGGACGCCCAGACGCCCGCCTAGGCGCCTAGGTGCCCAGCCAGGTGAGCGGCAGTGGCGGAGTGGCGGTGGCGGCGAGCGGAGGCGGCGGCGGCGGAGGAAGGTGAGGGAAGAGAGAAATCAGGAGCGGAGGCGGACGGACTGTGGCTGGAGGCGAATGGACCGTGGCTGGTGGTAGGTGAGGCTGAGTTGGCCAGTTGGACCGACTAGTATGGACCGTCGGATGAGATCCGACGGTCATCCTTTGATATGATGATGTATAAAATAACATCCCCTAATCCTAATTCTCACATCTCTCCTCTTCTCCCCACCGACTCCTCACTCCACCCGACGGCCACAGCGGATGGCAAGGCGACAACGCTTTCATGCCCAGCGATGGCGGCACCGCGGCAAGGAGGGCGGCTGGGCGGCGGGCTGCGCTGAGGCGGGTGGCGCCGGCAGCCTGGACGACAGCGGCCAGGCGAGGCGACGGTGCATGGCGTCCGGCCCGGAGCGCTTGGACGCCTAGGCGCCGACTAGGCGTTGCCCAACACTGACTACAACAGAAACCAACGATTCTGAGTTTATAAAAGATTTGAAGCGATAGGTCATGAAAACAAAAGCTTTGAAGTGACATTCCTTTACTGAAAACAGATGAGAACGATGTGCATGCTGGTTGTTAGAAGATGGAGGTTCCGGTCACATGAAGGTATGCAATATATGCTGATAAAAATAGAGATGCACAAGATATCTGTAATCAAGAAAGGTGTGATCGTCATCTTCATAAGTCAAGACAAGATATTCCATAGTTAGTATTTAACTTTTTAATAGGCATGTAATAATTTTTTTCTTGTTTTGTTTATTTCTTTCTTTTGATCGACTCGATTTTTTTGGTAATCGATCGCCTGTGATCATACCACATGTATACGAGCGATCTCTTACCTTGTAAACATTTTTCTATATAACACCAGTTCACCTATTTCCACATGCTAATCAGAGCCTCTTAATCTCCAACGAGACGATGAACAACTTGACATCATCGTGCTGCGACGTCCGGGATCAACACGCTCAGCCACCTGGTTGAGAAGCTGACCCGCGACACTTACCTGCTATGGAGGGCACAGGTTCTACTGGCTGTGCGTGGTGCACAGCTCTATGGTTTCCTTGATGGAACTGTCAAGATGCCAGAGGAAGAATTCATCCAGGAGAAGAATGACAAATTGACAGAGAAGGTTCCTAATCCGGCCTACACGAGTTGGGTTATTCGAGATCCTAATCCGGCCTACACGAGTTGGGTTATTCGAGATCAGCAGCTTTTAAGCTATCTCAACTCCACTTTGTCCAAATAGATTTTGGCACAAGTGGCTACGTTGACCACATCCACGGAGGTGTGAAAGACGATACAGGAGTGCTTCGTGTCACAGTTAAGAGCGCGGGTAATGCATCTCCGTTCCAAGCTCTCCAGTACAAGGAAGAGGAACCTGTCTGTTGCAGCGTATTTTTCGCGAATGAAAGAATATGCCGATGAGATGGCAGCAGCAGGAAATCAACTTGAGAATGATGACATTATCGCCTACATATTGGCGGGGCTAGATGCAGATTATATTTCTCTGGTGGAAAATTTAAGTACAAGATCGGACCCATCTCATTGTCTGATTTATTTGCATAACTCTTGGCTACAGAAGCTAGGCTGAAGAGACAAAATTCACACTACCAGTATAGCGCCAATTCTGCATCACGTGGTGGTGCACGTGAAAGAGGTGGCAGCACCAACAACAACAGAGGTGGAGGCTGTGGTAGAGGACAACAACGTGATGATCAAGGCAACAAGCCAACGTGTCAGATCTGTGCCAAGATTGGACATACAGCCGCAAGATGTTACAAGAGGTTCGATAAAGACTTCAAGCTTGAACCGCGAACTGTTAACAGTGCTACGGCATCGTACAGTGTGAATACTAATTGGTACACCGACACTGGGGCCACTGATCACATAACTGGAGAACATGAGAAGCTGAACACAAAGGAGAAATATGATGGTCTGGAACAGATCCACACCGCAAGTGGCTCAGGTATGAAAATTATTTTTGTTGGTACTTCCAACTTGCCTACTTCGGATCGTTCTCCATGTTCCCACCACCACAAAAAATCTTGTCTTTGTTCACAAACTCACAACTGATAATCCTATATTTATTGAATATCACTCACAATATTTTTTGGTAAAGGATCGGGATATGAAGAAGGTCGTTCTACAAGGCAGCTCTAGAGGAGGCCTCTATCCATGGCCCTCTCTGGAGAATTCATCTACACACTGCGCCCTCATGGTCTCCAAACCGTCCAGTGAGAGATGGCATCATAGGTTAGGTCACCCATCTATGGTGATAGTTAATCGAGTTGTGAGTGAAAATAAGCTGCCTTGTTCTATGTCTTTCAATAACGAACACGTTTGTGATTCATGTCAACTAGGCAAAAGCCATCAGTTGCCGTTTCCTAGATCGCATAGTACTTCTAAAGCTCCTCTTACTTGAGTTGATTTTTTTGGATGTATGGGGTCCCACACCTATATCTATTGGTCGAAACAAGTACTATGTTAGTTTTACAGATGATTTTAGCAAGTTTATCTGGATTTATTTGATTCGGCATATATCTGAAGTTTTCCAGAAGTTCCATGTGTTCCAAACTCTAGTTGAACAGGTGTTCAATCGTAAAATTCTTTCTGTTCAAACGGATTGCGGGGGTGGGGGTTGAGCATCAAAAGCTCAACTTTTTTTACTCACATAGGCATTATGCATCTTGTTGCTTACCCACATACACACCAATAGAATGGGGTAGCAGAAAGAAAACACAGGCACATTGTTGAAGTCGGTTTGACTCTTCTTGCTCACGCCTCCATGCCACTAAAATTATGGGATGAAGCTTTCCCTACTGCCACCAAACTCATCAATAGAACTCCATCCTGGGTAATAAATTACAAGACACCAAGTGAGAAGTTGTATGGTGCTAAACCGGATTATACACACCTTAGAGTGTTTGGGTGCGTGTGTTGGCCAAACCTACGATCCTACAATACTCATAAAATTGCTTTTCGTTCCAAGCAATGTGCCTTCTTAGGGTATAGTCCGGTGCATAAAGGTTATAAGTGTCTTGACATCTGTAGTGGCCGAGTGTATATCTCACAAGATGCTATTTTTGATGAAACAAAATTTCCATTCAAAAGCCTACACCTCAATGCCGGAGCTCAACTTAGATCTGAAACCATGCTCCTTGATCCAACGTTGCTACCTTTCTCTGGTGGAAATACTCAACAAAATTATTTTTCTGATCCTACGGTGCCCTTGCATGTTACTGACCAGGAAACTCGAGATGCAACTTGTTCTGTGCAGGAAGCAGATATGGCCATGGAGATAACATATGCAGCAAATCCAGGGGGAGCAACCGAAGAAGATCTGATTGGTAGCTGCGGATCTTGTGCGGAACAGACTGCTCCAACCCAACACAGATCAACCCCGGGCACTGTGCAGGGCAAATCATCAGCTCCGCGCATCAGCACAAGATAAGAGGAATCTTCACTGCCGACGACCGTGCTGTTAGGAAATCAGCGGTAAGCTACTCTAGCAACTCTACTGCATCACCCAGGAAACATGCGAGTACAGAGGTCATGGATTGTTACCACTAGACGCGCAGCGCAGTGGAACGTTGATGCGCGTCGGTGTAAGGGAAGTAGACGATCTCGTTCGTCTTCTCCTCGTCCTCGTCACAGCAACAGGTAGACGATCACGATCGTCGTAGCCGATCAGCGCAGCAGTAGCAGCAACGCCTCCACGGAGTCCACACGTACGGAGAGGAACGCCGTGCACCGGTGTGCTAGCACCGCGTGCGCGGTAAGGGTCTCGGCGTGAGGCCTGCGAGGGGTGGCGGCTAGGGCTGTCACGTGGTGGGATGATTAGCCCCTAACCCTACCTCTCATATTTATAGGCGTACTAATGGGCTTTTAGGTCGCAGGCCCATTAGTACCCTAATTGCTTATGGATCAAATATCCAATAGGCCTGAACCCGAATTGTTATGATTGCCTCTTGGGCACATCACCAACAATCTCCCACTTGCACTAGAGACAATCATCTAGCCAAGATTTTCGATATTCCAACTCCTTAAGTGTGTGACCCGTTAGGTTCATGAGCAGTCGGTTGTGAATGGAAACCATTTCCAACCACAAGTCAGTAGAGGTACCTAGCAGGACATACTGACTCCCGAATGTACATAAAGATCATATCGGCCGAACCTAGATACATTCAACATGCTAATCCCTTTGCCTCACGATACCAGTCAAGCTCAAGGCGAGATGCGTGCCATCCTTGTGATAGCTCGACCATTCACTCAATCAAATAGTGGATTCATTCCGTGACTAACTTTTAGTCACTGTGATTAACCTTTAATCACCTTGGCATGGCCATGCACTTTCAAATCCAACTATCTCGAGGGGCCTAGAGATATCTCTCCTGTTATTTAGGAGGGGCAAATCTCATCTTGATCCGCGCACATCACATTCTATGTTTCATATATACCCGAAGACTACTTTTATGACTACCCAGTTACGGAGTAGCGTTTGGTAGTCTCAAAGTACACAACTACGCATAGTGAGAAACAATGGCGATCTCAGGTCTAAGGATCTAGCAGGTGTATCACTCAAGACCAACTGATGGCACATATGGAAATAACAATCCCAGCAGTTTCTTGGAGTGGGTCAATCCAACACCATGTTCACTAACATGTGTTCACATTATTAATTTGATATCTCTATATCTATGATCCGTGAAACGTGATCATCAATTAATACATGTGCTAGTCTGTATGTAATCATTATCTCATATAATGATATAGACTAGGGATCATCTAGAGTAACATTACTTTTAACAAAGAGTTTCACGAACAAGTCACATACTTGATGATCAATGTAGATAATGATTACTCATATAACAATTTATTTAATAGTACATAAACATAGCTGTGACACAAGTCTCCCACTACACATTATGATCACTGATGTAAGTATCTAATACCCATAGATCTCGTGTGTGCCTCATGCTTTGATTGTGGAAGAGGCTTTGTCAACGGATCTGCAATATTCAAATCCGTGTGCACCTTGCATATCTTCACATCACCTCGGTCGATGATCTCTCGAATGAGGTGATAGTGTCGTAGTATGTGTTTGGATCGTTTGTGTGATCTAGGCTCCTTTGCCTGTGCGATGGCTCCACTATTGTCACAGTAGAGATCCACAGGACTGGACGCGCTAGGAACAACACCCAACTCAGAAACAAATTTTCTGATCCAAACAGCCTCCTTTGCAGCTTCAGAAGCTGCAATATACTCCGCCTCTGTGGTTGAATCTGCTACTGTATCTTGCTTGGAACTTTTCCAGCTCACTGCTCCTCCATTGAGGCAGAATACAAAATCGGATTGCGATCTAGAATCATCCTTATCAGTTTGGAAGCTGGCATCGGTGTAACCTTTTACAACGAGCTCTTCTTCACCTCCAAACACTAAGAATGCATCCTTAGTTCTTCTTAAGTACTTAAGGATGTTTTTGACAATGGTCCAATGAGCCTCACCAAAATCTGATTGATATCTACTCGTGATACTTAGAGCATAAGATACATCTGGGCGTGTACATAGCATGGCATACATGATGGATCCAATAGCCGAAGCATAAGGAATCGCTCTCATCCTCTTTTGCTCATCAGGTGTCGAAGGACACTGACTCTTGCTTAGAGTAATGCCATGTGACATTGGCAAGAAACCTTTCTTGGAATCTTGTATATTGAACCGATTCAATATCTTGTCAATATATGTATCTTGACTTAATCCAATTAGCCTTTTAGATCTATCCCTATAGATCTTTATGCCCAAAATATACGTTGTCTCTCCTAAATCCTTCATTGAGAAACTTTTTCTTAATGAGGATTTAACATCATCAAGCATTGGAATGTCATTTCCGATCAATAATATGTCATCTACATATAGGACCAGAAATACATGTGTGCTCCCACTAAACTTCTTGTAAATACAAGGTTCTTCTACGTTCTTGATGAAACCAAACCCTTTGATTACTTCATCAAAACGCAGATTCCAACTCCGAGATGCTTGCTTCAGTCCATAGATAGACTTTTGAAGCTTGCATATTTTACTAGCATTTTTAGGATCGACAAAACCCTCAGGTTGTGTCATGTACACATCCTCAGTCAGACTTCCATTAAGAAAGGCTGTTTTGACATCCATCTGCCATATTTCATAATCAAAATATGCAGCAATTGCTAGAAGAATCCGAACAGACTTAAGCATTGCAACGGGTGAGAAAGTTTCATCATAATCAACACCTTGAATTTGTTTGAAACCTTTCGCTACCAATCGCGCTTTATAGATGTGAACATTTCCATCCACATCAGTCTTTTTCTTGAAAATCCATCTACAATCGATAGGTCTCACACCTTCGATTGGATCAACCAAGTTCCAAACTTGATTTTCATGCATGGATTCAATTTCGAATTCCATGGCTCCAAGCCACTTCTCAGAGTCGGGTCCCATCATTGCTTCACTATAGGTCGTCGGCTCATTATTGTCTAACAATACCATGTCATGCTGCTCCGTGGTTAGAAGCGTTAACTTTTCAGTCGCACGACGTACCCTCGTAGACCTTCGTGGGGCTGGTGTTTCATCAGCTGGTTGCACAACATCTTGTACATCCTGTATAGGATCGGTGGGTGTTGAAACATTTTCAGGTATTTCTTGAATTTCTTCAAGATGCACCTTGCTCCCACTAACTCCTTTTGAGAGAAACTCTTTCTCCAAGAAGACACCATTGCGAGCGGTAAACACTTTACCCTCTGCTTTATTATAAAAATAATACCCTTTGGTTTCCCTAGGATATCCTACAAAGAAGCATTTGTCTGATTTTGGAGTGAGTTTGTCTGACGTCAAACGTTTGACATAAACATCACATCCCCAAACATTGAGGAAAGACAATCCGGGACGTTTCCCGGTCCACATCTGATATGGTGTCTTCTCAACAAACTTAGTTGGGACTCTGTTTAGTGTAAAAGCAGCAGTTTCAAGAGCATAACCCCAAAAGGATAGTGGAAGATCTGCTTGGCTCATCATCGACCTAACCATGTCCAACAAGGTTTGGTTCCTCCGCTCGGACACCCCATTCCATTGAGGCGTTCCAGGTGGAGTCAATTGTGGAACAATTCCACATTGTTTCAAATGATCATAAAATTCATGGCTCAAATATTCACCCCCACGATCAGATCGTAGAAATTTGATTGTCTTGCCCAATTGATTCTGTACTTCATTCTGAAATTCTTTGAACTTTTCAAATGATTCAGACTTGTGCCTCATTAAGTAGACATAACCATATCTACTAAAGTCATCGGTAAATGTGATGAAGT
The DNA here is from genome assembly GCA_036927565.1 of Tuctoria greenei. NCBI lineage: Eukaryota > Viridiplantae > Streptophyta > Magnoliopsida > Poales > Poaceae > Tuctoria > Tuctoria greenei. The sequence continues at coordinate 146,417,416 of JAYESD010000011.1, forward strand.
ACTGAAAACCACCTCTGGCAATTGAACTCATTGGTCCACATACATCTGTGTGTATAAGTCCCAACAAGTCAGTCGCCCTCTCACTTTGACCAGTGAAGGGTGCTTTGGTCATCTTCCCAAACAAACAAGATTCGCATGTGTCAAGTGATTCAAAATCAAATGAGCTTAGTAAACCATCTTTATGGAGTTTTTCAATGCGTTTCTCATTTATATGACCTAAGCGACAATGCCAAATAAAAGTGGGACTTAGATCATTATGACGAGCCCTTTTGGTATTAATGTTACAAACAGTTTTATCCTCAAGATCAAGAACATATAATCCATTCACCAATGGACATTGAGCATAGAAAATATTATTGTAATAAATAGAACAACATTTGTTCTTTATTACAATCTCATAACCATCAACTTCTTCTAAACACGAAGAAGAGATAATGTTCTTGCTCAAAGTAGGAATGCAATAACAATTATTCAATTCCAAAACTAATCCTGAGGGTAATGACAAGTGGTAAGTTCCGACAGCTATGGCCGCAACCTTTGCTCCATTGCCAACACGAACATCCAACTCGCCTTTTGCAAATCTTCTAGTCTCACTTAGACCCTGGAATGATTTGCAAGTGTGAATCATCGATCCGGTATCAAATACCCATGATTCACTAGAAGATAATGCAATGTTAATTTCTATAACATTTATACCTGAAGCGGAAGTCTCACTTCCATTCTTCTTCTTCATATCCTCCAAGTACTTCTTGCAGTTCCTAGACCAGTGTCCCTTACCATGACAGTGAAAGCATTCATCATCAGGAGAAGGGCCAGATTTGCCCTTTGGCTTAGACTTTGAGCTTGAGGGCTCATCGGGAACCTTTCCCTTGCCTTTGCCTTTAGGATGCGTCACACGCTTCCTCTTTTTATTCTCCTTTTGTACCATCATCACATGAGTGGCATTTTTCTTAATGCTTTCTTCGGCTGTTTTAAGCATCCCATGCAATTCAGCCAAAGTTTTCTCCATGCCATTCATTTGAAAATTCAATATGAATGGCTCGTAGCTCGGTGGGAGCGACTGGAGAACAACGTCAATAGCCAGATCATCCTTGAGTTCAGAATCAAGTTTGCCCAAAGTTTCAATGTAACCAATCATCTTGATTACATGAGGGCTGACCGGGCTACCCTCCGCAAGCTTGCATGAGAACAAGGACTTTGAGATATTGTATCTTTCAGCTCTTGCTTGATTCTCAAACATTCCACGCAGTCCCTCAATCATAGAATAAGCATCTGTATGCTCATACTGTTTTTGTAGATCAGGGGACATAGTGGCAAGCATGAGGCAGCTTACATTAAGCGCATCATCGCAGTGCTTCGTATAAGCTCTACGTGCTGCATTAGTTGCATCAGCTGGGAGGTCATCAGGGTAAGGCTGCAGAAGAACGTACTCAGTTTTCTCTTGCCTGAGAACGATTCTCAGGTTGCGGTACCAATCGATAATGTTAGCTCCATTGAGCTTTTCCTTTTCAAGCACAGATCGCAAATTGAAACCGGAATTGTTACTAGCAGACATGATCTACAATAGAAAATAAATATGCAAGGTTTAGCACTATGTTATGTACCAATCTTCTATTAACAGTTTAATAAAAGATATTACCACTATATTATCATCGTCTTCCCTCTAACGATATATAGTGGTTCAAGATCCATATTCATTAATTCCTAGTGAGCTTTGGCTTCACTGCTAGGAAAATAGTGACATAGGTAAACAACAATTGTTAATCATATCCCTATATGACTCTTGTTTGTTGGGTGACATCCAATGCCCCGGCTCCCAACTCTATGCCATAAAGCCCAAAACCGTTTTGATAGCTTTGTTGAGTAAACCAACACTATGCATGTGAATGTCCAACATTCATCCTATGAATTATGATAGATGATGGTACTTTGATTTGGCAAACCTACCACACAACGATCAAAATAACATAGGTGCAGCTATTGGTAAATGGCATCAAATGCTCAACTTTTGTGAGGGAAGCTATTCTATCATGACAAAACATCCACCATATGAAGAGCATGAAAAGAAAGTAATAAGCATCACAGGCATATGATAATATCACATTGTGAATAGTATGGCCTTTAAAATCATAATGGTCTCCATCGCCATGGTTCCATTAAGATCTGAGCTGCCATGCCTCCCTTCTTGTGGTGATCTCCATCTCCACCATGCTTGAGGACATCTCCATGATAATAAAAGAAGCTAATACAACTAATAGCTACCAAATAAATTACAAGAGAGATCAAGCATCACAGGTCGACACGCAGGTCGTTATACAATTATGTGACAACCTCAACCCGGTTGTGTTAATTTTGCAGCATGCAGGCCGCATGAATATTACACACAGATTATCACATCACATTAGGCCATACCATTCACATCATTTCCTACAAAAACGAGTTAAGCGTAGAACGGTTTCTAGCGCAAAACAATATTATGTAATCGCTATAGCAGACAGCAAAACAGAATTACATAGATCGCATCTATGAAATCACTATGAAAATCTCATCGGATTGATCAAATCACCCCGAATCCGAGACATTCAGAATGTCTCAAATTTTCAATGTGATCGGTTATTCATGAGTAGATCGCGACTCATGACCATGGTCTGTTGGCTCAATCTGTTAGCTATGTACGCGATTAGTCCCGATGGTGATTCCAGCCGGTAGGGACAGGTTGCGCACACAGCAGAGAAGGAGCACGAACCGACCATTTAGTCATATACGATCGCAATCTACTCTAACCAATTCCAAACCCCAAAAACCGTGCGAAAAATTCATCGTATGAACATGTCTGCAATAGATCCAGACCAAAAACTACGCAAGTCGGCTCTGATGCCACTGTTAGGAAATCAGCGGTAAGCTACTCTAGCAACTCTACCGCATCACCCAGGAAACATGCGAGTACAGAGGTCATGGATTGTTACCACTAGACGCGCAGCGCAGTGGAACGTTGATGCGCGTCGGTGTAAGGGAAGTAGACGATCTCGTTCGTCTTCTCCTCGTCCTCGTCACAGCAACAGGTAGACGATCACGATCGTCGTAGCCGATCAGCGCAGCAGTAGCAGCAACGCCTCCACGGAGTCCACACGTACGAAGAGGAACGCCGTGCACCGGTGTGCTAGCACCGCGTGCGCGGTAAGGGTCTCGGCGTGAGGCCTGCGAAGGGTGGCGGCTAGGGCTGTCACGTGGTGGGATGATTAGCCCCTAACCCTACCTCTCATATTTATAGGCGTACTAATGGGCTTTTAGGTCGCATGCCCATTAGTACCCTAATTGCTTATGGATCAAATATCCAATAGGCCTGAACCCGAATTGTTATGATTGCCTCTTGGGCACATCACCAACACGTGCCTGTCCCCTCCTCACCAAGTCCCGCACGGACACCAACTACTACAACACCAGTCACGATTCCTGCACCAGCTGGCCCACAATCTCCACCTTTCGACAGAGTGGATGCCTCCTCGCCACATGACGATGCATCATTGGAGCAAGCAGGCGACGTGATGGACTCTGCTCCACTTGATGGCAACACCTCTGTTCCTACTGCTTCTACATACGATCAAGCTATGATATCTCGCCCTAGAACAAGATTACAGAACAATATTTCCAAACCAAAAAATTATGGTGATGATTTTGTGTGTTTGTTAACCACTACAGGGGAACCAAGAAATCTGGAGGAAGCTCTACGTGATGAAAATTGGAAGCAAGCAATGGATGATGAGTTTCAAGCTTTAGAGAAAAACAAGACATGACACCTTGTTCCCAGGCAAGGAGTGACCAATGTCATAGATTCCAAATGGGTATACAAAATTAAAAGAAAGTCAGATGGATCCATGGACAGGTATAAAGCTAGGTTAGTTGCAAAATGTTATAAACAACGATATGGCATTGACTATGAAGACACATTCAGTCCAGTAGTAAAGGCGGCTACTATTCGAATTGTTTTGTCAATTGCTATGTCAAAGAATTGGTGTCTCAGGCAACTTGATGTTCAAAATGCTTTCCTTCATGGAGAATTGAAGGAAGAAGTCTACATGGCAGCCTTCTGGATATGAAAATCAAAGGTACCCTAATTTTGTTTGCAAACTTGACAAAGCCATCTATTGCTTAAAACGGGCACCAAGAGTGTGGTACTCAATGTTAAGTTCTAGACTTGTTACTCTTGGCTTTATACCATCTAAAGGAGATACTTCACTGTTTACTTTTAATAAAGGAGGAATTACAATTTACTTGCTAATCTATGTTGATGATATAGTGGTGGCTAGTTCCTCAGAACAGGCAGTTGAAGCACTACTAAAAGATCTGAAGAAAGGTTTCGCCTTGAAGGATCTAGGTGTTTTACACTATTTCCTGGGAATCGAGGTTGATAAGACAAAAGATGGAATCCTTCTAAGCCAAGGAAAATATGCTGCAGAGATCATAAAAAAGGCAGGTATGATTAAATGTAAATCAGTTGCTACTCCTTTACCTGCTACTAGGATGTTTTCGATTCTAGAAGGACAGCCGCTTGATGTTGAACACGCCACTCATTACAGAAGCCTGATTGGGGCATTACAGTACCTCACACTAACCAGGCCAGACATATCCTTTTCTGTTAATAAAGTGTGCTAATTCTTGCATAAACCTACTATGGTTCACTTGACTATGGTGAAAAGCATTTTGAGATATATACATGGTACTATAAGTTGGGGTATCACGTTTTCTAAGGATACCTCTCTTCAGATAAATGCATTTGCAGATGCTGATTAGGCTGGTTGTCCCGATGACAGAAAGTCAACAGGAGGTTTTGTTATTTATCTTGGTGCAAACCTTGTTTCATGGAGCGCAAGAAAACAACCTACTGCCTCACGCTCTAGCACAAAGACAGAATACAAAGCACTGACAAATGCAACTTTAGAGGTAATCTGGGTACAAACAATTCTGAAAGAGTTGGGTATTGATCAAGAAGGTAACCAGTTTTGTGGTGTGATAAACTAGGTGCAACTTTTATGACATCTAATCTAGTTTTTCATGCACGCACTAAGCACATTGAAATAGATTATCACTTTGTGAGAGAGAGTGTTGCAAGTAAATTGTTGCAAGTTAAATTCATCTCCTCAAAAGATCAAATAGCTAATGGCTTCACCAAGTTGCTGCCTTCATCCAAGCACGTAAAGTTTCAGTACAATCTGAACATGGGAAGTTCAGATCAAGGGGGAGTGTTAGAAGGTGGAGGTTCCGGTCACATGAAGGTATGCAATATATGCTGATAAAAATAGAGATGCACAAGATATCTGTAATCAAGGAAGGTGTGATCGTCATCTTCATAAGTCAAGACAAGATATTCTATAGTTAGTATTTGATATTTATTAATAGACATGTAATAATTTTGTTTCCTGTTTTGTTTATTTCTTTCTTTTGATCGACTCGGTTTTTTTTGGTAATCGATCGTCTATGATCATACCACATGTATTCGAGCCATCTGTTTCCTTGTAAACATTTTTCTACGTAACTTGCTGAGGCTAGACCAATAACAGCAGTTCACCTATTTCCACACTGGTGACAGTTAGAAAGTTCTGCTCACGCAAGGGAATCAGGATCAACTCTGTGTGTGTCATATAGTAGTCTCGCATTAGTCTTCAGATAAGCATCATGGCCGGCCGGCGACACCAGGGCATGGTCGGCTGGATGGTAGGGGGCATGAAAGCCACAGACCATGCATGTCATGCTCACGCTCTTTCAATAATTGAGCTCATCAGGTATGGAGGTCACTTTGTTCTGTGCCCTGCGGAGGCAGGAGGTGGCTCGTCGTCTCATGCTTGGCCTGGCTTGGCATGCGTCTAGGTGGCAGGCACAAGTGGCATTTTACATGAATGAAGATACTGGATGCTGATGCCTACCTAAATTTTTTTATTTAAATTCGTCGCTTTTTGCTGGTCTAGGTTTTCCTGCCGGGTGCCCAATTATTCGTGGCAGCTAGGCAACCCCAGGAAGAACTTGAATGTTCATGTTCTCTCTGAGAATCTCATTTATTTGTTATCAGAAAAACGTTGCATTGTTCAGGGTTCGGTTTCTCGTCAAAGATTTTATTGTAAATCTGGGCTAGACTATACTCGTGATTGGATTTGTTTTTTTTTCACGCTCTTGGTTGGAATTAAGATTACCATGGAAAATTTCGTTGTCAATCTATAAGCTGTGATTGAACGGATAATGTATCTGCATGCAATGGTACTAGGAAGGGCTATTAGACAAGAAGGTAGTGAGCATCGAACCAATCATCACTCCTAATTCTCAAATGGCAAATTATTATTAGACACCTTCCTCTTGATCCCTATGGTTTCACAAGTCAAGGACAACGACGACTACGAAGACGTATCATAGGTTAAGAGGTTCAAACCAAATCTAGACACTATTTGGGGATCTTGTTAGAGCGGACAGTCTACTAGTTGCCTTCTAACTAAATTCAAATACCAACACACATCATACGTAAAGCAACACACATCTTACATACCACCGCGCGCTGCTCCTTCTGCTGTCAGGTTCGAACGAATCGCCTTTTGCCTTCTGCAGAGAACAAATACAAGTGCATGTGCACGCAATCAGTAATCAATCAACACGTTGGTTTGTTAGGCTATCTGCACTCGTATACTCTAAATCATACTCTATATATTATTCTCCTTCTACTTTTTCAATATCTTACTCTAAATCTTCTAAATTTACACTATACAGTATGCTTTTCAGTATCGCCTCTGCAGACAGTCTTATGCTACAGGTGTGGTGTTGTTGCCAGGTGCTGCCGCAACGGATCAGTGGATGCTTTTTTCAATAATTAATTATATTTATTTGAAAAATATATAACGGAGGTGTCGGTTTAGACAATTACAAACATAGGTAGTTAAAGTCCGGTCACCGGATAGAGTCGTACAATGGGTGGGTGAATAATTGCAATGGCCAATGGTTCACGTGGTGGCCAGACCAATCATTCACGGGTTCACCTCCAAAAATTTCGATCAACATTTTTTAGAATTAAAATAATTTTATTTCTACCTTCGTTGCATGTATGCACCGGCGCCTCCTCTCTACATGCATGTGCAACTCTAATTAATACACTTCTTTATTTCGTGAGGGCTCGAGATGCATGCACTAAAAAAATACATCTTTACTCTGTGCATGCACATAGTGAGACAATAAATTATTGCTATTAAAATAAAATAATTGTGCTCCGTCTTCCTTCCCTGCATACATGTACGAACGTCTCGTGTCCCTACGTGCATGCACTTGTGCCTCCAATTAATACATTTCTTTACTCGCAGTGAAAAGGGCTTGAGGTGCATGCAGTAAAAAGAACAAATCTTTACTACCTTTGTTGCATGTATGCACGGCCATTTTGAGGTTGTTTGGTTTGTAACCGACAATTACCTTATCAAAATTTGGTAATGTCAAGACGGTGACCAACACCAATTTGTTGGTAACTAAAATGTTTTGATTGTAATCCTGCCAATATTTTTTACAATTATTTGTATGATATGTGGGATCTACGTATCAATAATTTTTTAATGAAACATATTCAAGTGTGATCTTATTCCTTAGATTTAATTGCAAGGAATTGAATGGTGCAAATGAATTTACACTACTACAAAATGCTTCATCGCAGGCGGTTCTAAACATATTATCGCATACGGTTTTAAAAACCGCCTGTAACGAAGAGCCTGTGAAAATGATCGATTAACACAGGCGGTGGCATAATCCGCCTGTGAAACTACATTTTCACAGGCGGTTTTTAATAAAAAACCGCCTGTGAAAATATATTTTCACAGGCGGTCGGTAATAAAAAACCGCCTGTGAAAATACATTTTCACAGGCGGTTTTTAATTACCAACCGCATGTAAAAATGCATTTTTACAGGCGGTTTTTTATTAAAAACCGCCTGTGAAAATGGCTAGTGAAACAAAAAAAAATTTCACATGTGCCGCTGGGAGTCAGAAGAGGTCGCGCCGCCTGGAGGCCGCCGCGTTGCCGGGAGCCGGAAGAGCGCCGCCAAGTGTCGAAGGAGGTCGCACCGCCGAGAGCCGGAGGAGCCGTGCCGCCCGAAGCCCGACGAGGTCGTGCCGCTTGGAGCCGGAGGAGCCGCACCGTCGAGAGCCTGAGGTAGACCGCGCCACCGGGTGCCAGAGGTAGACCGCGCCGGATCTGTGCCCGTGCTCACACCGGCAGGGCGCACGCTCGCTGGGAGGCGCGCCGGAGCCGCGCCGCCAGAAGCCCGAGGTAGACTGTGCCAGATCCGCGTCCGTGCTCGCGTCGGCACGCCGGAGCCGCCGAGGTCCGGAGCAACCGAAGTCGCGCCTTAGTCGCGCCTTGAGAGAGGCCGCCGACAGCCGCGCCGCCAGGAGCCCGAGGTAGACTGTGCCACATCCGTGCCCATGCTCGCGTCGGCAAGGCTCGCACTCGTCGGGAGGCCGCGCCGGAGCCGCCGAGGTCTGAAGCAACCGAAGTCGCGCCTTAGTCGCGCCTTGAGAGAGGCCGCCGGCAGCCGCGCCTTGGGAGATGTCGCCGGAAGCCGTACCTTGGGAGGCTGACGGAGGATCACGGACTGAACCGTGGCTGCTGCTGTTATAGACACATCTATCGTGCGGCTTCTAAACTGAGTCGTTGGATTGATAAGCAGCGGACAGCGGAGATACGAAGTCCAAGAGTGATCCGTGGGATGAAGCAGCGGACCAATGAGAAGCCATTATTATCACAGGCGGTTTTTATGTTACAGACCGCCTGTGAAAATCATTATATTTTCACAGGCGGTTGTTTGTTACGGACCGCCTGTGATAATAACTATTATCACAGACGGTTTTTGTTACGGACCGCCTGTGAAAATCAATACATTTTCACAGGCGGTTGTTTGTTATGAACCGCCTGTGATATTCTATTATCACAGACGGTTATTAACTCATCTGACATCACAGGCGGCACTTTTAATAGACCGTCTGTAAAAAAAATATAGAAGCGCCTGTAAAAATGTTTTTTGTAGTAGTGTTATATCCAATTTACGGATTTTGAAATATCTTTATTTCAAACCACCTGTCTTTGGACTGCGTGCCAGCATGCTGCCACCCCATTTCCTCCTCCTGTGGCGGCCACGTCAAAGCACGGGCGAGCCTTTTGCTTGCCGGAAATTTGGTTAGCTCTCGAGTTCATTGTGTACATCAAAAATCGGTAAAGTTTATATTGGTAATGAACCAAACAACCCTTGTCTCCCTCATGGGTGACGACTCCAATTAACTGCTATTAATCACCTAACACGGCAAACAAACACATTTTCTTCCTTCAACGGTGATTCAGGTTACGTGAAGACAAAACATTTGCAACATTTAAGTTTTAATTTTTTTATCACATTAGACATACGGAAAAAACGTTAACGGTAGTGAGTTCAAAAATCTGATGAGCGACTCGATGGCTAGCGACCCGTTCACCTCGAGGTTGCATGAAAAATTGCCAAACAATAAAATTTGTGGACGGCTCCACTGCAAATGATTCGATTGGACACGGGAAATCATTGCTACAGGGAATATCTATTTCTGTAATTTTTAACTGATACCCCATTTTCAATTTTGAATAATGCAGTAGTATTTTAAAAAATTCGAGGATCTCTGCAGGTGGCCATCGTGAGTCCATTCTCCGCCCGTACAGATCGTAGGCCCATATATTGTTGGACAAAATGCCCATCTACAAATGAGCGTGCTTTCGCAAAGCCAAGCCACGAGCCGGGCCCATCACCCTCCTTTCACGTAACACCCATCAAATTTTTGAACGCCAAAAAGTTTTGCAGCTCCCCGAAATGGAAATCTTCCCCCCCCCCCCTCCAAGCCCCCCCCCCCTCCCCAGCCCCAAAGAAATCCAACGGAACAGGGAAACCACCATGCCATCGAACACCAGGTAACCTAATCATCATTGATTTTTGACGCGCTGCTCGACTCGACTTATGCTCGATTGCAGCATTCCTCAGCAGAGCATGGTAACCCACAACTTTACCTAATAGTGGCATGCTGGATTCGGGCGTCCCTTTTGTCAAACGAATCAGACCCAATCGAAGTCGCACCCTTCTTCGAGCAATGCGGTTACGTTGTCTAATCAGAACAACTAATCAATCTAATCCACAATTACGATTCATAAGAACCTGGTTAATTTGCAATTTCATGGACAAGGCAAACTCCACAACCACGAAATTAACAAGCAAAGTAGCTTAACACCAGAACAGGAACATAATAGCACTACTAATATACATAACTGGTTCAACCAGCATTCTATTTTCCATCATGCTGGCAGGAGGAGCAATGGCGACCGGGGAATCATTTGTGGAGGTCTTGGCTGCCTTGGGCGGGCGACCGCGGGGCTTTGGCGCCACTGTCTTCGCCGTCACCTTCGGGGACGCTGGCTTGGGCTTGGCTGCGGTCTTGGCCTTCGCCTTCGTGGACGCCTTGGGAATGGGGGCGGGCTTGGCCGCCTTTGCATTGCGCTTGGTGACGGCGGTGGAAGGCTTGGCGGCCTTGGGATTTTTCAACTTGGCATCAGCGACAGGGGTGGCGGCGAGCTTGAACAAGTTCTTGACCTTGGCCAGCTTGCCCGCGGCGGCGAGCTTCTTGAGCTGTCCGGAGAGGAGCTTGCGAAAGTTGGGCGGCAGGTTGGCGCCGTGCTTCTCCTCTACGTACTTGTTGATGGCCAACGAGCTCGACCCGGTCCTCTCCTTCAGGGCCATGATAGCCTCCATGATCATCCGCACCACGACGAGCATGTCTCTTCAGATCGAATCATGAAACATACGAAGGCAGCAAAAGTAATCGAACTCTTTCAAAAATGAAAACTATCTGCACAAAATTTTCAAATCAAAAGCAGCATCAAACCATCGCAAACGATGAGCCCGTTCCCCTTACCTTGGTGTAGGGCGGGTGCGCCGCCGGCTTTCTCGCCACGGCAGGCTTCTTCTCCTTGGGTGCCTTCTTCGCCTTGGCAGACTTGGCCGTCGCCGCCCTCACCTCAGTTGCTACCACCTCGGTCGCGACAGTTTTCTCCGTCGCCATCGCTCAACTCCACTTGAACGCTCTACGACTATACCAAAATGCTCATCTCGGAGGTTGGATTTTGATGCGCTGGGGTGGTAGCAGCAAGGGCGGCGAAGACGGTGGGTGATGAGGCTGGAAGCGATGATGATTAAATAGCAGAGACGTGGAGGAGGCCAGCGTGGCCTGATTGGTACAACGACTTCTCTTGCGGATCGACACTCCTCATGGACGGAGCTGGCCTATGAGCGTTGGATCCGCGCGTATCCAACGGGTGGGGGCACTCGCTGCCGCTGGCCTCGGGTCCTGCCCCCGTTTGGCGGTGGCTGTGACCGAAGTCGCGTTCCCATGTGTGCTTCTCAACCCAGTTTGCAAGCTGATTTCTCACACTATGCTCGTTCGTTTTGGATGAAATTTTGATCCCTTTGTAGGGGATCAAAAAGCTCTTTCTAACATAAATCTTTTTGTGGAATTTGGTTGGGGATTCTGGAAGAAATTGGGCAATATGTAAAGATAGGTCCGGATGGGAGAAGCATCTGTGCAAGTGTGCTTCTCTTCCGAATTTGGGGCACCCTATCTCCTCAAATAGTCAACAATTTAGGATAAAACCTTGCCCATTTCTTTATGGTACAAATTGCCTTTCATATGAGGGTTATTTGTTGGATTTAGTAGACAATTGGGGGAGCAAATGGTATTTAAATGGTGCATGGTCCGGGCGGTGGTTTTGTCATGCTCTATTCATGCACGACATGAGCTTGCTTTGCCTTGTGCCAGGCTGGACTGGGTTAAACACGCCAACACAGAACACGGTAAAAAAGGAATAGAACCCGACTTCTAAAATGAAAAAATGGATGAGGAACAATGTGTTTATGCCTACAATATCTCGGACACGTGCAAAGTTTCGAACAAAGAGGAATCAAAATTTCAGGATCGACCAAGTAAGCAGGGTGTATCAATGAAATAGCTATCAAGTATTAATCAACAAACAAACAAAAATGTCATGGAATTAGGGTCCATACCTTCACTGTTCTAGGATTTTAGCCTTTGGCTTGAGGCGGCGAGTTTCCATGATGAAGCGTGAAGCTCCTACTCTGACGATGATGTTGCGTAATCCTCATGTCGAAATCTGTTCTCCTTCTGGTGAAAATAAGGATCAACTTCTAGACAACATCATCCTTGATGGAAGAGTCGCAGAAAAGTCTAGGAAAAATCATGGAGGATCAAAGATTTTGAGCAAAGCACAAAGCGGTAGGCCAATGGAATAGACCTAAGGGATGGCGACAGTGTAATATTAGGTGGGGATAGGGTTTTGTTTGGTGACAGATGAATATATAGGTGTAGGATCGGAGAGCACGTGAAAAGCTACCAGAGGGGGGGTGAATGGTAGATTTAAAAATCTTACGCAGCGGAAACAATAAAACCCTAATCCCTTCGGTAGAAAAACGATCTGTTAAAGAAATCGTGTATAAGACTAATCTAAACGTGTTTCACCGTGACAAAAGTGATATATATCAGAGAGAATCAAGTCACGAAGACAACACAAAAAGAATTACTCAGATCCGTCAAGAACAACTCAAGTTACGATCAAAAGATCAAACACTGGTCAATCTGACCTACCCGAGAAAAACAGTTTCTGGAGTGCTGCAAATAAACTCGTGTAGATCAAGAACCACAAATCCAATGACTGTGAAATTTTGACAGATGATATATGATCAAGTTGTGAAGACAGCCGAAAAAGAATCACGTCAATTGGATCAGTAAAACTCGAGTTATGATAAAACCACCGACGAAAGGTAGTGCTGTCCAGAAACTCGACGAGTAAAACTTGTCTGGAACAAGTCAGACGAACAAGGCACAAAAGTTCCTTCAAACTATGAATTTTATTCAATAGAACACAAGAGGAACAGCCCCAAAGTCGTGCCCCACGAGCTTTGGCCTTACCTTGCTTATATAACCAGCCCTTAGGCCATCCCAATCCAACTAGGACTCTAATCCTAATCCGATCACAATCGGAACTTACCAACTGCTCAAGATTCTTCTATACGCAGATAGAAGCAATCTTAAGACTTCCAAACACCTTAGGAACGTATCCCACATTCCTAAACAACTCAATTTCGTGACACACACGAAATCGTAACATAACCAACTCGATACTTCCCATACCGAGCCATAACCGACTCTGCTAGCAGCCTAAGTCTTCAACCGATACGATCTGATCCTTCCGATAAGATCTTCCTTCCATAATCCGTCTCTAGAAGCATATTGCCACGTCATGCACCGCATGCATACGTGCGAACACCTTCCTTCGACCTTCATATGCACTGCCCTTGATTCAATCATCCTGCGCGACCTCCTGACCCGCTCAACCACAATTCCTCCCGAACTTGGTTGTTGGAACCTCATCTCCTCCTGAGACTAGTCCAATGGATCCTGTCACCAGCCATGACTTGAACTCAAGCAACACCTGCACATGAACAAACAACCAATCCATACGAGCCCAAGTCCTCGACTTGACTCACGTTAGTTCCGAACACAACACCTTACGTGAGAACCTCACATAAGCATGTTGCAAAACCACAGTAGAAACGATATCAACCGTATCATCCAAAACGCACCAAAAACTTAGCAAATGAATACTAAGCAATCTTTCCAATCATGTAAAGCAAGTACAAAACATTGCAAATTAAAAGCAGAAGCACTTCGGTCAAGTTCCGGACCTTGCCAGAGCAACCCGGAGCTTGAGCCGGAGCTAACAAGAAACACTGCAGTCAAGTTCCGGACCTTGCCAGAGCAACCCGGAGCTTGAGCCGGAGCTAACAAGAGCTAGTAGAACCTAGCACCGGAGCTTACCAAAACTAGTACAATGAAGCACCTGCCGGAGCTTACCAAAACTAGTAGAATGAAGCACCTGCCGGAGCTTACCAAAACTAGTAGATCCTGGAACCGGAGCTTATCAAAACTAGTAGATCCTGGATCCGGAGCTTATCAAAACTAGTCGGAACTAGTCAACCCAAAACCCGGAGCTAGACAAAGTACGTCGGAGCTTAGCAAAAACATGTCGGAGCTATCAGATATATGCCGGAGCTATCAAAGACATGTCGGAGCTAAAGATAAAGCTCACCGGAGCTAACCAAAGCTGGTCGGACCTTACCAAGAAGTCGGACCTAGCATCTAACGCAACCGGAGCTACCCAAAACAAGTCGGACCTACCGTCGGACCTTGCTGTAGCTCGGAGCTAGAGTCGGACCTTGATAAAAAAGTGTTTTGGTGATATTAAAAACTTTTATCATCAAAGCCAAGTGTATTCACTACAAGCCAATGTATTCAGCACACATAGGTCTTACAATCTCCCCCTTGATGAATGCATTGGCAACACCATTTAAAATTCCGAACATTGGCTTATTCAAATAAAAGTTTTGAAAACAATTTCTCCCCTTTTTGTTTAATTAAAATATAAAATGAGAAGGAAAAAAAATATCCCGTATTATCTCTCCCCCTTTATTAACTTTCCTTATGCACCTATTCTCTTCATGCTTATCTCTTCCTTTTTGAATGTGTGATTAATCTCTCCCCCTTTGACAATGTATTCAGCAAGGTAAAAGAGAAATTTTAATTGTTCTGAGATATAAACAAATTATCTCTCCTTCTTTAGTTGTTATGAGCATAGTATATCATATACATATAAACAGAGCTCACCCAAGTCATACTATCAAGTAACTTACACTATCACATCAATGAGATACATAATGTAGTGTAAGCCATGCTAGAAAGCAAGTGTGATTTTCAATTTTAGCAGGTCATGATCTCACAAACTCAACTATTTCAAAACCTGAAAGCATGACATTTGTTGCTGCATCTTATTATTTTTCAAAGCATAAATTTAGATAATATGATATTTGCAAGAGATTATATGCGCATCTGCCTTATTCTAACCAACCAAGCCAAGCCTATGTCATTTGACAATCAGAAGCTTAAGGACATGGTTTTAGTCATACACAACTTCTTCCAAGTTCATATCTAAGTGCAATGACAGGCCATCTCGAAAGAAGAAGTGCGATGCATGCATATTCTCTTGATCTTTTCTCAATTTATATTTGTTCATAAAAACTCAACATGAGAGTTGATTACTTGATAAATTCTTAATGATTAAAAAACATTTGTGAGCATGCAACAAGTTTAAAACAGCAAGAAAGTTTGACCATGACCAGATTTAGTGTAAGTAATTATTCCAATTACTAGACATGGCAAAAACTACAAAAAGTATAACACGAGTAACGTAGTAAGAACTTTCAGCATGTAAAAGGAATCACAAAGTCATATATGTATGAAATAATATGCTCATATTATTTTAATTTCAGATTCACACATAGACTTCCTAAGTTTCAAAAACTCCCCCTCAATTTAAGCCATGAGGATGCATAACCCCTATTTCACTATGAATGTAACAAAAACGAGTGAAATCCAAAGGTTTTGTAAAAATGTCAGCCAATTGTTGTTCGGTATCTACATGGTGAAGCACAATGTTTCCTTTTTCAACATTATCACGGAGAAAGTGATACCTAATGTCAATGTGCTTAGTTCTAGAATGTTGCACGGGGTTTTTAGCAATGCAAATAGCACTAGTGTTATCACAGAACAGTGGAACACTATCTAGATCAACCCCATAGTCCTTAAGTGTTTGAACAATCCAAAGAATTTGTGAACAAGCACTAGCAGCAGCTACATACTCAGATTCGGCTATGGATTGTGCAACTGAACTTTGTTTTCTAGAGGACCAAGCAACAAGAGAATTACCAAGAAAATGACAAGCACCGGAAGTACTTTTCCTATCAATCCTACAACCCCCAAAATCAGCATCCGAAAAAGCTTTCAAAGAAACGATTGAGGAAGAAGGAAGAAAAATGCCAAATTCTTGAGTTCCATGTAAGTACCTGAGAATCCTTTTGACGGCTTGACGATGTGAAACACGTGGGGAAGCTTGAAACGGTGCACAAAGACATACGCTGAATTGTATGTCCGGTCTTGATGCCGTGATGTACAAAAGTGATCCGATCATGCTTCTATATTCTTTTTGATCCACGGGTTCACCATCTTCATCAAGTTCAAGTGTTGTTGCTGTTCCCATTGGTGTCCGAAGAGGCTTGCTTTTGTCCATGTTGAAGCGCCTTAGGAGGTCTTTGGTATACTTCGTTTGATGCACAAAGGTACCCTCCTTGGTTTGCTTGATTTGCAGCCCCAAAAAGTAAGTGAGTTCACCCATCATACTCATTTCAAATTCGGAACTCATCATTGCTGAAAACTTGGACACAAGATCATGAGAAGCACAACCAAAGATAATATCATCCACATACACTTGAACAAATAATGAGTCATTGCCATGATTAAGCACAAAAAGAGTTTTATCAACCTTTCCCATTGTAAACCCCTTTTCAAGTAAGAATGTTTTTAACCTATCATACCATGCTCTAGGGGCTTGTTTGAGACCATATAAGGCTTTGGACAGTTTGTAAACATGATTAGGAAAATCTGGATTTTCAAAGCCTGGTGGTTGTTTGACATAAACCTCCTCATCTATGTAGCCATTAAGAAAAGCACTTTTAACATCCATTTGATATAGCTTTAAACCTTTAGATGCTGCGAAAGCTAACAAAATTCTTATGGCTTCTAATCTAGCGACAGGAGCAAAAGTTTCATCAAAATCTAGACCTTCAACTTGAGTGAAACCTTGAGCAACCAACCTAGCCTTATTCCTAATCACAACCCCATCCTCACTTTGTTTATTTTTATATACCCATTTAGTTCCAATTAAAGTGTGGCCTTGAGGTGGAGGTACAAGTTTCCAAACATTATTTCTTTCAAAATTTTCTAACTCTTCTTGCATGGCAATAATCCAAGATTCATTAGTGAGTGCGTGTGATATATCTTTAGGTTCAAAAGAAGCAACAAAAGCAGAATGAGCATGAGAGTTTGGATCGCAAAACCTGGACCGTGTGACTCGTTCATGCAAACTTCCAATCATCTGTTGTGGGGGATGATCTTTGTAAAAACGTAGGGGAACAGATGTCTCACAAGCTTCTTTTTCATTAAGTTCATTGTAGATTGATGAGCTTGTGATTTGTGGATGATCAGGACCAGCAGAGGTGACAGCCGAAGCTTGTTCAATGTCCGGAGCTGGACACGTGTCAACTTCGGAACTACCAGGCAGTATCACCGGCTCTTCTTCATCTTCGAAAATAACCTCCCCCTGAGAATATGAATCTGGTCCTGCAACACCGGAGCTAGTACCTGGGTTAGCTTCATCAAAAGACACTTCACAAGTCTCCACAATTTTATTAGTGTCAAGTAAAAGCACACGGTAGCCTCTAGTATGAGATGGATAACCAAGAAACATGCCATCATTGGATCTGGGTTCAAATTTATCAAAATTACCATGTTTCTTAACAAAGCATTTGCAACCAAAGACCCGAAAGTGTGTAACACTAGGCCTATGTCCAAACCGGAGCTCATATGGTGTTTTACCTAGCTTAGCACGCAAGAAAACACGATTTGAGACATAACAAGCGGTTGCTAATGCATCAGCCCAAAATTTCCTAGGGGTTTGATATTCATCAAGCATAGTCCTAGCCATCTCAACTAGGGTTCTGTTCTTTCTTTCTACAACACCGTTTTGTTGAGGTACATATGGTGAAGAAAATTGATGATCTATTCTATTTTCAGCACAAAAGTGATCAAAGAATTGATTTTTAAATTCAGTTCCATTATCACTTCTAATTGCTTTTAATGATCCTGGGTGATCATTTGGTAATCTAAGAAATAAAGTTCTAAAGTGACTAAAGACTTCATTCTTAGACGCCATAAAATACACCCAAGAATATCTAGAATAATCATCAACAATAACAAGAGCATACCATTTACCTCCGAAGGATTGAACACGTGAAGGTCCTACGGTGTCAAGATGCAAAAGTTGACATGGTTCAGTTGTCATGATCATTGTGAGAGGAGTATGTGAACCTGCAACCATCTTAGCATGTCTACAAGAAGAGCACACAATTTCTTTGTCCCCTTTTAGCTTAGGCAGCCCACGTATGCGATCAAGAGTACTAACACGCGTTAGGTGATCAAAGCCTACGTGACCAAGTCTACGATGCCAAAAATATAAGTCCTTTGAATCATTAGCAACTAGACACCTATACTTAGAAGAAGACATATCAAAATCAGCTTTAAAAACTCTTCCAAACCGAGACATGTTAAAAATAAGCTCACTATTTGAATCTACAACTTTGCAGCAGTTTTTATTGAAAGTAATTTCTAGATTTTCATCTAGCAATTGTGAAACATAAAGCAAGTTATATCTCAAATTTTTGACAAGTGCCACATCCTTCAAAGTGTAGTGATCATTTACTCTAACCGAACCCTTAGCAATTATAGGAGTTGAAGAATTATCGGCAAAAGTAACATTCTCTACACGTGACACAAAGGTGAGGGAGGAGAACCACTCTTTGTTACCGGTCATGTGGCGTGAGCAACCTGAATCCACAATCCAAATATTCTCCTTCCTCAAGCGTGTAACCTACATAGAAGCACAATACGCCGATGACTCAATACTGGGGTTAGTCAAAAGGTATTTAGGAATCCAGTACTGAGTCACGCGACGTGCACCAGGAAAAACACGCGAATGCTGAGATAAAACAGCAGGTTTATGAGTCAAAGATTGAGGTTTTCTGTTCTTAACAATTGATTTAGAAGTTGTTACTTGTTTAGAGTGAAAACCAGTAGCTCCGGATATAAAGGCAGAAGGTTCGGGGGCAAAAACTGAAGCTCCGGAGGGAACAACAGAAGATCCGGTAGCTCTCGGAGCTATCGGAACCATCGGAGCTGCTTTTGCGGATTTCTTACCAGAAGGTCCGGAAGCTACCTTTTGAAATTTCTGACTCACTAAAGCAGGTTGTGTTTTTCTAATTGCATGAAAGTTATAAGATCTAGCAATTTTTCTTTCCTTTTTCTGTTGTTTAGCTAGTCTATAACAAAAATCTATGACATGACCATCTCTACCACAGTAGGTACAATGAAACTTAATTTTGTAATCATGTCTCAATGAGCATCCAACATTAGAAACAGAATTAGAAAGCACTCCTACAGATTTGAAAACCACTCCTTTTTGTTTAGGAACTGTTTGAATCAAACCACTTCCTAATGACTTTTCAATTTTAGGTGGATGTGCCTTAGCATGAGCATGAGAATCAAAACCTAAACCAGATTTATCATTGCAAGACTTAGAAGAATTCAACAGCAGGTTCAGATTCTTATTTCCATTACAAAACCGACCTAGTGTCCTATTCATGTCATCAATTTTCTTAGACAAGTCTAGGCAGTTTGCACATGAAGTTTTTCCTTTTAGTTTGCAATTGGAACAATTTTTAACTTCATGAGATCGTAAAGCATTGTTCAGAATGGAAATTTCATTCATTGCATCTTTTAGTTTCTTATCAAGATTTTCACATGCAGAACAATGCAAATCATCTGTAGAACAAGAAGCATCTTTTAAGTTTTTATCATTAAGTGCAGCAAGCTTTTTGTTCTTTTCAATTTCTTCATCAAGTCTGTCTAGAGTGGAGGAATGTGCACTTCTTAGAGAGGACAATTGTTCATAGATCAAGTCACATGAGGGACATGCATCATCACTAGGAATCAAAGTTTTTAAACGGTTAATTTCAGATTCTAGTGATTCAATTTTAGCAGCACTATCTCTAAGCTTTTTGTCCTTTTTCTTGACAATAATAGTTGCACGAGAAATAGCATCACACATTTCATTGCAGGTAGAACATACCTCATCATCGTCACTGTTGTGTTCTGCTTCCTCCTGACTTGATCTTGATCTTGCTTTGCCCACCATGAAGCATAAGTTGGCCAAGTCATCATTCTCTTCATCACTTTCAAAATCAATGTCACTTGAACTGAGCTCTTGAAGCGCGGTGATGAAGCTGTTGATCATCTTGCGTCCTATGGTACCCTTCTTTTTCTTGTTGGAATTTCCAGAGGAGGTCCGGACCTTGCTTTGTTTTTCTTCCCGGGTGGTCGGACCTGAAAGGTTAGGGCATTCTGTACGAAAGTGTCCTGTTTTACCACATTCAAAACAGCGTTGAGGTCCGGAGCTTCCTCTCCTTCTAGTTCTCACATTTTGCAATGCTTTTGAGAATCTAGTAGAGATGAGTGCCAACTCCTCCTCTGGAATTTCTTCGATCTGCTCCAGGGTTAGTGAGGACAACAAAGCAAGAGTATTGCAGGATGATGATTGACCGGAGCTAGACATATCTTGTTGTGAGACAAATGCAATAGACTTGTTTGGGTTCTTACGTGCTAGGATGTCAATTTCATGAGTTTTTAGTTTAGAATAAAGTACATCTAATGTAAGAGAACTCATGACAGTTGATTCACGAATAGATGTTACTTTCATCTCCCAAATTGTCATGTCTAATGCACTAAGAAGTTGTCTAGCATTCTCAGCATCAGAAAAATTTACATTGACACTACGTAAGTTGCTGAGAATTTTATTGAAACGAGCAAAGAGGTCATCGATCGACTCACCTGGTTGCATCTCAAAACGCATATATTCTTTCTTGAACATATCTTGTTTTACCTCCTTGATTGTGTTGGAGCCTTCATGATAATCACAGAGAGCTCTCCAAACATCGTATGCTGACCGGAGGTGTGCGACACGATCAAAGTCGCTCTGAGTGAGTCCTTGGATGATCAAGTTTCGGGCTTTGTTGTTGTTGTCGACGTCCCGGAGGTTCGTGGCCGTGACTTGATCATTGGGTGGCACTTCATAAGGCTTATACACCTTCTCCCATATTGCAAAGCCTTGTGCCTGGATAAAAGCCTCCATGCGTGCCTTCCAAACCTGGAAATCAATGCCAGAAAACACACAAGGTTTGGCGGAGTACTTCTCCATGATGATTAGTCAAAAAACACGTGCAAATCTCAAAGATTAGAGCACCGTGGCTCTGATACCAATTGTAGGATCGAAGAGCACGTGAAAAGCTACCAGAGGGGGGGTGAATGGTAGATTTAAAAATCTTACGCAGCGGAAACAATAAAACCCTAATCCCTTCGGTAGAAAAACGATCTGTTAAAGAAATCGTGTATAAGACTAATCTAAACGTGTTTCACCGTGACAAAAGTGATATATATCAGAGAGAATCAAGTCACGAAGACAACACAAAAAGAATTACTCAGATCCGTCAAGAACAACTCAAGTTACGATCAAAAGATCAAACACTGGTCAATCTGACCTACCCGAGAAAAACAGTTTCTGGAGTGCTGCAAATAAACTCGTGTAGATCAAGAACCACAAATCCAATGACTGTGAAATTTTGACAGATGATATATGATCAAGTTGTGAAGACAGCCGAAAAAGAATCACGTCAATTGGATCAGTAAAACTCGAGTTATGATAAAACCACCGACGAAAGGTAGTGCTGTCCAGAAACTCGACGAGTAAAACTTGTCTGGAACAAGTCGGACGAACAAGGCACAAAAGTTCCTTCAAACTATGAATTTTATTCAATAGAAAACAAGAGGAACAGCCCCAAAGTCGTGCCCCACGAGCTTTGGCCTTCCCTTGCTTATATAACCAGCCCTTAGGCCATCCCAATCCAACTAGGACTCTAATCCTAATCCGATCACAATCGGAACTTACTATAACTGCTCAAGATTCTTCTATACGCAGATAGAAGCAATCTTAAGACTTCCAAACACCTTAGGAACGTATCCCACATTCCTAAACAACTCAATTTTGTGACACACACGAAATCCTAACATAACCAACTCGATACTTCCCATACTGAGCCATAACCGACTCTGCTAGCAGCCTAAGTCTTCAACCGATACGATCTGATCCTTCCGATAAGATCTTCCTTCCATAATCCGTCTCTAGAAGCATATTGCCACGTCATGCACCGCATGCATACGTGCGAACACCTTCCTTCGACCTTCATATGCACTGCCCTTGATTCAATCATCCTACGCGACCTCCTGACCCGCTCAACCACAATTCCTCCCGAACTTGGTTGTTGGAACCTCATCTCCTCCTGAGACTAGTCCAATGGATCCTGTCACCAGCCATGACTTGAACTCAAGCAACACCTGCACATGATCAAATAACCAATCCATACGAGCCCAAGTCCTCGACTTGACTCACGTTAGTTCCGAACACAACACCTTACGTGAGAACCTCACATAAGCATGTTGCAAAACCACAGTAGAAACGATATCAACCGTATCATCCAAAACGCACCAAAAACTTAGCAAATGAATAATAAGCAATCTTTCCAATCATGTAAAGCAAGTACAAAACATTGCAAATTAAAAGCAGAAGCACTTCGGTCAAGTTCCGGACCTTGCCAGAGCAACCCGGAGCTTGAGCCGGAGCTAACAAGAAACACTGCAGTCAAGTTCCGGACCTTGCCAGAGCAACCCGGAGCTTGAGCCGGAGCTAACAAGAGCTAGTAGAACCTAGCGCCGGAGCTTACCAAAACTAGTACAATGAAGCACCTGCCGGAGCTTACCAAAACTAGTAGAATGAAGCACCTGCCGGAGCTTACCAAAACTAGTAGATCCTGGAACCGGAGCTTATCAAAACTAGTAGATCCTGGATCCGGAGCTTATCAAAACTAGTCGGAACTAGTCAACCCAAAACCCGGAGCTAGACAAAGTACGTCGGAGCTTAGCAAAAACATGTCGGAGCTATCAGATATATGCCGGAGCTATCAAAGACATGTCGGAGCTAAAGATAAAGCTCACCGGAGCTAACCAAAGCTGGTCGGACCTTACCAAGAAGTCGGACCTAGCATCTAACGCAGCCGGAGCTACCCAAAACAAGTCGGACCTACCGTCGGACCTTGCTGTAGCTCGGAGCTAGAGTCGGACCTTGATAAAAAAGTGTTTTGGTGATATTAAAAACTTTTATCATCAAAGCCAAGTGTATTCACTACAAGCCAATG
Organism: Tuctoria greenei; assembly: GCA_036927565.1. NCBI lineage: Eukaryota > Viridiplantae > Streptophyta > Magnoliopsida > Poales > Poaceae > Tuctoria > Tuctoria greenei. The sequence continues at coordinate 146,440,487 of JAYESD010000011.1, forward strand.
TATTCAACACACATAGGTCTTACAATAGGGAATCAAGAAACATGAAAATTGTCGTGAGCTGTTGGATTCGAATAAAACAGGATAGAGCTTGTTAGAAACCTTGACATGATACACCATCTGATAAACCTTTGGATGTGATGTACTGACGCGTGGCGCACTGAAAGTGCATCTAGGCATTTCCCTGTGGGTTATCGATGATTGATGACAAATAAATGAGATCCTAATGAACTTGTTGAGATGAATGCAGGATAACTCAAATGAGATAGTTTGGTGCACTCAAAAAGTGAAAAATGAAGTGATGAAGAAAAAGAAAAGCCCAATTGATGAATGAAGTGCAAAGTAGACTTAATTTTATAGGATGTGTGTGAGAGACACATCCCAAAAGCTCAAGTCTTTGCGTAGGGGTAAGGGCTTAAAATCAATCTTAAAATTCACTGAGCACCAGACTAGTCCGTTCATGGATCGGACTAGTCCGTTCAACTCTTTGATGTGTCATTTCATAGTGCACCAAACTAGTCCATTCATGGACCGGACTAGTCCGTTCAAATCTCTGGAATCTCACTTCACAGTGCATCGGACTAGTCCGTTCATGGACCGGACTAGTCAGTTAATCTTTTTGATGTTCCATAACACGCTGCTTCAGACAAGTCCGTTCATGGATTGGACTAGTCCGAGAAACTCTCTAAAGTTTCATAACACTATGCACCAGACAAGTACGTTCATGGACCAGACTAGTCCTAGAAACTTTATGATGTTCCAATTCACAGAGCAGCTGTCGGTACCCTACATACCAGGTACCCTCTGATACCGCACTAAAAACCAAGGAGTTCCTACGTCCGAGTTGAAGACTTCCAAAGGCAACACACATCCTATAGTACTGGGCCCGCATCCCTTGTTTGGGTAGCTCCGATGCTCCACGTGTCCCGCGGAATCGAATCTACCATCCTTCACATGGAAGATCCGGCACTACCACGAGGCCAGCAACCCCGGACCTAACCCCCACTAGAAAGAAGCTCCAGTACCGCCACATGTCATGTGTCTCCAGACCTGCCTCCCCATAGAGGGAAGCTCTGGAGCTGCCACGTGTTAGACCTCTGGACCTAAGCCTACAACGGGAAGACTACAGGATCTCCAACATCGCAGACATTCAAGAGGCAATTATATAGCCATTACAAGACCTGATTAATGTGTCATTAGCTCAATATTAATGACACATGATAAGAGGACTGTTAATACAGGTAACGCCGCCATAAAGGCGTGTTATCACACTGTTAATCGCTCATAATACAAGTAGATCATGTATAGGGTGATTAATATAGCCAGAGCCACCTGTCGGGCCAGGCATGAACCGTAACGACCAGTCCTTAGCATATAAAAAGGATGCATCGCACGGTAGAGGACAACTAAGATCATACACATACAAGCAACCACAAACACTCGCCACACGCTCATACAATCAACAACCACCCCGCGGAGTAGGGTATTACGCTCAGGCGACCCGAACCACGTAAAAACTCTTGTGTCATCATCTTGTTCGTGATCTTACGCGCCCCATCCGAATACGAATTTCCACGGACTACGCTTTAGTAGTACCGGGGGAAGTGTCATTGCTACACTTCGATATTTGGCGTGCCAGGTAGGGGGGCTAAGATCTCAAGATGGTGAACTCTGTCGCAGCTTCGTCCAACGGTTTGGCTGAGCAGCCTGCTGGAAGAAATCCCTCCAACGTGTAACAACCAGCCAATGTTGTGTCCCGACGGGTGTCATTCCACCACTACCTCTACCATCAAGGCAAGATGGTGTGTTTGCGTCGATAACTGCATCGACAAACAATCCTGAGAACGCACTGGACACAGCTTGGACTCTACTTCAGCGTCCTCCAGTGCCCGGAGCACCTCAGGGAGCAATGGAACAATGGTGTGCCGATGTGGAGCATTTAGTTGCAGCTGCAGCCAATGCCATCAGCAACCAAGGTCCGCCCCCATGCTGGACAGGCACCTTCAAGGAATAGGACCTTGTCTGGTAGACTTGGTCCTCAGGCGTCACAACACAGGAGACGTGCGCCCTTCCAAAAAGTGACGTCACTACCCTCCGGGGCACGCCGCACACATACGACATCGAGGCTCCCGACTTATGATCTCTGGTCAAAGCTCGACCATCGATACATGAGGCAGGACAACCGCGTCCATATCGAGCGCGCTCGAGAGAGGCAAGAGGCTCGAGGAAACCCTTCTCCATTAGGAGTGGGGGGCGGATGTTCGGCCCTTGCCATGCATCTTTGCATGGCCGACTGGTCACCTAAGTTCCGACCTCATCTACCAGAGAAATACGACGAGACAATCAACCTTCTCGAATTTCTTCAAATCTACTCCACCGCCATCCTCGCGGCAGGAGGTAATGAGGCCATGATGGCCAACTACTTCCCTATGGCTCTAACCGGGACATCAAGGTCCTGGTTCACGAGTCTCCCTCCAGACTCCATTTATAGTTAGGGGAAACTCTGTTGCCAGTTCACTACCAACTTCGGGAGCTCCTACACCTGACCTAGCACAAAGCTGGATCTGTTCGTCGTACAACAGAAATCAGGAGAATCACTGTGATCATTCATCAAGCGGTTTTCTCAAGTACAGAATGCAATACCTTCTATCTCAAATGCTTCTGTCATTGTCGCATTCCGATAGGGAGTTAGAGATAAGAAGATGCTAGATAAGCTGACAACCAAAAATGTCAATAGTGTCACGGAGCTCTCCAGCCTAGCAGACAAATGCGCTACGGCTGCGGAGGGCCAAGAGATGCCCTCAAAACCAGTTGCGTAGGCTGGTAAATGTTCCATCAAGGTTGAAGCTACTGCCTTCGGCAGTGGAATGAAGAAGAAGAAGTCCAACAACAAGAAGAAGTTGTTCGCCGACACACTTACTGTTGCTGCTGCAGCTGCAGCTCCTGGTGGCCGGGGGCCACGCCCCGAAAAACGACCTCGACCATCGACTGAGGATGGTGATGGAGAAAAGATGTGTTGTCCGAATCATAAATCGAACACCCATAACCTTGAAGACTGTCACAAGGTCCAGCGACTTGTTGAACGCAACAACAAGCGCCAAGAAGAAGCCCATTTCCACCAACGGGAAGGGAAGTAGAAAGTCGGCGAAGCTCCGCCTGATCAGGAGCTAGGATTCCAAGATGCCAAGAAGTACCTGAAGGTCGTCTACAACACCGTCGACGATGATTATGATGTTTCCGACAACGAGCGTCGGAAGACTCTCCATATGATATATGGGGGGTCATGGGACATTACCTCCCGGCGTATCCTCAAGACAATGCGTCGGGAGATGGCTACCATAGCTTCCACCGCCAAGGCAGAACCTCATCGAAAGCGGATGGATACTGCTATCACCTTTGATGCTTCGGATTGCCCGAAGAACATGACCAGAGCTGGTCAGTTGCCCTTGATGGTGTCTCCTACCATCTATAACATCCATCTCTATCATGTCCTAGTGGACGGAGGTGCGGCTTTTACGAAGCTCCAACTTATCCTATCGGACCTTAGGCCCTCACGTTCTTTCTCCGAAGTAGGTCCGGGAGCCATCACTCCTCTCGGACCAATAAAATTCCCGGTGACCTTCGGGACTAGGGACAACTATAGGTCCGAGAAGCTAGTATTTGGTGTGGCACACATCAACCTTCCCTTCAACGCCATCCTAGGCAGGCCAACCCTATGTAGATTCATGGTCGTGACCCTTTATGCTATCTGGTGTTGAAGATGCCGACTCCTTCGGGCATCCTTCGAATCCGTGGGGATCGCACTGCTGGAGTCACTTCACTGGAGGAACTTCATGCACTTGCAACGATGCAGGAAGAAGAATCTGGCAAGGATACCTGCTCAACAGCCTTCGAGCTCACATCATCGTGACTCAACTTCTGCACCTCGTATGCAACCAAGCGGCGACACCGACATCCCCGTCAAAGTCGTCCAAATTGGTTCCGATGCCACCCACACCACTTGTATATCGGGGGGTCAGGATGACAAATAGGAACTCGCGCTCGTCACTTTCCTCCGGGCGAATGTGGACGTGTTTGCATGGCAACCGTCACAGATGCCTAGGATCCCTAGGGAGGTGATCGAGCACTAAAGATATACCCCAATGCACGGCCAATACATCAGAAGAACCTTAAGCAATCTGTTGAGCAGCACAATTTCATCATACAAGAAATCAAGAAGTTGCTCGATGCTAGTTTCATCCGGGAGGTTCACCATCCTCAATGGTTGACAAACCCAATTGTTCTACCACAGTCCGACGGGAAGCTTCGGATGTGCATCGACTAAACCACCTTGAATAAGGCATGCCCAAAAGACCCATTTCCACTTCCTAGAATAGATCAGATAGTGGATTCTACGTCCGAGTGTGAGTTACTTTATTTCCTAGATGCATATTCTGGATGTCATCAGATACAAATTTCTAGGGAAGATGAAGAGCATACTTCCTTCATTACAATAGATGGGTTATATTGTTACACTGCCATGCCTTTTGGTCTCAAAAACACTGCTTCAACTTTTGTTCGAGCCATGCACAAAACATTTGGAGAGCTCATTAGATACTTGGTGGAGGTCTACGTCGATGACATCATCATCAAGGTGAAGAACAAGGAATCACTCCTTGATAATCTGCAAGCCGTCTTCGACCAGCTACGCTTCACACGTACGAAGCTCAACCCGGACAAGTGCATCTTAGGGTTAACTCTGGTAAGCTCCTTGGTTTATTGGTGACTCACCGAGGAATTGAGGAAATTCGGCGAAGATCAAGGCCATCGAAGAGATGCGGCCCCCAGCTCGTGTCAAGCACGTTGAGAAGCTAACTAGGTGTCTAGCCGCGCTCAGCCGGTTCATTTCAAGACTGGCAGAGCGAACACTTCCCTTTTTCAAGTTATTGAGAAAGTCCGGGCCATTTAATTGGTCTGAAGAAGTAGAGAAGGCATTCCAAGAGCTCAAGCAGCTCCTCACCACACTACCAATTTTGGTAGCTCTGGAACCTGGTGAACATCTTCTGCTTTACATTTTGACAACTACAGAGGTTGTCAGTATGGTCCTGGTCATGGAGAGACTAGAACCATCTTCAACTGAGGAGCCTAGACCCCTCCGGGAGGGTCCGGAGCTACCTGAAGGCGACTCTGGGTCCCAGCCCCCAGGCACAGATCCTAAAGGGAAGAGGACTGCGGATCAACCTCTCTCAATCGAGGGAGTTCCTGAAGTTCAAGAAGAAAGTTCGGACCCCTCCGGGGAGGTCAAGGCTGATGAAGAAGAAGATCCGGACCCCACCAGGAGGGTCTGGGTTAATGGAGAAGAAGCTCCAAGCTTGTCTGGGAGGGTTTGGACTATCCATCAGCCAGTGTACTTCTTTAGTGAAGTGCTACGCGGCGCCAAGACTCGCTACATTGAGGTGCATAAGCTGCTATATGCAGTCCTTATTGCTTCAATAAAGCTACATTACTACTTCCAGGCCCACAATATATCAGTGGTAACTTCCTTGCCACTGCGTGCTATATTACATATTCCAAATTCCACTGGAAATATTGCCAAGTGGGTTGCGGAGCTAGCAGAAGTCAATCTTGAATACCTGCCTCGACATGCTATCAAGAGTCAGGCGCTCGCTGACTTCACGGCGGAGTGGACTCCTTCTTCATCAACCCCAGGGGGCCTCAGTGAGTAGAAGCCAGAGCCTAAGGTCCCGATCTTCACTGAGCCTCACCCGACACTCTACTTTGACGGCTCCGTGCAGAAGCAGGGGGTCAGAGCTAGAATCCTTCTTCTCACCCCAACCGGGGAGAAAGTCAAGTACTAGGTACACCTTGATTTCAAGACAACCAACAACATGGCGGAGTACGAAGCTCTCATCTACGGACTCAAGGTGGTGCTATGATATGGTGTCAGGCAGCTATTGGTGAAGGGTGACTCGCAACTCATCATCAAGCAAGTCAAAGGTGAATGCAGTTGCAACAATCCCCAACTCGCTGCTTATTTACTTGGAGTACAGAAGCTGCAGAAGGACTTCCACGTCTTGGATCTTTGTCATGTCCGACGTCTAAACAACGCTGAAGTTGACGATCCCTCAACAAAGGCTTCAACAGAAGCTCAAGCTCCAGATGGAGTTTTTGTCAGAAGATTGTCAGGACCGCTCAGCCAGCTGAACTGAGTGATGGGGGCGAGACCAGCACCTCGAAGCTGGTGGTCCTGGTGGCCCTGTTACCATGGAGCCCACCAAGGATCGTAGGCGCTGTAGGAAGCTCCGAGCAACCCAACGCGCAAGATCCAGAAGCTCAAGTAAGCTCTGATGCATGGATCTCGGAGATCTGGAGCTACTTGAAGGATATCTATCCTGTAGACGGAGCTTCCGCTGATCGAATTGCCAGATTGGCTAAAAGATACACGTTGGTAGAAGGGGATCGCTACATACATGGTGCCAACAGCGTTCTAATGCGGTGCATTTCCACGCGAAGCAGATTCACACACCGGCTTAGTCACTGCAAATGATACCTCCCACGTGGCCATTCGTTGTGTGGGGGATGGACATTTTGGGACCTTTCCCAAAAGCCGTCGGAGGTTAAAATTTCTTGTACATCGCCATTGACAAGTTCACAAAATGGTCAGAAGCTACCCCAGTTGTGACAATTAATAAGCAATCTTTTATCAAGTTCCTGAAGTCCATAGTCTGCAGATTTAAAGTTTCGTACAGAGTCATTACTGACAACGGAATCCAATTCACAAGTGCAGCATTCCAAGAGTACTACAAAGATCTTGGCATACAAGTAAGCTACGCATCAGTAGCTCACCCGGCAAGTAATATCCAAGCTGAAAGAGCTAATGCAAAAATACTCAAGGGACTCAAGACGCGCACATATGAGCGCCTGAAGAAACATGGTGCCAACAGGACAGAAGAGCTTCCATCCGCATTGTGGGCAAGCAGGACAACACCTACCCAGGCAACTGGAGAGACACCTTTCTTTTTGGTGTACGAAGCTGAATCAGTCCTTCCTCTGGAGATCACCATGGGGTCTCTCCGAGTCCGGACCTTCGACGAGACCACGCAGGATAAGCTCTGGTGTGAAGACCTAGACCTCGTCAGCGAGGCAAGGTGCCAAACAGCTATTCAGAACTCACGGTACAGCCAGGCGCTCCGGTGCTATCATCAAAGGTGTGTGTGCAACCGGCAGTTAGAAGAAGGCGATCTGGTGCTGCGGAGAATATTGACTTGTGAGGGGATGAACAAACTATCCCCATGCTGGGAAGGTCCCTTCTGGGTTATCAAAGTCTCCCGCCTCATATGCGTTCGCTTGGCGACAGAGGATGGGACACTGCTTCCCAATCCGTGGAACATCAAGCACCTCCATAAGTTTTATGCTTAGATACACGGAGGTGAGTCTGCTTGTATCAAATGTATCTCTAATAGTCCATGGACAGAGTCAGGATGGGTCCTAGCGCACATAACTTGGTCATGTACTTTAGGTGTGTCCTTACCCTTCATGGGTTAGATGAAGATGAATAACACACTTAACTTGGTCATTGTACTTTAAGTGTGTCCTTGTCTGCCCCTGTAATTCGAACCTTAATGAGAAAACATTTTATACGTACAGACTCTATGTGCATTTCATTTGTACAAGCTCATTACATTTTAACCTTCTTGTATAAAACAATGTTGTGCAATCCACTTGAAATTTAGTCCGGGGTATTTATGTGATATATAAGTTGTATTGGTAATCTTCTTTTGGGTTTTTAGCATTGTTGTATGGTCTACTCGCCTGAAAACCAAATCCAATGTCAGGTCTGGAGTGTGCTATCGACTTAGACTGGTCAGGCACCCTAAGTACGCCACACTACCTATATCATGGTAGGTCCTAGTAGGGCAGGTCTGTCAGTACCCTGCGTATCGGGTACCCCACGATATCACAAGAAAATCCAAAGAGTTCTCACATTTGAGGTTAAGACTTCCGAAGGTAACACACGTGTGAAAGCACTGGGCCCACATCCTTCATTTGGCTAGCTCCAATACTACCACGTGTCCAGCAGACCGGACCTACCTCCCTTCACAGGGAAGCTCCGATCCAGCCACGTGTCTAGCAACCCCGGACTTAACCCCCAGTAGAGGGAAGCTCCTGTGCCGCCATGGTGTCAAGTGGCTCCGGACCTACCTCCTCGCATAGGGAAGCTTCGAAGCTGCCAATTGTTGTACCTTCGGACCTAATCTAGCAATGACTACAGGATATCTGACGGCATGGACATTCAAGAGGCTATTAAAACAGCTGCTACAAGACCTAATTAACGTGTCATTAATTCAACATTCATGATGCACAATCAGAGGACCTTTAGTATTGGTAACGTCGCCATTAAGGTGTTATCACACTATTAATCATAATTAATACATGTAGATCGTGTCTTAGGTAATTAAATACCGCTGGGGCCACTTGACGGGCTAGGCAATCCCTGTAATGGCCAGCCCTTAGCATATAAAAGGGCTGAGCCGCACAGTAGAAACAAAGTTCAACCAAGTCCAACCAAGGCCAGCTAAGCTAAGGCAAGCTCTCACGCATACAACACACACAAACTCATCAACAAACTCCTTGGCGTAGGGTATTACGCTCAGGCAGCCCGAACCACGTAAAAATTCTCTGTGTCACCATCTCATTCATAATCTTACGCGCCCCAACTGAATACGAACCTCTGCGGACTACATTTTAGTAGTACTGGGGGAAGTGTCCTAGTCCACATTTCAACATTTGTCGTGCCAGGTAGGGGCGCTTGAAATTTTGAGATGGTGAATCTTATCGCAAGATTGTCCAACGGCCACGCTAAGCAGCCTGCTGGAGGAAATCCCTCCAACATGCAACAACAGGCCAATGTTGTTGTCCCGGTGGGTGTTGTTCCACCACCATCTCGACCATCACAGCAAGATGGTGTGTTCGCATCAGTCACTGCATCGACGAACAACCCCGAGAACGCGCTAAACATAGCACAGACTCATCTCCAGCGTCCGGAGCTCCTCAGGGCGCGATGGAGCAAAGGCGCGCTGATGTGGATCATTTGGTTGCAGCTGCAACCAATGCCATCAGTAACCAGGGTCTGCCCTCTGCTGGGCAGGCACCTTAAAGAAACAAGACCTTGTCTGGCAGACTGGGTCCTCAGGCATCACAGCACAGGGGGTGTGCGCCCTCCCAGCAAGTGACGTCAATTCCCTTCGGGGCACACCGCACTCATATGGCGTCAAGGCTCTCGATGCATGATCTGCGATCGGAGCTCGATCGCCGGTAAGGCAAGACGGCCGCATCCTCATGGAGCGCACTCGCGAGAGGCGACATGTTCGTGAAAACCCTTCTCCCTTGGGAGTAGGGGTGGGTGTTCAGCCTTGGCCATGCATCTTTGCATGGTTGAATGGCCTCCAAAATTCCGTCCTCATTTGCCAAAGAAGTACAACAGGACTGTTAACCCCATCGAGTTCCTCCAGATCTACTCCACCGCCATCCTCGCGGCTGGAGACAATGAGGTCGTAATGGCCAACTACTTTCCAGTGGCTCTAACTGGGACAACAAGGTCCTGGATCATGAGTCTTCCTCCTCACTCCATCTACAGTTGGGGGGAACTTTGTTGCCAGTTCACCGCCAACTTCAGGAGCTCCTACACCCGACCTGTCATAGAACTGGATATGCTCGCCGTACGACAGAAGGCGGGAGAATCACCGCGATCATTCATCTAGCGGTTTTCTCAGGTACAAAACACTATTCCTTCAATCTCCAACAGTTTTGTCATTGTTGCATTTCAACACGAAGTTAGAGATAAGAAGATGTTGGAGAAGCTGGTGACAAAAGAATTCAGCAGCGTCACGGAGCTCTTCGGCCTAGCCGACAAATGTGCTACGACTGCAGAGGGTCGGGAGATGCACTCCAAACCAGCTCCGGAGGTTGGTAAATCCTCCTCTATGGCTGAAGCTGCTACCTCTGGCAGTGGAAAAAGAATAAGAAGTCCAACGACAAGAAGAAGCCGTTGGCCGGCACGCCTACTGCTGCTACAGCTGCAGCTCCGGGTGGCCGAGGGCCACGCCCCGAAAAACGTCCATGGCCCTCGTCTGAAGACGGCGACGGTCAAAAGATTTGGTGTCTGATTCACAAAATGGACACCCACAATGTTGAGGACTATCGTGAGGTCCAGCGTCTCATTGAATGCAACAATGAGCGCCAAGAAAGAGCCCCTATCCGCCAACGGGAAGGAAAACAAAAGATCGATGAAGCTCTGGCTGATTAGGAGCTAGGTTTCCAGGACCCCAAGAAGGTCCTGAAGGCCGTCTACAATACCGTCGATGATTATTACGATGTCTCCGACAATGAGCATCAGAAGACTCTCCATATGATATATGGAGGGTCCTGTGATATTACCTCCCGGTGTATCCTCAAGACGATGCATCGGGAGATGGCTGCTGTAGCTCCCACCGCCAAGGTATAACCTCATCGGCAGTGGATGGACACTACAATCACTTTAAATGCTTTGGATTGTCCAAGAAATATGATTGGAGCTTGCCGACTGCCGTTGATGGTTTCTCCTACCATCAACAACGTCTAGCTCTATCATGTCTTGGTAGATGGAGGCGCGACGCTCAACCTTTTCATCTACGAAGCATTTGTGAAGATCCAGCTCAGCCTCTCGGACCTTCGCCCCTCACGTCACTTCTCCGGGGTAGGTCTAGGAGCTATCACTCCTCTCGGGTCAATTACACTCCCGGTGACCTTCGAGACTCGGGAGAGTTACATAACTGAGAAGTTGGTCTTCGACGTAGCGCACATCAGCCTTCCCTTCAATGCCATCCTAGACAGGTTAGCCCTGTATAGGTTTATGGCCGTAGCTCATTACAACTATTTGGTGTCGAAGATGCCGACTCCTTCTGGCATCCTCCAGATCCTTGGGGACCGCATTGCGAGAGTCACCGTGTTGGAAGAACTCCACGCGCTTGCAATAGCGCAGGAGGAAGGATCCGGCAAGGAGCAAGCTGCTCAACCTTCGAGCTCTTGCCAGCGAGGCTGAACTTCTGCACCACATGTGCAACCAAGCGGCGACACCGACATTCCCGTCAAAGTCATCTAAATCGGTTCTGATGCTGCCTAGACCACCCATATATCGGGGGGTCTGGACAACAAATAGGAACTCATGCTCATCACTTTCCTCCGGGAAAATGTTTCCCTCTTTGCATGGCAACCGTCACAGATGCCTGGGATCCCTAAGGAGGTGATTGAGCACAACCTGAAGATATATCCCGATGTCCGGCCAGTACATCAGAAGCCCTGGAAGAAATCAGTCGAGCGACATAACTTCATAAGACAAGAAATCAAGAAGCTGCTCAAAGTTGGTTTCATCCGGGAGGTTCATCATCCTCGGTGGCTGGCAAACCCAGTCGTCGTACCAAAGGCCGGCATGAAGCTTCGGATGTGTATCGACTACACCACCTTGAACAAGGCATGTCCTAAAGAACCATTTTCACTACCTAGGATAGATCAGATAGTGGATTCCACATCCGGGTGTGAGCTATTGTGTTTCCTAGAAGCATACTCTAGATATCATTAGATTCAAATGTCTAGGGAAGATGAAGAGCATACTGCCTTCATAACAGTAAATGGGTTGTATTGTTATACTGTTATGCCTTTCGGTCTCAAAGACGTTGCTTCAACTTTTGTGCGAGCCATGCACAAAACGTTTGGAGAGCTCATTAGGGACTTGGTGGAGGTCTACGTCGATGAAATCGTCGTGAAGGTGGAAACAAGGAATCACTCCTCGACAACTTGCATGCCGTCTTCGACAAGCTGCACATAACGCGCACCAAGCTAAACATGGCAAATGTGTCTTCGAAGTTAGCTCCGGGAAGCTCCTCGGATTCTTGGTGACCCATCGAGGAATTGAGGCAAATCCGGCGAAGATCAAGACTATTGAGGAGATGCGGCCCCCAGCCTGCATCAAGGATGTCCAGAAGCTAACTGGATGTCTAGCTACACTCGGTCGGTTCATCTCAAGACTGACAGAGCGGGTGCTTCCCTTCTTCAAGCTATTGAGGAAGTCTAGGCCATTCCATTGGTTCGAAGAAGCAGAAAAGGCGTTCCAAGAGCTCAAGCAGCTCCTCACCACACTACTAATCTTGGTAGCTCCAGAGCCTGGTGAGCCTCTTTTGCTTTACATTTCGGCAACTACAGAGGTTGTTAGCATGGTCCTAGTCGCGGAAAGACCGGAGCCATCTTCAGTTCAGGAGTCCAGACCCCTATGGGAGGGTCCGAAGCTACCTGAAAGCGAGTCTGGGTCCCAGCTCTCAAGCGCGTATCCTAAAGGCAAGCTGACAGAGGATCAACCTCTCTCATCCGAGGTAGTTCTCACGGCTGATCAAGAAGAAGTTCTGGATCCCTTCGGGAGGGTCCGAGAAACTCAAGAAGAAGGTCCAGACCCCTTCGGGAGGGTCCGAGTTGATGAAGAAGAACCTTCGAGCCCTTCCGGGAAGGTTCGAACCGTCCAACAACCAGTGTACTTCGTCAGCAAAGTACTACATGACGCCAAGACTCGATATATTGAGGTGCATAAACTGCTTTATGCAGTTCTTATTGCATCAAGGAAGCTTCATCACTACTTCCAAGCCCAAAAAACATCAGTGGTAACATCTTATCCACTACGTGTTATATTGCATAACCCCAATTCTACAAGAAATATTGCAAAGTGGGCAGCGAAGTTGGCAGAATTCAATCTCGAATCTTGCCTCGACTTGCTATCAAGAGTTAGGCATTGGCTGACTTCGTGGTGGAGTGGACCCCTTCTTCATCAAATCCAGGGGGCCACAGTGAGCAGGAGTCGGAACCCAAGGTCACGGTCTTCACCGAGCGTCACTGGACTATCTACTTTGATGGCTCCGTGTAGAAGCAAGGGGCCGAAGCTGGAATCCTCCTCCTCGCTCCAACTGGGGAGAAGGTCAAGTACATGGTACACCTTGACTTCAAGGCAAGCAACAACATGGCAGCGTATGAAGCTCTCATCCACGGACTCAAGGTGACGCTATCATATGGTGTCAAGCAGTTGCTAGTGAAAGGTGACTCGCAACTCATCATCAAGCAAGTCAAAGGTGAATGCAGTTGCAACAACCCTCAACTTGCTGCTTACCTCCTTGAAGTACAGAAGGTACATAAGGACTTCGATGTTCTAGATCTCTACCATGTCCAGCGTCTCAACAACGCTGAAGCTGACTAACTCTCGGCGAAAGCTTCAATCAGAGCTCAAGCTCCCGATGGAATTTTCGTCAGGAGATTGTCAGGACCTGTCGCTCAGCCTATCGAACTGAGTGATGGGAGCGAGACCAGCACCCAGAAGCTAGCGTTCCCGGTGGCCCTATTACCATGGCGTCAACCAAGGATCGTAGGCGCTGCAGGAAGCTCCAAGGAACGCAGCGCGCAAGATCTGAAGCTCAAGTTAGCTCCAATGCATGGATCTTGGAGATGGAGCTACTTGAAAGACAACATCCTTCTTGAAGACGGTGCTTCAACTGACCGAATTTTCAGATTGGCTAAACGATACACGTTATTAGAAGGGGATCTCTACCGATGTGGTGCCAACGACGGTCTAATGCAGTGCATTGCCCGAGAAGAAGGCTGCGTTCTCCTCGTGGAAATCCATGGAGGCGAGTGTGGGAACCGCGCATCTTCCCACACGTTTGTTGGTAAAGCCTTCCGCATGGCTTTTACTGGCCTACAACACTCCAGGATGCAGTTGAGTTGGTAAAAATGTGTGAAGCATGCCAGTTCCACGCGAAACAAATTCACACACTGGCTCAATCACTGCAAATGATACCTCCTACATGGCCATTCGCTGTGTGGGGGATGGACATTTTGGGACCTTTCCCAAAAGTTGTCGGAGGTTACAGGTTCCTGTACATCGCCATCGACAAGTTCACTAAGTGGCGAGAAGCTACTCCTGTTGTGACAATTAACAAGCAATCAGCTATCAAGTTCTTGAAGTCCATAGTCTGCAGATTTGGAGTTCCGAACAGAGTCATAACTGACAACGGAACCCAATTCACAAGTGCAACATTCAAGGAGTACTGCGAAGATCTCGACATACAAGTCAGCTACGCATCAGTAGCTCACCCGGGAGGTAATGGACAAGCTGAAAAGAGCAAATGCAAAGATACTAAAAGGACTCAAGACGCACACATATGAGCGCCTAAAGAAACACGGGGCTAAATTGATAGAGGATCTTCCGTCTGCACTATGGGCGAGCAGGACAACACCTAACTGGTCAACTGGAGAGACACCCTTCCTCCTAGTGTACGAAGCTAAAGTGGTCCTTCCTCCGGAGATCACCATGGGGTCACTCCGGGTCCGGACCTTCGATGAAGCCGCGCAGGACAACCTCCGACGTGAAGACCTTGACCTCATCGACAAGGGAAGGTGCCAAGCAGCTGTTCGGAATGCACGTATACCGCAAGGCGCTCCGGCGCTATCATCAAAGGTTCGTGCGCAACTGGCAGCTTGAATAAGGCAATCTGGTGCTGCAAAGAATACTGACTTGAGAAGGGATGAACAAACTCTCCCCAAGCTGGGAAGGTCCCTTCCGAGTTATCAAAGTTTCCCACCCTGGATGCGTTTGCTTGGCAACAGAGGATGGGACCCCGCTTCCCAATCCATTGCATATTGAGCACCTCCGTAAGTTCTACGCTTAGTTTCACGGAGGTGAGTCTGTACTTACACATAATATAAACTATAGAGTTTATGGATAGAGTCAGGTATGTCCTTAAGAAGAACATATGGACCCCTCCGGGAGGGTCCATACAGTTCAAGCACACTTAACTTGGTCCTCGTACATTAAGTGTAGCTTACCTACCCTGGGTTAGAACAAGATGAATAGCACACTTAGCCTGGTTTCGTACTCTAAGTGTGTCCTTGTCTCCACTGTGATTCGGACCTATAATGAAAGACAGTTTTGTGTAAAAGCAGACTCCACGTGCATTAATTTTGTACAGGCTCGCTTCTTTTATTATTTTTCCTTCTTGTCTATAACAAAGTTGTGCAATTCTTTTTGAGATTTAGTCTGAGTTATTCATATGATATACAAGTTATATTGTTGATCTTTTTTTTGGATCTTAGAATTGCTAGATGATCTACTCGCCTGAAAACCAAAGCCAATGTAAGGTCTGGAGTGTGCTATCAACTTAGACTGGTCAGGCACCCTAAGTACGTCACTCTACCTATATTCCAGCAGGTATCAGTGGGGCAGGTCCGGAAGGCATTCGGATCTAAAGAGATTGCATCGATACTTGTTATCATGTTGAGTTCCTTTGGATCTAAACCTCAAATAAGTACAGTAAGCCGCAAACAAGTTATAGACGAGAGGAATAATTTTACTGCTTTCCTTGTCTTTAATGCGTAGGAAAAATGAGAAACTCATGGTGATGGTGGATGATGCCTGAGCTGCTAAGCTCCGACAACCCCCCAGGGGGCCCGCCGTCGACGTTTTATACGTTGAAAGTGGGTGTCATCGGAGTTAACAAGCTTCGAAAACACCCTTGGGGGCCAGCCGTCAACGTGAGCAAATAACAGTGATCTAAACGAAGATGGTGGAAAAATCACCCCGAGGGGGCCCGCCTTCGACATTTCTAAGCGTTGGCAGTAGGCGCCGTCGGACAAACCAAGCTCTGACAACCCCTAGGGGGCCCGCTGTCGACATTTATAAGAACTGATAGTGGGCATTGTCGGACCTACCTAGATTCGACAACTCCCAGGGGGCCTGCCGTTAATGTTTCTAAGCGTTGACAATGGGCGCCGTCGGATCTACCTAGCTCCGCAACTCCCAAGGGGCCCGCCGTTGAACGTTTCTAAGCATTGGCAGTGGGCGCCGTCGGACCTACCGAGCTCCAACAACTCTCAGGGGGCCCACCATCGATGTAACAATGGTCCATGGAGATTTCGGAGGTAAACTTTGGAACTCGGAGCTATCGTTTTGGCTGCGAGCGAGAAGTGAAATCAACAAGACATTGTCAAATCCTTTTGGTACATGTTCGTAATCAAATTGTGTACATCTACCAAGGTGCCAATAAGATAAAGGACAATGCATTGAAGACACACACAAAATGGAATTCATTCATTCAAAAGATTGGATTTCATTGATTCAATGTCAGGGAATTACAAGTGAAGGTAGAAGAAAAAAAGATCTAGCTACTGGAGGTCCTATGGAAAAACAAGGAAACTTTTTTGGCAGCTTCTTGCACAGTGGCCTTGGCGGCATCTTCCTCTTCGACAACGGGACCTTCGATCACGGAGCTAAAGACAGTTGGGGGTCCCTGCTTTTGAAACACTTCAGCACATATTTGGTGACGTTCTTGGCCAGAGACTTCCCTTCTGTCTCTAGTTGGTCGACGATGACGTCACCCATTGCATCCAGCTTGTTGCCGGCAGAGCTCAACAACACCAGTGCCTTGTCCAGCTCTGACTCCGGGTCAGTCGGATGTACCGAACTAAAGCTAAGTGGCATCAAAGCTTTTTTAGCATGCCCCAGGAAGTCCCAGACTTGCTGGGACTCAGTTTCCCTCGAGTTCCTTAGTTCCTCCAGCGACCTTCTAGCGACTGCAAGCTTCGAACCCTCTCGGGCGAGGCCCTCGACCTCCTTAGCATGTTGCTGGATCTTTTAGTCGCATGCTTTTCTCAGTCAGCAAGCTCCGTCTTCTGGAGGTGGATGCAGTTCGATGGTCCGCCAGGTCCTTCTCTTTGCTTTTCACTCTTTCCTCCCGAGCGAATACGTCAGTCTCTCTCTTGGAGACTTCTTGTCCCACCTGCCAAATCCTCTCTTTCTCTTGAACGCAATGTTGTTCAAACTGTTTGGCACGATCAGCCAAACTCTGCTCTGCCAGTAACAGCCTCTGGGCGAGCTCCTCCTCCCTCTTCGGAAGATCTTCCTATTTTTCCAGGAGCTTATCCTCCCTCTCGTCGAGAGCTTCCCGACGCTTGAAGAGTACTTCATTCAGATCATTGAGGCTATCCTGACGATCATCAGCAACCTCATTGGTCTCCTTAGCTTACTCGAAAAATCTCTCGAGTCTTCTCGTCGAGGGCCTTGATGGCAGCCTCTCGCTCATTCGATAGGCGGTCCCACCATGTCAGCAGAGGCATTCTCCTTGATAATCCACTCCCGCTGGCCTGCAAGCCTTGATTGCGTCAGCTTGGTCTCGAAGTGAAGTTTGTTGCACCAACTCCTCAGAGTGTGGCACTCTTTTTCGAGGACCTTGCTGTCATGATCAAAGGCGAGCTGGACCTGGCGAAGACTGGAGAAGGCGTTGTCTATAGACAACGACAAAAGAATTGGCTCCGGTCCCACCTAAAATGCCTCTGTAGACTCCAGGGGATCTTCAAAAACAAAAATTGGGTCCCACTGCACAAGTCTGGTCCCCTGCAGCTCCTCGGTGCTGGGGCCGCTCTCTCGGAGCTCTTCTGCATCCGTCACTGCTGAGGAAGGTCACGTAGTGGGAACTTCGACTTCTAGAACAGAGGTGGAGGGTCCTGCAGCCGAATCTTCAATTGTTGGCTCGGTGTGTGGAAGACCTGCGCCGAGTCTACTAGGTGCTCCGGCTCTGACATGTACACCTCTGGTGCTGGCGCAGTAGCTTCGTCCAGGGCCCCCACCACCTCTGACTCAGGTGCCAGGACTTCAACTACCTCTAGCTCGGGTGCCGAAGCTTCAACTACTTTCGGCTTTAGTGTTGGAGCTTCAGTTACTTTTGGTTCAGGTGCAGGAGCTTCTGTCGTCTCCGGCTCTGGTGCCGGAACCTCATTCGCCAGCTCAGAAATAGCCATCGCTTCTTCATGAGTCTCTCTCCCGTGGTCCAGCCCTACCACAGAAGTTTTTGGCGTTGTCACTGGATCCAGTTCCACGACAGCTGGCGCCGGAGCTATCATGTCTTGACCCACCACTTGGAGGGACACATGGGTCGAAGTAGGAGCCTCTGTTTGCACAGCCTCCGTTGTTGCAGCAGGGGCCATAGCTTCAGTGTTCTTCTTCAAAAGATCAAAAAATCCAAAACATTGTAAATATAAAAATAGCATCTCAAAGTGAGAATGCAATGCTTACCTTGGGAAGTTTCCACTCCAGTCACTATGGAAATTCTTCTTCTATTGCCCGGAGTAAGAGCCCACCGGACCTGGTGAGGCAGAGACCCCGTACTTTGGTCGGGGCCTTGCTGCAAGGGCTGGAGTCGCCTTAGCCAGGACATCCCTCAGTTGGGAAGGACCTCCAGACATGGGCCTACAGCTGGCACTAGAGTCGGGGTCAACTTGCCGAAGCTAGCGCCCCTCATGGACACCGGCTCCAAAGAAGGCATGGCCACCGAAGCTCTGCTTTGCTGGGGGGAAGAGGCTGATGGAGATGGAGCCGACCTGAGGGAGCTCCCATCAACACGTCTCAGCTTCCTCTTCCGGCTGGAAGATTTGGCCAGCTCCTTGCCCTTGCCCTTGTCGACATCGTCAACCTTATGGCTTGGAACAGTTGGAGCCACCCTTTCCGAAGCTCCGGGAATAGAAATCCCGGTGGTCCCATGCTTCTCCACCAAGCCAAGGTCATCTAGCTCCAACATTCTCTTCCGAAGCTCCCTCCTGAACTCTGGAACCACGTTTAGAGGGAGGAAGTCTTTCAGAGGGGTCAAGGCGTGTTGGGAGAGAGCTCCGTGTTGAAGCTTCTAGAGATGGAGCTTCAAAGCCTCATCATCCAAGTTAGTCCGAAAACCAGCTTGGATCCAGTTGTGTTCCCTCTCACTGTTGAAAGCCCATGCAGGCAACTCCCTTGTCTTCAACGGAGCCCACCTGTTGACAAGGAAGTTGCCGAAGACCATCTGAGGGGTCACTCCACCATCCTCACATTGCTTGATCTAGGTCAGGACAGGCTTGTATGCTTAAGACAACTCCAGAGCTGTATTCCAGGCGTCGGTGTCAACATTGGGGAGGCTTGTAGGCAACTCCAACCTGTTGTTATGATCCACAATGATGACCACCCAATCCTTCTTCCAGTTGTCCCACTTCCCGGAGGGGAAAATCTTCAAGTACTTGAAGGGACATTTCTTATGCTTCACGAAGTAGTAGAAGTCGATCAACTCAGTCCCCTTTCCGGTAGTGTGGACTGTGAAGAAGGTCCGGAAGATCTTGATGCTTGGCAGCACGCTCAACTACATCTCGCAAAAGTGGATGAAGGTTGCCACTAGCAAGAATGAGTGACGGTCGAGGTGATGAAGTTGGAGCCCATAGAAGTCCAGCAGCATCAAGAGTAAACT
This sequence comes from Tuctoria greenei, assembly GCA_036927565.1. NCBI lineage: Eukaryota > Viridiplantae > Streptophyta > Magnoliopsida > Poales > Poaceae > Tuctoria > Tuctoria greenei. The sequence goes on from JAYESD010000011.1 coordinate 146,459,794, forward strand.
TCAAAAAGGTAGGATCCACCCCACCATGGCATACAATGAGAAGTAGACGATCTCTCTGGCGCGTTCCTTCTTGAAGGTAAGCTTGCCGAAGCGGATCGAGTTGTTGAAGGAGTCGCTGGACCATCCCATGTAGGTCCGGACCCCTCAAAATGTTTTCATTGCTCTTGATCTTGCTGCGGGGAAGACCCAACTCCATCACGACAAAGTGGAGCGAAAGTTGGAAAAGCTAAGCAAAGTTGCAGAGGTTCTGAGCGCATATTCGAATGGAAGCGTAAAGAATCCTCAAACTGTGCAGGCTTTTCTTCTTAAGTAAGCCTCTACAACGTTTGGATGGAAACCACGTCGGGATCAAGATCTCATTTCAAAAATTTACCCTGTCAATGACAAACGGGCCCAGTTCCACTTTGGCAAAAAAGTCGCACCAGGTGAATCATTGTCATGATGGGAAGTTGGGAGCCCGAGGGCGGCGGCCTGACAGGGTGCTCGGAACCGATACGGTTTTCATGTTGGAAATCGACGACCTTCAATTGCGTGAGATCCACATGCCAGGATCTCACCCACCGCATTGAAAGGAGCCATGTGGCGATGGCTTAATAGCAGACCGTCGCCCCAACAACCCAGGAAAAGAGCTTTGAAGCCACAACGTGGGAATCGAAGATGGCCCCACCTTTGGTAGAAAAACTTCACGCAGAGGGTTTCTCCCAGAGGTGGGCCAAGGGGCCGCTGTCGGTATCCTGTGTACCGGGTACCCCACGATACCGCAAGAAAAGCCAAAGAGTCCCCACGTCCGAGTTGAAGACTTCCGAAGGCAACACACATCTGACAGCACTAGGCCCGCATCCGCATCCCTCGTTTGGGTAGCTGCGGTACTACCACGTGTCCAGCGGACTGGACCTACCTCGCTTCATAGGGAAGCTCTAGCCCTGCCACGTGTCTAGCAACCCCGGACCTAACCCCAGTAGAGGGAAGCTCTAGTGCCACCACGTGTAGAGTGGCTCTGGACCTACCTCCCCGCATAGGGAAGCTATGGAGCTGCCACGTGTTGTACCTCTGGACCTAAGCCAGCAACGCCTATAAGATCTCCAACGGTACGAGCATTCAAGAGGCTATTGTTGACGGCTGTTATACACCAATATCACTCATCAATATAACTCAATTATGTGAAAGAATTGTCATTCTTGCACACATCACCTTTTTATTTAACCTATTTCCACTTGTCCTGGGATAAAGTAGTGCATGCAGGGATTCAATGCAGAAATGAAGTGAAACAAAAGGATGGATCCTATAAAATATCATTCTAGCCAATCAAGCGACACCACGTGGCACCACATAGATCAAATGGCCCACAAACAGAAGTATCCGATGTCATCCAATGATGTAGCACCAATATGAGTCAATGGGACTCACATGTCAGTCACCTGGAGAAAGCACACCGCAAATGGGGCCAGGACCAGGTCGGCCGACCCCCCTAGTCGCCCGACTAGTTCTTGGCTCCTTTCTCGGTCAAACTCCACGTGGTGGCTTCTCCTAGCTTGAAGTTGTCATGGGTGACTAATTCACATGCTTTTGGTAGCGGGAACCGACCCTTCTCCAAGCTATAAATAGGACCCCTCACCCCTCACTTCAACACACACCACTTGAGTATTCATCCATTGTATTCACTACTCTCCATAGGTTTAGAGGAGTATAGGCTCTAGAGAGGAGAGACTCTAGTCCATAGTCCAAGTAGGAGAGGAGTGGAAGGAGTCTCTTCCTAATTGGGAAAGGTATGTCTACCATATTCCTATTTGTATTTATGACATTATTCATAATAAAGATGATATCTTTAGTCTTCATTAGTTCATATACTTGGATGATTTCTTGTTTGACTGTGGATTTCATGTATGTGGTAGGAGTAGTATTTATGATTGTGTTATACTATTCTCATTACATTATCATAAACACTATAAACCTCCACTATAGTCTAATCAGTTATGATATGATTAGGTTAACATGAATCACTTATGCTATGAATTAACATTGGTTCAATGATGATTTAGTTCATTGCCTTAGGATGCCTTGTGCCTAGGCTCTTAAGGTAATTACTTAATATGCTAGTATGGTGCTAGGATAGAGAGTAGCGTTGAATGTCTCGTAGACCCACAAATTGAAGAGGTAGGCAGTAGGTGGTGATAGCCCTATCTGTTCTTTGTAATCCTCCACGTTCAGCTATGCCACATGCACTTGGCGGGAGTCGCCTAGTGTTGCTAGGGTAAACCCGTGCTTGATGTGTTAATCCACTTAGCATGATAATTCATAATTAATATAATCATTAGTAACTAACTTAGGCTATGTATATGTACATTAGAAGCATAGGCGGAGTCTCTACCTAACTCTTAGCCTAGTTCCTCTATTACCTCATTTATCCCCTTAGGATAGAATGCTCTTGTGTGTGTCACACTACCTCAATATTTAACCCATCCTTGCTAGAACCCTCCCTAGACCAACCTAAGACTTCTTGATGATTGTTTTACTTCCATCTAGCCTTCCTTTGGGAAAATATAAAGGACACCTTTTGGGAATACTCTTTAAAGGGGAAATGCTACATCGATAGTTTCCGTGCGCTTGCGGACGTTTATTTAAGAGTCAAAACCTACCAACAAGCATTTCTGGCACCACTGTGAGGAATGAATTGTTAGTAGTGCGTAGGAAATATCAACAAGCATTTCTGGCGCCGTTGCCAGGGACGAATTGTTAGTAGTGCGTAGGAAATATCAAAATAAAATTATGGCGCCGTTGCCGGGGAAGGCAGCCAAAGTATTGCATGATTGAGTGAATAGGATAGGACCCTAGTAGGTTTTTAGTATGATGATTCCTTTTTGTTTTTGCATTTTGTGTGAAAACAGGGTAGTGTATGTCTGGTTTCCGCTTGCCAGAAAACTTTGTTGAAGACCCCGAATCCCTTCTGAGAGATCGACCTCGTGTCGTAACCCCTCAGAAGCTTCGAGCGGTAAAGCAAGCCAGCACAACCGCACCAACAACCGAAACACCAATGGCCCAGAAGTACTTCGTGAGTTTTCGGCTCCCTTGGCTAACAATGTGCCTGTTGGGCCCACTGTTAACTCGGGAGACATAAACTTTGAAATCAAGACTGACCTTATTACTATGGTGCAAGCCAACCAATTTTGTGGGAAGACTAACGAGGATGCAAGTGCTCACCTGCAATAGTTCCTTGAGATCTGCAGCACTTTTAAGATAAAGGACATATCTCCTGATGTTGTCCGTCTTAGGCTGTTCTCGTTCTCTCTTCTTGGAAGAGCAACACAGTGGTTATACGCGAACCGAAGTGCTATAGACACTTGGGAGAAATGTTCTACGGCATTCCTCGCCATGTTTTTCTAGTTGGGCAAGACCAATTCCCTACGTGGAAGAATTTCTAGCTTCCAGCAAGATGCCAAGGAATCTATTCCCGAAGCTTGGGAAAGGCTTCAGGAGTATATCCTAGCCTGTCCCCACCATGGGACGGATGACTCGCACATAATCCAAAACTTCTACAACGGGCAGATCCCTTCCTCGCATGACCATGTTGATGCTACTGCTGGAGGCACCTTCGTATCATTAACGGTGCCCAAAGCCAAAGATTTGATTGAGAAGATGGTGTCAAACATGGGTTGGAGCGACGAGCGTCTCCATACACGCCAGCGAGGCATGCACACCTAGAAGGAGGTGGACATGATTGCTGCTAAATTGGACCTCCTTATGAAGAAAATTGATGGACAAGGCAATGGTGAAGTATGCGGCAATGCCTATGCCTTAGACTCTCACAACACTTGGGAAGTAAAACGGGCCATTTGGGCAATGACAGCACAGAAACCCGTGAGGATGCCCTATACCTAGCCAACAATGGAAACAACAGTGGTTATCGTTTAGGAGGTCAAGGGTGGGGCCAACCACGCCCATTCTTTCAAGGATTCAACCCAACTTGAGAGAACTTGCCATTAGCTAGCTGAAGATAAATGATGCTCTATCCAAGAAGATGACGGCTAATGCTCAACTGGCAGCTGTTGTTCCTCAAATAGAGAGTGGCAAGATGTCAGGACACCCCGAACCTCCCGTGGAAAGTGCCAATATGATTTCTCTACAAGGAGGAAACTGGCTGAAGGACCCTGAATGTCCTACAATATCATGCTCAATTGGCGCAAACAACTTTGACAAGGCCCTTTGTGACCTTGGAGCAAGTGTGAGTGTGATGCCCAAGGTGGTTTCTGACAAGCTGAACTTCATGGAGCTTACTCCAACACCAATGCAGCTCCAACTGGCCGATTCCTCAGTCCGTTATACGGCGGGTATTGCCGAAGATGTCCCTGTGAAAATCCAGAATTGCTTCATACCTGTGGATTTCGTGGTGCTCGACATGGAGTTCGAGAAGGATATGCTGCTCATTCTTGGGCGTCCATTCATAAGCACCACAAAGGCTCGCATAGATGTGGGAGCTAGAGAAATCCACTTCCATATCAATGGCAAGGAGGAGAAGTTTAACTTCCGCCAAAAGTTGGAGCAATGCTCCATGATACGCATTAGAGCAAATGTTAAACACATTCAAGAGGTCGAGATCACACCTCCAAAGGTGGACCCGCTCATTGCATTCATGAGGAATTTAATCTATGTGGAAAACCCGTCTTATCGTCCACGTCGACACACCAATAAGATGGAGAAGTCCGGGCCTCCTCAAAGTCCCAAGTTGGCCAAGCCACCAAAGAAGGTATGGCGGATGAAGCAAGACTAGCCGTCCGAGCCCATCCCTCCGGGCCGGATGTCAAGAAATGAAGAAGGAGGAATGTCCATCTCATCATACGGTGGTGAGACCTAGCCAATAGGTTATATTGGTAGTTATCCTTTTATTATTTTTCTTTTCTCTTTATTTGGATTTCCCCATTTAGTTTGATTCTCCCACTGCATATTTTATTTTCTTAGCAAGTTGAGAATCTTATTTTCAACTATCATTTTTATTTCTTTATTTTTCACAAAAATAAAAATTGTTGGGTTTCGGAAAAGGAATTTTTATTTGGAAAACAATTTTTCCGAGCTGCAAAAGTGGTATTTCACCAACATGTTGATTCCATAGCTGTTGGGGAGCCACCTGCCGAAAGGGAGAACATGGGGGCCCACCTGTAGGTCGGCCGACCCCCTGCTCGGCCGACTAGGGGAAGGAGCCAATTTGGCTCTCTCTCCTCCAACAACTACATTTGAATACCTAGTGAACGTTGGGGATTGCACACTATAAGTGGTGGCCGTGAAGAGCCCTTCTCTTCACACCTCACCTCATTTCATGCATCCCCAAAGTCACTCTTGCTGAAATTGTTTCTTGCTCTTCAACTAAGCACTCTTGCTCAAAGTCCAACTCAAAAATATTTACTTTTGATTGCATTTGCAATTTGCTCTCAAGTTCTTCAAGGGAAAATTCGTCGGGGTTTTGTTTTCACTAACATCACCTCTTTTGAGTTTTTGCCTTGTTGTGTTCTTGTTTGTTGTGGCCATGAAAGGAATAAAAAAGTTGTTTGGAAAGAGGAAGGGGGCTGCAAGATCATGCCATGGTGGAGACTCAAGTGCACACTCCTATTCCCTTGCTACACCAAGTTCACAGAGGAGGAGTGTAGGAGAGGATACTCCCATGGGTGAGAGGAGCAACCCTCACCAACTTCTTCACGACGACGACCTCGACATCCAAATTGAAGTTGAAGATCAAACACGCAAGCTCCTCCAAGGTCATGAGTTTTCTCATATGAAAGCTTATGATCCGGATTTGATCTCCAAAATAGGTATGGATTCCAAATTCTTTTCCATTTAGCGTGCATTCGAATGGGAAAATTTTGCTCACATAGAGGAGAAAGGTTTGCACCTTCTCTCAATACAATTCCTTTGCACACTCAAGATAGGATATGATGGTATTACTTTTAGATTATTTCAAAAAGAATACAACATCCTATGGAAAGAATTAAGTGAAATCCTAGGTTTCCATAAACGTGGTTTGCTAGATTTAGAAACTTTGCCTAAGTTTAACAAACAGAGTTTTTGGCAAGATTTAACTGGTGAGGTCAGATGTAGTGCACTTAGGAATAGCCACTTGCACAACCCCACTTTACGCTTCATGCATAGATGGGTGGCTATGACTATGTTCCTTAGAGGAGATGTAAGGATAGTGCATGATGATGAGCTGAAAATTTTATTCGCCATGATTAAAAAGATAACACTTGCTCCAGTTATTGCCATTATGACACAATGGTTAGATTACATTCTAAGGGTAGGGCCAATTGAATGCACATCATTGATTACCCGTATTGCTACTAGGGTAGGAGCACTAGAATATTGTTCATTTGAGTACACTGAAAATGAAAGAGAATTAATTGATGAAGAATACTTAGTGCAAGGACATACTCTTAAGCATGATCAAGATGTCTCTTTAATATTTTATTATCCCGGCTTTGTCAATGAAATTCGGTTACCTAACCTGGATTATCATTTGTACAAATGCCGGAGGCTAACCATTGACCTACTTTCCATCGAGGAAGCCGGAAGAAGTAATGTCTCTGGCAGGGTAACTAGAAGCCGTACAAGGAGAGCGGCCATGCTCCCGACATCCTCCACGGTCCATGAGTACGAAGAGGAAGAGAACCCAATGGGTGATGCACCCGGATGGACTCAACCTCCATTGTATGAGACCGAAGGTCTGTCTTGGCATGGGTGGCCAGGTGCTACATGGGAGACACCCCTATCCACTTCAAGCTCTAGCAGCTTGCCTCCAACACCTATGAGAAGATGTCATTCCACTTCGGCTAGTAGTCATCGCGACTATAGCCAAGGAATGAAAGAACTCTCTAGACGTATGGAGGAGCTTGAAGTAAGGACGGGTGACATCTAAAACACCCTCCAAGGGTATGTCTAAGGTACCCAAGACAGACAACAACACATGGACGCTCAATTCATCAACCTCAACTCCACTCTACAACAACAACAAGCCAATCTCGCGGCATACTTCCGTCATCAAGGGTTCAACCCTCATCATGGAAGTGAGTGATGAACAAGCTTTGGGGAGGACCCCCACTTGAGATAAATTGTATCAACCCCTCTACATATTTATTTTCCACTTACCCATCATCCACCTTGCATCTAAAAAAATAGGATAGGTTTTATTTTCAAATAAAATAAAAGATGTGTGGTAAGAATGACTTGGAATTCACATAGATAAAATGATGAATAGTTGCTCTGTTTTAATTTTCCTAAGTACCTAGTTTACAACTTACTACTCTCCAACATATTCCTCTCATTGGCTAGAATTGCTTTTGCCTTGATTTGGACATTGTGGGTAGAAAAGCTTAATCCATTCCAAGTTGTTGTGAGATATGATATAGTGATAGGGATGCTATTCCTAGTTTGATTGTGAAACTTAGACTTCCGGAGAAATTCTAGAAATATTTAAGTTATCCTCATTTGATTGGAAATACCCACCAAAGCCATATGATATATTACATTGATAGACCTTATGCATATGCTATTTGCTTTCACATTGAGCTTTGTCAAACTAGTATAGACCTATGTGAGATTTCTTTCATTACTTTTTGAATTCAAGACTTCACTTGCACATGCTATAGTTCTACACTAGAAGTAAGCAAATTTTTATCATACCACCATTCCACAATAAAAAGAGAAACTCCATATCATTCATGCTTAGTACTCTATCCAAAATTCATTGCATAAAAAGGGAGTAGAATACATGTCTACAAGAAAAAGAAAAAGAAAATGCATGCTTACATCATGGGAAAAAAAAGAGTAGCCATGTTTCATCCCTGCAAAACAAGAGAGTCTATTCAAAAATGAGTCATATCAAAAGGTCCACATCCACTCCATTCCATCACACATGCACAAGTCTTGAATCAAATTGTTTCGAAATTGATTTCTCCTAAGGCTTTCTCTTTTGACTTAGCAATATTATGTGTTGTAAATATGCCTACTATATTCCCTACCAAGCTCCACATACAAGCCGTATGTAGAGGTAGGACGAATTTAGGCACAATGCCTTGGTGAGGATATATTTCCACTACACACAAAGGAGAGACTTGAGAGAATTAAATTGAGGTACTTGAAATCTAATTTAAACTCTCCATAATTTAAGTGGAACTTGACTTCTAGAGTAAGTGTGCTCCATTTATTGTTCTATCTTTCAACCACCCATGAATAGGAGATGGCATAAGCCCCATAATAACCTAAGATGAGTGAAGTATCGTGCCAATTTTTGCAATACTAGGTAGATTATTTTGTTGTGCACATGTTATTTTCGAAAAATGTGCCTCCTGATCATCAACCTAAAGTCTTGACTTTGCTCGGGACGAGCAAAGGATAAGCTTGGGGGAGTTTATTGACAGTTGTTATACACCAATTTCACTTGTCAATATAACTCAATTATGTGAAAGAATTGTTATTTCTTGCACACATCACCTTTCTATTTAACCTATTTCCACTTGTCCTTAGAGAAAGTAGTGCATGCAGGGATTCAATGCAGAAATGAAGTAAAACAAGGGATGGATCCTATAAAATATCATTCCAGCCAATCAAGCGACGCCACGTGGCACCACAGAAGTATCCGAGGCCATCCAACGGTGTAGCACCAATATCAGTCAATGGGACCCAGCTGCCAGTCACCTGAAGAAAGCACACCACAAAAGGGGCCAGGACCAGGTCGGTCGATCCCCCTAGTCGGCCGACTAGTTCCTGGCACCTTTCTCGGTCAAACTCCATGTGGTGGCTTCTCCCGTCTTGAAGTGGTCATGGGTGACCGATTCGCGCACTTTTGGTGGCAGGAACCGACCCTTTTCCAAGCTATAAATAGGACCCCTCACCCCTCACTTCAACACACACTACTTGAGTATTCATCCATTGTATTCACTACGCTCCATAGGTTTAGAGGAGTATAGGCTGTAGAGAGGAGAGTCTCTAGTCCATAGTCTAGTAGGAGAGGAGTAGAAGGAGTCTCTTCCCAATTGGGGAAAGGTATTGTTGGTACCTTGAGTACCGTATACCTCTTGAGATTGCAAAGATCTCAAGGAAATGTCATCTACTTGATTTGAAGACCTTCGGAGGCCCACATGTCAGACATAACCGGACCCGCTTCCCCAACATGGTTAGTCCTAGGGTCACCACGTGTACCATCAAACCGGATCTACCGCCCACAAGAGGGAAGCTCCGGGCTATGTACCATAACGGCACCCCCAGACCTAACCCCAGACCGAGGGAAGCTCCGAACTGACACGTGTCTGGTGGCACCGGACCTATCTGTTCCCCACAGTATGCTCCAGAGCTGCCACATGTCCAACCGTCGGATCTTCAGCCTCAAACCTCCGGTAGACTCCACAACGGCTCCAGATCTTCAAAGGGGAATCAAGGACTTCAAGACCCGATTAAGTGTCATTAATACTATGTTAATGACACACGATTGGATGACCCTTATTACCAGTAACGGTGCTGTCAAAGCCCGTAACTCGATGATTAAGGGTAATTAAGCACATCAAATGTGTATCTATATTAATAGCTACCGAGGCCACATGTCGGGCCAGGCCAACTTGTAACGGCTTGTCCTTGTACTATAAAAGGACAGGCCGACGATACATAGAGATCGAAGCTGATCTGGTCTGCTCGGCTCACACGCGCTCTCAACTCACGTCACCTGAGTTGAGTTCATACATCCAATACAACACCAACACACACCGTGGAGTAGGGTATTACGCTTAGGCGGCCCAAACCACGTAAATCTTTGTGTCTCCTGTGTCATTTTACATTTCACCTTCTTGAATCTCCGCGCGCCCACACCAAACTTCAAACTCCGCAAACACTTTTAGTAGTGTCGGGAGATCTGCCGGATCAAAACCACCGATAGTTGGCGCGCCAGGTAGGGGAGCGCCTGAGATTTCAAGAATGGTGAACTCAGCTGCTGAATCATCCAATGGTCATCCCGCTGTTCAAGCTGCGCGGGGCAATCCCTCCAATATGCAGCCACCAGCAGGAACCTCAGTTCCAGCAGGAGTCACACTTCCACCACTGCCGCCTCCAGCAGCAAATCAAGTTGGGCAGCGCGATGGTGCACCGGCGTCAATCAATGCGTCGGCGAATCATGACAACCAGGAACACACGCTCCATGCAGCACGTGCTCTCCTTCAGCGCCCACCACCTCCGGATGCATCCCGGGATGCAACGGAGCAGTGGAGGGCCGATGTGGAACACTTGGTTGCAGCAGCAGCCGACCGCATCAGTAACCAGGGTCCTCCTCCTTCAGGACGGGCCCCGTCGCAGCGACGGACCTTATCTGGCAGACTTGGTCCGCACGTTTCCAACAACAGGAGACGTGCTGCATCACAGCAAGTGATGTCGTTGCCCTCCGGGGCGCGACGCACTCACACGGTATCAAGGCTTTCAACTCATGACCTCCGGGCGGAGCTTGATCGCCGATACCGTCAACAAGACGGCCGGGTCCATATCGAGCGTGCTCGTGAAAGACGAGAAGCTCAGGACATTCCTGCTCCTGAAGGAGTAGGAGGAGGCTGTTCAGCCCTGGCCATGCATCTGCGTATGGTCAGGTGGCCACAGAAATTCTGGCCTCACCTGCCGGAGAAGTTTGACGGGACCATTAATCCCGTCGAATTTCTTCAGATTTACTCCACCGCTATACTGGCTTTAATTGGGACCGTCCGGTCCTGGTTTATGAGCCTTCCACCCAACTCCATCAACAGTTGGGAGGAGTTGTGTCGACAGTTCACTGCCAACTTCGGGAGTTCATACACCCGACCAGACACCGAACTGGACCTTTTTGCAGTCGTGCAAAAAGGGGGAGAATCCCTGCGATCATTCATCCAGAGATTCTCTCAGGTACGAAACACTATCCCTTCTATCTCTAGCGCTTCTGTCATTGTGGCATTTAGACAGGGCGTACGGGATAAGAAGATGTTGGAGAAACTAGCGATCAAGGAGATCACCAGTGTCACAGAACTCTTCAGCTCGGCCGACAAATGTGCCAGAGCTGCGAAGGGCCGTGAAATGCACTCCAAACCACCTCTGGAGGATCGCAAGAAATCCTCCAAAGGCGAAGCCACTACCTCCGGGAGTGGCAAAAAGAAGAAAAAGACCAACGGCAAGAAGAAGCCGTCGGCCGGCGCATCTAATGCTGCAACTGCTGCAGCTCCGGGTGGCCAGGGGCCACGCCTCGAGAAGCGACCTCGACCGTCTTCTGAAGATGGTGGCAAACCCAAGGTGTGGTCTCCAATTCATAAGACGGACAACCACAGTTTGGAAGACTGTCGGGAGGTCCAAAACCTTGCCGAGCGCTACAACAAGTGCCGGGAATAAGTTCCTTTCCGACAGAGGGAAGGAAAACAAAAAATTGACGAAGCTCCGGCTGAAGAGGAGTTAGGTTTTCAGGATCCTAAAAAGGTCCTGGAGGCCGTCTACACCTCCGTCGACGATGATTCTGATGTCTCTGACAACGAGCGTCGGAAGACCATGAACACCATTTTTGGTGGATCATGGGACATCACCTCCCGCCGCGTCCTCAAGACAATGCGTCAGGACATGGCCGCTATAGCTCCTACAGCCAGGGCGGAGCCTCATCGGAAGTGGATGGACACAACCATCACTTTTGATGCTTCGGACTGCCCTCGAAGCATGGTTGGAGCAGGCCAGTTATCTTTGACAGTATCTCCTACCATCAATAACATTCAGCTCCACCATGTTATGGTAGACGGAGGTTCGGGGCTGAACCTCATAAGCTTTGAAGCTTTTACCAAGCTTCAGCTTCGACCTTCGGATCTTCACCCCTCCCGACCTTTTTCCGAAGTAGGTCCGGGAGCCATTACCCCACTCGGTGCTATTACTCTCCCCGTTACCTTCAGGACCCGAAAGAAGTATCGCACTGAGAAGTTGGTCTTTGACGTTGCTCAGATCAACTTACCTTTCAACGCCATCTTGGGTAGGCCTGCCTTGTACAAATTCATGGCAGCTGCTCATTATGGCTACCTGGTGTTAAAGATGCCAACACCAGTAGGCGTTCTCCGGATCCGCGGAGATCGCACTGCCGGAGTAACTGCTCTGGAAGAACTTCATGCGCTTACTACGGCGCAAGGGGAGGTCTCCAGGCAGGAGCAAGCTCCAAAACCCCCGAGCATTCGTCAACGAGGCTCGACTTCTGCACCTCGTGTGCAGCCAAGCGGCGACACCGACATTCCCATCAAAGTCGTCCAAATCGGTTCCGATGCTGCTCAGACCACCCGTATATCGGGGGGACTGAATGACAAATAGGAACTCGCACTCATCGCTCTCCTACGGGCTAATATCGACGTGTTTGCCTGGCAACCGTCACAAATGCCTGGGATCCCCCGGGGAAGTGATTGAGCACAATCTGAAGATCTACCCTGACACCCGGCCCGTGCATCAGAAGCCTCGGAAGCAATCCGTGGAGCAACAGAACTTCATTCGACAAGAAGTGAAGAAGTTGCTCTAAGCTAGATTCATCCTAGAAGTCTTCCATCCAAAATGGCTGGCAAACCCAGTCGTTGTGCCCAAGGCCGACGGGAAGCTTCGGATGTGTATTGACTACACAACACTAAATAAGGCATGTCCAAAAGATCCATTCCCACTACCTAGAATAGATCAGATAGTGGATTCCACCTCCGGGTGTGAATTACTGTGTTTCCTAGACGCATATTCTGGGTATCATCAAATCAGAATGTCTAGGGAAGATGAAGAGCATACCTCTTTCATCACAGTAGATGGATTGTATTGTTATACAGCCATGCCATTTGGTCTCAAGAATGCAGCTTCAACCTTTGTATGAGCTATGTACAAAACTTTTGAAGAACTCATTAGAGACATAGTGGAAGTGTACGTCGATGACATCGTGGTCAAGGTCAAGAACAAGGAGTCACTCCTTGACACCTTACAGGCTGTCTTTGACAAGCTGCGAGTCACCCGCACAAAGCTAAACCCAAACAAGTGTATCTTCAGGGTTAGCTCCGGAAAACTTCTTGGTTTCCTGGTAAATCACTGGGGCATAGAGGCTAATCTGGCGAAGATCAAAGCCATTGAAGACATGCGGCCACCAACCCGCATCAAGGATGTCCAAAAGCTGACTGGATGTCTAGCAGCCCTCAGTCGGTTCATTTCAAGACTGGCGGAACAGGCACTTCCCTTCTTCAAGTTATTGAGGAAGTTCGGACCCTTCCAATGGTCTGAAGAAGTAGAAAAGGCGTTCCAGGAGCTAAAACAGCTCCTCACCACCCTACCAACTCTGGTAGCTCCGAACCCTGGTGAGCCTTTACTGCTTTACATTTCAGCAACTGACGAAGTCGTTAGTATGGTCCTGGTTGCGGAGAGACCAGAACTATCCCATGCTCAGGAATCCAGACCCCTCTGGGAGGGTCCGGAGGTTCCTGAAAGCGAGTCTGGGTCCCAGTTCCCAGACTTGAGTCCACAAGAAGATACTTCAGAAGGCCCAGACCCCTCCGGGAGGGTCTAGGTCGCTTCTAAAGAAGCTCCAGGTCCCTCCAGCAAGGACCCGGAGGTCTCTGAAGAAGGTCCGTATCCCTCCGGGGGGATCCGGGTCAATGAAGAGGAAGCTCCGGGCCCCTCCGGGAGGGTCCGGACCATCCAGCGCCTAGTGTACTTCATCAGTGAAGTACTTCATGATGCCAAGACTCGATACCTAGAGGTGCATAAGATGCTCTATGCAGTTCTTATCGCCTCCATGAAGCTTCGCCATTACTTCCAAGCTCACAAGATTTCAGCAGTGACTTCTTACCCACTTCGAGCAATCTTGCATAATCCCAATTCAACTGGGAATATTGCAAAGTGGGCAGCGGAATTGGCCGAATTCGATCTCGAATTCATTCCAAGACAAGCAATCAAGAGTCAAGCATTGACAGATTTTGTGGCGGAATGGACTCCCTCTACATCAAACCCTGGAGGCCCCAGAGAGTAGAAGCTGGAACACAAGGCTCCGGTCTTCACCGAGCCTCACTGGACCCTCTACTTCGACGGCTCCATGCAAAAGCAGGGGGCCGGAGCTGGAATCCTTCTCCTCGCACCAACCGGGGAGAAGGTAAAATACATGGTACACCTTGACTTCAAGGAGACCAACAACATGGCGGAGTACGAAGCACTCATCTACGGACTAAAGGTGGCACTGTCATACGGTGTCAAGCAGCTGCTGGTCAAGGGAGATTCACAGCTCATCATTAAACAAGTGAAGGGTGAATGCTCCTGCAACAATCTCCAGCTAGCTGCTTACCTCCTTGAAGTCCAGAGGCTTCAGAAGGACTTCAAAGTCCTAGACCTCCACCACGTCCAGCGTGTCCACAACGCTGAAGCCGATGAACTCTCGACGAAAGCGTCAACCGGAGCTTCAGCTCCTGACGGAACTTTTGTCCGGAGGTTGTCAAAACTCACAGCTCAGCCTGCCGAACTGAGCGAAGGGGCGAGATCAGCATCCCGAAGCTGATGGTCCCGATGGCCCTGTTATTATGGCAGCCATCAAGGGTCGTAGGTGCTGCCGGAAGCTCCGAGCAACCCAGCACGCAAGACTCAAATGCTCAAGTTAGCTCCAATGCATGGATCTCGGAGATCCGGAGCTACTTGAAAGACAACATCCTTCCTGACGATGATGTATCCGCTGACCGGATAGTCAGATTGGCTAAAAGATACACGTTGGTAGAAGGGGATATCTACCGGCGCGGTGCCAACATCGTCCTAATGCGGTGCATCACAAGGGAAGAAGGCTGCGAGCTCCTCGCAAAAATCCATGGAGGTGAGTGTGGAAACCAAGCGTCTTCCCGCACGCTGGTAGGTAAAGCCTTTCGGCATGGCTTCTACTGGCCTACAGCACTCCAGGATGCAACTGAGCTGGTGAAGAAATGCGAAGCATGCCAATTTCATGCAAAGAAAATTCACACACCGGCTCAGCCTCTACAAATGATATCTCCTACATGTCCCTTCGCTATGTGGGGGATGGACATCTTGGGACCTTTCCCAAGAGCTGTCGGAGGTTACAAGTTCCTGTATGTCGCCATTGACAAGTTCACCAAGTGGCCGGAAGCAACTCCAGTTGTGACAATAAACAAGCAATCTGCTATCAACTTTTTGCAGTCCATTGTATGCAGATTTAGAGTCCCAAACCAAATCATTACTGATAACGGGACCCAATTCACAAGCTCTGCATTTCAAGGATATTGCAAAGATCTCGGCATTCAAGTTTGCTACGCTTCCGTAGCTCACCCGGCAAGTAATGGCCAGGCCGAGAGAGCAAATGCTGAAATCCTGAAAAGGACTCAAAACGCACACCTATGAGCGCTTGAAAAAACATGGAGCCAACTGGATTGAAGAGCTTCCGCCCACTCTATGGGCCAACTGGACAACTCCAAACCGGTCAACTGGAGAGACACCCTTCTTCCTGGTGTACGGAGCTGAAGCAATCCTTCCTTCGGAAATCACCTTGGGGTCACTCCGGGTCCGGACCTTCGACGAAGCCACGCAGGACCAGCTCCGGCGTGAAGACCTATACCTCCTTGAGGTGGGAAGGTGCCAAGCAGCTGTTTGGAATGCTCGACACCGCCAAGCCCTTCGGTGCTATCATCAGCAGCATGTACACAACCGACAGCTCGAGGAAGGCGATCTGGTGCTACGGAGAATACAATCCAGAGAAGGGTTAAACAAACTCTCCCCCAGCTGGGAGGGACCCTTCCGAGTGATTAAAGTATCCCATCCCGGAAGCGTTCGCTTGGCTACCGAGGATGGGACACCTCTCCCAAATCCTTGGAATATTGAGCACCTCCGTAAGTTCTACACTTAATATCACGAAGGTGAGTCTGTACTAACTTGAGGTGTATGTTATCGAGTCATTGTATAGAGTCGGGTAGTTCCTCCGGGAGAACAGCCGGACCTTTCCCGGAAGGTCCGCAAAGTTCATGCAACACTTGTCACAGTCTCAGAACTAAAAGTGTGGCTAGCTACCCTGGGTCAAACAAGAAATGAAACACGCTTAGCTTGGTTCCGTACCCTAAGAGTGTACTTGATTCCCCTGTACCCCGGACCTATAATGAAAGACATCCTCATGTGAAACAGACTCCACATGCATTTATTTTGTACATGCTCAACATTTTTTATTTTTCTCTTTCTTGTCTATAACAAAGTTGTGCAATTCTTAAGAAATTTTAGTTCGACCAGTTCATGTACAATTCGAGCTGTATTGTCAATTCTTTTGGATTCAAATATTGTTCTGGCGGGTCCAAGTACAATTGGATCTGGAAGAAAGAAGGCAACGCATTCGGTTGTATTCAGAATTGTGTTTGACCTAAAACTTTCTTGGGAATCGTAAGCCACGACGAAGTTATAGGCACGGAGCGAATTTTACAATTTTTCTTGGCTTCAGTGTGCAGGAAAAATAAAGAATCCACGTTGATGGAGAAAAGCCTGAGCTAACAAAGCTCCGACTCCCCCTAGGTGGCTTGTGATCAATGTTAAACATTGAAAACGAGCATTACCGGAGCAACCAAGCTCCGGCAAAGCTAGGGGGGCCAGCCGTCGATGCAGAATAAAAGATGGTGAGAAGACCCCACAAGCGGAGTCTGCTGCCGACAAGCTACGCGTTGGCAAATGTCACTGCCGGAGCTACTAAGCTCCGACACCCCGGATGGCTAACTATCGATGCTCTGCGCGTTGATAGGGACTATTGCCGGAGCTACTAAGCTCCAACAGTAGTCAATGCCAGAGCTTCTGAGCTCCGACAACCTCAGGGGGCCTTCACTATCGAAGACTTCAGACCTACACTCTACAAGTTCGAAGCAAACGAGTCTTCAACAAAATACAATATCCTCTTGGTACATGTTCATAATCAAATTGTGTACATCTACCAGGGGGCCAAGTGAAGACAGAAGTGTTGAATACAAAATATGAAATTCATTAACAAATTGTGGATTTCATTCATCTAGAGATAAGGGATTACAAAATTGGGGAAGAAAAAGGGAGAATACAAGTGGGAGCTACAGAGATGGTCCTAGACCCTATGGAAGGACTGGGTGACCTTCTGAGCAACCTCCGACACGTTGGCTCGGGTGGCTTCACCTTCTCCTTTGACGGGACCTTCAAGCACCTGGTCCAGAGGCAATTGGGGATCCCGGCTGGTGTAGCACGTCAGCACATACTCTGCGATGTTCTTTTCCAGGGACTGCCCCACAGCCTCCAACTGGTCCGCGATGGCGTCACCCACCTTGGAGAGTTTGTCACCCGCTGATCTCAACGCTTGCAACGCCAGGTCTGGCTCCGGCTCCGGATTATCCGGACGCACGGGACTGAAGCCCATTGGTGTCAGCGTGTCATTGGCTTTGCTCAGGAACTCCCAAACCTGCAGGGAGTCCGCAGTCCTCAAGCCCTTCAGTTCCTCCAAGGATCTTTTGGCCGCCGCCAGTTCAGAATTCTCACAAGCAAGGCGCTCAACCTATTTGGCATTTTGCTGAATCTTTTCAGCAACCTACTTCTCAAGTTTTCCGAGCTCCTCCTCCCGGAGGTGGATCTTGTTCCGGCGGTCGACCAGGTCCTTCTCCCGGCCCCTAACTTTCTTCTCCCTGGCAGCGATGGCACACTCTTGCTTGTAGAGTTCCTGCCCTCGCACCCAGGCCTTCTCCTCCTCCTCAACGCAACGCTCCTCCAATTTCCTGGTGCGTTCCTCGAGGCCCTTGTCATCCAGAGCCACCGTTTCGGCGAGCTCCTCCTCCCTCTTCAAGACATCATCTCGCAGCTCTAGGAGTTTTTGCTCTTCGTCTTTGAGCTTCTTCTCCCTCTCCTCAAGTGCCTCCCGGCGCTTGATGAGGCTAGTGTTAATGGCTTCAAGCCTTTCTTGGCGATCATCAGCCGCACTATTAGTTGCCTTGGCCTGCTCATAAATGGCCCGGGATTGAGTGTCGAGGGCACGAGTCAAGCTCTCCCTATCATCCAATAATTTGCCCCAGTATTCCAGGCGGACCTTCTCCTGTTTGATCCACTCCTTGTCATCTGCCAGCCTCGACTGCGCCAGCTTGGTCTCGAAGTAGAGCCGATTACGCCACCGCCTAAGGGTTTGGCGCTCCTCTTCAAGAGCCTTGCTGTCGTGGTAGAACGCTAGCTGGACTTGACGCAGACTGGAGCAAGCGTTGTCAATGGACAACGACAGGGGAATAGGGTCCGTACCTGCTGGGGTCTCCTCCGCTGGTTCCAGCGGGTTCTCGCTTACCAAAATTGGGTCCCACTCCACAAGAGTGGTCCCCTGAGCCTCCATGGCACTAGGGCCGTCCTCTGGGATAGCCTCAGTCGCCACCGAGGAGGGTCCCGCAGAAGAAGTTTCGACCTCCAGAAGTGGTTCCGAAGGCCCTGCCGCCAGGTCTTCATTTGCCCCCTCAGGCACGGGGCCAGCGACTTCATCAGGGCACCCTGGCTCAGCAGCAAGCACCTCCGCCGTCATCACTTCCGCAGTAGGGGCTACTTTCGGCTTCGTCCTGGGCTCCTCCTCTGCTGGTGGCTCGGGTGTTGGCACCTCGACCATCATGGGTTCGAGTGCTGATGCCTCCGCAACGACCGGCTCGGGAGCCGGAAGGTCAACAATAACCGGCCCTGAGGCCGGATCTTCAACCTCAACTGGCTCAGGCACCGGAAGGTCTTCAACTACAACCGACTCTACAGCCGGAGCTTCAGTGGCAACCGGCTCTGAGGCCGGAGTCACTGCTTCCTCCGGCTCAGCGACCGAAGCTTCCAACATCTCAGCATCAAGACCCGGGGCTTCAACCTCTGGGGAAGGTGCCGCTGGCGCATCTTCTCTCCCATGGTCCAGCGCTATCACGGGAGTCTCGGGGGATGAGTTGAGGTCCATGACCACGATAGCTGGCGCCGGAGCTGCCGCGGCTTCAACCACCACTTGGGGCGGCACCGGGACAAGAGTAGAAGCCTCCGCCCTCACAGCTTCAGCTGCTGTGGCTGAGGGCGAAGCCTCACTCCTCTTCTTGGGGACGCTGTAGATGATGGATGAAGAAACTTAAAAAACAGTTACTACAACAAAACAACTGTCTGAGGTAAAGATTAAAAATGACTTCGGAAGGCCTCTGCACCAGCTTGCACGGAATCTCTTTCCCGGGTGTTCTGGACTGACCATGGCCGCCGCCAGCGTGGTAGCTCCAGAAGGCCCCCCAGAACTTGTTGCAGCCGCGGGCATTTCCTTAGTCGAGGCCCCCCTCGACCGGGAAGGACCTCCGGACCAAGAGACCTCAGCTAGCCCTGGTACTGGAGTCACATGCCCGGGGCTAGCACCCCGGGAGGACACTGCTACAGGTACAGTTGCCGCAGTTGTAGAAGACCTCCCCCTCCGGGGAGAAGGAGCTGCTGCAGAGGGTGTAGGCCTGACGGACCTTCCGTCGGCATGCTTTAGCTTCCTCTTTCGGCTCGAGGGTTCGGTCGCCGGCTCCTTGCCCTTGCCGACGACTTCGGTCCTTGGCTTCGGGGCAGGGGCAGAGCCACCTTCTGAAGCCCCAGGGATCACCACCCTGGAAGTCGATCGTCTCTCGACGACACCGAGGTCATCAAGAATCGGCATCGTCCACCGGAGCTCTCTGTTGAACTGTACTTCCATGTTCAGAGGGAGGAAAGCTGGTGGCGGGGTCAAGTCATCACCCGCGACGTCGATGCCGTGCTGGAACTTCTTGAGATGAAACTCCAAGGTCGCCCCCTCCATGTTGGAATTCAGCCCGGTTTCGATCCGGTCGTCGTCCATCACACTGTTGAGAGACCAAGCGAGTTTTTCTCTCCTCTTCAACAGTGCCCACCTGTTGACTAGGAAATTGCAAATTACCGCCTGAGGAGTTAATCCTCCCTCCACACATTGGCGGATCCTGGTCAGAGCAGGGTTGAAGGCATCCGACAGCATCGAAGCTTCACTCCAGACTGCAGTGTCGATGTTGGGGAGGCCTTCGGGCAGCTCCAACTTCTCGTGCTCCTCCACCCGGATGACTATCCAATCTTTCTTCCAATCGTCCCACTTTCCAGAAGGAAACGATCGGAGGTACTTGAATGGGCACTTCTTGCGCTTCACAAAGTAGTAGAAGCCAAGGTACTCATCACCCTTTTCGGTGGTATGGACGGTGAAGAAGGTCCGGAAAAGCTCAATGCAGGGGGGATGCCCACCCACATTTCACAGAAGTGGAAAAAGATAGACACTAGAAGAATGGAGTGGGGGCCAAGGTGGTACAGCTGTAGACCATAGAAGTCTAGCAGCATCAAGAAAAAGGAGGAAAAAGGTGGGATCAACCCCACCATGGCGTACGCAGAAAAGTACACCATCTCGCCGACGTGCTCCTTCTCGAATGGGAGCTTTCCCCCGGTGCGGACCAGGCGGTTGAAGAAGTCCGGGGACCACCCCATGAGGGCCCGAACCTTCTTCAGGTCACTTTCGGTCTTCAAACTGCTCTCGCGGAGACCCAACTCCATCGCAGCACAGCGAGGCAAGGGAGGAAAAGCAAGCACAAGTTTGGGAGTTCGAGCACAAGTTTAGATGAGAGGCGTAAAGAACTCCATCGCAACATCTAGGCCCCCATGAGGTATGGTTTCGGTGATTAATGACAACCATTGGATTTTACTAATGAATTTGTGGATGCAAGGTCTCCCATATCACTCAATCAAATGAAATCTATATGAATATGAACATCAACTACTGATCATTGGAGACCCCTAAACAATCACTTTATGAGATCAATCAATGTTATGAAGATTAGAAGTAAAATCTCATATGTCAAAGTTATTCAACCATAATTGACAACACTCAATGCTTGACAATCATCAGAAGAATATTTCCATCAAATGTCTAAGAGGTCAATCGAGCAAAATACAAAATAATCACTTAGAACAACTCGAAGCAAACAAAATCAACTCACCGGATCAACCGATGTTTCCAGAGAACAACACATCGGTCGAGTTGGTTCAGCAGAAGAAGAAGACCTCAGAACCAAGTACTCACCGGATCATCCGATGATAAAAGACAATGTTAAATCGGTCCATCAGTACAGTAAGCTATATCCCTAGACCAAGTGTAACACCGGATCATCCGATGTACAACTTTGAACACATCGGTCAATCACTCCAGTAAGCATCAAGTTTGAACCAATTCTGGAGGAACTGCCACTGGATCATCCGATGAGAAGACAAGTGCAACATTGGTCTAACAACGGTCATATATGACACAATGACATCAGCTAATTTGGATTTGACCGATGATAACTGAAGGGGAGACATCGGATCATCCGGTGTTCGCAGAACAGTGATGTCAGCCTACTTTTCCAACGGCTATTTCGTGGAGGCTGGCTATTTATACCCCTTCAACCAGTCTATTCGACAAGTCTTGACTACCAGACATACTCTACACATTCTCAAGCATTCAAGACGTTGAGCTACCACTTCTACATCATCTACACCACTTACACACCAAGAGATAGGCTAGAACTGGCTAGAGATAGTGCTTGTGTGCCTCCATTCCCGGTGATTGGAATCTCTAGTGTAGTGAGAGCTGTAAGGGAGTGTACCTTGGTGATTGTAATTGAGAGAGACTTCCGGAGCTTGCCAAGACGGTTGTGGAAGCCCGGAGGAACCAAGTTGTACAAGGCTTGAGCTCCACCTTGCCGAGGTTGGCAAACGGAGAAGAATAGTGAAGATCCCTAGTCTCGGTGACTTGGGTGTGGCTATACCCTTAGGTGGGTGCCACAACGTGGATGTAGGAAGATCTTGACGATCTTGCCGAACCACGGGATAAATCCTCGTGTCTCCTCGGGAATTTGCATTCTCTTCCTCTCACCTTACACTTATGCATTTCATTTACCGCAAAGTTACTTTTCACTTGAATGCATAGGTTGTTCGCATAGGGAATTGGTCTTTTAGTAATTAAGTTTTATTGCTTTAATTTTTTTAAAAGAAGCCCAATTTACCCCCCCTCTTGGGCGTTCGATCCTTACAATTGGTATCAGAGCTAGGTTGATCATTGGATCATTCTAGCTTCACCGCTAGAGAGCTAAAATGGCCAAGATTGGGGGTTCGATTCCTATCTTCGAGGGCAAGAACTTTGCCTATTGGAAAGCACGCATGCGTGCTTATCTATAGGCTATTGCTCCCGAACTATGGGAAGCGACCCACACGGGGTTTGGTGAGCACAATTATGTTGGTGATCAAATTAAGTGGGATGCTAAAGCTAGGAATGCAATTTATGAATGCATTAGTCAAGATGTGTTTGCTAGGATTGCTAGTAAAGAAAAGGCTTGTGAAATTTGGGCTTGCTTGATAGAAATTCATGAGGGTTCTTCTCGTGTCAAAGAACTAAAATATCACATGCTTAAAGCCAAATATGATGAGTTTAAAATGTTACCTCATGAAAATGTCAATGAAATGTTCTCTCGCTTGAATGTGCTTATTGAAGAAATTAATGCTCTTGACATTGCTTCTCTTGGCAAGGGACTCATCAACCGCAAGATTCTCATGCTCCTTCCTAAGCCAAAGTACAACATCATCAACTCCATGCTTCAAAAAGAATCTCTTGACCATATTGAAGTTTCAGAACTTATTGGCGAGATTCAAGCTCATGAGATGAGTGTACTTGGGATGATGGAGCAATCATCTTCAAAGACAACTGCCCTAAAGGCCTCCACCAAGAAAACAAGTCTCAAGAAAAAGAAGGTGGTTGAGCCTATCTCAAGTGAAGAAGAGCATGATGAGCTTGCATTGATGATGAGTAAGTTCTCTCGCTTGAACTCCAAGATTGCCAAGAAGGGATACACCTTTGATCCCAAGAAGAAAGCGTTTCTACCAATGAGAGACGACCACAAGACTTGCTACAATTGTGGTGATCAAGGCCACATCTCCTATGATTGTCCAAAACCGGACAAAAGAAGAGAGAACCACAAGAGCAAGCATTGCAAGCTTGAAGATAGTGAAGATGATGAAGAAGAGGTCAAACCCAAACCAAGATCCTTTGGGAAGAAGAAACATGAAAAGGGCAAGAAGGCAAAGCTCTTCCCAAAGAAGAGAAATGGTCCACAAAAGGTGTTCATGTGTGAGGCAAATGAATGGGTCATCGACGAAGAATCAAGTGATGAAGAGAGTGAAGTGGAAGAAGAAAGTTTGGCCGGCCTTGCCATTGCCAACAATGATGACTCACCTCTTCATCCACCACCCATGTGCCTCATGGCTAAAGGTAACACCAAGGTATGTGATGATTCTAGCGATGATGAGCTTTACCCCGATGATTTAACTTCATTAATAAATGAATATCACACTATCATTAAGAGGGAAAAGAGTAAGGTTAAGGCTCTTGAAGAAACTCGTGCTAAGCTTGAGAGTGCTAACCTTGATTTGCTTCACAAGTATGAAAGCATACTTAAAGAGCATGACACGCTCATATCCCATGTCAAGCAAGTTGAGGAGGATAACGCTCAAATCAAGCTAGATCATCATGAGCTTGACTTAGCCCACCAAGCACTCTTGGGAAAGGACAATGAGTTGATCCAAGAGCATCAAATACTTAACCTTGCTCATGAAGCGCTTGATCAAGAATTGAAAAATATAAAGAAACAAACTCTTAATGATGAGGTATCCATTACTTCTCATGCCACTAATGTCTTGCACAAGTCTTTGCCTTTGAAAGAGAACACTAGGGAGAAGGACTTGTTGGAAGAAATTGAGAGTCTCCGCACTAGTGTGGCTAGACTATCAAAAAGAGAAGTCAAGCACAAGGAAATCCTCTTCCAACAAGCAAAGGCCTTCAACAAGAGAGGACTTGGATCCTTATCGGTGCCTAACAAAGGAAAGGTGCCCTCACTGGAGCATAGAACAAGCTTCATCAAGGAAGTTGGTTCTTATTGCCAACATTGTGAGGTCACCGGTCACCATACAAGGGAGTGTCCTCTTCCTAACCGGCCTTCTCCAAAATTTCCCATTAACTACAAATCTACTTTCAATGATCATTATTATCTCTTGAGTAAAGTAGATGGCAAGGTGAAAGCAAGATTTATTGGCAAGGATATGAAGGGCATGAAGGGGAAGCTCCCCAAGCAACTTTGGGTCCCAAAAACACTTGTATCACACATACAAGGACCTAAGTTGGCTTGGGTGCCTAAAGTTAAAAATTGAATTCATGTGTGTAGGTGAACTACAAAGCCGGAGGAAAGCATTGGGTACTCGATAGCGGGTGCACTCAACATATGACTGACAATGATGGTATGTTCACCACCATAGAAAACCCCGGCAATCATGAACAAGTCACCTTTGGTGATAACTCTAAGGGTAAGGTAATTGGGTTAGGTAAGATTGCTATTTCAAATGACTTATCTATTTCTAATGTATTGTACGTTAAGTCACTTAGTTTTAATTTACTTTCTATTGCACAATTATGTGATCTTGAACTAATGTGCACCTTTAGCAAAAATGATGTTGTTGTGAGTAGTGAAACAAGCCAAGAACTAATCTTCAAAGGATTTCGGCATGGACATCTCTACCTAGTAGACTTCTCAAACAAGGATGCTAGCTTGACCACTTGTCTTTTCACTAAGACGAGTTTGGGTTGGCTATGGCATCGATGCATAACGCACATAGGGATGAGCAAGCTCAAGAAGTCATTCAAGCTTGGGATGGTGACCAGCGTGAAGGATGTCACATTTGAGAAGAACAAGCTTTGTAGCGCTTGTCAAGCCGGGAAGCAAGTTGCTTCACACCACCCAATGAAGACAATGGTGTCAACCTCCAAGCCACTTGAGCTACTTCACATGGACCTCTTCGGACCGTCCACATATCAAAGTCTTGGTGGTAACCTCTATTGTCTTGTTATAGTTGATTACTACTCTCACTATGCTTGGACTTTGTTTCTAGGTGACAAGAGTGAAACTCCGGAAGTGTTCAAGACCTTCGCCAATCGTGCTCAAAGGGAATTTCAACTTCCCATCATCAAGGTCCGGAGTGACAACGGCACTGAATTCAAGAACTACAACATTGGGGAGTGGTGTGATCGTGAAGGCGTGAAGCATGAGTTTTCGGCCACGTACACTCCTCAACAAAATGGTGTTGTTGAAAGAAAGAACAAGACTCTCATCACTCTTGCGCGAGCAATGCTTGATGACTATGGCACGTCGGAGAAGTTTTGGTCCGAAGCAATCAACACGGCGTGCCATGCCGCAAATAGGGTCTACCTACATCGACTACTTCAAAAGACCCCGTACGAACTTCTCATTGGGAGAAAGCCCAACATCTCCTACTTTTGAGTCTTTGGGTGCAAGTGCTACATCTACCGCAAGAAAAGGCTCGGTAAGTTTGAAAGAAGATGTGATGTTGGTATATTTCTTGGTTATGCATCAAACTCAAAAGCATATCGAGTATTCAACCAAACCTCCGATTTAGTTGAGGAATGTTGTGATGTTGAGTTTGATGAAACTAATGGCTCCCAAGAGGAGAGTTTTGGTCATGATGAAATAGATGATGAGCCCTTACGAGAGGCTATGAAGAACATGACCATTGGAGACATCAAGCCTAAAGTTGAGGGGAGCCATGATCAAGGGGGAGCTTCAAGTTCCAACATCAACACTTCTATGGCGCCTCAAGTTGATGAAGAAGAGAAGGATGATCCATTGGCGACTCAAGACTCACAAGCCACACAACATCAAGAAGAAGAAGAAGTCCATGATCAAGTCCAACCACATGAAGAGCAACACGCATCACCACCGCCAAGTGCTTCACAACCACTTATGAGGCATGGACGCATCTCCAAGGCGCATTTGATGGACCAAATCATCGGAAGTCCGTCAAAGGGAGTAAGTACACATTTTCGTCATTTCGCTTCGTTTTGTGAGCACTACTCGTTTGTTTCATGTGTAGAACCCACTCACATTGAGGAAGCACTCCAAGATCCAAACTGGGTGATGGCCATGCAAGAAGAACTTAACAACTTCATCGGCAATGAAGTTTGGGTGTTGGAGGAGCGACCCAAGGACAAGAACGTCATCGGAACAAAGTGGGTGTACTGCAACAAACAAGACGAGAACGGCTTTGTGGTCCGCAACAAGGCAAGACTTGTGGCCAAGGGGTTCTCACAAGTTGAAGGACTAGACTTTGGGGAGACATTTGCTTCGGTCACCCAGCTAGAAGCCATCCGTATACTTCTTGCCTTTGCATCACATCATAATATTAGACTTTATCAAATGGATGTGAAAAGTGCCTTTCTTAATGGTTACATTAACGAGCTTGTTTATGTTGAACAACCTCCCGGGTTTGAAGATCCGAGGAATCCTAATCATGTGTATAGGTTGCACAAGGCGCTCTACGGGCTCAAGCAAGCACCTAGGGCATGGTATGAACGACTACGGGATTTCTTGATCATGCAAGGATTCAAGATCGGGAGGGTGGACACTACACTCTTCACCAAAGACATCAACAGAGAATTATTTATTTGTCAAATTTATGTTGATGATATTATTTTTGGTTCAACTAACGAATCTCTTAGCCATGAGTTTGGCAAAATGATGTCTAGGGAATTCGAGATGTCGATGATTGGAGAGCTCAACTTCTTCCTTGGATTTCAAATCAAGCAACTTCAAGAGGGGACCTTCGTCTATCAAGAAAAGTATACCAAGGACCTCTTGAAGAAATTTGAGATGGGAGATTGTAGCTTAAGAAGCACTCCAATGGCAACAAATTGTCATCTTGACGCGGATAAGGACGGTAAACCTATTGATCAATCTAACTACCGTTCTATGATTGGTTCATTGCTTTATCTTACCGCATCTAGGCCCGATATCATGTTTAGTGTATGCTTGTGTGCTCGCTTTCAAGCGGCACCTAAAGAATCGCATCGGAAGGCGGTCTTTAGGATACTTAGGTATCTTAAGCATACCCCTAGTGTGGGCTTGTGGTACCCTAAAGGTGCAAAATTCCATCTCTTGGGATACTCGGATTCGGACTTTGCCGGATGCCGCGTGGATCGCAAGAGTACCTCCGGTGGGTGCCACTTGCTTGGGCGTTCCCTAATATCTTGGTCTAGCAAGAAGCAAAATTCCGTCGCCTTGTCCACGGTGGAAGCGGAATATATCGCGGCCAGTGCATGTTGTGCCCAAATTCTTTATATGAAGCAAACCCTTTTGGACTTTGGTATTAAAATTGGTTGCGTGCCTCTCCTTTGTGACAATGAAAGTGCGGTTAAGATAGCTAAAAATACCGTTAAACACTCCCGCACTAAGCACATTGATATTCGCCATCATTTATTGAGGGACCATGAAGCTAAGGGAGACATCTCATTGCGAGGTGTTAGGTCCGAAGAACAATTGGCGGATATCTTCACTAAACCACTTGATGATAAAACTTTTTCTAGGCTAAGAAGTGAGTTAAATGTGCTGGATGCATCGAACGTCATGTAAGTTGCCATAATCATGTAAGAATGCATCTCATATAGGTCTTGTCTAACTTTCAAAGGATAGGGGTGAACAAGGGTCAGCTTGGGATGGAGGTTCTTTTGGGTTTTCCCAAGGCTTGGAGAGTGGCTCTCCCTGAAGAAGCCTTTGAAAGGTTCAAACTTGGCAAGATAGATTTACTTTATGTCTTGCATGATGCCTGCCATATAGACTTGCACTCATATTTAAATTTCCTGCACTATAAATTGTTTGGCATTGCATACGGTAGATTGTCACAAAGGGCAACCCACCTCAAGAGAAAGAGACTTGTTTGAAATGCAATATCTCAACTCATATGATGTGGGAAGAACAAAATATTAGGTGTGTTAATGCCTAAAGGAACATGCTTTTAAGAGATAGAAGGCTTCATCCTCTAGCTCACAAAGCGTGGGCCTTACATTTTATTTGGATAATTTCCTCCCTATTTTCTTCGGTGTTCTATTTGCTTTAAGGCTTAGCCAAGTCATTGGCAATTAGTATTTTTGAGGGGTAAGGGGTTGCCCAAAAAGTCCTAAGACATGTGTTTCTCATTGTTTGTTTGTTTGGTCAAAGGACATATATGGGATGTTGCTGTTTTGTAGTCGTCGGATTATCTGATGCTTAGGCCAGGCCATCATCGGATCAGTTGGTGTTCAAATACCAAGAGTCAGTTCAGTCAGTGTGACAAATCAACCGACGAGTTCATTCTGAGAAACATCAGTGCATACAATGTTCACATTTCTGGAACTGTGCTGAATTCCACCGATGCTAATCCCTTCCACGTCGGACCATCCGGTGTCAACGGTACCTTTTTGAATACCCTTACTGTGCCATTCGACCGATGCTCCTATCTTTTATCGTCGGTTCATCCGGTGTTAAATTTTGAGCTAGGGTTTGGGCCCCACCTTTTAAACGTGCCGCTCCACCTTCCTTTCTCTCTCCCCGACCCCAACTCCACCTCGCCCGTGCCTCACCTCTGCCGCCGCCGCTCCTCTCGCCCTGCCGCCACCGCCGTCCTCCGGCCACCGCCGCCGCCGCCGCCGCACCGTCGCAGCAGCACCGCCGCCACCTCTGCTCCACCCTAGCACCACTGCCGTCGCCTCCCGTGCACCACCGCCATCGCCCCAAGCTCTGCCACCGTCCACACCACCGCACCGCCACCCTCTGCGCCGCCGTGGTGCCTCCCTCTACGGTCGCCACCACTATGCCGCTAGGGTTCCCGGCCGCAACGATTGTTGTGTATCCACAACCTCAACCTCTCACTTGTCTCATAGCAATGGGTCGTGACAAGAAAGGAAAGGGCAAGGCCATTGCGGAGCCGGCCGCAAAGAAGCAAAAGCTGTCGAAAGAAGAAAAGAAGGCTTTGATGGCCGCTCGCGCTGCCGAGGAGCGAGAACGTGGCCGAGGAGGGTCATTGAGGATCCGCGAGGCTCGTCAGAGGCAGCCTCCCGTGCCGGATGAGTCCGAGGAAGAAGAAGAGCCCGAAGTGCTGCTTGTTCGCCGGCGCTCAACCAGGACCCGTGGGGGTCATCCAGCAGTAGTACCACAATAGAGACCGTCAGCCGCTGATCTTTGAGAGGATAGGGCGGCCCAGAGAGCCGTCTATGAGATGGACACCAACGTCCGTGTTGGTGAGGGTATCCGGCTGACAGACTATAGGAAATTGAAGGCCAAGCAGCTCAGAAGACTCAGATGGAGCATCTTGCTTGAGGAATGGTTCCCGCAGCCCAGATAGACACTTGTGGATAGCCGCTTTTGGACCTTGACACAGGCGTCACTGTACGAGACGTACAGAAGTCGGGGCCATAAGCTCTTCTAGCACAACTTTCTGGATTGGGATCAGCTTGCACTGGCAGCCGAGACTGAGATACGCCCCTACTTTGAGAGATATAGAGGGATGGTGGAGCTGATGTCCTATGAGATGCCTACGTGGAGGACTGGGTCCGCATATTCTATGCCACACTCTACGTTTCTGAGGGCTGCTGATCCATTAAATTTATGTTCATGGGCCAGCATCATCACTTGACTAGGCAGACCTTGGGACAGCTGCTAGGAGTGGATCTCCATGACACTTGCCTGCACAAGAGGGTGTATGGACAGGCCGACCCACCGAGGAGACCGCTCACTGGAGGAGTGGCACCACCACTAGAGGAGATACGCTCACTGTTTGCTTAGCCCTTCTCTCCAGACCAGCCGAGGGTACCGGCACTGCTCACTCCAGCTGCGCGCACTATGCACCTCGCCTTGCGCCGCACACTTCTGCCGAGGTCCGGATACCATGAGGGGTTCACCAGCTTGCAGCAGACTCTTCTGTTCTACATCATGAACGGGGTGGAGTTTGATATTGTGGACATTCTCCTATGTGAGATGGAGGACGTGATCACTGGTGGAGTTAGGATGATGAGACAACTCGTATTTGGTCACTGGATCAGCTACTTGCTCTACATGGTTGCTCTAGAGGGGTCCGCTATGCGTGACAGCTTTACTGACGAGAATGTCACACAGTTCAGCCACTACCGTGCTCCAGCTCCTGGAGACCACCGCCTTGGCTGTCCAGTTGAGCGTCAGGTCCGTGCTCGTCTATCTGAGGAAGACTGGTCTGACCTGGAGAAGGAAGACGAGAGGCTTGCACAGACAGAGGCTCAGGGTGAGGACCTTCAGCACATTTGGTCTGAGAGTGACACGGATGACAGCGTTGAGGAGTACTTCCCACCTCCTCCCTCACCCAGGCAGCACGACGCGGAGGCTGGAGGCTCGACTATGCCACCTCCTACTCCACCTCCGTTGTCCGAGGCACAGGTCTCTCAGCCGTCCGAGCTCACCTCCCTCCTCCCGCAGATGGTTGAGCAGTAGCGCCTGGACCGGCTTGCAGCTGAGCAGGCCCGAGCTGAGCAGGCTGCGCGTCTCCTGGAGCTCCAGTAGCAGCAGTAGGAGATGCAGCGACTGATCGCCCGCGAGAGGCGATAGGATACCGACAGGCTGACTGGGCTGATCGATCAGATGCATCAGCGATCTCTTGACCAGCAGCAGCAGACGCAGCAGGCGATGATGGGCATCCTGGTGTTGATCACCAACCTCTACACACAGACCGGGATTGCCCTGCCATCGCAACTTCCAGGACTTGCTCCAGTTCCTCCTATTCTGGCTCCAGCTGCAGCACCAGTGTCGACCACGCCGATCCCGTCGATCAGCATGTCTCCCCTGCTTGCTCCAGGTGTCCCCATCCACTCTCTGTTGCCGACCACGACGCTTTTCCAGCAGACGCCAACGTCCGTTGTCAGTGCCCTGTTCCCAGCAGCTCTGACTCAGCAGGCACCGACAGCGGCTCCTACAGCTCCCTCCACCTCTACTCCAGCCTCGACCACAGCAGCAGGCAGCAGCTCCGATGACAGCACCCCCGACGGTGACCAGTTCGTCATCGCTCCGAGCACTCAGGGCTCTTAGGCACTCGTCTTCCTTTTTGGTGTCTTGATGCCAAAGGGGGAGAAGAGTCAGAGAGGTGTTAGGGGGAGGGATAGCTTCGTCCCAGGGGGAGTCCTAGCTGCAGGGGGAGTTTATCTTTTTGGGAGTTCTTTTGTAACTTGAAGATTTGCTACTCCTTTGCTATTTATTGAGTATTCTTGTGACTCTTAATTCTCTCATATGTTATTGATCGTTAAGCTTTCAAGTTATTAATCTCTTTTGAGTCTTCAAGTTTAGTGCGCCATATCTTGTACTCATTGCATATCTTCTTGAGTATCGCATTGTCAAATTCATTACTATTATGCTTCACTTGTTGTGTTGTCATCAATCACCAAAAAGGGGGGGATTGAAAGCATGTAGGACCCCATAAGGTATGGTTTCGGTGATTAGTGACAACCATTGGATTTTACTAATGAATTTGTGGATGCAAGGTCTCCCATATCACTCAATCAAATGAAATCTATATGAATATGAACATCAACTATTGATCATTGGAGACCCCTAAACAATCACTTTATGAGATCAATCAATGTTATGAAGATTAGAAGTAAAATCTCATATGTCAAAGTTATTCAACCATAATTGACAACACTCAATGCTTGACAATCATCAGAAGAATATTTCCATCAAATGTCTAAGAGGTCAATCGAGCAAAATACAAAAGAATCACTTAGAACAACTCGAAGCAAACAAAATCAACTCACCGGATCAACCGATGTTTCCAGAGAACAACACATCGGTCGAGTTGGTTCAGCAGAAGAAGAAGACCTCAGAACCAAGTACTCATCGGATCATCCGATGATAAAATACAATGTTACATCAGTCCATCAGTACAGTAAGTTATATCCCT
Source organism: Tuctoria greenei (assembly GCA_036927565.1). Lineage (NCBI taxonomy): Eukaryota > Viridiplantae > Streptophyta > Magnoliopsida > Poales > Poaceae > Tuctoria > Tuctoria greenei. The sequence continues at coordinate 146,491,585 of JAYESD010000011.1, forward strand.
GGACCAAGTGTAACACCGGATCATCCGATGTGCAACTTTGAACACATCAGTCAATCACTCCAGTAAGCATCAAGTTTGAACCAATTCTGGAGGAAGTGCCACCGGATCATCCGATGAGAAGACAAGTGCAACATCGGTCTAACAACGGTCATATCTGACACAATGACATCAGCTAATTTGGATTTGACCGATGATAACTGAAGGGGAGACATTGGATCATCCGGTGTTCGCAGAACAGTGATGTCAGCCTACTTTTCCAACGGCTATTTCGTGGAGGCTGGCTATTTATACCCCTTCAACCAGCCTATTCAACAAGTCTTGACTACCAGACATACTCTACACATTCTCAAGCATTCAAGACGTTGAGCTACCACTTCTACATCATCTACACCACTTACACACCAAGAGATAGGCTAGAACTGGCTAGAGATAGTGCTTGTGTGCCTCCATTCTTGGTGATTGGAATCTCTAGTGTAGTGAGAGCTGTAAGGGAGTGTCCCTTGGTGATTGTAATTGAGAGAGACTTCCGGAGCTTGCCAAGACAGTTGTGGAAGCCCGGAGGAACCAAGTTGTACAAGGCTTGAGCTCCACCTTGCCGAGGTTGGCAAACGGAGAAGAATAGTGAAGATCCCTAGTCTCGGTGACTTGGGTGTGGCTATACCCTTCGGTGGGTGCCACAACGTGAATGTATGAAGATCTTGACGATCTTGCCGAACCACGGGATAAATCCTCGTGTCTCCTCAGGAGTTTGCATTCTCTTCCACTCACCTTACACTTATGCATTTCATTTACCGCAAAGTTACTTTTCACTTGAATGCATAGGTTGTTCGCATAGGGAATTGGGCTTTTAGTAATTAAGTTTTATTGCTTTAAATTTTTGAAAAGAAGCCCAATTCACCCCCTCCTCTTGGGCATTCGATCCTTACACACGTGTCTGGTGGCACCGGACCTATCTGTTCCCCACAGTATGCTCCAGAGCTGCCACATGTCCAACCGTCGGATCTTCAGCCTCAAACCTCCGGTAGACTCCACAACGGCTCCGGATCTTCAAAGGGGAATCAAGGACTTTAAGACCCGATTAAGTGTCATTAATACTATGTTAATGACACACAATCGGACGACCCTTATTACAAGTAACGACGCTGTCAAAGCCCGTAACTCGGTCATTAAGGGTAATTAAGCACATCAAATGTGTATCAATATTAATAGCCGCCGGGGCCACATGTCGGGCCAGGCCAACTTGGAACGGCCTGTCCTTGTACTATAAAAGGATAGGCCGACGACATAGAGATCGGAGCTGATCTGGTCTGCTCGGCTCACACGCGCTCTGAACTCATGTAACCTGAGTTGAGTTCATACATCCAATACATCACCAACACACCCCGTGGAGTAGGGTATTACGCTCAGGCGGCCCGAACCACGTAAATCTTTGTGTCTCTTGTGTCATTTTACATTTCACCTTCTTGAATCTCCGCGCGCCCACACCGAACTTCAAACTCCGCAAACACTTTTAGTAGTGTCGGGAGATCTGCCGGATCAAAACCACTGACAGGTATGTCTCCCATATTCCTATTTTTATTTGTGACATTATTCATAATAAATATGATATCTTTAGTCTTCATTTGTTCATATACTTGGATGAAGCGTTTCTTGTTTGATTGTTGATTCCGTGTATGTGGTAGGAATAGACTTTGTGATTGTGCTATACCATTCTTATTACATTATCATAAACACTATACACCTCCACTATAGTCTAATTAGCTATGATATGATTAAGTTAACTGAATCACTTATGCTATGAATTAACATTGGTTCAACGATGATTTAGTTCATTGCCTTAGGATGGCTTGTGCCTAGGCCCTTAAGGTAATTACTTAATATGCTAGTATGGTGCCAGGATAGAGATTAGCGTTGAATGTCTCGTAGACCCATGAATTGAAGAGGTAGGCAGTAGGTGGTGATAGCCCTGTCTATCATTTGTAATCCTCCACGTTCGGCTATGTCACAAGCTCTTGGCGGAAGTCACCAAGTGTTGCTAGGGGTAAACCCGTGCCCGATGTGTTAATCCACTTAGCATGAGAACTCATAATTAATATAATAATTAGTAACAAACTTAGGCTATGTATATGTACATTAGAAGCATAGGAGGAGTCTCTAACTAACTCTTAGACTAGTTCCTCTAATACCTCATTTATCCCCTAAGGATAGAATGCTCTTGTGTGTGTCATACTACCTCAACTTATCATTTAACCCATCCTTGCTAGAACCCTACCTAGAACAACCTAAGCCTTTCAACTTGATGATTGTTTTACTTCCATCTAGCCTCCTCTGGGAAAATATAAATGACACCCTTTGGGAATACTCTTTAAAGGGAAAATACTACATCGATAGTTTCCGTGCACTTGTGAACATTTATTTAAGAATCAAAACCTACCAACAAGCATTTATAGCACCGCTGCTAGGGATGAATTGTTAGTAGTGCGTATGAAATATCAACAAGCATTTTTGACGTTGTTCCCGGGGATGAATTGTTAGTAGTGTGTAGGAAATATTAACAACTATTAAAATAGCCGTTACAAGACCTTATTAACGTATAATTAATTCAGCATTAATGATGCACGATCAGAGGACCTTTAGTACTGGTAATGCCGCCATTAAGACGCCTTATCACACTGTTAATCATACTTAATACATGTAGATTAAGTATTAGGTAATTGTATACTGTCGGGGCCACTTGTCGGGCAAGGCAATCCGTATAACGGCCAGCCCTTGGCATATAAAAGGGTTGAGCCGCACGGTAGAAACCAAGTTCAACCAAGTCCAACAAAGGCCAGCTAAGCTAAGGCAAGCTCAGACGCAAACAAACCACACAAACTCATCAACAATGTGACACCCGGTTCCGAAAATGAACCAAGTGCAGTATATGTGTGCTCAGGATGTTCAACACACATACACGAGTGCATTCACAAAAGATATACAGACAATTACCACAAATCAAATTATTAAATAAGTACTTTTATTACACAATTCAAAATATTCTCGAATACAAGCTCTAGTGAAGATTAATGACAAGTTTGACTAATGCAGCGGAAATACTCTAATTAAGCAAACTAAGCAAAAGGGGTAGTGCAGCTCCAATCAACACCACAAGCAAAGCTGACGGTAGACACGGCCTAGAACTCCGCATTATCATCATTAAACTCACAACCCTGACCTGCAACTGTTGGGGGGAATTGCAAGAGTGAGTACATGTTGTACTCAGCAAGTGTGGAAAGTATGACATGTGGTTGATTCAAATGACGAATGTAATAAAGGCTAAGTGCTGAAAAGTACAGTAAAACATTTGAAAAGCAATGTATCATGTTTATGTGAAGTAAACCCATCATAAACCATGTAACCATCATAATACCAGTCCATAATTCACCATTACCAGTAACCATAATAAATGTCATAAACCATGATTCCATCCCATAACCATAACCATAATATCAACCATTACCAAACCATAACCATCCCAAATCTCAAGTTTCCTCTAATCATGTAGGTCATCCAGGCGCTCATAACCGAGAGCACGACTATCATGATAGTTTTAATACTCTGCAGAGTTTGTACCTGTTTACCCATGTGTTCGTGATTTCATCACCTTTCGGTGACTAAGAACCTCCCTTATGCTCGTGACCCGTCGGTCACATTACACACTTCCGTTGGTGTGTGGCCAAGAGATCACAAAATAGCCTTTACAAAGGGATTAATAGTCTATTCAGACCCCACTGAGGTTTCACCGGTGGTGATGTCTCCAACTGAGCACATCTTCAACCAAGGGCCCCCTCTTGAGCCATTCGGATCCCAGGGTAGCCCCGCCAATCATCAACAAACCCAATCCGACTACCCCTTCCCTGAGCATCCTTGATGGTCCAAATAGCACTAGCAAAGCCCTAATTAATCAGCTACGCCACACCCATACTTGGCCTCGTGGTGGCACAGTAGTCCTGGCCTATTCTCGCATGAACCGGTCCTTACATCTAAAGCAAGCAAACCACCATAACATCCAACCCATCCACATACCAGGCTTGCTTAGATCACCCATTACCACACCGTATTGACCAGTTCACATTAACCAGAATATCATTAATACATAATTAAATTTGTAGTGTTGTTTTCCCATCCCAATTAATCAAGCGAAGCAAAAAGGTAAAAAGCTCATACCGACTCTTTACCATAATTCCAGGTGACAAGGGTGGTTAAACAAAACTAGTAAACTTCCTACCATAGGATTCCTATAAAATTGACACAAGCATGCAATTTTGACAACAAAACATTTATTTTAAAACAGGATCAATATGCTTCAAGGACACTTGCCTTTATATCCCGCAATTCCGATGGTCAATCAACTTAAAGTCTTGCACTCGAAGATCCACGCATACTCGCTTCTCGATAATAACCACTTGAGCAAACCGTCTACTTGCAATCAACCACATACACAAGCAAACATACATAATAAATGCATTGCAACCACTAATCAATATGCAAAATATGGATGCATACAGAAAATATGTTCGTATTAATGTTATATAAATTTCCAGGGCTTTTTAATAATGTTCGATAATAATTTCCTATTTAATTGATCAAGTTCGGAATTAATTACAATTAATTCAGAGGCAAAATAGTTATTTCAGAACATTAAATATACTGAAAATGTTATTAATAACTTACTAGAATTTATTCTAAAATTTTAGGATTTTTTGTGGATTTAATTTGAGACATTATGAATTAACTAGGCTTTAACCTTATTTATTAAATCTGAAAAACAGATTAAATATTACTGAAAATATAAATTTTGTCCAATCTAAAATATCATATTGATCTTGTATGATTTAATCTAACTTATGTGTTCCAAGTGATTTTTAAGATGATCAGACAATGATTAACGATCGCTCAAATAAAACACGTTCTACACGTGACCTAATTCATATACTAGAACCAAAATAATTATTTAGATCTAGACTGTAATACCAACCTTATGTGCATCTAGTCCGGACGGTCATGGAACGGCGGCGCGCGTAGACGAAGTAGATGGCACAGCGATTCTCTGGCGGCACGACGACGACGATCTCCAGCAGACGACAGCACCCTCCTCTTTTTCTTCCTCTTTCTCCTTTTTTTTCCCCTTTTCTTCCTGACGGCACCTCTGTTCTTCCTTTTTTTTCTACCGAGCGAGGGCTTCTGGCGTCTCTGGCGGCGCTGGGGTTTGTGGTGTCGATCAAAACACGAGCCCTCCGGTCCTTTATATAAGCGGCGGCAGGGGTACCGTGCGGCAGCCACGGGAAATCCCGAGTGCGTGCCCAGCTCGGACTCGGTTACGAGTCTTGGGCCAGTGGCCATGATGGCTTTTTTTTTCTCTTGCGATGCTGTGCTGGTGGCCGGTAGTTGACTTCTATTTTTTTTCCTCTGTGCGGCCAGGATATGAGGCCAGGGCTGATTTGTTTCGTCTGCTTCTCTCTTTTTATTTTATTCTTTCCTTTTTTTTGCATGACGGTGAGGACGGCTCACGACATGGCTATGGTGTGCGGCTATGGTTCTGGCAAAAGTTGACCTTTTATGTTTATTTAATTATATTTTTTATTTTTATTCTTATTAATTTTTTATTTACTTAGTATTATGTATTTATATTTATATATTTCTTTGTATTATTATTAGTATTTATTTTTACTTATTATTGTACTTTTCAGGACTTATTATTTCTTCCTTGTTTATTATTTTTATTTTCGTTTTTAGTTTTCTATATTTCTTTTCTTTCATATTCGTTATGGCAATAATTAAATATCTTTAGTGTATTTATTTTGGTAAATAAATTACTTTTATTTATTTATTTTGGTAATAAATTTTCAATACATGAGGATGAATGCAAAATGCCATATGAGATGCATATATTTTATATTTTTCTTTATAAAAACAAATTCCTTCTATTATTAACTCTAAATTCCCATTTATGTTTTTAATTTGCCAAAACTCGAAAATCAGGGTGTCACAATTCTACCCCTCTTAAAATGAATCTCGCCCTCGAGATTCGGATTGGTTGAAGAAGAGATTCGGAAACAAAAATTTTGAAATCCCTTTCATATTTAAATTAGCCAAGTTTGAAAATTTTGGGATGTTACAAACAACCACTCCGTGGAGTAGTGTATTACGCTCAGGCAACCCGAACCACCTAAAAATTCTCTGTGTCACCGTGTCGTTCATAATCTTACGCGCGCCCCAACCGAATACGAACCTCCGCGGACTATGTTTTAGTAGTACCGCGGGAAGTGTCCTAGTCCACACTTCGACAGGGTCCGAAAGGCATTTGGACCTAAAAAGATTTAATCAATACACTTATGTCATGTTAAATTCCTCATGATCTAAAATTCAAAGAACGATAATAAGCCGCAAATAAGATATAGACAAAAGGACAAATTTTACTGTTTTTTTGTTTTTCATGCACAACAAAAATGAATATTCGATGGCAATTTGCTCGGTGATGACAAATGCTGCCAAAGCACTAGCTCTGACAACCCCCAGGGAGCCCACTGTCGACGTTCCAAGCGTTGATAGTGGGTGTCGTCGAAGCTACAATGCTCCGACAACTCCCAGGAGGCCCACTGTCAATGTTCTATGCGTTGACAGTGGGCGCGTCCAAGCTACCAAGCTCTGACAACCCTAGGGGGCCCGCCGTCGACGTTCTATACGTTGACAGTAGGCGCCGTCGAAGCTACCAAGCTCCAACAACCCCAGGGAGCCCGCCGTCGACGTTCTATACGTTGACAGTGGGCACCATTGAAGCTACCTAGCTCCGACAACCCCTAGGGGGGGCGTCGTCGACATTCTATGCGTTGACAGTGGGCGCTGTCAAAGCTACCAAGCTCCGACAACCCCCAGGGTCCCGCCATCGACGTTCTATGTGTTGAAAGTGGCACCGTTGAAGCTACCAAGCTCCGACAATCCCCAGGGGGCCCGCCACCGACATTCTATACATTGACAATGTGCACCATCGAAGCTACCAAGCTCCGAGAACCCCTAGGGGACCCACCATCGACGTTCTATGCAATGACAGTGGGCGCCGTCGAAGCTACCAAGCTATGACAACCCCCAGGGGGCCCGCCGTCAACGTTCTATGCATTGACAGTGGGTGCCATCGAAGCTACCAAGCTCTTACAACCCCCAGGGGGCCGCCGTCGACATTCTATGCATCGATAATGGGTGTCGTCGAAGCTACCAAGCTCCAACAATCCCTAGAGGGCCCGCAGTCGATGTTCCATACGTTCATAGTGGGCGCCGATAAAAACACTAAGCTCAGACAACACCCAGAGGGCCCGCTGTTGACATAACAAAGGGTCACTGGAGATATCGGAGGCAATACTCGGAACTCAGAGCTATAATACTGGTTACGAATTTGGAGCTATCGAGCTTTCAAGACATCATCTAAATCCTCATGGTAGATGCCTTCAATTCATTAAACACATCTACCAGGAGGGCAACAACATAAAAGGCAATGCATTGAAGACACAAAAAATGGACTCGGAATGATTTTGGATTTCATTCATTTAAAATTAGAGGATTACAAGATGAATGCAAAAAAGGTAAAGTCCTAACTACTGGAGTTCCTATCAAAAAATGAGGCAACTGTCTTGGCAACTTCTTGAACGCTGGCCTTGGCGGCTTCTTCCTTTTCGGCAACGGGTCCTTCAAACACCGGAGCTAAAGACATTTGGGGGTCTCGGCTCTTGAAACATGCCAACACATATTCGGCAACTTTCTTGGCTAGGGTCCTTCCTTCTATCTCCAGTTCGTCAACAACCACGTCCCCTACAGCTTCCAGCTTCTTGCCGACGGAGGTCAATGCCACCAGTGCCTTGTCCATCTCTGGCTCCAGGTCAGTCGGACGTACCAGGCTGAAACCAAACAGCACCAGAGCTTCATTAGCAGGCCCTAAGAAATCCCAGACTTGCTGGGACTCAGTTGCTCTCAAGTTCTTGAGCTCCTCTAGTGACCTCTTGTCAGCTGAAAGTTTCGCGGAACCCTCCTTGGAGAAGCGCTCAACTTCCTTAGCATGCTGCTGAATAATCTTAGCCACTTGCTTCTCATGGTCGCTGAGCTCCCTCTCTCAAAGGTGAATGCAGATCCGCCGATCTGCCAATTCTTTCTCCTTGTCCTTCACCTTATCATCCCTGGTGGAGATAGCAGTCTCTTTTTTGGAGACATTTACCCCCACCTGCATATCTGATCCTTCTCTTGATCACACCCCAGATTAAACTGTTCAGCGCGATCAACCAAACTTTGCTCTCCCAGTGACAGCTTCTAAGCAAGCTCCTCTTCCCTGCTCACGAGGTCTTCCCCTTTCTCCAGGAGCTTATCCTCCTTTTGATCGAGGGCTTCCGGACGCTTGAGAAGTTGCTCATTCAGCTCATTGAGGCTATCCTAGCGACTGTCGGCCGCTTCACTGGACTCCATAGCATGCTCATAGACCTCCTTGGTCTTCTCATAGAGGGATTTGATCATGGCACCTCTCTCATTCAGTGTGCAGTCTAACCGTGCCAGCCAGGCTTTTTTCCTTGGCCACCACTCCTTCTGATCCGCCAACCGAGACTGCATCAGCTCGGTCTCAAAGAACAGTCTGTTGCGCCACCGCCTCAGGGTGTCGCGCTCTTCTTTGAGAGTCTTGCGTTCGTAGTTGAAGGCGAGTTGGACTTGACGAAGACTTGAGCAAGCATTGCCAATATACAACACTAGGGGAATCGGCTCCGGGCCCGTCTGAGGAGCATCTGCAGGCTCCAAAGGGTCTTTCACAATTACTATCTGATCCCATGGCGCGAGCATGTTCTCCAACAGCTCCACATCGCCGTGGCTGATCTCTGGGAGCTCATCAATATTTATTGCGACTGAAGAAGGTCCTGCCGTGAGGGCTTCAACCTCTGGAGCTGATGAAGAGGATCTCACAGCCAGATCTTCAACCATCGACCGAGAAGATGTAGGATCCACAGTCGGATCCTCTAGTTGTGCTGGCCTGGATGCAGTCACCTCCAGAGCTGGGACTTCCGGGGCTGGCACAGAAGCTTCAGCCGGAACTTCAATCACTTCTGGCACTAATACCGGAGCTTCTGTCGTCGACTATGGAACCACCGAAGCTTCCTCAGGTACTTCTTCCACGTAGTCTGGTGCTACCACGGGATATTCGGGCATCGTCTCTGGACTTGTCTCCATGATAGCATGCGTCGAAGCTGTCATGTCATCCGCCATCACCTCTGGAGGAGAGGCAGAAGTCGAGGCAGAAGCTTCACCTAAAGTAACCTCCGGAGCCACAATAGGCACTCGAGCAGTCGTACTTGCTCTCGATGTTATGGAAGCATAAAGTATGGAATTCAAGGAAGAACAAAGATTAAATACTACAACTCAAGTTAAGTCGACGACCCTTACCTTGGGACGTTGCCACTCCAATCGGCACGAAACTTCTTCTTCGGGCAGCCAGAGCTAGAGCTCACATTAGCTGGTGTGGCGAAAGCTCCAGATTTCGGCCCGGAACTCTCCATCACCGTTGGGGTTGCCTCAGCTAAGACCTTCCTCGGCTAGGAAGGACCCCCAGACCTAAAGATCCGCAACCGGCACTAGGGCTGGGGTCGAATCGCCAGAGCCAGCGCCCTTTGCGGATGTTCGGTCCGAAGTTGATTTCGCCACCGAAGTTGGACTTGGGCGAGCTGGGGGCACTGTTGGAGTCAAAGTTGATCTCATGGAGATCCCATCCTCAGCTCCCTCTTCCGGTTGGAAGGTTCAGAAGGCTCCTTGCCCTTGCCGATATCAACCTCCTTCTGGCTTGGAGCAGTAGGGGCTCTTCTCTCTGAAGCTCCGGGAATGGAGAGCCCTACATTTGCTCGCCTCTCCACCAAGCCCAGGTCATCAAGCTTCGGTAGCCCCCCTCCGCAACTCCCTCCAAATCTTTGGAGCCATGTTCAGAGGGAGGAATTCTGCTGGAGGGGTCAGGTCATCTGGACGGATGGCTCCGTGATGCAGCTTTCCAAGATGTAGCTTCAAAGCCTTTTTATCCAAATTGGACCAGAGACCAGCTTCAATCCGGTTGGTGTCCATCACTCCGCTGAATGCCCATGCGGGGCAGTCTCTCATCTTTAGTGGGACCCACCAATCTGTCAGGAAATTGGCGGTCACCGTCTGTGGAGTCACTCCCCCTTCCACGCATTGCCGGATCCTCATCAAAACGGGTTTGTACACCTCAGATAGCTCTGGAACTACTTCCCAGGCGTCGGTATCAATGTTAGGGAGGTTTTCGGGCAGCTCCAGCATGGCGCGATGGTCTACCGTGATCACCACCCAGTCCTTCTTCGAGCCGTCCCACTTCTTGGAAGGGAATGTCTTCAAGTACTTCAAGGGACAATTCTTGTGCTTCACAAAGTAGTAGAAGCCAAGTAACTCCTTCGACTTCCTGATGGAGTGGACCGTGAAGAAGGCTCGGAAGAGCTCGATGCAGGGTGGCACACCCACCCACATCTCACAAAAGTGGACAAAAGTCGCCACTAGCAAGAAGGAGTGGGGGCCGAGATGATGAAGCTTCAGACCGTAGAAGTCCAGCAGCATCAATAGAAAGCCAGAGAAGGGTGGGTGAGCCCCACCATGGCAAACGCCATGAGTAGACGATCTCGCTAGAGCGTTCCTTCTTGAAGGGGGAGCTTTCCGATGCGGATCGAGTTGTTGAAGAATTCGCTTGGACCACTCCATGTAGGTGCGAACCTTCTACAAATCTTGGTCCTTCTTAATCCAACTGCGGGGAATACCCAACTCCATTGTGGCAAGGTGGAGCTGAAGTGGAGAAAGCAAGGCAAAGGCGGAGAGCTCTAGGCGCAAGATGGAACAAAAGTGTAAAGAGTTCTCTCCCTGTGCAAGTTTCCCCCCTTTAGTAAGCCTCCGCAACGCTTGAATGGAAACCGCGTGGGGAGCAAAATCACATTTGATAAAGTTACAACGTCAATGACAAGGGGGACCGGGACCACTTTGCTGAAAAGTTACACCAGGCGAACCGTTGTCATGATGGGAAGTTGGAAGCCCGAGGGCGGGCGGCAGCTTGACACGGCTACAAAGATTACGCTGGGAATCGATACGAATTTCGTATTGGGAACTGGTGACCTTCAATTGAGTGAGATCCGCATGCCAGGATCCCACACACTGTGTCAAAAAGGCCACTGGCGATGGCATAACTCTTTACTGTCGGCTCAACCGCCCAGAAAAAGACTTTTAAGCCGCAGCCTGGGAATCGAAGATGGCCCCACCTCTGGTATTATAACTTCACCTAGAGGGTTTCTCCCAGAGGTGGGCCTGGGGGTCACTGTCAGTATCCTGCATACTAGGTACTCCTGATATCGCACTTAAAACCAAGGAGTTCCTATTTCTGAGTTGAAGACTTCTAAAGGCAACACACCTCCTACAGTATTGGGCCCGCATCCCTCGTTTGGGTAGCTCCACTGCTGCCACGTGTCCCGCGGAGTCGGATCTACCTTCCTTCACATGGAAGCTCTGGCTCCACCACAAGGCGAGCAACCCCGGACCTAACCCCCAGTACAAGGAAGCTCCGGTACCGCCACATGTCAAGTGTCTACGGACCTGCCTCCCCACAGGGTGAAGCTCCAGAGCTGCCACGTGTTAGACCTCCGGACCTAAGCCTGCAACAGGAAGACTACAAGATCTCCAACGTTGCGGACATTCAAGAGGCTATTAAACAGCCATTACAAGACCTGGTTAACATGTCATTAATTCAATATTAATGACACACGATTAGAGGACTAATACTTGTAACGCCCCCATTAAGGCGCGTTATCACACTGTTAATCGCTCATAATACCAGTAGATCATGTATAGGGTGATTAATAGAGCCAGGGCCACCTGTCGAGCCAGGCATGAACTGTAACGGCCAGTCCATAGCATATAAAAGGGTTGCGTCACATGGTAGAGAACAACTAAGCTCATACGCATACAAGAAACCACAGACACTCGTCACACACTCGTACAATCAGCAACCACCCCGTGCAGTAGGGTATTACGTTCAGGCGGCCCGAACCACGTAAAAACTCATGTGTCATCATCTTGTTTGTGATCTTACGTGCCCCATTCAAATACGAACCTCCGCGAACTACGCTTTAGTAGTACCGGGGGGAGTGTCATTCCTACACTTCGACAACAACAGACTCCTACCGGACTAGTCCGGTACACCTCACATAAATTTGGGTTTCTAGTGTGCTGCATATTTGTAACACCCTAAATTTTCGCATCCTGCATTGCATACATGATCATATATTAAACATTAGTAGGATAAAAGAAAAATGATAAAATATAAAAATGTATGTAGCAAAAGAAGAAAAAGAAAATAATAATTATAGCCTAAAACTTGTAATAGGGAATAAGTATAAAAATAATAGTATAAATACATATAAGTATATATATGAATAATATATAACAATATATAAAAATAGATAAAATATTATTAATATATGTTATAAAAATAATAAATAATAAATATATAATATTAATAATATATATATATATAATAAATAACATAATAATAAAAAGAGTAAAAAAAAGGTAAAATAAATAAATATAAATTATATAATAAAAGAAAGTATAAAAAAAAGAAAAAAAAACCCCTCCCCCGCCGGCCAGGCCGCCGACCGGCCCAGTCGGCAACACACCGCGCCCTCGAATCCCCCCCCCCCCGCCGTACCGTGCTGGGCCCCCCGCCTCCCACGCGCGCTCACGCGCGGCGCGCCCGCCCCGAGGGCCCCACCCGCCGCCTGCCCCGACTGACGCGACGCCCGCCCCGCGTCCCACCCCGCGCCCGGGCCCCGGTCCCCCCCCCTCCCCCCCGCTGACGCGCGCCGCACGCCCCCCCCCCCCCCCCCACGCGCCGAGCTGGCCCCGCGATGGGCCCCGCCGCCGCCCGGCTTCACGCGCCCACCGCGCGCAGCGCCTGGGCCCCGCCTCCCACCGCGTGCCGCGCCTCCCACGCCCCGCGCCAACCGCCTGGCCCGCCGAATCCCGCCGACCCCGCCGAAATTTCCGCCCCCGCGTCCGATTTTCCCGCCCGCCAAAACTCCCGCCCGCGTACGTGACTCCAGCGCCCTACCGCGCCTATAAAAGGACCGTAGGTCCCTAGGGGTTTTTCCCCGATCCCAACAGCACGCGCCTCCACGATAGAGCCCGCTGCCGGAACAGAGAAAAAAGGGGAGGCACCAGAGAGCTGCGCCGCCAGGAAAAGAAGGGGAAGAAAAGGAAGAAAAAAGAGGGGAAGAAGAGGAAGAAAAAGAGGAGGGTACCACCGTCCACCGGAGATCGTCGCCGTCATCGTGCCGCCGAGGGATTGCTGCACCATCCACTTCGTCTACGCGTCGCATTTGTTCCGCGACCGTCAAGCCGTCAGATCTACGGTAGGATTTGTTCCCGATGCGAATTTTAGCGACGCATTAGATCTAATAGACATAAATTGATCTTAGTTGCACCATAATTTTATTTTCAGCAGCATTAATTCTCGCTAAAACCCTCGTAAACCCGTATGAACACGTATGAATTAATTGCATCTAATTAATAGACAACCGTAGTTAATTAATTATTGTACTTTGCATGCATGCATATGATCACATGTTGATTAATGTGTGTGCATCATGTTGATTTGTATGTACATTCTTGTATGTGTGGTCACGAGTAGAGGGAAGTGCTCAAGAGGTCGTGTACGAGGATTTTCAGAGTCAAGACTTCGAAGCGCTTGTGCAACCCTATCCGCCGGAGCAAGGCAAGTGTCCTTGAAGCATATTGATCCTGTTTTAAAATAAATGTTTTGTTTGCAAAACTGCATGCTGTGTCAATTTGATGGGAATCCTATGGTAGGAAGTTTACTAGATTTGTTAAACCACCCTTGTCACCTGGAATTTATGGTAGAGAGTCGGGAAGGGTTTTCACCTTTTTGCTTCGCTTAATTAATTGGGATGGAAAAACCAACACTACACATTTAATTATGTATTACTGATATTCTGGTTATTGTGAACTGGTCGATACGGTATGGTGATGGGTGATCTAAGCAAGCCTGGTATGTGGATGGGTTGGATGTTATGGTGGTTTGCTTGCTTTAGATCTAAGGACCGGTTCATGCGAGAATATGCCAGGACTACAGTGCCACCACGAGGCCAAGTATGGGTGCGGCGTAGCTGATTAATTAGGGCTTTGCTAGTGCTGTTTGGACCATTGTGGATGCTCGGGGAAGGGGTAGTCGGATTGGGTTTGTTGATGATTGGTGGGACTACCCTGGGATCCGAATGGCTCAAGAGGGGGCCCTTGGTTGAAGATGTGCTCAGTTGGAGGCATTGCCACCGGTGAAACCTCAGTGGGGTCTGAATAGGCTAGTAATCCCTTTGTAAAGGCTATTTTGTGATCTCTTGGCCATACACCAAAGGAAGTGTAATTGGCAATAAGGAGGTTCTTTAGTCGCCGACGGGTGATGAAATCACAAACACGTGGGTAAAGTGGTACAAACTCTGCAGAGTATTGAACTATCATGATAGCCGTGCTCCCGGTTATGAGCGCCTGGATGACCTACATGATTAGAGTTGGAAATTGGGATTTGGGATGGTTATAGTTTGGTTATGGAATTATGGTTTATGACATTGATTATGGTTATTGGTAATGGTGAATTATGGACTGGTATTATTATGGTTACATGGTTTATGATGGGTTTACTTCATATAAATATGATATATTGCTTTTCAAATGCTTTACTGTACTTTTCAACACTTAGCCATTATTACATTCGTCATTTGAATCAGCCACATGTCATACTTTCCACACTTGCTGAGTACGACACGTACTCACTCTTGCAATCCCCCACCCCAACAGTTGCAGGTCAGAATTGTGAGTTTAATGGCGATAATGCGGAGATCTAGGCCGTGTCTACCGTCAGCTTTGCCTGTGGTGTTGCATGGAGCTGCGCTATCCCTTTTGCTTAGTTGCTTAATTAGTTTTTATCCGCTGCATTAGTTGAACTTATCATTAATATTTCATTAGAGCTTGTATTCGAGGATATAATGAATTATGTAATAAGAGTACTTATTTAATAATTTGAGCTGTGGTAATTATCTGTTTATCATTTGTGAATCACTCGTGTATGTGTGTTGAACATCCTGGGCACACATATGCGTTAGCTTGGTTCAATTTTCTGAACCGGGCATCACAATATTCCACGCAGATTTCACACAGCACATCGGACAAGTTCGGTCCCCAGTACGGACTAGTTCGGCTGTCGGGATCCCTAATGGTAACATTTTTGAAAACACTATAAATAGGAGATCCACAACCCTACAAACACAACTCTCGCATCCCACTGTCAAGAACTGAAACCCTAGCGTCGCCACCTGTCCCAAGAGCACAAAAAACATCTCCCCACACATCTAAGATCCTCAAAAGTGAAATTCTTTGAGTATTCAGATTTGGGATTGGGATATCGTTGTCTATGCATTATTGAGCTCTTGGAGTTTGATCTCTTTACACTCTTGCATTACTTATAATCATTTTCAAGTGTATTAGATCATTTTTGTGCTGTAATTCTTGTGGGAGCCCTCAAAGTGTGAGGTTGTCCCATCAACTCGGTGATTACCATGACGGCCTTGTGTGGTGACTTGACGATGGAAGGGGGTTGAAGAGACCCGACTCTGTGTGGGCCTCCTCGACGGGGACATAGATCTCTTTGGTGAGATCGAACCTCGGAAAAAACTGGTGTCCCGTGTGCTCATTTACTTTTGCAAGTATTATTACCTGGGCACTAAGTTGATCAACATTGTAATTTAAATTACATTGTATTCCATGTGTAATTTTGCAACACTAATTGTTCAATCAAGTGATCTCAATAGTTTTTCAATTTCCGCTACTATAACATTTACAATTTCTGCATCAACACTTGATTAACTCACAACACATCAGCACACTGGACTAGTCCGCTACAACACGGGACAAGTCCGGTCTCTCAGGTTTTTGACGATTTGATTAAGTGTGCAGGAAGTTTTTAAAGCCTATTTACCCCCCTCTAGGCCACATTCAATTGGTACCAGAGCAGGCTCTCCATCTACGAGACTCACCTCTTGGAGAGTCTCAGAGAAGAACAATGAGATCCCGAAGGTGCCCAACTAAGACACAAAGGCATTCGATGTACTCAAGGAAAATATACACGATGTTGAAGAAGTGCGTCAACTCAAGGCGCTTCTAAGAAAGAAACTCCTAGGCAAAAAGGGCAAGGAAGAAGATGAGAAGACGACGGGGAGTGGTCATCATGACTACTCCCGATATCCTTATAATTACAATCGTCTAAATTCCAATAATAATTATCTCTCAATTCCCATGGGAAAACCTCTGTAGTTCGAAAGGAATGATTATACCATGTGGAAGTACAATATGAAAATGCATTTTGTCTCCTTAAACCCCAGTCTTTGGCATATTGTGTGTACAGGTGTAGATATCCTGGATACCGATGATGAACTCACTCCAGAGCAAGAACAAGAAATTCACCGCAACACACAAGCTATTGCAGTGATCACTTCATCCCTGAGCCGAGAAGAGTTCACCACAATTGATGGACTATAAGGTTCCAAGGAAATCTGGGATACACTCAAGACCGCACATGAAGAAAATTGCTCAGTTCGTGAGGCGAAAATTAAAATGGTTGAAGGAGAACTGAGAAAGTTTGCCATTGAGGAGGTCGAATCACCACAAGACATGTACAATTGAATGAAGGCACTTATCAACAAGGTTCGTGCCTATGGAAGCAAGAAGTGGACTGACCATGAGGTGGTCAAAAGGATGATAAGAGCATTTGTGCCAAGGAATGTCACCTTGTGCTCTATGATCCGTGAAAGTCGGGGTTTCACAAAATGACTCCGGATGAACTATTGGGCATGATTATCAACCATGTGATGATAAAGAAGTAAGCCTAATATGTGAAGGATCTTGCCCGAGCTAACTTCATTGAAGAAGAAAGAAGTTTCCCTCAAAGCAACTAGCACGCCTAAAGGAAAAGAAATTTGTGAAGAACAAGACAAAGAAGACACAAGTGATGTGAGCACTGATATGGATGATGAAGAGATGGTTGTTGACATTTCTTATGTCACAGATCATCTCTTGAAAGAGATGAGGTCAGCAAGCAAATGGAAACTGTTGTGTAGCATTTCACCCAAGAGTATTCCCAAAGATATCGTATTTATCCCAAAGGAAGGCAATGGAGTAAAGTACACACTACTCTTATGATCAAGCTATGGGATACTAATCAATTATCAAGGCAGGGGTAAGTTGATAATATGGGTAGTGTGACACACACCTAAGCAATTTATTCTAAAGGGTAAATGGGTTCTAATGGAGGTTAGACTAAGAGTTGGGGAGTTGCTCCTACAATGCTTCTAATATACATATACATAGCCTAGGTTAGATACTAATGAGCATGTCAATGGTGAATTCTTATGCTAAGTTGTTCAACATATCGGGCACGGGTTTACTCCTAGCAATACATGGACGACTCCTGCCAAGAGCCTGTAGCATAGACGAACATGGAAGATTACAAAGGACAGATAAGGTTGTCACCACCTACTGCCTACCTCTTCAATCCATGGGTCTACGAGACATCCAACGCTACCTAAATATCCTAACACCATGCTAGCATATTAAGTAAATACCTTAAGAGCCGTAACACAAGCCATCCTATGGCAATGAACTAAATCATCGTTGAACCAATATTGAGACATAACATAAGTTATTCAAACTAACATGATCATACCATAACTACTTCGACTATAGTGGGGTTTATAGTGTTTATGATTATAGTATAATGACATTAAGTCATGATCATAAAGATTATTCCTACCACATACATGGAATCCACAATCAAACAAGAAACACTTCATCCAAGTATATGAATATAAGAAGACTAAATATAATATCTTTACTATGCATAAAGTCACAAATATAAGAAATGATACATGAGCCATACCTTTCCCAACTTGGACTTGAGGGGTGAGGGGTCCTATTTATAGCTTGGAGAAGGGTCGGTTCCCACCACCAAAAGCGTGTGAATCAGTTACCACAGACTTCTTCAAGCCGGGAGGAGCCAACACGTGGCGTCTGACAGCGTTAGACTAGGGGGGTTGGCCGACCTGGTCCTGGCTCCAAACGGCCAGTTCTTCTTCCAGGTGACTAACAGGTGGGTCCCATTTCATTATATGGGTGCTACACCGATTGATGGCCTCGGATACTTCTGATTGTGGGCTATTTGATCCATGTGGTTCCACATGTCAGCACTTGATTGGCTGGGATGATATTTAATATGATCCATCCCCTTGTTTCACTTCGATTCTGTATAAAATACCTGCATGCACCAATTTCTTCAAGTACAAGTGGAAATAGGTTAACTATAAAGGTGATGTGTGCAAGAAATAATATTTCCTTCACATAATTAAGTTATTTTGACAGGTGAAATTGGTATATAACAGCCATTAACAATGGTGCTCTTCATCAAGAAATTCAAGCGAATGATGAGAAGAAGGAAGGACAGCAACTCAAGTGAAGGGAAGAATGAAGAAAAAGGAAAATCCAAGGCACGATGTACCTACTACAGCTGTGGCAAGAACAATCACTTTATGGTTGATTGCACATATGAATAAAATAAAAAGAAAAGGAAGCGAAGCCTCAAGAGAAGAAGACCTTCAAGAAAAGGAGGGAAGCCCACCATGCGCACATTGGCGAGGAGTGGGACTCAAATGATGAGGCTTCCTCCGATGAAGAATAAGAGATGGCCACCATTGCCATCAAGAAGCCTACCAAGAAGTCTACGCTCTTCCCGAACATGGGAGGACGGGAGACTCATAATCATACTTGCCTCATGGCTAAGGAAGGTAAGAAAAAGGTTCGACTTACACCTCCATTGATGATTTTGATAGCTCTAGTGAAAATGAGGATATGTTTAAAGGTTTAAGTAAAACTACTTTAAGGAAAATGGAAATGTTGTTAGATGAAATTCTTGAGGAGGAGCTTGTCAACCGACAAGAAGATATGTTCATCCGCAAAAGGAAGAGATATCAAGAGGTTGAGGAACTCCTTGAGCTTGAGAAGGAGAAGAACAAGTAACTTGAGCATGAGCTAGCCTTGAGTAAGGAAAATTACTCAAAACAAGAAGACTCACATATTGCAATAAGGATGAACTTGCTAACTTGTCAGAAGTTAACAAGATCCTTGAAGTGCAAGTTAAGTAACTCAAGCAAAGTGACTCCTCCTCCTCCAAGATCTCACCTTCCAAATGTGTAAATTCGACAACAACTATAACTTGCACATGCTCTAGTAATAAAAATATTGTTAAACATGATTCTTCTGCTTCACATGCTAAACATCCATCCCAAAGTGGCATCTTTGACAAGGAAAAATCAAATATGCTCGTAGTGCATACATGGTCACTAGACCTCCTAACGTCAAAGATGGTCTTGGGTTTACTAAAAATAAACACATGTCCACTAATGTTCAAGTTAAGAAGCAAATTACTTTTGTTAAGTGAACATCGAATGAATCTGAATCGCAAGTACTATTTCGTAATTTTGATGTTTCCTATGTACTTATAAAAGACAAATATGGACATTTCATTGCTAAATATGCAGGGCCACGCCACAAGAACTCAAAAACTTGTGTGTAGGTGCCCAAGACTCTTGTGACTAACCTGCGAGGACCCAAGCAAGCTTGGGTACCTAAAACCAAGAAATAACTCTGCCTTGCACGCCTACTCCTCTGGTGGATCAAATGGGTGTTGGACAGTGGATGCACTAATCACATGACCAAAGAGAGGAGTATGTTCGTGGAGTATGAGCACAACGCGGATCCAAGTGAAGGAATATACTTTGGAGACAACAGCCTAGGAAAGGTCCTTGGTAGCGGTAAAATTGAAATTTCTTCTCAACATACTCTTTCAAATGTCTTACATGTCGATTCTCTAGATTATAATCTTTTGTCCATATCTTAGCTATGTGACAAAGGTTATAATTGTTTGTTCACTAATGAGGGTGACTCTTTTAAGAAGAAGCGATGGCTCAGTTGCATTCAAGGGAATGTTGAAGGGAAAGCTTTATCTTGTTGACTTCAACAAAGATAAAGCTAAACTCAACACTTGCTTGGTTGCTAGACGGCTAGCCCATGTTGGGATGAGAAATCTACAGAAACTTCTAAAAGGTGGTCACATTCGAGGTTTAAAAGATGTTGTTTTTTAGAAAGACAGGCCGTGCAGCGCATTCCAGGCGGGAAAACAAGTTGGACCACCACACCCTGCCAAGAACGTGATGACTACCTCAAGACCGCTGTAACTTCTCCTCTTTGGTCCAATTGCTTATATAAGCATCGGCGGTAACAAATACGGATTTGTTATTATTGATGATTTTTCTATATTTACCTGGGTGTTTTTCTTGTATGATAAATAAAAAACTCAGGGAATCCTCAAGAAATTTATGAAAAGGGCGCAAAATGAATTCTCCTCAATTGTGAAGAACATTAGAAGTGACAACGAAACGGAGTTCAAGAATACACAAGTTGAGGAGTACCTAGAAGAAGAAGGAATAAAGCATGAATTTTCGGCACCCCATTCCCCACAACAAAATGGGGTGGCCAAAAGGAAAAACATGACGCTAATTGAAATGTCAAGGACGATGCTAGACGAATACAAGACTTAGGACCAGTTTTGGGCTGAAGCGGTGAACACCGCTTGTCATACCACAAACCGCTTGTATCTTCACCGACTCTTGAAGAAAATGCCATATGAGATTATCACCGGTAACAGACCAAATATTTCATATTTTAGAGTTTTTGGAAGTAAATGTTTTATCTTGAACAAGAAACCAAGGACTTCGAAGTTCGCTTCAAAATATGATAAGGGTCTTGCTTGGTTATGATTTGATTGCCTACGCCTATCGTGTCTTCAACAAAGTCTCTGGCCTTATTGAAGTTGAACGTGACGTAGTGTTTGATGAAACTAATTGCTCCCAAGTGGAGCAAGTTGATAGTGTGTGCTAGATCAAGAAGAAACCCCATGCCAAGCATTGATGAGGATGGCACTTGGTGATATTCGACCTCAAGAGCAACCACAAGACTCAAGTGCTCATGATGAACCTCAACAGGAAAGCAATGATCAAGGGGAGCTCATGCACAAGATCAAGAAGATCAATACAATCAAGGAAGCAATGATCTAGGGGGAGACATTGACAATGAACAAAATGAAGTGCAAGCAACTTCACAAGTTCCTCACCCAAGAGTACATCAGAGTATACAAAGAGATTATCTAGTCAACAACATCATTCGAGACATTGCTAAGGGAGTAACAACTATATCTCGCATAGCTAATTTCTATGAATATTACTCTTTTGTCTCTTTTCTGGAACCATACAGGGTAGAAGAAGCACTAAAGGATCAATATTGGGTGATTGCAATGCAAGAGGAGTTGAACAACTTCAAGAGAAATGAAGTGTGGGATCTTGTAGAAAGACCAAAGGCGAACATTGTAGGAACCAAATGGGTCTTTCGGAACAAGTAAGATGAACATGGAGTGGTAACAAGAAATATGGCACAACTTGTGGCAAAAGGTTACTTACAAGTCGAAGGTTTGGACTTCGACAAACTTTCGCTCCCATAGTTAGACTTGAGTTCGTTCGTATTTTGTTGACATATGCTACTCACCATAATTTTAAGCTGTATCAAATGGACGTCAAAAGTGCCTTCCTCAATAGTCCATTAAGGAGGAAGTGTACGTGGAGCAGCCACCAGGATTTGAAGATCAAGAGTACCCCAACCATGTGTATAAACTGCATAAGGCTCTCTATGGCCTCAAACAAGCTCCTCGAGCTTTGTATGAGTGTCTTAGAGATTTTCTAAATCAAAATGTTTTTAAAATTGGAAAAGCTGATTATAATTTGTTTACAAAACATTTTGATGATGATCTATTTGTATATCAAATCTATGTTGATGATATTATTTTTGGTTCTACTAGTAAGTCTTTTTGTGAAGAATTTAGCAAATTTATGACAGGCAGATTTGAGATGTCGATGATGGGCAAATTAAAGTTCTTCATGGGATTCCAAGTGAAGCGACTAAGAGAAGGAACCTTCATAAGCCAAACCAAGTACACACAGGACATCCTCAAGAAACTCAATATGGACAAAGCCAAGCCCATCAAGACACCCATGTCAACTAATAGACGTCTCGATCTCAACAAAGATGGTCCAAATGTTGATCAAAAGGTATATCGGTCTATGCTTGGTTCATTACTGTATTTATGTACATCTAGGCTAGATATCATGCTTAGTGTTTGTATGTGTGCAAGGTTTCAAGCCTCACCTAAAAAGTTCCACTAAATAGCTGTAAAAAGAATTTTAAGATACCCTACGCACACACCTAACTTGGGCCTTTGGTATCCCAAAAGATCCAAGTTTAACTTAATAGGATATTTTGATGCCGACTATGCAGGATGCAACGTCGATAGAAAGAGCACGTCGGGGACTTGCCAATTTCTTGGCAGATCCTTAGTTTCATGGTCATCTAAAAATCAAAACTCCATTGCTCTTTCCACAGCCAAAGCGGAGTATGTTGCAGCCGGTAGTTGTTGCGCACAACTACTTTGGATGCGACAAACTCTAAGGGATTATGGTTACAATCTGAACCACATTCCACTCTTATGTGATAATGAAAGTGCTATAAAAACTGCACACAACCCAGTAGAGCACTCAAGAACTAAGCACATAGATATTCGTCATCATTTCTTAAGAGATCATTCATTAAAAAGTGACATAGTAATTTCACATGTTAGGACTGAAAAACAACTTCCAGACATTTTCACCACGTCATTAGATGAAAAGAGATTTTGTGAGCTAAGAAATGAACTAAATATACTTGACTCTCGAAATGTGGCTTGAAACACTGCATACATGGTCGTGATTTCAAAATTTACTCATTTTTGCAAAAAATTGCCCCTTATCTTGATTTTCTCTTGAAAACTATTTAAATTAGTGAATCTTGGTGAATTATGGCCATTGTATGATTGTTGATTGCTTACTCGTCATGTTCATCAAGATTATTTGTGAAATGATGTCCTTTAGATCACAATTAGTTCAAACTCCAAAAATCAATTTGTTCCATTATGTCCTGTCCACCTAACCTGGACTAGTCCGGCATCAGCACCGGACTAGTCCGTTGTCTCAGACTAGTTAGGCCCTAGTCCGGCATACTGGACTTGTCCGGTCCATATCAGACTAGTTTGTATTTATCGGGCTTAACCCTAGCCCACTGCCAGGACTTCATCTTCCTCCTTTCATAATCGTTTTTGCTCTCTCTCCTCAAGCTTGAGCTCTCAAGGTGATTTTTGCATCTACCATCAAAATCCAAGATTTGTCCACGGAAAATCTTCTCCTCCGCGCGAAGCTTCCCCACTCCGGACTAATTCGGACCTCACTCCGCGCCTCCTCTTCGAATCGTTGATTTTTCGGTAAAATCTCACTCAACCCTAGTTCTCACCTTTTCTCCAATCTTGCTTATTTTTTCTTGATTCCTAGGGCATAAAATACCTTTCTAGAAGGATTCCTATTGTATTCCTACTCGTTGTGCATCATTCGAGCTAGATTTGTTGAAAATAGGAAGTTAGGGTTCATACGTTAGTCCAGACTAGTCTGGTGTTCTAGTGCGGACAAGTTCGGTACTCCAGACAAGTCCGTACTCTGAACACGGACAAGTCCAGTACCCTGACAATTTGAACATCTGAATTCTTATTTTCACATAGTCTACAATCAATTCTTATCAATCCTTGAATTCCTCTGTCAGGCACGATGTCGTCAGCTTCAGAAGACAGCTCATTTGATTATGACAAAGAGCGTGACTGTGCAAGAGTGCAAAGAGCCAAAGAGAGAGTCATGAAGAAGAGGCACGACCACAATGTTCACTCCTCTCCTCCCGACGATTCTCTTCCTAAGAAGAGAAGAGTGGTAGTGAAGAAACCTCTAAGCAAGGAAGGTGTTGGAATCTCATCAGCACAGAGAAGCCTCAACAAAAGCAAATGACTGGCTAGTGGTCCTATTGGTCCGTCGAAGATGAAGGCTCCTATTCACCGCAACAGGCAACCCTCAAGTGAGGATTTTTTTGTAAAAGGGAATGAATTGGCTGACAAATACAGGAAGATTGAAGTCTATGAGCAGCCTAAACAGTCAGCTGACCCAAGATTGGAGCAACTTTCATGTTGACTATTATGAGCATGTTTACATGAAGATGAGGAACCCAATGATTATAAGTTAGTGGGTCAATATCACCTACCTCCAATCCAAGAAGTGTCAAGCCTATCAAGAGGTCCTGGAGGCATTGGAGAGACAT
The DNA here is from genome assembly GCA_036927565.1 of Tuctoria greenei. Lineage (NCBI taxonomy): Eukaryota > Viridiplantae > Streptophyta > Magnoliopsida > Poales > Poaceae > Tuctoria > Tuctoria greenei. The sequence continues at coordinate 146,516,023 of JAYESD010000011.1, forward strand.
GGGTTGAAGGATCTCATATCCTTGTAGTGGGACTCGAACAATGAGGTTATAACTCAGTTTTAGTCCACTCTCTACTTCGCCCGTGATGATGGGGACAAGATGATATGGATGACACATGGATCAAAGTACAGTGTCACTTATGAGGAATTTGCCAGGATACTTCATCTTGAAGATACCTTGGAAAATGATCTCATTATTCATAACTTGAAGCCTCTGGAGAAAGATAAGCTAGATTTCCTCTATGATACAAGAATCCCTTACAAGTATCCAACTACCAAGTATTTGAAGTCATTCTTTGCAATTCTGAACGGAACTTTGAGGAAAACCATAGCTCCCAAGGAAAAAGATGCAGGAACCATCCAGGAGACTCTAAGGACCTTGATGAAAGTGATAAGAAAGAGAAGGACTTTCAATGTCTTTGAATACATCTACAATGACATTGTGAACATTGCCATTACTCCAAACAGGTTCTGTGGCTATGCACCTTACATTATATACATGATTGAGAAGGTGATAGGACTTGAGTTTGTCAAAGATGTTCCCCACACAGGCCTCTAGCCCTAGAAGCCTACAGTATACACTGTTCCCTCCGCTCCTACCTCACTTGCAGTGGAACAGAGATCTAAGCAAGCTCATGAAGGCATAAGGACTCAAGCTGCTACTCCTACTCCTCCACCCTATAGAGAATCATCTAGTAGTTTGCTGAAAATGCTTTCCACTATCTTTGCATCCTGCCGCAAAGTGGAAATTAAGCAGCATAAGAAAAGTCTAGCTAGGAAGAGACATCAAAGATATGTGAAGACCAACATCAAAGCTATCTGTGAGAAGCTAAACATTGAGCCAGTGGGGTCACCTCAGATTTCAGAAGATTCTGAATAGGATTTCACTGAAATGGCACCCCTCTCAGAGCAAGAATTGGCTTCATTTGGACTAGCTAGCATCTCCGCTCCTCCTCCTCAGCAAGCACCTGAAGATGAAGAAGATGATGAAGATATAACCGAGGGTGAGAGAGGCAGTGGCGATGAGTGATTCCCCTCGATTTTCCCTTTTTGGTGCCTTGATGCCAAAGGGGGAGAGATTGAGACTAGTAGCATATTTTGTAGCCTTAAGGACTTGTGATCGAGGACATGTATCTTAATTTCAAATTATTGTAATCTCTTTTGGATGTGCCTACTTTACTTAATGTGTGATGCATAGTTTAATGTTAATGTGATGATTGCTGCTATAATTGTTATGTTCTAATCATTTGCTCATCACATCATTTGATCACACACTCTATAGGCACCCCACCATAAAGAGTGCATATTTGTGAGAAGCTGTTATTACTCATTTGTCATTCTCATATATGCACACTTTATGAAAATCAATTTTTACTATTAATTGTGAAATCTCAATTGGTTGTCATCAATCACCAAAAAAGGGGAGATTGAAAGTGCATCTAGGCATTCCCTTGTGGGTTTTGGACGATTGATGACAAACAAATGAGATCCTAATGAACTTGTTGAGATGAATGCAGGTTAAAGCAAATGAGATAGTTTGGTGCACTCAAAAAGTGAAAAATGAAGTGATGAAGAAAAAGAAAAGCCCAATTGATGAATGAAGCGCAAAGTAGACTTAATTGTATAGGATGTGTGTGAGAGACACATCCCAAGAACTCAAGTCTTTGCGAAGGGGTAAGGGCTTAAAATCAACCTTAAAATTCACTGAGGACCAGACTAGTCCGTTCATGGACCGGACTAGTCCATTCAACTTTCTGATGTCTCACTTCACAGTGCACTGGACTAGTCCGTTCATGGATCGGACTTGTTCGTTCAACTCTTTGGAATCTCACTTCACAGTCCACCGGACTAGTCCGTTCATGGACCGGACTAGTCCATTAATCTTTCTGATGTTCCATAACACTATGCTTCGGACAAGTTTGTTCATGGATCGTACTAGTATGAGAAACTCTCTGAAGTTTCATAACACTATGCACCGGACAAGTTCGTTCATGGACTGGACTAGTCCGAGAAACTTTCTGATGTTCCAATTTACAGGGCACCGGACATGTCTGGACTCCTACCAGACTAGTCTGGTATACCTCACACAAATTAGGGTTTCTAGTGTGCTGCACATACCACACGGATTTCACACAGCACACCGAACAAGTCTGGTCCCCAGTACGGACTAGTCCGGCCGTCAGGATCCCTAATGGTAACATTTTTGGAAACACTATAAATAGGACATCCACGACCCCACAAACACAACTCTTGCATCCTACTGTCAAGAACTAAAACCCTGGCGCCACCACCCGTCCCAAGAGCACAAAAACACATCTCCCCACACATCTAAGATCCTCAAAAGTGAAATTCATTGAGTATTCAGATTTGGGACTGGGAGATCGTTGTCTATGCATTATTGAGCTCTTGGGGTTTGATGTCTTTACACTCTTGCATTACTTATAATCATTTTTGAGTGTATTATATCATTTTTCTGCTGTAGTTCTTTTGGTAGCCCTCAACATGTGAGGTTCCCCATCAACTCGGTGATTACCCGTGATAGTGGAATCAAGTCGGCCTTGTGTGGTGACTTGATGAGGGAAAGAGTTTGAAGAGACCCGACCCTGTGTGGGACTCCTCAACAAGGACGTAGATCTCTTTGGTGAGATTGAACCTCAATAAAAATTTGTGTCCTGTGTGCTCATTTAGTTTTGCAAGTATCATTACTTAGGGCACTAAGTTGATCAACCTTGTGATTTGAATTACATTGTATTCCACGTGTAATATTGCAATACTAATTGTTCAATCGAGTAATTTCAATAGTTGTTCAGTTTCTGCTGCTATAACATTTACAAATTCTGCATCAACACTTGATTAACTCACAACACATCAACACACCGGACTAGTCCACTACAACACCGAACAAGTCCGGTCCCTCAGGTTTTTGACAATTTGATTAAGTGTGCAGGAAGTTTTGAAAGCCTATTGACCACCCCCTCTAGGTCAAATTCACGCACTCACTGGTGAGTAACTTGGATTTTGCCTCACTTCTGACTATTTTCACGAACTATTCAAACATGCACTTCTAGCCTAAGTTTTTAATGGTGGATTGACTTCTAGTAGACAACAACATCATAGATAACAACATGTACCTCATTCATAGCATACAATAAATGTTTTGGCACTGTAGTCAAGTAATAGTGATCCCATACCATTTCCATATTTGTTCAAATGTGTAACTTGATCAAGTACCATACAAGGTACTTGTGAGACCTATGTGTTCTGAATACATTGGCTATTTCGAAAAAAGTTTTGAGTATTGCCAAAACACCCTTTTAGATAGGTCCGACATGTTTTGGGTAGCTCCGGCAAGGTCCGACATGTTTTGGATAGCTCCGGCAAGGTCCGACGATAGGTCCAGCATGCTTTGGCTAGGTCCTACGTGAGGTCCGACAAAGTTTGACTAGGTCCGGCACAAGGTCAGATCAGTTTTGGCTCGGCGCAAGGTCCAGTTAGCTTTGGCAAGGTCCGGCACAAGGTCCGGTTAGTTTTGGCAAGATCTGGTGCAAGATCGATGTGGTTCTTCTTTTAATTTGTAATGTTTCAAACTTGCTTTATGCTTATGGTAAGGTTTTCTTAGTATTCATTTGCTAAGTTTTTGGTGTGTTTTGGTGGTTTAGGCTGGTATTATCTTGTAATGGTTTGCAACATCTTATGTGAGGTGCTCACGTAAGGTGTTGTGTTTTTCGGACTTGTGGTCGGAAAAATTTGTTGTTTGTTCATATGCGGGTGTTGCTTGAGGTCAAGACATGGCTGAGGACGGGTTCCATTGAACTATTCTTAGGAAGAAGATGAGGTTCAACAACCAAGTTCGGGAGGAATTGTGGTTGAGTTGATCGGGGGGTCACACAACATGTTTGGATCAAGAACAATGCATATGAAGGTATCATGGACGTTTTTGGAAGGTGTTTGCTCGTGTGCAAGGAGTGCATGGACGTGGCAACATGGTTCCAAGGTGTTATGAAAAGAAGTGGACGTAAAGAATTGGTCGAAAAGGTCCAACCGGCTGGTTTATGCGTCAGGCTGCGGCTGAGGTGGTTATGGTCCGTTTATGGAAAGTTTCGAGTTTGTTTTGGTTAGATTTCGTGTGGGTCATGAAGTTTAGTTGTTTTAGGAATGTTTAGGACGTTCCTAAGGTGTTTGGAAGTCTTAAGATTGTTTCTATCTGCGTATGGAAGAGTCTTGAGCAGTTATGGAAAAGTGTCGGTTGAAACTGAGTAGGATTAGAGTTCTAGTTTGGATTGGGTTGACCTTAGGACTGGTTATATAAGCAAAGGAGGCGAGAGCTTGTGGCGACACTACTTTGGGCTGTTCCTCTTGTGTTTTGATCAGTAAATTTCATAGTTTAGAGGAGCTTTTCTGCCTTTTTCGTCCGACTTGTTTCAGACAATTTTTTCTCGTCGAGTTTCTGCGCAACACTATGTTGTGTTGGTGTTTTTATCATAACTCGAGTTTTACAGATCCAATTGATGTGATTCTTTTTGGGTTGTCTTCACAACTTGATTATATATAATATGTGAAAATTTCAAGGTCATTAATGTTTGTTTTTTCTGATCTACACGAGTTTCTTTGCAGTGTTGCAGATCTGGTTTTTACTCGGGTAGAACAGATTGACCCTTGTTCGATCTTTCAATCATAACTTGAGTTTTTCTTGACGGTTTCTCATGATTATTTTTGTGGAATTGTGACTTGATTATTCACAATCTATACCATTTTTGTCACAGTTGAACACGTTTAGATTAGTCGCACATATTGATTCTTTATCAGATTGTTTTTATGTCGAGGGGTTTTTGTTGCTTCCGCTGAAAAAAAATTTATCTATCATTCACACCTCCTCTGGTAGCTTTTCAGGTGCTCTTCGATCCTAGAATTGGTATTAGAGTCACGGTGCTCTAATCATCATGGATAAATACTCGGTAAAACCTTGTGTGTTTAGTGGCATCGATTTTCAGGTTTGGAAGGCACGTATGGAGGCTTTCATCTAGGCGCAAGGCTTCGCAATATAGGAAAGGTGTACAAGCCTTACGACGTGCCGCCAAGCAATCAAGCTATAGCTACAAACATGAGAGATGTCAACAACAACAAGGCTCGGAACTTGATAATACAAGGGTTAACTCAAAAGCGGCTTCGACCGTGTTGCACACCTCCGATCTGCGTACGATGTGTGGAAAGCACTTTGTGACTACCACGAAGGATCCAACACAATCAAGGAGGTAAGGCAAGACATTTTCAAAAAGGATTACATGCGTTTTGAGACACAATCAGGTGAGTCTATCGATGGTTTATTTGCTCGCTTTAATAAAATTATCAGCAACTTGCGTAGTGTCAATGTTAATTTTTCAAATGCCAAGAATGCTAGGCAATTACTAAGTGCATTAGACATATCAATTTGGGAGATGAAAGTTACATCTATTCATAAATATACTATCATGAGTACAATCACTTTAGATGTTCTATATTCTAAATTGAAAGCTTATGAAATTCACATAATCTCACGAAAGAACCCCAAAAAGTCTCTTGCATTTGTTTCTCAATGTGACATGCCTAGCTCTAGCCAATCTTCATCTTGTAGTACACTTGCTTTGTTGTCCTCTCTAACCCTTGAACAGATTGAAGAGTTTTGAGAAGAAGAGCTAGCACTTCTCTCTACTCGATTCTCAAAAGCATTGCAAAATATGTGAACTCGAAGAAGAGGGAGTGGTGGTTCTCAATGATGCTTCGAATGCGGTGAGGTTGGACATTTTCGTACAAATTATCCTAACCTTTCAGATTCTACTCCCCGTAATGAGAAGCAAACAAAATTCAAGTCCTCCTTTGCAAACAACAACAACAAGAGGAAGAAGAAGGGTTTTACAGGTCGCCAACTGGTAAATAGTTTTGTCTTCCGGCGCTTCTAGAACTTGGCTCGAGCGATGGAGACATCAGAAGTGATGAAGATGAAGAGAATTTGGCAAATATGTGCTTCATGGCGGGCAACTCAAGATCAAGTATGGACAAGGCAGAATACAACAGCGACGATGAAGAGGTATGTCCCACTTGCGAATAAATGTGTGATGCTATTTCTCGTGCCACTGTCATTCTTAAGAAAAAAGACAAGACTGAGGGACAATGCTGTTAAAATTGAATCACTAGAATCTGAAATTAATTGTTTGAAATCTTTGATTCCTAGTGATGATTCTTGTTCCTCATGTGGGCTTATTTTTAACATGTCTTGTTTTGAAAGATTTTTTAAAGCTGATTTTTAAAGCTTATATTTTTCGCATTGTAGACTTGGTCACTTAGGCTTTGATCATGTCACGCGTGTTAGTGCTCTTGATCTCATACGTGGGCTTCCTAAGCTTAAAGGGGACAAAGAAATTGTGTGCTCTTCTTGTAGACATACTTAGATGGTTGCAGGTTCACATGCTCCTCTCACAATGACCATGACAACTGAACCGGGACAACTTTTGCACCTTAACACTATAAGTCCTTCACGTGTTCAATCTTTTGGAGGTAAATGGTAAGTTCTTGTGATTGTTGATGATTTTGTATATATTTTTGGGTTTACTTTAAGGCATCTAACAATGAAGCTTTTAGTCACTTTAGAACTTTATTTCTTAGATAATCAATTGATCACATAGGATCTTTAAAGGAATTAGAAGTGATAATGGAATAGAATTTAAAAATCAATCTTTTGATCACTTTTGTGCTGAAAAAGGAATAGATCATTAATTTTCTTCACTATATGTACCTCAATAAAACGGTGTTGTAGAGAGAAAGAATAGAACCTTAGTTGTGGCTAGGACTATGCTTGATGAATATCAAACTCATAGAAAATTTTGGGCAGATGCAATGGCAACCGCTTGTTATGTCTCAAATTGTGTTTTCTTGCGTGCTAAGCTAGGTAAAACACCATATAAACTTCGGTTTGGACATAGGCATAGTGTCACACACTTTCGGGTCTTTGGTTGTAAATGCTTTATTAAGAAACATGATAATCTTGTTAAATTTTAACCTAGATCTGTTGATGGCGTGTTTCCTGGTTATCCATCTCATACTAGAGGATGCCGCGTGTTTTTACTTGATACTAACAAAATTGTGGAGACTTGTGAGGTTTCTTTTGATGAAGCTAGCTCAGGTAATAGCTCTAATATTGTAGGTCCATATACATATCCGCAGAAGGAGAGTATTTTCATCGAAGAAGACAAAGAAGTGGTGCAGCTACCTGAAAATTCAGAAGCAAATGACGTTGATCACGCTGCTGATTTTGCACCACTACCAGGACCAACAACTACTGCAGCTAGTACAGATCGTCTTCAAGTCACAAGTTCTTTATCTGTGATGAACATGAAGAAGAAGGAGCTTGTGAAGTGTCTACTCCCCTCCGCATCCTCAAAATTCATCCTCCACAACAAATCATTGGAAGCTTGCATGAACGAGTTACACGGTCTAGGTTTTGCGATCCAAACTCTCACGCTCATTATGCTTTTGTTGCTTATTTTGAACCCAAAGATATATCACACACACTCCCTAATGAATCTTGGATTATTGCCATGCAACAAGAGTTAGAAAATTTCGAATGAAATATTGTTTAGAAACTTGTATCAACACCTCAAGGTCACACTTTAATTGGAACTAAATGGGTGTTTAAAAATAAACAAAATGAGGATGGGGTTGTGGTTAGGAATAAGGCTAGGTTGGTTGCTCAAGGTTTCACACAAGTTGAAGATCTAGATGTTGATGAAACTTTTGCTCCTGTTGCTAGATTAGAAGCTATAAGAATATTGTTAGCTTTTGCTGCATCTAAAGGTTTCAAGTTGTATAAAATGGATGTTAAAAGTGCTTTTCTTAATGGCTACATAGATGAGGAGGTTTATGTCAAGCAACCACCAGGTTTTGAAAATCCAGATTTTATTAATCATGTTTACAAACTGTCTAAAACCTTATACGGTCTTAAACAAGCCCCTAGAGCATGGTATGATAGGTTAAAAACATTCTTACTTGAAAAGGGGTTTACCATGGGCAAGGTTGATAAAACTCTTTTTGTGCTTAAGCATGCCAATGACTCATTATTCATTCAAGTGTATGTGGATGATATTATTTTTAGTTGTGCTTCTCATGATCTTGTGTCCAAGTTTTCAGCTATGATGAGTTCAGAATTTGAGATGAGTATGATGGGAGAACTCACGTACTTTTTGGGGCTGCAAATCAAGCAAACCAAGGAGGGTACCTTTGTGCATCAAACGAAGTATACAAGAGACCTTCATAAGTGCTTCAACATGGACAAAAGCAAGACTCTTCGGACAACAATGGGTACAAAGACAACACTTGAACTTGATAAAGATGGTGACCCGATCGATCAAAAAGAATATAGAAGTATGATTGGATCACTTTTGTACCTTACGACATCAAGACCGGAAATACAGTTCAGTGTATGTCTTTGTGCACAACTTCAAGCTTCCCCACGTGCTTCACATCGTCAAGCCGTCAAAGAATTCTCAGGTACTTACATGGAACTCAAGAATTTGACATTTTTCTTCCTTCTTCCTCAACCGTTACTTTGAAAGCTTTTTCGGATGCTGGTTTTGGGGGTTGTATGATTGATAGGAAAAGTACTTTGGGTGCTTGTCATTTTCTTGTAATTTACTTGTTGCTTGGTCCTCTAGAAAACAAAGTTCAATTGCACAATCCACAGCTAAATCTGAATATGTAGCTGCTGCTAGCACTTGTTCACAAATTCTTTGGATTTTTCAAACTCTTAAGGACTATAGCATTGATTTATATAGTGTTCCACTGTTTTGTGATAACACTAGTGTAATTTGCGTTGCTAAAGACCCCGTGCAACATTCTAGAACAAAGCCCATTGACATTGGGTATCACTTTCTCCGTGATAATATTGAAAAGGGAAACATTGTTCTTCACCATGTCGATACCGAACAACAATTGGCTGATATTTTCACAAAACCTTTGGATTTCACTCGTTTTTGTTACATTCATAGTGAAATAGGGGTTATGCATCCACATTGCTTAAATTGAGGGGGAGTTTTGAAACTTTAGAAGTCTATATGTGAATATGAATTTAAAATAATAGGAGCATAGTATTTCATACATATATGACTTTGTGATTCATTTTTACATGTTGAAAGTTCTTACTACATTACTCGTGTTATACATTTTGTAGTTTTTGCCTGACTAGTAATTGGAATAATTACTTACACTAAATCTGGTCATGATCAAATTTTCTTGTTGTTTTGAACTTGTTGCATGCTCACAAGTGCTTTTAATAATGAAAAATTAATCAATCAACTATCCAAATGTTGAGCTTTTATAATCAAATAGAAAAGTGAAGAAAAGATCAAGAGAATATGCATGCATTGCACTAGGTGGCTTATCATTGCACTTAGATATGAACTTGGAAGAAGTTGTGTATGAGTACAACCATGTCCTTAAGCTTCTGATTGTCAAATGACATAGGCTTGGCTTGGTTTGTTAGAATAAGGCTGATGCGGCATATAATCTCTTGCAAATGTCATATGATCAAATATTGTGCCCTAAAAGAAAATAAAAATGCAGCAACAAGTGTTATGCTTTCAGGTTTTGAAAAAGTTAAGTTTGTGAGATCACGACTTGCCTAAATTGAAAATTCACTTGATCTCTAGCATAGATTACACTACTTTATGTATCTTATTGATGTGATAGTGTAAATTACTTGATAGTATGACTTGGATGAGCTTTGTTTTATATGTATATGTTATAATATGCTCATAACTATTGAAATTTATCTTTTGAACCATGCTGAATACATTGTCAAAGGGGGAGAAATATGTATAGAGGGAGAAATATTTGTTCTTGAAATTTCTTTCTCATTTGATTTTCATCAAGGGGAGAAAATTGTTTTCAAAACTTTTCATGTGAATGAGCCAATGTTCGGATTCTAAATGGTGTTGCCAATGCATTCATCAAGGGGGAGATTGTGAGACCTATGTGTGTTGAATACATTGGCTATTTCGATAACAGTTTTGAATATTGCCGAAACACCCTTTTCAAATAGGTTTGACATGTTTTGGGTAGCTCCGGCGAGGTCCGACAATAGGTTCGACATGTTTTGGATGGCTCCGGCAAGGTACGATGATAGGTCAAGCATGCTTTGGCTAGGTCTAGCGTAAGGTCCAATTAGCTTTGGCAAGGTCCGGCGCAAGATCCGTTAGCTTTGGCTAGGTCCGGCGCAACGTCTGGTTAGCTTTGGCAAGGTCCAGTGCAAGATCGCAGTGGTTCTCCTTTTTGTTTGCAATGTTTCAAAAAATTGCTTTCGCTTATGGTAAGGTTTGCTTAGTACTCATTTGCTATGTTTTTGGTGTGTTTTGGTGGTCTAGGCTGGTATTATCTTGCAATGGTTTGCAACATGCTTATGTGAGGTGCTCACGTAAGGTGTTGTGTTTTTTGGACTAACATGAGTCAAGTTGAGGACTTGTGCTCTGAAGAATTGGTTGTTTGTTCATGTGCAAGTGTTGCTTGTGGTAAAGACATGGCTGATGATAGGATCCATTGAACTAGTCTTAGGGAGAGGATGAGGCTCAACAACTATGTTCGGGAGGAATTGTGGTTGAGTTGATCGAGAGGTCACACAACATGTTTGGATCAAGAACAATGCATATAAAGGTATCATATATGTTGTTGGAAGGTGTTTGCATGTGTGCAAGGAGTGCATGGACGTAAAAACATGGTTCCAAGGCGTGATGAAGAGAAGTGGACGTAAAGAATTGGTCAGAAAGGTCCAACCGGCTGGTTTATGCCTCAAGCTGCGACTGAGGTGGTTATGGTTCGTTTATGAAAAGTTTCGAGTTTGTTTTGGTTAGATTGCATGTGGGTCACGAAGTTGAGTTGTTTTAGGAATGTTTAAGACGTTTCTAAGATGTTTAGAAGTCTTAAGATTGCTTCTATCTGCGTATGGAAGAGTCTTGAGCAGTTATGGAATGTTTCGGTTGAAACTGAGTAGGATTATAGTCCTAGTTTGGATTGGGTTGGCCTTAGGGCTGGTTATATAAGCAAGGGAGGTCAGAGATCATAGCGAGACAACTTTGGGATGTTCCTCTTGTATTTTGATCAATAAAATTCATAGTTTAGAGGAGCTTTTGTGCCTTGTTCATATGACTTGTTTCAGACAAGTTTTTCTCGTCGAGTTTCTGCATGGCACTATGTTGCTTCGATGTTTTTATCATAACTCAAGTTTTACAGATCCAATTCACATGAATCTTTTTGGCTTGTCATTAGAACTTTATTATCTATCATCTGTAAAAGTTTCACGGTCATTGGATTTGTGGTTTCTGATCTACACGAGTGTCTTTGCAGTGTTGCAAATCTAGTTTTTACTCGGGTAGAACAGATTGATCCTTATTCGATCTTTCGATCATAACTTGAGTTGTTCTTGACGGTTTCTCGTGATTCTTGTTGTGGCATGTTCGTGACTTGATTCTTCACAATCTATACCATTTTTGTCACAGTTGAACATGTTTAGATTAGTCACATATATTGATATTTTATCAGATTGTTTTTTTTTTGCCGAGCGGTTTTTGTTGCTTCCGCTAAAAAAGTTTTTATCTACCATTTACCCCCCCCTCTGGTAGCTTTTCACGTGCTCTTCGATCCTACAGTACTAGAGAATTATATATGCTTCAATGTGTGAGTTATACATTTGTTTGTGTATGTTTCTAGAGTTAGATAAGTAATTGTAAATTATCAATAGTATATGGATCATTTGCCAAATAAATTGTTGCTATCGATAATATGATGTCGCTCCACTTACATTGATAGGGCGGTTGGTGAGGCATATAAGTAGTTGGATGGAGCGGTATGCGATGCAGTTGAAAGCAGAAGCGGAGGAAGAAGGGACGATAGTAGCAGTCACTTTTGGTCTCTGTTGAGACTAACTCCAACAGCGGCCCTATATGCCAGCCCAAACTCATCTTAGGTCTTAAAAGGAGCAACCCAAAAAGCTTCAACAAGTGACCTATACCACAGAACCAATTTTGGGATGCTCTTCACTGATGACTAAAAAAAGGGCAACCCACTCCAGTTGTCGCCATGCACCCCCCTCCCTTCCTCCTTTGCTTCTCTTGCACCATCGCCCACTCTAATGCGACTCCACCACCCCCCCCCCCCTTCCCTTCCCCCCCAGGTGCACGTTCGACTTCATCTGCCCTGCCACCACCTTCTAACGTGCAGTGGCGATGATGGAGAGCGTGCGAAGGTGGTTATGGCCTCTTACCCCTCATTGCCTTGCTCCGCCACATAGATGGAGTGCTACCCCTCATGGTAGTAGAAGAATCTTCTAGAGCAGTGTCAGTGATAGTGGGTCTTGTGTGAGGAACATGAAGGCCGCCTTGGTCACGCGGCATAATGGGTATCCGCATACCTACGGTGCAAACGTACATGCACTAGAGCAGCTCTTCATCCATCATAGCATGCCACACGTAAGCAGGGGGTGGGGGAATCCCTCACCGGCTCAATCGTGGCATAACCTCCAGCTCAAGCGTGCCAGATCGAGGAGTAGCGCACACCATATCAGAGGGTTCAGTTAGGACGGCAGTGGTTGAGTTGGTGCAGATAGTGGACCGAGCGATGGTGGTGGGGCTTGGGGTGTGAAACATCACGTTTGCGCTCTGAGTAATGAGATAGGAGCAGGACACCATTGGAGAGCTTGCCGCCCATCCACCTCCATCGCGATAAGTATCTCCATCAAGTCGTCTTCCATGATGGTGCTTGATGCAGGAGAAAGAATCAAAATTGGAATGGAATGAGAGCGCGGCGAGGAGATGCAAACAATGGTCGGTGGGAGGGAACAAGTGACAGTTGGAAAGAACCTAAAAATAGGCTTACTGTTGTACAATTATGCCCGAGGAGAACAAAAAAGTGTGCTCAAGTAGACCAAAAAGACAAATGAGTCTCCAATTTTAGTTTTAGAACATGAGTGAGCAACGACCAAAATGATTTTTGTAGGATCAAATAGCACGTGAAAAACTAGCAGAGGGGGTGAATGGTAGATTAAAACTTTTTCAGCGAAAGCAACAAAAATCCCTCGGTAGAAAATCAATTTGTTAAGAAACCGTGTGTCAAACTGATCTAAACGTGTTTAACCATGAAAAAAATAGTAGATATTATATATGATCAAGTTACAAAGACACGACAACAAGAATCACGAAAAACCATCGAGAAAAACTCAAGTTATGACCGAAAGATCGAACAAAGATCAATCAGTCCTACCCGAGTAAAAACCAAATCTGCAACACTATAAAGAAACTCATGTAGCTCAAAAACAACAAATCCAATGATCGTGAAATATTCATAGATGATAGATAATCAAGTTGTGAAGACAATTAAAAAAGAATCAAGTCCATTGGATCTGTAATACTTCAGTTATGATAAAAACATCGAAGCAACGTAGTGCTGTGCAGAAACTCGACTAGAAAACTTGTCTGAAACAAATCGAATGAACAAGGAATAAAAGCTCCTCTAAACTACGAATTTTATTGATCAAAACACAAGAGGAACAGCCCTAAAGTCATCTTACCATGAGCTCTGGCCTTCCTAGCTTATATAATCAGCCCTAAGGCCAACCCAATTCTAACTAGGACTCTAATCCTACTCAGTTTCAACCAAAACGTTCTATAACTGCTCAAGACTTTTCTATACACGGATAGAAGCAATATTAAGACTTTCAAACACCTTAGGAATGTCCTAAACATTCCTAAAACAACTCAACTTTGTGACCTATACGAAATCTAACGAAAACAACTCAAAACCTTACATAAACGAACCAAAACCACATCAGTTGCAGCCTGAGGCATAATCCAGCCGGTTGAACCTTTCCGACCAATTCTTTATGTCCACTTCTCTTCATCACGCCTTGGAACCATGTTTTCACATCCATGCACTCCTTGCACTCGTGCAAACACCTTCCAACAACGTTCACGATCCCTTCATATGCATTGTTCTTGACCCAAACATGTTGCACGACCTCCTGATCAACTCAACCATAATTCCTTCCGAACTTGGTTGTTGAACCTCATCTTCTCTCTAAGACTAGTTCAATGGATCTCGTCACCAGCCATGTCTCGACCTCAAGCAACACCTGCACATGAGTAAAAAACCAATCTTTGCGAGCTCAAGTCCTCGACTTGACTCTCGTTAGTCCGAAAAACATAACACCTTGCGTGAGCACCTCACATAAGCATGTTGCAAACCATAGAAAATGATATCATCCATAACGACCAAAACACACCAAAAACTTAGCAACTAAATACTAAGCAATCCTTCCCATAAGTCAAAAAGCAAGTTAGAAACATTATGAGTTAAAACAGAGCAAAACAGAGCAATCAAACTCAATATGAAAACTCTGAGTGTGTATCGGGATGTATCGTGGTGTATCGATGTAAGCTTTAAAATTTTAAATGTAAATCTTCACTTTTATTCTAATTGCCCATGTATTCAGCACACATAGGTCTCACAATCTCCCCATTGATGAATGCATTGGCAACACCACTTAGAATCTGAACATTGGCTTATCACAAGAAAAGTTTTAAAAGCAAATTTCTTCATATTTTTGAAAATAAAATATCAAATGAGAAAACCATTTCAAAAAATAAATTCTCCTCTTGAGAAGAATAAAACTCATGAATGTGCGGTGTGTGACATATTCCTCCTCCTATACATATTTCTCCCCCTTTGACAATGTATTCAGAAAGATTCAAATGACAACTTTCAATTTTTATGAGCATATTATAACATAAACATATAAAACAAAGCTCATTAAAGTCATACTATCAAGTAACTTATACTATCACATCAATGAGATACATAAAGTAGTGTAAGCCATGCTAGAGATCAAGTGTAATTTTCAACTTAAGCAAGTCATGATCTCACAAAATTAAGTATTTCAAGTCCTGAAAGCATGACACTTGTTGTTGTATTTTTCATTTTTCAATATCATTTAAAGCACAAATTCTGATGATATAATATTTGCAAGAGATTATATGCCGCATCTGCCTTATTGTAACCAACTAACCAAGCCTATGTCATTTACAATCAGAAGCTTAAGGACATAATTTTAGTCATACACAACTTCTTCCAAGTTCATATCTAAGTGCAATGATAAGCCATCTCAAAATAAGTGCGATGAATGTACATTCTCTTGATCTTTTCTCATTTTTTATTTGATCATAAAAGATCAAAATGTGGATAGTTGATTGATTAATGTTTTATTATTAAAAGAACTTGTGAGCATGCAACAAGTTTAAAACAACAAGAAAGTTTGATCATGACCAGATTTAGTGTAAGTAATCATTCCAGTTACTAGTCATGGCAAAAACTACAAAATGTATAACACGAGTAATGTAGTAAGAACTTTTAGCATGTAAAAGGAATCACAAAGTCATATATGTATGAAATACTACGCTCATATTATTTTAAATTCAGATTCACACATAGACTTCCCACATTTCAAAAACTCTCCCTCAATTTAAGTCATGAGGATGTATAACCCCTATTTCACTACGAATGAAACAAAAATGAGTGAAATTCAAAGGTTTTGTAAAAATGTCAGCCAATTTTGTTCAGTATCTACATGGTGAAGCACAATGTTTCCTTTTTCAATATTATCACGGAGAAAGTGATACCTAATATCAATGTGCTTTGTTCTAGAATGTTGCACGGGGTTTTTAGTAGTGCAAATGGCACTAGTATTATCACAAAATGGTGGAACACTATCTACATCAACCCCGTAGTCCTTAAGTGTTTGAACAATCCAAATAATTTGTGAGCAAGCGCTAGCAGCAGCTACATATTCAGATTCTGCCGTGGATTGTGCAACTGAAATTTGTTTTCTAGAGGACCAATCAACAAGTGAATTACCAAGAAAATGACAAGTACATGATGTATTTTTCCTATCAATCCTACATCCTCCAAAATCAGCATCCAAAAAAGCTTTCAAAGCAACGGTTGAGGAAGAAGGAAGAAAAATGCCAAATTCTTGAGTTCCATATAAGTACCTGAAAATTCTTTGCATGGCTTGATGATATGAAGCACGTGGGAAAGCTTGAAATCGTGCAAAAAGACATACGCAGAATTGAATGTCCGGTCTCGATGCCATGAGGTACAAAAGTGACCCGATCATACTTTGATATTCTTTTTGATCCATGGGTTCACCATCTTCATCGAGTTCAAGTGTTGTTGATGTTCCCATTGCTGTCCGAAAAGGCTTGCTTTTGTCCATGTTGAAGCGCCTTAGGAATTCTTTTGTATACTTCGTTTGATGCACAAAGGTTCACTTCTTGCTTTGCTTGATTTGCAGCCCCAAAGAGTACGTGTGTTCTCCCAACATACTCATCTAAAATTCTAAATTTATCATAGGTGAAAACTTGGACACAAGATCATGAAAAGCACAATCAAAGATAATATCATCCACATACGCTTGAACGAATAATGAGTCATTGCCATACTTAAGCACAAAAAGAGTTTTATCAACCTTGCCCATGGTAAACCCCTTTTCAAGTAAGAATGTTTTTAACCTATCATACCATGCTCTAGGGGCTTGTTTGAGACCGTACAAGGCTTTGGACAGTTTGTAAACATGATTAGGAAAATCTGGATTTTCCAAACCTGGTGGTTGCTTGACATAAACCTCATCATCTATGTAGCCATTAAGAAAAGCACTTTTAACACCTCTTTTATATAAATTGAATCCTCTAGATGCAGCAAATGCTAACAAAACTCTTATGACTTCTAATCTAGCAACAGAGGCAAAAGTTTCATCAAAATCTAGACCTTCAACTTGTGTGAAACCTTGAGCAACCAACCTAGCATTATTCCTAATCAAAACCCCATCCTCACTTTATTTATTTTTAAACACCCATTTAGTTACAATTAAGGTGTGACCTTGAGGTGAAGGCACAAGTTTCCAAACATTATTTCTTTCAAAAAATTTCTAACTCTTCTTGCATGGCAATAATCCAAGATTTATTAGTGAGTGCGTGTGATATATCTTTGGGTTCAAAAGAAGCAACAAAAGCAGAATGAGCATGAGAGTTTGGATCACAAGACCTGGACCGTGTGACTCGTTCGTGCAAGCTTCCAATGAGTTGTTGTGGAGGATGAATTTTGAGGGCGCGGAGGGGAGTAGACACTTCACAAGATCCTTCTTATTCATGTTCATCACAGATTGAATAACCTGTGGCTTGAGGATGATCTATACCAGCTGCAGTAGTTGTTGGTGCTTGTTGTGGTGCAAAATCAGTAGCATGAGCAATGTCATTTGCTTCCAAATTTTTGGGCAGCAGCATCACTTCTTCGTCTTCTTCGATGAAAATACTCTCCCCCTGCGGATATGAACCTGGACCTGTAATATTGGAGCTAGTACCTGGGCTAGCTTCATAAAAAGAAACGTCACAAGTCTCCACAATTTTGTTAGTGTCAAGTAAAAGCACACGGTAGCCTCTAGTATGAGATGGATAACCAAGAAACATGTCATCAACAGATCTAGCTTCAAATTTATCAAGATTATCATGTTTCTTAACAAAGCATTTGCAACCAAAGACCATAAAGTGTGTGACACTAGGCCTATGTCCAAACCGAAGCTCATATGGAGTTTTTCCTAGCTTAGCATGCAAGAAAACACGATTTGACACATAACAAACGGTTGCAATTGCATCTGCCCAAAATTTTCTAGGAGTTTGATATTCATCAAGCATAGTCCTATCCATCTCAACTAAGGTTCTGTTCTTTCTCTACAACATCGTTTTGTTGAGGTACATGTGGTGAGGAAAATTGATGATCTATTCCATTTTCAGCACAAAAGTGATCAAACGATTGATTTTTAAATTTGGTTCCATTATCACTTCTAATTGCTTTTAAAGATCTTAGGTGATCAATTGATAATCTACAAAATAAAGTTTTAAAATGAATAAAAGTTTCATTCTTAGATGCAATAAAGTAAAACTAAGAGTATCTAGAATAATCATCAACAGTCACAAGAATATACGATTTACCTCCAAAAAATTGAACATGTGAAGACCTATGGTCTCAAGGTGCAAAAGTTGTCCCATATCAGTTGTCATGGTAATTGTGGGAGGAGCATGTGAACCTGCAACTATCTTATCATGTCTACAAGAAGAGCACACAATTTCTTTGTCCCCTTTAAGCTTAGGTAGCCGACGTATGCGATCAAGAGCAGTAACACGTGTGAGATGATCAAGCCTACGTGACCAAGTCTACGATACCAAAAATATAAGTCTTTCGAATCATTAGCAACTAGACACCTATGCTTAGAGGATGACATATCAAAATAAGCTTTAAAAATTCTTCCAAACCGAGACATGTTAAAAATGAGCTCACTATTTGAATCTACAACCTTGCAGCAATTTTTAGTGAAGTTAATTTCTAGATTTTCATCTAGTAATTGTGAAACAGAAAGCAAGTTGTATTTCAAATTTTTGATAAGTGCCACATCTTTCAAGGTGTAGTGATTATTTAATCTAACTGAACCTTTAGCAATTATAGTAGTTGAAGAATTATTGGCAAAAGTAACATTCTCTACATGTGACACAAAAGAGAGGGAAGATAACCATTCTTTGTTATCGGTCATGTGGCGTGAGCAGCTTGAATCCACGATCCAAATGTTCTCCTTCCTCAAGTATGTAACCTACATAGAAGCACAATACGTCGATGACTCAATACTGGGGTTAGTCAAAAAAATATTTAGGAATCCAGTACTGAGTCATACGACGTCCAACAGAAATAACGCGCGAAAGCTGAGATAAAAAGGCAGGTTCATGAGCCCAAGTTTGAGGATTTTTGTACCCAACTACTGACCTATGAGGTCTTACATGTGTAGCACGAAAAACAGTAGGTTTGGGAGCAAACTTTGGATGTTTTCGACTCATTACAGCAGGTTGCATGTTCCTAACATTCGGTTTAGCACGTGCAGCAAATTATGCATGAGAGTTATGAGATCTAGCTTGCATTCTTTCCTTTTTCTCTTGTTTAGCTAGTCTATAACAAAAGTCTATGACATGACCTTCTATACCACATTAGGTACAATGAAATTTAACTTTTTGTTCATGTCTAGATGAGCAAGCAACATGATTATTAGAACTCGAATGAGACAACACTCCTGCAGATTTGAAAACCACTTCTTTTTGTTTAGGAATTGTTTGAATAAAACTACTTCATAATGACTTTATAATTTTAGGTGGATGTGCCTTAGCATAAGCATGAGAATCAAAACCTAAACCAGTTTTATCATTACAAGATTTAGAGGAATTCAGCAGCAAGTTCAAATTTTTATTCCCATTACAAAACCGCTCTAATATCCTATTCATGTCATCAAGTTTCTTAGACAAGACTAGGCAATTTTCACATGAAGTTTTTCCTTTTAGTTTGCAATTAGAACAACATTTAACTTTATGAGAATGTAAAGCATTGTTCAATATAGAAATCTCATTCAAACATCGTGTAGTTTCTTATCAAGATCATCACAAGTAGAACAATGCAAATCAATTGTGGAACAACAAGCATCTTTCAAATTTTTATCATTAAGTACAGGAAGCTTTTTGTTCTTTTCAACTTCCAACTCAAGTTTATCAAGTGTGGAGGTGTGTGTACTTCTTAGGGAGGACAATTGTTCATATATAAGCTCATATGAGGAACAAGAATCATCACTAGGAATCAAAGATTTCAAATGATTAATTTCATATTCTAGTTATTACATTTTAACAGCATTGTCCCTATGTTTTTTGTCCTTTTTCCTAAGTATAACAGTGGCACGAGAAATAGCATCACACATTTCTTCGCAAGTGGGACATACCATTTCATCATCATTGTTGTGTTCTGCCTCCTCCATACCTGATCTTAAGTTGCCCACCATGAAGCACAAGTTTGCCAAATTCTCTTCATCTTCGTCACTTCCGATGTCCAAATCGCTCGAGCCAAGTTCTTGAGGTGCGGAGATAAAAATGTTTACCAATTGGCGACCTGTAAAACCATTCTTATTCTTCTTATCATTTGCAGAGGAGTGCTTCATCCTTGTTTTCCTTTCATTATGAGAAGTAGTACCTGAAAGGTTAGGGCAATCCGTACGAAAATGTCCTATCTTACCACATTCGAAGCATCGTTGAGAACCGACACTTCCTCTCCTTCTAGTTCTCAAATTTTGTAATGCTTTTGAGACTCGAGTAAAAAGATGAGTGCAAGTTCCTCCTCTAGAAGTTCTTCAATCCGTTCCAGGGTTAGAAAGGACAGCAAAGCAAGTGCACCACCCAATGAAGATTGGCTAGAGCTAGGCGTGTCATGTTGTGAAACAAATGCAAGAGACTTGTTAGGATTCTTACATGAGATTATGTCAATTTCATGAATTTTTAACTTGGAATATAGCACATCTAATGTAAGTTTACTCATGTCAGTGGATTCATGAATAGATGTAATCTTCATCTCCATAATTGACATGTCTAATGCACTTAGTAATTGCCTAGCATTCTCGGCATCTAGAAAATTAACGTTGACACTACGCAAGTTGCTGAGAATTTTGTTAAAGCGAGCAAAGAGGTCATCAATTGACTCACTGGGTTGCATCTCGAAGTGCATGTATTCTTTCTTAAACATGTCTTGTATTACCTCCTTGATAGTGTTGGATACTTCATGATAATCACATAGAGCTTTCCAAATATCGTACATAGACCGGAGGTGCGCAACACTATCAAAGTCGCTTTGAGACAATCATTGTATGATAAAGTTTCACGCCTCGTTGTTGTCGACATCTTCCATGTTCGTAGCCATGACTTGATCGTTTGGTGGCACGTCGTATGGCGTGTACACCTTTTCCCATATTGTGAAGCCTTGCGCCTGGATGAAAGCCTCCATACGTGCCCTCCAAACCTGAAAATCATTACCATTGAACACACAAAGTTTTGCAGAGTATTTCTCTATGTTGATTAGTCAAAAACACGTGAAAATCACAGATATTAGAGTACCGTGGCTCTGATACCAATTCTAGGATCAAAGAGCACGTGAAAACTACTAGAGGGGGATGGATGGTAGATTAAAACTTTTTCAGCGAAAGCAACAAAACCCCTCGGCAGTCAATCTGTTAAGAAACCGTGTGTGCAACTGATATAAATGTGTTCAACCATGACAAAAATAGTATATATTATAGATAATCAAGTCACAAAGACACGACAATAAGAATCACAAAAAACCGTCAAGAAAAACTCAAGTTATGATCGAAAGATCGAACAAAGGTCAATCTGTCCTGCACGAGTAAAAATCAGATCTGCAACACTGCAAAAAAACTCGTGTAGATTAGAAACCACAAATCCAGTGATCTTGAATTTTCATAGATGATAGATACTCAAGTTTTAAAGACAAATCAAAAAGAATCACGTCAATTGGATCTGTAATACTTGAGTTATGATAAAAACACCAAAGCAACGTAGTGTTGTGTAGAAACTCAACGAGAAAAAACTTGTCTGAAACAAGTCCAATAAATAAGGCACAAAATCTCCTCTAAACTATGAATTTTATTGATCAAAACACAAGAAAAACAGCCTTAAATTCATCTTACCACGAGCTCTGGCCTCTCTTGCTTATATAACCAGTCCTAAGGCCAACCCAATCCTAACTAGGACTTTAATCCTACTCAGTTTGAACCGAGACTTTCCATAACTGCTCAAGACTCTTCTATACGCAGATAGAAGCAATCTTAAGACTTCCAAACGCCTTAGAAACGTCTTAAACATTCCTAAAACAACTCAACTTCGTGATCCATATGAAATCTAACCAAAACCATATCAGTCGCAGCCCGAGGCATAATCCAGTCGATTGGACCTTTCTGACCAATTCTTTACGTCCACTTCTCTTCATCATGCCTTGGAACCATATTGCCACGTCCATGCACTCCTTGCACTCATGCAAGCACCTTCCAACAACGTTCACGATCCCTTCATATGCATTGTTCTTGACCCAAACATGTTGCACATGAGTAAACAACCAATCTTTACAAGCCTAAGTCCTCGACCTGACTCTCGTTAGTCCGAAAAACACAACAACTTGCGTGAGCACCTCACATAAGCATGTTGGAAACCATAGAAAAATTATATCAGCCATAACCACTAAAACACATAAAAAACTTAGCAACTGAATACTGCTAAGCAATCTTTCCATAAGTTAAAAAGCAAGTTTGAAACATTGCGAGTTAAAACAGAGCAATCAAACTCAATATGAAAACTCTGAGTGTGTATCGGGGTGTATCGTGGTTTATTGGTGTAAGCTTTAAAACTTTGAATGAAAATCTTCAATTTTATTCTAATTGCCAATGTATTCAGTACTCATAGGTCTCACAAGTTTCGAGAATGGGCCACCTGTTGTTAGTCGTTTAGACTGCTACTCAAGACTAGGTTAGGTTTGGACTGCCATCTAGGTGCCTATAAGAGATAGCTTGAGTGGCATCGTAAGTCTTTGCAAGGCACTAGTTGTGACAACCGGCAACGACTGCACCATTTGTAGTGTGTTGTATATTATTCTTTTGGTTTTGCGCACATAATTCAGGGAGCATCCTCTTTTGAAGAAACTGCAATTGTCGCTCTATCTTGGGTTGCTTGCAATTCTGTTATTTACATGAAGCTACATTTCTGATTATATTGGCAATAAACCAAACAGCCCTTGTCCCCCTCATGCGCGACGGCTACAATTAACTGCTATTAATAGCCTAACACAGCAAACGAACACATTTTCTACCTTTACCTGTGATTCAGGGTACGTGAAAACAAAACATTTGCAACATTAAAGTTTTAAAGTTTTAAGTATTTTTTATCACATTAGGAATAGGGAAAAATGGTAATGAGTTCAAAAATCAGATGAGTCGTCCAATGGATAACAACCCATTCACCTCGGGTTGTGTGAAAAATTACCAAACAATAAAATTTGCGGACGGCTTCACTGACAATGATTTGCCCGGCCACGGGGGGATCATTGCTACATGGATCACTATTTAACTGATATCCCATTATACTTTTTTAATAAAGTAATAGTATTAAGAAAACAATCACTGCGGACACCCATCATCAGTCCATCCCTCGCCCGTACAGATCCTAGGCCCATATGTTGCTGGAAAAAAGCGCATCTACAAATGCACGTGCTTTTGCAAAGCCGAGCCATGAACCATCCCATCACCCGCCTTTCACGTAACACCCACCAAAATATCAAACGCCAAAAAGTTTTGCGGCTCCTCAAAATGGAAATATTCCCGCACTCGATGCCTCCCCCTTCCCCGCCCCGAGTTCGAACCGACCAGCGAAACCATCATGTTGCGGAACACCAGGTAACCCTAATCTCAATTGCAGCATTGCTCAGCGGAGCACAGGAACCTACAACTTTCCCCAATAGCAGCATGCCGGATTCAAGAATTTTTGGCCGGATTCGGGCATCCGTTTCGTCAAGTGAATCACGATGTATGAGAACCCGGTTAATTTCCAATTCGGCGGACAAGGTAAAATACGCAACCACGGAATGAAGAAGCAAAGTAGATTAACACCAGTACAGGAACATAATAGCACTACTAATATAATTAACTTGTTCATCTAGCATTCCATCTTCCATCATACAGGCCGGAGAAGCAATGGAGACGATTGCCATCTCCAATTTTTACATACTACTAGCGCTACTGCTTGCTGCTGATGCGGCTACCGACCAATCTATCTAGCTGCTCTGCTAGGCATGATTTCATCTGATGGGGAGGAGCATCTAGAGGGCGGGAGGGTCCGGTGCCGGCACCGACGGGGATCTACTTCTTGGCCTTCCTGGCACCGCCTTTACTGGACGGCGCAGCAGCTGCTGCCGCCTTCTTGGGGGATGTCGCGGCCTTCTTGGGCGCCGCCTTGGCGACCTTCTCCTTCTTGGGGGTCGCCGGCTTCTTGGCGATGGATGAATCCTTGGTGGAGGTCTTGGCTGCCTTGGGCAGGCGACCGCGGGGCTTTGGCACCCCGGTCTTGGCCGTCACCTTCGGGGACGCCGGCTTGGGCTTGGATGTGGTCTTGGCCTTGTCCTTCGTGGATGCCTTGGGCTTGGGGGCGGCCTTGGTCGCCTTTGCCTTGGGCTTGGCTACGGCGGCGGCAGGCTTGGCGACCTTGGGATTCTTCGGCTTGGCATCAGCGACAGGGGCGGCAGTGAGCTTGAATGAGTTCTTGACCTTGGCCAGCTTGCCAGCGGCGACGAGCTTCTTGAGCTGCTCGGAGAGTAGCTTGCGGAAGTTATGTGGTAGGTTGGCACTGTGCTTCTCCTCTATGTACTTACTGATGGCTATCGAGCTCGACCCGGTCCTGTCTTTCATGGCCGCGATAGCCTCCACGATCATCTGCACCACGACGAGCACATATCATCAGATCAAATCACGAAATATACAAAGGTAGCAAGAAGTAATTGAAATCCATAAAAAATAAGAACTATTTGGACCAAATTTTGCGATCCAAAGCAGCATGAAATCAAGGAAAACGACAAGTTAATTCCCCTTACCTCGGCGTAGGGCGGATGCACCCCCGGCTTTCTTGCCACGGCGGGCTTCTTCTCCGCCGCCATGGTTCGACTCTCCCTTGAACCCTCTACAGCTATAACGAATTGGTCGGCTCGGAGGATGGATTCCTCTGTGCTGTGGTGGCGGCGGCGACGAAGACGGTGAAAGATGGGGCTGGAAGCTATGACGACGATGATTAAATAGTGGAGATGTGGAGGAGGCCATCGTGACCTGATTGGTGGAGCGACTTCTCTCATGGATCGACATCTGACTTGGCCGAAGCTTGCCTACGAGCCATTGGATCCGTGCATATCCAACGGGTGGGGACACTCGCTGCTGCTGGCCTTGTATCCTGCCCCCGTCCGATGGCAGCTCTGACCGAAGCGCTGTTCCCATGTGTGCTTCTCGACGCAATGTGCGAGCTGATTTCTCACTCTACGATCGGTCGTTTTGGATGAAATCGTGTTCCCTTTGTAGGGGATCAAAAGTTCTTTCTAACATGAGTTTTTTATGGAATTTAGTTGAGGATTCAGGAAGAAATTGGAGGATAAATAAAGACATTCCGGATGGGAGAAGCATCCATGCATGTGTGCTTCTCTTTCAAATTTGGGGCACAATATCTCCTTAAATAGACGACCATTTTAGATGAAACCTTGCCCATTTTCTTATTGTACAAATTGCCTTTCATATGAGGGTTATTTCGTTCGATTTAGTAGACAATTGAGGGAGAAAATGGTATTTGAATGGTGGATGGTCCGGACAGTGGTCTTTGTCACATGCTTGATTCATGCACGGCATGAGCTTGCTTTACCCCATGCTAGGCTGGACTTGGCTAAACGTGCCAACACAAGACATGGTAAAAGCAACAGAACCAATCTTCTAAATTGGAAAAATGGATGAGAAACAGTGTGTTTATTGCCTACAATTTTTCCAACACGTGCAAAGTTTCGAACAAAGGTAGGAATTGAAATTACAGGATCGACTAAATAAGCAGAGTGTACCAAATGAATAGCTACCAAGTACTGCCTCTGTCACCAAAAGTTTCTCGCATTCTAGTTCATAGACGAATTAGAAAACAACAAACTTTTAAAGATGGGGGAAGTATTAATCATCAAACAAAAAAATGTCATGGAATCAGGGTCCTTACCTTCACCATGCTAGGATTTTAGCCTTTGGCTGGAGGCGACGAGTTTCCATGATGAAGCGTGAAGCTCCAACTCTGACGCATAATTCCCATGTCAAAATCTCTTCCACGTCCGTCGAAAATAAGAATGAACTTCTAGACAAGAACATCCTTGACGGAAGAGTCACGGAAAGGTCTAGAAAAGATCGCAGAGGATCAAAGATCTTGAGCAAAACACAAATGTGATAGGCCAATGGAATAGATTTAAGAGATGACGGCGGCGTAAGTTTAGGCAGGCGAAAGGGTTTCGTTGGTGACGGGAGAATATATAGGGAATGAGGAAACACAGAAATTGCCGTGAGCCGTTGGATTCAAATTAAAGAGGATAGAGCTTATCAGGAACCTTCGGACGTGATACACCATCTGATAAACCTTTGGATGTGTTGTATTGTCTGATGCGTGGCACACTCACTAGTGAGTATCTTGTATTTTGCCTCACTTCTGACTATTCTAATGAACCTATTCTAAAGTGCACTTCTATCCTAAGTTTTTAAGGTTGGATTAACTTCTAGTAGACAACAACATCATAGCTAACAACTTGTACCTCATTCATAGCGTCCAGTAAATGTATGACCTTTTCAATTTCATTGCAGGCAAGTATTCTTGATCTCGACTTTAGAGTCCCTGATCATTTTCATATTTTTTTAAATGTGTGTCTTGATCAAGTGACATACAAGGTACAAGAGGATTATATATGTTTCAACGTGGGAGTTATCTCTATTTATTTATCTATCTTTCTAAGAGTTAGATAAGTAATTGTCAATTACCAATACTACATGGGTCATTTGCTAAATAAATTGTTGTTATCGATAATATGATGTCGCTCCCCTTATATTGATATACAATTTTTTTGTAGAAGTGGCTAGTAAAATTTCTCCAAAATCGTAAATTTTCAGGGTTAGTCACTACAAGAATCCCGACGATTTGCGATGGTTACCGGCCATCGCTCGAGTTGTTGCAATTAAGCTTATTTGCGGCGGCCACCATTGCAATTTAACTTATTTGCGACATCTTGCAACAACCGTCGCACACAAGAGTCTGGGCCCGACCGATGGGTCGGGCCAGACAAGTTGCGACGGCTAGATGTGGTCTTCGCAATTAAGTCTCTATTTGTGACGGCTTGCGGTGGCCGTCGCAAATAATATAGGTCAATTTGCCATAGCCAGAAGTCTTATTTGCGACAGTGATGTACAAAAGCTGTCACAAATAAGGTTTTTTATTTTAAAAAAAGGAACATTCTGCCCGGCTCGATGGCCATAAACACGGCAGAGACAATTCAAATAACGACACATAACAGCAACAGCAATAGTCAAAAATGCATCTCCAAAACACAATATATAACATCTCCATCCATCACAACACAAATAACACAAAAAAAAAAGATAAATGCATCTTCATCCATCATTTCTAGCTACCTCCCGTGTCGCCAATGTCATCGTCGCGCGTCTGTCCAGACGTCAGTATAAACGGCGATGGAGTTTGAGCCTCAGTCGCTGATCCCTGCAACACATAGAAGTTGTTTGCCATATTGATTAGTTTGGAACTTCATTTTTGACTAGAATCGATTAAACAAGCTAGAATTGATCATATTGAACTTACTTTAGATAATTTGAGTTAGATTTGCTATGTTTGATTATTTAAGACTAAGTAAGATTAAATTAGATTTTCCTATATTTGATGAATTAAGACTAAGTAAGAACGTTTTTATTACCTACAAACCCGGATAAGTGTGCACCTGCGGCGGTACCTGCATTTCTGGCAGTGGAATTGGCGGTGGCATTGGAGGTAGCTCGAGGTGCAACCCCTGAACTCTGTGGCCTTCAAAGAAGCTCTATCAGTGCAAACATTACAAGTTATTACATATTATTAAGTATGCGATGAATTTAAATTACTTTAACTTACCGTCATCGCCTGCCTTTGCATCTCCATCTCCTCCCGCATCTGCTCCATGCAGGCTTGCTAGTAGGAGATGGTGGCATGCATCACCGCTTTCGCCGCCTCCATCTTTGCCTTGCCCTCCTCGACCTGATAGGTGAGAGTCTCTACCTGCGAGACACGAAAACTCAGGCCCACCGATGAAGCCTGCGTTGAGCTGCCTCTTGCGGGTCTCACCGCCCTTGAGTCGAGAACTCCGTCGAATATGGCGATCAAATAAAAAAATCAATAATATGGGATTGAAATATCTTGATTTGAAAACGATAAAATGAATTACGAACTCACCTTCTGTGGGCTTTTCTACCTGCGCTTGCATACACGGCTTGAGGATCGATTGGTTCATGTTCCCAATCAAAACATGCGCCGTGTATCCTCCTAGCCTCCTTTCTGTACATAGCCTGAAAAACAAGAAAATTGTGTAAGTTCAACAATCCATATAGTTATATTTAATATGGATGATTTCTAAACTTACCATCCACTCGGATGCGGCCTGACTGCACCCCTGAGGCTGAGAAGGGTCCCTGTGACCCCTCTTCCAGACCTCAGCAGGGTCGGCGACACCCCCGTCTCACGCTCCTGTCAATATGTGTTAGTACGAACAATATATTATGAATATATAAATATAAGTTAGATACACTTACCATGCGTTTAGCTAAATGCAAGTGGTTATCTTGGTCGTGGTTGTGCTTCCCGTCGACCCCTCTATGCCCTCGAGCCTTCTGGGACTTAGCCTTAAACTCATCGCTAGCTCAGTACCGACAAAGGGCCCGGTATGCATCGGACCGACCCTGCAACCAGCTCACATGGCCCTGCACATATAGTTGTAGGTCGTTAAAAATACTGTTGAGGAAATTATTAGAAAAAATATTTACTACACCCCACGTACCTGCACGTACTCCTCCTCCTTCAGGTGCCTCTCGCTCTCCTGCCGGAAGTGTCTCACGTTGTGCTGGTTCGCCTTCAAGTGCTCATTGATAACTTGAATACGAGCGTTCGACAAAGCTTGATGAACCGCCTTTCGCAGCGTTGAAGTGAAACACTTTCCTCGCATGCTCAAACATGCGAGGGTCGTCCGGGTCCTCTAAAATATACCTTTCCTATGATAAAGAATATATTAAAGAGATGTTCATTAAAAGAGTTTAAGAGTTAAAACTTATAAACTTTATTTAACATACTTACCATAAACTCAGCTTTTATGGCCTCCCAAACATTGCGGTGCTCCTGGTGAGGGGCACGTGCGTAGTCCTCCCACGAAGTAGCAGTCACCCCGTTGATGACCCAGGGATAGTGCATACGCACTAAGGACCCGAGGACACTGTTCACCAGTCTTTGGTGCTCATCACTGGTGAAAGACATGTCGTACCAAGCACTGCAAGACATTTATTGATTCATTACTTAAGTAACCAAAAGAAACCAGAATTGAACACTACGATTTTATTACTTGTCTCTGACCGGATGAATCACGATTCTCTATGAAGGGACGAGAGGAGGACTGACAAAGTGAGTCCTCCTCGTCTGTTGCCTCTGCTTGGGCACCACGTATGGTGACCTAGAAGGCTCGTCGCTAACCGAGTCAAAGGGCTCAGGAACAGAAGGCTCGCCAGCCAACCGGCTGGCCGAGGTATGGCTCACCGAAGGGTAGCCAGGTCAACTAGTGCCCTAGCCTCTGAGTCAGTCGGTGAGGACTACAACATTCAAATGATTCATAAGTAAGTTTAATTGGAAATTGAATTTGAAGAATTTGTCAAAGACTAGTGAAATTTAACTGTGTGGGCTGCTGTGACGAAGCCCTAGAGCTGGTCAGAGCGTGCCCCGACAGCTGAGAGCGTATGCTCCCGATCGACGAGGCACCAGCAAAAGCGTCCTCAGCTCTAGAAGGGAAGAACCCCCTCGTACTTCATAAAAAAAGTTGGTGGCGGGTTTTACGGAATGACAAAGACCGGCCAATAGGAGTACGGCATGGCGTTCATACTAAACGGTGAGAATTTGTCTGTCGCTAACCTGGTGCGAACATTTCTCGCATCACCAGAAAAATCCAGATCAAAACAGTCTAGCGTATTCCATGCATCACTGTCGGACAGATGTGTTAAGAGGTCTTTGTTCTCATGTTTACCTTCTTTGTGCCATCTCATGTGTCTTTTGGTTCTTTTTGAAAGAAACAACCACTTCAACCGGAGTCACAGGCAAGTAACGAAGTTGCTTATGTACGACATCTGTGATCACATTATTGCCATTGTCATTAACAACTTCGACATATCTCGGTTTATCACATTTCAAGCACATATTCTCGTTGGCGTGCTCTTTCTAGAATAGCATGCAGTTGTCCGGGCACACATCGATTTTCGCATAGTTCATATCGGACTTGTCTGGTGTGGTGGAAAATTGTTCAACTGAGGACATGTCCGCACTTGGAGGACTTGTCCTATTTTTAGTCATAGGATTATTGGACTTGTACGGTGGTTATCGGACTTGTTCGGTGTGGAGCGAATTTGTTCAACTGAGGACAAGTCTGAACTTGGAGTACTTGTCTGATCTTAGTCAGGGAGTTATCGGACCAGTCCAGAGGATATCGGACTTGTCCGGAGTGGTGCAGCTGTGAAGCACTGTGGACGAGTCCGTGCTGGAGGACTTATCTGATTTCTGTGCAGAGAAATATCGGACTAGTCCGGTGGTTATCGGACTAGTCTGCTCTTCATGTGATTTGTGCAGTGATTTTAATCATTTGTGCACTTGAGCTCTTGGGGTATGTTTCTCCAATACACTCCATACAAAATAATTCTAATCTTTTCAGCTCTTGAGCTCTTTTCCCTTTGGATCCTCATTCTTCTTTCTTTTTGTGCTTTCTTCCTAATTGCTTTAAAACATGCGCTCATCTCAACAATTTTGTTAGGATCTCATTTGTTTGTCATTAATCAACCAAAACCCAAAAGGGATGCCTAGATGCACTTTCAATCTCCCCATTTTTGGTGATTGATGACAACCAATTGAGATTACACAAATATGATGAAAAATTCATATTTTCATAAAGTGTGCACATATGAATTTTGAGCAAAATAGTTAATGTAGAAGTAATACATATGTGCACTCTTTATGGTGGAGTGCAAAAACTATGTGTGTGAGCAAAAATATTGATGTGAATGAGATAAGGAGCATAATCATAACATCATCAAGGAAAATAAGCACACATAGTAGTTTTAAAGCATAAACCATTGATCATAGTACGACATAATGATCATTTCACAAAACATGTTCAAAAGCATGATGAGAGCATAATTTAGGTTTTACAAGATTAAAAGCATGATAGAGTAGAAAAAAACAAAAGGAGGAATAGAACTCTCTCTCTCTCAAACTAATGCTACGACCTAAGACTCCCCCTCAATCTCTCCCCTTTGGCATCAAGGCACCAAAAATGAAGAGAAGGAGGGATCTACTCATCATCACCGCCTTCATCCGCGTTGTTGGTCCTTCCTTCATCTTCTTCATCAGGCTGAGGAGGAGGATGAGAAGAACCACTTGTTGTGCCCCTAAGGCCAAAGTAGGCAAGCTCGAAAGGAGAGAGAGGTAGAAGCTCCAAAAAGTCAGAGTCTTTAGAGACAACTGGAGATCCAACCGGCTCAATCTCCAGTTTTTGGCATATTGTTTTACATTGTCCTTCATGTATCTTATTTGCTATTTTCTTGCCTTGTTCATCTTATGAACCTTCACCTCAGTTTTGCGACAAGAACCAAATATAGCAGCCAAGTATTTCATAATCCCACTAGCGGACCCTTTGTGAGATGGAGGGGCCCTTGAGCTAGAGGGAGGTCTTGCCTCTCCTTGGGCTCTCCTAGGAGCCTCTTCACTTGATGCAGGTGAGGGAGCAGTTGGGAGAGCAGCTTGAGGCGGCTTCTGAGGCCTCAAAGCAGTGTACTCCACATCCTTCACAAACTCAATCCCTGTGACTTTCTCTATCATAAACATGATGTAGGGCGCATAGCCACAGGAGTGGTTGGGAGTGCAAGAGATGTTCACCATGTCATTCCAAATGTAGTTGAAGATATCAAACTTCCTTCTCCTGCTAATGACTTTCATTAAGGTTCTCAAGTAACCTTGAACACTTCCTGCATATCCATCTTTAGGAGCAATAGTTTTCTGAAGCACTCAATTTAGGACAATGAAGAATGGCTTCATGTTCTTGGTTGAGGGAGGATTGTAACGGAGACGAGTGTCATAGAGGAACTCCATCTTGTCCTTCTCCAGAGGAC
Organism: Tuctoria greenei; assembly: GCA_036927565.1. Taxonomy (NCBI): domain Eukaryota; kingdom Viridiplantae; phylum Streptophyta; class Magnoliopsida; order Poales; family Poaceae; genus Tuctoria; species Tuctoria greenei. The sequence goes on from JAYESD010000011.1 coordinate 146,547,952, forward strand.
TGTCATTGATCTCATTATTACCGGTGTCCTCAAGATGCAACAACCTAGCAAATTCAACATAAGTGATTGTGTATTTGGATCCATGTGTCATCCAGGTCACTCTTTCTTCACCTGAGCTAGCAAAGTAACGGGTGGTAAATAATGGAGCTATAACTTCATCATTCCAGTTGTATCTAAAGGAAAACACGTCCTTTAGACCATGCCTCTCTGCACCCTCTACCACCTCATCAAAAGCATCACAGCTCTTCCTTTCAAAATGGTTCCAGTCAATCCATAGGCTGCGAACCACCGGAGTCTTCATATTAAGGTAAACAGTGTTGTAGTAGTCCGAGTGGAAGTGACTCCAAAATCTTGGATCAGCAGCCACTTTCCCACTACTGTAAGCATCAATCTTTCTGAATTTCCATGCCACATTACTACCCTTCCCATTAAATCTCTCTTCTAAGGAGTTCCTACTCCCTTGTCTCGGAGATGTCATCTTCAAGGGACCAATTGGGCCAGAGGCAAGCTCCTTTCCTTTGCCCTTCGCTTGGTATGAAGCCGCCGAGCTGGATCCAACCACATCTTTTCCCTTGGAAGATGGTTTCTTAGCGGGGACTTTTTTCCTTACCCGAGGTGGAGTGGGTGAAGGCTCAGCAGCACGATCTTGCCTCTTTTTCGTGCGATATGTCATAGCACGAGGCAAGAGCTCTTGATCCATCTCGGCCTCAAAGTCGGAGAGGTTCTCATTTGATGTCGACATGATCCTGACAAGGAAGAGATAAAGGACATGGGTAAGCAAGGATGACAAGGAATTGCATTGAGTTTAGATATGCTAGGGTTTTGATCAGGGCATACCGGACTTGTCTGCAGTTCAGGAGCGGACTAGTCCAGAGTACCGGACTTGTCCGCTCCGAGAACGGACTAGTCCGTTATGCGGCTATTCCAACCCTAGCTAAACATAATTGGGGGTTACTCAATGCAAAGGTGATCTAAGGTAGATGGGATACATCAATAAAACATGTATTGGTAAGAGGTATTAAGCTATTGGAGAAAAAATCAAGAAAAATCGAAGGTTTAGGGTTTGGTGGGAAAATTTACCAAATGCTTAAATTTGAGGAGTTGAAGGAGTTCTTGGTGCGGATTAGTCCGGGGTCTTCGATCCCCTTGCAGTGAAGATTGATTCCCACAGAGACTTGAGCGAATTTGATGGAGAACTTGCAAAATTGCCTTGGGAGCACTTGATTGAGGAGAGAGAACGTCAAGGAAGTTGTGAGGGAGAAGAAGGATAGGTCTGTGCCGGTCCTAACGGGTTATAGAGTCGAAATACCGGACTAGTCAGTGGTCGAACCGGATTAGTTCGGACTAGCGGACACTCAACAGACTAGTCTGCAATGTGCGGACTAGTCTGGGGTAACCACGGACTAGTTCGTGGTCACCAGGACAGAAAATTATATAGACCTTTCGTATATATCTGAGGGTGCCTAAAAAGAAATAGGGGACAAATACACACAAATATTCTTGATGAATATGATAAGTAGACATACAACAATCAAGCTATGACCATAATTCATCAAGATCTAATAATTAACATAGTTTTTAGGAGAAAACAGGGAAAGATGAGTTTTCAACAAACACAACTTGATTTTGAAGATGACATACATATATGCAAGATTTCAAGCCACGTTCCGAGCATCGAGGATATTTAGTTCATTTCAGAACTCACAAAAGCGTTTTTCATCAAGTGGCTTGGTGAATATATCGGCTAGTTGTTTCTCAGTTTTGACATGGGAAATGGTTATGTCTCCTTTCATTGAATGATCTCTCAAAAAGTTATGACGGATATCAATGTGCTTGGTTCTAGAGTGCTCAACGGGGTTATGTGCAATTTTAATGGCACTCTCATTATCACAAAGGAGCGGAATACGGTTCATATTGTAACCGTAATCCCTTAGAGTTTGTCGCATCTAAATGAGTTGTGCACAACAACCCCCGGGTGCAACATACTCCGCTTCGACTGTGGACAAGGCAATAGAATTTTGTTTCTTGGAGGACCACGAAACTAGGGACCTACCCAGGAACTGGCAAGTTCCTGAGGTACTTTTTCTATCTACCTTGCATCCGACATAATCTGCATCAGAGTATCCAATGAGATTGAACTTTGAGCCTTTAGGATACCAAAGGCCTAGGTTGGGTGTATGAACTAAATATCGCAAGATCCTTTTGACGGCTGTCAAATGACATTCCTTAGGATTGGCTTGAAATCTTGCACACATACATAGACTCAACATAATATCAGGCCTAGATGTACATAAATAAAGTAAAGAGCCAATCATGGATCAATATACCTTTTGATCCATGTTAGGTCCATCTTCATTGAGGTCTAAGTGTCCATTTGTCATCATGGGAGTCTTTATGGGTTTCGCTTTGTCCATGCCAAATTTCTTGAGAATGTCTTGGGTGTACTTTGTTTGGCTTATGAACGTTCCTTCCTTTAGTTGTTTCAGTTTGAATCCCAAGAAGTATCTTAGCTCTCCCATCATGGACATCTCAAATCTATCTGTCATGATTTTACTAAATTCTTGACAAAAAGATTTGTTAGTTGAACCAAATATGGTATCATCAACATAAATTTGACAAATGAATAGATCATCATGAAAGTGCTTGGTAAACAAGGTGTAATCAGCTTTACCAATTTTGAAGCCATTTTCAATCAAGAAATCTCTAAGGCGCTCATACCAAGCTCTAGGAGCTTGTTTGAGGCCATAGAGAGCCTTACGAAGTTTGAATACATGGTTGGGGAATTCTTGATCTTCAATCCGGGGGGTTGCTCCACATATACCTCCTCCTTGATCTGTTCGGTGAGGAAGGCGCTTTTGACATCCATTTGATATAGCTTGAAATCATGGTGAGTAGCATATGCAAGTAGTATACGAATTGATTCAAGCCTAGCTATGTGAGCAAAAGTCTCGTCGAAATCCAAACCTTTGACTTGTGAGTAACCTTTAGCCACAAGTCGTGCCTTGTTCCTTGTCACCACTCCATGTTCATCTTGCTTGTTGCGGGAGACCCATTTTGTGCCAACAACGTTAGACTTGGGTCTTTTAACAAGTTCTCATACTTCGTTCCTCTTGAAGTTGTTCAATTATTCTTGCATCACCATCACCCAGTCGGGATCTCTTAATGCATCTTCAACCTTGTATGGTTCCAAAGAGGATACAAAAGAATAGTATTCACATAAATTAGCTATACGAGATCGAGTTGTCACACCCTTTTGGATGTCACCAATTATGTTTTGGACGGGGTGATCTCTTTGGATGCTTTGGTGTACTCTTGGATATGGCACTTGTGGTCTTGAATCCCCATGATCATCATCTTCTTCGTCTCCCCCTGGATAGTTGCCCTCATCGCTGTTTTGATTATCTTGATCTCCTTGAGGTTGATCTTGTGTGGAAGCTCCCCCTTTATAATTTTCCTCCGTTTGTGGATCATCATCTTCATTCGGTTTTGAGGTGGTGCTTGTCGTCGAATCTCACCCAGAGCCATTCTTCTCAATGCTTGACATGGAGCTTCTTTTTTATCTATCACACACTATCAACTTGCTCTACTTGAGAGCCATTAGTTTCATCAAAAACTACGTCACGTGCTACTTCAACAAGTCCAGAGTCTTTGTTTAAGACACGATAAGAGTAGGAGTTCGAATTCTAGCCAAGTAAGAAACCTTCATCGGACTTCGAAGCGAACTTCGAAGCCCTAGGCTTCTTGTTGACAATATAGCATTTTGAACCAAAAACTCAAAAGTATGAAATGTTTGGTTTGTTACCGATGAGTAGTTCATATGATGTTTTCTTGAATAGACTATGAATATATAGTCGGTTTATGGCGTGACAAGCGGTGTTAACCGCTTCAGCCCAAAACCAGTCTAAAGTCTTGTATTCATCGAGCATTGTTCTCACCATCTCAATGTGTGTTATGTTCTTCCTTTCGGCTACTCCGTTTTGTTGAGGAGAATATGGTGCTAAGAATTCATGCTTTATTCCTTCCTCATCTAGATACTTCTCAACTTGAGTCTTCTTGAATTTTGTCCATTGTCACTTCGTATGTTCTTGATCTTCAATGAGAATTCATTTTGAGTTCATCGCCGATGCTTATGTAAGCAATTGGACCAAATAGGTCCATGTGAAGAAGCTTGAGCGGTCTTGTTGTAGTCATGACATTCTTCGCGGGATGAGGTACTCCTACTTGCTTCCCGGCTTGGCACGCGCTACAAGGCTTGTCTTTCTCAAAAATGATATCCTTTAAACCTCGGATGTGATCGCCTTTCAGAAGTTTTTGTAGATTCCTCATACCAACATGTGCTAGTCGTCTATATCACAGCCAACCCATGTTGGTTTTTGCAATCAAGCATGTGTCAAGTTCGGCTTTATCTTTGTTGAAGTCAACTAGATAAAGTTTTTGTGGCACACCATTCCGAAAAATGAACCAAGTGAATGCATATGTGTGCCCACGACGTTCAACACACATACACGAGTGCTTCACAAAAGGATATACAGAAAATTGCCATAGAACAAGATTGATTAACCACTTTTATTACACAATTCATAATAATCCTCAAATACAAGCTCTAATGATTATTAATGACAAGTTTCAACTAATGCAGCAGAAATAAACTAAATAAGCAACTAAGCAGCAAGAGCAAATAGGGTAGCGCAGCTCCAATCAACACCACAGGCAAAGCCGACGGAATACACGACCTAGAACTCCGTATTATCATCGTTATAATCCCAATCCTGACCTGCAACTATTGGTGGGGGGATTGCAAGGGTGAGCACATGTCGTACTCAGCAAGTGTGGAAAGTATGACATGTAGCTGATTCAAATGACGAATATAATAATGGCTAAGTGGTGAAAAGTACATTAAAACATTTGAAAAGCAATATATTATATGTATGTGAAGTAAACCCATCATAAACCATAATTATTAACATAGTACATGTCCATATCCCATATCCATCACCATTATACAAGATTTCACCATTACCATTAACCATATCCATTGCCAAAAACCTTAATACCATCCCATAACCAGTACCAACCATATTATCAATCATAATCATATTACCAATCATAACCATCCCAAATCCCAAGTTTTCTTCTAATCATGGAAGTTGTCTAGGTGCTCATAACCGGGAGCACGGCTATCATGATAGTTTTTAGACACACTCTACAGAGTTTGTACCACTTTACTCACGTGTTTGTGATTTCATCACCTGTCAGCGATTAAAGAACCTCCCTTATGCCAATTACACTTCCTTTGGTGTATGGCCAAGAGATCACAAAATAGCCTTTACAAAGGGACTACTAGCATGTACAAACCCATTGAGGTTTCACCAGTGGCGATGTCTCCAAATGAGCGCATCTTCAACCAAGGGCCCCTCTTGTGCCATTCGGATCCCAGGGAGTCCCGCCACAAATCCAAACCCAATCCGACTCCCCTTCCCCGGTGCGCCAAATGATCCATGCAATACCAGTAATACCCTAATTAATCAGCTATGCCGCACCCATACTTGGCCTCGTGGTGGCACTGTTGTCCTGGCTTATTCTCGCATGAACCAGTCCTTAGATCTAAAGCAAGAAATCCACCATGACATCCAACCCAATCCACATACCATGCTTTCTTAGATCACCCATTACCATATCATATTGACCAGTTCATATTAATCATAACCTGATTAATGCATAATTAAATGTGTAGTGTTGTTCTCCCATCCCAAGTAATTAAGCAAAGCAAAAAGGTAAAAAGCCCTTCCCGACTCTCTACCATAAATTCCAGGTGATAAGGATGGTTAAACAAAGCTAGTAAACTTCCTATCATAGGAATTCCCATCAAATTGACACAAGCATGCAGTTTTGAAAACAAAACATTTATTGTAAAAACGGGATCAATATGTTCAAGGGCGCTTGCCTTGCTCTTGGACTTTATTTAGATTAAAGACTTCAAATTCTTGGTGTTGGAGGTCCTCCACGGCACTCTCTAGCACAAATCTGTCTAATCCGCACAACGAACAAACAAGACAAGAATTACAATCAATAAGTGCACATATATTACTTAATATGACATGATATGCATGATTAATGCAATTGCAAAGCAAAGCTAGTTAATGAGTTGTTAATGATGTTTACTAACTAGTTCTAATAGCTTTTAACAAGTTTGAACAGGTTTGGAATTGATTTGAACCAATTTAGATTTAATTCAACAGGAAATAGATTGCAAAATCGGACAGGTCCGCAGTAGGGCCGGACTAGTCCGCCCTTTGCGGGAATAGCGAACTAGGGTTTTCTGGATCAACGTGAATTTGGAGAAACGGGGTTGAATTCACGTGAAAAATAGAGAGTAGAAGGCATACCAGGTGTTTAGAACTCCAATGAATCAAGGATTTTGGAGGCAATACTTGGATCTTGACGATCTAGAGTTGATGAAGAACTTGAAGGTGAATTATTGATGAAGAATGGAACTTGATGGAGATCTTGATCCTCTTTCATTTCCTCCTCTTCTTCTTCTTGCTTGGGATCTCCTTCTCCCTCCATGATGGTGGCTCTCCACGAACTAGGGTTTTGTAGTCTTCAATTGAGGCAAAAAGATGCAAAGTCAAGGGGTGGGGTTGTTTATATAGAGGTGGAAGCTAGGGTTTCATGAAATTCGAGTTTGGGGTGGGTTGAGGCCGGTGTGGGATCCCACATGGGCTCCAAAAAGAGCTAAACAAGTTGTGGAATAGAAGATCAACTCAGAATCGTGATTTACCGCACAAGTCCGAAAAGGGCCGGACTAGTCCGAAGTTAGACAGAGAGATATCGGACAAGTCCGTACTGGACATCGAACATGTCCAAACTTGGTCAAAGGGAAATCAGACAAGTCTGGCCAAAACCGGACAAGTCCGACTTTAGTCAGAGGGAAAACGGACAAGTCCGCTAGAATACCGGACAAGTTCAGGGACTTTGCAATTTTTCTAAGGAATTGGAATACCGGAATAGTCCGCAATGGACCGGACAAGCCCGAAACTGTCCTGAGGCAAAAACAGACTAGTCCGTAGCAAAAATAGACTAGTCTGATGGAGGTCAGAGAGAAATCGGACTAGTCTGCACCAAAAACGGACTAGTCCGCACTTCCTAGAATTCTTAAGTGTGGTTTTTCTCTGAATTCATTTTATATTCCATTTTATGTGGATTAATGTTAGACCTGTATTAGAATGTATGCAATGCATAATGCATGAAAATGATGGTGTTACATTTTTCCCTTTAACACACCCTTGAATGCAGTAGAGTTATCGCTCCTTCTAGAGAGGTCACACCCTCATTAGTGAATAAATAATTATAACCTTTGTCACATAATTAAGATATGGAAAATAGGTTATAATATAAGGAATCAACATGTAAAACATGAGAAAGTGTATGTTGTGATGAAATTGCAATTTTACCGGTACCTAGCACCATTCCTTGACTATTATCACCAAAATAGATGGCTTCGCTTGAGTCTTCGTTTTGTTCATATTCTACGAACATTTTTATGTATCCGGTCATGTGATTTGTGCATCCACTATCTAGCACCCATTTTTCTCCACCGAATGAATAAGCCTGCAAAAATAAACTATGCTTTGGTTTTAGGTACACAAGCTTGCTTGGGTCCTTTGAGGTTAGTCACAAGTAATTTGGGCACCCACACATGAGACTTGGTGTTCTCATGGTGTGGCCCAACATATTTAGCATAATCTTTACCATAACCATTTTTCATAAGCACATATGAAGCATCAAAGGTTCTAAACAAGATTTGTTGCCCATATGAGTTTACAATGTTCAATTTATCAAAGTCATCATGTTTTCCAACTTGGGAAGAGTTTCCATTGACAAAAGCAATGTGATCCTTGTTATTCTTGTGGCTTCAAGCGTCTTGCCTTTCACAATAAGAGTACTCAATGCCATATTTAACATTAGGAGGTCTTGTGACCGAGTATGCACTGCGTGCATACTTGACCTTCTTGTCAAATATGCCACTTTGGGAGGGATGATTGTCTTTTGTCAAGTTGGGCTTTTCTTTCAAGTTGGTGTTATTTTTAGCACATATACAGGTAATAACAGTTTCAGATTCTATATGTTGAGAAGGCGAGCTTGAAGAGGATGAAGAGCCACTTTGCTTGAGTGATTCAACTTGTGTCTCAAGGATCTTGTTAACTTTGGTTAAGTTAGCAAGTTCATCCTTGATAGACACATTTGAGTCTTTTAACTTCAAACAAGTTTCCTTGCTTGAAGCAAACTCAAGTTCCAGTGATTTACTTCGCTCCTTTCCAAGCACAAGGAGCTTTTCAATCTTAAGAGATTCCTCCTTTTGGAAAATGATTATATCTTCTTGGCGATCGACTAGCTCCTCCTTATCAACAAGCTTATCCAGTAGAAATTTCGTCTTAGCAGCAGTCTTTTTATCTAAACCACTAAGCATATATTCTTCACCACTAAAATTATCAATATCACTAGTGATGGAATGCGAGGAGGAAGATTTAGTTATTACCTTTCTTTTTCCTTCCTTGGCCATTAGACATGTGTGGTCGATGTCCTTGCATGCGCCCATGGTTAGAAAAAATAGTGGGTTTCTTGGAAGGCTTCTTGATGGCTATAGTGGCCATCTCCTCTTCTTCTTCAGATGAGGACTCATCATTGGAGTCCCACTCCTTCCCTAGATGTGCTTGTCCATATTGCTTCTTTATAACACCCTCATTTTCATGCATCATGCATTGCATTCATTCTAATACATGTCTAACATTAATCCACATAAAAAGGACCAAGTTTAAAATGAATTAATAGCAAAACCGCACTTAAGAATTCTGGAGAGTGCGGACTAGTCCGGTCTTGGTGCGGACTAGTCCGATTTCTCTCTGACTTCAATCGGACTTGTCCGTTTTGCTGCGAACTAGTCTGCTTTTCCCCCTGAACATTTTTGGACTTGTCTGGCCCACTGCGGACTAGTTTGGTATTCCAATTCCTTGGAAATTTTGCTAAGTCCGTGGACTTCTTGGGACTAGTCCGGTATTCCAGCAGACTTGTCTGTTTTTCCTCTGACTAAAGTCGGACTTGTCCAATTTTGGCCAGACTTGTCTTTTTTCCCCTCTAGATAAGTTCGGACTTGTCCGATGTCTAGTCCAGACCTGTTTGATTTCTCTCTGTCTAACTTCAGACTAGTCCGGCCCTTTTCGAACTTGTCCGATAAATCGCGACTCCGAGTTGATCTTTTGTTTCACGACTTTTTTCTTGGGTTTGATATTAAGTGGGCCTAGGGACGTCATGCCTAACTCTTTTAGAGCCCATGTAGGACTCTAAAATGACCCCTACTCATCTCAAACTTGAAATCCACCCAACCCTAGCCTCCACCTCTATATAGACAACCCCACCCCTTGACTTGACATCTATTTGCCACTTTTCCACCCCACTCAAACCCTAGCTCGTGAGTAACCGCCACCAAGGAGGGAGAAGGGGATCTAGAGCAAGGAGAAGAAGCGGAGGAAACGAAAGAGGATCAAGATCTCCATCAACTTTGCGTTCTTCATCAACAATTAACCATCAAGCTCTTCATCAACCCTAGATCGTCAAGATCCAAGTGTTTCCTCCGAAACCCTTGATTCTTTGGAGTCTTAGACACCTGGTATACCTTCTACATACTCTTCCTTATGTGAATTCAACCCCAAATCTCCAGAGTCACGTCGATCTAGAAAACCCTAGTTCGCCAATTCTGTGAAGTGCGGACTTGTCCGGTCCTCAGCGGACTAGTCCGATTTTCCTTGTTAAATTGTGTTGAGTTAATTCTAAAGTTGTTTCGAAACAAATCCAAACCTGTATAAACTCGTTAAAAGCTATTAGAACTAGTTAGTGATCATTCAAAGCAACTCATTAACAAGTTCCACCTTGCATTTGCATCAATCATGCATGTCATGTCATATTGAGTAATATATGTGCATCTATTGATTATGATTCTTGTCTTGTATATTTGTTGTGCGGATTAGACGGATTTGCGCTAGAGAGTGCCACGGAGGATCTCCAGCACCAAGAGTTTGAAGGCTTTGACCCGAACAATTCCCAAGAGCAAGGCAAGTGTCCTTGAAGCATATTGATCCTATTTTAAAATAAATGTTTTGTTTGCAAAACTGCATGCTTGTGTCAATTTTGATGGGAATCCTATGATAGGAAGTTTACTAGATTTGTTTAAGCACCCTTGTCACTTGGAATTCATGGTACAGAGTCAGGATGGGCTTTTTACCCTTTTTGCTTCGCTTAATTAATTGGGATGGGAAAACAACTATACCACTTAACTTAATTATGTATTTATAAGATTTGATTAACATGAACTGGTTAATATGATATGATAATGGGTGATCTAAGCAAGCATGGTATGTGCATGGGTTGGATGTTATGGTGGTTCGCTTGCTTTAGATCTAAGGACCGGTTCGTGGAGCGACCATCCAGGATTTATAGTGCCACCACGAGGCCAAGTATGGGTGCGGCGTAGCTGATTAATTAGGGCTTTGCCAGTGCTATTTGGACCATTAAGGATGCTCGGAGAAGGGGTAGTCAGATTGGGTTTGTTGATGATTGGTGGGACTATCCTGGGATCCGAATGGCTCAAGGGGCCCTTGGTTGAAGATGTGCTCAGTTGGAGGCATCGCCACCCGTGAAACCTCAGTGGGGTGAAAATAGGCTATTAATCCCTTTGTAAAGGCTATTTTGTGATCTCTTGGCCACACACCTAAGGGAGTTTGAGATAGCATAATTGAGATTCTATGATCATCGAAAGGTGATGAAATCACAAACACGTGGATAAAGTGGTACAACCTCTATAGAGTGTCTAAAAACTATCATGGTAGCCATGCTCCCGGTTATGAGCAACCTGGACCCTCACATGATTAGAGGAAACTCGGGATTTGGGATGGTTTGGTTATGGTTAATAATATGGTTATGGCTGGTTATGGATGGTATTATGGTTTATGGCAATGGATACGGTTAATGGTAATGAGAAATCTGGCATAATGGTGATGGATATGGAATTTGGACTGGTACTATGTTAATAATTATGGTTTATGATGGGTTTACTTCACATACATATATTATGTTGCTTTTCAAATGTTTTAATGTACTTTACATCAATTAGCCTCTATTATATTTGTCATTGAATCAGCTACATGTCATACTTTTCACACTTGCTGAGTACGACATGTACTCACCCTTGCAATTCCCCCACCAACAGTTGCAGGTCAGGATTGGGAGTTTAACGATGATAATGCGGAGTTCTAGGTTGTGTCTGCTGTCAGCTTGCTTGTGGTGTTGATTGGAGTTATGTTATACCCTTTGCTTATGCTGCTTAGTTGCTTAGTTTGCTCAGTTTAGTTTATTTCCGCTGCATTAGTTGAAACTTGTCATTAATATTCATTAGAGCTTGTATTCGAGGATATTATGATTTGTGTAATAAAAATGGTTAAATAATCTTGTTATGTGGTAATTTTCTATATATCCTTTTGTGATTGCAGTCGTGTATGTGTGTTGAACGTCCTGGGCACACATATGCATTCACTTGGTTCATTTTTGGAACCGGGTGTCACATTCTTCTTCTTGAATACTTTATTTTGTTGAGGCTTGTTGTCTTTACTCATCCTCTTATCATCTTCATGTGGATAATCCACTATGAAATGATCATACTATCCACAATTATAGCATGCACGTCTCATCTTGGGTCTTGGTTTGTCCCTATGTCTTCCTTCATTTTAGCTGCCACCCTTTCTTCTTCTCATCATTTTCTTGAACTTTTTCATGAACAAGATCATGTCTTCTTCATCGACATCGCTGCTTTTGTCATCACCATCATCTTCTTCATGAGCTTATCGTGCTTCTTTTGATGCCGGCTTGCAGGTTGCTTTTAGACCAACCCTTTTCTTCTTTGTCGAGGTAAGATCAGCAAGTTCCTTGACATGCTTGGCTTCCTTCTCCATTATTTCGAAGTTGATGATCTTGCCAAGAAGTTCGTCCGAGGTCATTTTTCGATACCCTAGACTTTCTCTAATCATAGAGCAAAGCATCAAGTTCTGAGGCATGAATGCCCTAAGAATCAGTTTTACAACTTCATGATCTATCCACTTCTTGCTACCGTATGCTCAGACTTTGTTGATGAGAGCCTTCAGTCGATTGTACATATCTTGAGGTGATTCATCTTCTTCTATGGCAAATCTTCCCAATTCACCTTCAATCATCTCAATTTTGGCTTCGCGTACATGACAATCACCTTCATGTGCAGTTTTGAGAGTATCCCAGATTTCCTTGGCAATCTCGAGTCCACCCACCTTTGTGAACTTGTCTCGGCTCAATGATTATGTAATTACAGTTGTGGCTTGAGCATTTCGATGAATGGCTTGTTCTTGACTTGAAGTTAGCTCTTCAGCATCATCTGGAATATCTATCCATGTACACACTACATGCCAAAGACTTGGGTTAAGAGACATTAGGTGCATTTTCATGTTTTGTCTCCACATTGAATAGTCATTTCTGTCAAAGTAGGGGGCTTTGCCTAAAGGCATTGATAAGTAATGACTACAACAACAACAACAATAACCAAGCCTTTGTCCCAAACAAGTTGGGGTCGGCTAGAAATGAAACCCAACAATTTTTCAAGAGAAGTAATAAAATAAAATATAAAATAAAATAAAATAAGATTCTACATTTTATTTATTTTAGAAATGGATTTATAAGAAAGAAGATAAGAGTAACAAAATTCGAATAAACTAAGATTCTGGCACATGAATTGCTAACTTCCATGTAGTCCTATCATGAGTCAAATCTCTAGGTATGTCCCACTCCTTTAAGTCTCGTTTCACCGCCTCCTGCCATGTCAACCTTGGTCGACCTCTACCCCTCCTAAAATTTTCTCTACTCTTTATAATTCAACTGTTAACCGGTGCTTCTTGAGGTCTCCACTGGATATGCCCAAACCACCATAGGCAATGTTGGACTAGCTTCTCTTCAATCGGTGCCACCAATACATTATCACGTATCACCTCATTCCTAGTTTTGTCTCTTCTTGCGTGACCGCACATCCACCGTATCATGCGCATCTCCGCAACACTCATTTGCTGGACATGTAGCCTTTTAATTGGCCAACATTCTGCTCCATATAGCATCGCAGGTCTGATCACCGTCCTATAGAATTTTCCTTTCAATTTTTGTGGAACTTTCTTATCACATAAGACTCCAGATGCTTGTCGCCACTTCATCCACCTGATCTTGATCCTGTGGCAAACATCTTCGTCAATATCACCATTGTTTTGTAACATTGATCCTAAATATCAAAATATGTCCCTCCTAAGTACTACCTGTCCTTGTAAACTAACATTTCCATCCTCGCACCCGACATCACTAAAGTTGCATCTCATATACTTGGTCTTAGTTCTACTAAGTCTAAACCCCTTAGACTCTAAGGTCTGCCTCCATAGCTCCAATTTTCTATCAACACCATCCCTACTTTCATCTACCGACACTACATCATCAGCAAAGAGCATACACCAAGGGATATCCCATTGTATATCCTTCGACACCTCATCCATCACTAAAGAAAAGATGTATGGACTTAAGGATGATCCTTGGTGTAGCCCTATTGTGATAGGAAAAGTATTGGTCTCACTATCTCTTACGCGCACACTTGTCACTACATTATCGTACATATCCTTGATAAGGTTAATGTACTTTGTTGGGACTTTATATTTCTCTAGCGCCCACCACATGACCGGCCTTGGTACCTTATCGTATGCCTTCTCCAAGTCAATGAACACCATATGTAGATCCTTCTTTTGCTCCCTATACCTCTCCATAAGCTGACGGAGTAAGAAAATCGCCTCCATAGTGGACCTCCCAGGCATAAAACAAAACTGTTTTTTAGTGACATTGGTCACTTTCCTCAAGCGGTGTTCAATCACTCTCTCCCAGAGCTTCATAATATGACTCATAAGCTTAATTCCTCGGTAATTAGTACAAATTTGAACATATCCTTTATTTTTGAAGATGGGTACTAAAATACTTTTTTCGCCACTCACCAGGCATTTTTTTTTGACTGAAAAATGCGGTTGAATAGTTTAGTGAGCCATACTATTGCTACATCCCCTAGACATATCCACACCTCAATGGGGACACCATTGGGGCCGAGGGCCTTTCCTACTTTCATCCTTTTTAAGGCCTCTCTAACCTCAAACTCTTTTATCCTCCGCATGAATCGTCTGTTGGTGTGATCAAATTTGTCATCCAACTTGAACCTAATGCTCTCATTCCCGTCATTGAATAGTCCATTGAAGTAATCTCGCCATCTGTTCCTAATCTCTTCATCCTTCAATAGAATTTGATCTGCCTCATCCTTAATGCATTTGACTTGGTTGAGTTCCCTCACCTTCCTCTCGTGAAGTTTCGCCATCTTGTATATATCCTTATTGCCTTCTATTGTCCCTAGCCTGGCCTGTCCCCTTGCTTTACTCACAACACGCCTTGCATTTTTCTTAGCCTCTTTATATTTTGTCATGTTGCTTGCGCTTCTCTCATGATGCCAGCTCTTACAAGACACATTTTTCTCCTTAATAGCTTTTTGTACATCTTCATTCCACCACCAAGTGTCTTTATCTACCAGTTTCTTACCTTTTCTCCACCCAAGCACCTCCCTAGTTGCCTTCCTAATGTAATTTGACATCTTCACCCACATACTATACGCATCTTCCTCTTCGCTCCGAGGTCCTTCCATGATCATCCTCCTTTTGAATGATTGATGCGCTTCATCCTTCAACTTCCACTTGTTCTTGCGGTTTTAACACCGTTGTCTCGTGACACACGCTCGTGGAAATGAAAGTCGGCTACCACAAGTTTATGATGTGGAACAACTCATTCCCCAGGAATCACCTTACAATCTAAACATGCCCCCATCTCCCTTCTCCTGGTGAGGATATAGTCGATTTGACTAGAATGTTGGTCACAAGTAAAGGTCACTAAGTGAGATAGCCTCTTCTTAAAGAGGGTGTTAGCTGCCAATAGATCATTGGCTATGGTAAAGTCTAGGATATCCATACCCTCCTGGTTTCTATCGCCACACCCAAAACCTACGTGTACCCCCTCAAAACCTACGTTAGTTGTACCTACATGGCTATTGAGATCTCCTCCTATGAAGAGCTTCTCGGCTATCGGTACACTACTAACCATATCCTCCAAGTCCTCCCAAAATTGTCTCTTAGTGCTCATGTCGAGCCCAACTTGTGGGGCATAAGCACTAATGACATTCAAGATAAGGTCCCCCACAACTACCTTGACTAGGATGATCCTATCTCCTTGTCTATGGACATCCACTACTCCATCCTTGAGGCTCTTATCTACTAGGATGCCTATGCCATTCCTAGTCCCAGTCGAGCCAGAATACCAAAGCTTGAAATCGGTATTCTCAACCTCTCATGCCTTTTTACCTGCCCATCTAGTCTCTTGTACACATTACACGCCTCCTAGTCGCAACGTCCACTAACTCTCGTAGCTTTCCTATCAAGGATCCTACATTCCAACTACCCACCCAAAACCTAGTTTCCTCAGCTAGCTACCTTACCCTTCGCATCCACCGAGTAAGATGCAATGACCCTTGCTCACATAACACTACATCCGGGCGATGATGTAGCGTGCCACTAAGTAATGACTATTATTAGAATTTAGACGCTCATAGTTAAATGGATATCGGGAGTAGTCTATGTGACTACTCCCCTTTGTCTTCTCATCTTGAGTCTTATTCTTCCCTTTTGGAGAGAGTGCCTTCTTCCAGAGAAGAGCCTTGAGTTCAAGCATCTCCTCATCATCGTCCTCACAGTCTTGAATGGCATCGAGGAGTTTCTTCAACTTTTGGTTCTTTTCAGCATCACCCTTTTCTTTGTTGAAGCTCTTGTGTACATCTTTGATGTTCAACATCGTCTCTTCGAGCGGTGAGTCTCTTTTGAAGAGTTTGGCTCTGATACCAATTGAATGTAGCCTAGAGGGGGGGTGAATAGGCTTTTTGAACTTTTGTCGGACCTGTAACACTTAACAAATAGATCAAATACAGGGAGGTCGGACTAGTCCGTTATGGTGCAGACTAGTCTGGTGTCCGCAGACTATAAGATCAAAGGAAATCTGTAATTCTACTTCTAGGAATCTATGCAGTGGAAATAAATTGACAAGTCAAGTATATTGAGACAATGAAACAAGATATTGCAATAATCAAGTTTGATACAAAGTTTCAATGTGAATTGTTCAATACTATGCAAACTCTAGATTATGATGAAAAGTAAACAAGAACACGCGAGACACAAGATTTATCCCGAGGTTCGACCCCACACAAAGATCTACGTCCTCGATGAGGAGTCCACGGAGAACTGCGTCTTCACTAACCCTTCCCTGGGGGGTAATCGCCACGGAGGCCGATCTTCACCACTAAGCTTGTTCAAGGGGGCTTTCTCACACGTTGAGGGCTCCACAAAGATTACAAGAACAAGCTCCACCAAACACACTCAAAACATGTACAACAATGAACGAGAGTGTGTGAGAGATCAAATCCAAGAGCTCAAGACCGTGTAGAACAAATTATCTCCTTTGTCCAATCCCTAATCCTCAAGGATTTGATCCTTTTAGATTTAGAATGAGTGGAGATATGTACTTTTGGGCTTTTGGGAGGTGTGACAGCGCAGGGAGTCGAGATATGGTGTTGTATGGCCTTACACCTCCATTTACATTAGGGTTTCCAAATGTTACCGTTAGGGTTTGTGATATGCCCACGCCGACCACACCATCAAGTATACCGATTACATCAAGCAAGATGGAACAATCATCAAGTCAAGCTGCACCAGCTCATGTTGTCGATGGACCAATTACTCGTAGCCGAGCTAAACAGCTACAACAAGAGGTGCACACGCTACTTTGTGAAATTCCATTTATTAATGAGAATTATATACTTCCTAAATCGTACATGTTTCTATTACTCAGGTTCACCAAGGAGGATGACAAGGACACGCCAAGACTGAACCAGAGAGGAGAACTACGTCGAACCAGTTCGGCCTGGCAGAACTGTCATGAAGAAACAGTCATATCTCTTGATTCATAGAAGCTGTGAAGGTCCATGAGTACTTGTTGGAAAGGTGTTGAAGTCAACTATCTAATGCCACTAAGTGTCGAGTGCTTTAGAGGTTCCAGCTTGGCAGCCGAGTGCTTTTGGTGCAGTATCCAGGTTTCCGTGAGAAACTGTATCACTCTACAATATTTCGTGAAGCATGCTACACATTGTGTGAAACGTTAACAAATTATATTTCCAACGCATCTGGTCCCATGTCTTTTGGATGTCCCTAGGTGGAGTTATGATTAAAACACTGAAGACCACCCAGAAGGCCAGAAGACATGCGGGAAATTGATGACCACTGCATGAATGATCAAGCCAGTTGGCATTCCACCTTCCCACGTGGATTTTTCAGTTCACATCTATTTTTAGACTAGTTGTTGGTATAAATATCCCTCTTTTGTAAGACAAGGGCAACTCTTTGATGAATTAAGATTATTCTAGTGAAATTTGCAGCCGAGCTGCTTGAGTGTCTTACTCAACCCTTGTTCTTCCTTGTTCTTCTTGAACTTGTGGAGAGATCTCTCTGGGATCCACTAATTCGTGCTCTGCGGGTTCCAGTACGGCTGCCCCGTCTTGTGTGGATTAGCTCCGGTTGTGGTTCTGCGGTCGTTCGGAGATCGAGTCAAAGTCTTCGCGGTTTCGGTGTCTCTCTCCCTGTCGCTTGGTCGCATCCAACCTTGGTCAGGTATAAAGCTAGTTATCCGTGTTGTTTCTACAACAAGTTATCTTGTTCTTGAACCTCCTGTCGTGACGATCGGGCCACCCTTCGCCGAACCAAATTCGGTGCATATCATGTGGTAATCAGAGCTATCGTTGTCACGGTAGGTTCATTTTTTTTATCACCCACCCTCCCACCCTTTTCAATCTGTTACAGTTTTCACCATCCACATATTCATCCCTGTGTTTATCTTTTACATATATTTGTTTGTCCTATAGTCCAAAGCCTAAAAAAAATATACCTATAGCCCTTTTGACGGTACTGTTATCTTGTGTTTGTGTTCTTCCAGTTGCTCGTCACCACCGTTTACCTAT
The DNA here is from genome assembly GCA_036927565.1 of Tuctoria greenei. Taxonomy (NCBI): domain Eukaryota; kingdom Viridiplantae; phylum Streptophyta; class Magnoliopsida; order Poales; family Poaceae; genus Tuctoria; species Tuctoria greenei. Next base: position 146,566,145 of record JAYESD010000011.1, read on the forward strand.
ATCTTTTGTAATCAGCACCCCTGTTAGTGTTATAAAAAAAGGAAGAAAGAATATAGTAAAAAAAAGAGAGCACAAGTGAAAAGATTTTGAAGAATTTTGTGTTACGGTTGGGTGTTGAAATTTTCAGTTTTCATATCCAAGTTGGTGGTAATCTTGATAGCAGCAAAAAAAAATTCTTTTGAGCACATCTTTTTTTCACTTGATTGGCAGTACCGTAGCCCACCTTGTTCAACCACCTATAGCTCCACCAAAAACATAAACCTAGACTTTCGATTTGTACTCCTTACGGCCTCTTTACCACCTCCGTTGAAGCTGTCACACCAGCACCATCACAGTTCTTGAGATCAGGCAAGAACTTGGGTAAGTAAGAGGTGAGATCGAGTGTGTCCACATATATTTTTTTTCTTGCTGCTCCTAACGTGGCAGGCTCAGGTTCAAGTGTTCATGGTGGACACCATGGTGATAGGGAACCCCCTGTCTCACGGGATGAGATGTGTCGCATGGCTGATTCACTCATGGAGGCCATGGGCAGGCTCCTCGATGAGCGTCTTCCCGCGGCTGGAGGACGTCGAGCATTTCGTGATCAAGAGGACCGTCATCGAGAGGAGTCCGGTGATGAGAATTCTGGTTTCATCAAGGATTCAATCGCTTCGGACATGGCCCTGACGGATCGGGTGGTGGTCACCATGCTGATTTTAATAATTACCATGGTGGGCGTCGCGCACATAGGCGCAATGCTGATCGTCGCCACGTGCATTTTGAAGACAAAGAGTTTGAAGATCAAGATCATGAAGAAGGATCTCATGATGATGAAAATCCTTTCGGTCAAGGTGGCAGGTTTGTTCGGCGTCATCATCGCCGGCCTGCTGATTTTGAAGAAAGGGAATACCATCATGGTCGACGTCCTCATGACAACCCAGATAACATCACTCGTGTCAAATTGAGTATTCCAAAGTTTACTGGAAAGGAGAATCATGATGAATTTCTTGAATGGGCTGAGCAGTGTGATCAAATATTCCGAGTACATAATCTTTCGGCTCAGCGCCGTGTGAATCTTGCTTCGGTGGAATTCTCTGGATACGCTCTCACTTGGTGGAACCAAGTGCAGGAGAATCAACATGATTTGGGACGTGGATATATCAATACATGGGAGGAGATGAAGCAAGTGATGAGAAGGCGATTCGTGCCATCTAGCTATCAGCGTGATCTCAGGAACCGGTTGCAAATGTTAAAGCAAGGGAAGAGATCAGTTGATGAGTATTTCAAGGAGATGGAGCTGCTGTTGGTGTGGGCGGGAATAAGAGAAGATGCAGAGTCAACAATGGCAAGATTTCTAGGAGGTCTTAATGAAGAAATTTCTGGTTTTGTGGAGATGTTTCCATATCATACATTGCAGGATCTTGTTGATCAAGCTATGCGAACAGAGAAAAAGATTCAGCAAGAGTCACATGGAAAATCTTATGGAAGTTATTCTATTGCTGCCCCATGGCGCAAACAGCAGTCAAGTACTTCCTATGGTGGTGGACGATCTCAAGGGGCTGCAGCCAAGTCTTCTCAATCATTTGTTCCATCGAAGATGGCAGCCTCCACCGCGTCATCACCAACAACTCAGCAGCGACCCGCTGCAAGTTCAGCAGCCCACAGCAATGCCTCGGGAGCTACATCTTCTTCTCGAAGCAGAGAAATTGTATGCCATAAATGCCACGGCCGTGGGCACATTACTGCCCAATGCCCAAGCAAGAGGACCATGTTGTTGAATGAGAAAGGTGAATGGGAATCCGAGAGTGATCCGGAGGATGCTGGACAGATATGTGATGAAGAAATTGAGGAGGAAGGGAATGAGATCCAGCCTGAAGAAGGAGAACAAAATTGCTTTATTTCTCTACGAGTGCTTAGTGTAACAGCAGAAAAGGGAGACAACGGGCAGCAACATAATTTGTTCCATACCCGTGGAATAATCAAAGATAAGGTTTGTCGCATCATCGTTGATAATGGTAGCTGCAACAATATTGCTAGCCAAGAATTGGTGGACAGATTGGGACTGAAACCACGGCGTCATCCTAGTCCATACAAGATGCAGTGGCTTAATGATTGTGGTGCGCTACGTGTTAGTCATACTGTGACTGTACCATTCTCTGTTGGTAAATACAATGATCATGTGGAGTGCGACGTGGTGCCTATGCAAGCCTGCCAGCTTCTGCTCGGTCGACCATGGCTATATGATCGTGATGTCCAGATTTTTGGAAGGACCAACAAGTTGTCTTTTGTGTACAAAGGAGAGCGAATTTCCTTGCTTCCTTTGACACCGGAAGAAATTTTGAAGGATGATATCAGGAAGAAACAGCACGAGAGCGAGCACCACTTGCGAGTGAGCCACAAAAATAGTAAGGAAGAGTGTCCACAGCCAAATCAAACCCCACAGCTGCAAGGAACCCAGAAACTGGGAAAAGAGGGTTTAGTAATGATGGCTAGGAAGGGGGATATCAAAGCATTGAGTGAACCCAATGCCATGTTCTTTGTACTTATGTACAAGGACACTTTTCTTTCTACTAATGCCTTACCCTCTACCGTGCCGAGTACTCTTTTGAATGTCTTGCAGGAATATGAAGATGTCTTTCCGGACGAAGTACCACCAGGACTGCCACCTAAGAGAGGGATCGAGCATCAAATTGACTTGGTTCCTGGTGCGTCACTTCCGAACAGGGCTGCATACCGCACCAACCCAGAGGAGACAAAAGAAATTCAGCGACAAGTGGAGGAATTGATGAAAAAAGGGTATGTACAGGAAAGTCTTTCCCCTTGTGCTGTCCCTGTTCTTTTAGTGCCTAAGAAAGATGGGTCTTGGAGACTATGTGTGGATTGCCGTGCAATTAACAACATCACAGTAAGATATAGGCATCCCATTCCTCGCTTAGATGATATGCTTGATGAACTTAGTGGTGCTAATTTTTTCACTAAAATTGATTTAAGAAGTGGCTATCATCAGATTCGTATGAAAGAAGGAGATGAGTGGAAAATAGCCTTTAAAACAAAATTTGGATTGTATGAATGGTTAGTGATGCCCTTTGGTTTAACCAATGCACCTAGTACATTTATGCGATTAATGAATCATGTGCTTAGAACTTTCATTGGTAAATTTGTTGTGGTTTATTTTGATGACATCCTAATCTACAGCAAGACTCTTGAAGAACATGTTGCACATATCCAGAGCGTACTTGTTGTCCTGCGTAAACAAAAATTGTACGCTAACCTTGAGAAGTGCACCTTCTGCACCGACAAGGTAGTTTTCCTTGGTTTTGTTGTTTCAGGACAAGGCGTGAAGGTGGATGTTGAGAAAGTCAAGGCTATACAAGAATGGAGGCCCCCACAGAACGTGAGCCAAGTGAGAAGCTTCCTTGGACTTGTTGGTTTCTACCGGCGCTTCGTGAAAGATTTCAGCACGATCGCCGCTCCAATCAATGAGCGGACCAAGAAAGACGTACCTTTCAAATGGGGAGAAGCACAACAAAAGGCTTTTGAAGAATTAAAGAGGAAGCTCACAACATCCCCAGTCCTTGCACTTCCTGATTTCAACAAGACATTTGAAATTGAATGTGATGCAAGTGGAGTTGGGATTGGAGGTGTGCTGATGCAAGAAAAGAGACCAATTGCATTCTTCAGTGAAAAGCTAAGTGGTCCGACTTTAAATTATTCAGTTTGTGATAAAGAATTATATGCTCTCGTTCGGAGTTTGGAAACTTGGCAACACTACCTTTATTCTAAAGAATTTATAATACATTCAGACCATGAATCATTGAAACATATTAAGGGACAACTAAAACTGAATAAACGACATGCTAAGTGGAGTGAATTTATTGAGTCCTTTCCTTATATTGTCAAATATAAGAAAGGTCAAGACAATATTGTAGCTGATGCTTTATCTCGACGTCATGCTTTGCTCACACAACTTGATGCTAAAATTCTCGGATTGGAAAGTATAAAGGAATTATATGCCACTGATTCGTACTTTGCTGAACCATATGCCAAGTGCCATATTGGCAAAGGATGGGAAAAGTATCATGTGCATGATGGATTTTTATTTTGCACTAACAAACTTTGTATTCCAGATTGCTCTGTTCGACTTTTACTCGTGCAGGAAGCTCATGCAGGTGGCCTTATGGGCCATTTTGGAGCCAAGAAGACGGAGCAAGTGCTGGCCGACCATTTCTTTTGGCCAAAAATGCGACGAGATGTAGAGAGACATGTTCTTCGCTGCGAAAACTGCCACAAAGCTAAGTCTCGTCTGAACCCTCATGGTTTATATACTCCCCTTCCTATTCCTAATGCACCTTGGGAGGATATTTCAATGGATTTTGTTCTTGGTTTACCACGAACCAAAGGGTGAAGGGATTCAATTTTTGTCGTGGTTGATTGTTTCAGCAAAATGGCACATTTTATTCCTTGTCACAAGAGCGACGATGCTTCCCGTATTGCTGAATTATTTTTCAGGGAAATCGTGCGACTACATGGAATGCCACGTACCATTGTGTCAGATCGTGACACCAAGTTCTTGAGCTACTTTTGGAAGACATTGTGGGGCAAACTTGGGACAAAACTGTTGTTCTCCACAACATGTCATCCGCAAACGGACGGCCAAACTGAAGTTGTGAATCGAACACTATCAATGTTGCTCCGAGCTGTCCTTAAGAAGAATCTGAAACTATGGGAAGAAAGCTTGCCACACGTTGAGTTTGCATACAATAGGGCAGTACACTCAACCACTAAATTTTGTCCATTTGAAATTGTATATGGATTCACACCCACTGCTCCCATAGATCTTTTGTCTCTACCCATGCAGGAACGTGTGAACTTCGATGCAAGCAAGCGAGCTGAATTTGTCAAGAACATTCATGATAGGGCTCGGTCCAATATTGAAAAGATGACCAAGAAGTATGAGAAGCAAGCTAACAAGGGTCGCAGGAAGGTGTTGTTCGAACCAGGGGACTTGGTTTGGGTGCACCTTCGAAAGGATCGTTTTCCAGAGCTGCGCAAGAACAAGTTGCAACCCCGGGCTGACGGACCATTCAAAGTTCTGCGCAAGATCAACGACAACGCTTATGAAATTGATCTGCCAAGTACTTATGGTGTAAGTACCAGTTTCAATGTGTCCGGCCTCTCTCCATTCTTTGGATTGGAAGAGTCGAGGACGACTCTTTTTCAAGGGGGGGAGGATGATATGCCCACGCCGACCACACCATCAAGTATACCGATTACATCAAGCAAGATGGAACAATCATCAAGTCAAGCTGCACCAGCTCATGTTGTCGATGGACCAATTACTCGTAGCCGAGCTAAACAGCTACAACAAGAGGTACACGCGCTACTTTGTGAAATTCCATTTATTAATGAGAATTATATACTTCCTAAATCGTACATGTTTCTATTACTCAGGTTCACCAAGGAGAATGACAAAGACACGCCAAGACTGAACCAAAGAGGAGAACTACGTCGAACCAGTTCGGCCTGGTAGAACTGTCATGAAGAAACAGTCATATCTCTTGATTCATAGAAGCTGTGAAGGTCCATGAGTACTTGTTGGAAAGGTGTTGAAGTCAACTTTATAATGCCACTAAGTGTCGAGTGCTTTAGAGGTTCCAGCTTGGCAGCCGAGTGCTTTTGGTGCAGTATCCAAGTTTCCGTGAGAAACTGTATCACTCTACAATATTTTGTGAAGCATGCTACACATTGTGTGAAAGGTTATCAAATTATCTTTCCAACGCATCTGGTCCCATGTCTTTTGTATGTCCCTAGGTGGAGTTATGATTAAAACACTGAAGACCACCCAGAAGGCCAGAAGACATGCGGGAAATTGATGACCACTGCATGAATGATCAAGCCAGTTGGCCTTCCACCTTCCCACGTGGATTTTTCAGTTCACATCTATTTTAGACTAGTTGTTGTTATAAATATCCCTCTTTTGTAAGCCAAGGGCAACTCTTGGATGAATTAAGATTATTCCAGTGAAATTTGCAGCCGAGCTGCTTGAGTGTCTTACTCAACCCTTGTTCTTCCTTGTTCTTCTTGAACTTGTGGAGAGATCTCTCTGAGATCCACTAATTCGTGCTCTGCGGGTTCCAGTACGGCTGCCCCGTCTTGTGTGGATTAGCTCCGGTTGTGGTTCTGCGGTCGTTCGGAGATCGAGTCGAAGTCTTCGCGGTTTCGGTGTCTCTCTCCCCGTCGCTTGGTCACATCCAACCTTGGTCAGGTATAAATCTAGTTATCCGTGTTTTATTCTACAACAAGTTATCTTGTTCTTGAACCTCCTGTCGTGAAGATCGGGCCACCCTTCGCCGAACCAAATTCGGTGCATATCAGTTTGCGAAGTCTGGACTAGTCTGTGGTGGACACCAGACTAGTCCAGTGTGCGGTGTGTGGAAAACCCTAAGTGTTGATGGATACCGGACTAGTCCATTAACGTGTGGACTAGTCCGATCTTAGTCAGAGAGATTTCGGATTAGTCCAGTGAATATCGGATTTGTCTGGTGTGGTGGAAAACTGTTCAATTGAGGACAAGTCCGCACTTGGAGGACTTGTCCAATTTTTAGTGAGGGGATTATCGGACTTGTCCGGTGGTTATTGGACTTGTCCGGTGTGGAGGGAATTAGATCACCTGAGGACAAGTCCGCACTTGTAGGACTTGTCCAATCTTAGTCAGGGGGTTATCGGACTTGTCCGGAGTGGTGCAGCTATGAAGTACTGCGGACAAGTCTGTGCTGGGGGACTTGTCTGATTTCTGTGCAGAGAAATATCAGACTAATTCGGTGGTATCGGACTAGTCTTCTCTTCCTGTGATTTGTGCAGTGAGTTCAATCATTTGTTCACTTGAGCTCTTGGGTTATGTTTCTCCAACACACTCCATACAAAATAATTCTAATCTTTTCAGCTCTTGAGCTATTTTCCCTTTGGATCATCATTCTCCTTTCTTTTTGTGCTTTCTTCCTAATTGCTTTAAAACATGCGCTCATCTCAACAATTTTGTTAGGATCTCATTTGTTTGTCATTAATTGACCAAAACCCACAAGGGATGCCTAGATGCATTTTCATTTGCCTACAAGAAACAAAATTACAGACAGTAGATGATTTCGTTATTGCTCAGACCCTTGGTCAACTACCCCTTTCTTCCAGCGGAAGCAACAAATGAGGGGATACTAATAGCGGCACGAGATGACTACTTTAATTTTCTCTCTTCATTTTGCACAGCCAACACATTGACCGCTAATACAAATGGGAGAAATAACAGGGAGTGGTTCCTAACTAGAGTTTATGGCCCCCAGGAGACGCCACAAAAATTGTTATTCCTCGACGAGTTGAAAAACTGCAAAGATCGTTGTGGTGATGCTTGGCTAGTACTGGGAGTCTTTAACATGATACTAGATAGCACTGAGAAAAATAGAGGTAGGACTAATATACCAACCATACAAAAGCTCAGAGTGACTGTCGAAGTGTTAATGCGACACTTCCCCGGATCTGCTAAGGAGCAGCTCGCGGAGGTTCTTTGATCGGCAGGGCTTAGTCCTCTATTGAGTGATTGTGCGTAGGAGAGTATGATACGGTGGTTTTTACATGGTTCGAGCTGCAAGAGCGTAACACCCTACTCCACAGTGAGGTAGTATTACTGATGTGTGTGTGTGTGTGTGTGTACTGATTGGCTGTTCAAGCAGACCCAAGAACTTGTCTGAATCGATGGTTGCCCAGTCCTTTTATAGTCCAAGGCCGTACATCTTACAAGTGGGGCCTGGGGCCCGACAGGTGGCCTCGGGATGATCTTATCCTATACAAGATCTAAGGTTTCTTGCGTACGCTTCATCTGACTGCGCCTTGAAGACTTGCTATCTTGTCGCGTAGGTTGACAGTGGCAGGGCATAGTCATTGATGATGGCAGGGGATGTCCCGTCCATCTGTCTTGTCGTTGTAAGCTACCGACTTGGTGAAGCAAGATAGGCATGCGGCGCCTTCACTAGGATGTGATTGGACGCAGCGGTACCTAACAGGGGTGTGCGCTGCACCGTGCGCCTTCAATGCACGACTGGACATGACGCACCACCCTTTACTCTTCGGGGCTCATGACTTATTGCAGGTCGTGGGACACACTCCATCTCCTGAGCCCTCCTTGGTGGGAGCGAGGGCCCAATGCCAGAGGGCGTGTGGCAGCTCCGGAGCCCTCCTTGGTGGGAGCAAGGGTCTGGAGCTTCTTCTTGTATGTGGGGGGTACCCGATCTTGAGGGTACCAACAGTGGGCCCCAGGCCCACCTCATGAGAGGTGACGATCCCGAAGGTGGGGCCTTCATCTTGTCTTGTAAAAGTGACGCCAGTGGGCCCTCGGGGGGGGGGGGGGGGGGGGGGGGGGGGGGGGTTGGCTCGAAGAAGTGACACTGACGGCCCCCTTGGGGGGCGCCGGAGCTCGAAGAAGTGACACCGGTGTCCCCCATGGGAGGCACCAAAGCTCCAAGAAGTGATGTCGTTTGCCCCCTTTGGGGGCGCCAGAGCTCAAAGAAGTGACGCCAGCGGCCCCCTTGGGGGTGCCAGAGCTTGGAGAAGTGATGTCGGTGGCCCCCTTAGCGGCGCCGAAGCTCACAGAAGTTACGCCGACGGCAACCTTGGGGGCGTCGATGCTCAAAGAAGTGATGCCAGCGGCCCCCTTGGGGTGCCAGAGCTCAGAGAAGCGACGCCGTCGACCCCCTGGGGGGGGGGGGCGTCGGAGCTCATAGAAGCGACGCCGACAACCTCCTTGGTGGCGCTAGAGATTGAAGAAGCGACACTGGCGGCCCCCTTGGGGGGGGGCATCGAAGCTCGAAGAAGCGACGCCAGCGGCCTCCCTGGGGGCACCGGAGCTCGAAGAAGTGACGCATGCAACCCCCTTGGGGGGCACCGGAGCTCGAAGAAGCGATGCTGGTGGCCCCCTTTGAGGGCACCAGAGCTCAAAGAAGCGACGTGGCCGCCACCTTGGGGGCGCCGAAGCTCGGAGAAGCAACGGCAGTGGCCCCCTCGGAGGCACCGGAGCTCGAAGAAGTGACACTGGTGGACCCCTTGGGGGAACCGGAGCTCGAAGAAGCGACACCGGTGGCCCATTAGGAGGCGCCGGAGCTCAGAGGAGCGACATCGGTGTCACTTCCTGTATGACCTGCACACATGATAGAGAAAGAGTAATTGCACTTACCGGTCACGTCTCCCCTGCTCTTAGTCTCGTTATCTCTTATGGTCCCGAGCCGGGCTTATGGTACGTGGGTAATTCAGTGCGATAGTATCCGAGTTATGGTTATTGTCATGCTTAGGAGTGTGTGCCATCCGGCCCCCTGTACTCAGCTGTTAGCGCTAAAAAGGCAAAGTGTACACGCTTATGATGTAGCACCAGGCTAAGCAGGTTGTCCACTCTGGACCCCCCACGGGCGTTTGCTTTTCAGGGGAGTGACCATTCGGTGCCACGGGCTCCCGGGCAGGAAAACAACCAAAGAACCCAAATACATCATAGGAACCTCAAGCAAAACCTCCAGCAATAGGGTAGCACAACTCCAAGTAGGAACGAGATAGGAGAAATGTAACTGGGCATATGGCGAACAATATGCGAAAGTAAGCAAAAAATTAAAGCATAATGTAAATAATTTTGCTCGTCAGTCACTCCCTTCATGCTCTTTAGTTTTGTTGCGTCTTACGATCCTAAGCTGAGGAGCGGGCCTTGCGTAATTCAGTGTGTTAGCATCTGGGGCCCGGTTCTCGCCTTATTCGGGGTGTGAGCCGTCTGTCCCCCAGTACTTAGCTGCAGCGCTGGGAGGCAGGGTGTGCACGCTTAGGGTATGGAACCAAACAAAGCGAGCTACACATCCTAGACCTCTAGCTTGGAGTAGGCCTTTCGTGGGGGAGACCGTCTGGCGACACAGGACCCCAAACAAGGGGGCGGCCGAGAGATCCCAGACACGTTGCAGGTACCTCAAGCAGACCCACTTGCAGCAGGATTGCATAACTCCACTATGCGCGAGACAGGGAGAGAGTGGTCGAGCATATGGCAGAGAATATGCGAGAACGAGCATGATTTGATGATCATAAAATTAATGTGTAATTAAATGAACATAAACAGATCATAGGGAAAGATAGTGGTTCTTCTAACTTGGTAATCATAGGAGGAGGCAGGCTTTACAAGAAGGTAGCAACCCGCTTCAGATGACAAGGGAGGCAAAATGTACAAGCTTAGGGTATGGAATCAGGCTAAGCAGACTTAACATCCTGGACCGGTCCCATCGGAGCTTACTTTCGAGCGCGGACGCTATGACACCCTTTTTAGAAGAAAAAAACTATTCTACCACTACGCCAAGGGTGAAGATTTACCGAAGTGACACTAGGGAGGCAAAGTGTACACGCATAGGGTGCAAGACCAGACTAAGCAGGCTGCATACTCTGGACCTCCTACCGTGCCAAAAGTAAAACTTGCAGCGTATCTTTGCGTCGAACTTACTGTAACACTTTGGTGACATCTTTGTTGTTGTGGTGGCAGAAAACCGCTTGACATCCTGCCATGAGACCCCTTAGAGGCCCCATGGTAGGTGTGGCCAACTGGATGGGCACGCCTACCACTTAGTTGCAAGATGTCATTGGCGGGTCCCCGACGGAGCGCGAGAGCTTGGGTAGTTGATGTCAGCAGGTACTCTGGGAGCGTCGAACTTGAATTGAGATGTGTGGTCATCGTCGTAGAAGTGTCCAGTAGAGATCGTGACGAGGTAGCCGCCGAACTGAGGCAGCGCCTACCCTCAATGTGCGGAGCGTCGACGGATGGCCCCCTGGGAGGTGCAGGAGCTGGATCTTCCGGCGTTGCCCATCATCAACGAGAAGAACATCAACGGCGGGCCCCCTGGGTGGTGTCATAGCTGGATGCTCTAGCGGCGCCCACCATCAACGCTAAGAAACATCGATGACGGGCCCCATGGGAGGTGTCGGAGGTGGATGCTCTGGCGTCGCCCATCATCAACGAGAAGAACATCGATGGCGGGCCCCCTTGGTGGTGTCGGAGCTGGATGCTCCAGCGGCGCCCACCATCGACGCTAAGAAACGTTGATAGAAGGCCCCCTGGAAGGTGCCGGAGCTAGATGCTTTGGCGTCGCCCATCATCAACAAGAACGTCGACAGCAGGCTCCTTGGGTGGTGTTGGAGCTGGATGCTGCGGCGGCCCCCATTATCAACGAGAAGAACGTCGTTGGCGGGCCCCCTGGGTGGTGCCGGAACTGGATGCTCCGGCGGCGCCCATCATCAACGAGAAGAACATCGATGGCGGGCCCCCTGGATGGTTCTTGAGCTGGATGCTCCAGCGGCGGCCATCATCAACGAGAAGAATGTTGATGGTTGGCCCCCTAGGTGGTGTCGGGCTGGATGCTCTGGCGGCGCCCATCATTGACGAGAAGAACGTCGACGGCAGGCCCCTGGGTGGTGCCGGAGCTGGATGCTCTGGCAGTGCCCATCATCAACTAGAAGAATGTCGACGGCGGGCCCCCTAGGTGGTGCTAGAGCTGGATGCTCTGGTGGCACCCAACATCAACGATAAGAACATCAACAGCGGGCCCCCTGGGTGGTGTCCGAGTTGGATGCTCCGGCGGCGCCCATCATCAACGAGAAGAACATCGACGAAGGGCTCCCTGGGTGGTGTCGGAGCTTTATGCTCCGGCGGCGCCCATCATCAACGAGAAGAACGTTGACGGTGGACCCCCTAGGTGGTGCCGGAGCTGGATGCTCCGATGGTGATGGAGGTGCAACTTCCTAAGAGAAAAAAGTCCCCTACCTGGCGCGCCAAATGTCGAAGTGTTAATGCAGCACTTCCCTTGAATCTTCTAAGGAACAGCCTGCTGAGGTTCTTTGATCGGCAAGGCTTAGTCCTCTATTGAGTGACCGCGCATAAGAGAGTATGAGACGATGGTTTTTATGTGGTTCAGGCCGCAAGAGCGTAACACCCTACTCCACGGTGAGGTAGTATTGCTGGTGTGTGTGTGTGTACTGATTGGTTGTCCAAGTGGACCCGAGAAGATGTCTAAGTCGGTGGCTGTCAAGTCCTTTTATAGTCCAAGGTCGAACAGCTTACAAGTGGGGCTCGGGGCCCGATAGGTGGCCCTGAGGTGATCTTATCCTGTACAAGACCTAAGGTTTCTTGCGTACGCTGGATCTGATTGTGCCTTGAAGACTTGTTGTCTTGCCGTGTCGGGTTGCCAGTGGCAGGGCGTAGTCTTTAATGATGGCAGGGGATGTCCCATCCATTTGTCTTGCCGTTGTAAGCTACCCACTTGGCAAAGCGGGGTAGGCCTGCGGAGCCTTCATTGTGATGTGATTGGATGCAGCGGTACATGACAGGGGGCGTGCGCTGCACCATGGGCCTGGGGAAGGCGCGCGCCTTCAATGCGCGACTGGACATAATGCACCGCCCTTTACTCTTCGGGGCTCACGACTTATTACAGGTTGTGGGACACACTCCAGCTCCGGAGCCCTCCTCGGTGGGAGCGAGGGTCTGATGCCGAAGGGCATGTGGCAGCTCCAGAGCCCTCCTCGGTAAGAGCAAGGCCCGGAGCCGAAGGACGCATGGCAGCTCTGGATCCCTCCTCGGTGAGAGCAAGGGTCCGGAGCTTCTTCTTGTATGCGGGGATACCCTGTCTTGAGGGTACCGACAATGACCATAAATGATCTGGAGCTAATGGAGTTAAGATTGGAAGGGAGGAAATTCACGTGGTCAAACCAACAGAGAGAGCCCATCATGACCAAAATAGACATATTTTTGTAGGATCGAAGAGCACGTGAAAAGCTACCAGAGGGGGGTGAATGGTAGATTTAAAAAAATCTTACGCAGCGGAAACAATTAAACCCCAACCCCTTCAGCAGAAAAACGATCTATTAAAGAAATCATGTATGAGACTAATCTAAACGTTTTTCACCGTGACAAAAGTGATAGATATCAGAGATATTCAAGTCACGAATACAACACAAAAAGAATTACTCAAATCCGTTGAGAAAAACTCAAGTTATGATCGAAAGATCAGACTATGGTCAATCTGACCTACCCGAGAAAAACAGTTTCTGGAATGCTGCAAAGAAACTCGTGTAGCTCAGAAACCAGAAATCCAATGATCGTGAAATTTTGAAAGATGATAGATAATCAAGTTGTGAAGACAACCCAAAAAGAATCATGTCAATTGGATCTGTAAAACTCGAGTTATGATAAAACCACCGACGAAAGGTAGTGCTGTCCAGAAACTCGATGAGTAAAACTTGTCTGGAACAAGTTGGACGAACAAGGCACAAAAGTTCCTTGAAACTATGAATTTTATTCAATAGAACACAAGAGGAACAGCCCCAAAGTCGTCTCTATCGAGCTTTGGCCTTCCCTCGCTTATATAACCAGCCCTTAGGCCATCCCAATCTCAACTAGGACTCCAATCCTAATCCGATCATAATCGGAACTTTCCATAACTGCTCAAGATTCTTCTATACGCAGATAGAAGCAATATTAAGACTTCCAAACACCTTAGGAACGTATACCACATTCCTAAACAACTCAAATTCGTGACACACACGAAATCCTAACATAACCAACTCGATACTTTCCATACCGAGCCATAACCGACTCAACTAGCAGCCTAAGTCTTCAACCGATACGATCCGATCCTTCCGATCAGATCTTCCTTCCATAATCCGTCTCTAGAAGCATATTGCCACGTCATGCACCTCATGCATATGTGCGAACACCTTCCTTCGACCTTCATATGCACTGCCCTTGATTCAATCATCCTGCGCGACCTCCTGACCCGCTCAACCACAGTTCCTCCCGAACTTGGTTGTTGGAACCTCATCTCCTCCTGAGACTAGTCCAATGGATCCTGTCACCAGCCATGACTTGAACTCAAGCAACACCTGCACATGAACAAACAAACAATCCATACGAGCCCAAGTCCTCGACTTGACTCAAATTAGTTCCGAACACAACACCTTACGTGAGAACCTCACATAAGCATGTTGCAAATCCACAGTAGAAACGATATCAACCGTATTCAACCAAAACGCACCAAAAACTTAGCAAATGAATACTAAGCAATCTTTCCAATCATGTAAAGCAAGTACGAAACATTGCAAATGAAAAGCAGAAGCACTGTGATCAAGTTCTGGACCCTGCCAGAGCAACCCGGAGCTTGAGTCGGAGCTAACAAAAGCTAGTAGAACCTAGCGTCGGAGCTTTCCAAAACTAGTACAATGAAGCACCTGCCGGAGCTTACCAAAACTAGTAGAACTAGTCAACCCAAAACCGGAGCTAGACAAATCAACTCGGAGCTTAGCAAAAAACATGTCAGAGCTATCAAAAACATGTCGGAGCTATCAACGACATGTCGGAGCTATCAAAGACGAAACTTCACTGGAGCTGACCAAAGCTAGTCAGACCTAGCATCGAACGTAACCGGAGCTACCCAAGCCAAGCCGGACCTATCGTCGGACCTTGTTGTAGCTCAGAGCTAGAGTCGAACCTTGATAAAAAGATATTTTGGTGATATTCAAAACTTTTATCATCAAAGCCAAGTGTATTCACTACAAGCCAATGTATTCAGCACATATAGGTCTTACAATCTCCCCCTTGATGAATGCATTGGCAACACCATTTAAAATCCGAACATTGGCTTATTCTCATTAAAAGTTTTGAAGAAAGTTTCTCCCCCTTTGTAAATCAAAAGTAAAATGAGAAGAAAAAATTATCCCATATTATCTCTCCCCCTTTATTATCTCTCCTTATGCACATATTCTCTTTCTCTTCATGCTTATCTCTCCCCCTTTGACAATGTATTCAGCAAGTCATGAGCATATAAACAAATTATCTCTCCCTCTTTAGTTGTTATGAGCATATTATAACATATACATATAAACAAAGCTCATCCAAGTCATACTATCAAGTACCTTACATTATCACATCAATGAAATACATAAGGTAGTGTAAGCCATGCTAGAGATCAAATGTAATTTTTTAATTTAAGCAAGTCATGATCTCATGAACTTAACTATTTAAAAAACTGAAAGCATGACACTAGTTGCTGCATTTTATTATTTTTCAAAGCATAAATTTAGATCATATGATATTTGCAGGAGATTATATGCGCATCTGCCTTATTCTAACCAACCAAGCCAAGCCTATGTCATTTGACAATCAGAAGCTTAAGGACATGGTTTTAGTCATACACATATTCTTCCAAGTTCATATCTAAGTGCAATGACAAGCCATCTCAAAAGAAGAAGTGTGATGCATGCATATTCTCTTGATCTTTTCTCAATTTATATTTGTTCATAAAAACTCAACATGTGGGTTGATTACTTGATTAATTCTTTATGATTAAAAGCATTTGTGAGCATGCAACAAGTTCAAAACAGCAAGAAAGTTCGACCATGACCAGATTTAGTGTAAGTAATTATTCCAATTACTAGACATGGCAAAAACCACAAAATGTATAACACGAGTAATGTAGTAAGAACTTTCAGCATGTAAAAGGAATCACAGAGTCATATATGTATGAAATACTATGCTCATATTATTTTAATTTCAGATTCACACATAGACTTCCCAAGTTTCAAAAAAAAACTCCCCCTCAATTTAATCCATGAGGATGCATAATCCCTATTTCACTACGAATGTAACAAAAACGAGTGAAATCCAAAGGTTTTGTAAAAATGTCAGCCAATTGATGTTCGGTATCTACATGGTGAAGCACAATGTTTCCTTTTTCAATGTTATCTCGGAGAAAGTGATACCTAATATCAATGTGCTTAGTTCTAGAATGTTGCACGGGGTTTTTGGCAATGCAAATAGCACTAGTGTTATCACAAAACAGTGGAATACTATCAAGATCAACCCCATAGTCCTTAAGTGTTTGAACAATCCAAAGAATTTGTGATCAAGCACTAGCAGCAGCTACATATTCAGATTCAGCTGTGGATTGTGCAACTGAACTTTGTTTTCTAGAGGACCAAGCAATAAGAGAATTACCAAGAAAATGACAAGCACCGGAAGTACTTTTCCTATCAATCCTACAACCCCCAAAATCAGCATCCGAAAAAGCTTTCAAAGTAACGGTTGAGGAAGAAGGAAGAAAAATGTCAAATTCTTGAGTTCCATGTAAGTACCTGAGAATCCTTTTGACGGCTTGACGATGTGAAACACGTGGGGAAGCTTGAAACCGTGCACAAAGACATACGCTGAATTGTATGTCCGGTCTTGAAGCCGTGAGGTACAAAAGTGATCCGATCATGCTTCTATATTCTTTTTGATCCACGGATTCACCATCTTCATCAAGTTCAAGTGTTGTTGCTGTTCCCATTGGTGTTCGAAGAGGCTTGATTTTGTCCATGTTGAAGCGCCTTAGGAGATCTTTGGTATACTTCGTTTGATGCACAAAGGTACCCTCCTTGGTTTGTTTGATTTGCAGCCCAAAAAGTAAGTGAGTTCACCCATCATACTCATTTCAAATTAAGAACTCATCATTGCTGAAAACTTGGACACAAGATCATGAGAAGCACAACCAAAGATAATATCATCCACATACACTTGAACAAATAATGAGTCATTGCCATGCTTAAGCACAAAAAGAGTTTTATCAACCTTGCCCATGGTAAACCCTTTTTCAAGTAAGAATGTTTTTAACCTATCATACCATGCTCTAGGGGCTTGTTTGAGACCGTATAAGGCTTTGGACAGTTTGTAAACATGATTAGGAAAATCTGGATTTTCAAAACCTGGTGGTTGTTTGACATAAACCTCCTCATCTATGTAGCCATTAAGAAAAGCACTTTTAACATCCATTTGATATAGCTTAAAACCTTTAGATGCTGCAAAAGCTAACAAAATTCTTATGGCTTCTAATCTAGCGACAGGAGCAAAAGTTTCATCAAAATCTAGACCTTCAACTTGAGTGAAACCTTGAGCAACCAACCTAGCCTTATTCCTAACCACAACCCCATCCTCACTTTGTTTATTTTTAAATACCCATTTAGTTCCAATTAAAGTGTGACCTTGAGGTGGAGGTACAAGTTTCCAAACATTATTTCTTTCAAAATTTTCTAACTCTTCTTGCATGGCAATAATCCAAGATTCATTAGTGAGTGCGTGTGATATATCTTTGGGTTCAAAAGAAGCAACAAAAGCAGAATGAGCATGAGAGTTTGGATTGCAAAACCTGGACCGTGTGACTCGTTCGTGCAAGCTTCCAATCATCTGTTGTGGGGGATGATCTTTGTAAAATCGTAGGGGAACAGATGTCTCACAAGCTTCTTCTTCATTAGGTTCATCGTAGATTGATGAGCTTGTGACTTGTGGACGATCAGGACCAACATAGGTGATAGCCGGAGCTTGTTCAATGTCCGGAGCTGGACACGTGTCAACTTCGGAACTACCAGGCAGTATCACCGACTCTTCTTCATCTTTGAAAATACCCTCCCCCTGAGGATACGGATCTGGTCCTGCAACACCGGAGCTAGTACCTGGGCTAGCTTCATCAAAGGACACTTCACAAGTCTCCACAATTTTGTTAGTGTCAAGTAAAAGCACACGGTAGCCTCTAGTATGAGATGGATAACCAAGAAACATGCCATCAATGGATCTAGGTTCAAATTTATCAAGATTACCATGTTTCTTAACAAAGAATTTGCAACCAAAGACCCGAAAGTGTATAACACTAGGCCTATGTCCAAACCGGAGCTCATATGGTGTTTTACCTAGCTTAGCACGCAAGAAAACACGATTTGAGACATAACAAGCGGTTGCTAACGCATCAGCCCAAAATTTCATAGGAGTTTGATATTCATCAAGCATAGTCCTAGCCATCTCAACTAAGGTTCTGTTCTTTCTTTCTACAACACTGTTTTGTTGAGGTACATATGGTGAAGAAAATTGATGATCTATTCTATTTTCAGCACAAAAGTGATCAAAAGATTGATTTTTAAATTCAGTTCCATTATCACTTCTAATTGCTTTTAATGATCCTGGGTGATCAATTGATAATCTAAGAAATAAAGTTCTAAAGTGACTAAAAACTTCATTCTTAGACGCCATAAAATACACCCAAGAATATCTAGAATAATCATCAACAATAACAAGAGCATACCATTTACCTCCGAAGGATTGAACACGTGAAGGTCCTACGGTGTCAAGATGCAAAAGTTGACATGGTTCAGTTGTCATGATCATTGTGAGAGGAGTATGTGAACCTGCAACCATCTTAGCATGTCTACAAGAAGAGCACACAATTTCTGTCCCCTTTAAGCTTAGGCAGCCCACGTATGCGATCAAGAGTACTAACACGCGTTAGGTGATCAAAGCCTACGTGACCAAGTCTACGATGCCAAAAATATAAGTCCTTTGAATCATTAGCAACTAGACACCTATGCTTAGAGGAAGACATATCAAAATCAGATTTAAAAACTCTTCCAAACCGAGACATGTTAAAAATAAGCTCACTATTTGAACCTACAACTTTGCAGCAGTTTTTATTGAAAATAATTTCTAGATTTTCATCTAGCAATTGTGAAACAGAAAGCAAGTTGTATTTCAAATTTTTGACAAGTGCCACATCCTTCAAAGTGTAGTGATCATTTACTCTAACCGAACCCTTAGCAATTATAGGAGTTGAAGAATTATCAGCAAAAGTAACATTCTCTACACGTGACACAAAAGAGAGGGAGGAGAACCAATCTTTGTTACCGGTCATGTGGCGTGAGCAACCTGAATCCATAATCCAAATGTTCTCTTTCCTCAAACGTGTAACCTACATAGAAGCACAATACGTCGATGACTCAATACTGGGGTTAGTCAAAAGGCATTTAGGAATCCAGTACTGAGTCACGCGACGTGCAGCAGGAAAAACACGTGAAAGCTGAGACAAAACAGCAGGTTTATGAGTCAAAGATTGAGGTTTTCTGTTCTTAACAGTTGATTTAGAAGTTGTTACTTGTTTAGAGTGAAAACCAGTAGCTCTGGAGGTAAAAGCAGAAGGTCCGGAGGCAAAAACTGAAGCTCCGGAGGGAACAACAGAAGATCCGGTAGCTCTCGGAGCTATCGGAACTATCGGGGCTGCTTTTGCGGATTACTTACTAGAAGGTCCAGAAGCTACCTTTTCAAATTTCTGACTCATTAAAGCAGGTTGCATGTTTCTAATTTTTGGTTTAGCATGAAGGTTATGAGATCTAGCAGACATTCTTTCCCTTTTCTGTTGTTTAGCTAGTCTATAACAAAAATCTATGACATGACCATCTCTACCACAGTAGGTACAATGAAACTTAATTTTGTAATCATGTCTCGATGAGCACCCAACATTAGAAACATATTTAGAAAGCACTCCTGCAGATTTGAAAACCACTTCTTTTTGTTTAGGAACTGTTTGAATCAAACCACGTCCTAATGACTTTACAAGTTTAGGTGGATGTGCCTTAGCATGAACAAGAGAATCAAAACCTAAACCCGTTTTATCTTTGCAAGACTTGGAAGAATTCAGCAGCAAGTTTAGATTCTTATTCCCATTACAAAACCGACCTAGTGTCCTATTCATGTCATCAAGTTTCTTAGACAAGTCTAGGCAGTTTGCACATGAAGTTTTTCCTTTTAGTTTGCAATTGGAACAATTTTTAACTTCATGAGATCGTAAAGCATTGTTCAATATAGAAATTTCATTTATAGCATCCTGTAGTTTCTTATCAAGATCATCACAAGTAGAACAATGCAAGTCAATTGTAGAACAGCTAGCATCTTTCAAGTTTTTATCATTAAGTGCAGCAAGCTCTTTGTTCTTTTTAATTTCTTCATCAAGTCTATCTAGAGTGGAGGAGTGTGCACTTCTTAATGTGGACAATTTTTCATAGATTAAGTCACATGAGGGACATGCATCATCACTAGGAATCAAAGTTTTTAAACGGTTAATTTCAGATTGTAGTGATTCAATTTTAGCAACATTATCCCTAAGCTTTTTGTCCTTTTTCTTGACAATAATAGTTGCACGAGAAATAGCATCACACATTTCATTGCAGGTAGAACATACCTCATCGTCTTCACTGTTGTATTTTGCATCCTCCTGACTCGATCTTGATCTTGTTTTGCCCGCCATGAAGCATAAGTTGGCCAGATCGTCATCATCTTCATCACTTTCAAAGTCTACATCACTTGAACTAAGTTCTTGAAGTGCGGTGATGAAGCTGTTAATCATCTTGCGTCCTATGGTACCCTTCTTTTTCTTGTTGGAATTTCCAGAGGAGGTCCGAACCTTGCATTGTTTTTCTTCACGGGTGGTCGGACCTGAAAGTTTAGGGCATTCTGTACGAAAGTGTCCTGTTTTACCACATTCAAAACAGCGTTGAGGTCCGGAGCTTCCTCTCCTTCTAGTTCTCACATTTTGCAATGCTTTTGAGAATCTAGTAGAGATGAGTGCCAACTCCTCTTCTGGAAATTCTTCGATCTGCTCCAGGGTTAGTGAGGACAACAAAGCAAGAGTATTGCAGAATGATGATTGGCCAGAGCTAGATATATCACGTTGTGAGACAAATGCAATAGACTTGTTTGGGTTCTTACGTGCTAGGATGTCAATTTCATGAGTTTTTAGTTTAGAATAAAATACATCTAATGTAAGAGAACTCATGACAGTTGATTCACGAATAGATGTTACTTTCATCTCCCAAATTGACATGTCTAATGCACTAAGAAGTTGTCTAGCATTCTCAGCATCAGAAAAATTTACATTGACACTACGTAAGTTGCTGAGAATTTTATTGAAACGAGCAAAGGGGTCATCGATTGACTCACCTGGTTGCATCTCAAAATGCATATATTCTTTCTTGAACATATCTTGTTTTACCTCCTTGATTGTGTTGGAGCCTTCATGATAATCACAGAGAGCTCTCCAGACATCGTATGCTGACCGGAGGTGCGCGACACGATCAAAGTCGCTTTGAGTGAGTCCTTGGATGATCAAGTTTCGGGCTTTGTTGTTGTTGTCGACGTCCCATAGATTTGTGGCCGTGACTTGATCATTAGGTGGCACTTAATAAGGCTTAATCACCTTCTCCCATATTGCAAAGCCTTGTGCCTGGATGAAGGCCTCCATGTGTGCCTTCCAAACCTGGAAATCAGTGCCAGAAAATACACAAGGTTTGGCGGAGTACTTCTCCATGATGATTAGTCAAAAACACGTGCAAATCACAGAGATTAGAGCACCGTGACTCTGATACCAATTGTAGGATCGAAGAGCACGTGAAAAGCTACCAGAGGGGGGTGAATGGTAGATTTAAAAAAATCTTATGCAGCGGAAACAATTAAACCCCAACCCCTTCGGCAGAAAAACGATCTGTTAAAGAAATCATGTATGAGACTAATCTAAACGTGTTTAACCGTGACAAAAGTGATAGGTATCAGAGAGATTCAAGTCACGAATACAACACAAAAATAATTACTCAAATCCGTCGAGAAAAACTCAAGTTATGATCGAAAGATCAGACTATGGTCAATCTGACCTACCCGAGAAAAACAGTTTCTGGAATGCTGCAAAGAAACTCGTGTATCTCAGAAACCAGAAATCCAATGACCGTGAAATTTTGACAGATGATAGATAATCAAGTTGTGAAGACAACCCAAAAAGAATCACGTCAATTGGATCTGTAAAACTCGAGTTATGATAAAACCATCGACGAAAGGTAGTGCTGTCCAGAAACTCGACGAGTAAAACTTGTCTGGAACAAGTTGGACGAAAAAGGCTTAAAAGTTCCTTCAAACTATGAATTTTATTCAATAGAACACAAGAGTAACAGCCCCAAAGTCGTCTCTATCGAGATTTGGACTTCCCTCGCTTATATAACCAGCCCTTAGGCCATCCCAATCTCAACTAGGACTCCAATCCTAATCCGATCATAATCGGAACTTTCCATAACTGCTCAAGATTCTTCTATATGCAGATAGAAGCAATCTTAAGACTTCCAAACACCTTAGGAACGTATCCCACATTCCTAAACAACTCAAATTCGTGACACACACGAAATCCTAACATAACCAACTCGATACTTTCCATACCGAGCCATAACCGACTCAGCTAGCAGCCTAAGTCTTCAACCGATACGATCTGATCCTTCCGATCAGATCTTCCTTCCATAATCCGTCTCTAGAAGCATATTGCCACTTCATGCACCTCATGCATACGTGCGAACACCTTCCTTCAACCTTCATATGCACCGCCCTTGATTCAATCATCCTACGCGACCTCCTGACCCGCTCAACCACAGTTCCTCCCGAACTTGGTTGTTGGAACCTCATCTCCTCCTGAGACTAGTCCAATGGATCCTGTCACCAGCCATGACTTGAACTCAAGCAACACCTGCACATGAACAAACAAACAATCCATACGAGCTCAAGTCCTTGACTTGATTCAAATTAGTTCCGAACACAACACCTTACGTGAGAACCTCACATAAGCATGTTGCAAATCCACAGTAGAAACGATATCAACCGTATTCAACCAAAACGCACCAAAAACTTAGCAAATGAATACTAAGCAATCTTTCCAATCATGTAAAGCAAGTACAAAACATTGCAAATGAAAAGCAGAAGCACTGCGATCAAGTTCCGGACCCTGCCAGAGCAACCCGGAGCTTGAGTCGGAGCTAACAAAAGCTAGTAGAACCTAGCGTCGGAGCTTTCCAAAACTAGTACAATGGAGCACCTGCCGGAGCTTACCAAAACTAGTAGAACTAGTCAACCCAAAACCGGAGCTAGACAAATCAACTCGGAGCTTAGTAAAAAACATGTCGGAGCTATCAAAAACATGTCGGAGCTATCAACGACGTGTCGGAGCTATCAAAGACGAAACTTCACCGGAGCTGACCAAAGCTAGTCGGACCTAGCATCGAACGTAACCGGAGCTACCCAAACCAAGCCAGACCTACCGTCAGACCTTGCTGTAGCTCAGAGATAGAGTCAGACCTTGATAAAATGATGTTTTGGTGATATTCAAAACTTTTATCATCAAAGCGAAGTGTATTCACTACAAGCCAATGTATTCAGCACATATAGGTCTTACAATCTCCCCCTTGATGAATGCATTGGCAACACCATTTAAAATCCGAACATTGGCTTATTCTCATTAAAAGTTTTGAAGAAAATTTCTCCCCCTTTGTAAATCAAAAGTAAAATGAGAAGAAAAAATTATCCCATATTATCTCTCCCCCTTTATTATCTCTCCTTATGCACATATTCTCTATCTCTTCATGCTTATCTCTCCCCCTTTGACAATGTATTCAGCAAGTCATGAGCATATAAACAAATTATCTCTCCCTCTTTAGTTGTTATGAGCATATTATAACATATACATATAAACAAAGCTCATCCAAGTCATACTATCAAGTACCTTACATTATCACATCAATGAAATACATAAGGTAGTGTAAGCCATGCTAGAGATCAAATGTAATTTTTTAATTTAAGCAAGTCATGATCTCACGAACTTAACTATTTAAAAACCTGAAAGCATGACACTAGTTGCTGCATTTTATTATTTTTCAAAGCATAAATTTAGATCATATGATATTTGCAAGAGATTATATGCGCATCTGCCTTATTCTAACCAACCAAGCCAAGCCTATGTCATTTGACAATCAGAAGCTTAAGGACATGGTTTTAGTCATACAAATCTTCTTCCAAGTTCATATCTAAGTGCAATGACAAGCCATCTCAAAAGAAGAAGTGCGATGCATGCATATTCTCTTGATCTTTTCTCAATTTATATTTGTTCATAAAAATTCAACATGTGAGTTGATTACTTGATTAATTCTTTATGATTAAAAGCATTTGTGAGTATGCAACAAGTTCAAAACAGCAAGAAAGTTCGACCATGACCAGATTTAGTGTAAGTAATTATTCCAATTACTAGACATGGCAAAAACCACAAAATGTATAACACGAGTAATGTAGTAAGAACTTTCAGCATGTAAAAGGAATCACGGAGTCATATATGTATGAAATACTATGCTCATATTATTTTAATTTCAGATTCACACATAGACTTCCCAAGTTTCAAAAAAAAACTCCCCCTCAATTTAATCCATGAGGATGCATAATCCCTATTTCACTATGAATGTAACAAAAACGAGTGAAATCCAAAGGTTTTGTAAAAATGTCAGCCAATTGATGTTCGGTATCTACATGGTGAAGCACAATGTTTCCTTTTTCAACGTTATCTCGGAGAAAGTGATACCTAATATCAATGTGCTTAGTTCTAGAATGTTGCACGGGGTTTTTGGCAATGCAAATAGCACTAGTGTTATCACAAAACAGTGGAATACTATCTAGATCAACCCCATAGTCCTTAAGTGTTTGAACAATCCAAAGAATTTGTGATCAAGCACTAGCAGCAGCTACATATTCAGATTCAGCTGTGGATTGTGCAACTGAACTTTGTTTTCTAGAGGACCAAGCAATAAGAGAATTACCAAGAAAATGACAAGCACCGGAAGTACTTTTCCTATCAATCCTACAACCCCCAAAATCAGCATCCGAAAAAGCTTTCAAAGTAACGGTTGAGGAAGAAGGAAGAAAAATGTCAAATTCTTGAGTTCCATGTAAGTACCTGAGAATCCTTTTGACGGCTTGACGATGTGAAACATGTGGGGAAGCTTGAAACCGTGCACAAAGACATACGCTGAATTGTATGTCCGGTCTTGAAGCCGTGAGGTACAAAAGTGATCTGATCATGCTTCTATATTCTTTTTGATCCACGGATTCACCATCTTCATCAAGTTCAAGTGTTGTTGCTGTTCCCATTGGTGTTCGAAGAGGCTTGCTTTTGTCCATGTTGAAGCGCCTTAGGAGATCTTTGGTATACTTCGTTTGATGCACAAAGGTACCCTCCTTGGTTTGTTTGATTTGCAGCCCAAAAAGTAAGTGAGTTCACCCATCATACTCATTTCAAATTAAGAACTCATCATTGCTGAAAACTTGGACACAAGATCATGAGAAGCACAACCAAAGATAATATCATCCACATACACTTGAACAAATAATGAGTCATTGCCATGCTTAAGCACAAAAAGAGTTTTATCAACCTTGCCCATGGTAAACCCTTTTTCAAGTAAGAATGTTTTTAACCTATCATACCATGCTCTAGGGGCTTGTTTGAGACCGTATAAGGCTTTGGACAGTTTGTAAACATGATTAGGAAAATCTGGATTTTCAAAACCTGGTGGTTGTTTGACATAAACCTCCTCATCTATGTAGCCATTAAGAAAAGCACTTTTAACATCCATTTGATATAGCTTAAAACATTTAGATGCTGCAAAAGCTAACAAAATTCTTATGGCTTCTAATCTAGCGACAGGAGCAAAAGTTTCATCAAAATCTAGACCTTCAACTTGAGTGAAACCTTGAGCAACCAACCTAGCCTTATTCCTAACCACAACCCCATCCTCACTTTGTTTATTTTTAAATACCCATTTAGTTCCAATTAAAGTGTGACCTTGAGGTGGAGGTACAAGTTTCCAAACATTATTTCTTTCAAAATTTTCTAACTCTTCTTGCATGGCAATAATCCAAGATTCATTAGTGAGTGCGTGTGATATATCTTTGGGTTCAAAAGAAGCAACAAAAGCAGAATGAGCATGAGAGTTTGGATCGCAAAACCTGGACCGTGTGACTCGTTCGTGCAAGCTTCCAATCATCTGTTGTGGGGGATGATCTTTGTAAAATCGTAGGGGAACAGATGTCTCACAAGCTTCTTCTTCATTAGGTTCATCGTAGATTGATGAGCTTGTGACTTGTGGACGATCAGGACCAACATAGGTGATAGCCGGAGCTTGTTCAATGTCCGGAGCTGGACACGTGTCAACTTCGGAACTACCAGGCAGTATCACCGGCTCTTCTTCATCTTCGAAAATACCCTCCCCCTGAGGATACGGATCTGGTCCTGCAACACCGGAGCTAGTACCTGGGCTAGCTTCATCAAAGGACACTTCACAAGTCTCCACAATTTTGTTAGTGTCAAGTAAAAGCACACGGTAGCCTCTAGTATGAGATGGATAACCAAGAAACATGCCATCAATGGATCTAGGTTCAAATTTATCAAGATTACCATGTTTCTTAACAAAGCATTTGCAACCAAAGACCCGAAAGTGTGTAACACTAGGCCTATGTCCAAACCGGAGCTCATATGGTGTTTTACCTAGCTTAGCACGCAAGAAAACACGATTTGAGACATAACAAGCGGTTGCTAACGCATCAGCCCAAAATTTCCTAGGAGTTTGATATTCATCAAGCATAGTCCTAGCCATCTCAACTAAGGTTCTGTTCTTTCTTTCTACAACACCGTTTTGTTGAGGTACATATGGTAAAGAAAATTGATGATCTATTCTATTTTCAGCACAAAAGTGATCAAAAGATTGATTTTTAAATTCAGTTCCATTATCACTTCTAATTGCTTTTAATGATCCTGGGTGATCAATTGATAATCTAAGAAATAAATTTCTAAAGTGACTAAAAACTTCATTCTTAGACGCCATAAAATACACCCAAGAATATCTAGAATAATCATCAACAATAACAAGAGCATACCATTTACCTCCGAAGGATTGAACACGTGAAGGTCCTACGGTGTCAAGATGCAAAAGTTGACATGGTTCAGTTGTCATGATCATTGTGAGAGGAGTATGTGAACCTGCAACCATCTTAGCATGTCTACAAGAAGAGCACACAATTTCTTTGTCCCCTTTAAGCTTAGGCAGCCCACGTATGCGATCAAGAGTACTAACACGCGTTAGGTGATCAAAGCCTACGTGACCAAGTCTACGATGCCAAAAATATAAGTCCTTTGAATCATTAGCAACTAGACACCTATGCTTAGAGGAAGACATATCAAAATCAGCTTTAAAAACTCTTCCAAACCGAGACATGTTAAAAATAAGCTCACTATTTGAACCTACAACTTTGCAGCAGTTTTTATTGAAAATAATTTCTAGATTTTCATCTAGCAATTGTGAAACAGAAAGCAAGTTGTATTTCAAATTTTTGACAAGTGCCACATCCTTCAAAGTGTAGTGATCATTTACTCTAACCGAACCCTTAGCAATTATAGGAGTTGAAGAATTATCAGCAAAAGTAACATTCTCTACACGTGACACAAAAGAGAGGGAGGAGAACCAATCTTTGTTACCGGTCATGTGGCGTGAGCAACTTGAATCCACAATCCAAATGTTCTCTTTCCTCAAACGTGTAACCTACATAGAAGCACAATACGTCGATGACTCAATACTGGGGTTAGTCAAAAGGCATTTAGGAATCCAGTACTGAGTCACGCGACGTGCAGCAGGAAAAACACGCGAAAGCTGAGACAAAAAGCAGGTTTATGAGTCAAAGATTGAGGTTTTCTATTCTTAACAGTTGATTTAGAAGTTGTTACTTGTTTAGAGTGAAAACCAGTAGCTCCGGAGGTAAAAGCAGAAGGTCCGGAGGCAAAAACTGAAGCTCCGGAGGGAACAACAGAAGATCCGGTAGCTCTCAGAGCTATCGGAACTATCGGAGCTGCTTTTGCGGATTTCTTACCAGAAGGTCTAGAAGCTACCTTTTCAAATTTTTGACTCATTAAAGCAGGTTGCATGTTTCTAATTTTCAGTTTAGCATGAAGGTTATGAGATCTAGTAGACATTCTTTCCCTTTTTTGTTGTTTAGCTAGTCTATAACAAAAATCTATGACATGACCATCTCTACCACAGTAGGTACAATGAAACTTAATTTTGTAATCATGTATCGATGAGCACCCAACATTAGAAACATATTTAGAAAGCACTCCTGCAGATTTGAAAACCACTTCTTTTTGTTTAGGAACTGTTTGAATCAAACCACTTCCTAATGACTTTACAATTTTAGGTGGATGTGCCTTAGCATGAACAAGAGAATCAAAACCTAAACCCGTTTTATCTTTGCAAGACTTGGAAGAATTCAGCAGCAAGTTTAGATTCTTATTCCCATTACAAAACCGACCTAGTGTCCTATTCATGTCATCAAGTTTCTTAGACAAGTCTAGGCAGTTTGCACATGAAGTTTTTCCTTTTAGTTTGCAATTGGAACAATTTTTAACTTCATGAGATCGTAAAGCATTGTTCAATATAGAAATTTCATTTATAGCATCCTGTAGTTTCTTATCAAGATCATCACAAGTAGAACAATGCAAGTCAATTGTAGAACAGCTAGCATCTTTCAAGTTTTTATCATTAAGTGCAGCAAGCTCTTTGTTCTTTTTAAATTCTTCATCAAGTCTATCTAGATTGGAGGAGTGTGCACTTCTTAATGTGGACAATTGTTCATAGATTAAGTCACATGAGGGACATGCATCATCACTAGGAATCAAAGTTTTTAAATGGTTAATTTCAGATTCTAGTGATTCAATTTTAGCAGCATTATCCCTAAGCTTTTTGTCCTTTTTCTTGACAATAATAGTTGCACGAGAAATAGCATCACACATTTCATTGCAGGTAGAACATACCTCATCGTCTTCACTGTTGTGTTCTGCATCCTCCTGACTCGATCTTGATCTTGTTTTGCCCGCCATGAAGCATAAGTTGGCCAGATCATCATCATCTTCATCACTTTCAAAGTCTACATCACTTGAACTAAGTTCTTGAAGTGCGGTGATGAAGCTGTTAAACATCTTGCATCCTATGGTACCCTTCTTTTTCTTGTTGCAATTTCCAGAGGAGGTCCGGACCTTGCATTGTTTTTCTTCCCTGGTGGTCGGACCAGAAATTTTAGGGCATTCTGTACAAAAGTGTCCTGTTTTACCACATTCAAAACAGCGTTGAGGTCCAGAGCTTCCTCTCCTTCTAGTTCTCACATTTTGCAATGCTTTTGAGAATCTAGTAGAGATGAGTGCCAACTCCTCTTCTGGAAATTCTTCGATCTGCTCCAGGGTTAGTGAGGACAACAAAGCAAGAGTATTGCAGAATGATGATTGGCCGGAGCTAGACATATCACGTTGTGAGACAAATGCAATAGACTTGTTTGGGTTCTTACGTGCTAGGATGTCAATTTCATGAGTTTTTAGTTTAGAATAAAGTACATATAATGTAAGAGAACTCATGACAGTTGATTCACGAATAGATGTTACTTTCATCTCCCAAATTGACATGTCTAATGCACTAAGAAGTTGTCTAGCATTCTCAGCATCAGAAAAATTTACATTGACACTACGTAAGTTGCTGAGAATTTTATTCAAACGAGCAAAGAGGTCATCGATTGACTCACCTGGTTGCATCTCAAAACGCATATATTCTTTCTTGAACATATCTTGTTCTACCTCCTTGATTGTGTTGGAGCCTTCATGATAATCACAGAGAGCTCTCCAGACATCGTATGCTGACCGGAGGTGCGCGACACGATCAAAGTCGCTTTGAGTGAGTCCTTGGATGATCAAGTTTCGGGCTTTGTTGTTGTTGTCGACGTCCCGTAGATTTGTGGTCATGACTTGATCATTAGGTGGCACTTCATAAGGCTCAAACACCTTCTCCCATATTGCAAAGCCTTGTGCCTGGATGAAGGCCTCCATGCGTGCCTTCCAAACCTGGAAATCAATGCCAGAAAATACACAAGGTTTGGCGGAGTACTTCTCCATGATGATTAGTCAAAAACACGTGAAAATAACAAAGATTAGAGCACCGTGACTCTGATACCAATTGTAGGATTGAAGAGCACGTGAAAATCTACCAGAGGGGGGTGAATGGTAGATTTTAAAAAAAAATCTTACGCAGCGGAAACAATTAAACCCCAACCCCTTCGGCAGAAAAATGATCTGTTAAAGAAATCGTGTATGAGACTAATCTAAACGTGTTTCACCGTGACAAAAGTGATAGATATCAGAGAGATTCAAGTCACGAAGACAACACAAAAAGAATTACTCAAATCCGTCGAGAAAAACTCAAGTTATGATCGAAAGATCAGACTATGGTCAATCTGACCTACCCGAGAAAAACAGTTTCTGGAATGCTGCAAAGAAACTCGTGTAGCTCAGAAACCAGAAATCCAATAACCGTGAAATTTTTACAGATGATATATAATCAAGTTGTGAAGACAACCCAAAAAGAATCACGTCAATTGGATCTGTAAAACTCGAGTTATGATAAAACCACCGACGAAAGGTAGTGCTGTCCAGAAACTCGACGAGTAAAACTTGTCTGGAACAAGTTGGACGAACAAGGCACAAAAGTTTCTTCAAACTATGAATTTTATTCAATAGAACACAAGAGGAACAGCCCCAAAGTCGTCTCTATCGAGCTTTGGCCTTCCCTCGCTTATATAACCAGCCCTTAGGCCATCCCAATCTCAACTAGGACTCCAATCCTAATCCGATCATAATCGGAACTTTCCATAACTGCTCAAGATTCTTCTATATGCAGATAGAAACAATCTTAAGACTTCCAAACACCTTAGGAACGTATCCCACATTTCTAAACAACTCAAATTCGTGACACACATGAAATCCTAACATAACCAACTCGATACTTTCCATACCGAGCCATAACCGACTCAGCTAGCAGCCTAAGTCTTCAATCGATACGATCCGATCCTTCCGATCAGATCTTCCTTCCATAATCCGTCTCTAGAAGCATATTGTCACGTCATGCACCTCATGCATACGTGCAAACACCTTCCTTCGACCTTCATATGCACTGCCCTTGATTCAATCATCCTACACGACCTCCTGACCCGCTCAACCACAGTTCCTCCCGAACTTGGTTGTTGGAACCTCATCTCCTCCTGAGACTAGTCCAATGGATCCTCTCACCAGCCATGACTTGAACTCAAGCAACACCTGCACATGAACAAACAAACAATCCATACGAGCCCAAGTCCTCGACTTGACTCAAATTAGTTCCGAACACAACACCTTACGTGAGAACCTCACATAAGCATGTTGCAAATCCACAGTAGAAACGATATCAACCGTATTCAACCAAAACGCACCAAAAACTTAGCAAATGAATACTAAGCAATCTTTCCAATCATGTAAAGCAAGTACAAAACATTGCAAATGAAAAGCAGAAGCACTGCGATCAAGTTCCGGACCCTGCCAGAGCAACCCGGAGCTTGAGTCGGAGCTAACAAAAGCTAGTAGAACCTAGCGTCGGAGCTTTCCAAAACTAGTACAATGAAGCACCTGCCGGAGCTTACCAAAACTAGTAGAACTAGTCAACCCAAAACCGGAGCTAGACAAATCAACTCGGAGCTTAGCAAAAAACATGTCGGAGCTATCAAAAACATGTCGGAGCTATCAACGACGTGTCGGAGCTATCAAAGACGAAACTTCACCGGAGCTGACCAAAGCTAGTCGGACCTAGCATCGAACGTAACCAGAGCTACCCAAACCAAGCCGGACCTACCGTCGGACCTTGCTGTAGCTCAGAGCTAGAGTCGGACCTTGATAAAAAGATGTTTTGGTGATATTCAAAACTTTTATCATCAAAGCCAAGTGTATTCACTACAAGCCAATGTATTCAGCACATATAGGTCTTACAATTTTTTCATACGCTCCACTGGAAAGATCTCTTCCTGACAGCTTGCTTACACACTCTTACCTACACTCTTTCGGACCATTGCCCTTTGTTGATGCCTGGAGAAATCGCCCTTCCAAAAGTCAAAACTCTCTGCTTTGAGAAATTTTGGACCTCAATGCTGGGTTTCATAGAAGTCATTCAAGCGGCTTGGAATAAACCTATGGTGCCCACTAATGCAATGCGTGCCCTACACATAAAGCTCACCAGGACGGCCCGTGCTCTGAAGTAGTGGGACAAGTCGACCATAGGAAATAGCAGGATGCAACTAGCGATTGCCAAAGATGTCATTGCAAGGCTAGAGGAGGCACAAGAGAGTAGGACTCTATCAACAGAGGAATGAGAACTTAAAGAACGAGTGAAGCAGAAATATTTGGGCCTTCTAGCTATTGAAAGAATAAAAGCCACACAGAGAGCCCGGATCACTAACATCAAATTGGGAGATGCTAATACAAAGTTTTTCCACCTGACGGCCAATGGAAGGAAAATCAAAAATTACATCCACATGCTTAAAACGCGCACCGGAGTTGCTACAACATGCGCACCAGAGTTGCTACAACATATGAGGACAAGGAGATGGAAACATACAACTATTTCTTACAGCAGCTCGGTTCAACCCATCAAAGACAGCAAACCATACACTGGGAACAACTGGGATATGAACACACTGATCTGAGTGGTCTGGAAGGTGATATCACAGGGGAGGATGTCAAAAAAGGCAATTTGATCTACCAAAGGAAAAGGCTCCTGGGCCAGATGGTTACACGGTGTCCTTTTTCTGAAACTGCTGGGATATAATAAAGTTTGATGTCGTCCGAGTTTTCCACTAGCTATCTCAACTCAGCGGAGAGAGTTTTAACTTGCTCAACACGGCCAACATGCTTCTGTTGCCAAAAAAGGAGAAAACAGAGGAACTGAAGGACTTAGGCCCATTAGCTTGATCCATAGCATGGCGAAGATTTTCTCAAAAACCTTATCCAACAGACTGGCCCCTAAATTATTCCAACTTGGTTGCAACAAATCAAAGCGCGTTTGTTAAGAAGAGATGCATACATGATAATTACATCCTTGTGAAGAGCTGCATCAAAGAATACCAAGCGAACAAAAAAACAAGCGATGTTCATCAAGCTAGACATAAGTAAAGCTTTTGATTTAGTGCACTGGGCCTATCTCCTGGAAGTTCTGCAAGTCCGTGGCTTCGGGCCTAGATGGAGGGAATGGACATCGGTGGCGCTATCCACAGCAACCACAAGGGTCCTGATGAATGGCGTTCTGAGAAGGCCAATCCAACACAAGAGAGGTCTCTGCCAAGGTGACACCCTTCTCCCCCCCCCCCCCCATGCTCTTCATGCTTGCAATGGACCCGTTGCAAAGAATGTTGAAGTGGGCTCGCCATCATGGATTGATTAGGTCAGTGCTGCCAAGAGCGCCGCATGCATCCATTTCAATGTATGCAGATGACGTGGTGGTCCTAGTGCATCCCTCAGCAAATGACCTTTCAAACATAAAAAGCATATTAAACCTCTTTGGAGCCGCCTCTGGATTGGTGGTAAACATGGAAAAATAAAGATTTTACCGATACATGTACAAGATGACGAACTGAATCATCTACTGACAGTTTTCCCAGGAAGCTTGGCTCTTTCCCATGCAAGTATCTGGGCTTGCCCCTGCACACAAAGAAACTACAAAAGAAGGACTTATACCCGCTCGTCGATAAGATAAAAAGCAAGCTTTCCAGCTGGAGGGGGAAGCTGCTGACAAAAGCGAGAAAGGTTACACTTGCAAAGACGGTACTGTCTAGCATAGTGACATACCACGCGAGGCACTTTGTACTGCCCAAATGGACAATTCAGAGGATTGATAGAGTCAGGAGAAATTTTATTTAGGCCGGGGAATATCAGCGGGGGGGGGGGGGGGGGGGGGGGGGGGGGGGAAGAAAGCGCCTTGTCTCGTTAAATGGACAATGTTATGTCGGACTAAAGAGCTAGGAGGGCTAGGGGTTCTGGACCTTGAGAAATACAGTGTTGTGCGGCGCATGAGATGGATGCGGAAAAAATGGTGTGATGTAGAGGGTCAGTGGGCGAACATAGCACTGCCGTGTACAGAGAGGGACAGGAGCCTCTTTGCAGCCTCGATGGACATCACCATTGCCAATGGAAACACGGCCCTGTTTTGGCATGATAAATGGATCGGTTCAGTGACACTGAAGGATCTAGCTCCAAATCTGTACATCAAATCAAAGCGGAAATTTAGAACCGTGGCAACAGAGCTATCAAATTTTAACTGGATCCGAGCATTGTGTCAACTGAATGAGCTCGCTGACTTCCAACAGTTGGGCATGTTATGGTGTCTCACACTCAGGAGGTGGTACTAGACGCTCAAGCAAGGGATACAATTAAATGGAAATGGAATGGCAATGGGACTTACTCATCTAAATCTGCATACAATATACAGTTCGTTGGAACAACAGCCCCTTTCAAATCAGCATTCTTATGGACTGCGCGGGCCGAACAAAAAGTACTATTTTTCGGTGGACAGTGCTCCATGAAAAAATACTTACGGCAGATAACCTGGAAAGAAGGGGGTGTGAAAATGGAGTTGTATGCTAAAAGTGCATCTAGGCATCCCCGTGGATTTTGGATGGTTGATGACGACAATTAAGAGACTAATGAGCTGAGTTGATCTTAAGCACGGGTGTGATGGTTGAAATGAGATGAAAACCCTCAAAAGAAAACGGGCGTCAAGGACTCAAGCATAAAATTAGGGTTTCTATAGTGTTGAGCTTAAGTGGGCCGTATCATGTTTCAGGGTGGACGTATCATGTGCATTGAGATCATTCTAGAGGGCTCAAAGTGGTGGTTGAGAGAAAAACCTAAGTGAGAAGCCAAAATGAGGAAAAACCCTAGGAGGTCGAACTAGTCCGGGCCTCAGGGCCGGACTAATCCGGCCAAGCAGAGAAGTCCGTTTTAAGTCGGACTAAAGGTCTCCGGAGGAGATCGGACTTGTACTTATGTGTACGGACTAGTGAAAGCATCTAGGCCCCCCATGAAGTATGGTTTTGGTGATTAATGACAACCATTGAACTTTACTAATGAATTTGTGAATGCATGGTCCCCATAATCACTCAATAAAATGAAATGAATATGTCATTGGAGACCCATATACAATCAACTTTTGAGATCAAATCAATGAGATAAAGACAAGAAGTGAAAGCTCTTATGTCGAAGTCACTCAACCATAAGTTGACAACATACAATGCTTGAAGATCATCAGAGAGGCTTATGAAACAAATGTCTAAGAGGTCATCTGAGCAAGACACAAAAGATTAACTCAAAACAACTCGAAGCAAACAAAATCAACTCATGGGATCAACCGATGATTTCAGAAATGTACACATCGGTTGAGTTGGTTCAACTGAAGAAGAAGACCTCAGAACAATTGAATGTAGGCCTAGAGGGGGGTGAATAGGCCTTTTTGAATTTTTCTCGGTTCCTGTAACACTCAACAACACAGTCAATACAGGAGATATCGGACTAGTCCGGTAAAGTGCGGACTAGTCCGGTTTTCACGGGCTAAGTTGATCAAGTTCAGTCAATTTGATTGATTCGTTAATGTAGGCAGCGGAAATATAGACTTAAATGACAGTTTAATAGTTGTATGTCAACTTCTATAACAATTAAGGCTCTTGTTTAACAAATTAACTCAAATTGAACAAAATGAATCAAACCCTAGATTAAGTTGATCAATTAAGATGAAGAACACAAAAGGACAAGACACAAGATTTATCCCGTGGTTCGGCTACCACGAAGGCAACCTACATCCACGTTGAGGAGCCCACAAAAGGACCAGGTCTTCTCCAACCCTTCCCTCGTCGGATCGCCACGAAGGCCAATCCTCTTCCACTAATCACAAAGGGGTAAATAACCAAGTTGAAGGGGCATTCTCACACGTTGAGAGCTCCCTTTATTACAACTTACAAAGCCACCAATAACACACTCGAAAATTACAAATTGAAACGCAAGAGTGTGTTAGAGAATCAAACCAAGAGCTCAATGATGTGTGCCAAGTGTCTCTCCAATGATCTAGAAGTGATCTTCAATAGATTGATTGATTTTGCACTTAATTTTGTGGAGAGAGGTGGTTTTTGAGTCTCTTGGGAGGTGTGACGGCGCTAGGGTTCGAGAGTTTTTGAAAGTGGGCCGTGCACCTCTATTTATATGGGGTTTCTAAAAGTGACCGTTAGGGTTTAGAAAGATCGGACTAGTCCGTGGTGAACACCGGACTAGTCCGATGTGCTGTGTGTAGCAAACCCTAAGTGTCCAGGAATATCGGACTAGTCCGTTTGAAAATGGACTTGTCCGATTTTGCTACTGGAAATCTTCAGACTAGTCCGATTGCCATCGGACTTGTCCGGACACATGAAACCCTAAGTGTTTAGAGTGACAAGTCCACACTTGGAGGACTTGTCCGATTTAGATCAATGTGTATATCGGACTAGTCCGTGTAGACACCGGACTTGTCTGAAGTGGATCAGAATGAATATCGGACTAGTCCGCACTACAACGGACTTGTCCGATTTTGTGTGACTTGTGCATTGTGTTGAGGACTAGTCCGCATTGGGGAGGACTAGTCCGAAGTGAATCAGAAAGATATCGGACTAGTCCGGTGGGGACCGGACTTGTCCGATCTAGTGCAGAATGTGATATCGAACTAGTCCGGCTATTTTCGGACTAGTCCGGTCCTGTATAACTTTGTGCATTGTGTGTGTGTGCTTGAAAGTGATTGAGCTCTTGGATGTGTTTCCTTAACACACTCCATACATAATAAACTACTATTTTCTTCTCCTTGAGCTCACATTTACTTTGCTTCTCATTTCCCTTCTTTTTGGCATTTTGCTCATTTTTCATCATTTGCCTGCATTCATCTCAACAAAAGGATTAGGATCCCAATTGCTTGTCATAAATCATCCAAAACCCACAAGGGAGTCCTAGATGCACTTTCAATCTCCCCGTTTTTGGTGATTGATGACAACCAATTGAGATTTCACAAAATAAGGCAAAAATTTGAGATTTTCATAAAGTATGCACATATGACTCAAAAATACATCAAGCAACAAGAGAATTATTCATATGTGCATTCTTTATGGTGGGATGCATACTAAGTGCATGAATACATTGAGAATGACAGAATTTACATTAATCAACCGATACAAAGTGCATATGACATTCCAGGAGCAAAAATGCAGTTTTCATCACATACTCGCAAATAAATTGAGCAATTCATCACAGGACCAAACTTAATAGGAAAATAGAGTTAAACTATTACAATCACAAATAAAAGATAAAGAGAACTCTCTCCTCGCACCCTACCATAGCTAAAGCTAAGACTCCCCCTCAATCTCTCCCCCTTTGGCATCAAGACACCAAAAAGAAGGAGAGGAGGGTCCTAGGGTCTTCACTCTTCACTGTCGGTCCTCTCGTCATCGTCTTCATCTTCTTCGCTTTCCGCTTGATGAGGAGGAGAGGGAGGATGAGGAGCAGAGCTGCTCGATCCCCCAATGCCAAAGTAGGCAAGCTCGGAGGGGTTCAGAGGCCCGAGCTCGGTGATGTCAAGATCAGAATCTTCAGAAATTACTGGAGATCCAATGGGGTTGATCTCCAGCTTTTCACTCGGTTGCTTCACGTTGGCTTTGATGTATCTCATATCCTCCTTCCTCTTCTGATTGAGTTTATGAAGCTTTACTTCAGTCTTCTTGCAGGAGGAGAATATGGCGGTCAGGTACTTGAGGATCCCACTAGCTGATCCTTTCTGAGGGGCTTCCCTGGAGGTAGGGACAGCCCTGGCAGCATCTCCTTCTCTTGCCGGTGCCTCAGGACTTGAGGCCGGCGAGGGAGCAGCCTGGACACTCACAGGTTGAGGCTTCTGAGGCCTCAAAGGAGTGTGCTCCACATCCTTCACGAACTCAATACCTGTGACTTTCTCAATCATAAACATCAGGTAGGGAGCATAGCCACAGGACCTATTGGGGGTGCTTGAGATGTTGACCATGTCATTCCATATGTAATATGCAACATCAAACTGCCTCTTCTTGCTTATGACCCTCATTAGAGTTCGGAGGTAGCCCTGTACACTCCCTACATCCCCATCCTTGGGGGCAATGGTCTTCCGAAGAACTCTGTTCAGGACCACAAAGAGGGGCTTCATGTTCTTTGTGGAGGGCGGAACATACTTAGAGTTGGGCTCATACATGAACTTCATTCCGTCCCTCTCAATGACCCCTATGTTGTGGATGATCAGCCTGTCATTGTCAGAGGTGTCCAGATGAAGCAGATTATTGAAGTCCTCTTGAGTGATACTATACTTGGATCCGTGGGTCATCCAAGTCACACTCTCTTCATCTTCACTCGAGAAGTGGCACGTTGCATAGTATTGTGCAATCACCTCATCATTCCAGTTATGCCTGAAGGCAAAGAGATCCTTCAGGCCATGCCTCTCAGCTGCTGCAATAACTTCATCAAAAGATGAGCACTTCTTCTTCTCTAGGTAGGCCCAGTCGATCCACTGACTGCGCACCACCAGAGTCTTCATTGGCAGGTAAACCAGCCTGTAGAAATCTGCATGGAAGTTTGTCCAAAACCTTCCATCAGCTGCCTGCTTTGGCCTTGCATAGCAATCAATGCTTCTGAGCTTGGCTGCCACATCGCTGCCTTTCCCATTGAATTTCTCTTCATTGGGGTCCCGGACCCCTTCCCTGGGAGCATGGAGCTTCAAGGGCCCAACCGGGCCCGTTGCTACTCCCTTGCCCTTTCCTTTTGCTTGACGAAGGCCGCTTGTAGACGGAGCAGCCTTCGAGGCGGCCTTCTTGACACAAACCTTCCTCCGAACTTGGGGAGGGGAAGTAGCAGGCTCGGAAGGTCTTTCTTGGCGTTTCTTGCCAAGTCCTACCGAGGACCGAGGTGCCACCTCGTGGTCCAACTCGGCCTCAAAGTCGGAGATCTCGTTGTCGGAGCTCGACATGATCTGAGAATGATTGAGCAAGAATAATGACAAGTTATACAAGGCATTGGTAAGGCAAGATAGCAATGGATGGCATTAAGGAATTAAGGAATTAGGTTTCAGGTTCAGAAACATCGGACTTGTCCGGTGCTCAGGCACGGACTAGTCCGGGGTACCGGACTTGTCCGTGTATGGACCGGACTAGTCCGGTGCTCATCCTCAAGAACCTAACAGATTGGTCAAGGGATGATTCCTAATGCAAATCTAGTCTAGCATACACGTAGTACATCAAATAAGCATGTATCTAGTGAAGGATGCTAGGTTGTACAATCAACAATGGAGAAAAACAAGATTTCTAGGGTTTTGAAGAAATTTACCAAAGAAATCGATGGAGGCTCGAAGTGTTGGGGGTTGGAGGTCGGACTAGTCCGATAGCTTCAATCCCCAAGAGGTCAAGCTCGATCTCCGCCCAAATGTGGACTTTTTCGACGGAGGGAGGAGAAAATCGCCTTGGGAGCTCGAGCGCAAGAGAGAGGAGGCGTGAGCAAAAGTGGGGATGAGGAGATTAGGGTTTGGTGGCGGCTAGGGTTATGGACACGAAAAATCGGACAAGTCCGGACATGACCGGACTAGTCCGAAGTCATCCAGAGACCTATATCAGACTAGTCCGTGGTATATCGGACTAGTCCGGCCTAACCGGCACTCTGCGGACTAGTCTGCATGGGCGGACTAGTCCGGGTAACCACGGACTAGTCCGTGGTCACCAGGAAAGAATTTCATAGCCCATTCATATATATTTGAAGGTTCAAAAATAGAGAATAGAGAGGCAAAACAAATCAAGTAATCTTGATGAATTTGACCAGTAAGCATACAACAATCATACAATGATCAAAATTCATCAAGATCTAATAATTGACATAGTTTTTCGAGAGAAAAATGGAGAGGGATGATTTTCACAATTCAATCAACATTTTGAAGCAATCATACAGGTATGCAACTTTTCAAGCCACACTCCGAGAATCAAGAATATTTAGCTCATTTCGGAGTTCGCAAAAACGCTTTTCATCAAGTGGCTTGGTGAATATGTCGGCCAATTGTTTTTGGGTGTTGACATGTGAGATGGTTATGTCTCCTTTCATGGAATGGTCTCTCAAGAAATGATGTCTTATGTCCATGTGTTTAGTCCTAGAGTGCTCAACTGGATTGTGGGCTATTTTAATGGCACTCTCATTATCACAAAGAAGAGGAATACGGTTCATATTGTAACCGTAATCCCTTAGAGTTTGTCGCATCCAAAGGAGTTGTGCACAACAACTCCCGGCTGCAACATACTCCACTTCGGCTGTGGATAATGCAATGGAATTTTGTTTCTTAAATGACCAAGAAACTAAAGATCTTCCTAGGAATTGGCATGTGCCAGAGGTGCTTTTTCTATCAACTTTGCACCCGGCATAATCTGCATCGGAGTAACCAATGAGATTGAATTTGGAGCCTTTTGGGTACCAAAGACCAAGGTTGGGTGTATGAACTAAATATCTCAAGATTCTTTTTACGGCTGTCAAATGACATTCCTTGGGGTTGGCTTGAAATCTCGCACACAAACATACACTTAACATAATGTCTGGCCTAGATGCACATAAGTAGAGTAAAGATCCAATCATGGAGCGATATACCTTTTGGTCGACGCTTGGTCCATCTTCATTGAGATCCAAGTGGCCATTCGTAGCCATGGGAGTCTTTATGGGCTTTGCCTTGTCCATGCCGAACTTCTTGAGTATGTCCTGCGTGTACTTGGTTTGGCTTATGAATGTTCCTTCCCTTTGTTGCCGCACTTGGAATCCCAAGAAGTACTTCAATTCTCCCATCATTGACATTTCAAACCTGTCTGTCATAATTCTACTAAATTCTTCACAGAAGGATTGGTTAGTTGACCCAAAAATTATATCATCAACATAGATTTGGCAAATAAAAAGATCATTATCTAGATTCTTAGTGAATAATGTATAATCTACTTTGCCAATTTGAAAACCATTATCAATTAAGAAATCTCTAAGACACTCATACCAAGCTCTAGGAGCTTGTTTGAGGCCATAGAGAGCCTTACGTAGTTTATATACGTGGTCGGGGAACTCTTCGTCTTCAAACCCGGGTGGTTGCTCCACGTACACCTCTTCCTTGATCGGTCCGTTGAGGAAGGCACTTTTTACGTCCATTTGATACAGCTTGAAATCATGGTGAGTAGCATATGCAAGCAATATTCTAATTGATTCAAGCCTAGCTACTGGAGCAAAAGTCTCATCGAAATCCAAACCTTCGACTTGTGAGTAACCTTTGGCCACAAGTCGTGCCTTGTTTCTTGTCACCACTCTGTGTTCGTCTTGCTTGTTGCGGAAGACCCACTTGGTGCCCACTATATTTGCATTGGGTCTTGCCACAAGTTCCCAAACCTCGTTTCTCTTGAAGTTGTTCAACTCTTCTTGCATTGCCACCACCCAGTCCGGATCCTTCAATGCATCCTCTGTCCTGCGTGGTTCCAAAAAGGAGACAAACGAGTAATGCTCACAAAAATTAGCTATACGAGATCTAGTGGTTACTCCCTTTTGGATGTCACCGATGATGTTGTCGAGTGGGTGATCCCTTTGAATGCATTGGTGTACTCTTGGGTGTGGCACTTGGAGAGTTGTGTGTTGGTGATCATTTTCTTCTCCCCCTGAGTGGTTGCCCTCGTTGATTTGTTGATCATCTTCATATTCTTGTGATTGATCTTGTATAGAAGCTCCCCCTTGATTGTTGATCTCCTCTCGTGGTTCACTTTCCTCTTGTATTTGTGACGATGACTCTTGTGGTCGAACTTCGCCTAGAGCCATTCTCTTCAATGCTTGATAAGGAGCTTCTTCTTTACCTAATTCACATTGATCAACTTGCTCCTTTTGGGAGCCATTAGTTTCATCGAACACTACGTCACGTGCCACTTCAACAAGTCCGGAGGCCTTGTTGAAAACACGATAGGCGTAAGAGTTCGAATCATAACCAAGCAAGAAACCTTCATCGGACTTCGAAGCGAACTTTGAAGTCCTGGGTTTCTTGTTCAAAATATAACATGGAGAACCGAAAACTCTAAAATATGAAATGTTTGGATTGTTACCGATGAGTAGCTCATAAGGAGTCTTCTTGAGTAGTCGATGAAGGTAGAGTCGATTTGCGGCGTGGCAAGCGGTGTTAATTGCTTCCGCCCAAAATCGATCCGAAATCTTGTATTCATCGAGCATTGTTCTTGCCATCTCTATGAGCGTTCGGTTCTTCCTTTCGGCAACTCCGTTTTGTTGTGGAGAGTATGGTGCTGAAAATTTGTGCTTGATTCCCTCCTCATCAAGGTACTCCTCCACTTGTATGTTCTTGAATTCTGTGCTGTTGTCGCTCCGAATACTCTTAATCGATAGTGAGAACTCGTTTTGCGCTCTCTTGAAGAATTTCTTGAGTGTCCCTTGTGTTTCTGACTTGTCATGCAAAAAGAACACCCAAGTGAAGCGGGAAAAATCATTAATAATGACTAAACCGTATTTATTACCGCCGATGCTTATGTAAGCAATTGGACCAAACAAGTCCATATGAAGTAGTTCGAGCGGTCTTGTCGTAGTCATGATGTTCTTTGCGGGATGATGTGCTCCAACTTGCTTCCCGGATTGGCACGCGCTACAAGGCCTGTCTTTCTCAAAAACAACATCTTTCAAACCTTGGATGTGATCGCCCTTGAGGAGTTTTTGAAGATTCCTCATACCAACATGTGCTAGCCGTCTATGCCACAGCCAACCCATGTTGGTTTTTGCAATCAAGCATGTGTCGAGTTCGGCTTTATCCTTGTTGAAGTCAACAAGGTAAAGCTTTCCCTTCAACATACCCTTGAATGCAGCGGAACCATCACTCCTCCTTGAGACGGTTACACCCTCGTTAGTGAACAGGCAATTATAACCTTTGTCACATAATTGAGATATGGACAGCAGGTTATAATCTAAAGATTCAACATGTAAAACATGAGAAAGAGTGTGTTCAGAGGATATTGCTATTTTACCAGTACCGAGGACCCTTCCTTGACTATTATCTCTGAAGTAGATGCCTTCGTTTGGGTCCTCGTTTTCTTCATATTCCACGAACATCCTCCTTTCTCCGGTCATGTGGTTGGTGCATCCACTATCTAGCACCCATTTGGATCCACCG
Organism: Tuctoria greenei; assembly: GCA_036927565.1. NCBI lineage: Eukaryota > Viridiplantae > Streptophyta > Magnoliopsida > Poales > Poaceae > Tuctoria > Tuctoria greenei. The sequence goes on from JAYESD010000011.1 coordinate 146,608,949, forward strand.
GAGGAGTAGGCCCGCAGAAACAAATTATATCTTGGTTTTAGGTACCCAAGCTTGCTTGGGTCCTTGGAGGTTAGTTACAATACATTTGGGCACCCACACATGGGGTTTTGTGTTCCCATGGCGTGGCCCAGCATAATAAGCATAAACTTTACCAAGATTGTTTCTCATTAATACATAAGAGGCATCATAGGTTTTGAACAAAAGTTGTTGTTGTTTGTTGATCGGACTAGTCTGGGTGATCGGACTTGTCCGTATGACCGGACTTTTCCGGACCACAACCGGACTAGTCCGATGTTCATGAGAGTTCAGGTTTTTAACTTTCGAGTTACCAAATTGTGAGGGTCCTCCCTTCACAAAGGTAATCTTTCCCTTGTTATTCTTATGACTTCCAGCATTTTGCTTTCCATCATAAGAGTAACCAATGCCATACTTGACATTTGGAGGTCTTTGGACCAAGTATGCACTACGTGCATAGTTGATCCTCTCCTTGTCAAATATTCCACATTGGGTAGGATTTTTATCCTTTGTGGAGGTAGACTTTTCCTTCAAACTGGTGTTGATTTTACTACATTTGCACATATGAACAAGATTAGTTGAAGTGGGTTGAGAAGGTAGACTTGAAGAGGAGGAAGATTCACTTAGCTTGAGTGACTCAACTTGCACTTCAAGGATCTTGTTAACCTTGATCAGGTCATCAAGTTGATCCTTGATTGCAACGTTTGAGTTGGTTAACTCCAAGCAAGTTTTCTTGCTTGAAGCTAGCTCAAGCTCTAGTGAGTTGTTTTTCTCCTTTTCAAGAACTAGAAGATTGTCAAGTTTGACATACTTCTCCTTTTGGGAGATAATCATGTCCTCTTGATGATCAATTAGCTGTTCCTTCTCAACAAGTTGGTCAAGTAAAAATTTCATTTTAGCAGCAGTTTTTCTGTCTAATCCCATTAACATATCTTCATCATCACTATCTAGTTCATCATTACTTGAGTAGGAATGCATGGAAGGAGTTTTGATGTTTACCTTGCGTTTACATTCCTTTGCCATGAGGCAAGTGCCATGTCCCTTCTTTGTACCGAGCGTGGGGAAGAGTGTGGGTTTCTTGGACGTCCTTTCAATGGCTATGCTAGCCATCTCTTCTTCATCGGATGATGAAGACTCATCGTTTGAGTCCCACTCCTTTCCAATGTGTGTTTGTTCAGCTTGTTTCTTCTTCTTGAAGAATTTCTTCGGTTGAGGCTTGACTTCTTTATTCTTCTTCTTGCTGTCCTCATACGGGCAATCGACTATAAAGTGGTTATACTCACCACAGTTATAGCACGCCCGCCTCATCTTCGACTTTGTCCTCTCTTTGTACTTGCCTTCACTTGATTTTGTTCCCTGTCTTTTCTTCAATATTCTTTTGAACTTTTTCATGAAAAAAATCATATCCTCTCCATCCAGCTCACTGCTTTCATCATCGCTGTCCTCCTCAAGCTGTGCTTCTCTTGCTTCCTTGGATAGTGGCTTGAGTGTGGACTTTAAGGCAACTCCCTTCTTCTTGGCCGATGTGAGGTCGGCTATTTCTTTGACGTGCTTGGCTTGTTTCTCCATCATTTCAAAGTTGATGATTTTGCCAAGCAGCTCATCTGGAGTCATCCTCTTGTACCCGGGACTCTCTCTGATCATAGAGCATAGAGCATAGTGTGACATTGCGAGGCATAAAGGCTCTAAGGATGAGCTTTACAACCTCGTGGTCATTCCACTTCTTGCTCCCATATGATCAAACCTTGTTTACAAGTGTCTTCAATCGGTTGTACATGTCCTGGGGAGACTTGTCTTCCTCAATTGCGAACCTTCCAAGTTCGCCTTCGATCATTTCAATTTTCGCCTCCCGCACATGTCGGTCACCTTCATGGGCTGTTTAGCGTGTCCCATATTTCCTTGGCAATCTCCAGTCCGTCCACCTTTGTGAATTCATCTCGACTTAGAGAGGAGGTGATTACGGCTGCGGCTTGAGCGTTTCTGTGGATGGCTTGCTCTTGACTTGGGGTGAGCTCTTCGTCGTCATCTGGGATGTCTATTCCTATGCACACAATATGCCATAAACTTGGGTTAAGGGAAATCAAGTGCATCTTCATATTTTGCCTCCACATGGAGTAATCACTCCCATCGAAGTGTGGGGCTTTTCCAAGAGGAATAGATAGATAATGGCTGTTATTTGAATTTAAACGATCATAGTTAAAAGGATATCAGGAGTAGTCGGTGTGACTACTCCCCTTCTTCTTTTCTTCAACTTTGGCTTTCCCTTTGGAAAGTGCTTTCTTCCTGAGGAGTGCTTTCAGCTCCAGCGTCTCCTAGTCATCATCATCGAAGTCTTGAATTGCTTCAAGATACTTTTCCAGCTTTTGATTCTTGTCGTTGTTCACTTCTTCCTGGTTTTTGATTTTCTGAACTTCCTTCATGTCCGACATGATCTCTTCGAGTGGTTGCACTCTTTCTTGAAGAACCTGCTCTGATACCAATTGAATGTAGGCCTAGAGGGGGGGTGAATAGGCCTTTTTGAATTTTTCTCGGTTCCTGTAACACTCAACAACACAGTCAATACAGGAGATATCGAACTAGTCCGGTAAAGTGCGGACTAGTCCGGTTTTCACGGGCTAAGTTGATCAAGTTCTGTCAATTTGATTGATTCGTTAATGTAGGCAGCGGAAATATAGACTTAAATGACAGTTTAATAGTTGTATGTCAACTTCTATAACAATTAAGGCTCATGTTTAACAAATTAACTCAAATTGAACAAAATGAATCAAACCCTAGCTTAAGTTGATCAATTAAGATGAAGAACACAAAAGGACAAGACACAAGATTTATCCCGTGGTTCGGCTACCACGAAGGCAACCTACATCCACGTTGAGGAGCCCACAAAAGGACCAGGTCTTCTCCAACCCTTCCCTCGTCGGAACGCCACGAAGGCCAATCCTCTTCCACTAATCACAAAGGGGCAAATAACCAAGTTGAAGGGGCGTTCTCACACGTTGAGAGCTCCCTTGATTACAACTTACAAAGCCACCAATAACACACTCGAAAATTACAAATTGAAACGCAAGAATGTGTTAGAGAATCAAACCAAGAGCTCAATGATGTGTGCCAAGTGTCTCTCCAATGATCTAGAAGTGATCTTCAATAGATTGATCGATTTTGCACTTAATTTCGTGGAGAGAGGTGGTTTTTGAGTCTCTTGGGAGGTGTGACGGCACTAGGGTTCGAGAGTTTTTGAAAGTGGGCCGTGCACCTCTATTTATATGGGGTTTCTAAAAGTGACCGTTAGGGTTTAGAAAGATCGGACTAGTCCGTGGTGGTCACCGGACTAGTCCGGTGTGCTGTGTGTAGCAAACCCTAAGTGTCTAGGAATATCGGACTAGTCCGTTTGAAAACGGACTTGTCCGATTTCGCTACTGGAAATCTTCGGACTAGTCCGATTGCCATCGGACTTGTCCGGACACATGAAACCCTAAGTGTTTAGAGTGACAAGTCCGCACTTGGAGGACTTGTCCGATTTAGATCAGTGTGTATATCGGACTAGTCCGTGTAGACACCGGACTTGTCCGAAGTGGATCAGAATGAATATCGGACTAGTCCGGACTACAACGGACTTGTCCGATTTTGTGTGACTTGTGCATTGTGTTGAGGACTAGTCCGCATTGGGGAGGACTAGTCCGAAGTGAATTAGAAAGATATCGGACTAGTCCGGTGGGGACCGGACTTGTCCGATCTAGTGCAGAATGTGATATCGAACTAGTCCGGCTATTTTCGGACTAGTCCGGTCCTGTATAACTTTGTGCATTGTGTGTGTGTGCTTGAAAGTGATTGAGCTCTTGGATGTGTTTCCTTAACACACTCCATACATAATAAACTACTATTTTCTTCTCCTTGAGCTCACATTTACTTTGCTTCTCATTTCCCTTCTTTTTGGCATTTTGCTCATTTTTCATCATTTGCCTGCATTCATCTCAACAAAAGGATTAGGATCCCAATTGCTTGTCATAAATCATCCAAAACCCACAAGGGAGTCCTAGATGCACTTTCAACAATGTACTCACCGGATCATCCGATGTGAATGGCTCAGTGACATCGGTCCATCAGTACAGTTTGCAATACCATTGGACCAAGTGTAGCACCGGATCATCCGATGTACAGACTTACACACATCGGTCAATCACTCCAGTAAGCATCAAGATTAAGCAAATTCTGGAGGAAGAGCCACCGGATCATCCGATGAGAAGACAGGAGCAACATCGGTCTAACAACGATCATATCTGACACAATGACGTCAGCCAAAGTAATTAGACCGATGATAACTAAAGGGGAGACATCGGATCATCTGGTGTTCATAGTAAAGTTATGTCAGCCTACTTTTCCAACGGCTATTTCGGGGAGGCTGGCTATAAATACCCCCTAACCCTGTCATTTCGTCATGTCTTGATCACCAGAAGCTATCAACACATCCACAAGCATTCAAGACCAAGAGCAATCACTTCCACACCATTTCGATCACCTTTACACCAAGATTTAGGCTAGAACTAGCTAGAGAGAGAGCTTGTGTCCCTCCATTCTGGGTAGTGGACTCTCTAGGATAGTGTGAGAGCCTCAAGGGAGTGCCCTTGGTGTTTGTAACTGTGAGAAGACTTCCGGAGCTTGCCAAGGTGTGTGTGGAAGCCCGGAAGGTCGAAGTTGTACAAGGCTTGAGCTCCACCTTGCCAAAGGAGGCAAACGGAGAGGAATAGTGAAGACCCCTCGTCTCGGTGACTTGGGTGTGGCAAAACCCTTTGGTGGGTGCCACAACGTGGATGTAGGAAGATCTCAACGATCTTGCCGAACCACGGGATAAATCCTTGTCGCCTCGGGAGTTTGCATCCTTCTCCTTTCCTTTATTTTTATGCATTTTATATTCCGCGAAGTTTCTATCTACTAGAATGCATAGATAGTGTGCGTAGGGAATTGGGCTTTAGAAATTAAGTTTCATTGCTTAGAATTTTTCGAAGAAAGCCCAATTCACCCCCCCCCCCTCTTGGGCATTCGATCCTTACAATTGGTATCAGAGCAAGGTTGCTCATAGGATCATTCTAGCTTCACCGCTAGAGAGCTAAAATGGCCAAGGTTGGGGGTTCGGTTCCTATCTTTGAGGGCAAGGACTTTGCCTATTGGAAAGCACGCATGCGCGCTTATCTAGAGGCTATTGCTCCCGAAGTTTGGGAAGCGACCCACGCGGGGTTTGGAAAACACAATTATGTTGGTGATCAAATTAAATGGGATGCTAAAGCTAGGAATGCAATCTATGAATGTATTAGTCAAGATGTATTTGCTAGAATTGCTAGTAAAGAAAAAGCTTGTGAAATTTGGGCTTGCTTAATAGAAATTCATGAGGGCTCTTCTCGTGTCAAGGAATTAAAATATCACATGCTTAAAGCCAAATATGATGAATTTAAAATGCTTCCTCATGAAAATGTCAATGAAATGTTCTCTCGCTTGAATGTGCTTATTGAAGAAATCAATGCTCTTGACATTGCTTCTCTTGGCAAGGGACTCATCAACCGCAAGATCCTCATGCTCCTTCCCAAGCCAAAGTACAACATCATCAACTCCATGCTCCAAAAAGAGTCACTTGACCACATTGAAGTTTCAGAGCTCATTGGATAAATACACGCTCATGAGATGAGTGTACTTGGGATGATGGAGCAATCATCTTCAAAGACAATTGCTCTAAAGGCCTCCACCAAGAAAACAAGCCTCAAGAAGAAGAAGGTGGTTGAGCCTAGCTCAAGTGAAGAAGAACAAGCATCAAGTGAAGATGATGATGATGAGATTGCATTAATGATGAGAAAGTTCTCACGCTTGAACTCCAAGATTACCAAGAAGGGGTACACCTTTGATCCCAAGAAGAAAGCATTTAAACCAAGGAGAGATGATCGCAAGACTTTCTACAATTGTGGTGATCAAGGCCACATCTCCTATGATTGTCCAAAACTGGACAAAAGAAGAGAGAACTACAAAAGCAAGCATCGCAAGCTTGAAGAGAGTGATGATGATGAAGAAGAGGCCAAACCCAAACCAAGAGCCTTTGGAAAGAAGAAACATGACAAGGGCAAGAAGACAAGGCTCTTCCCAAAGAAGAGAAATGGCCCACAAAAGGTGTTCATGTGTGAGGCAAATAAATGGGTCACCGACGAAGAAACAAGTGATGAAGAGAGTGAAGAGGAAGAAGAAAGCTTGGCCGGCCTCGCCATTGCCAACAATGATGATGCACCTCTTCATCCACCGCCCATGTGCCTCATGGCGAAAGGTAACACCAAGGTATGTGATGACTCTAGCGATGATGAGCTTTCCCCCAATGATTTAACGTCTTTGATAAATGAATATCATGCTATCATTAAGAGGGAAAAGAGTAAGGTTAAAGTGCTTGAAGAAACTCGTGCTAAACTTGAGAGTGCTAACCTTGATTTGCTTGACAAGTATGAAAGCATACTCAAAGAGCATGACACGCTCAAATCCCATGTCAAGCAAATTGAGGAAGAAAAGGCTAAAATCAAGATAGATAATCATGAACTTGACTTAGCACACCAAACACTCTTGGAAGAGCACAACAAGTTAATACAAGAACATCAAACACTTAACCTTGCTCATGACATGCTTGATCAAGAGTTGAAAATATGAAGAAGCAAACTCTTAATGATAAGATATCCATTACTTCTCATGCCACTAATGCTTTGCACAAGTCTTTGCTTTTGAAAGCTAATGCTAGGGAGAAGGACTTGTTGGAAGAAATTGAGAGTCTCTGCACTAGTGTGGCTAGACTTTCAAAAGGAGAAGTCAAGCACAAGGAAATTCTCTTCCAACAAGCAAAGGCCTTCAACAAGAGAGGACTTGGATCCTTCCCGGTGCCTAACAAAGGAAAGGTGCCCTCACTGGAGCTAAGAACAAGCTTCATCAAGGAAGTTGGTTCTTATTGCCAACATTGTGAGGTCACCGGTCACCACACAAGGGAGTGTCCTCTTCCTAACCGACCTTCTCCTAAATTGCCTACTAACTATAAATCTACTTTCAATGATCATTATTATCTCTTGAGTAAAGTACATGGCAAGGTGAAGGCAAGGTTCATTGGCAAAGACATGAAGGGCATGAAGGGGAAGCTCCCCAAGCAACTTTGGGTCCCAAAAACACTTGTATCACACATACAAGGACCTAAGTTGGCTTGGGTGCCTAAAGTCAAAAATTGAATTCATGTGTGTAGGTGAACTACAAAGCCGGAGGAAAGCATTGGGTACTCAATAGCGGGTGCACTCAACATATGACCGGCAATGATGGTATGTTCACCACCATAGAAAACCCCGGCAATCATGAACAAGTCACCTTTGGTGATAACTCTAAGGGAAAGATAATTGGGTTAGGTAAAATTGCTATTTCAAATGATTTATCCATTTCTAATGTTTTGTACGTTAAGTCACTTAGCTTTAATTTACTTTCTATTGCACAACTATGTGATCTTGGACTAACGTGCACATTTAGCAAAAATGATGTTGTTGTGAGTAGTGAAACAAGCCAAGACATAGTCTTCAAAGGATTTCGGCATGGACACCTCTACCTAGTGGACTTCTCCAACAAGAATGCTAGCTTGACCACTTGTCTTTTCACTAAGACAAGATTGGGTTGGCTATGGCACCGACGCATAGCGCACATAGGGATGAGCAAACTCAAGAAGTCATTCAAGCTTGGGATGATGACCGGCGTGAAGGATGTCACATTTGAGAAGAACAAGTTTTGTAGCGCTTGTCAAGCCGGGAAGCAAGTTGCTTCACACCACCCAATGAAGACAATGGTGTCAACCTCCAAGCCACTTGAACTACTCCACAAGGACCTCTTCGGACCGTCCACATATCAAAGCCTTGGCGATAACCTCTATTGTCTCGTTATTGTTGATGACTATTCTCGCTATGCTTGGACTCTGTTTCTAGGTGACAAGAGTGAGACTCCAGAAGTGTTCAAGACCTTCGCCAACCGCGCTCAAAGGGAATTTCAACTTCCCATCATCAAGGTCCGGAGTGACAACAGCACCGAATTCAAGAAGTACAACATTGGAGAGTGGTGTGACCGTGAAGGAGTAAAACATGAGTTTTCGACCACATACACCCCTCAACAAAACGGTGTCGTTGAAAGGAAGAACAAGACGCTCATCACTCTTGCACGAGCAATGATTGATGACTATGGCACGTCGGAGAAGTTTTGGGCCGAAGCAATCAACACGGCGTGCCATGCCGCAAATAGGGTCTATCTCCATCGACTACTTCAAAAGACCCCATACGAGCTTCTCATTGGGAGAAAGCCCAACATCTCCTACTTTCGAGTCTTTGGATGCAAGTGCTACATCTACCGCAAGAAAAGGCTCGGTAAGTTTGAAAGAAGATGTGATGTTGGTATATTCCTTGGTTATGCATCAAACTCAAAAGCATATCGAGTATTCAACCAAACCTCCGGTTTAGTTGAGGAAAGTTGTGATGTTGAGTTTGATGAGACTAATGGCTCCCAAGAGGAGAGTTTTGGTCATGATGAAATAGATGATGAGCCTCTGCGAGAAGCCATGAAGAACATGACCATTGGAGACATCAAGCCCGAAGTTGAGGAGAGCCATGATCAAGGGGGAGCTTCAAGTTCCAACAACAACACCTCTATGGCACCTCAAGTTGACGAAGAAGAGAAGGATGATCCATTGCCGACTCAAGACTCACAAGCACAACAACATCAAGAAGAAGAAGAAGTCCATGATCAAGTCCAACCACAAGAGGAGCAACACGCATCACCATTGCCAAGTGCTTCACAACCACTTATGAGGCATGGACGCATCTCCAAGGCGCATCCAATGGACCAAATCATTGGAAGTCCGTCAAGGGGTGTAAGTACACGTTCTCGCCATTTCGCTTCATTTTGTAAGCACTACTTGTTTGTTTCATGTGTAGAACCCACTCATATTGAGGAAGCACTACAAGACCCAAATTGGGTGATGGCCATGCAAGAAGAACTCAACAACTTCATCCGCAATGAAGTTTGGGTGTTGGAGGAGCGACCCAAGGACAAGAACGTCATCGGAACAAAGTGGGTGTACCGCAACAAACAAGACGAGAATGGCGTTGTGGTCCGCAACAAGGCAAGACTTGTGGCCAAAGGGTTCTCGCAAGTTGAAGGACTAGATTTTGGGGAGACATTTGCCCCGGTCGCCCGGCTAGAAGCCATCCGTATACTCCTTGCCTTTGCATCACATCATAGTATTAGACTTTATCAAATGGATGTGAAAAGTGCCTTTCTTAATGGTTACATTAACGAGCTTGTTTATGTTGAACAACCTCCCGGGTTTGAAGATCCGAGGAATCATAATCATGTGTATAGGTTGCACAAGGCACTCTACGGGCTCAAGCAAGCACCTAGGGCGTGGTACGAACGACTACGGGATTTCCTCATCATGCAAGGATTCAAGATCGGGAGGGTGGACACTACACTCTTCACCAAGGACATCAACGGAGATTTGTTCATTTGTCAAATTTATTTTGATGATGTTATTTTTAGTTCAACTAACGAAGCTTTTAGCCATGAGTTTGGCAAAATGATGTCTAGGGAATTCGATATGTCAATGATTGGAGAGCTCAACTTCTTCCTTGGATTTCAAATCAAGCAACTTCAAGAGGGGACCTTCGTCTATCAATAGAAGTACACCAAGGACCTCTTGAAGAAATTTGAGATGGGAGATTGTAGCTCAAGAAGCACTCCAATGGCAACCAATTGTCATCTTGACGCGGATAAGGACGGTAAACCTATTGATCAATCTAACTACCTTTCTATGATTGGTTCATTGCTTTACCTTACCGCATCTAGGCCCGATATCATGTTTAGTGTATGCTTGTGTGCTCGCTTTCAAGCGGCACCTAAAGAATCGCATAGGAAGGCGGTCTTTAGGATACTTAGGTATCTTAAGCATACCCCTAGTGTGGGCTTGTGGTACCCTAAAGGTGCAAAATTCCATCTTGTGGGATACTCGGATTCGGACTTTGCCGGATGCCGCATGGATCGCAGGAGTACCTCCGGTGGGTGCCACTTGCTTGGGCGTTCCCTAGTTTCTTGGTCAAGCAAGAAGCAAAATTTCGTCGCCTTGTCCACGGCGGAAGCGGAATACATTGCGGCTGGTGCATGTTGTGCCCAAATTCTTTATATGAAGCAAACCCTTTTGGACTTTGTTATTAAACTTGGTTGTGTGCCTCTCCTTTGTGACAATTAAAGTGCAGTTAAGATAGCTAAATACCACGTTCAACACTCCCGCACTAAGCACATTGATATTCTCCATCATTTCTTAAGGGACCATGAAGCTAAGGGAGACATCTCATTGCGAGGTGTTAGGTCCGAAGAACAATTGGCGGATATCTTCACTAAACCACTTGATGAGAAAACTTTTTCTAGGCTAAGGAGTGAATTAAATGTACTAGATGCATCAAACGTCATGTAAGTTGCCATGATCATGTAAGAATGCATATCATATAGGTCTTGCCTAACTCTCAAAGGATAGGGGTGAGCAAGGGTTAGCTTGGGATGGTAGTTCTTTTGGGTTTTCCCAAGGCTTGGAGAGTAGCTCTTCCTGAAGAAGCCTTTGAAAGGTTCAAACTTGGCAAGATAGATTTACTTTATGTCTTGCATGATGCGTGCCATATAGACTTGCACTCATATTTAAACTTCTTGCACTATAATTTGTTTGGCATTGCATACGGTAGATTGTCACAAAGGGGAACCCACCTCATGAGAAAGAGACTTGTTTGAAATGCAATATCTCAACTCATATAAGGTGGAAAGAACAAAATGTTAGGTGCGTTAATGCCTAGAGGAACATGTTTTAAAGAGATAGAAGTCTTCATACTCTAGCTCATAAAGCATGGTCCTTACATTTTATTTGGATAATTTTCTCCTATTTTTCTCGGTGTTCCATTTGCTTTAAGGCCTAGCCAAGCTATTGGCATATTAGCATTTTTGAGGGGTAAGGGGTTGCCCAAAAAGTCCTAAGACATGTGTTACTCTTTGCTTGTTTGTTTGGTCAAAGGACATATATGGGATGTTTTCGTTCTGTTCTCATCGGATTATCCAATGCTTAGGTCAAACCATCATCGGATCAATTGGTGTTCAAAAACCAAGAGTCAGTTTAGTCAGTGCTGCAAATCAACCGACGCGTTCATTCTGAAAAACATCGGTCCATCCGATGTTCACAATTCTGGAGCTGTGCCAAACTCCACCGATGCTACTTTCTCCCGCGTCGGACCATCCGGTGTCAACAGTACTTTTTTGAATACCCTTACTGTGCCATTCGACCGATGATCTCATCTCTCCACGTCGGTCCATCCGATGTCAACAGCAACATTTTGAATATCCTTACTGTAGCGTTCGACCGATGTATATCCCATCTAACATCGATCCATCCGGTGTTAAAAATACGGCTAGGGTTTGGGACCCACTATTTAAACCGGCCGTTCGTGTACCGTGTCTCTCTCCCCGATCGCGTTTGCCTCCGTCGCCGCCCGTCGCCGCCCGCCGCCTCCGGTCGCCGTCGCCGCGCCGCCAACTCCGACGCGCCGCCACCTTCGTCGCCGCGCTGCCGCCTCCATCCAAGCGCCGCCACCTCCAAGCGACGCCGCCTCCAAGCGCCGCCGCCTCCACCACTCGTCGCCGCTTCTCCAAACACCGCCGCAGCCGCCTCTCCACCGAAGCACCACCATCGATCTCCCTCACCTCCGTCAAGCACATTGCCATCACTGTGCATCCATCGCCGCTAGGGTTTCCCAACCCCTTCAATCTCCGCATCACCCTCGTCGACTCCATTCAATCGCGTGATCGCAATGGCTCGCGACAAGAAGAACAAGGGTAAGGCTATCGTGGAGCCGGCCGCGAAAAAGCAAAAATTGTCGAAGGAGGAGAAGAAGGCTTTGATGGCCGCTCGCGCCGCTGAGGAGCGTGAGCGTGGCTGAGGAGGATCCCTAAGGATCCGTGAGGCTCGCCCGAGGCAGCCTCCGGTGATTGATGACTCCGAGGCCGAAGAAGAGCCGGAAGAGCCTCTCGTTCGTCGTCGCCCAGCCCGGACCCGTGGGGGTCACACCGCGGCAGCACCACGTCCGAGACTGACGGCTGCCGACCGTCGTGAGGACAGGGAGGCCCAGTGAGCGATCTACGAGATGGACACCACTGTCCATGTCGCTGAAGGAGTCCAGTTGACCGACTACCGGAAGATGAAGGCCAAGCAGCTTCGCGAGCTCAGGTGGAATGTGCTGCTTGAGGAGTGGTACCCGCAGCCCAGAGAGGCCCTGGTGGATAGTCGCTTCTGGACTGTCACCCAGGCATCACTCTATGAGACCTACAGGCGTCGAGGTCACAAGCTGTTTCAACACAACTATCTGGATTGGGGTCAGCTAGCTTTGGCAGCAGAGACGGAGATTCGTCCTTATTTTGAGAGGTACCGAGGTTTGGTGCAGCTAATGGCATATGAGCGGAGTGCCTATGTGGAAGATTGGGTTTGCGTCTTCTACGCCACCCTCTATGTCTCTGAGGGCAGAAGATCAATTGACTTCATGTTTATGGGTCAGCACTACCACTTGACGAGGCAGACACTGGCACAGCTGCTGGGAGTGGACTTGCATGACTCCTGCGTGCATGAGAGGGTCTATGGTCAGGCAGACCCACCGAGGAGGCCGCTCACTGGAGGAGTGGCACCAGCTCTGGAGGAGATTCGTTCTTTTTTCGGTCCTACCTTCTCTCCTGACCAGCCGAGAGTACCAGCTTTGTTGACTCCAGCTGCGCGCACAGTGCACCTCGCCTTGCGCCGCACGCTCCTGCCGAGGTCTGGTTACCTGTAGGGGTTCACCAGCTTACAGCAGACTCTCCTGTTCTACATCATGAACGGGATGGATTTTGACATCATGGACATCCTCATATGCGAGATGGAGGATGTGATCACAGATGGAGTGGGGATGATGAGGCAGCTCGTGTATGGACACTGGATCAGCTACCTGCTCACCATGATGGTCCCTGAGGAGTCCGCCATGCACGACCGTCTCACTGACGAGGGTGTGACACATTTCGGTCACTACCGTGCCCCAGCTCCTGGAGATCGCCGCCTTGGCCGTCCAGTCGAGCGTCAGGTCAGGGCACGCCTTTCTGAGGAGGACTGGTCTGACTTAGAGAAGGAGGATGAGAGGCTTGCTGAGGCTGAGGCACAGGGGGAGGACTTGCAGCATATCTGGTCAGAGAGCGACACCGACGACAGTGTCGAGGAGTACTTCCCTCCTTCGCCCTCACCCAGGCAGCACGACGCGGAGGCTGGAGGCTCTACAGTGCCACCACCTACTCCACCTCCCGTCACTGAGGCGCAGGTCACGCAGCCGTCAGAGCTGGCGTCGCTCCTCCAGCAGATGGTTGAGCAGCAGCGTCTGGACAGGCTGGCAGCCGAGCAGGCCCGAGCGGAGCAGGCTGCCCGTCTCCTTGAGCTCTAGCAGCAGCAGCAGGAGATGCAGCGTCAGATCGCCCGTGAGAGGCGTGAAGACACTGATAGGTTGACGGGGCTTATCGACCAGATGCATCAGCGCACTCTCGACCAGCAGCAGCAGACGCAGCAGGCGATGATGGGCATCCTGGGGTTGATCACCAACCTCTACACCCAGACCGGGATTGCCCTCACATCGCAGCTGCCAGGAGTCGCTCCACCACCTCCAGTCCTGGCTCCAGCTGCCGCTCTAGTGGCCCCAGTACCTTCTACGCTGATTCCCTCCTTCAGCATGTCTCCACTTCTCGCTCCTGGTGCTCCGCTTCACTCCCCGCTGCCGGCTGTGACCTTGTTCCAAAAGATGTCGGCCTCCGTCGTCAGTGCCCCTGTTCTTGCAGCTCCTACATAGCAGGCACCGACGGTGGCTCCTACGGCTCTGGCAGCTCATTCCACCGCTACTCCAGGCAGCAGCTCCGGCGAAAGCACTCCTGACGGTGACCAGTTCGTCATCGCGCCCAGCACTCAGGATCCTTAGGCACTCGGATCCCTTTTTGGTGTCTTGATGCCAAAGGGGGAGAAGAGTTAGAGGAGTCAGGGGGAGAAGAGCATAGTCTCAGGGGGAGTGTCTTAGTCTCAGAGGGAGTCTTTCTTTTGAGTTATCTGTTATCCTTTGTATTTCGGTGCTTTTGCTTCTCATTTAGTGTTCATTGAGTACTCTTATGTTAATTAATCGATTGAGCTTATTTGGTGTTACTCACTTATTATTCACACTTGAGTTATTCTTTGATTGAGCGTTCAATTTATAAGTGTGATATCTTATATTCATTGCATATCCTTTAAGTTTCATTCTATCAAATTCATTACTATTGCGCTTTGATTACTGTGTTGTCATCAATCACCAAAAAGGGGGAGATTGAAAGCATCTAGGCCCCCCATGAAGTACGGTTTCGGTGATTAATGACAACCATTGAACTTTACTAATGAATTTGTGAATGCAAGGTCCCCATAATCACTCAATAAATGAAATGAATATGTCATTGGAGACCCATATACAATCAACTTTTGAGATCAAATCAATGAGATAAAGACAAGAAGTGAAAGCTCATATGTCAAAGTCACTCAACCATAAGTTGACAACATACAATGCTTGAAGATCATCAGAGAGGCTTATGAAACAAATGTCTAAGAGGTCATCTGAGCAAGACACAAAAGATTCACTCAAAACAACTTGAAGCAAACAAAATCAACTCACCGGATCAACCGATGATTTCAGAAATGTACACATCGGTCGAGTTGGTTCAACTGAAGAAGAAGACCTCAGAACAATGTACTCACCGGATCATCCGATGTGAATGGCTTAGTGACATCGGTCCATCAGTACAGTTTGCAATACCATTGGACCAAGTGTAGCACCGGATCATCCGATGTACAGACTTACACACATCGGTCAATAACTCCAGTAAGCATCAAGATTAAGCAAATTCTAGAGGAAGAGCCACCGGATCATCCGATGAGAAGACAGGAGCAACATCGGTCTAACAACGGTCATATCTGACACAATGACGTCAGCCAAAGTAATTAGACCGATGATAACTAAAGGGGAGACATCGGATCATCTGGTGTTCACAGTAAAGTTCTGTCAGCCTACTTTTCCAACGGCTATTTCGGGAAGGCTGGCTATAAATACCCCCTAACCCTGTCATTTCGTCAAGTCTTGATCACCAGAAGCCATCAACACATCCACAAGCATTCAAGACCAAGAGAAATCACTTCCACACCATTTTGATCACCTTTACACCAAGATTTAGGCTAGAACTAGCTAGAGAGAGAGCTTGTGTGCCTCCATTCTGGGTGAGTGGACTCTCTAGGATAGTGTGAGAGCCTCAAGGGAGTGCCCTTGGTGTTTGTAACTGTGAGAAGACTTCCGGAGCTTGCCAAGGTGTGTGTGGAAGCCCGGAAGGTCGAAGTTGTACAAGGCTTGAGCTCCACCTTGCCAAAGGAGGCAAACGGAGAGGAATAGTGAAGACCCCTCGTCTCGGTGACTTGGGTGTGGCAAAACCCTTTGGTGGGTGCCACAACGTGGATGTAGGAAGATCTTAACGATCTTAACCACGGGATAAATCCTTGTCTCCTTGGTAGTTTGCATCCTTCTCCTTTCCTTTACTTTTATGCATTTTATATTCCGCGAAGTTTCTATCTACTAGAATGCATAGATAGTGTGCGTAGGGAATTGGGCTTTAGAAATTAAGTTTTATTGCTTAGAATTTTTTGAAGAAATCCCAATTCACCCCCACCCCTCTTGGGCATTCGGTCCTTACAACTAGTCCGTTCATCCCTTAGTGAAGTTGGAGCTAAGTCCCCGAAAACTGGACTTGTCCGTTTTGGAACGGACCAAAGCTCTCTGCAAAAGTTTGAACTTGTCTGTGGTGGTACGGACTAGTCCGTTTGAGACTTAGTGTGAGAGAAACCGAGCAAATAGAGGGTCGGACTAGTCTGCCCCAGTGGTTGAACTAGTCCGGGCCTACCCAGTTGAGTCCATTTTTGGGATGGACCAAACATTTCTATCCTACTTCGGACTAGTCCGTCGTGGACCGGACTAGTCCATGTTGTTAGTGGCCATTTTATATTCAAACATTGGCGCACGTCATCTTTTTTGTCGATCGATGATGTGAAATTGTCGATGGTCTGAGAAGGCTGAACTAGTTCGTGGCAGAGGGTCGGACTGGTCCGAGGTTGTCCTGGTGGCTACGGTTAGTTGTCAGGACCCCTATAAAAAGGGGACCCCCAGCCCCTATTTGATAACTTTGAACCCTAGCGCCGCCACAAGTGACCTAGAGCCTTCCAAAGCCTTCCACTCATCCTACTAGCCCTCTAAGACCAAATCTTGAAGAGATTAGGGGTCAGGGAGAAGAGTGAAGGAAGATCATCGCGCTTGGGCTCTCGGTTTGATCTCTTGCACATTTTGTTGTGTTTTGTGGCTTGTGTGAGTTGAGCTTCGTGTGCTCCTCATTGTATTGATTTGTGGGAGTCACAACTTGTGAGCAGTCCTAATCAAACTTGGTGATTACCCATTGATATAGTGGAAACCAAGCCGGCCATTGTGGTGGCTTGGTGAGAGAAGGGTCAAGTGAGACCCGGTCCTTGTGTGGACTTCTCAACGTGGATGCAGGCTTCTTCGTGGAGCTGAATCACAGGATAAATCATGTCTCTCTTGTCGCTTTAAATTTGATAATACTATAATTGCTTCCAGGGTTCATATTGCTCTTCACTTTGATCTTGTTGAAATCTTGTAACCTATTTGCTTACAATTATCAATCTAAGTTGTACTAGGTTACTATACATTGCATACAACTTTGGTAAACTTAAATTCCGCAAATAACTTGTAGAAACCAAGTTTTTAGGTTTTCACCCTATGCTGAGCGGACTAGTCCGGCCCTGTCCAGACAAGTTCGGCCTCAGTAATTTAATCTCGTTTGATTAAGCCATTTCAGGTCTTATTGCCTATTCACCCACCCTCTAGGCGACTTTCAATTGGTATCAGGGCAGGCTTCTCCACCAAGAGTCTAACAACTCGGAGAAGAAATGGCTGGAAGGGGTGACAACGAGATTCCGGTGATTGTTGATGACACCAAGACGAAGAACGTCGATGTTCTTCAAGATGATCCAAATGACAACGAAGAAGTTTGTATGCTCAAGGCACAGCTTCGTGAGAAGATCAATGTGCCAAGAAGGAGATCAAGCCAATTGCTCTGATCAACGTCAACAATGGGAGTAGTTCACAAGACTACTCCCGGTATCCTTACAACTATGCGCAACTAACCGCGAGCAATCACTATTTATCTATTCCCATTGGCAAACTTCCTCAATTTGATGGAAATGGTTACTCTATATGGAAGCATAATATGAAGATGCATCTCATTTCCTTAAATCCTAGTTTGTGGAAAATTGTTATGACAGGTGTACATCTTCCCAAGAATGAGGAAGACATCACCTCGGAGCAAGTCGTCCTCCTCCATCACAATGCTCAAGCCGTTGGAGTGATTACCTCCTCGTTGACTCGAGAAGAGATCAACCGCATTGAAGGGTTGGAGGTTGCCAAGGAGATATGGGACACCCTCAAGACGGCACATGAGGGGAACCGTGTCATTAGGGAGGCCAAGATCGATATGATCGAAAGAGAACTTGGGAGGTTCACTATCACGTATGGTGAATCTCCCCAAGACATGTATGACCGCCTCAAGACTCTCATCAACAAGATTCAGTCTTATGGAAGCACCCGATGGACCGACCATGAGGTGGTAAAGAGGATGATTCTAGCATTCATGCCTCGAAACGTCACTCTTTACGCACTAATTCGTGAGAGACTGGGTTTTCACAAGATGACTCCCGAAGAAGTGCTTGGGAGGATAACCAACATGAGATGATGGAGCAAGAAGTTATGTTCTACAATGATATACAAAAGCTCTCCTCCTCCAAGAAAAGGGATGTTGCATTCAAGGTAACATCCTCAAGATCACAAGAAAAGGAAGAGAGTGATGAAGAGAGCCCCGACACCGATGAGGAAGAGGCACTCTTCATCAACAACTTCAAGAGGATGTTTAGAAGAAGGAGGGGGGCTACCATCATGAAAGAAAGAGCAAAGACAAGCCCAAGACAAGATCAAAGAGGTCTTTCTACAATTGTGGGGAGTATGGCCACTTCATTGTGGATTGCCCACATGAGGAAAAAAAGAAGAAGAAGGAAGGCAAGTCCAAAGAGAAGAAGTACTTCAAGAAGAAGAAGCAATCGGGGCATGCCCACCTTGGAAAGGGGTGGGATTCAAATGAGGAATCCTTCTCCGATGAAGAGGAGAAGATAGCAACAATTGCCATGAAGAAGACAACCGTGAAGAACAAGCTCTTCCCCAACTTGGAGAAATCAAGGTCAACTTGCCTCGTGGCCAAGGAGGGAAGAAAGAAGGTTAAATCTAAATCAATTTCATCGCATGATGATTTTGATAGTAGTAGTAAGAATTAACATATGCTTAATGATATGAGTAAAAGTACCTTGAAAATATTGAGGTTGTTGACGGATGAGATATTTGACAAGGAAGATCTCATCAACCGTCAAGAGGACATGCTCATCCAACAAAAGGAGAGATGTCAAGAGGTTGAGGAGCTCTTGGAGCATGAAAGAGAAAGAAGCAAGGCACTTGAGCGTGAACTCGCTTTGAGCAAGGAAACTTGCTCAAACCTTGAGAACACTACAATTGTGCTCAAGGATGAACTTGTTAGTTTGACACAAGCTAACAAGATCCTTGAAACACAAGTGAAGTCTCTCAAGGTCAATACCCCTCCTTCCTCTACAAGCTCACCTTCCACAAATATCAAATCCGAAGCGCCACAATCTTGCAAATGCTCAAACTTGATTATGAAACTTAAAGATGAGCTTAAGTTGGCACAAACCAATCAAGCACCAAAGGGTAGTATCTTTGACAAGGAGAAGATGGCATATGCACGTAGTGCATACGCCAACACAAGACATCCCCTTGTCAAGGATGGTCTTGGTTATTCTAGGGAGATGAGGCAAAACGCCAAAATTCCCAAGAATGGCAAAGACTTGATTGTTTTTGTCAAGGGAGGCTCATACAACAATAAGGGAAAGAACATCGCTCCATCACCCAAAGTGCCTAAGAAAGAACCACATCCCTTGTTCCATGATTTTGATGCTTCATATGTGTTATTAAGGAACAAGTTCGATAAAGCTTATGCTAGGTATGTTGGGCCACACCGCAAGAGTCCTAAACCTTGCGTTTGGGTGCCCAAGTGCCTCTTGACTAACATCAAAGGACCCAACACCGCTTGGGTACCTAAAGCCAAGGCTTAAATCTTTCTTGTAGGCATACTACTCCGGTGGAACCAAATGGGTTCTTGATAGCGAATGCACTAATCATATGACCGGAGAGAGGAAGATTTTGTGGAGTATGAGCAAAATGAAGATCCAAGTGAAGGAATCTATTTTGAGGATAATAGCCAAGGAAAAATCCTTAGCACTGGTAAAATTGCTATATCCCCTAATCACATTCTTTCAAATGGTTTACATGTTGATTCACTTGATTATAACCTCTTGTCCATATCACAACTATGTGACAAAGGCTATAATTGTTTATTCACTAATGAGGGTGTGACCGTCACAAGAAGAAGCAATGACTCAATTGCTTTTAAGGGTGTACTCAAGGGAAAGCTCTATCTAGTGAATTTTTCTGCGGATAAAGCCCAACTTGATACATGCTTAATTGCGAAAACTAACATGGGATGGCTTTGGCATAGAAGGCTAGACTATGTTAGGATGAGTAATTTGAAAAAACTCCTTAGGGGTGAGCACATCCGTGGTTTAAAGAATGTTGTGTTTGAAAAGGATAGGTCATGTAGCGCATGCCAATCCGGAAAGCAAATTGGGGACCACATCCATCAAAGAACATTATGATGACAACAAGACCATTGGAGCTTCTACACATGGATCTCTCCGGTCCAATCGCCTAGATAAGTATTGGTGGTAACAAATACAGTCTTGTTATTGTTGATGATTTTTCACGTTTCACTTGGGTATTCTTTTTGCATGATAAGAGTGAGACTCAAGGTTTCCTCAAGAAATACTTAAAGAGAGATCAAAATGAGTTCTCCTTAAGTATCAAGACGATAAGTATTGACAATGGCACCGAATTCAAGAATACTCAAGTTGAAGAATTTTTGGATGAAGAAGGCATCAAGCATGAGTTCTCGGCCCCCTACTCCCCTCAACAAAATGGGGTGGCTGAAAGGAAGAATAGAACTCTAATTGAGATGTCAATAACTATGCTTGATGAGTACAAGATGTCGGACCGGTTTTGGGCGAAAGCGGTTAACACCGCTTGCCATGCCATAAACCGGTTATATCTTCATCGCATACTCAAGAAGACGTCTTATGAGCTCCTAACCTGTAACAAGCCTAACATTTCTTACTTTCGTGTCTTTGGGAGCAAATACTACATTCTCAACAAGAAGCCTAGGACTTTGAAGTTCGCTTCTAAGTCCGATGAGGGTTTCTTGCTTCGTTATGACTCAAATACCTACGCCTATCGTGTCTTCAAAAAATCCTCCAGAATTGTTGAAGTAGCACGGGACGTAGTGTTTGATGAGACTAATGGCTCCCAAGTGGAGCAAGTTGATCGTCATGTGTTAGATCAAGAAGAAGCTCCACAAGTGGTGATAGAAAGGATGGCGCTTGGAGATATACAACCACAAGAACAATATTAAGATTCAAGTGATGAATTTACACATCAAGCAAGCTCTTCCTCAAATGATCAAGATCAAGTCCCCCAAGATGCGCTCCAAGAAGATGAAAATGGAGGCATCAGTCAAGGGGGCGACAATGAAAACGAGGAAGACGAAGATGAAGATTCAAGACCTCAGGCGCCTCACCCAAGAGTGCACCAAAGCATTCAACGGGGCCATCCCATTGACAATATACTTGGAGACATCTCCAAGGGGGTAACTACTCGATATCGTGTTGCAAATTTTTGTTTCTTCCTTGGAGCCTCACAAGGTTCAAAAAGCACTATGAGATCCGGATTGGGTGATGGCCATGCAAGAAGAGCTCAACAACTTTGAAATAAATCAAGTGTGGGAGCTCGTGAAGAGGCCTAATGCAAATGTTGTGGGCACAAAGTGGGTTTTCCACAACAAACAAGTTGAGCACGGGGTGGTTACAAGGAACAAAGCATGACTTGTGGCCAAAGGTTATTCACAAGTCGATGGTTTGGATTTTGATGAAACCTTTGCTCCCATAGCTAGGCTTGAATCAATTCGTATACTACTTACCTTTGCTACTCACCATGATTTTAAGATATATCAAATGGATGTCAAGAGTGCATTCCTCAATGGTCCAATCAAGGAAGAAGTGTATGTGGAGCAACCCCACGGCTTTGAACATGAAGAATTCCCGAACCATGTGTACAAATTGTGTAAGGCTCTCTACGGCCTCAAACAAGCTCCTAGAGCTTGCTATGAGTGCCTTAGAGACTTTCTAACTCACAATGGTTTCAAAATTGGAAAGGCATATTACACTCTCTTCACTAAGCACTTTGATAATGATTTGTTTGTTTGCCAAATATATGTCGATGACATTATATTTGGTTCTACTAACAAAGCTTTTTGTGATGAGTTTTTTAAGGTAATGACGGAAAGATTTGACATGTCCATGATAGGGGAGTTGAAGTTCTTCCTAGGTTTTCAAGTAAAGCAACTCAAGGAGGACACGTTCATTAGTCAAACTAAGTACACACAAGACATACTCAAGAAGTTTGACATGGACAAGGCCAAACCCTCAAGACTCCTATGGCAACTAATGGCCATCTCGATCTTAATGAAGATGGTCCAAGTGTGCATCTAGGCCCGATATCATGCTTAGTGTGTGTATGTGTGCTAGATTTCAAGCTGCTCCTAAGGTGTGTCATTTGACTGCCATTAAGATAATTCTTAGATATTTGGTTCACACACCAAGCCTAGGACTTTGGTACCCCAAATGCTCTAAGTTTAATCTCATTGGATATTCTGATGCGGACTATGCGGGGTGCAAAGTTGATAGGAAGAGCACCTCCGAAACTTTCCAATTCCTTGGTAGATCTCTAGTGTCTTGGTCCTCAAAGAAACAAAATTTCATTGCTCTATCCACAGACGAAGTGGACTATGTTGCTGCCGGAAGTTGTTGTGCACAACTTCTTTAGATGCGACAAACTCTTAGGGACTATGTCATAAACTTGCGCCATATTCCCCTCCTATGTGACAATGAGAGTACCAAAATATCCCACAGTCCAGTTGAGCATTCAAGGACCAAACACATCGATATTCACCACCATTTCTTGAGAGATCACTCCATCAAAGGAGACATTGCAATTTCCCATGTGAGAACCGAAATACAATTAGCCGATATTTTCACCAAACCCCTAGATGAGAAAAGATTGTGTGAGCTTAGGGGTGAGCTCAATATCTTAGATTCTCAAAATGTGGCTTGAGTCTTGCACATCTGATTGTTATATTCAAAATTCACACATGCTTGCGGAAAACTCATCCTCCTCAATTTTCTACGAATTATTTAGAAATTATTGAATCTTTGTGAATTATGGTCATAGTTTGATTGTTAATTGCTTACTGACCATGTTTACAAAGATCTTTTGTGAAAATATAGTCCAAAAGAATCAAATCTCCACTGAAAACTCAATATATAGGAGTATTCAGCCTTAGGACTGGACTAGTCCGCCACTAGACCGGACTAGTCTGGTGGCTAAAAATAGTCCGGACCCAGTCCACTGGACGGACAAGTCCGGGTCCCCAACCAGACTAGTCCGGCCCTTGGGGACTTAACCTCCCCAGGAAGCCCTCGACCTCTTCACTCTTACCCACATAGTCTATCTGATGAGAAGGATGAGTCCCGATCTTCCGATAGCTAAGGATAAGTCGATTGGTGGAGATCTCGACGTTGATGAACTGTGGCTCTCGAGTAGAACAAGAAAAACCTCTGCAATCACTACACCACCGCTCTGTTGGTTATCAACCGTGCTGCACACGATTGACCTCGCCAAGAAGGTTAATCCCTGCAAGTGCAACCGAGAACACAAGCAAGAACGTAGAAGACACGATCTGAAATCGTGAAGTTGGGGTTTCACAAACCGTAAAACGGCGATATTATTAATCTAAGCAAAATCCAATTGTTCATGGAGGCTACTATGGAGTATATATAGGTGGAAGGACGTCCAAGGGGGTGTTGGGGTCGTGACCTAACCCTAAGATACGAAAATAATGGACTTAGACCTGATACAAGGCCCAATGGCCCAATACGATGGTGCAGCACCCTGACAGATTCTGAACTCAATTTTGTTTCGACCATTCCCGTGGACTCCGAAGGTATTTTGACATGGGATCAGCGCCAATTGAAAGGTTATCCTCTCCCCTTTCTTTGCACATGTAGAACGTCCAAAACAGAGTTCGTATGCGTCATGGGCATCTGTTTTAGTGTGTACTGCTCTTGGACTCCGAGTTGGACACAATTTTGAGTTTGGCTCGATTCCATCTTCTTTGAACGAATTCTCTGGTCCTCCACGTCTCTAATACTTCCTCCAACTACTCCTTGAACCTCTCCATGAATCCTAATTACAATTAAATCATTAGGTAGCAATCTATGCTCAAAAACATATATCGAAACATATAAGAATGAGCTCACCTCTGAAATTAATTGTTGTGTATAAACTCTATTGATTGCATCTTGTATGTTCAATGGAGTGTTGTTTGTATCCATAGAAGTGATGTCCTCATCATCCTCCCCTTCTTGAGTTGGAGTCATCCTCGACTCAAGTTCATCCCCTCTCATGTGTTGGTCCAAATGTGCAACGCCATCAAATCTTCTTGTATGCATGAGTGGAAGAGGCCAAGGTGGTGGACGACATAGTGCGCCATATTGATCTTGTCCATCAAATAAGAGTGCACATTCACTTGATCCAGGATCCCAAACAAATAAACATTATGTCATGTTTGTAGGTGCAATAGTAATGTGCATGATCTCCTCATTCTCCCCTTCTTTATGACAAGCCGTCCTCGGCTTGCTTGTATGTCCAGCAAAGAGGCTTGCTTTGGAGGTAGAATGAGTGCTGTCTATAATGCACAACCACAGTGAATAATGTTTTTGTTGTCCCTGCTGCAAGGAAAAAAATACTAGAAAAACTTGACAAGGCATTATTAGTGTTAGTACATTCATTTACATGACCATGTTGTTGCAGCACAAAAGGAGCTTCCTCATTTGAACATATGTAAACTTTATGCACCATAAACATACCACTATGTTCATATTTGCCTATAGCATGAAAAATATTTCTACTTAACAAAGGCAATTCAGATTGAGAAAATATTATCTTCTCTACGATATCTAGATCACAAAGAGTGTCAAATTCAATATAGCCCAAAGTATTTAGAGAAGATAATAATTTCAGCTCATCCCTTTCACATGTAGTTAGAATCAAATGCTTAATTTCAGCACAAGTGAGTGATAAAGTATCAAATTCATTTGGTTGTTCTATCATAGGTACAATATAATTATCAACATCCAACTCATTTTTGTTGTAAGAATCAGTAGGAAAATCAACTAGTGGTAAAGGTGTATTATGAAAAGGTTCATCCTGTTGCTGCTCATCGATAGCATGATTGGTAGAAAAATTAGCACATCTGAAAATGTCATACCTTGGTTAACTGTGGAGCGTTGTCCATTAACACTACTCTCGTTTTCAGCAAAAAAAATTCAAATGCATTATGAGTTGATTCATCAAAAAATTCAGAAGTGTTGTTCAACACCTCACTCTCATTTGCATCTACATTTATTTGTTCATGTTCCTGCAAAAGGTTAGGCATAGGAGGAGGTACAATAAGAAAATTCTTCTCAAGTTCATTTATTTTATCTTTGCAATTAGATATATTGGCAAAAGTTTCTCGCATAAGAATTTTCATATCGTTCCATGTTCGTGGTTTTTCTAAATCACTTAAGTTGTTCCACCAAGTTAATGCACAATCTACTAAAGCACTCGCAACCTTTCTAATCTTCCTCCTCTCACACATTGACATTGTCCAAAAAAATTATCCAACTCTATTTCCTAAGCAATATATTCATCATAACCAAGACCATCAAAAGAAGGAAAAGATGGGCAAATGTAATTACTTATTGTAGAATGAGCTGTAAAGGTGGTCTGAACGTCATGTGCAACCTTGGTTGATGTTTGATTTTTAGTGAGCAACTCCATCGTCGTCTTCATCATGTCAATCATCTCAGCATATAATGCATGATTCTTGCTTTTACCTGACATTGTTAGTAGCAAACAAAAGACACCAAAAAATATGTTATCCCTATCAACTACAAAGGATAATGGCAAAGTGGAAGTAGAATCACACACTCTCAAGCGTCTTACCACGCTCTTACAAGTGTTCTTACCAACACTGCAGGTGGCAAACGGTGGCCGGTATGATGAAACCAATGAAGCGTGGGATGATTGCAAAGGTGTATCGATTCTGCTCAAGAGTAAAGTGTAGCTTGGATGGCACTTTATATGTAGCAATGATTAGCAACAATGAAATCAGATAGTAAAGTTTAATCAGTGTCCAAAGTACTTGTCAAAGTTGCTGGCCTAAATTTGTTCCTAGTAGTTCAAGCAAGCAAGACATGCGACAAAACTAGATGACACAAAGGATGCAAGCACTTCTGTTTTTTTTTTGTTTTTTTCTCCTACTTTTTTTGTGCGGATTTTGTATCTTGTTTTGCACTTGCCTTTTTCTTTTGTCTTTTTTTTTCTCAGAATGTGCTGCAAAAGAAGAACACAATAAAAACCAATCAAAGGTATCTCGTGTGTCTGTCGCAGATTTTCTGCTCAATCTTCTAAGGACAAATAGGCACACTTAGAAGCTCTAAATAGAAAAACTTACAACAGAACGATTGTAGATATATCTCTCCTCTTTAATTTCAATATATGTAAGGCCTATTTTGGACAATAACAATAGGAGATATTGTCCCCGAAATACAGACTGTTCAGAAATTCAAGGTTGAGAACAGATTCAGATCTAATGCACTTTTGACCATGATATCTCCGTTTACTGGGAAACCTATGAATACGACAGTTGTAGAGAACTTCTTAAGATTTCCAAAAAGTACAAGAACTCTGAAATCCGAGTTTGTATGAATGAGATATGACGAAAATACCGAACTGGACAGGGATGAATCTAATCTGGACGTGATGACGTGATTCAAGAGGATGAATCAACACAATACAAAACTCAAACTAAGACCAAAAACACTTTCTAAACTAGCAATATGACTCAACAACGGACACAAACTCAACAAAACTAAACTGAAAACAAAAGTTGCAAAGGCTCAATGGTGGATTGGACAAAGTAATGAACGGATCTACTAAACTGCAAATTTTTTGTGGCTTTTTTGTGGACTCTAGGTATAATAACAAAACTAATGTAATGGATAGATGAATTACCTAACGGTCAACCTGGAAATCTGATACCAATTGATAGGAACAATTGGTCCCGATCTTCTGATAGGTAAGGATAAGTCGATTGATGGAGATCTCGACGTTGATGATCCGAGGCTCTCGAGTAGAACACGAAAAACCCCTGCAATCACTACACCACCGCTTTGTTGGTTATCAACCGTGCTGCACACGATTGACCTCACCAAGAAGGCTAATCCCTTCAAGTGCAACCGAGAACACAAGCAAGAACGTAGAAGACACGATCTGAAATCGTGAAGTTGGGGTTTCACGAACCGTAGAACGGCGATATTATTAATCTAAGCAAAATCCAATTGTTCATGGAGGCTACTATGGAGTATATATAGGTGGGAGGACGTCCAAAGGGGTGTTGGGGTCGTGACCTAACCCTAAGATACGAAAATAATGGACTTAGACTTGATACAAGGCCCAATGGCCCAATACGGTGGCGTGGCACCCTGACAGATTCTGAACTCAAATTTGTTTCGACGATTCCCGTCGACTACGAAGAAATTTTGACATGGGACCAGCTCCAATTGAAAGGTTATCCTCTCCCCTTTCCGTGCATATGTAGAACGTCCAAAACGAAGTTCGTATGCGTCATGGGCGTCCGTTTTAGTGCGTACTGCTCTTGGACTCCGAGTTGGACACGATTTTGAGTTTGGCTCGGTTTCCATCTTCTTTGAACGAATTCTCTGGTCCTCCACGTCCTTAATACTTCCTACAACTACTCCTTGAAACTCTCCATGGATCCTAATCACAATTAAATCATTAGGTAGCAATCTATGCTAAAAAACATATAACGAAACATATAAGAACGAGCTCACCTCTGAAATTAATTGTTGTGTATAAACTCTATTGATTGCATCTTGTATGTTCAATGGAGTGTTGTTTGTATCCATAGAAGTGATTTCCTCATCACTATCTCTTCAAACGCTCAAAAAACCGCCCCCAAATCGGCGATTTTTTATTCCAACCACCAAATCTCAATTCCAATCCGTGGATTGAAGCCCTAGGGTGCGTGGGAACTCTTCCCCAAGCATCAGAGGCCGATTCCTCACCCAAACTTCACACAATTCGATTCACGCACGAAGTGGGTTAAAGGAGATGTTTTTTGATAAAAGGGGAAAATTTTAATTTGACACGCAAAGGGCCCAGCGTATGAGGGGAAAATTATGCTTATAAAAAATTGTGGTTTGCATCTCTCTCGGTTATCGCAACGGTTCGACGTGTCCAATCGGCTTCACTAGCAATTTTTTAATTTGACACGGAAAGGGCCCAAGGCTTATATAAAAAACATCCGCCCCGTACATGCCTCCTCCACGTTCCGTTCGATTTTTACCGGACGAGCAAACGATGTCGAATGGAACGGGGCCGAGTCTTGTACGACATCTTTTTTTCAATCGAATGTGTAACGACAGTAGCATACGTTGCCTTATATTCTCGTTGCAACGAGCTCAACTTTCCGAGGTGGGACAAATCATTCACACCTTGTCAAAGTCGCTCGCACGAATTCATTACGGACACCGCGTGCAGGGACAGATGTAGGGAGTATGCCAGATGGCAAATGCACAACCTGGGCCCAGGTGGTGCATAGATTGCAAGTGATGAGGATACGATTCTTGGAATTAATCCTGGCGTTATCCCTGTCATATCCGGCCATCATACGACCTTGTTTGGGTAGGAGTGGATCCACTTCAATCTAAGTGGATTGGAGAGTGTCCGGTTGTCGGTACCCTGGGTACCGTATACCCCTTGAGATTGCAAAGATCTTAAGGAAATGTCATCTACTTGATTTGAAGACCTTCGGAGGCCCACATGTCAGACATAATCGGACCCGCTTCCCCAACATGGTTAGTCCCAGGGTCGCCACGTGTACCATCGAACCGGAGCTACCGCCCACAAGGGGGAAGCTCCGGGCTATGTACCATAACGGCACCCCCGGACCTAACCCCAGACCGAGGGAAGCTCCGGAACTGACACGTGTCTGGTGGTACCGGACCTATCTGTTGCCCACAGTATGCTCCGAAGCTGCCACATGTCCAACCGTCGGATCTTCAGCCTCAAACCTCCGGTAGAATCCACAACGGCTCCGAATCTAAAAAGGGGAATCAAGGACTTCAAGACCCGATTAAGTGTCATTAATACTATGTTAATGACACACGATCGGACGACCCTTATTACCAATAACAGCGCTGTCAAAGCCCATCACTCGGTCATTAAGGGTAATTAAGCGTATCGAATGTGTATCAATATTAGTAGCCGCCGGGGCCACATGTCGGGCCAGGCCAACTTGTAACGGCCTGTCCTTGTACTATAAAAGGACAGGCCGACGATACATAGAGGCTCTCCGCGCTCTGATCTCTCTAGGCTCTCTGATCTGATCTGGTCTCATCGGCTCACACGCGCTCTCAACTCACGTCATCTGAGTTCAGTTCATACATCCAATACAACACTAACACACCTCGTGGACTAGGGTATTACGCTCAGGCGGCCCGAACCACGTAAATATTTGTGTCTCCTGTGCCATTTTACATTTCATCTTCTTGAATCTCCGCGCGCCCACACCGAACTTCAAACTCCGCAAACACTTTTTAGTAGTGTTAGGAGATCTGCCGGATCAAAACCACCAACAGTTGGCGCGCCAGGTAGGGGCGCCTGAGATTCCAAGAATGGTGAACTCAGCTGCTGAATCATCCAATGGTCATCCCACTGTTCAAGCTGTTGGGGGCAATCCCTCCAATATGCAGCCACCAGCAGGAACCTCAGTTCCAGCAGGAGTCACACTTCCACCACTGCCGCCTCCACCAGCAAATCAAGCTGGGCAGCGCGATGGTGCACCACCGTCAATCACTGCGTCGGCGAATCATGACAACCCGGAACACGCGCTCCATGCAGCACGTGCTCTCCTTCAGCGCCCACCACCTCCGGATGCATCCCGGGATGCAATGGAGCAGTGGAGGGCCGATGTGGAACACTTGGTTGCAGCAGCAGCTGACCGCATCAGTAACCAGGGTCCTCCTCCTTCAGGACGGGCCCCGTCGCAGTGACGGACCTTGTCTGGCAGACTTGGTGCGCACATTTCCAACAACAGGAGATATGCCGTGTCACAACAAGTGATGTCGTTGCCCTCTGGGGCGTGATGCACTCACACGATCTCAAGGCTTTCATCTCATGACCTCCGGGCGGAGCTTGGTCGCCGATACCGTCAACAAGACGGCCGAGTCCATATCGAGCGTGCTCGTGAAAGACGAGAAGCTCAGGACATTCCTGCTCCTGAAGGAGTAGGAGGAGGTTGTTCAACCCTGGCCATGCATCTGCGTATGGTCAGGTGGCCACAAAAATTCCAGCCTCACTTGCCGGAGAAGTTTGACGGGACCGTTAATCCTGTCGAATTTCTTCAGATTTACTCCACTGCTATCCTGGCAGCTGGAGGAAATGAGGCCGTAATGGCCAAATTATTTTCCAGTGGCTTTAACTAGGACCGCCCGGTCCTGGTTTATGAGCCTCCCACCCAACTCCATCAACAGTTGGGAGGAGTTGTGCCGACAGTTCACCGCCAACTTCGGTAGTTCATACACCCGACCAGGCACCGAACTGGACCTTTTTGCAGTCGTGCAAAAATGGGGAGAATCCCTGCGATCATTCATCCAGAGATTCTCTTGGGTACGAAACACTATCCCTTCTATCTCTAGCGCTTCTGTCATTGTGGCATTCAGACAGGGCGTACGGGATAAGAAGATGTTGGAGAAACTGGCGATCAAGGAGATCACCAGTATCACGGAACTCTTCAGCTTGGCTGACAAATGTGCCAGAGCTGCAGAGGGCTGTGAAATGCACTCCAAACCACCTCCGGAGGATCGCAAGAAATCCTCCAAAGGTGAAGCCACTACCTCCGGGAGTGGCAAAACAAGAAAAGACCAACGGCAAGAAGAAGTCGCCGGCCGGCGCATCTAATGCTGCAGCTGCTACAGCTCCAGGTGGCCGGGGGCCACGCCCCGAGAAGCGACCTCGACCGTCTTCTGAAGACGGTGGCAAACCCAAGGTGTGGTGTCCAATTCATAAGACAGACAGCCACAGTTTGGAAGACTGTCGGGAGGTCCAAAACCTTGTCGAGCGCTACAACAAGCGTCGGGAAGAAGTTCCTTTCCGACAGAGGGAAGGAAAACAAAAAGTTGACGAAGCTCCGGCTGAAGAGGAGTTAGGTTTTCAGGATCCTAAAAAGGTCCTGAAGGCCGTCTACACCTCCGTCGACGACGATTCTGACGTCTCTGACAACGAGCGTCGGAAGACCATGAACACCATTTTTGGTGGATCATGGGACATCACCTCTCGCCGTGTCCTCAAGACAATGCGTCGGGACATGGCCGCTGTAGCTCCTACGGCCAGGGAGGAGCCTCATCGGAAGTGGATGGATACAGCCATCACTTTTGATGCTTCGGACTGCCCTCGAAGCATGGTTGGAGCAGGCCAGTTACCTTTGATGTTATCTCCTACCATCAATAACATTCTGCTCCACCATGTTATGGTAGACGGAGGTTCGGGGTTGAACCTCATAAGCTTCGAAGCTTTTACCAAGCTTCAGCTCTGACCTTCAGATCTTCACCCCTCCCGACCTTTCTCCGGAGTAGGTCCGGGAGCCATTACCCCACTCGGTGCTATTACTCTCCCTGTTACCTTCGGGACCCGGGAGAAGTATCGCACTGAGAAGTTGGTCTTCGATGTTGCTCAGATCAACTTACCTTTCAACGCCATCTTGGGTAGGCCTGCCTTGTACAAATTCATCGCAGCTGCTCATTATGGCTACCTGGTGTTAAAGATGCCAACACCAGTAGGCGTTCTCCGGATCCACGGAGATCGCACTGCCAGAGTAACTGCTCTGGAAGAACTTCATGCGCTTACTACTGCGCAAGAGGAGGACTCCAGGCAGGAGCAAGCTCCAAAACCCCCGAGCATTCGTCAACGAGGCTCGACTTCTGCACCTCGTGTGCAGCCAAGCGGCGACACCGACATTCCCATCAAAGTCGTCCAAATCAGTTCCGATGCCGCTCAGACCACCCGTATATCGGGGGGACTGAATGACAAATAGGAACTCGCGCTCATCGCTTTCCTGCGGGCTAATGTTGACGTGTTTGCCTGGCAACCGTCACAAATGCCTGGGATCCCCAGGGAAGTGATTGAGCACAATTTGAAGATCTACCCTGACGCCCGGCCCATGCATCAGAAGCCTCGAAAGCAATCCATGGAGCGACAGAACTTCATTCGACAGGAAGTGAAGAAGTTGCTCGAAGCTGGATTCATCCGAGAAGTATTCCATCCAAAATGGCTGGCAAACCCAGTCATTGTGCCCAAGGCCGGCGGGAAGCTTCGGATGTGTATTGACTACACAACACTAAATAAGGCATGTCCAAAAGATCCATTCCCACTACCTAGAATAGATAGGATAGTGGATTACACCTCCGGGTGTGAATTACTGTGTTTCCTAGACGCATATTCTAGGTATCATCAAATCAGAATGTCTAGGGAAGATGAAGAGCATACCTCTTTCATCACAGTAGATGGATTGTACTGTTATACGGCCATGCCATTTGGTCTCAAGAATGCAGCTTCAACCTTTGTACGAGCTATGTACAAAACTTTTGAAGGACTCATTAGAGACATAGTGGAAGTGTACGTCGATGACATCGTGGTCAAGATCAAGAACAAGGAGTCACTCCTTGACACCTTACAGGCGGTCTTCGACAAGCTGCGGGTCACCCGCACAAAGCTAAACCCAGACAAGTGTGTCTTCGGGGTTAGCTCCGGAAAACTTCTTGGTTTCCTGGTAAATCACCGGGGCATAGAGGCTAATCCGGCGAAGATAAAAGCCATTGAAGACATGCGGCCACCAGCCCGCATCAAGGATGTCCAAAAACTGACTGGATGTCTAGCAGCCCTCAGCCGGTTCATTTCAAGACTGACGGAACGGGCACTTCCCTTCTTCAAGTTATTGAGGAAGTCCGGACCATTTTAATGGTCTGAAGAAGTAGAAAAGGCGTTCCAGGAGCTAAAACAGCTCCTCACCACCCTACCAACTCTGGTAGCTCCGAACCCTGGTGAGCCTTTGCTGCTTTACATTTCAGCAACTGACGAAGTCGTCAGTATGGTCCTGGTTGCGGAGAGACCAGAACTATCCCATGCTCAGGAATCCAGACCCCTCCGGGAGGGTCCGGAGGTTCCTGAAAGCGAGTCTGGGTCCCAGTTCCTAGACTTGAGTCCACAAGAAGTTACTTCAGAAGACCCAGACCCCTCCGGGAGGGTCCAGGTCGCTTCTGAAGAAGCTCCGGGTCCCTCCAGCAAGGACCCGGAGGTCCCCGAAGAAGGTCCGGATCCCTTCGGGAGGATCCGGGTTAATGAAGAGGAAGCTACGAGCCCCTCCGGGAGGGTCCGGACCATCCAGCGCCTAGTGTACTTCATCAGTGAAGTACTTCATGACGCCAAGACTCGATACCTAGAGGTGCACAAGCTGCTCTATGCAGTTCTTATCGCCTCCAGGAAGCTTCGCCATT
Organism: Tuctoria greenei; assembly: GCA_036927565.1. Classification (NCBI taxonomy): domain Eukaryota; kingdom Viridiplantae; phylum Streptophyta; class Magnoliopsida; order Poales; family Poaceae; genus Tuctoria; species Tuctoria greenei. Next base: position 146,642,073 of record JAYESD010000011.1, read on the forward strand.
ACTTCCAAGCTCACAAGATTTCAGTGGTGACTTCTTACCCACTTCGTGCAATCTTGCATAATCCTAATTCAACTGGGAATATTGCAAAGTGGGCAGCGGAATTGGCCGAATTCGATCTTGAATTCGTTCCAAGACAAGCAATCAAGGGTCAAGCATTGGCAGATTTTGTGGCAGAATGGACTCCCTCTCCATCAAACCCTGGGGGCCCTAGTGAGCAGAAGCCGGAATACAAGGCTCCGGTTTTCACCGAGCCTCACTGGACCCTCAACTTTGACGGCTCCATGCAAAAGCAGGGAGTCGGAGCTGGAATACTTCTCCTCGCACCAACCGGGGAGAAGGTAAAATACATGGTACACCATGACTTCAAGGCGACCAACAACATGGCAGAATACGAAGCACTCATCTACGGACTAAAGGTGGCACTGTCATACGGTGTCAAGCAGCTGCTGGTGTAAGGATCGAAACGCCCAAGAGGGGGGGTGAATTGGGATTTTTCAAATTTTAAGGCAATTTAAAAACTTTAATTGTTAAGCCCAATTCCCTATGCAAGTCAACTACGCAATCAAGAGAGTTAAGTGCGGAATAGTAAAACGTAATCGTAGAGGGGTAGGGAGAGGAATGCAAACGCTCGAAGACGCGGAGACACGGCGATTTTTCCCGTGGTTCGGTAAGATCACTAGGATCTTCCTACATCCACGTTGTGGCACCCACCAAAGGGTATTGCCACTCCCAAGTCACCAAGACGAGGGAATCCACTAACTTTCTCCGTTCGCCATCTCCGGCAAGGTGGAGCTCAAGCCTTGTACAACTTCGATCCTCCGGGCTTCCACAATTGTCTCGGCAAGCTCCGGAGCAATCTCTCTACTCTCCTCTTGATACAAGGTGAATGCAATCACCAAGAATGCACTCCCTCACGGCTCTCACTGGTCTAGAGACTCCACTCACCCAGAGAGGACGCACACAAGCTTCTCTCTAGCTAGGTCTAGCCTATATCTTGAGGTGTAGATGGACGGAAAGGGTGTGTAAATGATTGTTCTAGGTCTTGGACACTTGAGGATGTGTAGGCATGCTCTGGTTGTCAAGTGTTGTCGAAATGACTGATGGAAGGGGGTTAAATAGCCAGCCCAACTGAATGAGCCGTTGAAAAAGTTGGCTGATTACTTTTTCTGTGTACATCGGATGATCCGATGACCACCTTTTCTGAGCATCGGTGTAATTAGATTAGCTGACATCACTATGTCAGAAGTGACCGTTATTCGACCGATGCTACCCCTTCTCAATCATCGGATGATCTGGTGAGCTTTGTCTTCAGATTTTGGTCCAGAAATAATGTTTCTATTGAATTAGACCGATGTACACTTTGCTTCTGCATCGGATGATCCGGTGAGTGTTTCTCCAGAATTGTTGAGACAAATTAATCTTTCTGTTGAACTTCACCGATGTCCACTTGTCTCTAGCATCGGATGATCCGATGTGCACTTCATTCTGAGGTCTTCTTCTTCTGTTGAGCCCCAATCGACCGATGTGTGCATTTTCCAGACCATCGGACGATCCGGTGAGTGTAATTTGTTTGCTTCGAGTTGAACTTTTAGAAGCTTCTCGAGTGACCTCTTTGACACTTGTTGCAAATAATGTTCTGATGAATATTGATCTTCTTGTGTTCGCCAATTTTGATAGAATAGAGTCGTTGTGTGAGTTCTTCATTTAGCCTTCATGAGAATTGAATAACCCCCTTAGAATAGGTCGTTTGAGGGGTCTCCATTCGTATCCAATGAGTGGTAGATGATTTGAATAGATAGTCGTTAACGCTTGATGTGATATACGTGAAACCTTGCATCCACAAACTCATTAGTAATTACGAATGGTTGTCATTAATCACCAAAACCATACCTCACGGGGGCCTAGATGCTTTCAATCTCCCCCTTTTTGGTGATTGATGACAACACAACGAGTAGAGCATAGAAGTAAATGAATTTTAATAACACAATGCTCATAAAGATTGTAACTGGAACAAAAAGCAACACAAGGAGCTCGAAGGCTCAAACAGTGATCAAATAAGTCATGAAATAGCACACTGAATTACAATGACAAATAAGTCCAAATAGATAAAGGTAAAACTCCCCAAACTCCCCCTAAGACCAAGACTGACTCGACCAAGACTGACTCCCCCTAGAGCTAAACTCCCCCTGACTCTAACTCTTCTCCCCCTTTGGCATCAAGACACCAAAAAGGGAAGATGAGTACCTAGGACTCCGGAGCACTCGGGGCGACGGTGAAGCGGTCGACGTCGGCGGTGCTGTCGTCGGAGCTGCTCGAGGTGGAGGTCGCAGGTGCTGGCGCTGGAGCGGGAGGAACTGGGGCTGCTGACGCTGCTGGGGGATCTGCTAGGACTGCTGGCGCCAGTTGAGAAGGTACTGCTGGGGGAGGTGAGAACTGGAATGGCCCTGTCGAGGCTAGTAGAGGTGACATGCTGAAGCTTGGTATAGGCGACGCCGGTGCTGGAGCTGCAGTAGGTGCCAGTGGAGAAGCTGCTGGAGCCTGACCAAGACCCGGCTGCTGAGGCGGAAGGGCTATCCCGGTCTGCTGGTAGAGGTTGGTGATCAACCCCAGGATGCCCATCATCGCCTGCTGAGTCTGCTGCTGCTGGTCCAGGGTCCTCCGGTGCATCTGATCCACAAGACTCGTGAAGCGGTCAGTGTCCTCTCGCCTCTGGCGGGCGATCTCCAACTGCATCTCCTGCTGCTGTCTCTGTAGCTCCGCGAGCCACGCAGCCTGCTCTGCTCGGGCCTGCTCAGCTGCAAGCTTGTCCTGGCGCTGCTGCTCGACCATCTGCTGGAGCAGCGAGGTGAGCTCTGACGGCTGTGACACCTGAGCCTCGGACACTGGAGGTGGTGGAGCAGTCGAACCTCCCGCCTCCGCGTCGTGCTGCCTCGGAGAAGGAGGCAGAGGAGGGAAGTACTCCTCGACGCTGTCACTGGTGTCGCTGTCCGACCAGACGTGCTCCAGTCCTCCACCCTGTGCCTCTGCCTGGGCGAGCGCCTCGTCCTCCTGGGCTAGCTCGGTCCAGTCCTCCTCGGAGAGTCGGGCTCTGACCTGACGCTCGACTGGACGGCCAAGGCGGCGTTCTCCAGGAGTGGGAACTCGGTAGTGGCCGAACCGAGTGGCGTGGAGCTCTGTCAGAGGAGCAGTGGCTGGCGAGTCCTCAGGTGCTAGCAGGAACAGCAGACGGCAGATCCAATGCCCGTAGACCAACTGCCTCAACATCCCGACTCCGTCAGTGATCACGTCCTCCATCTCGCAGATTAAGATGTCCACGATATCAAATTCCATCCCGTTCATCACATAGAACAGGATGGTCTGCTGGAGGCTCGTGAAGCCCTTTAGGTAGCCGGACCTCGGTAGAAGGGTACGCCTGAGGATGTGGTGAACTGTCCGAGCGGCTGGAGTGAGTAGAGCTGGCACCCTCGGCTGGTCTGGCGTGAAAGGAGGGGTGAACAGACCTCTGATCTCCTCAAATGGCGGTGACACTCCCCCTGTCAGCGGCCTCCTCGGCGGGTCGGCTCCTCCGTAGACCACCTCGTGCAGACAAGTGAGGTGTGTGTCCACTCCAAGCAGCTGTGCCAGTCGCTCTCGAGACACGGTGTGCTGCTGCCCCTGAAACATGAAGTGGATCGAGCGCCGACCCTCTGAGATATAGAGAGTGGCGTAGAAGACTCGAACCCACTCCTCCACGTAAGCGCTCCTCTGGCGTGAGAGCAGCTCCACAAGGCCTCTGTACCTCTCGAAGAATGGCCTGATCCCGTGTCCAACTGCTGTTGCAAGCTGATTCCAGTCGATGTAAGTGTGATGGAACAGCTTATGGCCCCGACGCCTGTACGTCTCGTATAGGGACGCCTGTGTCAGGGTCCAAAAGCGGGGATCAACCCTAGTGTCCCTGGGCTGCGGGAACCACTCCTCTGGCAACGCTGTCCATCTGAGCTTCTTCAGTTGTTTTGCCTTGAACTTGCGATAGTCTGTAAGCCTGACATCCTCGGCAACTCTGGCAGCGGTATCCATCTCGTAGATGGCCCTCTGGGCCTCTCTGTCCTCTGCGCGGTCGGCAGCAGTGGGGCGCTGACTCGCGGTGGGGGTCTGACCTCCCCCTCGGGTCCTGACGGTGCGCCGGCGAACCAGTGGCATCACCGCAGTCTCCTCCTCATCCTCAGAATCGTCGGGCGGCACGGGCTGCACTGTAGGCCGCTGCTGCCTCTGCCGAGACTCGCGGAGCCGCAAGGAACCGCGATGGCCGCGCTCACGCTCCTCGGCGGCGCGAGCGGCCAACTCTGCCCGGCGAGCTTCCTTCGAGAGCTTTTGTTTCTTCGCTGCGGGCTCCTCGATGGCCTTGCCTTTTCCCTTGCGGTCACGGCCCATCTTGATGCAAAAGAGAGGCCTAGGGTTAGTGGAAACATGATCGACGAGAAACAAGGATGGATGTCGCACGGTACGGTACAAACCTTAGCGACGAAAAGGATCACACGAACGAAAAGAGGGCTGCCGGCGGCGATGGATGCGCGGCGGCGGTGGAGGCGCGGCGGCGGCTCGGCCTGTGGCGGCGATGGAGGCGCGGCTGCGGCTTGGCTTGAGGTGGCGGCGCGGGAGGCGCGGCGACGGCGGGAGGCGCGGCGGCGGCGCGAGTGGCGGCGCGAGGAGACGCGGCGGCGGCGGGAGGCGCGGCGGCGGCGCGAGGAGGTGGCGGCAGGAGGCGCGGCGACGGCGGGAGGCGCGGCGGCAGCGCGAGTGGCGGCGCGAGGAGATGCGGCAGCGGCGGGAGGCGCGGCGGCGGCGCGAGGAGGTGGCGGCGGGAGGCGCGGCGGCGGCGCGAGGAGGTGGCGGCGCGGAGTGAGGAAGACGAAGCGCCCGTACGACTTTAAATGGGAACCCGATGACCTAACGGTTACGCGAACACCGGATCGACCGATGCGCATCAGGTGGGGTCATCGGTCGAGTTCAACAGAGAGTTGGTCCAAAAACTCTCTTTGCACACCGGATGATCCGACGTTGCTACGTCGATCATCGGTCGAATTCGGCAGGGTGACAGAGGATTAAACATCGGATGCTCCGATGTTTCCTGGAATGAACTCATCGGTCGATTTCTTGGATCTGACTGATCTGATCGATGAACTGAAGCATCAATTGATCCGATGTAGCTGCTGACCCTAGCATCGGATAGTCCGATGACTACAGAAAACCTAAGAATACCCATAAATGTCCGTTGACTTAAAACACACAAAGAGAAAACAAGTCTTAGGACCTTTTGGGCACCTCCTAACCCCTAAAAATAGGCTTTTCAATATAGTGCCACATATTGGCTAAGCCCTTAAACAAATAGAGCACACAAGGAAAATTAGGAGGGAAAAACCAAGAAAATGTAAGGTCCATGCTTTGTGAGCTAGAGTATGGAGACTTCTATCTCTTTAAAGCATGTTCCTTTAGAATTTTGCTCTTTCCACATCATATGAGTTAAGATATTGCATTTCAAACAAGTCTTCTTCTCATGATGTGGGTTCCCCTTTGTGACAATCTATCGTATGCAATGCCAAACAAGTTAATGCAAGATATTAAATTAGTGCAAGTTTATATGGCAGGAATCATGCAAGGCATAAGATAAATCTATCTTGCCAAGTTTAAACCTTCCAAAGGCTTCCTCAGGGAAAACTATTTCTAGCTCGCCCCTATCCTTTGGGAGTTAGGCAAGACCTATATGATATGCAACCTTACATGAACATGGCAACTTACATGACGTTAGATGCATCTAGCACATTTAATTCACTTCTAAGCCTAGAAAAAGTTTTCTCATCAAGTGGTTTGGTGAAGATATCCGCCAATTGTTGTTCGGACCTAACACCTTGCAATGAGATGTCTCCCTTAGCCTCATGGTCCCGCAAGAAGTGATGGCGAATATCAATGTGCTTGGTGCGGGAGTGTTGAACGGGGTTTCTAGCTATCTTAACCGCACTTTCATTGTCACAAAGGAGAGGCACACAACCAAACTTAATTCCAAAGTCCAAAAGGGTTTGCTTCATATATAGAATTTGGGCACAACATGCACCGGCCGCTATATACTCCGCCTCCGCGGTGGACAAAGCCACGGAATTTTGCTTTTTGCTAGACCAAGATACTAGGGAACGCCCAAGTAGGTGGCACCCTCCGGAGGTACTCTTGCGGTCCACACGACATCCGGCAAAGTCCGAATCCGAGTAGCCTAAGAGATGAAAACTAGCGTTCTTGGGGTACCACAAACCTACACTTGGGGTATGCTTGAGATACCGGAGTATCCTAAAGACCGCCTTCTTGTGCGATTCTTTAGGTGCCGCTTGAAAGCGAGCACACAAGCACACACTAAACATAATATCGGGCCTAGATGCGGTAAGATATAACAATGAGCCAATCATAGAACGGTAATGAGATTGATCAATAGGTTTACCGTCCATGTCCGCGTCGAGATGGCAATTTGTCACCATTGGAGTGCTTCTTGAGCTACAATCTCCCATCTCAAATTTCTTCAAGAGGTCCTTTGTGTACTTCTCTTGATAGATGAAGGTCCCCTCTTGAAGTTGCTTGATTTGAAATCCTAGGAAGAAGTTGAGCTCTCCAATCATTGACATCTCAAATTCCCTAGACATCATTTTGCCAAACTCATGGCTAAGAGCTTTGTTAGTTGAGCCAAAAATAATGTCATCAACGTAAATTTGACAAAGAAATAAATCTCCGTCGATGTCCTTGGTGAAGAGTGTAGTATCCACCCTCCCGATCTTGAATCCTTGCATGACTAGGAAATCCCTTAGTCGTTCATACCACGCCCTAGGTGCTTGCTTGAGTCCGTAGAGCGCCTTGTGTAGCCTATACACATGATTAGGATTCCTCGGATCTTCAAACCCGGGAGGTTGCTCAACATAAACAAGCTCGTTAATATAGCCATTAAGAAAGGCACTTTTCACATCCATTTGATAAAGCATTATGTTATGATGTGAAGCAAAAGCAAGGAGTATACGAATAGCTTCTAACCGAGCGACCGGAGCGAATGTCTCTCCAAAGTCTAGTCCTTCAACTTGCCCAAAGCCCTTGGCCACAAGTCTTGCCTTGTTGCGGACCACAACGCCATTCTCATCTTGCTTGTTGCGGTACACCCACTTCGTTCCGATGACATTCTTGTCCTTGGGTCGCTCCTCCAACACCCAAACTTCGTTGCGGGTGAAGTTGTTGAGTTCTTCTTGCATTGCCATCACCCAATTTGGATCTTGAAGTGCTTCCTCGATGCGAGTGGGTTCTACACACGAAACAAATGAGTAGTGCTCACAAAACGAAGCGACATGGCGAGAACGAGTACTTACTCCCCGTGACGGACTTCCGATGATTTGATCCATCAGATGCGCCTTGGAGATGCGCCCATGCCTCATGAGTGGTTTTGAAGCACTTGGCGGTGGTGATGTGTTTTGCTCGTCTTATGGATGGACTTGATCTTGGACTTCTTCTTCTTCATCTTGATGTTGTAGGACTTGTGAATCTTGCGTAGGCAATGGATCATCTTTTTCTTCTTCTTCGTCAACTTGAGGCGCCATGGGGGTGTCGATGTTAGCATTTGAGGCTCCCCCTTGATCATGGCTCTCCTCAACTTCAGGCTTGATGTCTCCAATGGTCATGTTCTTCATAGCTTCTCGTAGAGGCTCATCATCTATATCATCATGACCAAAACTCTCCTCTTGGGAGCCATTAGTCTCATCAAACTCAACATCACAACTTTCTTCAACTAACCCGGAGGTTTGGTTGAATACTCGATATGCTTTTGAGTTTGATGCATAACCAAGAAAAATACCAACATCACACCTTCTTTCAAACTTACCGAGCCTCTTCTTGCGGTAGATGTAGCACTTGCATCCGAAGACTCGGAAGTAAGAGATGTTGGGCTTTCTCCCAATGAGGAGCTCATAGGGGGTCTTTTGAAGTAGTCGATGAAGATAGATCCTATTAGCGGCATGGCACGCCGTGTTGATCGCTTCGGCCCAAAACTTCTCCGACGTGCCATAGTCATCAAGCATTGCTCTTGCAAGGGTGATGAGAGTCTTGTTCTTCCTTTCAACGACTCCATTTTGTTGAGGGGTGTATGTGGCCGAAAACTCGTGCTTCACGCCTTCACGGTCACACCACTCCCCAATGTTGTAGTTCTTGAACTCGGTGCCGTTGTCACTCCGGACCTTGATGATGGGAAGTTGAAATTCCCTTTGAGCTCGTTTTGCAAAGGTCTTGAAGACTTCCGGAGTTTCACCCTTGTCACCTAGAAACAAAGTCCAAGCATATCGAGAATAATCATCAACAATAACGAGACAATAGAGGTTACCGCCAAGACTTTGGTATGTGGACGGTCCGAAGAGGTCCATGTGAAGCAGTTCAAGTGGCTTGGAGGTTGACACCATTGTCTTCATCGTATGGTGCGAGGCAACTTGCTTCCCGGCTTGACATGCGCTACAAAGCTTGTTCTTCTCAAATGTGACGTCCTTCACGCCGGTCACCATCCCAAGCTTGAATGACTTCTTGAGCTTGCTCATCCCTATGTGAGCAATGCGTCGATGCCATAGCCAACCCAAACTTGTTTTGGTGAAAAGACAAGTGGTCAAGCTAGCGTTCTTGTTGGAGAAGTCCACCAAGTAAAGATGTCCATGCCTAAACCCCTTGAAGATTAGTTCTTTGCTAGACTCACTAGACACCACAACACCATTCTTGTCAAATGTGCACGTTAGTCCAAGATCACATAATTGAGCAATAGAGAGTAAATTGAAACTAAGAGACTTAACATAAAGCACGTTAGAGATAGACAAATCATTAGAAATAGCAATTTTACCTAAACCAATTACCTTCCCCTTTGAGTTATCACCAAAGGTGACTTGTTCGTGATTTCCGGGGTCCTCTATGGAGGTGAACATACCATCATTGCCGGTCATGTGTTGAGTGCACCCACTATCGAGTACCCAATGTTTTCCTCCGGCTTTGTAGTTCACCTACACACATGAAGTTAGTTTTTGAGTTTAGGAACCCAAGCCAACTTAGGTCCTTGTATGTGTGATACAAGTGATTTTGGGACCCAAAGTTGCTTGGGGAGCTTCCCCTTCATGCCCTTGATGTCTTTGCCGATGAACTTTGCCTTCACCTTCCCACCTACTTTGCTCAATAGATAATAGTGATTATCAAAGGTAGATGTATAGTTAGGAGGCAATTTGGGAGAAGGACGATTAGGAAGAGGACACTCCCTTGTGTGATGTCCGGTGACCTCACAGTGTTGGCAATAGGAACCAACTTCCTTGATGAAGCTTGTCCTAAGCTCCGGTGAGGGCACCTTCCCTTTGTTTGGCACCGAGAAGGATCCAAGTCCTCTCTTGTTGAAGCATTTGGCTTGTTGGAAGAGGATTTCCTTATGCTTGTCCTCTCCCTTGGTTAGTCTTGCCACGCTAGCATGGAGACTTTCAATCTCGTCCATTAGCTCCTTCTCCCTAGCATTTGCTTTCAACGGCAAAGACTCATGCAAATTGTTAGTGGCATGTGAACTAGCGGGTATTTTGCCATCAAGGGTTTCTTTCTTCAAGTTTTTCAATTTTAGTTCAATAGCTTCATAAGCAAGGTTAAGTACTTGATGCTCTTGAACCAACTCATTGTGCTTGCCTAAGAGTGCTTGATGAGCTAAGTCAAGCTCATGGTGATCAAGCTTGATTTGAGCCTTCTCTTCCTCAATTTGCTTGACATGAGACTTGAGCATGTCATGCTCCTTAAGTATGCTTTCATACTTGTCATGCAAATTGAGGTTAGCACTCTCAAGCTTAGCACGAGCTTGTTCAAGTGCCTTAACCTTGCCTTTTTCCCTTTTTATGATGGCATGATATTCATTAATCATGGATGCTAATTCATCGGGAGAAAGTTCATCATCATCACTAGAGTCATCACATACCTTGGTGTTACCTTTCGCCATGAGGCACATAGGCGGTGGGGGAAGAGGTGAGTCATCCTTGTTGACGATAGCGAGGCTTGCCAAGTTTTCTTCCTCATCTTCACTATCATCGTCACTTGTTTCCTCATCGGTGACCCACTCATTGGCTTCGCACATGAAGACCTTTTGAGGCCCTCTTCTCTTCTTTGGAAAGAGCTTGGTCTTCTTGCCTTTGTCAAATTTCTTCTTTCCAAAGGAGCGCTTGGGCTTGACCTCTTCTTCATCTTCATCACTTTCTTCTAGCTTTCGATGCTTTCCCTTGTGGTTGTCCTTCCTCTTGTCCGGTTTTGGACAATCATACGATATGTGGCCTTGATCACCACAATTATAGCATATCTTGTTTTCATCTTTTCTTGGAAGGAAGGCTTTCTTCTTGGGATCAAAAGAGTAACCCTTCTTTGCAATCTTGGAGTTTAACCGTGAGAATTTCCTCATCATCAAAGCAAGCTCGTCATCGTCCTCTTCGCTTGTTGCTTGCTCTTCTTCACTTGAGCTAGGCTCAACTACTTTCTTCTTCTTGGGAGTTGTCTTCTTGGTTGAGGCCTTGAGAGCAATGGTCTTTGACGATGACTCCTCCATCATTCCAAGAACGCTCATCTCATGAGCATGAATTTCTCCAATAAGCTCCGAGACTTCAATGTTGTCAAGCGATTCCTTTTGGAGCATTGAATTGATAATGTTGTACTTGGGCTTGGGTAGAAGCATGAGGATCTTGCGGTTAATAAGTCCCTTACCAAGAGAGGCAATGTCAAGTGCGTTAATCTCCTCAATGAGTACATTTAAACGGGAAAACATTTGGTTAATATTCTCATGAGGAAGCATTTTGAATTCATCATACTTGGATTTGAGCAAGTGATATTTGAGTTCTTTAACACGAGATGAGTCCTCATGTATTTCAATTAAACATGCCCAAATTTCACATGCTTTCTCTTTACTAGCAATTCTAGCAAATACGTCTTGACTTATGCATTCGTAGAGAGCATTTCTAGCCTTAGCATCCCATTTTAGTTGATCACCAACATAATTGAGATCTCCAAATCCCGCATGGGTCGCTTCCCAAACTTCGGGATCAATAGCCTCTAGGTAGGCACGCATGCGTGCTTTCCAATAGGCAAAGTTCTTGCCCTCGAAGGTGGGAACCGAACCCCCATTCTTGGCCATTTAAGCTCTCTAGCGGTGAAGCTAGAATGATCCTATGAGCAACCTTGCTCTGATACCAATTGTAAGGATCGAAACGCCCAAGAGGGGGGGTGAATTGGGCTTTTTCAAATTTTAAGGCAATTTAAAAACTTTAATTGTTAAGCCCAATTCCCTATGCAAGTCAACTACGCAATCAAGAGAGTTAAGTGTGGAATAGTAAAACGTAATCGTAGAGGGGTAGGGAGAGGAATGCAAACGCTCGAAGACGCGGAGACACGGCGATTTTTCCCGTGGTTCGGTAAGATCACTAGGATCTTCCTACATCCACGTTGTGGCACCCACCAAAGGGTATTGCCACTCCCAAGTCACCAAGACGAGGGAATCCACTAACTTTCTCCGTTCGCCATCTCCGGCAAGGTGGAGCTCAAGCCTTGTACAACTTCGATCCTCCGGGCTTCCACAATTGTCTCGGCAAGATCCGGAGCAATCTCTCTACTCTCCTATTTATACAAGGTGAATGCAATCACCAAGAATGCACTCCCTCACGGCTCTCACTGGTCTAGAGACTCCACTCACCCAGAGAGGACGCACACAAGCTTCTCTCTAGCTAGGTCTAGCCTATATCTTGAGGTGTAGATGGACGGAAAGGGTGTGTAAATGATTGTTCTAGGTCTTGGACACTTGAGGATGTGTAGGCATGCTCTGGTTGTCAAGTGTTGTCGAAATGACTGATGGAAGGGGGTTAAATAGCCAGCCCAACTGAATTAGCCGTTGAAAAAGTTGGCTGATTACTTTTTCTGTGTACATCGGATGATCCGATGACCACCTTTTCTGAGCATCGGTGTAATTAGATTAGCTGACGTCACTGTGTCAGAAGTGACCATTATTCGACCGATGCTACCCCTTCTCAATCATCAGATGATCCGGTGAGCTTTGTCTTCAGATTTTGGTCCAGAAATAATGTTTCTGTTGAATTAGACCGATGTACACTTTGCTTCTGCATCGGATGATCCGGTGAGTGTTTCTCCAGAATTGTTGAGACAAATTAATCTTTCTGTTGAACTTCACCGATGTCCACTTGTCTCTAGCATCGGATGATCCGATGTGCACTTCATTCTGAGGTCTTCTTCTTCTGTTGAGCCCCAATCGACCGATGTGTGCATTTTCCAGACCATCGGACGATCCGGTGAGTGTAATTTGTTTGCTTCGAGTTGAACTTTTAGAAGCTTCTCGAGTGACCTCTTTGACACTTGTTGCAAATAATGTTCTGATGAATATTGATCTTCTTGTGTTCGCCAATTTTGATAGAATAGAGTCGTTGTGTGAGTTCTTCATTTAGCCTTCATGAGAATTGAATAACCCCCTTAGAATAGGTCGTTTGAGGGGTCTCCATTCGTATCCAATGAGTGGTAGATGATTTGAATAGATAGTCGTTAACGCTTGATGTGATATACGTGAAACCTTGCATCCACAAACTCATTAGTAATTACGAATGGTTGTCATTAATCACCAAAACCATACCTCACGGGGTCCTAGATGCTTTCAGCTGGTCAAGGGAGATTCACAGCTCATCATTAAACAAGTGAAGGGTGAATGCTCCTGCAACAATCTCCAGCAAGCTGCTTACCTCCTTGAAGTCCAGAGGCTTCAGAAGGACTTCGAAGTCCTAGACCTCCACCACATTCAGCGTGTCCACAACGCTGAAGCCGACGAACTCTCGATGAAAGCGTCAATCGGAGCTCCAGCTCCTGACGGAACTTTTGTCCGGAGGTTGTCAAAACCCACAGCTCAGCCTGCCGAACTAAGCGAAGGGGGCGAGATCAGCATCCCCAAGCTGACGGTCCCGATGGCCCTGTTACCATGGCAGCCATCAAGGGTCGTAGGTGTTGCCGGAAGCTCCGAGCAACCTAGCACGCAATACTCAAATGCTCAAGTTAGCTCCGATGCATGGATCTCGGAGATCCGGAGCTACTTGAAAGACAACATCCTTCCTGAAGATGATGTATCCGCTGACCGGATAGTCAGATTGGCTAAAAGATACACGTTGGTAGAAGGGGATCTCTACCGGCGCGGTGCCAACGGCGTCCTAATGCGGTGCATCATAAGGGAAGAAGGATGCGAGCTCCTCACAGAAATCCATGGAGGTGAGTGTGGAAACCACGCGTCTTCCCGCACGTTGGTCGGTAAAGCCTTTCGGCATGGCTTCTACTGGCCTACAGCACTCCAGGATGCAACTGAGCTGGTGAAGAAATGCGAAGCATGCCAATTTCATGCAAAGCAAATTCACACACCGGCTCAGCCTCTACAAATGATACCTCCTACATGGCCCTTCGCTGTGTGGGGGATGGACATCTTGGGACCTTTCCCAAGAGTCGTCGGAGGTTACAAGTTCCTGTATGTCGCCATTGACAAGTTCACCAAGTGGCCGAAAGCAACTCCAGTTGTGACAATAAACAAGCAATCTGCTATCAACTTTTTGCAGTCCATTGTATGCAGATTTGGAGTCCCAAACAAAATCATTACTGATAATGGGACGCAATTCACAAGCTCTGCATTTCAAGGATATTGCGAAGACCTCGGCATTCAAGTTTGCTACGCCTCCGTAGCTCACCCGGCAAGCAATGGCCAGGCCGAGAGAGCAAATGCTGAAATCCTGAAAGGACTCAAAACGCGCACCTATGAGCGCTTGAAAAAACATGGAGCCAACTGGATTGAAGAGCTTCCGCCCACTCTATAGGCCAACAGGACAACTCCAAATCGGTCAACTGGAGAGACACCCTTCTTCCTGGTGTACGGAGCTGAAGCAATCCTTCCTCTGGAAATCACCTTGGGTCACTCCGGGTCCGGATCTTCGACGAAGCCACGCAGGACCAGCTCCGGCGTGAAGACCTAGACCTCCTTGAGGAGGGAAGGTGCCAAGCAGCTGTTCGGAATGCCCGATACCGCCAAGCCCTTCGGCGCTATCATCAGCGGCATGTACACAACCGACAGCTCGAGGAAGGCGATCTGGTGCTACGGAGAATACAATCTAGAGAAGGGTTAAACAAACTCTACCCCAGCTGGGAGGGACCCTTTCGAGTGATTAAAGTATCCCGTCCCGGAAGCGTTCGCTTGGCTACCGAGGATGGGACACCTCTCCCAAATCCTTGGAATATTGAGCACCTCCGTAAGTTCTACACTTAATATCACGGAGGTGAGTCTGTACTAACTTGAGGTGTATGTTATAGAGCCATTGTACAGAGTCGGGTAGTTCCTCCGGGAGAACAGTCGGACCTTTCCCGGAAAGTCCGCAAAGTTCATGCAACACTTGTACCCTAAGAGTGTACTTGTTTCCCCTGTACCCCGGACCTATAATGAAAGACATCTTCATGTGAAATAGACTCCACGTGCATTTATTTTGTACAGGCTCAACATTTTTTATTTTTCTCTTTCTTGTCTGTAACAGAGTTGTGCAATTCTTAAGAAATTTTAGTTCGACCAGTTCATGTACAATTCGAGTTGTATTGTCAATTCTTTTGGATTCAAATATTGTTCATGGACCACTCGCCTGAATGCCGCCAAGCCAATCTAGGGCCGGAGTGTGCTATCGACTTAGCCTGGTCAAGCACCCTAAGTACGCCACTCTACCTACACCCCGGCAGGCTGAAGTAAGGCGGGTCCAAGTACAATTGGATTTGGAAGAAAGAAGGCAACGCATTCGGTTGTATTCAGAATTGTGTTTGACCTAAAACTTTCTTGAGAATCGTAAGCCGCGACGAAGTTATAGGCAAGGAGCAAATTTTACTATTTTTCTTGGCTTCAGTGTGCAGGAAAAATAAAGAATCCACGTTGATGGAGAAAAGCCGGAGCTAACAAAGCTCCGACTCCCCCTAGGTGGCTTGTAATCGATGTTAAACATTGAAAACGAGCATTACTGGAGCAACCAAGCTCCGGCAAAGCTAGGGGGGCCAGTCGTCGACGCAGAATAAAAGATGGTGAGAAGACCCCACAAGCGGAGTCTGCTACCGACAAGATACGCGTTAGCAAAGGCCACTGCCGGAGCTACTAAGCTCCGACACCCTGGAGGGCTAACTATCGATGCTCTACGCGTTGATAGGGACTATTGCCGGAGCTACTAAGCTCCGACGGTAGTCAATGCCGGAGCTTATGAGCTCCGACAACCTCAGGGGGCCTTCACTACCGAAGACTTCGGACCTACACTTTACAAGTTCGAAGCAAACGAGTCTTCAACAAAACACAATATCCTCATGGTACATGTTCACAATCAAATTGTGTACATCTACCAGGGGGCCAAGTGAAGACAAAAGTGTTGAAGACAAAAAATGAAATTCACAAAAAATTGGATTTCATTCATCTGGAGACAAGGGATTACAAAATTGGGGAAGAAAAAGAGAGAATACAAGTGGGAGCTACAGAGATGGTCCTAGACCCTATGGAAGAACTGGGCGACCTTCTGAGCAACCTCCGACACGTTGGCTTGAGTGGCTTCACCTTCTCCTTCGGCGGGACCTTCAAGCACCGGGTCCAGAGGAAATTGGGGATCCCGGCTGGTGTAGCACGTCAACACATACTCTGCGACGTTCTTCGCCAGGGACTGCCCCTCAACCTCCAACTGGTCCGCGATGACGTCACCCACCTTGGAGAGTTTGCCACCCGCCGAGCTCAACGCTTGCAACGCCAGGTCTGGCTCCGGCTCCGGATCATCCGGACGCACGGGACTGAAGCCCATTGGTGTCAGCGCGTCGTTGGCTTTGCTCAGGAACTTCCAAACCTGTAGGGAGTCCGCAGTCGTCAAGCCCTTCAGTTCCTCCAAGGATCTTTTGGCCGCCGCCAGTTCGGAATTCTCACGAGCAAGGCGCTCAACCTCTTTGGCATTTTGCTGAATCTTTTCAGCAACCTGCTTCTCGAGTTTTCCGAGCTCCTCCTCCCGGAGGTGGATCTTGTTCCGGTGGTCGACCGGGTCCTTCTCCCAGCCCCTAACTTTCTTCTCCCTGCAGCGATGGCACACTCTTGCTTGTAGAGTTCCTGCCCTCGCACCCAAGCCTTCTCCTCCTCCTCAACGCAACGCTCCTCTAACTTCTTGGTGCATTCCTCGAGGACCTTGTCAGCCAGTGCCACCTTTTCGGCGAGCTCCTCCTCCCTCTTCAAGACATCATCCCGCAGCTCTAGGAGTTTTTGCTCTTCGTCTTCGAGCTTCTTCTCCCTCTCCTCAAGTGCCTCCCGGCGCTTGATGAGAGTAGTGTTAATGGCTTCAAGCCTTTCTTGGTGATCATCAGCCGCACTATTAGTTCTCTTGGCCTGCTCATAAATGGCTCGGGATTGAGTGTCAAGGGCACGAGTAAAGCTCTCCCTATCATCCAATAATTTGCCCCAGTATTCCAGGCGGACCTTCTCCTGTTTGATCCACTCCTTGTTGTCTGCCAGCCTCGACTGCGCCAGCTTGGTCTCGAAGTAGAGCCGGTTACGCCATCGCCTAAGGGTTTGGCGCTCCTCTTCAAGAGCCTTGCTGTCGTGGTAGAACGCCAGCTGGACTTGACGCAGACTGGAGCAAGCGTTGTCAATGGACAATGATAGGGGAATAGGGTCTGGACCTGCTGGGGTCTCCTCCACTGGTTCCAGCGGGTTCTCGCTTACAAAAATTGGTTCCCACTCCACAAGAGTGGTCCCCTGAGCCTCCACGGCACTAGGCTCGTCCTCTGGGATAGCCTCAGTCGCCACTGAGGAAGGTCCCACAGAAGAAGTTCCGACCTCCGGAAGTGGTTCCGAAGGCCCTGCCGCCAGGTCTTCATTTGCCCCCTCAGGCAGGGGGCCAACGACTTCATCAGGGCACCCTGGCTCAGTAGCAGGCACCTCCGCCGTCATCACTTCCGGAGCAGGGGCTACTTCCGGCTTCGACCTGGGCTCCTCCTCCGCTGGTGGCTCGGGTGCTGGTGCCTCGACCATCACGGGTTCGAGCGCTGATGCCTCCGCAACAACCGGCCTTGAGGCCGGAGCTTCAACCTCAACCGGCTCAAGTGCCGGAAGGTCTTCAACTGCAACCGGCTTTGCAGCCGGAGCTTCAGTGGCAACCGGCTCTAAGGCCGGAGCTTCGGAGGTAGCCGGCTCAACCGTCGGGACTTCCTCAACATCTGGCTCGCTCACCGGGACTTCAATAACCTCCGCCTCTGGATCAACCGCCGGGGCTTCAACAATTTCCAGCTCTGGGGCCAGAATCACTGCTTCCTCCGGCTCAGCGGTTGGAGCTTCCAACATCTCAGCATCAAGACCCGGGGCTTCAACCTCCGGGGCAGGTGCCGCTGGCACATCTTCTCTCCCGTGGTCCGGCGCTACCACGGGAGTCTCGGGGGATGAGTCGAGGTCCACGACCACGAAAGCTAGCGCCGGAGCTGCCGCAGCTTCAGCCACCACTTGGGGCGGCACCGGGACAGGAGCAGAAGCCTCCGCCCTCACAGCTTCAGCTGCTATGGCTGAGGGTGGAGCCTCACTCCTCTTCTTGGGGACGCTGCAGATGATGGATGGAGAAATTTAAAAAACTGTTACTATAACAAAACAACTGTCTAAGGTAAAGATTAAAAATTACCTCGGAAGGCTTCCGCACCAGCTTGCACGGAATCTCTTTCCCGGGCGTTCTGGACTGACCATGGCTGCCGCTGGCGTGGTAGCTCCGGAAGGCCTCCCAGAACTTGTTGCAGCCGCGGGCATTTCCTTAGTCGAGGCCCCCTCGACCGGGGAGGACCTCCGGACCCAGAGGCCTCAGCTGGCCCTGGTGCTGGAGTCACATGCCCGGATCTAGCACCCCGGGAAGACACTACAGCAGCTATAGTCGCTGCAGTTGTAGAAGACCTCCCCCTCCGGGGAGAAGGAGCTGATGCAGAGGATGCGGGCCTGACAGACCTTCCGTCGGCATGCTTTAGCTTCCTCTTCCAGCTCGAGGGTTCGGCCATCGGCTCCTTGCCCTTGCCGACGACTTCGGTCCTTGGCTTCGGGGCAGGGTCGGAGCCACCTTCAGAAGCCCCAGGAATCACCACCCCAGAAGTCGATCGTCTCTCAACAACACCGAGGTCGTCAAGCACCGGCATCGTCCGCCAGAGCTCCCTGCTAAACTGTACTTCCAAGTTCAGAGGGAGGAAAGCTGGTGGTGGGGTCAAGTCATCACCCGCGACGTCGATGCCATGCTGGAACTTCTTGAGATGAAACTCCAAGGTCGCCCCCTCCATGTTGGACTTCAGCCCGGTCTCGACCCGGTCATCGTCCATCACACTGTTGAGGGACCAAGCGAGTTTCTCTCTCCTCTTCAGCGGTGCCCACCTGTTGACCAGGAAATTGCAAAATACCGCCTGAGGAGTTAATCCTCCCTCCACACAATGGCGGATCCTGGTCAGAGTAGGGTTGAAGGCATCCGACATTACCGGAGCTTCACTCCAGACTATAGTGTCGATGTTGGGGAGGCCTTCGGGCAGCTCCAACTTCTCGTGCTCCTCCACCTGGATGACTATCCAGTCCTTCTTCCAATCGTCCCATTTTCTAGAGGGAAACGACTGGAGGTACTTGAATGGGCACTTCTTGCGCTTCACAAAGTAGTAGAAGCCAAGGTACTCATTACTCCTTCCGGTGGTATGGACGGTAAAGAAGGTCCGGAAAAGCTCAATGCAGGGGGGATGCCCACCCACATTTCACAGAAGTGGACGAAGACAGACACTAGAAGAATGGAGTGGGGGCCAAGGTGGTACAGCTGCAGAACATAGAAGTCTAGCAACATCAATAAAAAGGAGGAAAAAAGTGGGATCAACCCCACCATGGCGTACGCAGAAAAGTACACCATCTCACCGGCGTGCTCCTTCTCGAATGGGAGCTCTCCCCCGGCGCGGACCAGACGGTTGAAGAAGTCCGGGGACGACCCCATGAGGGCCCGGACCTTCTTCAGGTCACCTTCGGTCTTCAAGCGGCTCTCGCGGAGACCCAACTCCATCGCAGCACAGCGAGGCAAGGGAGGAAAAGCAAGCACAAGTTTGAGAGTTCGAGCGCAAGTTCAGATGAGAGGCGTAAAGAACCCCAGACAGTGTGCGCTTTCCTTCTTAAGTAAGCCCCCGCAACGCTTGGATGGAAACCACAGGGAAGCCGAAGATACTATTCAAAAATTTCACCCTGCCGATGACAAGAGGGCCCGGGACCACCCCGAAGATCAAGTCGAGGTTCTTACCCAGGCGAACGGTTGTCATCATGTAAGGCGGGAAGCCCGAAGGAGGCGGCCTGAGAAGGCGCGCGGAATCGATACGATTTTCGTATTGGGAACCGGCGACCTTCAATTGCGCGAGATCCGCACGGCAAAGATCTCATTTGCCGCCCCCGGGATATGCCACGTGGCGAGGATTTAACTCCAAAACTATCGCCAACGGCACATCTGAAGACCTTTGAAGACTCGGCTCAAAAGTCAAAGGATGGACCCACCTCCGGCGGAATGACTCCACCTAAGGGGTCTTCCCCAAAGGTGGGCCCAGGGGGCCATTGTCGGTACCCTGGGTACCGTATACCCCTTGAGATTGCAAAGATCTTAAGGAAATGTCATCTACTTGATTTGAAGAAGACCTTCGGAGGCCCACATGTCAGACATAACCGGACCCGCTTCCCCAACATGGTTAGTCCCAGGGTCGCCACGTGTACCATCGAACCGGAGCTACCGCCCACAAGGGGGAAGCTCCGGGCTATGTACCATAACGGCACCCCCGAACCTAACCCTAGACCGAGGGAAGCTCCAGAACTGACACGTGTCTGGTGGCACCGGACCTATCTGTTCCCCACAGTATGCTCCAGAGCTGCCATGTATCCAACCGTCGAATCTTCAGCCTCAAACCTCCGGTAGAATCCACAACGGCTCCGGATTCAAAGGGGAATCAAGGAATTCAAGACCTGATTAAGTGTCATTAATACTATGTTAATGACACACGATCGGACGACTCTTATTACCAGTAACGACGCTATCAAAGCCCATAACTCGGTCATTAAGGGTAATTAAGCGCATCGAATGTGTATCAATATTAGTAGCTGCCAGGGCCACATGTCGGGCCAGGCCAACTTGTAACGGCATGTCCTTGTACTATAAAAGGACAGGCCGACGATACATAGAGGCTCTCCGCGCTCTGATCTCTATGGGCTCTCTGATCTGATCTGATCTGGTCTGATCAGCTCACACGCGCTCTCAACTCGCGTCATCTGAGTTGAGTTCATACATCCAATACAACACTAACACACCCCGTGGAGTAGGGTATTACGCTCAGGCGGCTCGAACCACGTAAATCTTTGTGTCTCCTGTGCCATTTTACATTTCATCTTCTTGAATCTCCGCGCACTCACACTGAACTTCAAACTCCGCAAACACTTTTTAGTAGTGTCGGGAGATCTGCCGGATCAAAACCACCAACACCGATCATCATACAGCCATCACCACCCCCGCAGTCTGTTTCTCATCAAGAAACTAGCATGCCGCTTATCACCGAGGCTTTGCTGGTTTTGCACTTGATGTCATGGCAGAAGAAAGCGGAAGCATGCAGGGAAAGATTACTGGTCTTGAGACTATTCTGTATGGAGAATGTTTATTGTGTATTCATCAGGGAACATAGATACACTTTATATAGGCTATCTAGAGTAGTGTGAAACCAAAACTAAACCCTTTCGCACTACATAGATTCAAAGTCTAGCGTTAATGACTAAAGGTAGGCCAACACAGTCAAACAATGACGTTAGACCAACGCAGTCAACAATGACTGTTACATATGTGTGTGCTTATCCTTTCTACAGTCTAGTGGTGAACCGCCTGCGTCATCGGAAGCCTAGATGGAAATGGAGGACAGGAATCAGAGCATACCTACCTGGACCAGGATCGCCTGACATAGCGACATTTTACTACATGCGTGCAGTAAAGACTGCATCCACCGTTATTTTTGATCCGACGGCTGTACTTCCCAGCTATCCAACTAAGGGTTCCATTCAAATCATTTCTTAAACTCTTTCCTGCTTGCTTCAACATCAGAAAGAGTTTACATGCATATAATGATGCATACTTCAAACATAAAAATAAAACACACTTCTATAACAAATTAACAGGGTTAAAAACACATTAACTATTGAGGACATTAGGGAGGGTTCCGATGCTTTCATTTTGTAAACTTGACAAGAACTCAAGAGTTTTTTTTTTAATTGTCTCTTGTTTGCATCAGCATGAAGTACAATCTTTTTTCTTTTTTGCCTAGAGCATGCATGGAGTGTCGTATATATCGACCGCAATAATTAATGAGAAAATACCATATTTAAAAAGACTCCTGAAAATAGGATGCAATAAAATTCACTACGTCAGGCGATCCTGGTCTGCCTGCAAGAGTCTTCCCAACAACCACCGGGGACGCACGACGGGGTTAAGGTGCACTGGTACACCGGCCTGGACTGTACATGTACCTGGCCAGCCGCGTAGCTTCGTTTTATATTTTATTCCCTAGGCTTAAAGGTTTGCTCTTCCTCTCTGTTTGCTTTGTTTGCTCTTCCCTAGGCTTAAAAGTTTTATATTGTACAATATTTTTACATATATAATATGACATAGGATATATCACTTGATGGTTTTGCAAAAAAGGAGGAGAAATATGTATACCCATGCAACTACGTAAATTCACCCCAATTAATTAGCTAGTTTTTTATTAAGATGATAAAAAATTATTATCTTTTTTGAAGTGAGGTGGCCAGGGTAGATTATGTACATGGCATAATAGCTTATGTGGCAATGCCAATGTGGATGTCCAGCTCAGACTAAGGATGAAAGTGAAAAGGTTTTTTGAAGTTGATGGACTAAATAATGGACCCATTTGAAAGTTGAAGGATCAAACTTAGTTTTGAGGAATATAAAACATTCCTTATCTAATTTCCTGGATGAGATGGTCTAGGATATTTGGTTGGATGTGAGTCCATCCACCTTATCTAACTATGCTTCTTAGTAATGTAACTAGTGATAATTAACTTGTTTATTGTTGATTAATAATTACAATTATGATATTAATATTAATATTTGCTAGTAATATGATAATTAGTATATAAATAATTAATATTAAGAAATTATCAACTTAGATGATTCAATAATCCAATCAAGTTTCATCCAACCTACCAAACAAAAAATTGGATCATCCAGTCCATCCAAGCAAACGTTAATTTGGATGATCCAAGACATAAAGAAATGGATGATCCTATATCCTCAATCCCACTTCGATGTCAAACCAAACGCAATTGATGAATGAGCACTTTGTCACATGTGTGTGTGTGTGTGTGTGTGTGTGTGTGTGTGTGTGTGTGTCTGTGTGTGTGTGTGTGTGTGTGTGACGATCTTTTAACAAAAAGAGAAAACACTTAAGGTTGTCATCAAACATGATCGCGAGGTTTTCGAGTGCATGCTGTTACTTGTCCATGCTTGCTACGCCCCAAACATGATCAACGAGCCTCAAACATGATGATATTTCAACAAAAAGAGAGAAAACACGTGCAACGTCATATCTTACATGATCGTCAACGTCTCTCTCACATTAATGTTATAGTTGCCCGTGCATATATATATATGTTATGCCCCGAATATATGATCAATGAGCCTCAAACTTGTCACTTTGTAGTTAAAAAATGAACTACAAAGCTACAAGTTCATAGAGATGGAGTATATATATATATATATATATATATATATATATATATATATATATATATATATATATATATATATATATATATATATGACGATCTTTTCAACAAAAAGAGAAAAACACGCGTAACATCATCATATACTATCATCAACGTCTCTCTCACATGCATGTTATAGTTGTCCATGCATATATATATATGTTATGCCCCGAATATATGATCAATGAGCCTCAAACTTGTCGCTTTGTAGTTAAAAAATGAACTACAAAGCTACAAGTTCATAGAGATGGAGTATATATATATATATATATATATATATATATATATATATATATATATATATATATATATATATATATATATATATGACGATCTTTTCAACAAAAAGAGAAAAACACGCGTAACATCATCATATACTATCATCAACGTCTCTCTCACATGCATGTTATAGTTGTCCATGCATTCTACGCTACGCCCCAAACATATGATCAACGAACCTCAAACTATATATAGATATATGATGATCTTTCAACAAAAAGAGAAAACTATATATATAACATGTTAGTTGTCACGCCCCAAACATGATCAACGAGCCTCAAACTATATATGACGATGTTTCAACAAAAAGCAGAGAAAACACGTAATAATATTGTCATCAAACATGATCGCGAGGTTTTCAAGTGCATGTTACTTGTCCATGCTTGCTACACCCCAAACATGATCAACGAGCCTCAAATATGACAATCTTTCAACAAAATTAGAAAACACCTAAAGTCATCAAACATGCATGATCGAGGTCTTTTGCGTGTCAAACTGAGAAAAACATGGACGAATGGATGAGGGTTTATGATATATATATATATATATATATATATATATATATATATATATATATATATATATATATATATATGTGTGTGTGTGTGTGTGTGTGTGTGTGTGTGTGTGTGTGTGTGTGTGTGTGTGTGTGTGTGTGTGTGTTTGTGTGTGTGTGTGTGTGTGTTAATGAATGAATGTGTGGTGTGTTAATCGTCTTGTACTTTTTTCTTTTGTTTTGTGACGATCTTTCAACTATATATGACGATATTTCAACAAAAAGAGAAAACATGTAACGTAATGAAACATGATCGAGGTCTTTTGCATGACAAATTGAAAAAAACAGGAACATTGCATATACCTAGGGCCGGTGGGCCCTTTGCGTGTCAAACTTAAAAACTGGAACTGAAAAACTGAAACACCATCGGATGGACCTACAAGTATGCCAGGTGGGCCACTGCATACACTGGACCCTTTGCGTGTCAAATAAAAAAACTGCATGTGAAGCCGAGATGGGACGCGGCGAGCCGTTGCGATAACTTAGAGGAGGCAAACCGCAGTTTGGATTAACTACGACCCACCCACTTGTTCGAAAGCGAAATTTTCGAAGCGTCCGATCATCTCCACTCGCGCACTTAGACGATGACCCGCTATAATGGCACACATGTCCTCTTGCGTCTCTGTCGCACCACTCCTTCGATCGTAGCCTCCAAACTTCTCTTGCTTCACCGTCGCACCATCGCCGACCACCTCTTGCTCTTTCTCCACACCTCTGGCGCTACACAAATGGGTAGCCCCGCACGGAAGCGCTTCGGTCCGTTGACGTCCTCCGAACCTCCTTCTTCTCCATTTCTGTCGCAGCCAATGCCAATGGAACTGGAGGTGGCGCTCGCACCTCCTCCGTCCCCTTCTCCGCCTGCGGCACCCGCACCTCCTCATTCCATTTGTGTTCAGGAGACTGTCTGCCTCATCGAACACTGCTTTGATGAACTCGATCGGCGCCTGAAGGAGGCCACCAAGCACTTTTCTGCCACCGCCGGGCGCGCAAAAAAGTCAACAAATTGGCACAGGATGTATTTTCCGATACATCTCGCTCGTGTGACCGTCTGGGTCTTGGGAAACTTCCCGTCTGCACCAGCATGGACACCTTCGGCCACTACTTCTTCAGATTAGGGTTTGTGGCCGGTTGTCTCAATGTCCTCTAAGAGACGATCGGTGAGGTGGCTGGGGTGGAGGGCCACCAGCATCTTCTGCAGACCATCACCCGAAAGCTTCGGACTCAATTGCCAGAGGAGGCAGTAGCAGCGACGGCAGCGGAGGAGGTGGCGGCGTTAGTGGCAGAGGAGGCAGCGGTGGCAGCGGCGGCGGCGGAGGAGAAGGAGGTGGAGGAGATCTCCAACGACTCCGAGTAGAGTAGTATTTGTAGTTTTTCTTTTTCTTGTTTTCTATGTGCTTTCGTAGTTCTTGTTTGTAATATATGTGTTGTTTTTATTTTAAAGATAAATGTATTTTCTGTTCATGAACAATGTGTCATATGCAGCATCGAAAAACAACTCCTTTCTGAAAAAAGAGGCGAGATAACTGAATGTGGCCTAGAGGGGGGGTGAATAGGCCTTTTTGAATTTTGTCGGAACCTGCAACACTTAACAACCAGATAAAATCTCGAGATATCGAACTAGTCCGGTCAAGTGCGAACTAGTCCGGTGTCTATCGACTAGGTTAATCAAATTTGATCGATTAACTTGATCCTAGGATGTAAGCAACGGAATTATACTTGTAATTTAAGTGTTGCACAACGATGAACTAGGGTGTATCACGATTTAATCATAAACTCAATGTTTCAATGGAAAGTGAGAACGATTGATCGAAACCCTAGATATATTTATGAAATGTAAGAACCATGGGTGCAAAGAAAGAACACAATGATTTTATCCCGTGGTTCGGTTCCCACGGAGGCAACCTACGTACACGTTGAGGAGTCCACAAAAGGATCGGGTCTTCTCCAACCCTACCCTCGTCGGATCGCCACGGAGGCCAATCCTCTTCACTAATCACAAAGGGAAATAACCAAATTCAAGGGGTCTTCTGACAAGTTGACTCCCCAAGATTACAACAAGAACACCACCAAGAACACACTCGAAAGATCACAATGAAAACCACAGGAGTGTGTTAGGGAAACAAACCAAGAGCTCAATGAGTGATGAACCGTGTCTCTCCAATGATCCAAAGTGTATCCTCAAGGGATTGATCTTTGTTACGTTTGATTTCGTGGAGATATGTGTTTTTGAGGCTCTTGGGAGATGTGACGGTGCAGGGGGTCGAGAGATATGAAAGATGGGTCATGTACACCTATTTATATGGGGTCCTCAAAAGTTATCGTTAGGGTTTAGGAATATCGGACTAGTCTATGGTGGACACCAGACTAGTCCAGTGCGCTTTGTGTAGCAAACCCTAGGTGTCCCGAAATATTGGACTAGTCCGGCAGAGAGCGGACTTGTCCGATTTTGGTTCTGGAAATCTTCGGACTAGTCCGATAAACATCGGACTTGTCCAGATAAGTGAAACCCTAAGTGAATATGGGGACAAGTCCGCACTTGGAGGACTTTTCCGATTTAGGTCAGAGGGTTTTTCGGACTAGTCCGTGCTAATATTGGACTTGTCTGATTTTGTGCAACTTGTGAAGTGTTTTGAGGACTAGTCCGTACTGGGGAGGGCTAGTCCGATTCTAGTCAAAGAGATATCGTACTAGTCTGTGGGAATATCGGACTTGTCCGATCTTGTGTAGAAAGATATCGGACTAGTCCGGGGTCAGTCGGACTAGTTCGGTCCTGTATAGATTTGTGCAATGTGTGAGATTATTTGTGATTGAGCTCTTGGGGTGTGTTTCCTTAACACACTCCATACACAATGACCTACTACACTTGTTTCTTGAGCTCTTTTCCGCATTACTCCTCATTCTCCTTTCTTTTTGGCACTTTGCTCATTTTCTCATTAGAACATGTGCTCATCTCAATAAAGTGGTTAGGATATCATTTGCTTGTAATAAATCATCCAAAACCCACTAGGGATTCCTAGATGCACTTTCAATCTCCCCCTTTTTGGTGATTGATGACAACCAACTGAGATTTCACAAAATATGATAAAAAGTTGAGATTTTCATAAAGTGTGTACATATGAGTTTAAACTACATTAAGCAATGAAAACATGATCCATATGTGCACTCTTTATGGTGAGATGCAGAACTAAGTGTATAGAAGCAATAATCATGATGAGAATGACATAATTGACATCAACACATCAACAACAAGCATATATGTCATTCCTAGAGCAAAATCACACATTCCATCAATTACTTCATAAGTAATTCAAAACATTGCATCACAGGACCATAAGTATCATAAGAGCATATTAAAAGTTTTACAACCCACAAAATAGACAAAAGACACAAAAAGAAGCTCTCCTCGCATCCTAAAGCTAAAACCTAAGACTCCCCCTCAATCTCTCCCCCTTTGGCATGAAGACACCAAAAAGAAGGAGAGGAGGGACCTAAAGTCTTCAAGCCTCGCTGTCGGTCCTCTCATCATCTTCATCTTCATCTTCATCTTCTGGCTGATGAGGAGGAGGAGGAGGAGGAGGAGGAGGAATGGAGCCACTCGAGTCCCCAATGCCAAAATAGGCAAGCTCGGAGGGAGTCAAGGGCCCGAGCTCGGTGTAATCGGAGTCGGAGTCATCAGAAATTACTGGAGATCCAACGGGGTCGATCTCCAGCTTTTGGCAGATTAGCTTTACATTTTCCTTAACATATCTCATGTCAGCCTTTCTTCTCTTGTTGAGCTTGTGGGCCTTCACCTCAGCCTTTTTGCAGGAGGCAAAAATAGCAGACAGGTACTTCAAGATGTCACTGGGGGACCCCTTTTGAGGAGGGGCCCTAGTGGCGGGAGCAGCCCTAGCACCAGCATTGGCTCTCGCTGGAGCCTCAGGGCTGGAGGCCGGAGATGGAGCAGCTTGAACACTTGGCTTTTGAGGCATCTGGTATTTTGAATCTTCTGAGTTTCATCCATAGCAGCTGTTGACTTCCCGTTATTGGAGAAGGTCTACAAAAGGAAAGGGGATTCGGGGGGCCTCAAGGGGAGGTGCTCCACATCCTTGACAAACTCTATGCCTGTGACCTTCTCAATCATGAACATGAGGTAAGGTGCATAGCCATAGGACCTGTTTGGCGTGCAGGAGATGTTCACCATGTCGTTCTAGATATAGTAAAAAGACATCAAATTTCCTGTCTATGCTAATGACCTTCATCAAGGTCCTCAGGTATCCCTGCACACTCCCAGCATCCCCATCCTTGGGGGCAATTGTCTTCCTTAGAACCCTGTTCAACACCACAAAGAAAGGCTTCATATTCTTTGTAGAAGGGGGTTTAACTTGGAGTTGGGCTCGTAGAAAAACTTCATCCTATCCTTCTCAATGACACCAATGTTGTGGATTATCAAGTTATCATTGCTTGAGGTGTCAAGATGGAGCATCGTTGCAAATTCTTCATAAGTGATGGTGTACTTGGATCGATGAGTCATCCAAGTCACCCTGTCTTCCTCATCACTTGCAAAATGGCAAGTGGCATAAAATTGGGCAATCACCTCATATTTCCAATGGTTCCTGAAGGAGAAGAGATCCTTCAGGCCATGCCTTTCCATTGCCTCCACCACCTCAACAAAGGGTGAGCAGCCCTTCTTCTCAAAGTGTGCCCAATCTATCCATTGGCTGCGCACCACGGACGTCTTCATTGGGAGATATAAAGACTTGTAGAAGTCTGCATGGAAGTTGCTCCAAAACCTCCCATCGGCAGCTTGCTTCGGACGACTGTAGCAATCAACATTTCTGAACTTGGCCGTCGTGTCACTGCCCTTTCCGTTGAATTTCTCCTCTGCAGGATCCCTGGCCCATTCCCTTGGAGCTGACAACTTTAGAGGGCCAATCGGGCCCGTTGCAATTCCCTTTCTCTTGCCCTTGGCTTGGCGAGGGCCACCTCCAGCAGAAGACTTCGATGTTGGCTTCTTCGTGAGCACCTTCCTTCGAGCCTGGGGAGGAGAGGGAGCCGGCTCGGAAGGGCGCTCTTGGCGCTTCTTGCTAAGGCTCGTCGAGGACCGAAGCACCGCTTCATGGTCCATCTCGGCCTCGAAATCACAGAATTCTTCGTTGGTGCTCGACATTGTCCTGAGAATGGATTTCACAAGGTGTTGATGAGAATAGATGACAAGGAATTGCATTGAGGAATTAAAGAGTTAGGGTTGAGTTCAGAAAAATCGGACTAGTCCAGTGTACAGGCACGGACTAGTCCGGTTGACCGAACTTGTCCGTGCATGGGTCGTACTAGTCTGGTGTTCAACCTCTAGAACCCTAACTATGAGACAAATGGAGTTGCTCAATGCAAAACTAGCCTGACAGCAATGTAATACAACAAGGACACTTGTATTAGGTGACAGAAGCTAGGCTATTCGATCAATAATGAAGAAAATGGAGATTTCTAGGACTTGGGGGAAAATTTACCAAAAATTTGCTTTAATCTCGGAGAAGAGGGGGCTGAAGGGCGGACAAGTCCATGGTCTTCAATCCCTAAGCGAAGGAGATTTCCACCCAACCTTGGTGATTTTTATGGAGAAATCATCGAAACGCCTTGGGGAGCTCGAGCGTGGAGAGAGAAAGCTTGAGGCAATTGTGGGGGTGAGGAAGATTAGGGTTTGGCGGCGGCTAGGGTTATGGACACGAAAAATCGGACAAGTCCGAAAATGATCGGACTAGTTCGAACTTTTCCAGAGACTATATCAGACTAGTCCGTGGCCTGCCGGACTAGTCCGGCCTAACCGGCGCTCTGCATACTAGTCTGCACGTGCGGACTAGTCCGGGTAACCACGGACTAGTTCGTGGTCACCAGACAAGATTAGCTAGCCCATTTGTATATATTCGAAAGTACTTAATAAGAAAAGAGGGAAGCAAATCAAATCATATAATCTTGATGAATATGATCAGTAAGCATACAACAATCAAGCAATGATCATAATTCACTAAGATCTAATAATTGACATAGTTTTTTGGAAAAATTGAGAGAGATGATTTTCACAACACAATCAATGAATTTTGAAGAAGCATTTAGGTATACAAGATTTCAAGCCACACTTCGAGCATCAAGGATATTTAGTTCATTTCGGAGCTCGCAAAAGCGTTTTTCATCAAGTGGCTTGGTGAATATATCGGCTAGTTGCTTTTCGATGTTGACATGTGAAATGGCTATATCTCCCTTCATTGAATGGTCTCTCAAAAAGTGATGTCGGATGTCTATGTGTTTGGTCCTAGAGTGCTCAACGGGATTATGGGCAATTTTAATGGCACTCTCATTATCACAAAGGAGTGGAATGCGGTTCACATTGTAACTGTAATCCCTTAGAGTTTGTTGCATCTAAAGGAGTTGTGCACAACAACTCCCGGCTGCAACATACTCCGCTTCGGCCGTGGATAGGGCAATGGAGTTTTGTTTCTTGGAGGACCAAGAAACTAGGGATCTCCCTAGGAATTGGCATGTACCGGAGGTACTTTTTCTATCTACCTTGCATCCGGCATAATCTGCATCGGGGTAGCCAATGAGATTGAATTTGGAATCTTTGGGATACCAAAGGCCTAGGTTGGGTGTATGAACATTCTCTTAACGGCTGTCAAATGACACTCTTTTGGGTTGGCTTGAAACCTTGCACACAAGCATACATTCAACATAATTTCTGGCCTAGATGCACATAAGTAGAGTAGAGATCCAATCATGGAGCGATATACCTTTTGATCGAAGTTTGGTCCATCTCATTGAGATCCAACTGGCCATTCGTTGCGATGGGAGTCTTTATAGGCTTCACCTTGCCATTCCAAACTTCTTGAGTATGTCTTGAGTGTACTTAGTTTGACTTATGAACGTCCCTTCCTTTTGTTGCCTCACTTGGAATCCCAAGAAGTACTTTAGCTCTCCCATCATAGACATCTCAAACCTATCTATCATAATTTTACTAAATTCCTCACAAAAAGATTTGTTAGTTGAACCAAAGATTATATCATCAACATAAATTTGACAAACAAAGAGATCATTGTCAAGGTTCTTTGTAAACAATGTGTAATCTGCTTTACCAATCTTAAAACCATTTTCAATTAAGAAATCTCTAAGACACTCATACCAAGCTCTAGGAGCTTGTTTGGGGCCGTAGAGAGCCTTACGCAATTAGATACGTGGTCAGGGAACTCTTCATCTTCAAACCTGGGGAGTTGCTCCACATACACCTCCTCCTTGATTGGTCCGTTGAGGAAGCCGCTTTTCACATCCATTTGATAGAGCTTGAAATCATGGTGAGTAGCATATGCGAGTAATATTCTAATAGATTCAAGTCTAGCTACTCGAGCAAAGTTTCATCAAAATCCAAACCTTTGACTTGTGAATCCCCTTTGGCCACAAGTCGTGCCTTGTTCCTTGTCACCACCCCGTGTTCGTCTTGTTTGTTGCGGAAGACCCATTTGGTGGCGACGACATTGGATTTGGGTCTTTCGAATAGTTCCCACACCTCGTTCCTTTTGAAATTGTTGAGTTCTTCTTGCATGGCCACTACTCAATCCGGATCCTTCAATGCATCCTCAACTCTGCGCGGTTCCAAAAAGGACACAAACGAGTAATGCTCACAAAAGTTAGCTATGTGAGATCTAGTAGTTACTCCCTTTTGGATGTCACCGATGATGTTGTCTATTGGGTGATCCCTTTGGACGCATTGGTGCACTCTTGGGTGTGGCACTTGCTGTCTTAAATCTTCATGATCATCTTCTTCTCCCCCTAAATGGTTGCCCTCATTGACTTGTTGATCATTTTCGCTTTCTTGAGGTTGATCTTGTATGGAAGCTCCCCCTTTATTATTGGCCTCCTCTTGTGGTTCATTTTCCTCATGCATATGTAGAGGTGGCTCTTGTGGTCGAACTTCGCCTAACACCATTCTTCGCAATGCTTGACAAGGAGCTTCTTCTCGATCTAGCACACATGGATCAACTTCCTCCTTTTGGGAGCCATTAGTTTCATCGAACACTATGTCACGTGCTACTTCAACAAGTCCGGAGGTCTTGTTGAAAACACGATAGGCGTAAGTGTTCGAATCATAAACAAGCAAGAAACCTTCATCGGACTTCGAAGCGAACTTTGAAGTCCTAGGCTTCTTGTTAAAAATATAGCATTTAGAACCGAAAACTCAAAAATATGAAATATTAGGCTTGTTACCGGTGAGTAGCTCGTAGGATGTTTTCTTGAGTAGTTGATGAATATAAAGTCGATTTATGGCGTGGCAAGTGGTGTTGACCGCTTCCACCCAAATCAATCTGAGGTCTTGTACTCATCGAGCATTGTTCTCGCCATCTCTATGAGGGTTCGCTTCTTCCTTTCGGCAACTCCATTTTGTTGAGGGGAGTAAGGATTTGAAAACTCATGCTTTATGCCTTCTTCATCTAGGTACTCCTCAACTTGTGTGTTCTTGAACTCTGTGCCGTTGTCGCTTCGAATGTTCTCGATCGTCAATGAAAACTCATTTTGAGCACGCTTGAAAATTTTCCTCAAGATTCCCTGTGTTTCTACCTTATCATGTAAAAAGAAAACCCAAGTGAAGCGAGAAAAATCATCGATAATTACTAAACCATATTTGTTACCACCGATGCTTATGTAAGCAATTGGACCAAATAAGTCCATGTGAAGTAGCTCGAGCGGTCTTGTTGTAGTCATGACATTCTTAGCGGGATGAGGTGCTCCAACTTGCTTCCCGGCTTGGCACGCGCTACAAGGCCTGTCTTTCTCAAAAGCAACATCCTTCAAACCTCGGATGTGATCGCCCTTGAGGAGTTTTTGAAGGTTCCTCATACCAATATGCGCCAGCAGTCTATGCCACAGCCAACCCATGTTGGTCTTTGCAATCAAGCATGTGTCAAGTTCAGCTTTATCTTTGTTGAAGTCAACAAGGTAAAGCTTTCCCTTTAACATACCCTTGAATGCAATGGAACCATCACTCCTTCTAGAGACGGTCACACCCTCGTTCGTGAACAAACAATTATAACCTTTATTGCGTAATTGAGATATGGACAGCAGGTTATAATCTAAGGAATCAACATGTAACACATGAGAAAGAGTATGTTGTGATGATATGGCAATTTTACCGGTCCCGAGCACCTTTCCTTGACTATTGTCTCCAAAATAGATGCCCTCGCTTGGATCCTCATTTTCTTCATACTCAACGAACATTCTTCTTTCTCCAGTCATATGGTTGGTGCAGCCACTATCTAGCACTCATTTAGATCCACCAGAGGAATAGGCCTACAAAAACAAACCAAGCCTTGGTTTTAGGTACCCAAGCTTGCTTGGGTCCTTTTAGGTTAGTCACAAGGGATTTAAGCACCCACACATGAGATTTGGTGTTCTCATGGCGTGGCACAACATAATGAGCATAAATATTACCAATATTACTTCTCATTAACACATAAGTTGCATCAAAAGTTCTAAATAGCGACTATTGTTGTTTATGAACAGGACTAGTCTGGGAGATCGGACTTGTCCGGACCCCGACCGGACTAGTCCGATGTCCATGTGTGTTTGATGTGTTAGCATTGGACTTTCCAGTTTGATAGGGTCTTCCCTTTACAAAGGCAATGCTCTCCTTGTTATTCTTATGGCTTCTAGCATGTTGCTTTTCACCATAAGAGTAACCAATGCCATATTTGACATTTGGAGGTCTTGTGACCAAGTATGCATTATGTGCATATTTGATCTTCTCCTTGTCGAATATGCCATTTTGTGAAGGATGCTTATACTTGGTTGATGAGGACATCACTTTTATCGATACAAACAACACTCCATTGAACATACAAGATGCAATCAATAGAGTTCATACACAACAATTAATTTCAGAGGTGAACTCGTTCTTATATATTTCGTTATATGTTTTTGAGCATAGATTGCTACCTAGTGATTTATTTGTGATTAGGATCCATGGAGAGGTTCAAGGAGTACTTGGAGGGAGTGTTAGGGACGTGGAAGACCAGGGAATTCGTTCAAAGAAGATAGAAACCGAACCAAACTCCAAATCATATCCAACTCGGAGTCCAGGAGCAGTACGCACTAAAACGGACGCCCAGGACGCATACGAACTCTGTTTTGGACGTTCCACATATGCACGGAAAGGGGAGAGGATAACCTTTCTAATGAAGCTGGTCCCATATAAAAATTCCTTGGGAGTCGACGGAAATGGTTGAAACAAAATCGAGTTCAGAATATGTTAGGGTGCTGCGCCATCGTATTGGGCCATTGGGCCTTGTATCAAGTCTAAGTCCATTATTTTCGTGTGTTAGGGTTAGGTCACAACCCCAACACCCCCTTGTACGTCCTACCACCTGTATATACTCCATAATAGCCACCATGAACAATTGGGTTTTGCTTAGATCAATAATATCGTTGTTCTTCGGTTTGTGAGACCCCAACTTCGCGATTTCAGATCGTGTCTACCTTGTTCTTGCTTGTGTTATCGGTTGCACTTGCAGGGATTAGCCTTCTTGGCGAGGTCAATCGTGTGAAGCACGGTTGATAACCAACGGAGCGGTGGTGTAGTGATTCCAGGGGCTGTTCGTGTTCTACTCGAGAGCCTCGAATCATCAATGTCGAGATCTCCATCAATCGACTTACCCATTACCTATCGGAAGATCGGGACCAATTTTCCTATCAGAGAATGATGAGGACATCACTTCTATCAATACAAACAACACTCCATTGAACATACAAGATGCAATCAATAGAGTTCATACACAACAATTAATTTCAGAGGTGAACTCGTTCTTATATATTTCGTTATATGTTTTTGAGCATAGATTGCTACTTAATGATTTATTTGTGATTAGGATCCATGGAGAGGTTCAAGGAGTACTTGGAGGGAGTATTAGGGACGTGGAAGACCAGGGAATTCGTTCAAAGAAGATGGAAACCGAACCAAACTCCAAATCGTATACAACTCGGAGTCCAGGAGCAATACGCACTAAAACGGACGCCCAGGACGCATACGAACTCCGTTTTGGACGTTCTACATATGCATGGAAAGGGGAGAGGATAAAATTTTAAATGGAGCTGGTCCCATATCAAAATTCCTTGGCAGTGGACGGGAATAATTGAAACAAAATCGAGTTCAAAATCTGTTAGGGTGTTGCGCCATCGTATTGGGCCATTGGGCCTTGTATCAAGTCTAAGTCCATTATTTTCGTGTGTTAGGGTTAGGTCACAACCCCAACACCCCCTTGGACGTCCTACCACCTATATATACTCCATAGTAGCCGCCATGAACAATTGGGTTTTACTTAGATCAATAATATCGCCGTTCTTCAGTTTGTGAGACCCCAACTTCGCGATTTCAGATCGTGTCTACCTTGTTCTTGCTTGTGTTCTCGGTTGCACTTGCAGGGATTAGCCTTCTTGGCAAGGTCAATCGTGTGAAGCACGGTTGATAACCAACGGAGCGGTGGTGTAGTGATTGCAGGGGTTGTTCGTGTTCTACTCGAGAGCCTCGAATCATCAACGTCGATATCTCCATCAATCGACTTACCCATTACCTATCGGAAGATCGGGACCAATTTTCCTATCAGATAATGATGAGGAAATCACTTCTATCGATACAAACAACACTCCATTGAACATACAAGATGCAATCAATAGAGTTCATACACAACAATTAATTTCAGAGGTGAACTCGTTCTTATATATTTCGTTATATGTTTTTGAGCATAGATTGCTACTTAATGATTTATTTGTGATTAGGATCCATGGAGAGGTTCAAGGAGTACTTGTAGGGAGTATTAGGGACGTGGAAGACCAGGGAATTCGTTCAAAGAAGATAGAAACCGAACCAAACTCCAAATCGTATCCAACTCGGAGTCCAGGAGCAGTACGCACTAAAACGGACACCTAGGACGCATACGAACTCCATTTTGGACGTTCTACATATGCACAGAAAGGGGAGAGGATAACATTTCTAATGGAGCTGGTCCCATATCAAAATTCCATGGGAGTCGACGGGAATGGTCGAAACAAAATCGAGTTCAGAATCTGTTAGGGTGTTGCGCCATCGTATTGGGCCATTGGGCCTTGTATCAAGTCTAAGTCCATTATTTTCGTGTGTTAGGGTTAGTTCACAACCCCAACACCCCCTTGTACGTCCTACCACCTATATATACTCCATAGTAGCCGCCATGAACAATTGGGTTTTGCTTAGATTAATAATATCACCGTTCTTCGGTTTGTGAGACCCCAACTTCACGATTTCAGATCGTGTCTACCTTGTTCTTGCTTGTGTTCTCGGTTGCACTTGCAGGGATTAGCCTTCTTGGCGAGGTCAATCGTGTTAAGCACGGTTGATAACCAACGGAGCGGTGGTGTAGTGATTGCAGGGGCTGTTCGTGTTCTACTCGAGAGCCTCGAATCATCAACGTCGAGATCTCCATCAATCGACTTACCCATTACCTATCGGAAGATCGGGACCAATTTTCCTATCGTTGGTAGAGGTTGACTTGTCTTTCAAGCTGGGGTCAACTTTACCACATGTACAAGTAGAAGCAGTTTCAGTTTTAAGGGGTTGAGAAGGTGAGCTTGAAGAGGATGAAGGGTCACTTTGCTTGAGTAACTCAACTTTCACTTCAAGGATCTTGTTAACCTTGATTAGGTTAGCAAGTTCATCCTTGATTGCAGCATTTTAGTCGCTTAACTCCAAGCAAGCTTTCTTGCTTGAAGCTAACTCAAGCTCTAGTGACTTGCTTCACTCCTTTTCAAGTTCTAGAAGCTTGTCAAGTTCAACATATTCCTCCTTTTGGGAGATAATCATGTCTTCTTGACGATGTATCAACTTCTCCTTCTCAACAAGTTGATCAAGTAAAAATTTCATTTTTGTGGCTGTTTTCTTATCTAATCCAATGAGCATATCTTTATTATCACTATTAATTTCACTATCACTAGAATAGGAATGCACGGAAGAGGATTTGGTAGTTACCTTGCATTTACCTTCCTTTTCCATGAGGCAAGTGTCGTTCCCCTTTCGTGCGCAAAGAGTGGGGAAGAGAGTGGACTTCATGGATGTATTTTTGATGGCTATGCTAGCCATCTCCTCTTCTTCTTCGGATGAGGACTCATCATTTGAGTCCCATTCTTTCCCAAGATGCGCTTGTTCAGCTTGCTTCTTCTTCTTGAAAAACTTCTTGGGTTGAGGCTTCACTTCTTTGGTCTTCTTCTTATTATCTTCATATGGGCAGTTAACAATAAAGTGGCTATACTCACCACAATTATAGCATGCCCGCCTCAACTTCGGTTTTGACTTTTCCTTGTACTTCCCTTCACTCGATTTAGCCCCTTGTCTCTTCTTCATCATTCTCTTGAATTTCTTCATGAATAGTATCATGTCATCTTCATCCAAGTCACTGCTCTCATCATCACCGTCTTCTTCTAGTTGAGCTTCTCGAGCTTCTTTAGACAAGGGCTTAAGGGTGGACTTTAGAGTGACCCCTTTCTTCTTTGTCGAGGTGAGATCGACAATTTCCTTAACATGTTTGGCTTGTTTTTCCATCATCTCAAAGTTGATGATTTTCCCAAGTAGCTCATATGGGGTCATCTTCTTATATCCGGGGCTTTCTCGTATCATCGAGCACAAGGTGACATTGTGAGGCATGAAGGCTCTAAGGATGAGCTTCACTACCTCGTGGTCGTTCCACTTCTTGGTTTCATATGCTCACACCTTGTTGATGAGCATCTTTAATCGGTTGTACATGTCTTGTGGCGACTCATCTTCTTCGATTGCGAACCTTCCCAGCTTGCCTTCAATCATCTCGATCTTCGCATCTCACACATGACGATCGCCTTCATGTGCGGTTTGCAATGTATCCCATATCTCCTTTGCTATCTCGAGTCCATCTACCTTTGTAAACTCATCCCGACTTAGTGATGAAGTAATGACTGCAGCAGCTTGGGCATTTCGATGGATTGCTTGCTCTTGGCTAGGTGTGAGCTCCTCATCATCATTCGGGATGTCTATTCATGTGCATACTATGTGCCAAAAACTTGGATTGAGAGAAATCAAATGCATTTTCAAGTTTTGCCTCCACATTGAGTAGTCATTGACATCAAAATGTGGGGCTTTTCCAAGTGGAATAGATAAGTAGTGATTATTGCTAGAATTAAGGTGATCGTAGTTGAAAGGATATCGAGAGTAGTCGGTGTGACTACTCCCTTCTTCTTCTCATTTTCAATCTTTACTTTCCCTTTGGAAAGATTTTTCTTCCTTAGGAGCGCCTTTAGTTCCAGCGTCTCCTCATCGTCATCCTCGAAGTCTTGAATTGTCTCGAGGAGCCTCTCCAACTTTTGGTTCTTGTCTTCATCAACCTTCTCTTGGTTGTTGCTCTTGTGTACATCCTTCATGTCCGACATGATCTCTTCGAGCGATTAGTCTCCTTTTGAAGAACCTTGCTCTGATACCAATTGAATGTGGCCTAGAGGGGGGGTGAATAGGCCTTTTTTGAATTTTGTCGGAACATGCAACACTTAACAACCAGATCAAATCTTGAGATATCGGACTAGTCTAGCCAAGTGCGGACTAGTCTGGTGTGTACCGACTAGGTTAATCAAATTTGATCGATTAACTTGATCCTAGGATGTAAGCAGCGGAATTATACTTGTAATTTAAGTGTTGCACAACGATGAACTAGGGTGTATCACAATTTAATCTTAAACTCAATGTTTCAACATAAAGTGAGCACGATTGATCGAAACCCTATATATATATATATATATATATATATATATATATATATATATATATATATATATATATATATATATATATATATATATATATATATGAAATGTAAGAACAATGGGCGCAAAGAAAGAACACAATGATTTTATCCCGTCGTTCGGTTCCCACAGAGGCAACCTACGTCCACCTTGAGGAGTCCACAAAAGTATCGGGTCTTCTCCAACCCTACCCTCGTCGGATCGCCACGGAGGCCAATCCTCTTCACTAATCACAAAGGGAAATAACCGAATTCAAGGGGCCTTCTCACAAGTTGAGGTCTCCCCAAGATTATAACAAGAACACCACCAAGAACACACTCGAAAGATCACAATGAAAACCACAAGAGTGTGTTAGGGAAACAAACCAAGAGCTCAATGAGTGATGAACCGTGTCTCTCCAATGATCCAAAGTGTATCCTCAAGGGATTGATCTTTGTTGCGTTTGATTTCGTGGATAGATG
Source organism: Tuctoria greenei (assembly GCA_036927565.1). NCBI lineage: Eukaryota > Viridiplantae > Streptophyta > Magnoliopsida > Poales > Poaceae > Tuctoria > Tuctoria greenei. The sequence continues at coordinate 146,681,035 of JAYESD010000011.1, forward strand.
TGTTTTTGAGGCTCTTGGGAGGTGTGATGACACAGGGGGTCGAGAGATATGAAAGATGGGTCATGTACACCTATTTATATGGGGTTCTCAAAAGTTACCGTTAGGGTTTAGGAATATCGGACTAGTCCGTGGTGGACACCAGACTAGTCCTGTGCGTTGTGTGTAGCAAACCCTATGTGTCCCGAAATATCGGACTAGTCCGGCAGAGAGCGGACTTGTCTAATTTTGGTTCTGGAAATCTTCAGACTAGTCCGATAAACATCGGACTTGTCCGGATAAGTGAAACCTAAGTGAATATGGGGACAAGTCCGTACTTGGAGGACTTGTCCGATTTAGGTCAGAGGGTTTTTCGGACTAGTCCGTGCTAATATCGGACTTTTCCGATTTTGTCCAACTTGTGAAGTGTTTTGAGGACTAGTCTGTACTGGGGAGGACTAGTCCGATTCTAGTCAAAGAGATATCAGACTAGTCCGTGGGAATATCGAACTTGTCCGATCTTGTGCAGAAAGATATCGGACTAGTCCGGGGTCCGTCGGACTAGTCGGGTCCTATATAGATTTGTGCAATGTGTGAGATTCTTTGTGATTGATCTCTTGGGGTGTGTTTCCTTAACACACTCTATACACAATGATCTACTACACTTGTTTCTTGAGCTCTTTTCTGCATTACTCTTCATTCTCCTTTCTTTTTGGCACTTTGCTCATTTTCTCATTAGAACCTGTGCTCATCTCAACAAAGTGGTTAGGATCTCATTTACTTGTCATAAATCATCCAAAACCCACAAGGGATTCCTAGATGCACTTTCAATAACTGTTGTTCAATGTCTAGCCAAGAATTTGTTGGGTTGCGGCAATCGACGACTCTTGGTTGAAACTCCATTGAGATCGTGGTTGAGGTTGCGTTTCTCCTCTTTTGTGTTCTTTCAATCAATTTTTTCATTTGTAGTTAGCGCATGTGAAAATGTATTTTTAGTAGTAGTATATACTACATGTTATCATTTCATTGTGATTAATATTACAGAATGTTGATTGTTTGCCATCGTCCTTTCGTGGACTTGGGTGTTCTGTATTTGCATATCGTTTGCATTAGCACATATACATTTGGCGATTCATATTTTTGTTTGTATTTTTTTAGAATGTCCCACTAGCTAGCAGATGACTGCTTTTAGATTTTGATCTCCATGCATGGCAACAAAGATGAATTAAGAAGTGAGCAAGTTGTCCTAAGATGTCTACCCCTCTAGCTACACGCACCATGTGCAGGAATTGATGCAACCTGGCATGTAATTAATCATGATTGCATGCGTGCACAAGGGCACGGCTAGCGTCAAATTCTCCACGCCCGCGAAAATTTCTTCGTTCTTCTTGGCGCGCCACAATTGAGATTTTGACAATTCAATTTTCACTTCATGCACCTCCAATTTCAGTCCCGCCTATTATAACCCTATTTCAGCCACGATGAGTATAAATGGAAACACTGGCCTCCGTTCCCGACACACCGTTGCCCCGCCCTTCCGATGATTTCGCAGTGCTCCAAATGTTGTCTCTCTGTCCTTTGTTCCATACTTGTATTCCTAAGAAATTCCAATGTTTTCATTTCTCACGGTTTTTACAATTTTTCCCCCATGGATCTCGCAGTGACGCATCGAAGCTCTTGGTGGTGTTGACTCCTGGGTACAACATTGGGCGACCAAGTTTGATGGGCTCTACCGAACCTCTTCTTCACTGACACCTCCCTGCGACATTGCATCTCGGATTCCAGTTTTGTGCTAGGTAAACTACACGATCCATGCCGTCTTTTTATAGAGCTATATCGGCTTGGTTCTACACGATCCATGCAGTTTTGGGCTAGTTAAGTTCTACACGATCCATCTTGATATACGAAGATTAAATAAATTAACAAAGAATAAATGTGGTCTTCTGTTTCACAAATATATATATATATATATATATATATATATATATATATACATCTGTCCCGAAATAAATGTCGCTTTGACAGCTTATTACGGTAGTGTATTTCTAGTTCAATTCCTGGTCAGGAACGGCAAATACTAAAAGTCAGAGGTAGTATGTAATTTCTGGATTTAGAAGTAAATGACGCACGGGTTATCTAATCAACCACTCCAAATGTTGTACTCTCATTCTTCCTAAGATTTCCAGTTCACGGTTTTTATACTTTTTTCTTTTGTGGCTTTCTCGGGTCATATGTTTTTTTTCTATTCCTTCATTGCTAATTCCTCCGTTCGTAACAAACACTATAGTTTATAGAAACCACACCGTCCGATCCAAAATCTATGTCGGTCATGTAATCTGACGTTATCACTGTTATTTGGAATGACTACTTACAATGCTCTTTACATTAGGAGCAAGGCATAGTCTACAAGCATTCATGGTGGCCAACAAGCACCTGGTATAATTATAAATGTGTTTACTATCAAAATTAAAAAAATAGAAAACATTAAATCCTCTGCATGGTATGCAGAGAATATTGCAGCACATGATGTTCAGAAACTCCGAGGTTCTTCACTCCCTGGTACTATGATGCATGAACCAACAGCAGGTATAGATATACAAACTAGAAATACTCCTTCTGCCTCAGCGTAACTTTACTTTCGGAGTTTAAAAAATGCCCCACTCCAACTCTATCGGTAGCTTACAACTACCCATATCGCATCACGTTACTACCTACCTCTCTACCGTGACATTTGTTTTGGCAGAGCGTGTTAGTTTTTTGCTCCTTTGGCATGGAATTTGGAGCATTTTGAGAGACTACGTTCTGTCTTTTAGATGTATTTATGATGGGTGTATCATGGTCATTTGCATTATTTCCTAGGATCTACTAATTGTTTTAGCATGCCTTGCGATTTTACTTTCTTAGTAGTCTTTATAGTTCAAAGTTCATCAGCCTGTGTGATGGCGTGATTTTTTTATGCCTCCACACTGTGCTCTCTCGCCGCCGGCCACTCCGGTCGGCACCGGCGCCCACGCCCTGCTGCTGGTCACTTCAGTGTCCTCCCCGACGCGTCTCCCTCGCCCATCGCCACGACCCATCCTTCGCGTGCCATGAGGACCCCGCCGCCCGCAAATCCCTGTCCATTAATTGTCCTGCCACCAATCCTCCTCAAGGGTTTCGGCAAGACCGAACCCTCACTTTGTTAAGCGTCGCAAGCTGGGACTATGCAGTACTGCACCTGCAGTAGCCATCACTGACTAGTGGACCCGATGTCTCATGGGCCCACATGTCAGTGGCAGCTAATGCAGGTGCAGTACTACAGAGGATTTCAATCCCGCAAGCTGACTGCCTTATCTGTCTTGCATTCGCCACCTGCTACCGTTGGCATTCATTACTTGCCCTGCAACTAATAATTCTTTTCGAGACGCGCTCCGGCTGATGTCAGTCAGGCCAAACTGGCGAACCCTATCTTTGTCTAGTCTAGCGTTGCCAGCTGCATGCCCGCCCCCTCACAGTCTTGTCTGCTTTGCTGCTGGACTGAAAATCCTCTGCAGTACTACGAGTGCATACCGCCACTGACATGTGTACCTGATGGCTCATTTTAGGATATGAACAGCAACAAAGAAGTCAACAATGTACTCCCCCCGATCAAATAGTTGTCATTCAGACAGTCCTAACTAGTTCATTTTTAATTCATTTATTGGTCTGATATGATAATTAATATAAACCAGGAGGGAGTAATACAGAACAAAATGCTGATGGGACGCAGTACTCCCACACTCGTATTTGCCGCACTCGTCCTGAAGATGGTAAACTTTTCTTCTTTTCTTCTTTTTACACTATTTGTACATGATACTAAACTTGGTCAGGCGGTAATTTGCTTTAATCGTTCACTGTTTGAATCAATGTAACAAAAGGAAAGAAGTTTGGAAGAAGTGTGGCTAAAGGACTTAAGGTTGCCAGAATATATTATGCATCCCAAGTTAGTAGAACGGAGCATGTGAAGCTGCCAATTCAGTTATCCACTAGGTTGGGTGTTGCGGTTGGTATTAACCAGCAGCACTTTGTCGATGATGTGGTTATGTTTACAAAAAGACATGCATCCCTCAATGGTGCAAGGAAGTGGGCAGAGGTTGGCCATAGTAACAAGAGAGATATAGTACGAGACATTCTGGTTAGTGTTGTCACACCCCCACACAAGTACTTTTTTTTCTTGCAATCTCCATCTTGTACGTTTACAGCAATTTGTTATACAATGTACAAGATTACTGGGACATGGAAGACACACCGGAGAGCGCAAGAAAAAATTTGAAAATTGTTGGTGAGCGCTACAAGGGGTGGCACCCGACTTTGCATGCCTAAGAGTCATTCTACCGATGAAGAACGTATAAGAAACAAGCCTGCTGACGTAACGGCGCCCGAGTGGTTGCACCTAATAGAATATTTTGGGTCTGAGCGATTCAAGGTCAGCAAACTTTTTTATAGCTTCGCATCATACAAAAACTATTGATTTACATTCATTCGTGGAATTAATTTTTAAATTATTGCAGTCAATAAGCACGACCAATTCTCAAAATCGAAGAAGACAAAAGGCGAGTCACTTGCTTGGCTCCAAATCCTACGTCCAACTTGGTTACGAGGAGGTATGAAAAATAAATCACGCTTTTACTTTGCGCTGCAAACAATATATATATCAACATGTTGAATTTTACTTGTATTTTATGTAGCGAAACTCAGAGACCGGAGAAGGACCCGATGACATACAACTGTGGGAGGCAAGCCATTTGTTGGAGAACGGTGACTAGGCAAACAAGTTGGCAGAAGCTGTACATGTAAGTAACATTTCAAACAATCCCCAATTAAATAAATATTTGCAATTTACCTATGACTTTTCTTTTTGTATATAGATCCAAGCACGTGCCCAAGTGGACAACATGAAAGCTGAGCAGGGAGGCCCAATTCCAAATGAGGAGAGAAACCACATCTTCCAGCATTGTTATAGATCCTCAGTCGGTTGTGCGGGATCACAAGTTTCGGGGCGTGGTTATATGACTAACCCAACTGGTTCTGAACGTGAACGTATGCGTATCCAGATGTCTGAACACCTCAACGACCAAGTTTGAAACTTAGAAGATACAAATGCATCCCTCAATCACCAAGTGCAGGAGTTGGAAGGAAGAAATAATAGCTTAATCACCCAGATGGACTGCATAAACCAAAAGAATGAAGAGTTAAATGTTCAAGTGCAGAACTTACAAGGTCAGATAGCAGCTGATCGTGAATAGACAGCTAAGGAAATGCAGGACATGCACGTCTCAATGGCTGAAATGCACAAAATTATGATGGATACCACTCCATAAAAGGTCCACCAAAGGAACCACCAAAAGCCACCTGCTGCAACAATTACTCCCGGTCAGCTTAGGCAAAATTACATGCAAACACGTCGCAAACAACGTAATACTTGAGTCTTGTTATGCGTGTTACAATATCAATTGATGGATGTTTGTTGTTAAACTCGTGATTCTATTGCCACTAATTTTCAAACCTGGTGCATTAGGATTCTACTGCTGCTAATTATAAAACGTGGCATTACAAATTTCTTGTCACGAATGATAAATTATTGCAATAGGAAGTTGTTGCCACGAATTACAAAATGTTACAGTATAAACATTTGGCCATGACTCAAAAAATGTTGCACTAGACTGCTATTGCCACCACGCAGAAAACGTTGCATTACAATACTATTGCCCAGATGAGAAAATGTTTCATTACACCTCTATCACCACAAATCATTAATCGTTGCATTACAACCATACTGACACAGATCAGAAAACGCTGCATTACAAACCTATTGCTACAGATCAGAAAACATTGCATTAAAAACCTATTGCCACAAATCAGGAAATGTTGCATTACGAACCTGTTGCCACATATAAGAAATCATTGGAATACCAACCTATTCGCCACGGATGTGAAATCGTTGCAGTACCATACTATTTCTCACAGATCTAAAATCGTTGCAATACACTAATATTCGCCACGTTTGTGCACTCGTTGCAATAACATACTATTTGCCACGGACGTTAAACCGCCGTAGTACCATACTATTTGCCACGGTTGTGACGTTGTTGCAGTACCATACTATTTGTCACGAATGTGAAATTGTTGCAATACCGTGATATTCATTGCAATACGTTAAATTGTCGCAATATCATAAATCGTTGCAATATCGTACTATTTGCCACAGCTGTGAAAATCGTTGCAATACTGTAGTATTTGCCACAAATGAGAAATTGTTGCAATCACATAGTATTACCACGAATGTGAAATCGTTGCAATACCATGCTATTCGTTGCAATACGTTAAATTGTCGCAATATGGTAAATCGTTGCAATAACATACTATTTGCCACAAATATGAAATCGTTGCAATATCGTACTATTGCCACGGCTGTGAAATTGTTGCAACCAAATACAATTACTACGAATGTGAAATTGTTGCAATACAATGCTATTCGTTGCAATATGTTAAATCGTCGCAATACGCTAAATCATTGTAATAACATACTATTTGCCACAAATATGAAATTGTTGCAATACCGTACTATTTGCCACGATCGTGAACTCGTTGCAATATCGTACTATTCGTTGCAATACGTTAAATCATCAAAATACGTGAAATCGTTGCAATAGTGTCCTATTTGCCACTGATGTGAAATTGTTGCAATACTATACTATTTGCTACGGATGTCAAGGCGTCGCAATAACCTATCACCACGGGAATTATTACGACGATTCGTAAAAACTATCGCAACGCTCTTTTTCGTTGCAACAATGACCTATTGCGATGAAAAATGACCTATTGCGAAGAATTTTTTCGTTGTGATAAACCGGAATCCTTGCTGTGATACTTAGTATTTAAACATAAGCACATCAATAAGCATGGGAATAAACATAAGAAAATGTGAATCACAAAGTCAAAATTAACATAGGAGATCAAGCTAATCATTTGTGATGCACAAAGCCTAATCACAAGCCTAAATAACAAAGGCTAAATGAACATGGGAGGAGAGGACCTTGCGTGAGGCGCCCCCATCGGTGAGGCAGCCGGAGAGACGGCGTGGGGGAGGCGGGTAGCGGCACGCATCGGGGAGGCGGCGGCGGCGGGCATCAGGGCGGCCCCGGGCGGCAGCGGCGGGCACTGGGGCGGTGGCAGGCGTCAGGGAGGCAGCGGCGACGGGCGTCGGGAGCGCTGGGAGTCTGTGGCAGCGGCGAGCGTAAGTGTGTGAGTCAGGACGTGAGTGGACTGGAGTATATCCCTTTTATTTGCGACGGCTCCGTTAATTGTGACGGTCCTAGGGTTGGCCGTCACAATTTAGTTTACTTGCGATGGTTTTTTTTTGCGGCCGTTGCAAATTACGTTTTATTTGCGATGGTCATTTAAATTGTGACGGCCCTAAGGTTGGCCATCGCAAATAAATGCCTATTTACGACGGATTCAACTTTGGCCATCGCAAATAGATGCCAATTTGCAACGACTTCCTATTTTGCGACGGTCAAAAGATGGTCGTCGCAAATTAAGCTATTTGTGATGGCGGCCATCGCAAAATACTTTAGCCGTCGCAAATGATCGCGTTTCTCATAGTGAGTTTGACGGAGTGGTCTGCGATGCAGGCAGAAGTGAAAGCGTAAGGGGGGGGTGGGGAGTAATGATGGTGATACCCAAGAACAAGTTTCGGGATGCTCCTCAACGATGACTCAAAAATAAGGACAACCCACTCCAATTGTCGCCCCACCCTCTCCCTTCCTCCTTTCTTCTCTTGCACAGCCGTCCGCTCTAACGTGACTCCACCACCCCCTTTCCTTCCTCCCCAAGCGTACGTCCGACTTCATCCACCCCGCCACACCCTGTGACGTGCAGTGACGATGATGGCGAGCCTGCGAAAGTGTGTCATGACCTCATGCCCCTCATTGCCAGCTTGCTTCGCCACGTAGATGGAGTGCTACCCCTCGTGCTGCAGAAGTATCTCTTCCAGAGCAGCACCAGTGATTGTGTGTCTCCATTATCTAAAAAAAAGTGATTGTGTGTCTTGTGTGACGAACATGAAGGTCACCTCGGCCACGCAGCAGAATGGGTAGCCGCATACCCACAATGCAAACACGTACGCAAACTAGAGCAGCTCCTCGTCCAGCATAGCATGGATTGGGGGGTTGGGGGAATCCCTCATCGGGCTCCTCTCCATCGTGGTCAGCCTGAGGCATGATCAGAACATCGCGTGCATGAACGCCGCCATCGTATGCGGCACCATGTACATGCCGACGACGGATAGTCTCATGCCTAGCGGGAGGAACCCAGGAACACCGAGCATCCTCCTCATGAGACCCTGACCTGTCCTTGCGTTATCGTCGTACCTGCTTCACGTCCTCCAGGGACACCACCCGTGCCTGGTGATTCGCGAGTAGGAACTTACTTTGCTAGAAATATCCCATATTCGAGCTTGATCGTGGCATAACCTCTAGCTCAAGCGTGCCAGATCGAGGAGTAGCGCACACCAGACCAACAGGTCCAGTTAGGACGATTGTGTTTAAGTTGGTGCAGACAGCGGACCGAGCGATGGTGGTGGGTCTTGGGGTGTGCGACATCACGTTTGCGCTCTGAGCAATGAGATAGGAGCAGGACGCCATTGAAGAGCTTGTCACCCATCCACATCCATCGCGATAAATATCTCCATCACGTCGTCTTCCTCAATGGTGCTCAATGCGGGAGAAAGAATCAAAATTGGAATGGAAGGAGAGCGCGACAAGGGGGAGATGCAAACAATGGTCAGTGAGAGGGAACAAGTGACGGTTGGAAAGAACCTAAAATTGGCTCACTGTTGTAGAATTATGCTCGAGGAGAACAAAAAAACTCAAGTAGGCCAAAAAGACAAATGAGTCTCCAATTTTAGTTTTAGAACATGAGTGAGCAACAACCGGAATAAGTTTAGAGCATGGGCCACCTGTTGTTAGTCGTTTAGACTGCTACTCAAGACTAAGTTAGGTTTGGACTGCCATTTAGGTGCCTATTAGAGATAGCCTGAGTAGCATCCTAAGTCTTTGCAAGGCACTAGTTGTGACAACCGGCAACGGGTGCATTTTTAGTGTGTTGTACTTCCTCCTTCTTACAATAATTGTCATTTTGAACAAAATTTTTAGTTTAAAATGAACTAAAAAACTTGTACAAAACGACAATTATTGTGGGAAGGAGGAAGTATATTATCCTTTTATTTTGCACATATAATTCAGGGAGCATCCTTTTTTGAAGAAACTGCAGTTGTCGCTATGCCTTGGGTTGTTTGCAGTTCTGTCATTTATAGGAAGCTACATTTCTGTATGGTAGAATAGTAAATTGCATAAATTTCTTTGGGTCATACATGTCCCAATACAAACATACGACCCATCAGAGGTTAACATCCGGCCCACCTAAATTACGGCCTAAAATATTTATTCAGCCCAGACCCATTTAACGGGACCGATGCCCTTCGCCACCACACGCAACTATATATAAGCTCCGTTTCCCCTAAACCCTACCTGCCGCCCGCCGCCGCTCCGCTTCCTCGCGCCGCAACCACCGCCGCCGCCGTGCCGCCGCTCGTGCCCGACCAGCTTCAACCATGGTGAGCCCTCTACTCGAAGCCCTCACTATCTCCCGGATCCAGCGCCGTCCGTATGGCTCATGCGGGAACTGATTTTCTCGCGCAGGCGGACGTCGATGTCGAGACCGAGGTCGCCGCCGGAGCGCAGCCCAAGAAGAGGACGTTCCGCAAGTTCAGCTACCGTGGCGTCGACCTCGACTCGCTGCTCGACATGTCCACGGACGACCTCGTCCAGCTGTTCCCCGCGCGCGCCCGCAGAAGGTACGCACAAAGGCTTCTGTGTCTGCAGCTATTCACTACAGGATCTGCATTTTTGTGTGGTTTTGTCTGGTCTGGATCCGGTCTGACGTGCTATGAGTTCGTTCGTCTAGGTTCCAGAGGGGGTTGAAGAGGAAGCCCATGGCGCTCATTAAGAAGCTGCGCAAGGCGGTCAGTTTCTGTAATCCCAATTTAGATGCTTTCTTTCATGTTTGGCATGCGCAAATAGGTGGATCCAGTACTTTCTCATGATAGGTTATGCTTGTTAGTGTTTTGCCATGCTTTGTGTTGATGCAATTGAAAGTGTGGGGGGAATCTCTATGTGGTGAGTAAAATGGTTTTAACTCCTATTCTATGAGTTTGGAACTATGCTGTGCCATGTCTTTGATCATATTCATGATATAGGACCAAGCCAGTATTTGAACCCATGCGCTATTGTTGTGCTATTTCATTGTGCCTTGAAATGTATTTTTATTTAGAAATTAGATTGTTGCCTCTACATTATTGTATATGCCGACATTTTGGCTGTAAACTGTCTCTTGTTAGAAGGTGCATTGAATAAGAAACCATGTAAATTTATCTACTACCAATACTTTTCTGTCACCTGCAATCTTAAGATACAAGCAGGATGTTACTAGTTTACTCGATGCATCCTGTTGCTGGAAAAAATGCTGAGCATTATTTAATTCTGAAATGGATTTGTTGAGAAGTCACATACAGAGTGTTTTGAAATGTAAAGTTGTCCGGTAACATATTTTGCTTTATACAAATCTACCTCAGTATCAACAATTTAAAACCTGCCTTGCCGTCAGCATGCTGGTGGTGGCACATTGTTACTCATGTGGGCTTATTGATACAATAGATTTGTATAGCACAGCGCATATCTATTGGTTCACGTTCATTTTTTGTGTGGATACTTTTGTTTAACTGTTATAATCTGAAGTTTCCTCACATGCTGTTGCTCACTACTCATTAACAGAAAAAGGATGCTCCTGCTGGTGAGAAGCCAGAGCCGGTGAGGACCCATCTCCGCAACATGATCATTGTTCCTGAGATGATTGGAAGCGTCATCGGAGTCTACAACGGCAAGACCTTCAATCAGGTTGAGATCAAGCCAGAGATGATTGGCCACTACCTTGCTGAGTTCTCCCTGTCCTACAAGCCGGTGAAGCATGGTAGGCCCGGTATTGGTGCCACCCACTCCTCCCGTTTCATTCCTCTCAAATGAGTTATCGGCTTTGTAATTCCCAGTTCAGAACGAAAGGTTTCAGCTGTATGTTTTGAACAAGCTACCTGTTGTCAAATACTTTTTGTTCGGTGTCTGCATTTGAACCTTAGTGAAGCACTTTGCACAAGGATGTTATTTGTTGGAAGTATCTGATGGTTTCTTGGTCTTCTTTGTTATGGGTGCTCTGGTTACTATATGTAGCTTTATGTTTGCGCAATGCAGTGGTCACGTGTTGATATTTAGGTTTGACTTCTGGTTGTGGTGTGGGCTTATTTGCCTGATATGATAGTATTCGTTGGCGTACTTGAATCTTGTTGCCACCCATTGCCATTTCAACTTGCAATACCGTGCAGTTTGGATCGTTGTATTGCTCCCCGCCCTTATGCTGTGGCGCTAGGCTGCGAGCGACGTAGCAGGTCACCTCGACGTCCAGTGGTCCACGGCAATCTCCTTGCAACCCTGCCTCCTCGTGATCTATTGCCCTCTCACGGGGCAATTTTTTTCCTGAATAAATTGCCCACTCACTGGATGAAAAATCTAGCGTGGTTGGGCAATATTTATCGGAAAATGAATCGCCCGACCACCGAGCTGAGATTCAGAGCAAGCAAGGATGTCATACTGGTCGAGATGCTTCATGCTTGGCATTGTTAGAAGTAGAATTTGGAGAGATTGATGAACACATAATGATTCTAACTTATATTTATTTATTCTTTTATTCTCTTTTTATACATGGTGAGGACTTACGGCGGTGGGGAGACGCGTCCATTCGGAGGGGGCGCGATGATGAAACCGTCGTCGGCAGTTAACCGTCGGTAAGTGATCATATGTTAATTGTGTTATAACACTCCCTCTTGAGTACTTGAACTCCTCGTTGAATGGTTATAACCTTCGAAAAAATCTAGTGGGAAAAATCAAAGATATATATATATATATATATATATATATATATATATATATATATATTGCCGAGGTGTCTAACTGACACCTCCTCCAGACCTGCTCGGAAGCAGCCTGCGGAGGATCGATGTATTTTCAGGGGGCTAGTCCTAGTAAGATCGAACGCAGTGAACGATGCGCAAGGGATTTACGTGGTTCAAGTCGCCTGGGCGTAATACCCTACTCTACGGTGGTTTGTTTGTTGTATTGCTCAAGCGTGTGTCTGGGTCTGAGAGAACATGTCTAAGTCGATGGCTGCCCGGTCCTTTTATAGTTTAAGGCCGAGCAACATACAAGTGGGGCTCGGGTCCCGACGGATGGTCCCTGGGGGTAACCAAATCCATTCTAAGATCCGGGAGTAAATGTTATCTCCTGACAATGGCTTCAATGTGCCGCCTGGCCATGCCCTGCTGCAGGGCTACACATAGCCCCTCATCATGACTGGTCGCATCCCGTCCGTCTTGTCATGGTCTCTTATTCGTCTGCCGTACGTAGTAGTTCGACACCGGCCTGTTATCCCAAGACTGGGTACAGTGCTCTTGACGTACAAGAGCACACCCCTGCTCACCTAGGGAAGGCGCGCGTGCTTACTCCTTGGACATCGTGGACATGTCTTGCTTTAGTCTTCCTTCCTTCCATTCTCCGATAGCCGTTAACCCAGTGGTTGAGCCTGGGTCCACCTCCACAGGAAGGCCTATGCCAGATGCTGCTGAACACGTGGTAGCGTCGGACCTCTCCTCAGCGGGGAGGCGAGTTCGGAGATTGCAGGACACGTGGCAGCGCCAAACCTTCGCTTAGTGAGGAGGCGGGTCTGGTGCTGCGGGACACGCGGCTGCTCCGGACCTCTCCTCATCGGGGAGGCGGATCCGGAGCTACAGGACACGTGGCAGCGTCAGACCTTCCTCCAGTGGGGAGGCACGTCCGGAGCTACGGGAGACGTGGCAGCGCCGACCACGACCTCAATGGAGAGGTCCAGCCCGGAGCTCCGATGTGCGCAGAACCTCCAGGCCTCCTCTCAGCGTGGCGGCTGGTCCGGAGGTACAGGACACGTGGCGGGGTCTGGCCTACCCTCAGCTGAGAGGTTGTCCCAGAAGCTTCGCGTCACATGGCTTGCGCCGGGGCTTGCCTCCATGAGAGGCGGGACCCTGCATGTCCTCTTTATTGTATCTATGGGTACCTAATCCGCCAGGTACCGACAGTGGCCCTCGAGCCCACCTCGGGGAGGAACTTTCTTGGTTAAGTGGTTATACCTGAGGTGGGACCATTTTGGATCCTCGTGCCGAGACTTTAAGGGTTCCCCTTCGATGCGGCGAATAAAATCCCTGTCTGCAGATATCCCGCCATCAACAGGCATCGGTTCCCGATACGAGTTTCGTTTCGGTTCCACGCGCCCATTATGTCGCCGCCCTCAGGTTTTGAACTCCCCCCTAGGCGAGCGGTTGTCCCGAGGCGGTTACTTCGGCTTTTCTACCTAATCGGACCCTGGCCCACCAGTTATTTTGTGGGTAGCTCCACCATCGCAGTGTTTGTGGTGTCCATCCAAACGTCGCGGAAGTATACTTAAGAAGGGGACTAGCACAGGTCGCAAGCCCTTTACGCCTCCATTTGCACTCGTGCTCAAGACCTTACTGCTTTCTTGCATCCTCCAGCCTTGCGCCCTAAGCCCTTGCACAACCATTTTTCCCCTGTTCCGTCTTTGTTGCAATGGAGTTGGGTCTCGCCGCCAGCAAGATCAAGAATGAGAAGGAGCTGAAGAAGGTCTGCTCCTACATGGGGTGGTCTCATGACTCCTTCAATGAGAAGATTCGCCTAGGCGAGCTTCCTTTCGAGAAGAAGAGTGTCCATGATATGGTTTACTTCCAAGGGTATGCCATGGTCAGCTTGCTTCCACACTTCTCCTCCTTCCTAATGACTCTGCTGGAGTTCTATGGCATCCAATTGCAATTTCTTGGCCCCCAGTCCCTTTTGTTAGTCGCCACTTTCGTCCACTTCTGCGAAATGTGGGTGGGGATGCGGCCCTGCCTGGAGCTCTTCCGGTCTGTCTTCACCCTACAGACCATTGGGAAAGGGAACGACATGATTGGATTGTACTACTTTGTGAAGCGGAAGAGGTCCCCCTTCAAGTACTTGGAAACATTTCCCTTCGACAAATAGGATGACTGGAAAAAGGAGTGGGTGATCATCACTGTGGACGAAAACGAGAAGCTGAAGCTGCCAGAGAGCTTGCCCAACGTAGACACTGACATCTGGAACGAGCTCCCGGAGCTGTCAGCAGCATTCAGACCGGTTGTGGCAAGGATTGAGGGTTGCGTCACCGACGGAGTGACCCCTGAGATGGTTTTTGGGAACTTCTTGAGGAACAGGTGGACCCCACTGAAGTTCCAGAAACGGCCTGCGTGGACGTTCACGCCGCGTGATGTCGATTGCCAAATGAGGGATGAATCTCTGAGGACCCTGCTGAAGAAATTCCAGTGCAAACCCATCTCGCTCGACTCCCTGACACCCCCCTAGTCCTTCCCACCTTTGAACCTAGTTCCCGAGTTCTGTCGGGAGATCCGGAAGTTGATACCAACGCTAGACGAGATTGGGGTTGCAAAAAGGCGGGCTCCCTCCGTGGTCGCTGTTCCTGGGGCCTCTGGGGAGTCAGCTCCTGCTGCCCCAAGTCAGGGGGTGAAGCTGCCACTACAAGAAACGCGATCATTTGCGACGGTCGTCCTTATTTGCGACGGTCGGCCGTCGCAAATTAATCTATTTGCGACGGCCCGCAAATGGCCGTCGCAAATTAAAAAAGCCGTCGCAAATAGACTCTTATTTGCGACGGATGCTACAGTAACCGTCGCAAATAAGAAGGTCGTCGCAAATTAAGCTTATTTGTGACAGCTTTTTTCGTCAGCCGTCGCAAATAATATTAATTGCGACGGCCAACCCTAGGGTTGTCGCAATTAACATGGCTGTCGCAAGTTAAAGGCCTATACCGTCGGACCTAACTCATTCGCTTCGTCTTATCCCTATGCGCGCCGCCGCCGCTCCGCTCCGCCCCCGGCACCGCCGCCCCCGCTCCAGCCGCTGGCCCGCCGCGCCCCCGGCCTCGCCAGCCCCCTGCTGCCCCCGGCCTCGCCGCCCTGGCCCGGTGCTCCCGCCCCTGGCCCCACGCCGCCCTCGGCCCCTGGTGCCCGCCTCCTCCCCGAGCGCTACCGCCCTCGCCCGAGCACCGCCGTACCTGAGCCCGAGCCCGGCCGACTGCCTCCACCGAGGTGAACCCCCTATTAGTTGTTAGTATTTTTTGTTAATTTTTGCAATTAATTGTCAATTGTTAGCTAGCACTCTTAATGGGCAATTAGCTAGAAATTTTTGTTAGCTAGAAACTGTTTATACTTTGTCGAGGTGACATGAATGGTTTTCAAATATTTTAATGAGAGAATGAGATTTAATTGGTGCCATGCATGCTAAGAATTTGTTGCTGCTCATCTTTTCCAGATATGAGCAGAGCTAGAAATTTGGTTCACTCTACTTTGCATTCATATATGCTTTGCGAGGAGAGTGTTTCACTACAACACTGCCAAGGCGCTTTGACAAGTTTTGTCGAATGCTCGTATTCAAATTATTAATGAGCACTTGAAGGAGAACCAGCACCACGTGCTACACTTCCGACAAGAGAGCGAGAGGCACCTGACGGAGGAGGAGTACGTGCAGGTACGTGGGGTGTAGTAAGTATTTTTTCTGATAATTTCATCGATGGTATTTTTAATGACTTCCAACTATGTGCAGGGCCATGTGAGCTAGTTGCAAGGTCGGACTGATGCATTTCGGGCCCTTTGTCACTACTGGGCTAGCGATGAGTTTAAAGATAAGTCCGAGAAGGCTCGAGAGTGCAGAGGGGTCGAGGGGAAGAGCAGGCACGACCAAGATAACCACTTGCGTTTAGCTAAACGCATGGTAAGTGTATGTAACTTAGGTTTATATATTCATAATATATTGTTCGTACTAACATGTATTGACAGGAGCGCGAGACGGGGGTGTCGTCGACCCCTGCTGAGATTTGGAAGAGAGGTCACAGGGACCCTTCTCAGCCTCAAGGGTGTAGTCAGGCTGCAGCCGAGCGATTGGTAAGTTTAGAAATCATTCATATTAAATATAACTATATGTATTGTTGAACTTACACGGTTTCCTTGTTTTGTAGGCTAAGTACGGGGAGCAGGCTTCTTCGGTGGGCACCACAGGTCGTCGCGTCTCGCAGAGGGACATTGAGATGCAGTCCCTCCGACAAACTGTAGAAGAGAACCTCAAGTGACAGGAGGAGGCGGAACACCAAAGGATCGCGATGGAGGCCACGATCCAAACCCAGGCAGCAGCATTGGCGCAGATGCGGGAAGCAATGGAGGTAACAAAATAAAAACTAAAATTCTCATTAATTCAGTGTAAATGACTTACTAATAGGTAACATTTAAAGTTTGCAATGACAGGCCATGGCTCGGGCGCAAGGTCTGGGGATCCAGCTACCGCTACTACCACCGGTCCTTCCAGGCGATCCTTCTTCTGCGGGTTAGGTAATTTTCTATGTCAACTTAACAATTCTAGTTTTAACTCAACTTAACCAAAGTAAAGCGAGGAAATGGAGTGATAGTGAAAGATATAGAGTGAGAGATGACGTTAGAAGAGGGGGGAAGATAGAGAAAAAAGGATTGAGATAGGAGAGAGAGGAGATAGTTAGATAGAAGAAAAGGATTCAGATGGAAGAGAGATAGAAGAAAGAGTGAGAAAGTTAGATAGAGTGGGAGAGGAATGACGAGAGAGGGGGGATTGGAGATAGAAGGAGAGGAAGAGAGAGAGAGAAAGGGAGATGTAGATTGAGATAGAGGGAGGAAGATAGAGGGAAAATGATAGCAATTGAGAGATAGAGAGAGAAGAATGAAAGAAGAGAGGAAGAGAGGGGATCTAGATGGAGATAGAGGGAGAGGGAGGGAGAGATGTTGATGCATTTATATTCTAACTCTATGTTTCATTAATTGCAGAGATCTGCGACGGGTGCACAAACTCTGTCGCCGTCGCTACCGCCACCTGGTATGAGGCGCGACGACGACTTCGACTTTGGAGGTGGCTTCGGAGGTGGCTACGGAGGTCATACGGGCGAGTGAGCCCTTGTTTGGTTTGTTGATGGTGATGGCATGTTTCGACGATGTGTTGGATGTGTTTTGAGACTATTATGATGTTTATGTGACTGTTTGTTATATATTGCCTGTTGTGTGATTCTGGCCATCGAGTCGGGTAGTATTTTCTGTTTAAAAAAAATAAAAAATGTTAATTTGCGACGGCTTTTTATACAGTACCATCGAAAATAAGGTCACAGGCCGTCGCAATTAAACCTCTGTTATTTGCGACGGTCAGGCCGTCGCAAATGGCCGCGTGGGCCCCATCGGGTGACAGCGTGGGACCCATTGGCTGACCTTATTTGCGACGGTCAGGCCGTCGCAACTAGCCATGTGGGGCCCATCGGCCCCCTGGCAATAATTTGCGACGGCTGCGGCCGGCTGTCACAAATAAGCTTATTTGCGACGATGGTCGTTGCAAATAAGCTTATTTGTGACGTTTTATTTGTAATGGCCAAAATCCGTCGTAAATAAGAAAGGCCATCGCAAATAGCTTATTTGTGACGGTTTCTAGCTTATTTGTGACGGCCCTGGCCGTCGCAAATCTTCGGGATTCCTGTAGTGTGCTAACTCCGGCAAGGGCAAGGCACCGGCGGAGCACTCTAGTCGGAAGAGGAAACTGGTGCGGAGCGATGGAAGCCATGTCGGGTCTCCAGCAGTAGGACCTCCTGCGGCTTCGGAACCTCCGAAGGACGCTGACTCCGTAGGTCCCACCCAATCGGGGGGTGCCTCGGCTAGGAAGACTTCGGCATAGGCCGCTGCGAGACCGGGACTCCCGGCCACATCAACTTCATCGGGTTCCAGCTCTGGCCCCGCCCCAAAGCGACTCTGCTTCCGCGGCACCTGGGGCTTCCCGAGGTAATCAACTATACTCTCGCCTTGCTCTCTCATCGGGTTAAGATCACTCTTCAAACGTTTCCATCTCTGGTGTATAGCGCTTCCAAAAAGGGAGGGGAGGTCACCACTTCTGCGGTAGTGCAAGGCGCTGAGCAGACAGATGCTTCAACTTCGGCCCCTACACCTGCATTGGTGAACCTGGAGGCTCCGGGTGGCGCAATGATAGTGCCAACTGCAGGTTCGGCCGCGCCAGCCACCAGGACCCCGGCTCCTGACACCGAGATGGTCGGAGTTCCAGCGCTGGCACCGGTCCCTGCTGAAGCTCCGGCGGAGATGTCAGATGTCAACGTAGTCCTGGTGTGTGCTTCGGCGTTGGCGGAGATTCCACCTCCCGCGTCGGAAGCCCCTGGAGGGTCCACCCCCGCACCGTCTCCAGAAAAGGTCCTGGTACCCCAACCGGACATGGCCGAGGAGCCAGCTTTTATACCGTCTGCAGGAGCGATTCTCGCTCTCGCACCGGAAGCAGCTAAAGATCTGGCCCCCTCGCCGGCTAGAGCATAGACTCGGGTGGTGGATGTTGAAGCTCCTGCCACTGTACCGGAGGTGGTTGAGGCTCTGGTGCCTCAGCCAGAGGCGTCTAGTGCGCCCGTGTCTGGGCTGCAAGTCGTGGAGGCTTCGGTTGAGCACCCGTGTCTCCCCCCTCGGAGGCAAGTCCAAGGGCATCTGCGGACGTGCCAGAGGGCCCGGCAAAGACCAGCGCTGTTCGGTCCGATCCTTCTCTAGGCTTCGCCGGGGCTGCGGGGCATCTAGAGGACACTCCAGGCACCTCAAGCCCGCGGGGGCCTCCTCTTGTGAAGTGGGTCCCCTTCCGGATGACGGTGGACATCCTGGAGGAGGTGGAGGAGGAGGTGCCCCCATTAGGCCCAGCGCCGATTCCCCTGGCGCTGTCCATCGACAACGCCTGCTCTAGTCTGCGGGAAGTCGCATTGTCCTTTGAGCACGACCACAAAGCTTTGGAAGAAGAGCGCACCACTCTTGGACACTGACGCGATAGGCTCTACAACCAGACTAAGCAGATGCAGTCGAGGCTCTGTCGACACGAGGATTGGATCGAGAGGGAGAAAGCTGAACTGCTCAGTGTGAGGGAGGCCGCCCTCAAGGCTCTTGACGAGAAAATTCAGAAAATATATGAGGATGCTGTGGAGAGCCACAGGACTGTGGACAAGCGTCAAAAAGGTCTGTCTGCCTGGCACGAGACTCTCAGAGGCGTCGTCAGGAGCTTGACGAGGGGGAGGCTGAACTTTCCGAGGTGCGGAAGAGTTTGAGCCAGAGGGAGGAGGAGCTCTCCCGGAAGTTTTTGCTGGGTGAGCAGAGCTTGGCGGACCGCTGTAAGCAGTTTGATGCGGATTTCCAGGCCGAGATAGACAGACTCTGGCAAAAGGGGCAAGACCTAAACCATAGAGAGGCCGATGTCTCCACCAGGGAGGATACATTGCAGGGCTGGGAGGAAGACCTGGCAGAGCGGCGGAACTGTATCCACCTTAAGGAGTCTGAGCTTGCTGATCGTGAACGGCAATTAATCAGGAGCATCCAGCGGCACAGCAAATAGGTTGAGCGCCTTGCCAAGGAGGGTACCGAACTCGCGGCCGCCAAAAGGTTACTGGAGGAGTTGCAGGGCTTGAGAGCGGCTGAGTCCCAAAAGGTGTGGGACTTCCTGGGGCGAGCCGATGGAGCACTGGCGCCACTTGGCTTCAGCCCAAGACATCCGGCTAACCCTGCATCAGAGATGGATGAAGCGCTGGCAGCCCTTAGCTCCGCTGGCGGCAAGCTCGACGCGATGGGTGACGTCATCGCAGACCAGCTGGAAACAGGGGGGAGGTCCTTAGCCAATATCATCGCCGAGTACGTGTTGGCTTGTTATCGGAGCCGGGACCCCCACTATCCCCTAGGCCCAGCGATTGAAGGGTCGTCGAGGAGGGGCTGGATGCCGCTAGGGCAAGTGTTCAGGAAGCTGCTCAAGCCATCGCCTCAGCTATCCGTAGTACTTAGGCCTTTCCTTTCTAACTTTGTAATAAAATCCTCTGACTTTGTAATATGATCTTTTAATGAATGAGGTCCTCCTGATCTTTGTCTCTGATATTTTGTGTCTGGCCCCCTGGTAGATGTATAATTTTTGATTGTGTGCATGTACCAAGTAGCACCAACACATGCTTCGAGGACGTTGACGCCGGCCCCCCGGGGTTGTCGGAGCTTAGGAGCTCCAGTGGCGCCCACTGTCAACGTGGGACGTCGACGCCGGGCCCCCTGGGGTTGTCGGAGCTTAGGAGCTCCGGCGGCGCCCACTGCCAGCGTAGAATGTCGACGTCGGGCTCCCTGGGGTTGACAGAGCTTAGGAGCTCCGGCGGCGCCTACTGCCAGCGCAGAACGTCAGCGTTGGGGCCCCTGGGTTGCCGGAGCTTAGGAGCTCCGGCGGCGCCCACTGCTAGCGTAGAATGTCGATGTTGGGCCCCCTGGGGTTGATGGATCTTAGGAGCTCCGGCGGCGCCCACTGCCAGCGTAGAACGTTGGCGTCGGGCCCCCTGAGTCTTCTTCTGATGAGACGACCGTCCGTCAATGGTAGTACGCGAGCGGCTTTACCAGCGTCACAACCTTAACAGCCCCGATGGTCATAAGAACTAAAGGTAGGTATTAAATGAATAAAACACTTTAGGGTAGTGCAAACATTCTTTCATTATAGTTTTCATAGGAGAGAACAGACTTTATAGGAAGAACGACCCGGCCTGGGTGATAGGGAACTGAACGTGCCTACTCAGGGTACTGGACCATACCAAGCAAAGCGTACACCCGGAGCTCACCTCTGTAGGATCGAAGAGCACGTGAAAAGCTACCAGAGGGGGGTGAATGGTAGATTTAAAAATCTTACGCAGCGGAAACAATTAAACCCCAACCCCTTCGGCAGGAAAAACAATCTCTTAAAGAAATCGTGTGTGAGACTAATCTAAATGTGTTTCACCGTGACAAAAGTGATGGATATCATAGAGAATCAAGTTACGAAGACAACACAAAAGGAATCACTCAAATCCGTCGAGAAAAACTCATGCTATGATCAAAAGATCAAACAATGGTCAATTTGCCCTATCCAAGAAAAAACAGTTCTGGAACGCTACAAAGAAACTCGTGTAGATCATAAACCATAAATTCAATGACCGTAAAATTTTTACATATGATAGACAATCAAGTTTTGAAGATAACCCAAAAAGAATCACGTCAATTGGATCTGTAAAACTAGAGTTATGATAAAACCACCGACGAAAGTTAGTGCTGTCCAGAAACTCGACGAGTAAAACTTCTCTGGAACAAGTCGGACGAACAAGGCACAAAAGTTGCTTCAAACTATGAATTTTATTCAATAGAACACAATAGGAACAGCCCCAAAGTTGTGCACCACGAGCTATGGGCTTCCGTGCTTATATAACCAGCCCTTAGGCCAACCCAATACCAACTAGGACTCCAATCCTACTCAGATCACGAATCGTAACTTTCCATAACTGCTCAAGATTCTTCTATACGCAGATAGAAGCAATCTTAAGGCTTCCAAACACCTTAGGAACGTATACCACATTCCTAAACAACTCAAATTCGTGACCCAAACGAAATCCTATCATAACCAACTCAAATATTTCCATATTTGAGTCAAACCCGACTCAGCCGCAGTCTGAGTCCATAACCTAGTCGGTTGGACCTTTCCGACCAACTCTTTACGTCCACATCTCTTTATCACGTCTCAGAACCATGTAGCCACGTCCATGCACTCCTTGCACACGTGCAAACATCTTCCAATGACGTCCACGATACCTTCATATGCATTGTTCTTGATTCAATCATATTGTGCAACCTTCTGATCAACTCAACCACAATTCCTCCTGAATTTGGTTGTTAGAACCTCATCTCCTCCCTGAGACTAGTCCAATGGATCCCGTCACCAGCCATGTCTTGAACTCAAGCAACACCTGCACATGAATAAACAACCAATCCATACGAGGCCAAGTCCTTGACTTGACTCAAGTTAGTTCCGAACACAACACCTTACGTGAGAACCTCACATAAGCATGTTGCAAAATCACAGTAACACGATATCATCCATATCAACCAAAATGCACCAAAAACTTAGCAAATGAATACTAAGCAATCTTTCCAACAATGTAAAGCAAGTACGAAACATTGCAAATGAAAAACAGAAGCATTGCGGTCAAGTTCCGGACCTTGCCAGAGCAACCCGGACCTTGAGCCGGAGCTAACAAAAGCTAGTAGAACCTAGCGCCGGAACTTACCAAAACTAGTATAACCAAGCTCCTGCCGGAGCTTTCAAAACTAGCAGGACCTAGCGCCGGAGCTAACCAGAACTAGTCGGAACTAGTAATCCCAAAAACCGGAGCTAGAAAAATCAACTTTGGAGCTTAGCAAAAACACGGCGGAGCTATCAAAAACATGTCGGAGCTATTAAAGACATGCCGGAGCTAAAAATAAAACTTCACCGGAGCTGACCAAAGCTAGTCGGACCTAGCATCGAACGTAACCGGAGCTACCCAAAACAAGTGGGACCTACCGTCGGACCTTGTTGTAGCTCAGAGCTAGAGTCGGACCTTGATAAAAAGGTGTTTTGGTGATATTCAAAACTTTTATCATCAAAGTCAAGTGTATCCACTACAAGCCAATGTATTCAGCACACATAGGTCTTACAACCTCTTTGGCCTTGGTTAACCCAAGTGTTGTCTCTAGACACTATGCTTCCTTTATAACAAAAGAAAAATTGTCCTACCGCTGGACTATGGATAAAACTTATGGAGGTGTTCGACATTCCAAGGGTTGGGTACTCGTTCTCCATCCTCCATAGCTAGCGAACGCACCCGGGGCGACAAACCTCTATTACCTGGAAGGGCCCCTCCCAGCCGGGGGAGAGCTTATTTGCCCCTTCACGGGAGAGTATACGTCGCAGCACCAGGTCGTTTACCTTCAGCTCCCTACTATGCACGGTCCACTGATGGTAGTGTCGGAGTGCTTGCCTGTACCGTGCATCTCGGGGGGCTGCTCATATCCGTCCCTCGTCGACAATATCAATGTCTTCACGCCGGAGCTGGTCCTGCATGGCTTCATCGTACCTCTGGACACGAGGAGAGCCCATGGTGACCTCTGGGGGAAGGACACCCTCCGCCCCAAACACCAAGAAGTAGGGTGTTTCTCCCATAGCTCGGCTGGTTGATGTCCGGCTAGCCCATAGCATATATGGTAGCTCATCCACCCAATTTGCACCATGCTTCTCAAGGCTCGAGTATGTATGGGTCTTGAGACCCTTGAGAATCTCCGCGTTAGCCCTCTCTACCTGTCTGTTGCTCTCAGGGTGAGCAACTGAGGCATAACAAACTTGGATCTCAAGGTCTTCGTAGTATTCTTGGAACGTTGCACCCTTGAACTGGGTCCCGTTATCAGTGATGATCCTGTTCGGGACCCTGAACCTGCAGACGATCAACTTGATGAACTTCACTGTTGACTGCTTGTTAATGGTGACAACTGGGGTGGCTTCTGGTCACTTGGTGAACTTGTCTACGACGACATAGAGGTACCGGAATCCTCCGACGGCTCTAGGGAAAGGTCCCAGGATGTCCAACCCCCACACGGCGAATGGCCATGATGGGGGAATCATCTGCAGCGCTTGAGCTGGTGTATGGATTTGCTTAGCATGAAATTGGCATGCCTTGCATCTCTTGACCATCTCAGCGGCATCCTGGAGTGCTGTTGGACAGTAGAAGTCATGCCGGAAAGCTTTGTCGACCAGCGTGCGGGACGATGCGTGGTTCCCGCACTCACCTCCATGGATCTCTGCGAGCAAGTCGCAGCCTTCTTCCCAGGTAATGCATCGCAGTAGGATGTTGTTGCCGCCACGCTGGTAGAGATCCCCCTCCACCAACGTGTACCTCTTAGCCATCCGCACAATCCGTTCTGCTAGGGCATGTTCTTCGAGAAGGAAGTTGTCTTTCAAGTAGTCCCGGACCTCCGAGATCCATGCATTGGGACCTCCCTTGAGCTTCTGGGTATTGGGCGCCCAGCTGCTCGAAGCTCTCGGTGGCGCATAAGAACCTTGGCGGACACCATGGTTGCAGGGCCGCCGGCATTGCCAGCTTCACCCCCTTCACCCGGTTCGGCAGCTCGGGCGGTTGGTCACGATAACGTTCTTGCAAAGACTCCTTCAGGCACTGGGGCCTCTATGGAGGCCTTTGTTGACAGTTCGTCTGCGACTGAGTTGTCAGCTAGGGGCACATAGCACAGATCCAAGACTTCAAAGTCTTTCTTCAGCTTCCTAACATGCAGCAAGTATGCTACCAGTTGAGGGTCATTGCAACTGCACTCTCCCTTGTCCTGCTTGAAAATTAATTGGGAATCACCTTTGGCAAGGAGCTGGCGGACATTGAGGGTCAAATATGTCTTCAACCCAAAGATGAGGTCTTCATACTCTGCCATGTTGTTGGTCAGGGTAATGAGCATCACCTCGGCTCCGACTGTGACACCCGGTTTCGAAAATGAACCAAGTGAGCGCATATGTGTGCCCAGGACGTTCAACACACATACACGTGTGCATTCACAAAAGAGTATACAGAAAATTACCATAGAATAAGATTAATTAACCACTTTTATTACACGAACCATATTATCCTCGAATACAAGCTCTAATGTGTGACACCCGGTTCCGAATATGAACCAAGCGTAACGCATATGTGTGCCCAGGATGTTCAACACACATACACGAGCGATTCACAAATGATAAACAGAATTTAACCACGTCTTAACTAATAAATAAGTACTTTATTACAATAATCCAATAGTTCACGAATAATAAAACTCTAAATAATTGCAGCGGAAAATAAACTAAACAGCACGACTCCAATCCACAGGCAATTGACGGCGGTACGCAACCTAGTACTCCTCGTGATCCTCAGGGTACTCCCAATTGTCTCCAGTAGCTGTTGGGGGGGATTGCAAGGGTGAGTACATGTCGTACTCAGCAAGTGTGGAAAGTATGACATGTGGCTAATTCAAATGACGACAATAATAATGGCTTAGTGCTGAAAAGTACAGTAAAACATTTGAAAAGCATTATACTATGTCTATGTGAAATAAATCAAATCATATTAACAATATCCAATTATTACCAACATTACCATTATCCATGTCCAATTACCATAACTCAATTTCATAACCATTACCAAACCATAACCATCCATAACCATTACCAAACCATAACCATCCCAAATCCCAATTCCAACTCTAATCATGTAGGTCATCCAGGCGCTCATAACCGGGAGCACGGCTATCATGATAGTTTTTAACACTCTGCAGAGGTTGTACCACTTTACCCACATGTTTGTGATTTTATCACCTTTCGATGACTAAGAAACCTCCATTATGCCATCTCACACTTCCGTAGGTGTGTGGCCAAGAGATCACAAAATAGCCTTTCAAAAGGGACTACTAGTATGTACGGCCCCACTAAGGTTTCACCGGCAGGCTTGAACCTCTATTCTCCCACCCACGGGTCCCCTCGTGTGCCATGCGGATCCCAGGGCAGTCCTCCTCGACTCCCATTCCCCGCGCCATCCAATGGTCCATACAGTACTAGCAGCGCTCCTAATTATTCAGCTACGCCGCACCCATACTTGGCCTTGTGGTGGCACTGTTGACCTGGCATATTCTCGCATGAACCGGTCCTTAGATCTAAGGCAAGCGAACCACCATAACGACCAACCCATCCACATAACCAGGCTTGCTTAGATCACCCATCGTATTGACCAGTTCACATTAACCAGAATATCATTGATGCATAATTAAATGTGTAGTGTTGTTTACCATCCCAATTAATTAAACGAAGCAAAAAGGTAAAAACCCTTCCCGACTCTCTACCATAATTCCAGGTGACAAGGGTGGTCAAACAAAACTAGTAAACTTCCTACCATAAGATTCCCATCAAATTGACACAAGCATGCAAGTTCGCAAACAAAACATTTAATTTAAAATAGGATCAATATGCTTCAAGGACACTTGCCTTGCTCCGGCGGATGGGGTTGCTCAAGCGCTTCAAAGTCTTGATTTTGGAAATCCTCGTATGCAACCTCTTGAGCACGTTCCTCTACGCGTGATCATACATACAAGAAAACATATACAATTCAACATAATGCACACAAAATAATCAACATGCAATGACATGCATGCATGCACAGTTTAATAATTAATTTACTACGGTCGTTTATTAATTAGATGCGACTAGTTCATACGTGTTCATATAAGTTTACGGGGGTTTTAGGGTGGATTAATGCTGCTGAAATAAAATTTATGGTGCAACTAAAATTAATTTACGCCTATTAGATTCAATACTGTCGCAAAAATTCGCATCGGGAACATGTCCTACCGTAGATCTGACGGCGTGACGGTCGCGGAATAAACGCGACGCGTAGACGAAATAGGTGGTGCAGCAGTCCCTCGGCGGCACGACGACGGTGGCGCGATGTCAGCGTCGATCTCCGGCGAACGGCGGTGTCCTCCTCTTTTTCTCCCTCTTCTTCCCCTTCTTTTTCTCCTTTTTTCTTCCCTGGGCGCAGCTCTCTGGACCTTTTTCCCTCTCTGTACCGGCGGCTGCTTCTGGCGGCTTTTCCTTCTCTGTTGCGGCTGCTGGTTCGTGGGGAAAAAAAAAGCCTAGGCCTGGGTCCTATTTATAGGGGCGGCGCTAGGGTACGGCCTTGGTACCGACTCGGTACGGGGCGGGATTCGCGGCAGGGGAGTCGAACGCGGGAGGGAGTCGTATCCGGGCGGGAGAATCGGGGCAGGAGGCTGCTGCGGGCGGGAGAATTGGATCGGGTGGGGGCGGGAGCGGGGAGGCGGCGTGGAGCGTGGCCCGGTTTTCGGCGGGGCAGGGCGGGAGCGGAGGGAGGCGGGGCCAGGCGCTGCGCGCGGCAGGGGCACGCGGCCGGGCTGGCGCGGGGGCCTAGGCGGCGGTGGGCCCCGGGTGGGCGTGGGCGGGAGCCGGGAAGGCGGCGCGTGCGGCTGAGCGGGAGCGGGGGAGGGGATCGAGGCGGGGGGGAAGACCGGGGCGGCATCGGCAGGGTGGGCCCCCCCCCCCCCGGGCGGGCGCGCTCGGGCACGCGGCGCGGAGCGCCTCGTGGCGCGCGGCGGGGCCGGCTGGCGGCTCGGCCGCTGGCCGTTGTTTTTTTTTTCTTTTTTTTCCCATTTAGTATTGTTATTATTTTATAATTTATATTTATTTATTTTATTTTATTTTATATTATTTATTTATTATTTATATTATTTTTTTATATATTATTATTTAAGTTTTATTATTTTTATTTATCTTATTTATTTTATTTATTATTATATATATATTTATTGTTATATAATTTATTTATATATTTCTTTTTATATATTATTATTATTGTTTTATATTTATTATTTATTATTTATTATTTTTATAACATATATTGTTAATATTAATATTTTATCTATTTCTATATATTGTTATATATATATTCTTATATATATTTTTTTTATTATTTTATACTTATTCCTCATTACAAGTTTTAGGCAATAATTATTATTTTCTATTTCTTCTTTTGCTACATACATTTGTATATTTTATCATTTTTCTTTTATCCTACTAATGTTTAATACATGATCATGTATGCAATGCAGGATGCGAAAATTTAGGGTGTTACAATTCTACCCCCCTTAAAATGAATCTCGCCCTCGAGATTCGATAGCGTGGAGAAAAGGTGAGGGAATTCTGCCTTCAGATATTCTTCACGTTCCCACGTAGCTTCGGCTTCCGTATGGTGGGTCCATTGCATCTTGCACCCACGGATCCTCTTATTCCTTGTGAATCCAAAACGATGAATTTGGCGGAGAAGTCTACCCCCCTTATTTTAAGGCTTACTTTTGGACATACTATATTTGTTCTCATCTCTCCTCCAGGAGACTTAACCAATAGGGTAGACTTCATATGAGAGATAGGCAAACTATACTTGGTGACATACTTCGATGCAATGAATGAATGCGATGCTCTATAATCAAATAACATAGTCGCGGGGTTGGAGTTAGCAAGAAACATACCAGTGACCACGTCATTCGCTTGTTGAGCATCCTCCGTAGAGACATGGTTCACATTGCCACGAGCAAAATTCTGTTGTCCACGGTTTCCTTGTGGCTGTACTCCATTAGGTCTTGGGTTTTGTCTCGGCGCATTGCTTCTTTGACCAAGGCCTGACTTAGGACATTGATTCGCAAAGTGTCCAGCTTCTCCACAAGTATAGCACCTCTTGACTCCACCAGAATTATTAGGACGAGCTTGGTTTTGAGCATTGGTTCCAGGAAAATCAGCACGAGGCGCATAAGGCATTGCTTGCATAACAGGGCGCTGCTGCACAAACTGAGTTGGATGTGGTGCATAACCAGGGCGCTGAGCAGGAATAGGGGAGCTGTAATGAGGCGCATTGGGTGGTGCAAGGCGAGGGCGCACATTACTTCCTTGTTGTTGTCCTTGATACGGCGCCTTCCTCTTGATTTCTTGCTCCATCTCACAGATCTTGTTCTCAACTACAATTGCTTTGTCTATAAGTTTCTGGAAATTGGCATAATCGCAGTTGAGTAGTTGCACTTGTATCTCATTGTTGAGGCCTCTCATGAACAAATATTGCTTCCGGCTGTCTCGGCTAACATCCTCGGGCGCATACCTTGAGAGTTGAGTGAACTTGTTGAGATATTCACTCACACTTGATCTTCCTTGCCTTAAGTTCTCGAATTCTTGCCTCTTCAAGAGCATAACACCTTCCGGCACGTAATGAGAACGGAAACTCTCTTTGAATTCCGCCCAGGTGATCCTCTCTTGATTCTCATGAGCATTGCATAGTGAATCCCACCAATCGGCGGCTGCTCCAACGAGTTGGTGAGAAGCAAATAGGACCTTCTCTCGGTCACCGCATTGGACAATAGCAAGTTTCTTCTCCACGGACTTGAGCCAATCATCAGCATCCATAGGGTCAGCAGCTTGAGCAAAGGTTGGCGGCCTAGTCCTCATAAACTCTCCCAATCGGTCATGAGGAGGCGGGGGTGGCGGTGGAGGCATGTGGGGCTGATTGTTGATATTGCCAGCCTGCAGCTGTCCCATGGTCTGTATCATGGTCTGCATGAGCTGGTTTTGCATAGCCAAGAGTTGCTCAATGTTGATAGCTCCATGAGTAGGTCCTTGTCCATTGTTGTTCTGAGGTTCTCCATTGTTCTCCTCCTCGTCATTGGCATCCCTCTGGTTGCGAGTCCTCACCATCTAGAGAAAAGCAGTAGGTAAGAATTTAGAAACGTCCCCAACTATATGCATCAAGGGATATGAAGCTAACCAACTAGCTACACTAGCCTAAGTGGACATGGCAATGCTAAGGCATCCCAAAATCCTCTATTACGCACACAAGCAAACAATATATATAGCAAACAGCACACTTAAGCAAAAACACATCGATTCCTGAGTGCTCCTATGTGCTCTAAAGTGTCCATTCTATCTAGGCTGCATCCTACGGTCAACCTGTGACACCCGGTTCCGAATATGAACCAAGCGTAACGCATATGTGTGCCCAGGATGTTCAACACACATACACGAGCGATTCACAAATGATAAACAGAATTTAACCACGTCTTAACTAATAAATAAGTACTTTATTACAATAATCCAATAGTTCACGAATAATAAAACTCTAAATAATTGCAGCGGAAAATAAACTAAACAGCACGACTCCAATCCACAGGCAATTGACGGCGGTACGCAACCTAGTACTCCTCGTGAT
The DNA here is from genome assembly GCA_036927565.1 of Tuctoria greenei. Taxonomy (NCBI): domain Eukaryota; kingdom Viridiplantae; phylum Streptophyta; class Magnoliopsida; order Poales; family Poaceae; genus Tuctoria; species Tuctoria greenei. The sequence continues at coordinate 146,710,900 of JAYESD010000011.1, forward strand.
CCTCAGGGTACTCCCAATTGTCTCCAGTAGCTGTTGGGGGGGATTGCAAGGGTGAGTACATGTCGTACTCAGCAAGTGTGGAAAGTATGACATGTGGCTAATTCAAATGACGACAATAATAATGGCTTAGTGCTGAAAAGTACAGTAAAACATTTGAAAAGCATTATACTATGTCTATGTGAAATAAATCAAATCATATTAACAATATCCAATTATTACCAACATTACCATTATCCATGTCCAATTACCATAACTCAATTTCATAACCATTACCAAACCATAACCATCCATAACCATTACCAAACCATAACCATCCCAAATCCCAATTCCAACTCTAATCATGTAGGTCATCCAGGCGCTCATAACCGGGAGCACGGCTATCATGATAGTTTTTAACACTCTGCAGAGGTTGTACCACTTTACCCACATGTTTGTGATTTTATCACCTTTCGATGACTAAGAAACCTCCATTATGCCATCTCACACTTCTGTAGGTGTGTGGCCAAGAGATCACAAAATAGCCTTTCAAAAGGGACTACTAGTATGTACGGCCCCACTAAGGTTTCACCGGCAGGCTTGAACCTCTATTCTCCCACCCACGGGTCCCCTCGTGTGCCATGCGGATCCCAGGGCAGTCCTCCTCGACTCCCATTCCCCGCGCCATCCAATGGTCCATACAGTACTAGCAGCGCTCCTAATTATTCAGCTACGCCGCACCCATACTTGGCCTTGTGGTGGCACTGTTGACCTGGCATATTCTCGCATGAACCGGTCCTTAGATCTAAGGCAAGCGAACCACCATAACGACCAACCCATCCACATAACCAGGCTTGCTTAGATCACCCATCGTATTGACCAGTTCACATTAACCAGAATATCATTGATGCATAATTAAATGTGTAGTGTTGTTTACCATCCCAATTAATTAAGCGAAGCAAAAAGGTAAAAACCCTTCCCGACTCTCTACCATAATTCCAGGTGACAAGGGTGGTCAAACAAAACTAGTAAACTTCCTACCATAGGATTCCCATCAAATTGACACAAGCATGCAAGTTCGCAAACAAAACATTTAATTTAAAATAGGATCAATATGCTTCAAGGACACTTGCCTTGCTCCGGCGGATGGGGTTGCTCAAGCGCTTCAAAGTCTTGATTTTGGAAATCCTCGTATGCAACCTCTTGAGCACGTTCCTCTACGCGTGATCATACATACAAGAAAACATATACAATTCAACATAATGCACACAAAATAATCAACATGCAATGACATGCATGCATGCACAGTTTAATAATTAATTTACTACGGTCGTTTATTAATTAGATGCGACTAGTTCATACGTGTTCATATAAGTTTCCGGGGGTTTTAGGGTGGATTAATGCTGCTGAAATAAAATTTATGGTGCAACTAAAATTAATTTACGCCTATTAGATTCAATACGGTCGCAAAAATTCGCATCGGGAACATGTCCTACCGTAGATCTGACGGCGTGACGGTCGCGGAATAAACGCGACGCGTAGACGAAATAGGTGGTGCAGCAGTCCCTCGGCGGCACGACGACGGTGGCGCGATGTCGGCGTCGATCTCCGGCGAACGGCGGTGTCCTCCTCTTTTTCTCCCTCTTCTTCCCCTTCTTTTTCTCCTTTTTTCTTCCCTGGGCGCAGCTCTCTGGACCTTTTTCCCTCTCTGTACCGGCGGCTGCTTCTGGCGGCTTTTCCTTCTCTGCTGCGGCTGCTGGTTCATGGGGAAAAAAAGCCTAGGCCTGGGTCCTATTTATAGGGGCGGCGCTAGGGTACGGCCTTGGTACCGACTCGGTACGGGGCGGGATTCGCGGCAGGGGAGTCGGACGCGGGAGGGAGTCGTATCCGGGCGGGAGAATCGGGGCAGGAGGCTGCTGCGGGCGGGAGAATTGGATCGGGTGGGGGCGGGAGCGGGGAGGCGGCGTGGAGCGTGGCCCGGTTTTCGGCGGGGCAGGGCGGGAGCGGAGGGAGGCGGGGCCAGGCGCTGCGCGCGGCAGGGGCACGCGGCCGGGCTGGCGCGGGGGCCTAGGCGGCGGTGGGCCCCGGGTGGGCGTGGGCGGGAGCCGGGAAGGCGGCGCGTGCGGCTGAGCGGGAGCGGGGGAGGGGATCGAGGCGGGGGGGGAAGACCGGGGCGGCATCGGCAGGGTGGGGCCCCCCCGGGCGGGCACGCGGCGCGGAGCGCCTCGGGGCGCGCGGCGGGGCCGGCTGGCGGCTCGGCCGCTGGCCGTTGTTTTTTTTTTCTTTTTTTTCCCATTTAGTATTGTTATTATTTTATAATTTATATTTATTTATTTTATTTTTTTATATTATTTATTTATTATTTATATTATTTTTTATATATTATTATTTAAGTTTTATTATTTTTATTTATCTTATTTATTTTATTTATTATTATATATATATTTATTGTTATATAATTTATTTATATATTTCTTTTTATATATTATTATTATTGTTTTATATTTATTATTTATTATTTATTATTTTTATAACATATATTGTTAATATTAATATTTTATCTATTTCTATATATTGTTATATATATATTCCTATATATATTTTTTTTATTATTTTTATACTTATTCCTCATTACAAGTTTTAGGCAATAATTATTATTTTCTATTTCTTCTTTTGCTACATACATTTGTATATTTTATCATTTTTCTTTTATCCTACTAATGTTTAATACATGATCATATATGCAATGCAGGATGCGAAAATTTAGGGTGTTACATAATGAATGTTAATGACAAGTTCAACTAATGCAGCGGAAATAAACTAAATATGCAAACTAAACAGCTCGGTAGCATAAGCAATATGGTATAGCGCAGCTCCAAAACACCACAGGCAAGCTGACGGTAGACACGACCTAGAACTCCACATTATCACCATTAAACTCCCAATCCTGACCTGCAACTGTTGGGGGGGGATTGCAAGAGTGAGTACATACCATACTCAGCAAGTGTGGAAAAAATGATATGTGGTTGATTCAAATGACGACAATAATAATGGCTGAGTGCTGAAAAGTACATTAAAACATTTGGAAAGCAATATGTATTATGTATGTGAAGTAAACCCATCATAAACCATATAGTCATTATAATACTAGTCCATAATTCCTTACCATCATCCATATACCAGATTTCACCATTACCGATAACCATATTCAATACCAGAAATTAATCCATTAACCATTACCAGACCATAACCATAGGGATGGCAACGGGTCGGGTTCGGGTCGGGTAGAGAAAAAACCCGACCCGAACTAAAAATGCTCGCGGGTACAATTTTTTACCCGAACCCGTACTCGCGGGTAAAATTTCGTACCCGAACTCGTACCCGACGGGTTTCGGGCGGGTTTCGGGTACCCGTCGGGAATGACCAAACATAACAAAAAAATTTAATAAATCATATATTAAATGCTGAATAGGTCCAAAACAGCATAACAACTTAAACAACAGATCAAATTTCAATTTTCAGCAGCTAAACAGTTAACAAAATTACAGAGTAAAATATAAAACAGATGAACACAAGTTACAAGTTTTATGAAAAAAAAATAATGGAACAGGTTACAAGTTCAATAGGAAACAGATTTAGAAAAGTTCAAAGTCTCAACTTCAGTTACAGGTTAAAAGTTCAAGGTTTAATCCGAACACAAGTTGCAAGTTACACAACACAAGTTACAGGAACATAACACAAGTTTAATAAAACTTGTTTAGTGGGTTGAGCCACTTTTCATAGGCCAAATTCAAGAAATCGGGTAATCCGTCGGGTACCCGCGGGTAAGAAATCAAACCCGTACCCGAAAAATGTCGGGTCGAGTACAGGTTGTACCCGCAGGTAAAAATACCTGCCCGTACCCATACCCGTCGGGTACAATACCCGCCAGGTACCCGTACCCGCGGGTACGATTGTCATCCCTACATAACCATCTCAAAAACCTTACCAATACCAAGTTTTCTCTAATCATGTGAGGATCCAGGTTGCTCATAACAGGGAGTATAATGATAGTTTTAGACACACTTTGCAGAGGTTGTACCACTTTACCCACGTGTTTGTGATTTCATCACCTTTCGATGACTATAGAATCTCAATTATGTCGTCTCACACTTCCTTAGGTGTGTGGCCAAGAGATCACAAGTAGCCTTTACAAAGGGATTACTAGCCTATTTAGACCCCACTGAGGTTTCGCCAGTGATGATGTCTCCCACAGAGCACACCTTCAACCAAGGGTCCCCTCTTGAGCCATTTGGATCCCAGGGTAGTCCCACCAATCATCAACAAACCCAATCCGACTACCCCTTCCTCGAGCATCCTTAATGGTCCAAATAGAACTGGCAAAGCCCTAATTAATCAGCTACGCCACACCCATACTTGGCCTCGTGGTGGCACTGTAAATCCTGGATGGTCGCTCCACGAACCGGTCTTTAGATCTAAAGCAAGCAAAACCACCATAACATCCAACTCATCCACATACCAGGCTTGCCTAGATCACCCATTACCGTATCATATTGACCAGTTCACATTAACCAGAATCTCATCCATGCATAATTAAATTGAGTGGTATAGTTGTTTTCCCATCCCAGTTGATTAAGAGAAGCGAAAAGGTAAAAAACCCTTCCAGACTCTCTACCATATATTCCAGGTGACAAGGGTGGTCAAAAAAACTAGTAAACTTCCTACCATAGGATTTCCCATCAAATTGACACAAGCATGCAATTTTCAAACAAAACATTTATTTTAAAACAGGATCAATATGCTTCAAGGACACTTGCCTTGCTCTTGCGGTTGATTAGGGTTGAAGCCTTCAAATTCTTGGTGTTGTAGATCCTCTGCGGTACTTTCTAGCGCAAATCCGGCTAATACACACAATAACATACAAGACAAGAAACACAATCAAAGAGTGCACAAATATTACTGAGTATGTCATGACATGCATGATTGATGCAAATGCAAGGTAGAACTTGTTAATAGATTGCTTTTAATGGTCACTAGATAGTTCTAATAGCTTTTAACAAGTTTATACAGGTTTGGATTTGATTAGATCTACTTTTAGAATCAACTCAACACAACTTAGTCAGCAAAATCGGACTAGTCTACAGAAGGTCGGACTAGTCCGCACTTCGCAGAACTAGCGAACTAGGGTTTTCTAGATCGACGTGAATTTGGAGATTAGGGGTTGAATTCACGTAAGGAAAAGATAATCGAAGGTATACGAGGTGTTTAGGACTCCAATGAATCAAGAAACTTGGAGGTAACACTTGGATCTTGATGATCTAGGGTTGGTGATGAACTTAGAGATGAATTGGTGACGATGAACGAAAGCTTGATGGAGATCTTGATCCTCTTTCGTTTCCTCCTCTTCTTCTTCTTGCTTGGGATCTCCTCCTCCCTCCTTGGTGGTGGCTCTCCACGAACTAGGGTTTGGGTGGGGTGGAAAAGTGGCAAATAGATGTCAAGCCAAGGGGTGGGGTTGTTTATATAGAGGTGGAGGTTGGGGTTAGATGGATTTGAGTTTGAGATGAGTAGGGGTCGGTTTTAGAGTCCCACATGGGCTCTAAAAGAGTTAGGCACGACGTCCCTAGGCCCACTTAACGTGTACCCCAAGAAACAAGTCGTAAAACAAAAGATCAATTCGGGGTCGCAAAATATCGGACAAGTCCGAAAAGGACTGGACTAGTCCGAAGTTGTCCAGAGAGAAATCGGACAAGTCTGGCCAAAAATCGGACGAGTCCGACTTTAGTCAGAGAGGAAAACGGACAAGTACGATGGAACACCAGACTAGTCCAGAAAAGTCCAAGGACTTAGCAAATTTTCAAGGATTCTTGGAATATTGGACTAGTCCGCACAAAATCAGACAAGTCCGTTTTTAGTCAGAGAGAAATCGGACTAGTCCTCACTAAAATTGGACTACTCGCACTTTTCAGCATTTTAAGTGCGGTTTTGTTCCAAATCAATTTTAAATGCTCCAAATCAATTTTAAACTCGTTCCTCTTTATGTGGGTTAATGTTAAACATGTATATGAATGTATGTAGGGCATGATGCATGAAAATGAGGGTGTTACACCGACCCCCTGCTTCCGCGCAGAACCATCGAAGTAAAGTGTCCAGGTAGCCTCAGTGAAGACTGGAGCACTGGGTACTATTTCCCCGTTGTCAGAGCTCTCTGGGTTGCTAGGTGACGGAGTCCATTCTGCCAAGAAATCAGCCAGCACTTGACTCTTGACCGTATGCCGAGGGAGGAACTCGATCTCAAACTCTGCTAGCTTCGCCGCCCATTTGGTGATATTGCCAGTAGCATTAGGGCTGTGGAGCATTGTCCTCAGCGGAAAGGAGGTGACCACTGAGATCTTGTGGCTCTGGAAATAGTGTCAGAGCTTTCTCGATGCTATCAACACTGCATACAACAGTTTATGTATCTCCGGGTACCTTGTTTTCGCTTCATGGAGTACTTCGTTGATGTATTAGATTGGCGGCTGAGTGGTCCGAACTCTGACTGAAAGCTCTGGTGCTCCTCGCAGTGTGTCCAGGTCCTAGGGCTCCTGGCTCCCAGGGTTTGTGTCATCCTCCAGGATTTAGGGCTCGAGGGTTCCCTGGTTTCCGGGGCTCCCAGGGGTGGGTTCCATGGCCTAATCTGAGCTCCACGGTTTAGCACTCGTGTCGTGAGATCCGTCCCGTACATGCTGTTGTTGTGGTTCCGACCATTCCGCGACCAAGACCATGCTAACCACTTCGGTTGTCGCGGTGATATACAACAGCAAGGGCTCGCCGGGTTCTGGTGCCATAATAACAGGGAGGGACGTCAGGTGCCTTTTGAGCTCTTGGAACGTCGCTTCTGCCTCTTTGATCCATGCAAAGGGACCTGCCTTTCGCGGAATATTGAAGAAGGGGAGCACTCGCTCTGCCAATTTCAAGATGAACCGGCTGAGGGCTGCCAGGCACCCTGCGAGCTTTTGTACATCCTGGATGCAAGCCGGAGGCCGCATCAGCTCTATTGCCTTAATCTTCTTGGGACTAGCTTCGATTCCTCGGTGAGAGACCAGGAAACCAAGTAGCTTCCCAGAAGAGACCCCGAAGACACACTTTTTGGAGTTCAGCTTTGTGCGAGTGATGTGCAGCCTGCTGAAAACTTGTGCTAGGTTGTCTAGCAAGGATGCGTGGTTTCTGATCTTTACCACGATGTCATCGACATACACTTCCACCAGGTCTCTAATGAGGTCCCCAAATGTTTTATGCATAGCACGTACAAAAGTAGGGAGAGCATTTTTTAAGTCCATAAGGCATGGAGACATAACAATGCAGGCCATCTACCGTTACAAAAGCGGTGTGTTCCTCATCATTTCTAGACATAGGTATTTGGTGGAAACCGGAATACGCGTCTAGGAAGCACAGCAGATCACACCCTGATGTAGAGTCTACAATTTGATATATCCTGGGGAGTGGGAATGGATCCTTTGGACATGCCTTGTTTAGGTTGGTGTAGTCGATGCACATCCGAAGCTTCCCGCCAGCCTTGGGGACGACAACAGGATTAGCCAACCACCGAGGATGGTGTACCTCTCGGATAAAGCCAGCATCGAGCAACTTCTTAATCTCCTCTCGGATGAAGTTTTGGCGCTCGACAGACTGCTTCTGGGGCTTCTGTTGTATTGGGCGGGCGTCGGGGTAGATCTTCAGATGAGCTCAATCACCTCCTGGGGATCCCTGGCATGTGTGATGGTTGCCAGGCAAACACATCAACATTGTCCCGGGGGAAGGAGACGAGCGTGAATTCCTATTTGCTGTCCAGATTACCCGCTATGCGGGTCGTCTGGGAAGCCTCGGCGCCGATTCTGACGATCTTGACCAAGACGTCATTTTTGGCAGGCAGCACATGCGGAGCTGCGGCGGAAGTCCGCTGGGACGGGCCTTGGTTTGGACGGCACTCCCTTGTACCGTCGAGGCTCGGCGCTCGCCCCGTCGCAAGTGCTTGGAGCTACTCCAAGGCTGACACCGCCACAGTGCGGTCTCCCCGGACCTTGAGAACTCCAGACGGTGTCGGCCTCTTTAAGATTAGGTAGCCATAGTGGGCTACGGCCATGAACCGGTATAGTGCCAGCCTTTCGATGATGGCGTTGAAGGGGAGCTTGACGTCCGCCACATCGAATAGGACGCTCTCCGTCCGGTAGTTCTCTGGAGTACCAAAGGTTACCAGGAGGTGGATGCTACCGATGGACATGATTTACCTTGGGCCCACGCCTGAGAACGGGCTCGAAGGCGTGAGCCGGGACATGGGTATCTGCAGCTTCCGGAAGGCAACGGTTGAGATGAGGTTGAGGCCTGCACCACCATCAATCAGCACATAATGGAGCTTCACATTGGCAATGGCTAGGGCCACAAGCAGCGGGAGCACTCCGGCCCCTGCCATGTTTTTTGGTTAGTCGGAGGCATCAAAGCCAATTGCAATGCTCATCCACTTGTTGTGGGGAGCCAGACTTGGTGCTGGGGCCACCGCGGCCACAGCCCGGCGTAGGACTTTCACCGCATTCCGAGACGTAGGGTTGGTGGCTCTCCCATAGATGACATAGAGGAGCTTCCGACGCTCCTGGTTGTTGCTAGTGCCTGAGTCAGCACTGGTGAAGACGGCTTTCACCGCCCTGTGGGGCTCTTGGTACCCCATATCCTCGTTTTTGACCTCCACGGGATCGAGCTTCTACTTACCCTCCCTTTGGCAGGGTGGCTAGCTCACTTGGCGTTGCTGCTTCTACCTCTGCTCACGGTAACGCTCCGCAAGCTTCTTGACCTCCCAGCACTCACTTGCACTGTGATCGTTGGTCCGGTGCACCGGGCACTTGAAGTCTGCGTCGTCACCTTCAGGTGACTGGCGTGGGCGTTTGTCTTGGCGCGAGCCCCGGGCTTTCTCAGCTGCCGCAGCTACCACCATGGGAGCCCCGGGCCTTGGCTTACTCCTGCCACGGCCCCTATCCTTTTTATTCTTGCCACCGCTCCTGGTAGCGGCTTCCCCTTCAGACTTCGATGGCTCCCCACTCTCTGAGGAGGGTCGAGCATGCCAGTTACGACCTTCCGCAGCCTTGGCGCATCTGTCTGCCAATGCAAACAACTCGGAGACATCGCGCACGTCGTGCGTGGCGAGCTTCTCGAGCATCTTCTTGTCCCTCACACCCTGTCTAAATGCAACTATGACAGGTGCATTCGATATGTGTGGGATGGTGTCCCGTACCTGGGAGAATCGCTGGATGAACGCTCGCAGCGGCTCCCCCGCGCTGCTTAACAGCATGGAGGTCGAGCTCCGTGCCAAGACGCTCGTACGAGCTTCCAAAGTTTGTGATGAACTGTCGGCATAGCTCCTCCCAGGAGGTGATGGACCCCTGGGGAAGATTCATGAGCCATGAACGGGCTGGGTCGATCAGGACTACAGGGAAGTAGTTGGCCATGATGACTTCGTAACCCCCGGCAGCCATGATCGAGGTGGAGTAGAACTGCAGGAACTCACTTGACTTGACACTTCCATCATACTTCTCCGGCGTATGCGGCCAGAACTTGTGAGGCCACACCACCCTCTGTAGGTGTGGAGCTAAAGCTGCACACCCTCCACCTGCGCTCGCGGGTGCCAGGTTTGGCATTGCATGACCCTGACGACCAAGCGGCGCTGAGTACGCCTGGTGTTGAGGTGGAACGGCATGCGCTTGATGCAATGGAGGCACACCGTACTCCTGGAGTGGGGGAGGCGCAGCGTACGCCTGGTGTGGATGGGGTACCACGTACGCTTGGTGTTGCGCGGGGGGCGCCACATACGCCTGTTGCGGTGGGGGGGGGGGGGTCATGCACCTGGGGTCCGGGACCCGGCAGGCTGTAGTTAGCTTCAAGATTACGGCGCCGCTCCCGCTGGTGTTCGATGTTGACTCTACAGTCCTCACCAGCCCTGCGGCGCTGCAACTCAGCCTGCGGGTCTGCCGTCGAGAGCCTCGTTGAGCGGCTATCTGCGGTCCGCTGGTCGACCGTTGGCGTACGCGATAGTGAAACAAATGTCGACATCTCTCACCTCCCGCCTTGCGGACTTGCCTGGAGTGCTGCGACGACCAGATGGTCGACGTCCTTTACCCACTGTTGGGTTGCCCCCTGCGGGGCACCCACCGTCGGCGGGTTGCGGAGTAGCGCATGTGCTACTACAAGCGCGCTTTCTGGGCTCGCTGTCGGTGGCACTGTAGCTGTTGTTGCTACGGGAGTCCGCCACGCCGTGTTGCGTGGACATGCAGCCAGTGATGTAGCTGCATGGCGACGCGACAGTCCATATCTTCCCGCCCTGGGGCAGGACCCAGCCCTGGGATGGGACGAAGTTTGATCTTCCCCGGCCGCCTGCTGGCGGGACTGTGGCCTGGAGGAGCTAGCATTGGAACGGACATTCACCATACTGCTAATGAAGATCTTTGCAGGGAAAAAGGCACCTACCTGGCACGCCAAATGTCGAGGTGTCTAACTGACACCTCCCTCGGACCTGCTCGGAAGCAGCCTGCGGAGGTTCGATGTATTTTCGGGGGGCTAGTCCTAGTAAGATCGAGCGCAGTGGACGATGAACGCAAGGTATTTACGTGGTTCGGGTCGCCTGGGTGTAATACCCTACTCCACGGTGGTTTGTGTGTTGTATTGCTCAAGCGTGTGTCTGGGTCTGAGAGAACCTGTCTAAGTCGATGGCTGCCTGGTCCTTTTATAGTTCAAGTCCAAGCAACTTACAAGTGGGGCCCGGGGCCCGACAGATGGTCCCCGGGGGTAACCAAATCCATTCCAAGATCCAGGAGTAAATGCTATCTCCTGACAATGGCTTCAATGTGCCGCCTGGCCATGCCCTGCTGCAGGGCTACACATAGCCCCTCATCATGGTTGGCTGCATCACGTCCATCTTGTCGCGGTCTCTCATTCGTCCGACGTACGTAGTAGTTAGGCACCGGCCTGTTATCCCAAGACTGGGTACATTGCTCTTGACGTACAAGAGCACACCCCTGCTCACCTCGGGAAGGCATGCGTGCTTACTCCTTGGACACTGTGGACATGTCTTGCTTTAGTCTTCCTTCCTTCCATTCTCCGATAGCCATTAACCCAGTGGTTGAGCCTGGGTCCACCTCCACAGGAAGGCCTATGCCAGACGCTGCTGAACATGTGGCAGCATCGGACCTCTCCTCAGTGGGGAGGCGAGTCTGGAGATTGCAGGACACGTGGCAGCACTGGACCTTCCCTCAGTGAGGAGGCGGGTCTGGCGTTGCGGGACACGCGGCTGCTCCGGACCTCTCCTCGTCGGGGAGGCGGATCCGGAGCTGCAGGGCACGTGGCAGCGTCGGACCTTTCCCCAGCGGGGAGGCAGGTTCGGAGCTGCAGGTCTGGAGCTACGGGAGACGTGGCAGCGCTGGCCACGACCTCAATGGAGATGTCTAGCCCAGAGCTCCGATGTGCGTAGAACCTCCGGGCCTCCTCTCAGCGTGGGGGCTGGTCCGGAGGTACAGGACACGTGGCGGGGTCTGGCCTACCCTCAGCTAAGAGGTCGGCCCAGAAGCTTCACGTCATGTGGCTTGCGTCGAGGCTTGCCTCCATGAGAGGCGGTACCCTGCACGTCCTCTTCCTTGTATCTATGGGTACCCGGTCCACCAGGTACCAACATATATATATATATATAATACTTGTGTAAAAACTCCTGAAACGTTTATAAAAGAGGAGAAAACACAGTATGAAATGTCATAATTGTTTTCAAATAAAAACACCTGTGGGGAAAATAAGAAAATAGACATTACTTGTATTTTCATTGCCTCATTAAAACTTATTGTGAGAAATCATAAAGTAAAACTCACATAAGAAAAAGAGTACAATTTGATGCTTAATTTTCAGGTGGCTTTTGATGAAGCTCCCCTTTAAACCTTGTAAATCTCTAAGTCTACGCATACCAATACCCGTAACACATTTAGAAAATGTGGAGTATGGTAGGGACTTAGTAGATAAATCTGTTAAATTATCACATGACTTAGTTTGGTGGAAATCAATTTCTCCGTTCACTTGAAGTTCATGTGGATAAAATAGTTTAGGAGATATACGTTTAGTAACATTAGTCTTTACATAATCTGACTGCATCTGAGCAATACAAGTTGCATTATCTTTATAGATAATGGTTGGTGACTCAGTGGGCTCAATGCCACTTGAGATTTGGATATGATTAATCACTTTATGTCGCCAAGCACATTCACGTGCAGCCTCATATAATGCTATGATTTCGGAGTGATTAGAACGTAGCAATTAGAGTCTGTTTAGATGAATTCCAATAAATTATCGTTTGTCCGTGTAAAAACACGAAACCAGTTTGTGATCTACTGTTGTGAGGGTCACTTAAATAACCTGCATCGGCATAGCTAATGAGATTCAAATCTTGTTTCTTTGTGAAGAAAATTCCAAGGTCTTGTGTACCTTGGAGGTATATTAAAATATTCTTCACTCCATTCCGATGAAGCATGGTAGGAGCGCTATTGTATTTTGCTAAAAAAATTGACTGCAAAAGAAATATCAAGTCTTGTATTATTTACAAGATACATAAGTGCACCAATGGCACTAAGGTAGGGGTATTCTGAACCCAACACCTTTTCTCCTTCTTGCCACAGCTGAAACGGATATGTATCCTTTTCTAAGCCTCTTACTACCATAGGAGTTTTAGATGGATAATCTTTGTTCATATTAAATTTCTCCAATACTTTTTGAACATAAGATGATTGGTATACGAGAATGCATATATGAAGGTGCTCTAATTGTAATCCCAAGCAAAATTTAGTTTTACCTAAATCCTTCATCTCGAACTCTCTTTGAAGATGATTTTGTGCCTCTTTAATGTTAGTCTCAGTGCCAATGATATTTAAATCATCAACATATACTGAGATAATGCAAAACCAGTTGAGGATCTACGAATAAAGACAAAAGGGCAATCATCATTAGTAGAGTAACTTTTGTTTAAAAGGAACTCCTTCAGTCGGTTATACCACATCCTTCCAGACTGTTTCAAGCTATATAAAGACTTATTAAGTTTAACACAAAACATGTTGCGATCTACTTTTCCATTCGGTATGGGTATCCCATCGGGAACCTTCATGTAAATATATGAATCTAGCGACGCATATAAATATGAAGTCATGACATCCATCAACTGCAAAGATAGATGTTTTTGTGTTGCCAGTGATATCAAGTATCGGAAAGTTATTCCATTCATAACAGGAGAGTATGTTTCATTGAAATCAATGTCGGGTCTCTGTGTAAACCCTTGTGCAACTAGCTTTGCCTTGTATCTCACAACCTCATCGTTTTCATTCCATTTTCGGACGAAAACTCATTTAAACCCAACAGGATAAGTTCGAGGAGAAGCAGGTATTATGTTACTGAATACCTCTCTCTTTTTAAGTGAGTCAAGTTCTGGCATGATTGCTTCTTTCTATTTGATCCAGTCCGAGCGTTATTTACACTCTGTCATGGTCTTAGGATCAGGATCTTGGAGAAGATCAACTATCATAGTTGAAAAGCATAAGTGGACAACCGTTGTATTACGATCAATTAATCCTCCGGAACTAGTATAATTGATGGAAATTTCTTTTATACTCTGAAATTCTTCATGACTTCCCAACATAGAAGAATCATGGTTTTCCGATTGTCCAGCATGCTCTATAGTACGCACTTGAGGGATGGATAATGGATTTAAAATATCCCTTTGATGTATGTCAACATTTTGTTGACTTGCATTTACTTTCTTAGAGGAAGATCATAACCTCGTAGTCTTTGGATGCTCGGTTGAACCATCAATTTCCTTATTTGCTCTCCCCTTTTCGGTGGTTGAGTGGTTTTTAATGGTACCTTCACTCGGCAAGGTGCATTGACAGTAGGATTCAAAGACTTTGTGACATTATTATAGTCAGTAAATGCATCTGATAGGTTACTAGTAATTTGTTATAACTCTATAATTTTCTGAACTTGAAGTTCAGTTTACTTTGTATGTGGATCAACATTTAGGATGGAGTTGTCATCCCAATTTATTTCTCGACGGTCATCTATAAATTTATTATCTCCCCCTAAAGCCGAGAAATGATCCTCATTAAAAATACAATCAGCGAATCAAGCCGTGAATAAATCTCCTTTTAAAGGCTCCAGGTATTTTATAATAGACAGGGATTGATATCTCACGTATATTCCTAATTTCCTATGAGGGGCCATAGGTGTTCGCTTAGGTGGTGAAATTGGTGTGTACACTGCACATCCAAATTTCCGCAGATGAGAGATATTGGGTTGATCTCCATGTACAAGTTGGAGTGAGGAGGTGGTATTATATGCAGTTGGACGTAATTGTGGAAGATCAGCAGCGTGTAAAACTGCATGACCCCAACGAGATGTTGATAAATTGCATCCTTGCAATAGTGTCCTAGCTATGAGTTTAACCCCCTTTATGAGAGATTCTGCCAAACCATTTTTTGTATGAACATATGGAACAGAATGTTGTACTTTAATTTCTTGAGCCATACAATAGTCATTGAAGGCCCGAGATGAATATTCAGCAGTATTGTCCATACGGATACTCTTAATCCTATATTCAGGATAATTTGCTTTTAACCTTATGACTTGTATCATAAATTTGGCTAAAGCATGGTTACGTGTAGATAGTAAACACAAGTGTGACCATCTTGTAGATGTGTCGATTAAAACCATTAAGTATCTAAATGGACCACAAATTGGTTGTATGGGTCCACAAATATCACCTTGAATTCGGTATGTATCTTAAGCTGTGAAGGTCGTAAGATCAACTTGCCCATAGCACATGAAGCACACACAATCATTTGATTTTGGAATTTTAGTGTTCTTTAAATCATGGTCGGTGCATTTTTCAATAATTTCCCGCATCATCCCTATTTCGGGGTGGCCTAGGCGTGAATGTCAGGTCTTAAATGTATCAATATTCTGGAAAATCACCTTGTATGCAACATATGGTATGGGTTTAATGTATGTATAGTACAATCCAGATAGAGTAGAATGAATTCTTTCTAGAACTTCTTGGTCATATTTAGAAGATTTTGAAATAAGAAGAAATTCTTCTTTATTTTCTTCATGGGTATGTATATGTAACTCATTTTTCCGAATATCTCTAAACTTATGAGAGTACGTGTAGAATCGGGATACAATAAATCATCATCAATCATCACTTGTGTCCTATTAGGAAGTGTAATAGTGGCTCGTCCGGAGCCAACTATTATTGTATCGCGTTCTGCAATGGTCAAAACATTTCCCGACCTCCTTGTTAGGGTCTGAAAATATTTTGTATCCTTAAGTGTAGAGTTTGTGGTACAACTATCCACAAGGCACATTTCTTCCTCTATCAGAAATTTCTAGTGGTTCTTGCTTCTCTCTTCTATTTGCTTTTGGAGAGCAGTGCTGATAACGTGTTAGAAGTAGAATTTGGAGAGAAATTGATGAACACACAATGATTCTAACTTATATTTATTCATTCTTCCATTCTTCTTTTATACATGGTGAGGAGTTACGGCGGCAGAGAGACGCGTCCATCCGGAGGGGCGCGATGATGAAACCACCGTCGGCGGTTAACCGTCGATAAGTGATCCAATGTTAATTGTGTTATAATAAGCATTTTAGGTCGGAAAGCTGCTATTCCCCTTTTATTTATTTTCTTTTTAAAAACACCATTTCGTGAATTTTTATATGAAATCATCCATGCCTATTACTGATGTTTAGTTGACATAGAGTCACATCGTTTCTTACAAGTTGACAGTTCATTACCCCGAAAATTAAAAAAAAAACTTTGCTGTGGCACTATTTGAACGCGGAATGCTGCAACGAGGCTCATATCTACATTGGATTCTCAGGCTTGCCATTTTGAGTCGGCACGAACCAAAAATACAGCAGGCAATAAAACAACTACAGACAACCTTGTGCACCTTACGTTCTTTATGTTTGACAACTACTCTATTCTAAAATATTTGTCACTCTCTAGCTCATTTATAAACTAAAAGAGTGACAAGTATTTTGAAACGGATAGAGTAGCTGTTTGGGAGGCACAGATTTCACAGCAGCTTTGTATGAAATTTTGCATGGAAAAGTTAAACCTTTCATGCCAAAACTTGCGTATAGGTATGTTCTTGCACTCAACACAATTTCTTGTTACGTCTTACATTAGATATATTCGAAAATTTATCGCTTTGTAATTATTTTTAAACTACAAAATGATAAGTTTTTAGAGATGCCCAAAGTAACTTCTATGATGCTCTAGATCATCCCTCTAAATTGAGGTACGCCACTGCCTCTAACAATCCAGACGCGGCTTCGGTCCTCCCGGGATGGTCCTCCCATGCGTCCTCCTGATATGTGTCCATTTATTATTGGTCCACGTGTCTTCTCTCTCCATAGAATATAGAAAGCATTTGTAACAGTTGGGATACACATATTAAAATATGGCGCCAACTGACAGGTGACGTGAAAGGCGGAAGAAAATTGGCGCCAAACAATAGGGGCGCTATATCTATTTAATCGCGCCAGAAAATACAAACAGTAACAAACCAATAAACAAATGATCCTAGATCTGGACACAAAAGACAAATGACTAAACAAATGAAGCCCTCTGGAAGCGCCGCCGGCCACGACCTGTGCAGAAGACAAACTGTCGAAGCTTTGATCTCACCAGCAATGCGTGCACCATCCATTGAAGAAGACCTGGAAACAACACCAAGTGTTGAAACTGTAAGTTTATATTTATACCCATGATCCTTGGCGCTGTACATAACTTATGTGCTATAGCAATTGACTTTTGTTGATACTGATCACTAACTTAATGCTGCATCTGTTCAACATTGCAAATAAATCATGAATAAATTAGGATCATAGAGAAACAAGAGCATCTCAATTGAATAATTGTCAAAAATATATGATCCCCAAGATTGGAATGACATTTAACTCAGAACAAGATGCGTATGATTTCTACAATGCTTATGCTAGCAAGATGGGTTTTAGTATCCGCAGACAGCATTGTCACTATGTGGGAACTTCTTCTGTAATAAAGACAAGAATGTTCTGCTGCTCATGTGAAGGTACATTGCATTCATTGTTTTTACTATAATATAGCCTCATAGCAGCAGCTAACTTTAACCAATGTTTTACACTTGCAAGAGCGCATCGTTCCTACAAAAAGTTGGACTCAACAAGTAAAAGTACATGTTCCAAAAGATCACAGACCAGGTGTATGTGTGAAGCATCTATGAAAATAAACCTTATAAATGCATCCTATGTTGTTCATTACTTTATGTCCGATTATAATCACAGCTGATTGTATGGACAGGCAGTTCTCAGTTTGCTCGATAAAACCAACAGAACGATTTCACCTGACTATCTAGGCTCATATCCCGTAATAGGCTTCCTCCATCAAAAGAAAGTTTTCATACCTCAGCTTGCTCTCCCTCAAAATTCTTCATCTACGCACCAGCGCGGTGGAGCTTGGAGGGCACTGTAGATCTCGGGGACGCCAACGTGGTGGAGCTTGGAGGGCTGCTTGAACGGGGGCGGCACCTCACCATTGACGGACGCAGGCCCCAGCCCCGTGACGCGCTCCTGGCCGGGACGGTGCTGGCGCGGCTGGAGGCGGGGTTGCGGATGCGCGCCGGGGACCCCGACGCACGCGCCGTGGACTTCTTCGACGCGACAGCGGGGGCGGGCGCGGGGGCCCGAGGGCGTGCTGGCGGCGATGCTGTTCCTGAAGGGAGACGACGGGAGGGCGAGGTACACGGCGGCGGACGCGTTGGCGTTACTGGCGGTGAGCCTCGGGAAGGGCGCGTGGGGCAGCAGCGCGCGACGGAGTCGTTGGGCACTGATGTTGTTCTGGTGCCCGATGGAGAAAAAGTTGGCGCCGCTGCGTCCAGATCCAGTGAGATAGAGGGCTCCGGAGGGCTGCTGGAAATGGGGCGGCACACTGAAAAGAAGTTCAGTTCGGCTTATTTTTTTTTAATGACAAGAAGACGTTGAAAGAGATAAGGATGATTTACTGGCTGTCGGTGGAGTTGTTGAGAGAAGACACGTGGACCAGTAATAAATGGACACGTATCGGGAGGACGCGACGACCATACCGGGAGGACCGAAGCCGCGTCCATATCATGGGGCGCATACAAGGCAACCACTAGTCCCTAAAAATTTTTATGTTCTTTAGGATGAAAATCCCTTACGCATATAACAAAACCACAACCCAGAATCGGGATGCCAATCAACCCTTATCTAACATGTACACACAATGGGGTCCAAGGACTAGAATAAATAGCGATCAACTAGCGAGATCCAATGCTAGCTACGCGCAATCAGGAAAGTAAGCTGCAGTGCTCTTCCATAGGAAGAAAGGACGGGCATCGCTGGATGGCTTCCCTCATGCGTAACGACCCTTGGCATCAACCGCTTCCTTCAGCTTCCTACCAAGCGCAAAGGCGAGAGGCGGTGGGACGGCATTACCAATCTGCCGGTGCTTGTTCTGTATGTTGCCCGCGAACTGGTAGCTGTCAGGGAAGCCCTGCAAGCACAGATTCAAATGCGTTAAAGGAAAGGAGGTGTTGAGTTTCATTTGTTCGCAGGGTAACGCATCTGCTTACCTGAGATCGGGCACATTCACGGACGGTGATGATCCTGTCCTGGTCAGGGTGGAAGCACATACCGACCTTGCCCATCGGCTGGGGATCTGTCACGGATGTGGGGAAGTTACCCTCCCAGTCCAGCCTCCCAAACAGCCCTTTCCACTGGTTGTGCCTCTTGGCTGTGTTGGGCAAGCACCAAGGGATTAGGTCCACCATCTGCCCGTTCGACAGTTTCACCTGTGCACGTAGTTGAGGGGTTAGTGTTCTATGGACTGCAGAAAGGTGTAAAACACAGAGGGAATGCAGCAACAGGGTTCAGAAAATCACCTTCTCATCTGGTAAGTAATGCCAGTCACAACCTGGTCGCTTTGGAATGCGCTGGCACCTTATGAGATTCAGTTCATTCATCTCCTTAGATATGTGATCATTCAATGTCATGGTATTCCCTCTAATATTCTTCTGGAACCAAGAGACCGGCTCACCTCCATACTGCATTATGAAAGAGGAGGCACATTTAGTATATAAACTTTAGAAAAGAAGGTGGATGGGTTGGATGCTTGGTGCAGAAATCACCTCAAGTGTAAGTTTACTGGCACCATTTATGACTTTAGGCAGATCCCCAATTGTATCTCTAACAGTTATCGCACGGAAAGGTGCCCCACCAGCAGTGCTTCTGGCAGCTGCATAGTACTGGCCATCAGGCAGTGTTATTTTCAACTCAGGGCTAGCAAACACATGCATCGGCTCCGGCCAATCAGGAAGAATCTCCCCAGGAGCAGCAGCCCAGATAAATGCCCTCTTCCTGGACTGGGCAACACCAAAAGTCCCTGCTTCTAAAATTCCAAAGCGTACCTAAGCAAAAAATACAAAATATGAGTATATATGTTCAAACTTCAAAGCAAAGGTAAAATAGGTCTTCACTAGAAAATAAATGCAAAGAATTATCACCTGGTATCCCATCTCCAGAAGAGATGCAACTGCTAATCTGAAGGTCTGCCCTTTGTTGAATGAAACAAAGTTTCGAACATTTTCCAAAAGAAAGAATCTAGGGCGGAAATATTCTGCGAATGAAAGGAATGCTAGAATCATCTCACACTGCACTTTACTCCATGGGCTTTGGTTGAATCTGTTCATCCCAGAAAAACCCTGAAAAAAAAGGATATACACAAGTCAAGCAATTCATCCATAGGATTGAAGAACTGACATCAATCTAGCTCAAGTGTGGAAATATAACATACCTGACAGGGAGGACCACCATTTATGAATTCTACTTCACCAGGAACTGGAAGGTTATTAATGTTCTCTACAGTAAGTTTTGCTGCTTGCTCAGCAGCTTCAGGAGTTGAAATACAATCATCAGTGTCCCCATATTTGTCCATAATTGCCCTGCATGATAACGAATGAGTAACGATTAAGATCTAACAACAGAAGAGAAAATGCCAAACTCAAACGAGTTGCACTTACTTCAGAATCACATTGCAGTTATCTATGTAAACCACAGCCTCTGGATGGTTTTTGCTGAAAGCTTCACCAGCTGGCTCCTCATACTCAATTGCCCATTTTGTAAAAGATACACCTACAAAATGGAACCATGAAGGAAAAGGAGATGTTTAAAGGTCATCATATTGTAGCAAGCAGAGTTACTAAGAGCAAATTTAGCAATACGTACCAGCTTGCTGCAGTCCCTCTGATAAACCTCCACAGCCAGCAAAAATGTCAAGAGTTGCTAGACGGTTTTCTTTGGGTACCTCCAACCATTTACCTGAATCTACTTGCTCACTCTCACATATCTGCTTGCCTTTGTTCTTTTTCAAGGCACCATTTGTCTTTTGCGAGGTGGACATGAACTTGACATTCATAGGCAACTGCTCAAGATGTACACACACATTCAGTATTTCAGTCAATTATCCAAACTAGCACTTACTGATTCAGAACAACTTCACTATAACCAACCTGCTTGAGAGCTCCAGTTGCAGGATCATATGAATGTTCACAGAAAAATACATGTTCAACCATCACTGGAAGGTCTGAATTTGAGAGATCGATCTTCTTCCTAACCTCACATTTTCCCTCTATCATGTCAACAGGTACATCAATTATATCTTCACTATAGTATACCTAAGTCAAGCAAACAAAGGTTAACAGGAACAAATGTCAAAATACAAATCAATAATGATATGAATTAAGATATGTGCAACAAAAGGAAATTGAAAAGGAAGAATACCTCTCTGATGTCTGATGCATAAGCTTTATCTGATGAAATGTCATCTGGCCTGTAAAATCTTCTAGCACTGACTTTTGTTGATGCTGGATTGGGTTTTTTGGATCCAGTTGCTTCATGTATAGCCAGTAGATGGCAAACTGCATAAGGCTTTAGGCCTACATTTCTGCCGGACTTGAAGGTTGCACGATCCTCATATTGAGAGAAAAAATCAGGCCTAACATATAAAAAGTCATTGATGTTATATGTAACCTTTCCATAAATGAAGCTGGTCTTGGATAGTACTTTCAATTCATCACAATCTCTCTCTCTGTTATCACAAGAGCTACAAACACCAGTACCAAGCCCTAATTTATCATGAGGCAGGGAGAAGAAGGCGCCCTTCTCTGGCCAGTATAAGCTCTTGCAGAAGTATTCCATTGGTAGGCCCTTGTTTTTTCTTTCTTCTGCTTTGACCCGCTCAACTTTATCTGCTTCCGAATTATGTTTTCTATACTTGTGACCCCAAGGCATTGAATGGATATTGACAGTAACCAATTCTTTGATGTCCTCTAATTCAAATTCTAAACAATCATTAGTTAAGAAAACCTCCCTCTCGTTTGCAGCATTGCCAAGAACTGTCTGTGAACCATGTTGAATCAACCTTCCATGAGCCATCTTTGCACCATCTAGTTTCTGAAACATGTACTCAACCAAATACAAAATTGCTTCTCCTGACTCATCTTCTAGTGCTACTGCTTTACCAACAGCTATTATGAGGTCTCGAACATGAGCACATTTGTATAAAGCTTCTCCAGACGATGTTTTCCCAAATATTTCACCTTCCCATTTAATTTCTTTACTAGCTTGTGGCACCAACTTCCTAGAACGTGTTGAAGGCGGAGTCTTTGAAATATTCTCTGTTTCAGTCTGTTCCTCCTCTTCAGCATCCTCATCTTCATTATCTTGTTCATCATCAATTTCTTTTGTTTCATTCCCATCTCCCTCCTTGGAATCCTCAGGGAAGTGGTGTGCATAGTAATCACTCCATATCTTATTGATCAACCTGGTTGTCGTTGCACGCATCACTTTTCTTCTTGATGCTGGGCCCATTGCTGCGCTTGGGTTTAGATTTTCTCCCCTCATAACTTGAGTTTTTTTCTTCATGACCAACTTAGTGTGCCTCCTCTGTTCCATCTTCAATAAAAGACCAGTAGCAAACGCACTACGGCGAATAGTCTCATCTGGAAAATCAGCGAACTGCTGAAGTATTATCTGTCCGTGTACCACAATATACCTCTCAACTAGTGCAATGTCTGAGGATATAAATGCAGTGTTCCCTTTGTCAAATTCTGCCACTTTCTTGATGACATCGGCAAAAGAAAGCTTTGAAGCACGACTTTGCTCCTTAAGCATGGTAATGATGCTTATAGCAAGCCTTGCTGTTTTCAATATAGGCTCACACCAAGGAGCATATTGTTTCATTGGCTGGCGTAGTTTATACCTGAAATGGCATGTTGAATGTAAGTTTTGATGAGGTGCGGATGGAAAGGAATGAAACTTATTTTCAAAAAAAAAGGTTTAAAAGGATTCTATGACAAAAAGTATACAGTTGGGATTAAAATTGTATAATGGAAATGAGCTGAAAAGGTGACTGGAGTACTTACCAAGCCACATCAGTTCGGATGGTGATACAAATCATTGAGCCACCAAATTCTATAAGCCATTCCTTGATTGGGCTCAAATAAATAGGGACTCCTGCATCCAGTTGATCAGATTTGCTCAAGGAAGAAGAGGATTTTGCAGACTCAGCTGTGGAACAGCAACTGCCATCATCCTCTCTCATGAAACCAGACCCAAAGACAACTATGTCATTTTCTGCTCCTGATTTCATAGGGATCAATTCCAAAGGTATAAGCCTGGAATCTGCATTGTACAGAGCCCAATTATTGAGTATTCTCACTGGCACATCGTCAGAAAATATGTTGTCGTCACTATCAAAAATGTATTCATCCATTTCTTCGCTAGATGGTTTATAGTATGCAGGAAGAGGGTAGTCATTGGCAATCTCAGCTTCACTGATCTTGATGTAAACGTTTTTCTGGGATGGTGTGCCACGTCTACCTCTCTGTTTCTTCTTCATTTTCCACTCTTCCTCTTGTTGCAGTAACATGGCTAATTTCCCGTCATCATCTTCAGTTATCTCTTCAGATTCTGTTTCCTTAATTTTCAGACAACCATTTGAGATATCAGATGTAAGCCTGATTGATTGCACCCTAGATTTGCACCGGTCTCTTAGAGCAAGAAGAACCGGCAAGGTAGCGAACTTTTCATCATCACTGCTTGATGAATCATCCAATCCAACAAGTTGATTGTATACAAACTCTCCGATGGAGATCACCAAATCTTTGCTCATGGCACCACTATTTCCTTTCATGGCATTAACTGAACGTACAACACTAGCAAGTAATTCTTCCAGACCCTGGTCAGGATTTCCGCCAACTGATCTTGCAAGCTTTTGGAAAACGTTAACACACACCTGTGCCTTCTCATAAAAATGGTCAAAGTACGATTTGTAACTGCTTGCTGGTTTCACACATTCATAGTCAGCAAGTTCTGTTGACACCCAGACTACAGCAGTACCTTCATCATAGCCAGAAATTGCCCAGTCTTCAATCCGCCCAAATCCCTCACAGCGTACTCCTTTTTCACGCTCCTTTTCTAGATCATCGTCCATGGGCATGATAAGAGCTGTTATATAAAAGTCATTGATTTCTGACATTTCAAAGGGTTGTAGATTTCCATGTGAATCATGCAAGACAAAATCAATCAACTTCCGACATGGCCGACTTTCCGGTTCAAGTTTTGTCAAAATGACAGCATCTATTTCCTCCTCCTCCATCCGGTTTTTCTTGACCATGACAGCCGAGGTTTTATCAGACAAACGGATGGACTTCTCTTTGAAATTAGAACAAGCTGCTGCTCGCCTTGGTCTCTTGCGGGTAGTGTGTCCATTACCATTATCAACTCCATGATGACCCTCTGTTGGTGCATCCGGTAATCCAGTCTCCAGTTTGTTGTTTTCAATGGATTCCTTCCCCTTCCTTTGTGGTTTTGCTTTGCACCTTTTTGTTCCTAAAAATCCATTGTTCAACATATCAGTCAACTATATAAGAATTAAGGAACAAAAGTAGAATGCATAAAACATTGACAGATATGAAAATGCAAGATACAGCACTCAGGGTAAACACTGTGCACAAACACAAATTCAACAAAAAGGGAAGGTATAGGTAACCGAGTTGATTAAATCAACAGAATAAATATTCACCAAGTAAGTTATTAATTGTTTCTTTTTTCTAGAACATGCAGGAGAGTTGTGTATCTTTGTAATAAGAGATGGAACGATCAAGTACAAGTGTACCCCATACAACATCACACGGCTCACAAATAAAAGCACTACATTAGCCACAGATTTACACGACCAACTCACAAAGTTATTAATTCTCCATATCGGTTAAAGAAAAAATAATCCTATATAAATTGAAAGATGCAGGAACAGACAAAATAGTCAAAACCAGAGATCATTAAGGGCAGAATTTTCTCAACTTCGCCCGATCTGTATCCGTGGTGAAAAATGCAGTCAGAAAATGCACTTCCTTTACCTAACTCAAACCTATAAGAATTGTAATACAACATCAGAGGTGGTGTTCTAAAAATCACAGATGTGGTAAAACCACCATTCCATGCCGTGTCATCATCCACATGTAAAACCATGTAGGCAAAATCACCTCTACATCCTCTTTATGGGATTATTTAGACGGTTTTACATAGTTTAGGGGCAGTGTCCTAAATCCTCACCTAGACGCCTAGGCACCCGGCGGCTGAAACCAAGCAAGGGCAGCAGAGGCGCAGCAGGTGATGGGGGAGGGCAGCAGAGGCACGACAAGGAAGGGGGTAGCAGCAGCAGAGGCGAGACGCCGCGAGGTCGCGACGGGCACCGATGAAGCAATTGGAGGCGAGCACAAGACAAGGAGCGGAGACAGGAGGCGGCCAGGGGGAAAAGGCCCATCTAGACCCAATAACCTTCCAACCCTAGATTTTTATCTCCCCAATCTTCAACCCGATCCAGTCGGCGCTCCGAGACTCCCCTCCCCCCCTGCACCCTGGGCGTCTGCCTGAGCAGGATGCCTAGGCGCCCAGCCGGCACCTAGTCGATCTAGGCGAGCGCATGACCGTTTCAGGCGAGGCAAAGCTCTGGTGCATCCTCCCGCAATTGGCTGGACGCTCTAAGCGGTGACTAGGCATCACCTAGGTGAAGCCTTACGAACCTATTTAGGGGGCAAGATATCTAGTTTCATAAGTCAAAGTCTTAAGTAGACCAACCTCAACAGGTAAGGGGGTGAAGTAGACTTATTCCGAACTAAAAAGCAGGGTTTTGAATCCTCGCCTGGATGCCTAGGCGAGTCTAAGGAGAGAGGGGCACCAAGAGAGAGGGGCACCGGGGCAGGGGACGGCGGAGGGATGGGAGCCAGCGCAAGAGCAGTGGAGGGAGAGGGGGGAGATGGCACAAGAGTAGAGGAGAGAGGGGAGGGCGCCGGTGCGGCGCAAAGCGGATGGCGGAGGCAGGCGCATCCAAAGGTAGGAGGCGGCAGGGTGAAGGGTCCAATCAGGCCCAATAGGGTTATAACTTTAAGTTTCATTAGACCAACTTGATCTAACCGTCTATTTTTTATCTACCTGATCCAGGTGATCGGCACCCTCTTCTTTTGCTCCATTTGGATCCAGGCAATCGGCGCCCTCTTCTTCAACCTACTGCCTCCATCTTACACCTCTCAGTGTGGCACGATGCCCTCCCGTCCCTACCTCCCTCCATCGCGGCGTGCCTCTACCCCGCCGCCGCCCTAGCGTCTGCTGTGTCCGCCTAGACAAGACAATTGGGTACCTAAGCGATGCCTAGCCATCTCAGGCGAGCGCCTAGGTGGCTCCAAGCGAGGCGAGCGGGCCTGGCGTCCGTGCTCCTGCAACCGGACACATAGGCGCCGCCTCAAAAACACTGCTAAAACTATTGAAAAAAAATAATGGGTTCTTTTGCTATTGGATTCTAAAATAAATATGCCTCCAACTATTTTATCAAGCAAAAGCTATAAAACAAAATATTTTTTATGTATACCATAGGAATACTGCACAAAACCTAGTGTTTAATCAACAATACAAGGAAAGTTTAATAAATACTCTAATGAATGATTCGCGTCTTAGTTACCAAATTCACATGTCATGTTTCTCATGATGAATTCATCAACAAGAAAAGGTTATGTGAAATTACGAAGGGAAGAACTGCTAAATAGCTCAGCTGCTAAAGCATCCCACTGAGGAGGCAACCCACCCGGGTTCGAATCCAGGTGCTCACAGTGGAACCTACCTTCATAAAAAAAATAGATACCAAGGAAAATTGACTCCTCATGTTCAAGAGGGGAAAAAGTCAGAAGGAAAATGGTATATGTACTACCATAACAATTTAGTAGCCTATATAGGAAAATCTTATTCAAAATTACACTATCATTGAAAGTGGGCTGAAAGGCATACACTTTTGTTGAGTACTTGAGCAGGCACTCTCATGTGTCACCGATACTCGATAGTTTTTTCCCTCACCGTTATATTATAGGCTGCAGGCTTTTAATCAATTTATGTGGGCCAAGTATGAGAAAGGTTGAGGGTACAAAAGGAGAATTGTTGTAAACTTTAGTGGGGGACTGGGATACCAACATTTTGAACTAGCTAGAACATGACTCTGAAATTCCAGGCCTGCACTTTTGGTAGGAACTTTTTTTTTAGGGGAACTTCATATGAACATTAATCTGCCTATAGATTTGTCCACCTTGTCATTGATGTGACATTGTGTGTGTACTATTTTTGGTCTTGGTTGAGTATGTGGGCAGTGGCAAAGTAGAGGTTTGTGATGGAGTGGAACATAACGTAGAAGACTAAGATTCTAAGGGCATCATGCACAACCCAATAGGATCATGGAGCTTGTCACCAAGTATTTGTGTTGCGACAGCAGGAAGTACATGCTACAAATAATTTGGTCGAAATTAGAGAAGATCTGAGAAAGTAAGTATTCCAAGGCAGAACAGAGCGAAACTTTGCCATGGCTTGATATGGAAACCGGTGTTGCTAAAGAAGCATATGCTTGCCTTTGCCTCAAAGTTGCCACTCGCGCACCGCATTCGAATCAGAAACAATATATATATATATATATATATATATATATATATATATATATATATATATATATATATAT
Source organism: Tuctoria greenei (assembly GCA_036927565.1). Taxonomy (NCBI): domain Eukaryota; kingdom Viridiplantae; phylum Streptophyta; class Magnoliopsida; order Poales; family Poaceae; genus Tuctoria; species Tuctoria greenei. The sequence continues at coordinate 146,738,039 of JAYESD010000011.1, forward strand.
ATATATATATATATGATTAGCCAGTAGGAAAATGTTCATATTTTGAGTGAGAATAATTCATTAGATGGAGAATTGAACATGGCATGGATCTATATTGAGCATTTCTTAACAAGTAAAACAAAGTACTATTGTAAAAGTTGAACCACCATGCTAAAGACCAGATAACCCATCTGCTATTCTGTGGCTAGTACTTCCTGTTCCAGCACCACCAATAATTGATCTTCCTCGCATTTGCCGCCATCACCATCTGAAGCTTGTAAAAGCCATCCTTCCAAATCTATGGTGACCATGGTTGCTACATCTAGCTGACTTAGAGAAAGCAAGCAACCTGTGGAGATTTTAAGTGGCAAAGCAGCAAATGACATCAAAACAACTACATTGACAACCCATTGAACATTGCCAGTGTCACAACCGTGCAGAACTAAGGGTGACAAAGGGTAACTTTGTCATAGGAGGTCAAGTGAGCCGACCCTAACCTTTCCTTTTTTTTTATTTGTGAAGCCCTTTTCATCATGCACACCAAAATATGAACCATTGTTCATCAACCAAGATTGAAACATCATCACCAGGTTACATGTTACAAGCAAACACAAAACAAGAATGCGGAAACAGTTCAATGAATCACCATCAAAAAGTCAAAATTGGACCTTCAGTACATAATAATTTCCTAAAGCCCCCATCTTAGCATAAAAATGCAGAACCAGATTGACAATTGACATCAAATAGTGACAAAATATTTAAGCATGCAGTAAAGGGAAACAGTAATTGATTGACATTGGAGTCAGTCAAAACAAGTAAACTAGTTAAGAATCAGACCTGTGGTGACAGGAGATCGTGGAGTTTTCACCATGTCTCCCTGCAAATTTTAGTAGTCAGTCATCATCCATTTGAAGAGCTTGCAGATTAAAAAAATAAAAGGGTAAGCTCCTGCAAGCATTGACTTTAAGGAAATATGAGAAATGGTCAAATACACGGAACAAGTTATTGAAACAAAGGTATGGGTACATATTTCTATATTGCTTCAAAACATATATGGAGTCGAATGAGTCAACCATGCATGATCAGTTCAATGGATTGGAATACTTTTTTCAGCATGGGGTAGAAGGATGGACATAGCACAATGGTATTGTGTCGCCACTTGTGTTCTGGGGTCTTGGATTCAAACCAGACTCAACAGAAACAGGGGAGAAGCTGCCTAAAAAACACCCTTCCTCAGACCCGACGATGTGTGGGGACACTGGGTGCACCCCATTTTCAGCATGGGAAAAAATATCCAATTATGTTTAAATGGTAAACACTAAACTATTAAAATCAAGTAATCAACATAGAGTGAAGTTACAACTTACAAGGCAACAGCACAAAGAAAATATTAGAATACTTCCACTAGTGGAAGCACCAACAAATCAAACACATAGGGCTGCCATTCTGTATGTTATGCTCTGAACTAAGTGTACTAATACACCTATTACTTCAAGTAGACTAGAACAGATGGCAGAATAAAAAATATAAGGAATGTTGTAAAGTCAATTTTTTTCTCAGGATACATAGAAAAGTATCACATGCAAATTCAATAAGAGATTAAAAGTTGAAACTTTATCACAAAGAAGTCAAAGAAACTGGAACGTGGCTTATCTTCTGCAACCTAATTGTTTTAAACTCCAAGAATAATCAAGAACATACAGACATTATGTATGAAACGCATAAATAGAAAACAGTATGGTGGTGCTAACTACGTTATTAAGATTGGTTTATTCCCAGGATCCAGATGATACATAATGAAGGTAGGGTTTCACTGGTGTATATGGACTTCATAAATCCCAAGCCTAAGACAATGAATTACTACCTCCTTCCCAAAAAGCTTGTCGCTTTGTAGTTCATTTTTGAACTACAAAGCGACAAGCTTTTTTGGACGGAGAGAGTACAAGAAGCAAAATAAAATTAATATAATCACAGGAATGGACACGTACAGATACATGAGATAATAGTTTCAGATCTTTGGATATGGTAGAAGTAATCAGCAGCCAGCAGTCGGCAGCACAATTAACCACATGTATAAGCACAACCTAATCTGCTATCTCTACACATTGCAACATAACCCCACTGAAATAGCCAATGATCTTAAACAGAAAGAGGTTGCATTGCAAAGCTACTGAGTAGACTGAAGAACAAAATCACCAGCTGGGGCAGATAGCTGAAGGGTACCCCAGAACCAGAAGGTATTGGGGCAGCGGACGGTCGATGGGGAAGGACAGAGATCTTGCGCACAGATCTGCTGCTCCTGCATCACAGCAACATTTACAGAATCTCAGCAGCAATACACCAGTAAATGCGGAAAAATATCTAGTTAACTAACCACTAGAAGTTGACTTGATTTGGTTAAAGCGATGTGGCACTATTACTGAGGAAGACAGGATGGGCAATAACTTAAATAAATCAGAACCCAAATCAACCCCCTGCCCCCACCCGCCGACCCATGAAAACCTCCACCCAACCGGACGGGAATCATCTGACGTGTGTCGTGGTCACTGATACATGGGTCCGATCCCACACATCAGCCGTCACGGTACACATGAAGAGCATATATCAAAGGACTACACGAATAGACAACCTTGGTGGCGGACTCCGCGATGAGACCATCCGCAATGGTGTACTGTAAAGAGTAGTAGACTGTAGATATACTAGACATGCAGAGTGAACATAATGAAAGTATAAAGGAAGCATAAGGATAGAGTATGGTTAGAGGACACGAGTGCGGATAGCCTGAGAGTGGGTGGTGGGTGGTGTGCAGCGCAGCAATAAAACTGAATAAAAAAATGGCCGAAGTGGGGCAGGCAAAACTCCCTAGGCACTAACCCCGGCTTTAAGGTACAGGGAAAAGTGGGGAAACCGGAGCAATCGATGAGATTCCTCTCGCTAATCCAGCCCCAGATCTCGTAGTCCCAAAATGTCCAGTAAAACGGAGCACCCCGAACGAAATCTGTCCTAAATCACTTGAACCAAACCCCCAACACGAAGCGAAGCAACGCTCCTCCATCCGCAGTAACGGAGCTGACGTAGCAATACCTCTCGAATTCAATCCCCTCCAAAGTCGCTCGATCACAAGAATACAAGCAAAGCAGCGCGGGACCGCGGGGCAAGATCCATGGACGACTACACCTAAACCGCCTCCTGAACTCGACCCCCCATCCCCGACACGGAACCCAGGGGTCGGCGACGGCAGGGACGGCCGACGAGACCACGCGAATCATTTCCCCCCGAACGGCTACCGACGTAACCGCAAGCATACCGAGAAAGGGGGGGCGAACTTACCGACGCGGCCGCGGCGACGGCGAGGCGGTAGGCGCGTGCGCGGCAGGCGGGTGCGGCGGCGGAGCAACGCGACAAGCGGGCGGGCGGACGGGGGAATGGTTTGGAAGAGAGTGGCTTATAGCGGAGAGAGCACGCGCTCCCCGCTTTGCGTTGGGGGTTTCAGTTTCGGCCGCGGCGGCGAGCACGGGGAGATCCGGGGAAGGCTTTTGGCGGGAGACGCGACCGGCGGCACCCCAAAAACCAAAATTTCCCCGTTCCCACGGGCGCGTTGCTTCGCCGAAATGGCCGGCCCCAGAGTCCAGGGGTGGCTGGTTTATGGGAACAAATTAATTGATTCTATACAGCTTTTCATACTGTCAGTTCATAAAGATTTGTAGGTGTGAATTAGTAGGCTAGGTGTGAATTAGTAAGCAGTTCCCGTTTACCAGACCTCGAATTCTGAATGGTGGTGTAATCTTGGACGATTCTGATTTTATTGATTATGTTGTGGTCAACTGATCTTTCCATTTCGGTTGTTAAGCGTTGGATGATGGGATATGATGATTTTGAAAGCTTTCTTTCCTCTTTCGTCATTCTCGTATGTGCTTATTGTTATTGGAGTATTTTACTTAATGTTGTTAGAACGTCATGGTCGGTACCGTCTATTTAATGGTATAGGTAGTTTTGTAGTTTACGCATGGTCGTATTTGGTTGTCATAGTCGTTATATCGGCTACCTTAGTTATTCTATCGTGTATTAATTAAATACACGGCCAGAACTTCTCTTACGATTTTCTTGAAGTAGCCACAAAAATCATATCTTCCGCGCACTTTCTAGACATAACTGACTTGGGTTTATCAATGATGAAGATAGAGAGAAATTAATTGGTGAGTCCTTTTACTCCAAAAAAATATTGAAAAGGTTATCTCATTTATTTTAGATATCAAGAATTTTGTTCCTGCTATTATTGAGTTCAATTTTAAATATTCTAAAATTATTTTTCAGTGATAATGTCCCTCATCGATACACGGTTATTATGTTTTTATCTTCTGGTTCAAACTTGTTTGTTTAGAATCAATTTTATTCAAAGTTCAAAAGTCTTAGATCAAAACAAGGATTCGATTCTTGTCTCTTGGAGCATTCTGTTTTGTTGCCGATTTTGTTCTCTTGGACGAGAGCCATACGAGACCCACATTCCTACATATTTCACGGACCCATCACGATGAGTTACCAGTGATAGAGATAGAGCAATAATAACTTCTCACCAACTATTTAGGAAAAGCTAGTGAATTCCACATCTTTGTAGGCTTTTTGTTTGTATCGTGATAGGGCTTAGGTTGGTTAAAAACGTTGAACCCTACATTACTTTGATGTTTTGTTTCCAATATTGCCCTTCCCATTGAAGATCCCTAGATTATATATGTGTATAGTTGCTTGTTGATAATATGACGTGGGCATTTACGGGCATATAGTTATGCAAGTGTCGCATAATTGTAGACTTGTCATTATTTTCAGTCGTAAATGTTTAAACATAAAAGTTATGATGGATCTCTATTTTTTGGTTTATTATTTTATCTTTCTGGTGATTCCACTTAGATATAGCTTAGTAGCTATGAATCATCAACGATTGGATTCTGTTTATCTCTACCCTTGCCTTTTTCGTGATACTTACTAAGCCCTCCCCTTGATATATTTGTTGTATTGTAAATATTGAGCAACTTCACAGCACCTTATAATATAACTTTTTCCAATTCGGATCCCAAATCAAATTATCCGTTTGCCAAAATGGCCCTAGGAGGTGGGTGATTTATGAAAACAAATTATTTGAGACCATACAACTTTTCTTACTGCCAGTTCATATTGTTTTGTGAGTGTGAATTAGAAGATAGTTCTAGTTTTACCGAATCTCAACATCTAAATAGCTTTAGATCAATTTTTTTTTTTGAATCTTGGATGATTATGATTTCGTTGCCTATGTCGTGGTCATTTGGTCACTTGTTTTTCTTGAGATAGCCACAAAAATCATATATTTTGCGTAGGTTCTAGACCCAATTGGCTTGGGTTCATCAATGATGGAGATAAAAAAAAATAATTAGTGATCCATTTAACTGCAAAAAGATAATAAAGATTATCTCATTTATTTCAGTTATCTATAATTTTGTTCCTGCTATGATTGAGTTCAGTTGTCAAATATTTTTTAATCATTTCTCCAGTGATGTCCCTCTTGGATACTTAAATCTTATGTCCTTTATCTTCTGGTTCAAACTTGACTGTTCGGAATCAATTTCGTTCAATGTAAAAAAATCTTAATGTTAAAGCAAAGATTCGTTTTTCATCTTATTTTTTGTTTTGTTGCCTATTTTGTTCTCTTGGATGAGAGGAATACATGATCCATGTTCCTACATATTTTCTACGCCCATCGTGATGGGTTATCAATGATAGAGAGGCAGTGAAATTAACTCTTCAACGAGTTTTCTAGGGAAAATAGTGAATCCTTCATTTTTTGGACTTTTTATTTATATTGTTATAGAGCCTAGCTTGGTAAAAAAATGATTGACCCCACATAGCTTTAAAATTTTGTCTCTAACATCGCCCTACGTACCCATTGAAAGCTCTAGGTTCTATATGCGTCTACTTGCTCGTTGATAATATGACATAGGCATCTATCACATATTTTTAATAGTAAATGTTTCAACATAAAAGTTATGGTGCATCTCTATTCTTTTTACTAGTAAATATTTTTACAATGCAGCCTTTTTCCAATTTTGATCCTCCCAATTCAAGTGTTTTATTTATCACATACAATCAAATGTGTACAACCACTCCTCACGAGTTATTGGATGGACACAATTGTAATGATTCTACATCAATACTCCTGATATGATAATTAGTGAATTGTACACTTGCTTTCATTGTTTTTAGCAACAACACTCATGATATGATTATTAATGAAATAATTATTCAGAACCAATGACCTACCACGCTTCAAATGTCCAAGAAAGTAAATGATGGTCTCACTACTACAAAATGCTTCATCACAGACGGTTCTAAACATATTATCGCATACGGTTTTAAAAACCGCCTGTAACGAAGAGCCTGTGAAAATGATCGATTAACACAGGCGGTGGCATAATCCGCCTGTAAAACTACATTTTCACAGGCGGTTTTTAATAAAAAACCGCCTATGAAAATGCATTTTCACAGGTGGTCGGTAATAAAAAACCGCCTGTGAAAATGCATTTTCACAGGCGGTCGGTAATAAAAAAACCGCCTTTAAAAATGTATTTTCACAGGCGGTTTTTAATTAAAAACCGTCTGTGAAAATGGCTACTAAAACAAAAAAAAATCACATGCGCCGCCGGGAGTCAGAAGAGGCCGCGCCGCTTGGAGGCCGCCGCATTGCCGGGAGCCGGAAGAGCGCCGCCAAGTGTCGAAGGAGGTCGCACCGCCGAGAGCCGGAGGAGCCGTGCCGCCTGAAGCCCGACGAGGCCGTGCCGCTTGGAGCCGGAGGAGCTGCGCCGTCGAGAGACCGAGGTAGACCGCGCCACCGGGTGCCCGAGGTAGACCGCGCCGGATCTGTGCCCGCGCTCACGCCAGCAGGGCGCGCGCTCGCCGGGAGGCACGCCGGAGTCGCGCTGCCGGGAGCCCGAGGTAGACTGTGCCAGATCCGCGTTCGTGCTCGCGTCGGCAGGGCTTGCGCTCGTCGTGAGGCCGCGTAGGAGCCGCCGAGGTCCGGAGCAACCGAAGTCACGCCTTGAGAGAGGTCGCCGGCAGCCGCGCCGCCGGGAGCCCGAGGTAGATTGTGCCAGATCCGCGCCCGTGCTCGCGTCGGCAGGGCTCGCACTCGTCGGGAGACCGCGCCGGAGCCGTCGAGATCTGGAGCAACTGAAGTCGCGCCTTAGTCGCGCCTTGAGAGAGGCCGCCGGCAGCCGCACCTTGGGAGATGCCACCAGAAGCCGTACCTTGGGAGGCTGACGGAGGATCACAGACTGAACCGTGGTTGCTGCTGTTATAGACACATCTATCGTGCTGCTTCTAAACTGAGTCGTTGGATCGATAAGCAGCGGACTGCGGAGATACGAAGTCCAAGAGTGATCCGTGGAATGAAGCAGCGGACCAATGAGGAGTCATCATTATCACAGGCGGTTTTTATATTACAGAACGTCTGTGAAAATCATTATATTTTCATAGGCGGTTGTTTGTTACGGACCGCCTGTGAAAATCATTATATTTTTACAGGCGGTTGTTTGTTACAAACCGCCTGTAAAAATCAATTATCACAGACTGTTATTAACTCATTGGACATCACAGACGACACTTTTAATAGATCGTCTGTAAAAAAATATAGAAGCGTCTGTAAAAATATTTTTTGTAGTAGTGTCTATTGAAGTTAAACCGTAAGTTCATGAATGTTGAGGAATTCTTATGTATTGGAATATAGTAAATAAACACATCTTAAACCAATAGGTATATGTTCGAAAGCAAGTCATCCTCAGGTATGGTCACATCCCTTGCACTCGCAAAAGCATACTGGTATGGTCTCCCTCCTACGAAGCCAACGTGATGCAGGACGGCATGATGACCACGCTTAGCACAACGTCGGAGTAAAAGATTAGGTTTGGACCTCACTTCCCAACAGTCATGGATGCCCCTTGAGGACCTTTGGCACAGTCGTGACTGATGGGCCCGTCACATGTAGTGTTCCTGCACCTTTGTATGGAAAACGAGGCACTGAGAAGTAAAATGGATGATATCGGGCATGTTTGGATGTTGAACCAAAGTACTCCCTCTCGTCTCAAATAAATGTCGTTTTGACAGATTCACTTAGCTCATGTTAGTTCATTTTTCATGTCCGAAGTGACAATTAAAAAGGATCGGAGGTAGTATTGTAAATTATGATTTTAGAATTCAACATCAAACACTACCATGCCTTTTTTTTAAAAAAAAAAAGAAGAGGGGAATTTCCAAAACTCAAAAAGAGCACAATTTTGCAAAAATGTGGTTTTCTTAAAGTATAGTATTCGTTCTACCCAAAACTTCCCAGTTCCCTAAAACTAAAGTTCTTTATATGAATCCATAGTACTCCCTCCGTCCCGTAATAAATGCCGTTTCCGATAGCGTCGAGAAAATTAAGGAAAGGGTGATTTTACCATTTTGCCCTCCTACAATACAATCCTCTCAGTCTCTCGATCTCTCCGCACACGCGCTGCTGTCCCGGTTCTCCACACACGCGCCGCCGCCATCCGCGCCGTCCCCAATCTGTTGTCGTCTGCAACTGCGCTGCTGTCCGCCGTTCGCGATGACTTCATCGTCCTCAATCTGGGCGACCACCGTCGGCACGGCGGGCCTTTTTCAATCCCCGTCGTGCGTGACCTCTCCACCGTGTTCCGGGCCTTGCCGTCCAAGAAGCGGATCTGGGTGGGTTGATATGAGATTCAATTGTCCGCAAAGCATGAGGCTCCGTCCGTCCGTTTAGCGAAGGAGGGGGCGGAGGAGGATTGTCGTCGGGGGAGAGAGGAGAGACAGGCAGCGACACTTTAGCAAAGGAGACGGAGACAATGTTTTCTTCGTGGGGGCAAACATGGAAACATTATTTTTAGTTGACTATATTGACGAGTAATAAAACACTTTTTATTTTGACTTAGGGTGACAAATGATTAGGGATGGAGGGAGTATGTTATCAGGGTCTTATAAAAAAAAAACTCTTAACGTTGGAAAAAGAGAGAGACAAACAAGACCGTTCCATCGAGTAAAAGACGGGCAAGGCCTCTGCTCAGACTTGGGCCCCTCATTTCAGGGCAAAGAATAGTATGGGCCCACTGTTTGACCCTGGGCCTGCATGAATGATTCTGTAGCTCGTGTGGTTCTGCAGTTCGATGGGCCGGACCCCTGACAGATAGGCTAGCGAGTACAGAAGATTGGGTCTGCAAATAATCAGGCTCTATTATATTTTACTTTTTCTATTTTATTTTTGTCCCAAAAGAATAAGCAGGAACGAATGGAAACCACACATCGTCTTCCCCAACGACGACTCGCCTCTCTTCAGGTCCAGCTCGCGCGCGTTTCCGATTCTGTTGTTGCATGTTTCCATCCTTGTTGTATGCTGTAATATCGGAATTTTTTCCCATTTTAGCATCATTTTATAACAAATTTACAATATTAGCTATCCATTTTTTTTCAAAGTAATATCCTTATCGTTTACCTGGTGGACGACTTGTCACATGGCAGCATGTGGCGTCTCAAAATTCTGATTTTTGTTCATATTTGTGCGCCTATTTTAAAATATCTAGAGACATATTTTGGAAATATTTATATTGAGAAAAATGTAGTACTCAATGTGTACTACAATTTTATTAAATAACATTATTTCAAAAATATGTCTCTAGGTATTTTAAAATAGGTGTCCAAAAGTGAACGGAACTAAGAAAATTTGCGCCGCAGAGGCAAATTTGCTTAGTTTAGTCACATTTCGATGGCTCTTTTAAAATACATAGATACATATTTAGGAAATGTTGATACTGGAGTAACTGTAAATAATAATATGTACTACATTTATTTAGTAACAACATTTCCAAAATATATCCCTAAGTATTTTTAAAATAACCGTTCAAAAGTGACTAAACTCAGCAAATTTGCCTCTGCAACCCAGATTTTCTTAGTTCCATTCACTTTTTGACACCTATTTTAAAATACCCAGAAACATATTTTTGAAATGTTGTTATTGAATAAAATGTAGTAAAAATTGTCTTTTACAGTCAACCTATATTAACATTTCCTGAATATGTATATAATTATTTTAAAATAGTCATCCAAAGTGACCAAACTCAACAAATTTGCGTTTGCAGTCCAATTTTGCTGAGTTTTATTCAATTTTGAACGGCTACTTTGAAATATCTAGAGACACATTTTGGAAATATTATTATCAAAGAATATGTAGTACACATTGTTTACTATATTTTCATCAAAAATAACATTTCTAGAATATGTCTCTAAATATTTTAAAATAGGTGCCCAAAAGTGAACAAAAATCAGAAATTTTGAGACGCCACAAGTCGTCCACCAACAGTAAGGAGGCTAGATTGACAAAAAAAAATTTGAATAGCTAATATTGTAAATTTGTTATAAAATGATGTTAGAATGGGAAAAATTTCGTCTATATCGTGCTTGGTTGTTATAGCTTGCTTCAGCGTTTGTTCATGTTCGTGCTAGAAGTTAAAAGCTGCTGGAATCATCGCGATCAGCAGCATGAAGTTGGACTGGAGACAAAACACTACTTACTAGAGCCTATCTAAATTCAGATGTCTGAAATTTAAGAAAATTTTAGGCACCGAATAATTAGTAATTAAATACTCATTAATCACTAATCTTTGTAATTAACTATTAATTTTTAATTTTATAGGTTAATCAATTACAAATTTTGTATTTAATTGTTTTACAATTAACATAACCCTACAATTACAAAATAACAATTAAAAAATTAACAAAAGACAAAAAATAACTTGCCTGCCGCTAGTGTGCGGCCGTCGCTGAAGTCGGCCGCCATTTCAGACGCCTGTTTTATAGAATTCCCGCTACTACTATCCATCGTGCAGCAGGTTGTGACGCGGCTAGCACAGGCTAGTAGTGAGTGTGTTCGATACGATGATGACAACTGATTACCCCGTGCAATAAACAGGGAGGCGTGAGCAGGCAGGAATATAAGCTTGGCAGCAGGCTGGCAGCCGCGAAGGAAGAATCAAGCGGCTGCAAGCTGCAAAGCTACCAATTAACGTGTACACACTCCGTTCTTTCCTGCGGCAAGCTGCTAGACATTGCTAGCTACGATTGGTTGTTAGCTCGCGGTTTCGGTGTTTGTTCATATGCCAAATTAAACAAATTAAACATGCACACACACGACACACGCGCGTGTGTTTGTATATACAAGTATATATAACATGTCTGCCTGCGTAAGGCGGTGACAGCGACGCGGCTGGCTGAAGCGCGGGTCGACCAAACTTTGATGCACTCTCTCTCTTCACCGGTGGCGACGCGACAGCCAGGCACGCCGTGCTGTGCCATCCGTCCGTGTGTTCTCGTCCGTTCATCCAGCTAATATAAGGCATCATCACCTACGTGCCTGGCAAATTGGTGTGCCCCTATTCCATGGGGTCAAGCAAAGCAACTTGATTGGTAGACCGCAACATAACCGACCGCTTTAGCCGTTGCTCACCTTCGTATGTCTGGCCTCAAGTCCTCAACCAGTCGGCGGTCCGGTGTTGCTAGATACTCCTATCTAAAAAAACTTATTATTTTGAATAAAAAATTTAGTTTGAAATGAATTAAAATTCTTGTTTTAAATGATAAATATTTTAGAATGATGATAAATATTTTAGAATGAATGGAGTATACACGAGGTCCTTGAACAAATGCGGTCACAAGCCCGATCATAGTAGATGCCTCGTGTAGTGCCGACATTAGATTTATACGGGCATCTACTTGCATTATATATTATTCTCCCGTTTCATTTCTTTTTTTATTTGATGATGATGAATTCATTTTTTTATTTTCAAAACTGGTACGCTGCGTGCACACGCAAATTAAGCCAGGAAAGGTAGCTCACATATGGCGGAGCACGCCTTTTTAGAGAAAGCGAGGATTAACACAAACCAGTCGAGGTAGCGCACACTTTATCGTCGTTGAGAAAAAACGAAATTATATGGTAAAACGTAGAGAATAACTGTTGTGCAATATACTGTTTTGTGCATGTAATTTTCACATCTCAACCGTTCTCTACCGATCTAAGAGTGACTGCATTTAGGATTCTTTTTGCATATTGTCAACAACACCAAGTGAGGGGATTTAAATGTTAAAAGTGCAACACCCTTGGATTTGTAGGTAACGATTAGGATGTGAAGATTGCATGCTTGCACAAAACAGCAGATTGCACAACAGTACATGTTAGTACATAAATTTTGTTTTACCCTGGTCGCAACAATCTGGCTTCACTAGTGCGACGAACAGTACGCATGGAACACACCACATCTACGCGCATGGTTAATTCAAGTATGCAAAAAAAATCTCTCTCAACATCAAATACTTTCTCCATTCCAAATTACTTGTCACCCTCTAGTTCAAAAATAAACTAGTTAGTAATAAATAATTTAAAATGGAAGGAGTAATTATTAGTACGCAAAAGAAATAGAAAATGAGGCATGGTCTCTTGACATCAAATAATTATTAGTACGCAAAAAAAAAAAGAATATGAGACCCATGCCGGTATGTTGGTAGGCTTGAAACATCTGATCGCATTATCACATCAAGTGTCCACACACCAATTTGACCACTAAACTACAAGCTCATCATTATTAGCAAAACGCCATCACCGCTAAACCAATTTTTTTCGTAACACGAGCTCGGCTTCGCACACGGGAACCATCTGAGCCACTTGTCTGCCGCCGATTGGCCAAACACGTTACGGGCCCACAGACAGGTGGGCCCGGGGAACCACATGGCTGCCTTCGGGTCACTCCGACCCAACCGCCGTCCCTGGTCCGGCAAGGAAGAAGTATGCAACAAAATACTCGCTCCGTCCCCGTAAACTTGTCGCTTTGTAGTTCAAAAATGAATTACGAAGCGACAAGTTCACGAGGACGGAGGGAATACTTGTTACGTTTTTATCGCTTGTTAGTTTATTTTTAAACTAACAAGTGACAAAATTTTAAAGATGTAGAAAGTATATTTCTCTCGACATCAAATAATATTATATTAATATGCAAAAAAATTGAAATATGAGGCCCATGCCGGTATGTTGGTAGGCTCGAAACATCCCATCGCATTATCACATCAAGTGTCCACACACCAATTTGACCACTAAACTACAAGCTCATCATTGTTAGCAAAACGCCACCACCGCAAACCATTTTTTTGTTCGTAACACGAGCTCGGCTTCGCACACGCGGGACCGTCGGCAACACGTGTCTGCCTCCTGTTGGCCAACTGCCCGAAGCTATGGGCCCACAGGCAGGTGGACCCCGCGCACCACATGGGCTGCCCGGCGGGTGACTCCGACGGTCCGACCCAACTGTCCCTGGCCCGGCAACGGCAAGGAATCTGATCTGCCCACGACCCCGTCCAAAACCGCCGGGCCCACCTGTCCCCGGCAGGTGGCCCGCCGCCAGCGCACCTGTTCCCTCCGGGACCCGCTCCGCGGGGGACAAGCGCCGACGGGCCATCGTGAACTGAAAGCCTCCTCGCAACCACCCTATATAATCGCACACGAAGCGCGAGCCACCCGTCTCACCAGCATCACCTCACCCCCACACAGAAATTTCTCCTCATCTCTGAAGAACACCGGCTAAGCGTCCTCCATCTGCTCCATGGAGAAGATCGACGCCGACAACCTCAGCGCGACCGAGCTCCGCCTCGGCTTGCCTGGAACCAGCAGCAGCAGCAGCGACGGCGGCAGCAACCGGCCGTCGAAGAATCCATCGTCGTCGTCCTCCGCTGCCGTAGGGTCCAAGCGCGCGCTTCATCACGACGACACCGAGAGCGAGGCCTCTGGGACCGCCGGAGATGATGACCAGGACACCGCCACGCCACCCAAGTAATAATAACCTCATGACGCCGCCACCCAAGTAATGATTCAGAGTACGTAAGCTAACCGGAGTTAATTATTCGATCTTTCTTCAGGGCGCAAGTGGTCGGGTGGCCGCCGGTGAGGGCGTACAGGAAGAACACCTGCTTCCTCCTCCATGCCGCGGCGGCAGCCAAGAACGCTCAGCAGCAGCTGGGAGGCCTGTACGTGAAGGTGAGCATGGACGGCGCGCCGTACCTCAGGAAGGTCGACCTGAGGATGTACAACGGGTACAGGGAGCTCAGAGAGGCGCTGGACGCCCTCTTCACCAAGTCCTCCTCCGCCGCCGCCGCGGAGGGCGCCGCCGCAAATCACCACCAGTACGCCATCGCGTACGAGGACAAGGACGGCGACCTCATGCTCGTCGGAGACGTGCCCTGGGCGTAAGTATCGTCGGATCGGATCAACACACGTTAGTTTTTATGCAGATATGTGCTCATGTTTATGCGAACAGAGATGTCTGACGACTGTGATTTGTCTACGTGTTTGCAGTATGTTCATCTCTTCCTGCAAGAAGCTGAGGATAATGAAGGGTTCTGAGGCCAGGTGATCGCGTTAAGACAGAAGCTGCAGAGAGGCGAAGACGACACGTGGGAATGGTCGTGAATCATGGCAATGGCATGAGATGCATGGCGTCGAGCAAGGGCCAGGAGAACTACTTAATTGGTCTGGGCTCTCCAGAACTGTACAGAGAGATCGCTGTTTTTCTTCTGCATCAAGATGCGGGAAAAATCTACGAATCGTGTATATAACTCTAGTTAGCCGCCTTCCCCCCCCCCCCCCCCCCCCCCCCCTCCGATCGAGTTGTGTTTTGTATGAGCGAAGGCTGTAAAAAAACAAGAAATGGAAATGAGGAATTTGACTTAAATTTGGTCATTTCTCTCCCCAGATAATGATCCCTTCTCTATTTGTGCTGATGCTCAACTATCACTTAGATTTGATCATTTCTCTCCCCAAATGGTTCCCTTTATATGTGCTTATCCTCAAAATTGTGCCAAAGCAGCATTTTGCCAGATCGGACTTCTGCTTCGTCTGTTACCGTTTACAGAAGTTTTTAGGATTAGTTTGCCGCTTGTCGGATCCTTATTAGCAGCGCTACAACCTTGGCAATTCATAGACCAGATCTGGAGAATCAACATCTATCTGAAGCCAGTATATCTGAATTGACTCCAAGAACAATTTTCAGATCTATTTGCTGAAGATTAATCAGCAGAAGCAAATCATATCCATTAGCAAGGTTCTTGAAACCAAAAAAACGACAAGTGCAGAAGAAATTTAAGGACACAGCAACCTACAGGCGGCCATTGGTTCAAGCTGTAAAGGAGATAAGGATTAAGGAGCCTGCCTGCTGCCAGACGACAAAGCAAAGGCATGAATCAACAGAACTCCTTGGAGAAGAATCCAAACGCACAGAAAGCCACGCACGCTGTCGACGAGGAGCAGCAGTGTGGCATAATATCATATGCAGCGATGGCAGGGGAAGAAGAAACGGACACAGCTGTCACACATACACTCACAGATGATTCATAGAACATGATGGTATGGTTGGTGCACACCTTCCAGGAACCTCCAAAACCACGCTGCCTTAGCCGTGGCGGCCAGCAGCACGGACGAAATGTCGTGAAATAACGACAGCTGAACATCTGCCACTACACCATCTATCAGAGTGCAGCAGCTAAGAACATGTGTTGATCGTCAGTGAGGTACAGTAATACTGATCGAAGCCACGTTATATCTGAAACAAGGAACCGACGGAGATAATGTGTTCAAGCACTGTTTCGGACAGGATATGGTAATTGTGGAGGTGACTTTCCATGTGTACGTACGTAGGGCTTACACAGACAATCTGGCACTAGGCCCAGTTAGGGATGAAAATGGTATGGTACTTTCTCGACCATCCCATGCCGTTTTCGAGATTTTTCGAACCGTTTACCGTTTTGATCGGAAAAATACGGAAATGATACGGTAATCGTAAATTTTAATTTGGAAACGGTACGAAAATGATTTCAGCAGTTTACCAAACCGAATTGTCGGAATACCATATTTAATCGGAAAAATTCCGAATAATTTCCGAGTAATTTCCAAACTGCAATAGTGCTTGCCCCTTTCCGGCCCGTGCGGCCATGACTGGTTGATCCGGCCCACCGGAGCGAAACCCTAGTGCATGAGCGTGAGGTGTCCTGGACTCATACTCCCGTCGGCCGTCACCCGAGCTCGAGCCCCGAAGGCCGACGCCACTCGTGACTCGCTAGTCCCTACGCCTTTTCAAATATCTATTTTCCGTCTTGATGTTTTTTTAATATCGAACAATGTAATGAATTATTGTGTGCTTTCAAAAACTTTGTACTTGGTGTGCTATTTGCTGTTTACCATAAAATAAAATCTGGTTCACTTTGTCCTGAGTATGTTGTAGACTTACAGTGTTGTACGTGCACTCATGTAGCATGAAAATTCACTTTGTCCTGATTGTATTTTTCCTTTTGACATTCGTTCTAATTCTTTGCGTTTCACATATACAATGTTGATGTTGTTGTTGTATAATTGTGTGAAACACAAATCACATGCTGATTTAACACTGGTTCCGATAAAAATTTTGAAACCGTTCCGGTATCGACATATTTCCGTGTAGATTTATCCGTTACCGATATTTCTGAAGTTTTCGATACCGTAATCGTATCCGATAATTCTGTTTCCGACCCTGTTTCCGAAAATTAAATACGAAATGAAAATGATTTAGCATTTTTTCCGTCCGTTGCCGATACTTTTCATCCGTACGCCCAGTCCGTAGATAAACAGAGATCGGAATCAAGGAGGTGCCAAAATACTCTGCACTGCATTTACGTCAGGCTCTTTCAAGCCATGGAAGTACGAGCACGATTATAAGGGAGCAGATCGCAGGCCCAGTGGCAAGAAGAGCAAGCAGGGAGGGACAAGAGCAAGCAGATTTTATTTAAAAGGATGCTCTGACCGGAGCTTTTGCAGCTAAACAAAGTGATGATGCATGCGCACAAACTGAAGCACCAAGTGATGAATATAAAACATGTACCAAATATTTTTATTGATATACATTTTAAAAAATAATTTAATATAAATAACTTACGGAATGACGAATTGGCAAAATGATCCAACTTCGTACGAGTAAAATACGAAATTCGAATTTCGTATGCGCCTCATACGAAATGTCCATTTCGCGTGTGCCACATCAGATGTTGCATGTCACGGTGGAACAAATGTTGGCCATGGTGGAACCAATGGACACATACGAATTCCGTATGTGCCGCGTACAACGTGCACAATACCTCGTCTGTGACACGTTCGACGATAGCGATGGGATCCATCGCTCGAAGAATTTCGTATGAGACACATAGGAAATTCTCAGTGGGCCCCATCGTCCGGAGAATTTTGTATGAGGCACATAAGAAATTCTCAGTGGGCCCCACCACTTGGAGAATTTTGTATGAGGCACATAGAAAATTCGCACGGCCTCGGAAAGCGCTCCACCGCCTCGAGATTCATTTGATAGTGTGACATGCCACGTTAGATTCGTATGTGCCGCATACGAATAAATGGTCTACGTGTTATTTCGTATGAGTCACTTACGAACCTGAGTTACTTTTAAAAAATTTCAAAATTGTAGGTTATTTATATTAAATTATTTTTAAAATGTATATTAGTAAAAAAATTAAACATGTACCTCTCCGTCCCAGAATATAAATATTCTTCATTTTTTTAGTTGATTTCGGTCTTCAAACATCTCATAACTACGCATAATCACAAAAGCCTCCTCTAAACTTGCGAGTTTCTTCCTATATTTCTTCATGTGCGTCTATCTAGAAGATGATTTCCATTAAATAGTTTCGGTAATCAAATACAGCAACCTGTGTTCAAGTGGCAGCTTGCATCCTCGTTCTGCAGCCACGCGTCCCGCCGATGGTATTATGAAAGTAGTAGTGTAGACAATAGAAGTAGACAAATGTTTGAGACAAATGAAAATTTGTTCTTCTCATTAATCAATCTGTTTCTTATATACATGTTCAATGGACAATGGCGTTTGTTCGGGATGGAACCGCCGGTGCCGATGTGCCTGTTTGGGATGCATCCGTTCGGAAGGAACAACTGCAAGCATATACTGTTCACACTTGTAACTGTTTATTCTTAACACTTCCCCTTGGACAGTTGATGCTCATATGTTACACTGTATATAATTAATATGTCTATATGTCTCCTTCAAAAACCCTTTGGGAAAAAATCGAGAGACATACATAATCTTGTGTGCACATTGCCTCGTTAAAAACCTTTCAATGAGAAATTCCTTATAACTCATAAAGGGAAAAAGAGTACAATGTGATGCTTTATTTAGGATACTTCATAGAGGTTCTCCCCCTGAACCTTGCAAGTCTTTAAGTCTTTTCATTCCAATGTCTTTGACACATTTTTCAAATATAGCTAGTGGTAATGACTTTATGAATAAATATGCAAGATTATCACAAGAGTTTGTTTGTACAACACTTATTTCTCCATGTTGTTGTAGTTCATATGGATAAAATAGTTTTGGAGAAATATGTTTCGTATAATTAGTCTTTATGTATCCTATTTGCATCTGAGCAACACAAGCCGCATTATCCTCATAGATAATCGTAGGTGACTTTATTTCACCTATACCACATGAAGTTTCTATGTGGTTAATCACTCTTCTTAACCAGACACATTCTCTTGATGCCTTGTATAGTGCGATAATTTCTGAGTGATTCGTGGACGTAGCTATTAAAGTCTGTTTTAAAGACTTCTATGGGATAGCAGTCCCATTATGTAAAAACACAAATCCAGTTTGTGATCTACCATTATGTGGATCAGATAAATAGCCGGCATCGGTATATCCGACTAAATCAGATTCTTGTTTCCTTTGAAAGAATAAACCAAGATCTATTGTGCCATTTAAATATCTCATTGTAAGGATCGAAATGCCCAAGAGGGGGGTGAATTGGGCTTTCTTTCAATTTTTAAAGCAATTAAGATTAACGACCTCAAGTCCAATTCCCTATGCAATTAAACTATGCAATCAATGTAAATTAAAGTTGCGGAATGAAGATTGCATAAGTGTAAAAAGGGAGAGGGATGCAAACGCTCAAGGGACACGGAGTTTATCCCGTGGTTCGGTAAGATCACAAGGATCTACCTACATCCACGTTGTGGCACCCACCGAAGGGTTTTGCCACTCCCAAGTCACCGAGACAAGGGGGTTCTTCACTATTCTTCTCCGTTCGCCAACCTTGGCAAGGTGGAGCTCAAGCCTTGTACACTTTGGAATCCTCCGGGCTTCCACAATCTTCTTGGCAAGCTCCGGAAGTCGCACACACCAAGGGACACTCCCTTAGGGCTCTCACTACACTAGAGACTCCAATCACCAAGAATGGAGGCACCCAAGCACTATCTCTAGCTAGTTCTAGCCTATCTCTTGGTGTACAAATGATGAGCAAATGATGTGAAAGTGGTAGCTCTATTGCTTGAATGCTCTAGGATGTGTAGAGTATGTCTGGGCTTCAAGTCTTATCGATTTGACAGGTTGAAGGGGTATAAATAGCCAGCCTCCACGAGATAGCCGTTGGAAAAGTAGGCTGACATCACTTCTCTGCGAACACCGGATGATCCGATGTCTCCCCTTCAGTTAACATCGGTCAAAGCCAAATTAGCTGATGTCACTGTGTCAGATATGACCGTTGTTAGACCGATGTTGATCTGTCTTCTCATCGGATGATCCGGTGGCTCTTCTTCCAGAATTTTGCTTGATCTTGAAGCTCACTGGAGTGATCGACCGATGTGTGTAAGTCTGCACATCGGATGATCCGGTGCTTCACTTGGTCCAATGATATTGCAATCTGTGATGATGGACCGATGTCACTGAGCCACTCACATCGGATGATCCGGTGAGTGCATTTGTCTGAGGTCTTCTTCTTCAGTTGAACCAACTCGACCGATGTAGTCAACTCATAGAACGTCGGTTGATCCGGTGTGCTCAATCTTGTTGACTTCGAGTTGTTTTGAGTTGTTCTTTTGGAATTTGAACTTGTGACCTCTTTGACACTTGTTTGAAATATTGTTTTGATTGTCTTCAAGCATTGAGTGATATCAAGTTAGAGCTTTCACTTCTTGTCTTCATGTGATTTGATTTGATTTCATTCGTTGATTTTATATGGGTCTCCAATGTAATTTTGATTTCATTTGATTGAGTGTTATTGAGACCTTGCATTCACAAATTCATTAGTAATATCGAATGGTTGTCATTAATCATCGAAACCGTACCTCATGGGGCCTAGATGCTTTCAATCTCCCCCTTTTTGGTGATTGATGACAACACAATAATTTAAAGCGCAATAATAATGAATTTGATGATAATACTCAAGTATATATGCAATGAATACAACATAGGACACATTAAGCTTGTAAAACGCAAACGAAATTTGTGGTGCGAAAAGCTCAATTGATTAAAAACATAAGCAAATGAGACAAGTGAAAGAGTGCTTAATTAAAATTACAAAAGAGTACTCAAGCATGAATACAAAGGATAAGCACACACACACACTCCCCCTGAGACTACCAAGCATGAATACAAAGGATAAGCACACACACACACTCCCCCTACACTCCCCCTGAGACTACCACTCCCCCTGACTCTTCTACATCTTCTCCCCCTTTGGCATCAAGACACCAAAAAGGGATCAGAACGCCTACAGACCCTGAGAGCTGGGCGCGAGGACGAACTGAGCACCGTCGCAGTCGTCGGAGCTGGAGTCGCCGGTCGTAGGAGCTGCCGGGGCGGCGGGAGCTGGAGGGTCCGCTGCCGGTGCTGGAGGAGAGGAAGCGGGTACTGGAGGTGCCGGTGGAGCTGGAGGAAGTGGATCGCTCACCACGGACGCCGGCGTCTGCTGGAACAAGATCGTCGCCGGCAGTGGTGAGTGAATCGGTGCGCTAGATGCCAGAAGTGGTGACATACTGATTGAAGGGATAGGAGTAGTAGGCACCTGAGCAACACCTGGAGCCAGTCCCAGTCCAGGCTGCTGTGGAGGAAGGGCGATCCCGGTCTGAGTGTAAAGGTTGGTGATCAACCCTAGGATCCCCATCATGGCCTGCTGGGTCTGCTGCTGCTGGTCGAGGGTACGGCGGTGCATCTGATCTACCAGGTTGGTGAACCGGTCCGTATCCTCTCGCCTCTGACGGGCGATCTCCAGCTGGAGCTCCTGCTGCTGCCGCTGCAGCTGTGCCAGGTGAGCAGCCTGCTCTGCCCTGGCCTGCTCAGCAGCGAGCCTGTCCTGGCGCTGCTGCTCGATCATCTGCTGGAGGAGAGATGACAGCTCTGACGGCTGTGACACCTGCGCCTCGGACACAGGAGGTGGTGTCGGTGGCGGAGCAGCTGATCCTCCTGCCTCGGCGTCGTGCTGCCTCGGTGAGGGTGGAGGCGGAGGGAAGTACTCCTCGACACTCTCGTCTGTGTCGCTCTCGGACCAGACGTGCTGCAAGTCCTCCCCCTGAGCCTCAGCCTCAGCAAGCCTCTCGTCCTCCCGCTCTAGGTCGGACCAGTCTTCCTCTGACAGACGGGCCCGGACCTGGCGCTCAACCGGACGACCAAGGCGACGGTCTCCAGGAGCAGAGGCACGATAGTGACTAAAGCGAGTCACACTCTCGTCAGCTAGCCGGGCTTGTGCTGTATGTCCCTCAGGCACCACCATAGAGCAAATGTAACTGATCCAGTGCCCGTAGACCATCTGCCTCATCATGCCAATCCCATCCGTGATTACGTCTTCCATCTCACAGAGGAGTATGTCCACGATATCGAAATCCATCCCGTTCATTATGTAGAACAGGAGGGTCTGCTGCAGACTCGTGAACCCCTCCAAGTAACCTGACCTCGGCAGGAGCGTGCGGCGCAAGGCGAGGTGCACAATGCGCGCAGCTGGGGTCAGGAGAGCTGGAACTCTCGGCTGGTCTGGAGAGAACGAGGGGCCAAACAGAGAGCGGATCTCGTCAAGCTGTGGTGCTACCCCTCCAGTAAGTGGCCTCCTCGGTGGATCTGCCTGCCCATAGACCTTCTCGTGCAAGCAGGTGTCGTGCAGGTCCAACTCAAGAATATGCCCCAAAGTCTGCCTCGAGAGGTGGTAGTGCTGACCATTGAACATGAAGGCAATCGACCTCCTGCCCTCTGAGATGTACAGGGTCGCGTAGAAGACACGGACCCACTCTTCCACATAAGCACTTCTCTCATAAGACAGCAGCTGCACCAAACCTCTGTATCTCTCAAAGAAAGGTCGGACCTCAGTCTGTGCTGCCACTGCAAGCTGCCCCCAGTCCAGGTAGTTGTGCTGAAAAAGCTTGTGCCCCCGACGCCTGTAGGTCTCATAGAGAGACGCCTGGGTGATAGTCCAGAAACGACTATCCACAAGAGTCACTCGGGGCTGTGGGAACCACTCCTCAAGCAACACGTTCCAACGGAGCTTGCGTAGCTGCTTGGCCTTCATCTTCCTGTAGTCCGTCAACCGGACTCCCTCACCGACACGGACGGCCGTGTCCACCTCGTAGATGTCCCTCTGAGCTTCCCTGTCCTTGTGACGGTCGGCGGCCGTCGGTCTTGGACGAGGAACGACCGGGGACTGACCTCCCCGTGTCCGGGCTGAGCGCCGGCGGACAAGCGGCTCGACTGGCTCCTCCTCGATGTCGGAGTTGTCGATCACAGGAGGCTGCCGAGCCTCGCGGATCCTCAGGGATCCCCCTCGGCCACGCTCACGCTCCTCGGCGGCGCGAGCGGCCATAAGGGCCTTCTTCTCCTCCTTGGATAGTTTCTGCTTCTTCGCGGCGGGCTCCGCGACGACCTTGCCCTTGTTCTTCCGGTCGCGAGCCATCGCGATCACGAGATTGCACGGAGTCGACGACGGGGCGTGAAGATCGACGGGCCGGGAAACCCTAGCGAGGTGGCCGGAGAAGACGGCGTCGCTCGGGTGGAGGTGCTTTGATGGAGGGAGGAGCGGTTTGTGCGTGGTGCGGCTGTGGCGGTGGAGAGAGGCGGCAGCGGCGCTTGGGAGCGGTGGAGAGGCGTGGAGACGGCGGCGCGGCGCTTGGAGGTGAGGCGGCGCGGGTGGCGGTGGTGTCTGGCGGGAGTGGCACTGGGCGGTGGTGCTGTGGGCGGCGGCAGCCGGGGACGGCGGCGGCGGCGCCTAGGGCAGCGGCGGCGGTGGCTGCGTGCGAGGGAGAGGCGGCGGCGCGAGGGAGAGGCGGCGGCGCGAAGGAGACGGTGGTCGGCGGCGGGGGTGTCGGGGAGAGAGAAAGTCGGGCCAGCGTGCGGGTTTAAATAGTGGACCCCAAACCCTAGCCGTTATTTTAACATCGGATGGACCGATGTTAGGAGAAAAGAACATCGGTCGAATGCCACAGAAAGGATATTCAATAATTGCTGTTGACACCGGATGGACCGACATCTAGGGTTTTGTTCATCGGACGAATAGCACAGTAAGGGTGTTCAAAAGAGTGATGTAGACACCGGATGATCCGACGTTAGAGGGAGTAAACATCGGTTGAATTGACCACCACTTCGGATGAGTGAACATCGGATGGACCGATGTTTTCCAGGATGAACGCGTCGGATCATTTGAGGTTCTGACTGAATTGGCCCTTGAAGAATGAACACCTATTGGTCCGATGAGGGATTGGCATAGGCATCGGATAATCCGATGACAACAGAACGAAAACATCCCATATATGTCCTTTGACCAAACAAACAATCAAAGAGAAACACATGTCTTAGAACTTTTTGGGTAACCCCTTACCCCTCAAAAAGCTAATATGCCAATAGCTTGGCTAGACCTTAACGCAAATGGAACACCGAGAAAAATGGAGGAACAATATACCAATAAAATGTAAGGCCCATGCTTTGTGAGGTAGAGTATGAAGACTTCTATCTCTTTGAAGCATGATCCTCTAGGCATTAACGTACCTAACATTTTGTTCTTTCCACCTTATATGAGTTGAGATATTGCATTTCAAACAAGTCTCCTTCTCATGAGGTGGGTTCCCCTTTGTGACAATCTACCGTTATGCAATGCCAAACAAATTATAGTGCAAGAGATTAAATGAGTGCAAGTTTATATGGCAGGGATCATGCAAGGCATAAAATAAATCTATCTTGTCAAGTTTGAAGCTACCAAAGGCTTCCTCAGGGAAAACTACTTCTAGCTTGCCCCTATCCTTTGGGAGTTAGACAAGACTTATATGATATGCATCCTTACATGAACATGGCAACTTACATGACGTTAGATGCATCTAGCACATTTAATTCATTTCTAAGTCTAGAAAAGGTTTTCTCATCAAGTGCGGGAAGGGAATGGGGTTTCTAGCAAATCTAACCGCACTTGCATTGTCACAAAGGAGAGGCACACAATCATACAAGCATCCATTTGACATGATATGGGGCCTAGATGCGGAAAGATATAGAAATGGGCCAAATATGGAATGGTAATTTGATTTGACAATTCGATTACCGTCCATATCCGCGTCGAGCTCCCATTCTCAAGTTTCTTCAAGAGGTCCTTGGTAGATTTTCTTTGATGGTGGAGGTCCCCTCTTGAAGTCACCTCGTGGACGGTCACGTGTTCTTGACTTTAGGCACCCAAGCTAGCTTTGGTCCTTGTATATGTGATACAAGTGCTTTTGGGACCCAAAGTTGCTTGGGGAGCTTCCCTTTCATCCCCTTTACGTTCATGCCAATGAATTTTGCCTTCACCTTAGCACCTACTTTGCTCAACAAATAATAGTGATTCTCAAAGGTAGATGTATAGTTAGTCGGCAATTTTGGAGAAGGTCGATTAGGTAGAGGGCACTCCCTTGTATGGTGACCGGTGACCTTGCAAAGTTGGCAATAGGAGCCAACTTCCTTGATGAAGCTTGTTTTGAGCTCCGGTGAGGACACCTTTCCTTTGTTGGGCACCGGGAAGGATCCAAGTCCTCTCTTGTTGAAGCCCTTTGCTTGATGGAAGAGGATTTCTTTATGTTTATCTTCTCCCTTAGATAGTCTTGCTAAGCTTGTGCGGAGACTTTCAATCTCCTCCATCAACTCCTTCTCCCTTGCATTCTCTTTCAAAGGCAAAGACTCATGGAAAGCATTAGTAGCATTTGAAATAATGGGTACCTTGCCATCAATAGTTTCTTTCTCCTTATTTTTTAATTTTAGTTCAATGGCTTCATAAGCGAGATTAAGTGCATGATGCTCTTGAACTAACTCATTGTGCTTATCCGAGAGCGTTTGATGAACTAAGCCAAGCTTATGATTGTCTAGCTCAATTTTAGCCTTATCTTCTTCAATTTGCTTGACATATGTTTTGAGCGTGTCATGCTCTTTAAGTATGCTTTCATACTTGCCAAGCAAATCAAGGTTAGCATTTTCAAGTTTAGCATGAGCTTGTTCTAGCGCCTTGACTTTGTTCTTTTCCCTTTTAATGATGGTGTGATATTCATTAATCAATGAAACTAATTCATCGGGGGAAAGCTCATCATCACTAGAGTCGTCACATACCTCAAAGTTACCTTTCGCCATGAGACACATGGGAGGTGGAGGAAGAGGTGAATCATCTTTGTTGGCAATGGCAAGTCCGGCCAAGCTTTCTTCTTCTTCTTCACTCTCTTCTTCACTTGACTCTTCGTCCGTGATCCATTCATTCCCCTCACACATGAACACCTTTTGAGGTCCTTGTCTCTTCTTTGGAAAGAATTTTGACTTTTTGCCTTTGTCAAATTTCTTCTTTCCAAACGTTCTTGCCTTGGGCTTGACCTCTTCTTCTTCATCCTCTCTATCTTCAAGCTTGTGATACTTGCTCTTGTGGTTCTCCCTTCTCTTGTCCGGTTTTGGACAATCGTAGGAGATGTGGCCTTGTTCACCACAATTATAGCAAGTTTTGCTACTTTCTTTCTTGGGGAGGAAGGCTCTCTTGTTGGGATCAAAAGTGTATCCCTTCTTGGCAATCTTGGAGTTCAAGCGGGAGAATTTTCTCATCATTGATGCAAGCTCATCATCATCATCTTCACTTGATGTTTGCTCTTCTTTGCTTGAACTAGGCTTGATCATTTTCTTCGTTTTCTTGAGAGCCTTGAGAGCGATTGTCCTTGTAGAGGATGAACTTTCCATCATCCCAAGTATACTCATCTCATGAGCGTGTATTTCTCCAATGAGCTCCGAAACTTCAATGTTGTCAAGTGATTCCTTTTGGAGCATGGAGTTGATAATGTTGTACTTGGGCTTGGGAAGGAGCATGAGGATCTTTCGGTTGATAAGTCCCTTGCCAAGAGACGCAATGTCAAGAGCATTAATCTCCTCAATAAGAACATTTAAGCGTGAAAACATTTCATTAACATTTTAATGAGGAAGCATTTTAAATTCATCATATTTTGCTTTAAGCATGTGATATTTAAGTTCTTTAACACGAGAGGAACCCTCATGAATTTCAATTAAGCATGCCCAAATTTCACAAGCCTTTTCTTTACTAGCTATTCTAGCAAATACATCTTGACTAATGCATTCATAAATGGCATTTCTAGCTCTAGCATCCCATTTAATTTGATCACCAATATAAGCATTATCTCCAAAACCCGCATGAGTTGCTTCCCATACTTCGGGGGCAATAGCCTCGAGGTAAGCGCGCATGCGTGCTTTCCAATAGGCAAAATTCTTGCCCTCGAAGATAGGAACTGAACCCCCATTCTTGGCCATTTAAGCTCTCTAGCGGTGAAGCTAGAATGATCCTATGAGCAACCTTGCTCTGATACCAATTGTAGGGATCGAAATGCCCAAGAGGGGGGGGGTGAATTGGGCTTTCTTTCAATTTTTAAAGCAATTAAGATTAACGACCTCAAGCCCAATTCCCTATGCAATTAAACTATGCAATCAATGTAAATTAAAGTTGCGGAATGAAGATTGCATAAGTGTAAAAAGGGAGAGGGATGCAAACGCTCAAGGGACACGGAGTTTATCCCGTGGTTCGGTAAGATCACAAGGATCTACCTACATCCACGTTGTGGCACCCACCGAAGGGTTTTGCCACTCCCAAGTCACCGAGACAAGGGGGTTCTTCACTATTCTTCTCCGTTCGCCAACCTCGGCAAGGTGGAGCTCAAGCCTTGTACACTTTGGAATCCTCCGGGCTTCCACAATCTTCTTGGCAAGCTCCGGAAGTCGCACACACCAAGGGACACTCCCTTAGGGCTCTCACTACACTAGAGACTCCAATCACCAAGAATGGAGGCACCCAAGCACTATCTCTAGCTAGTTCTAGCCTATCTCTTGGTGTACAAATGATGAGCAAATGATGTGAAAGTGGTAGCTCTATTGCTTGAATGCTCTAGGATGTGTAGAGTATGTCTGGGCTTCAAGTCTTATCGATTTGACAGGTTGAAGGGGTATAAATAGCCAGCCTCCACGAGATAGCCGTTGGAAAAGTAGGCTGACATCACTTCTCTGCGAACACCGGATGATCCGATGTCTCCCCTTCAGTTAACATCGGTCAAAGCCAAATTAGCTGATGTCACTGTGTCAGATATGACCGTTGTTAGACCGATGTTGATCTGTCTTCTCATCGGATGATCCGGTGGCTCTTCTTCCAGAATTTTGCTTGATCTTGAAGCTCACTGGAGTGATCGACCGATGTGTGTAAGTCTGCACATCGGATGATCCGGTGCTTCACTTGGTCCAATGATATTGCAATCTGTGATGATGGACCGATGTCACTGAGCCACTCACATCGGATGATCCGGTGAGTGCATTTGTCTGAGGTCTTCTTCTTCAGTTGAACCAACTCGACCGATGTAGTCAACTCATAGAACGTCGGTTGATCCGGTGTGCTCAATCTTGTTGACTTCGAGTTGTTTTGAGTTGTTCTTTTGGAATTTGAACTTGTGACCTCTTTGACACTTGTTTGAAATGTTGTTTTGATTGTCTTCAAGCATTGAGTGATATGAAGTTAGAGCTTTCACTTCTTGTCTTCATGTGATTTGATTTGATTTCATTCGTTGATTTTATATAGGTCTCCAATGTAATTTTGATTTCATTTGATTGAGTGTTATTGAGACCTTGCATTCACAAATTCATTAGTAATATCGAATGGTTGTCATTAATCACCGAAACCGTACCTCATGGGGCCTAGATGCTTTCACTCATGATATTTTTAATACCTTTCTAATGACGCATAGTTGGTGCTGCACTGTGTCTAGCAAGACAATTCAATGCGAATGTAATGTCTGGTCTCGTATTGTTTGCTAGATACATCAATGCACCAATGACACTAAGTTATGAGTATTCTGCTCCCAAATACTTCTTCTTCTTCTTGTTTTGGCCTGAATGGATCTTTATCTTTTTCTAAGACACGAACTATCATTGGAGTCTGTTGGGGGTATGCTTTGTCCATACCGAATCTTTCCAATACTTTCTTGACATAAGCAGACTGATGTAGAAGGATATCCTTCTGTAGATGTTCTATTTGTAGTCCTAAACAGAATTTGGTTTTACCCAAATCTTTCATTTCAAACTCTTTCTTAAGATGATTGCGTGCTTCATCTATATCCCTTTCATGACCAATTATATTTAGGTCATCAACATATACTGATATTATACAAAAACCAATATTTGATTTTCTTATGAACACGCATGGACAATCATCATTATTTGAATATCCTCTTTGTAGGAGGAATTCCTTTAGTCTGTTATACCACATTCTTCCTGATTGTTTTAATCCATACAAGGATTTAATAAGTTTTACACAATACATATTGCGATTTACATTCTTATTCGGTACAGAAATTCCATCAGGAACTTTCATGTATATATCCGAATCTAACGACCCGTATAAATACGCGGCCACGACATCCATCAATTGCATAGATAGATGCTTTTGCATTGCCAAAGATATTAAATATCGGAATGTTATTCCATTCATCACTGGGGAGTAAGTTTCATTAAAATCAACTCTAGTTCTCTGCGTAAAACACTGTGCAACCAGCCTCGCTTTATATCTTACCACCTCATTATTTTCGTTTCTTTTCCGAACGAAAACCCACTTGAACCCTACTGGAAAGGTTCTTGGAGGTGTAGGCATTACTTCGGTAAATACTCTTCTCTTCTTAAGCGATTTAAGCTCAACTTCAATTGCCTCTTTCCATTTGTTCCAGTCTGAGCGTGTCTTACACTCTGCCATGGACTTAGGTTCTGGACCATCTTGGAAATTTTCAGCAATGACAGTTGAGAAGCATAGGTCTGCAATTGTAGTACTACGATTATAAACTTTCCCCGAACTAGTATAATTAATGGAAATCTCTTCTATTCCATTTGACATCTCATGATTTCCCAATACGAGATTGTTGGGATTTTCCGATCTTCTAGTCTCATTTATATTGCGCGCTTGAGAACTAGATTGTGGATCATTCACATTCACTTGAGGTTGTACCCCTTTAGTTTTTCTCACAGTCCTAAGTTTTCTTGGAGCTTTTGTTTTCTCTTTTCTTGGTTGTTTTTCTGAAGCAATATTCTTTCTTTTAGGTTCTACCCTCCCCCTCTTCCGTATAGAAGGAGTCAGAGTGGTTTCCTTTGGTACCTCCACTCGTTCGGGTGCATTTACCGCGGGATTCCAAGATTTTATAACTCCATTATAATCTATGAATGCATCTGGCAAATTATTTACAGCATTCTGCAAATTTATTATTCTCTGAACTTGAAATTCAGTCTCTTGTGTACGTGGATCTCAGGATATGATGGATTTATCATCCCAA
This sequence comes from Tuctoria greenei, assembly GCA_036927565.1. Lineage (NCBI taxonomy): Eukaryota > Viridiplantae > Streptophyta > Magnoliopsida > Poales > Poaceae > Tuctoria > Tuctoria greenei. The sequence continues at coordinate 146,767,731 of JAYESD010000011.1, forward strand.
TTTATTTTCTGGCATTCTGAACTATTCTGAAATTGTCCCCCTAATGCCGGGAAATGATCCTCATTAAATATACAATCAACATACCTTGCTGTGAATAAATCACCAGTCATGGGTTCCAGGTATTTTATGATCAAGAGAGAGTGATATCCCACATAAATACCCATCTTTCTATGAGGACCCATTTGTGTACGCTGCAGTGGTGAAATTGGTGCATATACTGCACACCCAAATTTCCGCAGGTGGGAAATGCTCGGAGCATTACCACGTACTAACTGTAGTGGGGAAACACTATGATATGCAGTTGGTCGCAATTGTATTAAGTCTGCAGCATGTAAAATTGCATGACCCTAACATGTAATTGGTAAATTATAATTATGTAATAATAGTCTTGCAATCAACTTAATTCTCTTAATAAGTGATTCAGTCAAACCATTTGAGTATGTACATATAATATTGAATGTTGCACTTCAATTCCTTGAGCCATACAATAATCATTGAAAGCCTTTGAAATAAACTCTGCAACATTATCTAATCTTACAAATTTCAGTCTATGTTCAGGATAATTTGCTTTTAATCTTATGACTTGAGTCATAAATTTAGCAAATGCATGGTTTTGTGTCGACAAAAGACACACATGTGACCATCTCGTTGATGCATCTATTAATACCATAAAGTACCTTAATGGTCCCGATAAGGGTCTTATAGGTACACAAATATCTCCTTTAATTCTTTCAAGAAACTTAAGTGGTTCAACTTTAATCTTAAGAGGTGATGGTCTCAATATTAGTTTTCCAGTTGCACAAGCTGTGCACATAAAATCTGAAGATTTCAGAAATTTGGCTGAATTTAAATTGTGACCATAAGTATTACCTATAATCTTCCTCATCATTCCAACTCCTGGATGTCCAAGTCTTTCATGCCATGTTTTGAATGCGTCTACATCTTGGAAGACTACCTTGTATGTAATATGTGGTACAGGTTGTATGTATGTATAATACAATCCAAACGGTAAGCATGACATTCTCTCTAGAATATCATAGCTATCACCGTTTTTTTAATAATGTGGAGAAACTCATTATTTTCTTCATAGGTATTTATATGTAACCCATTCATACGGATATCTCTATAACTTAGCAATATACAAGTAGAATCGGGATACAAAAATGCATTCTCGATTGTTACTTGTGTACCCATTGGTAGGACTATAGTAGCACATCCAGAGCCTACTATATTTGTATCATGTCCTGCAATGGTCAAAATATTCCCAGTTCTCTTTGTAAGAGTTTGGAAATATTGTCTCTCTAAGTATAGTGTTCGTTGTGACACTATCCACAAGACACATTTCTTGTTCCATTTGATTGACTTCAAGTATCTTCAATTCTTGAAGCCTATGAACTCTCTGGTTGAACTACGTGTCTGATAACGTATTATGAAAGTAGTAGTATAGACAATAGAAGTAGACAAATGTTTGAGACAAATGAAAACTTGTTCTTCTCATTAATCAATATGTTTCTTATATACATGTTCAATGGACAATGACGTCTGTTTGGGATGGAACCGCCGGTACCGATGTGCCTGTTCGGGATGCATCCGTTGGGAAGGAACAACCTCAAACATCTACTGTTCACACTTGTAACTGTTTATTTTTAACAGATGGAACGAACCAAGCCACGGAGGCGGAGCGCGTGGATTGCGGGTAGAAGAAACGAGTCGCGTGCTGTTGGACCATCGCTTTCCGTCATCGCCAGGGGTTGGTGAGAGAAGAGCAAGCAGGGAGGGACAAGCTGCTGGTGTGCTCAATTATCTGTACAGTTGGCACACTCGCTGCATCCATATTCAACGTGCATGTAAGGAATAGTGCATGGAATAAGTTAACACGGACACTGAATTCCCATGCAGACGCTAGGACTTCACTTCATGCAGACGCTGTCCTAGGAGAACGCAGGAAGAGTCTGAGGCGATCCTGTAGATGGTCAAAATGGGTCAAGTTAAACAGGCCAGCACGAAAGCTCGACCAAATTGATCCGACCTGAGAACGACCCGACACAGAGGAGATCGGATCCAGAGCTCGCCTCGGCCCGTGCATAGACTCAGCCGCCACCTCGCGGTGCTGGCCTGGCATAGCCCGTTTAAGGGCCGCCTTAACGGTCCGACGATTGACCCGTGTAGCCTGTTTGGACTGGCCCGGCATGGGCACTGTCCGTCCCCGGCTGAGTATATAAGGGGTGCCAACTGCCAAACCCTAATTTATCACCCGCTCCCTCACAGTTCGGCCGCTCGGGCTCCCTGATGCCAGACACCGCCTCCCTGTTTGCCGATCGGCCAGCAGCGGACGCCACACCTGCACCGCGTAGAACAGCAGGAGGAATCGTGACATCATTGTTGGAGCTCCGCATCCGCATCGAAGAAGTTTTTCGTGCAATCTGGCGCCGTGCTGTGCCAGAAGTTTGCCGTATGTTAAGTGCCGGGCTGAAGTTTTCCAGACCCGACCCTGGCCCGGTACGCCATTGGCGACCTCTACCCGCAGTCCCAACGTCACGGTCCAAATCAGTCCACGGCAGAGACATCTAGGCTATGGGAACGGCCCGAGCAACCGTCGTTAAGTCATGCCCACGGCCCGAGCAACCGTCGTTAAGTCATGCCCAGCCAACAAACGGCAGATGGCAGCAGAAGCAGATAAGAGTATCCTGGCACGACACACAGAGACCTCCAGGATTTTCACTCCATGGAACTATGGAAGCACAGTACCATTAACAGGCAGAGTATGTACCAATGGTGGTCCAATTACTCTTTCCATCTCAAATTATTTGTTACTTTCTAGTTCAAAATGAAATAGATAGTGACAAGTAATTTAGGATGAACAAAGTAGTACAAAAATTTCCACAAAAGAGTCAGCACTTTCGTAAATCAAATCTAAATGCATTCAAAAAAGGAGTACTGAACACAAGAGTAGTTGTTAGAAAAATAGGAGGTAATTTACTGAACAATTCCGGAAGAACACACGGAAAACAACACCGATCAATACTGATAGACAGACGGGACGAGAAATATTGCGTACTGATTTGAAGCCGCTGTAGATCTGACAGCGAACAGTCGCTGCAGACGTTGGTGACGACGTTGGGCTGCATCGACCGATCTCCTCGGAAGACGACCCGTGGTGAAGAACGCGAGTAGTCGCGCGGATCGCTTCCCAAAAACCTTATTCGCCCTCTCCCGGTGCAGGATTGCAAGGGCGAGCGGTTCCGGAGACCTGCTCTCCCGATCGTCGGTGCACGACGGTACTCGGGATGGAGTAGACTAGAAGGCGGCGCAAGGAACTCGAACGTGAGAAACGATCTGATCGTGGGATGAACTTTCGTACCGCGCACACCCGTATTTATAGAGTCCCACGAAGGCGGTTCGTGTGCGATCCGGAGGATCCGGATCCGAACTAACTCCGCAGTCGTAGATGCGCCCATCTCTAACGACTTGGACTCTGTCTCGGTAGCCCCAAAAATTCGGAGGCCCAAAAGTCCAAAGCCCAATTTATTTTTGTGCAAAAATATAAAATTTGGCTCGGATCGAGGCTCGAATTCACATGAACACACGCGCGCGCGCGTGTGCGGGGCGTGGCGAGGCGTGGCGAGGCGAGTGAGCGAGGAGGAGGAGGAGCGCGCGTGGGCCACCACTCTCTTCCTCTCTTCTCTCTCACTCAAGGAGTAGAAGAGCAACCTCCCTTATATGTAGGAGTTGCTCCACTTCCACTTCCCATGTGGGATTAAACATTTAGCGCCACTCCTTCTTGCCCTAATAGCCCTTTGAGATTTATTGGAAATTAATTCTGAAAATTAGATGGGCCTAGCCCATTTATTCCAACAACCCCACCAGATCTCAAAACCATTAGGAGAGAGGTCATTCTCGTTCCTTGTTTGATATACTAGTGTTTCAGCAGATACTGTTAAGTTGAACTTCTACCTAGATCCTCAAGGTTCATCAGGTCACAACTTGAACAATGGATTACGCTTTGAATTGCAAGTTTTGTGTGAACTGAAATCACCCAAAGACCATTACCAATACTTGACTACAAGTAGTCTACCCCGCGGATAGAGCATATGTGTCGTACTCCCTAGTCTCTTCATGAGCTTTCCAGAGATCACCCAAATCTCACAAACTGCGACGTTAGACAGTCGAAGCTCATATAAGTGTATTTCCTTCAAGATTGCCCTATAGGATGACATCTCTGCTACACATAGCCATCGGAAACACATTAAGGCAAATCGCCAACCTGCCTTACAGTTTGAGACTACAAGCGTGCAACTTCACATTGAGAAGGTATAAAGGAAGTAATCTCCTCGGTGAACCACTAGCTTGTTTTCTCATCTTCTAATTCGCGAGATCTCCAATCACATAGACTGGGTTACTACTATGGTGTCACATCAATGGGTCTCAAACCTATCTCTCTCGATGCACTTTCTATCATATTACGTGATAGACCCTTCGTAAAGGGATCTGCCAGGTTTTTGCCTGTTTGTACGTACGAAACAGTAATAACTCCGGAGTTTCTTATTTTCCTAACAGATTTTAAATGTCTTTTGACGTGTCTTGATGATTTTGCATTATCATTAGAACTGGTCACTTTGGCAACCGCTGTCTGATTGTCACAGTTCATAAGGATTGCCGGCAATGGTTTCTCAACTATAGGCAAATCCATCAAGAGCTCTCACAGCAATTCTGCCTTTGCAGTGGCTGTCTCTAAAGCAGTGAGTTCTGCTTTCATAGTTGACCTCATCAAAATGGTCTGTTTGCAAGACCTCCATGATATAGCGCCACCAGCTAGAGTGAACACATATCCACTCGTGGCATAGAGTTCATCAACATCAGAGATCCCGTTCGAATCACTATAAACCTCAGGCACGGTCGGATGACCAGTATAGTGAATTCTATAACTCATTGTATCTCTCAGGTAACGCATAACCCTTTCAAGTGCATGCCAATGATCTGTACCCAGGTTTGACATGAACCTGCTCAGTTTGCTCACAGCAAACGAGATATCAGGACGGGTTGCACTAGCTAAGTACATGAGTGAACAGATCATCTGAGAATATCTGAGTTGATCTCTTGACTCTTTCTTGTTCTTTCTAAGTATCATGCTAGGATCATAAGGCGTTGGAGAAATCTTGCTATCCATAAAGCCGAACCGCCTCAAGATTTTCTCAACATAGTGAGATTGACTTAAAGTAATTTCACTCTCATCCTTATTCAGCTTAATGTTCAAAATAACATTACCTTCTCCTAGATCTTTCATATCAAAACACTTTGATAGAAAAGACTTAACCTCATAAATTATATTAATGCTCGTACCAAAAATGAGTATATCATCCACATACAAGCATAATATAACGCTATCGCCCCCACCATGGCGATAGTGATAGGAAAAAGGTGAGTCCCAATCTTCCGAAAGGTAATGGATAAGTCGATTGATGGAGATCTCGACGTTGATGATCCGAGGCTCTTGATTAGAACATGAAAAACCCCTGCAATCACTACACCACCGCTCCGTTGGTTATCAACCATGCTGCACACGATTGACCTCGCCAAGAAGGCTAATCCATGCAAGTGCAACTGAGAACACAAGCAAGAACATAGAAGACACGATCTGAAATCGCGAAGTTGGGGTCTCACAAACCGAAGAACGGCGATATTATTGATCTAAGCAAAACTCCATTGTTCATGGCGGCTACTATGGAGTATATATAGGTGGGAGGACGTCCAAGGGGGTGTTAGGGTCGTGACCTAACCCTAATACACGAAAATAATGGACTTAAGCTTGATACAAGGCCCAATGGCCCAATACGGTGGCGCAACACCCTGACAGATTCTGTACTTATTTTGTTTCGATGATTCCCGTCGACTCCGAAGGTATTTTGACATGGGACCGGCGCCATTGGAAAGGTTATCCTCCCCCCTTTCCGTGCATATATAGAACGTCCAAAACGGAGTTCGTATGCGTCCTGGGCGTCCGTTTTAGTGCGTACTGCTCCTGGACTCCGAGTTGGATACGATTTGGAGTTTGGTTCGGTTTCCATCTTCTTTGAACGAATTCTCTGGTCTTCCACGTCCCTAATACTCCCTCCAAGTACTCCTTGAACCTCTCCATGGATCCTAATCACAAATAAATCATTAAGTAGCAATCTATGCTCAAAAATATATAAGGAAATATATAAGAACGAGTTCACCTCTGAAATTAATTATTGTGTATGAACTCTATTGATTGTATCTTGTATGTTCAATGGAGTGTTGTTTGTATCCATAGAAGTGATGTCCTCATCATCCTCCCCTTCTTGAATTGGAGTCGTCCTCGACTCAAGTTCATCTTCTCTAATGTGTTGGTTCAAATGTGCAACGCCATCAAATCTTTTTGTATGCATGAATGGAGGAGGCCAAGGTGGTGGACGACATAGTGCGCCATCTTGATCTTGTCCATCAAATAAGAGTGCACATTCACTTGAGCCAAGATCCCAAACAAATATGCCATATTTATTTGTGCAATGATAATATGCATGATCTCATCATTCTCCCCTTCTTTATGACAAGCCGTCCTCGGCTTGCTCGTATGTCGAGGAAAAAGGATTGCTTTGGCGGTAGAATGAACACTGTCCATATTGCACAACCGCAATGAACAATGCTTCTTTTTTATTTGTTTTCCTTGCTGCAATAAAAAAATGCTAGAAAAACTTGACAATACATTATTAGTGTTAGTGCATTCATTTATTTCACCATGTTGTTGCAGCACAAAAGGAGTTTGCACATATGAACATATGTAAACTTTATGCACCTTAAATTCACCACTATCTTCATAGTTGCCTATAGCATGAAAAATATTTCTACTTAATAAAAGCAATTCAGATTGTGAAAATATTCTCCTCTCTACAATATTTAGATCACAAATAGTGTCAAATTCAATATAACCCAAAGTATTTAGAGAAGACAAAAATTTGAGCTCATCATTTTCAGCAGTAGCGGTGATCAAATTATGAATTTCAGCACAATTAGGTGAATCCAAAACACAATCATCTTGTATATTAACTTGTTTTTGCATAGGTATAATAGAGTTATCAGCACACAACTCTTTCGTAGCGCAACGATCAGCAGGGAAATCAACATGTGACAATGGTGTATAAATAAACGATTCTAATAGTTGCTCCTCGAAAATAGCATGATTGGTGGAAAAATTCAGAACATCTAAAAACTTCTCACCTTCTGTATTTGTAGAATGTTTTGCCTTACCATTTTCAGTAGTGATTTCGAGTGCATTATGAGTTGATCCATCTAAAATTTCACAAGTGTTGTCAAAAGCCTCGTTCTCTTTTGCATCATCTATATTATTTTCTATATTGTCCTGCAAAATGTTAGACACAAAAGGAGGTACAACAAGAAATTTCTCCTCAAATTGCTAAATTTCTTCTTTGCACATAGATACATTAGCAAAAGTTTCTCGCATAAGAATTTTCGTTTCTTTCCATGTTCGAGGTTTTTAATTCATTTAAATTGTTCCACCAAGTTAATGCACAATCTACTAACGCACTTGCAACATTTCTAATCTTTCTCTCACACATATGACATTGTCCAAAAATTTTATCCACCTCTATTTCCCAAGTAATATATTCATCATAACCAAAACCATCATAAGAAGGAAGAGATAGGCGAATGTAATTACTTCTTGTGGAATGTGTTGTAAAGGTGGTCTGAATGTCATGTGAATCCTTGGTTGATGTTTGATTTTTACTGAGCAACTCCATCATCGTCTTCATCATATCCATCATCTCAGCATATAATGCATGATTCTTGCTTTTACCTGACATTGTTAGTAGCAAACAGAAGACAACACAAAAAATATGTTATCCCTATCAACTACAAAGGATAATGGCAAAGTGGAAGTGGAATCACCCACTCTCAAGCGTCTTACCACACTCTTACAAGTGTTCTTATCGACACTGCAGGTGGCAAACGGTGGACGGTATGAAGAAATCAATGAAGTGTGGGATGATTGCAAAGGTGTATCGATTCTGCTCAAGAGTAAGGTGTAGTTTGGATGACACTTTCTATGTAGCAAGGATTAGCAACAATGAAATCAGATAGTAAAGTTGAATAAGTGTCCAAAGTATTTGTCAAAGTTGCTGGCCTAAATGTGTTCCTAGTAGTTCAAGCTAGCAAGACATGAGACAAAACTAGATGACACAAAGAATGCAAGCACTTCTGTTTTTTTTTTGTTTTTTTCCTCTTTTTTGTGCAGCTTTTATTTCTTGTTTTGCACTTGCCTTTTTATTTTTTCTCTTTTTTTTTCAGAATGTGCTGCAAGGGAAGAACACAATGAAAATCAATCCAAGATATCTCGTGTGTCTGTCGCAGATTTTTCTGCTCAATCTTCCAAGGACAAATAGGCATACTTATAGGCTCTAAATTGGAAAACTTAGAACAGAAAGATTGTAGATATATCTCTCCTATTTAATTTCAATATATGAAAGACCTATTTTGGAAAAGAACAATAGGAGATACTGCCCTCGAAATACAGACTGTTCAGAATTTTTAGGTCAATAACAGATTCGGATCTAATGCAATTTCGACATCGATAACTATATTTTCTGGGCAAATGATGAATAAGAAAGTTATAGAAAACTTCTTAAGATTTCCATAAAGTATAAGAACACGAAAATCCGATTTCGTATGAGCTAGATATGATGAAAATACTGAACTGGACAAAGATGAATCTAATCTGGACGTGATGACGTGATTCAAAAGGATGAATCAACACAATGCAAAACTCAAACTAAGACTAAAAACACTTCTAAACCAGAAATATGACTCAACCACGGACACAAACTCAACAAAACCAAACTGAATAACAAAGTTGCAAAGGCTCAATGTGGTTTGGACAAAGTAATGAACAGATCTACTAAACTGCAAGTTTTTTGTGGCTTTTTTGTGGACTCTAGGCATGAAAAACAAAACTAATGTAATGGATAGATGAATTACCTAACGGGCAACCTGGAAATCTGATACCAATTGATAGGAAAAAGTGAGTCCCGATCTTCCGAAAGGTAATGGATAAGTCGATTGATGGAGATCTCGACGTTGATGATCCGAGGCTCTCGATTAGAACACGAAAAACCCATGCAATCACTACACCACCGCTCCGTTGGTTATCAACCGTGCTGCACACGATTGACCTCGCCAAGAAGGCTAATCCATGCAAGTGCAACCGAGAACACAAGCAGGAACATATAAGACATGATCTGAAATCGCGAAGTTGGGGTCTCACAAACCGAAGAACGACGATATTATTGATCTAAGCAAAACCCCATTTTTCATGGAGGCTACTATGGAGTATATATAGGTGGGAGGACGTCCAAGGGGGTGTTAGGGTCGTGACCTAACCCTAATACACGAAAATAATAGACTTAAACTTGATACAAGGCCCAATGGCCTAATACGGTGGCGCAACACCCTGATAGATTCTGTACTTATTTTGTTTCGACGATTCCTGTCGACTCTGAAGGTATTTTGACATGGGACCGGCTCCATTGGAAAGGTTATCCTCTCCCCTTTCCGTGCATATATATAACGTCCAAAACGGAGTTCGTATGCGTCCTGGGCGTCCGTTTTAGTGCGTACTGCTCCTGGACTCCGAGTTGGATACGATTTGGAGTTTGGTTCGGTCTCCCTCCAAGTACTCCTTGAACCTCTCCATGGATCCTAATCACAAATAAATCATTAAGTAGCAATCTATGCTCAAAAACATATAAGGAAATATATAAGAACGAGTTCACCTCTGAAATTAATTGTTGTGTATGAACTCTATTGATTGCATCTTGTATGTTCAATAGAGTGTTGTTTGTATCCATAGAAGTGATGTTCTCATCAGATAGTACACGCACCGATCAGCCTCATTAATGACAAAGCCCGCAGACGTCAAAATACTATCGAACTTCTCATGCTATTGCTTAGGTGCTTGTTTCAGGCCATACAAAGATTTCAACAATTTGCACACCTTTATCTCTTCACCTTTTACTACAAACTCATCAGGTTGTTCTATATAAATCTCCTCTTCCAACTCTCCATTTAGGAAAACTATCTTTACATCCATTTGATGGATGATTAGACCATAAAAGGCAGCCAAAGAAAGTAGTGCACGAATTGTCGTTATTCTGGCGATAAGTGAATAGGTGTCGAAATAGTTTTCACATTCTTTTTGAGTATAACCCTTTGCAACTAGTCTTGCCTTGTACTTTTCAATAGTACCGCCATGCCTGAGCTTCTTCTTGAACACCAACTTGCAGCCTACTGGTTTGCACCCGTATGGCCGTTCAGTTAACTCTCAGGTTCCATTGGAAAGAATTGAGTCCATCTCACTATGAACTGCTTCTTTCCAGTCATCTGCATCAGGTGATGCATATGCCTCTGCTATGGATCTAGGAGTATCATCCACAAGGTACACAATGAAATCATCACCGAAGGATTTTGCAATCCGTGATCTCTTACTCGACTGAGTTATTTCATTGTGTTCCTCCTCTGAGACATTCTCAAACGGTGTATCAAGAAACTCACTAGTTGTGGTGGATTCATGACAAATTTCAGAAGAGATCCTAGCAGTGCTATGCATATCTTTCATAGGAAAAATATTCTAAAAAAATGTTGCACCATGAGATTCCATAATAGTATCAACATGCATATCAGGTACCTCAGATTTGACTAGAAAGACACAATCTACTGTCTTTGGTCCCACCTTGCGTTTCTTGGTAATTGGAACATTGACCTTTGCCAAACATCCCAAGTACGCAAGTATGAAAGTGATGATCTTCTGCCAACCCACTCTTCATAAGAGGTTTTCTCTTTATTCTTGTTTGGAACGCGGTTTAGGATATGACATGAAGTCAATAGAGCCTCCCCTACCATGCCTTAGATAAATCGGACATGTCTAACATGACATTCACCAAGTCACACAGTGTGCGATTTTTCCACTCGGCTACCCCGTTTGATTGGGGTGAATAGGGAGGCGTCCTCTCATGTATAATACCGTGTTCCGCACAAAAATCATTAAATATTTTGGGAAAATACTCACCACCACGATCTGACCTAAGACATTTGATCTTTCTCTCTAATTGAGTTTCTACTTCAGATTTATAGATTTTAAAGTAGTCTAAAGCTTCATCTTTAGTTTGCAACAAGTAAACATAGCAGAATCTAGTAGAGTCGTCTATTAATGTCATAAAATATTTCTTTCCACCTTTTGTCAACACACCATTCATCTCGCATAGATCAGAATGTATGAGTTCTAATAGTGCCATGTTTCTCTCCTCGGCTGCCTTGTGAGGATTTCGAGGTTGCTTTGACTGCACACAACTATGACACTTAGAACCTTTGACAATAATGAATTCCGAAATTAATTTGAGACTAGATAGCCGATTCATTAAACCAAAATTAATGTGACATAAACGAGAATGTCAAACACTTGCATCAGCATTAATATCGCTACAAATATAGTTTACTAACTTATTATTAAACTTCGAAAGAGAAAAGCAGAACAAGCCTCCGCATTCATAGCCTTTACCAATAAATTGTCCATGCTTAGACACAACTATTTTATTGGACTCTAAAACTACTTTAAACCCATCTCTGCATAGAAGGGTACCGTTAACAAGATTCTTGTTCATAGTAGGGACATGTTGCACGTTCTTCAGCTGGACAATCTTTCCCGAAGTGAACTTCAGATCGACCGTGCCAACACCACGAACAGAAGCATGTGACCCATTCCCCATTAGGACGGCGAAATCCCGGATGAACTGGTAAGAAGTAAATATGGACATGTCAGAACATACGTGAACATTAGAACCCATATCAAACCACTAAGATGGTGTTTGAGAAACAGAAAGAACAGTAAAGGAATTACCGTACCCATCTGCATTGCTGGATGTCACGATGTTGACATTCTTTTTCCCTTTGCGATCTGCCCTCTCAGGACAGTTCTTGGAAATATGTCACTGCTCCCCACAGGTGTAGGAGCAGCCATCATTGGCTTTGTTTGACTTCTTCTTCTTGAAAGCAGTAGTTTTGTTTGGCTTGAATTGAGACTTGTTCCCTTTGTTCTTGACATTAGGTTTCTGCACCATATTAGCATTGACTCTAGATTGACCCTCGCCCCCTTTCTCAGTAGCGTCCTTAGCCCGAGCCTTCTCCTCAACATCAAGAGATACTATCAGGTTTTCAACTGATATTTCCTATCTCTTGTGTTTGAGAGCTGTGCGCGAAGTTCCTCCACGATGGAGGTAACTTTGCAATAATACACCCAGCCACAAACTTGTCAGGTAAAGGACACTTAAGGAGATTGAGCTCTCTCGCAAGACATTGTATTTCATGAGCTTGTTCAACTACAGGACGGTTGTTAACCATCTTGTAGTCATGAAAATTCTCCATGATATACAGTTCACCGCCTGCATCGATTGCACCATACTTAGTGTTAATTGTATCCCAGAGCTCTTTACCATCTGTGACTGTTAGATAAACATCACAAAGTTTATTGTCAAGAACAATTAAGATGCATCCTCTCAAGGCAGAATTGACTTCCTCGAACTTTGTCTGTTCTTCAACAGACAAAAGGCCTTGAGGCTTGCCCTCGGTTACCCAGAAGATCTTAAGCGATTGGAGCCAGAGCGTGGCCTTAACTTGCCACCTCTTGAAGTGCACGCCAGATAATTTCTCTGGCCTCAGTGCATCAGCTAAAGTCATCATGTTCAACTCAGGAAATTGCCTAATAAGGTTTTTAGATTGTTATAAAATAGGAGGCAATTTACTGAATAATTTCGGAAGAACACGCGAAAACCGCAGCGATCAATACCGATAGACAGACGGGACGAGAAATATCGCGTACCGATTTGAAGCCGGTTGAACCGCTGTAGATCTGACGGCGAACAATAGCTGCAGACGTTGGTGACGACGTTGGGCCGCAGCGCCCGATCTACTCGGTAGACGACTCGTGGTGAAGAACGCGAGCAGTCGCGCGGAGCGCTTCCCAAAAACCTTATTCGTCCTCTCCCAGTGCAGGATCGCAATGGAGAGCGGTTCCGAAGATCTGCTCTCCCGATCGTCGGTGCACGCCAGTACTCGGGATGGAGTAGACTAGAAGGCTGCGCAAGAAACTCGAACGTGGCAAACGATCTGATCGTGGGATGAACTGCCGTACCGCGCATGCCCATATTTATAGAGTCCCATAAAGACAGTTCGCGTGCGATCCGGAGGATCCGGATCCGAACTAACTCCGCAGTCATAGACGCGTCCGTCTCTAACGACTTGGACTCTCTCTCGGTAGCCCAAAAAATTCGGAGGCCCAAAAGCCCAAAACCCAATTTAATTTTCTGCAAAAATATAAAATCTGACTCGACTCAAGACTCGAATTTACAAACGCGCGCGCGCGTATGCGGGGCGGGCGAGGTGTGGCGTGACGAAGCGAGCGAGGAGGAGGAGGAGCGCGCGTGAGCCACCCCTCTCTTCCTCTCTTCTCTCTCACTCAAGGAGTAGAAAAGCAATCTCCCTTATATATAGAAGTTGCTTCACTTCCACTTCCCATGTGAGACTAAACATTTAACACTACTTCCTCTTGCCCTAATAGAACTTTAAGATTTACTAGAAATTAATTCTGAATATTAGATGAGTCTAACCTATTTATTCCAACAGTAGTGGTTCCAGACAAGGTAGTACTTCAATTTTCAAGTCTGTACCAGATATGAACACCACCTTTGAATTGCGTGCTGTCAGCAACAAGTCAATAAAAGGCAGACTTCGAAAGTCCCAAACGTCCTCGACAGGCCACTACCAAACTCTTGACAGCAGCTTGCAGACGGAAAGGTGATTTCCAGCAGGAGCACGATCCGACTAGCGAGCATATCATCGCACGCTTGATACCGATCGACCAAAAACCTCCATTATAACTCAGGGAAAACAGACAGGATATCACGCCACCATTCGCCTTCAACATGACCATCCATGGAAAACATCCTTTCAAGTTTTGTCAACCATTTGCAGACATACATCAACCTCTTTCCATTAGTCCAAACATCCACTACCAAAAGGGTGACCGACCCTACCACAAAAGTGTATGGCTAGTGCACTACAGACTCAAAAGGAAACAGCATGAGAGCACGCCTGACTCTTTGGTAGATCTACTACCCATACACTTGCACTCATAGGTGCATTGAAAGATATACAAGCATGAGCAGAATATTGCTTGCCATATCCTTCCCATCAAAGCAGCTTTGAACAAAATAAGCAAAGAGAAGGCGACATCATACACTAATGGCAATACTTTGAGAAGAGATAATTATTTTGCGTCCCTTCCTACTTCGCTGTTACCACCATGAAACACTTTCATATACCTTGCACTTTGGATATGCCGATGGCCTAGTAGAATTAGCGGCAAAATGCACGCTAAGATCGATAATTATTATACTACGAAGATGTATTGGATTCAGGCTTAAGTGAGTGGCCCTCCTGTGGGTGTTGCGTGCCATATATTGCCATTGCAAGCGAAATCGGCATCATGCATAGCGCTTTGGATTGGAGAAATTGCATCGCCGACCCGATGTCTTCTTCCATAAGCTTTGCTACCTGCCTCTCCGTGCCATCGGTTGACCATTTCTCCCATATGTGTTGTGTGCTCCCACCATCACTTGCTTCACCCTAGTCATTCAAGCAAGGTTCAGTTTTGAGTCCAAAAGCTATGATACAGCTGCTGGATGAAAGCTTTCAGAAGAAAAATACGTTGAACCTGGACGTGGTTATTATAGATTGAGAAAGAACCATGGCTGCAATACATTACCATTTACCACTATAATGGCGTGCACGCTAGTTTAACATCAACAAATACGTGTCTTCAATATTGTCTGTCGAAGAAAGGCCAGCCTAAAATGAATGCAGGCCTAGCTGCATATGTTCTAATCGGCATTTCCATTACACAGATACAGATGTGGAATGTATAACTACCACTAGTCGACCCATTAGTAAATATTGACAAAGAAAAAAGTTGTCTGTTTCTGAACAAGTAAATGCAATAAAATGCAAACAATCTGTTGCAACTAATCTAAAATGTGAATAAGCAAAAACCAGTCATGTTTCATATAGTTAAGTAGTAAACATGTGCGAATACTTGTCACAACTAACTGAAGCAAGAGCTACTTGGGCAAATCATATTTTTCAGAGTATTATTACCTTATCTGAGAGTGGAATATCAGCAACCAACTGTGCAACTGCACCAGCACCACCCAGTCTACTCATACTCAAAACCTTGGATTGCAGAATAATGGTGCATATTAGATAGTGAACAAAATATATATTATAGACAACACTACAGTGTACAGCTTTTTAAAAAATTACCTTTACTTGAAGCCTGAGAAACTTCACATAATCAAGAATCTCGTCTAGCATAGCTGCCCTATCTGTCTGCAAAGTTCAAAGGCATGCATCAATTTCTTGTCTCACCTTCTTTTTTATTCACTTTATAACCAGTTTATAAGGAATCATGTATTGTACAGACTGATCATATAGCTATTGGGCGCATTGGTGCAACCAAAGGCTGGTTACGCATGTCATTTCAAGCAGCATGACAGCAATAGAACAAACATACATGTGCATTGATAAGTGAATACTCCCTCCATTCTAATTTTGCTGTTGTTGGTTAGTTCAAATTTCAGCTGGCCAGTCGAACGAAAAAAGAACAGAGGAGTAAATAACAATCAACTCCAAAGTGATTCAAGATCCTTAGGCTAAAGAAATCCAAGAACAACCAGACTCTCCTGTCAGGACATCATAGTCCTGGACCACTAGCTGAAAATTCCTAAAGGCAGGCATGTGAAACAAGAAATTCCATGAAGCACATGATGACATTTAGAAGTATGGCACAAATCGTTACCTTGTTCGTGTTGGGGACCAATTCTTGCAAGTCCCTTATCCTTTCTGCGATTCTCTCTCTTCTTAGCTGCGTTAGCACATATGAAGGTTCAATAAAATGCTAAACAAACAAACAATAGAGAAAACAGAATTTTTAACACACATAAAACACGAGAGCAGAGTACTTATATTCTAAATACAATTTACGAGTACGGTGTATTGCTGAAGTCACAGAGGTATCCACCTTCAAACCAAAATCATTAGATACCTCTACGATACTCATATCCGATTCATTACACAAGGTTCTGGTTTGATGTATGTACCATCAAAAGGTGGTGACTTCCAATACAATGCAACATCATTATGATTATTAGTGATCCGTTCATGATGCTTAACCAGCACGCCATATGCCTCCAGTGCAACGGTCACCCAACAGCAAGCTAAGAAAGCAACCTTTTCATTAAAAAACCCATTACTTGCACCACAAAATCCATTAATCTCGCTTAAACCTGGGAGGAACCCAGAACCAAGCTACCCTAATGCTAACATAAAACGGCGCCCAGAATTTCGTGGCCGCCATTCACAACAGCAACTGAAAATTGCACGGCCCTACACATTGAGAAGATGCAAGAACAGCCCAAATTGCAACAGTTTCACAGGCAAAGGTGAAGTTCGATTCAGCTATTACCCTCTCTGCGATACTGTGGGGGTCCGTCGCCTGGCCGCGCCGCGCCCGCACCTTCGGCCGCGGCACCCGCGGCTGCGGCTGAGAGGCCATGGCTCCGTCACCCGGCTTCGGCTGCCCGTGGAACACCTGATTTTTTTCAAGAGAAGCATCCGAATCAGCACCAGAATTCTCGAACAGGAACGGGAAAAAGGAGCCAAGCGTCCAGCTGGGACGCAAGAGACCAGTCTGCTGCGGCTGCTACCTGGTGCGGCGGCGCGGGGCGCAGGTTCGTCTGCTGCATGCCCCCGGCGAACGCCGGCGGGAAGAGCCCGGCGAGCTGGACAGGGTCCCGGTCCTGCAAAAGAGCAGCAACGCCGTCGGTGAGGCGCTAGCTAACCCTCACAAACACACACCCGCGCGCACGCCGCCCGGTTCGGGAGGAAGCTAACCGGCTTGGCGGCTCCGGAGGCCTCGGCGTCGAGGCTGAGAGCGAGGGGGAACGGGTGGTCGCCGCTGGAGCCCGCGTGCCCACCGGAGGGGAAGGCGAATAAGTGGTCGAGGAAGTCGTCCTCGGAGCCGCCGGGCGGCTGCTGGCCCGCCATGGCCGCCGGCGGCGACCGGGGAGGGGCCACCTGTCAGCCGGCGAAGCTTCGGGTGGCTCGCGACAAAAGAGGCTGCTGCTCGGGAAGTGT
Source organism: Tuctoria greenei (assembly GCA_036927565.1). Classification (NCBI taxonomy): domain Eukaryota; kingdom Viridiplantae; phylum Streptophyta; class Magnoliopsida; order Poales; family Poaceae; genus Tuctoria; species Tuctoria greenei. The sequence continues at coordinate 146,785,005 of JAYESD010000011.1, forward strand.
GGCTGGCTCGCAGGAAGGAGAGAGGCCGCGCTTGGCGTCTTCTTTAGTAGTGGAAGAGGAGGCGAGGGGTTATGGGCCTTGGGCCGTGGGCCTCTGTTTGGGCCCATTTTGTTTGGAACTACCATTTCTTGGGCTCAATCATTGTTAATCTTTTGGATGATCAAAATAAGCCATGTGCCATTGGGGAACTGTTTAAGATTCAGCTCAAATCAAAGCATGAAGTGAGCAGAGACAAATCGCAGGCAAGACGGGCCATCCGTTGCTTGCTGTCTTTCACCGGCGTCAGAACGGGCGACATGGTGGCGTGCCGGACGCCGGTGGCTCGGGACCCTCACCGTTCATAAGCAACGGCGGCGGCCTGGTCGGTCGCCGGGAACGTCGGAGGAGAGCGTGGTGTCCGGCGCCACTGCACCAGGCCAGAGCAGAGGATGAGAGGATCCAGTCCAATTCCAACCAGAGAGAGAGAGAGGAGAGCGACGCGGGACGCCGACAAGCCGATCTTCCTTCCCATTCCATGGCGCGGTGCCCGGTGGTTGGTAAGCGGCACCAGGCCCAGGCGTCGCGTCGCATCGCATCAGGTGCAGCGCACCGAATGACGATATTGGTCATGATCCTCACGTGTCACGAACGGACCGCCAGTGATTCGTCCACTGACGTTCATGGCCCACAGGCGCCCGTGCGAGTGTGCGACGCCGCCACCTCGGCCCGCCAACCCCGGTCTCAGCCTCTTCGTATTAAAATACCATCCCCTCACCACCTCACTCCCCTGTCTCCCGTCCCCTCCCGAGCACGGCGTCGATCGAACACCCTGCCGCCTGCGTGCGCGCCGACCGGACAAGACAGCAGAGTCCACACGCACCCATGACGGCATCCGCGCTCAAGGCCGCCGCCTCTATCCCCACCATCCCGGCCGCACCACCCGCCACCGGGCCCGCTTCGTTGTCCGCGGCGGTGCCGATGCAGCGCGCTGCATTGGCGACCGGGCGGGTCTCGTTCCGGGGCGCGGCGACGGGGCCCGTGGTCGCCGTCAGGGCGGCGGCGGCTGCTGCCGCCGTGGCCCAGGATACGCGCAGCATCTCGGGCACCTTTGCGGAACTCAGGGAGCAGGGGAAGGTGAGCGCTTGAACAGCTCCCAGATCAATCGGTTTTCAGCGGCAGCGCGACGCGCGATTCGTTAGTTACTCCACGCGTAGGGGTTGGCTTTGGCTCGGGCACGGCCTGATCCTGATCCTGCAAGGACCTTCCAGTTTTTTCTCGTTTCCTTTCCGGGGAGCGGATTCGGGATGCGTCGGACGATATGGGCTGGCTGATTCATCTAGCTTTCATTTGTGGCAATTGTGCCGTAATAGTTATCCTCGTTTTCCTGAGAAGCGAGATGTGATACTCTAGTTCCTCGATGGGCGATTCACAATTGAATTCTATGCCTGGATTGTTTCGTCTAATATTTCATAAACGACAGGTCGCGCTTGTTCCATTCATCACGGCTGGTGACCCTGACTTGGCCACCACAGCAAAAGCACTGAAGATACTCGATGCCTGTGGTTCAGACGTGATTGAGTTGGGTGTGCCTTACTCTGATCCGTTGGCTGATGGCCCTGTTATTCAGGCGAGGCACATAACACCTGCTGTCGTTGCTTTTGCGTTCTGTTGTACTCGTGTGCTTCAACTCATTAGTTTTTTATTATTTTCTCCCTGCCATTTCAGGCCTCCGCTACTCGTGCACTTGCAAAAGGCACCACATTTGAGGATGTCATCTCCATGGTAAAGGAGGTGGTACCTGAGCTGTCTTGCCCTGTAGCGCTTTTCACATATTATAATCCGATTCTGAAGCGTGGTATCCCAAATTTCATGAATATTGTAAAAGAAGCCGGTGTACATGGTAATATTTCTTTATGCTTAATTACATGATATTTCTTTATACTCAATTACATGATATATTGTGATGCTGTTTCACATTAATGCCACCCTGCTCAAACATATACCTCCTCACTAAGTAATGTAATCATTACATTCTTTGTATTATTAATTTACTTTTCAAATGCAGATCATAATTCAGATAATAACACAGACAAGTCTTTGCATACAAGTTGATTGGCACTCAAAAACTCATTATTCATTCTGACAATTGAGTTACATATGTATCACTGTGTTGCAGGCCTTGTGGTACCTGATATTCCTCTGGAGGAGACACACATTTTGAGGAGCGAAGCATCCAAGAACAACCTGGAGCTGGTAGGCCCTCGCTAATATTTTTAATGTGTACTTTAACCCTGTGTTTTATCCTTACAATTTTTTTTGGCAAATGAGGTCAAGTGTTCCCAGTGAAAGAGAGGCCCCACCAAGATACTCTTGAATCCAAAATTATGTTGTAATTAATGCTTTTGCTACATCTGCAACCAAATGAGAACCTAGATCGAGAGAGCAGACTCCAAATCCTTAGTTCTGGGCTTCCGTTTTCGCTTATTTTCTTTGGCGGTGCAGTACCTGACTTACAAGATAGCAGACATATTTGTTATGTTTAAGCACAGTAAGAGACAACCCTGCTTTATTTATATTTTAATATAGTGACATTATGTACAAGAGGTCAAACAGACCAAAATGTTTGGACTATATCCTGAGCTCTAAAGTCCTGAACTCCTTAACAATTTACATAGTGGCTTATGATTTGTTATGCAGTTCATAGTGCTGATTACACTTGAATAGTAAATATTCATCTTCTGTCTATGTAGTTTAGGTTTTTTTACATTATACCAGCTATTAATAAGATTTATTTTGCATGAGTGTGCAGGTACTACTGACCACGCCGACCACACCTAAAGAAAGAATGGAGAAAATTGCAAAGATTTCGGAAGGATTTATTTATCTTGTAAGTGCCAACAACCTAGAACTCTCTTGCTAATTTCGAAAAACCTGTTCTCATATTATTCATTCTCAAAAAATTTCTATTCTCAATTATCATACGACATTCATCCGATCCCTAGACAATTTAGATACAAAAATAAGAATTGCAGAGTACAAATGATCTATTGCACAGTAGGAGCCGCTCCTACTGTTTTGAGCGTAAAAAAATAATATTGCACATTGAGACATTTAGTCCTTAAAACAGTTTTTTATATCCAATACTATCTCAAGTTGACAGCATACTTGGAAAACATATCGATTCCCTGACATACTTTGTTTGAAAGATTGTTTTTTAGAAGCCCTGCTTGAGGGACCTGTAACTTCCAACTCTTTCCCTGCCTCCAGGAAGGTATCCTGTTGGTAGCTGCATTTTCATGGTAGGACTGAGTGACTGAAAACTATAACAAAAAACAGCCAAAAGTCAGACAGCTGATTTTATTTCCAGTTTCCACTTTCCATTTTGTTTTTGCATGATAGCTAATCAGGATTCACATTATACTGTTGGAATTTTCCGTCTCTGAGCCCCGTTGAATACATCAGTTGATAGTGAAGATTCATGGGGTTGGTTGCTAACTTATATGCTTTCAGGTAAGCACTGTTGGTGTTACTGGTGCGCGAACAAATGTAAGCACCAAAGTGCTATCCCTTCTTGAGGATATCAAGCAGGTATACAATTACATCATCTTCTCTGATATTACATAATAAAGTAGTGCTCCTTCCTAAATATTATACTTCCCCATTCATTTTTGTATAGGGCTCGATTTGACCACAAATTTCTTAATTAATGTAATGTCACTAGATACAAAATAGGAATTGACATTGAAAAATAAATCTAATTTTACGTCTTTTGTATCACTTAACTCATAAATTGCTTGCAAAGTTTGATTTTGGAATATACACGCACACCTTATATTTTTTGGAGTACAAAGGACACAATGGCCAAGGATGCTAATACAATATAATAACTTTTATAGGTCACAGAAAAACCCGTGTCTGTTGGCTTTGGTGTGTCAACTGCAGAGCATGTGAAGCAGGTATATGCATATCATAATTGACATCTTTCCTGCTAACTGCAGTATCTCGGATCTTCCCCTACTCTTTGCCTGTCCTGTGACGTCTTGGTTACTCCATTGTCTGTAATTCAGATCACAGGATGGGGAGCAGATGGTGTGATCGTTGGTAGCGCAATGGTGAGGCTATTGGGGGAAGCTGCTTCTCCTGAAGAAGGATTAAAGAAGCTAGAAGAGTTAGCCAAGAACCTGAAGTCCGCATTGCCATGAAAGGAGCATTGTCGTGAGGAAAGCACATAAAGAATTTTTTAGTACTTTGAATTATAGTACAGGAAGCTTGACCATTACCAATTTAGGAATTAAGGTTTGCTGTCGTGTGGTGAAAATAATTGTGTCCTTGTATTGAATGTTCAAATGAATAAAAGGTTGATCAGTGAGCCGGAAAATACTCACAGGAATTGTACGAAAATTGTTACCCCATTGTCCCTATTGGATGCCAACAGGAGTAGGTGACTGAATTTCTCTTAGCAACCGGCATATGAACAACATGAGCCCCCTGTGTCTACGGAGGATGCGCTTCTGAAAAAGTAATGGCTTCTGACCTTTTGTTTTTTCCTAATCTGCTAGGATTTCTGGGCCCCTCATGGTCGGTGACGTTGAATTTTTAATTTTGGAAAGCCAATCAGATTGTGTTTATTATGTTCGTTTGATTTCTCAACTTTAGTCGGCACGATAAAATGAAATTATGTCCGAAGCGGCGAAGCTGTTTCAAGATTGGAGAAGTTAGCAAATACTTTACGTTCCATTGTACAGCATTATAAGCATTCTGATTGACCTCTTTTTTTGTGCTACCATAGATGATGCCAATTACCTGTTTAAAACCCATATGCTTATCATTGAGGAAGCTAATTACCATTGTACTGTGCACATAATATACCAACCACTGAAAAAATCAACTATATGTCCAAATAGACATATGATAAATGGGAGAAATATATGTGAACTTGGATAGAAGAAAATGTGAACACGGAAGGGAGACATCCCCTGGTGTTGCATTAAGAGGAGAAACTTCAATTCACTCCCTTCAACTTTTGTCTCAGTCCACAACCCCTAAACTATTAAAATATTTATTTAACTAAGTAGGATTCTCAAAACCGACCCACTTTTCACCATTGGTCATCAATCTAAACTATTTTTGTTTGTATGGAAAATAATATTGCTATGTAACTGCCGTGTACTTCCTTCTTTCTCAAAAGATTGTCACCTAGTACAAAAATGAACTAGAAGGTAACAATCTTTTAAGAAATAGAGTAACTCTTTCTCTCCACCCCCCCTTCCCCGAGCGTCGCTCACCTCCTATGAGCAAGGAGGTACAACCTGTCCACCACCATGTTACCCTTCCACCCTGCTTTCGTGCACCGCTCACCTCTGGTGCCGACACAACTCGATGGGTATTGGACCAACTACGATCATGTGGAAGAAGAAGTGCCATACCACACCACTCGATCCCCTCGTTTTTGCTCCTCCACGAAAAACAACGCCTCTCGAACTCTCTGTCGTCCGCTCCATGTTATTCGTTGATGATCCCACATTGTCAGTACCTGGCATACCGGGTACTCTCGCACACATGCTAAAGACACCTGGGTGTCCTGTCTCCCTGCAGAGGCAGGGTCCGATGGCGTCATGTGTCCAGAAGGTCCGGACCTCATCCGACCTCAGGTACGAGCTCCGGCGCTCCCACATGGACCTCAAGACAGGGTCCTGCTTCCTCGAAGGAACGGGTTCCCAAGCGGCCATGTGGCCAACAGGACATGACCCCGGTCCTCCATAGGAGTGGGCTATGGTGCTGCCACATGGTCTGCGGCACTAGGACGACCACCTCCCGCAGAGGTGAGCTCCGGCTCTGCCTCGTATCTTGCAACACGGGACCCGACCTCTCCCGCAGAGGCATGCACCCATGCTGCCACGTGTCCTGCAACTTGCCCTGGGCGGTGGTTGCGGGAGTAAAGGGGTGGTGCACCTTGTCTAAATCAGGCATTGAAGATACGCACCTTCCCCAGGCGCATGGCGCGGCACACGCCTACTGTCAGGTACCACTACGCCCAATCGCATCGCAGTGAGGAGGTCACATGCCTACCCCACTCCGCCAAGTGGGTAGCTTACGACGATAGGGACAGTTGGATGGGACATTCCCTACCATCATCAACAACTACGCATGGGCCACTGGCGTCTGAGGTGGCAAGATGATAGATCTTCAAGCCAAATTCAGAGGAGGCTTATGGGAGAAGTCTTAGATCTTTAGGGTAAGATCACCTCAAGGCCACCCGTCAGGCCTCAGACCCCACTTGTAAGGCATTCGACCTTGTCTATAAAAGGACCGGACTGCCACTGTTACAAGGCATCCAATCTCAGCGCATACACAAGGTACACACGCTTTCACACCAGCATTACAACCTTACCATGGAGTAGGGAATTACGCTCCAACGGCCCGAACCACGTAAAACCACCGCCTCACCATCTCTCATACGCACAATCTCCATTAAGGACTAAGCCCTGCCGATCAAGAACCTCCGCGGGCTGCTCGCATAGCAGGTCCGGGGGAAGTGTCGCAAGAACACTTCGACACCTGACGCGCCAGGTAGGGGATTTTTCCTCTAAAAGTGATTGCGCTTTCACCGCAATGGTGTTCATCAAGCCCATGGACAGGGTTTCCGCGACCGTCGTCCAGTGACCAGATCCTTCGCCCCGGCGGCACAATCTAGTCCCTCACGCCCCTGCATAGATGCAGCTGGCCAGGGCGGTGCATCCGGGCACATCCCGACCCAGTCAGTGCCCCTGGAGCCGCCAGTTGCAAGTCCGGAGAACGCTTTGGCAGCAGTCAAGGCCCCTCTCCACCACCCATCGTCCTTGAACGCTTCCAAGGGAGTGGCTCAACAGTGGGTCCAAGACATTGACCACTTCATCGTTGCGGCCATCAACTCTCCCAACAGAGGGAAGCATCACGTGTCGCTGTCACGCACGCCGTCCATCGACCGACGCACAACTGACTCCCGTTCCACCAGGCTTACCAATGCTGGTCTGATCCCCATGGTCGACCTGAGGACCGAGCTTGACTGCCGTCAAGCTCAGGTAGATGGCCGTGTCATCATCGAGCGGCAGAGGGATAGACGACGCAACCTTGACACCGAATACGGTCCTCAAGGGCCTGAGCAGGAGGTGTCCTCCGGCTAAGGTGCGCCGCAGGTAACCCCTTCGCTGCCACCTCACCAGGATTACGTGGGGTCTATCGCCCCCCTGCAGTACTTTGTGTAGCAGGTGCCACAGCAACAATACTTGGCGCAACAGGTGCCACAACAACAACACTTGGCACAACAGGTGCCGCAGCAGCAAGCTCCGCAGCAGCCGCACGTCGTGCAGCGAAGCCCCCTGGGGTATGCCATTCTGTATGCTTCTCCGGCAAAGCCCATCGGAGGGTGCACAACTTTGGATCCATACCTCCGTCTGACAAAGTGGCCGCGCAAGTTCTAGCCACACCCGCCGAAGAAGTTTGACAGAAGCGTCAACCCAACTGAGTTCCTGCAGATCTACACCACGACACTCCTTGCTACAGGGGCAGATGAGCTCAGCCCGATCATGGATGGTGAACCTGCCCGAGGGGTCCATAACCTCTTGGTATGAGCTCTACCGGTAGTTCATGGCGAACTTCGGTAGCTCCTACACACGTCCCGGTACCGACCTCGACCTCCATGTTGTGCGCCAGCAACCCAAGGAGACATTGTGATCATTCATCCAGTGGTTCTCCCAGGTACGCAACTCCATCCCCAACATCCCAAATGCTTCTGTCATAGTGGCATTCTAGCAGGGAGTGCGTGGTAGGAAGATGCTCGAGAAGTTAGCCATGCACAACGTGGAAGATGTCTTCGAGCTTTTCTTCATCGCCGACCGGTGCGCCAGGGTGAATGAACACTATGTAAGAAAACCAAATAGGAGACAAAGATGGGCAACACACTCAAAGGCGAACGTCTCTGATAAGGTTAAGCGAGACATGCCCGCTTCATCGAGGATCTGACATGACTTGGCTGAACGTACAAGGAGATGCGTTAAAATAAAGCTCGTCTCAGTTAAATAGGTATATGAGACACGCCATCCCCTCTGACAAATGGGAGACACTCATCAAACAAAGCACGTCTCCAATATACGCAAGAAATGAGATGTACTCTACACAAAGCGCGTCTCCTTTGTCTTCGCTTACAGACTCTCATCGCCGAACGTTTAATTCATTCATTCATTCACAATTGAACACATATAACACAGATGAACACACAAAATATTCATCACACATATAAACACATATAACATTCATTAACAAATATATTACAAAATTCAAGAAAAAAGTACAAGACACAAGAAAATAAAGACAACATCAATAAAACCAGCAAAAGAAAACCTAAATCCTACTCCTCCTCCTCCCTCCTCCTCCGGCTGCTCCACCGGTTGCTCCAGACCGCTGGTCCGGATCCGGCAGTGCAACCTCGCGACTGAGGTTCCTCGCCATCGCCGCCACCAGGATACTGCGTCTCTCGGCGCCGAGCACCTCTGCCATTGTCTTGAGCAGCCTTTGGAACCGATCGAACAACTTGTCGAACAACATCTCGAGTAGCTCTTTGCTGAGTCTCTCGGGGGAGAAGCATCACTATTTATTGTAGAGTGGCTCCCTCGGCGGGCTTGGCGGCGGAACACTGGTTGGTGGGTTGTCTGCTCGGAGAAGGCGAACGAAGAGAAGGGACTGATGGCACCTTATATAATGCATGTGCGGAGAAGCAAAATGTAGATGCGCTTTTAGAAAGAGCGCGCCTCTGATTCCACACGTCACCTTTATCTTCGTGATTTTCTCCATTTTGTTTCGGTTCACTGTTGATATCACACATCACTAAACTGAGAGCACATTCACTTGATAACTAAATCATTCACTTGTCTAGAAAATAATCAAATCCTTCCTTACGATACCTGAGGAACATGATGAACACAACACACATTCATTCATTCACACAGTTGAAGAACACACAAGATAATATTCAATCACATAGATGAACAAAGATAGATTTCATTCATTAATACAATATATTACAAAACAGAGGCAACTAAAAACAACAAAAAAAACTAAATCCTCCTCCTCCTCCGACGGAAACTAGGCGCCGATGCAACAGGAGCCTGCGTCGGCTGCGCCAGCTGCATCGGCGGTGCAATCTCGAGAATGAGGTTGCTCTCTGTCGCCTCCACTAGGTTTCTGCGGCCCTCGGGGCCAAGCACCCTGGCCATCGTCTCGAACAGAATGTCGAGACGATCGACCACCCCCGTGAGGGCAAAGAGGTAGTGGCCGATGGTATCCATTCCAGTAAACTGAGAAAGGGTACCCAAACCCAAGAAACTCATGGCGCGAGACGTATTGTTGTACGCCTCTTGCGCCATAAGGAGGTGCTGCTCGATGTTGAACCTCTCGGGGGAGCTGCAACACAATTCTTGCACGGTGGCTCTCTCAGAGGGCTTGGCGGCGGAAGGTCAGCCATGGTGGTGGTGGGTCGTCGGCGCGGAGAAGACGAAGAAAAGAAGAAACAAATTCAAAGTGAGCGACGCGCTAGTGGAGAACTCACGAGTGATGGCGCATCTTAAATAAGGTATGTGCGAAGTCGACGGTGGAGCGGTTGGTTTCCCGCGCATTGATGGAATGATGGGACACATCGATACCGCCTCGATGGGATGAAAGGTCGCGCACACCGGACGGTGCACACGTCTCTGTACCACACCGCCGAAATTAAGTTCTCCACAATCCTCGACGCATGTCTCTCTTTCGATAATGGAAGACACACTTTAATGTACCGTGTGTCTGTCTTTGTTCTCGTGCATCTTGCATTTATCTCCCTCGTCTCTTCCCCTCTGGTGCCCCTTTACTAATCGACCAATGGTCCTTTACTAATCGACCAACTCCAGTGCGACCGCCGCCTCTGTTCGCCACCGCCGTTGTCATCGTCGTCATCGTCGATGTCCTCATCATCGTCGTTGCCATCCTCGTCATCATCGTCATTGTTTATGGCTGGCTTAGATATCGGCTTGGCGCGTAGCCGACTGAAGGAGGAGCGCTTGGCGTGGTGCAAGAACCATCCCCATGTATGTACATATGGCACATCGGTCGCATGGTTGTATATATGTAGATCTGCAATGGACTGATGAACTTAACTGTAGTTTTATTTCTCTGTCTTGTTTGTTTTTGGTATTTTCAATTTCTCTGCGTAGGGTTTCTCTGTGAAGCCTGAATCGGGAGATTTATTGAAGTGGCAGTGCATCATCCCCGGTAAAGAAGGGGTAAGTCATGAAGAACAAGCACAATATGAGTTTAACCATCATCCTCCTATTAATGAATTTCCTTTGTAGACTGACTGGAAAGGTGGTTACTACCCCCTGACAATCTCCTTCTTAGAGGACTATCCATTAGTGCCTCCAAGATGCGCCTTTCCAAGTGGTTTCTTCCACCCAAATGTCCATCGCTCAGGAGCACCCTGCATTAGGATTCTTAATCAAGAGATTGTAAGATAGACCTATTTTGCTAATGTAATTAGTAATTTTTACCGAACTTATTTGAACTAGTTTCTTATGTTGCTTAAATTGATATTTTGTAGGGGTGGTGGGCTGGTTTTACAATCAAAACTATACTACTTGAAGTTCAACGTTTGCTGCATCAGCTAAATGCACCCGATGTTGAAAATGATTGCTATAATGTACTTATCAAGGTTAGACACTTTATGTTAGTGACCAACGTAGGTTATTCATTCCTCCTTCGACATTAGTTAATTTAAAGAATGCCAATATTTTCATGATCCATAGGAATATAAGAGACATGTTCGGGAGCAAGCTGGACGGTACAATTTAGATTGATCGATGGGAGCTTTAGGAATAAGTTTAGATTCGAAATTAGTTTAGAGGGCACACAATGTATGAACTATGAAATTCATTGAGTTGCAAATTATCTCTGAATTGCAATGTCATTGCGTTTGTTTATCCCTAAATTCCAATTAATCCATTAATTGCAATGTTATTGCGTTTGTTTATCCTTGCAATGGATGCTCACGATGTCGTGCGAGTGGCAATAGGGTGAAGAGTGCATGAGAGACGCACATTAGAAAGGCACGTCTCAGATATATGAGATCTGGCAAAAGGGAGACACGCTTTACTCGGGCACATTTCTGATTCGTGCCGAAGATCTTTTGTCCCACCTTGGAATTCTGAGCGCGTTGCAATGACTATATAAGACATTGCACACAGTTTCCAATCGACATGTCAGCATGTGAAAGTTCTTGGTAGTGGGAACAACAGGTTTCACATGCCGCGTGTCCGTTTGGCCACAAAATAATGAGAGACGCGCCTTACCTCGGCGCGTCTCCGATTTATGCCGAAGATCTTTTGTCCCACCTCGGAATGCTGAGCGCAATGCAACTATCATATAAGGCCTTGCGCACAATTGTCAGTGGTACATCCCTGCATGCGAAAGATGTTCCCGGCTTTAGCACACCGTGGCTCATCTATTAAGTGGGCTGATTTTGAGAATCTTGGGGACCAAGTTAACAATTTAATGTTTCAGGAGCAGGGGCGGATCAACATGGTAACAAGGGGGTTTCGAGACCCTCCTACTTGCCACCACGCTATGGAGCCTCTTCTTGAACTTCTCCTAAAATTTTTGCAAGAGAAATAAAATAAGAAGAGAGAGAAGGTTGAGGAAAGACAGAGAAAATGTGAAGAACAAGGAGGAAAAAGAATGTCAATCCCTCTTAAATTTGCTGTCTGAATCCGCCACTGTTCAGGAGGTTTTGTGGACTCAACCCATAGTTAGAGGGAATAAACCGAACTTTCTCCTTAAGAGAATGTCGCACTACACAAAACAGGCAAACGGCCGTCGGTACCAAAAATGACCGTCAGGTCCACCGCACATAAAAGATTTAAAGCGTTGGTTTGGGGCAACCGATGGTTATAAAATTGTAAGCATCGGCTGGCCGACGGTAAAAATAAAATACGTTGGCTAAAGAGGTGTAACCGACGACCTTCCGTGTATATGCGTCGGCGGTTGCGATGATTTTCTGAATTTGAACGAGGGGGGTGCGAGTGGGGGAGGTTTGAACAACAACATGGATATGTGAATGTCGTTTTCATTACCACTTTGTGAACTTCAATTTGCATGTTATGGAGTTTTTGAACATGCGAGCTTCGTTTTCATTCTCACTTTATGCTGAACATGTGATCTTCAATGTGCTGAATTGCTGGTGATCATTTATATATGTCTGTGAACTTCAATGATGTAAATTTGTTGAGTATGTGTGTTGTATATATGTTTGTGATGTGTGGTGTATGGTGTGATCTGCGGGCTCACTGGAGGCTCCACAGCCAGGGAGGCAGAAAAACAACGGTTATTAAAAAAACTACTTATAGGCGTTGGTGTCCACGTTTGTCGACGACCTTATGTCCCATAAAAGTGTTGGTGTCCATGTTGGCCGACGGCCTTATGTGCCATATAGGCGTCGGTTTACACGACGACCGACGGTCGTATGTGCCGTAAAGGCGTCGGGCCAGGTGCAAGGCCAATAGCTTTACTTTCTTTAAAGGCGTTGGGCCAAGGGGCATGGCCGACAACTTTAGTTGATATAAAGGCGTCGGGGCGCTGGCCGACGCTTTTAATTCTTACAGAGGTCGGGACCACTAACCGACGGTTCTAAAGATGTATGTTCATCGGGACCAACACTCATATCAGTTAAAGATGTCGAAACTGATGCGTCGGCTATGAATGTCGGTTTACCAACGGATATAATATATGTATGTCGTTTTTTTGAGGGCGCCGACGGCCTCTTATCCGTTTCGTGTAGTGTCGTGACTCTAATCCAGATTGGCTCAATGTAACCGTGTGATCAAGAACGCAAATCCAATTATGTCTGCCTCAAAAGGAAAACGATACATTTTTTATTCAAAACCAAACTTTATAATGATTCGTTGAGATAATTGTATGTTGTCTTGCTGCTGTTTGGAGCTGTGCATTGACGAAATATCCATATAAGGTAAATCCTAACGAGTGTGAAATGTCATGTATTAAAGTTTGATATAATTATCTCTTGTATGGTAATAGGAAATGAGGCTTGACGTACCTTTTCAGGACACTGAATATATGTGGTAAATATATACCCACCTATCCTTGTAAATCACGAAAAAGAGCCCATAGTTTTTAGGGAAAAATAACCCATTGTTTTATCCTACATGCTTCAAAACCATTTTAGCACCCACAGGAAACACATATAATGATTATTGTAACGCTTATCTGATATACGTTTGGTGGCTAAGTTAGTGCCAAGTTAGTGTGCACGTTTGTCTTCCTGTGGATTTTTGGACAAGCTAGCCCACCTTGTTATCCAAATGCATGATGACCAAAAGTTCATAAATGGACAAATGCAGTTTGTTGTTAGCTAATTCTATCTAAGCACAGAGAAGACAAAAAATTCACAACAACACCATGCCGTACCCCACATCTCCAAGCATGCGATGGCAATATCTGCTTTCTCATACCTTCTCACGCATTGGGCTTCTGCTAATCCTAACAGAAAGCGCATGCAAGTACGTGTTGGTACTCTAGCTAATGATGTAGAGCGAGTACGGCACGGCCGGATGAGATCAGTTCATTCAATACAGCTTGGATTATTACCAACACGTGTGCAAGTGCATGAACGAAACAAAAGTTACACGTAGCGTCACGATAAAACCCTTGTCGTCTTTGCTAGTTGCTACACCTAACTCGGCTTTAATTCTGTTAGCCTCTTTTCTAGTTCCTTCTCAAACAACATTACTTGTTTGCTTCGCCATTGTCCCATGCATTGGCCATCGTCACAATGTTCCCCGCCGGTTCACATCGAGCACGAGGGCTGTGCACTTCTACCATTCTAGAAATTTCTGTGTACAGATCGACATCACAAGATAAGTAGGCCACATTCAATCGTAGCTCATGAACATGGCTGCACAAGCTCGATCTAGGCTATGTCACTCCCTACCAAGCCAGCCATCCAGCCAATAATCAGTGCCAAATCCAGCTATAGAGATCATGATGCCACCAAGCACAATCGAGCAGTCGTCCCTCTTCGTAGATGAGGTCGTCCCCAACCCCATGTCGTCCACCCTGCAACCGCCAATGCTGCAGCAGCCTCAGGTAGGTGGCGGTGACGGTGGCGGCGTTGTTGCTACCTGTGAAGATGCAGCAGCAGGTTGTGATGCAGCAGATCTGATAAGCCCCTCGGAGTGGAGCTTCGAGAGGCTGCTCGAGGAGGAGCTGATGAGCAACAACATGCCGCCGCCGCACGTGGACTCTAGTGGTGATCCGGTGCTTCACGTTGAACCGGCGGTGCCGGCGGATGCGGTGGAGGTGGAGCCTGCGACCGTGACAGGGGATGGAACGGCAACGGCGGCCGACCCGATTGAGTACAACGCCATGCTGAAGCGAAAGCTGGAAGAGGACCTCGCCGCCATCGCCATGTGGAGGGTATGTACCCTGTCCCTGTCTTGTTTTGAGTACCCTGTCCCTGTCTTGTTTTGAGCTGCCGCTTTCTTTAAAATCTTTCAACAGTGTGTAGAGATAGTAACCGATCGTGTTCGGATCGGTTGGAACGAATATCTGACCCGAAAATAAAATAGAGCGCGGTTGAATTTTGATGGAGTGCTAACCACTAAGTACAGATGTGCCGATCTTTGTTATTGACCAATATTTTTGTTTTCTAAAATATAATGATTTGGGTATTATCATAAAAAGTCCATTTGTTTGGTTTGGTACATCTATTAGCAAAATTTTGTATGTTTAGTTGTATGTGTATTCAAAGGATCTTTATTTGAGATGTGTCGGTTATTGTAATAATCTAGAACTATATACTTTGTAGAGGTCAGAAATTTGGTTTTCTTTCCATTATCTAAAAAAAGTCCTCTATTTGAGAATATATGAAGAATCTTTATGTTTGGACTTCTGTCAAATTTAGCTGGCCCCACGGACAGTTAGAGCTAGCTGTCTGATGTGTAATAGCCACGTCATTGTGCATATCTTTGGTAGCTAGGAGCACAATGTAGGTGTGTTAGAATGCATCGGACATTTTAATTAGTGCGTACTTGAATTGCATCTTGGTTTTCGTTTCATAAGTATTCCATTTTTAACTATTGATGTTGGTTACTTTAAATATAAGCTAGCCAACACCAATAATTTAAAAAAGAGTACTCCCTCCGTCCCAAAAAGCTTGTCGCTTTGTAGCTCATTTTTTAACTACAAAGCGACAAACTTTTCAGGACGGAGGGAGTACTTGTTAACAACGTTAAAACAGGAAAAGAAATGCAAGAAAGGTTAGTAGCAAAACTAGGATGCGGTAAAAGTGAATTTTGTAGTTTAGATTCGGTGTTAGAAAAAGCTAATGGAGCATGTAAGAAACATTTCCATGAGTTCCGTCCTAAACACAAGAGAAACACTAAAATGACATTTAGTCAACACAACAGTTCAATTGTCTTTTTATTTGACGTACGTTGGTTAGTTAAAAAAACTAACCAACATCAAATAAAAAGAAAAGGAGGGAGTCCATACTAACCGACATTAGTAGTAACTAGCTGTGCAACTGCTCATGTTTTTTTTCCTTCTGTATTCTTTTAGACGCTTTCATTCAAAGTTGCTAAAATTTTGTTCGTTTTTACTTCAAATGTTGGCATAACTCTCCACAGGCATCTAGTACAGTGCATCCAGAAGGTTCTCAAGGCTGGCATGCTTACAATGGAGGTATTCTATTGTGCCTGGTTAAATAAACCTTCTCACTACTCATGAGGCGACAATATGACACATTATTATATTAAAAGAAAACACGATAATGTGCAAGATGGGATTTTTCGTATGGCATAAATATAGTTGCTCGTTCATACCTAGGAAGCGGGAATCTGGCGCAGAACAACTTCAGAGATGGCACAGGACAAAATCATGTTCAAAACGCATCAATCAGTTCAAAGTTTCCTGCACGCTCTTCCTCAATGGACCCATCACCATCAGACGATGACGATATGGATGGTGAAGTGGAGATACTGAGATTCAGGAAGCCTGATCCAGAAAAGGCCAAGAAAAGGTATAAAATTTGCTGTCTTTTAATTTTACTTGCCTCTTTTAATTATGTCGACGTTTGAGATCACGAAGTCTCTAGCTAGAAGGCAATTAAAAGGCGAAAAGCAATCAGCTAACCACGAGCTAGTGCTCAAATTCATACTAGGAAACTGAATTTGCATCGTTTCCAATTTGAAAATACTTCTGCAGAAATATATTACACTGGCATTTGCACAATCCTTGACTTTATATGATCTGTTAACCTCGTTTCAGGAAGGAATCGAACCGGGAGTCAGCCAGGCGCTCCAGGAGCAGGAAGGCGGCTCACGTGAAGGACCTAGAGGACCAGGTACATGACATCTCAATCGCTTCACTTGCTTGCTTGATCTGTGAGCGATGAGTATAAAATGGTGCTGATTAAATCTTATCAGGTGACACACTTGAAGGCCGAAAACTCTTTGTTGCTGAGTCGTCTTGATGCGTTAAGTCAGAAGTACAACGCTTCAGCCATTGACAACAGAATACTGAGAGCAGACATGGAGACCCTACGAGTAAAGGTATACAGCATTTTACTGAGTATCCTAATTCATGCTCAAAAGTGTCAAATGTGCTGAACCCGGAACTTGTCTTCGGTAAAAAGAGTAACATCATCTGACTTTATTGTAAATTAACATCCTCTGACTTTATTGTAAATTACACACTCATTTTTAGACAGAAAAATTATAGACTTATTGTTACGGTGTTACCGCATTGTTCTCTTTAATTATTGACTAAATACGATTATTTTGCATTGCATCTCTTAAGATGAAGGTTATTGTTCACCTACTAGGCTACTTCTGACATATCAACAAACTGAATTTCTCGTCGTGAACTCCTGCATATATATATATTCAGTCAGATCACTTGCGTCGTTAACATGTAAGCTGGCTGCAGGTGAAGATGGCTGAGGACACCGTGACCAGGCTCATCGGCACAAGCACGCCAATATCCTTCAGCAGTCTGCCCTTCGTCGCCTCTCCATCTCACGCCACCCACCCAGATCATCCTTCACTGCCCATCATCCACGACAACAACATCACCAACAGCTACGTGCCCAGTGCATCCGATGCCAGGGCCAACAATGGCTACCACATGCCCAGGGCAGCAGCAGCCCCGTCGCCGTTGCAAGCCGAGGGGGTCGTCGTCAACGGAATTAGCTCCAACAGCACCACCAGGCAGATGAACGGAATAGCAGCAGCAGCTTCGCATTGCGCGACGGCGGCCATGGCGGAGCTTCTCCAGGAGAGGGTGAGTGCGATGCCGAGCTCCTCCGCTGGTGGCGAAGCCGCGCAGTGGGAGTCGTCGGCGCCGTCGGCTCTAGAGTACGGGATCAATGACGCCAACATGGAGGGGCATTAATTAGGACTTGAGAACATGGACACCTTGCGATAACTGAACTCGCCAACGATGTGCTGCTGTTCATCCTATGAACTTGTGGGCTTCGTGGTTTTTTGCTTGCCCTTTTCTTCATGCTTTTTTCCTGGAACTGCTTCATGGGAATGCTTGCCCGTGTTGTTTCTGAGAATAAGAACATCGTCGCATCCTTAACATTGGAGGCGATCGGCAATAAAAATGTTATGTTTTGCTCCTATATTTGAATTTCGAAGTTCCTATTATGAGCTTTTGAGTCTTTAGCATTTTATTTATATATAAAGCCTCAATTTATTTCAAGGATTTTCATAGGAGATCCGTATTGGAATTGATTTCACAAAAAGAGCACAAAAAAGGAGCATTTCACTAAGTACAGGAATCGTGATAATAGATGACGGCTAAAAACTGTCGTCTATAAGGATAATACCGTCGTCTATAAGCTATCGACGATAGTATAACCTTACGATAGTTTCCGTCCATCTACGACAATTAGTCATCTATAACCTTATCGATGACGGTAACCATCGTCTATAAGTTTATTAACGACGGTCAAATTTAGTTGTCGTCAATAAGGGCTCTGTCCACATGGGAGCGGTGGGAAGCTTATCGACGATGGTGGCACGCACCGTCATCTATAATGGACTTAAAGACGATGGTATATTAGCAACCATCGACGATACTGGACTCTTATCGACGATGGTTTTGGGGCAACTGTCGTCGATAACTTGCCAGTATCGACGACGGTTGCCCAAAAACCATCGTCGATAAGCTATGCATTAAAAAAACAGAAAATACTGCATTGGCTCGATGACCAGATCACACAGGCACTTCAAAACAGACATATATATCAATAAGCATTTCAAAACACTATACATACGCCAATACATACTTTGCAAGTTCGGACGAAGCAAAATACAACCGCAAAACATAAAGAGCTTGGTGAAGTCTCTGGCTTCCGGCTCTAGCACTGGCATTGCCTCCTCGCCTTTGAAATCCTGTAAAACAGATAATACTTTAGTTGCTAGCTAGCTAGTAGTGACACGGACTCGCATATGAGAATTTGTTGGTTCAAAAAAAGATATGAGAACTTGGAGAGTTTCCTGTACGATTTGTAAATCCGAAAACGGCATTTTCAGCCAACAGCAAGGTTTGTCGTTCCATCTAGCTAGAAAACTGCTTGTACGTACGATATTTCTCATATATCAGAAAATTTTGCCACTAGGTAGTAGCCATCTTTCTTATTTCGTACATGATGGTTATCTTGAAGCAAAAACTCAGAGTAACATAATGACTGTCCACTGCAAATATTTTCTCAGGATCATATGCGGAAATCATGTGTTCTTTGAGGGGACAAAGAAAAAGGCATATATTGTCAACCTTCTGTTTAAGCATCGCTTTGTTGGTGCTGAAACTGATTACACTATATCACACTTGATTTTTTCTGGGAAATATGAATGAGCACCCAAAGACCACCCAAGAAGGTAGGTAAATAAGCACTAACACTAGCAGTGATTAACATTACTAAACTACTGCAGTGTAACTTCAAATGATTTTGACATGTTTATTTCTATGAAGCATATCATCATTAAGATAAACTTTTCAATGATTTTGATCAAGTCAACTTAAAATACAAGAATTAACGCTTGGGAGTTTTGTTAATCAATCTTTAGTTCCATGCCATACATGTTCATCTAGGAGCTAATCATCGCTGCATTTAAAGTTAATTGTGTAGGAGGTTGTGTGTGCCTCCAAGGCAGAATATTTTGTACATCCCAAACTGCTCATAAGGGAATGTTTTGTCTGCGGACATATGGTATACAACACATAAGTAATATAGGGCATATAACTCTCCACATAGATACTAAGTGGAACTACCCCCAACATGCTTGGTATAAAAGTTTGGTTGTTGTTGCACTACTAAAAAAAGTATTTTCACAGACGCCTGAATTTTACAAACATAGGCGATCCGTAAAAAAATGCGACTGTAATGGTGAATGATACAATAACCGCCCGTGATGACAGAACATCACAGGCGGTTCTTAAACAACAACCGCCTGTGGAAATCATGTATTTTCTCAGACGGTTATTAATTAAGAACCGCCTGTGATGTAGCTAACATCACAGGCGATTCTTAATTAACCAACGTCTGAGAAAATATATGATTTCCACGGGCCATTGTTATTTAAGAACCCCCTGTGATGCTGTTAAGCTCCTGTCAAGCTAATCCCTGCACAGCAAGCTCTTGTAGATGCAAGTAACACACGTGGCTCATCATTTGAATTGTTGAAAGCATCAATTTAAAGCCTAACGATCCTTGGAAGGATTTTCCCATCCATTTGAACGATTTCTTTCCCTCATGTCCATTTGAAAACTTAGGAAGATGCTCCTTTCTCAGTTTTAATGCCTAAATATATTGACTAGAAATTAGTACCTACTTTCTTAGTGCTTCACACAAGCGATTAAACGAACAACTTCAATCACAAATCTTGTTTTTACACTTTCATAGAGATTTAACCTTAATCTTTCAAGCATAGATTTATCAAATAAGTGAAGCTTCCTTATCACACATGTTAATGGCAGTTATAAGTGAAGGATGTGTCAAAGCTAACAAAATCTGAATCGAACTGAAGATAAAGAGATCCTGCATATGAGTGGCAATGTCTAGGTTAAACATCGTGAAACTATGATGACAACATTCAACAACATGAAAAGTGATGCCAAGGTTATGCTTGCATCAATCAAGGCATGTTGTGAGGGTATAACACTTGTTGGGGCAAGCATAACCTTGGCCAAAATCAGAAATCACGCCACCGTGGATTACTCTGAAGCCGCCATGGATTACTCTGAAGTTTTCTCCGTGCGTGCTCGGTAAACTTCAGAGTAGTCCATGGCGGCTTCAGAGTAATCCACGGTGGCATGCTTTCTGATTTTGGCCAAGGTTATGCTTGCTCCAAAAAGTGTTATATCCTCACAACATGTCTTGGTTGATGCAAGCATAACCTTGGCATCACTTTTCATGTTGTTGAAGGCTATCATCATAGCTTCATGC
This sequence comes from Tuctoria greenei, assembly GCA_036927565.1. NCBI lineage: Eukaryota > Viridiplantae > Streptophyta > Magnoliopsida > Poales > Poaceae > Tuctoria > Tuctoria greenei. The sequence goes on from JAYESD010000011.1 coordinate 146,805,514, forward strand.
TGTCTAACCTGGACATTGTCACTCATATGAAGTATCTCTTTGTCTTTAGTCCCATTGAGATTTCGTTAGCTTCGACACACGCTTCACTTGTAACTGCTATTAACATGTCTGATGAAGAAGCTTCAATTATTGATAAATCTATGCTTGAAAGATTAAGGTCAAATTCCTATGAAAATGGTAAAAAAAAGATTTGTGATTGAAGTTGTACGCTTCGTTGCTTGTGTAAAGCACTAAGAGAGATGATACTGATTTGTAGTCAATATATTCAGCCAATATAACTGATAAAATAACATCTTCGTAAGTTTTCAAAATGGAGAGAAGAAAGAAATCTTGTAGGGCTTGTTTGGGTGTACTCAATCTAATTGGATTGAAGTGGATTGAAGTGAAGAATGAACTAATTTTCTCCTCAATCCACCTCAAACCACTTATATTGAAGTGGATCCACTCCTATCCAAACAAGCCCTCAAATGGACGGGAAGTATCGTCAGATTTCAATTGAAGCTTTTAATAATCCAAATGATGAGTCTCGGGTGTTACTTGCATCTATAAGAGCTTGCTGTGAAGGGATTAGCTTGACAGGAGCTTCAAGAGTTGTGCTTCTAGATGTTGTTTGGAACCGAGCTGTTGGAAGGCAAGCCTGATCATCATAGGTCGGAAGAAATTTATATACACATACTGAATTTAATAATGTTTGAAACAGAAGCTGAATTTAATATTGTTTGAAACATGCTATCTAAAGCTGAAATAAAGCATTGTTCTAAGTTGATTTCAGAAGATACGAATATATACAATATATATCATCTCGCATTGCTATATACATTTTTTCCAGTATTGACATCTTCTCGCATATAGGGTTTCAAATTCTTTTTAATGCTTCTCTCTATGCGCTTGATGTTTTTTGGTTCCGTGAAAAGGTACATCTCTTCATACTGATTATATTCCTCTTCATTATCTCCCACATTCTCAACCCCAATAATATTTTGCTTTCCAGAAACAACTACGTGCATCTTCTCAGTTTCTAGATCTTGAACATAAAAACTTGTGCAACACTATCGGCGAGAACCCACATGTCATCTTTATAACCCACTTTATTCAAGTCTACTAGTGTCAGTCCATAGATAGCAAGATATATTTCCTTTTGTGACACAACCACGTCGGTAGGTTTTACATCGTTAAGACCACATGCCATGTGCTGTGTATGCTCATTTTTTCACCAAACGGATTCATTCCGTCTGTACCCAAGGCAAACCTCACATTTCTGATTTCCTTTGCAAATTCTGGATACTGAATATCAAAATTTTTCCACTCCATTGTATCACCAGGGTGTCGTATATGTTTTTTATTCTTCTTGCGTTGCTCGGAATGCCAACGCATAAGTTCAGCCTCCCTAGGGTTTGAGAACAAACGCTTCAAGCGATCAATTACCGGAAGGTACCACATCACCAAGGAAGAAATTTTTCTCTTATTCTTCCCGTCTGCATCGCTAGAAGTATCATCATCGTTACTGTCGGCGGTTGAGAACCGGTAGATCTCCCTACACTGCTAAAGTGATTGGGGAGTTTGAAGTTCGGTGTGGGCGCGCAGAGATTCAAGAAGGTGAATTGGAGTTTGACACAGGAGACACGGGAATTTACATGGTTCGGGCCGCCTGAGCGTAATACCCTACTCCACGGGTGTGTTGATGTTGTATTAGTAGTATGAGCTTGTCACGAGTGTGTGGGATGCGTACGATCGCCCGTGAACCTCTTGTCCCGCGTGTATCGTCGACCTGTCCTTTTATAGTACAAGGACAGACCGTTACAAGTTAGCCTGGCCCGACATGTGGCCCCGACGGTTACTAGTATTGATACACGCTTGATTGCTCTTAGTAACCCTGTAACGGGCTTTGACAGCGCCGTTACTGGTGTTAAGATCGTCCGTTTAAGTGTCATTAATATGGCATTAATGACACTTAATCGGGTCTTGAAGTCCTTGGCTCTCCTTTGAAGATCTGGAGCCGTTACAAGGTCTTCCAGAGGTTAGAAGCTGAAAGGTCCGACGATTTGACACGTGGCAGCTCCGGAGCTTGCTGTGGGAAGCAGGTAGCTCCGGGGATATCAGACACGTGTCAGGTCCGGAGCTTCTCTCGGTCTGGGGTTATGTCAGGAGGTGCCGTTTCGGTACGTGGCCCGGAGCTTCCCCCTTGTGGGCGGTAGCTCCGGTTTGGTTGTACACGTGGCAACCCTGGGATTAACCATGTTGGAGAAGCGGGTCCGGTCATGTCTGACAAGTGGGCCTCCGAGGGTCTTCAAACCAAGTAGATGGCTTTCTCTTGAGATCTTTGTAACCTCAAGGGGTGTACGGTTTTTAGGGTACCGACAGTGGCCCCCTGGACCTACCTCCGAGGAAGATCACTGGGGTGAAGTCATTCCGTCGGAGGTGGGTCCATCCTTGCGACTCTTGAACTGAGTCTTCAAGGGTCTTCGGAGGTGCCGTTGGCAGGGATTTACAGTTAGATCCAGCCGTGTGGCGCACCCAGGCGGCAGATGAGATCTTTGACGTGCGGATCTCACACAATTGAAGGTCACCGGTTCCCGATACAAAAACCGTATCGGTTCCGCGCACCCTGTCAGGCCGCCGCCTTTGGGTTTCCCGCCGAGTGATGACAACCGTTCGCCTGGGTAAGAGCCTCGACTTGATCGTCGGGGTGGTCCCGGGCCCTCTTGTCATCGGCTGGGTTGAATTCTTGAATGGTATCTTCGACTTCCCCGCGGTTTCCATCCAAGCGTTGCGAGGGCTTACTTAATAAGGAAAGCCCGCACCGTCGGGAGTTCTTTACGCCTCTCATCTGATCTTGCGCTCAAACTCCCAACTCTTGCTTAGCTCTTCTTCTCTCGCCTAGCTGTGCTGCGATGGAGTTGGGTCTGCGCGAGAGTCGCTTGAAGACTGACAACGATTTGAAGAAGGTCCGGGCCCTCATGGGGTGGTCCTCGGACTTCTTCAACCACTTGGTCCGTGCCGGTGGAGAGCTCCCCTTCGAGAAGGAGCGCGCCGGCGAAATGGTGTACTTTTCTTCGTACGCCATGGTGGGGTTGATCCCACCTTTTTCTTCTTTCTTCTTGATGCTGCTAGACTTCTATGGTCTGCAGCTATACCACCTTGGTCCTCACTCCATCCTCATCGTGTCCATCTTTGTCCACTTCTGTGAGATGTGGGTGGGCATCCCCCCCTGCATCGAACTCTTCCGGACCTTCTTCACCGTCCACACCACCGGCCGGAGCAATGAGTACCTTGGCTTCTACTACTTTGTGAAGCGCAAGAAGTGCCCATTCAAGTATCTCCGGTCGTTCCCTTCCGGGAAGTGGGATGACTGGAAGAAAGATTGGATAGTCGTTAGGGTGGAGGAGCATGAGAGGTTGGAGCTGCCCGACGGTCTGCCCGGCATCGACACGACAATCTGGAGTGAGGTTCCGGTGCTGGCGGAAGCTTTCGACCCCGCCTTGACCAGGATCCGCCAATGCGTGGAGGGAGGATTGACTCCCGAGGCGGTATTCTGTAATTTCCTGGCCAACAGGTGGGCGCCACTGAAGAGGAGGGAGAAGCTCGCTTGGGCCCTCAACAGTGTGATGGATGAGGACCGGGTTGAGACCGGGTTGAAGTCCAACATGGTGGGGAAGACCTTGGAGTTCCACCTCAAGAAATTCCAGCACGGCATCGACGTCGACGGTGATGACTTGACTCCGCCGTCGGCCTTTCTCCCTCTGAACGTGGAAGTGGAGTTCAGCAGGGAGCTCCGGCGGACGATGCCTGCACTTGACGACCTTGGTGTCATCAAGAGAAGATCAACCACCCGGGTGGAGATCCCCAAAATGCCCGAAGATGGCTCCGTCCTTGCCCCACAGCCGAGGGTTGAGGTCGTCGGCAAGGGCAAGGAGCTGGCGGATGAGCCGGAGAGCCGGAAGAGGAAGCTGCGACACGCCGACGGAAGGTCCGTCAGGCCTGCTACTCCCGCCTCGGTTCCTTCTCCCCATAGGGGAAGATCTTCTGCCACCGTGGCGACCGTCCCCGTAGTGGGGTCCTTCCGGGACGATACCGTTCCTGCAGTGGGATCCTCCTGGAGCGCGTCTGTCCCCGTGGTGGAACCCTCCTGGGGTGCTAGCTCCGGGCGCACGACTCCAGCACCTGGGACGGTGGGAGCCTCCAGGTCCACGGGTTCCTCCCGATCGAGGAGAGCCTCGACCCAGGAAACGCCCGTAGCTGCGACAAGTTCCGGGGGGCCCTCTGGAGCTTCTACGCCGATCGTGGCCAGCCCGGAACGTCCAGGAAAAAGGTTCCGCGCAAGCTGGTGTGGAAGCCTTCTAAGGTAATTTTTAATCTTTACCTTGGTTAACTTTTTAATTGTAGCGATTGTTTGTTGATTTTCTTCGTCCATCATCTGCAGCGTCCCCAAGAAGGGGAGTGAAGCCCCACCCTCAGCCACAATGTCTGAGGCCGTGGGAGCTTCTGCTCCTGTCCTGGTGCCGCCCCAGGTGGTGGATGAGGCTGCGACAGCTCCGGCGCCGGCTGTCGTGGTCATGGACCTCGGCTCGTCCCCAGAAGTTCCCGTGGTAGCGCCGGACCACGGGAGTGAAGACACGCCAGCGGCACCTGTCTCGGAGGCTGAAGCTCCGGGTCCTGGTGCTGCAGTGACGGAAGCTTCGGCTGTTGAGCCGGAGGAAGTAGTAGTTCCGGCCTCGGAGCCGGAAATTGTTGAAGCCCCGGCGGTTGAGCCGGAGGTGTCTGAAGCCCCGGCATGTGAGCCGGTAGTCGAGGTAGTTCCGACAGTTGAGCCGGCTACCTCCAAAGCACCGGCCGCTGAGCCGGTTATTGTTGGAGCGCCGGTCATAGAGCCGGTGGTTGAAGAGGCGATGGAGCTCGAGCCTCCCTCGGGAGAGGTGTCCCTGCTGGAGCCAGTAGCAGCTCCTGTTCCGGAAGCGACGACGTCAGAGGTACCTGCGGCAGAGCCGGAGTGCCCAAACGAAGTCGCTGGCCCCCTGCCCGAGGAGGTGAACGAAGACTTGGCGGCGGGGCCTTCTTCGATGGCGACTGAGGCCATCACAGAGGATGGCCCTAGTGCCTTGGAAGCTCAGGGTTCCGCTCTCGTAGAGTGGGACCCAATTTTTGTATGTGAAGACCCACTGGAACCAGCGGAGGAGACCCCAGCAGGTCCGGAGCCCATCCCGCTGTCGATGTCTATCGACAACGCCTGCTCCAGTCTGCGTCAAGTCCAACTGGCCTTCTTCCATGATAGTAAGGCTCTTGAAGAGGAGCGCCAAACCCTTAGGCGGTGGCGTAATCGGCTCCACTTTGAGACCAAGCTGGCGCAGTCGAGGCTAGCGGATGACAAGGAGTGGATCAAGCAGGAGAAGATCCGCCTGGAGTACTGGGGCAAGCTGCTAGATGACAGGGAGAGCATGACTCATGCCCTCGATGCTCAATCCCGGGAGATCCACGATCAGTCCAAAGCTGCCAACAACGCGGCCAATGCTCGGCACGAACGGCTTGAGGCCATCAACACCGCACTCATCAAGCGCCGAGAGGCACTTGAAGAGAGGGAGAGACAGCTCGAGGACGAAGAGCAGAAACTCCTGGAGCTGCGGGATGACGTCCTAAGGAGGGAAGAGGAGCTCGCCGAGAAGGTAGCTCTGGCTGACAAGGGCCTCGAGGAGCGCACCAAGAAATTGGAAGAGCGCTGCCAAGAGGAAGAGGAGAAGACCTGGGTGCGGGGGCAAGAACTCTACGAATACGAGTGTGCCCTTGTTGCCCGGGAGAAAAAAGTGGAGGCTAGGGAGAAGGACCTGGTCGATCGTCGAAACAAGATACACCTCTTGGAGGAGGAGCTCGGAAGACTCGAGAGGCGGGTTGCTGCAAAGATTCAGCAAAACGCCAAAGAAGTTGAGCGCCTCGCCCGTGAGAATTCTGAACTGACGGCGGCCAAGAGATCCCTGGAAGAGATGAAGAGCTTGAGGACCGCGGACTCCCTGCAGATTTGGGAGTTCCTGGGCAAGGCCAACGATGTGCTGACACCGATGGGTTTCAGCCCCGTGCGCCCGGACGATCCGGAGCCGGAGTCGGACCTAGCGCTGCAGGCATTGAGCGCAGCAGGTAGCAAGCTCTCCAAGGTGGGCGACGTCATCGCGGACCAACTGGAGGTTGAGGGGCAATCCCTGGCGAGGAACGTCACAGAATATGTGCTGACGTGCTACACCAGCCAGAACCCCCAATTTCCTCTGGACCCGGTGCTTGAAGGCCCCGTCGAAGGAGAAGGCGAAGCTACCCGAGCTAGCGTATCGGAGGTCGCCCATAAGGTCGCTGAGTTCTTCCATAGGGTCTAGGACCATCTCTTTAGCTCTCACTTGTATTTTCTCTTCTTCTTCAATTTTGGAACCCCTTGTCTCCAGATGTAATCTCCTGTCTCCAGATGAATGAAATCCCCAGATTTTTGCGAATTTCACTTTTTGTCTTCAACATATTTATCTTCACTTGGCCCCCTGGTAGATGGACACAATTTGATTGTGAACATGTACCAAAAGGATACTGTGTTTTGTTGAAGACTCATTTGCTCCGAACTTGTAGAATTTTAGGTCCGAAGTCTTCGATAGTGAAGGTCCCCTGAGGTTGTCGGAGCTTAGAAGCTCCGACATTGTCCATCGTTGGAGCTTGATAGCTCCGGCGATAGCCTCTATCAACACGTAGAGCGTCGATAGTTAGTCCTCCGGGGTGTCGGAGCTGAGTAGCTCCGATAGTGACCTTTGCCAACACTTGGTTTGTTGGCAGCAGACCCCATTTACAGGGTCTTCTCACCATCTTATACTCAGCGTCGACGGCTGGCCCCCTTGGGGGAGTCGGAGCTTAGTTAGCTCCGACTTTTCTCCATCAACGTAGACTTTATTTTTCCTGCACACTTAAGTCAAGAAAAATAGTAAAATTCGTTCCTTGTCTATAATTTCGTCGCGGCTTACGATTCTCAAGAAAACTTTAAGTTGAACGCGATTTTAAATACAACCGGATGCGTTGCCTTTTCTCTTAGATTCAACTGTTCATGGACCCGCCTTACTTCGGCCTGCCGGGGTGTAGGTAGAGTGGCGTACTTAGGGTGCTTGACCAGGCTAAGTCGATAGCACACTCCAGCCCTAGATTGGCTTGGCGGCTTTCAGGCGGGTTGGCCATGAGCGATATTTGAATCCAAAAGAACTGACAATACAACTCGAATCGTATATAAACCGGTCGAACTAAAATTTCTTAAGAATTGCACGTCTTTGTTATAGACAAGAAAGAGAAAAATAAAAATGTTGAGCCTGTACAAAATAAATGCACGTGGAGTCTATTTCACATGAAGATGTCTTTCATTATAGGTCCGGGGTACAGGGGAAACAAGTACACTCTTAGGGTACGGAACCAGGCTAAGTGTGTGTGGTTTCTCGTTTGACCCAGGGTAGTTAGCCACACTTTTAGTCCGGAGACTGTGACAAGTGCTGCATGAACTTTGCGGACCTTTCGGGAAAGGTCCGGCTGTTCTCCCAGAGGAACTACCCGACTCTGTACAATGACTCTATAACATACACTCCAAGTTACTTAAGACTCACCTCCGTGGTATTAAGTGTAGAACTTACGGAGGTGCTCGATGTTCCAAGGATTCGGGAGAGGTGTCCCATCCTCGATAGCCAAGCGAACGCTTCCGGGACGGGATACTTTGATCACTCGGAAGGGCCCCTCCCAGCCGGGGGAGAGTTTGTTTAATCCTTCTCTGGATAGTATTCTCCGTAGCACCAGATCGCCTTCCTCGAGCTGTCGGTTGTGTACATGCCGCTGGTGATAACGCCGTAGAGCTTGGCGGTATCGGGCATTCCGAACAGCTGCTTGGCACCTTCCCTCCTCGAGGAGGTCTAGGTCTTCATGCCGGAGCTGGTCCTGCGCGGCTTCGTCGAAGGCCCGGACCCGGAGCGAACCCAAGGTGATTTCCGGAGGAAGGATTGCTTCAGCTCCGTACACCAGAAAGAAGGGTGTTTCTCCGGTTGACCGGTTTGGAGAAGTCCTGTTGGCCCATAGAGTGGGCGGAAGCTCTTCGATCCAGTTGGCTCCGTGTTTTTTCAAGCGCTCATAGGTGCGCGTTTTGAGTCCTTTAAGGATTTTAGCATTTGCTCTCTCGGCTTGGCCATTGCTGGCTGGGTGAGCTACGGAGGCGTAGCAAACTTGTATGCCGAGGTCTTCGCAATATCCTTGGAATGCGGAGCTTGTGAATTGAGTCCCATTATCAGTGATGATTTTGTTTGGGACTCCAAATCAGCTCACAATGGATTGCAGAAAGTTGATAGCAGATTGCTTGTTGATCGTCACAACTGGAGTTGCTTCCGGCCATTTAGATGGCGACGTACAGGAACTTGTAACCTCCGACGGCTCTTGGGAAGGGTCCCAAGATGTCCATCCCCCATACAGCGAAGGGCCATGTAGGAGGTATCATTTGTAAGGGCTGAGCCGGTGTATGAATTTGCTTTGCATGAAATTGGCATGCTTCGCATTTCTTCACCAGCTCAGTGGCATCCTGGAGCACTGTAGGCCAGTAGAAGCCATGCCGAAAGGCTTTTCCGACCAGCGTGCGGGAAGATGCGTGGTTCCCACACTCGCCTCCATGGATTTCTGCGAGGAGTTCGCAGTCTTCTTCCCTTGTGATACACCGCATTAGGATGCCGTTGGCACCGCGCCGGTAGAGATCCCCTTCTACCAGCGTGTATCTTTTAGCCAATCTGACTACCCGGTCAGCGGATACATCATCGTCAGGAAGGATGTTGTCTTTCAAGTAGTCCCTCTAGCGCCCATGCATCGGAACTGACTTGAGCATTTGAGTCTTGCGTGCTGGGTTGCTCGGAGCTTCCGGCAGCACCTACAACCCTTGATGGCTGCCATGGTAACAGGGCCATCGGGACCGTCAGCTTCGGGATGCTGATCTCGCCCCCTTCGCTCAGTTCGGCAGGCTGAGCTGTGGGTTTCGACAATCTCCGGACAAAAGTTCCGTCAGGAGCCGGAGCTCCGGTTGACGCTTTCGTCGAGAGTTCGTCGGCTTCAGCGTTGTGGGCACGCTGAACATGGTAGAGGTCTAGGACTTCAAAGTCCTTCTGAAGCCTCTGGACTTCTAGGAGGTAAGAAGCTAGCTGGAGATTGTTGCAGGAGCATTCACCCTTCACCTGCTTGATGATGAGCTGTGAATCTCCTTTGACCAGCAGTTGCCTGACACCGTATGACAGTGCCACCTTTAGTCCATAGATGAGTGCTTCATACTCCGCCATGTTGTTGGTTGCCTTGAAGTCAAGGTGTACCATGTATTTCACCTTCTCCCCAGTCGGTGCAAGGAGAAGGATTCCAGCTCCGGCCCCCTGCTTCTGCATGGAGCCATCGAAGAAGAGGGTCCATTGTGGCTCGGTGAAGGTTGGAGCTTGATGCTCCGTCCTCTGCTCGCTGGGGCCCCCAGGGTTTGATGGAGAGGGAGTCCATTCCGCCACAAAATCTTCCAACGCTTGACTCTTGACTGCTTGTCTTGAAATAAATTCAAGATCAAATTCAGCCAATTCCGCTGCCCACTTTGCAATATTCCCAGTTGAATTGGGATTATGCAGGATTGCTCGAAGTGGATAGGAGGTCACCACTGAGACTTTGTGAGCTTGGAAGTAATGTCGAATCTTCCTGGAGGCAATAAGAACTGCATAGAGCAGCTTATGCACCTCTAGGTACCGAGTCTTGGCATCATGTAATACTTCACTGATGAAGTATACCGGGCGTTGAATGGTCCGGACCCTCCCGGAGGGGTCCGGAGCTTCCTCTTCATTGATCTGGACCCTCTCGGAGGGGTCCAGATTCCCTTCGGGGACCTCTGGGTTCTGGCTGGAAGAACCCGAAGCTTCTTCAAAAATGACCTGGACCCTCCCAGAGGGGTCTAGGTCTCCTGAAGCGACTTCTTGTGGGTTCGAATCTGGGAGCTGGGACCCAGACTCGCTTTCAGGAACCTCCGAACCCTCCCGAAGGGGTCTGGATTCCTGAGTGTGGGGTAGTTCCGGTCTCTCCGCAACCAAAACCATACTGACGACTTCGTCAGTAGCTGAAATGTAAAGCAGTAAAGGCACACCAGGGTTCGGAACTACCAGAATTGGTAGGGTGGTGAGGAACTGTTTCAGCTCCTGGAATGCCTTCTCTGCTTCTTCAGACCATTGGAATGGTCCGGACTTCCTCAATAACTTGAAGAAGGGAAGTGCCCGTTCCGCCAGTCTTGATATGAACCGCCTAAGGGCTGCTAGACATCCAGTTAACTTTTGGACGTCTTTGATGCAGGTTGGTGGTCGCATGTCTTCAATGGCTTTTATCTTTGCCGGATTAGCTTCTATGCCCCGGTGACTTACCAGGAAACCAAGAAGTTTTCCGGAGCTAACCCCAAACACGCACTTGTCCGGGTTCAGCTTTGTGCGGGTGGCCCGTAGCTTGTCGAAGACAGCCTGCAAGGTGTCTAGGAGTGACTCCTTGTTCTTGACCTTGACCACGATGTCATCGATGTACACTTCCACTATGTCTCTGATGAGTTCTTCAAAAGTTTTGTACATAGCCCGTACAAAAGTTGAAGCTGCATTCTTGAGACCAAATGGCATGGCTGTGTAACAGTACAATCCATCTACTGTGATGAATGAAGTATGCTCTCCATCCTCCCTAGACATCCTGATTTGATGATACCCAGAATATGCATCTAGGAAACACAGTAATTCACACCCAGAGGTAGAATCCACTATCTGATCTATTCTAGGTATTCCGACGCTCGTTGTCAGAGACGTCAGAATCATCGTCGACGGAGGTGTAAACGACCTTCAGGACCTTTTTGGGATCCTGGAACCCTAACTCCTCTTCAGCCGGAGCTTCGTCGACCTTCTGTTTTCCTTCCCTCTGTCGGAAAGGAGATCCTTCCCGGCGCTTGTTGTAGCGCTCGGCAAGGTTTTGGACCTCCCGACAGTCTTCCAAACCATGGCTGCCCGTTTTGTGAATGGGACACCACACTTTGGGTTTTCCACCGTCTTTAGAAGACGGTCGAGGTCGCTTCTCGGGGCGTGGCCCCCGGCCACCCGGAGTTGCAGCGGCTGCAACGTCGGATGTGCTGGCCGACGACTTCTTCTTGCCGTTGGTCTTCTTTTTCTTCTTGCCACTCCCGGAGGTAGCGGCTTCTTCTTTGGAGGATTTCTTGTGATCCTCCGAGGCTGGTTTGGAGTGCATTTCACGGCCCTCCGCAGCTCTGGCACATTTATCTGCCAGGCTGAAGAGTTCCGTGACGCTGGTGATCTCCTTGATCGCCAGCTTCTCCAACATCTTCTTATCCCGTACGCCCTGTCTGAATGCCACAATGACAGATGCACTAGAGATAGAAGGGATAGTGTTGCGTACCTGAGAGAAACTCTGGATGAAGGACCGCAAAGATTCTCCCCCTTTTTGCACGACCGCAAAAAGGTCCAGTTCAGTGCCTGGTCGGGTGTATGAACTCCCGAAGTTGGCAGTGAACTGACGGCACAGCTCCTCCCAACTGTTGATAGAGTTGGGTGGAAGGCTCATAAACCAGGACCTGGCGGTCCCAGTTAAGGCCACTGGAAAGTAATTGGCCATCACGACCTCGTTTCCTCCAGTTGCCAAGATTGCAGTGGAGTATATCTGAAGGAATTCGGCGGGGTTAACAGTCCCGTCGAATTTTTCCGGCAGGTGAGGCCGGAACTTCTGTGGCCATCTAACCATGCGCACGTGCATGGCTAGGGCTGAACAGCCTCCTCCTACTCCTTCCAGAGTAGAAAGGTCCTGAGCTTCCCGTCTTTCACGGGCACGCTCAATATGGACACGGCCATCCTGCTGGCGGTATCGACGATCAAGCTCCGCCCGGAGGTCATGAGTCAAAAGCCTGGATACCGTGTGAGTGCGTCGAGCCCTGGAGGGTAGTGACGTCACTTGTTGAGATGCAGCACGTCTCCTACTATTGGAGGCGTGCAGACCAAGCCTTCCAGACAAAGTCCGCCGCTGCGACAGGGCTCGTCCCAAAGGAGGAGGACCTTGGTTGTTGAGGCGTTCGGCCGCTGCTGCGACCAAATGCTCCACATCGGCCCTCCACTACTCCATTGCATCTCGAGATGCATCCGGAGGTGGTGGACGTTGGAGAAGAGCACGCGCTGCATGGAGCGCGTGTTCCAGGTTGTCATGACTCGCCGACGCAGTAAGCGACGCCGGCGCACCATCACGTTGCCCAGCACGATTTGCTGGAGAAGATGGTGGTGGTGGGAGTGTGGCTCCTGCTGGTGCTGAGGCTCCTGCTGGTGGTTGCCTGTTGGAGGGATTGCCCCCAACAGCCTGAGCAGCAGGTTGGCCGTTAGATGATCCAGCAGCGGAGTTCACCATTCTCGAAAATCTCAGGCGCCCCTACCTGGCGCGTCAACTGTCGGCGGTTGAGAACCGGCAGATCTACCTACACTGCTAAAGTGATTGGGGAGTTTGAAGTTCGGTGTGGGTGCGAGGAGATTCAAGAAGGTGAATTGGAGTTTGACACAGGAGACACGGGAATTTACGTGGTTCGGGCCGCCTGAGCGTAATACCCTACTCCACGGGTGTGTTGATGTTGTATTAGCAGTATGAGCTTGTCACGAGTGTGTGGGATGTGTACGATCGCCCGTGAACCTCTTGTCTCGCGTGTATCGTCGGCCTGTCCTTTTATAGTACAAGTACAGCCCGTTACAAGCTAGCCTGGCCCGACATGTGGCCCCGACGGTTACTAGTATTGATACACGCTTGATTGCTCTTAGTAACCCTGTAACGGGCTTTGACAGCGCCGTTACTGGTGTTAAGATCGTCCGTTTAAGTGTCATTAATATGGCATTAATGACACTTAATCGGGTCTTGAATTCCTTGGCTCTCCTTTGAAGATCCGGAGCCGTTACAAGGTCTTCCGGTGGTTAGAAGCTGAAAGGTCCAACGATTTGACACGTGGTAGCTCCGGAGCTTGCTGTGGGAAGCAGGTAGCTCCGGGGCTATCAGACACGTGTCAGGTCCGGAGCTTCTCTCGGTCTGGGGTTAAGTCCGGAGGTGCCGTTTCGGTACGTGGCCCGGAGCTTCCCCCTTGTGGGCGGTAGCTCCGGTTTGGTTGTACACGTGGCGACCCTGGGATTAACCATGTTGGAGAAGCGGGTCCGGTCATGTCTGACAAGTGGGCCTCCGAGGGTCTTCAAACCAAGTAGATGGCTTTCTCTTGAGATCTTTGTAACCTTAAGGGGTGTACGGTTTTTAGGGTACCGACAGTTACCTTTAGGACCAATAATAAACTTCTTATTCTTCTGAGACTTTTTCATGTTGGTAACATACTGGTGATTGTAGTCCTTATATCTACTGACACCACAAATGGGGCATCTAATTGCGAGCTCATGCTCTTTGCGATACAGAATACAATAGTTCACACAAGCGTGTATTTTTGTCACACCTAGTGCCATCGGGCAAAGAAGTTTCTTTGCTTTATAAGTGCTTCTGAGCAGTTTATTTGGATTTGGAAGAATTTATGCCATAAGATTCAAAAGATCAGATAAACTACAATCGAACCATCCGTGCGTAGCTTTCAACTTTAGTAGTTCTAAGACTGCACGCAATGTAGTAAACTTTTTATCACAGCCTTTTGATTCATCATATAAAAGCTCTGTCGCCGCATTCTGCAATGTCTCCATTTTACTGAAACCTTTGCTTGCTCCCATAGAAGTCAATAATATGGTTCAATGTGATGCAATATCTCCTCACAATCGAACTCATCATCATCATCACCATCTTGATTGTCACTACCATCATCGATATGAACATTATCATCATCTGAACCTCTCTCATCATCTTTATCCACATCAGGTGTATCTAACTCACCATGCTCTGTCCATATTGTGTAGTTTTTTTTGAAACCTCTTTTCACCAAATGAGATTGGATTACTATAGTATCCGTCCAAGCAATCTTATTTTTGCATTCGATACTTGGACATAATATGTCATCTATCTTTTGCAACTTCGCATGTCCCTTGGATGCTTCAATAAAATTTGCAACATTATGAATGTACATAGGATTGGGTCTTGGCATGTTATACATCCACACTCGACGGTCCATGCTTCAATAATAGAATTTTTGTCAGATTTATAAAGTTTGGCCACAAATATTCCCTAAAGGTCTTCTATAAAATGAATTTATAGAGACATAACAAGTATGATTAGGGCGATTAATGTAGTTCTGTTCATTAGGGCGACTAATCGACCCTAGTAGATGGCTAATCGATGTCCAGTCGTCCTCAAGGTTTTTACGGTAATACCAAGTCGATATAGGGTTAGAGAGAGGTGGCACGTAGGAGAGCGGCAGCAACATCAAATAAGACTCTAAGAGCGGCGACAAACAGAAAGCGTGGCGGACGGGAGGCAGCAGTGTCGAGCGGAGTCTGGAGGAGACGGGCGACGTCTTGAGGCGGACGGAGTCGAAGGCGTCGGGAGCAGCAAGCGGGGGTAAAGGATTGAAGTCGTTGGGCAAACGGGCCTAGTAGCATGGGCTAGGCCTGGGCGGGATTCGGTCCATTATATCTTGACGTTGGATACCATCCAATGATGGTAACTAAATGGGTGAGTTATAAAACCATCTCCCTAGAAAGCTAACCCTAATCACTCCATCAAAATATATGCAAGCAGGAGGTACGCACACACAAGTAACATATTGAAAAATAAAACACATAAAACTACAATTACAAGTTCGGGTAAACTTCATGCATCTTATATATATTACAATATCATCTGTTAATTAAACATCATATTCATGTCACAAAATAGGTACAAACTACAATAAGATTATTATAATATAGTCCATCCATCAATATCTAAAAGACCAAACTTCCAAATTATTGAGTCCAAACGCATATGTACACACATGCAAAAGGACACAATCCATATACCAACACACAAAACTAGCAGCTTATGAAAATATACAAAGAAAAAGGTAGCATGCAATGCATAGTAAGGAAACTATGAGAATTTACTTAGGTACCTTGTGGCGTGATGTGGGACTGGGCAGAGGCGTGCCTCCGCGGGGCTGGGCGACGGCGCGGCAGTGCGGGCTGGGCGGCGGCGCGGTAGTGCGGGCTGAGCGGCGGCGCGGCAGTGCAGGATGGGCGGCGGCGTGACGGTGGGTAATTTCGACAGCCTTGCGGCGGTGGAAAATTCTCCAGGGTTACGTTTCGACTATGGCGAGGAGTCTTTATATAGGCATCAGTTTTTCACAGGCGGTTTTGAAATTTTTCACAGGCGGTTGGTGATTAATAACCGCCTAAGAAAACGATTATCTCAGGCGGTTATTCATTACAAACCGCCTGAGATAATGCCCGAGGCTCTTCAGTTTCCTTATCTCTTGCTTCTTTTTTATTTAGATTCCAATATAAATACTCAAATATATTTAGATTCTGCAAATTGAGTCCAAATTCGATGATTCTTTCTTCTATATTTGTATAAAATTAACATCTACCACCTGAACCAAATATTTTAAAACTTGTATAGCTGACATTGTAATGTTTTGGTAAATATCAAATTAATTTCTACTCACATATCATTCACATTTGTGTATCTCATAGAAAAAAGGACCCTTCACTTAAATTTGTTTGTATAAACATATTTATATTATTTATACATGTATGAATTTTGTTAATTTTTTTAAAAGCATTCCAACATGTCAAACTTCAAATTATCCATCATTCTAACTATAT
The DNA here is from genome assembly GCA_036927565.1 of Tuctoria greenei. Taxonomy (NCBI): domain Eukaryota; kingdom Viridiplantae; phylum Streptophyta; class Magnoliopsida; order Poales; family Poaceae; genus Tuctoria; species Tuctoria greenei. The sequence goes on from JAYESD010000011.1 coordinate 146,821,299, forward strand.
GCTCAGATACATATGAGGCATTCATCAGATTATGAACACACATTGATTCAAAAAAATTTAAAAATCTCTGAAAAAATTCATAGAGATTGGTATGATAAAAAAATATCCACTGAAAAAATAAATGAAAAAAGCATTATATTCATCAAGATAGAAAAAATGAAAATAGCAATTGTTATATGTTTTTTATGTCCTGACCAATTTCAAAGGATTTATGAAGTGAAATTTAATGGTAACTTTTACTTATCAATAATATTACAAGAAAGTGAAATTTTGCCTTTTTAAAGGCTCCACATTCAATAAAGAATATTAATAAAGAAGAAGTAAAGATCTTCACAGGCGGTTGAAGTTTAATAACCGCCTAAGAAGATGATTATCTCAGCCGGGTTTTACTTACCAACCGCCTGAGATAATGCCCGATACTGTTCTTCAGTTTCATTTTTCCTTGCTTCTTTTTTATTTAGATTCCAATATAAATACTCAAACATGTTTAGATTCTGCAAATTGTGTCCAAATTCGATGATTCTTTCTTCTATATTTGTATAAAATTAACATCTACCACCTGAACCAAATATTTTAAAACTTGTATAGCTGACATTGTAATGTTTTGGTAAATATAAAATTAATTTCTACTCACATATTATTCACATTTGTGTATCTCATAAAAAAAGGATCCTTCACATAAATTTGTTTGTATAAACATATTTGTATTATTTATACCTGTATGAATTTTGTTAATTTTTTTAAAAACATTCCAACATGTCAAACTTCAAATTATCCGTCATTCTAACTATATACTCATATACATATGAGACATTCATCAAATTATGAACACACATTGATTAAAAAAAGATTAAAAAATCTGAAAATTTTCATAGATGTTGGTATGATGAACAAAAATGTCCACTAAAAAATAAATGAAAAAACATTATATTCATCAAGATAGAAAAATGAAAAATAGCAATTGTTATATGTTTTTTATGTTCTGACCAATTTCAAAGGATTTATGAAGTAAAATTTAATGGTAACCTTTACTTATCAATAATATTACAAGAAAGTGGAATTTTGCCTTTTAAAGTCCCCACATTCAATCAAGAATATTAATTAAGAAGAAGTAAAGATATTCACAGGCGGTTGGAGTTTAATAACCGCCTGAGAAGATGATTATCTCAGACAGGTTTTACTTACCAACCGCCTTAGATAATGCCCGATACTGTTCTCCAGTTTAATTTTCCCTTGCTTCTTTTTTATTTAGATTCCAATATAAATACTCAAACATGTTTAGATTCTGCAAATTGTGTCCAAATTTGATGATTCTTTCTTCTATATTTATATAAAATTAACATCTATCACCTGAACCAAATATTTTAAAACTTGTATAGCTGACATTGTAATGTTTTGGTAAATATCAAATTAATTTCTACTCACATATTATTCACATTTGTGTATCTCATAAAAAAAAGATTCTTCACTTAAATTTGTTTGTATGAACATATTTGTATTATTTATACATGTATGAATTTTTTTAATTTTTTTAAAAGCATTCCAACCTGTCAAACTTCAAATTATCCATCATTCTAACTAAATGCTCATATACATATGAGGTATTCATCAAATTATGAACACACATTGATTCAAAAAAATTTAAAAAATCTGAAAAAATTCATAGAGGTTGATATGATGAATAAAAATGTCCACTGAAAAAATAAATGAAAAAAGCATTATATTCATCAAGATAGAAAAATGAAAATAGCAATTGTTATATATTTTTTATGTTCTGACCAATTTCAAATGATTTATGAAATGAAATTTAATGGTAACCTTTACTTATCAATATCGGTACCCTAAAAACCGTACACCCCCTGAGATTACAAAGATCTCAGGGGAAGGACGACTACTCGAGTTGAAGACCCTCAGAGGCCCACTTGTCAGACATGACCGGACCAGCTTTTCCAACATGGTTAATCCCTAGGTCGCCACGTGTACTACCGAACCAGAGCTACCGCCCACAAGGGGGAAGCACCGGACTGAGTACCGAAACGACACCTCCGGACCTAACCCCTGACCGAGAGAAGCTCTGGACCTGACACGTGTCAAGTAGCCCCGGAGCTTCCTGCTTCCCGCAGCAAGCTCCGGAGCTGCCACGTGTCTAAACATCGGAGCAAGCCGCCTCTAACCTCCGGGAGACCTTGTAACTGCTCCGGATATTCAAAGGAGAGCCAAGGACTTCAAGACCTGTTTAAATGTCATTAATGCCATATTAATGACACTTAAACGGACGATATTAACACCTGTAACGGCACTGTCGAAGCCCGTTACAGGATCATTAACAACAATTAATCGTGTATCAATACTAGTAACCGCCAGGGCCACATGTCGGGCCAGGCAGCTTGTAACGGCCTGTCTTTGTACTATAAAAGGACAGGTCGACGATACGACAGTTGGCGCGCCCTTACAAGATCTGTCCTCCCTCTGTGTATCGTCGGCCTGTCCTTTTATAGTACAAAGACAGGCCGTTACAAGCTGCCTGGCCCGACATGTGGCCCTAGCGGTTACTAGTATTGATACACGATTAATTGTTGTTAATGATCCTGTAACGGGCTTCGACAGTGCCGTTACAGGTGTTAAGATCGTCCGTTTAAGTGTCATTAATATGGCATTAATGACATTTAAACAGGTCTTGAAGTCCTTGGCTCTCCTTTGAAGATCCGGAGCAATTACAAGGTCTCCCGGAGGTTAGAGGCAGCTTGCTCCGATGTTTAGACACGTGGCAGCTCCGGAGCTTGCTGCGGGAAGCAGGAAGCTCCGGGGCTACTTGACACGTGTCAGGTCCGGAGCTTCTCTCGGTCAGGGGTTAGGTCCGGATGTGTCGTTTCGGTACTCAGTCCGGTGCTTCCCCCTTGTGGGCGGTAGCTCCGGTTCGGTAGTACACGTGGCGACCTAGGGATTAACCATGTTGGAAAAGCTGGTCCGGTTATGTCTGACGAGTGGGCCTCCGAGGGTCTTCAACTCGAGTAGTCGTCCTTCCCCTGAGATCTTTGTAATCTTAGGGGGTGTACGGTTTTTAGGGTACCGACAGTGGCCCCCTGGACCTACCTCCGAGGAAGGTCACCGGGGTGAAGTCGTTCCATCGGAGGTGGGTCCACCTTTGCGACTCTTGAACTGGGTCTTCAAAGGTCTTCGGAGGTGCCGTTGGCAGGATTTTACAGTTAAATCTCGACGCGTGGCATACCTCAGGCGGCAGATAAGATCTTTGGCGTGGGGATCTCACGCAATTGAAGGTCGCCGGTTTCCGATACGAAAACTGTATCGGTTCCGTGCGCCTTGTCGGGCCGACGCCTTTGGGTTTCCCGCCTCGTGATGACAACCGTTCGCCTGGGTGAGAACCTCGACTTGAACGTCGGGGTGGTCCCGGGCCCCCTTGTCATCGACTGGGTTGAACTCTTGAGTAGTATTTTCGACTCCCCTGCAGTTTCCATCCAAGCGTTGCGAGGGCTTACTTAAGAAGGAAAGGGCGCACCGCGGGAGTTCTTTACGCCTCCCATCTGATCTTGCTCTCAAACTCCCGACTCATACTTTGCTCTTCCTCTCTTGCCTAGCTGTGCTGCGATGGAGTTGGGTCTGCGCGAGAGTCGCCTGAAGACCGACAACGATTTGAAGAAGGTCCGGGCCCTTATGGGGTGGTCCTCGGACTTCTTCAGCCGCTCGGTCCATGCCGGCGAAGAGCCCCCCTTTGAGAAGGAGCGCGCTGGCGAGATGGTGTACTTTTCTTCGTACGCCATGGTGGGACTGATCCCACCATTTTCTTCTTTCTTCTTGATGCTGCTAGACTTCTATGGTCTGCAGCTATACCACCTTGGTCCCCACTCCATTCTCCTTGTGTCCATCTTTGTCCACTTCTACGAGATGTGAGTGGGCATCCCCCCTGCGTCGAGCTCTTCCGAACCTTCTTCACCGTTTACACCACCGGCCGGAGCAACGAGTACCTTGGCTTCTACTACTTCGTGAAGCGCAAGAAGTGCCCGTTCAAGTACCTCCGGTCGTTCCCTTCCGGGAAGTGGGATGACTGGAAGAAAGATTGGATTGTCGTCAGGGTGGAGGAGCATGAGCGGTTGGAACTGCCAGACAGTCTGCCCGGCATCGACACGTCGATATGGAGTGAAGTCCCGGTGCTGGTGGAAGTTTTCGACCCTGTCCTGACCAGGATCCACCGATGTGTGGAGGGAGGATTGACTCCCCAGGCGGTGTTCTGCAACTTCCTGACCAACAGGTGGGCGCCGCTGAGGAGGAGGGAGAAGCTCGCCTGGGCCCTCAACAGCGTGATGGACGAGGACCGGGTTGAAACCGGGTTGAAGTCCGACATGATGGGGAAGACTCTGGAGTTCCACCTCAAGAAATTCCAGCACGGCATCGACGTCGACGGAGATTACTTGACTCCGCCGCCGGCCTTTCTCCCTCTGAACGTGGAAGTGGAGTTCAGCAGAGAGCTCCGGCGGAAGATGCCTGCGCTTGACGACCTTGGCGTCGTCGAGAGGAGACCAACCACCCGGGTGGCAATCCCTGGGGTGCCCGAAGATGGCTCAGTCCCTGCTCCACAGCCGAGGGTTGAAGTCATCGGCAAGGGCAAGGAGCTGGCGGAGGAGCCAAAGAGTCGGAAGAGGAAGCTGCGGCATGTCGACAGAAGGTCCGTCATGCCCGCTGCTTCTACTTTGGCTCCTTCTCCCCAAGGGGGAAGATCTTCTGGTGCCGTGGCGACTGTCCCCGTGGTGGGGTCCTCCCGGAACGAGACTGTTCCTGCAGTGGGATTCTCCCGAAGCGCTTCCGTCTCCGTGGTAGAGCCCTCCAGTGGTGCTAGCTCCGGTTGTACGAATCCGGCCCCCGGGGCGGTTGGAGTCTCCAGGTCCAGGGGTTCCTCCCGATCGAGGAGAGCCTCGACCCGGGAATCTCCCGTGGCTGCGGCGAGTTCTGGGGGGCCTCCTAGAGCTCCTACGCCGACCCTGGCCAGCCCGGAACGTCCGGGAAAAAGGTTCCGCGCAAGCTGGTGCGGGAGCCTTCCAAGGTAATTTTTGATGTTTACCCTGGTTAACTTTTTAGTTGTAGTGATTGTTTGTTAATTCTCTTTATCCATCCTCTGCAGCGTCCCTAAGAAAGGGAGTGAAGCTCCACCCTCGGCCACGGTTTCTGAGGCCGTGGGAGCTTCCGCTCCTGTCCCGGCTCCACCCCAGATGGTGGCTGAGGCTGCGACAGCTCCGGCGCCGGCTGTCGTGGTCATGAACCTCGACTCGTCCCCAGAACTTCCCGTGGTAGTGCCGGACCACAGGAGTGAAGACATGCTGGCGGCACTTGTCTCGGAGATTGAAGCTCCGGGTCCTTGTGCTACAGTAATGGAAGCTCCGGCTGCAGAGCCGGAAGAAGTAATAGTCCCGGTCTCGGAGTCGGAACTCGTTGAAGCCCCGGCGATTGAACCGGAGGTGATTGAAGCTCCGGCGTGCGAGCCGGAAGTCGAGGTAGTTATGCACCGGTCGCTGAGCCGGTTGTTGTTGGAGCGCCGGTCGCAGAGCCGGCGGTTGAAAAGGCGAGGGAGCTCGGGTCTTCCTCAGAAGAGGTGCCCCGATCAGAGCCGGCAGTAGCTCCTGCTCCGAAGGCGACGACATCGATGGTACCTGTGGCAGAGCCAGAGTGCCTAAACGAAGTCGCCGGCCCCCTGCCTGAGGGGGTGAATGAAGACTTGGCGGCGGGGCCTTCTTCGATGGCGACTGAGGCCATCCCGGAGGAAGGCTGTGACACCCGGTTCCGAATATGAACCAAGCGTAACGCATATGTGTGCCCAGGATGTTCAACACACATACACGAGTGATTCACAAATGATAAACAGAATTTAACCACGTCTTAACTAATAAATAAGTACTTTATTACAATAATCCAATAGTTCACGAATGATAAAACTCTAAATAATTGCAGCAGAAAATAAACTAAGCAACACGACTCCAATCCACAGGCAATTGACGGCGGTACGCAACCTAGTACTCCACGTGATCCTCAGGGTACTCCCAATTGTCTCCAGTAGCTGTTGGGGGGGATTGCAAGAGTGAGTACATGTCGTACTCAGCAAGTGTTGAAAGTATGACATGTGGCTTATTCAAACGACGAATGTAATAATGGCTAAGTGCTGAAAAGTACAGTAAAACATTTGAAAAGCATTATACTATGTCTATGTGAAATAAATCCCATCATAACCATCATATTAACAAAATATAAACCATATCCAATTATTGCCAACATCATCATTATCCATGTCCAATTACCACAACTCAAATTCATATCCATGACCATAATCCGTAAACCATAACCATTACCAAACCATAAACCAACCATAACCGTTACCAGACCATAACCATTCATAACCATCCGAAATCCCAGTTCCAACTCTAATCATGTAGGTCATCCAGGCGCTCATAACCGGGAGCACGGCTATCATGATAGTTTTTTAACACTCTGCAGAGGTTGTACCACTTTACCCACATGTTTGTGATTTTATCACCTTTCGATGACTAAGAAACCTCCATTGTGCCATCTCACACTTCCGTAGGTGTGTGGCCAAGAGATCACAAAATAGCCTTTCAAAAGGGACTACTAGTATGTACGGCCCCACTTTCCTGGTTATAAAAAGAAAATAAAGTAAAAGGAGCTCACTTTCGCTTCCCTGAATTAAATAGGAAGCCCATAGAGTCGGCATCTGATAGAAAGAGATAGACCGGCGAAGGGCTAACGGAAGACCGACCCTTACTTTCCAATCTTGAAATGAAAATCAAAGAATTTCATGCCCAAGCTTCCATCTCCTGCTCCAGACATCGGCGCTTGCCCGCGCCAGTCCATGAAAGGTGGATGAAGGTGAGTTTGACTACGAACTCGAGGATGCTGGGAACGATCTCTTTTCGGGGAATCACTCCCGTCGAGAGGCCCTCTTCCTCCCTTTTTCTGAATCTGGGAGAGAGGCAAAAGAGAAGTCCAGAGCAGAGAGACCTCGACTCTTTCAGGGAAAGGAGGGGGATCGAATGCGAGAGGGAGTCCCTGTCGAATGGAATGGACATCCTTGGGGACAGCTGTGTAAGACATACGACCTCTCTGAGATATACGGTTTATGCCGGAAAGGTACGAAGTTGGACTAATTTGGAAACAGGTTTCACCGGCAGGCTTGAATCTCTATTCTCCCACCCACGGGCCCCCTCGTGTGCCATGCGGATCCCAGGGCAGTCCTCCTCGACTCCCATTCCCCGCGCCATCCAATGGTCCATACAATACTAGCAGCGCTCCTAATTATTCGGCTACGCCGCACCCATACTTGGCCTTGTGGTGGCACTGTTGACCTGGCATATTCTCGCATGAACCGATCCTTAGATCTAAGGCAAGCAAACCACCATAACAACCAACCCATCCACATAACCATGCTTGCTTAGATCACCCATCGTGTTGACCAGTTCACATTAACCAGAATATCATTGGTACATAATTAAATGTGTAGTGTTGTTTGCCATCCCAATTGATTAAGCGAAGAAAAAAGGTAAAAACCCTTCCCGACTCTCTACCGTAATTCCAGGTGACAAGGGTGGTCAAACAAAACTAGTAAACTTCCTACCATAGGATTCCCATCAATTTGACACAAGCATGCAAGTTCGCAAACAAAACATTTAATTTAAAATAGGATCAATATGTTTCAAGGACACTTGCCTTGCTCCGGCGGATGGGGTTGCTCAAGCGCTTCGAAGTCTTGGTTTTGGAAATCCTCGTATGCGGCCTCTTGAGCACGTTCCTCTACGCGTGATCATACATACAAGAAAACATATACAATTCAACATAATGCACACAAAATAGTCAACATGCAATGACATGCACGCATGCACAATTTAATAATTTAATTTACTACAGCCGTTTATTAATTAGACGTGACTAGTTCATACGTGTTCATATGAGTTTACGGGGGTTTTAGGGTCGATTAATGCTGCTGAAATAAAATTTATGGTGCAACTAAAATTAATTTACGCCTATTAGATTCAATATGATCGCTAAAATTCACATCGGGAACATGTCCTACCGTAGATCTGACGGCTTGGCGGTCGCGGAACAATGCGACGCGTAGACGAAATAGATGGTGCAGCAGTCCTTCGGCGGCACGACGACGGCGGCGCGATGTCGGCGACGATCTCCGGCGAACGGTGGTGCCCTCCTCTTTTTCTCCCCCTTCTTCCCCTTCTTTTTCTCCTTTTTTCTTCCCTGGGCGCAGCCTTCTGGACCTTGGTTCCGGCGGCTTTTCTTCTCTGCTGGCGGCTGTTGGATCGTGGGGAAAAAGCCTAGGGCTTCAGTCCTATTTATAGGGGCGTGGCTAGGGTACGGCATCGGTAGAATCAGAGGCTGTTACGACGCGGGAGACCGGGCGCTCGCGGGAAAATCGCGGGGGGGGGGGGGGGGGGGGGGGCGGGATTCGGCGCGCGTGTTGGGGCTGGACACGGCGCTGGGCATCGGGCGTGCGGGACCCAGCGCGCAGGCGCGGTCAGGTAGCATCGGGGCGCGGGCGACCGAGCCAAGGCGCGGGCGGCACTCTCGGGGCGGGACCCAGGCGGGGCCGGGCGCAGCGCGCGCTGCCGTGGCAGGCGGCGGTTCGGCGTGGGGGCGGGGCCCGGCTGCGGCCTCGAGGCTGGCGTCCGGTACGGCGGGGCCAGGCGCCTCGGCGCTGGTGCGGAGCGGGGCCGGCTCGGCCGGCTGGGCCGCTTGGCCTGGCCGGCGGGTTGCCCCTTTTTTTTCTTATTTATTTTTTTATTTCTTTTATATTATTATTATTATATATTTTATTATTTATATTTTTTTATAACATATATTATTAATATATTTTTATTTTTATATATTGTTATATATATTATTTATATATATATTTATATATATTTTATTATTATTATTTTTTTATACTTATTCCCTACTACAAGTTTTAGGCTATAATTATTGTTTTCTTTTTCTTCTTTTGCTACACATATTTGTATATGTATATGTTTTATTATTTTTCTTTTATTCTACTAGTGTTTAGTGCATGACCATGTATGCAATGCATGATGCGAAGATTTAGGGTGTTACAAACCTACCCCCCTTAAAGTGAATCTCGCCCTCGAGATTCGATAGCGTGGGGAAAAAATGAGGGAATTCTGCCTTCAGGTCTTCTTCACGTTCCCATGTAGCTTCGGCTTCCGTATGGTGTTTCCATTGCACTTTGCACCAACGGATCCTCTTATTTCTCGTGACTCTTTCCTTCATATCCAAAATTTTGATAGGTTGCTCGACATAGGACAAATCCTCCTGAAGTTCTAACTCGTCCATCGGCACTTGTTCTTCCGGTACCCTGAGACACTTCTTGAGTTGAGAGACGTGAAACACGTCGTGTACATCGGATAGATACGTCGGCAGCTCAAGTCGATAAGCTACCTCTCCTCGCTTGTCCAGAATCTTGAATGGTCCGATGTAACGTGGTGCCAGTTTTCCTTTGACGTTAAACCGTCGCTGACCTCTGATAGGTGACACTTTGAGGTATACAAAATCTCCAACTTCAAAAGTCAAACTCCTTCGCCTATTATCAGCATAACCTTTCTGTCGAGACTGGGCAGCCTTTAAGTTTTCCCGTATTATTTGGACTTGCCTTTCAGCTTCTTGTAACACGTCGGGACCAAACACTTGATTCTCTCCGGTTTCATTCCAAAACAAGGGAGTCCTACATTTCCTTCCGTATAATGCTTCATAGGGTGACATTTTCAAACTTGCTTGGTAACTATTGTTGTACGAGAATTCAGCATACGACAAACTTTTATCCCAACTTTTCCTATGCTTTAAAGCACATGCTCTTAACATGTCTTCCAAAATTTGGTTGGTCCTCTCGGTTTGTCCATCTGTTTGAGGGTGATACGCCGAACTAAAGTTCAGCCTTGTTCCCATTGCTTCATGCAATTTCTGCCAAAATCTGGAGGTAAATTGAGAACCTCTATCCGAGACTATCTTCTTCGGTACTCCGTGTCGACACACAATGTGCTCCATATACAATTCTGCTAGCTTCGCGGTGGTATATGTGGTCTTGACAGGGATGAAATGAGCTGATTTTGTCAATCAATCCACAATTACCCAAATTGAGTCATATCAAGACTGAGTTCGCGGTAATCCAACTACAAAGTCCATACCAATCTCTTCCCACTTCCACTCCGGGATCTTTAGTGGTTCTAACAATCCGGCTGGCCTTTGATGTTCAGCTTTAACTCGTTGGCACACATCACAAAGTGCAACATATTCGGCTATGTCCTTTTTCATGCTGGCCCACCAGTAGCATGTCTTTAAGTCCTTGTACATCTTCGTACAACCAGGATGAATTGAGTAAGGCGAGTCGTGTGCCTCCTTCAATATTGTTTCCCGAATATGCCTAACATTAGGTACCACAATCCTCTTTCCAAGCCATAAGGTACCCTGTTCGTCCTCATCAAATCTGAATTCCTTTCCTTCTTGGGTCCTTTCCTTGATTTCCTGTATTTCCTTGTCCTTTGTCTGTCCTTCCCGTATTTCCTGCTATAATGTTGGGTTGACTTCCATCGTTCCCATCTCATTTATGAATCCAAGGTTCAACCTTTCAAACTCCTTACATAACTCGGATGGCAGTTGTTGAACTGTGAGTTGGTGACTTACTCCCTTTCGGCTCAAGGCATCGGCCACTACGTTGGCCTTCCCTGGGTGATAGTTGATTCCCACATCATAATCCTTGATGAGCTCCAACCATCGGCGTTGCCTCAGATTCAGATCCGTTTGCGTAAATATGTACTTGAGACTCTTGTGATCTGTATAAATCTCACATCGGTGACCAAAAACATAGTGTCTCCATATCTTCAAGGCGTGTACCACGGCTGCCAGTTCAAGGTCGTGTGTAGGATAATTCAACTCATGTTTCTTTAGTTGCCTCAATGCATAAGCTACCACTTGGCCTTCTTGCATGAGCACACATCCTAATCCTTGTCTTGATGCATCACAATATATATCAAAACTCTTGCTCACATCTGGTAATACTAACACCGGCGCGGTTGTCAACCTTTTCTTTAACTCCTCAAAGCTATCCTGACAAGCTTGAGTCCATCAGAATGCCTTTCCCTTCATGAGTAATTCGATCATAGGCTTGGCTATTTTGGAGAAATCCTTAATGAATCGGCGGTAATATCCAGCCATTCCAAGGAAACTCCGAATTTCCTTGACATTCTGTGGCGGTTCCCACTTAAGCACATCTCTCACCTTCCCTGGGTCAACTGATACTCCTCCTCCAGAGATAATATGGCCTAGGAAAGAAACTTCTCGTAACCAAAATTGACATTTACTGAACTTGGCATACAATTGATGCTCCCTCAATTTCTGCAGCGTAAGCCTCAAGTGTTCCTCGTGTTCCTTCTCATCCTTCGAGTAGATCATAATATCATCGATGAACACTACAACGAACTTATCCAGATATTCCATGAAGACCTTATTCATGAGATACATAAAGTACGCAGGCGCGTTTGTGAATCCAAATGACATGACGGTGTACTCATAAGATCCATATCGTGTCCGAAATGCTGTCTTGGGTATATCCGATGGTCTAATATTCATTTGGAAGTATCCTGGCCGCAAGTCGATCTTGGAGAAGATACAGGCACCCTTCATTTGGTCGAACAAATCCTCTATACGGGGCAGTGAGTACTTGTTCTTAATTGTAACTTCATTGAGAGACCTATAATCCACACACATCCTCTGGGTTCCATCCTTCTTATCTACGAAGAGCACTGGGGCTCCCCACGGGGATGAACTTGGGCGTATAAAACCCTTCTCTAGCTGCTCTTGAATTTGCTTCTTGAGCTCTGCTAATTCCTTAGGAGGCATCCTATACGGCCTCTTAGCTATAGGTGCAGTTCCGGGTATCAACTCAATGGCGAATTCTATGTCATGATCAGCTAGCATACCTGGCAACTCATCTGGAAACACGTCCGGGTACTCGCGAACGATCGGAATGCTTTCCAATGTCACTTCTTCCACGTGATTCAGCATCGCTTTCCCTCTTGCAGGTTGGGCTGCTTCAACTTCGATGCGTGTACCATGTTCACTTGTCAACTGCACAATCCTCTCGGCACATTGAATGACTCCATTATACTTGCTCAACCAGTCCATTCCAAGTATTATGTCTATTCCTTGGGAGTCCAAGACTATGAGGTTTGCGAGAAAGTCTACCCCCCTTATTTTAATGCTTACTTTCGGACATACTATATTTGTCCTCATCTCTCCGCCAAGAGAACTTACTAGCATAGTTTGCTTCATATGAGATATAGGCAAATTGTACTTGGCAACATACTTTGATGAGATGAATGAATGAGATGCTCCTGAATCAAATAAAACAGTCGCGGGGTTGGAGTTGGCGAGAAACATACCAATCACGACGTCATCAGCTTGCTGGGCTTCCTCAGTGGAGACATGATTCACATTGCCACGAGCAAAATTCTGCTGTCCACGGTTGCCTTGTGGTGCTCCTCCATTTGGTCGCGGGTGATTTGGCCTTGGTGCATTGTTCATAGGTCCATTGTTTCTCTTGGGGCATTGACTTGCAAAGTTTCCGGGTTCTCCACACGCATAGCATGTCTTACCACCCATAGCATTGGGGAAGTTTGGGCGCATCTGGTTTTGAGCATTTGCCGCCATGTTAGGACGCGGCGCAGGTGGCACAGGATTGCGAGGCGCTTGCATGGCAGGGCGTTGCTGCGGTGGCTGATTTGGGCGGGGCGGATAAGCAGTGCGGTATGCAGGAGCAGAGGGGTTGTATTGTGGTGCAGTAGGTGGTGCATAGCGGGGGCGAACATTGCTTCCTTGTTGCGGTCCATGATGTGACATCTTCCTCTTGTTGTCCTGCTCCATCTCACGAATCTTGTTCTCAACCACAATAGCCTTGTCAACCAGCTTTTGGAAGTTTGGATAATCGGTATTGAGCAACTGGACTTGAATTTCATTGTTGAGACCCCTCATAAACACATACTACTTCCTACTATCAGTTTTGATGTCTTCTGGGGCATATCTTGATAATTGAGTGAATTTGTTGAGATACTCACTCACGCTCATCCTTCCTTGCCTGAGATTTTCAAAGTCTTGTCTCCTCAGTATCATAACTCCTTCAGGTACATAGTGGGAACGGAAACTCTGTTTAAACTCAGCCCAAGTGATTGTCTCCTGATTATCATGAGCGTTGCAAAGAGTTTCCCACCAGTCAGCGACTGCTCCAACTAGTTGATGTGATGCAAAGAGAACCTTCTCCCTATCAGTGCACTGGACAATAGCAAGTTTCTTCTCAACAGACTTCAGCCAATCATCAGCTTCCATTGGGTCTGTGGCTTGTGCAAAGGTGGGCGGTCTGGTCCTCATGAACTATCCCAAACGGTTGTGATGTGGCGGGGGTGGCGGTGGAGGCAGGTGGGGCTGATTGTTGTTGCCAGCTTGCAGCTGTCCCATGGTCTGTATCATGGTCTGCATGAGCTGGTTCTGCATAGCTAATAGTTGTTCAATATTGATGGCTCCATGAGCATGTCCCTGGTTGTTCTGAGGTACTTCATTGCGCTCCTCCTCATCGTTGGCATCCCTCTGGTTACGAGTTCTCACCATCTGTTGGCGAAAGAAGGGTGGGGACAGAAGGATTTAGAATTTGGAAGGAAACGTCCCAACTATATGCATCAAGGTATGTGACACTAAATAATCCTTTATTAATATAGACCTATATTATGAGGATGTGGACAATTGCCGAAGCATCCCACAACTCTCTACTAAGCACACAAGCACTCAAACAAGCACCAAACAGAATTTACAAAGATCCTAAAAGAAGTAACACAACTCAAGGTCACACAAGTATATCTACATCGCTCTTATTTACTAATGGGGGTGTGCCTATCCTTGAGTCGTGGCATAGGTCGAGGACTACTCGTCGTCGAGCGGGAACTCATCCGGGTCCTCGTCGTCGTCGTCGTCGTCGTCGGGGTCCTTGGGGTCCTGTGGGTCCTGGGGTGGTGAGGCAGCAGGCGGCGGTGGTGCGGTAGACGCCACACTGGAAGGCTCCTCGTCAGAGGACTCCTCAGAGGATGACTCACGCTGACCGTTGCGACGGTCTGGAGAGTCCGGGGTCCACATCGGGGTGTCGGACGCGTAGTCGTCCGGGTCCTCGTCGGTGATCCGACGATACCTCCTGATTATCGCCTCGTGGCGCTGGGCGAGGTCACGTCCATCCTGAATCTCCTGCTGCGCCCTCTGAAGTCGGGCACTGAGCTGGGTCATGTCGTCAACAGTCTGACGAGACTGCGGGAGGTCCAGGGGTCCCTCCACGTGCCTGGAGACGAAGCGCGCAGTGCCACTGGGACGCTGCGGGATGAAGGCATGCACCGTGTCCTCCAGACGGAAACGGCGGGCGTGGCTCCAAAAAGTGGCTGCTTCCCAGCTAGCATCCTGCTCTGCAGATCGACGGGAGCTCCTCCAAGCGGGACTGCTGTGGGTCTTCACCAACTCGTCACCGTAGTAGATATAGATCTTGCAGCTCCACTCCTTCCTGCCGGGGCGCTGCACTCCAGTGGTGTGGTAGGAGAGCGAGAGACTGTGGTGACGGTAGCCAGCCTCACGGAGTAGGGCACGGAGACGGTGTCGCAGTTGTCTTGCGGCTCTGCCGTCAGAACGGATCACCACGGGGTGACGGGGGTCGACGGCCGGAGAGCGACTAGCCAACCTACGCGGGGGCACAAGTCCACCGGTCGACTTACGGGGGGTTGTCTTGGTGCGGGCCATCTACAAAAAACAAGAATGCATTAGAGGAAAAATATAACAATTACAAATCTGAAAATTTCAGCAGCTAAAACGGCGGAAAAAGAGCGGTGCAGCGGTTCCAAAAGAACGAAAAATAAAGAGAAAAAATACAGCAACCAACACAATAATTTTACCCACACATAACAGCGGCAAAACACCCTTTTTTCGCGAAAATTTATACAGCAAAACAGCAGCACTTAATATTGCTCACTTCCGAAAATTTTTATCAAAAACGCAGCAGCGATCAGTACTTTTTGCGGCTGAAAATAAGGGAAACAAAACAGCAGCAAAAATTTTCGAAAATAGCAGATTAGAAGAGTGTTCCTAAGTGCTCTAGAGTGTCCATTCTACCTAGGCTTGCGTCCTACGGTCAACGCGGCTCTGATACCAATTTGTGACACCCGGTTCCGAATATGAACCAAGCGTAATGCATATGTGTGCCCAGGATGTTCAACACACATACACGAGTGATTCACAAATGATAAACAGAATTTAACCACGTCTTAACTAATAAATAAGTACTTTATTACAATAATCCAATAGTTCACGAATGATAAAACTCTAAATAATTGCAGCGGAAAATAAACTAAGCAACACGACTCCAATCCACAAGCAATTGACTGCGGTACGCAACCTAGTACTCCACGTGATCCCCAGGGTACTCCCAATTGTCTCCAGTAGCTGTTGGGGGGGATTGCAAGAGTGAGTACATGTCGTACTCAGCAAGTGTGAAAAGTATGACATGTGGCTTATTCAAACGACGAATGTAATAATGGCTAAGTGCTGAAAAGTACAGTAAAACATTTGAAAAGCATTATACTATGTCTATGTGAAATAAATCCCATCATAACCATCATATTAACAAAATATAAACCATATCCAATTATTGCCAACATCATCATTATCCATGTCCAATTACCACAACTCAAATTCATATCCATGACCATAATCCATAAACCATAACCATTACCAAACCATAAACCAACCATAACCGTTACCAGACCATAACCATTCATAACCATCCCAAATCCCAGTTCCAACTCTAATCATGGGGTCATCCAGGCGCTCATAACCAGGAGCACGGCTATCATGATAGTTTTTTAACACTCTGCAGAGGTTGTACCACTTTACCCACATGTTTGTGATTTTATCACCTTTCGATGACTAAGAAACCTCCATTGTGCCATCTCACACTTCCGTAGGTGTGTGGCCAAGAGATCACAAAATAGCCTTTCAAAAGGGACCACTAGTATGTACGGCCCCACTAAGGTTTCACCGGCAGGCTTGAATCTCTATTCTCCCACCCACGGGCCCCCTCGTGTGCCATGCGGATCCCAGGGCAGTCCTCCTCGACTCCCATTCCCCGCGCCATCCAATGGTCCATACAATACTAGCAGCGCTCCTAATTATTCGGCTACGCCGCACCCATACTTGGCCTTGTGGTGGCACTGTTGACCTGGCATATTCTCGCATGAACCGATCCTTAGATCTAAGGCAAGCAAACCACCATAACAACCAACCCATCCACATAACCATGCTTGCTTAGATCACCCATCGTGTTGACCAGTTCACATTAACCAGAATATCATTGGTACATAATTAAATGTGTAGTGTTGTTTGCCATCCCAATTGATTAAGCGAAGCAAAAAGGTAAAAACCCTTCCCGACTCTCTACCGTAATTCCAGGTGACAAGGGTGGTCAAACAAAACTAGTAAACTTCCTACCATAGGATTCCCATCAATTTGACACAAGCATGCAAGTTCGCAAACAAAACATTTAATTTAAAATAGGATCAATATGCTTCAAGGACACTTGCCTTGCTCCGGCGGATGGGGTTGCTCAAGCGCTTCGAAGTCCTGGTTTTGGAAATCCTCGTATGCGGCCTCTTGAGCACGTTCCTCTACGCGTGATCATACATACAAGAAAACATATACAATTCAACATAATGCACACAAAATAATCAACATGCAATGACATGCACGCATGCACAATTTAATAATTTAATTTACTACAGCCGTTTATTAATTAGACGCGACTAGTTCATACGTGTTCATATGAGTTTACGGGGGTTTTAGGGTGGATTAATGCTGCTGAAATAAAATTTATGGTGCAACTAAAATTAATTTACGCCTATTAGATTCAATATGATCGCTAAAATTCACATCGGGAACATGTCCTACCGTAGATCTGACGGCTTGGCGGTCGCGGAACAATGCGACTCGTAGACGAAATAGATAGTGCAGCAGTCCTTCGGCGGCACGACGACGGCGGCGCGATGTTGGCGACGATCTCCGGCGAACGGTGGTGCCCTCCTCTTTTTCTCCCCCTTCTTCCCCTTCTTTTTCTCCTTTTTTCTTCCCTGGGCGCAACCTTCTGGACCTTGGTTCCGGCGGCTTTTCTTCTCTGCTGGCGGCTGTTGGATCGTGGGGAAAAGCCTAGGGCTTCGGTCCTATTTATAGGGGCGTGGCTAGGGTACGGCATCGGTAGAATCAGAGGCGGTTACGGCGCGGGAGACCGGGCGCTCGCGGGAAAATCGCGGGGGGGGGGGGGGGGGGGGGATTCGGCCCTCGTGTTGGGGCTGGACACGGCGCTGGGCATCGGGCGTGCGGGACCCAGCGCGCAGGCGCGGTCAGGCAGCATCGGGGCGCGGGCAGCACGCTCGGGGCGGGACCCAGGCGGGGCCGGGCGCAGCGCGCTGCAGCGGCAGGCGGCGGTTCGGCGTGGGGGCGGGGCCCGGCTGCGGCCTCGGGGCTGGCGTCCGGTACGGCGGGGCCAGGCGCCTCGGCGCTGGTGCGGAGCGGGGCTGGCTCGGCCGGCTGGGCCGCTTGGCCTGGCCGGCGGGTTGCCCCTTTTTTTTTTCTTATTTATTTTTTATTTCTTTTATATTATTATTATTATATATTTTATTATTTATATTTTTTATAACATATATTATTAATATATTTTTATTTTTATATATTGTTATATATATTATTTATATATATATATATATTTATATATATTTTATTATTATTATTTTTTTATACTTATTCCCTACTACAAGTTTTAGGCTATAATTATTGTTTTCTTTTTCTTCTTTTGCTACACATATTTGTATATGTATATGTTTTATTATTTTTCTTTTATTCTACTAGTGTTTAGTGCATGACCATGTATGCAATGCATGATGCGAAGATTTAGGGTGTTACAAAGGCCCTAGCGCTTTGGAAGCTCAGGGTTCCGCTCTCGTAGAGTGGGACCCAATTTTTGTATGTGAAGACCCGCTGGAACCAGCGGAGGAGACCCCAGCAGGTCCGGAGCCCATCCCGCTGTCGATGTCTATCGACAACGCCTGCTCCAGTCTACGTCAGGTCCAACTGGCCTTCTTCCACGACAGCAAGGCTCTTGAAGAGGAGCGCCAAACCCTTAGGCGGTGGCGTAATCGGCTCCACTTCGAGACTAAGCTGGCGCAGTCGAGGCATGCAGATGACAAGGAGTGGATCAAGCGGGAGAAGATCCGCCTGGAGTGTTGGGAGAAGCTGCTGGATGAGAGGGAGAACATGACCCATGCCCTCGACGCTCATTATCGGGAGTTCCATGATCAGGCCAAGGCTGCCAACGACGCGGCCAATGCTCGGTTCGAGCAGCTTGAAGCCATCAACGCATCTCTCATCAAGCGCCGAGAGGCACTCGAAGGGAGGGAGAGACGGCTTGAAGACGAAGAGCAAAAACTCCTGGAGCTGCGGGATGACATCCTGAGAAGGGAAGAGGAGCTCGCCGAGAAAACAGCTCTGGCAGACAAGGGCCTCGAGGAGCGCACTAAGAAGTTGGAAGAGTGCTGCCTCGAGGAAGAGGAGAAGACCTGGGTGCGAGGGCAGGAACTCTACGAATATGAGTGTGCCCTTGTTGCCCGGGAGAAGAAAGTGGAGGCCAGGGAGAAAGACCTGGTCGACCGTCGGAACAAGATCCACCTCCGGGAGGAGGAGCTCGGAAGACTTGAGAGGCGGGTTGCTGCAAAAATTCAGCAAAAACGCCAAAGAAGTTGAGCGTCTCGCCCGTGAGAATTCCGAACTGACGGCGGCCAAGAGATCCTTGGAAGAAGTGAAGAGCCTGAGGACAGTGGACTCCCTGCAGATTTGGGAGTTCCTGGGCAAGGCCAACGATGCGCTGACGCCGATGGGTTTCAGCCCCGTGCGCCCGGATGATCCGGAGCCGGAGCCGGACCTCGCGCTGCAAGCGTTGAGCGCAGCAGGCAGCAAGCTCTCCAAGGTGGGCGACGTCATCGTGGACCAACTGGAGGTCGAGGGGCAATCCCTGGCGAGGAACGTCACAGAATACGTGTTGACGTGCTACACCAGCCGGAACCCTCAATTTCCTCTGGACCCGGTGCTTGAAGGCCCCGTCGAAGGAGAAGGCGAAGCTACCCGAGCCAGCGTATCGGAGGTCGCCCAGAAGGTCGCCGAGTTCTTCCATAGGGTCTAGGATCATCTCTTTAGCTCCCGCTTGTATTTTCTCTTCTTCCTCAATTTTGTACTCCCTTGTCTCCAGATGTAATCTCCTGTCTCCAGATAAATGAAATCCCCAAATTTTTGCGAATTTCATTTTTTGTCTTCAACATCTCCAGGTAAGGGGGCGCCTCAGATTTTCGAGAATGGTGAACTCCGCGGCTGGATCATCCAATGACCAACCTGCTGCTCAAGCTGTTGAGGGCAATCCCTCCAACTGGCAGCCACCAGCAGGAGCCTCGGCACGAGCAGGAGCCACTCTCCCACCACCACCGTCTTCTCTGGCGAATCGTGCTGGACAACGTGATGGTGCTCCGGCGTCACTGACTGCGTCAGCAAGTCATGACAACCCGGAACATGCGCTCCATGCAGCGCGTGCTCTTCTCCAATGACCACCACCTCCGGACGCATCTCGAGATGCAATGGAGCAGTGGAGGGCCGATGTGGAGCATTTGGTCGCAGCAGCGGCCGAACGCCTCAACAACCAGGGACCTCCTCCTTCCGGACGAGCCCCGTCGCAGCGGCGGACTTTGTCTGGGAGACTTGGTCCACATGTCTCCAACAATAGGAGACGTTCTGCGTCACAGCAGGTGACATCGTTGCCCTCCGGGGCACGACGTACCCATACGGTATCTAGGCTTTCAACTCATGACCTCCGGGCGGAGTTGGATCGCCGATACCGCCAACAGGATGGCTGTGTCCACATCGAGCGTGCTCGTGAAAGACGGGAAGCTCAGGACCTTTCTACTCTGGAAGGAGTAGGAGGAGGCTGTTCAGCCCTAGCCATGCACCTGCGCATGGTTAGATGGCCACAGAAGTTCCGGCCACACCTGCTGGAAAAATTCAACGGGACTATCAATCCCGCTGAATTCCTTCAGATATACTCCACTGCAATCTTGGCAGCTGGAGGAAACGAGGCTGTAATGGCCAACTACTTTCCAGTGGCCTTAACCGGGACCGCCAGGTCCTGGTTTATGAGCCTTCCACCAAACTCTATCAACAGTTGGGAAGAGTTGTGCCATCAGTTCACTGCCAACTTCGGGAGTTCATACACCCGACCAAGCACTGAACTGGATTTTTTGCGGTCGTGCAAAAAGGGGGAGAATCTTTGCGGTCCTTCATCCAGAGGTTCTCTCAGGTACGCAACACAATCCCTTCTATCTCAAGCGCTTCTGTCATTGTGGCATTCAGACAGGGCGTACGGGACAAGAAGATGTTGGAGAAGCTGGCGATCAAAGAGATCACCAGCGTCACGGAACTCTTCAGTCTGGCAGACAAATGTGCCAGAGCTGCGGAGGGCCATGAAATGCACTCCAAACCAGCCTCGGAGGATCACAAGAAATCCTCTAAAGAAGAAGCTGCTACCTCCGAGGGTGGCAAGAAG
This sequence comes from Tuctoria greenei, assembly GCA_036927565.1. NCBI lineage: Eukaryota > Viridiplantae > Streptophyta > Magnoliopsida > Poales > Poaceae > Tuctoria > Tuctoria greenei. The sequence continues at coordinate 146,842,030 of JAYESD010000011.1, forward strand.
AAAAAGAAGACCCACGGCAAGAAGAAGCCGTCGGCCGGTACATCCAACGTTGCAGCTGCTGCAACTCCTGGTGGCCGAGGGCCACGCCCCGAGAAGCGACCTCGACCGTCTTCCGAAGACGGTGGCAAACCCAAATTGTGGTGTCCCATTCACAAAACGGGCAGCCACGGTTTGGAAGACTGCCGAGAGGTCCAAAACCTTGCCGAGCGCTACAGCAAGTGTCGGGAAGGATCTCCTTTCCGACAGAGGGAAGGAAAACAGAAGGTCGACGAAGCTCCGGCTGAAGAGGAGTTAGGGTTTTAGGATCCCAAAAAGGTCCTGAAGGCCGTTTACACCTCCGTCGACAACGACTCTGACATCTCTGACAACGAGCGTCGGAAAACCATGAACACCATTTTTGGTGGGTCATGGGACATCACCTCCCGTCGCGTCATTAAGACTATGCGGCGGGATATGGTCGCTGTAGCTCCTACAGCTAGACCGGAGCCACATCGAAAGTGGATGGACACACCCATCACTTTTGATGCTTCGGACTATCCATGAAGCATGGTTGGAGCTGGACAGTTACCTTTGATGGTATCTCCCACCATCAATAACATACAGCTTCATCATGTTATGGTGGACGGAGGTTCGGGGCTGAACCTCATAAGCTTTGAAGCTTTTACCAAGCTTCAACTCCGACCTTCGGATCTCCAGCCCTTTCGACCTTTCTCCGGAGTAGGTCCGGGGGCCATTACTCCACTCGGAGCTATAACTCTCCCCGTTACCTTCGGGACACGGGAGAAGTATCGCACCGAGAAGTTGGTCTTCGACGTTGCTCAGATCAACTTACCATTCAACGCCATCTTGGGTAGACCTGCCCTATACAAATTTATGGCAGCTGCTCATTATGGATACTTGGTGTTGAAGATGCCAACACCAGTAGGCGTTCTCCGGATCCGCGGAGATCGCACCGCCGGGGTAACTGCTCTGGAGGAGCTCCATGCATTAACCACGGCGCAAGAGGAGGACTCCAGACAGGAGCAAGCTCCAACACCCCCGAGCATTCGTCAACGGAGCTCAACCTCTGCACCACGTGTGCAGCTAAGCGGCGACACCGACATTCCCGTCAAGGTCGTCCAAATTGGTTCCGATGCCGCTCAAACCACCCGTTTATCGGGAGGGTTGAACGACAAATAGGAACTCGCGCTCATCACTTTCCTCCGGGCTAATGTTGACGTGTTTGCCTGGCAACCGTCACAAATGCCTGGGATCCCCAGGGAAGTGATTGAGCACAATCTGAAGATTTACCCCGATGCTCGGCCTGTGCATCAGAAGCCTCGGAAGCAATCCGTAGAGCGGCAGAACTTCATCCGACAAGAAGTGAAGAAGTTGCTCGAAGCCGGATTCATCCGAGAAGTCTTCCATCCAAAATGGCTGGCGAACCCAGTCGTTGTGCCCAAGGCCGGCGGGAAGCTTCGGATGTGCATCGACTACACCACACTGAATAAGGCATGTCCAAAAGATCCATTTCCACTACCTAGAATAGATCAGATAGTGGATTCAACTTCTAGGTGTGAGTTACTGTGTTTCCTAGATGCATATTCTGGGTATCATCAAATCAGGATGTCTAGGGAGGATGAAGAGCATACTTCCTTTATCACAGTAGATGGATTGTATTGTTACACAGCCATGCCATTTGGTCTCAAGAATGCAGCTTCAACTTTTGTACGAGCTATGTACAAAACTTTTGAAGAACTCATCAGAGATATAGTGGAAGTGTACGTCGATGACATTGTGGTCAAGGTCAAGAACAAGGAGTCCCTCTTGGACACCTTGCAGGCTGTCTTCGACAAGCTGCGGGCCACCCGCACGAAGCTAAACCCAGACAAGTGTGTCTTCGGGGTTAGCTCCGGAAAACTTCTGGGGTTCCTGGTAAGTCACCGGGGCATAGAAGCTAATCTGACGAAGATAAAAGCCATTGAAGAGATGCGGCCACCAACCCGCATCAAAGACGTCCAAAAGTTAACTGTGTGTCTAGCTGCCCTCAGTCGGTTCATATCAAGACTGGCGGAACGGGCACTCCCCTTCTTCAAGTTGTTGAGGAAGTCTGGACCATTCCAATGGTCCGAAGAAGCAGAGAAGGCATTCCAGGAGCTGAAACAGTTCCTCACCACCCTACCAATTCTGGTAGCTCCAAACCCTGGTGAGCCTTTGCTACTTTACATTTCAGCTACTGACGAGGTTGTCAGTATGGTTCTGGTTGCGGAGAGACCAGAACTATCCCATACTCAGGAATCCAGACCCCTTCGGGAGGGTCCGGAGGTCCCTGAAAATGAGTCTGGGTCCCAGCTCCCAGACTTAAATCCACAAGAAGTCACTTCAGAAGACTCAGACCCCTCCGAGAGGGTCCAAGTCATTTCTGAAGAAGCTCCAGGTTCCTCCAGCCAGAACCCAGAGGTCCCTGAAGAGAATCTGGACTCCTTCGAGAGGATCCGGATCAATAGAGAGGAAGCTCCGGACCCCTCCGGGAGGGTCCGGACCATTCAACGTCCGGTATACTTCATTAGTGAAGTATTACATGATGCCAAGACTCGATACCTAGGGGTGCATAAGCTGCTTTATGCAGTTCTTATTGCCTCTAGGAAGCTCCGACACTACTTCCAAGCTCACAAAGTCTCGGTGGTGACCTCTTATCCACTTCGAGCGATCCTGCATAATCCCAATTCAACTGGGAATATTGCAAAGTGGGCAGCGGAATGGGCTGAATTCGATCTCGAATTTTTTCAAGACAAGCAATCAAGAGTCAAGCGTTGGCAGATTTCGTGGCGGAATGGACTCCCTCTCCATCAAACCCTTGGGGCCCCAGCAAGCAGAAGACGGAACATCAAGTTCCAACCTTCACCGAGCCTCATTGGACTCTTTACTTCGATGGCTCCATGCAGAAGCAGGGGGCCGGTGCTGGAATCCTTCTCCTTGCACCGACTGGGGAGAAGGTAAAATACATGGTACACCTTGACTTCAAGGCAACCAATAACATGGTGGAGTATGAAGCACTCATCTGCGGGCTAAAGGTGGCACTGTCATACGGTGTCAAGCAACTGCTGGTCAAAGGAGATTCACAGCTCATCATCAAGCAGGTGAAGGGTGAATGCTCCTGCAATAATCTCCAGCTAGCTGCTTACCTCCTTGAAGTCCAGAGGCTTCAGAAGGACTTTGAAGTCCTAGACCTCAACCATGTTCAGCGTGCCCACAACGCTGAAGCTGACGAACTCTCGACCAAAGCGTCAACCGGAGCTCCAGCTCCTGACGGAATCTTTGTCCGGAGGTTGTCAAAACCCACAGTTCAGCCTGCCGAACTGAACGAAGGGGGCGAGATCAGCATCCCGAAGCTGACGGTCCCGATGGCCCTGTTACCATGGCAGCCATCAAGGGTCGTAGGTGCTGCTGGAAGCTCCGAGCAACCCAGCACGCAAGACTCAAATGCTCAAGTCAGTTCCGATGCATGGATCTCGGAGATCCAGAACTACTTGAAAGACAACATCCTTCCTGACGATGATGTATCCACTGACCGGGTAGTCAGATTGGCTAAAAGATACACACTGGTAGAAGGGGATCTCTACCGGCGTGGTGCCAACGGCATCCTAATGCGGTGCATCACAAGGGAAGAAGGCTGCGAGCTTCTCGCAGAAATCCATGGAGGCGAGTGTGGGAACCACGCATCTTCCCGCACGCTGGTCGGAAAAGCCTTCCGGCATGGCTTCTACTGGCCTACAGCGCTCCAGGATGCCACTGAGCTGGTAAAGAAATGCGAAGCATGCCAATTTCATGCAAAGCAAATTCATACACCCGCTCAGCCCTTACAAATGATACCTCCTACATGGCCCTTCGCTGTGTGGGGGATGGACATCTTGGGACCCTTCCCAAGAGCCGTCGGAGGTTACAAGTTCCTGTACGTCGCCATCGACAAGTTCACCAAGTGGCCGGAAGGAACTCCAGTTGTGACGATCAACAAGCAATCTGCTATCAACTTTCTGCAATCCATTGTAAGCAGATTCGGAGTCCCAAACAAGATCATCACTGATAATGGGACTCAATTCACAAGCTCCGCATTCCAAGGGTATTGCGAAGACCTCAGCATACAGGTTTGCTACGCTTCCGTAGCTCATCCCGCCAGCAATGGCCAAGCTGAGAGAGAAAATGCAGAAATCCTTAAAGGACTCAAAACGCGCACCTATGAGCGTTTGAAAAAGCACAGAGCCAATTGGATCGAAGAGCTTCCGCCCACTCTATGGGCCAACAGGACTTCTCCAAACCGGTCAACCGGAGAAACACCCTTCTTTCTGGTGTACGGAGCTGAAGCAATCCTTCCTCCGGAAATCACCATGGGTTCACTCCGGGTCCGGACCTTCGACGAAGCCGCGCAGGACCAGCTCCAGCGTGAAGACCTAGACCTCCTCGAGGAGGGAAGGTGCCAAGCAGCTGTTCGGAATGCCAGATATCGCCAGGCTCTACGGCGTTATCACCAGCGGCATGTACACAACCGACAGCTCGAGGAAGGCGATCTGGTGCTACGGAGAATACTATCCAGAGAAGGGCTAAACAAACTTTCCCCCGGCTGGGAGGGGCCCTTCCGAGTGATCAAAGTATCCCGTCCCGGAAGCGTTCGCTTGGCTACTGAGGATGGGACACCTCTCCCAAATCCTTGGAACATCGAGCACCTCCGTAAGTTCTACACTTAATTCCACGAAGGTGAGTCTTGAGTAACTTGAGATGTATGTTATAGAGTCTGTCGACTGTTGGAGTCGGCAGATCTCCTGACACTATGGAAGTGTTGGAGGAGTTTGTAGTTCGGTGTGGGCGCGCGGAGACTCAAGAAGGTGAATCACGATTGGACTCGAGTGACACGATGGTTTACGTGGTTCAGGCCGCCTGAGCGTAATACCCTACTCCACGGGTGTGAGTGTGTTGTATTAACTTGTGAGCTTGAGTGTGTTTTTCCGTCCCCCCCTGTGTATCGTCGGTTTGTCCTTTTATAGTACAAGGACAAACCGTTACAAGTCAGCCTGGCCCGACATGTGGCCCTGGCGGTTACTAGTATTGATACACGAGATTAATTGTTGTTAATAACCCTGTAACGGCTCCGACAGTGTCGTTACAGGTGTTAAGATCGTCCGATTAAGTGTCATTAATGTGGAATTAATGATAATTAATCGGGTCTTGAAGTCCGCGGCTGTCCTTTGGAGATCCGGAGCCGTTACAACGTCTCCCGGGGGTTTGAAGCAGCCAGCTCCGACGTATGGACACGTGGCAGCTCCGGAGCTTGCTTGTGGGAAGCGGAAAGCTCCGGGGTGGCCTGGCACGTGTCAGGTCCGGAGCTTCTCTCGGTCAGGGGTTAAGTCCGGAGGTGCCGTTTTAGTACCTAGCCCGGAGCTTCACCCTTGTGGGTAATAGCTCCGGTCTGACAGTACACGTGGCAACCTAGGGGTTAACCATATTGGAGAAGCAGGTCCGGTTATGTCTGACAAGTGGGCCCCCGAGGGTCTTCAATTTGAGTAGATGTCCTTCCCTTGAGATCTTTGTAACCTCAGGGGGTGTATGGTTTTTAGGGTACCGACAGTGGCCCCCTGGACCTACCTCCGGGGAAGGCCAACGGGGTGAAGTCATTCCGCCGGAGGTGGGTCCACACTTGCGACTCTTGAACTGGGTCTTCAAGGGTCTTTGGAGGTGCCTTTGGCGGGGCTTTACGGTTAAGTCCCGACGCGTGGCGCACCTCAGGCGGCAGATAAGATCTTTGATGTGCGGATCTCTCGCAATTGAAGATCGCCGGTTCCCGATACAAAAACCGTATCGGTTCCGCGCGCCTTGTCAGTCCGCCGCCTTTGGGTTTCCCGCCTCGTGATGACAACTGTTCGCCTGGGTAAGAACCTCGACTTGATCGTCAGGGTGGTCCCGGGCCCTCTTGTCATCGGCAGGGTTGAATTCTTGAGTAGTATCCTTGACTCCCCTGCAGTTTCCATCCAAGCGTTGCGAGGGCTTACTTAAGAAGGAAAGCGCACCGTCGGGAGTTCTTTACGCTTTCCATCTGTTCTTGCGCTCAAACTCCCAACTCGTGCTTTGCTCCTCTTCTCTTGCCTAGCTGTGCTGCGATGGAGTTGGGTCTGCGTGAGTGTCGTTTGAAGACGGAAAGCGATCTGAAGAAGGTCCGAGCCCTCATGGGGTGGTCGTCGGACTTCTTCAACCGTTCGGTCCGCGCCGGCGGAGAGCTTCCCTTTAAAAAGGAGCACTCCGGCGAGATGGTGTACTTTTCATCGTACGCCATGGTGGGGCTGATCCCACCGTTTTCTTCCTCCTTCTTGATGCTGCTGGACTTCTATGGTCTGCAGCTATACCACCTTGGCCCTCACTCCATCCTCCTTGTGTCCATCTTTGTCCACTTCTGCGAGATGTGGGTGGGCATCCCTCCCTGCATTGAGCTCTTCCGAACCTTCTTCACCGTCCAAACCACCGGCCGAAGCGACGAGTACCTTGGCTTCTACTACTTTGTGAAGCGCAAGAAGTGCCCGTTCAAGTACCTCCGGTCATTCCCTTCCGGGAAGTGGGATGACTGGAAGAAAGATTGGGTAGTCGTCCGGGTGGAGGAGCATGAGCGGTTGGAGTTGCCAGACGGTCTGCCCGGCATTGACACGTCGGTGTGGAGCGAAGTTCCGGTGCTGGCGGCAGCTTTCGACCCCGTCCTGTCCAGGATCCGCCAATGTGTGGAGGGAGGATTGACTCCCCAGGCGATGTTCGGCAACTTCCTGTCCAACAGGTGGGCACCGCTGAAGAGGAGGGAGAAGCTCGCCTGGGCCCTCAACAGCGTGATGGACGAGGACCGGGTTGAGACCGGGTTGAAGTCCAGCATGGTGGGGAAGTCCTTGGAGTTTCACCTCAAGAAATTCCAGCACGGCATCGATGTTGACGGAGAGTACTTGACTCCGCCGCCGGCTTTCCTCCCCCTGAACGTGGAAGTTGAGTTCAGCAGGGAGCTCCGGCGGAAGATGCCCGCGCTTGACGACCTTGGCGTCGTCGAGAGAAGATCAACCGCCCGGTTGGCGATCCCTGGGTTGTCCGAAGGCGGCTCCGCCCCTGTCTCTCAACCAAGAGCTGAGGTCATCGGCAAGGGCAAGGAGCTAGCGGAGGAGCCGGAGAGCCGGAAGAGGAAGCTGCGACATGCTGACGGAAGGTCCGTCGGGCTTGTTACCTCCCCCCCCCCAATTCCCCGTCCTCAGGAAGGAAGATCCTCCGCCGCCGTAGCGGCTGTCCCCGTGGTGGGGTCCTTTCGGAGCGCTACTGTTCCGGCAGTGGGATCCTCCTGGAGTGCGACTGTCCCCGTGATGGATCCCTCCGGAGGTGCCAGTTCCGGGCAGGCGACTCCGGCACGTGAAGCGGTGAGGGCCTCCAGGTCTAGGAGTTCCTCCCGATCAAGGAGAGCTCCGACCCGGGAAACGCCCGCGGCCACGGCAAGTCTTGGGAGTCCTCCCGGAGCTCCTACACCGACCGTGGCCAGCCCGGAACGTCCGGGGAAGAGGTTCCGCGCAAGCTGGTGCGTGAGCCTCCCAAGGTAATTTTTCTTTCTTACCTCGATTAACTTTTAATTGTAGCATCTATTTGCTCAATTTCTTCGTTCTTTATCTGCAGCGTTCCCAAGAAGGGGAGTGAAGCTCCGCCCTCAGCCACAGTGTCTGAGGCTGCGGGGGCTTCTGCTCCAGCTCCGGTGCCGCCCCAAGCGGAGGCTGCGACAGCTCCGGCGCCGGCTGTCGTGGTCATGGACCTCGACTCGTCTCCAGAGGTTCCCGTGGTAGCGCCGGACCACGGGATTGAAGATGCGCCAGCGGCACCCGTTCCGGAGGTTGAAGCTCCGGGTCCTGGTGCTGCAGAAGTAGACGCTCCGGCTGTTGAGTCGGAGGAAGTAGCGGTCCCGGCTTCGGAGCCGGAAAGTGCTGAAGCCCCGGCGGTTGAGCTGGAGGTAGCTGAAGCCCCGGCATGCGAGCCGGAAGTTGAAGTGGTTCCGGCAGTTGAGCCGGTTACTTCCGAAACTCCGGTCGCAGAGCTGGTAATTATTGGAGCGCCGGCTGCAGAGCCGGTGATTGTTGGAGCGCCGGCCGCAGAGCCGGTGGCTGAAGAGGCGAGGGAGCTTGAGCCTCCCTCAGAAGAAGTGTCCCGGCCGGAGCCAATGGAGGCGACGACGTCGATGGTACCCGTGGCGGAGCCAGAGTGCCTGAACGAAGTTGCCGGCCCCCAGCCTGAGGGGGCAAATGAAGACTTGGTGGCGGGACCTTCTTCGGTGGCGACTGAGGCCATCCCGGAGGAGTGCCCTATCGCTTTGGAAGCTCGGGGTTCCACTCTTGTAGAGTGGGACCCAATTTTTGTAAACGAAGACCCGCTGGAACCAGCGGAGGAGATCCCAGAAGGTCCGGAGCCCATCTCGCTGTCGATGTCCATCGACAACGCTTGCTCCAGTCTACGTCAAGTCCAACTAGCCTTCTTCCACGACAGCAAGGCTCTTTAAGAGGAGCGCCAAACCCTTAGGAGGTGGCGTAATTGACTCCAATTCGAGACCAAGCTGGCGCAGTCGAGGCTTGCGGATGACAAGGAATGGATTAGGCGGGAGAAGATCCGCCTGGAGCTCTGGGGTGAGCTGCTGGATGAGAGGGAGAGCATGACTCACGCCCTCGACGCTCAATCCCGGGAGTTCCATGACCAAGCTAAGGCTGCTAACGACGCGGCCAACGCTCGGTTCGATCAACTCGAGGCCATCAGCACCGCACTCATCAAGCGCCGAGAGGCACTTGAAGGAAGGGAAAGGCGGCTCGAGGATGAGGAGCAAAAACTCCTGGAGCTACGGGATGACGTCTTGCGACGGGAGGAGGAGCTCGCCGAGAAAACAGCTCTGGCGGACAAGGGCCTCGAGGAGCGCACTAAAAAATTGGAAGAGCGCTGCCTCGAGGAGGAGGAGAAGACCTGGGTGCGGGGGCAGGAACTCTACGAGTACGAGTGTGCCCTTATCGCCCGGGAGAAGAAAATAGAGGCTAGGGAGAAGGACCTGGTCGACCGCCGGAACAAGATCCACCTCCGGGAGGAGGAGCTCGGAAGACTTGAGAAGCGGGTTGCTGCGAAAATCCAGCAGAACGCCAAAGAAGTTGAGCGCCTCTCCCGCGAGAATTCGGAGCTGACGGCGGCCCGGAGATCCCTGGAAGAGATGAAGGGCCTGAGGAAGACGGACTCCCTGCAAATTTGGGAGTTCCTGAGCAAGGCCGACGATGCGCTGGCGCCGATGGGTTTCAGCCCCGTGCTCCCGGATGATCCGGAGCCGGAGCCGGACCTTGCGTTGCAAGCGTTGAGCGCTGCGGGCAGCAAGCTCTCCAAGGTGGGCGACGTCATCGCGGACCAGCTGGAAGTCGAGGGGCAATCCCTGGCTAGGAACGTCACAGAGTATGTGTTGACGTGCTACACTAGCCGGAACCCTCGATTCCCTCTGGACCCGGTGCTTGAAGGCCCCGTCGAAGGAGAAGGCGAAGCTACCCGAGCCAGCGTGTCGGAGGTCGCCCAGAAGGTCGCCGAATTCTTCCATAGGGTCTAGGACTGTCTCTCTTAGCCTTTACTTGTATCTTCTCTTCTTCCTCAATTTTGTAATCCCTTGTCTCCAGATGTAATCTCCGGTCTTCTGATGAAATGAAATCCTCACTTTTTTGCGAATTTCATTTTTTTGTCTTCAACATCTTTATCTTCACTTGGCCCCCTGGTAGATGTGCACAATTTGATTGTGGACATGTACCAAAAGGATGTTGAGTTTTGTTGAAGACAAATTTGCTTCGAACTCGTATAATTTAGGTCCGAAGTTTTCAATAGTGAAGGTCCCTTGAAGTAGTCGGAGCTTAGAAGCTCCGGCACTGTCCATCGCCGGAGCTTAGTAGCTCCGGCAATAGCCTCTACCAACACGTTGAGCGTCGATAGTTAATACTCCAAGTTGTCGGAGCTTAGTAGCTCCGGCAATGACCCTTGCCACGCCTGGTTTGTTGGCAACAGACTCTAGTGATAGGGTCTTCTCACCATCTTTAAGTCAACGCCGACGGTTGACGCCCTGGTGGGAGTCGGAGCTTGGTTAGCTCTGATTTTTCTCCATCAACATAGGGTTCATTTTTCCTGCACACTTAAGCCAAGAAAAATAGTAAAATTCGTTCCTTATCTATAACTTCGTCGCGGCTTACGGTTCTCAAGAGAATTTTAAGTTGAACACGATTTTTAGTACGACTGAATAAATTGTCTTTTCTTTTAGATCCAATTGTCCATGGACCCCCCTTACTTTGGCCTGCCGGGATGTAGGTAGAGTGGCGTACTTAGGGTGCTTGACCAGGCTAAGTCGATAGCGCACTCCGGCCCTAGAATGGCTTGGCAGCTTTCAGGCGAGTTGGCCACAGACGATATTTAAATCTAAAAAATCCAGCAATTCGACTCGAATCGTACGTAAACCGGTCAAACTAGAATTTCTTAAGAATTGCACGTTTCTGTTATAGACAAGAAAGAGAAAAATAAAAATGTCGAGCCTATGCAAAAATGAATGCACGTGGAGTCTATTTCACATGAAGATGTCTTTCATTATAGGTCCGGGGTACAGGGGAAACAAGTACACTCTTAGGGTACGGAACCAGGCTAAGTGTGTTTGGTTTCTCGTTTGACCCAGGGTAGTTAGCCACACTTCTAGTCCAGAGACTGTATCAAGTGTTGCATGAGCTTTTCAAACCTTTCGGGAAAGGTCCGGCTGCTCTCCCGGAGGAACTACCCGACTCTGTACAATGACTCTATAACATACATTTCAAGTTACTTAAGACTCACCTCCGTGGAATTAAGTGTAGAACTTACGGAGGTTCTCGATGTTCCAAGGATTTGGGAGAGGTGTCCCATCCTCAGTAGCCAAGCGAACGCTTCCGGGACGGGATACTTTGATCACTCGAAAGGGCCCTTCCCAGCCGGGGGAGAGTTTGTTTTGCCCTTCTCTGGATAGTATTCTCCGTAGCACCAGATCGCCTTCCTCGAGCTGTCGGTTGTGTACATGCCGCTGGTGATAGCGCCGTAGAGCTTGGCGGTATCGGGCGTTCCGAACAGCTGTTTGGCACCTTCCCTCCTCGAGGAGGTCTAGGTCTTCACGCCGGAGCTGGTCCTGCGCGGCTTCGTCGAAGGTCCGAACTCGGAGGGAACCCAAGGTGATTTCCGGAGGAAGGATCGCTTCAGCTCCGTACACCAGGAAGAAGGGTGTTTCTCCGGTTGCCCGACTTGGAGAAGTCCTGTTGGCCCATAGAGTGGGCAGAAGCTCTTCGATCCAATTAGCTCCGTGCTTTTTCAAACGCTCATAAGTGCGTGTTTTGAGTCCTTTAAGGATCTCTGCGTTTGCTCTCTCGGCTTGTCCATTGCTGGCAGGATGAGCTACAGAAGCGTAGCAAACCTGTATGCCGAGGTCTTCACAATATCCTTGAAATGCGGAGATTGTGAACTGAGTCCCATTATCAGTGATGATCTTATTTGGGACTCCGAATCTGCTCACGATAGATTGTAGAAAATTGATTGCAGATTGTTTGTTGATCGTCACAACAGGAGTAGCTTCCGGCCACTTGGTGAACTTGTCGATGGCGACGTACAGGAACTTGTAACCTCCGACGGCTCTTGGGAAGGGTCCCAAGATGTCCATCCCCCACACGGCGAAAGGCCATGTAGGAGGTATCATTTGTAAGGACTGAGCAGGTGTATGAATTTGCTTTGCATGAAATTGACATGCTTTGCATTTCTTCACTAGCTCAGTAGCATCCTGGAGCGCTGTAGGCCAGTAGAAGCCGTGCCGAAAGGCTTTTCCGACCAGCGTGCGGGAAGATGCGTGGTTCCCACACTCACCTCCATGGATTTCTGCGAGGAGCTCGCAGCCTTCTTCCCTTGTGATGCACCGCATTAGGATGCCGTTGGCACCGCGCCGGTAGAGATCCCCTTCTACCAACGTGTATCTTTTAGCCAATCTGACTACCCGGTCAGCGGATACATCATCGTCAGGAAGGATGTTGTCTTTCAGGTAGTTCCGGATCTCCGAGATCCATGCATCGGAACTGACTTGAGCATTTGAGTCTTGCGTGCTGGGTTGCTCGGAGCTTCCGGCAGCACCTACGACCCTTGATGGCTGCCATGGTAACAGGGCCATCGGGACCGTCAGCTTCGAGATGCTGATCTCGCCCCCTTCGTTCAGTTCGGCAGGCTGAACTGTGGGTTTTGACAACCTCCGGACAAAGGTTCCGTCAGGAGCCGGAGCTCCAGTTGACGCCTTGGTCGAGAGTTCGTCAGCTTCAACGTTGTGAGCACGCTGAACATGGTGAAGGTCTAGGACTTCGAAGTCCTTCTGAAGCCTCTGGACTTCAAGGAGGTAAGCGGCCAGCTGGAGATTATTGCAGGAGCATTCACCCTTCACCTGTTTGATGACAAGTTGTGAATCTCCTTTGACCAGCAACTGCTTGACACCATATGATAGTGCCACCTTTAATCCATAGATGAGTGCTTCGTACTCCGCCATGTTGTTGGTTGCCTTGAAGTCAAGGTGTACCATGTATTTCACCTTCTCCCCGGTTGGTGCGAGGAGAAGGATTCCAGCTCCGGCTCCCTGCTTCTGCATGGAGCCGTCGAAGTAAAGGGTCCAGTGAGGCTTAGTGAAGGATGGAACTTGAGGTTCCGTCTCCTGCTCGCTGGGGCCCCCAGGGTTTAATGGAGAGGGAGTCCATTCTGCCACGAAATCTGCCAACGCTTGACTCTTGATTGCTTGTCTTGGAATGAATTCAAGGTCGAATTCAGCCAGTTCCGCTGCCCATTTTGCAATATTCCCAGTTGAATTGGGATTATGCAGGATCGCTCGAAGTGGATATGAAGTCACCACTGAGACTTTGTGAGCTTGGAAATAGTGTCGAAGCTTCCTTGAGGCAATAAGAACTGCATAGAGCAGTTTATGCACCTCTAGGTATCGAGTCTTGGCATCATGTAACACTTCACTGATGAAGTATACCGGGCGTTGAATGGTTCGGACCCTCCCGGAGGGGTCCGGAGCTTCCTCTTCATTGATCTGGACCCTCTCGGAGGGGTCCAGACTCTCTTCGGGGACCTCCGGGTTCTGGGTGGAGGAACCCGGAGCTTCTTCAGGAATGACCTGGATCTTCTCGGAGGGATCCGGGTCCTCTGAAGTGGCTTCTTGTGGGTTCAAGTCTGGGAGCTGGGACCCAGACCCGCTTTTAGGAACCTCCGGACCCTCCCGAAGGGGTCTGGATTCCTGAGTATTGGATAGTTCTGGTCTCTCCGCAACCAGAACCATACTGACGACTTCGTCAGCAGCTGAAATGTAAAGCAATAAAGGCTCACCAGGGTTCGGAGCTACCAAGACTGGTAGGGTGGTGAGGAACTGTTTCAGCTCCTGGAATGCCTTCTATGCTTCTTCAGACCATTGGAATGGTCCGGACTTCCTCAGTAACTTGAAGAAGGGAAGTGCCCTTTTCGCCAGTCTTGAAAAGAACCGGCTGAGGGCTGCTAGACATCCAGTTAATTTTTGGACGTCTTTGATGCGGGTTGGTGGCCGCATGTCTTCAATGGCTTTTATCTTCGCCGGATTAGCCTCTATGCCCCGGTGACTTACCAGGAAACCAAGAAGCTTTCCGGAACTAACCCCGAATACGCACTTGTCTGGGTTTAGCTTCGTGCGGGTGGCCCGCAGCTTGTCGAAGACAGCCTGCAAGGTGTCCAAGAGGGACTCCTTGTTCTTGACTTTGACCACGATGTCATCGACGTACACTTCCACTATGTCTCTGATGAGTTCTTCGAATGTTTTGTACATAGCTCGTACAAAAGTTGAAGCTGCATTCTTAAGACCAAAAGGCATGGCTGTGTAACAGTACAATCCATCCACTGTGATGAATGAAGTATGTTCTTCATCTTCCCTAGACATCCTGATTTGATGATATCCAGAATATGCATCTAGAAAACACAGTAACTCACACCCGGAGGTGGAATCCACTATCTGGTCTATTCTAGGTAGTGGGAATGGATCTTTTGGACATGCCTTATTCAGTGTGGTGTAGTCGATGCACATCCGAAGTTTCCCGCCGGCCTTGGGCACAACGACTGGGTTTGCCAGCCATTTTGGATGGTAGACTTCTCGGATGAATCCGGCTTCGAGCAACTTCTTCACTTCTTGTCGGATGAAGTTCTGTCGCTCTACTGATTGCTTCCGAGGTTTCTGATGCACAGGCCGAGCGTCGGGGTAAATCTTCAGATTGTGCTCAATCACTTCCCTGGGGATCCCAGGCATTTGTGACGGTTGCCAAGCAAACACGTCAACGTTAGCCCGGAGGAAAGTGATGAGCGCGAGTTCCTATTTGTCATTCAAGCCACCCGATATGCGGGTAGTTTGAGTGACATTGGAACCAATTTGGACGACTTTGACAGGAATGTCAGTGTCACCGCTTGGCTGCACACGGGGTGCAGAGGTCGAGCCTCGTTGACGAATGCTCGGAGGTTGTGGAGCTTGCTTCTGTCTGGAGTCCTCCTCTTGCGCTGTGGTGAGTGCGTGGAGTTCCTCCAGAGCAGTTACTCCGGCAGTGCGATCTCCGCGGATCCGGAGAACGCCTACTGGTGTTGGCATCTTCAACACCAGGTATCCATAATGAGCAGCTGCCATGAATCTGTACAAGGCAGGTCTACCCAAGATGGCGTTGAATGGTAAGTTGATCTGAGCGACGTCGAAGACCAACTTCTCGGTGCGATACTTCTCCCGGGTCCCGAAGGTAACGGGAAGAGTAATAGCTCCGAGTGGAGTGATGGCCCCCGAACCTACTCCGGGGAAAGGTCGAGAGGGCTGGAGGTCCGAAGGTCGGAGCTGAAGCTTAGTGAAAGCTTCAAAGATGATGAGGTTAAGCCCCGAACCTCCGTCTACCAGGACATGATGGAGCTGGATGTTGTTGATGGTGGGAGATACCATCAAGGGTAATTGGCCAGCTCCGACCATGCTTTGAGGACAGTCCGAAGCATCAAAAGTGATGGGTATGTCCATCCACTTTCGATGTGGCTCCGGTCTAGCTGTAGGAGCTACAGCAGCCATATCCCGTCGCATAGTCTTGATGACACGACGAGAAGTGATGTCCCATGATCCACCAAAGATGGTGTTCATGGTTTTTCGACGCTCGTTGTCGGAGACGTCGGAGTCATCGTCGACGGAGGTGTAGACGGCTTTCAGAACCTTTTTGGGGTCCTGAAACCCTAACTCCTCTTCAGCCGGAGCTTCATCGACCTTTTGTTTTCCCTCCCTCTGTCGGAAGGGAGACCCTTCCCGGCGCTTGTTGTAGCGCTCGGCAAGGTTTTGGACCTCCCGGCAGTCCTCCAGTCTGTGGCTGCTCGTTTTGTGAATGGGGCACCACATCTTGGATTTGCCACCGTCTTCAGAAGACGGTCGAGGTCGCTTCTCGGGGCGTGGCCCCCGGCCGCCAGGAGTTGCAGTGGTTGCAACGTTGGATGTGCCGGCCGACGGCTTCTTCTTGCCGTTAGTCTTCTTTTTCTTCTTGCCACTCCCGGAGGTAGCGGCTTCTTCTTTGGAGGATTTTTTATGATCCTCCAAGGCTGGTTTGGAGTGCATTTCACGGCCCTCCGCAGCTCTAGCACATTTGTCTGCCAAGCTGAAGAGCTCCGTGACGCTGGTGATCTCTTTGATCGCCAGCTTCTCCAACATCTTCTTGTCTCGCACACCCTGTCTGAATGCCACAATGACAGAAGCGCTTGAGATAGAAGGGATTGTGTTACGTACCTGAGAGAATCTCTGGATGAATGACCGCAAAGATTCTCCTCCTTTTTGCACGACCGCAAAAAGGTCCAGTTCAGTGCCCGGTCGGGTGTATGAACTCCCGAAGTTGGCGATGAACTGACGGCACAGCTCCTCCCAACTGTCAATAGAGTTGGGTTGAAGGCTCATAAACCAGGACCTGGCGGTCCCAGTTAAGGCCACTGGAAAGTAATTGGCCATTACGGCCTCGTTTCCTCCAGCTGCTAAGATTGCAGTGGAGTATATCTGTAGAAATTCTACGGGATTGACAGTCCCGTCGAATTTTTCCGGCAAGTGTGGCCGGAACTTCTGTGGCCATCTAACCATGCGCAGGTGCATGGCTAGGGCGGAACAGCCTCCTCCTACTCCTTCCAGAGTAGAAAGGTCTTGTGCATCTCGTCTTTCTCGAGCTCGCTCGATGTGGACACGGCCATCCTGTTGACGGTATCGGCGATCAAGTTCCGCCCGGAGGTCGTGTGTCGAAAGCCGAGATGCGGTATGGGTGCATCGTGCCCCAGAGGGCAACGACGTCACTTGCTGTGACGCAGCTCGTCTTCGGTTGTTGGAGACATGCGGACCAAGTCTTCCAGACAACGTCCGTCGCTGCGACGGGGCCCGCCCTGAAGGAGGTGGACCCTGGTTGTTGAGACGTTCGGCCGCTGCTGCGACCAAATGCTCAACATCAGCCCTCCATTGCTCCATGGCACCTTGAGATGCATTCGGAGGTGGTGGTCGCTGGAGAAGAGCACGCGCTGCATGAAGCGCGTGTTCTGGGTTGTCATGACTTGCCGGCGCAGTATGTGACGCCGGTGCACCATCATGTTGCCCGGCACGTCTTGCCGGAGAAGATGGTGGTGGTGGGAGTATGACTCCTGCTGGTGCAGAGGCTCCTGCCGGTGGCTGCATGTTGGAGGGATTGCCTCCGACAGCCTGAGCAGCAGGTTGCCCGTTGGATGATCCAGCCGCAGAATTCGCCATTCTTGAAGATCTCAGGCGCCCCTACCTGGCGCGCCAACTGTCGACTGTTGGAGTCGGCAGATCTCCTGACACTATGGAAGTGTTGGAGGAGTTTGTAGTTCGGTGTGGGCGCGCGGAGACTCAAGAAGGTGAATCACGATTGGACTCGAGTGACACGATGGTTTACGTGGTTCAGGCCGCCTGAGCGTAATACCCTACTCCACGGGTGTGAGTGTGTTGTATTAACTTGTGAGCTTGAGTGTGTTTTTCCGTCCCCCCCTGTGTATCGTCGGTTTGTCCTTTTATAGTACAAGGACAAACTGTTACAAGTCAGCCTGGCCCGACATGTGGCCCTGGCGGTTACTAGTATTGATACACGAGATTAATTGTTGTTAATAACCCTGTAACAGCTCCGACAGTGCCGTTACAGGTGTTAAGATCGTCCGATTAAGTGTCATTAATGTGGAATTAATGATAATTAATCGGTTCTTGAAGTCCGCGGCTGTCCTTTGGAGATCCGGAGCCGTTACAACGTCTCCCGAGGGTTTGAAGCAGCCAGCTCCGACGTATGGACACGTGGCAGCTCCGGAGCTTGCTTGTGGGAAGCGAAAAGCTCCGGGGTGGCCTGGCACGTGTCAGGTCCGGAGCTTCTCTCGGTCAGGGGTTAAGTCCGGAGGTGCCGTTTTAGTACCTAGCCCGGAGCTTCACCCTTGTGGGTAATAGCTCCGGTCTGACAGTACATGTGGCAACCTAGGGGTTAACCATGTTGGAGAAGCAGGTCCGGTTATGTCTGACAAGTGGGCCCCCGAGGGTCTTCAATTTGAGTAGATGTCCTTCCCTTGAGATCTTTGTAACCTCAGGGGGTGTATGGTTTTTAGGGTACCGACAGAGTCATTGTACAGAGTCAGGTAGTTCCTCCGGGAGAGCAGCCGGATCTTTTCCGAAAGGTCTGTAAAGCTCAAGCAGCACTTGTTACAGTCTCCGGACTAAAAGCATGGCTAACTACCCTGGGTCAAACGAGAAATCAAGCACACTTAGCCTGGTCCCGTACCCTAAGAGTGTACTTGTTTCCCCTGTACCCCGGACCTATAATGAAAGACATCTTCATGTGAAATAGACTCCACGTGCATTCATTTTGTGCAGGCTCGATATTTTTATTTTTCTCTTTCTTGTCTATAACAGAAATGTGCAATTCTTAAGAAATTTTAGTTTGACCGGTTTATATACGACTCGAGTTGAATTGTCAGAACTCTTGGATTTAAATATCGTTTATGGCCAACTCGCCTGAAAGCCGCCAAGCCAATCTAGGGCCGGAGTGCGCTACCGACTTAGCCTGGTCAAGCACCCTAAGTACGCCACTCTACCTACACCCCGACAGGCCAAAGTAAGGCGGGTCCATGGACAGTTGGATCTAAGAGAAAAGACAACGCATCCAGTTGTATTTAAAATCGCGTTCAACTTAAAATTTACTTGAGAATCGTAAGCCGCGATGAAATTATAGACAAGGAACAAATTTTATCGTTTTTCTTGGCTTAAGTGTGCAGGAAAAATAAAATATACGTTGATGGAGAAAAGCCGGAGCTAACCAAGCTCCGACCCCCTCAAGGGGGTCAACCATCGGCGCTGAGTAAAAGATGGTGAGAAGACCCCGTACATGGAGTCTGTTGCCAACTTACCAAGTGTTGCTAAAGGTCATTGCCGGAGCTACTAAGCTCCGACACCTTGGAGTACTAACTATCGATGCTCTACGTGTTGATAGAAGCTATTGCCGGAGCTACTAACCTCCAGCGATGGACAGTACCGGAGCTTCTAAGCTCCGACAACTTCAGGGGACCTTCACTATCAAATACTTCGGAACTAAATTCTACAAGTTCGAAGCAAATTCGTCTTCAACAAAACTCAGTATCCTTTTGGTACATGTTCACAATCAAATTGTGTACATCTACCAGGGGGGCCAAGAGAAGATAAAGATGTTGAAGACAAAAAATGAAATTCGCAAAAATTTGGGGATTTCATTTATCTGGAGACAGGAGATTACATCTGGAGACAAGGGAGTACAAAATTGAGGAAGAAGAGAAAATACAAGCGGGAGCTAAAGAGATGATCCTAGACCCTATGGAAGAACTCGGCGACCTTCTGGGCGACCTCCGATACGCTGGCTCGGGTAGCTTCGCCTTCTCCTTCGACGGGGCCTTCAAGCACCGGGTCCAGAGGAAATTGAGGGTTCTGGCTGGTGTAGCACGTCAACACGTATTCTGTGACGTTCCTCGCCAGGGATTGCCCCTCGACCTCCGTTGGTCCACGATGACGTCGCCCACCTTGGAGAGCTTGCTGCCTGCTGCGCTCAACGCTTGCAGCGCGAGGTCCGGCTCCGGCTCCGGATCATCCGGGCGCACGGGGCTGAAACCCATCGGCGTCAGCGCATCGTTGGCCTTGCCCAGGAACTCCCAAATCTGCAGGGAGTCCACTGTCCTCAGGCTCTTCACTTCTTCCAAGGATCTCTTGGCCGCCGTCAGTTCGGAATTCTCACGGGCGAGGCGCTCAACTTCTTTGGCGTTTTGCTGAATTTTTGCAGCAACCCGCCTTTCAAGTCTTCCGAGCTCCTCCTCCCGGAGGTGGATCTTGTTCCGACGGTCGACCAGGTCTTTCTCCCTAGCCTCCACTTTCTTCTCCCGGGCAACAAGGGCACACTCGTATTCGTAGAGTTCCTGCCCTCGCACCCAGGTCTTCTCCTCTTCCTCGAGGCAGCGCTCTTCCAACTTCTTAGTGCGCTCCTCGAGGCCCTTGTCAGCCAGAGCTACTTTCTCGGCGAGCTCCTCTTCCCTTCTCAGGACGTCATCCCGCAGCTCCAGGAGTTTTTGCTCTTCGTCTTCGAACCGTCTCTTCCTCCCTTCGAGTGCCTCTCGACACTTGATGAGAGCTGCGTTGATGGCTTCAAGCTGCTTGAACCGAGCATTGGCCGCGTCGCTGGCAGCCTTGGCCTGATCATGGAACTCCCGAGAATGAGCGTCGAGGGCATGGGTCATGTTCTCCCTCTCATCCAGCAGCTTCTCCCAACACTCCAGGCGGATCTTCTCCCGCTTGATCCACTCCTTGTCATCCGCATGCCTCGACTGCGCCAGCTTAGTCTCGAAGTGGAGCCGATTACGCCACCGCCTAAGGGTTTGGCGCTCCTCTTCAAGAGCCTTGCTGTCGTGGAAGAAGGCCAGTTAGACCTGACGTAGACTGGAGCAGGCGTTGTCGATAGACATCGACAGCGGGATGGGCTCCGGACCTGCTGGGGTCTCCTCCGCTGGTTCCAGCGGGTCTTCACATACAAAAATTGGGTCCCACTCTACGAGAGCGGAACCCTGAGCTTCCAAAGCGCTAGGGCCTTCCTCCGGGATGGCCTCAGTCGCCATCGAAGAAGGCCCCGCCGCCAAGTCTTCATTCGCCCCCTCAGGCAGGGGGCCGGCGACTTCGTTTAGGCACTCTGGCTCTGCCACAGGTACCATCGATGTCGTCGCCTTCGGAGCAGGAGCTACTACCGGCTCCGATCGGGGCACCTCTTCTGAGGAAGACCCAAGCTCCCTCGCCTTTTCAACCGCCAGCTCTGCGACCGGCGCTCCAACAACAATCGGCTCAGCGACCGGTGCATCGGAGGTAACCGACTCAACTGCCAGAACTACCTCGACTTCCGGATCGCAGGCCGGAGCTTCAATCACCTCCGGTTCAATCGCCGAGGCTTCAACGAGTTCCGGCTCCGAGACCGGGACTATTACTTCTTCCGGCTCTGCAGCCGGAGCTTCCATTACTGCAGCACAAGGACCCGGAGCTTCAATCTCCGAGACAAGTGCCGCCGGCGTGTCTTCACTCCTGTGGTCCGGCGCTACCACGGGAAGTTCTGGGGACGAGTCGAGGTTCATGACCACAACAGCCGGCGCCGGAGCTGTCGCAGCCTCAGCCACCATCTGGGGCGGAGCCGGGATAGGAGCGGAAGCTCCCACGGCCTCAGAAACTATGGCCGAGGGTGGAGCTTCACTCCCTTTCTTAGGGACGCTGCAGAGGATGGATAAAGAGAATTAACAAACAATCACTACAACTAAAAAGTTAACCAGGGTAAACATCAAAAATTACCTTGGAAGGCTCCCGCACCAGCTTGCGCGGAACCTTTTTCCCGGACGTTCCGGGCTGGTCAGGGTCGGCGTAGGAGCTCTAGGAGGCCCCCCAGAACTCGCCGCAGCCACGGGAGATTCCCGGGTCGAGGCTCTCCTCGATCGGGAGGAACCCCTGGACCTGGAGACTCCAACCGCCCCGGGGGCCGAAGTCGTACACCCGGAGCTAGCACCACCGGAGGGCTCTACCACGGAGACGGAAGCGCTTCGGGAGGATCCCACTGCAGGAACAGTCTCGTTCCGGTAGGACCCCACCACGGGGACAGTCGCCACGGCACCAGAAGATCTTCCCCCTTGGGGAGAAGGAGCCAAAGTAGAAGCAGCGGGCATGACGGACCTTCCGTCGACATGCCGCAGCTTCCTCTTCCGACTCTCCGGCTCCTCCGCCAGCTCCTTGCCCTTGCCGATGACTTCAACCCTCGGCTGTGGAGCAGGGACTGAGCCATCTTCGGGCACCCCAGGGATTGCCACCCGGGTGGTTGGTCTCCTCTCGACGACGCCAAGGTCATCAAGCGCAGGCATCTTCCGCCGGAGCTCTCTGCTGAACTCCACTTCCACGTTCAGAGGGAGAAAGGCCGGCGGCGGAGTCAAGTAATCTCCGTCGACGTCGATGCCGTGCTGGAATTTCTTGAGGTGGAACTCCAGGGTCTTCCCCACCATGTCAGACTTCAACCCGGTTTCAACCCGGTCCTCGTCCATCACGCTGTTGAGGGCCCAGGCGAGCTTCTCCCTCCTCTTCAGCGGCGCCCACCTGTTGGTCAGGAAGTTGCAGAACACAGCCTGGGGAGTCAATCCTCCCTCCACACATCGGCGGATCCTGGTCAGGACAGGGTCGAAAACTTCCGCCAGCACCGGGACTTCACTCCATATCGACGTGTCGATGCCGGGCAGACTGTCTGGCAGTTCCAACCGCTCATGCTCCTCCACCCTGACGACAATCCAATCTTTCTTCCAGTCATCCCACTTCCCGGAAGGGAACGACCGGAGGTACTTGAACGGGCACTTCTTGCGCTTCACGAAGTAGTAGAAGCCAAGGTACTCGTTGCTCCGGCCGGTGGTGTGAACGGTGAAGAAGGTTCGGAAGAGCTCGACGCAGGGGGGATGCCCACCCACATCTCGCAGAAGTGGACAAAGATGGACACGATGAGAATGGAGTGAGAGCCAAGGTGGTATAGCTGCAGACCATAGAAGTCTAGCAGCATCAAGAAGAAAGAAGAAAATGGTGGGATCAGTCCCACCATGGCGTACGAAGAAAAGTACACCATCTCGCCAGCGCGCTCCTTCTCAAAGGGGAGCTCTCCGCCGGCACGGACCGAGCGGCTGAAGAAGTCCGAGGACCACCCCATAAGGGCCCGGACCTTCTTCAAATCGTTGTCGGTCTTCAGGCGACTCTCGCGCAGACCCAACTCCATCGCAGCACAGCTAGGCAAGAGAGGAAGAGCAAAGTACGAGTCGGGAGTTTGAGAGCAAGATCAGATGGGAGGCGTAAAGAACTCCTGACGGTGCGCCCTTTCCTTCTTAAGTAAGCCCCCGCAACGCTTGGATGGAAACTGCAGGGGAGTCGAAAATACTACTCAAGAGTTCAACCCAGCCGATGACAAGGGGGCCCGGGACCACCCCGATGTTCAAGTCGAGGTTCTCACCCAGGCGAACGGTTGTCATCACGAGGCGGGAAACCCAAAGGCGGCGGCCTGACAAGGCGTGAGGAACCGATACGGTTTTCGTATCGGAAACCGGCGACCTTCAATTGCGTGAGATCCGCACGCCAAAGATCTTATCTGCCGCCTGAGGTATGCCACGCGTCGGGATTTAACTGTAAAATCCTGCCAACGGCACCTCCGAAGACCTTTGAAGACCCAGTTCAAGAGTCGCAAAGGTGGACCCACCTCCGATGGAACGACTTCACCCCGGTGACCTTCCTCGAAGGTAGGTCCAGAGGGCCACTGTCGGTACCCTAAAAACCGTACACCCCCTAAGATTACAAAGATCTCAGGGGAAGGATGACTACTCGAGTTGAAGACCCTCGGAGGCCCACTTGTCAGACATGACCGGACCAGCTTTTCCAACATGGTTAATCCCTAGGTCGCCACGTGTACTACCGAACCGGAGCTACCGCCCACAAGGGGGAAGCACCGGACTGAGTACCGAAACGACACCTCCGGACCTAACCCCTGACCGAGAGAAGCTCCGGACCTGACACGTGTCAAGTAGCCCCGGAGCTTCCTGCTTCCCGCAGCAAGCTCCGGAGCTGCCACATGTCTAAACATCGGAGCAAGCCGCCTCTAACCTCCGGGAGACCTTGTAACTGCTCCGGATCTTCAAAGGAGAGCCAAGGACTTCAAGACCTGTTTAAATGTCATTAATGCCATATTAATGACACTTAAACGGACGATCTTAACACCTGTAACGGCACTGTCGAAGCCCGTTACAGGATCATTAACAACAATTAATCGTGTATCAATACTAGTAACCGCCAGGGCCACATGTCGGGCCAGGCAGCTTGTAACGGCCTGTCTTTGTACTATAAAAGGACAGGTCGACGATACACAGAGGGAGGACAGACACAGACGGTAGATCATACGTGATAAGCCAATACAACATCAACACCCCCGTGGAGTAGGGTATTACGCTCAGGCGGCCCGAACCACGTAAATCCTAGTGTCTCCAGTGTTAAACCGCAATTCACCTTCTTGAGTCTCCGCGCGCCCACACCAAACTACGAACTCCTTCAACACTTTAGTTGTGTCAGGAGATCTGCCGACTCCAACAGTCGACAATAATATTACAAGAAAGTGGAATTTTTCCTTTTTAAAGGACCCACATTTAATCAAGAATATTAATTAAGAAGAAGTAAAGATCTTCACAGGCGGTTGTTACTTAATAACCGCCTGAGAAGATGATTATCTCAAGCGGGTTTTACTTACCAACCGCCTGAGATAATTGTATATTCTCAGGCGGTTGGTAAGTAAAACCCGCCTGAGGTAACCATCTTCTCAGGCGGTCAGTACTTAAAATCCGCCTGAGAAAATAGGAGTCTATATATACCCCTCGGCAGCGTTGGAAAAACCTAACCCGGGCGAAACACTTAGACACCGTTAGGCTGATAAAATTTGTTTGCCGCCAAGTGTTCGCCGCTGTCGTCGCCGAGCTTCACCGTCGCTGCCGAGCTTCGCCCTCGTTGGTGAGCAACTTTAACATGCTTGTCACCCTCGCAATGTATAGGAACCTTTTGGTCAGTCGCCTTAAACCCTAGAATGCCTTATCAAATCCTAGAATGCTTCCATCTTTTTCTTCATGCAACACTTCATGTAGAGTTAATATGCCATTTATTATATTTTTTGTCTTATTAGTTCTAGCATGGAAAGCCCTAAGAAGACTGGTACTGGTAGTAACAATAAAGAAGAAAATATGGAGTTTACTGACTCTAGCAGTTCAGGCTCCTTTCACAGTCCATCGGATCCTTTTCCTAATATAAAAACTAAAAAGACTCAGAGGATCTCGACCCGAAATATGATCCTACCGACGAGGTATGGATCACGAATCTTAACTTCAGCGGTTCAAGTTAATGTTGGTTGTCAAGTATATGAAGTCTTATAATTCTTTTCTACCTAGATTAATCGCGAAGACAACGAGGTGACTTCGGCTCCTAAAACCGCAGAAGGTTCTCCAATGCATGAATCCTCAGCTTCACTAAAGCGGAAACGAGGGCAATAAGGTCCCAATAAGGGTCCATTGGACCGCATCATGTACATAACAAGGGTCGGTCCAGGTGGGCTTCACCAAGAACCACTGGATTCAGTTACCAAGTACCGTAATGCATGCAGTTTTCTTGTTAGGGAGCTCGTGCCAATCAGACCGAGAATTGGAGGAAATTACCCGAGCAGACCAAGAATGAGTTGTGGGAAAGAATAAAGAAATAATTTAGGTTCCCGAAAGGCACAAAAGAAGCTGTAAAGAAAGCAACATTGGTCTCTTGCGGCAAGAAGATTCGTGGCTGGAAGAGTGAAATGAATGCTTATGTTAAGCCGATAAGGTCCCTAGCCCGAGGAAGATGGGAAAAATCACACAAGCTCAGTGGCAAGAGTTTGTTTGTCAAAATACCACACCTGATGCTAAAGCTCTAAGTGCAACTAGGTCAGAGCTTGCAAAAAAGAACAAATACTATCATCGCTTGGGGTCTGCCGGATATGCCTCCAACATCCAGAAATGGAATAAGATATTAGACGAAATTACCAGTAAGGGCAATCCTCACCCATTAGAAGGTTGCGATGAGGAAACTTAGCGGTGGGTCTTTGCCCGGTCAGGTTTGACCAGCGAGGGCAAACTTGAAAAGCCTGACTCTGTGAATGAAGTAGAGGATAAAATGAAAGAAGTAATTGAAAAGCAACAGAAGGGTCTCTTCAAGCCGAAGAGGGAGAATGACCAACTTACCGCTATCTTAGGAAACCCTGAACACAACGGACGGGTTCGAGCAGTCTCTTCTCAAATGTCTTGGCTAGATGGTTTCCCTAAAGATAAAGACACATATAGAAGACGTGAGAAGTTTAAGAAAACACTTGATGAAATGATTTCTCAAAAGGTCAAAGAAAATATGCAAGAAATAATGGAACAACTTAGACAATCGGCACAATTAGTGGCACCGAGTACAGCAATGGTTCCGGTGCAAAAGGAGCAATTAGTATCTCCAAATGCCTACCCTAGCAGAGTTGGTTCTGTGCCAGACTCAGGGTCAACCCATAAGTTCCTTGTCGATGATATTGCTAACGACAAGTCTTGTCGTCTTCTTGTCCCAATCGGCAGAGCAGGGAACAAAACCAAACAAGTTGCCACTGCTATGGCAAAGCCTGATCATGACTTCAACGTGAATCCACTTCCGTTGTATTATGTTGTGGTGCAAGTTCTTCAGATCATTGATAATAATTATGAAGATTATGAAATAGACCACGTCACACCTGAGGGGATCGCGACTCTAGGGTAGGCTATCAACCGATTAATCCTTTGGCACTGACGTGATATCGTGTTGGACGATGAGCCAATTTCTAGCCCCGTCGCATCTCGATATACTGCAACCCCATCTTCTAAGGCGAAAGTGCATGAAGATCCACTCCCAGTCCAGGAAGATCCACTCCCCCTATGTCTCAGCAAGGATGATAATTATCTTGCTAGTAAAGATATCCAAGAGCAACAAGTTGGACAACAGCTTCAAGCAGTACTAGAGCAAGCTGTTGCTAGTAAAGAGCAACCAGTTGAGAACCAGCTTGAAGTAGTACTAGAGCCAGCTGCTGGGAGTAAAGAGCAATCAGTTGAACAACAGGCTCAACAACAAGTCAGTGTCCAACTTCCAACGACTACTCCTCGATCACCAGTGCCTATCAAAGTTAGCTCATACAAAAATAAGAAACCTTCATCAGAAGTGTCAAAGTATTTGGAAACTATGAAGGAAAATATTATAAAATCGAGTGCATCTCGTTCTTCTCATGAGCCAGCATTAGGAGATATCGAGGAGTGGGAAGAAGACGGTGTCATGTATAATCAGCGGACGACTTTAGTTAAACTAGGAGTTCCAATATACAAGCTTGAGGATGTTCCTCCTGAATTTGAGAATGGGAAGCCGTTCATGACATCCTTACAACTTAGCAAACAACCCGTCCCGCTCAAAAGAATGCATGAGTGGTACATCCTTGCCAGCACAAAATATGGTATTTCTTGCGTGACATTTCGTATTCCAAAAAGAAGCATTCTGGAGCACTGGAGAAGATAGATGAGTCAATTTATCTGAAGAGCTGCATCCCCTTTTTCGTCGGGGCATGCTCGAAATCAACCTGCTGCTCGTCTGGTGCTTGTAAGTGCCTCTAATATTTTGTATTTTCTTTTCTTACTACACGCATACGCATTTCATGAGATTATAACAATTTCAGACTTCTTCAATAGGATGCAATACAAGGATAATGAAAAGTTGGAGTACAAGACAGGTATCCTTGACCCTACTAGGATTGCAAAGGCACTATTCGACGTCAAGGCAGATCGAGACTCAGCAAAGTTCAAGCACATGAAAAAAAAAAGATTTTGAAAAAGCAATCGCAAAACATAAGAAGGACAGAAGGACAGAAGTTGCAGCTTACATAGGACATGCGATGTTTAACTTTGTCAGAGACGACAAGGACCTTGTAAAGGCTTTGTACAACTTCGAGTAAGTTTGACACATGATATTAAAATAGAAATTATTGGTAATTATTAACACGTGTGTTTGTATGTTTGCAGTGATCACTACATAATGATCTTCATCAAGCCAACGCAAGGAATGGCAACAGTCTTGGACTCGGCTGATTTCCTACCAGATCATTACAAAGATATCCTTTCCATTTTGAAACTGTACGTTTATTCAATAATTTTAATTTATACACATTTAGAATGTGTTGACAAGTTTTATATGACATTTCTTATATTACAGCGCTTGGCGGTTTTACGCGGAATGGCTTGGCGGTGAGAGACCTTCCAATACGAATGCATTGGTTATTAAAACTTATTATGCTTGTCCGAAGCCGCCTGCTGGGAGTGTCTTATGCGGGTATGATGTATGCGAGCATCTTCGGACCGCCAGCGTATATAGAGTAAATCGTGAGGATGTAAGTTATCCTTAATATCGATACCTTATTTTCTTACTTTTGAGTTTCATTTTAATTGTAACTAGCATAGTTTAATACTTATATTCTCCGCCGTTCAATATTATCAGAAACATTATTTTCATATTTTGATTCCAACTTTAAAATTCAATTGCTCATAGTACAACTGCTCCAAAAATACCAACTAAATTCCTGTATACTCTCACTTTGATCTATACTTTGATATTGTTCAAACCAACACATTCTAAACCTTGTTATGTGTTATATTGCAGCACACGAAGAATCTGAACGAAGAATGGCCGGTTTGTAGAAGTATTCCTGGTGGAGGAGCCGACAAGATTGCTGCTGAACTCTATCAATTCATTCATCGCAAAATTTTGCACAAAAAAGGGGAGTTCTTTGATGAGAATGGTGCAATAGCTGATGTGCCAGAACTTTGCGACTATGCCAATAGAAACAGTTTTTAGTGAAAACTTGTAAACTATGCGATGAATTGTATGTGTAACTTGTACATATGTATATTGTTTTAGTGAAATTGACTTCTGTGAGATTACTTCTATGATGATAATATTGTTGACTTCTATTCTGTGATGATATTGTTGACTTCTGTTCTGTGATTATATTGAATTGACCTGAAAATTAGAAATAACAGCAGTAGTACTACATAGGTTATACCTTATCACAGGCGGTTTATTTACCAACGGCTAGGCATGCCTGTGAAAAACAATTATCACAGGCGGATAGATATAGGTAAAGAACTATCTGTGATAACCTAATTATCACAGGCGGTTACTGTTATGGTAGAAACCGGCTACGGTAAAAAATCTTCACAGGCGGCTTGATGTAGGTCAACATCCGCCTGTGATAACACCATTATCACAGGCGGTTAGATATGCTACAAGACCCGCCTGTGATAAGACAATTATCACAGGCGGGTATATATGCTGCACGACCCACCTGTGATAACTTATCTTCACAGACGGCTAGCATAAGTAAAAACCGCCTATGATAATGTTTCTTCAGAGGCGGTATAACTTCTCCGCCTGTGAAATTGGGGATTATCACAGGCTCTTCGTTTCAGGCGGTTTTAAAAACCGCGTGTGATAATAGGTTTGGAGCCGCCTGCGATGAGGCTTATTGTAGCAGTGTTGTGGTTTATAATATTTTATTAATCCATACCCTTATGCACTTTTAAGTATTTGCCTATAAATAGACTTATATATAAACTATCTAGCAGTGCATAGAAAGAGAAATCATGAAATGAGTTCAAAGAATTAGTATATAAATATCTCAGAGAACTCAAAAGTACTGCATATGCAAAATCTACAGTTTTTAAAATGTTGAATTAAGTGTTTTTTTGTGAAAGCTGCTCTACGATTTTGTATTACTAACTCTTTCAAATAACTTTTGCTATTTTGTATTATCCATATGTGCATTCTTTATGGTGGGATGCATAACTAAGTACATTAAGACATTGAGAGTGACATAACTTACATTAATCAACAAAAACCAAGCACATATGTCATTACAGGAGCAAAATTACAGATTTTAACAAATACTTCTCAAATTAAGTAAGCATTGCATCACAGAACCAAAGTTAACTTAGAAACAACGTTAAATCATTACAATCACAAAGATAGATAAAAAGAGCTCTCTCCTCGCATCCTACCGCAGCTAAAGCTAAGACTCCCCCTCAATCTCTCCCACTTTGGCATCAAGACACCAAAAAGAAGGAGAGGAGGGTCCTAAGTTCTTCACTCTTCACTGTCGGTCCTCTCGTCGTCGTCTTCTTCATCTTCAGCTTGACGAGGAGGAGAAGGAGGAGGGGTGGAGCCACTCGAGCCCCCAATGCCAAAGTAGGCAAGCTCGGAGGCGTTCAGGGACCCCAGCTCAGTGAAGTCCGGGTCGGATTCCTCAGAAATCACTGGAGATCCAATGGGGTCGATCTCCAGCTTTTGGCAGATTTGCTTCACGTTGGCCTTTATGTACTTCATGTCCTCCTTTCTCTTCTGGTTGAGTTTATGGGCCCTCACTTCGGCCTTCTTGCAGGAGGAGAATATGGCATCCAGATACTTGAGGATCCCATTAGCTGATCCTCTCTGAGGGGCTTCCCTAGAAGTAGGGACAGCTCTAGCACCTTCTCTTGATCTTGCCACATGACCTGTTGGGGGTGCTGGAGATGTTGACCATATCATTCCATATGTAGTCAAACACATCAAACTTACGCCCTTTGCTTATGACCTTCATCAAGGTCCGGAGGTATCCTTGTACACTCCCTGCATCCCCATCCTTAGGGGCAATGGTCTTCCTTAAGACCCTGTTTAGCACCACAAAGAATGGCTTCATGTTCTTCGTGGAGGGAGGGATGAACTTTGAGTTGGGCTCATATAGAAACTTCATCCTCTCCTTGTCGATGACACCAACATTGTGGATGACCACATTATCATTGCTGGAAGTGTCAAGATGCAGCATCCTAGCAAACTCCTCATATGTGATAGTGTACTTGGATCCATGAGTCATCCAAGTCACTCTTTCTTCCTCATCGCTTGCAAAGTGGTAGGTGGCATAGAATTGAGCCACCACTTCATCATTCCAGTTGTACTTGAAGGAAAAGAGGTCCTTCAAGCCATGTCTTTCAGCTACTGCAATGACTTCATCAAATGCGGAGCATCTCTTCCGCTCAAGGTGTGCCCAGTCAATCCACTGATTGCGCACCACCGGTGTCTTCATTGGCAAGTATACCAATCTGTAGAAGTCAGCATGGAAGTTGCACCAGAACTTTCCATCCGCAGCTTGCTTCGGCCGGCCATACCAGTCGATGCTTCTGAATTTTGCCGCCGAGTCACTGCCCTTGCCATTGAATTTCTCTTCAGTGGGGTCCCGGACCCCTTCCCTGGGAGCATGCAACTTCAAAGGGCCAATTGGACCCGTTGCTATCCCTTTGCCCTTGCCCTTTGCTTGGCGAGGGCCACTTGATGATGCGGCTGCCTTGGAAACTGGCTTCTTTGCCAGCACCTTCCTTCGAACCTGAGGAGGGGAGGGAGCAGGATCAGAGGGTCTTTCTTGGCGCTTCTTTTCAAGACCCGTCGATGTCCGAGGTGCCACCTCGTGGTCCATCTCGGCCTCAAAGTCGGAGATTTCATCGTTTGTGCTCGACATGATCTGAGAAAGATTTGCAAGAATGATGATGAGTGATACAAGGCATAGGTATGAAAAGATAGTAGGGAATTGCATTGAGGAATTTAGGAATTAGGTTTTAGGTTCAGAAACATCGGACTTGTCTGGTGCACAGGCACGGACTAGTCCGGGGATCGGACTTGTCCATGCATGGACCGAACTAGTCCGGTGTTCATCCTCAAAAACCTAATGGTTTGGACAAAAACTGATTCCTAATGCACTATAAGTCTAGCATACACGTAGTACATCAAGGAAGCATGTATATAGTGAAAGATGCTAGGCTATTCGATCAACAATGGAGAAAAACAAGATTTCTAGGGTTTGGGAGAAAATTACCGAAGAAATCGATTGAAGCTTGAAGATTAGGGAGTTGGAGCCCGGACAAGTCTGCTAGCTTCAATACGCACGAGGTCAAGCTTGATTTCCGCCAAAATGCGGACCTTTTTGATGGAGGGAGCAAGGGATCGCCTTGGGAGCTCGAGCGCAAGAGAGAGAGTGCATGAGCAAGAGTGGGGATGAGAGGAATTAGGGTTTGGTGGCGGCTAGGGTTATGGACACGAAAAATCGGACAAGTCCGGAGATAACCGGACTAGTCCGAACTCATCCAGAGAGCTATATCAGACTAGTCCGTGGTCTATCGGACTAGTCCGGCCTAACCGGCACTCAGTGGACAAGTCTGCATGGGCGGACTAGTCCGGGTAACCACGGACTAGTCCGTGGTCACCAAGAGAAATTTGCATAGCCCATTCATATATATTTGAAGGTTCATAAATAGAGAATAGAGGGGCAAATCAAATCAATTAATCTTGATGAATTTGACCAGTAAGCATACAACAATCAAACAATGATCATAATTCATCAAGATCTGGTAATTGACATAGTTTTTCGAGAAAAATTGAGAGAGATGATTTTCACAATTCAATCAACATTTTTGAAGAATTCATACAGGTATGCAACTTTTCAAGCCACACTCCGAGCATCAAGGATATTTAGTTCCTTTCGGAGTTCGCAAAAACGCTTTTCATCAAGTGGCTTGGTGAATATGTCGGCCAATTGCTTTTGGGTGTTGACATGTGAAATGGTTATATCTCCTTTCATGGAGTGGTCTCTCAAAAAATGATGTCTTATGTCTATGTGTTTAGTTCTAGAGTGCTCAACTGGATTGTGTGCAATTTTAATGGCACTCTCATTGTCACAAAGGAGAGGAATACGGTTCATATTGTAACCGTAATCCCTTAGAGTTTGTCGCATCCAAAGGAGTTGTGCACAACAACTCCCGGCTGTAACATACTCTGCTTCGGCTGTGGATAGGGCAATGGAATTTTGTTTCTTGGAGGACCAAGAAACTAAGGATCTCCCTAGGAATTGGCATGTGCCGAAGGTGCTTTTTCTATCTACTTTGCACCCGGAATAATCTGCATTGGAGTAACCAATGAGATTGAATTTTGAGCCTTTTGGGTACCAAAGACCAAGGTTGGGTGTATGAACTAAATATTTCAAGATCCTTTTTACGGCTGTCAGGTGACATTCCTTAGGGTTGGCTTGAAATCTTGCACACAAACATACACTCAACATAATATCTGGCCTAGATGCACATAAATAAAGTAGAGATCCAATCATGGAGCGATATACCTTTTGGTCGACGTTAGGTCCATCTTCATTGAGATCCAAGTGGCCATTTGTTGTCATGGGGGTCTTTATGGGCTTTGCCTTGTCCATGCCAAACTTATTAAGTATGTCCTGCGTGTACTTGGTTTGGCTTATGAACGTTCCTTTCTTTTGTTGCCGCACTTGGAATCCCAAGAAGTATTTTAATTCTCCCATCATTGACATTTCAAACCTGTCTGTCATGATTTTGCTAAATTCCTCACAAAAAGATTGATTAGTTGACCCAAAGATTATATCATCAACATAAATTTGACAAATAAAGAGATCATTGTCTAAATTCTTTGTGAATAATGTATAATCTACTTTGCCAATTTGAAAACCATTCTCAATTAAGAAATCTCTAAGACACTCATACCAAGCTCTAGGAGCTTGTTTGAGGCCGCAGAGAGCCTTACGCAATTTGAATACGTGGTCGGGGAACTCTTCGTCTTCAAACCTAGGTGGTTGCTCCACGTACACCTCTTCCTTGATCGGTCCGTTGAGGAAGGCGCTTTTCACATCCATTTGATACAGCTTGAAATCATGGTGAGTAGCATATGCAAGTAATATTCTAATAGATTCAAGCCTAGCTACTAGAGCAAAAGTCTCATCGAAATCCAAACCTTTGACTTGTGAGTACCCTTTGGCCACAAGTCATGCCTTGTTCCTTGTCACTACCCCGTGTTCGTCTTGTTTGTTGCAGAAGACCCACTTGGTGCCGACGATGTTTGCATTGGGTCTTGCCACAAGTTCCCACACCTCGTTCCGCTTGAAGTTGTTCAATTCTTCTTGCATTGCCACCACCCAGTTCGGATCCTTCAATGCATCCTCAATCCTGCGTGATTCCAAAAAGGATACAAACAAATAATGCTCACAAAAGTTAGCTATGCGAGATCTAGTGGTTACTCCCTTTTGGATGTCACCGATGATGTTGTCGATTGGGTGATCCCTTTGGACTCATTGGTGTACTCTTGGGTGTGGCACTTGAGGAGTTGTGTCTTCATGATTGTCTGCTTGTCCCCCTAAGTGGTTGCCTTCATTGACTTGTTGATCATCTTCATACTCTTGTGGTTGATCTTGTGTTGAAGCTCCCCCTTGATTGATGGTCTCCTCTTGTGGTTCATTTTCCTCATGTAAGTGTGAAGGTGGCTCTTGTGGTCGAACTTCGCCTAGAGCCATTCTTTTCAATGCTTGACAAGGAGCTTTTTCTTTACCTAATTCACATGGATCAACTTGCTCCTTTTGGGAGCCATTAGTCTCATCGAACACTACGTCACGTGCTACTTCAACAAGTCTGGAGGCCTTATTGAAAACACGATAGGTGTAAGTGTTCGAATCATAACCAAGCAAGAAACCTTCATCGGACTTTGAAGCGAACTTTGAAGTTCTAGGCTTCTTGTTCAGGATATAACATGGAGAATCGAAAACTCGAAAATATGAAATGTTTGGTTTGTTACCGGTAAGTAGCTCATAGGGAGTCTTCTTGAGTAATCAATGAAGATAAAGTCAATTTGCGGCGTGGCAAGCGGTGTTAATCGCTTTCGCCCAAAATCGATCCGAAGTCTTGTACTCATCGAGCATTGTTCTTGCCATCTCTATGAGTGTTCGGTTCTTTCTTTCGGCAACTCCGTTTTGTTGTGGCGAGTATGGCGCTGAAAATTCGTGCTTGATGCCCTCTTCATCAAGGTACTCCTCCACTTGTGTGTTCTTGAACTCCGTGCCATTGTTGCTTCGAATACTCTTGATTGTCAATGAAAATTCGTTTTGAGCTCGCTTGAAGAACTTCTTGAGTGTTCCTTGTGTTTCTGACTTATCATGCAAAAAGAAAACCCAAGTGAAGCGAGAAAAATCATCAATGATAACTAAACCGTATTTGTTACCGCCGACGCTTATGTAAGCAATTGGACCAAACAAGTCCATGTGAAGTAGTTCGAGCGGTCTTGTTGTAGTCATGACGTTCTTTGCAGGATGATGTGCTCCAACTTGCTTCCCGGATTGGCACGCGCTACAAGGCCTGTCTTTCTCAAAAACAAAATCCTTCAAACCACGGATGTGATCGCCCTTGAGGAGTTTTTGAAGATTCCTCATACCAACATGCGCTAGCCGTCTATGCCACAGCCAACCCATGTTGGTTTTTGCAATCAAGCATGTGTCGAGTTCGGCTTTATCCTTGTTGAAGTCAACAAGGTAAAGCTTTCCCTTCAACATACCCTTGAATGCAATGGAACCATCACTCCTCCTAGAGACGGTCACACCCTCGTTAGTGAACAAGCAATTATAACCTTTGTCACATAGTTGAGATATGGACAACAGGTTATAATCTAAAGATTCAACATGTAAAACATGAGAAATAGTGTGTTCAGAGGATATTGCAATTTTACCGGTATCGAGCACCCTTCCTTGACTATTATCTCTGAAGTAGATGCCCTCGTTTGGATCCTCATTCTCTTCATATTCCACGAACATCCTCCTTTCTCCGGTCATATGGTTGGTGCATCCACTGTCTAGCACCCATTTGGATCCTCCGGAGGAATAGGCCTGCAAAAACAAATTATGCTTTGGTTTTAGGTACCCAAGCTTGCTTGGGTCCTTGGAGGTTAGTTACAATACATTTGGGCACCCACAAATGGGATTTTGTGTTCCCATGGCGTGGCCCAACATAATAAGCACAGACATTGCCAAGATTATTTCTCATTAACACATAGGAGGCATCAAAAGTTTTGAATAATAGCTGTTGTTGTTTATGAATCAGACTAGTCTGGGGGGGGCGAACTTGTCCAGATGGCCGGACTTGTCCATACACCAACCGGACTAGTCCGGTATTTGTGTGAGTTCAAGTTTTTATACTTCGACTTACCAGTTTGAGAGGGTCTTCCCTTCACAAAAGAGATCCTTCCCTTGTTATTCTTATGACTTCCAGCATGCTGCTTTTCATCATAA
The DNA here is from genome assembly GCA_036927565.1 of Tuctoria greenei. Lineage (NCBI taxonomy): Eukaryota > Viridiplantae > Streptophyta > Magnoliopsida > Poales > Poaceae > Tuctoria > Tuctoria greenei. The sequence continues at coordinate 146,877,375 of JAYESD010000011.1, forward strand.
GAGTAACCAATGCCATATTTGACATTTGGAGGTCTTTGGACCAAGTATGCACTACGTGCATAGTTGATCTTCTCCTTGTCAAATATGCCACATTGGGTAGGATTTTTATCCTTTGTGGAGGTTGACTTCCCTTTCAACCTGGTGTCAGTTTTACTACATATGCACATATGAGCAAACTCAGTTTTAGTGGGTTGAGAAGGTGAATTTGAAGAGGAGGAAGGTTCACTCAGCTTGAGTGACTCAACTTGCACTTCAAGGATCTTCTTAACCTTGATCAGGTCAGCAAGTTGGTCCTTGATTGCAACATTTGAGTCAGTTAACTCCAAGCAAGCTTTCTTGCTTGAAGCTAACTCAAGCTCTAGTGAATTGTTTTTCTCCTTTTCAAGCTCTAGAAGTTTGTCAAGTTCGACATACTCCTCCTTTTGGGAGATAATCATGTCCTCTTGACGATGAATTAACCTCTCCTTCTCAACAAGTTGATCAAGTAAAAATTTCATTTTTGTTGCAGTTTCCCTATCTAGTCCATTTAGCATATCATCATCATCACTATCTATTTCATCATCACTAGAGTAGGAATGCACGGAAGGGGTTTTGATGATTACCTTGCGTTTACCTTCCTTTGCCATAAGGAAAGTGCCATTTCCCTTCCTTGCACCGAGTGTAGGGAAGAGTGTAGATTTCTTGGACGTGCTCTCGATGGCTATGCTAGCCATCTCTTCTTCATCGGATGATGAGGACTCATCGTTTGAGTCCCACTCCTTCCCAATGTGCGCTCGTTCGGCTTGTTTCTTCTTCTTGAAGAATTTCTTAGGTTGAGGCTTGGATTCTTTGGTCTTCTTCTTGTTCTCCTCATATGGGCAATCAACTATAAAGTGGTTATACTCACCACAATTATAGCACGCCTGTCTCAACTTTGGCTTTGTTCTTTCCTTGTACTTGCCTTCACTTGATTTTGTCCCTTGTCTTTTATTCATTATTCTCTTGAACTTTTTCATGAATAATATCATGTCCTCTTCATCTAGCTCACTGCTCTCTTCGTCACTGTCTTCCTCTAGTTGTGCTTCTCTTGCTTCTTTGGATAGAGGCTTGAGGGTAGACTTTAAAGCAACCCCTTTCTTCTTAGCCGAGGTGAGGTCGGCAATTTCCTTGACATGATTTGCTTGTTTCTCCATCATCTCAAAGTTGATAATTTTTCCAAGCAATTCATCTGGAGTCATCTTTTTGTATCCGGGGCTTTCTCTAATCATGGAACATAGCGTGACATTCCGATGCATAAAATCTCTAAGGATGAGCTTTACAACCTCGTGGTCATTCCACTTCTTGCTCCCATATGATCGAACTTTGTTAACGAGTGTCTTCAATCGATTGTACATATCTTGGGGTGACTCATCTTCCTCAATTAAGAATCTTCCTAGTTCGCCTTCGATCATCTCAATCTTTGCTTCACGCACATGTCGGTCACCTTCATGTGCAGTTTGCAGAGTATCCCATATCTCCTTAGCAATTTCGAGTCCATCCACCTTGGTGAACTTGTCCCGACTAAGTGAGGAGGTGATTACAGCTGCGGCTTGAGCGTTTCTATGAATGGCCTGCTCTTGGCTTGGGGTGAGCTCTTCATCATCATCCGGAATATCAATCCCTGTGCATACAACATGCCATAGACTTGGATTTAGGGAAATCAAATGCATCTTCATATTCTGCCTCCACATTGAGTAATCACTTCCATCGAAGTGTGGGGCTTTTCCAAGTGGGATAGATAAGTAATGGTTGTTATTGGAATTTAGACGATCATAGTTAAAAGGATATCGGGAGTAGTCGGTCTGACTACTCCCCTTCTTCTTCTCTTCAACTTTCACTTTCCCTTTGGAAAGTGCCTTCTTTCTGAGGAGTGCCTTTAGCTCCAGCATCTCCTCATCATCGTCCTCGAAGTCTTGAATGGCTTTGAGGTACTTCTCCACTTTTTGGGTCTTGTCGTTGTTAACCTCCTCTTGGTTGTTGATTTTGTGGACGTCCTTCATGTCCGACATGATCTCTTCGAGTGATTAGACTCTTTTTTGAAGAACCGACTCTGATACCAATTGAATGTAGGCCTAGAGGGGGGTGAATATGCCTTTTTGAAAATTGTCAGATCCTGCAACACTCAACAACCAGTTCAATACAAGAGATATCGGACTAGTCCGATAAAGTGCGGACTAGTCCGGTGTTCACGAACTAAGTTGATTAAACTTGATTGATTGGTTTGATTCTTTTATGTGTACAGCGGAAATATAGAATCAAACAACAGTTTAACAGTTATATGCTGGATTATATCACAATTAAGTCTTATGTTCAACAATTTAACGTAAGATGAACAATGTGTATGAAACCCTAGATTGAGTTGATTAATTAGAATGATGAACACTAAAACAAGACACAACGATTTATCTTGTGGTTCGGCTACCACGAACGCAACCTACGTCGCAAATAACCTCTTATTTGCGACAGTCTCCTTATTTGTGACGGCGCTAGGGTTGGCCGTCGCAAATAAGTGGTTATTTGCGACGGACCTAGGGTTGGCTGTCGCAATTAATAGGTTATTTGTGACGGTTTCTTTATTTGCAACGGCGGACGACAAGCCATCGCAAATTACACTATTTGCGACGGCTGGCCGTCGCAAATATATGCAGCCGTCGCAAATGATCGCGTTTCCTGTAGTGTATGCTGGATTATATCACAATTAAGTCTTATGTTCAACAATTTAACGTAAGATGAACAATGTGTACGAAACCCTAGATTGAGTTGATTAATTAGAATGATGAACACTAAAACAAGACACAACAATTTATTCCATTGTTCGACTACCACGAAGGCAACCTACGTCCACGTTGAGGAGTCCACAAAAGGACCGTGTCTTCTCCAACCCTACCCTCGTTGGATCGCCACGAAGGCCAATCCTCTTCCACTAATCACAAAGGGGTGAATAACCGAATTCAAGAGGCGTTCTCACACGTTGAGAGCTCCCTTAGATTACAAAACACAATAATGCCACCGAAAACACACTCAAAAGTTACAATTGAAACACAAGAGTGTGTTAGAGAATCAAATTAAGAGCTCAATGTGGTGTTGCAAGTGTATCTCCTATAATCTAGAGTGAATCCTCAAGGGATTGATCGATGTTGCACTTAATTTCGTGGAGAGATGTCATTTTTGAGGCTCTTGGGAGGTGTGACGGCGCTAGGGTTTGATAGATTGTGAAATTGGGCCATGCACCTCTATTTATATGGGGTTTCTAAAAGTTACCGTTAGGGTTCAGAAAGTTCGGACTAGTCCAGTGTGCTGTGTGTAGCAAATCCTAAGTGTCCCGAAATATCGGACTAGTCCGGCTAAAAACGAACTTGTCCGATTTCACTACTGGAAATCTTCGGACTAGTCCGATGGACATCGGACTTGTCCGGACATGTGAAACCCTAAGTGTGTTGGATGACAAGTCCGCACTTGGAGGACTTGTCCGATTTAGATCAGTGGGTTTTTCGGACTAGTCTGTGTGAATATTGGACTTGTCCGAAGTGGATCAGAAAGAATATCGGACTAGTCCGGTTGATAACGGACTTGTCCGATTTTGTGTGACTTGTGTAGTGTTTTGAGGACTAGTCCGCACTGGGGAGGACTAGTCCGATTCTAGTCAGAAAGATATCGGACTAGTCTGACAGATATCGGACTTGTCCGATCTGGTGCAGAAAGGTTATCAGACTAGTCCGGTTGTGATCGGACTAGTCCGGTCCTGTGTAACTTTGTGCAATGTGTGTGTTTAATTATGATTGAGCTCTTGGGGTGTGTTTCCTTAACACACTCCATACACAATAATCTACTACTCTTTTTCCTTGAGCTCATTTCCACTTTGCTCCTCTTCATCCCTTGTTTTTGGTATTTTGCTCATTTTTCTATTATAGGCCTGCATTAATCTCAACAAAGAGGTTAGGATCCCAATTGCTTGTCATAAATCATCCAAAACCCACAAGGGAGTCCTAGATGCACTTTCAGATGCCTCCTATGGAATTAGCGGAGCTCAGGAAGCAAATTCAAGAGAAACTTGAGAAAGGTTTTATTCGCCCTAGTTCTTCACCTTGGGGAGCGCTCGTGCTGTTTGTGGACAAGAAGGATGGAACCCAAAGGATGTGTGTGGATTACCGAGCTCTCAACGAGGTGACCATCAAGAACAAGTACACCTTGCCCCGTATAGAGGATTTGTTTGATCAGATGAAGGATGCTTGTATCTTCTCTAAGATTGATTTGAGATCGGGATATTTTCAAATGAAGATTAGACCATCGGACATACCCAAGACAGCTTTTAAGACGCGGTATGGATCTTATGAATACACCGTGATGTCTTTTGGATTGACAAATGCGCCTGCGTACTTTATGTACCTCATGAATAAGGTCTTCATGGAGTACTTGGATAAGTTCGTTGTGGTGTTTATTGATGACATTATGATCTACTCGAAGGATAAGAAGTAACATGAGGAACACTTGAGGCTTACGCTACAGAAATTGAGGGAGCATCAATTGTATGCCAAGTTCAACAAGTGTCAGTTTTGGTTGAGAGAGGTGTCATTTTTGGGTCATATAATCTCAGGAGGAGGAGTATCGGTTGACCCCGGAAAAGTGAGAGACGTGTTGAAGTGGGAACCACCACAAAATGTCAAGGAAATAAAGAGTTTTCTTGGGATGGTTGGATATTACCGTCGGTTCATCAAGGACTTCTCCAAGATAGCCAAGCCAATGACGGAATTGCTAATGAAGGGAAAGGCTTTCCAATGGACTCAAGCTTGTCAAAATAGTTTTGAGGAGTTGAAGAAGAGGTTGACAACAGCCCCAGTTTTTGTATTGCCAGATGTAAGCAAGAGTTTTGATATTTATTGTGACGCATCAAGACAGGGACTTGGATGTGTATTGATGCAAGAAGGTAAAGTGGTAGCCTATGCGTCGAGAAAATTGAAGAAACATGAGCAGAATTACCCCACGCGCGATTTGGAACTCGCGGCCATGGTACACACATTGAAGATTTGGAGGCACTATATTCTTGGACATAGGTGTGAAATTTATACGGATCATAAGAGTCTTAAGTATATTTCAGACAAACGGATCTGAACTTGAGGCAACGAAGATGGTTGGAGCTCATCAAAGATTATGACTTGAGGATCAACTATCACCCAGGGAAAGCCAATGTAGTGGCCGACACATTGAGTAGGAAGGGAGTAAGTCATCAACTCACAGTTCGAGAGTTACCATCCGAGTTATGTAAGGAGTTTGAACGGTTGAACCTTGGGTTTGTAAACGAGATGGAGATGATGGAGTTAAATCCGACCCTGGAGCAAGAAATTCGAGAAGCACAAACCACAGATGAGGAGATCAAGGAAATCAAAGAAAGGACCGAAGAAGGGAGAGAATTCAGATTTGATGAAGACGAACATGGCACCTTATGGCTTGGAAAGAGAATCGTTGTGCCTAATATGAAGCATATTCGGGAGACGATATTAAAAGAGGCACATGACTCACCTTACTCAATTCACCCCGGCTGTACCAAGATGTACAAAGACTTGCTATTGGTGGGATAGCATGAAAAAGGACATAGCTGAATACGTAGCATTGTGTGATGTGTGCCAACGAGTCAAGGCAGAACATCAAAGGCCAGCTGGACTATTGCAACCATTAAAGATTCCGGAATGGAAGTGGGAAGAGATCGGTATGGACTTCATAGTTGGTTTACTGCGTACTCAGTCCGGTTATGACTCAATTTGGGTAATTGTGGATCGGTTAACTAAGTCAGCTCACTTTATTCCTGTCAAGACCACCTATAATGGAGAGAAATTGGCAGAACTGTACATGGGAAGAATAGTATGTTTGCATGGAGTTCCGAAGAAGATAGTCTCGAATAGAGGTTCACAATTCACTTCTAGGTTTTGGCAAAAATTGCATGAAGCTTTGGGAACGAGGTTGAATTTTAGTTCAGCATATCACCCTCGAACGGATGGACAAACCGAGAGGACCAATCAAATTTTGGAAGACATGTTAAGAGCTTGTGCATTGAAGCATGGGAAAAGTTGGGACAAGAGCTTGCCCTATGCAGAATTTTCATACAACAATAGTTACCAAGCAAGCTTGAAAATGTCACCATATGAGGCACTATATGGAAGGAAGTGTAGGACACCTTTATTCTGGAATTAGGAAGGAGAAACTCAAGCACTTGGTCTGGATGTGTTGCAAGAAGCTGAGAAACAAGTCCAGGTTATTCGTGAAAACTTAAGGGTTGCCCAATCAAGACAGAAGGGCTATGCGGACAATAGGAGAAGGAAATTAACCTTTGAAATGGGAGATTTAGTTTACCTCAAGGTGTCACCAATGAGGGGTCATAAGAGGTTTAACATAAGAGGCAAGCTCGCACCTCTCTACATTGGACCATTCAAGATTTTGGACAAAAGAGGAGAAGTAGCGTATAAGTTGAGGATGCCAACTCATCTTTCAGATGTCCATGATGTCTTTCATGTTTCCCAGCTCAAGAAGTGCTTGAGAGTACTGGAAGAACAAGTGCCAATGGAAGAATTAGAACTAGAGGAAGATTTGACTTATGCCGATCAACCGGTCAAGATCTTGGAAACCAAGGAGAGAGTCACAAGGAACAAGGTGATTTCATGGTGTAAAGTTCAATGGAAGCATCACACAGAAAAAGAAGCAACGTGGGAATTGGAGGATGATATCAAGAAGGAATTTCCCTATCTCTTCTCTTCCGCATCGAATCTCGAGGGCAAGATTCATTTTATGGGGGGTAGGTTTGTAACACCCTCATTTTCATGCATCATGCCCTACATACATTTATATACATGTTTAACATTAACCCACAACAAAAGGAACGAGTTTAAAATTGATTTGGAGCAAAACCGCACTTAAAATGCAAGAAAGTGCGGACTAGTTCGATTTTACTGAGGACAAGCCCGATTTCTCTCTGACTAAAAACGGACTTGTCCGTTTTTGCTGCGGACCAGTCCAATTTTGCCTCTGGAAACTTTCGTTCTTGTCCGATTTTGTGCGGACTAGTCCAATATTCCATGAATCCTTGAAAATTAGCTAAGTCCCTGGACTTTTCCGGACTAGTCCGATGTTCCAGCGGACTTGTCCGATTTTCTCTCTGGACAACTTTGGTCTAGTCCGGTGCTTTTTGGACTTGTCCGATATTTCGCGACTCCGAGTTGATGTTTTGTTTTACGACTTGTTTCTTGGGTTTCACGTTAAGTGGGCCTAGGGACGTCGTGTCTAACTCTTTTAGAGCCCATGTGGGACTCTAAACCGGCCTCTACTCCTCTCAAACTCGAAATCCATCTAACCCTAGCCTCCACCTCTATATAAACAACCCCACCCCTTAGCTTGACATCTATTTGCCACTTTTCCACCCCACCCAAACCCTAGTTCGTGGAGAGCCACCATCAAGGAGGGAGGAGGAGATCCCAAGCGAGAAGAAGAGGAGGAAACGAAGGAGGATCAAGATCTCCATCAAGTTTCGTCCTTCATCACCAATTCATCTCCAAGTTCATCATCAACCCTAGATCATCAAGATCCAAGTGCTACCTCCAAGTTTCTCAATTCATTGGAGTCCTAGACACCTGGTATACCTTCTATTCTCTTTTCCTTGCGTGAATTCGACCCCAAGTCTCCAAATTTACGTTGATCTAGAAAACCCTAGTTCGCTAGTTCTGCGAAGTGCGGACTAGTCCGGCCTTCTGCAGACTAGTCCAATTTTTCTGACTAAATTGTGTCAAATTAATTCTAAAATTTGATCTAATCAACTCCAAACCTATATAAACTTGTTAAAAACTATTAGAACTAGTTAGTGATCATTAAAAGCAATCTATAACAAGTTCTACCTTGCATTGCATTAATCATGCATACCATGCCATATTGAGTAATATTTGTGCACTCTTTGATTGTGTTTCTTATCTTGTATGTTTATTGTGTGGATTAGACGGATTTGCGCTAGAGAGTGCTGCAGAGGATCTACAATACCAAGAGTTTGAAGGCTTTGACCCTAATCAACAGCAAGAGCAAGGCAAGTGTCCTTGAAGCATATTGATCCTGTTTTGATAATAAATGTTTTGTTTGCAAAACTGCATGCTTGTGTAAATTTTGATGGGAATCCTATGGTAGGAAGTTTACTAGTTTTGTTGACCACCCTTGTCACCTGGAATATATGGTAGAGAGTCGGGAAGGGCTTTTTACCTTTTGCTTCGCTTAATCAACTGGGATGGGAAAACAACTATACCACTCAACTTAATTATGCATGGATGAGATTATGATGAACACGAACTGGTTAAATCTAATATGGTAATGGGTGATCTAAGCAAGCCTGGTATGTGGATGGGTTGGATGTTATGGTGGTTTTGCTTGCTTTAGATCTAAGGACCGGTTCGTGAAGCGACCATCCAGTATTTACAGTGCCACCACGAGGCCAAGTATGGGTGCGGCGTAGCTGATTAATTAGGGCTTTGCTAGTGCTGTTTGGACCATTGTGGATGCTCGGGGAAGGGGTAGTCGGATTGGGTTTGTTGATGATTGGTTGGACTACCCTGGGATTCGAATGGCTCAAGAGGGGGCCCTTGGTTGAAGATGTGCTCAGTGGGAGACATCGCCACCAGTGAAACCTCAGTAAGGTTTAAATCGGCTAGTAATCCCTTTGTAAAGGCTATTTTTTGATCTCTTGGCCACACGCCTAAGGAAGTGTGAGACGACAAAATTGAGATTTTATAGTCATCAAAAGGTGATGAAATCACGAACACGTGGGTAAAGCGGTACAACCTCTGCAGAGTGTGTCTAAAACTATCATGATAGCCGTGCTCCCGGTTATGAGCAACCTAGACCCTCACATGATTAGAGGAAACTTGGTATTGGGATGGTTTTTGGGATGGTTATGGTTTGGTAATGGTTATGGCTCATTATGGACTAATTTTTGGTATTGGAAATGATTATTGGCAAAGGTGAAATCTGGAATTATGGATGATGGTAATGAATTCAGACTGGTATTATGATATTACTTATGTTTATGATGGGTTTATTTCACATACACATAATATATTGCTTTCCAAATGTTTTAATGTACTTTTCAGCACTCAACCATTATTATTGTCGCCATTTGAATCAGCCACATGTCATACTTTCCACACTTGTTGAGTACGACATGTACTCACTCTTGCAATCCCCCCCAACAGTTGTAGGTCAGGACTGTGAGTATTAATGGTGATAATGCGGAGTTCTAGGTCGTGTCTACCGTCAGCTTGCCTGTGGTGTTGATTGGAGCTGCGCTATACTCTATTGCTTATGATGCCTAGCTGTTTAGATTGCTTATTTAGTTTATTTCCGTTGCATTAGTTGAACTTATTTTTAATATTCATTAGAGTTTGTATTCGAGGATAATATGGTTTGTTTAATAAAAAATTGGTTAATTAATCTTGTTCTGTGGTAATTTTCTGTAAACTTGTTTGTGACGCACTCCTGTATGTGTGTTGAACATCCTGGGCACACATATGCGTTCACTTGGTTCATTTTTCAGAACCGGGTGTCACAACACCTTCCACACTGCATCGTCAATGTAGCCTCGAAAGATAACCGACAGAAGTCATTCCATGATTATGTAATAAGCATGACTTTTCAACCCTATGAGATTTCCAGTCTTAACATTTACGGCTCGTCTCATGCTAGTAGCATAATTGTCTGTGAATTTCAATGTTTTCAACCATTCGAAGACTTCTTTCTTTTCTTTTGGTCGAAGACAGAAAGAAGCACACGGTTTGCCACCAGATTCAGTTAGCTCAAGAGTTGGAAGTTTACAAACCTCTGCCAAATACTTACGAGCCTTTATATTATCTTTTGTTCTGCCCATCAGATCGAAGCATGTGCTTATGATGCATTCGCCCATGTTACGTTCCTGGTGCATGACATCAATGTTATGCATTAGGATTAAGGACTTCACATACGGTAGCTCCCATAGTGCACATATATGAGTCCAATTTTGGTCCTCTCCGTAACTAACAAAATATCAAGGACGATCTTCATCAACCACTAAGTTGTTCAACTGTTCAGCAATCTCCGACCCGTTGAGGCATTGTGGTGGTCCTTTTTGACAACGGTGTCTGTCCTGAAGGCATCTTTCTGTTGCCTAAATACGTGATTGGACGGTACCAACGTATGTGGCAATCGAAGTAGCAAATCTTGCCACCATGATTCAAATGAAAACAATTTGTATCTGAAGCACATATTGGACATGTCAAACGACCATGAGTGCTCGAGCCAGAAACCATGCCGTAAGCTAGAAAATCATGGACAGACCACAAGTATGCAACTCAAAGGTTGAATTTTTTTTATTTTGTAACAGTCGTACTCTTCAATTTCTGTCCATAACATTTTTAACTCTTCAATCAACGGCTTCAACATCACGTTCAGTCTTGAACCAGGATGATCCGGTTCAGGTACAATAAGGCAAAGGAACGTGAACTCATACTTCATGAAAAGAGATGGTGGTAAGTTGTACGAAATTGTGAACAAGAGCCAACAAGAGTATGGTGTTGCATTTGTACTGAACGGTGAGAAGCCATCTGTCGCCAACCCGATGCGAATATTTCTCGCATCATTGGCAAAATCCGGATCGAAGAGGTCAAGTGTTTTCCATGCCTCACCATCGGACGGATGCACCATCATTCGATCATTCTCACATCGACCTTCTTTGTGCCACCTCATGTGTCTGGCTGTTATTTTTAGAGAAACAAGTGCTTTAACCTAGGTGTGACAGACAAGTAGCAAAGCTGCTTCTGTGCGACTTCAGTCATTACTTTTATACCGTCATCATTAACAACTTCGACAAATCTTGCTTTATCACATTTTAAACACTTATTCTCGTTGGCATGCTCTTTCTAGAAAAGCATGCAGTTGTCTGGGCACATATCAATCTTCTTGAAAGTGCATCTAGGCATCCCTTGTGGGTTTTGGTTGATTTATGACAAACAAATGAGATCCTAAAAAAATTGTTGAGATGAGCGCAGGTTTCAATGAAATTATGAGAAAACGCAAAAAGAAAGGAGAATGAGGATCTATATGGAAAAGAGCTCAAGAGTTGAGTAGAATATTTTATTGTGTATGGAGTATGTTGGAGAAACACACCCCAAGAGCTCAAGCACAAGAAATCTCACTCACTGCACAATTCACAGGAAAACGGACTAGTCCGATATGAACACGGACTAGTCCGATATGTCTCTGACTAGAAACGGACAAGTCTTCCCAATGTTGACTTGTCCGCAAGTACACCAGTTTTCACAGCACTGAACTAGTCTGATAACACCACGGACTAGTTCAATATCTTTCTGACTAAAAACAGACAAGTTCGCCCTAGTGCAGACTTGTCCTCAGGACTTCACACTTTGCACAGAAACGGAAAAGTTCGATATCACCACGGACTAGTCCAAAAACTCTCTGACTAAAATCGAACAAGTCCTCCAAGTGTGGACCTGTCCTCAATTCTACATGAGGATCATCACACTGGACTAGTCCTATATATGTCGGACTAGTCCAAACACTTCCAGAGACCAAACCGGACTAGTACGCTCATTTTCGGACAAGTCTGATATATCAGAACACTAAGGGTTTCCCAAACGCCGCACACCGGACTAGTCCGGACACCGCAAACCCTAACGATAACTTTTGGAAACCCTAGTGTAAATAGAGGTGTACAGCCCTACAACCATAAGACTCGACCCCTTGCGCCATCACACCTCCCAAGAGCCCAAAATACACATCTCTCCACACATTCTAACCCTAGAAAGATATAATCTTTGAGGATTAGCAATTGATCAAAGGAGAGACTTGTTCCACACGTCTTGAGCTCTTGGGTTTGATTCTCTTGCACACTCTTGTTCTTTATTGTACATATTTCGAGTGTGTTGGTGGTGTCCATCATTGTAAATCTTGGGGAGCCCTCAACTTGTGAGAAGGCCCCTTGAACACGGTTATTTGCCCCTTTGTGGTTAGGGGAAGAGAATCAGCCTCTGTGGCGATTCGACGAGGGTAGGGTTGGTGAAGACCCGGTCCTCCATGGACTCTCAACATGGATGTAGATTTCCTCTGTGGAATCGAACCACGGGATAAAAATCTTGTGTCGCACACTTGTGTTCTTATTGTTCATCATATTCTAGGGTTTACTCAATCTTGTATAACTTACGTTAAAACATTGAGATAAAAATTAATTTATGCTATACATAGTTTCATTGTCGTGACACATCCAAATTACAACTTATTTTCCTCTGCATAGAGTATTTGACGCAAAATCTTCGATCAAACTTGATCGTTCTAGTCCGCACACACCAGACTAGTCTGCGCCATACCAGACTAGTTCGATTTCTTTGTATTTGATCAAGTTTGCTAAGTGTTTTAGGATCCGACAAAATTTCAAAAAGCCTATTCACCTCCTCTCTAGGCTACATTCAATTGGTATTAGAGTGTGACTCTTCAAAAGAGACTCACCGCTCGAAGAGAAGATGTCGGACATCAAGAATGTGCACAAGAACTTCAACAATGAGAAGGGTGACGATTGTGATGCCCGGTTCTGAAAACTGAACCAAGCTAACGCATATGTGTGCCCAGGATGTTCATCACACATACACGAGCGCAATCACAAAAGAGTATACAGAAAATTACCACAAGACAAGATTAATTAACCAAATTTTATTACACAAACCAGGTTATCCTCGAATACAAGCTCTAATGAATATTAATGACAAGTTCAACTAATGCAGCGGAAATAAACTAATTAAGCAACTAAGCAAACTAAGCATAAGCAATAGGGTATATATGCGCAGCTCCAATCAACACCACAGGCAAAGCTGACAGTAGACACGACCTAGAACTCCGCATTATCGCCATTAAAATCCCAGTCCTAACCTGCAACTGTTGGGGGGGGGGAGAGTGAGTACATGTCGTACTCAGCAAGTGTGGAAAGTATGACATGTGGCTTATTCAAATGTCGACAATAATAATGGTAAAGTGCTGAAAAGTACATTAAAACATTTGAAAAGCAATATAGTATAAGTATGTGAGGTAAACCCATCATAATCATAAGTAACACCATAATACTAAATCTGAATTCATTACCATCATCAAAAATTCCAGATTTCACCATTGCAATAACCAGATTCAATACCAGAGATAAACTCATAACCAGCCATAACCATTACCAAACCATAACCATCCCAAATTCCAATTTGCCTCTAATCATGGAAGTTGTCCAGGTGCTCATAACCGGGAGCACGGCTATCATGATAGTTTTAGTTAACTCTGCAGAGTTTGTACCTCTTTACCCACGTGTTCGTGATTTCATCACCCTTCGGCGACTAAGAACCTCCCTTATGCCCATGACCCGTCGGTCACATTACACACTTCCGTTGGTGTGTGGCCAAGAGATCACAAAATAGCCTTTACAAAGGGATTACTAGCCTATTTAGACCTCACTGAGGTTTCACCGGTGGCGATGCCTCCAACTGAGCACATCTTCAACCAAGGGCCCCCGCTTGAGCCATTCGGATCCCAGGGTAGTCCCACCAATCATCAACAAACCCAATCCGACTACCCCTTCCCCGAGCATCCACAATGGTCCAAACAGCACTAGCAAAGCCCTAATTAATCAGCTACGCCGCACCCTTACTTGGCCTCGTGGTGGCACTGTAGTCCTGGCTTATTCTCGCATGAACCGGTCCTTAGATCTAAAGCAAGCAAACCACCATAACATCCAACCCATCCACATACCAGGCTTGCTTAGATCACCCATTACAATACCATATTAACCAGTTCATGTTATCCATAATCTCATCCATACATAAATAAATTGATTGGTATAGTTGTTTTCCATCCCAGTTGATTAAGCGAAGCAAAAAGGTAAAAAAAAAACCCTTCCCTACTCTCTACCATAAATTCCAGGTGACAAGGGTGGTCAAACAAAACTAGTAAACTTCCTACCATAGGGTTTCCCATCAAATTGACACAAGCAGGCAGTTTTACAAACAAAACATTTATTTTAAAATAGGATCAATATGCTTCAAGGACACTTGCCTTGCTCTTGCTGTTGATTAGGGTCAAAGCCTTCAAACTCTTGATGCTGTAGATCCTCCGCGGCACTCTCTAGCGCAAATCCGTCTAATCCACACAATAAACATACAAAACAAGAAACACAATCAAAGAGTGCACAAATATTACTCAATATGACATGACATGCATGATTAATGCAAATGCAAGGTAGAACTTGTTACTAGATTGCTTTTAAAGATCACTAACTAGTTGTAATAGCCTTTAACAAGTTTATACAGGTTTGGATTCGATTAGATCAAATTTTAGAATTAATTCAACACAATTTAACCAGAAAGATCAGACTAGTCCGCTAGGGATCGGACAAGTCTGCACTTGACGAGATCAACAGATTAGGGTTTTCTAGATCGACGTAAATTCGGAGATTAGGGGTGGAATTCACGTAAGGAAAAGAGAATAGAAGGTATACCAGGTGTTTAGAACTCCAATGAACCAAGAAACTTGGAGGTAACACTTGGATCTTGATGATCTAGGGTTGGTGATGAACTTGGAGATGAATTGGTGGTGAAGGACGAAACTTGGTGGAGATCTTGATCCTCTTTTGTTTCCCCCTCTTCTTCTTTTTGCTTGGGATCTTCTCCTCCCTCCTTGGTGGTGGCTCCCCACGAACTAGGGTTTGGGTGGGTGGAAAAGTGGCAAATAGAGGTCAAACCAAGGGGTTGGGCTGTTTATATAGAGGTGGAGGCTAGGGTTAGATGGATTTCGAGTTTGGGATGAGTAGAGGTCGGTTTAGAGTCTCACATGGGCTCTAAAAGAGTTAGGCACGACGTCCCTAGGCCCACTTAACGTGAAACCCAAGAAACAAGTCGTAAAACAAAAGGTCAATCTCGGAGTCACGAAATATCAGACAAGTCCGGACAGGACCGGACTAGTCCGAAGTCGTCCAGAGAGAAAATCGGACAAGTCTGGCCAAAAATCAGACAAGTCCGATCTTAGTCAGAAAGGAAAACGGACAAGTCCGCTGGAACACCGGACTAGTCCGGAAAAGTCCAGGGACTTAGCAAATTTTCAAGGATTCATGGAATACCGGACTAGTCCGCACAAAATCGGACAAGTCCGAAGTTGTCCAGAGGCAAATATCGGACTAATCCGCAGCAAAAACGGACAAGTCCGTTTTTAGACAGAGAGAAATCGGACTAGTCCTCAACAAAACCGGACTAGTCCGCACTTTCCTACATTTTTCAGTGTGGTTTTGTTCCAAATCAATTTTAAACTTGTTCCTCTTGTTATGGGTTAATGTTAAACATGTATATGAGTGTATGCAAGGCATGATGCATGAAAATGAGGGTGTTACAAACCTACACCCCTTAAAATGAATCTCGCCCTCGAGATTCGACGCGGAAGAGAAGAGATAGGGAAATTCCTTCTTGAGATCATCTTCTAGCTCCCAAGTTGCTTCTTTTTCGGTATGGTGCTTCCATTGGACTTTACACCATCGAATCACCTTGTTCCTTGTGACTCTCTCCTTGGTTTCCAAGATTTTGACCGGTTGCTCGGCATACGTCAAATCTTCCTCTAGTTCCAATTCTTCCATTGGCACTTGATCTTCCGGTACCCTGAGACACTTCTTGAGTTGGGAAACATGAAACACATCATGTACGTCTGAAAGATGAGCTGGCATCTCCAACTTATGTGCTACTTCTCCTCTTTTGTCCAAAATCTTGAATGGTCCAATATAACGAGGTGCGAGCTTGCCTCTTATGTTAAACCTCTTATGACCTCTCATTGGTGACACCTTGAGGTAAACAAAATCTCCTATTTCAAAGGCTAATTTCCTGCTCCTATTATCCGCATAGCCTTTTTGCCTTGATTGGGCAGCCCTCAAGTTTCCACGAATTATTTGGACTTGCTTTTCGGCTTCTTGCAACACGTCCGGACCAAATACTTGAGTTTCTCCTGCCTCATTCTAGAATAAAGGTGTCCTACACTTCCTCCCATAAAGCGCTTCATATGGTGACATTTTCAAGCTTGCTTGGTAACTATTGTTGTATGAAAATTCTGCGTATGGCAAGCTTTTGTCCCAACTTTTCCCATGCTTTAAAGCACAAGCCCTTAACATGTCCTCCAAAATCTGATTGGTCCTCTCGGTTTGTCCATCTGTTTGAGGATGATATGCTGAACTAAAATTCAACCTCGTTCCCAAAGCTTCATGCAATTTTTGCCAAAATCTGAAGGTAAATTGAGAACCTCTATCCGAGACTATCTTCTTAGGGACTCCATGTCGACACACAATATGCTCCATGTATATTTCGGCCAATCGCGCAGCTGTATACTTGGCCTTCACAGGGACAAAATGAGCTGACTTGGTTAAGCGATCCACAATTACCCAAATTGAGTCATACCCGGACTGAGTACGTAGTAACCCAACTATGAAGTCCATACCAATTTCTTCCCACTTCCATTCCAGAATCTTCAACGGTTGCAATAGTCCGGCTGGCCTTTGATGTTCCGCCTTGACTCGTTGACACACATCACACAATGCAACATATTCGGCTATGTCCTTTTTCATGCTATCCCACCAATAGCAAGTCTTCAAGTTCTTGTACATCTTCGTACAACCGGGGTGAATCAAGTAAGGCGAGTCATGTGCCTCCTTTAATATTGTCTCCCGAATATGTTTTACATTAGGCACAACGATTCTCTTTCCAAGCCATAAGGTACCATATTCGTCTTCATCAAATCTGAATTCTCTCCCTTCTTCGGTCCTTTCCTTGATTTCTTTGATCTCTTCATCTGCGGTTTGGGCCTCTCGAATTTCTTGCTCCAAGGTTGGGTTTAACTCCATCATCTCCATCTCATTTACAAACCCGAGGTTCAACCGTTCAAACTCCTTGCATAACTTGAATGGTAACTCTCGAACCGTGAGTTGATGACTTACTCCTTTTCTACTCAAAGCATCGGCCACTACATTGGCTTTTCCCGGATGATAGTTGATCCCCAAATCATAATCTTTGATGAGCTCTAACCATCTTCGTTGCCTCAAGTTCAGATCCGTTTGTGTGAAAATATACTTCAAACTCTTATGATCCGTGTAAATTTCACACCTATGTCCAAGAATATAGTGTCTCCAAATCTTCAATGCATGTACCACGGCTGCTAGTTCAAGATCATGCGTGGGGTAATTCTGCTCATGTTTCTTCAATTGTCTCGACACATAGGTGACCACTTGACCTTCTTGCATCAATACACATCCAAGTCCTTGTCTTGATGCATCACAATAGATGTCGAAACTCTTGCTTACATCCGGCAATACCAAAACTGGGGCTGTTGTCAACCTCTTCTTCAACTCCTCAAAACTGTTTTGACAAGCTTCAGTCCATTGGAACGCCTTTCCCTTCATTAGCAACTCCGTCATAGGCTTGGCTATCTTGGAAAAATCTTTAATAAACCGACGGTAATATCCAGCCATCCCAAGAAAACTCCTTATTTCCTTGACATTTTGCGGCGGCTCCCACTTCAACACGTCTCTCACTTTTCCGGGGTCAACCGATACTCCTCCTCCTGAGATTATATGACCCAAAAATGGCACCTCTTTCAACCAAAACTGGCACTTGTTGAACTTGGCATTCAATTGATGCTCCCTCAATTTCTGCAACGTAAGCCTCAAGTGTTCCTCATGTTCCTTCTCATCCTTCGAGTAGATCATAATATCATCAATAAACACCACAACGAACTTATCTAAGTACTCCATGAAGACTTTATTCATGAGGTACATAAAGTAGGCAGGCGCATTTGTCAATCCAAAAGACATCACAGTGTACTCATAAGATCCATACCGTGTCCTAAAAGCTGTCTTGGGTATGTCCGATGGTCTAATCTTTATTTGAAAGTAACCTGACCTCAAATCAATCTTGGAAAACACACAGGCACCTTTCATCTGATCAAACAAATCCTCTATACGGGGCAAGGTATACTTGTTCTTGATTGTTACCTCGTTGAGAGCTCGGTAATCCACACACATCCTTTGGGATCCATCCTTCTTGTCCACGAATAGAACGGGCGCTCCCCAAGGTGAAGAGCTAGGGCGAATAAAACCCTTCTCTAATTGCTCTTGAATTTGTTTCTTGAGCTCCGCTAATTCCATAGGAGGCATCCTATACGGCCTCTTAGCTATAGGTACGGTTCCAGGTATTAAATCAATAACAAACTCAATGTCTCAATCAGGTGGCATACCTGGCAACTCATCCGGAAACACATCCAAAAATTCACACACCACCGGAATCTCCTCAATTGCGACACCGTCCATATGATTCAGCTCTAATTGCTTCGGTGCATGTTGGGTTGCTTCAAATTCTACGGTGATCCCTTCTTCATTAGTTAACTTCACCGTCTTTGTGGCACATTCAATAACTCCATTGTGCTTCCTCAACCAGTCCATACCAAGTACAATATCCAACCCTTGAGAATCTAAAACAATGAGGTTGGAGGAGAAGTCTACCCCCCTTATTCTAAGGCTTACTTTTGGACATACTATATTTGTCCTCATCTCTCCTCCAGGAGACTTAACCAACAGAGTAAACTTCATATGAGAGATAGGCAAACTATACTTGGCAACATACTTCGATGCAATGAATGAATGCGATGCTCCAGAATCAAATAACATAGTCGCGGGGTTGGAGTTGGCGAGAAACATACCAATGACCACGTCATCCGCTTGTTGAGCATCCTCCGTAGAGACATGGTTCACGTTGCCACGAGCAAAATTTTGCTGTCCACGGCTTCCTTGTGGCTGTCCTCCATTAGGTCTTGGGTTTTGCCTCGATGCATTGCTTCCTTGACCAAGGCCTGACTTAGGACATTGATGTGCAAAGTGTCCAGCTTCTCCACAAGTATAGCACTTCTTAACTCCACCAGAATTATTGGGACGAGCTTGGTTTTGAACATTGGCTCCAGGAAAATCAGCACGAGGTGCATAAGGCATCGGAGGCCTAGGTGCTTGCATGACAGGGCGCTGCTGCACAAACTGAGTTGGGCGCGGTGCATAACCAGGGCGCTGAGCAGGAATAGAGGAGCTGTAATAGGGTGCATTGGGTGGTGCAAGGCGAGGGCGCACATTACTTCCTTGTTGTTGTCCTTGATATGGCGTCTTCCTCTTGATTTCTTGCTCCATCTCACGGATCTTGTTCTCAACCACAATTGCTTTGTCCACAAGCTTCTGAAAATTGGCATAATCGCAGTTGAGTAGTTGCACTTGGATCTCATTGTTCAAGCCCCTCATGAACAAGTATTGCTTTCGGCTGTCCCGACTAATATCCTCAGGCGCGTACCTTGAAAGTTGAGTGAATTTATTGAGATATTCACTCACGCTTGATCTTCCTTGTCTCAAGTTCTCAAATTCTTGCCTCTTCAAGAGCATAACACCTTCCGGCACATAATGAGAACGAAAATTCTCCTTGAATTCTGCCCAAGTGATCCTCTCTTGATTCGCATGAGCATTGCAATAGGCATCCCACCAGTCGGCGGCTACTCCAACTAGTTGATGTGACGCAAAGAGAACCTTCTCCCTATCAGTGCACTGGACAATAGAAAGTTTCTTCTCAACGGACTTCAGCCAATCATCAGCTTCCATTGGGTATGTGGCTTGTGCAAAGGTTGGCGGCCTAGTCCTCATAAACTCTCCCAATCGGTTATGAGGAGGTGGGGGTGGCGGTGGCGGTGGAGGCATGTGGGGCTGATTGTTGATGTTGCCAGCCTGCAGCTGTCCCATAGTCTGTATCATGGTCTGCATGAGCTGGTTTTGCATGGCCAAAAGCTGCTCAATATTAACAGCTCCTTGGGCAGGTCCTTGTCCATTGTTGTTCTGAGGCACTCCATTGCTCTCCTCCTCATCATTGCCATCCCTCTGGTTGCGAGTCCTCACCATCTGAAGAAAAGCAGTGGGTAAGAATTAGAAAACGCCCCAACTATATGCATCAAGGGATATGAAACTAAACAACTAGCTACACTAGCCTAGGTGGACATGGCAATGCTAAAGCATCCCAAAATCCTCAATTAAGCACACAAGCAACCAATATATATAGCAAGCAGCACTCCAAGCAAAAACACATCGATTCCTGAGTGCTCCTATGTGTCCTAAAGTGTCCATTCTATCTAGGCTGCATCCTACGGTCAACCTGTGGCTCTGATACCAATCTGTGACGCCCGGTTCCGAAAACTGAACCAAGCTAACGCAAATGTGTGCCCAGGATGTTCATCACACATACACGAGCGCAATCACAAAAGAGTACACAGAAAATTACCACAAGACAAGATTAATTAACCAAATTTTATTACACAAACCAGATTATCCTCGAATACAAGCTCTAATGAATATTAATGACAAGTTCAACTAATGCAGCGGAAATAAACTAATTAAGCAACTAAGCAAACTAAGCATAAGCAATAGGGTATATATGTGCAGCTCCAATCAACACCACAGGCAAAGCTGACGGTAGACACGGCCTAGAACTCCGCATTATCGCCATTAAAATCCCAGTCCTGACCTGCAACTGTTGGGGGGGATTGCAAGAGTGAGTACATGTTGTACTCAGCAAGTGTGGAAAGTATGACATGTGGCTTATTCAAATGTCGACAATAATAATAGTAAAGTGCTGAAAAGTACATTAAAACATTTGAAAAGCAATATAGTATAAGTATGTGAAGTAAACCCATCATAATCATAAGTAACACCGTAATACTAAATCTGAATTCATTACCATCATAAAAAATTCCAGATTTCACCATTGCCAATAACCAGATTCAATACCAGAGATAAAATCATAACCAGCCATAACCATTACCAAACCATAACCATCCCAAATTCCAATTTGCCTCTAATCATGGAAGTTGTCCAGGTGCTCATAACCGGGAGCACGGCTATCATGATAGTTTTAGTTAACTCTGCAGAGTTTGTACCTCTTTACCCACGTGTTCGTGATTTCATCACCCTTGGCGACTAAGAACCTCCCTTATGCCCATGACCCGTCGGTCACATTACACACTTCCATTGGTGTGTGGCCAAGAGATCACAAAATAGCCTTTACAAAGGGATTACTAGCCTATTTAGACCCCACTGAGGTTTAACCGGTGGCGATGCCTCCAACTGAGCACATCTTCAACCAAGGGCCCCCTCTTGAGCCATTCGGATCCCAGGGTAGTCCCACCAATCATCAACAAACCCAATCCGACTACCCCTTCCCTGAGCATCCACAATGGTCCAAACAGCACTAGCAAAGCCCTAATTAATCAGCTACGCCGCACCCATACTTGGCCTCGTGGTGGCACTGTAGTCCTGGCTTATTCTCGCATGAACCGGTCCTTAGATCTAAAGCAAGCAAACCATCATAACATCCAACCCATCCACATACCAGGCTTGCTTAGATCACCCATTACAATACCATATTAACCAGTTCATGTTATCCATAATCTCATCCATGCATAAATAAATTGATTGGTATAGTTGTTTTCCATCCCAGTTGATTAAGCGAAGCAAAAAGGTAAAAAAAAACCCTTCCCGACTCTCTACCATAAATTCCAGGTGACAAGGGTGGTCAAACAAAACTAGTAAACTTCCTACCATAGGGTTTCCCATCAAATTGACACAAGCAGGCAGTTTTACAAACAAAACATTTATTTTAAAATAGGATCAATATGCTTCAAGGACACTTGCCTTGCTCTTGCTGTTGATTAGGGTCAAAGCCTTCAAACTCTTGATGCTGTAGATCCTCCGCGGCACTCTCTAGCGCAAATCCGTCTAATCCACACAATAAACATACAAAACAAGAAACACAATCAAAGAGTGCACAAATATTACTCAATATGACATGACATGCATGATTAATGCAAATGCAAGGTAGAACTTGTTACTAGATTGCTTTTAAAGATCACTAACTAGTTGTAATAGCTTTTAACAAGTTTATACAGGTTTGGATTCGATTAGATCAAATTTTAGAATTAATTCAACACAATTTAACCAGAAAGATCGGACTAGTCCGCTAGGGACCGGACAAGTCCGCACTTGACGAGATCAACAGATTAGGGTTTTCTAGATCGACGTAAATTCGGAGATTAGGGGTGGAATTCACATAAGGAAAAGAGAATAGAAGGTATACCAGGTGTTTAGAACTCCAATGAACCAAGAAACTTGGAGGTAACACTTGGATCTTGATGATCTAGGGTTGGTGATGAACTTGGAGATGAATTGGTGGTGAAGGACGAAACTTGGTGGAGATCTTGATCCTCTTTCATTTCCCCCTCTTCTTCTTCTTGCTTGGGATCTTCTCCTCCCTCCTTGGTGGTGGCTCCCCACGAACTAGGGTTTGGGTGGGTGGAAAAGTGGCAAATAGAGGTCAAACCAAGGGGTTGGGCTGTTTATATAGAGGTGGAGGCTAGGGTTAGATGGATTTCGAGTTTGGGATGAGTAGAGGTCGGTTTAGAGTCCCACATGGGCTCTAAAAGAGTTAGGCACGACGTCCCTAGGCCCACTTAACGTGAAACCCAAGAAACAAGTCGTAAAACAAAAGTTCAATCTCGGAGTCACGAAATATCGGACAAGTCCAGACAGGACCAGACTAGTCCGAAGTCGTCCAGAGAGAAAATCGGACAAGTCTGGCCAAAAATCGGACAAGTCCGATCTTAGTCAGAAAGGAAAACGGACAAGTCCGCTGGAACACCGGACTAGTCCGGAAAAGTCCAGGGACTTAGCAAATTTTCAAGGATTCATAGAATACCGGACTAGTCCGCACAAAATCAGACAAGTCCAAAGTTGTCCAGAGGCAAATATCGGACTAATCCACAGCAAAAACGGACAAGTCCGTTTTTAGACAGAGAGAAATCGGACTAGTCCTCAGCAAAACCGGACTAGTCTGCACTTTCCTACATTTTTCAGTGCGGTTTTGTTCCAAATCGATTTTAAACTTGTTCCTCTTGTTATGGGTTAATGTTAAACATGTATATGAGTGTATGCAAGGCATGATGCATGAAAATGAGGGTGTTACAATGATGAAAAGACTCAGAAGCTGGAGAAGCTCCTCGATGCCATCCAAGACTGCAAGGATGATGATGAGGAGATGCTAGAACTAAAGGCACTCCTATGGAAGAAGGAACTATCCCCAAAAGGGAAGACAAAGATCGACGATGAAAAGAAGAAGAACGGGAGTAGTCACACCGACTACTCCCGATATCCTTTTAATTATGATCGTCTGAATTCCAACAATAATCATTACTTATCAATTCCTCTAGGAAAAGCCCCATACTTTGATGGCAATGATTATTCAATGTGGAGGCAAAATATGAAAATGCATCTCATATCTCTTAACCCCAGCTTGTGGCATATAGTGTACAGGGATAGATATCCCGGATGACGATGAAGAGCTCACCCCAAGCCAAGAACAAGCTATTCATCGGAAGGCTCAAACTGCAGCGGTCATCACATCGTCATTGAGCCGAGACGAGTTCACCAAGGTGGATGGACTAGAAATTGAAAAGGAGATATGGGACACATTACAAACTGCACATGAAGGTGATTGTCTTGTGCGAGAGGCCAAGATTGAAATGATTGAAGGCGAATTGGGAAGATTCGCTATAGAAGAAGATGAGTCACCGCAAGATATGTGCAATTGATTGAAGAACCTCATCAACAAAGTTCGAGCATATGGAAGCAAGAAGTGGAATGATCACGAGGTCGTAAAGCTAATTCTTAGAGATTTCATGCCTCACAACGTAACCCTATGCTCAATGATTAGAGAAAGCCTCGGGTATCAGAAAATGACCCCGGACGAACTTCTTGGGAAAATCATCAACTTTTAGATGATGGAAAAGCAAGCCAAGAATGTCAAAGAGATTGCCAACCTGACCTCAGCAAAGAAGAAAGGAGTTGCTTTGAAGTCCACTTGTAAAACTATGTTAAAAGAAGCTCGAGAAGCTCATGAAGAAGACGACAACGACGATGAAAGCAATGACATAGATGAAGAAGATATGATCCTATTCATGAAGAAATTCAAGAAAATGATGAGAATAAGACAAGGTGGTAGGCCAAATGAAGGAAGACAATGGGACAAGCCAAGACCAAAAATGAGGTGCGCTTGCTATAACTGTGGAGAATACGACCACTTTATAGTTGATTGTCCTTATGAAGAAAACAAGAGGAAGACCAAGGACAACAAGCCTCAACCCAAGAATATGTTCAAGAAAAAGAAACAATATGATCAAGTGCACTTGGGGAAGGAGTGGGACTCTAATGATGAGTCCTCATCCGAAGAAGAAGAGGAGATGGCTACCATAGCCGTCATGAAGCCTACCAAGAAATCCACCCTCTTCCCAACCATCGGCGCATGAAAGGACACAGATCATACGTGTCTAATGGCGAAGGAAGGTAAAAGAAAGGTAACAACTGAATCTTCTTCGAATTCTTTTTCTAGTGGTGGTTATAATTCTAGTGATCATGAAGATATGCTTATTGGCTTAGATAAGAAAACTGTTGCTAAAATGAAATTCTTGATGGATAAGCTTGTTGATAAGGAGGAGCTAGTTGATCGTCAAGAATATATGATCATACTTCAAAAGGAGGAATATCTTAAGATCAAAAAGCTCCTCAAGCTTGAAAAGGAGCTAAGCAATTCACTGGAACTTGAGTTAGCTTCAAGCAAGGAAGCTTGTTTGAAGCTAAAAGACTCAAATGTGGCTATCAAGGATGAACTTGCTAACTTAACCAAAGTCAACAAGATCCTTGAGGTACAAGTTGAGTCATTCAAGTTAAGTGGCTCTTCATCCTCTTCAAGCTCACCTTCTCAACATCTAAAATCTGAAACTACTATTGCTTGTACATGTGCTAAAATTGACACTAACTTGAAAGGGAAGTCAAATTTGACAAAGGACAAGCATCCTTCCCGAAGTGGCATTTTTGACAAGGAGAAGGTCAAGTATGCACGCAGTGCATACTTGGCCGCATGACCTCCTAATGTCAAGTATGGCATTGGGTATTCTTATGGTGAAAAGCAAAATGCTAGAAGTCACAAGAATAACAAGGGTAGCATTGCCTTTGTCAAGGGAAACACCTCTCAAGTTAGACAACTTAATAATGTTGATAAAAGTAACATTGTTAACATATACGAACAACAACTCTTGTTTAGAACTTTTGATGCATCATATGTTCTTATGAAAAGTAATCTTGGTAGAATTTATGCTAAATATGTTGGGCCACACCATGGGAACACCAAGTCTCATGTGTGGGTGCCCAAATCACTTGTGACTAACCTCAAAGGACCCAAGCAAGCTTGGGTACCTAAGACCAAGGCGTAATTTGTTTTTGCAGGCTTATTTCTCCGGTGGAGCAAAATGGGTGCTAGATAGTGGATGCACCAATCACATGACCAAAGAAAGAAGAATGTTTGTTGAATATGAAGAAAATGAAGATCCAAGCGAAGACATTTATTTTGGTGATAACAGTCAAGGAAGGGTGCTCGGTTCCGGTAAAATAGCAATTTCACCAGAACATACTCTTTCCCATGTTTTACATGTTGATTCCTTAGAATATAACCTTTTGTACATATCTCAATTATGTGACAAGGGTTATAATTGCTTGTTTACTAATGAGGGTTTGACCGTCTCTAGAAGGAGTGATAACTCGGTTGCATTCAAGGGTGTGTTAAAGGGAAAGCTTTATCTAGTTGACTTCAACAAAGATAAAGTCAAACTTGACAAATGCTTGATTGCAAAGGCCAACATGGGTTAGCTATGGCATAGACGGCTAGCACATGTTGGCATGAGGAATCTTCAAAAACTCCTTAAGGGCGATCACATCCGAGGTTTGAAGGATGTTGTTTTTGAGAAAGATAGGCCTTGTAGCGCGTACCAAGTCGGGAAGCAAGTGGTAGAACCCCATCCCGCGAAGAACGTCATGACAACAACGATACCGCTCGAGCTACTTCACATGGACCTATTTGGTCCAATTGCTTACATAAGCATCGACGGTAACAAATACGGCTTAGTCATTGTTGACGATTTTTCTCGCTTCACGTGGGTTTTCTTTTTGCATGATAAGACAGAAACTCAAGGAACCCTAAAGAAATTCTTCAAGCGTGCCCAAAATGAATTTTCCTTGAAGATCAAGAACATATGAAGTGACAATGGCACGGAGTTCAAGAACACCCAAGTTGAGGAATACCTAGACGAGGAAGGAATAAAGCATGAACTTTCAGCACCATATTCCCCTCAACAAAATGGAGTAGCTGAAAGGAATAACCTAACCCTCATTGAGATGGCGAGGACAATGCTTGATGAGTACAAGACTTCAGATCGGTTTTGGGCTGAAGCGGTTAACACCGTGAGTCACGCCATAAACCGACTCTATCTTCATCGCCTACTCAAGAAAATGTCGTATGAACTACTAACCGAGAAGAAGCTCCATGTCAATCGTTGAGAAGAATGGCGTTGGGCGATGTTCGACCACAAGTGCCACCTCCAAATGCAAATGAAGAAGATGAACCACAAGTGGAGGAGAATGATCAAGAGGGAGCTTCCACACAAGATCAACCTCAAGAAGACCAAGATGATCAACACATTAATGAAGTCAACCATCCAGGGGGAGAAGAAGATGATGACAATGAAGATTCAAGATCACGAGTGCCACACCCAAGAGTACATCAATGCATCCAAAAAGATCACCCCGTTGATAACATAATCGGTGACATCTAAAAGGGAGTAACAACTCGATCTTGTAGAGCTAATTTTTGTGCACATTACTCGTTTGTATCCTCTTTGGAACCACACAGGGTTGAAGATGCATTAAAGGATCCGAAATGGATGGTGGTGATGCAAGAAGAATTGAACAACTTCAAAAGGAACGAGGTGTGGGAACTTGTTGAAAGACCCAAGTTTAACGTCGTCGGCACTAAATGGGTCTTCCGCAACAAGCAACACGAACACGGGGTGGTGACAAGGAACAAGGCGCGACTTGTGGCCAAAGGGTATTCACAAGTCGAAGGTTTGGATTTCGACGAGACTTTTGCTCCCGTAGTTAGGCTTGAATCGATTCGAATATTACTTGCATATGCTACTCACCATGATTTCAAGCTTTATCAAATGGATGTTAAATGCACGTTCCTCAACGGATCGATAAAGGAGGAGGTGTTCGTGGAGCAACCCCCCGGGTTCGAAGATCAAGAGTTCCCCGACCATGTGTTCAAACTGCATAAGGCTCTCTATGGCCTCAAACAAGCTCCTAGAGCTTGGTATGAGTGCCTTAGAGATTTTTTGATTGAAAATGGATTTAAGATTGGTAAAGTTGATTACACCTTATTTACTAAGCATTTTGATAATGATCTATTTATTTGTCAAATCTATGTTGATGATATTATATTTGGTTCAACTAACAAATATTTTTGTTAATAATTTAGTAATATTATGACGAATATATTCAAGATGTCCATGATGGGAGAGTTGAGATATTTCTTAGGATTCCAAGTAAAGCAACAAAAGGAAGGGACGTTCATAAGCGAAACAAAGTACACTCAAGACATAATTAAGAGTTTGGACTGGACAAAGCAAAGCCTATAAAGACTCCCATGGCGACAAATGGACACTTGGATCTTAATGAAGACGGACCAAACGTGGATCAAAAGGTATATCGCTCCATGATTGGCTCCCTACTTTATTTATTTGCATCTAGGCCTGATATCATGTTGAGTGTATGTTTGTGTGCAAGATTTCAAGCCAATCCTAAGGAATGTCATTTGACAGCCATAAAAAGGATCTTGCGATATTTAGTTCATACACCCAACCTAGGCCTTTGGTATCCTAAAAGGTTAAAGTTCAATCTCATTGGATACTCCGATGCAGATTATGTTGGATGCAAAGTAGAAAGAAAAAGTACCTCTGATACTTGCCAATTCCTAGGTAGATATTTGGTTTCTTGGTCCTCCAAGAAACAAAACTCCATTGCCTTATCAACGGCCGAAGCAGAATATGTTGCAGCCGGGAGTTGTTGTGCACAACTCCTTTGGATGCGACAAACTCTAAGGCATTACGATTACAATATGAGTCGTATTACACTCCTTTGTGATAATGAGAGTGCCATTAAAATTGCCCATAATCCCGGTGAGCACTCTAGAACCAAACACATAGACATCCGACTTCACTTTTTGAGAGATCATTCAATGAAAGGTGACACAACCATTTACAATGTCAACACTGGAAAACAACTAGCTGATATATTTACCAAGCCACTTGATAAAAAATGTTTTTGTGAGCTCTGAAATGAACTAAATATCCTTGATGCTCGGAATGTGACTTGAAAACTTGCATACATGTATGCCATCTTCAAAATCTTTTGATTGTGTTATGAAAATCATCTCTCTCTATTTTCTCTGAAAACTATGTTAATTACTTGATCTTAGTGAATTATGGTCATAGCTTGATTGTTGTATGTTTACTGCTCATATTCATCAAGACTATTTGTGTGTTTTGCCCCCTACTTTCTTTGTAATCACCTTCAAATATATACGAATGGTCTAACTGTTTTTGTTCTGGTGACCACAGACTAGTCCGCACACTGCAGACTAGTCCGCAGAGTTTTGATAGTCCAGACTAGTCCGGTTAACCACAGACTAGTTCAATTTTTCGACTCCATAACCCTAGGGCCGCCAAAACCTAATCTTCTTCATCCTCACAACAGAACTCACGTTCTCTCTCCTCACTCAAGATCCTACAAGGTGATTTGGCAAGTTCCCCACCAAATCTCCTCAAATCTCCGTGGGAAATGATCTTCATCACAAGGGTATCGAGGACCCCGGACTTGTCCGCATCAAAAACTCCTCCAACTCCGTGAATCAAAGGATTTGGTAAATTTTCTCCCAAACCCTAGAACCTTTTATTTCTTTTGTTTTGGACCAAGTAGCTCAGTTCTTCTAGTCTGTACATGATTCCTTGGTGTATTTCAACTACCTCTAGTCACTTTTGCATTGAGAAACTCCATTGCCTTGTAAGTTAGGGTTTGAGCAATTGAATATCGGACTAGTCCGTTCTCAGTGCGGACAAGTCTGGTACTCCGGACTAGTCCACACTTGAGCACCGGACAAGTCTGATTCCTGACTGGTCACAACCCTAATTTCCTTCTACTCAATGCATTCCCTTGCCATCAACCTTATCTATGTCATGTATAACCTCCTTGTCAGGATAATGTCGAATGAAAACATCTCTGACTTTGAAGACGAGATGGATCAAGATGTGTTGTCGCGAGTCTCGGAGTCTTGCACTAGCAAAAGGCAAGAGCGTGTTGCCGAGCCTTTGCCTACTCCACCTAGGATGCGGCGGAAGTTTGTGGCCAAGAAGCCAGCTTCGAAAGCTCAAGATATGGTTGGTTCTAGCTCAGTGGCTCATCACCCATCCAAAGGTAAAGGCAAAGGGATTGCGTCTGGCCCGATTGGGCCTCTCAAGATGACTGCTCCAAGACATAGGAGCAGGGACCCCTCGGAAGAGAGATTTGATGGCAAAGGAGCGATGTATCTTCAAAGATGAGGATGATTGATGTTGATGGCAGTGCTAAGAAGGCAGTTGATCCAAGATTTTGGAGCAACTTCCACGCGGACTACTACAGTTCCGTGTACCTGCAGATAAAGATTCCAGTAGTCTGCAGCCAATGGATTGACTGGAACCATTTTGAAAGAAAAAGCTGTGTAGAATCGCAGAGCATGTGAAAAGCTACCAGAGGGGGGTGAATGGTAGATTTAAAAAGTCTTTCGCAGCAGAAACAATTAAATCCCAACCCCTTCGGTAGAAAAACGATATGTTAAAGAAATCGTGTGTGAAATTAATATAAACGTGTTTCACCGGGAAAAAAGTGATATATATCATAGATAATCAAGTCACAAAGAAAACACAAGAATAATCACTCAAATTCGTCGAGAAAAACTCAAGTTATGATCGAAAGATCGAGCAAAGGTCAATCTGTCCTACCCGAGAAAAACAGTTCTAGAACGCTTCAAAGAAACTCGTGTAGGTAAGAAACCACAAATCCAATGACTGTGAAATTTTGAAAGATGATAGATAATCAAGTTGTTAAGACAACCCAAAAAGAATCATGTCAATTGGATCTGTAAAACTTGAGTTATGATAAAACCATCGACGAAAGGTAGTGCTGTCCAGAAACTCGACAAGTAAAACTTGGCTGGAACAAGTCGGGCGAACAAGGCACAAAAGTTCCTTCAAACTACGAATTTTATTCAATATAACACAATAGAAACAGCCCCCAAGGTCGTGTACCACGATCTTTGGCTTCCCTTGCTTATATAACCAGCCCTTAGGCCAACCCAATCTCAACTAGGACTCTAATCCTACTCAGATCACGAATCGAAACTTTCCATAACTGCTTAGGACTCTTCTATACACAGATAGAAGCAATCTTAAGACTTACAAACACCTTAAGAACGTATCCCACATTCCTAAAACAACTCAAATTCATGACCCACACGAAATCCTATCATAACCAACTTGATACTTTCCATACCGAGCTATAACCGACTTCGCCGCAGCCGAAGTCATGAACCGATACGATCCGATCCTTCCAACCAGATCTTCCCATCCATAAACCATCTTTGGAGCCATGTTGCCACGTCATGCACCGCATGCATACATGCAAACACCTTCCTTAAACGTCCAGTAACCTTCATATGCACTGCCCTTGATTCAATCATCCTGCACGACCTCCTGACCCGCTCAACCAATATTCCTCCTGAATTTGGTTGTTGGAACCTGATCTCCTCCCTGAGACTAGCCAAAGGATCCTGTCACCAGCCATGACTTGAACTCAAGCAACACCTGCACATGAACAAACAACTAATCCGTACGAGCCCAAGTCCGCGACTTGACTCAAGTCAGTTTCGAACACAACACCTTACGTGAGCACCTCACATAAGCATGTTGCAAAACCACAGTAAAACGATATCAACCATATCAACCAAAACGCACCAAAAACTTAGAAAATGAATACTAAGCAATCTCTTGAAGAATATAAAGCAAGTTTGAAACATTTCACATGAAAATTTGGAACATTACGATCAAGCTCCGAACCTTGCCAAAGCTAACCGGAGCTTGAGCCGGAGCTTACCAAAGCCAGTACAACCTAGCGCCGGAGCTTACCAAAGCTAGTACAACCTAGCGCCGGAGCAAACCAAAATAAGTCGGACCTAGCAAAACATATCGAGCTTAACAAAGACATGCCGGAGCTATCAAAAACATGCCGGAGCTAAAGACAAAGCTCACCGGAGCTACCCAAAAACATGTCGGATCTAGACAAAGAAAGTCAGAACTATTATCGGACCTTGCAGAAGCTCGGAGCTAGAGTCAGACCTTGCTAAAAATATGTTATAGCAGCATTCAAAACTTTTATTGTCAAAGCCAATATATTCAGTACAAGTCAATATATCCAGCACACATAGCTCTCACAATCTCCCCCTTGATGAATGCATTGGCAACACCACTTAAGATCCGAACATTGGCTTATTCACATTAAAAGTTTTGAAAACAATATCTCCCCTTTGCAAAACAGAAATAAGATGAGAAAAAAAAAATTCTCCCCCTGAGAATAATCGTGCCAAAAACAATTGTGAATATGTGCAACGTGTAATCAATGTCTCCCCCTTGCATATTTGTTTTTTTTAAATTTTAAAAATTAAATTCACATATTATCTCTTCCCATTTGATAATATATTCAACAAGGTTTATAAGACAAATTTTAATTGTTATGAGCATATTATAACATATACATATAAAACAAAGCTCATCCAAGTCATACTATCGAGTAACTTACACTATCACATCAATGAGACATATAAAGTAGTGTAAACCATGCTAGAGATCAAATGTAATTTTTAATTTAAGCAAGTCATGATCTCACAAACTTAACTATTTCAAAACCTGAAAGCATGACACTTGTTGCTGCATTTTATTATTTTTCAAAGCACAAATTTAGATCATATGATATTTGCAATAGATCATATGCGCATCTGCCTTATTCTAACCAACCAAGCCAAGTCTATGTCATTTGACAATCAGAAGCTTAGGGACATGGTTTTAGTCATACACAACTTCTTCCAAGTTAATATCTAAGTGCAATGATAAGCTATCTCAAAAGAAGAAGTGTGATGCATGCATATTCTCTTGATCTTTTCTCAACTTATATTTGTTCACAAAAACTCAACATGTGAGTTGATTGCTTGATTAATTCTTTATGATTAAAAGCACTTGTGAGCATGCAACAAGTTGAAAAGAGCAAGAAAGTTCGACCATGACCAGATTTAGTGTAAGTAATTATTCCAATTACTAGACATGGCAAAAAACTACAAAATGTATAACACGAGTAATGTAGTAAGAACTTTCAGCATGTAAAAGGAATCACAAAGTCATATATATATATATGAAATACTATGCTCATATTATTTTAATTTCAGATTCACACATAGATTTACCAAGTTTCAAAACTCCCCCTCAACTTAAGCCATGAGGATGCATAACCCCTATTTCACTACGAATATAACAAAAACGAGTGAAATCCAAAGGTTTTGTAAAAATGTTAGCCAATTGTTGTTCAGTATCTACATGGTGAAGCACAATTTTTCCTTTTTCAATATTATCATGGAGAAAGTGATTCCTAATATCAATGTTCTTAGTTCTAGAATGTTGCACAGGATTTTTAGCAATGCAAATGGCACTAGTGTTATCACAAAACAGTGGAACACTATGTAGGTCAACCCATAGTCCTTAAGTGTTTGAACAATCCAAAGAATTTGTGAGCAAGCACTAGCAGCAGCTACATATTCAGATTCAGCCGTGGATTGTACAACTGAGCTTTGTTTTCTGGAGGACCAAGCAATAAGAGAGTTACCAAGAAAATGACAAGCACCAAAAGTACTTTTCCTATCAATCTTACAACCTCTAAAATCAGCATCGGCAAAAGCTTTCAAAGTAACGGTTGAGGAATAAGGAAGAAAAAATGCCAAATTCTTGAGTTCCATGTAAGTACCTGAGAATCCTTTTGACAGCTTGACGATGTGAAGCATGTGGGGAAGCTTGAAACCGTGCACAAAGACATACGCTGAATTGTATGTCTGGTCTTGATGTTGTGAGGTACAAAAGTGATCTGATCATGCTTCTATATTCTTTTTGATCCACGGGTTCACCATCTTCATCAAGTTCAAGTGTTGTTGTTGTTCCCATTGGTGTCCGAAGAGGCTTGCTTTTGTCCATGTTGAAGCACCTTAGGAGGTCTTTTGTATACTTCGTTTGATGCACAAAGGTACCCTCCTTGGTTTGCTTGATTTGCAGCCCTAAAAAGTACGTGAGTTCTCCCATCATACTCATCTCAAATTCTGAACTCATCATAGTTGAAAACTTGGACACAAGATCATGAGAAGCACAACCAAAGATAATATCATCCACATACACTTGAACAAATAATGAGTCATTGTCATGCTTAAGCACAAAAAGAGTTTTATCAACTTTGCCCATGGTAAACCCCTTTTCAAGTAAGAATGTTTTTAACCTATCATACCATGCTCTAGGGGCTTGTTTGAGACCGTACAAGGCTTTGGACAGTTTGTAAACATGATTAGAAAAATCTGAATTTTCAAAACCCGGTGGTTGTTTGACATAAACCTCCTCATCTATGTATCCATTAAGAAAAGCACTTTTAACATCTATTTGATATATCTTAAAACCTTTAGATGCAGCAAAAGCTAACAAAATTCTTATGGCTTCTAATCTAGCAACAGGAGCAAAAGTTTCATCAAAATCTAGACCTTCAACTTGAGTGAAACCTTGAGCAAACAATCTGGCCTTATTCCTAACCACAACCCCATCCTCGCTTTGTTTATTTTTAAACACCCATTTAGTTCCAATTAAAGTGTGACTTTGAGGTGGAGGTACAAGTTTCCAAACATTATTTCTTTCAAAATTTTCTAACTCTTCTTGCATGGCAATAATCCAAGATTCATTAGTGAGTGCGTGTGATATATCTTTGGGTTCAAAAGAAGCAACAAAAGTAGAATGAGCATGAGAGTTTGGATCGCAAAACCTGGACCGTGTGACTCGTTCGTGCAAGCTTCCAATAATCTATTGTGGAGGATGAATTTTGAGAACCCGGAGGGGAGTGGACACTTCACAAGCTTCTTCTTCTTCATGTTCATCACAAATCGATGAGCTTGTGACTTGAGGAGGATCTGGACCAGCAATGGTGGTCGTCGGTGCTGGCTGTGAATCAAAATCAAGAGCTCGAACAATGTCATTAGCTGCTGAATTTTCGGGCAGCAGCTCCGCCTCTTCCTCATCTTCAACGAAAATGCTCTCCCCCTGCGGATATAGATCTGGACCTGCAATGTTTGAGCTAGTACCTTGTCTAGCTTCATCAAAAGACACTTCACAAGTCTCCACAATTTTGTTAGTGTCAAGTAAATGCACACGGTAGCCTCTAGTATGAGATGGATAACCAAGAAGCATGCCATCAATGGATCTAGGTTCAAATTTATCAAGATTACCATGTTTCTTAACAAAGCATTTGCAACAAAAGACCCGAAAGTGCGTAACACTAGGCCTATGTCCAAACCGGAGCTCATATGGGGTTTTACCTAGCTTAGCGCGCAAGAAAACACAATTTGAGACATAACAAGCGGTTGCAATCGCATCAGCCCAAAATTTCCTAGGAGTTTGATATTCATCAAGCATAGTCCTAGCCATCTCAACTAAGGTTATGTTCTTTCTTTCTACAACACCTTTTGGTTGAGGTACATATGGTGAAGAAAATTGATGATCTATTCCATTTTCAGCACAAAAGTGATCAAAAGATTGATTTTTATATTCAGTTCCATTATCACTTCTAATTGCTTTTAAAGATCCTTGGTGATCAATTGATAATCGAAGAAATAAAGTTCTAAAGTGACCAAAAGCTTCATTCTTAGACGCCATAAAGTAAACCCAAGAGTATCTAGAATAATCATCAATAATAACAATAACATACCATTTACCTCTGAAGGATTGAACACGTGAAGGTCCTACGGTGTCAAGGTGCAAAAGATGACCCGGTTCAGTTGTCATGATCATTGTGAGAGGAGTATGTGAACCTACAACCATCTTAGCATGTCTACAAGAAGAGCACACAATTTCTTTGTCCCCTTTTAGCTTAGGCAGCCCACGTATGCGATCAAGAGCACTAAACAAGCGTTAGGTGATCAAAGCCTACGTGACCAAGTCTATGATGCCAAAAATATAAGTCCTTTGAATCATTAGCAACTAGACACCTATGCTTAGAGGAAGACATATCAAAATTAGCTTTAAAAACTCTTCCAAACCGAGACATGTTAAAAATAAGCTCACTATTTGAACCTACAATTTTGTAGCAGTTTTTATTGAAAATAATTTATAGATTTTCATCTAGCAATTGTGAAACAGAAAGCAAGTTGTATTTCGAATTTTTTACAAGTGCCACATCCTTCAAAGTGTAGTGATCATTTACTCTAAATGAACCCTTAGCAATTTTAGGAGTTGAAGAATTATCAGCAAAAGTAACATTCTCTACATGTGACACAAAAGAAAGGGAGGAGAACCAATCTTTGTTACCGGTCATGTAGCGTGAGCAACCTAAATCCACAATCCAGATGTTCTCCTTCCTCAAACGTGTAACCTACATAGAAGCATAATACATCAATGACTCAATACTGGGGTTAGTCAAGAGGCATTTAGGAATCCAGTACTGAGTCACACGACGTGCAGCAGGAAAAACACGCGAAAGCTGAGATAAAACAGCAGGTTTACGAGTCAAAGTTTGAGGTTTTTTATTCTTAACTACTGACCTATAAGGTGTTACTTGTGTAGAATAAAAATCAGTTGCTCCGGAGGCAAAAACAGAAGGTCCAGAGGTAAACTTTGAATGTTTTTGACTCATAACAGCAGGTTGCATGTTCCTGGCATTCGGTTTAATATGTGCAGCAAATTTTGCATGAAAGTTATGAGATCTAGCAATCATTCTTTCCCTTTTCTGTTGTTTAGCTAGTCTATAACAAAAATCTATGACATGACCATCTCTACCACAGTAGGTACAATGAAATTTAACTTTGGGTTCATGTCTAGATGAGCAAGCAATATTTTTATTTGAAACCAAATGAGACAACACTCCTGCAGATTTGAAAACCACTTCTTTTTTGTTTAGGAATTGTTTGAATTAAACCATTTCCTAATGACTTTACAATTTTAGGTGGATGTGCCTTAGCATGAGCATGAGAATTAAAACCTAAACTAGTTTTATCATTGCAAGACTTGGAAGAATTCAGCAGCAAGTTTAGGTTCTTATTCCCATTACAAAACCGATCTAGTGTCCTCTGCATGTTATCAAGTTTATTGGACAGATCAAGATAATTTTCACATGAATTTTTTCTTTTAATTTGCAATTGGAACAATATTTAACTTCATGAGAACGTAAAGCATTATTCAATATTGAAATTTCATTCATAGCATCTTTTTGTTTCTTTTCAATATCATCACAACTAGAACAATGCGAATCAATTGTAGAACAAGAAGCATCTTTTAAGTTTCCAATGTCAAGTGCAGTAAGCTTTTTGTTCTTTTAAATTTCAAATTCAAGTCTATCTAGAGTAGAGGAATGTGCAGTTCTTAATGTGGACAATTGTTCATAGATTAAACCACACGAGGGACAAGAATCATCACTAGGAATCAAGGTTTTCAAATGGTTGATTCTAGATTCTAGTGATTCAATTTTAGCAGCATTATCCCTAAGCTTTTTGTCCTTTTTCTTCACGATAATAGTTGCACGAGAAATAGCATTACACATTTCATTGCAGGTAGAACATACCTCATCGTTGTCACTGTTGTGTTCTGCATCCTCCCGACTTGATCTTTATCTTGTTTTGCCCGCCATGAAGCATAATTTGGCCAGATCATCATCATCTTCATCACTTTCAAAGTCTACATCACTTGAATTGAGTTCTTGAAGTGCGGTGATGAAGCTGTTAATCATCTTGTGTCCTATGGTACCCTTCTTTTTCTTGTTCGGATTTTCAGAGGTGGTCTTGACCTTGTTCTATTTTTCTTCACGGGTAGTAGGACCTGAAAGGTTAGGGCATTCTGTACGAAAGTGTCCTGTCTTACCACATTCAAAACAGTGTTGAGATCCGGAGCTTCCTCTCCTTCTAGTTCTCACATTTTGCAATGCTTTTGAGAATCTAGTAGAGATGAGTGCTAACTCCTCTTCTGAAAATTCCTCGATCTGCTCCAGGGTTAGTGAGGACAACAAAGCAAAAGTATTGCAAGATGATGATTGGCCGGAGCTAGGCATATCACGTTGTGAGACAAATGCAATAGACTTATATGGGTTCTTACGTGATAAGATGTCAATTTCATGAGTTTTTAGTTTAGAATAAAGCACATCTAATGTAAGAATAGATGTTAATTTCATCAGTTGATTCACGAATAGATGTTACTTTCATCTCCCAAATTGACATGTCTAATGCACTAAGAAGCTTCCTAGCATTCTCAGCATCAGAAAAGTTAACATTGACACTACGTAAGTTGTTGAGAATTTTACTGAAGCGAGCAAAGAGGTCATCGATAGACTCACCGGGTTGCATCTCGAAGCGCATGTATTCTTTCTTGAACATGTCTTGTCTTACCTCCTTGATCGTGTTGGATCCTTCGTGATAGTCACAAAGTTCTCTCCATACATCGTATGCCGATCGGAGATGTGCAATGCGGTCGAAGTCGCTCTGAGTGAGTCCTTGGATGATCAAGTTTCGGACTTCGTTGTTGTTTTCGATGTCCCGTAGGTTTGTAGTCGTAACTTGATCATTAGGTGGCACTTCATAAGGCTTGTACACCTTCTTCCATATTGCGAATCCTTGCGCCTACATGAAAGCCTCCATGCTTGCCTTCCAAACCTGAAAATCAATACCAGCAAACACACAAGGTTTGGCAGAGTATTTCTCCATGATGATTAGTCAAAACCACGTGCAAATCACAATGATTAGAACATCGTGGCTCTGATACCAATTTTAGGATCGAAGAGCACATGAAAAGCTACCAGTGGGGGGTGAATGGTAGATTTAAAAAATCTTTCGCAGCGGAAACAATTAAATCCCAACCCCTTCGGCAGAAAAACGATATGTTAAAGAAATCATGTGTGAAACTAATCTAAACGTGTTTCACCGGGACAAAAATGATATATATCAGAGAGAATCAAGTCATGAAGAGAACACAAGAAGAATCACTCAAATTCGTCGAGAGAAACTCAAGTTATGATTGAAAGATCGAACAAAGGTCAATCTGTCCTACCCGAGAAAAACAGTTCTGGAACGCTGCAAAGAAACTCGTGTAGGTCAGAAACCACAAATCCAATGACCGTGCAATTTCGACAGATGATAGATAATCAAGTTGTGAAGACAACCCAAAAATAATCACGTCAATTGGATCTGTAAAACTTGATTTATGATAAAACCACCGACAAAAGGTAGTGCTGTCCAGAAACTCGACGAGTAAAACTTGACTGGAACAAGTCAGACGAACAAGGAACAAAAGTTCATTCAAACTACTAATTTTATTCAATAGAACACAAGAGGAACATCCCCCAAAGTCGTGTACCACGATCTTTGGCTTCCCTTGCTTATATAACCAGCCCTTAGGCCAACCCAATCTCAACTAGGACTCTAATCCTACTCAGATCACGAATCAAAACTTTCCATAACTGCTTAGGACTCTTCTATACACAGATAGAAGCAATCTTAAGACTTCCAAACACCTTAGGAACGTATACCACATTCCTAAAACAACTCAAATTCATGACCCACACGAAATCATATCATAACCAACTCGATACTTTCCATACCGAGCCATAACCGACTTCACCGCAGCCGAAGTCATCAACCGATACAATCCGATCCTTCCAACCAGATCTTACCATACATAAACCATCTTTGGAACCATGTTGCCACGTCATGCACCGCATGCATACGTGCAAACACCTTCCTTCGACGTCCAGTAATCTTCATATGCACTGCCCTTGATTCAATCATCCTGCACGACCTCCTGACTCGCTCAACCACAATTATTCCTGAATTCGATTATTGGAACCTCATCTCCTCCCTGAGACTAGTCTAAAGGATCCTGTCACCAGCCATGACTTGAACTCAAGCAACACCTGCACATGAACAAACAACCAATCCGTACGAGCCCAAGTCTGTGACTTGACTCAAGTCAGTTCCGAACACAACACCTTACGTGAGCACCTCACATAAGCATGTTGCAAAACCACAGTTAAACGATATCAACCAGATCAACCAAAATGCACCAAAAACTTAGCAAATGAATATTAAGCAATCTCTCGAAGAATATAAAGCAAGTTTGAAACATTTCACATGAAAATTTGGAACTTTACGATAAAGCTCCGAACCTTGCCAAAGCTAACCGGAGCTTGAGCTGGAGCTTACCAAAGCCAGTACAACCTAGCGCCGGAGCTTACCAAAGCTAGTACAACCTAGCGCCGGAGCTAACCAAAATAAGTCGGACCTAGCAAAACATATCGGAGCTTAACAAAGACATGTCGGAGCTATCAAAAACATATCAGAGCTAAAGACAAAGCTCACCGGAGCTACACAAAAACATATCAGATCTAGACAAAGAAAGTCGGACCTATTGTCGGACCTTGCAGAAGCTCGGAGCTAGAGTCAGACCTTGCTAAAAAGATGTTATGGCAGCATTCAAAACTTTTATTGTCAAAGCCAATGTATTTAGTGCAAGTCAATGTATTTAGCACACATAGCTCTCACAAGCTGTGGAGCCTTTGACGAAGTGATAAAGGTTGTGGAGAGACATGGTCTCAAGGACCTGTTTGCCTTCAGATATAACTGGAATGATGAGGTTATCACTCAATTCTTTACAACCTGCTATTTTGCTAGTGATGAAGAGGAAAGGGTGACTTGGATGACACACGGATCCAAGTATACAGTCACCTATGATGAATTTGCTAGGTTGTTGCACCTTGGCGACACCGGCAGCAATGAAGTGATTATTCACAACATTGGGATTTTAGAGAAGGACAATTTGGACTTTCTCTATGATACCCGTCTCAAGTACAATCCTCCCTCAACCAAGAACATGAAGCCCTTCTTCATGGTTCTCAATAGAGTGCTCCGGAAGACCATTACTCCAAAAGATGGAGATGCAGAGAGTGTCCAAGGTTACCTACGGACATTGATGAAGGTGATTAGCAAGAGCAGGAAGTTTGACATCTTTGACTACATCTAGAACGACATGGTGAACATTTCCTACACCCCTGACCGTTCCTGTGGATATGCGCCTTATATCATGTTTATGATAGAGAAGGTCACTGGAGTTGAGTTTGTGAAATATGTTGAGCACACAGCCTTGAGACCTCAGAAGCCCCCCCAAGCCTTTCTTCCCACTGATCCATCTCCTGTATCAAGTGAAGAGGCTCCCAAGAGGGACCAAGGAGATGCAAGGACTTTCTCTAACACTAGAGCCCCTCCTCGCAAAGGGTCTCCTAGTGGCATTATGAAATACCTGGCCGCTATTTTTGGCTCTTGCCGGAAAGCTGAAGTGAAGATCCACAGGTTGAACAAGGCAAGGAAAGAGGACATGAGGTACATGAAGCAAAATGTCAAAGCCATATGCCAGAAGCTGAAGATTGATCCTGTTGGGTCTCCAGTTATCTACGAGGACTCAGCTTCTGACTTTTCAGAACTTCCACCTCTTTCTCCTTCTGAACTTGCCTATTTTGGCATTGCGGGATCGACGAGTGGTTCTCATCCTCATCCTCCTCCCTCTCAGCCTGAAAATGAAGACGATGAAAGGACGGACAGCGAGGAGTGAGTTGGCGACGCCTAGTAGATCCCTCTTCTCCTTCTTTTTGGTGCCTTGATGCCAAAGGGGGAGAGATTGATGGGGAGTCTTAGGTCTAGCAGTAGATTGAGAGATGAGAGCTCCAATTGTGTTTCTTTTGAAATTCTGCTGCTTTTGGGTTGTAAAACTTCTATTATGCTTGTATTATGTTTTTAGTCATGTTTTTGGAGTTTGTGATAAAACCCTGTGATGATCTATGTTCAATGCTCTGAAGTTGATATTCATGCTTGATAATACTAATGTTGATACGATTATGTCATTTACCTCACTCTCATCATAATTATTGCACACACACACACAGTTTTGCACCCCACCATAAAGAGTGCACATATGTCTTATGTTTTCATTGCTTCATTTGTTTCAAGCTCATATGTGCACACTTTATGAAAATCTGAATTTTTATCATATTTGTGAAATCTCAATTGATTGTCATCAATCACCAAAAAGGGGGAGATTGAAAGTGCATCTAGGCATCCCTTGTGGGTTTTGTTTGATTAGGACAAACAAATAAGATTCTAACAAAATTGTTGAGATGAGTGCAGGTTTCAATAAAATTATGAAGAAAGCGTAAAAAGAAAGGAGAATGAGGATCTATATGGAAAAGAGCTCAAGAGCTGAGTAGAATATTTTATTGTGTATGGAGTGTGTTGGAGAAACACGAATCTCACTCACTACACAATTCACAAGAAAAATGGATTAGTCCGATATGACCACGGACTAGTCTGATATGTCTCTGACTAGAAACGGACAAGTCTTCCCAGTGCAGACTTGTCCGCAAGTACACCAATTTTCACAGCACCGGACTAGTTCGATAACACCACGGACTAGTCCGATATCTTTCTGACTAAAAACGTACAAGTTCGCCCCAGTGCAGACTTGTCCTCGGGACTTCACACTTTGCACAGAAATGGACAAGTCCGATATCACCACGGACTAGTACGAAAACTCTGTGACTAAAATTGACATGTCCTCCAAGTGCGGACTTGTCCTCAATTCTACATGAGGATCACCACACCGGACTAATCCGATATGTGCTGGACTAGTCCGATATGTGCCGGACTAGTCCGAACACTTCCATAGACCAAATCGGACTAGTCCGCTCATTTCTGAACAAGTCCGGTATATCATAACACCTAGGGTTTCCCACACGCCGCACACCGGACTAGTCCGGTGTCCACCACGGACTAGTCTGGACACCGCAAACCCTAATGGTAAGTTTAGGAAACCCTAGTGTAAATAGAGGTGTACGGCCCTACAACCATAAGACTCGACCCCCTGCGCCATCACACCTCCCAAGAGCCCAAAATACACATCTCTCCATACATTCTAACCCTAGAAAGATCAAATCTTTGAGGATTAGCAATTGATCAAAAGAGAGACTTGTCCCACATGTCTTGAGCTCTTGGGTTTGATTCTCTCGCACACTCTTGTTCTTTATTGTACATCTTTCGATTGTGTTGGTGGTGTTCATCATTGTAAATATCAGGGAGCCCTCAACTTGTGAGAAGTCCCCTTGAACACGGTTATTTGCCCCTTTGTGGTTAGTGGAAGAGAATCGGCTAATTACACGTTAAAACATTGAGATCAAAGTTAATTTGTGCTATACATAGTTCCATTATCGTGATACATCCAAATTACAACTTATTTTCCGCTACATAGAGTACTTGACGTGAAATCTTCGATCAAACTTGATCGTTCTAGTCCACACACACCGGACTAGTCCGCACCATACCGAACTAGTCTGATTTCTCTGTATTTGATCAAGTTTGCTAAGTGTTTCAGGATCCCACGAAATTTCAAAAATCCTATTCACCCCCCCCCCCTTAAGGTTACATTCACTTCTCATAGTCCATACCAAGCCCGAAAATCAATTTCTAAGAATGATACATATCTTTAGCCAACTTATGAGGTTGTAGAAGGACATCACTAATCAATTTGATGAGATCGTTGTAGCAGTTATTGGAGAAGGAATACTTAGACTTAATTGCCATAAATCTACTCATGAAACTGAGGATTGTCACTATGGTGTGTTCATGCAACTGCTTTTTAGAAGCTTCGACAAGCTTGAAGAACTCTTTAACCTCCGTTGTAGGAGGATCCTCTGTCAATTTAGGATTTATGGCTTCAAGCATCTCATACATCCTATCGACCCCAGTGTTGTCATCCTCATCTTGATCTTCTACGACTTGAGAAGGTGTCTCGCTATGAAATGTCCACAACTCATAACATTGCATGAAACCGTTTCCACACAAGTGACACGTCAAAGTCATGTTGTCTAAACACTTCGCATTCTGACATTTGATACATGGGCACCGCACCTTGCCGTTGTTTGACAACGAGAAAGCTTGTTCTATGAAAGCATTCGTCTTGGTGAACCACTCCTCTGAGTGCCTCCCATTCTTTTTTCGACCAGTATACATCTAAGTGTGGTATTTAGCCATGTTTGAGAGTATACCTTCAAAGTAGACAAATCATTATAAGTTTCATTGTTATGTCATGTCACGGTCCTACAACTAGGCAGATAGGTCTGGAACCCACCCAAGAGTGACCGAGCAGAGTGTTCTCATGATGAGACGCGCGGTCCGGATTCGGACAAAATTTCGGCTGACTAACGCTGCCTATTTAACACTATACCCTCCTATTCGGTGCAGTTCTTGAAGTAAAAAGGGACCTGAATGCTATATGGTTATAGCAGTGATACATATGTTGCGAGTCATACATCGTTCGCACCGTTGTCGTTCGCCTTCACCGAGCTGGCGCTCGTACGTGTACCAGCACTACCTCAACGGCCGGCACGAGGTCGCCGAGAAAGGAGCCGAGTGAGGGAGAGAGGGAGAGAGAGAGAGAGAAAGGGAGACAGCGATGAGGTGAGAGGGAAAGGTAGAGGGAGAAAGAGAGATAGAGGGAGATGAGGAGAGAAGGGGAGAGAGAGGAGAGAGAGTAAATGAAGAAGAGAGGAGTCATGGCCACCGCCTTTAACCCCGTTGACACTGATTCAGAATGGTAGGTCCAACTGGAACTTGGCAGCACCCTCGCCTTCACCAGCATCCACTACGAGGGGATGGTGGATATGCCCTGCACCGAGCACGACGAGCACTCCGCTGAGACGCAGTTCCTAACCCACACGGTCGGGTGAATGCTGGCGTTGCTGGAGCTCAAGCCGACGCCCATCAGCACCAAGGGCTATGACACGCTGCAGCGGCTCGTCGACAACATCTGCAGCGACATCTTCGACCTCTACAACAGCCTCTTCATGTACAATAAGAACGCCATCGAGATGCTCCACCACCTCGAGTGGGCCATGGACTTTGTCAAGAAGAGGCTCTTTGACAACCTCCGCGACGTGCTCCGGAACCAGCTCTTCTACTTGTACAGCTTTGTCGGATCCCACCGTTGCAGTGCCTGCGCCTGCGCTGGTGGTGGATGACGACGGGCCAACAACTTCAACAAGAATGACGATGATGATCTAGACACCGACGAACAAGACAGTAATTGACTGACAAACATGTTCTACCATCTCCATATCTCTCGTCGCGGTGGTGCCCTTTGCCCGACCATGCCGCCATCGACCCGGCCGGCAGGCGCGCTGCGCAGGGGAGGGGGCGTAGGGAAGGGGGCGACGACGAGGGTGGGCACATGGGAGGGGGCGGCGGCGAGGGCGGCGTAGGTAGGGGGCAACGTATGGGATGGGGCGGTGT
This sequence comes from Tuctoria greenei, assembly GCA_036927565.1. Lineage (NCBI taxonomy): Eukaryota > Viridiplantae > Streptophyta > Magnoliopsida > Poales > Poaceae > Tuctoria > Tuctoria greenei. The sequence goes on from JAYESD010000011.1 coordinate 146,922,110, forward strand.
AGGGGAGGGGGCGACGCTGCTGGGGAGGGGCGGCGGCGAGGGCGGCGCAGAGGAGGGGCAGCGGCGAGAGCGACGCAGGGGAGGGGAGGGGCGACAGGGGTGGCACAGGGGAGGAGGTGGTGGCGAGGGCAGCGCAGGGGGCACTCGGTTTCGGCCCATATTGATGACGGACCCTAATTGACGACGACTTGCCGACGTCTATAAACTATGGACGACGTTGTCGGGTGGACTGTCGTCGATAATGGACTTATTGACGACGGCCGCATTTAGTCGTCGTCAATTATATAAGGAACGACGGGGCCATCGTCAATTATTTTTACCATCGTCTACTATCGCGTTTCCTGTAGTGACTCCTATTTTTTCTCCATGAAAATAATCCTACATTGAAAAACCGGCCAAAGGCGGGATGGCTAACATCTCGTACTGTGAGGGTTGCCCGCCCTGATCTCTCCCGAACGTCGGGTACCTTACTTCTGTTTTAAAGTACACGAGTGTTATCCCGTGTGTTTAAAAAAACAGAAATGCTTTCTATCAGTCGCCTGAGATCTACCAAAATTTCAGGCATCACCCACCATCGTTGATATTCCTCAAGATTCGTGCCAACCAAACTTATTTTCTCCCTCTGTTAACCCTAACCGCAGAATCCCGATGGCCCGACCCAGTGACCCAGCGGCGGAGGCATGGGTAATCCCGACGGCCTGACCCAGAAACCCGGCGGCGGGGGCAGGGGCATCCTCGGCGGCGGCGCACAAGCTCCGCTCGCGACGACCGCGGTGGTGGCACGGGCGGCATCGATCGACGGTGGCGCACAAGCTGCAGCGCGACTGCGAAGGCGGAAGCGCTCGACAACGGGTGACGCGAGCGAGTTGCAGCGACGGCAGCGCGGGCCTGCGACGGTGGCGGCAGCGCACGGGGGCGTTAGTGCAGCAGCAAGCAGATCCGGTGGCAGACTGTGACGCCCGGTTCCGAAAATGAACCAAGCTAACGCATATGTGTGCCCAGGATGTTCATCACACATACACGAGTGCAATCACAAAAGAGTATACAGAAAATTACCACAGAACAGGATTAATTAACCAAATTTTATTACACAAACCATAATATCCTCGATTACAAACTCTAATGAATATTAATGACAAGTTCAACTCATGCAGCGGAAATAAACTAATTAAGCAACTAAGCAACTATGCGGCATAAGCGACAGGGTATAACGCAGCTCCAATAACACCACAGGCAAAGCTGACGGTAGACACGGCCTAGAACTCCGCACTATCGCCATTAAACTCCCAATCCTGACCTGCAACTGTTGGGGGGGGGGATTGCAAGAGTGAGTACATGTCGTACTCAGCAAGTGTGGAAAGTATGACTTGTGGCTGATTCAAATGACGATAATAATAATGGTAAAGTGCTGAAAAGTACATAAAAACATTTGAAAAGCAATATATTACATGTATGTGAAATAAACCCATCATAATCATAAGTAATACCATAATACCAGTCCACAATTCACCATCCTCATCCATAATTCCAGATTTCACCATTGCCAATAACCATATTCAATACCAAAAATAAATCCATAACCATCCATAACCATTACCAAACCATAACCATCCCAAATTTTCAATTTCCCTCTAATCATGTAGGTCATCCAGGCGCTCATAACCGGGAGCACGGCTATCATGATAGTTTTAGTTAACTCTGCAGAGTTTGTACCATTTTACCCACGTGTTTGTGATTTCATCACCCGTCGGCGACTAAAGAACCTCCCTCATGCCAATTACACTTCCTTTGGTGTATGGCCAAGAGATCATAAAATAGCCTTTACAAAGGGATTACTAGCCTATTTAGACCTCACTGAGGTTTCACCGGTGGCGATGTCTCCCGCAGAGCACATCTTCAACCAAGGGCCCCCTCTTGAGCCATTCGGATCCCAGGGTAGTCCCACCAACCATCAACAAACCCAATCCGACTATCCCTTCCCCGAGCATCCACAATGGTCCAAACAGCACTAGCAAAGCCCTAATTAATCAGCTACGCCGCACCCATACTTGGCCTCGTGGTGGCACTGTAGTCCTGGCTTATTCTCGCATGAACCGGTCCTTAGATCTAAAGCAAGCAAACCACCATAACATCCAACCCATCCACATACCAGGCTTGCTTAGATCACCCATTACCATACCGTATCGACCAGTTTACATTAACCAGAATATCATTAATACATAATTAAATGAGTAGTGTTGTTTGCCATCCCAATTAATCAAGCGAAGCAAAAAGGTAAAAACCCTTCCCGACTCTCTACCATATATTCCAGGTGACAAGGGTGGTTATACAAAGCTAGTAAACTTCCTATCATAGGTTTCCCATCAAATTGACATAACATGCAGTTTTACAAACAAAACATTTATTTTAAAAACAGGATCAATATGCTTCAAGGACACTTGCCTTGCTCTTGCTGTTGATTAGGATCAAAGCTTTCAAACTCTTGGTGCTGTAGATCCTCCGCGGCACTCTCTAGCACAAATCCGTCTAATCGACACAATAAACATACAAGACAAGAAACACAATCAAAGAGTGCACAAATATTACTCAATATGACATGACATGCATGATTGATGCAAATGTAAGGTAGAACTTGTTACTAGATTGCTTTTAATGATCACTAACTAGTTCTAATAGCTTTTAACAAGTTTATACAGGTTTGGAGTTGATTAGATCAATTTTTAGAATTAATTCAACACAATTTAACCAGAAAGATCGGACTAGCCCGCTAGGGACCGGACAAGTCCGCACTTGACGAGATCAGCAGATTAGGGTTTTCTAGATCGACGTGAATTTGGAGATTAGGGGTTGAATTTATGTAAGGAAAAGAGAATAGGAGGTATACCAGGTGTTTAGAACTCCAATGAACCAAGAAACTTGGAGGTAACACTTGGATCTTGATGATCTAGGGTTGGTGATGAACTTGGGAGGAATTGGTGGTGAAGGACGAAACTTGGTGGAGATCTTGATCCTCCTTCGTTTCCTCCTCTGCTTCCTCTTGCTTGGGATCTTCTCCTCCCTCCTTGATGGTGGCTCTCCACGAACTAGGGTTTGGATGGGTGGAAAAGTGGCAAATAGATGTCAAACCAAGGGGTGGGGTTGTTTATATAGAGGTGGAGGCTAGGGTTAGATGGATTCCGAGTTTGGGATGAGTAGAGGCCGGTTTAGAGTCCCACATGGGCTCTAAAAGAGTTGGGCACGACGTCCCTAGGCCCACTTAACGTGAAACCCAAGAAAAAAGTCGTAAAACAAAAGTTCAATTCGGAGTCACGAAATATCGGACAAGTCCGGAAAGGATCGGACTAGTCCGAAGTCGTCCAGAGAGAAAATCGAACAAGTCTGGCCTAAAATCGGACAAGTCCGATCTTAGTCAGAAAGGAAAACGGACAAGTCCGCTGGAACACCGGACTAGTCCGGACAAGTCCAGGGACTTAACAAATTTTCAAGGATTCATGGAATACCGGACTAGTCCGCACAAGATCGGACAAGTCCGAAGTTGTCCAGAGGCAAATATCGGACTAATCCGCAGCAAAAACGGACAAATCCGTTTTTAGACAGAGAGAAATCGGACTAGTCCTCAGCAAAACCGGACTAGTCCGCACTTTCCTACATTTTTAAGTGCGGTTTTGCTCCAAATCAATTTTAAACTTGTTCCTCTTGTTATGGGTTAATGTTAAACATGTATATGAATGTATACAAGGCATGATGCATGAAAATGAGGGTGTTACACAGACGCGGCACGGCAGCGGCGGGAGGCGCCGTAGCCGGAGAAGAAGGTAAGTTTTATTTTTTAATTGTTAATTATAATTGTTAATTTGTAATTGTAGAGGTTATGTCAATTGTAAAATAATAAAACAGAATATTTTTGATTGATTAGACTATAGTATAAAGGATTAAAAGTTATTTACAAGAATTAATGATTAATAGTAGCAATTAGCTGCTAATTAACCGGTGACTGAAATTTTCTCAAATTTCAAGCACATAAAATCTAGATAATCCCTAAAAAAATAGTTCTACAAGCTGGTGTCAAGCAGTGTCATGAAGCCTAAATGTCTTTAAATAAAAAGATGTAACAACCGTAGGATGAAGATCCAATAAATGAGGATGACTGATTGCACGATTGCACCATATCTCAGATTGCATTCTAGTCGTTGCCTTGATTAAAAACATGTAAAACGAAAATATCACGTAAACAATATACTAATATACAATCTACATTTGTAATCCTTGTGATTAAATCAGGGAAACAACATTCAATTGACCAAACCGCCATTCAGCATTCCGGCATACGTGTCCTGCCTCTAGCCGTGCACCGCTTTCGAGCTCGAGCCCAAGGCGGCGCACGCCCCCTCTCGACTCTATCTCCGCAGACTGCCGCCGGCGTGGGGCAAGATTTGGATTCGGATTCGGATTCGGATTCGGGGCGTAGAGGGGTGAGGTGAGGAGAAGGGGTCGCCGCCGCCGGAGCATGTCGTCGCTGGGGACGTCGAAGGGGGTCCTGGAGATCGCCAAGTTCGGCGTCTACGTCTCCGTGCCCGTCGTGCTCACCTATCTCGTCGCCACCGACTCCAAGACCATCAAGAAGCTCATGGGCCTCGTACGTTTCTCTGCTGCCCTTCTCTCTCCTCCTCTTCCCTTGTCTGGTTCTTGAGATTTCTGGACCAATGGATCAACGGAGGATGCTGCTTGCTGACCGTGGTGCTGATTTCTTAGCATAGAGATTTCAGAATTTAGGACTTTTTTCTCGCAAAAGATTGGGATTTTGCCCTTGATCATCAAACTGTTGGCAGCAGGAGACATGATTTGATGTTCTTGGCTATGGGCTACGGCGTAGAGTTAGTACCAATTTGGGATCTGTGGCTTTAGTGTGGTTTAGAATCACTGCTATGCCAACATTTGGAGACCTTGGAGTTTAGTTGAAGAAATAAATAAAAGTTTAACAAAAAACGAACTTTGACTTTAATTGGCGATGGTTGTGATTGGTAACACCACCTGATGGAAATGGTGAGGACTAATTTGTCATGGAGGTTCATCCTAGGTTTATTCCATTGCCTATCATTCTGACAAATGTTGTTTGTCCCCTTCATATACTGCCTCATGTATCATTCAATTACATTCTACTGGGTGCATTTGTAGCATATTCACTCTAGTGACGATAAGGAACATGACAAACAGGATTAGCATTTCATCAAGGGAAGTTACATTAAACTTAAGCATAACTAGTGCAATGTTCATGAACTATGAAGAAAAGAAAAGGAAAAAAAAGGGCAGCCCGGTGCATGTAGTTCCCCCTTGCGCAGGGTTCGGGAAATGGTCCTACCCATTTGGGTCTTTTGTACGCAGCCTTTCCCTGCATTTCCGCAAGAGGCTGTTTTCAGGACTCGAACCCACGAAGCTTATTAAAAATGGCTATGCTTAATGTGACATGCCTTCAGATGAAACAGAGTAACTCTCTTGGATAAGAACTACGATTATGAGCATTTCACTGACATGTTGCTTCAGGAATGATTTTATTGGTTTCATTTGTGAATTGTTATGCATTCCTTGTGGTTCAAACAAGGAATGCTGACCTGTAAATGCAATAATTCAATCCATCAGTGTAAGAACTGGGCTGGAGTGTGCATGTGTATTAGGCCAGATCTTCAACAAGTCATCTGCAACAATTCTTTTGTTCATTGGATCACAAACTAGTAGGGGAAACAACGATTAATTAGCCACGTGTTAACACAATTGTTTATCACTAACCAGCTCCTCAGCAGATAATTTCCAGCAACTTTTTTTTTGAAAGAAAAGGCAGGAGCTCTGCCATCCATTAAGATAGAGGTTAATAATTACATAATTACATCTAAACGATTACCAGTATAATACTAAGATTACAACCATAGCACTAGAGATATACAGAAAGGCATCAAGTGAAGGAAAAAGAAGATAATAGCTGCAGCTCCACGTCTTGCATCACCAAATCAGCAACTCTTCCAGCAACTGTTTCATTCATCAGTCAACATTACTTGTAAGAAACAATGTCATAAACATGCATTTAAGCTGACTATGTTTGTGATCCTTTTACAGCGTCCTTACGTGGTCTATCCTCCGGAAGGCCCGCGCCCTCCACCACCAGAAGTACTGCGTGAAAGAGCTCGGGAGATAGCTCGGAAGAGACAACAGAGTTGAATGGATGGAAGTCGCTCTAGGCATTCGCCACTAGAGGACTTCGCAGATCATAAATCTAGCTCTCAGAAACTTCGATAAAGTAGACATGTCATGCCAGTATGTTACTTTGGAGGTTAACAGTGTGCGGGGGCTCTGGTCTGTAACACAACATTCTGCTGATGCTGTTGTGGTAATAATATTCAAGTGGGTTGTAGTGACGCTTAATTCTCTGTTTTGACCTGTGAGAATTGGTTAAACACCATCCTTTGTACTTGTCTAAAAGCTAGTTCGTATGTGCATTGTACTGCATCGACTTTGTCTTGTATTGGTACATAATGACATGGTTTTATTTGATATCAGCATTCCCTTGGTCTGAGTTTGAACAAAGCATACAGATGGTGCTGGCATGGAACGGCCCGTCAGAATAATCGTGCTTAATGGGCCGTAATGGGCAGTGCATCTGCTCCGTGAAGCGTGGTCAGTGGTCACTGCTTCCGAGGTTTGTTGTTACCGTCTCCAAAGCCGTTGTGAGTGAACCTGCTTCCCCAAGCACGATGCTGCCCTCGGCCGAGGCCGGCGTTTTTACCGTTCCTCGTGTTAACTTTATCTCGCTGCTGCCCTTGGATTCGGCGGCTGCTGTCTGCTCATCGAGAAACTCTTACTAACACGCGTCAAATGATGCGACCCAGCCAGTATGAACCAGCATGAGCCATGGTCCGTGATGGAGGAGTCGTGAACTTGTAAGCTGACAGGTGGACTTGTAAGCTGACAGGTACGTACTGTACTGTACTCATCCCGAGTGTAGGCCGGCAGGAGATTTTGTTTGCCTTTGGAGCGCTTTGAGACTTCGAGGTGCATGAACGTAACACAGTAGTAAGTGTTAGAATCGAAAAGGCCCGACGATCAAATAGTCACTAAATCATTTTGAATTATACAGGAGAAAACTGAATACAAAATCAACATCAAGTGATATCTTTCAAATAGCACAAGAACACTACTAATATCTTCTTTCTCATCTTTGTTGTTGCTTGACGATGCGGCCATCGAGCCAACAAGGCGAGGCCGCAAGTAGAACGACTACGGGAGGCGTTTCCCCTTGTTCTTCTCTTGGTATTGTTGATCGGATTATGAGAATTGAGAGAGTTCTTGTGTCTAATGTGTATTCACAACACCACACTCAATCATACACATAACCCTCTCCTTATATATGACCAAGAGACACAAGAAGGGGTCTCCCACCCTTAGAGACAGTTAAGTCCCCCGATCAGGGACATAATTGTCGGTGGGTTGTGTTCTTCCAATTAGAACACATGTTATTTTCGAGTTCAAACTGACATTAACTGAAAAGACCAGACTAGTCCGGTCAGGGTCCGGACTAGTCCGATATCCTTACTAGTCCGATATCCTTACTGGACAGTATCGGACTAATCTGGTCTTATATCGGATTAATCCGGACCGGACTAGTCCGTCCACTACCGGACTAGTCCGGTGTGCTAACATTCTCCCCCTTGAACTCGAAACTGAAACTTACCAACTTACTTAATACTAAACTTAGTGTCCACTTTTTCATGCTTGACATATAGGGCACAACGCATCACAACAACCATTTACGTATTGTTGGACTCGAGGAGCACAATACATCTCACACTTAAAAATGAACCTTACTCTTATTTGGCCCCTAAATATCCAGTGATCATAGGTTCTTCCTTAAACCCATGCTAACCACGTGTTAACTGAACACATTGGGTGGAAGACCTTTTGTAAGCGGATCCGCAAGCATTCGCTTGGTACTAATTTGCTCAATAATTATTACTTAATATGATCCTGGATTTACTCCTGTCGGTACCCTCCATACCGGATACCCCTTGAGATTGCAAAGATCACAAGGAAACTCCATCTACCAGATTTGAAGACCTCCAAAAGCCCCACACGTCATGCGTAACCGGACCTGCTTCCCCGACATGGTTAGTCCTAGAGCCGCCACGTGTATCATAAGACCGGAGCTATCACCCACACATGGGAAGCTCCGGTCAGAATACCAGTATGGCACCTCCGGATCTAACCTCAGACAGAGGAAAGCTCCGATACTGACACGTGTCCAGTAGCACCGGACCTACTCGTCCACGACGGTAAGCTTCGGTGCTACCACGTGGCGACCGCCGGACCTTCAACTTCAACAATTAGGCTGGTGGACCCCCCAACGGCTCCGGACCTTCAAGGAGCAATCAAAGACTTTAAGACCTGATTAAGTGTCATTAATACCATATTAATGACACACGATCGGATGGCCCTTAATACTGGTAACGGCACTGTTAAGGCCCATTACCAGGCTATTAAGGGTAATTAACCTTATTTATTGTGTATCAAGCATATGTAACCATCGCGGCCACATGTCGGGCCAGGCTAACGGTGTAACGACCACTCCTTGTACTATAAAAGGACTGGTCGATGATACACAAGGGACGGTTCGAGACCACTACAGAACTCCCTGAGCTAGACGATCTTCCTCTTCTGGAGCTTCTTCTAGACTCACACGCTTAATACATCACCAACACACCCTGTGGAGTAGGGTATTACGCTCAGGCGGTCCGAACCACGTAAATCTCTGTGTACACGTATCTTTCACCTTCTTGAATCTTTGCGCGCCCCTCCCCGAACTACAACTCCTCGATCTACCAAAGGTAGTGTTGAGAGATCTGCCGGATCCAAACGCCGACAGTTGGCGTGCCAGGTAGGGGGCGCCCAAGATTTCGAGTATGGTGAAATCAGCTGCTGGATCATCCAACGGCAACCCTATCGTTCAACCCGCTGGGGGCAATCCCTCCAACATGCAGTAACCAGCAGGTGTTGTGGCTCTAGCAGGAGTCATGCCTCCACTGCCACCGCCTGCACCAGCACGTCAAGATGGGCAGTGTGACGGTGCATCGGTGTCGGTCACCGCATCGGCAAATAACAACAACCCTGAACACGTGCTTCATGCAGCGCGTGCTCTCCTCCAACGTCCACCACCTCCAGGTGCATCCCAGGGTGCAATGGAGCAGTGGAGGGCTGATGTGGAACATCTGGTTGCAGCAGCAGCCAACCGCATCAGCAACCAAGGTCCTCCTCCTTCGGGGCGGGCTCCATCGCAGCGTCGGACCGTGTCTGGCAGACTTGGTCCGCATGCTTCCCAAAATAGGAGGCGTGTTGCATCACAACAAGTTACGTTGCTACCTTCTGGGGCGTGACGTACTCATACGGTAACCAGCCTTTCAACTCATGACCTCCGAGCGAAGCTTGATCGCTGTTACCATCAACAGGACGACCTTGTCCATATCGAGCGTGCTCGCTGTAAGGATCGAATGCCCAAGAGGGGGGGATGAATTGGGCTTCTTTTAAAAAAACTAATCAATAAAACTTAATTCCTAAAATCCCAATTCCCTACGCTAACGATATATGCATTGAAGTAAATAGCAACTTCGCGGTATATAAAATGCATAAATGTAAGGGAGAGAAAGAGGATGCAAACTCCCAAGGAGACACGAGGATTTATCCCGTAGTTCGGCAAGATCGTCAAGATCTTCCTACATCCACGTTGTGGCACCCACCAAAGGGTATAGCCACACCCAAGTCATCAATACGAGGGATCTCCACTATTCTTCTCCGTTTGCCAACCTCGGCAAGGTGGAGCTCAAGCCTTGTACACTTTGGTCCCCGGGCTTCCACAATCCTCTTGGCAAGCTCCGAAAGTTTCTCTCAATTACACACACAAAGGGACACTCCCTTGAGGCTCTCACTACCCTAGAGATTCCACTCACCAAGAATGGAGGCACACAAGCTCTCTCTCTAGCTAGTACTAGCCTATCTCTTGGTGTGTAAGTGATCTAAATGATGTAGAAGTGATGGCTCTTGGTCTTGAACGCTTGTGAATGTATAGAGAATGTCTGGTGATCAAGACTTGTCGAAATGACAGGTTTAGGGGGTATTTATAGCCAGCCTCCACGAAATAGCCGTTGGAAAAGTAGGCTGACAGAACTTTTCTGCGAACACCGGATGATCCGATGTCTCCCCTTTAGTAATCATCGGTCAAGTTTACTTTAGCTAACGTCATTGTGTCAGATATGACCGTTGTTAGACCTATGTTGCACTTGTCTTCTCATCGGATGATCCGGTGGCTCTTCCTCCAGAATTGGCTCAAACTTGATGCTTACTGGAGTGATTGACCGATGTGTATATTTTTGTACATCAGATGATCCGATGCTACACTTGGTCCAAGGATTGCAAACTGTACTAATGGACCGATGTAGCTGAGCCCTTAACATCGGATGATCCGGTGAGTGCTTTGTTCTGAGGTCTTCTTCTTCTGCTGAACCAACTCGACCGATGTGTTGTTCTTAGAAATCATCGGTTGATCCGGTGAGTTGATTTTGTTTGCTTCGAGTTGTTTCTAAGTGATTCTTTTGTGTCTTGCTCGATTGACCTCTTAGACTTTTGTTGGAAATGTACTTCTGATGGTTGTCAAGCATTAAGTGTCATCAATTGTGGTTGAATGACTTTGACATAAGAGCTTTCACTTCTTGTCTTCATATCATTGATTTGATCTCATAAAGTGATTGTATATGGGTCTCCAATGACATATAGATTTCATTTGATTGAGTGATTATGGGGACCTTGCATTCACAAATTCATTAGTAAAATTCAATGGTTGTCATTAATCACCGAAACCGTACCTCATGGGGGCCTAGATGCTTTCAATCTCCCCCTTTTTTGTGATTGATGACAACACAATAATTAAAGCACAATAGTAATGAATTTGATAGTACGAAGCTTAAGAGGATATGCAATGAATACAAGATTATTACACTTAAAATTTGAAAGCTCAATCAAAGAATAACTCAAGTGAACAAGTGATCATAAGATAGGCACCAAATAAGCTCAATCGATTAATAACTTAAGAGTACTCAATAAACACCAAATGAGTAGCAAAAGTATCGAATTACAAAAGATGATATAGGTAAACTCCCCCTAAGGCTAGGACCTCCCCCTGAGACTAAGTTATCCTCCCCCTGACTCCTCTAACTCTTATCCCCCTTTGGCATCAAGACACCAAAAAGGGATCCGAGTGCCTAAGGACCCTGAGTACTAGGCGCGATGACGAACTGGTCACCGTCGGGAGTGCTGTCGTCGGAGCTGCTGCCTGCAGAGGTGGAAGGAGCTGTCGGAGCCGTAGGAGCCACCGTCGGTGCCTGCTGAGTAGTAGCTGCTGGAACAGGGGCACTGACGACGGATGTCGGCGTCTGCTGGAACAGTGTCGTGGCCGGCAGTGGAGAGTGAATCGGTGCGCCGGGAGCCAGCAGTGGAGACATGCTGATTGAAGGTATCGGCGTGGTCGGCACCGGAGCAGCAGCTGGAGCAAGGACAGGTGGAGGTGGAGCAACTCCTGGTAGCTGCGACGGGAGGGCAATCCCAGTCTGGGTGTAGAGGTTGGTGATCAACCCCAGGATGCCCATCATCGCCTGTTGCGTCTGCTGCTGCTAGTCGAGGGAGCGCTGGTGCATATGGTCGATCAGCCCAGTTAGCCGGTCAGTGTCCTCTCGCCTCTCACGGGCGATCTGGTGCTGCATCTCTTACTGCTGCTGCTGGAGCTCCAGAAGGCGTGCGGCCTGCTCTGCTCGGGCCTGCTCAGCTGCAAGCCGGTCCAAGCGCTGCTGCTCAACCATCTGCTAGAGCAGTGTAGTGAGCTCAGACAGCTGAGAGACCTGTGCCTCTATGACGGGAGGTGGAGTAGGGGGTGGCACTGTAGAGCCTCCAGCCTCCGCGTCGTGCTGCCTGGGTGAGGGAGGAGGAGGGAAGTACTCCTCGACACTGTCATCCGTGTCGCTCTCGGACCATATATGCTGAAGGTCCTCACCCTGAGCCTCTGCCTCTGCCAACCTCTCATCTTCCTTCTCCATATTGGACCAGTCCTCCTCAGATAGACGAGCCCTGACCTGACGCTCGACTGGACGGCCAAGGCGGCGGTCTCCAAGAGCTGGAGCTCGGTAGTGGCTGAACCGTGTGACACTCTCGTCAGTGAGACGGTCATGCACGGCGGACTCCTCAGGAACCATCATGGAGAGCAGGTAGCTGATCCAGTATCCATACACGAGCTGCCTCATCATGCCCACTCCATCGGTGATCACGTCCTCCATCTCGCATATGAGGATGTCCACTATATCGAACTCCATCCCATTCATGATGTAGAACAGGAGGGTCTGATGAAGACTGGTGAACCCCTCTAAGTAACCTGACCTCGGCAAGAGTGTGCGGCGCAAGGCAAGGTGCACTGTGCGTGCAGCTGGAGTCAGCAGTGCCGGTACCCTCGGCTGGTCTGGAGAAGTTCGGTCCGAATTGAGAACGTATCTCCTCCAGTGGTGGTGCCACTCCCCTAGTGAGCGGCCTCCTCGGCGGGTCTGCCAGTCCATATACTCTCTCATGCACGCAAGTGTCGTGCAGGTCCACTCCCAGCAGTTGTGCCAGTGTCTGTCTCGTCAGGTGATGATGTTGTCCCATGAACATGAAGCCAATCGACCTGCGGCCCTCAGAGACGTATAGGGTAGCGTAGAACACGCGTACCCAATCCTCGACATAAGCACTCCTCTCATAGGACATCAGCTGCACCAGCCCGCGATACCTCTCAAAGTATGGGCAAATCTCTATCTCTGCTGCCAGGGCAAGCTGATCCCAATCCAGAAAGTTATGCTGGAATAACTTGTGGCATCGACGTCTATAGGTCTCGTAGAGCGACGCCTGTGTCACAGTCCAGAAACGACTGTCCACAAGAGCCTCTCTGGGCTGCGGGTACCACTCCTCAAGCAGCACACTCCATCTGAGTCTTCTTAGTTGCTTGGCCTTCATCTTCCGGTAATCAGTCAACCGGACACCTTCACCGACACGGACGGTAGTGTCCATCTCGTAGATGGCTCTCTAGGCCTCCTTGTCCTCACGATGATCGGCAGCCGTCGGTCTCGGACATGGTGCTGCCGCGGGATGACCCCCACGGGTCCTGGCGGAGCGCCGGCGAAGAAGAGGCACTTCCGGCTCTTCTTCGGCCTCGGACTCATCGATCACGGGAGGCTACCTCGGACGAGCCTCGCGGATCCTCAAAGATCCTCCCCGGCCACGCTCTCAATCCTCGGCGGCGCGAGCGGCCATCAACACCTTCTTCTCCTCCTTCGAGAGCTTCTGCTTCTTTGCAGCCGGCTCCGCAATGGCCTTGCCCTTGTTATTCTTGTCACGAGCCATTGCGACGAGACAAAGCGCGTGAACGAAGTCGACAATGTAAGACCTATGTGTGCTAAATACATTGGCTTGTAGTGAATATACTTGGCTTTGATGATAAAAGTTTCGAATATCACCAAAACACCTTTTTATCAAGGTCCGACTCTAGCTCCAAGCTACAGCAAGGTCCGACGGTAGGTCCGGCTTGGTTTGGGTAGCTCCGGCCACGTTAGATGCTAGGTCCGACTTCTTGGTAAGGTCCGACTAGCTTTGGTTAGATCCGGTGAGCTTTATCTTTAGCTCCGGCATGTCTTTATTATCTCCGGCATGTCTTTGATAGCTCCGGCATATATTTGATAGCTCCGGCATGCTTTTGCTAAGCTCCGACGTACTTTGTCTAGCTCTGGTTTTTGGTTTTACTAGTTCCGACTAGTTCTGGTTAGCTCCAACGCTAGGTCCTGCTAGTTTTGTAAGCTCCGGCGGGAGCTTGGTTGTACTAGTTTTGGTAAGCTCCGGTGCTAGGTTCTACTAGCTTTTGTTAGCTCCGACTCAAGCTCCGGGTTGCTCTGGCAAGGTCCGGAACTTGACCGCAGTGCTTCTGCTTTTCATTTGCAATGTTTCGTACTTGCTTTACATTGTTGGAAAGATTGCTTAGTATTAATTTGCTAAGTTTTTGGTGCGTTTTGGATGATATGGATGATATCGTGTTACTGTGGTTTTGCAACATGCTTATGTGAGGTTCTCACGTAGGGTGTTGTGTTCGGAACTAACTTGAGTCAAGTCGAGGACTTGGGCTCATATGGCTTGGTTGTTTATTCATGTGCAGGTGTTGCTTGAGTTCAAGTCATGGCTGGTGACGGGATCCATTGGACTAGTCTCAGGGAGGAGATGAGGTTCCAACAACCAAGTTCGGAAGGAACTGTGGTTGAGCTGATCAGGAGGTCGTGCAGGATGATTGAATCAAGGGCAGTGCATATGAAGGTTTTTGAACGTCGAAGGAAGGTGTTCACATGTATGCATGCGGTGCATGACGTGGCAACATGGTTCCGAAGATGGGATAAGGAAGGAAAGATCTTGTTGGAAGGATCGGATCGTACCGGTTGATGACTTTGGCTGCGGCGGAGTCGGTTATGGCTTGGTATGGAAAGTATCGAGTTGGTTATGTTAGGATTTCATATGGGTCACGAATTTGAGTTGTTTAGGAATGTGGGATACGTTCCTAAGGTGTTTGGAAGTCTTAATATTGCTTCTATCTGCGTATAGAAGAATCTTGAGCAGTTATGGAAAGTTAGGATTCGTGATCTGAGTAGGATTGGAGTCCTAGTTGATATTGGATTGGCCTAAGGGCTGGTTATATAAGCAAGGGAGCCCAGAGCTCGTTAGAGATGACTTTGGGGCTGTTCCTCTTATGTTCTATTGAATAAAATTCGTCGTTTGAAGGAACTTTTGTGTCTTGTTTCGTTCGACTTGTTCCAGACAAGTTTTACTCGTCGAGTTTCTGGACAGCACTACCTTTCGTTGGTGGTTTTATCATAACTCTAGTTTTACAGATCCAATTGACGGGATTATTTTTGGGTTGTCTTCACAACTTGATTGTCTATCATATGTCAAAATTTCACGGTCATTAGATTTGTGGTTTATGATCTACATGAGTTTCTTTGCAGCGTTCCAGAACTGTTTTTCCTCGGGTAGAGCAGTTTAACCTGTGTTTGATCTTTCGATCATAACTTGAGTTTTTTTTATGGATTTGAGTAATTCTTTTTGTGTTGTCTTCGTGACTTGATTCTCTCTGATATCTATCACTTTTGTCACGGTGAAACACGTTTAGGTTAGTCTCACACATGATTTCTTTAATAGATCGTTTTTCTGCCGAAAGGGTTTGGGGTTTAATTGTTTCCACTGCGTAAGATTTTTAAATCTACCATTCACCCCCCCTCTGGTAGCTTTTCACGTGCTCTTCGATCCTACAATTGGTATCAGAGCCACAATGCTCTAATCTTTTTTATTTGCATGTGTTTTTGACTAATCATCATGGAGAAGTATTCTGCCAAACCTTGTGTGTTTACTGGTATTGATTTTCAGGTTTGGAAGGCACGCATGGAGGCTTTTATCCAGGCACAAGGCTTTGCAATATGGGAGAAGGTGTATAAGCCTTATGAAGTGCCACCTAATGATCAAGTCACGGCCACAAACCTACGGGACATCGACAACAACAACAAAGCCCGAAACTTGATCATCTAAGGACTCACTCAAAGCGACTTTGATCGTGTCGCGCACCTCCGGTCAGCATACGATGTTTGGAGAGCTCTCTGTGATTATCATGAAGGCTCCAACACAATCAAGGAGGTAAAACAAGATATGTTCAAAAAGGAATATATGCGTTTTGAGATGCAACCAGGTGAGTCTATCGATGACCTCTTTGCTCGTTTCAATAAAATTCTCAGCAACTTACGTAGTATCAATGTTAATTTTTCTGATGCTGAGAATGCTAGGCAACTTCTTAGTGCATTAGACATGTCAATTTGGGAAATGAAAGTAACATCTATTCGTGAATCAACTGTCATGAGTTCTCTTACATTAGATGTACTTTATTCTAAACTAAAAACTCATGAAATTGACATCCTAGCATGTAAGAACCCAAACAAGTCTATTGCATTTGTCTCACAACGTGACATGTCTAGCTCTGGCCAATCATCATCCTGCAGTACTCTTGCTTTGTTGTCCTCACTAACCCTGGAGCAGATCGAAGAATTTCCAGAAGAGGAGTTGGCACTCATCTCTACTAGATTCTCAAAAGCATTGCAAAATGTGAGAACTAGAAGGAGAGGAAGCTCCGGACCTCAACGTTGTTTTGAATGTGGTAAAACAGGACACTTTCGTACAGAATGCCCTAACCTTTCAGGTCCGACCACCCGGGAAGAGAAACAAAGCAAGGTCCGAACCTCCTCTGGAAATTCCAACAAGAAAAAGAAGGGTACCATAGGACGCAAGATGATTAACAACTTCATCACCGCACTTCAAGAACTTAGTTCAAGTGATGTAGACTTTGAAAGTGATGAAGATGATGACGATCTGGCCAACTTATGCTTCATGGTGGGCAAAACAAGATCAAGATCAAGTCAGGAGGATGCAGAACACAACAGTGAAGACGATGAGGTATGTTCTACCAGCAATGAAATGTGTGATGCTATTTCTCGTGCAACTATTATTGTCAAGAAAAAGGACAAAAAGCTTAGGGATAATGCTGCTAAAATTGAATCACTAGAATCTAAAATTAACCGTTTAAAAACTTTGATTCCTAGTGATGATGCATGTCCCTCATGTGACTTAATCTATGAACAATTGTCCACATTAAGAAGTGCACACTCCTCCACTCTAGATAGACTTGATGAAGAAATTGAAAAGAACAAAGAGCTTGCTGCACTTAATGATAAAAACTTGAAAGATGCTAGCTGATCTACTATTGATTTGCATTGTTCTAGTTGTGATGATCTTGATAAAAAACTGCAAGATGCTATGAATGAAATTTCTATATTGAACAATGCTTTACGTTCTCATGAAGTTAAATTTTGTTCCAATTGCAAACTAAAAGGAAAAACTTCATGTGAAAATTGCCTTGATCTGTCCAATAAACTTGAAAATATGCATAGGATATTAGATCGGTTTTGTAATGGGAATAAGAATCTAAACTTGCTGCTGAATTCTTCCAAGACTTGCAATGATAAAACTGGTTTAGGTTTTGATTCTCATGCTCATGCTAAGGCACATCCATCTAAAATTGTAAAGTCATTATGAAGTGGTTTGATTCAAACAGTTCCTAAACAAAAAGGAGTGGTTTTCAAATCTGCAGGAGTGTTGCCTCATTCGGTTTCAAATAAAAATATTGCTTGCTCATCTATACATGAACACAAAGTTAAATTTCATTGCACCTTCTGTGGTAGAGATGGTCATGTCATAGATTTTTGTTATAGACTAGCTAAACAACAGAAAAAGGAAAGAAAAATTGCTAGATCTTATAACTTTCATGCAATTAGAAAAACACAACCTGCTTTAGTGAGTCAGAAATTTGAAAAGGTAGCTTCTGGACCTTCTGGTAAGAAATCCGCAAAAGCAGCTCTGATAGTTCCGATAGCTCCAAGATGTCCCGGATCTTCTGTTGTTCCCTTCAAAGCTTTAGTTTTTGCCTCCGGACCTTCTGCTTTTACCTCCGGAGCTACTGGTTTTCACTCTAAACAAGTAACAACTTCTAAATCAATTGTTAAGAACAGGAAACCTCAATCTTTGACTCATAAACCTGCTGTCTTATCTCAGCTTTCGCGTGTTTTTCCTACTACACGTCGTGTGACTCAGTACTAGATACCTAAATGCCTTTTGACTAACCTCAGTATTGAGTCATCGATGTATTGTGCTTCTATGTAGGTTACACGTTTGAGGAAGGAGAACATTTGGATTGTGGATTCAGGTTGCTCACACCACATGACCGGTAATAAAGATTGGTTCTCCTCCCTCTCTTTTGTGTCACGTGTAGAGAATGTTACTTTTGCCGATAATTCTTCAACTCCTATAATTGCTAAGGGTTCGGTTAGAGTAAATGATCACTACACTTTGAAGGATGTGGCACTTGTCAAAAATTTGAAATACAACTTGCTTTCTGTTTCACAATTGCTAGATGAAAATCTAGAAATTATTTTCAATAAAAACTGCTGCAAAGTTGTAGGTTCAAACAGTGAGCTTATTTTTAACATGTCTCGGTTTGGAAGAGTTTTTAATGCTTATTTTGATATGTCTTTCTCTAAGCATATGTGTCTAGTTGCTAATGATTCAAAGGACTTATATTTTTGGCATCGTAGACTTGGTCACATAGGCTTTGATCACCTAACGCGTGTTAGTACTCTTGATCGCATACGTGGGCTACCTAAGCTTAAATGGGACAAAGAAATTGTGTGCTCTTCTTGTAGACATGCTAAGATGGTTGCAGGTTCACATACTCCTCTCACAATGATCATGACAATTGAACCATGTCAACTTTTGCATCTTGACACCGTAGGACCTTCATGTGTTCAATCCTTTGGAGGTAAATGGTATGTTCTTGTTATTGTTGATGATTATTCTAGATACTCTTGGGTTTACTTTATGGCGTCTAAGAATGAAGCTTTTAGTCACTTTAGGACTTTATTTCTTAGATTATTAATTGATCACCCAGGATCATTAAAAGCAATTAGAAGTGATAATGGAAAAGAATTTAAAAATCAATCCTTTGATTACTTTTGTGCTGAAAATAGAATAGATCATCAATTCTCTTCACCATATGTACCTCAACAAAACGATGTTGTAGAAAGAAAGAACAGAACCTTAGTTGAGATGGCTAGGACTATGCTTGATGAATATCAAACTTCTAGGAAATTTTGGGCTGATGCGTTAGCGACCGCTTGTTATGTCTCAAATCGTGTTTTCTTGCGTACGAAGCTAGGTAAAACACCATATGAGCTTCGGTTTGGACATAGGCCTAGTGTTACACACTTTCGGGTCTTTGGTTGCAAATGCTCTGTTAAGAAACATGGTAATCTTGATAAATTTGAACCTCGATCCATTGATGGCATGTTTCTTGGTTATCCATCTCATACTAGAGGCTACCGTGTGCTTTTACTTGACAGTAACAAAATTGTGGAGACTTGTGAAGTGTCTTTTGATGAAGCTAGCCCA
The DNA here is from genome assembly GCA_036927565.1 of Tuctoria greenei. Taxonomy (NCBI): domain Eukaryota; kingdom Viridiplantae; phylum Streptophyta; class Magnoliopsida; order Poales; family Poaceae; genus Tuctoria; species Tuctoria greenei. Next base: position 146,941,241 of record JAYESD010000011.1, read on the forward strand.
GGTACTAGCTCCGGTGTTGCAGGACCAGATCCGTATCCTCAGGGGGAGGGTATTTTCGAAGATGAAGAAGAGCCGGTGATACTGTCTGGTAGTTCCGAAGATGACACATGTCCAGCTCCGGACATTGAACAAGCTCCGGCTATCACCTATGCTGGTCCTGATCGTCCACAAGTCACAAGCTTATCAATCTATGATGAACCTAATGAAGAAGAAGCTTGTGAGATATTTGTTCCCCTACGTTTTTACAAAGATCATCCCCCACAACAGATGATTGGAAGCTTGCACAAATGAGTCACATGGTCCAGGTTTTGCGATCCAAACTCTCATGCTCATTCTGCTTTTATTGCTTCTTTTGAACCCAAAGATATATCACACGCACTCACTAATGAATCTTGGATTATTGCCATGCAAGAAGAGTTATAAAATTTTGAAAGAAATAATGTTTGGAAACTTGTACCTCCACCTCAAGGTCACACTTTAATTGGAACTAAATGGGTATTTAAAAATAAACAAAGTGAGGATGGGGTTGTGGTTAGGAATAAGGCTAGGTTGGTTGCTCGAGGTTTCACTCAAGTTGAAGGTCTAGATTTTGATGAAACTTTTGCTCCTGTCGCTAGATTAGAAGCCATAAGAATTTTGTTAGCTTTTGCAGCATCTAAAGGTTTTAAGCTATATCAAATGGATGTTAAAAGTGCTTTTCTTAATGGCTACATAGATGAGGAGGTTTATGTCAAACAACCACCGGGTTTTGAAAATCCAGATTTTCCTAATCATGTTTACAAACTGTCCAAAGCCTTATACGGTCTCAAACAAGCCCCTAGAGCATGTTATGATAGGTTAAAAACATTCTTACTTGAAAAGGGGTTTACCATGGGCAAGGTTGATAAAACTCTTTTTGTGCTTAAACATGGCAATGACTCATTATTTGTTCAAGTGTATGTGGATGATATTATCTTTGGTTGTGCTTCTCATGATCTTGTGTCCAAGTTTCAGCAATGATGAGTTCCGAATTTGAAATGAGTATGATGGGTGAACTCACTTACTTTTTGGGGCTGCAAATCAAGCAAACCAAGGAGGGTACCTTTGTGCATCAAACGAAGTATACCAAAGACCTCCTAAGGCGCTTCAACATGGACAAAAGAAAGCCTCTTCGGACACCAATGGGAACAGCAACAACACTTGAACTTTATGAAGATGGTGAATCCGTGGATCAAAAAGAATATAGAAGCATGATCGGATCACTTTTGTATCTCACGGCATCAAGACCGGACATACAATTCAGCGTATGTCTTTGTGCACGGTTTCAAGCTTCCCCACGTGTTTCACATTGTCAAGCCGTCAAAAGGATTCTCAGGTACTTACATGGAACTCAAGAATTTGGTATTTTTCTTCCTTCTTCCTCAATGTTACTTTGAAAGCTTTTTCGGATGCTGATTTTGGGGGTTGTAGGATTGATAGGAAAAGTACTTCCGGTGCTTGTCATTTTCTTGGTAATTCTCTTGTTGTTTGGTCTTCTAGAAAACAAAATTCAGTTGCACAATCCACAGCCGAATCTGAATATGTAGCTGTTGCTAGTGCTTGCTCACAAATTCTTTGGATTGTTCAAACACTTAAGGACTATGGGGTTGATCTAGATAGTGTTCCACTGTTTTGTGATAACACTAGTGCCATTTGCATTGCTAAAAAACTCGTGCAACATTCTAGAACTAAGCACATTGACATTAGGTATCACTTTCTCCGAGATAATGTTGAAAAAGGAAACATTGTGCTTCACCATGTAGATATCGAACAACAATTGGCTGACATTTTTACAAAACCTTTGGATTTTACTCGTTTTTGTTACATTCGTAGTGAAATAGGGTTATGCATCCTCATGGCTTAAATTGAGGGGGAGTTTTTGAAACTTGGGAAGTCTATGTGTGAATCTGAAATTAAAATAATATGAGCATAGTATTTCATACACATATGACTCTGTGATTCCTTTTACATGCTGAAAGTTCTTACTACATTACTCGTGTTACACATTTTGTAGTTTTTGCCATGTCTAGTAATTGAATTAATTACTTACACTAAATCTGGTCATAGTCGAACTTTCTTGCTGTTTTGAACTCGTTGCATGCTCACAAATGCTTTTAATCATAAAGAATTAATCAAGTAATCAACTCACATGTTGATTTTTTATGAACAAATATAAATTGAGAAAAGATCAAGAGAATATGCATGCATCGCACTTCTTCTTTTGAGATGGCTTGTCATTGCACTTAGATATGAACTTGGAAGAAGTTGTGTATGACTAAAACCATGTCCTTAAGCTTCTGATTGTCAAATGACATAGGCTTGGCTTGGTTGGTTATAATAAGGCAGATGCGCATATAATCTCTTGCAAATATCATATGATCTAAATTTATGCTTTGAAAAATAATAAGATGCAGCAACTAGTGTCATGCTATCAGGTTTTGAGATAGTTAAGTTTGTGAGATCATGACTTGCTTAAATTGAAAATTACATTTGATCTCTAGCATGGCTTACACTACTTTATGGATTTCATTGATGTGATAATGTAAGGTACTTGATAGTATGACTTGGATAAGCTTTGTTTATATGTATATGTTATAATATGCTCATAACAACTAAAGAGGGAGAGATAATTTGTTTATATGCTCATGACTTGCTGAATACATTGTCAAAGGGGGAGAGATAAGCATGAAGAGAAAGAGAATATGTGCATAAGGAGAGATAATAAAGGGGGGGGAGATAATATGGGATAATTTTTCTTCTCATTTTACTTTTGATTTACAAAGGGGGAGAAAGTGTTTTCAAAACTTTTATGTGAATAAGCCAATGTTCGGATTTTAATTGGTGTTGCCAATACATTCATCAAGGGGGGGATTGTAAGACCTATGTGTGCTGAGTACATTGGCTTGTAGTGAATATAGTTGGCTTTGATGATAAAAGTTTTGAATATCACCAAAACACCTTTTTATCAAGGCCCGACTCTAGCTCCGAGCTACAGCAAGGTCCGACGGTAGGTCCGGCTTGGTTTGGGTAGCTCCGGCCACGTTAGATGCTAGGTCCGACTTCTTGGTAAGGTCCGACTAGCTTTGGTTAGCTCCGGTGAGCTTTATCTTTAGCTCCGGCATGTCTTTATTATCTCTGGCATGTCTTTGATAGCTCCGACATATATTTGATAGCTCCGGCATGCTTTTGCTAAGCTCCGACGTACTTTGTCTAGCTCTGGTTTTTGGGTTTACTAGTTCCGACTAGTTCTGGTTAGCTCCGGCGCTAGGTCCTGCTAGTTTTGTAAGCTCCGGCGAGAGCTTGGTTGTACTAGTTTTGGTAAGCTCCGGTGCTAGGTTCTACTAGATTTTGTTAGCTCCAGCTCAAGCTCCGGGTTGCTCTGGCAAGGTCCGGAACTTGACCGCAGTGCTTCTGCTTTTCATTTGCAATGTTTCGTACTTGCTTTACATTGTTGGAAAGATTGCTTAGTATTCATTTGCTAAGTTTTTGGTGCATTTTGGATGATATGGATGATATCGTGTTACTGTGGTTTTGCAACATGCTTATGTGAGGTTCTCACGTAGGGTGTTGTGTTCGGAACTAACTTGAGTCAAGTCGAGGACTTGGGCTCGTATAGATTGGTTGTTTATTCATGTGCAGGTGTTGCTTGAGTTCAAGTCATGGCTGGTGACGGGATCCATTGGACTAGTCTCAGGGAGGAGATGAGTTTCCAACAACCAAGTTCGGAAGGAACTGTGGTTGAGCTGATCAGGAGGTCGCGCAGGATGATTGAATCAAGGGCAGTGCATATGAAGGTTTCTGAACGTCGAAGGAAGGTGTTCGCACGTATGCATGCGGTGCATGATGTGGCAACATGGTTCTGAAGATGGGATAAGGAAGGAAAGATCTGGTTGGAAGGATCGGATCGTACCGGTTGATGACTTTGGTTGCGGCGGAGTCGGTTATGGCTCGGTATGGAAAGTATCGAGTTGGTTATGTTAGGATTTCGTATGGGTCACAAATTTGAGTTGTTTAGGAATGTGGGATACATTCCTAAGGTGTTTGGAAGTCTTAAGATTGCTTCTATCTGTGTATAGAAGAATCTTGAGCAGTTATGGAAAGTTAGGATTCGTGATCTGAGTAGGATTGGAGTCCTAGTTGATATTGGGTTGGCCTAAGGGCTGGTTCTATAAGCAAGGGAGCCCAGAGCTCGTTAGAGATGACTTTGGGGCTGTTCCTCTTATGTTCTATTGAATAAAATTCGTAGTTTGAAGGAATTTCTGTGTCTTGTTTCGTTTGACTTGTTCCAGATAAGTTTTACTCGTCGAGTTTCTGGACAGCACTACCTTTTGTCGATGGTTTTATCATAACTCGAGTTTTACAGATCCAATTGACGTGATTATTTTTGGGTTTTCTTCACAACTTAATTTTCTATCATATGTCAAAATTTCACAGTCATTGGATTTGTGGTTTATGATCTACACGAGTTTCTTTGCAGCGTTCCAGAACTGTTTTTCCTCGGGTAGGGCAGTTTAACCTGTGTTTGATCTTTCGATCATAACTTGAGTTTTTTTTACGGATTTGAGTAATTCTTTTTGTGTTGTCTTCATGACTTGATTCTCTCCGATATCTATCACTTCTGTCACGGTGAAACACGTTTAGATTAGTCTCACACACGATTTCTTTAACAGATCGTTTTTCTGCCGAAAGGGTTTGGAGTTTAATTGTTTCCGCTGCGTAAGATTTTTAAATATACCATTCACCCCCCCCCCCCCCACCCTCTGGAAGCTTTTCATGTGCTCTTCTATCCTACAGACGATGCACGGAACGGCGACACAAAGGTTGATACGGTCGGAAACCCTAGCGTCGGCGACCGGTGGAGGTACCAACGACGCAGAGGGTGGTGTGTGCGTGGGGCGGCTGTGGTTGTGGAGAGAGGCGGCAGCAGCGCTTGGGTGGAGAGGCGGCGGTGGCTGGGTGGAGCGGCGGCGGCGGCTGCGGTGGAGGCGAGTGGCGGCGGTGCTAGATGATTCAGCGGCGGCGCTGGAGGATGGCGGCGGCGGCCGGAGGTCGGCGGCGGCGACCGGAGGGCGGCGGCGGCGGCCGGAGATGGCGGTGGCGCAAAGGAGATAGGAGCGGCGGCGGCGGGTGAGTCGGGGGTGAATCGGGATCGGGGAGAGAGAAGGGCCGGGAGGCAAAGGGCCGTTTGAAAAGTGGGTCCCAAACCCTAGTTGAAATTTTAACACCGGATGGACCGACGTTAAATGTTAGAAGCATCGGTCGAATGGCACAGTAAGGGTATTCGAAAAGGTGTCATTGACACCGGATGGTCCGACGTGGAAGGGAATATCATCGGTGGAATTCATCACGGTTCCAGAATTGTAAACACCGGATGGACCGATGTTTTCCCAAATGAACGCGTCGGTTGATTTGTGTTGCTGACTGGTCTGACTCTTGGCTTTTGAACACCAACTGATCCGATGATGGTCTGACCTAAGCATCGGATAATCCGATGACTACAAAACAGCAACATCCCATATATGTCCTTTGACCAAACAAACAAGCAATAAGAAACACGTGTCTTAGGACTCTTTGGGCAACCCCTTACCCCTCAAAAATGCTAATATGTCAATAGCTTGGCTAAGCCTTAAAGCGAATAGAACACCGAAGAAAGAATGGGAAGAAAATTATCCAAATAAAATGTAAGGCCCATTCTTTGTGAGCTAGAGTATGAAGACTTCTATCTCTTTAAAGCATGTTCCTCTAGGCATTAATGCACCTAACATTTTGTTCTTTCCACCCCATATGAGTTGAGATATTGCATTTCAAACAAGTCTCTTTCTCATGAGGTGGGTTCCCCTTTGTGACAATCTACCGTATGCAATGCCAAACATTTTATAATGCAAGAAACTACAAGTCTATATGGCAGGCATCATGCAAGGCATAAAATAAATCTATCTTGCCAAATTTGAACCTTTCAAAGGCTTCTTCAGGGAGAGCCACTCTCCAAGCCTTGGGAAAACCCAAAAGAACCTCCATCCCAAGCTAACCCTTGCTCACCCCTATCCTTTGAGAGTTAGGCAAGACTTATATGAAGTGCATTCTTACATGACGTTTGTTGCATCTAGCACATTTAACTCACTTCTTAGCCTAGAAAAAGTTTTCTCATCAAGTGGTTTAGTGAAGATATCCTCCAATTGTTCTTCGACCCTAACACCTCGCAATGAGATGTCTCCCTTAGCTTCATGGTCCCTCAAGAAATGATGGCAAATATCAATGTGCTTAGTGCGGGAGTGTTGAACAGGGTTTTTAGCTATCTTAACCGCACTTTCATTATCACAAAAGAGAGGCACACAACCAAGTTTAATACCAAAGTCCAAAAGGGTTTGCTTCATATAGAGAATTTGGGCACAACATGCACCGGCCGCAATATATTCCGCTTCCGCCGTGGACAAGGTGACGAAATTTTGCTTCTTGCTTGACCAGGATACTAGGGAACGCCCAAGCAAGTGACACCCACCGGAGGTACTCTTGCGATCCACGCGGCATCCGGCAAAGTCCGAATCCGAGTATCCCAAGAGATGGAATTTTGCACCTTTAGGGTACCACAAGCCCATACTAGGGGTATGCTTAAGATACCTAAGTATCCTAAAGACCGCCTTCCTATGCGATTCTTTAGGTGCCGCTTGAAAGCGAGCACACAAGCATACACTAAACATGATATCGGGCCTAGATGCGGTAAGATAAAGCAATGAGCCAATCATGGAACGGTAGTTAGATTGGTCAATAGGTTTACCGTCCTTATCCGCGTCGAGATGACAATTTGTTGCCATTGGAGTGCTTCTTGAGCTACAATCTCCCATCTCAAATTTCTTCAAGAGGTTCTTGGTGTACTTCTCCTGATAGACGAAGGTCCCCTCTTGAAGTTGCTTGATTTAAAATCCAAGGAAGAAGTTGAGCTCACAAATCATTGACATCTCGAATTCCCTAGACATCATTTTGCCAAACTCATGGCTAAAAGCTTCGTTAGTTGAACCAAAAATAATATCATCAACATAAATTTGACAAATAAACAAATCTCCGTTGATGTCTTTGGTGAAGAGTGTAGTGTCCACCCTCTCGATCTTGAATCCTTGCATGATAAGGAAATCCCGTAGTCGTTCATACCACGCCCTAGGTGCTTGCTTGAGCCCGTAGAGCACCTTGTGCAACCTATACACATGATTAGGATTCCTCGGATCTTCAAACCCGGGAGGTTGTTCAACATAAACAAGCTCGTTAATGTAACCATTAAGAAAGGCACTTTTCACATCCATTTGATAAAGTCTAATATTGTGATGTGATGCAAAGGCAAGAAGTATACGGATGGCTTCTAGCCGGGCGACCGGGGCAAATGTCTCCCCAAAGTCTAGTCCTTCAACTTGCGAGAACCCATTGGCCACAAGTCTTGCCTTGTTGGGGACCACAACGCCATTCTCGTCTTGTTTGTTGCGGTACACCCACTTTGTTCCGATGATGTTCTTGTCCTTGGGTCGCTCCTCCAACACCCAAACTTCATTGCGGATGAAGTTGTTGAGTTCTTCTTGCATGGCCATCACCCAATTTGGGTCTTGGAGTGCTTCCTCAATATGAGTGGGTTCTACACATGAAACATACGAGTAGTGCTCACAAAATGAAACGAAATGGCGAGAACGTGTACTTACACCCCTTGACGGACTTCCAATGATTTGGTCCATTGGATGCGCCTTGGAGATGCATCCATGCCTCATAAGTGGTTGTGAAGCACTTGGCGAAGGTGATGTGTGTTGCTCCTCTTGTGGTTGGACTTGATCATGGACTTCTTCTTCTTCTGGATGTTGTTGTGCTTGTGAGTCTTGAGTCGGCAATGGATCATCCTTATCTTCTTCGTCAACTTGAGGCGCCATTGAAGTGTTGATGTTGGAACTTGAAGCTCCCCCTTGATCATGTCTCTCCTCAACTTCAGGCTTGATGTCTCCAATGGTCATGTTCTTCATGGCTTCTCGTAGAGGCTCATCATCTATTTCATCATGACCAAAACTCTCCTCTTGGGAGCCATTAGATTCATCAAACTCAACATCACAACTTTCCTCAACTAAACTGGAGGTTTGGTTGAATATCGATATGCTTTTGAGTTTGATGCATAACCAAGAAATATACCAACATCACATCTTCTTTCAAACTTACCGAGCCTTTTCTTGCGGTAGATGTAGCACTTGCATCCAAAGACTCGAAAGTAGGAGATGTTGGGCTTTCTCCCAATGAGAAGCTCGTACGGGGTCTTTTGAAGTAGCCAATGGAGATAGACCCTATTTGCGGCATGGCACACCGTGTTGATTGCTTCGGCCCAAAACTTCTCCGACGTGCCGTAGTCATCAAGCATTGCTCTCGCAAGAGTGATGAGTGTCTTGTTCTTCCTTTCAATGACACCGTTTTTTTGAGGAGTGTATGTGGCCGAAAACTCATGTTTCACGCCTTCACGGTCACACCACTCCCCAATGTTGTAGTTTTTGAATTCGGTGCCGTTGTCACTCCGGACCTTGATGATGGGAAGTTGAAATTCCCTTTGAGCGCGGTTGGCGAAGGTCTTGAACACTTCCGGAGTTTCACTCTTGTCACCTAGAAATAGAGTCCAAGCATAGTGAGAGTAGTCATCATCTATAACAAGACAATAGAGGTTACCGCCAAGGCTTTGATATGTGGACGGTCCGAAGAGGTCCATGTGGAGTAGCTCAAGTGGCTTGGAGGTTGACACCATTGTCTTCATTGGATGGTGTGAAGCAACTTGCTTCCCGGCTTGACAAGCGCTATAAAGCTCGTTCTTCTCAAAAGTGACATCCTTCACGCCGGTCACCATCCCAAGCTTGAATGACTTCTTGAGTTTGCTCATCCCAATGTGCGCTATGCATCAGTGCCATAGCCATCCCAAACTAGTCTTAGTGAAGAGGCAAGTGGTCAAGCTAGCATTCTTGTTGGAGAAGTCTACTAGGTAGAGATGTCCATGCCGAAATCCTTTGAAGACTATGTCTTGGCTTGTTTCACTACTCACAACAACATCATTTTTGCTAAATGTGCATGTTAGTCCAAGATCACATAGTTGTGCAATGGAAAGTAAATTAAAACTAAGTGACTTGACATACAAAACATTGGAGATGGATAAATCATTTGAAATAGCAATTTTACCTAACCCAATTACCTTTCCCTTAGAGTTATCACCAAAGGTGACTTGTTCATGATTGCCGGGGTTTTCTTTGGTGGTGAACATACCATTATTGCCGGTCATATGTTGGGTGCACCCGCTATCGAGTACCCAATGCTTTCCTCTGGCTTTGTAGTTCACCTACACACATGAATTCAATTTTTAACTTTAGGCACCCAAGCCAACTTAGGTCCTTGTATGTGTGATACAAGTGTCTTTGGGACCCAAAGTTGCTTGGGGAGCTTCCCCTTCATGCCCTTCATGTCCTTGCCAATGAACCTAGCCTTCACCTTGCCATCTACTTTACTCAAGAGATAATAACGATCATTGAAAGTAGATTTGTAATTAATGGGCAAATTGGGAGAGCGTCGGTTAGGAAGAGGACACTCCCTTGTGTGGTGACCGGTGACCTCACAATGTTGGCAATAAGAATCAACTTCCTTGATGAAGCTTGTTCTAAGCTTCGGTGAGGGCACCTTTCCTTTGTTAGGCACCGGGAAGGATCCAAGTCCTCTCTTGTTGAAGGCCTTTGCTTGTTGGAAGAGTATTTCCTTGTGTTTGACTTCCCCTTTTGAAAGTCTAGCCACACTAGTGCGGAGACTCTCAATTTCTTCCAACAAGTCCTTCTCCCTAGCGTTTGCTTTCAAAGACTTGTTCAAGGCATTAGTGACATGAGAAGTAATGGATATCCTATCATTAAGAGTTTGCTTCTTTATATTTTTCAACTCTTGATCAAGCACGTCATGAGCAAGGTTAAGTGTTTGATGTTCTTGTACTAACTTGTTGTGCTCTTCCAAGAGTGTTTGGTGTGCTAAGTTAAGCTCATGATTATCTAACTTGATTTTAGCCTTTTCTTCCTCAATTTGCTTGACATGAGATTTGAGCGTGTCATGCTCTTTGAGTATGCTTTCATACTTGTCAAGCAAATCGAGGTTAGCACTCTCAAGTCTAGCACGAGTTTCTTCAAGAGCTTTAACCTTACTCTTTTCCCTCTTAATGATAGCATGATATTCATTTATCAAAGAAGTTAAATCATCGGGGGGAAAGCTCATCATCGCTATAGTCGTCACATACCTTGGTGTTACCTTTCGCCATGAGGCACATGGGCGGTGGATGAAGAGGTGAGTCATCGTTGTTGGCAATGGCGAGGCCAGCCAAACTTTCTTCTTCCGCTTCACTCTATTCATCACTTGTTTCTTCGTCGGTGACCCATTCATTTGCCTCACACACGAACACCTTTTGTGGGTCATTTCTCCTCTTTGGGAAGAGTCTTGCCTTCTTTCCCTTGTCATGTTTCCTCTTCCCAAAGGATCTTGGTTTGGGTTTGGCCTCTTCTTCATCATCATCACTTTCTTCAAGCTTGCGATGCTTGCTCTTGTGGTTCTCTCTTCTTTTGTCCGGTTTTGGACAATCGTAGGAGATGTGGCCTTGATCACCACAATTGTAGCAAGTCTTGTGATCATCTCTCCTTATAAAAATGCTTTCTTCTTGGGATCAAAGGTGTATACCTTCTTGGTAATCTTGGAGTTCAAGCGTGATAACTTCCTCGTCATCAATGCAAGCTCATCATCTTCATCTTCACTTGATGCTTGCTCCTCTTCACTTGAGCTAGGCTCAACCACCTTATTCTTCTTGAGGCTTGTTTTCTTGGTGGAGGCCTTTAGAGCAATTGTTTTTGAAGATGATTGCTCCATCATCCCAAGTACACTCATCAGATGAGCGTGAATTTCTCCAATGAGCTCTGAAACTTCAATGTGGTCAAGAGACTCCTTTTGAAGCATGGAGTTGATGATGTTGTACTTTGGCTTGGGAAGGAGCATGAGGATCTTGCGGTTGATGAGTCCCTTGCCAAGAGAAGCAATGTCAAGAGCATTAATTTCCTCAATAAGTACATTCAAGCGAGAGAACATCTCATTGACATTTTCATGAGGTAGCATATTAAATTCATCATATTTTGCTTTAAGCATGTGATATTTAAGTTCCTTGACTCGAGAAGAACCCTCATGAATCTCTATTAAGCAATCCCAAATTTCACAAGCTTTTTTTTTGCTAGCAATCCTAGCAAACACATCTTGACTAATACATTCATAGATTGCATTCCTAGATTTAGCATCCCATTTAATTTGGTCACCAACATAGTTGTGTTCTCCTGACCCCGCGTGGGTCACTTCCCATACTTCGGGAGCAATAGCCTCTAGATAAGCGCGCATGTGTGCTTTCCAATATGCAAAGTTCTTGCCCTCGAAGATAGGAACCGAACCCCCAACCTTGGCCATTTTAGCTCTCTAGCGGTGAAGCTAGAATGATCCTATGAGCAACCTTGCTCTGATACCAATTGTAAGGATCGAATGCCCAAGAGGGGGGTGAATTGGGCTTCTTTTCAAAAAACTAAGCAATAAAACTTAATTCCTAAAAGCCCAATTCCCTACGCTAACGATCTATGCATTAAAGTAAATAGCAACTTTGCGGTATATAAAATGCATAAATGTAAGGGAGAGGAAGAGGATGCAAACTCCCGAGGAGACACGAGGATTTATCCCGTGGTTCGGCAAGATCGTCAAGATCTTCCTACATCCACGTTGTGGCACCCACCAAAGGGTATAGCCACACCCAAGTTACCGAGACGAGGGATCTCCACTATTCTTCTCCGTTTGCCAACCTCAGCAAGGTGGAGCTCAAGCCTTGTACACTTTAGTCCTCTGGGCTTCCACAATCCTCTTGGCAAGCTCCGGAAGTTTCTCTCAATTACACACACAAAGGGACACTCCCTTGAGGCTCTCACTACCCTAGAGATTCCACTCACCAAGAATGGAGGCACACAAGCTCTCTCTCTAGCTAGTACTAGCCTATCTCTTGGTGTGTAAGTGATCTAAATGATGTAGAAGTGATGGCTCTTAGTCTTGAACGCTTGTGAATGTGTAGAGAATGTCTGGTGATCAAGACTTGTCGAAATGACAGGTTTAGGGGGTATTTATAGCCAGCCTCCACGAAATAGCCGTTGGAAAAATAGGCTGACAGAACTTTTCTGCGAACACCGGATGATCCGATGTCTCCCCTTTAGTAATCATCGGTCAAGTTTACTTTAGCTGACATCATTGTTGCAGATATGACCATTGTTAGACCGATGTTGCACCTGTCTTCTCATCGGATGATCCGGTGGCTCTTCCTCCAGAATTGGCTCAAACTTGATGCTTACTGGAGTGATTGACCGATGTGTATATTTTTGTACATTAGATGATCTGGTGCTACACTTGGTCCAAGGATATTGCAAACTGTACTGATGGACCGATGTAGCTGAGCCCTTAACATCGGATGATCCGGTGAGTGCTTTGTTCTGAGGTCTTCTTCTTCTGCTGAACCAACTCGACCGATGTGTTGTTCTCAGAAATCATCGGTTGATCCGGTGAGTTGATTTTGTTTGCTTCGAGTTGTTTCTAAGTGATTCTTTTGTGTCTTGCTCGATTGACCTCTTAGACTTTTGTTAGAAATGTACTTCTGATGGTTGTCAAGCATTAAGTGTCATCAATTGTGGTTGAATGACTTCGACATAAGAGCTTTCACTTCTTGTCTTCATATCATTGATATGATCTCATAAAGTGATTGTATATGGGTCTCCAATGACATATAGATTTCATTTGATTGAGTGATTATGGGGACCTTGCATTCACAAATTCATTAGTAAAATTCAATGGTTGTCATTAATCACCGAAACTGTACCTCATGGGGGCCTAGATGCTTTTAATCTCCCCCTTTTTGGTGATTGATGAAAACACAACAATTAAAGCACAATAGTAATGAATTTAATAGTACGAAGCTTAAGAGGATATGCAATGAATACAAGATTATTACACTTAAAATTTGAAAGCTTAATCAAAGAATAACTCAAGTGAACAAGTGATCATAAGATAGGCACCAAATAAGCTCAATCGATTAATAACTTAAGAGTACTTAATAAACACCAAATGAGTAGAAAAAGTATTGAATTACAAAAGATGATATAGGTAAACTCCCCCTAAGGCTAGGACACTCCCCCTGAGACTAAGCTATCCTCCCCCTGACTCCTCTAACTCTTCTCCCCCTTTGGCATTAAGACACCAAAAAGGGATCCGAGTGCCTAAGGACCCTGAGTACTAGGCGCGATGACGAACTGGTCACCGTCGGGAGTGCTGTCGTCGGAGCTGCTGCCTGCAGAGGTGGAAGGAGCTCTCGGAGCCGTAGGAGCCGCCGTCGGTGCCTGCTGAGTAGTAGCTACTGGAACAGGGGCACTAACGACGGATGCCGGCGTCTGCTGGAACAGTGTCGTGGTCGGTAGTGGAGAGTGAATCAGTGCACCGGGAGCCAGCAGTGGAGACATGCTGATCGAAGGGATCGGCGTGGTCGGCACCGGAGCAGCAGCTGGAGCAAGGACAGGTGGAGGTGGAGCAACTCCTGGTAGCTGCGACGGGAGGGCAATCCCGGTCTGGGTGTAGAGGTTGGTGATCAACCCCATAATGCCCATCATCGCCTGCTGCGTCTGCTGCTGCTGGTCGAGGGAGCGCTGGTGCATCTGGTCGATCAGCCCAGTCAGCCGGTTAGTGTCCTCTCGCCTCTCACGGGAGATCTGGCGCTGCATCTCCTGCTGCTGCTGCTGGAGCTCCAGAAGGCGTGCGGCCTGCTCTGCTCGGGCCTGCTCAGCTGCAAGTCGGTCCAAGCGCTGTTGCTCAACCATCTGTTGGAGCAGTGTAGTGAGCTCAGACGGCTGAGAGACCTGTGCCTTTGTGACGGGAGGTGGAGTAGGGGGTGGCACTGTAGAGCCTCCAGCCTCCGCGTCGTGCTGCCTGGGTGAGGGAGGAGGAGGGAAGTACTCCTCGACACTGTCATCCGTGTCGCTCTCGGACCATATATGCTAAAGGTCCTCACCCTGAGCCTCTGCCTCTGCCAGCCTCTCATCTTCCTTCTCCAGATCTGACCAGTCCTCCTCAGATAGACGAGCCCTGACCTGACGCTCGACTGGACGGCCAAGGCGGCAGTCTCCAGGAGCTGGAGCTCGGTAGTGGCTGAACCGTGTGACACTCTCGTCAGTGAGATGGTCATGCACGGTGGACTCCTCAGAAACCATCATGGAGAGCAGGTAGCTGATCCAGTATCCATACACGAGCTGCCTCATCATGCCCACTCCATCGGTGATCACATCCTCCATCTCGCATATGAGGATGTCCACTATATCAAACTCCATCTCGTTCATGATGTAGAACAGGAGGGTCTGCTGAAGACTGGTGAACCCCTCTAAGTAATCTGACCCCGGCAAGAGTGCGCGGTGCAAGGCAAGGTGCACTGTGCGCGCAGCTGGAGTCAGCAATGCCGGTACCCTCGGCTGGTCTAGAGAGAAGGTCGGTCCAAATAGAGAATGTATCTCCTCCAGTGGTGGTGCCACTCCCCTAGTGAGCGGCCTCCTCGGCAGGTCTGCCAGTCCATATACTCTCTCGTGCATGCAAGTGTCGTGCAGGTCCACTCCCAGCTGTTGTGCCAGTGTCTGTCTCGTCAGGTGATGATGCTGTCCCATGAACATGAAGCCAATCGACCTGCAGCCCTCAGAGACGTATAGGGTAGCATAGAACACGCGTACCCAATCCTCCACATAAGCACTCCTCTCATAGGACATCAGCTGCACCAGCCCGCGATACCTCTCAAAGTATGGGCAAATCTCTGTCTCTGCTGCTAGGGCAAGCTGATCCCAATCCAGAAAGTTATGCTGGAATAACTTGTGGCCTCGGCGTCTATAGGTCTCGTAGAGCGACGCCTGTGTCACAGTCCAGAAACGACTGTACACAAGAGCCTCTCTGGGCTGCGGGTACCACTCCTCAAGCAGCACACTCCATCTGAGTCTTCTGAGTTGCTTGGCCTTCATCTTCCGGTAATCAGTCAACCGGACACCTTCACCGATACGGACGGTAGTGTCCATCTCGTAGATGGCTCTCTGGGCCTCCCTGTCCTCACGACGATCGGCAGCCGTCGGTCTCGGACGTGGTGCTACCGTGGGATGACCCCCACGGGTCCTGGCGGAGCGCCGGCGAACAAGAGGCACTTCCGGCTCTTCTTCGGCCTCGGACTCATCGATCACGGGAGGCTGCCTCGAACGAGCCTCGTGGATCCTCAAAGATCCTCCCCGGCCACGCTCTCACTCCTAGGCGGCACGAGCGGCCATCAACACTTTCTTCTTCTCCTTCGAGAGCTTCTGCTTCTTTGCGGCCGGCTCCGCAATGGCCTTGCCCTTGTTCTTCTTGTCACGAGCCATTGCGATGAGGCAAAGCGCGTGAACGAAGTCGATGATGCACGGAACGACGACACGAAGGTTGATGCGGTCAGAAACCCTAGCGTTGGCGACCGGTGGAGGTACCAACGAGGCAGAGGGTGGTGTGTGCGTGGGGCGGCTGTGGTGGTGGAGAGAGGCGGCGGCGGCGCTTGGGTGGAGCGGCGGCGGCGGCTGCGGTGGAGGCGAGTGGCGGCGGTGCTAGATGAGGCAGCGGCGGCGCTGGAGGATGGCGGCGGCGGCCGGAGGTCGGCGGCGGCTACCGGAGGGCGGCGGCGGCCGCCGGAGACGGCGGTGGCGCAAAGGAGATAGGAGCGGCGGCGGCGGGTGAGTCGGGGGTGAATTGGGATCGGGGAGAGAGAAGGGCCGGGAGGCAAAGGGCCATTTAAAAAGTGGGTCCCAAACCCTAGTTGAAAATTTAACACCGGATGGACCGATGTTAAACGTTAGAAGCATTGGTCGAATGGCACAGTAAGGGTATTCGAAAAGGTGTTGTTGACACCGGATGGTCCGACGTGGAAGGGAATATCATCGGTGGAATTCATTACGGTTCCAGAATTGTAAACACCGGATGGACCGATGTTTTCCCAAATGAACGCGTCGGTTGATTTGTGTTGCTGACTGGTCTGACTCTTGGCTTTTGAACACCAACTGATCCGATGATGGTCTGACCTAAGCATCGGATAATCCGATGACTACAAAACAGCAACATCCTATATATGTCCTTTGACCAAACAAACAAGCAATAAGAAACACGTGTCTTAGGACTTTTTGGGCAACCCCTTACCCCTCAAAAATGCTAATATGCCAATAGCTTGGCTAAGCCTTAAAGCGAATAGAACACCGAAGAAAGAATGGGAAGAAAATTATCCAAATAAAATGTAAGGCCCATGCTTTGTGAGCTAGAGTATGAAGACTTCTATCTCTTTAAAGCATGTTCCTCTAGGCATTAAAGCACCTAACATTTTGTTCTTTCCACCCAATATGAGTTGAGATATTGCATTTCAAACAAGTCTCTTTCTCATGAGGTGGGTTCCCCTTTGTAACAATCTACCGTATGCAATGCCAAACATTTTATAATGCAAGAAACTACAAGTCTATATGGCAGGCCTCATGCAAGGCATAAAATAAATCTATCTTGCCAAATTTGAACCTTTCAAAGGCTTCTTCAGGGAGAGCCACTCTCCAAGCCTTGGGAAAACCCAAAAGAACCTCCATCCCAAGCTAACCCTTGCTCACCTCTATCCTTTGAGAGTTAGGCAAGTCTTATATGAATGCATTCTTACATGACGTTTGTTGCATCTAGCACATTGAACTCACTTCTTAGCCTAGAAAAAGTTTTCTCATCAAGTGGTTTAGTGAAGATATCCACCAATTGTTCTTCGGACCTAACACCTCGCAATGAGATGTCTCCCTTAGCTTCATAGTCCCTCAAGAAATGATGGCGAATATCAATGTGCTTAGTGCGAGAGTGTTGTACAGGGTTTTTAGCTATCTTAACCGCACTTTCATTGTCACAAAGGAGAGGCACACAACCAAGTTTAATACCAAAGTCCAAAAGGGTTTGCTTCATATAGAGAATTTTGGCACAACATGCACTAGCCGCAATATATTCCGCTTCCGCCGTGGACAAGGCGATGAAATTTTGCTTCTTGCTTGACCAGGATACTAGGGAACGCCCAAGCAAGTGGCACCCACCTGAGGTACTCTTGCGATCCACGCGGCATCCGGCAAAGTCCGAATCCGAGTATCCCAAGAGATGGAATTTTGCACCTTTAGGGTACCACAAGCCCATACTAGGGGTATGCTTAAGATACCTAAGTATCCTAAAGACCGCCTTTCTATGCAATTCTTTAGGTGCCGCTTGAAAGCGAGCACACAAGCATACACTAAACATGATATCGGGCCTAGATGCGGTAAGATAAAGCAATGAGCCAATCATAGAACGGTAGTTAGATTGGTCAATAGGTTTACCGTCCTTATCCGCGTCGAGATGACAATTTGTTGCCATTGGAGTGCTTCTTGAGCTACAATCTCCCATCTCAAATTTCTTCAAGAGGTCCTTGGTGTACTTCTCCTGATAGACGAAGGTCCCCTCTTGAAGTT
This sequence comes from Tuctoria greenei, assembly GCA_036927565.1. Lineage (NCBI taxonomy): Eukaryota > Viridiplantae > Streptophyta > Magnoliopsida > Poales > Poaceae > Tuctoria > Tuctoria greenei. The sequence goes on from JAYESD010000011.1 coordinate 146,958,850, forward strand.
GCTTGATTTGAAATCCAAGGAAGAAGTTGAGCTCTCCAATCATTGACATCTCGAATTCCCTAGACATCATTTTGCCAAACTCATGGCTAAAAGCTTCGTTAGTTGAACCAAAAATAATATCATCAACATAAATTTGACAAACAAACAAATCTTCGTTGATGTCTTTGGTGAAGAGTGTAGTGTCCACCCTCTCGATCTTGAATCCTTGCATGATAAGGAAATCCCGTAGTCGTTCATACCACGCCCTAGGTGCTTGCTTGAGCCCGTAGAGCGCCTTGTGCAACCTATACACATGATTAGGATTCCTCGGATCTTCAAACCCGGGAGGTTGTTCAACATAAACAAGCTCATTAATGTAACCATTAAAAAAGGCACTTTTCACATCCATTTGATAAAGTCTAATATTGTGATGTGATGCAAAGGCAAGAAGTATACGGATGGCTTCTAGCCGGGCGACCGGGGCAAATGTCTCCCCAAAGTCTAGTCCTTCAACTTGCGAGAACCCATTGGCCACAAGTCTTGCCTTGTTGGGGATCACAACACCATTCTCGTCTTGTTTGTTGCGGTACACCCACTTTGTTCCGATGACGTTCTTGTCCCTGGGTCGCTCCTCCAACACCCAAACTTCATTGCGGATGAAGTTGTTGAGTTCTTCTTGCATGGCCATCACCCAATTTGGGTCTTGGAGTGCTTCCTCAATATGAGTGGGTTCTACACATGAAACATACGAGTAGTGCTCACAAAATGAAGCGAAATGGCGAGAACGTGTACTTACACCCCTTGACGGACTTCCAATGATTTGGTCCATCGGATGCGCCTTGGAGATGCGTCCATGCCTCATAAGTGGTTGTGAAGCACTTGGTGAAGGTGATGCGTGTTGCTCCTCTTGTGGTTGGACTTGATCATGGACTTCTTCTTCTTCTGGATGTTGTTGTGCTTGTGAGTCTTGAGTCGGAAATGGATCATCCTTCTCTTCTTCGTAAACTTGAGGCGCCATTGAAGTGTTGATGTTGGAACTTGAAGCTCCCCCTTGATCATGTCTCTCCTCAACTTCAGGCTTGATGTCTCCAATGGTCATGTTCTTCATGGCTTCTCGTAGAGGCTCATCATCTATTTCATCATGACCAAAACTCTCCTCTTGGGAGCCATTAGATTCATCAAACTCAACATCACAACTTTCCTCAACTAAACCGGAGGTTTGGTTGAATACCGATATGCTTTTGAGTTTGATGCATAACCAAGAAATATACCAACATCACATCTTCTTTCAAACTTACCGAGCCTTTTCTTGCGGTAGATGTAGCACTTGCATCCAAAGACTCGAAAGTAGGAGATGTTGGGCTTTCTCCCAATGAGAAGCTCGTACGGGGTCTTTTAAGTAGCCAATGGAGATAGACCCTATTTGCGGCATGGCACGCCGTGTTGATTGCTTCGGCCCAAAACTTCTCTGACGTGCCGTAGTCATCAAGCATTGCTCTCGCAAGAGTGATGAGTGTCTTGTTCTTCCTTTCAACGACACCATTTTGTTGAGGAGTGTATGTGGCCGAAAACTCATGTTTCACGCCTTCACGGTCACACCACTCCCCAATGTTGTAGTTTTTGAATTCGGTGCCGTTGTCACTCCGGACCTTGATGATGGGAAGTTGAAATTCCCTTTGAGCGTGGTTGGCGAAGGTCTTGAACACTTCCGGAGTTTCACTCTTGTCACCTAGAACTAGAGTCCAAGCATTGCGAGAGTAGTCATCAACTATAACAAGACAATAGAGGTTACCGCCAAGGCTTTGATATGTGGACGGTCCGAAGAGGTCCATGTGGAGTAGCTCAAGTGGCTTGGAGGTTGACACCATTGTCTTCATTGGATGGTGTGAAGCAACTTGCTTCCCGGCTTGACAAGCACTACAAAGCTTGTTCTTCTCAAAAGTGACATCCTTCACGCCGGTCACCATCCCAAGCTTGAATGACTTCTTGAGTTTGCTCATCCCAATGTGCGCTATGCGTCGGTGCCATAGCCATACCAAAATTGTCTTAGTGAAGAGGCAAGTGGTCAAGCTAGCATTCTTGTTGGAGAAGTCTACTAGGTAGAGATGTCCATGCCGAAATCCTTTGAAGACTATGTCTTGGCTTGTTTCACTACTCACAACAACATCATTTTTGCTAAATGTGCATGTTAGTCCAAGATCACATAGTTGTGCAATGGAAAGTAAATTAAAGCTAAGTGACTTGACATACAAAACAATGGAAATGGATAAATCATTTGAAATAGCAATTTTACCTAACCCAATTACCTTTCCCTTAGAGTTATCACCAAAGGTGACTTGTTCATGATTGCTGGGGTTTTCTATGGTGGTGAACATACCATTATTGCCGGTCATATGTTGGGTGCACCCGCTATCGAGTACCCAATGCTTTCCTCCGGCTTTGTAGTTCACCTACACACATGAATTCAATTTTTAACTTTAGGCACCCAAGCCAACTTAGGTCCTTGTACGTGTGATACAAGTGTCTTTGGGACCCAAAGTTGCTTGGGGAGCTTCCCCTTCATGCCCTTCATGTCCTTGCCAATGAACCTAGCCTTCACCTTGCCATCTACTTTACTCAAGAGATAATAACGATCATTGAAAGTAGATTTGTAATTAATGGGCAACTTGTGAGAGGGTCGGTTAGGAAGAGGACACTCCCTTGTGTGGTGACCGGTGACCTCACAATGTTGGCAATAAGAACCAACTTCCTTGATGAAGCTTGTTGTAAGCTCCGGTGAGGGCACCTTTCCTTTGTTAGGCACCGGGAAGGATCCAAGTCCTCTCTTGTTGAAGGCCTTTGCTTGTTGGAAGAGTATTTCCTTGTGTTTGACTTCCCCTTTTGAAAGTCTAGCCACACTAGTGCGGAGACTCTCAATTTCTTCCAACAAGTCCTTCTCCCTAGCGTTTGCTTTCAAAGACTTGTTCAAGGCATTAGTGACATGAGAAGTAATGGATATCCTATCATTAAGAGTTTGCTTCTTTATATTTTTCAACTCTTGATCAAGCACGTCATGAGCAAGGTTAAGTGTTTGATGTTCTTGTACTAACTTGTTGTGCTCTTCCAAGAGTGTTTGGTGTGCTAAGTTAAGCTCATGATTATCTAACTTGATTTTAGCCTTTTCTTCCTCAATTTGCTTGACATGAGATTTGAGCGTGTCATGCTCTTTGAGTATGCTTTCATACTTGTCAAGCAAATCGAGGTTAGCACTCTCAAGTCTAGCACGAGTTTCTTCAAGAGCTTTAACCTTACTATTTTCCCTCTTAATGATAGCATGATATTCATTTATCAAAGAAGTTAAATCATCGGGGGAAAGCTCATCATCGCTAGAGTCGTCACATACCTTGGTGTTACCTTTCGCCATGAGGCACATGGACGGTGGATGAAGAGGTGAGTCATCGTTGTTGGCAATGGCGAGGCCGGCCAAACTTTCTTCTTCCGCTTCACTCTCTTCATCACTTATTTCTTCGTCGGTGACCCATTCATTTGCCTCACACGCGAACACCTTTTGTGGGCCATTTCTCCTCTTTGGGAAGAGTCTTGCCTTCTTTCCCTTGTCATGTTTCCTCTTCCCAAAGGATCTTGGTTTGGGTTTGGCCTCTTCTTCATCATCATCACTTCCTTCAAGCTTGCGATGCTTGCTCTTGTGGTTCTCTCTTCTTTTGTCCGGTTTTAGACAATCATAGGAGATGTGGCCTTGATCACCACAATTGTAGCAAGTCTTGTGATCATCTCTCCTTGGTAGAAACGCTTTCTTCTTAGGATCAAAGGTGTATCCCTTCTTGGTAATCTTGGAGTTCAAGCGTGAGAACTTCCTCATCATCAATGCAAGCTCATCATCTTCATCTTCACTTGATGCTTGCTCCTCTTCACTTGAGCTAGGCTCAACCACCTTCTTCTTCTTGAGGCTTGTTTTCTTGGTGGAGGCCTTTAGAGCAATTGTTTTTGAAGATGATTGCTCCATCATCCCAAGTACACTCATCTCATGAGCGTGAATTTCTCCAATGAGCTCTGAAACTTCAATGTGGCCAAGAGACTCCTTTTGAAGCATGGAGTTGATGATGTTGTACTTTGGCTTGGGAAGGAGCATGAGGATCTTGCGGTTGATGAGTCCCTTGCCAAGAGAAGCAATGTCAAGAGCATTAATTTTCTCAATAAGTACATTCAAGCGAGAGAACATCTCATTGACATTTTCATGAGGTAGCATCTTAAATTCATCATATTTTGCTTTAAGCATGTGATATTTAAGTTCCTTGACTCGAGAAGAACCCTCATGAATCTCTATTAAGCAAGCCCAAATTTCACAAGCTTTTTTTTTGCTAGCAATCCTAGCAAACACATCTTGACTAATACATTCATAGATTGCATTCCTAGCTTTAGCATCCCATTTAATTTGGTCACCAACATAGTTGTGTTCTCCAAACCCCGCGTGGGTCGCTTCCCATACTTCGGGAGCAATAGCCTCTAGATAAGCGCGCATGTGTGCTTTCCAATATGCAAAGTTCTTGCCCTCGAAGATAGGAACCGAACCCCCAACCTTGGCCATTTTAGCTCTCTAGCGGTGAAGCTAGAATTATCCTATGAGCAACCTTGCTCTGATACCAATTGTAAGGATCGAATGCCCAAGAGGGGGGTGAATTGGGCTTCTTTTCAAAAAACTAAGCAATAAAACTTAATTCCTAAAAGCCCAATTCCCTACGCTAACGATCTATGTATTGAAGTAAATAGCAACTTCACGGTATATAAAATGCATAAATGTAAGGGAGAGGAAGAGGATGCAAACTCCCGAGGAGACATGAGGATTTATCCCGTGGTTCGGCAAGATCGTCAAGATCTTCCTACATCCACGTTGTGGCACCCACCAAAGGGTATAGCCACACCCAAGTCACCGAGATGAGGGATCTCGACTATTCTTCTCCGTTTGCCAACCTCGGCAAGGTGGAGCTCAAGCCTTGTACACTTTGGTCCTCCGGGCTTCCACAATCCTCTTGGCAAGCTCCGAAAGTTTCTCTCAATTACACACACAAAGGGACACTCCCTTGAGGCTCTCACTACCCTAGAGATTCCACTCACCAAGAATGGAGGCACACAAGCTCTCTCTCTCTAGCTAGTACTACCTATCTCTTGGTGTGTAAGTGATCTAAATGATGTAGAAGTGATGGATCTTGGTCTTGAACACTTGTGAATGTGTAGATAATGTCTGGTGATCAAGACTTGTCGAAATGACAGGTTTAGGGGGTATTTATAGCCAGCCTCCACGAAATAGCCGTTGGAAAAGTAGGCTGACAGAACTTTTCTGCGAACACCGGATGATCCGATGTCTCCCCTTTAGTAATCATCGGTCAAGTTTACTTTAGCTGACGTCATTGTGTCAGATATGACCGTTGTTAGACCGATGTTGCACCTGTCTTCTCATCGGATGATCCAATGGCTCTTCCTCCAGAATTGGCTCAAACTTGATGCTTACTGGAGTGATTGACCGATGTGTATATTTCTGTACATCGGATGATCCGGTGCTACACTTCGTCCAAGGATATTGCAAACTGTACTAATGGACCGATGTAGCTGGGCCCTTAACATCGGATGATCCGGTGAGTGCTTTGTTCTGAGGTCTTATTCTTCTGCTGAACCAACTCGACTGATGTGTTGTTCTTAGAAATCATCAGTTGATCGGGTGAGTTGATTTTGTTTGCTTCGAGTTGTTTCTAAGTGATTCTTTTGTGTCTTGCTCGATTGACCTCTTAGACTTTTGTTGGAAATGTACTTCTGATGGTTGTCAAGCATTAAGTGTCATCAATTGTGGTTGAATGACTTTGACATAAGAGCTTTCACTTCTTGTCTTGATATCATTGATTTGATCTCATAAAGTGATTGTATATGGGTCTCCAATGACATATAGATTTCATTTGATTGAGTGATTATGGGGACCTTGCATTCACAAATTCATTAGTAAAATTCAATGGTTGTCATTAATCACCGAAACCGTACCTCATGGGGGCCTAGATGCTTTCACTCGCGAAAGGCGAGAGGCTCGAGACAGTCCTGCTCCCGAGGGAGTAGGAGGAGGCTATTCTGCACTGGTCATGCACCTACACATGGTCAGATGGCCACAAAAGTTCCGGCCTCACCTGCCAGAGAAATTTGACGGGACAGTTAATCCCGCCGAGTTTCTCCAAATTTACACCACCGCAATCCTTGCGGTCGGAGGTAACGAGGCCGTAATGGCCAACTACTTCCCAGTGGCCTTGACTAGGACCGCCAGGTCCTGGTTCATGTGCCTTCCTCACAAATCTATCAATAGTTGGGAGGAATTGTGCCAACACTTCACTGCCAATTTCGGGAGTTCATACACCCGACGAGGCACCAAACTGGACCTTTTTGCAGTCATGCAGAAGGGGGGAGAATCCCTGCGCTCATTCATCCAGAGGTTCTCCCAGGTACGAAACATCATTCCTTCTATCTCTAGCGCCTCTGTTATCGTGGCATTTATACAGGGCGTACGAGATAAGAAGATGCTGGAGAAGCTCGCGGTCAAGGAGATCACCAGCGTCACGGAGCTCTTCAGCTTGGCAGACAAGTGTGCCAAAGTTCTAAAGGACCGTGAAATGCACTCCAAACCACCTCCGGAGGATGCAAAAAAATCCTCCAAAGGCGAAGCCACTACCTCCGGGAGTGGCAAAAAGAAGAAAAAGTCCAACGGCAAGAAGATGTCGTCGATCGACACATCTACCGCTGCAGCTGCTACAGCTCCGGGTGGCCGGGGGCCACGCCCCAAGAAATGACCTCGGCTGTCCTCTGAAGACGGTGGCAACTCCAAAGTGTGGTGTCCCATCCACAAATCGAACAGCCACAACTTGGAGGACTGTCGGGAGGTCTAAAACTTTGTCGAGCGCTACAACAAGCGCCAGGAAGAAGTTCCTTTCCGTCAGAGGGAAGGAAAACAGAAAGTCGATGAAGCTCCGGCTGAAGAGGAGTTAGGCTTCCAGGACCCTAAAAAGGTCCTGAAGGCTGTTTACACCTCCGTCGATGACGACTCCGACGTCTCTGACAATGAGCGTCGGAAGACCATGAACACCATCTTTGGTGGTTCGTGAGACATCACCTCTCGTCGTGTCCTCAAGACCATGCGGCGGGACATGGCCTCAGTAGCTCCTACATCCAGGGTGGAGCCTCATCGAAAGTGGATGGACACCACCATCACTTTTGATGCTTCGGACTGCCCTCGAAACATCATCGGAGTTGGTCAGCTACCTTTGATGGTATGACCTACCATCAATAACATTCAACTCTACCATGTAATGGTGGACGAAGGTTCGGGGTTGAATATCATAAGCTTTGAAGCTTTCGTCAAGCTTCAGCTCCGACCTTCGGACCTTCGTTCCTCCCGCCCTTTCTCCGGAGTAGGTCCGGGAGCCATAACACCGCTCGGTGCCATTACTCTTCCCGTGACCTTCGGGACTCGGGAGAATTATCGCACTGAGAAGTTGATCTTTGACGTCGCTCAGATCAACTTACCTTTCAACGCCATTCTGGGAAGGCCTGCCTTGTACAAATTCATGGTTGCTGTTCATTATGGCAACCTGGTGTTGAAGATGCCAACACCAGCTGGCGTTCTCTAGATCCGCGGAGAGAGACTGCTCTGGAGGAACTTCATGCGCTTGCTACAACGCAGGAGGAAGAATACAGGCAGGAACAAGCTCCAAAACCCCCGAGCATTCATCAACGAGGCTCAACCTCCGCACCTCGCGTGCAACCAAGCGGCGACACTGACATCCCCATCAAGGTCGTCCAAATCGGTTCCAATGCCGCTCAGACCACCCACATATCGGGAGGTCTGAATGACAAATAGGAACTCGCGCTCATGTAACACCCTTATTTTCATGCATCATGCCCTACATACACTCATATACATGTTTAACATTAACCCACAACAAGAGGAACGAGTTTAAAATTGATTCGGAGCATTTAAAATTGATTTGGAGCAAAACCGCACTTAAAACGCAGGAAAGTGCGGACTAGTCCGATTTTACTGAGGACTAGTCCGATTTCTCTTTGACTAAAAACGGACTTGTCCGTTTTTGCTGCGGACTAGTCGGATTTTGGCTCTGGAAACTTTCGTACTTGTCCGATTTTGTGCGGACTAGTCCGATATTCCAAGAATCCTTGAAAAATTGCTAAGTCCTTGGACTTTTCCGGACTAGTCCAATTTCCTCTCTGTTAAAAGTCGAACTTGTCCGACTTTTGGCCAGACTTGTCTGATTTTCTCTCTGGATGACTTTGGACTAGTCCGGTCCATTCCGGACTTGTCCGATATTTCGCGACTCCGAGTTGATCTTTTGTTTTACGACTTGTTTCTTGGGTTTCACGTTAAGTGGGCCTAGGGACGTGGTGCCTAACTCTTTTAGAGCCCATGAGGGACTCTAAACCAGCCTCTACTCATCCCAAACTCGAAATCCATCTAACCCTAGCCTCCACCTCTATATAAACAGCCCCACCGCTTGGTTTGACATCTATTTGCCACTTTTCCACCCCACCCAAACCCTAGTTCATGGAGATCCACCATCAAGGAGGGAGGAGAAGATCCCAAGCAAGAAGGAGAGGAAGAAACGAAGGAGGATCAAGATCTCCACCAAGCTACCGTTCTTCATCACCAATTCATCTCCAAGTTCATCACCAACCCTAGATCACCAAGATCCAAGTGCTACCTCCAAGTTTCTTGATTCATTGGAGTCCTAAACACCTGGTATACCTTCTATTCTCTTTTCCTTACGTGAATTCAACCCCTAATCTCCGAATTTACGTCGATCTAGAAAACCCTAATCTGCTGATCTCGCAGAGGGTGGACTTGTCCGGTCTCTAGCGGACTAGTCCAATCTTTCTGGTTAAATTGTGTTGAATTAATTCTAAAATTTGATCTAATCAACTCCAAACATGTATAAACTTGTTAAAAGCTATTAGAACTAGTTAGTTATCATTAAAAGCAATCTAGTAACAAGTTCTACCTTGCATTTGCATTAATCATGCATGTTATGTCATATTGAGTAATATTTGTGCACTCTTTGATTGTGTTTCTTGTCTTGTATGTCTATTGTGTGGATTAGACGGATTTGCGCTAGAGAGAGCCGCAGAGGATCTCCAACACCAAGAGTTTGAAGCCTTTGACCCTAATCAACAGCAAGAGCAAGGCAAGTGTCCTTGAAGCATATTGATCCTGTTTCTAAAATAAATGTTTTGTTTACAAAACTGCATGTTGTGTCAAATTGATGGGAATCCTATGGTAGGAAGTTTACTAGTTTTGTTGACCACCCTTGTCACCTGGATTACATGGTAGAGAGTCGGGAAGGGTTTTTACCTTTTGCTTCGCTTAATCAACTGGGATGGGAAACAACTATGCCACTCAATCTAATTATGCATTTATGAGATTATGATTAACATGAACTGGTTAATGTAACGCGGTAATGGGTGATCTAAGCAAGCCTGGTATGTGGATGGGTTGGATGTTATGGTGATTTGCTTGCTTTAGATCTAAGAACCGGTTCATGCGAGAATAAGCCAGGATTACAGTGCCACCACGAGGCCAAGTATGGGTGCGGCGTAGCTGATTAATTAGGGCTTTGCTAGTGCTGTTTGGACCATTGTGGATGCTCGGGGAAGGGGTAGTCGGATTGGGTTTGTTGATGTTTGGTGGGACTACCCTGGGATCCGAATGGCTCAAGAGGGAGCCCTTGGTTGAAGATGTGCTCTAGTGGAGGCATCGCCACCGGTGAAACCTCAGTGGGGTCTAAATAGGCTAGTAATCCCTTTGTAAAGGCTATTTTGTGATCTCTTGGCCACACACCGATGGAAGTGTGAGACGGCATAATAGAGGTTCTAGTCATCAAAAGGTGAAGAAATCACAAACACGTGGGTAAAGAGGTACAAATTCTGCAGACTGTGTATAAAACTATCATGATAGCCGTGCTCCCGGTTATGAGCACCTGGACAACTTCCATGATTAGAGGGTACTCGGTATTGGGATGGTATTTGGGATGGTTATGGTTGGTATTATGGTTATGGATTAATTTTTGGTATTGAATATGGTTATTGGCAAATGGTGAAATTTGGAATTATTGATGATGGTAGTGAATTCAGATTGGTATTATGATATTACTTATGATTATAATGGGTTTACTTCACATACATATAATATATTGCTTTTCAAATGTTTTAATGTACTTTTCAGCACTTTGCCATTATTATTGTCGTCATTTGAATCAGCCACATGTCATACTTTCCACACTTGCTGAGTACGACATGTACTCACTCTTGCAATCCCCCCCAACAGTTGCAGGTCAGGATTGGGAGTTTAATAGCGATAATGCGGAATTCTAGGCCGTGTCTACCGTCAGCTTTGCCTGTGGTGTTGACTGGAGCTGCGCTATCCCTTATGCTTAGGTTGCTTAGTTGCTTAATTAGTTTATTTTCGCTGCATTAGTTGAACTTGTCATAAATATACATTGGAGCTTGTATTTGAGGATAATATGGTTTGTTTAATAATATTCAGTTAATTAATCTTGTCTTGTGGTAATTTTTTGTATACCCTTTGTGAATGCACTCGTGTATGTGTGTTGAACATCCTGGGCACACATATGTGTTAGCTTGGTTCATTTTTCGGAACTGGGCATCACAGCTCATCACTTTCCTTCGGGCTAATGTTGACGTGTTTGCCTGGCAACCGTCACAAATGCTTGGGATCCCCAGGGAAGTGATCGAGCATAATCTGAAGATCTATCCAGACGCTCGACCCGTACATCAGAAGCCTCGAAAGCAATCCGTAGAGCGACAGAACTTCATACGACAAGAAGTGAAGAAGTTGCTCGAAGCTGGATTCATCCGAGAAGTCTTCCACCCAAAATGGGTGGCAAACCCAGTTGTTGTACCCATGGCCGGCGGGAAGCTTCGGATGTGTATCGACTACACAACACTGAATAAGGCATGCCCAAAAGATCCATTCTCACTACCTAGAATAGATCAGATAGTGGATTCCACCTCCGGGTGTGAATTAATGTGTTTCCTAGACGCATATTCTGGGTACCATCAAATCAGAATGTCTAGGGAAGATGAAGAACAACTTCTTTTATCACAGTAGATGGATTGTACTGTTATACTGCCATGCCATTTGGTCTCAAGAATGCAGCATCAACATTTGTACGAGCTATGTACAAAACCTTTGGAGAGCTCATCAGAGACGTAGTGGAAGTGTATGTTGATGACATCGTCGTCAAGATCAAGGACAAGGAGTCACTCCTTGACACCTTGCAAGCTGTCATCGACAAGCTGCGGGTCACCCGCACGAAGCTGAACCCAAACAAGTGCGTCTTCGGGGTTAGCTCCGGAAAGCTTCTTGGTTTCCTGGTAAACCACCGTGGCATAGAGGCAAATCCAGCGAAGATTAAAGCCATTGAGGATATGCGGCCACCAGCCCGCATAAAGGACGTACAGAAACTAACTGGATGTCTAGCCGCCCTCAACCGGTTCATCTCAAGACTGGCGGAACGGGCGCTACCCTTCTTCAAGCTATTGAGGAAGTCCGGACCATTTCAATGGTCTGAAGAAGCAGAAAATGCGTTCCAGGAGCTAAAGCAGCTCGTCACCATTCTACCAACCTTGGTAGCTCCGAACCCTAGTGAACCCTTACTGCTTTACATTTCAGCAACCGACGAGGTTGTCAGCATGGTCCTGGTTGCGGAGAGACCAGAACCATCCCAAGCTCAGGAATCCAGACCCCTCTGGGAGGGTCCGGAGGTTCCTGAAGGTGAGTCTGGGTCCCAGCCCCCAGACTTGGATCTACAGGGAGTTATTCCAGAAGATCTAGACCCCTTCAGGAGGGTCCGGGTCGCTCCAATAGAAGCTCCGGGTTCCTCCAGCAAGGACCCAGAGGACCCCAAAGCAGGTTCGGACCCCTCCGGGAGGGTCCGGGTCGATGTGGAAGAAGCTTCGGGCCCCTCCAGGAGGGTCCGGACAGTCCAACGCCCAGTGTACTTCATCAGCGAAGTACTACATGATGACAAGACTCGATACCTAGAGGTGCACAAGCTGCTCTACGCAGTTCTCATCGCCTCCAGGAAGCTTCGCCATTACTTCCAAGCTCACAAGATCTCAGTGGTGACCTCTTACCCACTGCGTGCGATCTTGCATAATCCCAACTCTACTGGGAACATTGCAAAGTGGGCAGCGGAATTGGCCGAATTTGATCTTGAATTTGTCCCAAGACAAGCAATCAAGAGTCAAGCATTGACAGACTTCATGGCGGAATGGACCCCCTCTCCATCAAACCCTGGGGGCCCTAGTGAGCAGAAGCCGGAACTCAAGGCTCCGATCTTCACCGAACCTCACTGGACCCTCTACTTCGACGGCTCCATGTAAAAGCAGGGGGCCGGAGCTGGAGTCCTTCTCCTCACTCCAACCAGGGAGAAGGTAAAATACATGGTACACCTTGACTTCAAGGCGACCAACAACATTGCGGAGTATGAAGCACTCATTTATGGACTAAAGGTGGCACTATCATATGGTGTCAAGCAGCTGTTGGTCAAGGGAGATGCGCAACTCATCATTAAACGGGTGAAGGGTGAATGCTCCTGTAACAATCCCCAACTAGCTGGTTATCTCCTTGAAGTACAGAGGCTTCAGAAGGACTTCGAAGTCCTGGATCTCCACCATGTCCAGCGTGTCCATAACGCTAAAGTTGACGAACTCTCGACGAATGCGTCAACCGTAGCTCCGTCTCCTGACGGAACCTTCGTCCGGAGGTTGTCAAAACCCACAGCTCAGCCTGCCAAACTGAGTGTAGGGGGCGAGACCAGCATACCGAAGCTGGCGGTCCCGATGGCCCTGTTACCATGGCAGCCATCAAGGGTCGTAGGTGCTGCCAGAAGCTCCGAGCAACCCAGCATGCAAGACTCAAATGCTCAAGCAAGCTCTGATGCATGGATCTCGGAGATCCGGAGGTACTTGAAAGACAACATCCTTCCTGACGATGATGTATCCGCTGACCGGATAGTCAGACTGGCTAAAAGATACACGCAAGTAGAAGGGGATCTCTACCGGCGTGGTGCCAACGGCGTCCTAATGTGGTGCATCACAAGGGAAGAAGGCTGCGAGCTCCTCGCAGAAATCCATGGAGGCGAGTGTGGGAACCACGCGTCTTCCCGCACGTTGGTCGGTAAAGCCTTCCGGCATGGCTTCTACTGGCCTACAGCGCTCCAGGATGCAACTGAGCTGGTGAAGAAATGCAAAGCATGTCAGTTCCATGCAAAGCAAATTCACACACCGGCTCAGTCTCTACAAATGATACCTCCTACATGGCCTTTCGTTGTGTGGGGGATGGACATCTTGGGACCTTTCCCAAGAGCCGTCGGAGGTTACAAGTTCCTGTATGTTGCCATTTACAAGTTCACCAAATGGCCAGAAGCAACTCCAGTTGTGACAATAAAGAAGCAATCAGCTATCAACTTCTTGCAGTCCATCGTATGCAGATTTGGAGTCTCGAACAAAATCATAACAGATAATAATACCCAATTCACAAGCTCTGCTTTCCAAGGATACTGCGAAGACCTCGGCATCCAAGTCAGCTACGCCTCCGTAGCTCACCCGGCAAGCAATGGCCAAGCCGAGAGAGCAAATGCAGAAATCTTGAAAGGACTCAAGATGCGAATATATGAGCGCCTGAAAAAACATGGATCCAACTAGATCGAAGATCTTCCGCCCACTCTATGGGCCAACAGGATAACTCCAAACCGGTCAACTGGAGAGACACCCTTCTTCCTGGTGTACGGAGTTGAAGCAGTCCTTCCTCTGGAAATCACCTTGGGGTCGCTCCGATTCTGGACCTCCGACGAAGCCACGTAAGACCAACTCCGGCGTGAAGACCTTGATCTCCTTGAAGAGGGAAGGTGTCGAGCAGCTGTTCGGAATGCCCGATACCGCCAAGCTCTTCGGCGCTATCATCAACGGCATGTTCACAACCGACAGCTCGAGGAAGGCGATCTGGTGCTACGAAGAATACAATCCAGAGAAGGGTTAAACAAACTCTCCCCCAGCTGGGAGGGACCCTTCCGAGTGATCAAAGTATCCCGTCCCGGATGCGTTTGCTTGGCAACCGAGGATGGGACACCTCTCCCAAATCCTTGGAACATTGAGCACCTCCGTAAGTTCTACGCTTAATATCACGGAGGTGAGTCTGTAATTACATGTGATATATGTTATAGAGTCATTGTACAGAGTCGGGTAGCTCCTCCGGGAGGGCAGCCGGACCTACCCTGTTAGGTCTGCAACATCCATGCAACACTTGTCACAGTCTCAGAACTAAAAGTGTAGCTAGCTACCTTGGATCAAACGAGAAACGAAACACACTTAGCCTGGTTCCGTACCCTAAGAGTGTACTTGTTTCCCCTGTACCCCGGACCTATAATGAAAGACATCATTGTGTGAAAACAGACTCCACGTGCATTTACTTTGTACAGGCTCAATATTTTTTATTTTTCTCTTTCTTGTCTATAACAAAGTTGTACAGTTCTTAAGAAACTTTAGCTCGACCAGTTCATGTACAATTCGAGTTGCATTGTCTATCCTTCCGGGTTCAAACATTGTTGATGGCCTACTTGTCTGAGTGCCGCCAAGCCAATCTAGGGTTGGAGTGTGCTATCGACTTAGCCTGGTCATGCACCCTAAGTACGCCACTCTACCTACACCCCGGCAGGCCGAAGTAAGGCGAGTCTAGAAACGAACGGACCTGAAGGAAGCAAGACGGCGCTCTTGATTGTATTTAGGATTGTGTTCGACCTAAAACTTTCTCGAGAACAGTAAGCCGCAATGAAGTTATAGATAGGAAACAGATTTTACTGTTTTTCTTGACTTCAGTGTGCAGGAAAAATAAATAAGCTACGACATCCTCTAGGCGGCTTGTGCTCTTTGTTCAAACATTGACATCGAGCATCTCTGGAGCTACTCAGTTCCGGTAAAGCTATGGGGCAAGCCATCAACGTGAAGATGGTGGAAAGACTCTAAAGTGGAGTCTGACGTTAACACAACACGTGTTGACGTAGGTCACTGCCGGAGCTGCCAAGCTCCGACACCCCAGAGGACTAACCATCGATGCTTTATGCGTTGATGGAGACTAATACCGGAGCTACTAAGCTTCAGCGACAGTCAATGTCGGATCCACTAAGCTCCGACAGCCTCAGGGAGCCTACACTATCGAAGACTTCGGACCTACATTCTACAAGTTCGAAGCACGCAAGTCTTCAGCAACCGTTACATCCTCTTGGTACATGTTCAGAATCAAATTGTGTACATCTACCAGGGGGCCAAGTGAGGCAAAGGTGGTGTTGAAGACAAAAAAAGAAATTCGAATTCACAAAAATTTGGATTTCATTCATCTAGAGACAAGATATAACAAAATTGGAGAAGAAAAAGAGAGAATACAAGCGGTAGCTACAAAGAGATGGTCCTAGACCCTATGGAAGAACTAGGCGACCTTTTCGGCCACCTCCGACACGCTAGCTCGGGCGGCTTCACCCTCTCCTTCGATGGGGACTTTAAGCACCGGGTCCAGAGGGAATTGAGGGTCCCGGCTGGTGTAGCACGTCAGCACAAACTCTGCGACGTTCTTCGCCAGGGACTGACCCTCTGTTTCCAGCTGGTCCGCGATGACATCGCCCATCTTGGAGAGCTTGTTGCCTGCAAAACTCAGCGCCTCCAACACCTGGTCCAGCTCCGGCTCCGGATCATCCAGACACATGGGACTGAAGCCCATTGGCGTCAGCGCGTTGTTGGCCTTGCCCAGGAAGTCCCAAACTTGTTGGGACTCCGCAACCCTTGCACCATGCATCTCCGCCAAGGATCTTTTGGCCGCCGCAAGCTCCGAGCTCTCTCGAGCAAGATGCTCCACCTCTTTAGCATTTTGTTGAATAGTTTCAGCAACCTGCCTTTCGAGTTTGTTGAGCTCTTCCTCCCGGAGGTGGATCTTATTCCGGCGGTTGACCAAATCCTTCTCTCGGCCCCGTACTTTCTTCTCCCTGGTGGCGATGCCATTCTCCTGCTTGTAGAGATCTTGCCCTCGCTCCCAGGCCTTCTTCTCCTCCTCCTCGCAATGCTCCTCCAATTTCTTGGTGCGTTCTTCGAGGCTCTTGTCAGCCAGAGCTGTCTTTTGGACAAGCTCTTCCTCCCTCTTCACGAGGTTGTCCTGCAGCTCCAGGAATTTCTGCTCTTCATCTTCGAGCCGTCTCTCCCGCGCTTCGAGAGCCTCCCGGCGCTTGATGAGACTATCGTGGATGGCGGCGAGCCTTTCCTGGCGATCATCCGCTGTTCTATTTGCAGCCTTGGCCTGCTCATAGATGGCCCAGGACTGGTTGTCGAAGGTCCGCGTCATGCTTTCCCTCTCATCCAGCAACTTACCCCAGTACTCCAGGCGAACCTTCTCCCTTTGCACCGACTCCTTGTCATCAGCCAGCCTCGACTGCGCTAGCTTGGTCTCGAAATGGAGTCGGTTGTGCCACCTCCTAAGGGTTTGGCGTTCCTCCTCGAGGGCCTTGCTGTCGTGGTAGAAGGCCAGTTGGACCTGGCGAAGGCTGGAGCAGACGTTGTCAATAGACAACGATAGGGGGATCGGGTACGGACCTGCTGGGGTCCTCTCCGCTGGCTCCAGTGGATCCTCAACGACAAAAATTGGGTCCCACTCTACAAGAGCGGTCCCCTGAGCTTCCACGGCACTAGGGCCATCCTCCAGGATAGCCTCGGCCGCCGCTGAGGAAGTACTTGCAGCAAAAGTTCCAACCTCCGGAATTGATTCCAAAGGCCCAGCCGCCAGGTCATCAACAACTGGCCCCTCCGGCGAGGGGCCAACAGCTTCATCTTGGCACTCTGGCTCAGCAGCGGGCACCTCTGGGATCACCGCTTCAGGAGCGGGTGTTGAAGGTTCGGTCGGAGCAGAAGCTACTTCTGGCTCCAGCGCAGGCGCCTCCTCCGCCTCTAGCTCTAGTGCTGGCGCTTCGACCATCATGGGCTCGGGCGCTGGCGCTTCGACCACCAAAGGCTTAGGCGTTGACACCTCCGCAGCAACTGGCTCGAACGCCGGAACCCCTTCAACGGTCGGCTCCACAGCTGGAACTTCTGCAGCAATCGGCTCTACCGCCGGAGCTTCTTCGACAACCGGCTCAAGTGCCGGAGCTTCATCAACACCCGGCTCTACTGTCGGAACCTCATCAACCACCGGCTCGACTGTTGGGGCTTCAACAACATCCATCTCTAGGGTCGGAATCGTAGCTATCTCCGGCTCTGCGGCCGGAGCATCCAACATCTCAGCATCCAAGCCCGGAGCTTCAACCTCCGGGGCTGGCGCTGCTGGTACATCTTCATTCCCATGGTACGATGCTACCATGGGAGCTTCTGGGGATGAGTCAAGGTCCAAAACCACGACAGCCAGCGCTGGGGATGCCGCAGCCTCAGCCACCTATTGAGGCGGCGCTGGAATCGGAGCCGAAACTTCAGCCTGCACAACCTCAACCGCTGCTGCAGAGACCAGAGCTTCAGCCCTTTTCTTGGGCACGCTGTGGATGAAGGACGAAGAAAGTCAAAATATAGTTAACAATAAAACAACTGACTGAGGTAAAAAAATCAAAAATTACCTCGGAAGGCTTCCACACCAGTTACCACGGAACCTCTTCTCCGGACGCTCTAGACTGGCCCCAGCCGCCACTGGCGTGGTAGTCCCGGAGGGTCCCCCGGAGCTTGTTGCTACTATCAGCGTTGCTCTGGTCGAGGCCCCCCTCGACCAGGAAGGACCTCCGGACCCGGAGCCCTCAGCTGGCCCTAGTACCGGAGTCGCTTGGCCGGAGCTAGCACCCCGGGAAGATGCCACTACTGGAGTAGATGCCGCCGTTGCAGACCTCCCCCTCCGGGGAGAGGGAGCCGCCATAAAAGAAGCAGGCCTGACGGACCTTCTGTTGGCATGCTTCCTCTTACGGCTCGAGAGCTCGGCCAATTCCTTTCTCTTGCCGACGTCTTCGGTCCTTGGCTTAGGGGCGGGAACGGAGCCACCTTCAGGAGCTTCGGAGATCGCCAACTCGGTGGTCGAGCGCCTCTCAATGACACCAAGGTCGTCAAGCACCGGCATCGTCCGCCGTAGCTCCCTGTTGAATTCTGCCTCCATGTTTAGAGGGAGGAAAGCTGCTGGCGGAGCCAAGTTGTTGCCCTCGACGTCGATGCCGTGCTGGAACTTCTTGAGGTGGAACTCCAAAGTTGCACCCTCCATGTTGGACTTCAAACCGGTCTCGATCCGGTCGTCGTCCTGCATACTGTTGAGGGCCCAAGCAAACTTCTCCCTCCTCTTCAGCGGAGCCCACTTGTTGGTCAGGAAGTTGCAAAACACCGCTTGAGGAGTCACCCCTCCTTCCACGCACAGGCAAATCCTGGTCAGAGCAGGGATGAAGGCGTCCGATAACACCGGAGCTTCACTCCAAACTGCAGTGTCGATGTTGGGGAGGCCTTCCGGCAGCTCCAGCTTCTCGTGCTCCTCTACCCTGATGACAATCCAATCCTTCTTCCAGTCGTCCCACTTCCCAGAAGGGAACAACCGCAAGTACTTGTACGGGCACTTCTTGCGCTTCACAAAATAGTAGAAGCCAAGGTACTCGTCACTCCTGCCCGTAGTTTGGACAGTGAAGAAGGTGCGGAAAAGCTCAATGCAAGGGGGAATGCCCACCCACATCTAGCAGAAGTGGACAAAGATTGACACCAGCAAAATGGAGTGGGGGCCAAGGTGGTACAGCTGCAGACCATAGAAGTCTAGCAGCATCAAGAAGAAAGAGGAGAAAGGTGGGATCAGTCCCACCATGGCGTACGCGGAGAAGTACACCATGTCGCTGGAGTGTTCCTTCTCGAACGGAAGCTTGCCGGCGAGGACCAAGTGGTTGAAGAAGTCAGGGGACCATCCCATGAGGGCTCGGACCTTCTTCAAATCATCATCGGACTCAGTCGGCTCTGGCGGAGACCCAACTCCATCGCGGCACAGCGAGGCAAGAGAGGAAAAGCAAGCAAAAGTTTGGAAGGTTTGAGCGCAAGTTCGTATGAAAGGCGTAAAGAACCCCAAACGGTGCGTGCTTTCCTTTTTAAGTAAGCCCCCGCAACGCCTGGATGGAAACCGCAGAGGAGCCAATGATACTAGTAAAAAATTTCACCCCACCAATGACAAGGGGGCCCGTGGCCACCCCGGCGATCAAGTCGAGGTTCTTACCCCAGGCGAAAAGTTGTCATCATGAAAGGCGGGAAACCCGAAGGCGGCGTGACAGGGCACGCAGAACCGATATGATTTTCGTATCGGGAACCGACGACCTTCGATTGCGTGAGATCCGCACGATGAGATCACACGTGTTGCCTCCTGGATACGCCACGCGACGGAAGTTTAACTGCGAACTATCGCCAACGGCACGACCAAAGACCCTTGAAGACACGGCTCAAAAACCGAAGAATGGACCCACCTCCAGCGGAATGACTTCGTCCAAAAGGTCTCTTCCGGAGGTGAGCCCAGGGGGCCACTGTCGGTACCCTCCATACCGGATACCCCTTGGGATTGCAATGATCACAAGGAAACTCCATCTACCAGATTTGAAGACCTCCGAAGGCCCCACATGTCAGGCGTAACTGGACCTGCTTCCCCGACATGGTTAGTCCCAGAGCCGCTACGTGTATCATAAGATCGGAGCTATCACCCACACATGGGAAGCTCCGGTCAGAATACCAGTATGGCAGCCCCGGACCTAACCCCAGAGAGAGGGAAGCTCTGATACTGACACGTGTCCAGTAGCACCGGACCTACTCGTCCACGACAGTAAGCTCCGGTGCTGCCACGTGGTGACCGTCGGACCTTCAACTTCAACAATCAGGCTGGTGGACCCCCCCCCCCCAACGGCTCCGGACCTTTAAGGAGCAATCAAAGACTTCAAGACCCGATTAAGTGTCATTAATACCTTATTAATGACACACGATCGGATGGCCCTTAATACTGATAACAGCACTGTTAATGCTCATTACCAGGCTACTAAGGGTAATTAACCTCATTTATTGTGTATCAAGCATATGTAACCGTCGGGGCCACATGTCGGGCCAGGCTAACGGTGTAATGACCATTCCTTGTACTATAAAAGGACTGGTCGACGATACACAAGGGACGGTTCGAGATCACTACGGAACTCACTGAGCTAGACGAGCTTCTTCTTCTGGAGCTTCTTCTAGACTCACACGCTTAATACATCACCAACACACCCGAACCACGTAAATCTCTGTGTACACGTGTCTTTCACCTTCTTGAATCTTTGCGCACCCTTCACCGAACTACAACTCATCGATCTACCAAAGGTAGTGTCGGGAGATCTGCCGAATCCAAACGCCAACAACTCCTTTACAACACATACCTTATGTCAATGTGTTTGGCATCACATATGACTTGTTGTCTCTGGAGTACAAAAAACTTAAGTGGTTTAATGCTGTCAACCACTCACAATTCGGGTTTACTTACTGTGTCTGTTCAGTGGTCTCATTTATAATATATATTTGGTATGCATCACACATGACGCAGTGACCCTAAATTAGGAGTTTTTTCCACAATAAATCTCCATTGTGCGAGTGTTGATTACTGATGTGGATTTACTACACATCTCGCACAAACTGAGCCTTAGTAAGTCATTATTCCAATGACTTAATCTTACACTTAACTTACCATGAGACCTTGATACTTGCAAAACTGCAAGTAATACTTATTTCCATCTAGTCATCTGGATTGGACTTACTTATGCCAAAATTAACTCGATACTTAAACTTTGTCAAGGTAACTTAGGAATTGAGCAAAACTTAAAACTTCTGACAGCAAGAAGTTTTGGAACCGATTCTTATTAGGTTGACCTCTTATTGGTTCCATACTTACCAATCTTGATTCATTAGAGCAGGCAAAGATTTATTTTCATGCATACTGTACTTTCCAAGTACGCTCCTTAAGTATGTCTTTTGTGCTAAATTTAATACCCCTTTATTCTATCTCGGTGAATTTCTATGCCCAATACATAGAATGCTTCACCAATATCTTTCATATCAAAATTAGAGGATAAGAACTTCTTAATTTCTGATAGTAGATTGACATCACTACTTGCAAGTAGTATATCATCTACATAAATCACGAGGAAAATAAATTTCCCGTTCTTAAACTTAGCATAAATGCAATTGTCCTCCTATTTTTCTTTGAACCCAAACTTTCTTACAATCTCATCGAACTTGAGATACCACTGCTTTAATGCTTGTTTAAGTCCATAAATGGACTTTCTTAAGTGGCATCCTATATGTTCCTTACCCTTAACAACAAAACCTTTCGATTGTGTTATATAGACGTTCTCATATAAATCATCATTGAGAAACGCCATTTTTACATCCATCTGATGTAATTCTAAATTGTAATGTGCAACTAATGCCATAATGATTCTGAACGAATCCTTACCTTTTGAAACAAGTCTGGACTTAAACTTATCAATATTCCCATTGGAGTCACGTTTAGTTTTGTAGACCCATTTACAGTCTACTGTTTTGGCTCCATTAGGAATCTCAACTAAATTTCAGACTTTGTTTGCTTTCATAGACCTTATTTCATCCTCTATAGTTTTACGCCATTTAGATGATAGAGGACTTCTCGTAGCTTCTTCAAATGTGGTGGGATCACCCTCCATTTGAGTTGCCTCACTTAAATAGATCTCATAATCGTTCGGAATGGGCGATTCTCTTTCTCTTTAAGATCTTCTTAATTGCACATTATCCTCATATTGAGGTTGTTGTTGCTCTTCATTATTAATGACAACAGGGCTGAGAATGTTCAACCTTTCTTAATAATTCTGTTGTCAATGGACAATTAACAACAGGTGTTGAATCTTTACCAATAGGCACTGATAATTCAACAACAGTAGGTAATGAGAACAGTGTTGTCCAGGCGTCACCTAGGCGACGCCTAGGCGTCCAGTCGGTCCCGGGGCGACGCCAGGACAGCTCGCCTCGCCTGGACCGGTCTAGGCGTCCGACTGGGACGCCTTGTCGACTTTGGGCGTCCAGGCGTTGCTTCTAGTCGTCCGGGCGCACCGCCTGATCCAGCCCACTTCACTTGAACAGCCCAACCCAAACCTAATCCCCACCCGCCCGCTCTGTTGTGCCCGACAGCCCCGACTCCCGTGAGGTTGAGAGCGTCCGCCGCCTCCTGGTGCCGCCGCCGCGCCTGACCTCAGTTGTCGTCGCCGGCTTGCCGGAGCTGAGGAGCAGCGGCTGCCGCCCTCCCCTGTCCCTGTCCCCTCCTTCCCCGCCCGGATCTCCTCTCCTCTGCGCCTCTGCGACTTCGTCAGTCCGCCCGGAGCTCCTCTGGGTCTGCGCTCCTTCCGCCCGGTGAGTTAGCCTCCAGCGGCAGCCTCCTCTGTTCTCTCCTCCGATCTCTCCCCTCTGGTCCTCCTCCCTTTTGTGCAGTCACTGCAGTGAGCAGTAGCTTTGCTACTAATGCAAGATGTAACTCATCACCTTATGCTCTTGTCTCTTTTATTGCCTCATTAGGGATGGATGATTCTAATGAAATTGAAGGGGGTGTGTCGCAACCACAGCAGCAAGGAAGTGAGTCTCAACCGCCTTCCAATGAGTATGATCCTTCAAAAGACCCGAAGAGAAAGGCGAAGTCAAAAGATCCCGGATGGAAGTATGGATTTTGGCCGGATTTGACAAACAAAGATTTGGTGCAATGTATGTTATGTGGAAAGCAAGTGCATTCGGGAATAAAAAGATTAAAGCAACACCTTGCCGCCGGATTTGGAGATGTTGGGCAATGTCCCAAAACCACCACGGCAATAATGAAGGAGATGCATGATTATATCAAGAAGACCGCAAGATCGGTGAAGATTGTATTGGATGATGATGATGAAAATGATGATGGTGATGATGAGGGCCATGGAGATGATGACGTTCAGAGGGGTCCAGAAGCATCATCCCGGGCTTCCTCTTGTCACTCTTCCAAGCCCGTTCCAAGCTCTGGGACAGCATCTAAAAGGAAGCAATCTACTATTGCTTTCAAGCCAGCTTCTAAAGAGGCTAAAGTGACCAAGTCTGTGGCTTCAATAATCAAGAGAACACCAGAAGAGGTGGTTGAAGAAAGACACTCAAAGCAACCATCTCAGACTAGCATTGAGCATTGTATGAGAACTAAAGAAGAAAAGAAGACTGCATGGCAGCATATAGCTGATTTCTTCTATGAGGCCGGTGTCTCATTCAATGCTGTTGATGCTAGAAGCATTGAGGTGATGTTGGAGTCCATTGGACAGTATGGTCCTGGGTTGAGACCTCCTTCGAGGTATCAGTTGAGGGTGCCTTTGCTTCAAAAGGCAAAGTCTAAGATTGAAGCTAGTGTCAAGAAGCTTGAAGTGGAATGGAAGAAGTATGGTTGCACCTTAATGTGTGATGGGTGGACGGACACAAGGAGGAGACATTTGATTAATTTTATTGTCAATTGTCCAGAAGGCACATGTTTCTTGGAGTCTGTAAATGCATCATCTGAAGTTGCAGATGCAAGGATGTTAGCCTCTTTGATAGAGAGGATTGTTGAGCAGGTGGGTGCCCACAATGTGGTTCAGATCGTCACTGACAATGGTGCAAACTTTAAAGCTGCTTGTAGGTTGGTTATTGAGAAATATCCAACCATATTTTGGACCCCGTGTGCTGCTCATTGCTTGAACCTCATGCTACAAGATATTGGAAAGAGTATACCACAATTCAAGAAGGCTATAAATCAAGCTCAAGTTGTCACTACCTTCATATACAGGCATGGGAGGGTTTTAGATGCAATGAGGGAGAAGACAGGTGGTAAAGATTTGGTGAGACCCGCTGCCACTCGATTTGCCACTTCTTTCCTCACTTTGCAGTGCATGTACAAGTTTAAAGATGCTTTGAGACAACTATTTGTGAGTGAGGATTGGAGTAGATGCAGATTGGCTTCAACTGAGGTAGGGAAAAAGGTTTGTGATACCTTACTCTCTCTACAATTCTGGAACTCAGTTGAGGATTGCATTAGAGCTTCTCAACCATTGCTAGTTGCTTTGAGGATTGTCGATGGTGATGAGACTCCTGCTATGCCTGAGATTGCTGCAGCTATGGATCTAGCTAGGAACAAGATAAATACTTCACTTGCTAACAAGCCTCCTTTGCTTAAGAAAGTGATGGACATCATTGAGAGGAGATGGGTGACTCAAATGGATCAAAAACTTTATGGGGCAGCCTTGTTTCTTAATCTCAATAGATTCTTTGGCATTCGAGAAAATGATGTGGAGTATGCTTCTAGACTCCGAATTCAATTCAATGATGTGCTTGAGAAGATGGTACGTGATGATGATGCGTTGCTTGGAAAAATAAGTGATCAAGTGGATGACTATGAGAAGATGAGGAGGAGTTTTTCAAAGCAACTTGCAATCAAGCAACAAAAAACAAAAAACCCTTGTAAGTTCTATGTTTCAATGCTTGCAAGTTCTATGTTTCAATATTATTGTCATCTAACATAGACATTGCAATTGTAGTGGATTGGTGGGATGCTTTTGGTGGACTTAACATGGAGCTTCAAAATATTGCAAGACGCATATTAGGTCTTTGTTGCTCCGCCTCCGGTTGTGAACGTAATTGGAGTGTATTTTCATTTGTAAGTACTCAAGTATTTACAATGTGCATGTTAGTTACTAACTACTATGTCTATATGCATGGTACTTATATCTTTCATTGTCATTGTCTTATGTAGTTCCATACCGAGAGAAGAAATCGGTTGGAGCACCAAAGGTTAAGTGATTTGGTGTACATTCAATATAACATGAAGATAATGGAAAGATTCAAGAAGAGGCGTGAGGAAGGGAGAGCTTACAACCCTTTGATTTTAGAAGATTTTCAATGGGATAATGAATGGGTCCAAATGAGCACCAATGAAGTTCATTCCGGTGAAGATCTCCTTTGGTCTCATGTTGATGATGCTATTGGAGCATCAAGGTCACTTGAAGGGCGTAATTTGCCTAGGGTGACCACAACATATCAAAGAAGGCGTCATGCATCTTCTACCTTAAGGCCATCTACTTCTAGGTCCTCTACTAGTGAGGAAGAACAAAGCTTGGATGAGGAAGAAATGGATGAACACAATGATATGGTGATTGATGATTTAGATGTTGAAGATGATTTTGGTGCTCCACCACCCCTTCCTTCTATTGAAGATGCTCAAGATGAGGCAAATGAGTCCAACCCAAATGATATCGAGCTTGACATTGACTAGGAGCATTGCTGGTTTGAGGACTAGAAGTTTGAAGTTGAACTATGAACAATTATCTTTGCTTTTGTGATGTATGACTATGAACTATGTGATGTGTGAACTTATTTATCTATGACTATGTGTATGTGATGTATGAAACTATGAACGTATTTTCATGTCTGGTCTGATCTGATTTGCATGTCTTCATGTATGTTGCAACTTGCAAATTTGCAATCTGCTGAGTGCTGACTGCTGCCTGTATAACACATTAACACTTGTTGTCTGTCCAGATTTTTTGCTTCAAAAATATGCTTTATTCATTCATCATTCATACATATTCATACTATAAATCTGTCATAAATTGATACATTTACATTGATACATCAATACATTGTCTATAAATCTAATATTACATTGCCTAAAGTCTGAAAAATCTTGTCTGAAACTCTGAAAAATCATTGTCCAGTCTGCAGAATTGTCTGGGCGCCTTGGTCGCCTGGACGTCGCCTAGGCGGGCGCCTAGGCGCCTAGTCGTCCAGTCGCCTGGCTGGCGCCTAGGCGTCCAGGCGGTAATTGACAACACTGAATGAGAAATAAGGTTCTTGAATCATAGGAGTGAGTACAGAAACCCTCTTCTCTTCAAGATTAATTTCTTGTCTTACCGTACTTCCCCTGATCATGACATCCTCTAAAAAGACGGTATGCTATATTTCCACAAACTTAGTATATCGTTCTAGACAGTAGAAACGATATTCCTTACTCTTTTCTGCATAGCCAATGAAATGACAACTTATTGTCTTAGCATCCAACTTACCAATGTTTGGGTTAAACATTTTTGCCTCAGCGAGACAGCCCCATATATGCATATAAATTAATGAGGACTTACGTCCTCCACAACTCATATGGTGTTTT
This sequence comes from Tuctoria greenei, assembly GCA_036927565.1. Taxonomy (NCBI): domain Eukaryota; kingdom Viridiplantae; phylum Streptophyta; class Magnoliopsida; order Poales; family Poaceae; genus Tuctoria; species Tuctoria greenei. The sequence goes on from JAYESD010000011.1 coordinate 146,985,101, forward strand.
AGACACCAACTTACTAGGGATCCGATTTAGCACATGAATAGCGCTTTTTAATGCCTCCATCCATAAGCTAACCAGCAAATCTGATTGACTTAACATGGATCTTACCATATCCATTAGCGTACGGTTGCACCGTTCCGCTACTCAATTTTACTGAGGCTCGCCCGATGTTTAAATACTGGGCGACTATGCCATTTTCCTGTAGAAACTGAGCAAATGATCCAGGAACTTGGCCATACGGGGTATGACGACCGTAGTATTCACCACCACGATCGGATCTTACCACTTTTATCTTACTGTTGTGCTGATTTTCAACTTCAGTCTTAAATATCTTAAATTTATCCAACGCTTCAGAGCGTTCTTTAATTGGATAAATATAGTCATAGCGAGAATAGTCATCCATGAAGGTTCTGAACGAATTAAAACCATCAACAAATACTACAGGAAATGGACCACAAATGTTTGTATGGATTAACTCCAAATTCTCGCACTGCATATGGCACCCATTCTTAATTTTCTTAGTCTATGCATTCTCCTGAATCCAGAAAATCCAAATGAGGAAGAATCGATTGTGAAATCAATTGTTCAATTCTCCCCCTCGAAATATGGCATAAGCGACAATGCCATAATTTCGAAGTCATTTCGGAATCGATTCTCTTACTCTTACTCTGATGTGAGGAATACTGATTGTCGCTTACAACACTATTTAAGGAAACCTATGCATTCCTTTTGATAGTGACCTTTGTCTAAACAAAAGTGACACTGATTTTTCTCTATTTTCACATCCTTACGTTAAGGATGGCTTTGTAGAGCCTTACCCTTATCTTTATCACGGTGAGAAGAACCATGATACTTAAATGATTGCTTAGAAGAATAATTCTTCTTAGCCTTACTTTTTCCCTTCATGTAATTAGTAGTATCATTACTATGAAGATTCTTAATTCTCTCTTCCTCCTGAACACACATAGCCATGAGTTTTTCTATGTTCCATAGTTCAGGCTGAGAGTCATAGTTGATGAAAAAAGTCTCAAATTCCTTTAGAGGTGAGGCAAAAATGAGATGCACAATGAACTCATGTTTAATCCCTAAATCCATAGGCTTATGTTTTGCTGCCATATTTGTCATCCTTAAAATGTGCTCTCGCACATCACCTCCATAATACTTTCATCGACAAGTCTCTTGATAAGAGTACTTGCTAATGACTTAGGAAAACCAGTAAATTGATTCTCAGTCTTTTGGAGGTACTCAGTGGCAATCTCACATTCAGGGATTGCTCCCCGAACATTCTCAATGATAGTTCCCTTAATAACCATCAAACATTTTCTGTTTGATTGTTTTCACTTAACTTTGGCTATGTAACAAGCCAATAGCTCATTAGTATAGTCATTTGTCCTCACAACAAAGGCTTCCTGAGTTTCATCAACTTTACTTACTGGAGCCACCAGCTCAACTGAATATGGAGTTGTGAGAGCAAAGTCCATCTCGGAGACTGCCAAAACAATCTCCATATTTTCTCTCTATCTCCCATAATTGCTTACATTGAGTGGATCAATGAAAGCGATAAAACTCAGTGCTGAATTCTCATTGGAGGAAACTTGTTAATCAAAAACGAGATCATGAGCGAATGCATAGATATCAATCATAAGATAATGTTGAGTTTTATCTTTCACTTTGGTTACTTGATCAATACTCAACACTTGAGAATAACTGAAAAACAACATAGTAATTTATCTTTCGCTTTGGTTACTCAACCAAATTACTATGTTCTTAAAAGAGAGTGTCATTAATGTCTTTCACTTTGGTTACTCGGCCAATAATGATATTAAAACTTAACATTTAAGAACAACTGAAATACATAGTAATTTATCTTTCGCTTTGGTTACTCGACCAAATTACTATGCACTTAAACAGAAAATGTCATTAATGCCTTTCGCTTTGGTTACTCGGCCAATAATGACATAATATTACTTAAAAAACATGGCAATTCTATTTTTTGTTTTGGTTACTCAATAGAATTCCATGCAACTTAAAATGGCATAGCAATTTATCTTTCGCTTTGGTTACTCAAACAAATTGCTATGACATTATAAACTTAATTCACAGTGGAAGCTTAATTAAATGAGCAAACTTAATTGTATAGCCTGGACTAGTACGCACATGGTCGAACTAGTCCGAACTCTTACAATATGGTTTTCGGACTAGTCCGGTCCAAACACCGGACATGTCCGAACATAAAATAGAACCATGACCGGACAAGTTCGGTCCTGTTCCAAAAACATTTAATCCGTTCTTTATTGAACTTTTCGAGTTTGGTCCGTACTATTCATGACTAGTCCGGCCAACCCCAGAAAAGTTTCATATAAAAACCGGAAAATGCTGAAATACTCGAAAGGGAATCTTAATCTTACCATCTTACAAAATCAACTTAATTTCACAATGGATTTCATTCCAAAATGCTTAATAGGTTTTCAATCAGATGAATGCATCAAAACGCCCTGATCCGAAAAACCTAACCACTTCATTGTGGTATACCGGACAAGTCCGGATATTCAAAACTTGCATCGGAAAACTTCGATCAAAACTCAATTCGAAATGATTAGTAATCTAAACGACTCTGATACCATTGTTAGAATCGAAAAGGGGGCCCGAAGATCAAATAGTCACTAAATCATTTCAAATTACACAGGAGAAAACTGAATACAAAATCAACATCAAGTGCTATCTTTCAAATAGCACAAGAACACTACTAATACCTTCTTTTCCATCTTTGTTGTTGCTTGACGATGCGGCCATCGAGCCAACAAGGCGAGGCTGCAAGTAGAACGACGACGGAAGGCGTTTCCCCTTGTTCTTCTCTTGGTATTGTTGATCGGATTCTGAGAATTGAGAGAGTTCTTGTGTCTAATGTGTATTCACAACACCACACTCAATCATACACATAACCCTCTCCTTATATATGACCAAGAGACACAAGAGGGGGCCTCCCACCTTTAGAGACAGTTAAGTCCCCCGATCAGGGATATAATTGTCGGTGGGTTGTGTCCTTTCAATTAGAACACATGTTATTTTCGAGTTCAAACTGACATTAACTGAAAAGACCGGACTAGTCCGGTCAGGGTCCGGACTAATCCGATATCCTTACTGTACAATATTAGACTAGTCTGGTCTTATATCGTCCACTACCGGACTAGTCCGGTAGTGCTAACAGTAAGGCTAACCGCACTCATTACCCTATGCACTATTCTTTTTCTATTTTATAGTATTTACTTTAAATTTACACTATCTAGCAATCCACCAGTGCAGATGGTCTAATGCTAACAGTCTCTGGTAGTGCTAGTGGAAGATTCAGTCAGATTACTGTCTCCTTTCTTTTTATTTATCGCCGATTAATTAAAAATAAATTAGCCGATGACAAATAAAAAGAAACTTAGTACCGTGGTCTTTCAATGCATTTGAACCTTTGAGAATGAAAAGATTTGCTTTTTTGATAGAAGTAGTATTATATTATATTAAAAGGAAACTGATACATCTGCAGTCCTGGACAGGGAGTGTAAAATCACCACTGTCTACACGCACGGGCGCGCCGGCCTTCTCGCCTCCCGAGACGCCACGAGTGGGGAGCAGCAGACCCCGGTCGTGCAGTGAAACCGAGAGCTTCGCCGAGCAGCTAGGAGTACTGCTGCTCCACTGCCTGTTCTCCCCAGACAGTGACGCTGGTAGGTATCCCTGCGCGGCTCGTGCTGTGGCAGTGATTCAGACTTACAGTACAGTCAGTGCTCATCAGTTTACTGTTCATCGGCCTCTTCTTCTTCGGCGGCCAGTTCGGACCTCGTCTTGGTAAATTGGTAAACGAACGGGAGCAGAGGAGCTTGCTGCTGCTCCTACTACAACTCTGACTTCTCGGCTTCATGTTCTTCTCAACAGACGGGGGCGAGGAATCTAAAACTGCCGCCGGATTCCTCCTGCCGTCTCCCCGTCGTGGAAATCCAAAATTTCGCGGAAAATAAAAGATGGGCAAAAAAAATTGGAAATGGCGACGGGAGCGTGTCTGCTCAGATCCAAGGACCCGAAAAACCGCAAAATCTCATGGAGCCGGCCCTCGGACGGATCGAGAAACGCGACGAAAAAGGAAGGAAATTCGGCGACAAAGCAGAGTTTCATGGGCGGAGCTTGCTAATAGTAGTGGATGCTAGAGTCGACGACGGCGCGCTCATCGAAGCGCGGAGGCGAGCCCGGCGACCAGCTTCCCCTTCTTGGCATGCGGGCTCTGCTGCTTGCTCGCCTCCTCCAGCTCCACCACCGGGGCCGGGCGCCACGGAGACGGCGACAACACCACGGTGATACTCCTACTCTCCTCCTTGTCCTCTCCTGCGCCGTCACCAGCTTCCGTGACCTTGTCATCCGACTGCCGCGGCTCGAACTCGCCGGAGAACTCGGTTTTGACGGGGACGACCGGCGCGGGCAGCGACGGCTTGTCGTCGCGGCAGCAGGTGGCGCGCGCGTGCGGGGCCAGCCACTTGGCCCGCATGTACTCGGGCCTGCGCCACGGCGGGAAGTGGAGCCCGCGCTTGCGGAGACTCTGGCGCGCGGCCTCCGCGACGACGGCCACAACGCGGCCGAGCCGGTCGGGGGACCCCACGAACAGCGGCGGCAGCGCCTGCAGCGCCGCGCGGTACGCCTTGGTGGGTCGGGCCACCTCGAACTCGGACCGGAAGTCCACCTCCACCACCAGCCGCGTCGTCGTCGCCGGACCGTCCACCACCATAGCGTCGATGTACTCGTGCTCCCCCGCCGCCGCCCCCTTGCTGTCCCACAGCGAACGGCACACCGCCGCGTCGTACCCGAGCGAGCGCAGGCCGGCGGCCACCGCGCGCCGGACCTCCGCCTTCTTCCTACCGCCCCCGCCGCCGCACCGCTCCGCGATCCCCGTCGCGTCCGCGAGCAGGGTCCGCTCCGCTGCGCTTGCGCACTGCACCAGACCCTGCGATAATTGAAAGGTCAGTTCTTTGATGACACGACCACGAGCAATTGATCCGGAATCCAGAAAAAAAAAATTGTACCTTCAGAAGCAACATTAAGAGTAGATTGTAACTGGTATAGTGCTTATACTACTGTTTGCTTTTCTTGTTATGAACTACATGTCATAAACTTCTCCATTTACAAGTACCATATGTACTCAAACTTGTTATGTGCATATTTTTCCACCAGTCTATGAGGACGAAGAAGTGGAGAACTAGGACTTCTACAGAGATCCAGATGAGATGTTTTAGGCTAGCGTATCTCTCGTGCAACGCCTGTGCTTGTGCTTGGAGCCCTTTTACGTGTTTTTTATGCTGCTTCTGTACTTTTTCTTTTAGACCTGGAAGATCATTTATGTAATAAAGTGATGTAATCAAACATTGCAATATTTAATGATATTTCATTTTCGTATCAGAGTAATTGTGCGTGCTTAATAGGCCGTACTGGGCAGCCCATCTGCTCCGTGAAGCGTGGTCATTGCTTCCGAGGTTTGTTGTTACCGTCTCCAAAGCCGATGCGAGTGAACCTGCTTCTCCAAGCACGATGCTCCCCCACCGCCGAGGCCGGCGTTTTACCGTTCCTCGTGTTAACTTTACCTCGCTGCTGCCCTCGGATTCGGCGGCTGTCTGCTCATCGAGAAACTCCAACAAACACGAGGCAAATGATGCGACTCAGCCAGTAGGAACCACAACCATGAGTCATGGTCCGTGATGAAGGAATCGTGAACAGAGCACTTGAGTTTCTGTCGATTTGTAAAAGCTGACAGATCCGCGTGTAGGCCGGCAGTGGATTATGTTTGCGTTTTGGAGTGCTTTGAGACCTCGAGGTGCATGCAAGTAACACGGTAATGCTAATAGTCTCTGGTACTGCTAGTGAAAGTTTCAGTCAGTGGTGGTACAGTGCTGTTTCAATGCCTTTGTAGCTTGGAGTACGAAAAGATTTACTTTTTCATAAAAATTAGTATTCCCTCTATCTTATAAACACGTCGATTTGTAGTTTATTTTTTAACTACAAAACGACAAGTTTATAGAAACGGAGGGAGTATTATATTATATTGAAAGGAAAGTAATACAGCTGCAGTCCTGCGCAGGGAGTGTAAAATCACCAATGTCCACACGGACGGGCGCGCCGGCCTCCTCGCCTCCCGAGACGCCACGAGTGGGGAGCAGCAGACCCCGGTCGTCCAGTGAAACCGAGAGCCTCGCCGAACAGCTATAGTACTGTACTGCTCCACTGCCTGTTGTCCTCGGACAGTGACGCTGGTTCTTCACTGCGCGGCTCGTGCTGTGGCAGTGATTCAGGCATACAGTACAATCAGTGCTCATCAGTTTACTGTTCGTCGGCCTCTTCTTCTTCGGCAGCCAGTTCGGACCTACGAACGGGAGCAGAGGAGCTTGCTGCTGCTACAACTCTGGCTTCTCGGCTTCATGTTCTTCTCAACAGACGGGGGCGAGGAATCTAAAACTGCCGCCGGATTCCTCCTGCCGTCTCCCCGTCGTGGAAATCCAAATTTTCGCGGAGAATAAAAGATGGGCAAAAAAATTGGAAATGGCGACGGGAGCGTGTCTGCTCAGTTCCAAGGACCCGAAAAACCGCAAAAACTCTTGGAGCCGGCCCTCGAGACGGATCGAGAAACGCGACGAAAAAGAAAGGAAATTTGGCGACGAAGTTTCTCGGCGGAGCTTGCTAAAGTAGTAGGGTGCTAGTGTCCACGACGGCGCGCTCATCGAAGCGCGGAGGCGAGCCCGGCAACCAGCTTCCCCTTCTTGGCATGCGGGCTTTGCTGCTTGCTCGCCTCCTCCAGCTCCACCGCCGCCGGGCGCCAGGGCGACGGCGACGGCACCACCGTGATATTCCTACTCTCCTCCTTGTCCTGCTCTCCCGCGCCGTCACCAGCTTTCGTGACCTTGTCATCCAACTGCCGCGGCTCGAACTGGCCGGAGAATTTGGTTGTGGCGGAGACGACGGGAGCGGGCAGCGACGCCGGCGGCGTGTCCTCGCGGCAGCAGGTGGCGCGCGTGTGCGGGGCCAGCCACTTGGCCCGCATGTACTCGGGCCTGCGCCACGGCGGGAAGTGGAGCCCGCGCTTGCGGAGGCTCTGCCGCGCGGCCTCCGCGACGACGGCCACGACCCGGCCGAGCCGGTCGGGGGACCCCACGAACAGCGGCGGCAGCGCCTGCAGCGCCGCGCGGTACGCCTTGGTGGGTCGGGCCACCTCGAACTCCGACCGGAAGTCCACCTCCACCACCAGCCGCGTCGTCGTCGCCGGACCGTCCACCACCATAGCGTCGATGTACTCGTGCTCCCCCGCCGCCGCCCCCTTGCTGTCCCACCGCGAACGGCACACCGCCGCGTCGTACCCGAGCGAGCGCAGGCCGGCGGCCACCGCGTGCCGGACCTCCGCCTTCTTCCTACCGCCCCCGCCGCCGCACCGCTCCGCGATCCCCGTCGCGTCCGCGAGCAGGGTCCGCTCCGCCGCGCTTGCGCACTGCACCAGACCCTGCGACAATTGAAAGGTCAGTTCTTTGATGACACCACGACGAGCAATTGATCCGGAATCCAGAAAAAAAAAACTGTACCTTCAGAAGCTCCAGGGCGTCGCCAGCGGCTGCCGGCGCGGCGACGGGGGCGGAGGAGGAGGGGAGGAAGTCGAATTCCTCGTCGTCGCTGGCGTCTTGCTGGCCGTTGAAGCAGTTGCAGCGCCCGCGCGGGGGCCGTTCCACGGTGGCCGCGTCCTCCATGAAGCTCAGCACCATCCGGTCCAGCGCCACCGACCCAACCTCCGCCGCGTCTCCGCCTCCGCCTGTCTGCTCTGCCGGCCTCTCGTCCTTGCCGTCCACGGCCAGGCGCTCGGCCGGGGTCACCCGCACCAGGAACCTCCGGAACACCGACGCCCTCGCCAGCGCCGGCGTCCTGCTTCCCTCCATCGCGCCCGGATGGTTCTTCGCCGGCAACCGAAATGTCATCGACAAACTCCTCCCAACTACCGCACCGTCCTCACTTGACGAAACGAGAATGGCGTGTGCTTGTCTGTAAGTGCTCAGAACGAACCTTTATAACAAGGTGTCACTTTACGTACATCGTCGGCGGCTGCCTTCTGCGGCGGTTCGTCCTTCCTTGCCACACGACGGAGACGGAGGAGTGAGTTGCAACTGGCCCGCGAGTTCTTATAAAGCAGAGGAGGAGAGCGCGCGAGGGTGAGCTCGATGACTACGTGGCGTGCTGGGGAAGGACGAGGGAACGACGATGTTGACAGGTGGGCCACTTCGGTGGGGCCAGGTGCTGTTGCCGTTGTGCGGAGGACTGGGACTCCGTGGGCGAGGGCCGGTTTATCCCTGGTTGTCGGGCAAAAGCCGGTGACGGCAACTGCCGTGCCGTCCGAGGAGGGATATAAATGGAGGTTCTGTGAAGAATGGTCTATTTGAGTGCGGAATGGCGAGTCTGCCCTTTTTGAGTTTGCCGCTGTTTCTGATGCCCGTGGTTTTATTTAATATCTACATCTATACAGTTGTATATTTACAGCTGTATATTAAAATGGATTGAGCTGGATTAGATGAACTAATCAGATGTTTGTTTCACGATGTGATGGATAAAGTTCAGCTTTAAGGAATATTCCTTAATGATGCTGAATGGAGTGGTTCAACAAATTTTGTTGACTGAGTTCATCCACCGTGTCTAAGTGTGATTCTTAATCATATAATTAGTGATAATTAACGTATTTTTTGTTTACTAGTGATTATTATGATATCAGCATTAATATATGCTGGTAATCTAATGTTAATATAAAAATTATCTTATGTAAAATTATCAACTTGAATCATCTAATATATCCAAGTTTTATCCAACCTTAAAAAATTGAACCCTTCAATCTATTCAACCAAACATCAATTTGGATGATTCGATACAGAAAACATAGATGATCCTATCAAATCCAATCCAACAGTGACTTCAAACCGAACGCATCCTAACTCTCTCACCTCATCCACACACACGTAACCACATCCATACAAATACCATGTCTACAGCCCCCTCGCACTGCTGATGGTTTTATGCATGAATAGTACAGGAATTTAGGGGCAAAAGTCATCTAATGCAGGAGCAAAAATGCAGTTAGAGCTATGTACTAGTTTTCAACATTGCGATTTCTAGTCACAATCAACTCTAGTAGTACCACTTATTAAGTGGACAATGCCACTAGCAAGTTTTTGATATTTTGGAAAAGAAACATTCTCCCAAGAGTCTTTCAGTTTGACTCAGTTAAAAGATGAGCAACATCAATAATACCGACCAATCCACTAAATTGTTTCTTCATTGAGAAAATTGTATTGGTTAACTGAAATAATATAAAGTCGAATGACGAAATATGATTTGGTGGAACATGACTTGTCATTTTGATGAAATACTATCTCCTTTTCATTTTATTTGATGTTGGTTATTAGTCCAGCTTTGAAGTAACCAGCGCTAAATAAAATGAGACGGGACAGTAAAATCTAGATGTCATGTTCCACACGACGTCGCCTAGCTTGTTTTGTGTTTGGTTGACATCACATAAAGCAAAGTAACACCAATCACAAAACTTAGCATTTTGACACACTGTATATTAACATTGTAACTAGTCTTTTCTACCACTTCATGTTGTTTTTCTATGAGACACATCACCTGTCTCTCTAATTACCTTCTTTTTCCACCACTAGTCAAGTTATGTCACAACATAAATTCTCTCCCCATTGTGGGTGATCTCTCTCTGTTGTAGTCAAGTTAGGGCCTTTTCTCTCCCCATTGTAGGTGAGCCTTTTTCTCTCCCCATTGTAGTCAAGTTAGGGCCACAAGCACAGCTGCACCGTGCCACACGGGATCCCTTATAGTCGGTAGAACTAATGGCCTCTTATGGTCATTTTGCTTTTCCGTTTCCATTTCTTTTCCCTTTGTTTATTCATGGCATGGCAGCAGTTGGATTTGTTGGAAGGCGGTCTTGGCTCGTTGTAGCTGGATGCCTTAGAATACTAGTGGTTCATGAACAATTTTTCTATCTTTATTTTCTTTCCCCTTGCTAGAGACCAAACTAGGATACGTAATACATGACGCAAATCTCAAAAATATTTCATAATTATTGTACTGTGTGAGAAAAGGACCAACTCTCTCGTGTCACTTTTGATCGCCTTCCATTAATCGAGTGTGAGAGGGGCTTTGTCGTATCTATGAATTATTTATTGGAAATAATACTTTCTGAATACAAATATATTGTAACGACAATTGTCCATTTACTACGCAGCTTACGGCGCCATTGCAGCATATGTAATTTTGTATAAAAGCTTTGTACTTAGCGTGCTGAACTATTTGTATCTCGCACAAAGCTGGAATTTTTTTATATTATGTTTCATACTAGAATTTTTTTATTAATATACGATTTTTAAATGTTTTTAATATAAACAACACACAAAATGAAAAAATATCAAAACTAACCCACCTTCGTATGTGTCACATACGAAATTTAAATTTCGTATGTGCCACATACGAAAATCAAATTTCGTATGTGCCACATACGAAATTCGTTTTAAGCTGACGCAGGTATGTTTTATTGAGTTTTGAACCTCAGTTTTGAAATATTTAGAGGTACAATTGCTCCAAATTGTTATAACATAAATTATAGTATTAGTTCTGGTGAGTCTAAGAAATAGATTTCCAATATATTTCGTCCATTGAATTGAGAGATATTGATTTTCGAAGTTGGTATTACGATCACAAAAACTGAATGATTGTGATCGTATTATACAATTCAATATTCAATAACTTTTGATTCCCAATACTACAACTATATGTTCCTCATTGCATAAATAACTTCACTATGTACTCTATATTTTGTATTTTGGAAATACTTTCAAATTCTTACTCTAAAGCTTCATAAAATGAGGTTCCAAACTCAATAAAACATATCTGCGCCAGCTTAAAACGAATTTTGTATCTGACATATACGAATTTTGAATTTCGTATGTGCCACATACGAAATTTGAATTTCGTATGTGACACATACGAAGGTGGGTTAGTTTTGAAATTTTTTCATTTTGTGTGTTTTTTATATTAAAAACGTTTAAAAATCGTATATTAATAAAAAAATTCTTTCATACTATATTAAAGGATATGTATTAGGCGTGAGAATGATTAGCAAGATATTTATTATTTTCTGTGCAAACTCAGTTGTGCCATACACATGGAATTATGCACACATGCAGTTTCTTTAAATTATGTTTGCCGGTTCAATTCTTTGCCCTGTACCACTTGAATCATTGAGTCAGTAGAGCCGCGCTACTTTTGTAGCATTTGAGTGCCCTACCTAATATTGGTTGTTTGTACCTATATATCTAATTTGGTGTAACAGCTTAATCCTTTCTTGACACTGTCCCCCATAACTACTATTCTTTGACCCATTAAAAACCGAAGGCTACACTTTAGGAGGTTGATGTGTAAAGGGCCAACACGGGTGTCTCGAATCAACTGATGTAGTAGGTTAAACACATTGTCCAGATTATTTACTCCACTAAGCATATATGAGAGGAAACATTTCTGGGGTAGTAATAAACATAATCTCATATTTTAAATTTAGATTAAGTTACATGCTTTTATTAATAATCATGTAAATATTTATTGTCCTGGCCGTTTAATTAATTTGCCCTGACATTTTTCAAATGTCTATAATTAATGTGAAATAGGATTGTTTCTTAAATTAGGATGGAACTGAAAAAATACACTCAACACTGCTACAATAAGCCTCATCTCAAACGGCACAAAATCTGTCCAAAACTCAGTCATATATGGATGCACATTCGTGGCTGATGATGGCTGCAGATGACATTTGGTTACTCTGGCCACGACTAATTGATCCGGTTTCTATGGACCAATAATAGATCAGCATTGGTGTATGCATAGTTTGATGACTACATGTCTTTTGGCAGGCACATATTCTTCGGTTTCACCATGCAAATTAATAATGATTTGTCACGGTTAGGCTTACCCAAGTCGTGGCAATAAAAATGCTCTTTTGCAAATTATAAGCACCTCAGCTTGATATAATCTGCTATTATCCTGAATTTTCTAACCTTTGATCACGCCGTCCTTGGCTTCATGCCTAGTAAAAAACACTACTACAAAAAGCATTTTTACAGGCGCCTCAAATTTTCAAACACAGACGGTCCTTAAAAATATGCGACTGTGATGACGAATGATATAATAACCGCCTGTGATGAAAGAACAACACAGGCGGATTTTAAAGAACAACCGTCTGGGTAAATACATGATCTTCACAGGCGGTTTTTAATTAAGAACTGCCTGTAATGCAATAAACTTCACAGACGGATTTTAAGAAACAACCGCCTGAGTAAATACATGATCTTCATAGGTGGTTCTTAATTAATAACCGCATGTAATGTAATGAACTTCACAGACGGTTCTTAATTAACAACGGCATGAGAAGATCATGTATTTTTAGTGGCAGTCATTGTTTAAGAACCGTATGTAGTTGTTCAATTATCACAAGCGGTTTTCATTGAAATTACAGGGATGTAGTCGTTGCAATTATCACAACCGTATGTAGTTGTTGCAGAGAAAATTGTATCAGGAAAAAACACAGATGAGCGGATACTAGTACAGTAATGCATTATAGGAAATGCTCGATCACCAGTGAGGCTGGCTTAATTGTGATAATACACCATTAGAGGCTTTACAGTTGTTCAAAGATAATTTCCTTACACACTGAGAACAAAAATCATGCTACATTCATTGTAGATCGACGATGAAGTTCCCATCGATCAATCTAAATTGTACCGTCCTGCTTGCTCCCGAACACGTCTCTTATATTCTGTTGGATCCTGAAAATATTGACATTATTTAAATTAACAAATGTCGAAGGAGGAATGAATAACCTATATTGGTCACTAAGTCAAAGTGTCATCTAACCTTGATAAGTAGATTATAGCAATCATTTTCAACATCAGACACATTTGGCTGATGCAGCAAACGCTGAACTTCAAGTAGTATAGTTTTGATTGTAAAAGCACTGCACCACTCCTACGAAATATAATTTAAGCAATATAAGAAACCAGTTCAAATAAGTTCGACAACAATTATAAGTAATAATTACATAAACAAAATAGGTATATCTTACAGTCTCTTGATCAAGAATCCCGATGCAGAGTGCTCCCGAACGATGGACATTTGGGTGGAAGAACTCAATTGGAAAGGCGCATCTTGGAGGCACCAAGGGATAGTCCTTAGAGAAGGAGATTGTCAGGGGGTAGTAACCATCTTCCCATTCAGTCTGCAAAAGAAATTTATTAATAGGAGGACTGTCGGTATCCTAGAAACCGTACACCCCTTGAGGTTACAAAGATCTCAAAGGAAAGTCATCTACTTGGTTTGAAGACCCTCAGAGGCCCACATGTCAGACATAACCGGACCCGCTTCTCCAACATGGTTAATCCCAGGGTCGCCACGTGTACTACCAAACCGGAGCTACCGCCCACAAGGGGGAAGCTCCGGGCCATGTACCGAAATGGCACCTCCGGACTTAACCCCAGGCCGAGAGAAGCTCCGGACCTGACACGTGTCAGGTAGCCCCGGAGCTACCTGTTTCCCACAGCAAGCTCCGGAGCTGCCACGTGTCCAATCGTCGGATCTTCAGCCTCTAACCTTCGGAAGACCCCACAACGGCTCCGGATCTTCAAAGGGGAATCAAGGACTTCAAGACCCGATTAAGTGCCATTAATACCATATTAATGACACTTAAACGGATGATCTTAACACCAGTAACGGTGTTGTCAAAGCCCGTTACAGGGTCATTAAGAGCAATTAAACGTGTATCAATACTAGTAACTGCCGGGGCCACATGTCGGGCCAGGCTAACCTGTAACGGCCTGCCCTTGTACTATAAAAGGACAGGCCGACGACACACACACGGGGGGACACACACAGAGGGTCACACAGACAGAGGCATACGCCATTGATGTGCAACACAAGCTCATACAGCTAATACAACACCAACACACCCGTGAAGTAGGGTATTACGCTCAGGCGGCCCGAACCACGTAAACTCTTGTGTCTCCTGTGTCAATTCCTACTCACCTTCTTGAATCTCCGCGCGCCCACACCGAACATCAAACTCCCCTATCACTTTAGTAGTGTAGGGAGATCTGCCGGTTCAAACCACCGACAGTTGGCGCGCCAGGTAGGGGGTGCCTGAGATTTTGAGAATGGTGAACTCAGCTGCTGGATCATCCAACGGTCAACCTGCTGCTCAGGCTGTTGGGGGCAATCCCTCCAATAGGCAGCCACCAGCAGGAGCCTCAGCACCAGCAGGAGTCACACTCCCACCACCACCGTCTCCTCCAGCAAATCGTGCTGGGCAACGTGATGGTGCGCCGGCGTCAATTACTGAGTCGGCAAATTATGACAACCCGGAACACGCGCTCCATGCAGCGCGTGCTCTTCTCCAACGCCCACCACCTCCGGATGCATCCCGGGATGCACTGGAGCAGTGGAGGGCCGATGTGGAGCATTTGGTTGTAGCAGCAGCCGAACGCCTCAGCAACCAGGGTCCTCCTCCTTCAGGACGAGCCCCATCGCAGCGGCGGACTTTGTCTGGAAGACTTGGTCCGCACGTTTCCAATAGCAGGAGACGTGCTGCATCGCAACAAGTGACTTCATTGCCCTCCGGGGCACGACGCATTCACACGGTATCCAGGCTTTCGACTCATGACCTCCGGGCGGAGCTTGATCGCCGATACTGCCAGCAGGACGGTCGTGTCCATATTGAGTGTGCCCGTGAAAGACGGGAAGCTCAGGACCTTTCTACTCCTGAAGGAGTAGGAGGAGGCTGTTCAGCCCTGGCCATGCACCTACGCATGGTTAGATGGCCACAGAAGTTCCGGCCTCACCTGCCGGAAAAATTCGACGGGACTGTCAATCCTGCCGAATTTCTTCAGATCTACTCCACTGCAATCTTGGTAGCTGGAGGAAACGAGGCTGTGATGGCCAATTATTTTCCAGTGGCCTTAACCGGGACCGCCAGGTCCTGGTTTATGAGCCTTCCACCCAACTCTATCAACAGTTGGGAGGAGTTGTGCTGGCAGTTCACTGCCAACTTCGGGAGTTCATACACCCGACCAGGCACTGAACTAGACCTTTTTGCGGTCGTGCAAAAAGGGGGAGAATCCTTGCGATCATTCATCTAGAGGTTCTCTCAGGTACGAAACACTATCCCTTCTATCTCTAGCGCCTCTGTCATTGTGGCATTCAGACAGGGCGTACGGGACAAGAAGATGTTGGAGAAACTGGCGATCAAGGAGATCACCAGCGTCACGGAACTCTTCAGCTTGGCTAACAAATGTGCCAGAGCTACGGAGGGCCGTGAGATGCACTCCAAACCAACCTCGGAGGATCACAAGAAATCCTCCAAAGAAGAAGCCGCTACCTCCGGGGGTGGCAAGAAGAAAAAGAAGACCAACGGCAAGAAAAAGCCGTCGGCCGGCACATCCAACGTTGCAGCTGCTGCAACTCCGGGTGGCCGGGGGCCACGCCCCCAGAAGCGACCTCGACCGTCTTATGAAGACGGTGGCAAACCCAAAGTGTGGTGTCCTATTCACAAAACGGGCAGCCACAGTTTGGAAGACTGCCGGGAGGTCCAAAACCTTGCCGAGCGCTACAACAAGCGCCGGGAGGAATCTCCTTTCCAACAGAGGGAAGGAAAGCAAAAAGTCGACGGAGCTCCAGCTGAAGAGGAGTTAGGATTTCAGGATCCCAAAAAGGTCCTGAAGGCCGTTTACACCTCAGTCGATGATGATTCTGACGTCTCTGACAACGAGCGTCGGAAGACCATGAACACCATTTTTGGTGGATCATGGGATATCACCTCTCGTCGCGTCATCAAGACTATGCGACGGGATATGGCTGTTGTAGCTCCTACAGTCAGGCCAGAACCTTATCGAAAGTGGATGGACACCGCCATCACTTTTGATGCTTCGGATTGCCCTCGGAGCATGGTTGGAGCAGGTCAGTTACCTTTGATGGTATCTCCTACCATCAATAACATCCAGCTCCACCATGTCATGGTAGACGGAGGTTCGGGGCTTAACCTCATCAGCTTCGAAGCTTTCACTAAGCTTCAGCTCTGACCTTCGGATCTCCACCCCTCTCGACCTTTCTCCGGAGTAGGTCCGGGGCCATTACCCCACTCGGAGCTATTACTCTCCCCGTTACCTTCAGGACACGGGAGAAATACCGCACCGAGAAGTTGGTCTTTGACGTCGCTCAGATCAACTTACCCTTCAATGCCATCTTGGGAAGGCCTGACCTGTACAAATTCATGGCAGCTGCTCATTATGGTTATCTGATGTTGAAAATGCCAACACCAGTAGGCGTTCTCCGGATCCGCGGAGATCGTACTGCCGGAGTAACTGCACTGGAAGAACTCCATGCACTCACTACGGCGCAAGAGGAGGACTCCAGGCAGGAGCAAGCTCCAAGACCCCCGAGCATCCGTCAACGAGGCTCGACTTCTGCACCTCGAGTGCAGCCAAGCGGCGACACCGACATTCCCGTCAAAGTCGTCCAAATTGGTTTCGATGCTGCTCAAACCACCCGTATATCGGAGGGATTGAACGACAAATAGGAACTCGCGCTCATCACTTTCCTCTGGTCTAACGTTGACGTATTTTCCTGGCAACCGTCACAAATGCATGGGATTCCCAGGGAAGTGATTGAGCATAATCTGAAGATTTACCTCGACGCCCGGCCTGTGCATCAGAAGCCCCGGAAGCAATCCGTAGAACGACAGAACTTCATCCGACAAGAAGTGAAGAAGTTACTCGAAGCTGGATTCATCCGTGAAGTCTTCTATCCAAAATGGCTGGCAAACCCAGTCGTTGTGCCCAAGGCCGGCGGGAAGCTTCGGATGTGCATCGACTACACCACACTAAATAAGGCATGTCCAAAAGATCCATTCCCACTACCTAGAATAGATCAGATAGTGGATTCCACCTCCGGGTGTGAATTACTGTGTTTCCTAGACGCATATTCCGGGTATCATCAAATCAGGATGTCTAGGGAAGATGAAGAGCATACTTCATTCATCATAGTAGATGGATTGTACTGTTACACAACCATGCCCTTTGGTCTCAAGAATGCAGCTTCAACTTTTGTACGAGCTATGTACAAAACTTTTGAAGAACTCATTAGAGACATAGTGGAAGTGTACGTCGATGACATCGTGGTCAAGGTCAGGAACAAGGAGTCACTCCTTGACACCTTGCAGGCTGTCTTCGACAAGCTGCGGGCCACCCGCACAAGGCTAAACCCAGACAAGTGTGTCTTCGGGGTTAGCTCCGGAAAACTTCTCGGTTTCCTGGTAAGTCACCGGGGCATAGAAGCTAATCCGGCGAAGATTAAGGCCATTGAAGACATGCGGCCACCAACCCGCATCAAAGACGTCCAAAAGTTAACTGGATGTCTAGCAGCCCTCAGCCGGTTCATCTCAAGACTGGCAGAACGGGCACTCCCCTTCTTCAAGTTATTGAGGAAGTCCGGACCATTCCAATGGTCCGAAGAAGTAGAGAAGGCATTCCAGGAGCTGAAACAGTTCCTCACCACCCTACCAATTCTGGTAGCTCTGAACCCTGGTGAGCCTTTGTTGCTTTATATTTCAGCTACTGACGAAGTCGTCAGTATGGTTCTGGTTGCGGAGAGACCAGAACTACCCCACACTCAGGAATCCAGACCCCTTCGGGAAGGCCCGGAGGTTCCTGAAAGCAAGTCTGGGTCACAGCTCCCAGATTCGAATCCACAAAAAGTCACTTCAGGAGACCCAGACCCCTCCGGGAGGGTCCAGGTCACTTCTGAAGAAGCTCCAGGTACCTCCTGCCAGAACCCGGAGGTCCCCGAAGAAAATCCGGACTCCTCCGAGAGGATCCGGGTCAGAGAAGAGGAAGCTCCGGACCCCTCCGGGAGGGTCCGGACCATTCAACGCCCGGTGTACTTCATTAGTGAAGTATTACATGATGCCAAGACTCGATACGTAGAGGTGCATAAGCTGCTCTATGCAGTTCTTATTGCCTCCAGAAAGCTTCGCCATTACTTCCAAGCTCACAAAGTCTCAGTGGTGAACTCCTACCCACTTCGAGCAATCTTGCATAATCCCAATTCAACTGGGAATATTGCAAAGTGGGCAGCGGAATTGGCTGAATTTGATCTTGAATTTATTTCAAGACAAGCAGTCAAGAGTCAAGCATTGGCAGATTTTGTGGCAGAATGGACTCCCTCTCCATCAAACCCTGGGGGCCCCAGTGAGCAGAAGACGGAGCATCAAGTTCCAGCCTTCACCGAGCCTCACTGGACCCTCTACTTCGACGGCTCCATGCAGAAGCAGGGTGTCAGAGCTGGAATCCTTCTCCTTGCACCGACTGGGGAGAAGGTGAAATACATGGTACACCTTGACTTCAAGGCGACCAACAACATGGCAGAGTATGAAGCACTCATCTACGGACTAAAGGTGGCACTGTCATATGGTGTCAAGAAATTGCTGGTCAAGGGAGATTCACAGCTCATCATTAAGTAGGTGAAGGGTGAATGTTCCTGCAATAATCTCCAGCTAGCTGCTTACCTCCTTGAAGTCCAGAGGCTTCAGAAGGACTTCGAAGTCCTAGATCTCCACCATGTTCAGCGTGCCCATAACGCTGAAGCTGACGAACTCTCGACCAAAGCGTCAACCGGAGCTCCGGCTCCTGACGGAATCTTTGTCCGGAGGTTGTCAAAGCCAACAGCTCAGCCTGCCGAACTGAGCGAAGGGGGCGAGATCAGCATCCCGAAGCTGACAGTCCCGATGGCCCTGTTACCATGGCAGCCATCAAGGGTCGTAGGTGCTGCCGGGAGCTCCGAGCAACCCAGCACGCAAGACTCAAAAGCTCAAGCTAGTTCCGATGCATGGACCTCGGAGATCCAGAGCTACTTGAAAGACAACATCCTTCCTGACAATGATGTATCCGCTGACCGGGTAGTCAGATTGGCTAAAAGATACACGCTGGTAGAAGGGGATCTCTACCGGCGCGGTGCCAACGGCATCCTAATGCGGTGCATCACAAGGGAAGAAGGCTGCGAACTCCTCGCAGAAATCCATGGAGGCGAGTGTGGGAACCACGCGTCTTCCCGCACGCTGGTCGGTAAAGCCTTTCGGCATGACTTCTACTGGCCTACAGCGCTCCAGGATGCAACTGAGCTGGTGAAGAAATGTGAAGCATGCCAATTTCATGCAAAGCAAATTCACACACCAGCTCAGCCCTTACAAATGATACCTCCTACATGGCCCTTTGCTGTGTGGGGGATGGACATCTTAGGACCTTTCCCAAGAGCCGTCGGAGGTTACAAGTTCCTGTACGTCGCCATTGACAAGTTCACCAAGTGGCCGGAAGCAACTCCAGTTGTGACAATCAACAAGCAATCTGCTATCAACTTTTTGCAGTCCATTGTATGCAGATTTGGAGTCCCAAACAAAATCATCACTGATAATGGGACCCAATTCACAAGCTCTGCATTCCAAGGATATTGCGAAGACCTCGGCATACAAGTTTGCTACGCCTCCGTAGCTCACCCAGCCAGCAATGGCCAAGCTGAGAGAGCAAATGCTGAAATCCTTAAAGGACTCAAAACGCGCACCTATGAGCGCTTGAAAAAGCATGGAGCCAACTAGATCGAAGAGATTCCGCTCACTTTATGGGCCAACAGGACATCTCAAAACCGGTCAACTGGAGAGACACCCTTCTTTCTGGTGTACGGAGCTGAAGCAATCCTTCCTCCGGAAATTACCTTGGGTTCACTCCGGGTCCGGACCTTCGACGAAGCCGCGCAGGACCAGCTCCGGCGTGAAGACCTAGACCTCCTTGAGGAGGGAAGGTGCCAAGCAGCTGTTCGGAATGCCCGATATCGCCAAGCCCTACGGCGTTATCACCAGCGGCATGTACACAACCGACAGCTCGAGGAAGGCGATCTGGTGCTACGGAGAATACAATCCAGAGAAGGGTTAAACAAACTCTCCCCCGGCTGGGAGGGGCCCTTCCAAGTGATTAAAGTATCCTGTCCCGGAAGCGTTCGCTTGGCTACTGAGGATGGGACACCTCTCCCAAATCCTTGGAACATCGAGCACCTCCATAAGTTCTACACTTTATACCATGGAGGTGAGTCTTGAGTAACTTGAGATGTATGTTATAGAGTCATTGTACAGAGTCGGGTAGTTCCTCCGGGAGAGCAGCCGGACCTTTCCCGAAAGGTCCGCAAAGTTCATGCAACACTTGTCACAGTCTCAGGACTAAAAGTGCGGCTAACTACCCTGGGTCAAACAAGAAATGAAACACACTTAGCCTGGTTCCGTACCCTAAGAGTGTACTTGTTTCCCCTGTACCCCGGACCTATAATGAAAGACATCTTCATGTGAAATAGACTCCACGTGTATTTATTTTGTACAGGCTCAACATTTTTATTTTTCTCTTTCTTGTCTATAACAAAGACGTGCAATTCTTAAGAAATTTTAGTTCGACCGGTTTATATACGATTCGAGTTGTATTGTCAATTCTTTTGGATTCAAATATTGTTCATGGCCAACTCTCCTGAAAGCCGCCAAGCCAATCTAGGGCCGGAGTGTGCTATCGACTTAGCCTGGTCAAGCACCCTAAGTACGCCACTCTACCTACACCCCGGCAGGCCGAAGCAAGGCAGGTCCATGGACAGTTGGATCTAGAAGAAAAGACAACGCATTCGGTTGTATTTAAAATCGCGTTCGACTTAAAGTCTTCTTGAGAATCGTAAGCCGCGATGAAATTATAGACAAGAAATGAATTTTACTATTTTTCTTGGCTTAAGTGTGCAGGAAAAATAAAATCTACATTGATGGAGAAAAGCCGGAGCTAACTAAGCTCCGACTCCCCTAGGGGGGCCAGCCGTTGACGCTGAATAAAAGATGGTGAGAAGACCCCGTAAATGGAGTCTGCTGCCAACAAACTAAGTGTTGGCAAAGGTCACTGCCGGAGCTACTAAGCTCCGACACCCCGGAGGACTAACTATCGATGCTCTACGCGTTGATAGAGACTATTGCCGGAGCTATCAGGCTCCAGCGATGGACAATGCTGGAGCTTCTAAGCTCCGACAACCTCAGGGGGCCTTCACTATCGAAGACTTCGGACCTAAATTCTAAAAGTTCGGAGCAAATGAGTCTTCAACAAAACACAATATCCTCTTGGTACATGTTCACAATCAAATTGTGTACATCTACCAGGGGGCCAAGTGAAGATAAAAGTGTTGAAGAAAAAAAGTGAAATTCACAAAAATTTGGGGATTTCATTGGGATTTCATTTATCTGGAGACAAGGGATTACATCTGGAGACAAGGGATTACAAAATTGAGGAAGAAGAAGAGAAAATACAAGTGAGAATTACAGAGAAGGTCCTAGACCCTATGAAAGAATTGGGCGACTTTCTGGGCAACCTCCGACACGTTGGCTCGCGCAACTTCCCCTTCTCCTTCGACGGGACCTTCAAGCACCGGGTCCAGAGGAAATTGGAAGTTCGGCTGGTGTAGCACGTCAGCACATATTCTGCGACATTCTTCGCCAGGGATTGCCCCTCAACCTCCAATTGGTCCGCGATGACATCGCCCACCTTGGAGAGTTTGCTGCCTGCCGAACTCAACGCCTGCAACGCCAGGTCCGGCTCCGGCTCCGGATCATCCAGGCACACGGGGCTGAAGCCCATCGGTGTCAACGCGTCATTGTCCTTGCTCAAGAACTCCCAAATCTATAGGGATTCCTCAGTCCTCAAGCCCTTCATCTCTTCCAGGGATCTTCTGGCCGCCACCAGTTCAAAATTCTCGCGGGCAAGGCGCTCAACTTCTTTGGCGTTCTGCTGAATCTTCTCAGCATCCCGCTTTTCGAGTTTTCCGAGCTCCTCCTCCCGGAGGTGGATCTTGTTCCGGCGGTCGACCAGGTCCTTCTCTCTTCCCCTCACTTTCTTCTCCCTGGCAGTAAGGGCACACTCTTGTTCGTAGAGTTCCTGCACTCGCACCCAGGCCTTCTCCTCTTCCTCATGGCAGCGCTCTTCCAATTTCTTGGCGCGCTCCTCGAGGCCCTTATCAGCCAGAGCCACCTTCTCGGCGAGCTCCTCCTCCCTCCTCAGGACGTCATCCCGCAGCTCTAGGAGTTTCTGCTCTTCATCTTCGAGCCGTTTCTCCCTCTCTTCAAGTGCCTCTCGGCGCTTGATGAGTGCAGTGTTAATGGCCTCAAGCTGTACGTGGCGTTCATCGGCCGCACTATTGGCTGCTTTGGCCTGATCGTAGATCTCCCGGGATTGAGCGTCGAGGGCACGAGTCATACTCTCCCTGTCATCCAGTAACTTGCCCCAGTACTCCAGGCGGATCTTCTCCCGCTTGATCCACTCTTTGTCATCCGCTAGCCTCGACTGCGCCAGCTTGGTCTCGAAGTAGAGCCGGTTACGCCACCGCCTAAGGGTTTGGCGCTCCTCTTCAAGAGTCTTGCTGTCGTGGAAGAAGGCCAGTTGGACTTGACGCAGACTGGAACACGCGTTGTCAATAGACAGTGACAACGGGATGGGTTCCGGACCTACTGGGGTCTCCTCCGTTGGTTCCAGCAGGTCTTCAGATACAAAAATTGGGTCCCACTCCACAAGAGTGGTCCCCTGAGTCTCCATGGCACTAGGTCCATCCTCCGGGATGGCCTCAGTCGCCATCGAGGAAGGCCTCGCCGCCAGGTCTTCGTTCACCCCCTCAGGCAGGGGGCCAGCGACTTCGTCTGGGCACTCCAGCTTGGCCGCAAGTACCTCCGACATCGTCGCTTCCGGAGCAGGAGCCATTGCTGGCTCCGGTCTGGGCACCTCTTCCGATGGGGGCTCAAGCTCCGTCACCTCTTCAACAACCGGCTCAGGAGCCGAAAGATCTTCAACATCGACCGGCCCTGTGACCGGATCTCCAACAATGACCGGCTCAGCGGCCGGTGCTTCGGAGGTAGCCGGCCCAACTGCCGGAACTACCTCAGTTTCCGCCTCGCACGTCGGGGCTTCAGTCACCTCTGGCTCAACCGCCGGGGTTTCGACAATTTCCGGCTCAGAGGCCGGGATTACTACTTCCTCCGGCTCAACAGTCGGAGCTTCCATCATCTCAGCACCAGGACCCGGAGCTTCAACCTCTGGGACAGGTGCCACTGGCGCATCTTCACTCCCGTGGTCCGGCGCTACCACGGGAACTTCTAGGGATGAATCGAGGTCCATGACCACGATAGCCGGCGCCAGAGCTATCGCAGCTTCAGCCACCACTTGGGGCGGCACCGGGACAGGAGCAGAAGCCCCCACCCTCACGGCTTCAGCCACTGTGGCTGAGGGTGGAGCCTCACTCCCCTTCTTGGGGACGCTGTAGATGATGAACGAAGAAAATAAAAAATAGTTGCTACAATTAAAACAACTATCCAAGGTAGAGATTAAAAATTACCTTGGGAGGCTTCCGCACCAGCTTGTGCGGAACCTTTTTCCCGGGCGTTCTGGGCTGGTCATAGCCGGCGTGAAAGCTCCGGAAGGCCCCCCGGAACTAGTCACGACCACAGTTGTTTCCCGAGTCGTGGCCCTCCTCGATCGGGAAGAACCCCCGGACCTGGAGGCCCCCACCGGCCCAGGTGCTGGAGTCACATGCCCGGAGCTAACACTCCGGGAGGATCCCACTGCGGGAACAGACGCGCTCTGGGAGGACCCCACTGTGGGCACAGTCGCGTTCCGAGAGGACCCCACTACGGGAACAGTCGCCGCAGTTGCAGAGGACCTTCCCCTCCGGGGAGAAGGAGCCGACGCAGAAGTAGCGGGCCCGACGAACTTTCCGTCGGCGTACTGCAGCTTCCTCTTCCGGCTCACGGGTTCATCCGCCAGCTCCTTGCCCTTGCCGACGACTTCTTCCCTCGGCTTCGGAGCAGGGTCAGAGCCATCCTTGGGCACTCCAGGGATCGCTACCTCGGTGGTTGATCTTCTCTCGACGACACCAAGGTCGTCAAGCATGGGCATCTTCCGCCGGAGCTCGCTGCTGAACTCCACTTCCACGTTCAGAGGAAGAAAAGCTGATGGCGGAGTCAAGTCGTCGCCTTCGACGTCGATGCCGTGCTGGAACTTCTTGAGGTGGAACTCCAAAGTTTTCCCCACCATGTTGGACTTCAGCCCAGTCTCGACCCGGTCGTCGTCCATCACGCTGTTGAGGGCCCATGCGAGTTTCTCCCTCCTCTTCAGCGGCGCCCACCTGTTGGCCAAGAAGTTGCAAAACACCGCCTGGGGAGTCAATCCTCCCTCCACGCATTGGCGGATCCTGGTCAAAATAGGGTTGAAGGCTTCCCCTAGCACCGGAGCTTCACTCCAGATTGTCGTGTCGAAGCTGGGAAGACCTTCGGGCAGCTCCAGCCTCTCGTGCTCCTCCACCCTGAGGACTATCCAGTCTTTCTTCCAGTCATCCCACTTCCCAGAGGGAAAGGACCGGAGGTACTTGAATGGGCACTTCTTGCGCTTCACGAAGTAGTAGAAGCCAAGGTACTCATTGCTTCGGCCGGTGGTGTGGACGGTGAAGAAGGTCCGGAAGAGTTAAATGCAGGGGGGGATGCCCACCCACATCTCACAGAAGTGGACGAAAATGGACACAAGGAGAATGGAGTGGGGGCCGAGATGATACAACTGCAGACCATAAAAGTCTAGCAGCATCCAGAAAAAGGAAGAAAAAGGTGGGATCAACCCCACCATGGCGTACGAGGAGAAGTACACCATTTCGCCGGAGTGCTTCTTCTCAAACGGGAGCTCTCCACCGGCGCGGACCGAGCGGTTGAAGAAGTCCGAGGACCATACCATGAGGGACCGGACCTTCTTCAGATCGCCATCGGTCTTCAAGCGACTCTCGCGGAGACCCAACTCCATCGCGGCACGGCTAGGCAAGAGAAGAAGAGCGAAGCACAAGTTGGGAGTTTGAGCGCAAGATCAGATGGGAGGCGTGAAGAGCTCCCGACGGTGCGCGCTTTCCTTCTTAAGTAAGCCCTCGCAATGCTTGGATGGAAACCGCAAGGAAGTCGAAGATACCATTCAAGAACTCCACCCTGTCGATGACAAGGGGGCCCGGGACCACTCCGACGATCAAGTCGAGGTTCTAACCCAGGCGAACGGTTGTCATCAAGAGGCGGGAAACCCGAAGGCGGCGGCCTGACAAGGCGCGCAGAACCGATACAGTTTTCGTATCGGGAACCGGCGACCTTCAATTGCGTGAGATCCGCACGCCAAAGATCTCATCTGCCGCACGCGGGATGCGCCACGCGGCGGGGATTTAACTCCAAATCCTCGCCAACGGCACCTTCAAAGACCCTTGAAGACTCAGTTCAAGAGTCGCGAGGATGGACCCACCTTCGGCGGAATGACTTCACCCCAGTGGTCTTCCCCGGAGGTAGGTCCAGGGGGCCACTGTCGGTACCCTAGAAACCGTACACCCCTTGAGGTTACAAAGATCTCAAAGGAAAGTCATCTACTTGGTTTGAAGACCCTCGGAGGCCCACATGTCAGACATAACCGGACCCGCTTCTCCAACATGGTTAATCCCAGGGTCACCACGTGTACTACCAAAGCGGAGCTACCGCCCACAAGGGGGAAGCTCCGGGCCATGTACCGAAATGGCACCTCCGGACTTAACCCCAGACCGAGAGAAGCTCCGGACCTGACACGTGTCAGGTAGCCCCGGAGCTACCTGTTTCCCACAGCAAGCTCCGGAGCTACCACGTGTCCAATCGTCAGATCTTTAGCCTCTAACCTTCGGAAGACCCCGCAACGGCTCTGGATCTTCAAAGGGGAATCAAGGACTTCAAGACCCGATTAAGTGCCATTAATACCATATTAATGACACTTAAACGGACGATCTTAACACCAGTAACGGTGCTGTCAAAGCCCATTACAGGGTCATTAAGAGCAATTAAACGTGTATCAATACTAGTAACCACCGGGGCCACATGTCGGGCCAGGCTAACCTGTAACGGCCTGCCCTTGTTTTATAAAAGGACAGGCCAACGACACACACACGGGGGGACACATAGAGGGTCACACAGACAGAGGCATACGCCATTGACGTGCAACACAAGCTCATACAGCTAATACAACACCAACACACCCATGGAGTAGGGTATTACGCTCAGGCGGCCCGAACCACGTAAACTCTTGTGTCTCCTGTGTCAATTCCTACTCACCTTCTTGAATCTCCGCGCGCCCACACCGAACATCAAACTCCCCTATCACTTTAGTAGTGTAGGGAGATCTGCCGGTTCAAACCACCGACAAGGACGATGGTTAAACTCATATTGTGCTTGTTCTTCATGATTACCCCTTCTTTACCGGGGACGATGCACTGCCACTTCAATAAATCTCCCGATTCAGGCTTCGCAGAGAAACCCTACGCGGAGAAATTGAAAATACCAAAAACAAACAAGACGGAAAAACAAACTACAGTTAAGTTCATCAGTCCATTATAGATACATATGTATATACAACCAAGCGACCGATGTGCCATATGTACATACATGGGGATGGTTCTTGCACCACGCCAAGCGCTCCTCCTTCAATCGGCTACACGCCCGAGACATCATTATCTGAAAGGCCAAACTTCCAAACTTCCAAATTATTGAGTCCAAACGCATATGTACACAAATGCAAAAGGACACAATCTATATGCCAATATTGTTCTAAGTTGATTTCAGAAGATACAAATATATACAATATATATCATCTCGCATTGCTATATATATCTTCGCGCATATAGGGTTTCAAATTCTTTTTAATGCTTCTCTCTACGCGCTTGATGTTTTCTGGTTCGGTGAAAAGGTACATCTCTTCATACTGATTATATTCCTCTTCATTATCTCCCACATTCTCAACCCCAACAATATTTTGCTTTCCAGAAACAACTACGTGCAACTTCTCAATTTCTGGATCTTGAACATAAAAAACTTGTGCAACATTATCGGTGAGAACCCACATATCATCTTTGTAACCCACTTTATTCAAGTCTACCAGTGTCAGCCCGTAATTGTCCACTTTCAAACCATCAGGATGTTTGACCCATTGGCACTTAAATACGGGCATTGCCATTCTTTCGCCATAATCGAGTTCCCATATTTCCTCTATGAACCCGAAGTATGTGGTCTTCTGCCCTTGTGAATCATAAGCCTCAATACGAACACCACTATTTTGTGCAACACTCTTACCATCTTTTTCTTTAGTGTAAAATGTGTAACCATTGATGTCATATGCTTGCCATGATGTTACCAAAGCAGATGGGCCAGAAGCTAACTCCTTCATTGTTGCCTCTTCTATAGAGTTTCCGTATGATATTTTTGTCTATTAACCATTCAGTGAAACATCTTCTGTGCTCTTTCATGATCCAGTCCTCTGTACGGTCTTGGTTTTTATCACGAAGCTCGATTTGGTGTTCCTCGATGTACGGCTCAGCTATTACGAGCTGTTGTAGTACACCAAAATGTGCACGGTGTACATTCTTGTAATCTTGAACAATAAAAGTTTCCTTACCCACTTTGCCTCTCCCACGTAGTCTACCCTCATGTACTGGTATAGGCACACCTATCAATTTTCCATCTTTGATGTAATCAGCGCAACCCTCAATCACTTCTTCAGTGGTGTATCTTTCTATAATTGAACCCTCTGGGTGAGCACGGTTCTGCACATAACTTTTAATACTCCTAAATATCTGAAAGTGCATCTAGGACCCCCTTGTGGGTTTTGGATGATTTATGACAAGCAATTGGGATCCTAATCCTTTTGTTGAGATGAATGCAGGCAAATGATGAAAAATGAGCAAAATGCCAAAAAGAAGGGAAATGAGAAGCAAAGTGAATTTGAGCTCAAGAAGAAGAAAATAGTAGATTATTATGTATAGAGTGTGTTAAGGAAACACACCCAAGAGCTCAATCACTTTCAAGCACACACATACAATGCACAAAGTTATACAGGTCTGGACTAGTCCGATATCAGCCGGACTAGTCCGATATCACATTCTGAACTAGATCGGACAAGTCCGGTCTACACCGGACTAGTCCGATATCTTTCTGATCCACTTCGGACTAGTCCTTCCCAATGCGGACTAGTCCTCAACACAATGCACAAGTCACACAAAATCGGACAAGTCCGTTGTGATCCGGACTAGTCCGATATTCATTCTGATCCACTTCGGACAAGTCCGGTGTCACCACGGACTAGTCCGATATACACACTGATCTAAATCGGACAAGTCCTCCAAGTGCGGACTTGTCATCCCAAACACTTAGGGTTTCATATGTCCGGACAAGTCCGATGGCAAACGGACTAGTCCGAAGATTTCCAGTAGCGAAATCGGACAAGTCCATTTTCAACCGGACTAGTCCGATATTCCTGGACACTTAGGGTTTGCTACACACAGCACACCGGACTAGTCCGATGACCACCACGGACTAGTCCGATCTTTCTGAACCCTAACGGTCACTTTTAGAAACCCCATATAAATAGAGGTGCACGGCCCACTTTTACAATCACTCGAACCCTAGCGCCGTCACACCTCCCAAGAGACTCAAAAACCATCTCTCTCCACGAAATTAAGTGCAAAATCAATCAATCCATTGAAGATCACTTCTAGATCATTGGAGAGACACTTGGCACACATCATTGAGCTCTTGGTTTGATTCTCTAACACACTCTTTCGTTTCAATTTGTAATTTTCGAGTGTGTTATTGGTGTCATTGTGAGTTGTAATCAAGGAAGCTCTCAACGTGTGAGAACACCCCTTCAACTTGGTTATTTACCCCTTGTGAGTAGTGGAAGAGGATTGGCCTTCGTGGCGATCCGACGAGGAAAGGGTTGGAGAAGACCCGGTCCTTTTGTGGGCTCCTCAACGTGGACGTAGGTTGCCTTCGTGGTAGCCGAACCACGGGATAAATCGTGTGTCTTGTTTTTTTTTGTGTTCTTCATCTAATTTGATCAACTTAATCTAGGGTTTGATTCACTTTATTCAATTTAAGTCTAATTGTTGATCAAGAGCTTGAACTACAATAGAATCTGACATACAACTATTAAATTGAGATTCAAGTTTATATTTCCGCTGCAAACATTAACGAATCAATCAAATTGTCTGAACTTGATCAACCTAGCCCGTGAAAACCGGACTAGTCCGCACATTACCGGACTAGTCCGATATCTCTGGTTTTGACCTTGTTGCTGAGTGTTCCAGGAACCGAGAAAAATCATGAAGGCCTATTCACCCCCCCTCTAGGCCTACATTCAATTGGTATCAGAGCATGTTCTTCAAGAAAGAGTGCAACCACTCGAAGAGATCATGTCGGACATGAAAGATGTTCAGAAAATCAACAACCAGGAAGAAGTAAACAAAGACAAGAACCAAAAGCTAGAAAAGTATCTCGAAGCAATTCAAGACTTCGATGATGATGACGAGGAGACGCTGGAGCTGAAAGCACTACTCAGAAAGAAAGCACTTTCCAAAGGGAAATCTAAAGTTGAAGAAAAGAAGAAGGGGAGTAGTCACACCGACTACTCCCGATATCCTTTCAACTATGATCGTTTAAATTCAAACAACAACCATTACCTATCTATTCCTCTTGGAAAAGCCCCACACTTCGATGGGAGTGATTACTCCATGTGGAGGCAAAATATGAAGATGCACTTGATTTCCCTTAACCCAAGTTTATGGCATATTGTGTGCACAGGAATAGACATCCCAGATGACGACGAAGAGCTCACTCCAAGTCAAGAGCAAGCCATCCACAGAAATGCTCAAGCCGCAGCCGTGATCACCTCCTCTCTAAGTCGAGATGAATTCACAAAGGTGGACGGACTGGAGATTGCCAAGGAAATATGGGACACACTACAAACAGCCCATGAAGGTGACCGGCATGTGCGGGAGGCCAAAATTGAAATGATTGAGGGCGAACTAGGA
The DNA here is from genome assembly GCA_036927565.1 of Tuctoria greenei. Classification (NCBI taxonomy): domain Eukaryota; kingdom Viridiplantae; phylum Streptophyta; class Magnoliopsida; order Poales; family Poaceae; genus Tuctoria; species Tuctoria greenei. Next base: position 147,015,149 of record JAYESD010000011.1, read on the forward strand.
AGGTTCGCAATTGAGGAAGACGAGTCTCCCCAGGACATGTACAACCGATTGAAGACACTTGTAAACAAGGTTCGATCATATGGGAGCAAGAAGTGGAATGACCACGAGGTTGTAAAGCTCATTCTTAGAGCCTTTATGCCTCGCAATGTCACACTATGCTCTATGATCAGAGAAAGTCCCGGGTACAAGAGGATGACTCCAGATGAATTGCTTGGCAAAATCATCAATTTTGAAATGATGGAGAAACAAGCCAAGCACGTCAAAGAAATAGCCGACCTCTCATCGGCCAAGAAGAAGGGAGTTGCCTTAAAGTCCACACTCAAGCCTCTATCCAAAGAAGCAAGAGAAGCACAGTTTGAGGAGGATAGCGATGATGAAAGCAGTGAGCTGGACGAAGAGGATATGATTTTGTTCATGAAAAAGTTCAAAAGAATAATGAAGAAAAGACAAGGAACAAAATCAGGTGAAGGCAAGTACAAGGAAAGGACAAAGTCGAAGATGAGGCGGGCGTGCTATAATTGTGGTGAGTATAACCACTTTATAGTCGATTGCCCGTATGAGGACAACAAGAAGAAGAATAAAGAAACCAAGCCTCAACCGAAGAAATTCTTCAAAAAGAAGAAACAAGCTGAACAAGCACACATTGGAAAGGAGTGGGACTCAAATGATGACTCCTCATCATCCGATGAAGAAGAGATGGCTAGCATAGCCATTGAAAGCTCGTCCAAGAAACCCACACTCTTCCCCACGCTCGGTGCAAAGAAGGGACATGGCACTTGCCTCATGGCAAAGGAAGGTAAACGCAAGGTAAACATCAAAACTCCTTCCATGCATTCGTACTCAAGTAATGATGAACTAGATAGTGATGATGAAGATATGTTAACTGGATTAGATAGAAAAACTGCTGCTAAAATGAAATTTTTACTTGTCCAACTTGTTGAGAAGGAATCGTTAATTGATCGTCAAGAAGACATGATTATCTCCCAAAAGGAGAGGTATGTCGAACTTGACAATCTTCTAGTTCTTGAAAAGGAGAAAAACAACTCACTATAGCTTGAGCTAGCTTCAAGCAAGAAAACTTGTTTGGAATTAACCAACTCAAACGTTGCAATCAAGGATCAACTTGATGACCTGATCAAGGTCAACAAGATCCTTGAAGTGCAAGTTGAGTCACTCAAGCTAAGTGAACCTTCCTCCTCTTCAAGTCTACCTTCTCAACACACTTCAACTAATCCTGTTCATATGTGCAAATGTGGTAAAGTCGACATCAGCTTGAAGGAAAAGTCTACCTCTGCAAAGGATAAAAATCCTACCCAAGGTGGAATATTTGACAAGGAGAGGATCAACTATGCACGTAGTGCATACTTGGTCCAAAGACCTCCAAACGTCAAGTATGGCATTGGTTACTCTTACGATGGAAAGCAAAATGCTGGAAGTCATAAGAATAACAAGGGAAGGATTACCTTTGTGAAGGGAGGACCCTCACAACTTGGTAACTCAAAAATTAAGAATGTGAACTCTCATAAACGCCGGACTAGTCCGGTGGAGGTCCGGACAAGTCCGGTCATTCGGACAAGTCCGGTTACCCAGACTAGTCCGATCCATAAACAACAGCAACTCTTGTTCAAAATCTTTGATGCCTCTTATGTATTAATGAGAAACAATATTGGTAAAGTTTATGCTTATTATGCTGGGCCACGCCATGGGAACACAAAATCCCATGTGTGGGTGCCCAAATGTATTGTAACTAACCTCCAAGGACCCAAGCAAGCTTGGGTACCTAAAACCAAGGCATAATTTGTTTCTGCAGGCCTATTCCTCCGGTGGATCCAAATGGGTGCTAGATAGTGGATGCACCAACCACATGACCGGAGAAAAGAGGATGTTCGTGGAATATGAAGAAAACGAGGACCCAAACGAAGGCATCTACTTCGGAGATAATAGTCAAGGAAGGGTGCTCGGTACCGGTAAAATAGCAATATCCTCTGAACACACTCTTTCTCATGTTCTACATGTTGAATCTTTAGATTATAACCTGCTGTCCATATCTCAATTATGTGACAAAGGTTATAATTGCTTGTTTACTAACGAGGGTGTGACCGTCTCAAGGAGGAGTGATGGTTCCGTTGCATTCAAGGGTATGTTAAAGGGAAAGCTTTACCTTGTTGACTTCAACAAGGATAAAGCCGAACTCGACACATGCTTGATTGCAAAAACCAACATGGGTTGGCTGTGGCATAGACGGCTAGCACATGTTGGTATGAGGAATCTTCAAAAACTCCTCAAGGGCGATCACATCCGAGGTTTGAAAGATGTTGTTTTTGAGAAAGACAGGCCTTGTAGCGCGTGCCAAGCCGGGAAGCAAGTAGGAGCACATCATCATGCAAAGAACATTATGACTACGACAAGACCGCTCGAACTACTTCATATGGACTTGTTTGGTCCAATAGCTTACATGAGCATCGGCGGTAATAAATACGGTTTAGTCATTATTGATGATTTTTCCCGCTTCACTTGGGTGTTCTTCTTGCATGACAAGTCAGAAACACAAGGAACGCTCAAGAAATTCTTCAAGCAAGCTCAAAACGAGTTCTCACTATCGATCAAGAGTATTCGGAGCGACAACGGCACGGAGTTCAAGAACATACAAGTGGAGGAGTACCTTGATGAGGAGGGAATCAAGCACGAATTTTCAGCACCATACTCTCCACAACAAAATGGAGTCGCCGAAAGGAAGAACCGAACGCTCATAGAGATGGCAAGAACAATGCTTGATGAGTACAAGACTTCGGATCGATTTTGGGCGGAAGCTATTAACACCGCTTGCCACGCCGCAAATCGACTCTACCTTCATCGACTACTCAAGAAGACTCCTTATGAGCTACTCACCGGTAACAAACCCAACATTTCATATTTTCGAGTTTTCGGCTCTCCATGTTATATCTTGAACAAGAAGTCCAGGACTTCAAAGTTCGCTTCAAAGTCCGATGAAGGTTTCCTTCTTGGCTATGATTCGAACACTTACGCCTATCGTGTTTTCAACAAGGCCTCCGGACTTGTTGAAGTGGCACGTGACGTAGTGTTCGATGAAACTAATGGCTCCCAAAAGGAGCAAGTTGATCAATGTAAATTAGGTAAAGAAGAAGCTCCTTACCAAGCATTGAAGAGAATGGCTCTAGGCGAAGTTCGTCCACAAGAGTCATCGTCACAAACACAAGAGGAAAGTGAACCACAAGAGGAGATCAACAATCAAGGGGGAGTCTCGATACAAGATCAATCACAAGAATATGAAGATGATCAACAAATCAACGAGGGCAACCACTCAGGGGGAGAAGAAAATGATCACCAACACTCAACTCCCCAAGTGCCACACCCAAGAGTACACCAACGCACTCAAAGGGATCACCCAATCGACAACATCATCAGTGATATCCAAAAGGGAGTAACCACTAGATCTCGTATAGCTAATTTTTGTGAGCATTATTCGTTTGTCTCCTTTTTGGAACCACGCAGGACTGAGGATGCATTGAAGGATCCGGACTGGGTGGTGGTAATGCAAGAAGAGTTGAACAACTTCAAGAGAAACGAGGTTTGGGAACTTGTGGCAAGACCCAATGCAAACATAGTGGGCACCAAGTGAGTCTTCCGCAACAAGCAAGACGAACACGGGGTGGTGACAAGAAACAAGGCACGACTTGTTGCCAAAGGTTACTCACAAGTCGAAGGTTTGGATTTCGATGAGACTTTTGCTCCAGTAGCTAGGCTTGAATCAATTAGAATATTACTTGCATATGCTACTCACCATGATTTCAAGCTGTACCAAATGGACGTCAAAAGCGCTTTCCTCAACGGACCAATCAAGGAAGAGGTGTACGTGGAGCAACCACCCGGATTTGAAGACGAAGAGTTCCCCAACCACGTGTATAAACTGTGTAAGGCTCTCTATGGCCTCAAACAAGCTCCTAGAGCTTGGTATGAGTGTCTTAGAGATTTTTTAATTGATAATGGCTTTCAGATTGGCAAAGTAGATTATACACTTTTCACGAAAAATCTAGATAATGATCTTTTTATTTGCCAAATCTATGTTGATGACATAATTTTTGGGTCAACTAACCAATCTTTCTGTGAAGAATTTAGTAGAATTATGACAGACAGGTTTGAAATGTCAATGATGGGAGAATTGAAGTACTTCTTGGGATTCCAAGTGCGGCAACAAAAGGAAGGAACATTCATAAGCCAAACCAAGTACACGCAGGACATACTCAAGAAGTTTGGCATGGACAAGGCAAAGCCCATAAAGACTCCCATGCCTACAAATGGGCACTTGGATCTCAATGAAGATGGACCGAGCGTCGACCAAAAGGTATATCGCTCCATGATTGGATCTTTACTTTACTTATGTGCATCTAGGCCAGATATTATGTTGAGTGTATGTTTGTGTGCAAGATTTCAAGCCAACCCTAAGGAATGTCACTTGACAGCCGTAAAAAGAATCTTGAGATATTTAGTTCATACACCCAACCTTGGTCTTTGGTACCCAAAAGGCTCAAAATTCAATCTCATTGGTTACTCCGATGCAGATTATCCGGGTGCAAAGTTGATAGAAAAAGCACCTCTGGCACATGCCAATTCCTAGGAAGATCCTTGGTTTCTTGGTCATCTAAGAAACAAAATTCCATTGCTTTATCCACAGCCGAAGCGAAGTATGTTGCAGCCGGGAGTTGTTGTGCACAACTTCTTTGGATGCGACAAACTCTAAGGGATTACGGTTACAATATGAACCATATTCCTCTCCTTTGTGACAATGAGAGTGCCATTAAAATAGCCCACAATCCAGTTGAGCACTCTAGGACTAAACACATAGACATAAGACATCATTTCTTGAGAGACCATTCCATGAAAGGAGACATAACCATCTCACATGTCAACACACAAAAACAATTGGCCGACATATTCACCAAGCCACTTGATGAATAGCGTTTTTGCGAACTCCGAAATGAGCTAAATATTCTTGATTCTCGGAGTGTGGCTTGAAAAGTTGCATACCTGTATGATTACTTCAAAAATGTTGATTGATTTGTGAAAATTACCCCTCCCTATTTTTCTCTCGAAAAACTATGTCAATTATTAGATCTTGATGAACTTTGATCATTGTATGATTGTTGTATGCTTACTGGTCAAATTCGTCAAGATTGCTTGAATTGTTTTGCCTCTCTATTCTCTATTATTGAACCTTCAAATATATATGAATGGGCTATGCAATTCTTTCCTGGTAACCACGGACTAGTCCGTGGTTATCCGGACTAGTCCGCCCATGCAGACTAGTCCGCAGAGTGTCGGTTAGGACGGACTAGTCCGATGGACCAAGGACTAGTCCGATATAGGTCTCTGGATGACTTCGGACTAGTCCGGTCAAGTCCGGACTTGTCCAATTTCTCGTGTCCATAACCCTAGCCGCCACCAAACCCTAATCTACTCATCCCCACATTTGCTCACGCCTTTCTCTCTCTTGCGCTCGAGCTCCCAAAGCAATCTCTTGTGTCCTCCGTCGAAAAGCCACAAGTTTGGGCGGAGATCAAGCTTGAAGACTTGGGGATTGATTCCACCGGACTAGTCCGGCCTCAAACCCCCAAAACTTCAAGTCTCCAACGATTTCTTCGGTAAAAAACCTTCAAAACCCTAGAAATCGTATTTTTCTCAATCATTGATCGTTTGGCCTAGCATCCTGCACTAGTTACATGTTTAGCTGATGTACTACGTGTATGCTAGACTAGAATTGCATTAGGGATTGTGTCCAGTTCAATCTGTTAGGTTTTTGCGGATGAACACCGGACTAGTCCGGTCCATGCACGGACAAGTCCGGTGCCCCGGACTAGTCCGTGCCTAGGCACCGGACAAGTCCGATGTTTCTGAACCTGAACCTAATTCCTTAATTCCCTAATGCCATCCATTACTATCATGTCTTACCTATGCCTTGCATAACTTGTCATCTTTCTTGCTCATTCATTCTCAGATCATGTCGAGCTCCGACAACGAAATCTCCGACTTTGAGGCCGAGTTGGACCACGAGGTGGCATCTCGGTCCTCGGCGGGTCTTGGCAAACGCCAAGAAAGACCTTCCGGGCCTGCTACATCTCCTCCCCAAGTTCGGAGGAAGGTCTGTGCCAAGAAGCCCGCCTCGAAGGCTGCTACATCTTCAAGCGGCCTTCGGCAAGCAAAGGGAAAGGGCAAGGGAGTTGCAACGGGGCCGGTTGGGCCCTTGAGGCTCCATGCTCCCAGGGAAGGGGTCCAGGACCCCACTGAGGAGAAGTTCAATGGAAAAGGCAGTGATTCTGCAGCAAAATACAGGAGCATTGACTGGTATGGCAGGCCAAAGCAAGTTGTCGATAGAAGGTTTTGGTGTAACTTCCATGCAGACTTCTACAAATCAGTGTACCTCCCGATGAAGACACCGGTGGTGCGCAGTCAGTGGATTGACTAGGCCCACCTAGAGAAGAAGAAGTGCTCAGCCTTTGATGAGGTCATTGCTGCAGCTGAGAGGCATGGCCTGAAGGATCTCTTTGCCTTCAGGCATAACTGGAATGATGAAGTGATTGCACAGTTCTTTGCAACGTGCCACTTCTCAAGTGAGGATGAAGAGAGTGTTACTTGGATGACACACGGATCTAAGTATAGTATCACTCAAGAGGAGTTCAATAATCTGCTCCATCTGGACGCCTCTGGACCTGACAGGCTGATCATCCACAACATTGGTGTCATGGAGAAGGATAGGATGAAATTCCTATATGAGCCTAACTCAAAGTATGTTCCTCCCTCTACAAAGCACATGAAACCATTCTTTGTGGTCCTCAACAGAGTGCTGAGGAAGACTATTGCTCCTAAAGATGGAGATGCTGGGAGCGTGCAGGGTTACCTCAGAACCCTAATGAGAGTCATAAGCAGGGACCGCCCATTTGATGTAGCGGAGTACATTTGGAATGATATGGTCAACATATCCTGTACGCCTAACAGGTCATGTGGCTATGCTCCCTACCTCATGTATGTGATTGAGAAAGTCACAGGTATTGAGTTCATGAAGGATGTGGAGCACACCCCCTTGAGGCCTCAGAAGCCTCAACCAGTGAGCATCCAGGCTGCTCCCTCACCGGTCTCCAGTCCCGAGGCACCGACAAGAGCAAGAAGCAGTGCTAGGGAGGTCCCTACCTCTAGGGAAGCCCCTCAGAGAGGATCCGCCAGTGGGATACTCAAATACTTGTCAGCAATCTTCTCCTCCTGCAAAAAGACCGAAGTAAAGGTCCACAAACTCAACAAGAAAAGAAAGGAGGACATGAAGTATATAAAGGCCAATGTGGAGCAAATCTGTCGGAAGCTGGAGATCGACCCCATTGGATCTCCAGTGATATCTGAGGAGTCTGGCCCGGATTTCACCGAGCTCGGGCCCTTGTCCCCTTCCGAGCTTGCCTATTTTGGCATTGGGGGCTCGAGCAGCTCCGCTCCTCCTCCTCCCTCTCCTCCTCGTCAAGCAGAAAGCGAAGAAGATGAAGACGATGACGAGAGGACCGACAGTGAAGAGTGAAGACCCTAGGACCCTCCTCTCCTTCTTTTTGGTGTCTTGATGCCAAAGGGGGAGAGATTGAGGGGGAGTCTTAGCTTTAGCTGTGGTAGAGTGCGAGGAGAGAGTCTTTATCTTTCATTTGTGTTTGTAATAGTTTAACTCTGTTTTCATATTAAGTTTGGTCTTGTGATGAATTGCTTAATTTATTTGGAGTGTGTGATGAAAACTGTGTTTTTGCCCCTGGAATGTCATATGCATTTGATATCGGTTGGTTAATGCAAATTCTGTCATTCTCAATGTATTCATGCACTTAGTATGCATCCCACCATAAAGAATGCACATATGGATAATTCTCTTGTTGCTTGATGTATTTTTGAGTCATATGTGCATACTTTATGAAAATCTCATTTTTTGCCTTATTTTGTGAAATCTCAATTGGTTGTCATCAATCACCAAAAAGGGGGAGATTGAAAGTGCATCTAGGACTCCCTTGTGGGTTTTGGATGATTTATGACAAGCAATTGGGATCCTAATCCTTTTGTTGAGATGAATGCAGGCAAATGATGAAAAATGAGCAAAATGCCAAAAAGAAGGGAAATGAGAAGCAAAGTGAATTTGAGCTCAAGAAGAAGAAAATAGTAGATTATTATGTATAGAGTGTGTTAAGGAAACACACCCAAGAGCTCAATCACTTTCAAGCACACACATACAATGCACAAAGTTATACAGGACCGGACTAGTCCGATATCAGCCGGACTAGTCCGATATCACATTCTGAACTAGATCGGACAAGTCTGGTCTACACCGGACTAGTCTGATATCTTTCTGATCCACTTCGGACTAGTCCTCCCCAATGCGGACTAGTCCTCAACACAATGCACAAGTCACACAAAATCGGACAAGTCCGTTGTGATCCGGACTAGTCCGATATTCATTCTGATCCACTTCGGACAAGTTCAGTGTCACCACGGACTAGTCCGATATACACACTGATCTAAATCGGACAAGTCCTCCAAGTGCGGACTTGTCATCCCAAACACTTAGGGTTTCATATGTCCGGACAAGTCCGATGGCAAACGGACTAGTCCGAAGATTTCCAGTAGCGAAATCGGACAAGTCCGTTTTCAACCGGACTAGTCCGATATTCCTGGACACTTAGGGTTTGCTACACACAGCACACCGGACTAGTCCGATGACCACCACGGACTAGTCCGATCTTTCTGAACCCTAACGGTCACTTTTAGAAACCCCATATAAATAGAGGTGCACGGCCCACTTTTACAATCACTCGAACCCTAGCGCCGTCACACCTCCCAAGAGACTCAAAAACCATCTCTCTCCACGAAATTAAGTGCAAAATCAATCAATCCATTGAAGATCACTTCTAGATCATTGGAGAGACACTTGGCACACATCATTGAGCTCTTGGTTTGATTCTCTAACACACTCTTTCGTTTCAATTTGTAATTTTCGAGTGTGTTATTGGTGTCATTGTGAGTTGTAATCAAGGAAGCTCTCAACGTGTGAGAACGCCCCTTCAACTTGGTTATTTACCCCTTGTGAGTAGTGGAAGAGGATTGGCCTTCGTGGCGATCCGACGAGGAAAGGGTTGGAGAAGACCCGGTCCTTTTGTGGGCTCCTCAACGTGGACGTAGGTTGCCTTCGTGGTAGCCGAACCACGGGATAAATCGTGTGTCTTGTTTTTTTTTGTGTTCTTCATCTAATTTGATCAACTTAATCTAGGGTTTGATTCACTTTATTCAATTTAAGTCTAATTGTTGATCAAGAGCTTGAACTACAATAGAATCTGACATACAACTATTAAATTGAGATTCAAGTTTATATTTCCGCTGCAAACATTAACGAATCAATCAAATTGTCTGAACTTGATCAACCTAGCCCGTGAAAACCGGACTAGTCCGCACATTACCGGACTAGTCCGATATCTCTGGTTTTGACCTTGTTGCTGAGTGTTACAGGAACCGAGAAAAATCAAGAAGGCCTATTCACCCCCCCTCTAGGCCTACATTCAATATCTCTTCAACGAAAACATATGATGTAAATATAGTGGCCCCAATGCTTTTATCTGATCAACAATATGTATGATTAGGTGTACTTGCATATCAAAAAAGGATGGTGGGAAACACATCTCAAGCTTGCACATTGTCTCGACGATGTATGTTTTTAGATAGTCTAAATCTTCACGTGCTATCACCTTATGTGATACTGCATTGAAGAAGTAACACAAACGTGTGATGACAACTTTTATATGTTCATGTTTGATTACTATTATTGCAATGGCAAGGAAAACTGTCATCATCATGTGACAGTCGTGAGAATTATAACCGAATAAAGACAAGTCTTTCATCGAGACTAGTTTGCGGATATTGGATGAGAAACTTGTGGGCACTTTGATCCCACGCAAGCATTCGCAAATTGCTTTTTTCTCTTCTAGCGTCAAGTTGTAGCTGGCTGGGGGAAGGTAATGCTTCCCGTTCGCCTTTTCTACTGGATGAAGCTCTGGTCTCAAATCAAGATTTACTAGGTCCATACGTGAATTTAGTCCGTCCTTTGTTTTCCTCGGCATGTCCTGCAAGGTCCCAATGATGCTGTCAAATACATTCTTTATAACGTGCATCAAATCAATACTATGGCAAAATTCCAGATTCTTCCAATACGGAAGATACTTGAAAAAAATTGATTGTTTCTTGAAAGCCATGTCACTTGTATCATACGAAGATGTACTTTTCTTTCTCTTAATTCCTTTACTATTTTTTCTCTTACCGAAAGCAATATGAATGTTCTTGACCATTTCAAACACAAGTTTTCCATTATAAAGTTTCGGTGCAGTATCTTTTTCAATTTTGTTATCAAATTGTTCTTTCATCTTCCTATACTTGTGTGTATCTGTCAAGAACCGTCGATGTCTCATGTACACCGTCTTTCTGGATGAAGTGAGGTATAGAAATCCAGTTCTATCCACGCACCTAACGCAACCTTTCTTCCCTTTCATTTGTCCCGATAATGTAAATAGTCCGGGATAATCATGCACGGTAACGAATATCATTGCTCTTAGCATGAAATACTCTCGCTTGTACTCATCCCATGTACGTACCCTTTCATTCCACAATTTCGCCATATCTTCCATTAAAGGTTCCAAGAACACACCAATTTCGATGTTGGGTTGTTTCGAACCTTGGATAAGAACAGATAATAAGATATATTTCCTTTTGTAACACAACCACGTCGGTAGGTTGTACATCGTTAAGACCACGGGCGATGTGCTGTGTATGCTCCTTTTTTCACCAAACAGATTCATTCCATCTGTACCTAAGGCAAACCTCACATTTCTGATTTCCTTCGCAAATTCTGGATACTGAATATCAAACTTTTTCCACTCCGTTGCATCACCAGGGTGTCGTATATGTTTTTCATTCTTCTTGCGTTGCTCGGAATGTCAACGCATAAGTTCAGCCTCCCTAGGGTTTGAGAACAAACGCTTCAAGCGATCAATTACCGGAAGGTACCACATCACCAAGGCAGGAATTTTTCTCTTATTCTTCCCGTCTGCATCGCCAGAAGTATCGTCATCGTCACCTTCAGGACCAATAATAAACTTCTTATTCTTCTGAGTCTTTTTCATGTTGGTAACATACTGATGATTGTAGTCCTTCTTATATCTACTGACACCACAAATGGGGCATCTAGTTGCGAGCTCATGCTCTTTGCGATACAGAATACAATGGTTCACACAAGCGTGTATTTTTGTCACACCTAGTGTCATCGGGCAAAGAAGTTTCTTCGCTTTATAAGTGCTTCTGGGCAGTTTATTTGGATTTGGAAGAATTTCTGCCAGAAGATTCAAAAGATCAGAAAAACTACAATCGGACCATCCGTGCGTAGCTTTCAACTTTAGTAGTTCTAAGACTGCACGCAATGTAGTAAACTCTTTATCACAACCGTTTGATTCATCATATAAAAGATTTGTCGCCGCATTCTGTAATGTCTCCATTTTACTTAAACCTTTGCTTGCTCCCTTAGAAGTCAGTACATATGGTTCAATGTGACACAACATCTCCTCACAATCGAACTCATCATCATCATCACCAGCTTGATTGTCACTACCATCATTGATATGAATATTATCATCATCTGAGCCTCTCTCATCATCTTTATCCATATCATGTGTATCTAACTCACCATGCTCTATCCATATTGTGTAGTTATTTTTGAAACCCCTTTTCACCAAATGAGATTGGATTACTATAGTATCCGTCCAAGCAATCTTATTTTCGCAGTCGATACATGGACATAATATGTCATCTATCTTTTGCAACTTTGCATGTCTCTTGTATGCTTCAATAAAATTTGCAACATTATGAATGTACATAGGATCGGGTCTTGGCATATTATACATCCACGCTCGACGGTCCATGCTTCAATAATAGAATTTTTATCAGATTTACAAAATTTGGCAACAAATATTCTCTAAAGGTCTTCTATAAAATGAATTTACAGAGACATAACAAGTATGATTAGGGTGACTAATGTAGGAGACAGGCGACGTCTTGAGGCAGACGGAGTCAAAGGGGGAAACAGGCCCAACAACATGGGCTAGGTCTGGGTGGGATTCGGTCCGTTATATCTTGACGTCGGATCCCATCCAATGATGGTAACTAAATGGGTGAGTTATAAAACCATCTCCTTAGAAAGCTAACCCTAATCACTCCTTCGAAATATATGCAAGCAGGAGGTACGCACACACAAGTAGCATATTGAAAAGGAAAACACATAAAACTACAATTACAAGTTTGGGTGAACTTCATGCATCTTATATATATTACAATAGCATCTGTTAATTAAACATCATATTCATGTCACATAGTATGTACAAAAAGGAAACAATCCATATAGTCCATACATCAATATACCAGAACACAATCCATAAAGTGCTTACACATGCAAAAGGACATAATCCATATACCAGAACACACAAAACTAATAGCTTATCAGCTAATGAAAATATACAACGAAAAAGTAAGGAAACTATATTTACCTTGCATCTGTTAATTAAACAATAGCATCTTATATATATTACAATAGCATCTGTTAATTAAACATCATATTCATGTCACATAATAGGTACAAACTACAATAAGCTTATAACAATATAGTCCATACATCAATATATAAAAGACCAAACTAGCAGAACACACAAAAAGGAAACAATCCATATAGTCCATACATCAATATACCAGAACACAATCCATATAGTGCTTACACATGCAAAAGGACAGAATCCATATACCAGAACACACAAAACTAACAGCTTATCAGCTAATGAAAATATACAAAGAAAAAGTAAGAAAACTACATTTACCTTGCAGAGGCGTCAGCACGGTGGGGAGGCGTCAGCACGGTGGGTCGGCTAGGTGGAGAAGTGGCGGTGCGGGGTTGAGCGGCGGCGCGGCAGTATGGGCTGGGCGGCGGAGCGGCAGCGCGGTGCAGGGGAAATTCAATAGCCTTGCGGCGTCGATATAAATTCTCCAGGGTTGCGTTTTGACTGCGGTGAGGGGTCCTTATATAGACGTCAGTTTTTCACAGACGGTTTTTAACTTTATCTCAAGCGGGTTTTACTTACCAACCGCCTAAAAAGATATTTAATCAAGAATATTAATTAAGAAGTAAATATCTTCACAGGATGTTAGTACTTAGTAACCGCCTGAGAAGATGTTTATCTCAGGTGGGTATTACTTACCAACCGCCTGAGATAATACCAACTGAACAAAATATTTTTAAAACTTGTATAGCTGACATTGTAATGTTTTGGTAAATATCAAATTAATTTCTACTCACATATTATTCACATTTGTGTATCTCATAAAAAAAAGTTCCTTCACTCAAAATTGTTGGTATGAACATATTTGTATAATTTATACATGTATGATTTTTTTTAATTTTTTTAAAAGCATTCCAACATGTCAAACTTCAAATTATCCACCATTCTAACTAAATGCTCATATACATATGAGCATTTAGAGCACATTCACTTGATTGAAATCCAGAAATTCTAACACACCAGTATTCATTGACACGAATGAACATATATATATATTACAAAACACAAGAAATATGTACAAGAACAGAATTGAAGCTAAACATGTACAAGAACTCCTAAAACTACAAAAGAAATATGTACAAGAACTCCTAAAACTACACTACGGTCCCGCCTCCTCCGCCCTCTCTGCCAACTTCTCAAACCACGCCAAGCGGTCCTCCTCCGACTCGTCGTCGTCGTCGTCATCGTCACCATGGTGGTGGTCGCCGTTGTCGTCGCCGTCGTCATCGTCATCGTCATCATCGTCGTCGTTGTCCTCCTCCTCCTCCTCCTCCTCCTCCTCCTCCTCCTCCTCCGGCGACGATGCAGCGGGAGAGTGGGTGGGCTGCTCCGGCTGAGCCGATTGCTCCGGCTGTACCAGTGGATCCGGTTGCACCGGCGGTGGAACGCGCTGGTCATCATTCACCCTCTCGGGGGAGCTGCAGCGTATCCGCTTGCAGGGTGGCTGCCTCAGCGGGCTAGGAGGCGGAAGGTTGGCCATGGTTGTGGTGGTTCGTCGGCGCCGGGCTAGGAGGTTGAACGATGGAAGAAGAAGAAAGGAGTGCAAAAGTTCTGTGCTTGTACATAACCGACGACGCGCCTTATATATGGTCTGTGCGGGTGATAGCGCTTGTGGAGAACTAACGGGTGATAGCGCGTCTTTAAGGCCGCGCGGAGTGGAAGATGGAGCAGTTGGTTTACCGCGCACTGAAAGGTCGCGCCTCAGGGAAAAGAAAGGTCGCGCACGGTCGTCGACACATATTAATTAAGAACCTCACAGGCGGTTGGTGAGGGGTCTTTATGTAGGCGTTCATCAAATTATGAACACATATTAATTAAGAAGAAGTAAATATCTTCACAGGCGGTTGTCAATTAATAACCATCTGAGAAGATGTTTATCTCAGACGGGTGTTACTAACCAACCACCTGAGATAATTGTATCTTCTCACGCGGTTGGTAAGTAAAACCCGCCGGAGGTAACAATCTTCTCAGGCGACCGGTACATAAAATTCACCTGAGAAAATGGGAGTCTATATATACCCCTCGGCAGCGTTGGAAAAACCTAACCCGGGCGAAACACTTAGACGCTGTTAGGCTGCCAAAATTTCGTTTGCCGCCAAGTGTTCGCCCTCGTCAATTCCAGGTACGCCACCGAGCTTCGCCGTTGCCGAGATTCGCCGTCGCCGCCGAGCTTCGCCCTTGTCACTTCCAGGTACGCCGAGCGAAGCCATTGCCGTCGCCACTGAGCTTCAAGGTAAACCCTAAACCCTACGACCTTCCATCCTCCTTCGCCGTGCCGCCTCCCTCCCCGCCCTCGCCGCCGCCTTGCATATCCTTGGTTAGGGTTAGGGAATTGGAAAATGGTAGGCATCCTTGGTTAGGGTTCGGTGGAATTCGAAAAACTGTCAAGTTCAGTGGCATCTTTGGTTAGGGTTTGGTGGGTAGGCATCCTTGGGTTGTCGGTGTACTTCCATCAATTCTACGCTGCAGTAGTTCCAGCAACCCAATGTCCTCACCTGACTGGAATTCGAATACGTAGTGAACTGGAATATTCATGGTGACTCACACTCGATACACAAAATGAGTTAGGTTGAGGGGGTAACTGCAATAAGAACTCTATTGGAAGTAGGTGTGTCCATCTTCTAGCGGTGTTGGATGCCAAACATATGATGTGTCACTCAAATATGTAGGATTGTGATGATAATGGCCATATTGGCACAATTGAACGAAATTAGTGGCTACGAGGTATGGATCACGAATCTTAACTTCAGTAGTTCAATTTAATGTTGGTTGTCAAGTATACAAAGTCTTATAATTTTTTCTACCTAGATTAATCGCGAATACAATGAGGTGACATTGGCTCCTAAAACCGCAGAAGGTTCTCCAGTGGATGAATCCTCAGCTTCACTCAAGCGGAAATGAGGGCAACGAGGTCCCAATAAGGGTCCATTAGACCGCATCATGTACATAACAAGGGTCGGTCCAGGTGGGCTTCCCCAAGAACCACTGGATTCAGTTACCAAGTACCGTAATGCATGCGATTTTCTTGTTAGGGAGGTTGTGCCGATCACAACCGAGAATTGGAGGAAATTTCCCGAGCAGACCAAGAATGAGTTGTGGGAAAAGATAAAGAAACAATTCAAGTTCCCGAAAGGCACAAAAGAAGCTGTAAAGAAAGCAACATTGGTCTCTTGCGGCAAGAAGTTTTGATGCTGGAAGAGTGAAATGAATGCTTATGTTAAGGTCGATAAGGTCCCTAGCCCGAGGAAGATGGGAAAAATCACACAAGCTCAGTGGTAAGAGTTTGTTCGTCAAAAGATCACACCTGATGCTTAAGCTCTAAGTGCAACTAGGTCAGAGCTTGCAAAAAAGAATAAATATCATCATCGCTTGGGGTCTGCCGGATATGCCCCCAAAGTCCAGAAATGGAATAAGATATTAGACGAAATTACCAGTAAGGGCAATCCTCACCCATTAGAAGGGTGCGATGAGCGAACTCAACGCTGGGTCTTTGCTCGGTCAGGTTTGACCAGTGAGGGCAAACTTGAAAAGCCTGACTCTCTGAATGAAGTAGAGGATAAAATGAAAGAAGTAATTGAAAAGCAACAGAAGGGTATCTTCAAGCCGAAGAGGGAGAATGACCAACTTACCGCTATCTTAGGAAACCCTGAACACAACGGACGGGTTCGAGCGGTCTCTTCTCAAATGTCTTGGCTAGATGGTTTCCCTAAAGATAAAGACACATATAGAAGACGTGAGAAGTTTAAGAAAACACTTGATGAAACGATTGCTCAAAAGGTCAAAGAAAATATGCAAGAAATAATGGAACAACTTAGACAATCAGGACAATTAGTGGCACCGAGTACAGTGATGGTTCCGGTGCAAAAGGAGCAATTAGTATCTCCAACTGCCTACCCTAGCAGCGTTGGTTCCGTACCAGGCTCAGGGTCAACCCATAAGTTCCCTGTCGATGATATTGCTAACGACAAATCTTGTCGTCTTCTTGTCCCGATAGGCAGAGCAGGGAACAAAACCAAACAGGTTGCCACTGCTATAGCAAAGCCTGATCGTGACTTCAACAGGAATCCACTTCCGTGGCATTATGCTGTAGTGCAAGTTCTTTAGATCATTGATAATGATTATGAAGATTATGAAATAGACCACGTCACACCTGAGGGGATCGCGACTCTGGGGCAGGCTATCAACCAATTAATCCTTTGGCACCAACGCAATATCGTGTTGGACGATGAGCCAATTTCTAGCCCCGTCGCATCTCCAAATACTGCAACCCCATCTTCTAAGGCGAAAGTGCATGAAGATCCACTCCCAGTCCGGGAAGATCCACTCCCCCTATGTCTCAGCAAGGATGATATCCAAGAGCAACAAGTTGGACAACAGCTTCAAGCAGTACCAGAGCAAGCTGTTGCTAGTAAAGAGCAACCAGTTGAGCAACAACTTGAAGTAGTACTAGAGCCAACTGCTGGGAGTAAAGAGCAATCAGTTGAACAACAGGTTCAACAACAAGCCAGTGTCCAACTTCCGACGACTACTCCTCGATCATCAGTGCCTATCAAAGTTAGCTCATACGAAATTAATAAACCTTCCTCAGAAGTGTCAAAGTATTTGGAAGCTATGAAGGGAAATATTAGAAAATTGAGTGTATCTCGTTCTTCTCATGAGCCAGCATTAGAAGATATCGAGGAGTGGGAAGAAGACGGTGTCATGTATAATCGGCGGATGGCTTCAGTTAAACCAGGAGTTCCAATATACAAGCTTGAGGATGTTCCTCCTAAATTTGCGAATGGAAAGCCGTTCATGACATCCATACAACTTAGCAAACAACCCGTCCAGCTCAGAAGAATGCATGAGTGGTACATCACTGCCAGCACAAAATATGGTCTTAATTGCGTCACATTTCATATTCCAAAAGCAGCATTCCGGAGCACTGGAGTAGATAAACGAGTCATTTTATTTGAAGAGCTGCATTCCCTTTTCCATTGGGGCATGCTCGAAATCAACCTGCTGCTCGTCTGATGCTTGTAAGTGCTCTAATATTTTGTATTTGCTTTTCTTACTACACGCATACGCATTTCATGAGATTATAACAATTCTGGACTTCTTCAATAGGATGCAATACATGGATAATGAAAAGTTGGAGCACAAGACAGGTATCCTTGACCCTACTAGGATTGCAAAGTCGCTATTCGACGTCCAGGCGAATCGAGACTCAGGACAGTACAAACACATGAACAAAAGAGATTTTGAAAAAGCAATTGCAAAACTTAAGAAGGATAGAAAGACAGAAGTTGCAGCTTACATAGGACATGCGATGTTTAACTTTGTCAGAGACGGCAAGGACTTCGTAAAGGCTTCGTACCACTTCGAGTAAGTTCGACACATGACATTGAAATAGCAATTATTGGTAATTGTTAACACGTGTGTTTGTATATTTGCAGTAATCACTACATAATGATCTTCATCAAGCCAACGCAGGGAATGACAACAATCTTGGACTCGGCTGATTTCTCACCAGATCGTTACAAAGATTTTCTTTCCATTTTGAAACTGTACGTTTATTCAATAATTTTAATTTACGCACATTTATAATGTGTTGACAAGTTTTATATGACATTTCTTGTATTACAGCGCTTGGCGGTTTTACGCGAAACAGCTTGGCGGTCAGAGACCTCCTAATACGAATGCATTGAACATTAAAACGTATTATGCTTGTCCGAAGCAGCCTGCTGGGAGTGTCTTCTGCGGGTATTATGTATGCGAGGATCTTCGGACCGCCGGCGTATATAGAGTGAATCGTGAGGATGTAAGTTATCCTTAATGTCGATACCTTATTTTCTTACTTTTGTATTTCATTTTCATTGTAACTAGCATAGTTTAATGCTTATATTCTCTGCTGTTCAATATTACCAGAAACATTATTTTCATATTTTGATTCCAACTTCAAAATTCAATTGCTCATAGTACAACTGCTCCAAAAATACCAAATAAATTCTTGTATACTCTCACTTTGATCTATACTTTGAGATTGTTCAAACCAATACATTCTAAACCTTGTTATGTGTTATATTGCAGCACACGAATAATCTGAACGAAGAATGGCCGGTTTGTAGAAGTATTCCTAGTGGAGGAGCCGACAGGATTGCTGTTGAACTCTGTCAGTTCATTCGTCGTGAAATTTTGCATAAAAAAGGGAAGTTCTTTGATAAGAATTGTGCAGCAGCTGATGTGCCAGAACTTTGCGACTATGCCAATAGAAACAGTTTTTAGTGAAAACTTGTAAACTTTGAGCTGAATTATATCTGTAACTTGTACATATGTATATTGTTTTAGTGAAATTGACTTATGTGATGATAATATTGTTGACTTTTGTTCTGTGATGATATTGTTGTTTTTTGTTCTGTGATTATATTGAATTGACCTGGAAATTAGAAATAACAGCAGTAGTACTGCATAGGTTATACCTTATCACATGTGGTTATTAACCAACGGCTAGGCATGACTGTGAAAAACAATTATCACAGGCGGCTAGATACAAGTAAAGAACCATCTGTGATAACCTAATTTGCACAGGCGGTGACTGTTATGGTAGAAACTGGCTACGTTAAAAGGTCTTCACAGACGGCTGATGTAGGTAAACGTCCGCCTGTGATAACACCATTATCATAGGCGGTTAGGTATGCTTCAATACCCGCCTGTGAATACACATTATCATAGGCGGTTAGTTATGCTTCAATACCCGCCTGTGATAAGACATTTATCACAGGCGGTTATATATGGTGCACGACCCGTCTGTGATAAATATCTTCACAGGCGGCTAGCCTAAGTAAAGAACCGCCTATGATAATGTGTCTTCACAGGCGGTATCACTTCTCCGCCTGTGAAATTGCGGATTATCACAGGCTCTTCGTTTCAGGCATTTTTAAAAGTCGTTTGTGATAATAGGTTTGGAGTCGCCTGTGATGAGGCTTATTGTACTAGTGAAAGTTATCGATACATCCCTTGTGAGACACCGATGTAAATTGGAAAGTTCTCTCTTTCTTATTTAATATGCTATGTATAAGTTATTAGGGATGATTTGCTATCCTTTGAGTTTAAAGATCGTTTCAGTATATCCTGATACTAGGTTTCTTGTTTGTCTACAAAAGAAAAGATCTAGTGTGGAAGCTCACACACGAGGTGGGGTCTGAATATGACACCCGGTTCCGAAAATAAACCAAGTGAACGCATATATATGCCTAGGATGTTCAATACACATACACGATTGCATCACAAAAAAGTATACAGAAAATTACCATAGAACAAGATTTATTAACCAAATTTTATTACACAAACCATATTATCCTCAAATACAACCTCTAATGAATATTTATGACATGTTCAACTAATGCAGCGGAAATAAACTAAATAAAGCAAACTAAGCAACTAAGCATAGGGGATAGCGCAGCTCCAAACAACACCACAGACAAGCTAACGGTAGACACGGCCTAGAACTCCGCATTATCATCATTAAACTCCCAATCCTGACCTGCAACTGTTGGAGGGGGGATTGCAAGAGTGAGTACATGTCGTACTCAGCAAGTGTGGAAAGTATGATATGTGGCTGATTCAAATGATGACAATAATAATGGCAAAGTGCTGAAAAGTACATTAAAACATTTGAAAAGCAATATATTATATGTACGTGAAATAAACCCATCATAATCATAAGTAATATCATAATATCAGTCCACAATTCACCATCCTCATCAATAATTCCAGATTTCAGCATTTGCCAATAACCATATTTGTCGGTACCCTAAAAACCGTACACCCCCTGAGGTTACAAAGATCTCGAGGGAAGGCCGTCTACTTGAATTGAAGACCCTCGGAGGCCCACTTGTTAGACATGACCGGACCTGCTTCTCCAACATGGTTAATCCCTAGGTCGCCACGTGTACTGCCAAACCGGAGCTACCGCCCACAAGGGGGAAGCTCCGGACCAAGTACCGAAATGGCACCTCCGGACTTAAGCCCTGACCGAGAGAAGCTCCGGACCTGACACGTGTCAGATAGCTCCGGAGCTACCTGCTTCCCACAGCAAGCTCCGGAGCTGCCACGTGTCCAAACGTCAGAGCTGACAGCCTCTAACCTCCGGAAGACCTTGTAACGGATCCGGATCTTCAAAGGAGAGCCAAGGACTTCAAGACCCGATTAAATGTCATTAATGCCATATTAATGACACTTAAACGGACGATCTTAACACCTGTAACGGCACTGTCGGAGCCCGTTACAGGATCATTAACAACAATTAATCGTGTATCAATACTAGTAACCGCCGGGGCCACATGTCGGGCCAAGCTAGCTTGTAACGGTCTGTCCTTGTACTATAAAAGGACAGGCCGACGATACACTCAGGCACACGTACACAGACGAGGAGATCATACGTGACAAACTAATACAACACCAACACACCCGTGGAGTAGGGTATTACGCTTAGGCGGCCCGAACCACGTAAATCCTAGTGTCTCCTGTGTTAAATCGCAATTAACCTTCTTGAGTCTCCGCGCGCCCACACCGAACCACAAACTCCTTCAACACTTTAGCAGTGTCAGGAGATCTGCCGACTCCAACAGTCGACAGTTGGCGCGCCAGGTAGGAGGGCGCCTAAGATTTTCGAGAATGGTGAACTCCGCGGCTGGATCATCCAACGGCCAACCTGCTGCTCAGACTGTTGGGGGCAATCCCTCCAACAGGCAGCCACCAGCAGGAGCCACACTCCCACCACCACCATCTTCTCCAGCAAATGGTGCTAGGCAACGTGATGGTGCGCCGGCGTCACTTACTGCGTCGGCAAGTCATGACAACCCGGAACACGCGCTCCATGCAGCGCGTGCTCTTCTCCAACGACCACCACCTCCGGACGCATCTTGAGATGCAATGGAGCAGTGGAGGGCCGATGTGGAGCATTTTGTCGCAGCAGCGGCCGAACGCCTCAACAACCAGGGTCCTCCTCCTTCGGGACGAGCCCCGTCGCAGCGACGGACTTTGTCTGGAAGACTTGGTCCGCACGTCTCTAACAACAGGAGAAGATCTGCGTCACAGCAGGTGACGTCGTTGCCCTCTGGGGCACGACGCACCCATACGGTATCCAGGCTTTCGACTCATGACCTCCGGGCGGAGCTTGATCGCCGATACCGCCAACAGGATGGTCGTGTCCATATCGAGCGTGCTCGTGAAAGACGGGAAGCTCAGGACCTTTCTACTCTGGAAGGAGTAGGAGGAGGCTGTTCAGCCCTAGCCATGCACCTACGCATGGTTAGATGGCCACAGAAGTTCCGGCCACACCTGCCGGAAAAATTCGACGGGACTGTCAACCCCACCGAATTCCTTCAGATATACTCCACTGCAATCTTGGCAGCTGGAGGAAACGAGGCTGTAATGGCCAATTACTTTCCCGTGGCCTTAACCGGGACCGCCAGGTCCTGGTTTATGAGCCTTCCACCCAACTCTATCGACAGTTGGGAGGAGCTGTGCTGTCAGTTCACAGCCAACTTCGGGAGTTTATACACCCGACCAGGCACTGAACTGGACCTTTTTGCGGTCGTGCAAAAAGGGGGAGAATCTTTGCGGTCCTTCATCCAGAGGTTCTCTCAGCTACGCAACACAATCCCTTCTATCTCAAGCGCTTCTGTCATTGTGGCATTCAGACAGGGCGTACGCAACACAATCACTAGTGTCACGGAACTCTTCAGCCTGGCAGACAAATGTGCCAGAGCTGCGGAGGGCCATGAAATGCACTCCAAACCAGACTCGGAGGATCACAAGAAATCCTCCAAAGAAGAAGCCGCTACCTCCGGGGGTGGCAAGAAGAAAAAGAAGACCCACGGCAAGAAGAAGCCGTCGGCCGGCACATCCAACGTTGCAGCTGCTGCAACTCCTAGTGGTCGGGGGCCACGCCCCGAGAAGCGACCTCGACCGTCTTCCGAAGACGGTGGCAAACCCAAAGTGTGGTGTCCCATTCACAAAACGGGCAGCCACGGTTTGGAAGACTGCCGGGAGGTCCAAAACCTTGCCGAGCGCTACAGCAAGCGCCGGGAAGGGTCTCCTTTCCGAAAGAGGGAAGGAAAACAGAAGGTCGACGAAGCTCCAGCTGAAGAGGAGTTAGGGTTTCAGGACCCCAAAAAAGTCTTGAAGGTCGTCTACACCTCCGTCGACGATGACTCTGACGTCTCTGACGACGAGCGTCGGAAAACCATGAACACCATTTTTGGTGGATCATGGGACATCACCTCCCGTCGCATCATCAAGACTATGCAGCGGGATATGGCTGCTGTAGATCCTATAGCTAGACCGGAGCCACATCGAAAGTGGATGGACACATCCATCACTTTTGATGCCTCGGACTGTCCTCGAAGCATGGTCGGAGCTGGACAGTTACCTTTGATGGTATCTCCCACCATCAATAACATCTAGCTCCATCATGTTATGGTGGACGGAGGTTCGGGGCTGAACCTCATAAGCTTTGAAGCTTTTACCAAGCTTTAGCTCCGACCTTCGGATCTCCAGACCTCTCGACCTTTCTCCGGAGTAGGTCCGGGGGCCATTACCCCACTCGGAGCTATAACTCTCCCCGTTACCTTCGGGACACGGGAGAAGTATCGCACCGAGAAGTTGGTCTTCGACGTCGCTCAGATCAACTTACCATTCAACGCCATCTTGGGTAGACCTGCCCTATACAAATTTATGGCAGCTGCTCATTATGGATACTTGGTGTTGAAGATGCCAACACCAGTAGGTGTTCTCCGAATCCGCGGAGATCGCACCGCCGGAGTAACTGCTTTGGAGGAGCTCCATGCACTCACCACGGCGCAAGAGGAGGACTTCAGACAGGAGCAAGCTCCGAAACCCCCGAGCATTCGTCAACGAGGCTCAACTTCTGCACCCCGTGTGCAGCCAAGTGGCGACACCAACATTCCCGTCAAAGTCGTCCAAATTGGTTCCGATGCCTCTCAAACCACCCGTATATCGGGAGGGTTGAACGACAAATAGGAACTCGCGCTCATCACTTTCCTCCGGGCTAATGTTGACGTATTTGCCTGGCAACCGTCTCAAATGCCTGGGATCCCCAGGGAAGTGATTGAGCACAATCTGAAGATTTACCCCGATGCTCGGCCTGTGCATCAGAAGCCTCGGAAACAATCCGTAGAGCGGCAGAACTTCATCCGACAAGAAGTGAAAAAGTTGCTCGAAGCCGGATTCATCCGAGAAGTCTTCCATCCAAAATGGCTGGCGAACCCAGTCGTTGTGCCCAAGGCCGGCGGGAAGCTTCGGATGTGCATCGACTACACCACACTGAATAAGGCATGCCCAAAAGATCCATTCCCACTACCTAGAATAGATCAGATAGTGGATTCCACCTCCGGGTGTGAGTTACTGTGTTTCC
Organism: Tuctoria greenei; assembly: GCA_036927565.1. Lineage (NCBI taxonomy): Eukaryota > Viridiplantae > Streptophyta > Magnoliopsida > Poales > Poaceae > Tuctoria > Tuctoria greenei. The sequence continues at coordinate 147,039,242 of JAYESD010000011.1, forward strand.
TAGACGCATATTCTGGGTATCATCAAATCAGGATGTCTAGGGAGGATGAAGAGCATACTTCATTCATCACAGTAGATGGATTATATTGTTACACAGCCATGCCATTTGGTCTCAAGAATGCAGCTTCAACTTTTGTACGAGCTATGTACAAAACTTTTGAAGAACTCATCAGAGACATAGTGGAAGTGTACATCGATGACATCGTGGTTAAGGTCAAGAGCAAGGAGTCCCTCTTGGACACCTTGCAGGCTGTCTTCGACAAGCTGCGGGCCACCCGCACGAAGCTAAACCCAGACAAGTGTGTCTTTGGGGTTAGCTCCGGAAAACTTCTGGGTTTCCTGGTAAGTCACCGGGGCATAGAGGCTAATCCGGCGAAGATAAAAGCCATTGAAGACATGCGGCCACCAACCCGCATCAAAGACGTCCAAAAGTTAACTGGGTGTCTAGCATCCCTCAGCCGGTTCACATCAAGACTGGCAGAACGGGCACTTCCCTTCTTCAAGTTGTTGAGGAAGTCCGGACCATTCCAATGGTCCGAAGAAGCAGAGAAGGCATTCCAGGAGCTGAAACAGTTCCTCACCACCCTACGAATTCTGGTAGCTCCAAACCCTGGTGAGCCTTTGTTGCTTTACATTTCAGCTACTGACGAAGTTGTCAGTATGGTTCTGGTTGCGGAGAGACCAGAACTACCCCATACTCAGGAATCCAGACCCCTTCAGGAGGGTTCGGAGGTCCCTGAGAGTGAGTCTAGGTCCCAGCTCCCAGGCTCAAATCCACAAGAAGTCACTTCAGAAGACCCAGACCCCTCTGAGAGGGTCCAGGTCATTTCTGAAGAAGCTCCGGGTTCCTCCAACCAGAACCCGAAGGTCCCCGAAGAGAATCTGGACTCCTCCGACAGGGTCCGGATCAATAGAGAGGAAGCTCCAGACCCCTCCGGGAGGGTCTGGACCATTCAACGCCCGGTATACTTCATCAGTGAAGTATTACATGATGCCAAGACTCGATACCTAGAGGTGCATAAGCTGCTTTATGCAGTTCTTATTGCCTCCAGGAAGCTCCGACACTACTTCCAAGCTCACAAAGTCTCGGTGGTGACCTCCTATCCACTTCGAGCGATCTTGCATAATCCCAATTCAACTGGGAATATTGCAAAGTGGGCAGCGGAATTGGCTGAATTCGATCTCGAATTCATTTCGAGACAAGCAATCAAGAGTCAAGCGTTGGCAGATTTCGTGGCAGAATGGACTCCCTCTCCATCAAACCCTGGGGGCCCCAGCGAGCAGAAGACGGAGCATCAAGTTCCAACCTTCACCGAGCCTCACTGGACCCTTTACTTCGATGGCTCCATGCAGAAGCAGGGGGCCGGAGCTGGAATCCTTCTCCTTGCACCGACTGGGGAGAAGGTAAAATACATGGTACACCTTGACTTCAAGGCAACCAACAACATGGCGGAGTATGAAGCACTCATCTACGGACTAAAGGTGGCACTGTTATACGGTGTCAAGCAACTGCTGTTCAAAGGAGATTCACAGCTCATCATCAAACAGGTGAGGGTGAATGCTCCTGCAATAATCTCCAGCTAGCTGCTTACCTCCTTGAAGTCCGGAGGCTTCAGAAGGACTTTGAAGTCCTAGACCTCCACCATGTTCAGCGTGCCCACAACGCTGAAGCTGACGAACTCTCGACCAAAGCGTCAACCGGAGCTCCAGCTCCTGATGGAATCTTTGTCCGGAGGTTGTCAAAACCCACAGTTCAGCCCGCCGAACTGAACGAAGGGGGCGAGATCAGCATCCCGAAGCTGACGGTCCCGATGGCCCTGTTACAATGGCAGCCATCAAGGGTCGTAGGTGCTGCCGGAAGCTCCGAGCAACCCAGCACGCAAGACTCAAATGCTCAAGTCAGTTCCGATGCATGGATCTCGGAGATCCGGAACTACTTGAAAGACAACATCCTTCCTGACGATGATGTATCCGCTGACCGGGTAGTCAGATTGGCTAAAAGATACACGCTGGTAGAAGGGGATCTCTACCGGCGCGGTGCCAACGGCATCCTAATGCGGTGCATCACAAGGGAAGAAGGCTGCGAGCTCCTCGCAGAAATCCATGGAGGCGAGTGTGGGAACCACGCATCCTCCCGCACACTGGTCGGAAAAGCCTTTCGGCATGGCTTCTACTGGCCTACAGCGCTCCAGGATGCCACTGAGCTGGTGAAGAAATGCGAAGCATGCCAATTTCATGCAAAGCAAATTCATACACCTGCTCAGCCCTTACAAATGATACCTCCTACATGGCCCTTCGCTGTGTGGGGGATGGACATCTTGGGACCCTTCCCAAGAGCCGTCGGAGGTTACAAGTTCCTGTACGTCGCCATTGACAAGTTCACCAAGTGGCCGGAAGCAACTCCAGTTGTGACGATCAACAAGCAATCTGCTATCAACTTTCTGCAATCCATTGTAAGCAGATTCGGAGTCCCAAACAAGATCATCACTGATAATGGGACTCAATTCACAAGCTCCGCATTCCAAGGGTATTGCAAAGACCTCGGCATACAGGTTTGCTACGCTTCCGTAGCTCATCCCGCCAGCAATGGCCAAGCCGAGAGAGCAAATGCAGAAATCCTTAAAGGACTCAAAACGCGCACCTATGAGCGCTTGAAAAAGCACGGAGCCAATTGGATCGAAGAGCTTCCGCCTACTCTATGGGCCAACATGACTTCTCCAAACCGGTCAACCGGAGAAACACCCTTCTTTCTGGTGTACGGAGCTGAAGCAATCCTTCCTCCGGAAATCACCTTGGGTTCGCTCCGGGTCCGGACCTTCGACGAAGCCGCGCAGGACCAGCTCCGGCGTGAAGACCTAGACCTCCTTGAGGAGGGAAGGTGCCAAGCAGCTGTTCGGAATGCCCGATATCGCCAAGCTCTACGGCATTATCACCAGCGGCATGTACACAACCGACAGCTCGAGGAAGGCGATCTGGTGCTACGGAGAATACTATCCAGAGAAGGGTTAAACAAACTCTCCCCCAGCTGGGAGGGGCCCTTTTGAGTGATCAAAGTATCCCGTCCCGGAAGCGTTCGCTTGGCTACCGAGGATGGGACACCTCTCCCAAATCCATGGAACATCGAGCACCTCCGTAAGTTCTACACTTAATTCCACGGAGGTGAGTCTTAAGTAACATGAAATGTATGTTATAGAGTCATTGTACAGAGTTGGGTAGTTCCTCTGGGAGAGCAGTCGGACCTTTCCTGAAAGGTCTGCAAAGCTCATGCAGCACTTGTCACAGTCTCCGGACTAAAAGTGTGGCTAACTACCCTGGGTCAAACGAGAAACCAAACACACTTAGCCTGGTTCCGTACCCTAAGAGTGTACTTGTTTCCCCTGTACCCCGGACCTATAATGAAAGACATCTTCATGTGAAATAGACTCCACATGCATTCATTTTGTGCAGGCTCGACATTTTTATTTTTCTCTTTCTTGTCTATAACAGAGATGTGCAATTCTTAAGAAATTTTTAGTTCGACCGATTTATATACGATTCTAGTTGTATTGTCAGATCTTTTAGATTTAAATATCGTTTATGGCCAACTCACCTGAAAGCCGCCAACACAATCTAGGGCCGGAGTGCGCTATTGACTTAGCCTGGTCAAGCACCCTAAGTACGCCATTCTACCTACACCCCGGCAGGCCAAAGTAAGGCAGGTCCATGGACAATTGGATCTAAGAGAAAAGACAACGCATCCAGTTGTATTTAAAATTGCGTTCAACTTAAAATTTTCTTGAGAATCGTAAGCCACGACGAAATTATAGACAAGGAACGAATTTTACTATTTTTCTTGGCTTAAGTGTGCAGGAAAAATAAACTCTACGTTGATGGAGAAAAGCCGGAGCTAACCAAGCTCCGACTCCCCCAAGGGGGTCAACCGTCGGCGCTGAGTAAAAGATGGTGAGAAGACCCCGTAAATGGAGTCTGTTGCCAACAAACCAAGTGTTGGCAAAGGTCACTGCCGGAGCTACTAAGCTCCGACACCTTGGAGGACTAACTATCTGACGCTCTATGTGTTGATAGAGGCTATTGCCGGAGCTACTAAGCTCCAGCGATGGACAGTGCCGGAGCTTCTAAGCTCCGACAACTTCAGGGGACCTTCACTATCAAAGACTTCGGACCTAAATTCTACAAGTTCAAAGCAAATTCGTCTTCAACAAAACTCAATATCCTTTTGGTACATGTTCACAATCAAATTGTGTACATCTACCAGGGGGCCAAGTGAAGATAAAGATGTTGAAGACAAAAAATGAAATTCGCAAAAATTTGGGGATTTCATTCATCTGGAGACAGGAGATTACATCTGGAGACAAGGGATTACAAAATTGAGGAAGAAGAAGAGAAAATACAAGTGAGAGCTAAAGAGATGGTCCTAGACCCTATGGAAGAACTCGGCGACCTTCTGGGCGACCTCCGATACGCTGGCTCGGGTAGCTTCGCCTTCTCCTTCGACGGGGCCTTCAAGCACCGGGTCCAGAGGAAATTGAGGGTTCCGGCTGGTGTAGCACGTCAGCACATATTCTGTGACGTTCCTCGCCAGGGATTGCCCCTCGACCTCCAGTTGGTCCACGATGACGTCGCCCACCTTTGGCATTTTGCTGAATCTTTGCAGCAACCAGCCTCTCAAGTCTTCCGAGCTCCTCCTCCCGGAGGTGGATCTTGTTCCGACGATCGACCAGGTCCTTCTCCCTAGCCTCCACTTTCTTCTCCCGGGCAACAAGGGCACACTCTTATTCGTAGAGTTCCTGCCCTCGCACCCAAGTCTTCTCCTCTTCCTCGAGGCAGCGCTCTTCCAACTTCTTAGTGCGCTCCTCGAGGCCCTTGTCAGCCAGAGCTACTTTCTCGGCGAGCTCCTCTTCCCTTCTCAGGACGTCATCCCGCAGCTCCAGGAGTTTTTGCTCTTCGTCCTCGAGCCGTCTCTCCCTCCCTTCAAGTGCCTCTCGGCGCTTGATGAGTGCGGCGTTGATGGCCTCAAGCTGCTCAAACCGAGCATTGGCCGCGTCGTTGGCAGCCTTGGCCTGATAGTGGATCTCCCGGGATTGAGCGTTGAGGGCATGGGTCATGCTCTCCCTCTCATCCAGCAGCTTGTCCCAGTACTCCAGGCGGATCTTCTCCCGCTTGATCCACTCCTTGTCGTCCGCTAGCCTCGACTGCGCCAGCTTAGTCTCGAAGTGGAGCCGATTACGCCACCGCCTAAGGGTTTGGCGCTCCTCTTCAAGAGCCTTGCTGTCGTGGAAGAAGGCTAGTTGGACCTGACGTAGACTGGAGCAGGCGTTGTTGATAGACATCGACAGCGGGATGGGCTCCGGACCTGCTGGGGTCTCCTCCGCTGGTTCCAGCGGGTCTTCACATACAAAAATTGGGTCCCACTCTACGAGAGTGGAACCCTGAGCTTCCAAGGCGCTAGGGCCGTCCTCCGGGATGGCCTCAGTCGCCATCGAAGAAGGCCCCGCCGCCAAGTCTTCATTCGCCCCCTCAGGCAGGGGGCCGGCGACTTCGCTTAGGCACTCTGGCTCGGCCACAGGTACCATCGACGTCGTCGCTTCCGGAGCAGGAGCTACTACTGGCTTCGACCGGGACACCTCTTCTGAGGGAGGCTCAAGCTCCCTCGCCTCTTCAACCGCCAGCTCTGTGACCGGCGCTCCAACAACAACCGGCTCAGCGACCGGTACTTCGGAGGTAGCCGGCTCCACTGCCGGAACTACCTCGACTTCCGGCTCGCATGCCAGAGCTTCAGTCACCTCCGGTTCAATCATCGGGGCTTCGACAAGTTCCGGCTCCGAGGCCGGAACTACTACTTCTTCCGGCTCTACAGTCGGAGCTTCCACTACTGCAGCGGACCCGGAGCTTCAACCTCTGAGACAAGTGCCGCTGGCGTGTCTTCACTCTCGTGGTCCGGTGCTACCACGGGAAGTTCTGGGGACGAGTCGAGGTTCATGACCACGACAGCCGGCGCCGGAGCTGTCGCAGCCTCAGCCACCACCTGGGGCGGAACTGGGACAGGAGCAGAAGCTCCCACGGCCTCAGAAATCGTGGCCGAGGGTGGAGCTTCACTCCCCTTCTTGGGGACGCTGCAGAGGACGGATAAAGAAAATTAACAAACAATCGCTACAACTAAAAAGTTAACCAAGGTAAAAATCAAAAATTACCTTGGAAGGCTTCCGCACCAGCTTGCGCGGAACCTTTTTCCCGGACGTTCCGGGCTGGCCATGGTCGGCGTAGGAGCTCCGGGAGGCCCCCCAGAACTTGTCGCAGCCACGGGCGTTTCCCGGGTCAAGGCTCTCCTCGATCGGGAGGAACCTCTGGACCTGGAGGCTCCCACCGCCCCAGGTGCCGGAGTCGTGCACCCGGAGCTAGCACCACCGGAGGGCTCCACCACGGGGACAGATGCGCTCCGGGAGGATCCCACTACAGGAACAGTCTCGTTCCGGGAGGACCCCACCACGGGGACAGTCGCCACGGCGGCAGAAGATCTTCCCCCCTGGGGAGAAGGAACCAAGGTGGAAGTAGCGGGCCTGACGGACCTTCCGTCGGCATGTCGTAGCTTCCTCTTCCGACTCTCCGGCTCCTCCGCCAGCTCCTTACCCTTGCCGATGACCTCGACCCTCGGCTGTGGAGCAGGGACCGAGCCATCTTCGGGCACCCCGGGGATTGCCACCCGGGTGGTTGGTCTTCTCTCGACAACACCAAGGTCGTCAAGCGCGGGCATCGTCCGCCGGAGATCTCTGCTGAACTCCACTTCCACGTTCAGAGGGAGAAAGGCCGACGGCGGAGTCAAGTAATCTCCGTCGACGTCGATGCCGTGCTGGAATTTCTTGAGGTGGAACTCCAAGGTCTTCCCCACCATGTTGGACTTCAACCCGGTCTCAACCCGGTCCTCGTCCATCACGCTGTTGAGGGCCCAGGCGAGCTTCTCCCTCCTCTTCAACGGCGCCCACCTGTTGTTCAGGAAGTTGCAGAACACCGCCTAGGGAGTCAATCCTCCCTCAACACATCGGCGGATCCTGGTCAGGATAGGGTCGAAAGCTTCCGCCAGCACCGGAACTTCACTCCATATCGACGTGTCGATGCCGGGCAGACCGTCTGGCAGCTCCAACCGCTCATGCTCCTCCACCCTGACGACTATCCAATCTTTCTTCCAGTCATCCCACTTCCCGGAAGGGAACGACCGGAGGTACTTGAATGGGCACTTCTTGCGCTTCACGAAGTAGTAGAAGCCAAGATACTCATTGCTCCGGCCAGTGGTGTGAACGGTGAAGAAGGTCCGGAAGAGCTCGACGCAGGGGGGGATGCCCACCCACATCTCGCAGAAGTGGACAAAGATGGACACGAGGAGAATGGAGTGAGGGCCAAGGTGGTATAGCTGCAGACCATAGAAGTCTAGCAGCATCAAGAAAAAAGAAGAAAATGGTGGGATCAGCCCCACCATGGCGTACGAAGAAAAGTACACCATCTCGCCAGCGCGCTCCTTCTCAAAGGGGAGCTCTCCACCGGCACGGACCAAGCGGCTGAAGAAGTCCGAGGACCACCCCATGAGGGCCCGGACCTTCTTCAAATTGTTGTCGGTCTTCAGGCGACTCTCGCGCAGACCCAACTCCATCGCGGCACAGCTAGGCAAGAGAAGAGGAGCAAAGTACGAGTCGGGAGTTTGAGCGCAAGATCAGATGAGAGGCGTAAAGAACTCCCGATGGTGTGCGCTTTCCTTCTTAAGTAAGCCCTCGCAATGCTTGGATGGAAACTGCAGGGAAGTCGAAGATACTACTCAAGAATTCAACCCAGCCGATGACAAGAGGGCCCGGGACCACCCCAACGATCAAGTCGAGGCTCTTACCCAGGCGAACGGTTGTCATCACGAGGCGGGAAACCCAAAGGCGGCAGCCTGACAGGGCGCGCGGAACCGATACGGTTTTCGTATCGGGAACCGGCGACCTTCAATTGCGTGAGATCCGCACGTCAAAGATCTCATCTGCCGCCTGAGGTGCGCCACGCGTCGGGATCTAACTGTAAAACCCTGCCAACGGCACCTCCGAAGACCCTTGAAGACCCAGTTCAAGAGTCGCAAGGATGGACCCACCTCCGATGGAACGACTTCACCCCAGTGACCTCCCTCGGAGGTAGGTCCAGGGGACCACTGTCGATACCCTAAAAACCGTACACCCCCTGAGGTTACAAAGATCTCGAGGGAAGGTCGTCTACTTGAATTGAAGACCCTCGGAGGCCCACTTGTCAGACATGACCGGACCTGCTTCTCCAACATGGTTAATCCCTAGGTCGCCACGTGTACTGCCAAACCGGAGCTACCGCCCACAAGGGGGAAGCTCCAGACCAAGTACCGAAATGGCACCTCCGGACTTAACCCCTGACCGAGAGAAGCTCCGGACCTGACACGTGTCAGATAGCTCCGGAGCTACCTGCTTCCCACAGCAAGCTCCGGAGCTGCCACGTGTCCAAACGTCGGAGCTGACAGCCTCTAACCTCCGGAAGACCTTGTAACGGATCCAGATCTTCAAAGGAGAGCCAAGGACTTCAAGACCCGATTAAATGTCATTAATGCCATATTAATGACACTTAAACGGACGATCTTAACACCTGTAACGGCACTATCGGAGCCCGTTACAGGATGATTAACAACAATTAATCGTGTATCAATACTAGTAACCGTCGGGGCCACATGTCGGGCCAAGCTAGCTTGTAACGGTATGTTCTTGTACTATAAAAGGACAGGCCGACGATACACTCAGGCACACGTACACAGACGAGGAGATCATACGTGACAAACTAATACAAAACCAACACACCCGTGGAGTAGGGTATTACGCTCAGGCGGCCCGAACCACGTAAATCCTAGTGTCTCCTGTGTTAAATCGCAATTCACCTTCTTGAGTCTCTGCGCGCCCACACCGAACCACAAACTCCTTCAACACTTTAGCAGTGTCAGGAGATCTACCGACTCCAACAGTCGACAATATTCAATACCAGAATTAATCCATAACCACAATACCAACCATAACCATCCCAAATACCATCTCAATACCATCCCAATATCGAGTTTACCTCTAATCATGGAAGTTGTCCAGGTGCTCATAACCGGGAGCACGACTATCATGATAGTTTTAGACACACCCTGCAGAGGTTGTACCGCTTTACCCACGTGTTTGTGATTTCATCACCTTTTGATGACTATAGAATCTCAATTATGTCATCTCACACTTCCTTAGGTGTGTGGCCAAGAGATCACAAAATAGCTTTTACAAAGGGATTGCTAGCCTATTTAGACCCCACTGAGGTTTCACCGGTGGCGATGCCTCCAACTGAGCACATCTTCAACCAAGGGCCCCCTCTTGAGCCATTCGGATCCCAGGGTAGTCCCACCAATCATCAGCAAACCCAATCCGACTACCCCTTCCCCGAGCATCCACAATGGTCCAAACAACACTAGCAAAGCCCTAATTAATCAGTTATGCCACACCCATACTTGGCCTCGTGATGGCACTGTAGTCCTGGCTTATTCTCGCATGAACCGGTCCTTAGATCTAAAGCAAGCAAACCACCATAATATCCAACCCATCCACATACCAGGCTTGCTTACATAACCCATCATTTTAACCAGTTCATGTTAACCATAGTATCATTAATGCATAATTAAATTGAGTGGTATAGTTGTTTCCCATTCCAGTTGATTAAGCGATGCAGAAGGTAAAAAGCCCTTCCCAACTCTCTACCATAGATTCCATGTGACAAGGGTGGTCAAACAAATCTAGTAAACTTCCTACCATAGGATTCCCATCAAATTGACACAAGCATGCAGTTTGCAAACAAAACATTTAATTTAAAACAGGATCAATATGCTTTAAGGACACTTGCCTTGCTCTTGTTGTTGATTAGGATCAAAGCTTTCAAACTCTTGGTGTTGTAGATCCTCCGCGGCATTCTCTAGCGCAAATCCGTCTAATCCACACAATAAACATACAAGACAAGAAACACAATCAAAGAGTGCACAAATATTACTCAATATGTCATGACATGCATGATTGATGCAAATGCAAGGTAGAACATGTCAATAGATTGCTTTTAATGATCAATAACTAGTTCTAATAGCTTTTAACAAGTTTATACAGGTTTGGAGTTGATTAGGTCAAACTTTATAATCAATTCAACACAATTTAGCCAGGAAGACCGGACTAGTCCGCTAGGGACCGGACAAGTCCGCACTTTGGGAGATCAGCAGATTAGGGTTTTCTAGATCGACGTAAATTTGGAGATTAGGTGTTGAGTTCACGTAAGGAAAAGATAATAGAAGGTATACCAGGTGTTTAGGACTCCAATGAATCAAGAAACTTGGAGGTAGCACTTGGATCTTGGTGATCTAGGGTTGGGGATGAACTTGGAGATGAATTGGTGATGAGGGACGAAACTTGGTGGAGATCTTGATCCTCTTTCGTTTCCTCCTCTTCTTCTTCTTGCTTGGGATCTTCTCCTCCCTCCTTGGTGGTGGCTCTCCACGAACTAGGGTTTGGGTGGGGTGGAAAAGTGGCAAATATATGTCAAGCAATGGGTTGTTTATATAGAGGTGGAGACTAGGGTTAGATGGATTTAGAGTTTGGGATGAGTAGAGGCCGGTTTAGAGTCCCACATGGGCTCCAAAAGAGTTAGGCATGACATCCCTAGGCCCACTTAATGTGAAACCCAAGAAACAATACTTAAAACAAAAGATCAACTCGGAGTCACGAAATATCGGACAAGTCCGAAAAGGACTAGACTAGTTCGAAGTTGTCCAGAGAGAAAATCGGACAAGTCTGGCCAAAAATCAGACAAGTCCGACTTTAGTCAGAGAGGAAAACAGACAAGTCTGCTGGAACACCGGACTAGTCCGGAAAAGTCCAGGGACTTAGCAAATTTTCAAGGATTCTTGGAATATCGGACTAGTCCGCACAAAATCGGACAAGTCCGAAAGTTTCTAGAAGCCAAATCGGACTAGTCCGCAGCAAAAACGGACAAGTCCGTTTTTAGTCAGAGAGAAATTGGACTAGTCCTAAGCAAAATCGGACTGGTCCGCACTTTCCTGCATTTTAAGTGCGGTTTTGTTCCAAATCAATTTTAAACTCGTTCCTCTTTATGTGGGTTAATGTTAAACATGTATATGAGTGTATATAGGGCATGATGCATGAAAATGAGGGTGTTACAAACCTACCCCCTTAAAATGAATCTCGTCCTCAAGATTCGATGCAGAAGAGAAGAGATAGGGAAATTCCTTCTTGAGTTCATCCTCCAATTCCCATGTCGCTTCTTTTTCTGTGTGGTGCTTCCATTGAACTTTACACCATCTAATAACCTTGTTTCTTGTGACCCTCTCCTTAGTTTCCAAGATTTTGACCGGTCATTCGGCATAAGTCAAATCTTCCTCTAGTTCCAATTCTTCCATTGGCACTTGTTCTTCTGGTACTCTCAAACACTTCTTGAGCTGGGAAACATGAAAGACATCATGGACATCCGAAAGATGAGCTGGAATCTCCAACTTATACGCTACTTCTCCTCTTTTGTCCAAAATCTTGAATGGTCCAATATAACGAGGTGCGAGCTTGCCCCTTATGTTAAACCTCTTATGACCTCTCATTGGTGACACCTTGAGGTAAACAAAATCTCCTATTTCAAAGGCTAATTTCCTTCTCCTATTGTCCGTATAGCCTTTTTGCCTTGATTGGGCAGCCCTCAAATTTTCACGAATTATTTGGACTTGCTTTTCGGCTTCTTGCAACACATCCGGACCAAATACTTGAGTTTCTCCTGCCTCATTCCAGAATAATGGTGTCCTACACTTCCTCCCATAAAGCGCTTCATACGGTGACATTTTCAAACTTGCTTGGTAACTATTGTTGCATGAAAATTCCGCGTATGGTAAGCTTTTGTCCCAACTTTTCCCATGCTTTAAAGCACAAGCTCTTAACATGTCCTCTAAAATTTGATTGGTCCTCTCGGTTTGTCCATCCGTTTGAGGGTGATATGCTGAACTAAAATTCAACCTCGTTCCCAAAGCTTCATGCAATTTTTACCAAAATCTGGAGGTAAATTGAGAACCTCTATTCGAGACTATCTTCTTAGGGACTCCATGTCGACACACAATATGCTCCATGTATATTTCGGCCAATTGTGCAGCTGTATATTTGGTCTTCACAGGGACAAAATGAGCTGACTTGGTTAAACGATCCACAATTGCCCAAATTGAGTCATACCCGGACTGAGTACGTGGTAAACCAACTATGAAGTCCATTCCAATTTTTTCCCACTTCCATTCCGGGATCTTCAATGGTTGCAATAATCCAGCTGGCCTTTGATGTTCCACCTTGACTCGTTGACACACATCACACAATGCCACATGTTCAGCTATGTCCTTCTTCATGCTATCCCACCAATAGCTAGTCTTCAAGTCTTTGTACATCTTTGTACAACCAGGGTGAATTGAGTAAGGTGAGTCATGTGCCTCTTTTAATACCGTCTCCCGAATATGCTTCACATTAGGCACAACGATTCTCTTTCCAAGCCATAAGGTACCATGTTCGTCTTCATCAAATCTGAATTTTCTCCCTTCTTTGGTCCTGTCCTTGATTTCCTTGATCTCTTCATCTGCGGTTTGTGCCTCTCGAATTTCTCGCTCCAAGGTTGGGTTTAACTCCATCATCTCCATCTCATTTACAAACCCGAGGTTCAACCTTTCGAACTCCTTACATAACTCGGATGGTAACTCTCGAACTGTGAGTTGATGACTTATTCCATTTCTACTCAAAGCATCGACCACTACATTGGCTTTTCTCGGATGATAGTTGATCCCCAAATCATAATCTTTGATGAGCTCCAACCATCTCCGTTGCCTCAAGTTCAGATCCGTTTGTGTGAAAATATACTTCAAACTCTTATGATCCGTATAAATTTCATACCTATGTCCGAGAATATAGTGCCTCCAAATTTTTAGTGCATGTACCACGGCTGCAAGTTCTAAATCATGTGTTGGGTAATTCTGCTCATGTTTCTTCAATTGTCTCGACGCATAGGCTACTACTTGACCTTCTTGCATAAGCACACATCCAAGTCCTTGTCTTGATGCGTCGCAATATATGTCAAAACTCTTGCTTACATCCGGCAATACCAAAATTGGAGTTGTTGTTAACCTCTTCTTCAACTCCTCAAAACTGTTTTGACAAGCTTGAGTCCATTGGAAAACCTTTCCCTTCATTAGAAACTCCGTCATTGGCTTGGCTATCTTGGAAAAGTCCTTGATGAACCTACAGTAATATCCAGCCATCCCAAGAAAACTCCTTATTTCCTTGACATTTTGCGGTGGTTCCCATTTCAACACGTCTCTCACTTTTCCGGGGTCAACTGATACTGCTCCTCCTGAGATGATATGACCCAAAAACGACACCTCTTTCAACCAAAACTGACACTTGTTGAACTTGGCATACAATTGATGCTCCCTCAATTTCTGCAATGTATGCCTCAAGTGTTCCTCATGTTCCTTCTCATCCTTCGAGTAGATCATAATATCATCAATAAACACCACAATGAACTTATCCAAGTACTCCATGAAGACCTTATTCATGAGGTACATAAAGTAGGCAGGTGCATTTGTCAATCCAAAAGACATCACGGTGCACTCATAAGATCCATATCGCGTCCTAAAAGCTGTCTTGGGTATGTCCGATGGTCTAATCTTCATTTGAAAGTATCCCGACCTCAAATCAATCTTGGAGAAGACACAAGCACCCTTCATCTGATCAAACAAGTCTTCTATGCATGGCAAGGTGTACTTGTTCTTGATTGTTACCTCGTTAAGAGCTCGGTAATCTACACACAACCTTTGGGTTCCATCCTTCTTGTCCACAAACAACTAGAGCGCTCCCCAGGGTGAAGAACTAGGGCGGATAAAACCTTTCTCTAGTTACTCTTGAATTTGTTTCTTGAGCTCCGCTAATTCCATAGGAGGCATCCTATATGGCCTCTTAGCTATAGGTGCAGTTCCAGGTATTAAATCAATAACAAACTCAATGTCTCGATCAGGTGGCATACCTGGCAACTCGTCCAGAAAAACATCCAAAAATTCACACACCACCGGAATCTCCTCAATTGCGGCACCGTCCATATGATTCAACTCCATTTGCTTTGGTGCGGTTTGAGATGCTTCAAATTCTACGGTGATCCCTTCCTCATTGGTCAACTTCACCGTCTTTGTGGCACACTCAATAACTCCATTGTGCTTCCTCAACCAGTCCATACCAAGTATAATGTCCAATCCTTGAGAATCCAAAACAATAAGGTTGGCGGAGAAGTCTACCCCCCTTATTCTAAGGCTTACTTTTGGACATACTATATTTGTCCTCATCTCTCCTCTAGGAGACTTAACCAATAGAGTAAACTTCATATGAGAGATAGGCAAACTATACTTGGCAACATACTTCGATGCAATGAATGAATGTGATGCTCCAGAATCAAATAACATAGTCGTGGGGTTGGAGTTGGCGAGAAACATACCAATGACCACGTCACCCGCTTGTTGAGCATCCTCCGTAGATACATGGTTCACGTTGCCATGAGCAAAATTCTGCTGTCCACGGTTCCCTTGTGGCGCTCCTCCATTAGGTCTTGGGTTTTGCCTCGATGCATTGCTTCCTTGACCAAGGTCTGACTTAGGACATTGATGTGCAAAGTGTTCAGCTTCTCCACAAGTATAGCACTTCTTAACTCCACCAGAATTATTGGGACGAGCTTGGTTTTGAACACTTGCAGTAGGAAAGTTAGCACGACATGCAAAAGGCATTGGAGGCCTAGGTGCTTGCATGACAGGGCGCTGCTGCACAAACTGAGTTGGGCGCAGTGCATAACTAGGGCGTTGAGCAGGAATAGAAGAGTTGTAATATGGCGCATTAGGTGGTGCAAGGCGAGGGCACACATTACTTCCTTGTTGTTGTCCTTGATATGGCGCCTTCCTCTTGTTGTTTTGTTCCATCTCACGAATCTTGTTTTCAACCACAATTGCTTTGTCCACAAGCTTCTAAAAGTTGGCATAATCACAGTTGAGTAGTTGCACTTGGATTTCATTGTTCAAGCCCCTCATGAACAAGTATTGCTTTCGGTTGTCCCGACTCACATCCTCAGGCGCATACCTTGAGAGTTGAGTGAACTTGTTGAGATATTCACTCACGCTCGATCTTCCTTGCCTCTTCAAGATCATAACACCCTCGGGCACATAATGAGAACAGAAATTCTCCTTGAATTCCGCCCAAGTAATCCTCTCTTGATTCTCATGAGCATTGCAATAGGAATCCCACCAATCCGCAGCTTCTCCAACTAGTTGATGAGAAGCAAATAAGACCTTCTCCCAGTCACTGCATTGGACAATAGCTAGCTTCTTCTCCACGGACTTGAGCCAATCATCCGCATCCATAGGGTTAGCGGCTTGAGCAATGGTCGGTGGCCTAGTCCTCATAAACTCTCCCAATCGGTTATGAGGAGGAGGGGGTGGCGGTGGAGGTATGTGGGGCTGATTGTTGATGTTGCCAGCCTGCAGCTGTCACATAGTCTGTATCATGGTCTGCATGAGCTGGTTTTGCATAGCCAATAGCTTCTCAATGTTGATAGCTCCCTGAGTAGATCCTTGTCCATTGTTGTTCTGAGGTACTCCATTGTTCTCCTCCTCATCAATGCCATCCCTCTGGTTGCGAGTCCTCACCATCTGGAGAAATGCAATAGGTAAGAACTAGAAAATGTCCCCAACTATATGCATCAAGGCATATGAAACTAAACAGCTAGCTACACTAGCCTAGGTGGACATGGCAATGCTAAGGCATCCAAAAATCCTCTATTAAGCACACAAGCAAATAATATATAGCAAACAACACACCGAATAAAAACACATCGATTCCTGAGTGCTCCTATGTGCTCTAAAGTGTCCATTCTATCGAGGCTGCATCCTACCTGTTATCCTATATATCAGAGCCACAGGTTAACTACGGTCAACCTGTGGCTCTGATACCAATATGTGACACCCGGTTCCGAAAATGAACCAAGTGAACGCATATGTGTGCCCAGGATGTTCAACACACATACATGAGTGCATCACAAAAGAGTATACAGAAAATTACCACAGAACAAGATTTATTAACCAAATTTTATTACACAAACCATATTATCCTCAAATACAACCTCTAATGAATATTTATGACAAGTTCAACTAATGCAGCGGAAATAAACTAAATAAAGCAAACTAAGCAACTAAGTATAGGGGATAGCGCAGCTCCAAACAACAGCACTGGCAAGCTGACGGTAGACACAGCCTAGAACTCCACATTATCATCATTAAACTCCCAATCCTGACCTGCAACTGTTGGGGGGATTGCAAGAGTGAGTACATGTCGTACTCAGCAAGTATGGAAAGTATGATATGTGGCTGATTCAAATGATGACAATAATAATGGCAAAGTGCTGAAAAGAACATTAAAACATTTGAAAAGCAATATATTATATGTATGTAAAGTAAACCCATCATAATCATAAGTAATATCATAATACCAGTCCACAATTCACCATCCTCATCAATAATTCCAGATTTCACCATTTGCCAATAACCATATTCAATACCAAAAATTAATCCATAACCATAATACCAACCATAACCATCCCAAATACCATCCCAATACCGAGTTTCCCTCTAATCATGGAAGTTGTCCAGGTGCTCATAACCAGGAGCACGGCTATCATGATAGTTTTAGACACACTTTGCAGAGGTTGTACCGCTTCACCCACGTGTTTGTGATTTCATCATCTTTCGATGACTATAGAATCTCAATTATGCCCTCTCACACTTCCTTAGGTGTGTGGCCAAGAGATCACAAAATAGCTTTTACAAAGGGATTGCTAGCCTATTTAGACCCCACTGAGGTTTCGCCAGTGGCGATGCCTCCAACTGAGCACATCTTCAACCAAGGGCCCCCTCTTGAGCCATTCGGATCCCAGGGTAGTCCCACCAATCATCAGCAAACCCAATCCGACTACCCCTTCCCTGAGCATCCACAATGGTCCAAACAGCACTAGCAAGGCCCTAATTAATTAGCTATGCCGCACCCATACTTGGCCTCGTGGTGGCACTGTAGTCCTGGCTTATTCTCGCATGAACTGGTCCTTAGATCTAAAGCAAGCAAACCACTATAACATCCAACCCATCCACATACCAGGCTTGCTTAGATCACCCATCATTTTAACCAGTTCATGTTAACCATAGTATCATTAATGCATAATTAAATCGAGTGGTATAGTTGTTTCCCATCCCAGTTGATTAAGTGATGCAAAAGGTATAAAGCCCTTCCCGACTCTCTACCATATATTCCAGGTGACAAGGGTGGTCAAACAAATCTAGTAAACTTTCTACCATAGGATTCCCATCAAATTGACACAAGCATGCAGTTTGCAAACAAAACATTTAATTTAAAACAGGGTCAATATGCTTCATGGACACTTGCCTTGCTCTTGTTGTTGATTAGGATCAAAGCCTTCAAAATCTTGGTGTTGTAGATCCTCCGCGGCACTCTCTAGCGCAAATCCATCTAATCCACACAATAAACATACAAGACAAGAAACACAATCAAAGAGTGTACAAATATTACTCAATATGTCATGACATGCATGATTGATGCAAATGCAAGGTAGAACCTGTCAATAGATTCCTTTTAATGATCAATAACTAGTTCTAATAGCTTTTAACAAGTTTATACAAGTATGGAGTTGATTAGGTCAAACTTTAGAATCAATTCAACACAATTTAGCCAGGACGACTGGACTAGTCCGCTAGGGACCGGACAAGTCTGCACTTTGCGAGATCAGCAGATTAGGGTTTTCTAGATTGACGTAAATTTGGAGAATAGGTGTTGAATTCACGTAAGGAAAAGATAATAGAAGGTATACCAGGTATTTAGGACTCCAATGAATCAAGAAACTTGGAGGTAGCACTTGGATCTTGGTGATCTAGGGTTGGGGATGAACTTGGAGATGAATTGGTGATGAGGGACGAAACTTGGTGGAGATCTTGATCCTATTTCATTTCCTCCTCTTCTTCTTCTTGCTTGGGATCTTCTCCTCCCTCCTTGGTGGTGGCTCTCCGTGAACTAGGGTTTGGGTGGGATGGAAAAGTGGCAAATAGATGTCAAGCAAAGGGGTGGGGTTGTTTATATAGAGGTGGAGGCTAGGGTTAGATGGATTTCGAGTTTGGGATGAGTAGAGGCCGGTTTAGAGTCCCACATGGGCTCTAAAAGAGTTAGGCACGACATCCCTAGGCCCACTTAACGTGAAACCCAAGAAACAAGTCGTAAAACAAAAGATCAACTCAGAGTCACGAAATATCGGACAAGTCCGAAAAGGACTGGACTAGTCCGAAGTTGTCCAGAGGGAAAATTGGATAAGTATGGCCAAAACTCGGACAAGTTCGACTTTAGTCAGAGAGGAAAACGGACAAGTCCAATGGAACACCGGACTAGTCCGGAGAAGTCTAGGGACTTAGCAAATTTTCAAAGATTCTTGGAATATCGGACTAGTCCGCACAAAATCGGACAAGTCTGAAAGTTTCCAGAGGCCAAATCGGACTAGTCCGCAGCAAAAACGGACAAGTTCATTTTTAGTCAGAGAGAAATCGGACTATTCCTCAGCAAAATCGGACTATTCTGCACTTTCCTGCATTTTAAGTGCGGTTTTGTTCCAAATTAATTTTAAATGCTCCAAATCAATTTTAAACTCGTTCCTCTTTATGTGGGTTAATGTTAAACATGTATATGAGTGTATGTAGAGCATGATGCATGAAAATGAGGGTGTTACACTGAAAAAGGGTTATACGGGGTCAATCTTATCCCGCAATGTGCAATGAGGAGAGAGACTGCGTCGAAATAAAAGGAAGCCTCTAACTTGTAAAACATACTCCTTTCATTTAAAATTACTTGTTATTCTATAGTACATTTTTAAACTATAGAGTGACAAATAATTTGAGATGGAAAGAATAATATATTTTTTTTGAAAGGTCGTAAGGCGATTAATTATAAGAAGAAATGAAAATACAGTTCAATGTACCAGTGGTACATTACCAAGATGAACACTCCAGAAGATACAGTGTGTTGAATTCCACCTACGTAACACTATTACCATACATTAGTTGGTTAAGATCCTTAGCGCCCGCTAAGCGCCACTGCTGCAACTGTTCTTTCAACATGACAATTAAATGTTCTGCCGTCTGTTCAACACCTTGAAAAATTCTTGAGTTCCTTTCCCACCAGATGATCCATATGCAGCCAATGCAACACATGTAATGGTTGTGGCCTGTTAGTTGTTGTGATCCCGGTCCACATGGGCAACAACCACGGCTGATTCCGACTCTCCCTACGCGCCCTAATCGGGGGCGCAACCGACTCCCGTTCGGTGCGGCCCCCTCTCGCCCGCGTGACAATAAAAAGAGGGGAGAGGCCGGGGCTCTGATTCATGAGTTGATCACGAGCCTAAGACTCTCCCTAAAACCCAAACCCGATCTATTAGCGTGCGGAACGAGGGGAAGGCTGCCGCCGCCATTGCTGCGTCGAACCTCCACTGCATCGACGTTCTACCTGCGTCGATGAACTACCTGCACCGACCTAGTCTACAAAGATCATCCCCTGAGCCCAATGACATCGGGTGGACCAACCGACGGTAACCCTAATCTTCCTCTTCCTAATCTCTTTACTGTAATCTAGATCATACATGTTCTACTTCTTGGTTGAATTGCTTAATCATTAGTCTAAGTAAATTAGATCAGTGTTCAATTGCCTTTAAGATTGTTAAATTGATTAAGTCTAAGAATTACCTATTAGGAGTTCCTTGCATCGATCCTAAGAACCCTAAGAACTAACAATGGCATCAGAGCCGTGCTAGTCAATTCCTAATTAGGTAATAAAGTTCTAAGTCAGATTGATTAAGTTTCTAATCATTTTAATTCAGTCTTAGTTGAGATTGGTTACTGTTAAGTCGTGTTAATTAAGAAATTAGAAGGAGAGGAACAAATTTAGCTTCGATTTCAGTCAAGATCAGAAACTCAGGAAGAACCCGAATCGAATTAAGAAAACAGAGAAGGGGATAAGAACTTATCTGGGATAAGATGGCTTCGACCATCGTTGTCCTCCTTAGGACAGGGTTAGGGGAAACCCTAACCCTATCAGCCTTGTCGACGCCAACCGGTTGATCCCTCCCAATGGAGAGACAACGGCGGCGCCGCCCTCCTCAGGTGTAGCGCTAGGGCTTCGGGCCCAAGTCGTGCACTTCAACCGCTGTCGCCACCTCAGAGCCCAAGGTTAGGAAACCCTAACCCTAGGCGATTCCCTCCACCGGCGGCACGAAGTGCGCGCCATGGTGGAGGCCTCGGCGGCGCCGACGTCCCTACAAACAAGCACTCAGAAACCTAAGTGGTCGCGCTAGGGTTCGTGCTCGAACCCTAACCCTAGCGGTCGGGTTTCCTTCTACGGCATGCGACCGTCGTAACTTCGGACGACGATGAGCAACCTCATGGTTTCTCATCGCCGGCGTAGACTCAGCCGTGCCGGAAGTCCCCGACGACCTATCTCTCCACTCAGAGTCAGCGCGCGACGGTTTTCCTCGACGGAGACCGACGTTCGCCGTCGACACCGGCGGAGAAGCACCTCGCGGTGCGTAACCCTCACCGGAGACGACGGCGCGGCGGCGCCGAAGGTCCCGCGCGGCCGGCGCGCACTCATCGCTGCTCCCTCACTCTCGCTCGCCTCGCCGCTGCAAGAATAAGGAGAGAGAATGGAAGAGTGAAAATGACTTAGGGTTTGACGGATTCCGCGGCGAGATGGTTTTTATACCTCCGATCTCGTCGTTACGTCATTGGATTGGCATCAAATGGTTCAGATGATCCTAAGTTTTAAGCGTCCGTCGAACCTCAGCCGTCGGATCGAGATCCGACGGTCCGTGGCACGCGCCGGCTGCCGCTCAGCCTTAGCTGGCCCCGAGCCCATGCGGAGCGGCGCAACAGGCCGGTGGGCTGCCCTTTTATTTTTTTCGATTTTTTCAGATTTTCCACGCGGGCTGGTTTTAGTTTTGGACCGAATGCCTAATGGGCCACACACTGGAAATTTTCCTTTTAATTGAGGATTATTAATTTGTGGGTTGGGCCAAAATATTGATCAGTGGGCCAAATTCAGGGTTTTGGCCCTTTTGGCTTTTTCCACAGTTTTCAATTTTCAGAATATGTTTAAAATGGAAAATTAATTCCAGAAACTAAGAAAATGAATAGAAAATTAGTTAAATAGCAGAGAAAAATTCAGAAATTTTGTGTGATGTTTTGTGTGATTTTAATTGCATTATTTCTGTAATTTTGAGTAGTTTTAAGTTATTAAGTGAATTTTCTCAGTTATTTAAATCCAATTAATTGCATTAAGTTTTTGCAATTAATTTTAGTAATTTAATAAATTAAGTTTATTTTGCTTCCGCTGCTATTTAGCAGTAAATTTAAATAAGTAACCAACGTGAAAATTAAAATTTGCTAGAATTTAAGATTGTGTATGTTTATGCATGGAAATTAAATAAGTAACCAACGTGGAAATTTAATTTTGCCATGTTTAAGTTTATTTCCAATATATTTGCACTATATTGGGAATTTCTTCATGAATTTTAAGTTTGTATACATGGAAATTAGAGTAACCAATGTGAAATATTTCTATGTTAATTAAGTTATTAAGAGAAATGGAAATTAGAGTAACCAACGTGAAATATTTCCATGACTATTTAAGTGAAATGGTTTTGTTGAGTAACCAACGTGAAAGACATTTCATGCCATTTCTTATTATTTAAGTGCAATTTTAAGTACATGCTTCATCATATGTTGTTTTAAGTCATTTTTCTAACCCCTATATTTTTGTTTCATTAAGGTGCCTCAAATGTGGTAAGTCTCATTGCCTCCATAGAGACCCTTGCTGGTCATAACTATGGGACATGGAATGAGAGACTCAGGATGAACTTAGCAATTGCAAACCTTGACCTTTGCTTAAGAAAGGATCGACCTGTTGATCCTGAAGCTCCCATTGCTCAGCCTGAGCAGACCAATGAAGAGTTTGGAGTAAGAAAAGGGGAGTGTCTTAAGCTTAAGTAAAGATACCCTAAGGATCTTGAGGCATGGGAGGAATCCAATAGAAAATGCTTCATGGTCATTAAGGCCACCATTTCTGAGACTATAAGAGGAGCTATTCCTGATTGTGAGTTGGCAACTGAGTATCTTGCCAAGGTCAAAAGTCAGTACACAGGCTCCACTAAGACATTAGCAAGCACTCTCCTCAAAAGGCTTGTTAATGAGAGGTACACTGGTGGGGGTGTGAGAGATCACATCCTTAAGATGAATAATTTAATGCAAACCTCAAGACTCTTAACTTAGCCATGCCAGATGAGATGCTTGTGCATTTCATCTTCATGTCTTTGCCCAAAGAGTTTGAGGCATTTGTGATAAATTACAACTCTAAGGAAGATAGCTGGACTTTAGAGAAAGTCATGGCTATGTGCGTTCAGGAGGAGGAGCGCATAAAAGGTAAGAGTGGAGACTCCATTAACTTCGCCAAAGGTAAGGGTAAGGGAAAGGCTAAGACTTACTTCACCTCTCCCAAGCCACCATCTTTTAAGGTACATGGCTCCTCTTCTAAGGGCAAAGGGACGGCTCCTCAGCCTTCTGGTTCTAAGTTGAAATCAGATCAGTGCAAATTTTGCAAAGACTTTGGACATCACCATAAGGACTACATTGGTTTTATTAAGTGGTGTGCTAAGAATGGTAAGGATATTATCACTTTTGTAAATGAATCCTTGTACTTAGCTTATTCTTGATCTACTTGGTGGATTGAATCAGGTGCAACTGTGCACGTTTGTAATTCCATACGGGGGTTAAGTACGATGAGGACTATAAGAAGGGGGGAAAGGACCATCAAAGTCGTTGATGGCACTGAAGCTGAAGTTGAAGCCATTGGAACTTATCCTCTTAGACTTAGTAGTGGTTTCATACTTAGACTTTATGATATTCTTTATGTCCCTAGTTTAGAGAGGAATTTGATATCAGTTTCATGTTTGGATAATTGTGGATTTGTTTGCCATTTTGGCGAGGACAAATGCTCTATTAGTTTGAATAATAAGATTGTGGGTCTTGCCTTCAGACAAGACATGCTTTACCTATTGTCCACTCATGATAATGTGAATGCCTTAAGTAATGATCAAATTCCCGCCAAGAATGACATTAAAAGAAACAAGCGCAAAAGAATCGATTTCGAAACATCGTCGAAATTATGGCATTGTCGATTATGCCATATTTCGAGGGGGAGGATCGAACGCTTAGTATCTCAATCGATCTTACCCCACTTAGACTTTTCAGATTCAGAAGAATGCATTGATTGCATTAAATGTAAGTTTGTTAAGACTATTAAGAAGAACGCCATACGCGGCACGGGAATTTTAGAAATTATTCACACGGACATTTGTGGTCCGTTTCCCGTAGTCTCCGTAGATGGGTATGACTCGTTCATAACGTTCACGGACGACTACACTCGCTATGGTTACATATATCCAATCAAGGAGCAATCCGAAGCATTGGATAAGTTTAAGATATTTAAGGTTGAAGTAGAAAATCAGCACAACATTAAGATTAAGGTAGTAAGATCCGATCGTGGAGGTGAGTACTACGGTCGGCATACCCCATACGGTCAGGTTCCTAGACCCTTTGCAAGGTTTCTACAGGAACATGGCATAGTCGCCCAATATTCTACACCGAGCGAACCTCAGCAGAACGGTGTTGCGGAACGTAGAAACCGTATCTTATGGACATGGTAAGGAGTATGCTAAGTTATTCTACGTTACCGGTCAACCTATGGATGGAGGCGTTAAAAACCGCCATTCATGTGCTTAATCGGATTCCCACTAAGTCAACACCTCAGACACCGTATGAGATGTGGACAGGACGTAAGCCCTCATTAAACTATTTTCATATTTGGGGTTGTCCAGCTGAGGCTAAGATGTTCAACCCAAACATTAGTAAGCTGGAATCTAGAACAATTAGTTGCCATTTCATTGGTTATCCTGAGAAAAGTAAGAGTTTTAGGTTCTATTGTCCAGATTGGCATACTACGTTCATAGAAACACGACATGCCGTATTCTTAGAAGATGCTATGATCAGGGAGAGCACGGTACAACGGGAAATAGACCTTGAGGAGGAACGGATTAGTTTACCCGTTCCGATGACTCAAGAGCCTTATTTCACCCTACCTGCTGTCGTCGTGCCACCAACACCTGGTGCTAGTGACACAACGCCTATTGTTGCACCTCCATCGGCCACAACAGAAATAAGTGAGGTTCAACCTTCTCAGCCTGTTGAGGATATGGTCGAACAAAATGAGGTTCAGCAGCAGCCTCAACCCTTAGATGACGCTCAAGTAAGAAGATCACAAAGAGTAAGATGGTCGGCCATCCCGGACGACTATCAGATATACTTGAGCGAAGAAGTTAAGATGGAGGATGATCCCACCTCCTACGAAGATGCCATGAGGCGACCTCAGTCATTTGAATGGCACAAGGCCATGGAAGATGAAATGAATTCCATGACTGCCAACAAGGTTTGGGACTTAGTAGAGATTCCTAAAGGAGCCAAACTGTAGGCTGTAAGTGGGTCTACAAGATTAAGCATGACTCCAGAGGGAAGATCGAAAAGTATAAGGCTAGACTTGTGGCTAAGGGATTCACTCAACGGGAGGGTATTGACTATAATGAGACCTTCTCTCCCGCGTCGTCTAAGGATTCTTTTGGAATCATCATGACATTACTAGCACATTATGACTTAGAAGATGGATGTAAAGACGGCATTCCTCAATGGGGATCTATATGAGGACGTCTATATGACACAGCCGAAAGGTTTTGTCGTTAAGGGTAAGGAACATATGGATGTCACTTGAAGAAATCCATTTATGTACTTAAGCAAGCTTCAAGACAATGGTATCTCAAGTTCGATGAGATTATTAGAAAGTTTGGGTTTAAGGAAAATGAGGAGGATAATTGCATTTATGCTAAGTTTAAGAATGGAAAGTTCATATTCTTAGTCCTTTATGTGGATGACATCTTATTAGCAAGTAGTGATGTCAATCTACTCTTAGAAACTAAGAAGTTTTTATCCTCAAACTTTGATATGAGGGATCTAGGTGAAGCGACCTATGTTTTAGGGGTTGAAATACACCGAGATCGTGTTAAGGGGTTTTAGGATTATCTCAGAAGGCATACTTAGAAAGCGTACTTAGAAAGTACAATATGCATAATAGTAAAGCCTCGCATGCTCCGATAGTTAAGGGCGATAGATTTTCAAACTCTCAATCGCCTAAGAATCAGTATGAGGTTGATCAGATGAAAGGAATTCCTTATGCTTCAGCTGTTGGAAGCTTGATGTATGCTTAAGTTTGTACACGCCCTGACTTAGTTTTTGTGACTGGGATGCTTGGCAGATATCAAAGTAATCTAGGATTAGATCACTGGAAAGCTGTTAAGAAAGCATTAAGATACATACAGGGTACTAAGCACCTCATGCTGACATATAGTAAGACTGAGTCACTAGAAATAGTGGGCTATTCAGATTCAAATTACGCGGGTTGTGTGGATACTAAGAAATCCACGTCAGGTTATATATTCACCCTCGCGAATGGAGCTATATCGTGGAAAAGCTCCAAACAAGCAATCACTACATCGTCCACAATGTATGCTGAGTTTGTTGCTTGTTATGAGGCCACCGGGCAGGCATATTGGATTAAGAAATTTGTTCCCGGTCTTAAAGTGGTCGACAGCATCCATAAACCACTTAAGTTATATTGCGATAATCAGCCAGCAGTAATGTACTCTCACAACAACAAGTCGAGTGGTGCTGCCAAACACATCGACATTAAGTACTATGTTGTGAAAGAGAAAATCCAGGATCACACAATTAGTCTCGAGCATATTAGTACTAAGCAAATGATTGCGGATCCGCTAACTAAGGACCTCCCACCCAACGTGTTCAGTGAACACGTAGCCGACATGGGTTTGAGGGAGACCCTGTGATAATATCCTGGATTCTAAGGGGCCACCAAAGTGTAAGACTATTTCTATTTGTGAGATTTATCGTGGTCTTCGAGTCAAACAGTGCGTAAATGGTTGTTTTGATGTGTCGTGCCCTTTATGCCAAAGCAAAAGAGATACGTGTAAGATTAGTTTAGTAAAATAAGAAAATAAGTTAAGGACCCAAGATCAAGGGGGAGAATGTTAGTTGTTGTGATCCTGGTCAACGTGGGCAACAACCACGGCCGGGTCTGACTCTCCCTACGCGCCCTAATCAGGGACGCAACCGACTCCCATTCGGTGCGGCCCCCTCTCGCCCGCGCGACAATAAAAAGAGGGGAGAGGTCGGGGCTCTGATTCACGAGTTGATCACGAGCCTAAGACTCTCCCTAAAACCTTAACCCGATCTATTAGCGTGCGGAACGAGGGGAAGGCCGCCGCCGCCATCGCTACGTCGAACCTCCACTACATCGACGTTCTACCTGCATCGACGAACTACCTGCATCGACCTAGTCTACAACGATCATCCTCTGAGCCCAATGACATCGGGTGGACCAACCGACGGTAACCCTAATCTTCCTCTTCCTAATCTCTTTACTGTAATCTAGATCATACATGTTCTACTTCTTGGTTGAATTGCTTAATCATTAGTCCAAGTAAATTAGATCAGTGTTCAATTGCCTTTAAGATTGTTTGTTCTGAATTGATTAAGTCTAAGAATTACCGATTAGGAGTTCCTAGCATCGATCCTAAGTACCCTAAGAACTAACATGGCCTTGTGCCACTCATGTGAAGCAGTGAGGTTTCTGAACCAGGTACTGAAGGAGATGTTGGCTTCCCAATTGTCAGGATGGAGCAAAGGCTCGTTGATCCAATTACTAGTGTTTGACCAGATTTTAATTGTCAGCCGACATTCGAAGAAAAGATGTTCAACAGTCTCCAAATTTCGATAACATAGGGGGCAAAAATAATTATTGGGCCACCCTCAGCGCATTAGCCTGTCCGCAGTCCATACCCGATACTGGAGTAGGAGCCACATGAAGATTTTAAGTTTCGGCGGTGCCCACACCCTCCACACCTCATCCGGAAATGAAGATGTCACACTGTCTTGAAACTGCAACCTGTAAGCAGACCTTGATGAATATACACATGTGGTTGAAGCTGACCACTGTATTACATACTGCTGATATGATATTAGCATGAGGCCACTTTCTTGAATTAATATCCACAGCCGCACATACTGGTCTAGTAGTTCCACTGTGAGGCCCTGTAACACATCGCGTATCCAAGTAGCCTCCGATAGTGCCTCTGCCACCGTTCGTCTTTTACCTCGACTGTGTTTAAACAGGGCAGGGAAGAGGGACACTGGTGCGCAACCATGAAGCCAACTAGATCTCAAAAAAAATTGCCGTGTAGCCATCCTGAACAGTAACGGTCGTCGCGAGTGCGAATAAATCTTGGTCAGAATCATCTACCGGTAGTTCCAACCCTGCCATGATCGAGTAGGTTTTGTCCAACTGAGCGAAAGCCACCAGAGTCTTAGAGCTCTGCTAAATCTGTCAAGGTCTGTAATGCCCAACCCGCCACACTCTAGTAGTCTGCATACACGGCCCCAACTTGTTTTGCATTTCCCTCCGTGTAGCTGCTGATTGCCTGCCCATAAAAATCGCCGTCACATCTTATCGATCTCCTTTATGAACTTTCTGGGAACCTTCAGTGCAGTTAGCAAGTAAACAGACATGGAACTCATAACCGAGTGCACTAGTTCCTTCATTTCCGAAACTATAAATTATATTGAATAATTGACGAAGCTATAAATAACACGGTCATAGAGCTATATATGCATCATGGGCATGCTAGGAAAGCAGGCGAGAGGCGGTCCGTACTAAGACTGATACAAATTGCGATGTACACGCATGAGTGCAGCTCTTCGAGTACTTGTTCTAAACACTAGCATGTTTTAGGATCTAGGGGAAAGGCATCCACAGTTCATCATGTTGTTCAGAACCTTGTTGTGCAGTCTATGTGCATAGCAATAAAAAGTCCATGCATGCGTACACATATAGGCTCCATATATTATCTAACAAAAAATATAGGCGCCATATATCCAATCAACAAACATCCCGAAAAGCTTGCATCACGAGCTACGCTTATTTACTTGAGAGGAAAAGCAGGAGGATGATGCTAACTATTCTATCATATCGTCACACCAGCAATGCTGGTTATATGAAATTATGAATACCTCAGCGGTTCAAGACTGCCTTTCCTACGCTCAAGCCCTACAAGCAAGTGCACAAAGTAATTATTGATTAGAAATTATGATACTAAAGGATGATTTGGTAGGGAAATCATGGAGGATGCATATGCATGATTTGCTCCCAGGCCTTTTTCAAACGAAAGAACAGTAGTATCGTACACTAGCCATCAGGTCAATGTCATGACACTTAATAAGGCCCCTCTATGATTATGACACATGTCCTTGCCCCACATGCAGGGGAAGAATTGAAAGGGACTAATTTAAAGCATCATAGACTGAGCTCCACCAGCCAGATGATACTGAAAAACTGATGAATAGCCTTGGCTCCAAAGAATGCTCCTTGCTTTCCTCTAGCTATATAGCTAGGCTTTCACTATCACCTCCTTAACTCCTTTCTTCATTAATCCTTTTTTCCTTGTGCGCTAACTATGATGATGCACAAAACATACACATAATTCCTTTTCTATATATTGTGGATGATATTGAATAAAGGAATAATATTCTTACGAGATGATCTCTAGCTATTCTTTTTTTTATCCAGAGAGCCTTGGGTTGCCACTAAGAGGTAATTGTACATGTCGATTATAGTCGACTTACTTTCATAAATGATATCCTATTTTCTCTTTAATAATAAACTACAGTCCATTTATTTTCACCATGGTAAAAATGTAGGGGGGTGGGGGGCATTCTAGAAGGTGGAGCACATGGCGTGGCCCCACCAGCGACCTCACACCACTTTCAGTTCAAAATTAAAATGTAATTTCAAACTTTTATTTCATCATGAAAGCGACGCCTTTTGGATCCTTTGTTTGCCACAAAGCAGGTCGGTGTCACGTCTACTAATTTGCCCCATACTAAGCGATTGATAGGGATAGAGGTGGTGATGATATCCTATAGGATGATGAGAGGCCAGTATAATTTTTTTTTTTTGGTCAAGTAATAATAAATAGAGTTGCTAGTAGCTAGCTCCGTGTGGAATTAAGCTGTGCTGTTTGTGTCCTTTTGTAAATTTGTCTATGCGCGCAATTTATGCTTAATACTCCCTCGGTCCTTAAACATTTGGAGACAGGTCCTTCAAAAGTTGGGTTGCGGCATTTTTGTATGGCTATGACAGGTGCGTGGCCAAGTGCCAAAACTGTTGACTGACAACTGTCATTTGTGGGATCTCAATATATATTCTGTATATATGCTTCCAAATGTGTTTCCATTATGCTCCAACCTCGTATGTCGACTACATTCCATGTATCGCTGTCTTGTACGCTGAAAGCCTGAAACATTGTTTGTGGCTAGGGGCACGGCACGGCACGCTGTATTTGGCCAAAGGTACAGTGCGCACCGTGAGCTGATACAATCTTGAATGTGATAATAACAAGGTGGTATTTAATAATTGGTCAAAGAACAGTTCGGATTTGCTCTATCTGTTTTTCTAGAGTTTTAGGGACCAAGTCCCAGTGAATAACTATTGAGCTAACAGTTATATTGTTACACATGATAATATATACTAACATTAGCTTACGGCACCAAAGTTAACTGTTAGTGCATTAATTCATGTCCAGAGACCTAGTAACCTGTACAGAAAACTCAAGTTCTCTCGTGTATCACGACCGTATGAGGTCGCGATCGCTGTGAACGGATGAACGAAACTAAGGTCCCATTATCTTCACGAAGATAATGAGAGGCAAAGATTAAGGACGGGCTTATAAGTCAAAAGCGTGCACCAGGATTTGCCATCAATGAGCTAGCTAGAGTTCAAAGCAACTTACTCCTTCAGTCTCATTTCTATTCTATTTCTGAGTTTAGTCAAACTTACTTCTGACCAATAACTTCTATAGATTCTATTAATTTCAATAACATGTAAACTGCATATTATAAAAATACTTTTCATAATGAATCTAAGAATATAATTTTTATATTGTTAAAAATAATCAAAATTATATAAATCACTAATCAAACGTAGATTTGATCAAACTTAAAAATAAAATTCACATGGGACGGAGATAGTAATAAGCACTCCCACACGAGACACACACTGACACACCTGGACTCTGGAAGCTTGTACGAGTCATGTGAGCATGCACGACGGGG
Source organism: Tuctoria greenei (assembly GCA_036927565.1). Classification (NCBI taxonomy): domain Eukaryota; kingdom Viridiplantae; phylum Streptophyta; class Magnoliopsida; order Poales; family Poaceae; genus Tuctoria; species Tuctoria greenei. The sequence goes on from JAYESD010000011.1 coordinate 147,069,743, forward strand.
GCGACCGGTTGAGTGCAGCTACGCAGATGTGAGACGTAGACGTCGTCCATGTGAAGAACGCGCACTTTGGGAAAGGGGACAGTACGGCGTCCTCTGTCGTCGTCGACGCTCGCGTGACGTGTGACTTATCGTATACTGTACCTTTCCCACAGTGCCTGTACGTGCTTAACTGCTACTGTCGTGTGTGAAGTTAAGCATGATAAATTCGACCAATTTATCAGTAGGTGGCAAAACTGCAGAGATATCTAATCTGAAAGACACGGGCCAATTTGTCCCGTCGTAAGTAATTTTCGAGAGAAAAATCTACGCCACATGCTTTATTGCCAACAAACATCACAATACAGACATGCAGATTAGAAGTCAACAGAAACTTAGGACTATACCTAAACAGCAGAGCACGTACGTTTTACAACAGGAAGGAAGTCGGAAATTACTATTGCAGCAGCAACTGTTATCTAGTCCTGTCCACAGCCTAGCACACGGAGAGAAACGATAAGTTTGGGTACAAGGAACCGTCCTTTCAATTTCAACAAGCCAGTGCCAATCAATTCAAGGCCGTGCGTCCATTTCGTTGCACCGCGCTGCTACGGAGCCACTCCCTGCCTTTACGGCACGTTCATCACCTGGATGGACTGCCGCATGTCGGAGAGCGCAATCACCAGGTCGCCGGACCTGATCATGCCCCTGGTCTTGAGCAGGGAGAAGGTGCGGTTCAGGTTGCTCTCCATGTCGTCGGAGAAGCTCAGGCCGAAGGGGACGAGGCCCCACTGGAGGTTCAGACGCCTCCTCACGGAAGTCGAGGTCGTGAAGGCGAAGACGGGGCAGTTGGGGCGGCACCGTGAGAGCAGGGAGGCCATGTGGCCTGTCTTCGTGAAGACAAAGACGGCGTCTACTCCCAAGTTGTTGGCTGCAAATCAAATTAGTTTGGATTAGACATCATAGCTCAAATGCAACGGCAAGTTAAAGCATTACGACAGTAACCCAACAAAATAAGTTGATCACTAAGGTGGATTTAATCAGAAGATACCCATTTTAGCTGCCGAATTGCAGATCTCTTCAGATATCTTGTCGGAGAAGGACGTCGAAACGTTTTGGAGGTCCAGTGCCTCGTGGCGCTTCTCCTCTCTCCACCACTTCTCAAACCTTAGGCTAACGCTGCTGAGGACACTAAGAGCCTTCTCCGGATACCTACCCATTGCCGACTCGCCAGAAAGCATCAGAGCATCGGCACCCTGGCGGACAGCTTCAGAAACATCAGCGACTTCAGCCCTAGTTGGTGTAGGATACTCTATCATCGATTCGAGGAGCTGAGAAGCAACAATGACTGGCGTGTTGAGCTGTCTGCACAGTTTAACTATTTTTTGCTGTATTGCAGGGATCTGTTCCAAGGGAACTTGTGCCCCCATGTCCCCTCTGGCTACCATGACACCGTCTGATGCTTGGATGATCTCTTCAAGGTTCATTAAAGAGTCAATGCTCTCGATTTTTGCAATGACTGCTATATCACTGATCATATACAATAAAGCATTAGCGTGCTTTAGCAACAAATTTTCTTGCAATGAAAGGAACATATCAGAAATACAGTGCTAGGTTATTTCTATTCCAAAAAGAGCAAAAACAATCTTTTATGTTCCCATTGGATGTTTACAAGAACCACTAAACTGGAGGTTTAGGAGAACCGTGTACACAAAATGTACCTAAGACAAACTTTTAACAACTTAGATTTTAGGTATACATTGACTACAAGTTATCGCAGCAACCAAAATAAAACCCGGAATTTATGAATTGAGGACTTTCATAATGTAATGACCTACACAATAATAGGGGTTCATATTGTTCTTCGGTGAAATCACGTAAGTGCATTATGCAACAAGGTAACTACCCTACCAGTGAGAGTAATCACCCAAAATTAGTCAGCAACCAACCATCAACTGTGGGTAAGTAACTAAGTATCTAAAACAGTCATAGCCTTCTAACAAAAAATATAAATAACAATATAAAATTATATTCCTTGTACCTGCCACAACTTCTTGAAGCTATGTAACTTTTCAAGTGCTTAATTACTTCTGCAGATTTGACAAACGAAACAGCGATAAAATCTACACCTTCAGCAATTCCAAAGTCTATATCAAGCCAATCCTGCACAAGTCATCAGAAGAAAACGAGCAGCATTACTATAAATTAGTATCAACTACTAGAATATTCTGTTTCCCAGCTGGACAACAGTAATTGGACGAACCCTATTTTATTCTTTTAAGAAATAGATCATAAACTAGTCAGAGATGAGATTCAGTTAACAATATAAGGTTTAGATTAAATAATGCATGTTGTTATGAACTGATGCAGGCATCTACAGAAAAAAAATATATGTGAATCCAATGTAGTACTTGTACCAAGGGACAAGATTCTGAAGCCTTTTAGTGCTCAAACAACACATTTGTCATGCTAGTGAAATTACCTTTGATGAAATTGTAGGAAGCATAGCATTCTTCTCACGAACGACACTGCCATTACGCCAAAATGTAAGATTGGCACGAGGCAACAACAAACCAGGATCAGTGCAACGACACTTAACATCTGGTCCTAACTTCTCAATCACCTCAAACCGAGCCATTCCGCCATCCACAAGAAGTTCATCACCAACTCTCACATCTGTGTAGGATTCAGATGCAACATTGCAGCAAGGAAAAATTAACTGCGAACAAAATCAAGAAAGAGGTTGGCTCAAGTAACCTTCAGCAAATCCTTCGTAGTTCACATTAATAGTTCGTTCTGGGAGGGGTGATTCAGATGGTCTGACACTGAATGTCCAGATTTCCCCATCCTGTGGAATCCAACAGACACAGCAGCATTGTTAATTATTCCATAAATATTGTGACACCACAAAATACAAAACACTCAACAAATAATATAGCTAAGAAAAAAAACATAATTCTCAATGAATAGGGTACAATCTAGTTTCCAACTGTATGGTTTCATAACCTAAAATGAACAGCCTGGGGGATTCAATGAGGTGAACCAGACAATCTAGGTAAGTAACTATTGATGCTCCAATAGTTTAATTTCTTTGAATGATTCGTTTCATGAGTTATAAGGGTTCAGTAAGGCGCTAGGCGCTAGGCAGGCGGTGACCCACCGCCTAGAGCTTAGGCGTGAGTAAGCGTTACTAGGCGTTGCCTAGGCATTTTTACTATTTTTTAATATAATAATACAAACAGGGAGTAATACATAGATTCAGACAACAAACAAGTATTTTTTGCAAGAAACAGACATACTACACCAAAGTACAAAACAAAATTATGATGAACAAACATATATGCATCAGACATGAACAAACATGCATCTATACAGCATTCAGATATGAACCAGACACTAAAGAGCTTATCAATCTATAAGACATTCACACCAGATACATAATACAGAGGAGAGAACTAAAACAGAGGAAGGCGAGCAAAGCCTGCGGCAAGAACAGAGAAGCTCACTCATGACTCACGGCAAGAACAGAGGAGGGCGAGCTCTGAGCACACCTGGGTGGCAAGGGCAGGCGCCGACAGTGCTCAATCGGCAGTTCTGGAGCTGAATCGGCGGCCGGAGGTGTGGAACCGGCGGCCGGCATCGTGGGCCAGCGCGGCCGGCGGCGTGGGAGAGCGTGGGGGAGACTGCAGCACAGCAGCGGGGGAGACGAGCGCAGCGAAGTGGCGGGAGAGCAGAGCGCGGCGCAGCGCGGGGGAGCATAGGGCGATGCAGCGGCGGCGAGCAGACGGCGAAGCACAGGGAGACACAGTGGCGAGTCCGAGCGGGAACGAGGCGCAGGCGAGTCTGACCGGTAACGAGCCGCAACCCTGACCTATCGGAGACTTATTAGCGGGAAAACTAAGCGCAGGACGCGGGTGCACGTCTCCTCCCGCCGAAACGAAACTCTGACCCGCGCCTCGACCCGTCATTTTTTCACCCGCTCTGCGCGCCTAGACACTATTCCGTGTTGCCTCCACGCGCCTGGGCACGCATCCGCACCGCCTCCGCGCTGCTAGCGCCTTTCGCCCGCCTCACCCCCAAGGCGCAGCGTTGGGGGGCTTATTTACTGCTGAAGCGTGCGGAGGCGCACACCTTGTAACGCCTTTTGGAACCCTGAGTTATGTAAAGTATAACTACATCAAATAATTCACATTAATGGTTCGTTTTGGGAGGGGTGATTCAAAAGGTCTGACACTGAATGTCCAGATTTCCCCATCCTGTGGAATCCAACAGACACGGCAGCATTGTTAATTATTCCATAAATATTGTGACGCCACATAATCCAAAATACTCAACAAATAATACTCAACCAATGAACCAAGTACAGCATTTCCATCTAATGCTGACTATCTATCATGTTAGAATTTTTAGCAAGTTATACCAAAACGCCTATAGTTTACTCACTCTGATTTCTTTTTCATTTTACCAATAAATGGGGCCCACAGTTCACTGAGCAAGTCAATTGAAATTCAACCAAGGTCAAAACAGTGTACTAGTGAAATGAAATATACCTTGTCGAGGCAATTGTGCCTATGTTTTGTGCCAGACGCAAGAGGAAGCGGATTTAGGATGATTTGCAATGAAATGCAAACTCCTTTGAGGCTTGGACCAAAGATATTGACAAATACCTGAGGCTCGCTGCAAGTCACTTTACTATAACCTGTTGGAAATCTGGCCTCCAAATTAGCTCTGTGTTCCTGTTCAAGACTCCTGTACTGTTCTGGATGAACAATACAGCGTGCCTGGAACTGAACTAGAAAGCACAGAGATATCTGGATCTGCAAACAGAGAGGACAGAGCAGGGACAAAGGGAGTAATAGATGTGCCCTGTTGTGCTACTATGCTACTATGCAAACAGGAGGCTGCTGCTTGCTTTTATAGAGGAGATGCAAACTGCTGTATGCACAGGGACGTGCTGCAGCCTAAGGACAGAGAACCCTGACGCAGAACAGGGAAGAGAGCAAGTTGCTGCCGTGAGGGCTTTTCAAGGAACTATTGTTTTTTTTTTTTTTGACTTCGGTACAGGTAGGGGGCCGGCACCCTTTCTTATATAGCCGAATACTAGCTCCAATCTAGCTAGGACTCTATTTAAATAGACCTTTATCTCTAACATTTATCTAAGGACTCTTATCCTGAACTCTATCTTTTAAACCAGCCATGCTGGACTTTCCCTGCTGCACGCCTGGGACTCCTAGAGTCCTGTTCGGACTCATGACCAGGACGTGGCCAGGGCAGATCCTTGGGTCAGTCAACATTCTCCTCCTGACCCAGAATCTGTCGCACATCCAGGATCTTGATTCTCCTCCTCATCTCGACGAACTTCTGTCTTCCAAGGGCCTTGGTCAAGATGTACGCTATCTGGTCCTTTGTAAAGATTTGCTCAAGCACGATAACACCATTGTCCACACACTCACGTATGTAGTGGTATTTGGTGTCTATGTGTTTGCTCCTGTCATGGTGTATCGGGTTCTTGCTCAAGTCTATAGCAGACTTGTTGTCAACCCGCAGCACTGGAGCCTTCACTTTTTCAGCCAAGTCTTCCATCAGCCGTGCCATCCATACACCTTGACATGCCCCTTGAGCTGCTGCAATATATTCTGCCTCACATGAGGACAAGGCCACCACCTTCTGCTTGCTGGACTGCCACGAAACGGGGCTGTTTCCTAGACAAAACAGCACCCCGCTTGTGCTCTTGCGGTCCTTCACGTCTCCCGCATAGTCGCTATCCGAGTAGCCAATCAACTCCAAGTTGCCTCCCTTTGGATAGAAGACTCCGAAGTGGATCGTACCCGCTATATAGTGTACGATGTGCTTGACTGCAGCGTAGTGTTCTTCCCTTAGCTCCTCCAAAAACCGACTCCCGTACCCAACCGAGTAGGCGAGGTCGGGGCGTGTGTTCACCAAATATCGCAGCCCTCCCACCAAACTCCTGTAATCCGTTGCGTGCACCAACGGACTGTCACTTGTCTTGTAAAGCTTCAGGCCTTGCTCCATGGGGAATGCACAAGGGTTGCACTCCTCCAGGCCAGCTTTTGAGACAAGCTTGGAAGCGTAGGCCGCCTGCCCAACACTTATCCCTGCTTCAGACTGCCGCACCTCCAGGCCAAGATAATACGACAGGAGGCCCAAGTCGCTCATCTTGAACCGCTTCATCATCTCCTCCTTGAACTTCTTGATGTCGCCCCCTCCTGTGATCACGAGATTGTCGACGTACACGCTGATGATGAGCTTCTCCTCTCCAGCTCCACGAAAGTAAATCCCGTGCTCGCTCGTACTCTTCTGGAAACCAAGCGATAGCAAGCTATCGTTGAGCTTGGCATTCCAGGCCCTGGGCGCTTGATGAAGTCCGTACAAAGCCTTCTTGAGCCGGTACACCTTGTGTTCGGCTCCGTCGACGATGAAACCAGCGGGCTGAGAGACGTACACCTCCTCCATCAGATCGCCATTGAGGAAGGCGCTCTTCACATCCATGTGGTGTACCTCCCATCTCTTGTGCGCAGATACTGCAAGGAGCAAGCGAACAGACTCGAGACGGGCTACAGGAGCGAATACCTCGTCAAAGTATATTCCTTGCCGCTGGACATAGCCTTTAGCCACCAATCGAGCCTTGTGCTTCACCACCTCTCCATGCTCATCCCTCTTCACCTTGAACACCCACTTGAGACCAATGGGCTTGTGTCCTGCAGGAAGATCAACAAGTTGCCACGTCTTGTTCTCTTCTATGGACTCTATCTCCTCGAGCATGGCCCGTCTCCAGCAAGGGTGTTCCTCGGCATCGGCGAAGGACGTAGGCTCCTCCGCGGTGGTAAACATGAGCTCCCCCTCCTCCAGGCCCGGTGGACGTGGCGCGCGCCCACGAGGGGTGAGAGTTCCCAACACGTTGCGCATCGTGCGGAACCGAAGTGCAACGTTATCGTTGTGGTAGGCGTCGACGTTGCTGCTGACATCCGTCGGCGGCGTAGCGAAGCGGATGGGTCGTGGAGGCTGCTGGGGGTGACGAAGGTGCTGGAATCTTCAAAATTGGACCCTCCTGCTGCTGCTGACCCCTGTACAGGGCTGTCCCAGCTCTGCTCTGTGCTGGACAGACCCTGCAGGAGCCTACGGGGAGTCGCGGGAGGTGCTGGGAGGTGCTGGTCGCCTACCAGCAGCCCTGGTGTGCCCTACCGGGGCCCTTGGGGTCTGGACAGACCCTGCTGCGCCCCTCCTGGGTGCTGCAGGGGTGCTGTTTGGCCCCTCCGAGTCCTGCAGCACCTTGCTAGGTGCTGGAACAGCAGGTTCAGCATGTGATAAACCCATGGAGTCGACGTAGAACGCGTCGTAGTCCTCTTCTTCAGCTCCTTCACCCCAGTCCCACTTGGCCGCCTCGTCGAATATCACGTCACGTGATATGTGTGTGCGCCCATCGGCCGGATTGTACATTCAGTAGCCCTTCGTCCCTGCAACATAGCCAAGAAACACCATCGGCGTACTTCGGTCTTCCAACTTTTTCGGGTGGGGGCTTGTATTTTTGACATGTCTCACGCACCTAAAAGTTCGGAAGTAGTTGACGGCTGGTCGCTCCCCGTGCCAAGCTTCATATGGCGTCTTCCCGTCGAGGCCGCGGGTGGGGGATCTATTCAAGATGTAGACGGCTGTCAGGACCGTCTCACCCCAAAAGAACCCGGGCATACCCTTCGCCTTCAACATGCTTCTCGCCATCCCGACCACCGTCTGGTTGCGCCGCTCCACAACCCCGGTTTGTTGCAGCGTGTATGGGGCTGTGAGCTGACGTTGTACGCCGTGCTGAGTGCAGTACTCGCCGAACTCCCGTGAGGTGAACTCCCCTCCGCGATCAGTACGAAGTAGCTTCAGCCTCCTCCCGGACTCTAATTCAGCTGTCGCCTGGAATTGCTGAATTAAGTCGGGCGCTTTGTCCTTGCTTGCTAGGAGATAGAGCCACATATAGCGGCTCATGTCATCCACTAGCAACAGGAACATCTTGTTGCCGCCTGGAGTCGTCGGCGTGATCGGCCCGCAAATGTCGTCGTGGACGAGGTCGAGCGTGCCCTCCGCGCGCCGACGAGCTTGCGTGGGGAAGCTGGAGCGCCTCTGCTTCCCGGCCAAGCAAGCTTTGCACAATTGATCGACATGATCAATTTGCGGAAGCCCGAGCACCATCTCCTCCTTTGCCAGCTTCCGAAGCGCCTAGAAGCCGACGTGTCCGTAACGTTCGTGCCAACGCCACGCGACGTCACCACGTCGTGCGGTCAGGCAAACTGGACGTGTGATGTTGAGCCGGACGGAGTACAACTTGCTGTCGTCGCGCCACACTTGTGTGATGAGACGGTTATGCTCGTCTCGAATGTGCATCACCTCTGCGTGCATGGTGACGCTGTAGCCATCCTCATCCAACTGCCCGAGGCTGATGAGGTTGGTGGTGAGACACGGGATGACGTAGACACCAGTGAGCCGCCGATGCTCACCCGTGTCGCAGGCGAACAGGACCGTGCCCTTCCCCTCGATCCGCACGACCGAGTTGTCGCCAAACTTGATGGTTCCGACAACATTCTCGTCGAGCTCGGAGAAGACAGCGCGCGAACCAGTCATGTGGTTGGTCGCGCCTGTGTCGAGGTACCAAAGGGCGTCGTCGGAGTCGTCGTCGTCATGGCCACGATGTGCAAAGACGCGTCCCTCCACTATCTCCAGTGGACGCGTGGAACGCTCGTGTACAGGCTCCTCCTGTACTAAGATAGCCCTTGTCATGAACAAAGCGCCATCCTCCTCTTCCTTCGTCACGTGCACCTGCTGTTGCGGCTCCTCCTGCTGCTGCTTCTTCGAACGACACTCCTTGGCCCAATGGCCCTTCTTGCCGCACTTCCTGCACTGGTCCCGGGGAATGTCCTTCCCAGAACCCTTCTTCTTCTTGGGCGCGCCTTTGCGGCCGCCCTTCTTCGAAGAACCCTCATGGCCTCGCGCCTCCTTCCGCCATGCCTCCCACTCCTCCTGAGTGAGGTACAGCTGGCCGTCATGCACTTCTCCCTTGCGCCGCGTCGTGTCGAAGGCGTTTTCGGCAGCCCTCAGCCGCCCCGTCACATCCGACAATGTGAGGGTCGACACGTTCAGCAGGGTCGAGATCGCCACCACGATCTGCTCGAAGCGTTCTGGAACGCTCCGAAGGAGCTTCTCCACCGCCACATCTTCGTCGATGTGCTCCCCTAGCGTCTCGAGACGGGCTATGATGCCGCTCAGACGAAGGGAGAAGTCCTCCACGCTCTCGCCGTCCTTGAACGTGGCGGCATCAAACTCCCGCCTGAGTTGACGCGCCGTGGTCTTCTTCACGCGATCGGCCCCCACCCGCATGAGGGTGATCGTGTCCCAAGCCTCCTTCGCCGTCTTCTTCTTCCCGATCGTCGTGATCATCTCCGGCGGGACAGCGCTGACGAGGATGTCCAACGCCATCATGTCCTTCTGCTGCGTCGCCACGCCTTCGCAGCTCACCGCCTCCCACAACATTCGGGCCTTCAGCTTGATCTCCATCATGACCGCCCACTCCGCGTAGTTGGTCTTGGTGAGTAGCGGGAACCCGGTCCCCGTGTTTACCTCATGAACTACTTGTGGGGTCATCTTGATCTTGCCGCCGGTCATGGAACCGGTGCCGCTGGTGTTGCTGGAAGGAGGGGTCTGCTGGGGTCCCGTCGACATGGCTCTGATACCACGATTGTTGGAAATCTGGCCTCCAAATTAGCTCTGTGTTCCTGTTCAAGACTCCTGTACTGTTCTGGATGAACAATACAGCGTGCCTGGAACTGAACTAGAAAGCACAGAGATATCTGGATCTGCAAACAGAGAGGACAGAGCAGGGACAAAGGGAGTAATAGATGTGCCCTGTTGTGCTACTATGCAAACAGGAGGCTGCTGCTTGCTTTTATGGAGGAGATGCAAACTGGTGTATGCACAGGGACGTGCTGCAGCCTAAGGACATAGAACCCTGACGCAGAACAGGGAAGAGAGCAAGTTGCTGCCGTGAGGGCTTTTCAAGGAACTATTGTTTTTTTTTTTTTGACTTCGGTACAGGTAAGGGGCCGGCACCCTTTCTTATATAGCCGGATACTAGCTCCAATCTAGCTAGGACTCTATTTAAATAGACCTTTATCTCTAACATTTATCTAAAGACTCTTATCTCTATGGAAAACATCTCCTGGACTCTATCTTTTAAACCAGCCATGCTGGACTTCCCCTGCTGCACGCCTGGGACTCCTAGAGTCCTGTTCGGACTCATGACCAGGACGTGGCCAGGGCAGATCCTTGGGTCAGTCAACATAACCTGACACCTAAATTGCACTGCAATGATTTCTAACTAGATCAACCAAGCTATTCCGTAACAACTCTTTGTTGGAATCCAACTTGCGAGGTTTGATAAAAGTATGAGCTACTACTAGTATATCTCAGACACTGTGGAACCCCCACTTGGGCTAACCCACACTGCACATTCCCATTTTATCAAACATGTCCTAGTGAAGTTGTCCTGTCCACCAATTACGGCACTACGCACGGAACCGACCAACAGCTACACACAGTCAACCACGCAAGGAGAGAGCACCTCACCTCCGCCTTGGCCGACGAGGCACCGCCAAGGTCCCCCATGTGGATCTCGCTGCCCTCGGTGTCCATCATGACGGCGACGGCGGATCCCTTCTCCTCGTTGAGCCCCCGCACGGCGCGGATGACCCCCCGGTGCCACTCCCGGTCGCCGTGGCACATGTTGATGCGGGCCACGTCCATTCCGCCGACGGCGAGCGCCTCGAGCTCGGCGGGGCCGCAGGTGGCGGGCCCCACGGTGCAGACGAGCTTGGTGCGGCGCGTGCTCCGGAACCCGTTCTCCCGCAGCTCGGCCTCCGTGGCCGCTGCCGCGTCGATGATGGGATCGGCGGAGAGGATTCCGTTGGGGTTGGGGAACGCGGTGAGGTCGGCCGTGGCGCCGGAGGAGGTGGAGCGGAGGCGGAGCGGGAGGCGGGCGCGGGAGGGGAGGCGGAGGAAGGGGGAGATGGAGGAGGAGTGGGGCGTGGGAGTGAGGGACTTGGGGGTTGCGGGTGGGTGGAGGAGGGAGTGGCCAGCGGCGGCGGAAGCGGCCATGGCGACGGCGGGGGAGAGGAGTGGAGTCTGGAGTGGGAGGAGATGCGCGGCGTCGACTGTCGTGATCGTGATTTTGATGGGGGATTGGCGCGGCGGAGATTGCGAGGCTTGGCCATTGGGAAGTGTCACGGCATGAGTGTGACGTGGCAGGACGCGTTGTCGTTTCCTATCCCACACATCATCAGCACGTGCTCCGTGTCGCGGTCTACTACTCTACTTGTGTATTCTGTTAAAATACATATTAAACATGTGATTACTTGAATTGATACATGTGGTTCTAACGGCCTCTTCCAATAGACGCATCTGGTCGTCGAATGGTCACCATCATATGTATAAATAAAAGAGAAATAAATAAATAAAGATATAGTCGATATTGCAAGAAAAATTGTCTCCCTCTCAAATCTCCTTCTTAACACGTCATCAGCACTACTCTACGAGAGATTCAAGAGAGGAAACACGGATAAGATGCTTACCGATCTTGTTGTTCTTGCATTCTTCGTTGAGCGTGTCATTTCCCGCCATCGACGCAGCTGTACTTGCTGTGGTGGCTGGCGCCACCGCCCAACCGCCATTGCTCCTACAGAAATAAACACACACAGTGGGCACAATTGCTGAAGTGGCTATGGAGGCCGACGCTACCGTCGAGCGGCGGTTGCTCCGGTAGCGCTATTGCCATCAAATTCAAGTGTGCCACACCGTCGCATGGAGGAGTCACTACAGGAAACGCCAACAATTATGTCGGCCACCGCAACTTACGTGGGGCAGCCGACGTAATTAAGTTACTTACGTCGGTGCCTGGTAACCGACGTAAGTTAAATAAATTACGTCGGCTTCTCTCCCATGGCCGACACAAGTAAAAGAACCGACGGCAATTAAAGGATACTTACGTCGGTCGTGGCACGTAGCCGACGTAAGTTGAGTGCCCAACGTAAGTTAACATTTACTTACGTCGGTCTTGACGTCGGTCGATGTAAGTAACCACGGCCGATGTAAGGTGTTGATTTAACCTAACCGCGCGAGCCGCGCGCGCACGCGCGCCTTCTCATTTTCCCCGCGCCGCTTCGATAGCTTTCACAACGCCACCGCCGACCGACGCCCCGCCGCCTGACCGCCGTCGCCGCCCTGCCGCCGGCCCGCCGCCCCGCCGCCGCCCCTGCTCCCGCCCTTGGCCCTGCCCCCGCGGTGCCGCCCCGACCCCGAGGTGCGTCGCCGCCCCGCCGCCGGCCCGCCGTCGCCGCCCCTACGCCCCCGCCTTCGCCGCCCCCGGTCCGTAGCCGCCCCCGTCCGCTGCGCCCCCGATCGACGCCTTCGGCACAGCACATCAAGGTGAGCTCAATTTTTTTGTTTTCATTTTAAAATTCATATGCACAATAGGGAATTATTCCTACAAATTATATAGATACACAATAGGGAATCATGCATGGTTTAGAGTTTAGGGTTAAAATGTATACACAGTGCGAATAATGTTTACTATGCTTATGTTAGAATTAAATCGATAAATTGATCAATTACAATTGATGAATTTTATTGCTTATTTGTTATGCTTAGAATTATGGTTAGAATTGAATTGCTTATGTTTAGGTTTAATTTAATTGAATTGAATTGCTTATGGTAGAGTTGAGTTGATAAATTGATGAATTACAATGGATAATTGTTATGTTTAGGTTTATTTGAATTGCTTAGTTTTTTGAATTATGGTTACAATTTTAATTTTGATTGCTTGAGTGTTTAAGTACTATATATATATAAATGGGCTTCGGACAGGCTTGACAAGGCCCGACAAGGCCGATTTAGTGGTAAGGTAAAGTATGCGTGTAGATGGGCACAAAGGCGAACAATAGCGGTGAGGATGGCAAGAACCTGCGTGTGGATGGCGTACGCCGACAAAGTGATTTCATCTCTGATCTATTTACAGCAGCTAACCCTAAAGCCGTCGTAAGATAACGGTGGGTCCAGACTGGGCATAATGTACGACGAGCCAACACTAAAGTCGTCTTAAGTTAACGGCGGGCTTCGATGGGGCATAACTTACTCTCTAAGACCAACTGGATGTGGAGCGTAATACCCTACTCCATATGGATGTGGAATTGTCATCTAAGACCAACTTTCCTCTCACTCTTTCTCTAGTCTTTCCTCTCTCTTAAATGACCTCAAAATGAAAATCAGCAATGTAACCTATAGCAACATATTACCCATTTCGGATTGGCACGTCTCACATGCCATTCGCATGTGAGACATGCAGGTTCGGAATTGTCCCTTTTTGGACAGCCTCGGAGTGACCGAGAGGGCGTGGCTTGTGACGAGACGCGGGTCCGGATTTGGACGAGATTTCGGTGGCGTAACCCTGTTGTTCTCTGCTGCACCATTTTTGGGCGTGCAGTGGAGAACAGCGGGGTTATGCTGCCGAAATTTCATTCAAATCCAGATCACGCGTCTCGTCATGAGCACGCTCTGCTCGGTCACTCTTGGGTGGGTTTATGATCTATCTACCTAGGTTGTAGGACCGTGACATAACATAACAATACATTAACGATAATTTCTTTCGCGTTAAACTGCAGAGCCAAACATGGGTGAAGACCGTAGTTGGATGTATACTGAATGGAAGAGCAGAACTGGTGGTCACTCAGATGAGTGGTACGCCAAGACAGAAGCTTTTGTGGAACGAGCTTTTTCGTTGTCAAATAGCGATAAGGCGCGGTGCCCATGTACAAAATGTCAAAACGAAACGTTATTGGAGAAAGTGGAACTTACGATGCACTTGTGTCAGAACGATTACGTGTCACATTATGAGTTGTGGAACTTCCACGGCGAGATAGCTTCTCAAGCTATACAAGAAGTGGAAGCGGACAATGATGATGTCACGGAGGTTGATATGATGGATGAGATGCTGGAAGATATACGACCAGAGCTTATAGAAGATCCTCAAACAGCAGAGGTTAAAGAGTTCTTCAAACATCTCGAAGATTCAGAAGAGGCACTGCATGGACACACTAAAATGTCAATCCTCAATTTTGTGACTAGACTTATGGCAATTATGTCTAAGTTCTTCTTTTCTAACAATTATTACAACATGATCATCGATTTGTTCAAAGATGCCCTTCCACAACCCAACAAAGTGCCTAAGGATATGTACAACTCGAAGAAAATTCTTTCCGGTCTCGGTATGAAGCACGAAAAGATTGATGTGTGTCTGGACAACTGTATGCTTTTCTGGAGAGAGCATGCCAATGAGAACAAATGTTTGAAATGTGGTCAACCGAGGTTTGTCGAAGTTTTTAATAACGATGGTAATACTGTGACGACGGAAGTCGCACGTAAGAAGCTTCGTTACTTACCTGTGACACCGAGGTTGAAGCGGCTGTTCCTTTCAAAAAAAATGGCCAGACACATGAGATGGCACAAAGAAGGTGAGCGTGAGAATAATGGAGTCATGACGCACCCGTCCGATGGTGAGGCATGGAAGGCGCTGGACCGGTTCGACCCAGAATTCGCTCCTAAAGCGAGAAATGTTCGCATCGGGTTTGCGACAGATGGGTTCACGCCGTTCAGCACAAACGCTGCACCATACTCCTATTGGCCTGTCTTTGTCATTCCGTACAATCTTCCACTGGCTTTTTGCATGAAGAATGAGTTTATGTTTCTTAGCCTCATTGTACCTGGGCCAGATCATCCTGGGTCACGTCTCAACGTGATGTTGAAACCGTTGATCGAAGAGTTAAAAATGTTGTGGACAGGAGTCGAAGTGTACGACTGTTACAAGAAACAGAAATTCAACCTCCGAGCTGCTTATTTGTGGTCCATTCATGATTTTCTGGCATATGGCATGTTTTCTGGATGGAGCACTCATGGTTGGTTGACGTGTCCGATATGTGCCTCGGATACCGATTGCTTTCGACTTACCCATGGAGGCAAGATATCTTACTTCGATTGTCATAGACGTTGGCTGCCTCTGAATCACTTGTTTAGACAACAGAGGAATGTCTTCAGAAAGAACATCGTTGCCACTAAAGGACCACCAAAACGTCTTAACGGGTCAGAAATATCTGATATGTTGGACAAATTGGTGCCAAATGAAGATCGTCCTGGATATTTCAAAGGTTATGGAGACAAACACAATTGGACTCACATATGTAGACTTTGGGAGTTACCGTATGTGAAGTCGTTGATTCTAAGGCACAACATTGATGTTATGCATCAAGAGCGTAACATGGACGAATGTATCATAAGCACATGCATGGACATGACGGGCAAAACAAAAGACAATTTAAAGGATCGAAAGGATCTTGCCGAGCTTTGTAACCGTCAAACTCTTGAGCTCTCCGAAAATGGTGGTAAACCACACGCTCCTTTCTGTCTTCGACCTAAAGAAAAAAAAAAGAAGTTCTCGAATGGTTGCAAAGGTTGAAATTCCCAGATGGTTATGCAGCTAGTCTGAGACGAGCCGTTAATGGGAAAACAGGAAAGCTCATTGGGTTGAAGAGTCATGATTATCACATAATCATGGAAAGACTTCTGCCTGTTATGTTTTGATGATATTTTGGCGATGCGGTGTGGAAGGTGTTAGCTGAGCTTAGCCACTTCTATAGGCAACTCTGTGCTAAAGAAATCACGCTAGAGATGATGACTAAATTGGAAAAGGAGGTTCCGGTACTTTTGTGTAAGATGGAAAAAAATTTTCCTCCAGGATTTTTCAATCCAATGCAACATCTCTTAATTCATCTTCCATTTGAAGCGAAAGTGGGCGGTCCCGTGCAATATAGGTGGATGTATCATATTAAAAGATCACTTAGATATCTGAAACCAATGGTTGGTAACAGGGCAAGGGTTGAAGGTTGCATCGCCGAAGCTTTTACTCTTAAGGAAGTAGGATACTTCTCAAGTGTTTACTTTGCAGAGGAAAACAATGTTAATACTTTGGTAATGCGGTACAATATAGATGAGCAACCTCCTTGTAGCGATCTCTCCATTTTTGCAACAAGAGGCACTACTGTTGGTAGTTACACTTCGTACGATGTTAGCGAAAAAGAAAGGCGTGCTGCATTCTTCTACATGTACGCTAATATGGAAGAAATGAATGAATATTTCAAGTAAGTGTTTCTCCTACACTTATGCTTTTCACCATCTTTTCCGACACAGTATTCTAAAAGGTTCTCTTTGTCGTGTAGTATGTTCGACAAGCAAAATTGGAGACATAGACATCAACCCACGAGCAAGCAAATATAACATATTCGACGGGAAGGAATAAACGGGGGATCTAATTTTCTCTCCTGGTTTCGAGATCATGTAACATTTTCTTGATAACTAATCAATGTTAACAATGTTTTCTTATAACTTAAGAGTGCTTACGTTTTCTAATAACTCCATATCTTGGACAGTGCCAAAAAGATGCCAACGTCCATGAAGATTTGCGACAACTATCCCGTGGAGTGGTTAATGTTAGAAGCTATGGTCGATATGACGTCAACAGCTTTCGATTCCGTACAACTCAATTTGAATCTCTTCGTCCTCTCGCGGCAACATGTAATACCGGAGTTGTGATGAGGGCAATCGATTCGCAAGATCATTAAACGCCGTACTACAGGATTATTAAAAAAATCCTTGAATTCACTTTTGTCGCAAACAAGCCAATTCGAGCAGTATTCTTTGACTGCGAATGGTTTGATTCCATTCATGAAATTCGAGTAAACGAATTTGGCATGGTCGAAGTAAAACACAAGGAACGGTTGAAAGGATTCGATTCATTAGTTCTTGCACACCAAGTAGAGCAAGTGTACTATCTACCTTATCTATGCAATAAATTCAAAGCTTGGTGGGTGGTACATAAGGTGAATCCTCGTGAGCAGTTATACACTCTAGGAGATGATGATTACCACTACGAAGCTGAGGTTGATTGTGTCTACCAAGAGGAAGAGTTGCCAGACTCCTTCTCAATCGAGCCCGGTGTAGGACTCGATGACTTAGTTGGAGACGCTCAAGATATCGAGGCTGGCACAGAAGCAGAAACAGAATCAGAATCAGAAACTGAAGATATCGATGACATAGTCGAACCTGCTGATTTGCGCAAACGAAAACGATATGCGGAAGAAGAAGATTGATGGGCTGGTTTAAGGAGTAGGATGCATGATCGTGATGATGAATTTTAAAGTAACGTTTTATTCACTAATTTAACATTAATTTTGTATATTATCTTTGCATATTAATCATTTATTCCTTGCAACAGGATGTCGTCAAAGGGGAAGGGGAAGGGGAAGCCAGTGAGAGGGTTTGAGTCACCATGAGACCCTTGCTCTGGGACCTCGTTCCTTTCTAGCCGACGTTCCCTCTTTCTGGCATACGCTCCACCCACAGCTGTCGTGTGCTTTCAGCGGACTGAGGTAAATTTTAGTTACAATAAAGTTATTTTTGAAATTGCAGTTTTTATTAATTATTTATTGACAATCTTTTACTTTTGTGTAGTCTGACTCAGAGACTTCTGAGTCTGAGTCAGAGTCAGAGGCTAGGGGGCCGCTACAGGAGCCCGACTCAGAGGCTAGGAGGCCACTACAGGAGCCCTCTACCGCTAGCCTCCCTTCGGAGCCGGCTAGCGCTAGCCTCCCTATGCAGCCGTCTACCACTAGCCTTCCTGGAGACTCTGGTGGTTCCGCAGAGCCTTCAGGGTCACAGGACGCGGCAGCGTCGTAGCACAGACGACGAACGAGGAGGACCCACTTTGCGGCTCCTCCTCCGGTTACTACTCAGCGGACCACGATCCGCCCTGTTGGAGACAGGTAAATACTGTATATAGTATATTAAATATTAGATGTTGTTTTCCTTTACTTAATGGTTTAATATATTTTGTAGATGTTGGTACGACTTTTCGTTCACGGGGCCCGAGAAGCACCACAGGCAGGTTAACAGTGTCCTGGGTGCTATCGTGAAGTTGCACTACCCCAGTGTGATTGACGGTTTTCCTGCCCTGTCGTGGGATGACTACGCTCGTGTCTCTCACCCGGTCCACGACACGGTTCAGGGAGCCGTGTGGCACGATTTTATGGTAAGTTTAACTGTTTCATTTTTCAACTCGTTTGAATTATTAATTCATATCACTTAAATATTTGTTTGCTTAAAGCTGAGGTACCAAGTAGAGGAACCGGGCATGGAGGACCGCGCGAGACGCGTGTTCCATTACAACGCTCGGAAGCTCACAACGGCGGCGTTGTCGTACGCCCGGATTCAGGCCGTCAACGCGTACTACAAGTGGCACCCCCGGAGCAGGAGCAGGAGCAGCAAAGGGGTGTATTTAGGAAGGACTTCGACTCGTACTTGACAGAGGAGCAGTACGCGGAGGTAAGTTTTTAATATTGTTAAATATTTACAATATCTACGTATGTTAACTGCTTTGATGAAAAATGAAATATGTGCAGGTTAGTATTTCATGGTTATAGGGTAACATGGAGGCATACTTAGCTCTCTGTCGGTACTGGGCTAGCGACGCTTTCATCAATAAGTCCACGAAGGCTAGACAGTGCCGCATGGGGTCCGAGGGCAAGCACAACTATGGCAGCGACAGCTACTTGCGGTTGGCTAAACGTATGGTAAGTACCTTTTCAATTTATTTATGTGTTCCTAATATATTATTTATCTCACTAACACGGTTGTACAGGAGCGAGAGATGGGTCATGAGCTGACCCCGACCCAGGTTTGGAAGAGAGGTCACAAGGGAAGTGACCCTTCTCAGCCAGGGCAGTGTAGTCAGGTCACAGCCGACCGACTGGTAAGTTTTCAAAATTCATCAATTTCATTATAACTAATACTGTTATTGACATGCTGACAAGATTTATTTGTTTTGTAGGAAAAGTACGCGCAGGAGGTCGTGAAGATACACGATGCGGATTACGATTGGGAAAGTGTGCCGATCGACCCCGAAGCCGCGTTCGCAAGCGGAGGCGGGAAGGCCCACAGACGGTGAGTTCTTCGTGTGTTTCATTTCTTTTTCAATTAATCTTCTTCTACTTAGTGTTTTCATTCTTTTGCAGGTTTGCCATTTTTGATGGAGTTGTCAACTCGAGGTCGACGCGACCTTTGAGAGGCGCTTCATCGTCGCATGCTTCGTCCGTTGGGACCAGTGGTTGTCTCTCACAGACCCAGCTGGAGCTCCAGGCCATGAGGGAGACGCTGACGCAAACCCAGGCAGAGCTAGAGAGGACGAGAGCGGGGGCATGGGAGGAGCAGCAGAGGACGGCCTTAATGATGGCGCAGATGCAAGCAGCGGTGGCGGTATGTAATTTAAAGTACCGTAGTTAAATTTCACAACACTTCAATAACATATATCTTCTAATATTTTGCAATGGCAGGCTCTTGCTCGACACAACGATCAGGATATCGAGATTCCTACGCTTCTGCCGCAGCAGACACCGGAGCAGGTGATAAACTCTCTCTTTAATATCAGTTTGTTCTCCCTTTAGTTTCAGTTTCAATTTATTAGCAATCTGCTCAGCCTCCCTCTATTAGCAATCAGGTCTAACCAATTCAAAGCACTGCCTAACTGTTTTAGTTTCAGTTTGGGCATTCTAATTAAAGTTCTGTTCAATTTGGGCACTATAAGTTTCATATTCACATCTAGGGCAGATTTCGACTTTAAAATCATGAAAAATGACATAAGAACATAAATTGTTCTACTAGCAAATCATTCATTCTTTCATGGTGAAATGGTATTTTATTTTTGCCATAATCTCAATCTGTTCATATACTTTACCTCCATGCTTTAGGATTGGGAGGTAATCTTTAGGATCGGGAGATGGAGAAGTGAATGAATGTATTGTACATGGTTGGAAATATATGGAAGTCCTCTAAAACTAAACTTTTGTATGTATTGTTTCTTCGGGAACACGCCGAGAGGATCCCGGAGGTAGTGGAGGGGCTAGCGTGTAGCCCGCTATTGAAATTGTGTTTTTCTCGATGTTTGAATACTATTTTGAAACTGTCTGCTCTGTTCTGTGTATATGTGTGTATATGTTTGCCAGTTCTGTGTTCTCGCCATCGAGCGAGGTAGTCAGTTTCTGTTTAAAAAAAAATGAAAACTTTACTTACGTCGGCTATGGCCTTGCCGATGTATGTTAGCCCAGTTTAACTTACGTCGGTCAGACCATACCGATGTAAGTTAAACCACTTAAATTACGTCAGTTTGGAGCAACCGACGTAAGTTAGAGCACTTAACTTACGTCGGTCTGCAGCAACCGACGTAAGTACTCCGGCCCAGCCCGTGACCCATCCAAGTACGTGACTTACGTCGGCTGTTACAGACCGACGTAATTAAGATAACTTACATCGGTGGCCGACGTAAGTTACCTTAATTACGTCCAAACTGCTACGTCGGCCAATCGCCGACATAACTAAGTAAAAACCGACATAATTAAGTTACTTACATCAGTTTAGGCCTTAATTACGTCGGCTTCGCCCGACGTAATTGATCGATATTCCTGTAGTGAGTGGTCTCCGTCTCCTTCCCCCGATCGTCTCTTGGACCTCGACGCCCATCAAAGGGATCATCAAGGCGGACCGATCACAGTCCTTGGTGGGGAAACCCCAAACCGGATTGCACCAGCCTATGGTCCTTCGTCATCGAGCGAATAGGGGGAGGAAGAAGGAGGAGAGGAAGATGGTAGCTGCAACATCGCGGTGGCCCACCAAAGCTGTGACGGCGCCAACAATAAGGTGCACGGTGAGGATCTGTATCATACCTAGGGGCCGCTCCCAAGGCCTACTGGCATCAAGAATGCTGGTCGTGCTTGAGCCAATGTCGGTCGCGCACGGAACAACGCCACCACTAACAAGCTCTTGTGGCAACCGAGTTCTACGCCAGTTTGCCCATCTCGCCGGTAGTGCTCAAGCGCCCCATTCTAGGGACTCGACCGTCAGTTGAGTGGGGAGCTAGTGGGCGACAGCGCCGGCAAGAAGGACGGGCGAAGTAATGGCGCTGACAGGAAGTTGGATGGCCGAGCAAGAGAAGTGCGGCGGAAGAACTACGTGCGGCGGAAGAGGAGAGGCGAAGGGTGCGGTTTGGGTAAACCCTAACCGACCCCCCCCCCCCCCCCCCTTTTCCCTGGTCACATGGGCCGCACACCCTCCTGGGCCACACTTTCAATGCAGTTTCTTTTATTTACTGTTGTCTTAGTTTGAGAATTAAATATAGTTCAAATTTAAATTTTGAAATTTAAATATCATATAAATATAGTTATAATCAATATTATGTTGTGATTATGATAAGTGTTACATTGCAATATTTTTGTTGCAATATCACGGTTGAATTCACAAATTTGGCTAAAAATTATATTTGGCCGAATAAATTTAAGAATTCAATAAGTAACACATTGTTCAAAATTTATTTTGTACAGGCCATTTTCTAAAAATTTGGCTTAAACATTATAGAATTTTGTTTACTATATTTCGAATATTTACATGTACCATTATTTAAGCTAATTTTAAAATTTTAGCTTATGATGAGGTAATATGATTACACATAAAATAAAAAATATTTATTTCATCTTCATTAAGCCTTTTCTTAATAGTTGGCTTCATACAAGATGAATTATCGATAAATACAACAAAGTGTATAACTCATTTTCATTCGGCCATTTTCTTATTTGGCCTTATAAAATATAAATTATACCTAGAATTATTCTTTTTGCTATGCAATTTTTTTTAAAAAAAATTGGCTGGACCAAATAAATAATTTCTATGTGCTTATTCATTATGATTATGCACTCATTACAACACCACCATGATGATTTTATTAATAAAATCTTTGATTTCCTATATGTAGGAATCAATGGCTCGCGAGTTTGAAGAATTGCCTCACAACAACCCTACATGGGCTCTTAACATCAAGAGAAGCTTGACTTTTTGTGGAATCATGCATGCACTTACTTCTCCTGCACAAAGAGATGCATCATTTCTGGATACATACAAGTATCAGACAATTTATATCATTCGGAACCATCTTCACCCCGACTTAAAGTCAGAATATGTGATGGAGGAGAAACCTCATAGTCTTTGGATGGCATTAAAATGCCATTATGAACAACAAAAGACAATTTTATTATCGGAGACCAACCAAGAATGGACTCAACTTTGTCTTCAAGACTTAAGTTTGTAGAAGACTATAATCATGTTGTTCATAAGGTCCGCCCCAAATTAAGTGAAAGTTGGCTAGATGGGGGTGAATAGGCGAATAACCTGAAATTTAACTCAACAAAGACTAATCAAATCATAGAGTGCGGACTTGTCCGACAAGGGAGCAGACTAATCCTGTCAGGGAGTTAAACTTAAGGAAATGTGAGATTTTTATGCGATTCGATGAACTTAACTTGATGAAAGGTAAAATAAATGAACCTAACAATCTAGTAGTGGATATGCATGAAGTGAAAACAACTATATCGAGGTGAGACACAAGATTAAGACGAAGAACATGTAGAACTCTAGCTTGATCTAGTGAAGAACGAGGAAGTCAAATCAAAGACACAAGACACAAGATTTATCCCGTGGTTCAGCCCCACAAAAGGAGCCTACATCCGCGTTGAGCATGCCCATGAAAGACAGAGTTTCGCTCAACCCTTTCCTCACTTAGCCACCACGAAGGTCGGCTACTCTTCCACTAGATCACGGGGGTAATAACCAAATTCATGTGGCAACTCACAATCTGAGTCTCCCACAAGTTTACAACTCGAAAAGATCGAAGATAAACACCCACAAAAACTCAAATCAATCAGTCAAACTGAGAGAATCAACCAAGAGCTCAAAATCAAACAAAACCTTCTCTCCTTTCTTCCACAACTCACAAATCCTCAAGAATCACTCTTAAGACTCCAAGAATGGTTGAAAGAGGGCTAGGATGGCTCTAGGAAGGCTGTGGCGGCGCTAGGGTTTGAGAGAAGCCCTTTGGGGGCTGGGGATCCCTTTTTATAGGGATCCTGACAAGTAGTCGTTGCCACCAGAAAAAGTGCGGACTAGTCCGACCTTTGACCCCGGACTAGTCTGGCCTGTGGAGACCAGTGATGTCACCCTTGACCAACCACAAAGTCCCCCACCACCTTTTGAATTCAAACGGTCACTACACTACGGACTATTTCGTCCAACAACAAACTAGTTCGATCTCACACAGAAACAACTGTTCCGATTGAGAACGAACCAGTCTGTTCCATCGAACTAGTTCGACCCCTGAGGGCGGACAAGTCTGATCGTCCAGGACTTAGTCCCAGCAGCCACCTCCAAGTCCACAACAGAGTAGTCTAACATGAAACAGACTGGTTCAATCTCAGACAGAAACTACTTTTCTGGTCTGAAATGGACTAGTTTGTCCGAGCAGACTAGTCCGGCCCCCGGGGCAGACTAGTCCGGTCCTTTGGGACTTAGTCCCAGAAGGACGCAAACACACTCACCACAGACTGGTCTGTCCCCAAATGGACAAGTCCGAACTCACAAAGAAACTCTTGGTCTGTCTAATATCGAATCAGTTCGATGTGGCCGGACTAGTCCGGCCTTCTAGCCCGGACAAGTCCGGCCCCTATCCTTAGGGCTGCTTCAACTCATCTCTCAATCTAATCTAACTTGGTCTATGAGCTCTTAGGAGATTCTCAACACTTTCACAAATTGAACACACTCAAGCCACATAGGTGAACTTGACACAAAGAATTTAAACACCTAAATTCTATACATCGAGTTTTTCGCCTTTTCTTCTCTTTTTCCTTTTTGAGTGTATCTAATGCCGTACATCTTTCAATCACCTGTACTTACACTTGTAAAGCTCATTAGTCCCTTAAGTGTTGTCATTAACCATCAAAATACACGAGGATTGGCCTAGATGCACTTTCATTAAGGTTTTGGTAGATAGAACCATCAGAGAAGGAGAAAATTGAAAAGAGACTTCAAGCAACGCCCCCCTCGGATCGTGTCTTATAACATCAATACCGGGCTCGCAACTAATAGCAATATGCTGACCTCATTTGTGATTTACTCCAGGCAGAGAAGCATGATGAACTTACTATTAAGAATCATCACTAACGTCGTGTTGGGGTTGCTCCTCTTCCCGAGATTTATCATAATGAGAAAAAAGCAAATGCTTCTAAGGATTCAACTCCAAAGAAATGGTAGATCTACTAGACACCACTGTAATAGGCAGAAAAATAAAAAGTTCTCAAAGACAATGAAAAAGGATGCTACTCCCTACAAAGGGAAAAATGTGCAGTGTAAGAAACGTGACATTTTCATGCATACAGCTGATAAGTGTCGCACTCCTAAACACCTTGTGGCCTTGTACCCGAAATCACTGGGAAAAGAAAAGAAAGCTCAAGATCGGGAAGTGTAGGATCGAAGAGCACGTGCGAAACTACCAGAGGGGGGCGAATGGTAGATTAAAACTTTTTAGCAGAAGCAATAAAAACCCCTTGACAGAAAATTGATCTATTAAAGAAATTGTGTGTGCAACTGATCTATACATGTTAAACCATGACAAAAATAGTATAGATTGTAGAGAATCATGTCACAAGAAGAATCATGAAAATCCGTCAAGAGAAACTCAAGTTAAGATTAAAAGATCGAACAAAGGTTAATCTGTCCTATCCGAGAAAAATAGTTCTGGAACACTACAAAGAAACTCGTGTAGATTAGAAACCACAAATCCAATGACCGTGAAATTTTCACAGATGATAGAAAATCAAGTTTTGAAGACAACCCAAAAAGAATCATGTCAATCGGATCTGTAAAACGCGAGTTATGATAAAACCACCAAAGAAAGATAGTGTTGTGCAGAAACTCGACAAGAAAGACTTGACAGAAACAAGTCGGACGAACAAGGCACAAAAGTTCCTTTCAACTACGAATTTTATTCAATAAAACATAAGAGGAACAGCCCAAAAGTCTGCTTTCATGACCTCCCTTGCTTTTATGACCACCCACGAGGCCAACCCAAACACAACTAGGACTCTAATCCTACACAAATCACGAATCGTAACTTTCCATAGCTGCTCAAGACTCTTCTACACACAGATAGAAGCAATCTCAAGACTTCCTAACAAACTCAGGAACGTATCCCACATTCTTAAACCAACTAAACTTCGTGTCCCACACGAAAACTATCATAATCTACTCGATACTTTCCATACCGAGCCATAACTGACTCCACCGCAGCCGAAGTCATCAACCGATACAATCCGATCCTCCAACCAGATTTTTCCTTCCATAACCCGTCTTCAGAACCATGTTGCCATGTCATGCACCGCATGCATATGCGCGAACACCTTCTTTCGACGTCCAATAACCTTTCATATGCACTGCCCTTGATTCAATCATCCCGCGCGACCTCTTGACCTGCTCAACCACAATTCCTCCTGAACTTGGTTGTTGGAACCTCATCTCCTCCCTGAGACTAGTCCAAAGGAAACTGTCACCAGCCATGACTTGAACTCAACCAACACCTTCACATGAACAAACAATCAATCCGTACGAGCCCAAGTCCGCGACTTGACTCAAGTTAGTTCCAAACACAACACCTTACGTGAGCACCTCACATACGCATGTTGCAAAGCATAGAAAAACGATATCAGCCATATCAACCAAAATGCACCAAAAACTTAGCAAATGAATACCAAGCAATATTTTCAACAATGTAAAGCAAGTTCAAATTATTTCAAAGAAAAAGCAGGAACATTGCAATCAAGCTCCGAACCTTGCCAAAGCTAATCGGAGCTTGAGCTGGAGCTTACCAAAGCTAGTACAACCTCATGTCGAAGCTTACCAAAGCTAGTACAACCTTGCGTTGGAGCTTATCAAAGCTAGTCGGAACTAGTCAACCCAAAAGCCGGAGCTAGAAAAACATGTCGGAGCAAACCAATAGAAGTCGGACCTAGCAAAACAAGTCGGACCTAACGTCAAAACTTGTCGGATCTACCCAAAACAAGTTGGACCTATCGTCAGACCCTGTAAAAGCTCGGAGCTAGAGTCAGACCTTGCTAAAAAGGTGTTTTAGCAGTATTTTAGAACTTTTATCATCAAAGCCAATGTATTCAACACACATAGATCTCACAATCTCCCCCTTGATGAATGCATTGGCAACACCACTTAAAATCCAAACATTGGCTTATTCACATTAAAAGTTTTGAAAACAATTTCTCCCCCTTTGTAAAACAGGAATAAAATGAGAAGAAAAACAAATCCCCCCTGAGAAGAATCGTGCCAAAACAATTGTGAATATGTGCAATGTGTAATCAATTTCTCCCCCTTGCATACTTATATTTAAAAATTCACATATTATCTCTCCCCCTTTGACAATGTATTCAGCAAGGTTCAAAAGAGAAATTTCAATGTTATGAGCATATTATAACATATACATATAAACAAAGCTCATCCAAGTCATACTATCAAGTAACTTACACTATCACATCAATGAGATACATAAAGTAGTGTGAGCCATGCTAGAGATCAAATGTAGTTTTCAATTTAGGCAAGTCATGATCTCACAAACTTAACTATTTTCAAAACCTGAAAGCATGACACTTGTTGCTGCATTTTATTATTTTTCAAAAGCACAAATTTAGATCATATGATATTTTCAAGAGATTATATGCAAATCTGCCTTATTCTAACCAACCAAGCCAAGCCTATATCATTTGACAATCAGAAGCTTAAGGACATGGTTTTAGTCCTACACAACTTCTTCCAAGTTCATATCTAAGTGCAATGATAAGCCATCTCAAAAGAAGAAGTGCAATGCATGCATATTCTCTTGATCTTTTCTCGATTTTTCATTTAATCATACACACAAGTTCAAAGCTCAACATGTGAGTTGATTGATTAATTTTTCATGATTAAAAGCACTTGTGAGCATGCAACAAGTTCAAAACTGCCAGAAAATTTGATCATGACCAGATTTAGTGTAAGTGATTATTTCAATTACTAGTCATGACAAAAACTACAAAATGTATAACATGAGTAATGTAGTAAGAACTTTCAGCATGTAAAAGGAATCACAAAGTCATATGTGTATGAAATATTATGCTCATATTTTTAAGTTCTGATTCACATATATTGACATTCCAAATTTTAAAATCAACTTCTCCTCAATTTAACCCTTGTGGATGCATTACCCCAATTTCACTACGAATAAAGCAAAAACGTGTGAAATCCAAAGGTTTTGTAAAAATGTCAGCCAACTGATGTTCGATATCTACATGGTGAAGCACAATGTTACCTTTTTCAACATTATCACGGATAAAGTGATACCTAATGTCAATGTGCTTAGTTCTCGAGTGTTGCACGAGGTTTTTAGCAATGCAAATAGCACTAGTGTCATCACAGAAAAGAGGAACACTATATAGATTTACCCCAAAGTCCTTAAGTGTTTGAACAATCCAAAGTGTTTGTGAGCAAGCACTAGCAACAGCTACATATTCAGATTCAGTAGTGGATTGTGCAATTGAGTGTTGTTTTCTAGAGGACCAAGCAACAAGAGAATTACCAAGAAAATGACAAGTACCATAAGTACTTTTCCTATCAATCCTACAACCTCCGAAATTAGCATCGGAAAAAGCTCTCAAAGAAACGGTTGAGGAAGACAGAAGAAAAATGCCAAATTCTTGAGTTCCATGTAAGTAGCTAATAATACGTTTGATGGCTTGATGATGTGAAGCTTGTGGAGAGGCTTGAAACTGTGCACAAAGACATACGCTAAATTGTATGTCCGGTCTTGATGTCGTGAGGTATAAAAGTGATCCGATCATGCTTCTATATTATTTTTGATCCACGGGATCACCATCTTGATCAAGCTAAAGTGTTGTTTATGTTCCCATTGGTGTCCGAAGAGGCTTGCTTTTGTCCATGTTGAAGCGCCTTAGGAGGTCTTTTGTATACTTCGTTTGATGCACAAAGGTACCCTCCTTGGTTTGCTTGATTTGCAGCCCCAAAAAGTATGTGAGTTCTCCCATCATACTCATCTCAAATTCTGAACTCATCATAGCTAAAAGCTTGGACACAAGATCATGAGAAGCACAACCAAAGATAATATCATCCACATACACTTGAATGAATAATGAGTCATTGTCATGCTTAAGCACAAAAAGAGTTTTATCAACCTTGCCCGTGGTAAACCCCTTTTCAAGTAAGAATGCTTTTAACCTATCATACCATGCTCTAGGATCTTGTTTTAGACCATACAGGGCTTTAGTTAGTTTGAAAATATGATTAGGAAAATCTGGATTTTCAAAACCAGGTGGTTGCTTAACATAAACCTCCTCATCTATGTAGCCATTAAGAAAAGCACTTTTAACATCCATTTGATATAACTTGAAACCTTTAGATGCAGTAAAATCTAACAAATTTTTTATGGCTTCTAATCTAGCAACAGGAGCAAAAGTTTCATCAAAATCTAGACCTTCAATTTGTGTGAAACCTTGAGCAACCAATCTATCCTTATTCCTAATCACAACCCCATCCTCACTTTGTTTATTTTTAAACACCCATTTAGTTCCAATTAAAGTGTGATCTTGAGGTGGAGGTACGAGTTTCCAAACATTATTTCTTTCAAAAAATTTTAACTCTTCTTGCATGGCAATAATCCAAGATTCATTAGTGAGTGCGTGTGATATATCTTTGGGTTCAACAGAAGCAATAAAAGCAGAATGAGCATGAGAATTTGGATCGCAAAACCTTGACTGTGTGACCCGTTCATACAACCTTCCAATAATCTGTTGTGGGGGTCTATTCTTGTAAATCCGTAGGGGAACAGATGTCTCACAAGCTTCTTCTTCATTAGGTTCATCGCAGATTGATGAGCTTGTGGCTTGTGGACGATCAGGACCAGCAGAGGTGGTAGTCGGAGCTTGTTCAAAGTTCAGAGCTGGACATGTGTCAGCTTCGGAACTATCAGGCAGTATCACTGACTCTTCTTCTTCTTCTTCTTCTTCTTCTTCTTCTTCTTCTTCTTCTTCTTCTTCTTCTTCTTCTTCTTCTTCTTCTTCTTCTTCTTCTTCTTCTTCTTCTTCTTCTTCTTCTTCTTCTTCTTCTTCTTCTTCTTCTTCTTCTTCTTCTTCTTCTTCTTCTTCTTCTTCTTCTTCTTCTTCTTCTTCTTCTTCTTCTTCTTCTTCTTCTTCTTCTTCTTCTTCTTCTTCTTCTTCTTCTTCTTCTTCTTCTTCTTCTTCTTCTTCTTCTTCTTCTTCTTCTTCTTCTTCTTCTTCTTCTTCTTCTTCTTCTTCTTCTTCTTCTTCTTCTTCTTCTTCTTCTTCTTCTTCTTCTTCTTCTTCTTCTTCTTCTTCTTCTTCTTCTTCTTCTTCTTCTTCTTCTTCTTCTTCTTCTTCTTCTTCTTCTTCTTCTTCTTCTTCTTCTTCTTCTTCTTCTTCCTTCTTCTTCTTCTTCTTCTTCTTCTTCTTCTTCTTCTTCTTCTTCTTCTTCTTCTTCTTCTTCTTCTTCTTCTTCTTCTTCTTCTTCTTCTTCTTCTTCTTCTTCTTCTTCTTCTTCTTCTTCTTCTTCTTCTTCTTCTTCTTCTTCTTCTTCTTCTTCTTCTTCTTCTTCTTCTTCTTCTTCTTCTTCTTCTTCTTCTTAAAATACCCTCCCCCTGAGGATATGGATCTGGTCCTGCAATACCGAAGCTAGTACCTGGGATAGCTTCATCAAAAGACACATCACAAGTCTCCCCAATTTTGTTAGTGTCAAGTAAAAGCACACGATAGCCTCTAGTATGAGATGGATAACTAAGAAACATGCCATCTTCGGATATAGATTCAAATTTATCAAGATTTCCATGTTTCTTAACAAAGCATTTACAACCAAAAACCCTAAAGTGTGAAACACAGGGACTATGTCCAAACACAAGTTCATAAGGTGTTTTACCTAGCTTAGTACGTAAGAAAATATAGTTTGGAAACATAACAAGCTGTTGCAATTGCATCTGCCCAAAATTTTCTAGGAGTTTGATATTCATCAAGCATGGTCCTAGCCATCTCAACTAGGGTTCTATTTTTCCTTTCTACAACACCATTTTGTTGAGGAACATATGGTGAAGAAAATTGATATTCTATTCCATGTTCAATACAAAAGCGATTAAATGATTGATTTTTAAATTTAGTTCCATTATCACTTTTAATTGATTTTAACAATCCTGGGTGATCAATTAATAGTCTAAGAAATAAAGTCCTAAAGTGACTAAAAGCTTTATTCTTAGATGCCATAAAATAAACCCAAAAGTATCTAAAATAGTCATCAACAATTACAAGCACGTACCATTTGCCTCCGAAGGATTGTACACGTGCTGGACCAACGGTGTCGAGGTGCAAAAGTCGATCAGGTTCAGTTGTCATAGTCATCGTGAGAGGAGCATGTGAACCTGCAACCATCTTAGCATGTCTACACGAAGAGCATACCATATCTTTGTCTCCTTTGAGTTTAGGCAAACCACATATGCAATCAATAGCACTAACACGAGTGAAGTGATCAAAGCCTACGTGACCAAGTCTACGATGCTAAAAAAATAAATATTTTGAATCATTTGCAACTATACACCTATGCTTAGAAGTTGACATATCAAAATCAGCTTAAAAAACTCTTCCAAAACGAGACATGTTAAACAAAATCTCACTATTCGAATTTACAACTTTGCAACAATTTTTAGAGAAAATTATTTCTAAATTCTCATCAAGCAATTGAGAAACAGAAAGCAAGTTGTATTTCAAATTTTTAACGAGTGCCACATCTTTTAAAGTGTAGTGATCATTTACTCTAACCGATCCTTTAGCAATAATATGAGTTGAAGAATTATCGGCAAAAGTAATGTTTTCTACACGTGACACAAAAGAGAGTGAGGAGAACCATTCTTTGTTACCATTCATGTGGTGTGAGCTTCTTGAGTCCACAATCCATATGTTCTCCTTCCTCAGGCGTGAAACCTACACAAATGCACAATACGTCGATGACTCAATACTGGGGTTAGTCAATAAGCACTTGGGAATCCAGTACTGAGCCATGCAATGTCCAGTAGGAACAACATACGAAAGATGTGACAAAACAGCAGGTTTATGAGTCAAAGGTTGAGGTTTTCTGTTCTTAACTCATTTAGCACGAAAACAAGTAGCTCTGGAGGTAAAATCAGCAGATTCAAAGGACAAGGCTGAAGCTCCGGATGCAAAAGATGAAGTTCCGAAGGGAACAACAGAAGGTTCGGGAGCTCTTGGAGCTATCTGAACTACCAGAGCTACCTTTGCGGATCTCTTAACAGAAGGTCCGGAGGCTATCTTTTCAAATTTCTGACTCACTAAAGCAGGTTGCATGTTTCTAATTTCAGGTCTAGGATGCATGGCAGATTTAGCATGAAAGTTATGAGATCTAGCATACATTTTATCATTTTTAATTTGTTTAGCTAGTCTATAACAGAAATCTCTGACAGGCCCATCTTTATCACAGTAAGTACAATGAAATTTAATTTTGTAATTATGTCTAGATGAGCATCTAACATTAGAAACAGAAATAGAAAGCACACCTGCAGATTTAAAAATCACATCCTTTTGTTTAGGGACAGTTTTGATTAAACCTTTTCCAAATGATTTTACAACGTGAGGTGGATGTGCTTTAGAATAATCATGGGAATCAAATCCTAAACCAGTTTTATCATTGCAAGGTTTAGATGAATTTAACAACACATTTATATTCTTATTCCCATTACAAAACTGCTCTAGTCTCCTATTCATGTCATCCAGTTTCTTAGACAAGTCTAGGCAGTTTTCACATGAAGTTTCTCCTTTTAGTTTGCAACCGGAGCAATATTTAACTTCACAAGAACGTAAAGCATTGTTCAGAATGGAAATTTCATTCATTGCATCTTTTAGTTTCTTATCAAGATTATCACATGCAAAACAATGCAAATCATCTGTAGAACAAGAAGCATCTTTTACATTTTTAACATTAAAATCAGACAGCTTTTTGTTCTTTTCAATATTTTCATCAAGTCTATCTAGAGTGGTGGAGTGTGCACTTCTTAATGTGGACAATTGTTCATATATTAAGTCACATGAGGGACATGCATCATCACTAGAAATCAAAGTTTTTAAACGGTTGATTTCAGGTTCTAGTGATTCAATTTTAGCAGCATTATCCCTAAGTTTTTTGTCATTTTTCTTGACAATAATAGTTGCACGAGAAATTGCATCACACATTTCATTACAGGTAGAACATACCTCATCATCGTCACTGTTGTGTTCTGCATCCTCTTGACTTGATCTTGATCTTGTTTTGCCCGCCATTAAGCATAAGTTGGCCATATCGTCATCATCTTCATCACTTTCAAAGTCTACATCACTTGAACCGAGCTCTTGAAGTGCGGTGATGAAGCTGTTAATCATCTTGCGTCCTGTGGTACCCTTGTTTTTCTTGTTGGGGTTTCCAGGGATGATCTTGACCTTGCTCCGTTTTTCTTCACGGGTAGTAGGACCTGAAAGGTTAGGGAATTCTGTACAAAAGTGTCCTATCTTACCACATTCAAAACAACATTGAGTCTGGAGCTTCCTCTCCTTATAGTTCTCACATTTTGCAATGCTTTTGAGAACCTAGTAGAGATGAGTGCTAACTCCTCTTCTGGAAATTCCTCGATCTGCTCCAGGGTTAGTGAGGACAACAAAGCAAGAGTATTGCAAAATGAAGGGAAGCTCCGGTCCTGCCATGTGTCCAGTGACCTTGGACCTAACTCCTAGTAGAGGGAAGCTCTGGTGCTACCACGTGCATAGTGGCTCCGGACCTGCCTCCCCACGATGGGAAGCTCCAGAGCCACCACGTGTCGAACCTCCAGAGCTAGGACTTCAAAGGAAAACAGAGAGATCTCCAATGGCTCGGACCTTCAAGGGACAGTTAAAGCAACAGTTACAGACCTGATTATATGTCATTAATGCCAGACACGCGATCAGTAGCCTGTTAATAGGGGTAACACCAATATTAAGGTGTGTTATCACCCCATTAACCACACTTAATATTATGTGATCGTGTATTAGACAGTTAACTACGCCAGGGCCACATGTGAGGCCAGACAAGTGATGTAACAACCCGTCCTTAGACTATAAAAGGGCTGTGTCGCACGAGACACAAGAGGAGAAAAAAACCGGACACACTCACAACTGTGAGACGCATTTTCATACATACAACACACAACCCGTGGAGTAGGGTGTTACGCTCAGGCGGCCCGAACCACATAAATCCATCGTGTCACTATCTTTTCTAATCTCAGGTGTCCCAACCAATCAAGAACCTCCGCGGGCTGTGATCTAAATAGTACCGGGGGAAGTGTAGATCGCACACTTCGACATTGGGCGCGCCAAGAAGGGGTATTTTGAGATTTTAAGATGGTGAACTCCGCCGCAAGATCATCCAACGATAATGCTGCACAACCTGCTGGGTGGGAATCCCTCCAATATACAACAGCCAGCAGGTGTCATTGTCCTAGCGGGCGTCGCACCACCTCCAGCCGCTCGCTAACAATGTTGGGTAGCAGGATGGAGTCCTTGTCTTGGTCACTGCATCGACAGACACACAACCCTGAGAACATGTTGATTGCTGCACGTACTCTTTTGGAGCGCTCACCTGCGCTCGGAGCACCTCAGGGTGCTATGGAGTAGTGGCGTGCTGATGTACAACATCTAGTTGCAGCCGCAGCTGATGCCATCAGCAACCAAGGTCCTCCCCCTTCTGGGTAGGCACCTTCTCAGCATAGGACCTTGTCTGGAAGACTTGGTCCTCATGCATCACAGCACCGGAGGCGTGTTGTGTCTCAGCAGGTGACTTCGTTGCCCTCTGAGGCGCATCACACCCACACCATGTTGAGACTCTCGACGCATGACTTGCGATCGGAGCTTGATCGCCGTTACAGGACAGTCGCGTCCACATCGAGCGTGCTCGCGAATGGCGGTAGGATCAGGAAAACCCTCCTTCGTGAGTAGGGGGCGGCTGTTCAGCCTTGGCCATGCACTTGTGCATGGTCCACTGGTCCCAGAAGTTTCAACTTCATCTGTCAGAGAAATTTGACAGGGCTGTCAATCCCTCCGAGTTCCTCCAGATATACTCCACCGCCATTCTAGCGGCGGGTGGCAATGAGGCCGTGATGGCCAACTACTTCCCGGTGGCTCTAACTGGGACCGCTAGGTCATGGTTCATGAGTCTGCCGCCTGACTCTATCAACAGTTGGGCGGAGTTATGCCAGCAGTTCACCGCCAACTTCGGGAGCTCCTACACCCGACCAGACACTGAACTGAATCTTTTTGCTGTGAAGCAAACATCAGGAGAATTGCGGCGGTCCTTCATCCAGCAATTTTCTCAGGTATGCAATACTATTCCCTCCATCTCCAACGCATCTGTCATCATGTCATTCAGACAGGATGTCAGAGATAATAAAATGTTGGAGAAGCTGGTGACGAAGGAGGTCATCAGCATCACAGAGCTGTTCCGCTTGGCTAACAAGTGCGCCTGAGCTGCTGAGGGCTGAGAAATGCACTCTAAGCCAGCTCTGGAGGCTAATAAAAAGCCCTCCAAAGCTGAAGCCACTACCTCCGGTGGTGGCAAAAATAAGAAAAATACCAACGGCAAGAAAAAACCATCGGCCGACACACCTACTGCTGTGGCGGCTGCAGCTCCAGGTCTCCGGGGGCCACGCCCTGAAAAGCGACCTCAACCTTCGTCAGAAGACGGCGATGGTTCAAACGTGTGGTGTCCGATCCACAAAACGGACAAACAAAACCTAGAAGACCATCGGGAGGTCCAAAACCTTGTCAAGTGCTACAACAAGCGCCGAGAAGAAGCTCCTTTCTGTCAACGGGAAGGAAAACAAAAAGACGATGAAGCTCAGGCTGAAATGGAGTAGGTTTTCAGGACCCCAAGAAGGTCTTGAAGGTTGTGTACAACACAGTAGATGATGATTCTGACGTCTCTGACAATGAACGTCAGAAGACCCTCAACACCATCTATGGAGGGTCCTGGGACATCACCTCTCGCCGCGTCCTCAAGACAATGTGGCGGGAAATGGCTGTCGTAGCTCCTGCTACCTGAGCTGAACCACATCGGAAGTGGATGGACACACCCATCACTTTTAATGCAACAGACTACCCCAGGAACATGGTCGGAGCCGGCCAATTGCCACTGATGGTATCTCCCACCATCAACGATGTCGGAGTTTGGTTTTGGCAATTCTCTCGGCACTATCGTTAGTAGCCTGCAGAGTTAGTAGTTCAGTATTGGGCGCGCAAACATTCATAACACGATGGTAAGTGGACATGAGGATTTACGTAGTTCGGGCCACCTAAGCATAATACCCTACTCCACGGGGTGTGCGGTTGTTGTATCGAGCGTCTGAGCACTTGTGAGCGTGTGTCAAAGCCGAGTCTGGAAGAGTATCTCTGTGTATCGCTCGACCAATCCTTTTATAGCACAAGGATTGGTCGTTACATCGTTAGCCTGGCCCGACATGTGGCCTTGGCGGTTATTGATGTTTAATACACAATTAATGAGCTTAATTACCCTTAATAGTGTGGTAATGTGCCTTGACAGTGCCGTTACTGGTATTAAGGGCCCTCCGATCATGTTTCATTAAGATGGTATTAATGACACTTAATCGGGTCTTGAAGTCTTTGATTGTCCCTTGAAGGTCCGAACCGTTGGGGGTCCACCAATCTGATTATTGAAGTTGAAGGTCCGGCGGTTGGACGCGTGGCAGCTCCGGAGCTTACCGTCTGGGACGGGTAGGTCCGGTGCTGTTGTACACGTGTCAGTACCGGAGCTTCCCTCTGTCGGGGGTTAGGTCCGGAGGTGCTGCATAGGTGTTTAGCCTGGAGCTATCCCATGTGTGGGATGTAGGTCCGGTTGCAGTATACATGTGGCAACACCGGGACTAACCATAGAAGGGAGGCAGGTCTGGTCTTGTATGACACGTGGGGCCTTCGGAGAACTTCAACTCAGACAGGTGAAGTTCCTTTGTCTTTTTGCAATCCCAAGGGGTATTCGGTACGCAGGGTATCGACAGTGGCCCCCTGGGCCCACCTACGAGAGAGACCTTTTGGATGAAGTCGTTCTGCCGAAGGTGGGTCCATCTTTTGGTTTTTGAGCTGTGTTTTCAAGGGTCTTCGGATGTGCCGTTGGCGGTAGTTCGCAGTTAAACCATCGTCGCGTGGCATATCCAGGATGCGACAGGTGAGATCTGAGCGTGCGGATCCCATGCAATTGAAGGTCGCCGGTTCTCGATACGAAAACTCTATCGGTTCCGCGCGCCCTGTCAGGCCGCCGCCCTCGAGCTTCCCGCTTCTCATGATGACAACTGTTCGCCTGGGGTAAGGATCTCGACTTGATCGTCGGGGTGGCCCCGAGCCCCCTTGTCATTGGCAGGGTGAAGTTTTTGAACTGTATCGTCGGCTCCTCTGTGGTTTCCATCCAAGCGTTGCGGGGGCTTACTTAAGAAGAAAAGCGCACACCGTTTGGGGATTCTTTACGCCTTCATTCGAACTTGCGCTCAAATTCTCCAAACTTTCGCTTGCTTTTCCTCTCTCGCCACACTGTGCTGCGATGAAGATGGGACTTCCCAAGAGCCGCATCGGGAGCAAGAATGAGTTTTCTAGGGTCAGGACCTACATGGGATGGTCTAGTGACTCCTTCGACAATGACATTCGCTGCGACAAGCTTCCTGTCGAGAAGGAGCGAGCCGAAGATATGGTTTACTTCCTTGGGTACGCCATGGCGGGTTTGATCCCGCCTTTCTCCACTTTCTTTCTGATGTTGCTGGATTTCTATGGTCTGCAGCTCCACCATCTGGGCCCCCACTCAATCTTGCTAGTGGCGACTTTTGTCCACTTTTGCGAGATGTGGGTGGGCGTGCCCCCTTGCGTGGAGTTATTCTGGACTTTCTTCACTGTCCACCCGACCGGGAAGAGTGATGAGTTCATCGGCTTCTACTATTTTGTGAAGAGAAAAAACTCTCCCCTCAAGTACTTGAGGGCCTTCCCTTCTGGCAAATGGGACGACTGGAAGAAAGACTGGGTGGTCATCACCGTCGAGGGACACGAGAGGCTGGAGCTGCCTGAAGGCCTTTCTCGCATCGACACTGACACTTAGAGTGACGTGTCGGAGCTATCGAAAGAGTACAGGCCCATTCTGAACAGAATCTAGGAACATGTTGAAGGTGGGGTGACTCCCCAGATGGTCTTCGGCAAATTCTTGACAAACAGGTGGGCCCCGCTGAGGGCTAAGAGCTGGCCTGCCTGGGCCTTCAACAGTGAGATGGATACCAACCGCATTGAAGTCGTCTTGGACACCAACCTGACCAGTGAAGCCTTAAAGACCCATCTCAAGAAGTTCCAGCCTGGGAACATCGACCCTGGCGACGTGTCTCCATCGACAGCCTTCCTTCCTGTGAATATGATACTAGAGGAGTGCAGAGAGCTTCGGAGGAAGATGCTGCTGTTGGACGACTTGGGCCTGGTGGAGAGGCGATCAACCTCGGGGGTGGCGATCTCCGGAGCTTCAGAGGTTGGCTCCATTCCCACCCCAAAGCCAAGAACTGAAGTCGTAGGCAAGGGCAAGGAGTTGGCCGAGCCCTCGAGCCGCAAGAGGAAGTTGAAGCACGCTGACGGTTGGTCCGTCAGACCTGCTCCTTCTGCAGCATCTCCTTCTCCCCAGCGGAGGAGGTCTTCGGCGACGGTAACCACTCCTGCATCGGCATCTCCTTAGGGCGCTAGCTCCGGACATGTGGCTCTAGTACCAGGGCCAGCTGAGGGCTCTAGGTTCGAAGGTCCTTCTCAGTTGAGGGGGGCCTCAACCAAGACGACGACAGCAGCGTCAGCAAGCTCCAAGGAACCTTCCGGAGCTACTACACCAGTGGCGACGGGGTCCGATCCTGAGCGTCTGGTGAAAAGGTTCCGCG
Organism: Tuctoria greenei; assembly: GCA_036927565.1. NCBI lineage: Eukaryota > Viridiplantae > Streptophyta > Magnoliopsida > Poales > Poaceae > Tuctoria > Tuctoria greenei. The sequence continues at coordinate 147,107,772 of JAYESD010000011.1, forward strand.
CTAGCTGGAGTGGAAGCCTTCCTGGGTAAATTTGATTTTTTTTACCTCAGTTGATTATTTTTCGTGGTAATCATATTTTAATTTTCTTCATCCTTCATCCACAGGGTACCCAAGAAAGGAGCTGAAGCTCCGATTCCTGCAGCAGCAACTGACGCTGCACAGACGGAGGCTCCGACTCCAGTTCCAGTGCCGCCTCAAGAGGTGGCTGAGGCCGCGGCAGCTCCGGCGCCAGCTGTCATGGTCCTTGACCTCGAGTCATCCCCTGAAGCTCCCGTGGTAGCGCCGGACCACGGGAATGAAGATGTACCAGCAGCACCAGCCCTGGAGGTCGAAGCTCCAGGCTTGGATGCTGAGATGATGGACGCTCCGGTCTCAGAGTCGAAGGTAGCTGCAGTTCCGGCCCTAGAGCCGGATGTTGTTGAAGCCCCGGCAGCGGAGCCGGTGGTTGATGAAGCCCCAGCGGTAGAGCCGATGGTTGATGAAGTTCTGGCGGCGGAGCCCGATCTCGATGAAGTTCCAGCGTCTGAGCCAGTAGTCGTAGAAGTGCTGGTGCCTGAGCCAATGGCGGTCGAAGCACCAGAGCCTGAACCGGTGGTGGAGGAGGCGCCAGCGTTGGAGCCGGAAGTGGCTTTAGCTCCGGCCGAACCTTCAACGCCTGCCCCGGAGGCAGTGGTTCCGGAGGTGCCCGCACCTGAGCCAGGGTGCCAAGATGAAGCTGCCGGCCCCCCGCCTGAGGGACCAGTTGCTGATGAACAGGCGACAGGACCTTTGGAGCCGACTCCGGAGGTTGAAACTTCTGCTGCAGGACCTTACTCGACGGCGGCCGAGGCTATCCTGGAGGGCGACCCTAGTGCCGTGGAAGCTCAGAGGACCTCTTTTGTAGAGTGGGACCCGATTTTTGTTATGGAGAACCCGCTGGAGCCAGCGGAGAGGACCCCGGCAGGTCCGGAACCAATAACTTTGTCGTTGTCCATCGACAATGCCTGCTCCAGCCTTCGTCAAGTTTAGCTGGCCTTCTACCACGACAGCAAGACCCTCGAGGAGGAGCGCCAAACGGTTAAGAGGTGGCGTAGCCGACTCCAATTCGAGACCAAGCTGGCGCAAACGAGGCTGGCCGACGACAAGGAGTGGGTGAAAAGGGAGAAGGTCCGACTGGAGTACTGGGGTCGGCTGCTGGATGAGAGGGAAAGCATGACGCGATCCCTCGACGACCAGTCCCGAGCCATCCACGAACAGGCCGTGGCTGCTAATGAAGTAGCAAATGAGCACCAAGAGAAGCTCAGCGCCATCCACGACAGCCTCGTCAAGCGCCGGGAGGCTCTTGAAGAGCGGGAGAAAAAGCTCAAAGATGAAGAGCAAAAACTCCTGGAGCTGCGGGATGACCTCGTGAAGAGGGAGGAGGAGCTTACTCAGAGGCTGACTTTGGGTGACAAGAGTCTTGCGGAGCGCACCAAGAAGCTGGAGGAGCGCTGCGAGAAAGAGGAGAAGAAGGCCTGGCAGCGAGGACAGGACCTCCACAAGAGGGAGAATGAAATTGCTCCAGAAGAAAGTGCGGGGCCGGGAGAAGGACCTGGTCGACCGCTGGAACAGGATCCACCTCCGGGAGGAGGAGCTCGGTAAACTCGAAAGGCAGATTGCTGTAAAGATTCAACAGAACACCAAAGAGGTCGAGCGCCTTGCCCAAGAGAATTCGGAGCTTGCGGTGACCAGAAGATCCTTGGAATATATGCGAGGTTCAAGGGCTGCGGAGTCCCAATAGGTTTGGGACTTCTTGGGCAAAGCCAACGACGCACTGACGCCGATGGGTTTTAGTCCCGCGCGTCCGGATGATCTGGAGCCGGAGCTGGACCAGGCGTTGCAGGCGTTGAGCTCGGCGGGCAACAAGCTCACCAAGATGGGCGATGTCATCACGGACCAGCTGGAAACCGAGGGACAATCCCTGGCAAAGAACATCACAGAGTTCATGCTGACGTGCTACACAAGCCAGGACCCTCACTTCCCACTGGACCCGGTGCTTGAAGGCCCCATCTATGGAGAGGGAGAAGCCACCAAAGCCAGCGTGTCGGAGGTTGCCCAAAAGGTCGCCTTGTTCTTCCATAAGATCTAGGACTCTCTCTTTGTAGCTCCCGCTTGTATTCTCTCTTCTTTTTCTCCAATTTTGTAATATCTTGTCTCCAGATTAATGAAATCCAAGAATTTTATGAATTTCATTTTTTGTCTTCAACACCTTTGTCCCGCTTGCCCCCCTGGTAGATGTACATAATTTGATTGTGAACATGTACCAAGAGGATGCAACATTTTGTTGAAGACTTGCGCGCTTCGAACTTCTAGTTTGTAGGTCCGAAGTTGCCGATAGTAGGGGCCCCCTGAGGTTGTCGGAGCTTAGTAGCTCTGGCAGTGACCTTTGTCAACATGTAGAGCATTGACAGTTAGTCCTCTGGGGTTGTTGGAGCTTGATAGCTCCGGCAGCGACCACTGTCAACGCGCGGTGCGTCGACAGTAGACCCCACTTGGGAGTCTTCCTACAATCTTTTCTTCTCGTTGATGACTGGCCCCCTGGATTTGCCAGAACTTTGTAGCTCCAGCGATGTCTACTATCAATGTTTGAAACATGGACAGTAGACCACCTTAGGGTGTGTCGGAGCTTTGATAGCTCCGGCTTCATTCACCATCATCATGAGATCTTTATTTTTCCTGCACACTAAAGTCAAGAAAAACAGTAAAATCCATTTATTCTCTATAACTCATTTGCGGCTTACTATTCCCGAAAGAAAATTTTAGGTCGAACACAATTCTAAATTCAATCAAGTGCGCTGGCTTGTTTCCTCCAGGTTCGATCGTTTCTAGACTCGCCTTACTTCGGCCCGCTGGGGTGTAGGTAGAGTGGCATACTTAGGGTGCAGGACCAGGCTAAGTCGATAGCACACTCCGGACCTAGATTGGCTTGGCGGCATTCAGACGAGTAGACCATTAACAATGTTTAGACCCGAAAGAATTGACAATGCAACTTGAATTATACATGAATTGGTCGAGCTAAAGTTTCTTAAGAATTGCACAACTTTGTTATAGACAAGAAAGAGAAAAATAAAAAATATTGAGTCTATACAAAATAAATGCACGCGGAGTCTGTTTTCACATAATGATGTCTTTCATTATAGGTCCGGGGTACAGGGGAAACAAGTGCACTCTTAGGGTGCGGAACCAGACTAAGTGTGTTGCATTTCTCGTTTGACCCAAGGTAGCTAGCTGCACTTTTAGTTCTAAGACTGTGACAAGTGTTGCCTGAACTTTGCGGACCTTCCGGGGAAGGTCCGGCTGTTCTCCCGAAGGAGCTACCCGACTCTGTACAATGACTCTATAACATACACCACATGTAACTACAGACTCACCTCCGTGATATTAAGCATAGAACTTACGGAGGTGCTCAATGTTCCAAGGATTAGGCAGAGGTGTCCCATCCTCAGTTGCCAAGCGAACGCATCCAAGACGGGATACTTTGATCGCTCGGAAGGGTCCTTCCCATCTGGGGGAGAGTTTGTTTAACCCTTCTCGAGTTTGTAGTCTCCGTAGCACCAGATCGTGTTCCTCGAGCTGTCGGCTGTGAACATGCTGTTGGTGATAGCGTTGAAGAGCTTGGCGGTATTCGGCATTCCGAACAGCTGCTCGGCACCTTCCCTCTTCAACGAGGTCAAGGTCTTCACGCCGGAGCTGGTCCTGCATGGCATCGTCGAAGGTCCGGACCCGAAGCGACCCCAAGGTGATTTCGGGAGGAAGGACTGCTTCAGCTCCGTACACGAGGAAGAAGGGTGTCTCTCTAGTTGACCGGTTTGGAGTTGTCCTATTGGCCCACAGTGTGGGCGGAAGCTCTTCGATCCAGTTGGTGCCATGTTTTTTCAGGCGCTCATATGTGTGTTTATTGAGTCCTTTTAGGATTTCTGCGATTACTCTCTCAGCTTGGCCATTGCTTGCCGGGTGAGCTATAGAAGCGTAGCTGACCTAAATGCCAAGGTCTTCGCAATATCCTTGGAATGCAGAGCTTGTGAATTGGGTCCCGTTATCAGTTATGATCTTGTTTGGGACTCCAAATCTGCATACGATGGACTGCAAGAAGTTGATAGCTGATTGCTTGTTTATTGTCACAACTGGAGTTGCTTCCGGCCACTTGGTGAACTTGTCGCTAGCAACTTATAGGAACTTGTAACCTCCAACGGCTCTTAGGAAAGGTCCCAAGATATCCATACCCCACACAGCGAATGGCCATGTAGGAGGTATCATTTGTAGGGGTTGAGCTGGTGTGAATCTGCTTTGCATGGAACTGGCATGCTTTGCATTTCTTCACTAGCTCAGTTGCATCCTGGAGCGCTGTAGGCCAGTAAAAACCATGCCTAAAGGCTTTACCGACTAGTGTGCGGGAAGACGCGTGGTTCCCACACTCGTCTCCATGGATTTCTACGATGAGCTCGCAACCTTCTTCCCTTGTAATGCACCGCATTAGGACGCCATTGGCACCACACCGGTAGAGATCCCCTTCTACCAGTGTGTATCTTTTAGCCAATCTGACTATCCGGTCAGTGGATACGTTATCTTCAGGAAGGAAATTGTCTTTCAAGTAGCTCCAGATCTCCGAGATCCATGCATCGGAGCTAACTTGAGGATTTGAGTCTTGCGTGCTGGGTTGCTCGGAGCTTCCTGCAGCACCTACGACCCTTGATGGACGCCATGGTAATAGGGCCATCAGGACCACCAGCTTCGAGGTGCTGGTCTCGCCCCCTTCGCTGAGTTCGGCAGGCTGAGCCGTTGGTGTTGACAATCTTCGGATGAAGGTTCCGTTGGGAGCTGGAGCTCCGGTTGAAGCTTTCATCGAGAGTTCGTCGGCTTCAACGTTGTTGAGACGCTGGACATGGCAAAGATCCAGGACGTCAAAGTCCTTCTGAAGCTTCTGTACTTCAAGTAGGTATGCAGCTAGTTGAGGGTTGTTGCAGCAACATTCACCTTTGACTTGTTTTATGACGAGCTGCGAATCACCCTTTACCAATAGCTTCTTGACACCATATGATAGTGCCACCTTGAGCCCATAGATTAGTACTTCATACTCTGCCATGTTGTTGGTCGCCTTGAAGTCAAGGTGAACCATGTATTTGACCTTCTCCCAGGTCGGAGCGAGGAGAAGGATTCCAGCTCTGGCTCCCTGCTTTTGCACGGAGCCGTCGAAGTAGAGAGTCCAGTGAGGCTCGGTGAAGACCGGAACCTTGGGTTTTGGCTTCTGCTCACTGGGGCCCCCAGGATTTGATGGAGAGGGGGTCCATTCCGCCACAAAGTCCGCCAGTGCTTGACTCTTAATTGCTTGTCTTGGGACGAATTCAAGATCGAACTCGGCCAAATCCGCTGCCCACTTTGCAATGTTCCCAGTAGAGTTGGGGTTATGCAAGATTGCACGCAGTGGATAAGAAGTCACCAATGAAATCTTGTGAGCTTGGAAGTAGTGTCTGAGCTTCCTAGTAGCAATAAGAACTGCGTAGAGCAGCTTATGCACCTCCAGGTACCGAGCCTTGACATCATGGAGTACTTCGCTGATGAAGTACACTGGGCGTTGGACTGTCCGGACCCTCCCGAAGGGGCCCAGAGCTTCCTCCTCATCAACCCGGACCCTCCCGGAGGGGTCCGGACCTTGTTCGGGGACCTCTGGGTTCCTACTGGAGGAACCCGGAGCTTCTTCTACGGCGACCCGGACCTTCCCGAAGGGGTCCGGATCTTGTTGCTCAGCAACATCAACTTCTTCATTTGAAGGAGGTTGATCCTCTCGCATCTCGCCTTGAGGATCAGGGTCTAGGAGCTGGGACCCAGACTCGTCTTCAGGTAGCTCCGAACTCTCCCGAAGGGGTCTGGATTCCTGAACTGGAGATGGTTCTGGTCTTTCCGCAACAAGGATCATGCTGACAACTTCGTCAGTTGCCGAAATGTAAAGCAAAAGTGGCTCACCAGGATTCGGAGCTACCAAGGTTGGTAGAGTGGTGAGGAGCTGCTTCAGCTCCTGGAATGCCTTTTCTACTTCTTCAGCCATTGGAATGGTCCGGACTTCCTCAATAACTTGAAGAAGGGTAGCGCCCTTCCACCAATCTTGAGATGAACCGGCTGAGGGCAGCTAGACAGGCAGTCAGCTTTTGGACGTCCTTGATGTGGGCTGATGGTCGCATGTCTTCAATAGCTTTAATCTTCACTGGATTCGCTTCTATTCCTCGGTGGTTCAGCAAGAATAAAAGAAGCTTTCCGGAGCTAACCCCAAATACACACTTGTCCAGGTTCAGCTTCGTGCGTGTGACTCGCAACTTGTCGAAGACAGCTTGCAAGGTGTCAAGGAATGACCCCTTATTCTTGATCTTGACGACGACGTCATCGACGTACACTTCCACTACATCTCTAATAAGCTCTCCAAAAGTTTTGTACATAGATCGTACAAACGTTGAAGTAGCGTTTTTGATACCGAATGTCGTGGCAATGTAACAATATAATCCATCTACTTTGATGAAGGAAGTATGCTCTTCATCTTCCCTAGACATTCTGATTTGATGATACCCAGAATATGCGTCTAGGAAACACAATAATTCACACCCGGAGGTGGAATCCACTATCTGATCTACTCTAGGTAGTGGGAATGGATCTTTTGGACATGCCTTATTCAGTGTAGTGTAGTTGATACACATCCGAAGCTTCCCGCCGGCCTTAGGTACAACGACTGGGTTTGCTAGCCATTTTGGGTGGAAGACTTCTCGGATGAATCCAACTTCAAGTAACTTCTTCACTTCTTGAGTATGGAGTTCTGTCGCTCTACTGATTGCTTCCGAGGCTTCTGATGTATAGGCCGAGCGTCAAGATAAATCTTTAGATTGTGCTTGATCACTTCCCTAGGGATCCCAGGCATTTGTGATGGTTGCCAGGCAAACACGTCGACATTAGCCTGGAGGAAAGTGAGGAGCGTGGGTTCCTATTTGTCATTCAGACCCCTTGATATACGAGTGGTCTGAGCAGCGTCGGAACCGATTTGGACGACTTTGACGGGAATGTCGGTATCACCGCTTGGTTGCATGAGAGGTACGTAGGTTGAGCGTCGATGACGAATGCTCGGGGGTTTTGGAGCTTTCTCCTTTCCGGATTCTTCCTCCTACGCTGTAGCAAGCGCATGGAGTTCTTCCAAAGCAGTCACTCTGGCGGTGCAATCCCCGCGGATCCGGAGAACACCTGCTGGTGTTGGCATCTTCAACACGAAGTAGCCATAATGGGCGGCAGCCATGAATTTGTACAAGGTTGGTCTGCCCAATATGGCATTGAAGGGTAAGTTGATCTGCGCCACGTCAAAGACCAACTTCTCATTGCGGTAATTCTCCCGAATCCCGAAGGTCACCGGAAGAGTAATAGCACCGAGTGGGGTTATGGCCCCCGGTCCTACTCCGGAGAAAGGTCAGGAGGGGCGAAAATCTGAAAGTCAGAGCTGAAGCTTGACGAAAGCTTCAAAGCTTATGAGGTTTAGCCCCGAACCTCCGTCCACCATCACATGGTGGAGCTGGATGTTGTTGATGGTCGGAGATACCATCAATGGGAGTTGGCCAACTCCGATCATGTTTCGAGGGCAGTCTAAAGCATAAAAGGTGATGGCAGTGTCTATCCATTTTCGGTGTGGCTCCGCCCTGGCTAAGGGAGCTACTGAGGCCATGTCCCGCCGCATTGTCTTAAGACACGGCGGCAGGTGATGTCCCACGAACTGCCAAAGATGGTGTTCATGGTATTCCGACGCTCGTTATCGGAGACGTCGGAGTCATCGTCGACGTAGGTGTAAACAACCTTCAAGACCTTTTTAGGGTCCTTAAAGCCTAACTCCTCTTTAGCCGGAGCTTCGTCGACTTTCTGTTTTGCTTCCCTTTGATAGAAAGGAACTTCTTCTCGGCACTTGTTGTAGCGCTCGACAAGGTTCTGGACCTCTCGACAGCCTTCCAAGTTGTGGTTGTTCATCTTGTGTATGGGACACCACATCTTGGAGCTGCCACCATCTTCAGACGACGGCCGAGGTCATTTCTCGGGGCATGGCCCACGGCCACCCGGAGCTGCAGCAGCTGCAACAGTAGATGTGCCGGCCGACGGCTTTTTCTTGCCGTTGGACTTTTTCTTCTTCTTACCACTCCCAGAGGTAGTGGCTTCACCCTTGGAGGAATTTTTGTTGTCCTCCGGAGGTGGTTGGGAGTGCATTTCACGGCCCTCTGCAACTTTAGCGCACTTGTCTGCCAAGCTGAAGAGTTCCGTGATGCTGGTGATTTTCTTGGTCGCCAGCTTCTCCAGCATCTTCTTGTATCGTACGCCCTGTCTAAATGCCACAATAACAGAGGCGCTTGAGATAGAAGAATAGTGTTTCATACCTAGGAGAACCTCTGGATGAAAGATCGCAGGGACTCTCCCCCTTCTGCTTGACAGCAAAAAGGTCAAGTTCCGTGCCTGGTCGGGTGTATGAACTCCCGAAATTGACAGTGAACTGTTGGCACAGTTCCGCCCAAATGTTGATGGAGTCGGGCGGAAGGCTCATGAACCAGGACCTGGCGGTCCCAGTCAAAGCCACGGGGAAATAATTGGGCATTAGAGCCTCATTGCCTCCAGCCGCAAGGATTGCAGTGGAGTAGATTTGGAGAAACTCAGTAGGATTGACATTCCTGTCAAATTTCTTCGACAGATGAGGCCAGAACATCTGTGGCCATCTGACCATGTGTAGGTGCATGGCCAGGGCAGAACAGCCTCCTCCTACTCCCTCGGGAGCAGGACTGTCCCGAGCCTCTCGCCTTTTGCAAGCACGCTCGATATGGATGCGATCATCCCGTTGACGGTAACGGCGATCAAGCTCCGCCCGACGGTCGTGAGTTGAAAGCCTGGTTACCATATGGGTGCGTTGCGCCCCGGAAGGCAGCGACGTCACCTGTTGAGATGCAGCACGCCTCCTGTGTAGTGAAGCGTGCGGACCAATTCTACCTGACACGTTCCAATGCTGCTATGGGGCCCGCGCTGAGGGGGGAGGACCCTGGTTGCTGATGCGATCGGCTGCTGCTGCAACCAAGTGTTCCACATTAGCCCTCGACTGCTCCATTGCACACTGGGATGCTCCTGGAGGAGGTGGACGTTGGAGAAGAGCACGCGCAGCATGGAGCGCGTGTTCAGGGTTGTTGTTCGCTGATGCCATGACCAACGCAGACACCCCATCTCGCTGTCCAGCTTGATTTGCCGGTGCGGACGGTGGCGGCGGTGGCATGACTCCTGCTGGAGCCACAACACCTGCTGGATGCTGCATGTTGGAGGGATTGCCTCCAACAGGTTGAGCAGCAGGGTTGCCGTTGGACGATCCAGCAGCAGAGTTCAACATGTTTGAATCTCGGGCGCCCCCTTTCCTGGCGCGCCAACTGTCGAAGTCTGGTTCTAGCAATTCTCTCGGTACTACCGTTGGTAGCCCGCGGAGTTAGTAGTTCGGTATTGGACGCGCAAAGATTCAAAACACTATGGTAAGTGGACACAAGGATTTACGTGGTTCGGGCCGCCTAAGCGTAATACCATACTCCACGGGGTGTGCGGTTGTTGTATCAAGCGTCTGAGCATTTGTGAGTGTGTGTCAGAGCCGAGTCTGGAAGGTTCTCTCTGTGTATCGCTCGAACAATCCTTTTATAGCACAAGGACTAGTCGTTACATCATTAGCCTGGCCCGACATATGGCCCTGGCGGTTATTGATGTTTAATACACAATTAATGAGCTTAATTACCCTTAATAGTGTGGTAACGTGCCTTGACAGTGCCGTTACTGGTATTAAGGGCCCTCCGATCGTGTGTCATTAAGATGGTATTAATGACACTTAATCGGGTCTTGAAGTCTTTGATTGTCCCTTGAAGGTCCGAGCCGTTGGGGGTCCACCAGTCTGATTGTTGAAGTTGAAGGTCCAGCAGTTGGACGTGTGGCAGCTCCGGAGCTTACCGTCTGGGACGGGTAGGTCCGGTGCTGTTGTACACGTGTCAGTACCGGAGCTTCCCTCTGTCGAGGGTTAGGTCCTGAGGTGCCACACAGGTGTTTAGCCCGGAGCTATCCTATGTGTGGGATGTAGGTCCAGTTGCAGTATACACGTGGCAGCACCGGGACTAACCATAGAAGGGAGGAAGGTCCGGTCTTGTATGACACGTGGGGCCTTCGGGGAACTTCAACTCAGACAGGTGAAGTTGCTTTGGTCTTTTTGCAGTCCCAAGGGGTATTCGGTACGCAGGGTACCGACAAACAACATTCAGCTCTACCATGTTATGGTAGATCTAGGTGCGCTGCTCAATCTCTTGAGCTTTGAAGTGTTCATGAAGATCCAGCTTCAAATCTCGGACCTTCGCCCCTCAAGACCTTTCTCTAGGGTAGGTTCGGGGGCCATCAGCCCTCTCGGATCCATTACACTCCCAGTGACCTTCGGGACTCGGGAGATGTACAAGACCAAGAAGCTGGTCTTCGACGTCGCTCACATTAGTTTTCCCTTCAACACCCTCTTGGGCAGGCCCGCCCTGCACAGGTTCATGGCCATGGCTCACTACGGCTACCTGGTGTTGAATATACCAACACCTTCGGGCGTTCTTCAGATCTGCAGAGATTGCACTACAGGAGTTACCACGCTGGAGGAACTCCATGCACTTGCCACGGTGCAAGAAGGAACCTCCGGCAAAGAGCTAGCTGCTCAACCTTCGAACACTCGTCATCGAGGCTCGACCTCTGCACCATGTGTGGAGCCAAGCAGCGACACTGATGTTCCCATCAAAGTTGTCCAAGTCGGGTCCGGTGCTCCCCAGACCACCCGTATATCGGGAGGCCTGAACAACAAATAGGAACTCGCGCTCATCACTCTCTTCGGTCGAATGTTGACGTGTTTGCCTGGCAACCGTCACAATTGCATGGGATCCCTAGGGAGGTGATTGAGCACAATCTGAAGATTTATCCCGACGCACGGCCAGTACACCAGAAGCCTCGGAAGCAATCAGTTGAGCGGCAAAACTTCATCCGTCAAGAAATCAAGAAGCTGCTCGAAGCTAGTTTCATCCGGGAGGTTCATCACCAAAAATGGCTGGCAAACCCAGTCGTTGTACCCAAGGTCGGTAGGAAGCTTCGGATGTGTATGGACTACACCACCTTAAATAAAGCATGCCCAAAAGATCCATTTCCACTACCTAGAATAGATCAGATAGTGGACTCCACATCCAAGTGTGAGTTATTATGTTTCCTAGATGCCTACTCCGAATATCATCAAATCCAGATGTCTAGGGAAGATGAAGAGCATACTACCTTCATAACAGTAGATGGATTGTATTGTTATGCTACTATGCCATTTGGTCTCAAAAATGCTGCTTCAACTTTTGTGCGAGCTATGCACAAAACCTTTGGAGAGCTAATAAGGTACTTGGTGGAGGTGTATGTTGACAACATCGTCGTGAAGGTCAAGAACAAGGAGTCACTCCTTGACAACTTGCAAGCCGTCTTCGACAAGTTGCGCATCACACGCACCAAGCTGAACCCGGACAAGTGTGTCTTCGGGGTTAGCTCCGGGAAGCTCCTTGGTTTCTTGGTGACTCACCGAGGAATTGAGGCGAACCCAACGAAGATGAAGCCTATTGAATATATGCGGCCCCCAGCCCGCATCAAGGACGTCCAGAAGCTAACTGGATGTCTAGCTGTGCTCAGCCAGTTCATCTCAAGACTGGCGGAGCGGACACTTCCCTTCTTCAAGCTATTGAGGAAGACTGGGCCTTTCCAATGGTCCAAAGAAGCAGAAAAGGCGTTCCAAGAGCTCAAATAGCTCCTCAGCACACTACTAATCTTGGTAGCTCCAAACCCTGGTGAGCCTCTACTGTTTTACATTTTTGCAACTACAGAGGTTGTCAGCATGGTCTTGGTCGCGGAAAGACTGGAACCACTTCCAGTTCAGGAGCCCAGACCCCTCCAGGAGGGTCCGGAGCTACCTGAAGGTGTGTCTGGGTCCCATCCCCCTTGCATGGATCTTCAAGACGAAATACTAGAAGATCAACCGCTCTCATCCGAGGGAGTTCACACGTCTGATCAAGAAGATCCGGACCCCCCCGGGAGGGTTAGGATTGAATAAGAAGAAGTTTCGGACCCCTCCGGGAGGGTCTGGGAAGATCAACAAGAAGGACCGGACCCCTCCGAGAGTGCCCGGATCGATGGAGAAGAAGCTTCGAGCCCTCCGAGAAGGATCGGACCGCCCAGCGCCCGGTGTACTTCATCAGCGAAGTACTCCACGATGCCAAGACTCGATATATTGAGGTGCATAAGTTGCTTTACGCAGTTCTTATTGCCTCAAGGAAACTTCTTCATTACTTCCAAGCCCACAAGGTTTCAGTGGTAACTTCCTATCCACTGTGTGATATATTGCATTATCCTAATTCTACTGGAAACATCACCAAGTGGGCAGCAGAGCTAGCAGAATTCAATCTCGAATTCCTGCCTTGACAAGCAATCAAGAGTCAAGCCTTGGCCGATTTTGTGGCGGAGTGGACTCCTTCTCCATCAAATCCTAGGGGCCCCAGTGAGCAGAAGCTGGAACCCACGGTCCCGATCTTCACTGAGCCTTATTGGACCTTCTACTTCGAAGGCTCCGTGCAGAAGCACGGGGTCAGGGCTAGAATACTTCTCCTCGCTCTGACCGGGGAGAAGGTCAAATATATGGTGCACCTTGATTTCAAGGCAACCAATAACATGGCGGAATATGAAGCTCTTATCTATGGGTTCAAGGTGGCACTATCTTATGGCGTCAAGCAGATGCTAGTGAAGGGCGACTTGCAGCTCATCATCAAGCAAGTCGAAGGAGAATGTAGCTGCAATAACCCTCAACTCGCAACTTATCTCCTTGAAGTCCAGGAGCTCCAGAAGGACTTCCATGTCCTGGACCTCTGCCATGTCCAGCGTCTCAACAACGCAGAAGCTGACGAACTCTCGACGAAGGCTTCAATCGGAGCTCCGGCTCCCAACGTAGTTTTTGTCCAAAGATTGTCAAGACCAACCGCTCAGCCCGCCAAACTGGGTGAAGGGGGCGAGACCAGCACCTTGAAGCTGGCGGTCCCGGTGGCCCTGTTACCATGGCGTCCACCAAGGGTTGTAGGTGCTGCAGGAAGCTTCGAGCAACCTGGCACACAAGACTCAGAAGCTCAAGTTAGCTCCGATGCATGGATCTCAGAGATTCGGAGCTACTTGAAAGACAACCACCTTACTGAAGACGGTGTATCCGATGACCGGATCATCAGATTGGCTAAAAGATACACACTGGTAGAAGGGGATCTCTACTGGCGCGGTGCCAACAACGTCCTAATGCGGTGCATTGCAAGGGAAGAAGGTCGCGAGCTCCTCGCGGAGATCCATGGAGGCGAGTGTGGGAACCACACATCTTCCCGTACGTTGGTCGGCAAAGCCTTACGGCATGGCTTCTACTGGCCTACAGCACTCCAGGATGCAGTAGAGTTGGTGAAAAGGTGTGAAGCGTGCCAGTTCCACACAAAACAAATTCACACACTGGCTCAGTCACTGCAAATGATTCCTCCTACATGGCCATTTGGTGTGTGGGGCATGGACATCTTGGGACATTTCCCAAAAGCCGTCAGAGGTTACAGGTTCCTGTAAGTCGCTATCGACAAGTTCACCAAGTGGTCGGAAGCTACTCCAGTTGTGACTATCAATAAGCAATCAACAATCAAGTTCTTGAAATCCATAGTCTGCAGATTTGGAGTTCCCAACAGAGTCATCGCTGACTATGAAACCCAATTTACAAGTGCAACATTTCAAGAGAATTGCGAAGACTTCGGCATTCAAGTCAGCTACGCATCAGTAGCTCACCCGACAAGTAATGGCCAAGCCGAGAGAGCAAATGCAGAAATCTGAAAAGGACTCAAGACGCGAACTTATGAGCGCGTGAAAAAACATGGAGCCAACTGGATCGAGGAGCTTCCGTGCACACTGTGGGCAAGCAGGACTACACCTAACCGTTCTACTTGGGAGACACCCTTCTTCCTGGTGTACGGAGTTGTAGGATCGAAGAGCACGAGAAAATCTACCAGAGGGGGGGGGGTGAATGGTAGATTTAAAAATCCTACGCAGCGGAAACAATTAAATCCCAACCCCTTCGGCAGAAAAACGATATGTTAAAGAATCTCATGTGTGAGACTAATCCAAACGTGTTTCACCGGGACAAAAGTGATATATATCATAGAGAATCAAGTAACTAAGAAAACAAAAGAATAATCACTCAAATACGTCGAGAGAAACTCAAGTTATGATCGAAAGATCGAACAAAGGTCAATCTGTCCTACCTGAGAAAAACAGTTCTAGAACGCTGCAAAGAAACTCACGTAGATCAAAAACCACAAATCCAATGACCGTGAATTTTTTACAGATGATAGATAATCAAGTTTTGAACACAATCCAAAAATAATCACGTCAATTGGATCTGTAAAACTCGAGTTATGATAAAAACACCGACGACAGGTAGTGCTGTCCAGAAACTCGACGAGTAAAACTTGTCTGGAACAAGTTGGAAGAACAAGTCACAGAAGTTCCTTCAAACTACGAATTTTATTCAATGGAACACAATAGGAACAACCCCAAAGTCATGAACCACGAGCTATGGCCTCTCTTGCTTATATAACCAGCCCTTAGGCCAACCCAATCTCAACTAGGACTCTAATCCTACTCAAATTATGAATCGAAACTTTCCATAACTGCTTAGGACTCTTTTATACGCAGATAGAAGCAATCTTAAGACTTCCAAACACCTTAGGAACATATCCCATATTCCTAAAACAACTCAAATTCATGACCCACATGAAACCTAACATAACCAACTCAAAACATTCCATATTTGAGTCAAACCCGACTCAGCCGCAGCCTGAGTCCATAACCTAGTCGGTTGGACCTTTCCGACCAATTCTTTACGTCCACATCTCTTCATCACGCCTCGGAACCATGTATCCACATCCATGCACTCCTTTAATACGTGCAAACATCTTCCAATGACGTCCACGATACCTTCATATGCATTGTTCTTGATTCAAACATGCTGCGCAACTTCCCGATCAACTCAACCACAATTCCTCCCGAACTTGGTTGTTGAACCTCATCTTCTCCCTAAGACTAGTTCAATGGATCCCGTCACTAGCCATATCTTGAACTCAAGCAACACCTGCACATGAATAAACAATCAATCTGTACGAGCCCAAGTCCGCGACTTGACTCAAGTCAGTTCCGAACACAACACCTTACGTGAGCACCTCACATAAGCATGTTGCAAAGCATATCAAAACGATATCAGCCATATCAACCAAAATGCACAAAAAACTTAGCAAATTATTACTAAGCAATCTTTCTAAGAATATAAAGCAAGTTCGAAACATTGCAAGATAAAAGCAGGAACATTGCGGTCAAGCTTCAAACCTTGCCAAAGCTAACTGGAGCTTGAGCCGGAGCTTACCAAAGCTAGTATAACCTAGCGCCGGAGCTTACCAAAGCTAGTACAACTTAGCGCCGGAGCTAACCAAAGCTAGTCGGACCTAGCGCCGGAGCTAACCAAAGCTATTCGGAACTAGTCAACCTAAAAGTCGGAGCTAGAAAAACATATCGGAGCTAACCAACATAAGTCGGACCTAGCGAAACATATCGGAGCTTAACAAAGACATGCCGGAGCTATCAAAGATAAGCCAGAGCTATCAAAGACATGCCGGAGCTACCCAAAAATATGTCGGACCTAGACAAAGAAAGTCATACCTATTGTCGGACCTTGCAGAAGCTCGGAGCTAGAGTCGGACCTTGCAAAAAAGATGTTATGGCAGCATTCAAAACTTTTATTATCAAAGCCAATGTATTCAGCACACATAGGTCTCACAATCTCCCCCTTGATGAATGCATTGGCAAAACCATTTAAGATCCGAACATTGGCTTATTCACATTAAAAGTTTTGAAAACAATTTCTCCCCCTTTGTAAAATAGAAATAAAATGAGAAAAAGAAATTCTTCCTGTGAGAAGAATCGTTCCAAAACCAATTGTGAATATGTGCAATGTGTAATCAATTTCTCCCCCTTGCATACTTATCTTAAAAATTCACATATTAGCTCTCCTCCTTTGACAATGTATTCAGCAAGGTTTAAAAGAGAAATTTCAATTGTTATGAGCATATTATAACATATACATATAAAACAAAGCTCATCCAAGTCATACTATCAAGTAACTTACACTATCACAACAATGAGATACATAAAGTAGTGTAAGCCATGCTAGAGATCAGATGTAATTTTCAATTTAAGCAAGTTATGATCTCACAAACTTAACTATTTCAAAACCTGAAAGCATGACACTTGTTGCTGCATTTTATTATTTTTCAAAGAACAAATTTAGATCATATGATATTTGCAAGAGATTATATGTGCATCTGCCTTATTCTAACCAACCAAGCCAAGCCTATGTCATTTGACAATCAGAAGCTTAAGGACATGGTTTTAGTCATACACAACTTCTTCCAAATTCATATCTAAGTGCAATGATAAGCTATCTCAAAAGAAGAAGTGCGATGCATGCATATTCTCTTGATCTTTTCTCAACTTATATTTGTTCACAAAAACTTAACATGTGAGTTGATTGCTTGATTAATTCTTTATGATTAAAAACACTTGTGAGCATGCAAACAAGTGCAAAACAGCAAGAAAGTTCAACCATGACTAGATTTAGTGTAAGTAATTATTCCATTTACTAGTCATGGCAAAAACTACAAAATGTATAACATGAGTAATGTAGTAAGAACTTTTAGCATGTAAAAGGAATCACAAAGTTATATATGTATGAAATAATCTGCTTATATTATTTTAATTTCAGATTCACACATAGACTTCCCAAGTTTCAAAACTCCCCCTCAATTTAAGCCATGAGGATGCATAACCCCTATTTCACTACGAATATAACAAAAACGAGTGAAATCCAAAGGTTTTGTAAAAATGTCAGCCAATTGTTGTTCAGTATCTACATGATGAAGCACAATGTTTCCTTTTTCAACATTATCACGGAGAAAGTGATACCTAATATCAATGTGCTTAGTTCTAGAATATTGCACAAGGTTTTTAGCAATGCAAATGGCAGTAGTGTTATCACAAAACAGTGGAACACTATCTAGATCAACCCCATAGTCCTTAAGTGTTTGAACAATCCAAAGAATTTGTGAGCAAGCACTAGCAGCAGCTACATATTCAGATTCGGGTGTGGATTGTGCAACTGGATTTTGTTTTCTAGAGGAGCAAGCATCAAGTGAATTACTAAGAAAATGACAAGCACCGGAAGTACTTTTCCAATCAATCCTACAACCTCCAAAATCAGCATCGAAAAAAGCTTTCAAAGTAACGGTTGAGGAAGAAGGAAGAAAAATGTCAAATTCTTGAGTTCCATGTAAGTACCTGAGAATCCTTTTGACGGCTTGACGATGTGAAGCACGTGGGGAAGCTTGAAACCGTGTACAAAGACATATGCTGAATTGTATGTCCGGTCTTGATGCCATGAGGTACAAGAGTGATCCGATCATGCTTCTATATTCTTTTTGATCCACGGGTTCACCATCTTCATCAAGTTCAAGTGTTGTTGTTGTTCCCATTGGTGTCCGAAGAGGCTTGCTTTTGTCCATGTTGAAGCGTTTTAGGAGGTCTTTTGTATACTTCGTTTGATGCACAAGTTTACTGATGAGGACATCACTTCTATGGATACAAACAACACTCCATTGAATATACAAGATGCAATCAATAGAGTTCATACACAACAATTAATTTTAGAGGGGAGCTCGTTCTTATATGTTTCCTTATATGTTTTTGAGCATAGATTGCTACCTAATGATTTAATTGTGATTAGGATCAATGGAGAGGTTCAAAGAGTATTTGGAGGAAGTATTAGGGACGTGGAAGACCAGAGAATTCGTTCAAAGAAGATGGAAATCGAACAAAACTCAAAATTTTATCCAACTCTGAGTCCAGGAGCAGTACGCACTAAAACGGACGCCCAAGACGTATACAAACTCCGTTTTGGATGTTCCACATATGCACAAAAAGGGGAGAGGATAACATTTCTAATGGTGCTGGTATCATATCAAAATTTCTTTGGAGTAATCGGGAATTGTCGAAACAATATCGAGTATAGAATCTGTCAGGGTGCTGCGCCACCATATTGGGCCATTGGGCCTTGTATCAAGTCTAAGTCCATTTTTTTCGTGTCTTAGGGTTAGGTCACGACACTAACACCCCCTTGGACGTCCTCCCACCTATAGATACTCTATGATAGCCGTTATAGACAATTGAGTTTTGCTTAGATTAATAATATCACCGTTTATCGGTTTGTGAAACCCAAATTCAGCAATTTCAGATTGCTTCTTCTATGTTCTTGCTTGTGTTCTCGGTTGCACTTGCAGGGATTAGCCTTCTTGGCGAGGTCAATCGTGTGCAGCATGGTTGATAACCAACGGTGTGGTGGTTTAGTGATTGTAGGGGTTTTTCGTGTTCTACTCGAGAGCCTAGGATCATCAACGTCGAGATCTCCATCAATCGACTTATCCATTACCTTTCAGAAGATCGGGACCAATTTACCTATCAATTGTATCAGATTTCCAGGTTGCCTGTTAGGTAGTTCATCTATCCATTACATTAGTTTTGTTTTTCATACCTAGAGTCCACAAAAAAGCCACAAAAAACTTGCAGTTTAGTAGATCTATTCATTACTTTGTCCAAACCACCATTGAGCCTTTGCAACTTTCATTTTCAGTTTGGTTTTGTTGAGTTTGTTTTCGTTGTTGAGTCATATTACTGGTTTAGAAAGTGTTTTTGGTCTTAGTTTGAGTTTTGCATTGTGTGGTTCATCCTTTTGAATCACGTCATCACGTCCAGATTAGATTCACCTCTGTCCAGTTAGGTATTTTCATCATATCTCGCACATACGAATTCGTATTTTGGTGTTCTTGTACTTTCTGCAAAGTTCTATAACTTTCATATTCATCATTTTCCCAGAAAATATAGTTATCGATGTCTAAATTGCATTAGATACGAATCTGTTATTGACCTAAAAATTCTGAACAGTCTGTATTTCGGGGGCAATATCTCCTATTGTTCTTTTCCAAAATAGGTCTTCCATATATTGAAATTAAAGAGGAGATATATATCTACAATATTGCTGTTGTTAGTTTTTCTATTTGGAGCCTCTAAGTATGACTATTTGTCCTTGGACGATTGATCACAAAATCTGTGACAGACCCATGAGATATCTTTGATTGATTTTCATTGTGTTCTTCCCTTGCAGCACATTCTGGAAAAAAAGGAGAAAAAAGAAAAAGGCAAGTGCAAAACAAGAAACAAAAGCCGCACAAAAAAAAAGAAAAAAAAAGAAAAAAATAGAAGTGCTTGCATTCTTTGTGTCATCTAGTTTTGTCTCATGTCTTGCTAGCTTGAACTACTAGGAACACATTTAGGCCAACAACTTTGACAAGTACTTTGCACACTTATTCAACTTTACTATCTGATTTCATTGTTGCTAATCCTTGCTACATATAAAGTGCCATCCAAGCTACACTTTACTCTTGAGCAGAATCGATACACCTTTGCAATCATCCCACGCTTCATTGGTTTCTTCATACCGGCCACCGTTTGCCACCTGCAGTGTCGGTAAGAACACTCGTAAGAGCGTGGTAAGACGCTTGAGAGTGTGTGATTTCACTTCCACTTTGCCATTATCCTTTGTAGTTGATAGGGATAACATATTTTTTTTGTTGTCTTCTGTTTGCTACTAACAATGTCAGGTAAAAGCAAGAATCATGCATTATATGCTGAGATGATGGACATGATGAAGACGGCGATGGAGTTGCTCACTAAAAATCAAACATCAACCAAGGTTTCACATGACATTCAGACCACCTTTACAACACCTTCCATAAGAAGTAATTACATTCTCCCATCTCTTCCTTCTTATGATGGTTTTGGTTATGATGAATATATTACTTGGGAAATAGAGGTGGATAATTTTTTTGGACAATGTCATATGTGTGAGAGGAGAAAGATTAGAAATGTTGCAAGTGCATTAGTAGATTGTGCATTAACTTGGTGGAACAATTTAAATGAATTAGAAAAACCTCGAACATGAAAAGAAACGGAAATTCTTATGCGAGAAACTTTTGCTAATGTATCTATGTGCAAAGAAGAAATTCAGCAATTTGAGAAGAAATTTCTTGTTGTACCTCCTTTTGTGTCTAACGTTTTCCAGGACAATATAGAAAATAATATAGATGATGCAAAAGAGAACGAGGCTTTTGACAACACTTGTGAAATTTTAGATGGATCAACTCATAATGCACTTGAAATCACTGATGAAAATGGTAAGGCAAAACATTCTACAAATAGAGAAGGTGAGAAGTTTTTGGATGTTCTGAATTTTTCCACCAATCATGCTATTTTCGAGGAGCAACTATTAGAATCGTTTATTTATACACCATTGTCACATGTTAATTTTCCTGCTGATCGTTGCGCTAAGAAAGCGTTGTGTACTGATAACTCTATTATACCTATACAAAAACAAGTTAATATACAAGATGATTGTGTTTTGGATTCACCTACTTGTGCTGAAATTCATAATTTGATCACCGCTACTGCTGAAAATGATGAGCTGAAATTTTTGTCTTCTCTAAATACTTTGGGTTATATTGAATTTGACACTATTTGTGATCTAAATATTGTAGAGAGGAGAATATTTTCACAATCTGAATTGTCTTTATTAAGTAGAAATATTTTTCATGCTATAGGCAACTATGAAGATAGTGGTGAATTTATGGTGCATAAAGTTTATATATGTTCAAATATGCAAGCTCCTTTTGTGCTGCAACAACATGGTGAAATGAATGGATGCACTAACACTAATAATGTATTGTCAAGTTTTTCTAGCATTTTGTTATTGCAGCAAGGACAACAAATAAAAAAGAAGCATTGTTCGTTGCGGTTGTGCAATATGGACAGTGTTCATTCTACCCCCAAAGCAATCTTTTTTCCTGTACATACGAGCAAGACGAGGACGGCTTGTCATAAAGAAGGGGAGAATGATGAGATCATGCATATTATTATTGCACCTACAAACATGACACAATGTTTATTTGTTTGGGATTCTGGCTCAAGTGAATGTGTATTCTTATTTGATAGACAAGATCAAGATGGCACACTATGTCGTCCACCACCTTGGCCTCCTCCATTCATGCATACAAGAAGATTTGATGGCGTTGCACATTTGGACCAACACATGAGAGGAGATGAACTTGAGTTGAGGACAACTCCAATTCAAGAAGGGGAGGATGATGAGGACATCACTTCTATGGATACAAACAACACTCCATTGAATATACAAGATGCAATCAATAGAGTTCATACACAACAATTAACTTTAGAGGTGAGCTCGTTCTTATATGTTTCCTTATATGTTTTTGAGCATAGATTGCTACCTAATGATTTAATTGTGATTAGGATCAATGGAGAGGTTCAAAGAGTATTTGGAGGAAGTATTAGGGACGTGGAAGACCAGAGAATTCGTTCAAAGAAGATGGAAATCGAACCAAACTCAAAATCGTATCCAACTCGGAGTCCAGGAGCAGTACGCACTAAAACGGACGCACAAGACGCATACGAACTCCGTTTTGGACGTTCCACATATGCAGGGAAAGGGGAGAGGATAACCTTTCTAATGGCGCTGGTCTCATATCAAAATTATTTCGGAGTAATCGGAAATTGTCGAAACAATATCGAGTGTAGAATCTGTCAGGGTGCTGCACCACCGTATTGGGCCATTGGGTCTTGTATCAAGTCTAAGTCCATTTTTTTCGTGTCTTAGGGTTAGGTCACGACCCTAACACCCCCTTGTACGTCCTCACACCTATATATACTCTATGGTAGCCGCCATAGACAATTGAGTTTTGCTTAGATTAATAATATCGCCGTTTATCGGTTTGTGAAACCCAAATTCAGCAATTTCAGATTGCTTCTTCTATGTTCTTGCTTGTGTTCTCGGTTGCACTTGCAGGGATTAGCCTTCTTAGCGAGGTCAATCGTGTGTAGCACGGTTGATAACCAACGGAGCGGTGGTGTAGTGATTGCAGGGGTTTTTCGTGTTCTACTCGAGAGCCTCGGATCATCAACATCGAGATCTCCATCAATCGACTTATCCATTACCTTTTAGAAGATCGGGACCAATTTACCTATCAGGTACCCTACTTGGTTTGCTTGATTTGCTGCCCCAAAAAGTACGTGAGTTCTCCCATCATACTCATCTCAAATTCTGAACTCATCATAGCTGAAACTTGGACACAAGATCATGAGAAGCACAACCAAAGATAATATCATCCACATACACTTGAATGAATAATGAGTCATTGCCATGCTTAAGCACAAAAAGAGTTTTATTAACCTTGCCCATGGTAAACCCCTTTTCAAGTAAGAATGTTTTTAACCTATCATACCATGCTCTAGGGGCTTGTTTGAGACCGTACAAGGCTTTGGACAGCTTGTAAACATGATTAGGAAAATTTGGATTTTCAAAACCTGGTGGTTGTTTGATATAAACCTCCTCATCTATGTAACCATTAAGAAAATCACTTTTAACATCCATTTGATATAGCTTAAAACCTTTAGATGCATCAAAAGCTAACAAAATTCTTATGACTTCTAGTCTAGCAACAGGAGCAAAAGTTTCATCAAAATCTAGACCTTCAACTTGAGTGAAACCTTAAGCAACCAACCTAGCCTTATTCCTAACCACACCCCACCCTCACTTTGTTTATTTTTAAACACCCATTTAGTTCCAATTAAAGTGTGACCTTGAGGAGGAGGTACAAGTTTCCAAACATTATTTCTTTCAAAATTTTCTAACTCTTCTTGCATGGCAATAATCCAATATTCATTAGTGCGTGCGTGTGATATATCTTTGGGTTCAAAAGAAGCAATGAAAGCAGAATGAGCATGAGATTTTGGATCGCAAAACCTGGACCATGTGACTCGTTCGTGCAAGCTTCCAATAATCTGTTGTGGGGGATGATCTTTGTAAAACTGTAGGGGAATAGATGTCTCACAAGCTTCTTCTTCTTCATTTTCATCACAAATCGATGAGCTTGTGACTTGAGGAGGATCTGGACCAACAATGGTGGTCGTCGGTGCTGGCTGTGAATCAAAATCAGGAGCTAGAACTATGTCATTAGCTGCTGAATTTTCAGGAAGCAGTTCCACCTCTTCCTCATCTTCAACGAAAATGCTCTCCCCCTACAGATATGGATCTGGACCTGCAATGTTTGAGCTAGTACCTGGGCTAGATTCATCAAAATACACTTCACAAGTCTCTAGTATGAGATTGATAACCAAGAAACATGCCATCAATGGATCTAGGTTCAAATTTATCAAGATTACCATGTTTCTTAACAAAACATTTGCAACCAAAGACCCGAAAGTGCGTAACACTAGGCCTATGTCCAAACCGGAGCTCATATGGTGTTTTACTTAGCTTAGCGCACAAGAAAACATGATTTGAGACATAACAAGCGGTTGCAATCGCATCAACCCAAAATTTCCTAGGAGTTTGATATTCATCAAGCATAGTCCTAGCCATCTCAACTTAGGTTCTTTTCTTTCTTTCTACAACACCGTTTTTTTGAGGTACATATGGTGAAGAAAATTGATGATCTATTCCATTTTCAGCACAAAAGTGATCAACAGATTGATTTTTAAATTCAGTTCCGTTATCACTTCCAATTGCTTTTAAGGATCCTGGGTGATCAATTGATAATCTAAGAAATAAAGTTCTAAAGTGAATAAAAGCTTCATTCTTAGACGGCATAAAGTAAACCCAAGAGTATCTAGAATAATCATCAACAATAACAAGAACATATCATTTACCTCCGAAGGATTGAACACGTGAAGGTCCTACAGTGTCAAGGTGCAAAAGTTGACCCGGTTCAGTTGTCATGATCATTGTGAGAGGAGTATGTGAACCTGCAACCATCTTAGCATGTCTACAAGAATAGCACACAATTTCTTTGTCCCCTTTAATCTTAGGCAACCCACGTATGCGATCAAGAGCACTAACACGCGTTAGGTGATCAAAGCCTACGTGACCAAGTCTACGATGCCAAAAATATAAGTCCTTTGAATCATTAGCAACTAGACACCTATGCTTAGAGGAAGACATATCAAAATCATCTTTAAAAACTCTTCCAAACCGAGACATGTTAAAAATAAGCTCACTATTTGAACCTACAACTTTGCAGCAGTTTTTATTGAAAATAATTTCCAGATTTTCATCTAGCAATTGTGAAATAGAAAGCAAATTGTATTTCAAATTTTTAACAAGTGTCACATCCTTCAAAGTGTAGTGATTATTTACTCTAACCGAACCCTTAGCAATTATAGGAGTTGAAGAATTATCAGCAAAAGTAACATTCTCTCCACGTGACACAAAAGAGAGGGAGGAGAATCAATCTTTGTTACCGATCATGTGGCGTGAGCAACCTGAATCCACAATCCAAATGTTCTCCTTCCTCAAATGTGTAACCTACATAGAAGCACAATACGTCGATGACTCAATACTGGGGTTAGTCAAAAGGCATTTAGCAATCCAGTACTGAGTCACATGACGTGCAGCAGGAAAAACACGCGAAAGCTGAGATAAAACAGCAGGTTTACGAGTCAAAGTTTGAGGTTTTCTACTCTTAACTACTGACCTATAATATGTTACTTGTGTAGCACAAAAATCAATAGCTCCGGAGGCAAAAACAGAAGGTCCGGAGGTAAACTTTGAATGTTTTTGACTCATAACAGCAGGTTGCATGTTCCTGGCATTCGGTTTAATATGTGCAGCAAATTTTGCATGAAAGTTATGAGATCTAGAAATCATTCTTTCCCTTTTCTGTTGTTTAGCTAGTCTATAACAAAAATCTATGACATGACCATCTATACCACAGTAGGTACAATGAAATTTAACTTTGTGTTCATGTCTAGATGAGCAGGCAATATTTTTATTTAAAACCGAATGAGACAACACTCCTGCAGATTTGAAAACCACTTCTTTTTATTTAGGAACTATTTGAACCAAACCACTTCCTAATGACTGTACAATTTTAGGTGGATGTGCCTTAGCATGAGCATCAAAATCTAAACCTAAACCAGTTTTATCATTGCAAGACTTGGAAGAATTCAGCAGCAAGTTTAGGTTCTTATTCCCATTACAAAACCGATCTAATGTCCTATGCATGTTATCAAGTTTATTGGACAGATCAAGGCAATTTTCACATGAAGTTTTTC
This sequence comes from Tuctoria greenei, assembly GCA_036927565.1. Lineage (NCBI taxonomy): Eukaryota > Viridiplantae > Streptophyta > Magnoliopsida > Poales > Poaceae > Tuctoria > Tuctoria greenei. The sequence continues at coordinate 147,133,155 of JAYESD010000011.1, forward strand.
CTTTTATTTTGCAATTGGAACAATATTTAACTTCATGAGAATGTAAAGCATTATTCAATATTGAAATTTCATTCATAGCATCTTTTAGTTTCTTTTCAAGATCATCACAACTAGAACAATGCAAATCAATTGTAGAACAAGAAGCATCTTTTAAGTTTCCAATGTCAAGTGCAGCAAGATTTTTGTTCTTTTAAATTTCAAGTTCAAGTCTATCTAGAGTAGAGGAATGTGCAGTTCTTAATGTGGACAATTGTTCATAGATTAAATCACACGAGGGACAAGAATCATCACTAGGAATCAAGGTTTTCAAATGGTTGATTTCAGATTCTAGTGATTCAATTTTAGCAGCATTATCCCTAAGCTTTTTGTCCTTTTTCTTGACAATATAGTTGCACGAGAAATTGCACACATTTCATTACAGGTAGAACATACCTCATCATCATCACTGTTGTGTTCTGCATCCTCCTGACTTGATCTTGATCTTTTTTTGCCTGCCATGAAGCATAAGTTGGCCAAATCATCTTTATCTTCATCACTTCCAATGTCCACATCGCTTGAGCCAAGTTCTTGGTGTGCGGAGATAAAACTGTTCACCAGTTGATGACCTGTAAAGCCCTTCTTCTTCTTCTTCTTATCATTTGTTGAGGAGTGCTTCATCCTTGATTGTTTTTTTTCTCGGGAAGTAGAACCTGAAAGGTTAGGGCATTCTGTATGAAAGTGTCCTATCTTACCACATTCGAAGCATCGTTGAGGTCCGGAGCTTCCTCTCCTTCTACTTCTCACATTTTACAATGCTTTTGAGAACCTTGTAGAGAGAAGTGCTAGCTCCTCCTCTGGAAATTCCTCGATCTGCTCCAGGGTTAGTGAGGACAACAAAGCAAGAGTATTGCAAGATGATGATTGGCCGGAGCTAGGCATATCACGTTGTGAGACAAATGCAATAGACTTATCTGGGTTCTTACGTGATAAGATGTCAATTTCATGAGTTTTGAGTTTAGAGTAAAGCACATCTAAAGTAAGTGTACTCATGACAGTAGATTCACGGATAGATGTAACTTTCATCTCCCAGATTGACATGTCTAACACACTAAGAAGTTGCCTAGAATTTTTAGCATCAGAAAAATTAACGTTGACACTACGCAAGTTACTGAGAATTTTGTTAAAACGAGCGAAGAGATCATCAATGGACTCACCGGGTTGCATCTCGAAGCGCATGTATTCTTTCTTGAACATGTCTTGCCTTACCTCCTTGATCGTGTTGGATCCTTCGTGATAGTCACAAAGTGCTCTCCATACATCGTATGCCGATCGGAGATGTGCAATGCGGTCGAAGTCGCTCTGAGTGAGTCCTTGGATGATTAAGTTTCAGGCTTTGTTGTTGTTGTCGATGTCCCGTAGGTTTGTAGCCATAACTTGATCGTTTGGTGGCACTTTGTAAGGCTTGTACACCCTCCCATATAGCGAAGCCTTGCACCTGGATGAAAGCCTCCATGTGTGCCTTCCAAACCTAAAAATAAATACCAGCAAACACACAAGGTTTGGCAGAGTATTTCTCCATGATGATTAGTCAAAAACACGTGCAAATCACAATGATTAGAGCACCGTGGCTCTGATACCAATTGTAGGATCAAAGAGCACGTGAAAAGCTACTAGAGGGGGGTGAATGGTAGATTTAAAAATCTTACGCAGCGGAAACAATTAAATCCCAACCCCTTCGGCAGAAAAATGATCTGTTAAAGAAATCGCGTGTGAGGCTAATCCAAACGTGTTTCACTGGAGCTTGAGCCGGAGCTTACCAAAGCTAGTACAACCTAGGGCCGGAGCTTACCAAAGCTAGTACAACCTAGCGCCGGAGCTAACCAAAGCTAGTCGGACCTAGCGCCGGAGCTAACCAAAGCTAGTCAGAACTAGTCAACCCAAAAGTCGGAGCTAGAAAAATATGTCGGAGCTAACCAACATAAGTCGTACCTAGCAAAACATATCAGAGCTTAACAAAGACATGCCGGAGCTATCAAAGACACGCCGGAGCTACCCAAAAACATGTCGGACCTAGACAAAGAAAGTCGGGCCTATTGTCGGACTTTGCAGAAGCTCGGAGCTAGAGTTGGACCTTGGCAAAAAGATGTTATGGCAGCATTCAAAAATTTTATTGTCAAAGCCAATGTATTCAGCACACATAGGTCTCACGGGAGTTGAAGCCGTACTTCCTCCGTAGAAAAACATGGGGTCACTCCGGGTTCGGACCTTCGACGAAGCCATGCAGGACCAACTCCGGCGTGAAGACCTTGACCTCGTCGATGAGGGAAGGTGTCAAGCAGCTGTTCAGAATGCACGTTATCGCCAGGCGCTCCGGCGCTAGCATCAAAGGCATGTGCGTAACTGACAGCTCGAGGAAGGCAATCCGGTGCTGTGGAGAATACTGACTCGACAAGGGATGAACAAACTTTCCCCCAGCTGGGAAGGTCCCTTCCGAGTGATCAAAGTATCCCGTCCCGGATGCGTCCGCTTGGCAACTGAGGATGGGACCCCACTTCCTAATCCTTGGAACATCAAGCACCTCCGTAATTTTACACTTAATTGCACGGGTGAGTCTGTAATTACATGCAATGTAAATTATAGAGTCTATACACAGAGTCGGGTAGGTCCTCCGGGAGAACATCCGGACCCCTTCGGGAGGGTATGAGAAGTTCAAGCAACACTTGATACAGTCACAACACTAAAAGTGTAGCTACCTGTCCTGGGTTAGTACAAGATGTATAACACGCTTAGCTTGGTTTCGTACCCTGAGTGTGTCTTTGTCTGCCCTGTAATCTAGACCTATAATGAAAAGCATTGTTGTGTAAAAGCAGGCTCCACGTGTATTAATTTTGTGCAGGCTCATTCTTTTTTATCCTTCTCCTTCTTGTCTATAACGAAGTTGTGCAATTCTTCTTGAATTTTAGTCCAAGTTATTCATATGTTATACAAGTTATATTGTTGGTCTCTTCGGATCTTAGCATTGCTGCATGGTCTACTCGCTTGAACGCCAAGCCAACACAGGTCTGGAGTGTGCTATCGACTTAGCCTGGTCCTGCACCCTAAGTATGCCACTCTACTCACATTCCGTCAGGACTAAGTAGGGTGGGTCCTAAAAGCATTCGGATCTGGAAAGATTACATCAATGTGCTTGTTATCATATCGAATTCCTTCAAGTCTAAAATCCAAATAAGAACACTAAGTCGCAAACGAGTTATAGACGAGAAGATGAATTTTACTGTTTTTCTTGTTTTTGATGCACAGAAAAAATGAAAACTCATGACGATGATGGACGATGCCGAAGATACCAAGCTCTGACTTCCTCCAAGGGGGCCGCCATCAACATTTTAAACGTTGAAAGTGGGCGCCGTCGGAGCTAACAAGCTCCAACAACTCCCATGGGGGCCCGCCGTCGACGTGGATCATAATGGCAATTGAAGTGAGGATGGTGGAACCACCCGAGGAGATTCACTGTCGATGTATTCTACCATTGATGGTGGATATCATCGAAGCCGGGAAGCTATAACAACCCCAGGGGGCCCATTGTCGATGTTTTACGCATCGATAGTGGGTGTCATCGGACTTACTAAGCTCCGACAACGGCAGGGGGCCCGCCGTCGACATTTCACGCGTTGACAGTGGGTGCCGTCGGACCTACCAAGCTCTGACAACTTCAGGGGGCTCGTCGTTGACGTTTCACGTGTTGACAGTGGGTGACGTTGGACATACCAAGCTCCAACAACCCCAGGGGGCCGCCGTCGATGTTTCACGTGCTGACAGTGGGTACCGACAGTACAAAAGCTCCCTGGTGAAGTCAGAAATAAACTTTGGACCTAAAAACTACAAGTTTGAAGCGTCCAAGTCATCAACACATCGTCAAATCCTTTTGGTACATGTTCGCAATCAAAGTGTGTACATCTACCAGGGGCAAACAAGATAAAGGATAATGTATTGAAGACAAGGACAAAATGGAATTCATTTTAGAAAGATCAGATTTCATTCATTTGAGGATAGGAGATTACAAAATTGGAGAGTTACAAGCGGGAGCAAAAGAGAAAAGTCCTTGGTTCTGCAGAAGTATGAGGCAACTTTCTGGGAAACCTCTTGAACGCTGGCCTTGGCGACGTCTTCCTCTTTAGCAATGGGTCCTTCGAGCACCGGATCCAGAAACAATTGGAGGTCTCGGCTCTTATAACACGTCAACACATATTCTGCGACGTTCTTGGCCAAAGATTTCCCCTCCGTCTCCAGCTGGTCCACGATGATGTCACCCATCGCGTTGAGTTTTCTGCCGGCAGAGCTGAGTGCCACCAGCGGTTGGTCTAGCTCCAGCTCTGGATTGTCCGGATGTACTGGACTGAAGCCCAGCGGCATCAAAGCATCATTGGCTCACCCCAAGAAGTCTCACACCTGCTGGAACTCAGTCTCCCTCAAATTCTGTAGCTCCTCCAGTGATTTCCTAGCGGCCGCAATCTCCGAACCTTCCTAAGCGAGGCGCTCGACCACTTTGGCATGTTGTTGAATACTTTCAGCTACTTGCTTTTCGCGGTCGATGAGCTCTGTCTCCAAGAGGTGGATGTGGTTCGCCCTTCGGCCGGGTCCTTCTCCCTGCCCCTTACTTTCCCTTCTCTGGTGGCAACATCAACTTCTCTTTTTGAGAGCTCCTGCCCTAGTTTCTAGTACTTCTCTTCCTCTTCCTTGCTCCGCGGATCAAGCTTTTTGGTGCGGTCAGCCAAATTTTGCTCTCCCAGAGTCAACTTCTGTGTGAGCTCCTCCTCTCTTTTTCAATATATCCTCCTGCTGTTCTAGGAATTTCTCTTCCCTCGCATCGAGGTTCGCTCGACGCTTCAAGATAATCCCGTTTAATGTATTGAGGTTGTCGTGACGTTCATCAACAACATCATTGTCTTTCTTGGCATGCTCGAGAATCTCCTGAGAATTAGCGTCGAGGGCCCTGATGGAGGTCTCCTTTTCCTCTAGCAACTTGCCCCAATATTCCATATGGGCCTTCTCCTTCTCGACCCACTCCTTTTGATTAGTAAGCCTCATCTGCGCAAGCTTGGTCTCGAAGTGAAGCCTGTTGCGCCAATGCCTCAAGGTGTGGCACTCTTCTTCGAGGACCTTACTGTCGTGGTCGAAGGCGAGCTGAACCTCACAGAGGCTCAAGCAGGCATTGTCAATAGACAACGCCAATGGAATAGGCTCCGGACCTGCCGGGGTCATCTCTGCTGGTTCCAGGTGGTCTTCAAGAACAAAAATTGGGTCCCACGCCACAAGCGTGGTCCTGTGTGGTCTTGCGGCACTGAAAGTGCATCTAGGATCCCCTTGGGTTTTGGATGATTGATAACAACAATTAAGTAATCTTAAGCACAGGTGTGGACTCGAGTGGAGTAGCAAACCCTCAAAAAGGAAAAATAATGGAAATGGCAGTGTCGACTCAAAGAGTAGAAACTAGAGTTTCTAGCGTGTCGAGTTCAGACTAGCCGTATATGTAGGAGGGTGTGTGCGTAAAGTGCATAGAGATCAAGCTGGGAGCTCAAAGCGGTTTAGAGATCAAAACCCATTGAGAGAAGATTGTTAGAGTGGTCTGGCAGGAGAGGCCAGACTAGACCGTGTTGGTGGCCGGACGAGTCCGCTCTTGGCCGGCCTAGTCCGTTTTCAGGCGGACCAGGAGGTTCTGACTGACTTCAGACTAGTCCGTAGTGGGACGGACTAGTCCGTGGTAGTCATGGGGTGGTTTTTCGGGACTAAGTCCCAAAACCTGGACTTGTCCGTTTTAGGGCGGACCAAAAGGTCCTGACTGAGATCGGACTAGTCCGCTGTGGGTGCGGACTAGTCCGGGTTTGTGAGAGCTAGATGCTTCAGTGACTAGGTCTGGGAGGCTGGACTCCGTGGTCTCCAGACTGGTCCAATTCAGACCAGACTAGTCTGTTATGGAGTGACCATTTGAATTTAATTTTGGCGGGTAGCGTGACGATTGCCACGTAGTGTGGCAGTTGCCAGGGATGTCAGTGGTCCCAAAGGCCGGACTAGTCCGGGCCAGAGGCCGAACTAGTCCGCCCATCTGTTAAGGTCAGCAGTATGGGCTTGGGTCCTCTATAAATAGAGGACCCCCGGGTTCATTTGAACCATCTTGAAACCCTAGCGCCGCCACAGAAAACTTTGAGCCTTCTAAAGCCTCTCTCTTGCCTACTTTCCCTCAAAAACTAATTCTTGTGTTGATTAGGGTTTGGTGAGGTGAAGAAGGGGAAGAACACCGCTCTTTAGCTCTCAGTTTGATCTCTTGTACTTGTTGAATCTTTGTGATCTGTGGATTGAGTTGTTCTTTGTGATTTGTGACAATATTTGTGGTGGGAGACTCAGATTGTGAGAAGCCCCAACGACTCTTGTATTCACCCTTATGATAGTGGAGATCCGGTTTGACCCTGGTGGCAAACTCGGTGAAGGAAGGGTTGTTGAACCTAGTCCTCTGTGGACTCCTCAAAGGGGATGTAGATTCCTGTGTGGAATCGAACCTCAGGATAAATCCTTGTGTCCCTTGTGTTCTTTGCTTTCATTTATTGCACATTGCTTCTAGGGTTAGCTTTACCATTTTTCGTTCATCATTTCCATTTCACTGTGATCCTTTGCTCCATACTTGCTCTATAACTTGTTAAGGTTCACTGTATCATCCTCACACATTTCTCATCACGAAAATCCAACTAAAACTTGTTAGAAGCGTTTTTTAGGGTTTCCCTGCAGGAGGACCGGACTAGTCCACCCCAGGACCAGACTAGTCCGCCCCCTAAGTACTGATTTCGTTTTATTAAGTCATTTCAGGTCGATTAGCCTATTCACCCCCATCTAGGAAACTTTCAATTGGTATCAAAGCAGGACTCTCCACAAAGATTCTAACAACTCGGCGAGAAGATGGCCGGTGTGGTGAATCACGAAGTCTCGACCAATGAGGTCCAGGCAACCCATGAGGAGATGGTTGTCTACCAAGACAAATTGACTGATGACGAAGAGACTCGCCAGCTCAAGGCGAAACTTCGAGAGAAGTTGAATATTCCAATGGTTGACCCTTCAACCTCTACAACATGTGGCACGACCCACTACAATCAACAAGGCTACAACTATGAATGCCTTATCTCCAACAACCACTACCTCTCCATCCCATTGGGGAAGCCTCCCCAATTTGATGGAACCGACTACAGGATGTGGAAGCACAACATGAAGATCCACCTCGTGTCACTCAACCCTTCATTGTGGCAAATTGTATTGACCGGGGTGCATATCCCAAAGAATGAGGAAGAAATCACTCCGGAGCAAGCCGTGCTCCTTCACCGCAATGCCCAAGCGGCCGGAGTGATCATCTCGTCTCTCTCAAGAGATCAGTTCAACCGGGTAGATGGACTTGAGGTGGCCAAGGATATTTGGGACACCCTCAAGATGGATCATGAAGGCAACCGAGTCGTGAAGGAGGCAAAGATTGAGCTCATCGAAGGAGAGCTCGAGAGGTTTGCCATTATGGATGGTGAATCTCCCTAGGAGATGTAAAACTGCCTAAAGCTCCTCATCAACAAGAGTAGATCTTATGACTGCACCAAGTGGACCGACCACGAGGTGGTGAAGAGGATGATTCGGGCATTCATGCCTAGAAATGTCTCTATTTGCTCCATGATACGAGAAAGCTCGGGGTTTGCTCAAATTACCCCGGAGGAGGTCCTAGGAAGGATCATCAATCACGAGATCATGGAGAAGGAAGCGCTCTTCTACAATGACCTCCAAAGATTCACCGCCTCGAAGATGAAGGATGTTGCACTTAAAGCAACATCCTCCTCAAAAGAGAAAAAAGAAAGTGATGAGGAGAGCCTCAACACCGATGAGGAAGAGGTCCTCTTCATCAACAAATTCAAGAGGATGATGAGGAGAAGGAAAGGAGGATACAACGACGAGAGCAAGGGCAAGGAAAAAGGAAGACCCAAAACAAAGAGAGCTTGCTACAATTGTGGCGAGTACGGGCACTTCATTATGGATTGCCCACATGAAGAGGACAAGAAGAAGAAGGAGGGCAATCCTCAAGAAAAGAAATTCTTCAAGAAGAAGAGGCCCTCCAGTCATGCCCACTTGGGCAAGGAATGGGACTCTAATGATGAGTCTTCCTCCGAAGACGAGGATATGGTGGCAACCATAGCCATCGGGAGGAGCTCCAAGGGAAGCAAGCTTTTCCCCAACCTCGACGACCACAAGCTAACTTGCCTCATGGCAAAAGAAGGAAGGAGAAAGGTTACTTCTCGCTCATCCTCCTCCATATCTTCTCATGATGAATTTGATAGTTCTAGTGAAAACGAACACATTATTAAGGATATAAGTTAGAGCACTTTGAGTAGAATGAAATTGCTCTCGGATGAAATCTTTGAGAAGGAGAAGCTCATATATATGCAAGAGGACATGCTCATCCATGAAAAGGAGAGATGTCAAGAGCTTATTGAGCTCCTTGAGCTTCAGAGATAGAAGAGCAAGGTATTAGAGCATGAACTTGATCTAAGCAAGAAAACGTGCTCAAGTCTTGAGGAGACAACCATTAGGCTCAAGGACGAACTTGGCAACTTGGTAAAAGTTAACAAGATCCTTGAAACTCAAGCTGAGTCCCTCAATGCTAATGTAGCCTCTTCCGCCAAAAGCTCATCCTCCTCAAAGGTTGCATCCGAAGTAATTTCCACTTGCAAATGTTCAAACCTGATTCTTAAGTTAAAGGATGAGATTAAGTTGACTCAAGGCAAACAAGCACCTAAGAGTACCATCTTTGACAAAGAGAAGGTGGCATATGCACGAAGTGCATACACCAACACAAGACCTCTCCATGTCAAGGATGGTATTGGTTATACTAGATGTGGAAAGCAAAATGCTAAAACCTCCAAGTGTGGCAAAGACTTGATTGTCTTTGTCAAGGGAAGCTCATCCCCAACTAAAATTGGGAAGAACATAACAACTAGCAATAAAAATGGCTCGCTTGAAAAAATGGCTCGCTCCCGCTCCTGCTTCGCTGCACACCGCGCCTCCGCCTCCTTCACCGCCAACCCTTGCTCACCGCCATGGCCGCGCTGGTAACATCGAGCACCGTTGTGGTTTGGTCGTCTCGCTCAACATGGGCGATGATAGACCCTTGCCGGTCAGGGATGATTGGGATCTTCGCCCCAGCAAGATATTTCAAGTGGAGGTCCATCACAAGTTTCACTCCACGGTTCATCATCTGGGTTCCTCGCTCAAGGGCTCCTTCTTCATGATCGCAGCCTTTTGAAGGTACACATTTCGTCTCTCGGAGAGTGCAGTTGGTTGGGCTCTTTGTTCGGTGCTGGGTGGATCACCTTTGGATTTCCATGTTCAACAACTACAAGAGCGTTCGTTTCGATTCTCGATGGCTAGCAAACAAGTGGGGCTGATGATCAATGCCAATAGGAGGATCACCACATAAACCTTTGATGTGTACTTCCACCTCTGGCGCACGGGAGGGCCAGACTGGATCTCCGAGTACAGGAAGTGGGAGCAGGAACAGAGGGAAAGCTGGACAACGATTTCAAGAAAGAAGTCAGTAAACAGGAGGGTTTCCTTCGCCTCCCCAATCCGGCAACGTTCTCCTGCAAAAAAGGCAACCCCAACAAGAAAAGGGTTGTGGCTCGGAAAAATTTTCTGTGATCTTCATCAAGCTCCAAGAAGTGCCACCAGACTCTGCTTTCTAGCTAATCGGAAGCTCGTTGGAGCTAATCGACCAGCCACCGCGAAGGGAGGTATGTGGCACAACAGTCAATACAACATTTTGAATTCTCGGGTGCACAATGGGAAGTCTGGTTTCACACCATTCATGCCTCACTGTCCTCCGATGCCATGGAGCGTGAACAATCCAGCGCATGCCCCTGATGCGACCGCGCTGAGCAGTAGCAACCCTAGACTTATCCCTACTACAATGGAGGTCGGCGAGTGTTCTTGTCTGAAGGGGGTAGAGTCCTTCCAGTCTCTGTCTCGCAAGGTCCCGAGGGAACTCGGCATGGACAAGACAGCAAGCAGGATAGGGAATCGAGGCTGCCAAGCGATCATGACGCTCTATCGTAGGATGTGAAATGCTGCTATAAATGCCTCAGTCCCTTCCATTTGAAACTCCAATGCCGCAATAAGATTCGCTGTAATCTTTGCTTTGGATACGGGCATATTAGAAAAAACTGTTTTTCGGCCTCCAGAGAAACCCGCGTGTGGAGCAAGAAAAGCACACCCCTCATTAAGGCCAGTGGCCTCTCTATGGAACCGTCCTCCGCCATCGTCACCCACAAACTCAACTGCCCCCTCAACTTCTCCCCAATCGCTCCATCTTTCTGGCTCCTTCGCATCTTGCACTCCACCTCCATCTCCATTTCTCTCTCGCCGGCCAACTCCCTAGGTCTCATGGCGAACTTCCCGATTGATCCCACCAGGTTCTTGGCCAACCAACATTTCGAATTCCTGGATGGAGGGCCGGACAGGCTACCGAGGATGGTGGTTCACCTGCTCGGGCATCATCACCCGGCACACGAGGAGTTTGCAGTGGCATTGGACGTCGAACATGTTCTGGCGGAAGACCAGTATGACGACTTTAGGCTCAGGATCCGGAACTTCCTCATGCAAGATATGGGTATCACTATCACTTTCTCTTGTCTCACTCCTCTGGGCATAGCTTTGTTTGCGTTTCAGACCAGCCTATTTTGGGATCATCTAGTGATGAGAGAGCCAATCATTATGGAAGGGGTCCGTGTGTCTTTCATCAGGCATGATTTTGGAAGGAACCGTTAGACGCATGAGTTTGGTTGTGTCGGATGGTTCATGATCTTGGGGTATCCGTTAGACTACAGAACAGTGGAAGCCATTGAATTGGCGGTTTCCGGATTTGGCAAGTTACTTCAATGGCACACAAGCCCGAGGGCGCTAGGGTTCATTCTTGTTAAGTGTCTTTACACCCATGCTAGGCTGGTCCCCAGAAGCCTAGTCCTGCGTCAAGGTACGAGGGATGGTGTCAGATGCTCTTGGTCCTGTCAGGTTTACATCCTTAACTGGATAAGCCCGCATGGCATTGGAGAAATTCATTGGGGCATCCCCCTGGAAGATGACTTGCCAGAGGATGGCAACCCACACCCCCTTCAAGAACCAGAACCAGAGGAGGAGAACCAGCAGGAGGATGACCCCGAGGTAGACACAAACTGGGCAGTGCACAATGACCAGCAGAGACAATGATGGATGGGAACCCTGGGGGCCGCCACCGCCCCCTCTGCACCAAGAGATGGCCATCCCCTCCGATGCTCCTACTCAGGATGACTCCTTCAGTGTTGCTAACACTGTAAAAACCACTGTCAGAGCACCGTGGACTGAACAACAACCTTACTCTCTGGTCAACCGTGATGATGTCACACAGCAGTCAGACTGGATTCGCCCCCTAGATTCCGTGGGGCTAAGAAGAATGCTCCAGGTGGCTTTCCCCAACTCCTAGTCAAAATGGTGGAACGTGCAGTTCAGTGAGCCCAATGGACAAGGGGGGTTCTGTAAGGTCATCACCATGTCCCTCACCAACACCGCTGATCAGCAGAGCACTCATCAGAGCAAGGACTAGAGCTCAGGCCAATCTTTTGTGGTCATCAAGGACATCACCTCAGAGCCAACTGCTGGCACGGACAGGAAGAAGGCTAAACAACCAGAGAAGTCGTACCCCACTCGCAGCAAGTCTCTGAAGCCAACAGTGGTCGACATAATAGGCCCCTCCTACTCCAACAGGACACCGGAAGCTAGCAAGCCAAGGAGGAGCCCGCGGCTGCAACTGATCAAGCAAGGACACCAGTCGACACCCCCACCTGCTCAAGAGGACGATTCTAGTGCTAGCACACCTGCTGATACTCCTCTGCTCAATCTATTCCCAGGTCCAGTCAAATTCCCCAACCTTGACTCTATTGACTCTATCTGTCCCTACCTTGAGCTCCCCATCGCTTTGCTGCAGGCGACGACGGTAAAAGACTGCGGCATTCCACCTGAGGTGGCGCACCAGATGATGTCCCTCCCGAAGCTGGATGACGATGTCGACCAACAACCTTAATCTACTGGGAGCGGAGGGCGCAGGGGACACTGGGAGCTGTTTCGCTGTTCTTCAAACTACTGGTTATTCTGTCTTTTGGGATGTCGATGTTCTAGACATGGGTGTAGTTGTGATGATCAGCACTTGTTATTTTGCTACGCTTTCGATTAAGCACAGTAACTGTTGTGAGCACCTGCTCATTTGGGCCGGTTGGTGGCCTGAAACTAAGGCCATGTCAGTTATTCCCTTCAGGAGTCTTTTGGTTGTGATCTGTTACATTGTTGCCTGGCCTAATTACCTGATACATGATGGCTGTTGGATCAGTTGCTGGTTTCTGCATTCTTGCCTTTGGGGGTCGGCCACCCTAGTGGATGCTGCCTTGGGTGTACGTTGATTCGCGTTTGTACAGGCCCCAGCCTATCCCTTCTGGCCGGGATTACATCCCGGTCTGCCCCTTTACCTACTACGGTTATCTATGGCGCACAATTTAAACTGTAACTGGAATGTTTTTAACTGGAACATCCGTGGTCTCAATAGTACTGATAAACAGCAGGCAGTCAAAGCCAAAATAGAGGAGGTTCATGAATGTAACATCTTCTATATTCAAGAGACTAAAAAAGAACATATTGATATATCTTTCCTTAAGTGAGTGGCGCCCAGAAGATTCAACAAATTCGCTTTTGCACCATCCAGGGGTGCCTCAGGAGGTATATTAGTTGGCTGGAATGACAATCTGCTTCATGGGGAGTCTCTAGAAATTAGGGACTTTGCCATTTCCATGCGGTTCACATCTCGACAGAATGGGGTTGTTTGGCACCTGGTCTCAGTCTATGGACCTTGTCAAGGTCCTCGCCGGCAAGAATTCATTGAGTGGTTATGGAACCTAGATTTGCAACCGCAAGAGTTATAGATGATACTGGGGGATTTCAACTTCTATCGTCACGCTAGTGACCGTAACCGCACCGGAGCGAATGCAGGTGACATGCATACTTTCAATAGTATCATCCTACACTTGGGACTTATTGAAATCCCTTTACAAGGAAGGAACTACACTTGGAGCAACATGCAACAGTCTCCCCTGCTTGAACAACTAGATTGGTGCTTTACTTCAGCGCAGTGGTCTCTATCATTCCCAAACTCTACACTTCGGCCGCTAGCTAGGGATACATCAGACCACGTTCCGCTAGTGGCCCAGATCAGCACTACCATACCCAAAGCAAAATGCTTCAGATTCGAGAACTACTAGCTCAGGCATCCCCAATTTTTCTCCATTGTTAAAGACTCGTGGGATCAACCCCTAGCCACAGTTGGAAGTGCCAAGAGAGTATCTGCTAAATTAAAGCGACTGAGATACAAGCTAAACAAGTGGAGCAGAACACTGGGTGGCCTGAATAAACTGATCAAGCGATGCAATGAAGTCATTCTGATCATGGACACAATGGAATAACAAAGGACACTATTTCCGCAAGAAAGCAGCTTCAGAAACATGATCAAACACCAACTTTCTCAGCTTATCAAGCAACAAAATGATTACTGGAGACAACGCTACACAGAGCGATGGTCCATGCTTGGAGATGAGCCAAGAAAATTCTTCCTGGCTGCGGCAACAGAAAGATATAGGAGAAACAACATCCCAGTCATTCAGGACGACCAAGGAGTAGAGCTGATGGACCATGGGCACAAAGATTCCGCTCCCTGGAAGGAATTCAATGAAAGGTTAGGGCAATCTGACCCAACTCATCAATGGCCACAAATTCAGCAATGGGTTCTGCCTAGGCAACACTTACAAACCCTATGCAACCCAGTCACCAGAGAGGAAGTTGACGCCACAATCAAGAATATGCCAAGTGATAAAGCTCCAGGTCCAGATGGGTTCAACACAAAATTCTTTCAAGCATGTTGGAACATCATTAAGGAAGATATATATCTGCTCTGCTCGAATTTCTTCAATAACAACATTAGTATCCAGCCACTGAATAGCTCTTTAATCACTCTCATCCCAAAGATCAACAATCCCAACAGGGTTGCAGACTACAGGCCCATATCACTGCTGAACACCACTGTCAAACTGATCACTAAAATACTCTCAGTCCGATTGCAGGAAGTCATAACAACCATCATCCACAAAAATCAATATGGCTTCATCAAGAAAAGAACCATCCAAGACTGCATGGCATGGGTCTTTGAATACCTCTATCAATGTAAAAAAACCAACACGGGTATCATAGTACTCAAACTGGACTTTGAAAAAGCCTTTGACAAGGTGGAACATGACTTCATCTTACACATGTTGCGAGTTTTGGGTTTTCCTGAATAGTGGATCAAATGGGTAACAGACATCCTATCAACTGCTATTTCTTCAGTGCTTCTCAATGGAGTACCAGGCAAGACGTTCCATTGCAGAAGAGGTGTTCGGCAGGGGGACCCCCTGCCCCCCCTTCTATTTGTATTGGCAGCCGATCTCCTGCAAATCTCGATCAACAAAGCAGTGGAGTTGGGGCTTCTGACATTGCCATTGCACCAAGGAACAAATGTGGAATTCCCGGTGGTCCAATATGCAGACGACACTATCCTAGTTCTCAAAGCTAATCAGAGAGAGCTCTTCTTTCTAAAAAACCTATTGCAATCTTTCGGAGGAGCGACAGGTCTAAAAGTGAATTGGGGAAAATCAAGCTTAATGCCAATCAACTTTGATGAAGAGGAGACCACAATCCTTGCAGCCACACTGGGCTGCACCATTGGCTAATTTCCATTTACATGCTTGGGATTGCCTATGAGCCTTGACAGACCAAAAGAAGACGCCTTTGAAGGGCTCGTCTCACGGGTATAGAAGACACTAACTGGAGCAGCAACATGGTTATCAATGGCTGGTCGATGCACACTCATTAACAGCATCATATCCGCTATACCTATTTATGCCATGTGCACTATCAAGCTGAGAAATCCAGTTATTCAAGAAATTGACAAATCCACGAAGCAATGCTTGTGGAGAGGCTCGGATATCACTGGCAAAGGTCAGCCCCTGGTGGCCTGGCATTATAGGGTCGAAGAGCACGTGAAAAGCTACCAGAGGGGGGTGAATGGTAGATTTAAAAATCTTACGCAGCGGAAACAATTAAACCCCAAACCCTTTCGGCAGAAAAACGATCTGTTGAAGAAATCGTGTGTGAGACTAATCTAAACGTGTTTCACCGTGACAAAAGTGATAGATATCAGAGAGAATCAAGTCACGAATACAACACAAAAAGGATCACTCAAATCCGTCGAGAAAAACTCAAGTTATGATCAAAAGATCAAACAATGGTCAAACTGCCCTACCCGAGAAAAAAACAGTTCTGGAATGCTGCAAAGAAACTCGTGTAGATCATAGACCACAAATACAATGACCGTGAAATTTTGACAGATGATATACAATCAAGATGTGAAGACAACCCAAAAAGAATCACATCAATTGGATCTGTAAAACTCGAGTTATGATAAAACCACCAACAAAAGGTAGTGCTGTCCAGAAACTCGACGAGTAAAACTTGTCTGGAACAAGTCGGACGAACAAGGCACAAAAGTTCCTTCAAACTACGAATTTTATTCAATTGAACACAAGAGGAACAGCCCCAAAGTCGTACACCACGAGCTTTGGGCTCCCTTGCTTATATAACCAGCTCGAAAGCCAACTCAACTCAAATCAGGAACCTAATCCTACTCTGTTCATGAATCGTAACTTTCCATAACTGCTTAGGATCCTTCTATACGCAGATAGAAGCAATCTTAAGACTTCAAAACACTTTAGGAACGTATCCCACATTCCTAAACAACTCAAATTCGTGATCCATACGAATTCCTATCATAACCAACTCAAATCTATCCATATTTGAGTCAAACCCGACTCAGCCGCAGCCTGAGTCCATAACCTAGTCGGTTGGACCTTTCCGACAAATTCTTTACGTCCAAATCTCTTCATCACATCTCGGAACCATGTAGCCACGTCCATGCACTCCTTGAACACATGCAAACATCTTTCAATGACGTCCATGATACCTTCATATGCATTGTTTTTGATTCAATCATGCTGCGCAACCTCCTGATCAGCTCAACCACAATTCCTCTCTGAATTTGGTTGTTGGAACCTCATCTCCTCCCTGAGACTAGTCCAATGGATCCTGTCACCAGCCATGTTTTGAACTCAAGCAACACCTGCACATGAATAAACAACCAATCCATACGAGCTCAAGTTTTCGACTTGACTCAAGTTAGTTCCGAACACAACACCCTACGTGAGAACCTCACATAAGCATGTTGCAAAACCACAGTAACATGATATCATCCATATCAACCAAAACGCACCAAAAAACTTAGCAAATGAATACTAAACAATCTTTCCAACAATGTAAAGCAAGTACGAAACATTGCAAATGAAAAGCAGAAGCACTACGGCCAAGTTCCGGACCTTGCCAGAGCAACCCGGACCTTGAGCCGGAGCTAACAAAAGCTAGTAGAACCTAGCGCCGGAGCTTACCAAAACTAGTACAACCAAACTCCCGCCAGAGCTTACAAAACTAGCAGAACCTAGCGCCGGAGCTAACCAGAACTAGTCGGAACTAGTAATCCCAAAAGCCAGAGCTAGAAAAATCAACTTCGGAGCTTAGCAAAAACACGTTGGAGCTATCAAAGACATGCCAGAGCTAAAAACAAACCTTCACCAGAGCTGAACAAAGCTAGTCGGACCTAGCATCGAACGTAACTGGAGCTACCCAAACCAAGCCGGACCTACCGTCGGACCTTGCTGTAGCTCGGAGCTAGAGTCGGACCTTGATAAAAAGGTGTTTTGGTGATATTCAAAACTTTTATCATCAAAGCCAAATGTATTCACTACAAGCCAATGTATTCAGCACACATAGGTCTTACAATCTCGCTAATGAATGCATTGGCAACACCATTTGAAATCCGAACATTGGCTTATTCTCATTAAAAGTTTTGAAAACAATTTCTGCCCTTTTGTAAATCAGAAATAAAATGAGAAGAAAAGCAAAAATAAAATTCACATATCTCTCCCCCTTTATCATCTCTCCTTATGCACATATTCTCTCTCTCTTCATGCTTATCTCTCCCCCTTTGACAATGTATTCAGCAAGTCATGAGATATAAACAAATTATCTCTCCCCCTTTAGTTGTTATGAGCATATTATAACATATACATATAAACAAAGCTCATCCAAGTCATACTATCAAGTAACTTACACTATCACGTCAATGAGATACATAAAGTAGTGTAAGCCATGCTAGAGATCATATGTAATTTTCAATTTAAGCAAGTCATGATCTCACAAACTTAACTATTTCAAAACCCGAAAGCATGACACTAGTTGCTGCATTTTATTATTTTTCAAAGCATAAATTTAGATCATATGATATTTACAAGAGATTATATGCGCATCTGCCTTATTCTAACCAACCAAGCCAAGCCTATGCCATTTGACAATCAGAAGCTTAAGGACATGGTTTTAGTCATACACAACTTCTTTCAAGTTCATATCTAAGTGCAATGATAAGCTATCTCAAAAGAAGAAGTGCGGTGCATGCATATTCTCTTGATCTTTTCTCAATTTATATTTGTTCATAAAAACTCAAACATGTGAGTTGATTGCTTGATTAATTCTTTATGATTAAAAGCACTTGTGAGCATGCAACAAGTTTAAAACAACAAGAAAGTTCGACCATGACCAGATTTAGTGTAAGTAATTATTCCAATTACTAGACATGGCAAAAACTACAAAATGTGTAACACGAGTAATGTAGTAAGAACTTTCAGCATGTAAAAGGAATCACAAAGTCATATATGTATGAAATACTATGCTCATATTATTTTAATTTCAGATTCACACATAGACTTCCCAAGTTTCAAAAACTCCCCCTCAATTTAAGCCATGAGGATGCATAACCCCTATTTCACTACGAATGTAACAAAAACGAGTGAAATCCAAAGGTTTTGTGAAAATGTCAGCCAATTGTTGTTCGGTATCTACATGGTGAAGCACAATGTTTCCTTTTTCAATATTATCTCGGCGAAAGTGATACCTAATGTCAATGTGCTTAGTTCTAGAATGTTGCACGGGGTTTTTAGCAATGCAAGTGACACTAGTGTTATCACAGAACAGTGCAACACTATCTAGATCAACCCCATAGTTCTTAAGTGTTTGAAAAATCCAAAGAATTTGTGAGCAAGCACTAGCAGCAGCTACATATTCATATTCGGCTGTGGATTGTGCAAATGAATTTTGTTTTCTAGAGAACCAAGCAACAAGAGAATTACCAAGAAAATGACAAGCACCGGAAGTACTTTTCCTATCAATCCTACAACCCCCAAAATTAGCATCCGAAAAAGCTTTTAAAGTAACGATTGAGGAAGAAGGAAGAAAAATGACAAATTCTTGGGTTCTATGTAAGTACCTGAGAATCCTTTTGATGGCTTGACGATGTGAAACACGTGGGGAAGCTTGAAACTGTGCACAAAGACATACGCTAAATTGTATGTCCGGTCTTAATGCCGTGAGGTACAAAAGTGTTCCGATCATGCCTCTATATTCTTTTTGATTCACGGGTTCACCATCTTCATCAAGTTCAAGTGTTGTTGCTGTTCCCATTGGTATCCGAAGAGGCTTGCTTTTGTCCATGTTGAAGCGCCTTAGGAGGTCTTTGGTATACTTCATTTGATGCACAAAGGTACCATCCTTGGTTTGCTTGATTTGCAGCCCCAAAAAGTAAGTGAGTTCACCCATCATACTCATTTCAAATTCGGAACTCATCATTGCTGAAAACTTGGACACAAGATCATGAGAAGCACAACCAAAGATAATATCATCCACATACACTTGAACGAATAATGAGTCATTGCCATGCTTAAGCACAAAAAGAGTTTTATCAACCTTGCCCATGGTAAACCCCTTTTCAAGTAAGAATGTTTTTAACCTATCATACCATGCTCTAGGGGCTTGTTTGAGACCGTATAAGGCTTTGGACAGTTTGTAAACATGATTAAGAAAATCTGGATTTTCAAAACCCAGTGGTTGTTTGACATAAACCTCCTCATCTATGTAGCCATTAAGAAAAGCACTTTTAACATCCATTTGATATAGCTTAAAACCTTTAGATGCTGCAAAAGCTAACAAAATTCTTATGGCTTCTAATCTAGCGACAGGAGCAAAAGTTTCATCAAAATCTAGACCTTCAACTTGAGTGAAATCTTGAGCAACCAACCTAGCCTTATTCCTAACCACAACCCCATCCTCACTTTGTTTATTTTTATATACCCATTTAGTTCCAATTAAAGTGTGACCTTGAGG
The DNA here is from genome assembly GCA_036927565.1 of Tuctoria greenei. Classification (NCBI taxonomy): domain Eukaryota; kingdom Viridiplantae; phylum Streptophyta; class Magnoliopsida; order Poales; family Poaceae; genus Tuctoria; species Tuctoria greenei. Next base: position 147,152,577 of record JAYESD010000011.1, read on the forward strand.
TGGAGGTACAAGTTTCCAAACATTATTTCTTTCAAAATTTTCTAACTCTTCTTGCATGGCAATAATCCAAGATTCATTAGTGAGTGCATGTGATATATTTTTTGGTTCAAAAGAAGCAACAAAAGCAGAATGAGCATAAGAGTTTGGATCGCAAAACCTGGACCGTGTGACTCGTTCGTGCAAGCTTCCAATCATCTGTTGTGGGGGATGATCTTTGTAAAAACGTAGGGGAACAGATGTCTCACAAGCTTCTTCTTCATTAGGTTCATCGTAGATTGATGAGCTTGTGACTTGTGGACGATCAGGACCAGCATAGGTGATAGCCGGAACTTGTTCAATGTCCGGAGCTGGACACATGTCAACTTCGGAACTACCAGGCAGTATCACCGGCTCTTCTTCATCTTAAAAAATACCCTCCCCCTGAGGATACGGATCTGGTCCTGCAACACCAGAGCTAGTACCTAGGCTAGCTTCATCAAAAGACACTTCACAAGTCTCCACAATTTTGTTAGTGTCAAGTAAAAGCACACGGTAGCCTCTAGTATGAGATGGATAACCAAGAAACATGCCATCAATGGATCTAGGTTCAAATTTATCAAGATTACCATGTTTATTAACAAAGCATTTGCAACCAAAGATCCGATATGTGTAACACTAGGCCTATGACCAAACCGGAGCTCATATGGTGTTTTACCTAGCTTAGCACGCAAGAAAACACGATTTGAGACATAACAAGCGGTTGCTAACGCATCAGCCCAAAATTTCCTAGGAGTTTGATATTCATCAAGCATAGTCCTAGCCATCTCAACTAAGGTTCTGTACTTTCTTTCTACAACACCGTTTTGTTGAGGTACATATGGTGAAGAGAATTGATGATCTATTCTATTTTCAGCACAAAAGTGATCAAAAGATTGATTTTTAAATTCAGTTCCATTATCACTTCTGATTGCTTTTAATGATCATGGGTAATCAATTGATAATCTAAGAAATAAAGTTCTAAAGTGACTAAAAGCTTCATTCTTAGATGCCATAAAGTAAACCCAAGAGTATCTAGAATAATCATCAACGATAACAAGAACATACCATTTATCTCCGAAGGATTGAACACGTGAAGGTCCTACGGTGTCAAGATGCAAAAGTTGACATGGTTCAGTTGTCATGATCATTGTGAGAGGAGTATGTGAACCTGCAATCATCTTAGCATGTCTACAAGAAGAGCACACAATTTCTTTGTCCCCTTTAAGCTTAGGCAACCCACGTATGCGATTAAGAGCACTAACACACGTTAGGTGATCAAAGCCTACGTGACCAAGTCTACGATGCCAAAAATATAAGTCCTTTGAATCATTAGCAACTAGACACCTATGCTTAGAGGAAGACATATCAAAATTAGCTTTAAAAACTCTTCCAAACAGAGACATGTTAAAAATAAGCTCACTATTTGAACCTACAACTTTGCAGCAGTTTTTATTGAAAATAATTTCTAGATTTTCATCTAGCAATTGTGCAATAGAAAGCAAGTTGTATTTCAAATTTTTGACAAGGGCCACATCCTTCAAAGTGTAGTGATCATTTACTCTAACCGAACCCTTAGCAATTATAGGAGTTGAAGAATTATCGGCAAAAATAGCATTCTCTACACGTGACACAAAAGAGAGGGAGGAGAACCAATCTTTGTTACCGGTCATGTGGCGTGAGCAACCTGAATCCACAATCCAAATGTTCTCCTTCCTCAAACGTGTGACCTACATAAAAGCACAATACGTCGATGACTCAATACTGGGGTTAGTCAAAAGGCATTTAGGAATCCAGTACTGAGTCACACGACGTGTAGCAGGAAAAACACACGAAAGCTGAGACAAAACAGCAGGTTTATGAGTCAAAGTTTGAGATTTTTTATTTTTTACTACTGACCTATAAGGTGTTACTTGTGTAGCACAAAAATTAGTAGCTCCGGAGGCAAAAACAGAAGGTCCGGAGGTAAACTTTGAATGTTTTTGACTCAAAACAGCAGGTTGTACATTCGGTTCAATGTGTGCAGCAAATTTTGCATGAAAGTTATGAGATCTAGCAACCATTCTTTCCCTTTTCTGTTGTTTAGCTAGTCTATCACAAAAATCTATGACATGACCATCTCTACCATAGAAGGTACAATGAAATTTAATTTTGTGTTCATGTGTAGATGAGCAAGCAATATTTTTATTTGAAACCGAATGAGGGAACACTCCTACAGATTTGAAAATCACTCCTTTTTGTTTAGGAACTGTTTGAATCAAACCACTTCCTAATGACTTTACAATTTTAGGTGGATGTGCCTTAGCATGAGCATGAGAATCAAAACATAAACCAGTTTTATCATTGCAAGACTTGGAAGAATTCAGTAGTAAGTTTAGGTTCTTATTCCCATTACAAAACCAATCTAATGTCCTATGCATGTCATCAAGTTTATTGGATAGATAAAGGCAATTTTCACATGAAGTTTTTCCTTTTATTTTGCAATTGGAACAAAATTTAACTTCATGAGAACGTAAAGCATTGTTCAATATAGAAATTTCATTCTAGCATCCTGTAGTTTCTTATCAAGACCATCACAAATAGAACAATGCAAATCAATTGTAGAACAGCTAGCATCTTTCAAGTTTTTATCATTAAGTGCAGCAAGCTTTTTGTTCTTTTCAATTTCTAACTCAAGTTTATCAAGTGTGGAGGTGTGCGCACTTCTTAATGAGGACAATTGTTCATATATTAAATCACATGAGGAACATGCATCATCACTAGAAATCAAAGTTTTTAAACGGTTGATTTCAGATTCTAGTGATTCAATTTTAGCAGCACTACCCCTAAGCTTTTTGTCCTTTTTCTTAACAATAACAGTGGCACGAGAAATAGCATCACACATTTCTTCACAAGTAGGACATACCTCTTCATTGTCGTTGTTGTGTTCTGCCTTCTCCATACTTGATCTTGACTTGCCCGCCATGAAGCACAAGTTTGCCAAATCATCTTCATCTTCATCACTTCCAATGTCCACGTCGCTTGAACTGAACTCTTGAAGCGCGGTGATGAAACTATTGATCATTTTGCGTCCTATGGTACATTTCTTCTTCTTGTTGGAATTTCCAGAGGAGGTCCGGACCTTGCTTTGTTTTTCTTCCCAGGTGGTCGGACCTGAAAGGTTAGGGCATTCTGTACGAAAGTGTCCTCTTTTACCACATTCAAAACAGCGTTGAGGTCCGGAGCTTCCTCTCCTTCTAGTTCTCACATTTTGCAATGCTTTTGAGAATCTAGTAGAGATGAGTGCCAACTCCTCTTCTGGAAATTCTTCGATCTGCTCCATGGTTAGTGAGGACAACAAAGCAAGAGTATTGCAAGATGATGATTGGCCGGAGCTAGACATATCACGTTGTGAAACAAATGCAATAGACTTATTTTGGTTCTTACATGAGATTATGTCAATTTCATGAGTTTTTAACTTGGAATATAGCACATCTAAAGTAAGTGAACTCATGGCAGTAGATTCACGAATAGATGTGACTTTCATCTCCCAAATTGACATATCTAATGCACTTAGCAATTGCCTAGCATTTTCAGCATCTAAAAAATTAACATTGACACTACGCAAGTTGCTGAGAATCTTATTAAAGCGAGCAAAAAGGTCATCAATAGACTCACCGGGTTGCATCTCGAAGCGCATGTATTCTTTCTTGAACATGTCTTGCCTTACCTCTTTGATCGTGTTGGATCCTTCGTGGTAGTCACAAAGTGCTTTCCACACATCGTATGCAGATCGGAGGTGTGCAACACGGTCGAAGTCGCTTTGTGTTAATCCTTGTATGATCAAGTTCCGAGCCTTGTTCTTATTGTCGACATCTCTCAAATCTACCAATTGTAGGATCGAAGAGCACGTGAAAAGCTACCAGAGGGGGGGTGAATGGTAGATTTAAAAATCTTACGCAGCGGAAACAATTAAACCCCAAACCCTTTTGGCAGAAAAACGATCTGTTGAAGAAATCGTGTGTGAGACTAATATAAACGTGTTTCACCGTGAAAAAAGTGATAGATATCAGAGAGAATCAAGTCACGAAGACAACACAAAAAGGATCACTCAAATCCGTCGAGAAAAACTCAAGTTATGATCGAAAGATCAAACAATGGTCAAACTGCCATACCCGAGAAAAAACAGTTCTGGAACGCTGCAAAGAAACTCGTGTAGATCATAGACCACAAATCCAATGACCGTGAAATTTTGACAGATGATAGACAATCAAGTTGTGAAGACAACCCAAAAAGAATCACGTCAATTGGATATGTAAAACTCGATTTATGATAAAACCACCGACAAAAGGTAGTGCTGTCCAGAAACTCGACGAGTAAAACTTGTCTGGAACAAGTCGGACGAACAAGGCACACAAGTTCCTTCAAACTACAAATTTTATTCAATAGAACACAAGAGGAACAGCCCCAAAGTCGTACACCATGAGCTCTGGGCTGCCTTGCTTATAATACCAGCTCGAAAGCCAACTCAACTCAAATCAGGAACCTAATCCTACTCTGTTCACGAATCGTAACTTTCCATAACTGAACGTCTCAGGAGCGTATCTGAACGTCTCAGGAGCGTATGTGTAAACATCGTCGGCCTGTCCTTTTATAGTACAAGGGCAGGCCGTTACAAATTAGCCTGGCCTGACATGTGGCCCCCGCGGTTACTACTATTGATACTTATTCAACACGTTTAATTGCCCTTAATGACCGGGTAATGGGCTTTGACAGCACCGTTACTGGTAATTAAGGTCGTCTGATCATGTGTCATTAATATGGTATTAATGACACTTAATCGGGTCTTGAAGTCCTTGATTCCCCTTTGAAGATCCGGAGCCGTTGTGGAGCCTTCCGGAGGTCAGAGGTTGAAGATCCGTCAGTTGGACACGTGGCAGTACCGGAGCACACTGTGGAGAACAGATGGTTCCGGTATTAGCCGACACGTGCCAGCACCGGAGCTTCCCTTGGTCTAGGGTTAGGTCCAGGGGTGCCACTTCGATACATAGCCCGGAGCTTCCTCCCTTGCGGGCGGTAGCTCCGGTTTGATAGTACACGTGGCGACCCTAGGGCTAACCATGTTGGAGAAGCGGGTCCGGACATGTCTGACATGTGGGCCTCCGAAGGTCTTCAAATAAGGTGGGTGACTTTCCCTTGATATCTTTGCAATCCCAAGGGGTATATGGTACCCAGGGTACCGACAGAAGCAATCTTAAGACTTCCAAACACTTTAGCAACGTATCCCACATTCCTAAACAACTCAAATTCTTGACCCACACGAAATCCTATCATAACCAACTCAAATCTGTCCATATTTGAGTCAAACCCGACTCAGCCGCAGCCTGAGTCCATAACCTAGTCGGTTGGACCTTTCTGACAAATTCTTTACGTCCAAATCTCTTCATCACATCTCAGAACCATGTAGCCACGTCCATGCACTCCTTGCACACGTGCAAACATCTTTCAATGACGTCCACGATACCTTCATATGTATTGTTCTTGATTCAATCATGCTGCGCAACCTCCTGATCAGCTCAACCACAATTCCTCTCTGGATTTTGTTGTTGGAACCTATCTCCTCCCTGAGACTAGTCCAATGGATCCCGTCACCAGCCATGTCTTGAACTCAAGCAACACCTGCACATGAATAAACAACCAATCCATACGAGCCCAAGTCCTTGACTTGACTCAAGTTAGTTCCGAACACAATACCCTACGTGAGAACCTCACATAAGCATGTTGCAAAACCATAGTAACACGATATCATCCATATCAACCAAAACGCACCAAAAAACTTAGCAAATGAATACTAAGCAATTCCAACAATGTAAAGCAAGTACAAAACATTGCAAATGAAAAGCAGAAGCACTACGGTCAAGTTCTGGACCTTGCCAGAGCAACCCGGACCTTGAGCCGGAGCTAACAAAAGCTAGTAGAACCTAGCGCCGGAGCTTACCAAAACTAGTACAATCAAGCTCCCGTCGGAGCTTACAAAACTAGCAGAACCTAGCGCCGGAGCTAACCAGAACTAGTCGTAACTAGTAATCCCAAAAGCCAGAGCTAGAAAAATCAACTTCGGAGCTTAGCAAAAACACGTCGGAGCTATCAAAGACATGCCGGAGCTAAAAACAAACCTTCACCGGAGCTGACGAAAGCTAGTCGGACCTAGCATCGAACGTAACCGGAGCTACCCAAACCAAGCCGGACCTACCGTCGGACCTTGATGTAGCTCGGAGCTAGAGTCGGACCTTGATAAAAAGGTGTTTTGGTGATATTCAAAACTTTTATCATCAAAGCCAAATGTATTCACTACAAGCCAATGTATTCAGCACACATAGGTCTTACATGCATCAAGTGACAACACCAAAGGAAAATGGGGGCCTAGGTCTCAAAAACCTCACTACAATGAATGAAGCCCTGCTAATGAAATTTCTCTGAAAAATATATAACAAAGCTGACATCCCCTGGGTTCATCTTATCCATCAACGTTATTGCAACAATGGTAAGCCACCGCATGGCACAAAAGTAAAAGGATCCTTCTGGTGGAGGGACGTAGTGAGCCTATCTGACTCATTTCTCAAGAATTTTGAAGTCAAAGCTGGAAAAGGGGACACAATTTGGCTCTGGCAGGATCAGTGGGATGGTCACTTGCTCAGAAGGGACATGCCTAGCCTGCACTCCTTCGTAAAAAAACCCAGCATCTCAATGACCCAATATCTTAGCAGGCCATATCATCTCATCTATTTCTTCCAACCGATGTCAGACGAAGCCTTGCTGGAATTGGTCAACCTGGAAGCGCTGCTGGATGAGGTTTCTCACAGGGACCCCTCGCAAGACGTATGGAGTCCGGCAAGGGGAGTAAGGATATTCAGCTCCAAGAATATCTAAAACAACTGCTACAACCACATCAAGCCACCAGCACCCTTTAGCTAGATTTGGGCTTCGAGGGTGGTAAAGAAAATAAAGATCTTCACGTGGCTTATGTTTCGGGACCGGCTCAACTCACGCAACCTCCTAAAGAGAAAGAACATAGCCATTGATGGGAATGACTACACTTGTGTGCTCTGTATAGACAATGTGGAGGAACTCACTTACCATCTCTTCTTTAGCTGCTCCTTCAGCATGGCATGTTGGAACGTTCTTGGGGTTCATTGGGATCATGACATCCCTTTCTTCAACACTCTGTAGAAGGCCAAGCACAGCTGGAGTTGTCGAGCCTTCATGGAAATCTTCTCTATAGCGGCCTGGGAGATTTGGATTGTTCGTAACAACTTCATTTTTAGAAACTCTCCCCCTACTGTAAATGCCTGGAAAAGATCCTTCATTGCATCTACCAGGCTTCAAGCTTGTTGCTTTAAGCCTGAGGATAGGGACTGTGTGCTCCCGTGGCTACAGAGCTTGTAAGGGTTGTTCCTCTCTCTGGAACACCTGGTCAAGTGCTGTTGTGCCTTTGTAACTTAACTCTATTTCGCTTTTTAATATTATTTCATAGCTGTCGGGGTTCTCACTTGCAGTTTTTATTGGTAAAAAAAACAACAAGCAATAAAATGCCTAAAACTGAACTGCATCCTCTCTTCCATGATTTTGATGCATCTTATGTTCTAATGGGAAACAAGTATGGGAATGTCTTTGCTAGATATGTTGGGCCACTCCGCAAGATCCCTAAGCCTTGCGTGTGGGTGCCCAAGTGCCTCACTACTGACGTCAAAGTACCCAAAACCGCTTGGGTATCTAAAGGAAGGCATAATCTTATTTTGTAGGCATACTCCTCCGGTGGGTCGAAATGGGTGCTTGATAGTGGATGCACCAACCACGTGACCGGAGAGAGGAAAATGTTCGTGGAGTATGAGCAAAATGATGATCCAAGTGAAGGGATCTTCTTCGGGGACAATAGCCGAGGGAAAATCCTTAGCTCCGGTAAAATTGTTATTTCTCCTCAAAATTCACTTTCTCATGTTTTGCATGTTGATTCCTTAGATTATAACCTATTGTCCATATCACAACTATGTAACAAGGGTTATAATTGTGTTTTTACTAATGAGTGTGTGAGCGTCCTTAGAAGAAGGGATATAACTCAATCGCTTTTAAGGGTGTGCTCAAGGGAAAGCTTTATCTTGTGGATTTTACCGCAGATAAAGCTCAACTTGACACATGCCTAATGGCGAAAACCAACATGGGGTGGCTCTGGCATAGAAGTCTAGCCCATGTTGGGATGAGGAACCTACAAAAGCTTCTTAATGGCAAGCACATCTATGGCTTGAAGAATGTTGTATTTGAAAAGGATAGGCCCTGTAGAGCTTGCCAAGGGAGGAAGCAAGTAGGAGCTCAACACCCATCCAAGAACATCATGACAACGACAAGGCCTTTGGAACTGCTACACATGGACCTTTTTGGGCCAATAACCTACATTAGCATTGGCGGTAACAAATATGGTCTTGTTGTTGATGATGATTTTTCTCGTTTCGCTTGGGTATTTTCTTGCATGATAAGAGTGAGACCCACGGTGTCCTCAAAGGTTATTGAGGAGAGCTCAAAATGAGTTCACCTTAAGAATCAAAGCTATAAGAAGCGACAACGACACCGAGTTCAAGAACACACAAGTGGAAGAGTTCTTGAATGAGGAGGGCATTAAGCGTGAATTTCCAGCCCCCTACTCCCCTCAACAAAATGGGGTGGTTGAACAGAAGAATAGGACACTTATTGATATGTCAAGGATGATGCTTGATGAGTACAAGACATCGGACCGGTTTTGGGCAGAAGCGGTTAACACCACTTGCCACGCTGTCAACCGGTTGTACCTCCACCGCCTCCTCAAGAAGACCCCCTACGAGCTTCTAGTTGGTAAGAAACCCAATGTCTCTTACTTTTGTATCTTTGGGAGAAAATGTTATATTCTCAACAAGTAGCCTAGGACTTCGAAGTTCGCTTCAAAGTCCGATGAAGGTTTCTTCCTTGGTTATGATTCAAACACCCACGCCTATTGTGTCTTCAACAAATCCTCCGGGATTGTTGAAATAGCACACGACGTGGTGTTTGATGAAACTAATGGCTCCCAAGTGGAGAAAGTTGATCAAAGTGTGTTAGATCAAGAAGACTCTCCACAAGAAGCTCTTAGGAGGATGGCACTTGGAAATGTTCGTCCACAAGAACAACCTCAAAACCCAAGTGATCAACCACAAGATGATGCAAGTCATCCCCCACATGACCAAGTTGAAGATGAACAAGATGCACCTTAACATGATCAAGAAGACGAATATCAAGGGGGAGGCATATATCAAGGGGGAGACCAAAAAGAAGAAGAGGATGATGATGACTCAAGAATTCAACCTCCACATCCTCGTGTGCATCAAAGTGTTCAACGGGATCACCCCGTTGACAACATCCTAGGAGACATTAAAAAAGGGGTAACTACTCGTTCTCGTGTTGCAAATTTTTGTGAACATTACTCTTTTGTCTCTTCTTTGGAGCCTCATAAGGTTGAGGACGCATTGAGAGACCCGGATTGGGTGGTGGCCATGCAAGAGGAGCTCAACAACTTTGAGAGGAATAAAGTGTGGGAGCTCGTCAAGCGTCCACAAGCAAATGTTGTGGGCACCAAGTGGGTGTTCCGCAACAAGCAAGATGAGCATGGTGTGGTGATAAGGAACAAGGCACAACTTGTGTCCAAGGGGTACTCACAAGTTGAAGGTTTGGATTTCGATGAAACCTTCACTCCCGTAGCTAGGCTAGAGTCAATTTGTATATTACTTGCATTTGCTACTCACCATGATTTTAAGCTCTACCAAATGGACGTCAAGAGTGTGTTCCTAAATGGCCCAATCAAGGAAGAAGTCTATGTGGAGCAACCGTCGGGCTTTGAAGACCATGTGACACCCGGTTCCGAATATGAACCAAGCGTAACGCATATGTGTGCCCAGGAAGTTCATCACACATATACGGTTGCATCACAAACGATATACAGAATTTAACCACGTCTTAACTATTAAATAAGTACTTTATTACAATAATCCAATAGTTCACAAATGATAAAACTCTAAATATTGCACCGGAAAATAAATTAAGCAACACGACTCCATTCCACAGGCAATTGACGGCGGTACGCAACCTAGTACTCCGCGTGATCCTCAGGGTACTCCCAGTTGTCTCCAGTAGCTGTTGGGGGGGGGGGGGGGGTTGCAAGGGTGAGTACATGTCGTACTCAGCAAGTGTGGAAAGTATGACATGTGGCTGATTCAAATGACGACAATAATAATGGCTAAGTGCTGAAAGTACAGTAAAACCATTTGGAAAAGCAATGTATCATATTTATGTGAAGTAAACCCATCATAAACCATGTAACCATCATAATACCAGCCCATAATTTACCATTGCCAATAACCATAATCAATGTCATAAACCATGATTCCATCCCATAACCATAACCATAACCATAATATCAACCATAACCATCCCAAATCCCAATTTCCCTCTAATCATGTAGGTCATCCAGGCGCTCATAACCGGGAGCACGGCTATCATGATAGTTTTTAACACTCTGCAGAGGTTGTACCACTTTACCCACATGTTCGTGATTTCGTCACCTTTCGGTGACTAAGAACCTCTCTGTTGCCCTGTCACACTTTCGTGGTGTGCGGCCAAGAGATCACAAAATAGCCTTTCAAAAGGGACTACTAGTATGTACGGGCCCACTAAGGTTTCACCGGCAGGCTTGAATCTCTATTCTCCCACCCGCGGGCCCCCTCATGTGCCATGCGGATCCCAGGGCAGTCCTCCTCGACTCCCATTCCCCGCGCCATCCAATGGTCCATACAATACTAGCAGCGCTCCTAATTATTCAGCTACGCCGCACCCATACTTGGCCTTGTGGTGGCACTGTTGACCTGGCATATTCTCGCATGAATCGGTCCTTAGATCTAAGGCAAGCAACCCACCATATCATCCAACCCATCCACAAAACCATGCTTGCTTAGATCTACTAAATTCCAGGTTGCTAAATTAATCATCATCTTATTACCATCCCAAGTTGTCGTAATTAAAGTTGTCAACCACATTATTTAAGTTACCCATAACCCATGTAGCGATGCGGTGCAAAAAGAAAAATACCCATACCCAACTCATCGTGTATATCCTGACGACAAGGGGTGGCAAACAACGCTAGTAAACTCCTACGTATGGGTTTCCCATCATATTGACACAAGCATGCAAGTTCACAAACAAAACATTTAATAAAACAGGATCAATATGATCAAGGACACTTGCCTTGCTCCGACAGATGGGGTTGCTCAAGCGCTTCAAAGCCTTGATTCTGAAACTCCTCGTACACGATCTCTTGAGCACTTCCCTCTACTCGTGATCACACATACATGAAAACATATACAAATCAACATGATGCACGCACACTAATCAACATGCAATGATATGCATGCATGCAAAGATCAATTATTAATTAACTATGGTTGTTTATTAATTAGATACAACTAGTTCATACGTGTTCATATGAGTTTATGGGGGTTTTAGCGAGGATTAATGCTGCTGAAAATAAAAAGACGGTGCGACTACGATCAATTTACGTCTATTAGATTCAATATGGTCGCTAAAATTCGCATCGGAAACATGGCCTACGTAGATGCGATGGCTTCGATGATCGCGGGATGGGGCGATGCGTAGACAAAGTAGATGCGCAAGGTCCTTCGGCGGCACGACGACGGCGACACGATGGCGACGACGATCTCCGGCGGACGGCAGCGCCCTCCTCTTTTTCTTCCTCTTCCTCCTCTTTTATTCCCTGGCGGCGCAGCCCTCTGGTGCCTTTTTTTCTGTTGCTGGCGGCGGGGCCTTTTTTTATCGTGGAGGCGGCGGCGTTTCTGCTGGGATCGGGAAAACCCTACGAGGCCGTCGGTATTTATAGGCGCGCATCGACGATAGAAATCGGCCAGAGGCCGAGTCGGTTCGGGGGGCGTCGCGCGGTCGAGGTCGGGCGGGCGCGAGAGTCACGCTGGGTGCGCGTCGGGCGCGGGCATTGCATCGCGTCGCGGTGCGGTGCGGCCGGGCGGTGCGAGGCCCAGCGCGCGTGGGCGGGCACGCTGCGGAAGGCGGCGGGGTCGGGCGGGCGTGCGGTGGCCAGGTGGCGGGGCCACGCGGCAGGCGGCGGTGGGTGCGGGAGGCGAGCGCTGCGCGCGGGAGTGGAGGGAGGCCGGGCAGGCGGCGTCGCGCGGGTCAACGCTGGGGAGTGGGCCGGCTCGGTCGGCCTGGCCGGCCGGGCTGCTCCTTTTTTTTGTTTATTTATTTATTTATTCTTTATGTTATTTTTATTATTTTTTTTTCTTTTTTTTATATATATAAATATTGATATATATACATTATTATACCTATCATATTTTTTTTATATTCATCCCCTAATACATGTTTTATATCTTTGTTTTCTTTTTCTCTATTAATGTTTGATGCATGAATATGTATGCAATGCATGATGCGAAAATTGAGGGTGTTACAAACCAACCCCCCTTAAAGTGAATCTCGCCCTCGAGATTCGATAGCGTGGAGAAAAGATGAGGGAATTCTGCCTTCAGGTCTTCTTCACATTCCCATGTAGCTTCGGCTTCCGTATGGTGTTTCCATTGCACTTTGCACCAACGGATCTTCTTATTTCTCGTTACCCTTTCCTTCATGTCCAAGATCTTGATAGGTTGCTCGACATAAGACAAATCCTCCTGAAGTCCTAACTCGTCCATCGGCACTTGTTCTTCTAGCACCCTGAGACACTTCTTGAGTTGAGAGACATGAAATACGTCATGTACATCGGAGAGGTACATCGGCAGCTCAAGTCGATATGCCACTTCTCCTCGTTTGTCCAAAATCTTGAACGGTCCGATGTAACATGGTGCCAGTTTTCCTTTGACGTTAAACCGTCGATGACCTCTGATAGGTGACACTTTGAGGTATACAAAATCTCCAACTTCAAAAGTCAAACTCCTTCGCCTATTATCAGCATAACCTTTCTGTCGAGACTGGGCAGCCTTTAAGTTTTCCCGTATTATTTGAACTTGCCTTTCAGCATCTTGTAACACGTCGGGACCAAACACTTGATTCTCTCCAGTTTCATTCCAAAACAAGGGAGTCCTACACTTCCTTCCGTACAATGCTTCGTAGGGTGACATTTTCAGACTTGCTTGGTAGCTATTGTTGTACGAGAATTCAGCATACGGCAAACTTTTATCCCAACTTTTCCCATGCTTTAATGCACAAGCTCTTAACATGTCTTCCAAAATTTGGTTGGTCCTCTCGGTTTGTCCATCTGTTTGAGGGTGATATGCTGAACTGAAGTTCAACCTTGTTCCCATTGCTTCATGCAATTTCTGCCAAAATCTGGAGGTAAACTGAGAACCTCTATCCGAGACTATCTTCTTCGGTACTCCGTGTCGACACACAATATGCTCCATATACAATTCTGCTAGCTTCGCGGTGGTATATGTGGTCTTGACCGGGATGAAGTGAGCTGATGTTGTCAACCGATCCACAATAACCCATATTGAATCATAGCCAGACTGAGTTCGCGGTAATCCAACTATAAAGTCCATACCAATCTCTTCCCACTTCCACTCCGGGATCTTCAATGGTTGTAACAATCCGGCTGGCCTTTGATGTTCAGCTTTAACTCATCGGCACACATCACAAAGTGCAACATATTCGGTTATGTCCTTTTTCATGCTAGCCCACCAATAGCATGTCTTTAAGTCCTTGTACATCTTTGTACAGCCAGGATGAATTGAGTAAGGCGAGTCATGTGCCTCCTTCAATATTGTTTCCCAAATATGCCTCACATTAGGTACCACAATCCTCTTTCCAAGCCATCAGGTACCCTGTTCGTCCTCATCAAATCTGAATTCTCTTCCTTATTGGATCTTTTCCTTGATTTCCTTACATAGCTCGGATGCCAATTCTCGAACCGTGAGTTGATTACTTACTCCTTTCCGACTCAAGGCGTCGGCCACTACATTGGCCTTTCCTGGATGATAGTTGATCCCCAAATCATAATCTTTGATGAGCTCCAACCATCTTCGTTGCCTTAAATTCAGATCTGTTTGTGTGAAAATATACTTGAGACTCTTATGATCCGTATAAATTTCACAGCTATGACCAAAAACATAGTGTCTCTATATCTTCAAGGCGTGTACCACGGCTGCGAGTTCAAGGTCGTGTGTAGGATAATTCAACTCATGTTTCTTTAGTTGCCTCGATGCATAAGCTACCACTTGGCCTTCTTGCATGAGCACACATCCTAATCCTTGTCTTGATGCATGACAATATATATCAAAACTCTTGCTCACGTCCGATAATACTAACACCGGCGCGGTTGTCAACCTTTTCTTTAACTCCTCAAAGCTATCCTGACAAGCTTGAGTCCATCGGAATGCCTTCCCTTTCATGAGTAATTCGGTCATAGGCTTGGCTATTTTGGAGAAATCCTTGATGAATCGGCGGTAATATCCAGCCATTCCAAGGAAACTCCGAATTTCCTTAACATTCTGTGGCGGTTCCCACTTAAGCACATCTCTCACCTTCCCTGGTTCAACTGACACTCCTCCTCCGGAAATAATATGGCCTAAGAAAGAAACTTCCCGTAACCAGAATTGACATTTACTGAACTTGACATACAATTGGTGTTCCCGTAGCTTCTGCAATGTAAGCTTCAAGTGTTCTTCATGTTCTTCCTCGCTTCTCGAGTATATCATAATGTCATCGATGAACATTACGACAAACTTATCCAGATATCCCATGAAGACCTTATTCATGAGATACATAAAGTACGCAAGCGCGTTCGTCAATCCAAATGACATGACGGTGTACTCATAAGATCCATATCGTGTCCGAAATGCTGTCTTGGGTATATCTGATGGTCTAATCTTCATTTGGAAGTATCCTGACCGCAAGTCGACCTTGGAGAAGATACAGGCACCCTTCATTTGGTCGAACAAATCCTCTATATGGGGCAGTGAGTACTTGTTCTTAATTGTCACTTCGTTGAGAGACCTATAGTCCACACACATCCTCTGGGTTCCATCCTTCTTATCCATGAAGAGCACTGGGGCTCCCCACGGGGATGAGCTTGGGCGTATAAAACCCTTCTCTAACTGCTCTTGAATTTGCTTCTTGAGCTCTGCTAATTCCTTAGGAGGCATCCTATACGGCCTCTTAGCTATAGGTGCAGTTCCGGGTATCAACTCAATGGCGAATTCTATGTCACGATCAGGTGGCATACCTGGCAACTCATCTGGAAACACGTCCGGGTACTCGCGAACGATCGGAATGCTTTCCAATGTCACTCCTTCCACTTGATTGAGCATTTCCTTCTCTCTTGTAGGTTGGGCTGCCTCAACTTCGATGCGTGTACCATGCACTTGTCAACTGCACAATCCTCTCGGCACATTGAATGACTCTATTATACTTGCTCAACCAGTCCATTCCAAGTATTATGTCTATTCCTTGGGAGTCCAAGACTATGAGGTTTGCGAGAAAGTCTACCCCCCTTATTTTAATGCTTACTTTCGGACATACTATATTTGTCCTCATCTCTCCGCCAGGAGAACTTACTAGAATAGTTTGCTTCATATGAGATATAGGCAGATTGTACTTGGCAACATACTTTGACGAGATGAATGAATGAGATGCTACCGAATCAAATAAAACAGTCGCGGGGTTGGAGTTGGCAAGAAACATACCAATCACGACGTCATCAGCTTGCTGGGCTTCCTCAGTAGAGACATGATTCACATTGCCATGAGCAAAATTCTGTTGTCCACGGTTGCCTTGTGGTGCTCCTCCATTTGGTCGCGGGTGATTTGGCCTTGGTGCATTGTTCATAGATCCATAGTTTCTTCTAGGGCATTGACTTGCAAAGTGCCCGGGCTCTCCACACACATAGCATGTCTTACCGCCCGTAGCATTAGGGAAGTTTGGGCGCAGCTGGTTTTGAGCATTTGCCGCCATGT
Organism: Tuctoria greenei; assembly: GCA_036927565.1. Classification (NCBI taxonomy): domain Eukaryota; kingdom Viridiplantae; phylum Streptophyta; class Magnoliopsida; order Poales; family Poaceae; genus Tuctoria; species Tuctoria greenei. Next base: position 147,168,602 of record JAYESD010000011.1, read on the forward strand.
TAGGACGCGGCGCAGGTGGCACAGGATAGCGAGGCGCTTGCATGGCGGGGCGTTGCTGCGGTGGCTGATTTGGGCGGGGCGGATAAGCAGCACGGTATGCAGGAGTAGATGGGTTGTAGTGTGGTGCAGGCGGGGGCGAACATTGCTTCCTTGCTGCGGTCCATGATGTGGCATCTTCCTCTTGTTGTCCTGCTCCATCTCACGAATCTTGTTCTCAACCACAATAGCCTTGTCAACCAGCTTTTGGAAGTTTGGGTAATCAGTATTGAGCAACTGGACTTGAATTTCATTGTTGAGACCCCTCATAAACAGATACTACTTCCTACTATCAGTGTTGATGTCTTCTGGAGCATATCTTGATAACTGAGTGAATTTGTTGAGATACTCACTCACGCTCATCCTTCCTTGCCTGAGATTTTCAAAATCTTGTCTTCTCAGTATCATAACTCCTTCAGGTACATAGTGGGAACGGAAACTCTGCTTAAACTCAGCCCAAGTGATTGCCTCCTGATTATCATGAGCGTTGCAAAGTGCTTCCCACCAGTCAGCGGCTGCTCCTACTAGTTGATGTGATGCAAAGAGAACCTTCTCCCTATCAGTGCACTGGACAATAGCAAGTTTCTTCTCAATGGACTTCAGCCAATCATCAGCTTCCATTGGGTATGTGGCTTGTGCAAAGGTAGGCGGTCTGGTCCTCATGAACTCTTCCAACCGGTTGTGGTGTGGCTGGGGTGGTGGCGGTGGCGGTATATGAGGCTGATTGTTGTTGCCAGCTTGCAGCTGTCCCATTGTCTGTATCATGGTCTGCATGAGCTGGTTTTGCATAGCTAATAGTTGTTCAATATTGATAGCTCCATGAGCATGTCCCTGGTTGTTCTAAGGTACTTCATTGCGCTCCTCCTCATCGTTGACATCCCTCTGGTTACGAGTTCTCACCATCTGTTGGCGAAAGAAGGGTGGAGACAGAAGGATTTAGAATTCGGAAAGAAACGTCCCAACTATATGCATCAAGGGATATGAAGCTAACCAACAAGCTATACTAGCCTAGGTGGACATGGCAATGCTAAAGCATCCCAAAATCCTCTATTAAGCACACAAGCAAACAATATATATATAGCAAACAGCACACTAAGCAAAAACACATCGATTCCTGAGTTCTCCTATGTGCTCTAAAGTGTCCATTCTATCTAGGATGCATCCTACTGAATGTGGCCTAGAGGGGGGGTGAATAAGCCTTTTGAATTTCCTGCACACTTAATAGAATAGTCAAAAACTTGGTTGGCCGGACTAGTCCGGTTGTGTGGGCAGACTAGTCCGGTGTGCAAGAAGTATGTGTGTTGATCAGGTGTTAATTGAGAAATTAAATTTCTTTAGCAGTGGAATTAAGAACAACTGATATTTATACTTGAAATTAATATAAGAATGCAGGTGTAACTTCAAATTGCCTTAAGTTAATGTTTAGCACTTAAGTGATCTAATGAACAAAATTTAAAGTAAATGAGACACGAGACACAAGAATTTTTCCCGAGGTTCGATCTCACAACGAGATCTACGTCCTCGTTGGGGAAGCTCACACAGAGCCAGGTCTCCAACCCTTTTCCTCCTCAAGTCACCACGAAGGCCGAATTGATTCCACTATCACGGGTAATCACCAAGTTTGTGGGGCAACCTCACACGTTGAGGGCTCCCATGAAAATTACAATGAACAAGTGATCAAATACACTCAAAAGTATTACAATGCAGAGTATGAGTGTAGAAAGATCAAACCCCAAGAGCTCGCAATGAAAGAACAACGATCTCCCAATCCCGAATCCAAATGTTCAATTGATTTCACTCTTTTTGAACTTTAGATGTGTGGGGAGATGTGTTTTGGGCTCTTGGGACTAAGTGGCGGCGCTAGGGTTTGCTCTTTTTTCAATATTCGACGTGTGTCTTCATGGGAAAGTCGTGGATCATCTATTTATAGGGTTTCCAAAAGCTAGCCGTTGAAAAACCCTAACACCGGACTAGTCCGGTGCAAGTTCGGACTTGTCCGGTCTCAACATGTTTTGAGGTCCAGAAAGTCTGCCGAACTAGTTCGGTCCAACCTCGGACTAGTCCGGTACTGTGTAAAGATGACTCTAGAAAGTTCATCGGACTATTCCGCGGACTAGTCCAATCTCCACAAAAGGGAGTTTACAGAAAATTCAACAGACTAGTCCGGTCCATGATCGGACTAGTCCGGTCCCTCAGTATGAGAGACTCCAGAAACATCAACGGACTAGTCCGGTAGATGCACGGACTAGTCCGGTCTCCTTGTGAGTGTGATTCCAGAAAGGTGAATGGACTAGTCCGGTCCATGATCGGACTAGTCCGGTGCTTTGTGAAAGTTATGTTAATTTTAATCCCTTATCCTCGCGCAAAGTTGTGAGCTCTTGGAGTGTGTCTTTCATACACTCCCTATACATTCAAATCTATTTTGGTCTTCCGAGCTTCATCAAAGTATCTCTCTTTGAACACCACTTCATTTTTCACCTTTTTGTGTGCACCGATATGTCTCGCTTGTTTGTCCTGCAATTATCTCAGTAGTTTCATTAGGATCTCATATGTTTGTCATCAATTAGCCAAAACCCACAAGGGATATCCTAGATGCACTTACAATCTCCCCCTTTTTGGTGATTGATGACAACCATTTGAGATATCACAATTGAGAGTAAAATCTTGATTTTCATAAGGTGTCCACATATGAGAATAATGATAAGTCCACAAAAAGCTTCTCACATATGCACACACCTTATGGTGGGGTGCCTAACAAGTGTGTGATCAACAGGGTGTGATGTAGTAAATATAATCATCCAAGCAACAGTAAGCATCACACATAAGAGAGGGAATAGTGCATTACAAGGTTTTAAAATTAAGTACACATGTCCTTGATCACAAAAACATAAAGACACCAACTACTCTTAAACTAATAGTCTTAATCTCTCCTAGTCTCAATCTCTCCCCCTTTGGCATCAAGGCACCAAAAAGGGAAAAAAATGAGGGAAATCACTCATCGCCACTCTCTTCCTCCGTTTCTGTCCGGTCCTCATCTTCACCATCATCATCATCATTCGTCGGAGCGGACTCTTCCTCGAAGTCCTTGAAGGCAGGCGGGGATCCCACCGGCTCAATCTCCAGCTTATCGCATATAGCTTTGATGTTGGCATTGACATATTGTTGATGCTTCTTTTGCCTGACTTCAATCTTGCGGCAGCAGGCAAAGATGGAGGTGAGCATTTTGAGCACACCACCAGAGGGTTCACGAGCAGCTGCAGAGCTGGGAGGAGCATCTGAGGATCTAGGTGCATTCACATCCCGAGCCTGTTTAGTCCTCCTCTCAGTCTCAGGGGAGGGAGGTGCATCAGGGGTCGAAGGTAGAGTGTACTCCGTAGGCTTTTGTGGCTTCATCCCCGTATGGTGAACATCCTTGACGAACTCAAGTCCAGTCACCTTCTCAATCATGTACATGATGTACGGGGCATACCCGCAAGATCTGTTTGGAGTGATTGATATGTTCACAATGTCATTGTAGATGTATTCAAAGACATTGAATGGTCTCCTCCCACCAATGACCTTCATTAGGGTCCTCAAGGTCCCTTGAATAGTCCCCGCATCTCCATCCTTTAGGGCTATTGTCTTCCTCAAAATTCTGTTGAGGACCACATAGAAGGGCTTCAAGTACTTGATACTGGGAGCAACATATGGCATCCTTGTGTCATAGAGAAATTTGAGCTCATCCTTCTCCAGGGGTTGCAGGTTGTGGATGACTAGATCATGATCCAAGGTATGCTCAAGGTGGAGAATCCTTGCAAACTCATCATAAGTGACACTATACTTGGATCCATGGGTCATCCAAGTAAGACTGTCTCCATCACCCCGAGCAAAGTAGAGAGTAGAGTAGAATTGGGCGATCACTTCATTGTTCCAGTCATTCTCAAAGGAGAATAGTTCTTTCAGTCCGTGCCTTTCCAGGGCCTCAACCACCTCACGGAAAGCAGGATACTTCTATGACTGCATGTACCCGATGTTCACCCATTGACTCTTCACAACGGTATTCTTCAGCTTCATGTACACATGCTCATAGTAGTCGGCATGGAAGTTGCTCCAAAATCTTGGGTTTGAGCATTGCCGAGGCTGAGCATACACGTTGACCTGCCTGAAGCTGTCGGCAAGCTCACCCCCTTTCCCAGTGAAATCCTTGCTTGAGCCCTGCCGGTTGCGGTGACTTGGGTTCTTCATTTTCAACGGTCCAATGGGACCACTAGCAAGTCCTTTCCCTTTGTTGAGAGTCCTCTTTGGCCCTGAGGAACTCTCACCGGCCTTTCCTTGGGCCTTCTTCACCACTACCCTCCTTTTCTTGGGCAAGTTGTCGTCGGAGGGTGGAGAGTGCACATTTACATCATGCCTTTTCTTCATGTACCTCTCCTTGGCTCTTTGCGCTTTTTCGCGCTCAACTTCTTCATCAACATGGAAGGAGCTGTCATCTGAGCTTGAAGACATCGTGCCTAACAAGGAGTTCATGATTTAGATGAAGATGAACTGAAAATGAAGGTGATAATAGGATTCAAGTGTCAGAGACCGGACTTGTCCGGTTTCAGAGTGCGGACTTGTCTGGGGTACCGGACTAGTCCGTACCTAGGAGCCGGACTAGTCCGGCCTGGCACAAGAACCCTAACAAAACTTGAATCACAACTTCTATCTAGGGGTGCAAATGAGCATGAAGGTGAAAGGAATACATCTATGAAGCTAATGTACTTCCTTGGAATCAAGGGAAATAAACTAGAACTAGAAAAGTTGAGAGTTTGACTTTGGGGAGAATTTTACCGAGATTTGAGGATTCGCGTCGAAGGAGCGCAAATCTGTCCGGATGAGTTTGGAGAGGAGTACCAACTCGTCGAGGGGAGAGTTTCCCACGGAGAGAGCTTGGATTTTGAGGGCTCAAACCGAAAATCACCTTTTGGGGGGTTAGGGTTTTAGAGGTGAGAGTTTAGCTCAAGTGGAGGGAGATTTGAAAAGGGCCAGCTGCTTATATAGGCAGTCGACCGGACTAGTCCGGTGTCCCTCGAAAACCTAGGTATTTGGAGATTATCCGGACTAGTCCGGTGCCAAACCTGACTAGTCCGGTGTTCCTGGACAACCTAAGTATTTGAAGATAACTAATAGTGATCCAAGGACAAGTTTTGCAAATAATCTTGGTGTTTATGACCAGAAAGCAATCCACACAAAAACATGGTCATAAATTTCAAGATTTCTTCATTAAAAGTGGTTTTCTTAGGAGAAAAAGAGGTGAAGGGCAGTTTTAGCAATAAAATGCAACATTTGAAGTATCAACCAGATGTGCAACGTTTCAAGCCACATTTCGAGAGTCAAGAATATTAAGTTCATTCCCAAGTTCACAAAACCTTTTCTCATCCAATGGTTTGGTAAAAATGTCCGCAAGTTGTTTTTCAGTTCTGACATGTGAAATAGTAATGTCACCTTTTAATGAATGATCTCTAAGAAAATGATGACGGATATCTATGTGCTTAGTCCTTGAGTGCTCTACTGGGTTGTGTGCAATTTTTATAGCACTTTCATTGTCACATAGAAGTGGGATATTGTTAAGATTGTAGTCGTAGTCCCTAAGTGTTTGCCGCATCCAAAGTAATTGGGCGCAACAGCTACCGGCTGCAATATATTCTGCTTCTGCTGTTGAAAGGGCAATGGAGTTTTGCTTTTTAGATGACCAAGATACCAGAGACCTACCAAGAAACTGACAAGTCCCTGACGTGCTCTTTCTATCGACTTTGCATCCTGCATAGTCGGCATCGGAATATCCTATCAAGTTAAATTTGGACCCTTTGGGATACCAAAGGCCCAAGTTGGGTGTGTGCACAAGGTACCTCAAGATTCTTTTTACAGCAACTAGATGACACTCTTTGGGTGTAGCTTGAAACCTTGCACACATGCAAACACTAAGCATAATATCTGGCCTAGATGCACATAAATAAAGTAAAGAGCCAATCATGGACCGATATACCTTTTGATCCACGTTTGGATTGTCTTCATTGAGGTCGAGATGTACATTAGTGGCCATGGGTGTCTTGATGGGCTTGGCTTTGTCCATATTGAACTTCTTGAGAATGTCTTGTGTATATTTGGTTTGGCTTATAAATGTACCTTCTCTTAGTTGCTTCACTTGGAATCCCAAGAAAAACTTTAATTCGCCCATCATTGACATCTCGAACCTATCTGTCATAATTTTGCTAAACTCTTCACAGAAGGGTTTGTTAGTTGATCCAAAGATAATGTCATCAACGTAAATTTGACATATAAATAAGTGATCATCACAGTGTTTAGTGAAAAGTGTATAGTCAGCTTTACCAATTTTGGATCCATTCTGAATTAGAAAATCTCTAAGGCACTCATACCAAGCTCGAGGAGCTTGTTTGAGGCCATAGAGAGCCTTACGTAGTTTGTAGACATGGTTTGGATACTTCGGGTCTTCAAATCCTGGTGGCTGCTCCACATAAACTTCCTCCTTGATTAGGCCGTTTAAGAAGGCGCTTTTGACGTCTATTTGATACAGCTTAAAATTATGGTGAGTAGCATATGCCAATAAAATACAAATGGACTCAAGTCTAGCTACAGGAGCGAAAGTTTCATCGAAGTCCAAACCTTCGACCTGAGAATAACCTTTGGCCACCAGTCTTGCCTTATTTCTTTTCACTACTCCATGTTCATCTTGCTTGTTCCGAAATACCCATTTAGTTCCGACTATGTTCGCCTTTGGTCTCTCCACTAGCTTCCATACTTCATTTCTCTTGAAGTTGTTCAGCTCCTCTTGCATTGCAATCACCCAGTCTGGATCACCTAAGGCTTCTTCTACCCTGTATGGTTCCAGAAAAGACACAAAAGAGTAGGATTCACAAAAATTTGCAACTCGAGATCTAGTAGTTACTCCCTTTGCAATATCTCCAATGATGTTGTTGACAGGGTGGTCTCTTTGCACGCTCTGGTGTACTCTTGGGTGTGGAGCTTGTGTAGTTGCTTGTTCTTCATGTACATTGTCTCCCCCTTGATCGTTGCTTCCATGATGGTCCTGCTCTTCTTGATCTTCCTCCTCTTGATCTTGTGCAAGGGCTCCCCCTTGATCATTGCTTTTGTGTTGAGGTTCATCTTGTGCATTTGGGTCGAATGTTTGCTCTTGTGGTAAGATATCACCAAGTCCCATTTTCTTCAGTGCTTCATATGGAGCTTCCTCATCATCTAGCACACACTTGTCAACTTGCTCCACTTGTGAGCCGTTAGATTCATCGAACACTACGTCACGTGCTACTTCAACAAGGCCGGACACCTTGTTGAAGACACGATAGGGGTAGGCATTCGATTCATAACCGAGCAAGAATCCTTCATCGGACTTCGAAGCAAACTTCGAGGCCCTCTGTTTCTTGTTCAGAATAAAACATTTGCAACCAAAAACTTTAAAATAAGAAACATTTGGCTTTTTACCGGTAAGGAGCTCATATGGAGTTTTCTTCAGTAGTCGATGGAGGTATAGTCGATTAGTGGCATGGCAGGCGGTGTTCACCGCTTCTGCCCAAAATCGATCTGATGTCTTGTATTCATCCAGCATAGTTCTGGCCATTTTGATCAATGTTCTGTTCTTCCTTTCTGCCACTCCATTTTGTTGAGGGGATTAGGGTGCTGAGAATTCATGCTTTATCCCTTCTTCATCAAGAAACTCTTCAACTTGGATATTCTTGAATTTTGTCCCGTTGTCACTTCTGATGTTCTTTATGGTTGATGAGAATTCATTCTGAGCTCTTTTTAAGAACTTCTTGAGGATCCCCTGAGTTTCTGATTTATCATACAAGAAAAACACCCAGGTAAATCTAGAAAAATCATCAACAATTACTAAACCATATTTGTTACCGCCGATGCTGATGTACGAAACTGGACCAAAAAGATCCATGTGGAGAAGTTCCATCAGTCTCGCAGTAGTCATCACGTTCTTGGCGGGGTGTGGTGCTCTGACTTGTTTTCCTGTTTGACAAGCGTTGCACGGCCTGTCCTTTTCAAAAACCACATCCTTAAGACCACGGATGTGACCACCTTTTAGAAGTTTCTGCAGATTTCTCATCCCAACATGGGCTAGCCGTCTATGCCACAGCCATCCCATGTTGGTCTTAGCAACCAAGCAAGTGTTGAGTTTGGCTTTATCTTTGTTGAAGTCAACAAGATAGAGCTTGCCCTTCAACATTCCCTTGAATGCAATCGAGCCATCGCTTCTTCTAAAAATTGTCACACCCTCATTAGTGAATAAACACTTGTAACCTTTGTCGCATAGTTGGGATATTGACAAAAGGTTATAATCTAGAGAATCTACATGTAAAACATTTGATAAGGTATGTTGAGAGGAAATTTCAATGTTACCGCTACCAAGGACCTTTCCTTGGCTGTTGTCTCCGAAGTATATGCCTTCACCTGGATCCTTGTTGTACTCGTACTCCACAAACATACATCTCTCTCCGGTCATGTGATTCGTGCATCCGCTATCAAGTACCCATTTTGTTCCGCCGGAGGAGTAAGCCTGCAAAAAAAGAATCATTCCTTGGTTTTAGGTACCCAAGCTTGCTTGGGTCCTTTCAGGTTAGTCACAAGAGTCTTAGGCACCCACACACAAGTTTTCAAGTTCTTGTGGCGTGGCCCTGTATATTTGGCAATGACTCTTCCACTTTTGCCCTTCATAAGAACATAAGAAGCATTAAATGTGTGAAACAACATTTGAGGTTCAGATTCATGAGATTTCTCTTTGACAAAGACAATTCTATTCTTAGCATGATTAGAAATAGCCATGTGTTTGTTCTTATCAAAACCAAGGCCATCTTTGACATTGGGAGGTCTAGTGACCATATATGCACTGCGTGCATATTTGATCTTCTCCTTATCAAAGATGCCGCTTGGGGGGGCATGCATATTACGAGAAGTTGATGTATTAGAAATAGTATTCTTCTTACTAGAGCAAGTGCAAGTCTCGATTGTTGTCGAACTCATATCTTTGGAGGAAGAGCTCTTGGAGGAAGAAGAGTCACTTTGCTTGAGCGACTCAACTTGCACCTGAAGGATCTTGTTAACCTTTGACAAGTTAGCAAGTTCTTCCTTGATTGCAATATGTGAGTCTTTTAGCTTTGAGTAAGTTTCCTTACTCAAGGCTAGCTCAACTTCAAGCGACTTGTTCTTCTCTCTTTCAAGCTCGAGAAGTTTTTCAACTTCTTGATATCTCTTCCTTTCATGGATGAGCATATCTTCTTGTCGATCAAGAAGTTCTTCCTTCTCAAAAATTTCGTTCGACAACATTTCCATTTTCTTTAGAGCAATTTTACTCAGTCCTCTAAACATTTCTTCGTTATTGCTAGAGCTGTCAAAGTCATCAATAGAGGAGTTTAGTGTGGGAGGAGTGAGTCGTACCTTTTTCTGGCCTTCCTTAGCCATAAGGCAAGTGTGGTTGTTCATGTCCCGTCCTCCCATGTTTGGAAAGAGTGTGGCCTTCATATTAGGTTTATTGATGGCAATAGTGGCCATCTCTTCTTCTTCATCGGAGGAGGACTCGTCGTTTGACTCCCACTCCTTGCCAATGTGAGCTTGATGGTTTTGTCTTCTTTTTCTGAAAATTTTCTTTTCTTGAGATCTTGTTTCATTCTTCTTTTTGTTTTCTTCATAGGGGCAGTCCATCATGAAGTGACCATACTCTCCGCAGTTGTAGCAAGTGCGTCGAGCCTTGGATTTTCCTTTGTCCTTGCTTTTGCCTTCATTTGAGTTGTTGCCGTGTCTTCTTTTCATCATTCGCTTGAACTTCTTGATAAAGAGTACCATCTCCTCATCATCAAGATTGGTGCTCTCGTCACTTGTGTACCCATCGTCTTGATCTTCACGAGCTTCTTTGAGTTTGGGTCGGCATGTAGCTTTGAGAGCGACCTCTTTCCTTTTGGAGGAAGTGAGTTCGGCCAAGTCTTTGACGTATTTTGCCTCTTTTTCCATCATCTCATGGTTTATGATCTACCCCAACAGCTCATCGGGGGTCAATTTGTGGAAACCGGGGCTTTCTCTAATCATTGAGCAAAGTGTGACATTTCTTGGCATGAAGGTTCTAATCATTCTCTTGACTACCTCATGATCCGTCCATTTCTTACTTCCATAGGCACGTAACTTGTTGATGATTGCCTTCATTCGGTTGTACATGTCTTGAGGTGATTCGCCTTCTTCAATAGCGAACCTCCCCAACTCTCCTTCAAGCATTTCGATTTTTGCCCTTGCCGATGTGATCGACTTTCTTGCTCGAGATAGGGGTAATCATCCTCTCAGAAGCTCCAAGGATCGCAACCCCTGAGATAGGGCGCCTCTCGACCACGCCCAAGTCATCTAATGCTGGCATTCTCCTCCGGATCTCCTTGCTAACCTCTGGAACCATGTTAAGAGGCAGGAAGGCAACCGACAAAGTCAGGGCGTCACGAGAGATACCTCCATTTTGAAATTTTTTTAGATGGATCTTCAAAGATTCATCGTCCAAGTTGGTGTTCAAACCAACTTCAATTCGGTTATGATCCATCTCACTATTGAACGCCCATGCGGGCCATTCCCTATTCTTTAGTGGGGCCCACCTGTTCACCAAGAAATTGCCGAAGACCATTTGGGGGGTCACTCCTCTCTCTATGCATTCTTCGATCCTTTCCAGAATGGGCTTGTACGCATTCAACATCTCCGGAACTATGTTCCAGGTGTTCATGTCGATATTGGGAAGACCCTTGGGCAGCTCCAGCTTCTCATGCTCCTCCACAGTGATTATCACCCAATACTTTCTTCCAATCATCCCACTTGCCAGAGGGGAAGGACTTCAAGTATTTGAAGGGGCAATTCTTCCGCTTCACGAAATAGTAGAAGTCGATCAGCTCCGTCCCCTTGCTGGTGGTGTGGACTGCGAAGAAGGTCTGGAACAGCTCGATGCAGGGAGGCACGCCCACCCACATCTCGCAGTAGTGGACAAAAGTCTCCACTAGCAAGAGGGAGTGGGGGCCGATATGATAAAGCTAGAGGCCATAGAAATCCAGCAACATCAAGAGGAAGCTTGAGAAAAGGTGGGATCAGACCCACCATGGTGTACGCCGAGAAATACACCATATCTCCGGTGCGCTCCTTCTTAAAGGGGAGCTTGCCGAAGCGGATGTCCTTATTGCAGAAGTCACTGGACCAACCCATGTAGGTCTGCACACTTGCCATCTCCTCGTCGGTCTTGACCTTGCTACGGGGAAGACCCAACTCCATCGCGACAAAGTGGAGCGAAAGTTGGAAAGCTATGCAAAGGTTGGGAGGCTCTGAGTGCAAGTTCAAATAAAAGCATAAAGAGTCCTCAAACCGTGCAGGCTTTCCTTCTTAAGTAATACTCCACAACCTCTGGATGGAAACAGCAATGGGACCGAGGTTACACTTCAAAAATCTACCCTGCCAATGACGAATGGGCCCGGGTCCACTTCGGAGGAAAGCCCGAAGCTATTGCCCCAGGTGAACCGTTGTCATGATGGGAGGTTGGAAGCCCGAGGGCGGCGGCCTAACAAGGTGCGCGGAACCGATACGGTTTTTGCATCGGGAACCGGCGACCTTCAATTGCGTGAGATCCGCACGCAAAGATCTCACCTGCCACATTCAAAAGAAGCCACGTGGCGATGGTTCAACTACGGAGCCCCAACGGTACATCAGAAGACCTTTGAAGCTGTGGCATCGTAATCGAAGATGGCCCCACCTCTGGTAGAATAACTTAACCCAAAGGGTTTCTCCCGGAGGTGGGCCCGGAGGCCACTGTCGGTACCCTACGTATCGGGTACTCCATGATACCGCAAGAAAATCTAAGGAGTTCCCCCCATTCAAGTTGGATACCTTTGGAGGCCACACGTGTTGCACGATACTGGACCCGCCTCTCTTGTTTGGGTAGCTCCGACACTGACACGTGTATCACAAGGCCGGACCTAACACCCATCATAGGGAAGCTCCGGTCTTGCCATGTGTCCAGTGACCATGGACCTAACTCCCAGTAGAGGGAAGCTCCGATGCTACCACATGTATAGAGGCTCCAGATCTGCCTCCCCACAATGGGAATCTCCAGAGCCGCCACATGTCGAACCTCCGGATCTAGGACTTCAACGGAAGACAGAGAGATCTCCAACGGCTCGGACCTTCAAGGGACGGTTAAAGCAACAGTTACAAGACCTGATTACATGTCATTAATGACATATTAATGACACACGTCAGTAGACTGTTAATAGGGGTAACGCCAACATTAAGGCGTGTTATCACCCCATTAACCACACTTAATATCCCATGATCGTGTATTAGACAGTTAACTATGCCAGGGCCACATGTCGGGCCAGGCAAGTGATGTAATGGCCAATACTTAGACTATAAAAGGGCTGCGTTGCACGAGACACAAGAGGAGAAGAAAAAACGTACACACTCGCAAGCGCCAGACACATTTTCATACATACAACACACAATTCGTGGAGTAGGGTGTTACGCTCAGGCGGCCTGAACCACGTAAATCTCTCGTGTCACTGTCTTGTCCTAATCTCACACACCCCAACCAATCAAGAACCTCTGCGGACTACGATCTAAGTAGTACCGGGGGAAGTGTCGATCGCACACTTCGACATCTACTTATTATTTATTTATATTTTTTATATATGCAAGGTGGATGATGGGCGAATGGAAAATAAACATGCAAAGGGGTTGATACAATTTACCTCAAGTGGCTCCCCCAAGCTTGTTCTTCACTCACCTCCGTGATGAGGGTTGAACCCTTGATGGCGGAAGTATGCCGTGAGATTGCCTTGTTGTTGTTGTAGCATGGAGTAGAAGTTCGTGAATTGAGCGTCCATGTGTTTTTGCCAGTCTTGGGTACCTTGGACATGCTCTTGGAGAGTGTTGTAGATGTCACCCGTTCTCACTTCAAGGTCTTCTTTTCATCTAGTGAGATCGGTAATTCCTTGGCTATAGTCATGATGACTTCTAGCTGAAGAGGAATGATATCCTCTCATGGACGTTTGAGGCAAGCTGCTAGAGCTTGAAGTGGATAAGGGTGGTTCCCACGCGGCACCCGACCATCCATGACAAGACAGACCTTCAGTCTCATACGATCGAGGTTGAGTCCATCTGGGCACATCTCCCATTGAGTTCTCTTCCTCTTTGTACCCATAGACCGTGGAGGTTGTCGGAGCAATGGCCGCTCTCCTTGCACGGCTTCTAGTTACTCTGCCACAGACATTACTTCTTCGGGCTTCCTCGATGGGACAAAGTCCAGGTTAGGTAATCGAATTTCATTGACAAATTTGGGATAATAAAACATCAAAGAACCATCTTGATCATGCTTAAGGGTATATCCTTGCACTAAATAATCTTCATTAATTAATTCTCTTTCATTTTCAATATACTCAAATGAAAAATATTCTAGTGCTCCTACTCTAGTAGCAATGTGGGAAATCAATGAAGTGCATTCAATTGGCCTTGTTCTTGGAATGTAATCTAACCATTGTGTCATCATGGCAATAACTGGAGCAACTTTTATCCTTTTAATCATGGCAAATAAAATTTTCAGCTCATCATCATGCACTACCCTTACATCTCCTCTAGGGAACAGTCATAGCCACCCATCTATGTATGAAGCGTAAAGTAAGATTGTTCAAGTGGTTATTCCTAGGAGCACTACATCTGATCTCACTAGTTAATTCTTGCCAAAAACATTGTTTGTTAAACTTAGGCAAAGTGTCTAAATATAGCAAACAATGTTTATGGAAGCCTAGGATTTCACTTAATTCTTTCCATAGGATGTTGTATTATTTTTGAAATAATCTACAAAAAATACCATCAAATCCTATTTTGAGTGTGCAAAAGAATTGTACGGAGAGAAGGTGTGAACCTCTCTCCTCCATGTGAGCAAAGTTTTCCAATCCTAGTACACACCAAATGGAAAAGAATTTTGAATCTATACCTATTTTGGAGACCAAATCCGGATCGTAAGCTTTGGTATGAGAAAACTCACGATCTTGGAGGAGCTTGCGTGCTTGATCTTCAACTTCACTTTGTATGTCGAGGTCGTCGTCATGGAGAAGTTGGCGTGGGTTGCTCCTGTCACCCATGGGAGTGTCCTCACATACACTCGTTCTCCGTGAACTTGGTGTAGCAACAGAAGAGGGACATGCACTTGAGTCTCCACCATAGCTTGAGCTTACAGCCTCCTTCCTCTTCCCAAACAACCTCTTCATTCCTTTTATGGCCACAACAAACAAGAACACAACAGAGCAAAAACTTGAAAGAGGTGATGTTGGTGAAAGCAAAACTCCCGACGAATTTTCCCTTGAAGAACTTGAGAGCAAATTGTATATGCAAACAAAATCAAATCTTATTGTGTTGGATTTGAGAAAGAGTGCTTCAATGAAGAGCAAGAAAAATAATGTGAGCAAGGAGTGACTTTGGGGAGGTGTGAAATGAGGTGAAGTGTCAGGAGGAGTGCCCCTCACGGCCACCATTTATAGTGTACACTCCCCAATAGTCACAAGGGAACCAAATGTAGCCGTTGGAGGAGAGAGAGCCAAAATGGCCCTTTCCCCATGTCGGTTGAACAGGGAGTCGGCCGCACTGCAATGCGGGTCCCCCTGTTCTCCCTTTTGGCAGGTGGCTCCCTGACGTCTATAAAACCACCACGTTGGTGAAATGCCACATTTGCAGCTCAGAATTTTTTTCCCGAATAAAAACTTTTTTTTCAAAATCCAAAAATTTTCTTTTTTTTTGAGAAAAATAAAGTAATAAAAAAATAGTTGAGAATGTAAGATTCTCAACTTGCTAAGAAAACTCAAATATGCAGTGGGAAAAATCAAACTAAGTGGGGAAAAACAAAATGACGAGAAAATCAAAGAAAGGATAACTACCAATTTAACCTATTGGCTAGGCCTCACCGCCGTTCGATGAGATGTCCATCCCTCTTTCTTCATTTTTTGACATTCAGGCCCAGGGGGATGGGCTCGGACGGCTTGTCTTGCTTCTTCCGCCATTCCTTCTTTGGCGTCTTGGTGGACTTGGGCCTTTGGGGAGGGCCGGATCTCTCTGTTTTCTTGGGGTGTCGGCGTGGACAATAAGACCGGTTCTCCGCATAGATCGATTTCCTCATGAATGCAATGAACGGGTCCACCTTTGGAGGTGTGATTTCGACATATTGAATGTGTTTAACATTGGGCCCATACTTGATAGGAATCATAGGGCATTGCTCCAACTTTGGGCGAAAGTTAAACTTCTCCTCCTTGCCGCTGATATGGAAGTGGATTTCTCCAGCTTCCACATCTATGCGATCCTTCGCAGTGCTAAGGAATGGTCGCCCAAGGATGAGCGGTGTATCCTTCTCGACCTCCATATCGAGAACCACGAAATCCACAGGTATGAAGCATTTCCGAATTTGCATCAGAACATCTTCAGCAATACCCGCCAGATAACGGACTGAAGAGTCAGCTAGTTGGAGCTGCATTGGTGTTGGAGTAAGCTCTGTGAAGTTCAGCTACTCAAAGACCACCTTGGGCATCACACTCACACTTGCTCCAATGTCACGAAGGGCCTTGTCAAAGTGGTGAGCCCAATTGAGCAAGATATTGTAGGACACCCAAGGTCCTTCAACCAGTTGCCTTCTTGTAGAGAAATCATGTTGATATTTTCCACGGGAGGTTCAGGTTGTCCGGGCATCTTTCCATTCTCCACTAGTGGAACAACAGCTGCCAGTTGGGCCAACTGAGTTTCCATCATCTTGTTGAAACTCAGTTGATTCTTGAAGGCCGGGGATAGTCCTTCAATTTTGACATTAATACTCTCTAGGGTCTTGTCATTAGATGACAACTTCTTTGATAGGGCATCATTGATCTTCAGTTGGCTAATAGCAAGCTCTCTCAAGTTGGGTTGATTTCCATTGTTGTCATTGTTGTTGTACCCTCCTTGAAAGATTGGGTGCGGTTGGCCCCACCCTTGACCCTCTGAATGATAGCCATTGTTGTTCCCATTGTTGGCTACGCATAGGGCATCCTCATGGGTTTCTGGGCATTCATTGTGCCATGCTAGCATATTAAGTAATTAACTTAAGAGCCTAGGCACAAGACATCCCAAGGCAATGAACTAAATCATCATTAAACCAATGTTAACACATAACATAAGTGATTCATATTAATATAATCATGTCATAGCTAATTAGACTATAGTAGGGGTGTGTAGTGTTTATGATGATATAAGGAGAATGGTATGGCATAATCATAAATACTACTACTACCACATATATGGAATCAACAATCAAACAAGAAATGCTTCATCCATGTATATGAACAATAGAAGGCTAAAGATAACATCTTTACTAAGAGCAAAGTCACAAATACAAATAGGAATATGAGAATCATACCTTTCTCAATTAGGAATTGGGAAGAGACTCCTTCTACTCCTCTCCTACTTGGACTATGGACTAGAGGCTCTCCTCTCTACAACCTAAACTCCTCTAAACCTATGGAGAATAGTGGATACAATAGAAGAATACTCAAGTTGTGTGTGTGTGAAGTGAGAGTAGAGTGTCCTATTTATAAGTGGAGAAGGGTCGGTTCTCTCCACCAAAAGTGCGTGAATCAGTCACCACTTACTTTTTCAAGCCGGGGGGAGCCAACACGTGGTGTTTTACCGAATTTGGCACGAAGACCAAGTTGGCCGACTAGGAGGGTCGGCCGACCTGGTCTTTGCACCATTTCTCGTGTGCTTACTCCAGGTCACTGCCAGGTGGGTCCCTTTTCCTGATATTGGTGCTACACCGTTGGATGGCCTCGGATACTCCTGTTTGTGGGCCATTTGATCCATGTGATACCACATGTTGGCACTTGATTGGTTGAGATGATATTTTATAGGACTGCTCCCCTCTTTTACCTCATTTCTTGCAATAATTCCATGCATGCACTATTTCTCCATGTATAAGTAGAAATAGGTTAAATAGAAATGTGATGTGTGCAAGAAATGAGAATTCCTTCACATAATCAAGTTATATTGACGGGTGAAGTTGGTATATAATAGCCGTCAACAATATAGTGTCGCTCCAACCATGCGTCATTGGAAAGAAGTTAAAGATGTCTTTTGATATCTTCAAGACACAACAAATCTAGGTCTTTTCTTTTAGGAAAATGAAGATCTAAACCTCATTGCATATACTAATGTTGGATGCTTAACTGATTCCCATAATGGTAAATCTCAGACATGATTCACGTTCTTACACAGACAGACGGCAATATCTTGGAAGTCTTGTAAATAGATTTTAATTGTAGTCTTCAAATCACTCCGAAATCATAGCATTATATAAAGCTGCACGCAAATGTGCATGACTCCATAGAGTGATTAACCACATTCAAGTCTCATGTGGCATTAGTCCTATTGAGTCACCAACCATTATCTATGAAAATAATACAACTTACATTGCTCAGATGCAGTCAAGTTATGTGAAAACTAATGTTACTGAAGACATAACACATAAACTATTTTATCCACATGAACTTCAAGTTAATAGAGCAATTACTCCTCTACAAACGAAGTCATGCTATAATTTAGTTAATTTATTCACTAAGTACCTACCATACTCCACATTTTCTAAATGTGTCGATGGTATAGGTGCGTCGACTTAAAGATTTACAGGGTTTGCGGGGTGCTTTATCATAGAGCTACTTCACAAATAAGCATCAAATTATACTTTTTTCTTATGTGAGTTTTACTTTTATAAGTTTTCTCACAATAAGTTTTAACGATGCAATGACAATGTAAGATATTATCCTAAGTTTTAACGATGCAATGACAATGTAAGATATTATCCGTTTTCTTAGTTTCCCCACTCGGTTTTTTATATGAAAACGATTATGATATTTTAATGTTGTGATTTTCTCCTGTTTTAACATAATTTTCAGGAGTTTTTTACACAAGCATTTAGTTGTACATATATCTTCATATTTTTCCCACAAACTTTTTCGAAGATGATATTCATTCAACGAGGTGTTCAAGTGCTCAAAAGAGAGTGTTACAATACATATTAAACATGTGATCATTTGAATGAACACATGCGGTTCCAACCGCCTCTCCCGAATGGACGCATCTCCTCGTCGAATGACCACCATCACATGTATAAATAAATGATATAAATATATAGTTGATATTGCAAGAACATTTGTCTCCCTCTCAAATTTTCTTCTTTGTTAAGAATAATACAAGTGTGAACAATTAATTCCCAATAACCGACACCAGTGGCGGTTCCATCAGCCATCCTCCGAACGGGTGCAACGACGGCAATGGCGGTTCCACAGCGAAGAGGCACCAATGTCCATTGAACATGTATATAAGAAACACAAGAGATCAATGAGAATAACAGAATTCATTTCTGTCTAAACATGTGTCTACTTCTATTTTTACTACTGTCATAATACGTTATCAGCACGTAGATCAACCGCGAGTGACTAGGCCCCACAAGAATTGAAGGTAAAAATGGTGAAGAATGATCTTACCGAGTTTTTGATCAATAATCTTCGTCAACTATTGGACCATATCGGTTCATCAAATGGCAATCGTCGAAACCGTCGTCGGCAACACCCTGCAACAAGAAGTAGTAGAGGAAATCAACAAAATCAAGTACAGAGAAGTCGACGGCGGCGCCATAGGCGACGGCGAAGGTCTGGACTTCGCCGAAATGAAGGGAATCCGGGGGCCGGTTCATCAAGCCAAGCAATGGACCAAACCCCGAACCCTAGGGTTAGGGTTGACAAAGGACCAAGGTTACCATCCCCCAATCCTCCATCGTATTGTCCGATGGAGCCCTCAGACCCTGCATACTCTCCATGGAGTCGCCGGGATGTTGCTTGTGCCATCCATGGAATAGATGCATATCCATACCCGGTTGCAAAAAAACAACCGGTCTTAACATCACCGGGTAGGGGAGAGTGAGAAGAAGAACTTACCGAAGGCGTCGGTAACGACGAGGTCACCGTCGTCGAACAAGAAGGCGACATGCTCGTGGTGGCCGTCTTCATCGAAGACAACCGTCCGGTCGACTTCATCTCGGTACCGGACTCACCAACCCCTAGTCCGGCATACAAGAAAACGGCAAGGATCCGAATCGGGCCACTAGGACGCCCTACCGGACCCCTAGCACCAAGAATATATGCAAAAGAAGATGAACAAAGTGCGACAGTTACCGGATCCAGCGACAAACCGACGAACCAACCGCCAAACCCTTCGGATCCAACCGCAACAAGCGAAGAGCTACCGCTCCGGAGCCCCAACGGGGGCCGAATCCTCCAACGTTTCGCCACCTTGCAAAACCAAGCAACTCAGGCCGACGCCCAGGGGCTTGGTCCTTCCCTAGTCGGTCATGAGAACCAAGAGAGGGGGAGGTGGGGTGGGGGAAGGAGGAGGACCGGAGAAAGATGCGGCACCGCTGGCATCGCACGGGACCGAGGCGGAAGAACTGAGGAGGAGAAGTTGGACCGAGGTGGAAGACTCAGGAAGCTGCGGCGCGAGGGGGGTGGGACTGGGGTGTCGGCAACCCTAGCCCCCGACCCCCCGTTTCTATGCCGCGTGGGCTGGGCCAGATGGCCGGACGGACCAAACAAAATGGCCGTATGGGCCAGGCCGAAAGGCCGATTGGACCAAGAAAAAAGCCCAGTGCGTCTAATGTTTATATGTAGAGTTTATTTATTTGCTTTAAGTGTGTACTTAGCATTTAAATTTCTGTAAATTTCAGTTTATTGTTCTGAAGATTGTATAATTATGGTGTTGTATAAATATTTAGTCATTTTCCATTTTATGGAATTTGAAATTATGGTTAATAAAGATATTTTAACCATGATTTTATGTGAGGCATCGAAATTTATTATTTCTTGCAAAATTCATCAAGCTCATGGAGTTTACAAAGATGAATTACACATAAAATTATAAACTCATGGGGTTTATTTTACATAACCATAATTATAGAACTAAACATGAAATTATAGATTTCATTTGATGTGAAATCAAAAAAAGATAACAATATATGATGTTGAACGAGTGTTGATCACTCAAATATCACAAGATCACTAATATACTTGTGTATGTCACAATATAACCTGGATTTTGATAAAATCTTGGTTAAACATTGTAGGATAAATGGCTCGTGAATTTGAAGAGCTTGCTCTAGATGGGCATAATTATCCTACATGGGCGATGGACATCAAGATAAGCTTAAATCTTAGAGGGGTTTCTGGGGCAATACTTCCACCAAAAAGTAGGCAATAACAATTGCCTAACACATATATATACAATGCCTTGTATATATTAAGGAATCATATACATCCTGATTTGAAATCAGAGTATGTACTGGAAGAAGAGCCAAGTGTCCTTTGGACTGCTTTACAAAATAGATATGAACAACAAAAGGCAGTAATCCTACCTGAGGCAAATCATGATTGGGTACAACTGCGCCTACAGGATTTTAGATCTATTGGGGATTATAATCATGTTGTTCATAAGATTTGTGCTAAACTACGATTTTGTGAGAAGGAACCATCTGATGAGGGGAAAATTGAGAAAACTCTCACTACTATGTTTCCATCAGATAGGATCTTAAAGCATCAATACCATGCCAGAAATTATCAACATTACTCAGAACTCATACAAGACTTTCTTCAAGCAGAGAAGCATGATGAATTAACTATGAGAAATCATCACCAACGTCCTGTTGGTACTGCTCCACTTCCTGAGGTTAACTATGGTTCAAAGGGTAAAGAAAAGAATGATGATTCTAAATCATCTAAAAATGTTGGTAAGTTCAAGAAAGGCAATAATAATAAGCACAAGAAGAATAAATCCAAACGACAGAAAAAGGGGAAAGGAAAGAAACCTTACAAGTGCTACCGATGTGGTTGTCCTAATCATATTGCAAAGAAATGCAATACTCCCCAACACTTGGTTGATTTGTATCATAAATATATCAAGGAAGAAGGAAAAGCTAAAGGATCATATGAAGCACACTTTAATGATGCATCTGATGAGGCTACAACTTCGAGAAAAGTCCCCGATGACGAAATAAAGCCAAGTCCATCAAATAATGATGACTACATTGACGATGAGAACATGATCGTTGAATATAGCAACGATGTGTTTGGAGATCAAGAATAGCTCCATTAATCTTACTAGATTTTTAGTTAATCTAGCGTCTATGTAAATATTAGTGACATTGTGGATTCTGATATGTATTATACATATGATATGTAAATACTATGTAAATAGATATAACTATCTATGTATGTATGTTTCTATACTGTATAAAGTTGTTATTCTTTATAGATACTTGAAGTCAATCAAATGGAACAAGAAATGTGCCTTGTGAATAGTGGCACAACAAACAATATACTTAGAGAGAAAAAATATTTCCAAACTCTTACAAAGAGAACTGGGAATATTTTGACCACTGTAGGACATGATACAAATATAGTAGGCCCTGGATGTGCTACTATAGTCCTTCAAATGGGTACGCAAGTAACAATCGAGAATGCACTTTTGTATCCCGATTCCACTCGTACATTGCTAAGTTATAGAAATATTTGTATGAATGGGTTACATGTAAATACCTATGAAGAAAATAATGAGGAGTTTTTCCACATTATAAAGAAAAACGGTGATAGCTATAATATTCTAGAGATAATGTCATGCTTACCATCTGGATTGTATTATACATACATACAACACGTACCACATGTTTCATACAAGGTAGTCTTTCAACATGTAGATGCATTCAAAACATGCCATGAAAGACTTGGACATCCAGGAGTTGGAATGATGAGGAAGATTATAGGTAATACTTATGGTCACAATTTAAATTCAGCTAAATTTCCGAAATCTTCAGATTTTATGTGCACAACTTGTGCAACTGGAAAATTAATTTTGAGACCTTCACCGCTAAAAATTAAGGTAGAACCACTTAAGTTTCTTGAAAGAATTCAAGGAGATATTTGTGGACCTATAAGACCCTTATCGGGACCATTCAGGTACTTTATGGTTTTAATAGATGCATCAACGAGATGGTCACATGTGTGTCTTTTGTCGACATGAAACCATGCATTTGCTAAATATGACTTAAGTCATAAGATTAAAAGCAAATTATCCTGAACATAGACTGAAATCTATAAGATTAGATAATGCTGCAGAGTTTACTTCAAAGGCTTTCAATGATTATTTTATGGCTCAGGGAATTGAAGTGCAGCATTCAGTACCATATGTACATACTCAAAATGGTTTGGCTAAATCACTTATTAAGAGAATTAAGTTGATTGCAATACCATTATTACATAATTGTAATTTACCAATTACATGCTGGGGTCATGCAGTTTTACATGCTGCAGACTTAATACAATTGCGACCAACTGCATATCATAGTGTTTCCCCACTATAGTTGGTATGTGGTAATGCTCCGTGCATTTCCCATCTGCGGAAATTTGGGTGCGCAGTATATGCACCAATTTCACCACCGCAGCGTACACAAATGGGTCCTCATAGAAAAGTGGGTATTTATGTGGGATACCACTCTCCCTCAATCATAAAATACTTGGAACCCATGACTGGTGATTTATTCACAGCAAGGTACGCTGACTGTATATTTAATGAGGATCATTTCCCGGCATTAGGGGGAGAATTTCAATATAGTTTAGAATATCAGGAAATAAATTGGGATGATAAATCCATCATATCCTCAGACCCACGTACACAAGAGACTAAACTTCAAGTTCGAAGAATAATAAATTTGTAGAATGCTGCAAATAATTTGCTAGATGCATTCACAGATTATAATAGAGTTATGAAATCTTGGAATCCCGTGGTAAATGCACCCGAACGAGTGGAGGTACCAAAGAAAACCACTCTGACTCCTTCTATACGGAAGAGGGGGAGGGTAGAACCTAAAAGAAATAATATTACTTCAGAAAAGCAACCAAGAAAAGAGAAAACGAAAGCTCCATGAAAACCTAGGAATGTGAGAAAAACTAAAGGGGTACAACCTCAAGTGAATGTGAGTGATCCACAGTCTAGTTCTCAAGCGTGCAACATAAATGAGACTAGAAGATCGGAAAATCCTGACAATCTCGTATTGGGAAATCATGAGATGTCAAATGGGATAGAAGAGATTTCCATTAATTATACTAGTTAGGGGAAAGTTTATAATCGTAGTACTACAATTGCAGACCTATGCTTCTCAACTGTCATTGCTGAAAATTTCCAAGATGATCCAGAACCTAAGTCCATGGCAGAGTGTAAGACACGCTCAGACTGGAACAAATGGAAAGAGGCAATTGAAGTTGAGCTTAAATCGCTTAAGAAGAGATGGGTATTTACCGAAGTAATGCCTACACCTCCAAGAACCTTTCCAGTAGGGTTCAAGTGGGTTCTCGTTCAGAAAAGAAACAAAAATAATGAGGTGGTAAGATATAAAGTGAGGCTAGTTGCACAGGGTTTTACGCAGAGACCCGGAGTTGATTTTAATGAAACTTAATCTCCAGTGATGAATGGAATAACACTCCGATATTTAATATCTTTAGCAATGCAAAAGCATCTATTTATGCAATTGATGGATGTCATGGCCGCGTATTTATACGAGTCATTAGATTCGGATATATACATGAAAGTTCCTGATGGAATTTCTGTACCGAATAAGAATGTAAATCGCAATATGTATTGTGTAAAACTTTTAAATCCTTGTATGGATTAAAACAATCGGAAGAATGTGGTATAACAGACTAAAGGAATTCCTCCTACAAAGAGGATATTCAAATAATGATGATTGTCCATGTGTGTTCATAAGAAAATCAAATACTGGTTTTTGTATAATATTAGTATATGTTGATGACCTAAATATAATTGGTCATGAGAAGGATATAATGAAGCACACAATCATCTTAAGAAAGAGTTTGAAATGAAAGATTTGGGTAAAACCAAATTATGTTTAGGACTACAAATAGAACATCTACAGAAGAGTATCCTTCTACATCAGTCTGCTTATGTCAAGAAAGTATTGGAAAGATTCAATATGGACAAAGCATACCCCCAAAGGACTCCAATGATAGTTCGTGCCTTAGAAAAGGATAAAGGTCCATTTAGGCTGAAACAAGAAGAAGAAGAAGAAGAAGTATTGGGAGTAGAATACCCATACCTTAGTGCCATTGGTGCATTGATGTATCTAGCAAACAATACGAGACCAGACATTGCATTCGCAGTGAATTGTCTTGCTAGACATAGTGCAGCATCAACTATGCGTCATTGGAAAGGTATTAAAAATATCATGAGATATTTAAATGGCACAATAGATCATGGTTTATTCTTTCAAAGGAAACAAGAATCTGATTTAGTCGGATATACCAATGCCGGCTATTTATCTGATCCACATAATGGTAGATCACAAACTGGATTTGTGTTTTTACATAATGGGACTGCTATCTCATGGAAGTCTTCAAAACAGACTTTAATAGCTACGTCCACAAATCATTCAAAAATTATTGCACTATACGAGGTATCAAGAGAGTGTGCCTGGTTAAGAAGAGTGATTAACCACATAGAAACTTCATGTGGTATATGTGAAATAAAGTCACCTACGATTATCTATGAGGATAATGCGGCTTGTGTTGCTCAGATGCAAACGGGATACATAAAGACTAGTTATATGAAACATATTTCTCCAAAACTATTTTATCCATATGAACTACAACAACATGGAGAAATAAGTGTTATGCAAACAAAGTCTTATGATAATCTTGCAGATTTATTCACAAAGTCATTACCACTAGCTATATTTGACAAATGTGTCAAAGGCATTGGAATGAAAAGACTTAAAGACTTGCAAGGTTCAGGAGGAGAACCTCTATGAAGTTATTATGAATTGAGTAGAATAGAAAAGTAGACAAATGTTTAGACAGAATGAATTATGTTGTATTCTCATTAATCATTATGTTTCTTATATACATGTTCAATGGACAATGGCGCCTATTCGCTAATGGAACCGCCGGTGTCGATGTGCCCGTTCGGGATGCACCCATTGGCGAAGGAGTAACCGCAAGCATCTACTGTTCACACTTGTAACTGTTTATTATTAACACTACCCCTAAGACAGTTGATGCTCATATGTTACATTGTATATAATTAACATGTCTATATGTCTCCTTCAAAAACCCTTTGGGAACAAATCGAGAGACAGACATAATCTTGTGTGCACATTGCCTCGTTAAAAACCTTTCAATAAGAAATTCTTTAAAACTCATAAAGGGAAAAAGAGTATAATGTGATGCTTTAATTAGGATACTTCATAAAGGTGCTCCCCCTGAACCTTGCAAGTCTTTAAGTCTTTTCATTCCAATGCCTTTGACACATTTGTCAAATATGGCTAGTGGTAATGATTTTGTGAATAAATCTGCAAGATTATTACAAGACTTTGTTTGTATAACACTTATTTCTCCATGTTGTTGTAGTTCATACGGATAAAATAGTTTTGGAGAAATATGTTTCGTAAAATTAGTCTTTATGTATCCCGTTTGCATCTGAGCAACACAAGATGCATTATCTTCATAGATAATCGTATGTGACTTTATTTCACCTATACCACATGAGGTTTCTATATGGTTAATCACTCTTCTTAACCAGGCACACTCTCTTGATGCCTCGTATAGTGCGATAATTTCTTAGTGATTTGTGGACGTAGCTATTAAAGTCTGTTTTGAATACTTTCATGAGATAGCAGTCCCATTATGTAAAAACACAAATCTAGTTTGTGATCTACCATTATGTGGATCAGATAAATAGCCGGCATTGGTATATCCAAATAAATTAGATTCTTGTTTCCTTTGAAAGAATAAATCAAGATCTATTGTGTCATTTAAATATCTCATGATATTTTTAATACCTTTCCAATGACGCATGTTGGTGCTGCACTGTGTCTAGCAAGACAATTCACTATGAATACAATGTCTGGTCTCGTATTGTTTGCTAGATACATCAATGCACCAATGGCACTAAGGTATGGGTATTCTGCTCCCAATACTTCTTCTTCTTCTTCTTCTTCTTGTTTCGTCCTGAATGGATCTTTATCCTTTTCTAAGGCACGAACTATCATTGGAGTCCTTTGGGGGTATGCTTTGTCCATATTAAATCTTTCCAATACTTTCTTGACATAAGCATACTGATGTAGAAGGATACCCTTCTGTAGATGTTCTATTTGTAGTCCTAAACAGAATTTGGTTTTACCCAAATCTTTCATTTCAAACTCTTTCTTAGGATGATTGTGTGCTTCATTTATATCTTTTTCATGACCAATAATATCTAGGTCATCAACATATACAGATATTATACAAAAACCAGTATTTGATTTTCTTATGAACACGCATGGACAATCATCATTATTTGAATATCCTCTTTGTAGGAGGAATTTCTTTAGTCTGTTATACCACATTCTTCCTGATTGTTTTAATCCATACAAGGATTTAATAAGTTTTACACAATACATATTGCGATTTACATTCTTATTCGGTACAGAAATTCTATTAGGAACTTTCATGTATATATCCGAATCTAATGACCCGTATAAATACGCGACCACGACATCCATCAATTGCATAGATAGATGCTTTTGCATTGCCAAAGATATTAAATATCGGAATGTTATTCCATTCTTTACTGGGGAGTAAGTTTCATTAAAATCAACTCTGGGTCTCTGTGTAAAACCCTGTGCAACCAGTCTCGCTTTATATCTTACCACCTCATTATTTTCGTTTCTTTTCCGAACGAAAGCCCACTTGAACCCTACTGGAAAGGTTCTTGGAGGTGTAGGCATTACTTCGGTAAATACCATTCTCTTCTTAAGCAATTTAAGCTCAACTTCAATTGCCTCTTTCCATTTGTTCCAGTCTGAGCGTGTCTTACACTCTGCCATGGACTTAGGTTCTGGATCATCTTGGAAATTTTCAGAAATGACAGTTGAGAAGCATAGGTCTGCAATTGTAGTACTACGATTATAAACTTTCCCTGAACTAGTATAATTAATATAAATCTCTTCTATCCCATTTCATCTCATGATTTCCCAATACGAGATTGTCGGGATTTTCCAATCTTCTAGTCTCATTTATATTGTGCGCTTGATAACTAGACTGTGGATCATTCACATTCACTTGAGATTGTACCCCTTTAGTTTTTCTCACAGTCCTAGGTTTTCTTGGAGTTCTTGTTTTCTCTTTTCTTGGTTGCTTTTCTGAAGCAATATTCTTTCTTTTAGGTTCTACCCTCCCCCTCCTCCGCATAGAAGGAGTCGGAGTGGTTTTCTTTGGTACCTCCACTCGTTCGGGTGCATTTACCGCAGGATTTTAAGATTTCATAACTCCATTATAATCTGTGAATGCATGTGGCAAATTATTTGCAGCATTCTGCAAATTTATTATTCTCAGAACTTGAAGTTCAGTCTCTTGTGTACGTGGATCTGAGGATATAATAGATTTATCATCCCAATTTATTTCCTGGCATTCTGAACTATTCTGAAATTCTCTCCCTAATGCCAGGAAATGATCCTCATTAAATATACAGTTGGCGTACCTTGCTGTGAATAAATCACCAGTCATGGGTTCTAGGTATTTTATGATCGAGGGAGAGTGATATCCCACATAAATACCCATCTTTCTATGAGGACCCATTTGTGTACGCTGCGGTGGTGAAATTGGTGCATATACTGCGCACCCAAATTTCCACAAATGGGAAATGTTCGGAGCATTACAACGTACTAACTGTAGTGGGGAAAGACTATGATATCAGTTGGTCACAATTGTATTAAGTCTGCAGCGTGTAAAACTGCATGACCCCAGCATGTAATTGGTAAATTACAATTATGTAATAATGGTCTTGCAATCAACTTAATTCTCTTAATAAGTGATTCAGCCAAACCATTTTGAGTATGTACATATGGTACTGAATGCTGCACTTCAATTCCTTGAGCCATACAATAATCATTGAAAGCCTTTGAAGTAAACTCTGCAGCATTATCTAATCTTACAGATTTCAGTCTATGTTCAGGATAATTTGCTTTTAATCTTAGAACTTGAGTCATAAATTTAGCAAATGCATGGTTTCGTGTGGACAAAAGACACACATGTGACCATCTCGTTGATGCATCTATTAAAACCATAAAGTACATGAATGGTCCCGATAAGGGTCTAATAGGTCCACAAATATCTCCTTGAATTCTTTCAAGAAACTTAAGTGGTTCTACCTTAATTTTGAGTGGTGAAGGTCTCAAAATTAATTTTCCAGTTGCACAAGTTGTGCACATAAAATCTGAAGATTTCGGAAATTTGGCTGAATTTAAATTGTGACCATAAGTATTACCTATAATCTTCCTCATCATTCCAACTCCTGGATGTCCAAGTCTTTCATGCCATATTTTGAATGCGTCTACATCTTGGAAGACTACCTTGTATGAAATATGTGGTACGGGTTGTATGTATGTATAATACAATCCAGAAGGTAAGCATGGCATTCTCTCTAGAATATCATAGCTATCACCGTTTTTCTTAATAATGTGGAGAAACTCCTCATTGTTTTCTTCATGGGTATTTACATGTAACCCATTCATATAGATATCTCTATAACTTATCGATGTACGAGTAGAATCGGGATATAAAAGTGCATTCATGATTGTTACTTGCGTACCCATTGGTAGGACTATAGTAGCACGTCCAGAGCCTACTATATTTGTATCATGTCCTGCAATGGTCAAAGTATTCCCAGTTCTCTTTGTAAGAGTTTGGAAATATTTTGTCTCTCTAAGTATAGTGTTCGTTGTGCCACTATCCACAAGGTACATTTCTTGTTCCATTTGATTGACTTCAAGTATCTGTAAAGAATAACAATTTTATTCAGTATAGAAAACATACATACATAGATATATCTATTTATATAGTATTTGCATATCATATGTATAATACATATCACAATCCACATGTCACTAATATTTACATAGACGCTAGATTAATAAAATCTAGTAAGATTAATGGAGCCTATTCTTGATCTCCAAACACATCGTTGCTATATTCAACGATCATGTTCTCATCGTCAGTGTAGTCATTATTATTTGATGGACTTGGCTTTCTTTCTTCATCGGGGACTTTTCCCAAAGTTGTAGCCTCATCAGATGCATCATTAAAGTGTGCTTCATATGATCCTTTAGCTTTTCCTTCTTCTTTTATATATTTCTGATACAAATCAACCAAGTGTTGGGGAGTCTTGCATTTCTTTTCAATATGATTAGGACCACCACATCGGTAGCACTTGTAAGGTTTCTTTCCTTTCCCCTTTTTCTGTCGTTTGAATTTATTCTTCTTGTGTTTATTATTCTTGCGTTTCTTGAACTTACCAACATTTTTAGATGATTTAGAATCATCATTCTTTTATTTACCCTTTGAACCATAGTTAACCTCAGGCAGCGGAGCAGTACCAACAGGACGTTGGTGATGATTTCTCATAGTTAGTTCATCATGCTTTTCTGCTTGAAGAAGGTCTTGTATGAGGTCTGAGTAATGTTGATAATTTCTGGCATGGTATTGATGCTTTAAGATCCTATCTGATGGAAACATAGTAGTGAGAGTTTTCTCAATTTTCTCCTCATCAGATGGTTCCTTCTCACAAAATCGTAGTTTAGCACAAATCTTATGAACAACATGATTGTAATCCCCAATAGATCTAAAATCCTGTAGGCGCAGTTGTACCCAATCATGATTTGCCTCAGGTAGGATTACTGCCTTTTGTTGTTCATATCTATTTTGTAAAGCAGTCCAAAGGACACTTGGCTCTTCTTCCAGTACATACTCTGATTTCAAATCAGGATCTATATGATTCCTTAATATATACAAGGCATTTTATATATATGTGTTAGGCAATTGTTATTGCCTACTTTTTGGTGGAAGTATTGCCCCAGAAACCCCTCTAAGATTTAAGCTTATCTTGATGCCCATCGCCCATGTAGGATAATTATGCCCATCTAGAGCAAGCTCTTCAAATTCACGAGCCATTTATCCTACAATGTTTAACCAAGATTTTATCAAAATCCAGGTTATATTGTGACATACACAAGTATATTAGTGATCTTGTGATATTTGAGTGATCAACACTCATCCAATTGTTATCTTTTGATTTCACATCAAATGAAATCTATAATTTCATGTTTGGTTTTATAATTATGGTTATATAACATGTTTATAATTTTATGTGTAATTCATCTTTGTAAACTCCATGAGTTTGATGAATTTTGCAAGAAATAATAAATTTCCATGCCTCACATAAAATCATGATTAAAATATCTTTATTAACCATAATTTCAAATTCCATAAAATGGAAAATGACTAAATATTGATTCAACACCATAATTATACAATTTTCATAACACTAAACTGAAATTTACAGAAATTTAAATGCTAAGTACACACTTAAAGCAAATAAAACTGTACATATAAACATCAGCCGCATTGGGCTATTTTTTCTTTTTTTTTCTCTGGCCCATTTGGCCTTTCGGCCTGGCCCACTTGGCCATTTTGGTTTTGGCCCATCCGTCCCATGCGGTATAGAAATGGGGGGGGGGGGGGGGGTCGGGGGCTAGGCTTGTCGACACCCCAGTCCCGCCCCCCACGTGCCGCAGCTTCCCGAGTCTTCCGCCTCGGTCCTTCCGCCTTGGTCCCGTGCGATGCCGGCAGCGCCGCACCTTTCTCCGGTCCTCCTCCTTCCCCCACCCCGCCTCCCCCTCTCTTGGTCCTCGTGACTGATTAGGGAAGGACCAAGCCCCCGGGCGTCGGCCCGAGTTGCTTGGTTTCGCAAGGTGGGCGAAATGTTGAAGGATTCGGCCCGCGTTGGGGCTCCGGGGCGGCGGCTCTTCGCTTGTTGCGGTTGGATCCGTCGGTTGGTTCGTCGGTTGGTCACCAGATCCGGTAACCATCGCACTTTGTTCATCTTCTTTTGCATATATTCTTGGTTCTAGGGGTCCGGTAGGGCGTCCTAGTGGCCCGATTCGGATCCTTGCAGTTTTCTTGTATGCCGGACTAGGGGTTGGTGAGTCCGGTACCGGGATGAAGTCGATTGGACGGTCGTCTTCAGCGGCGACGGCCACCACGAGCATGTCGCCCTCTTGTTCGACGACGGTGACCTCGTCGTTACCGACGCCTTCGGTAAGTTCTTCTTCTCCCTCTCCCCTACCCGGTGATGATAAGACCGGTTGTTTTTTGTGCAACCGGGTATGGATATGCATCGATGCCATGGATGGCACAAGCAACATCCCGGCGACTCCATGGAGAGTATGCAGGGTTTGAGGGCTCCATCGGACAATACGATGGAGGATTGGAGGATGGGAACCTTGGTCCTTTGTCAACCCTAACCCTAGGGTTCGGGATTTGGTCCATTGCTTGGATTGATGAACCGGCCCCTGGATTCCCTCCATTCCGGCAAAGTCCAGATCTTCGCTGTCGCCTATGGCGCCGCTGTCGACTTCTCTGTACTTGATTTTGTCGATTGCCTGTACTGCTTCTTGTTGCAGGGTGTTGCCGACGACGGTTTCGATGATTGCCATTTGATGAACCGATATGGTTCAATAGTTGATGAAGATTATTGATCAAAAACTCGGTAAGATCATTCTTCACCATTTTTACCTTCAATTCTTGAAGCCTAGTTACTCACGGTTGATCTACTGATGATAACGTATTATGAATTGAGTAGAATAGAAAAGTAGACAAATGTTTAGACAGAATAAATTATGTTGTATTCTCATTAATCATTGTGTTTCTTATATACATGTTCAATGGACAATGGCGTATGTTCGCTGATGAAACCGCTGGTGTCTATGTGCCCGTTCGGGATGCACCCGTTGGCGAAGGAGTAACCGCAAGCATCTACTGTTCACACTTGTAACTGTTTATTCTTAATAGAAGTGTCCTAAATAAAGCATCATATTGTACTCTTTTCCCTTTATGAGCTTTAAGGAATTTCTTATTGAAAGGTTTTTAATGAGGCAATGTGCACACAAGATTATGTCCGTCTCTCGATTTTTTCCCAAAAGGTTTTTGAAGGAGACATATAGACATGTTAATAATATATGATAAATAGGCATCAACTGTTCAAGGGAGTGTTAAGAATAATACAAATGTGAACAGTTAATCCCCAATAACCGACACCAGTGGCGGCTCCATCAGCCATCCTCCGAACGGGTACGACGACGGCAACGGCAGTTCCACAGCGAAGAGACACCAATGTCCATTGAACATGTATATAAGAAACACAAGAGATCAATGAGAATAACAGAATTCATTTTTGTCTAAACATTTGTCTACTTCTATTTTTACTACATTCATAATATTCTTAACGTATTCCACCTTGGATGATGGTTACAATTTTTTTCGTCGGGTACAAAATTTGAATTTCAAATGTGATTAGCACAAATTTGAACTGTGTCCAAAAGTTATTCATAAGTCGCCGCTGATTGGGTCAGCCTGTTAGGAAATTATAATGCCAAATGAAACGGAAACTTTGGACAATACAAACAAACGCTTTCAAGTTTTCTTTAGTGTGCCCAACAGTATAAATATCACGTGATACAAAATACTCATCTCCAAAATTTGTCATTTGTTGTTTCTAGATGAACTAAAGCATACAGAGGCAAGTCACCGGGATCGGGTCAACTTGTTGGGAAATTATAATGCTAAATGAAACGGAAACTTTGGATAATACAAACAAACGCATTCAAGTTTTCTTTAGTGTGCCCAACAGTATAAATATCACGTGATACAAAATACTCATCTCCAAAACTTGTCATTTGTTGTTTCTAAATGAACTAAAGCAAACAGAGGCAGTATCAAACAAGCCAATTTATCAAAAACGAGCACAAGCAAAGAGAGCATACTACCCTATCCACAACAGAACCTCAATACAATATTGCACAAAAATTAGCGACCTCAACCAATCAGCAAAGACCCAGAACGATTTATGAAATAAACAAGAACTGAAGAAATAGAAAACATTGTACTACCGCAACATATCACTTCAAAGTTCACAACGCCAATCTGAGAAACTTGTATTGTTGACAGTTCATAATCCACCACAATGACCAACACATCCAGAACACGAATCACAAACAATTTAGATAACTGGTTCGAAAATTATCATACTCTTATGTTCTCACAGCAACACATTAACAAAAAAGGAAAGACTTTCGAGTCTCAAGATCCCACAGGTACGTCTTAAGATGATGCAGGATAAAACAGAACGATAAATCCTCTCCCTCGATAAGTTCAGAGACACTACTACTCAAGACTTAACTAGATGGCCTGTTTTACTGTGTCACGCCGAGCCACTTTGAGAAGTTCTCAAACTCAGTGTAGTCACTGTCTGAGATCATGGTCTTGTACCAGGACTTTCCAGCAGCCTTAACCTTGGCAGCCTCCTCCTACAATGATAAATTATAAGCAAACAGTTATTCCAAGGTTACAAATTATACAAGGATATAACAATCTTTTATTATGATGACCAAAGACAGTACTACTGGTATCACACAGTTTCATACTATTTCTGATGAAATCAGCAACTATGGACAAGAATGGACAATAAGTATGCAATTTAAAAAGTAAATCAACTACAAACTAAGTTATCATGCACTACCATTGCTGCTTACATAACAAGTCCCAAGATGAACTAGCAATAAAACTCTGTAAACTTTGCTAGTTCCAAAGTAGTTTCACAACATGAACTAGCAACATCAACAATTTAACACAAGCAGCTTGGATAACGAATGGCAGATGCTATAAAGTCTCATAAATTAGAACCTCAGACTATATATCACAATTAATTTCTAGAAAGGAAATGACTAATCCTCAAAAGTCTGCAATATGTTGGAACAAATACACTAAAAAACAGATTTTTACAGTGAAGCACATTATCTACAGGACAATTGCAGTAGTCTAATGGAACAGATAATTGCAGTAGTCTAATGGAACATAACATCAGTGGGATACAATAAAACCTACTTTACAACAATTAACAAGATTACAAGTGTGCACTACACAAGTACAGTACAGGCAAGAATCACCAACCATATAAAGCAATAGCAGTTTCTACAGCAATAGGAAACTACTCTAAACCAATCAAACAAGACGCATCACAAAAGATGAACATGACTACAGTATACCATAATGCAGTTTGTAAGCAACATACTAGGTAGCTGGATACTCAGTCATATTCACATCATAAATTGAGGGTATTCATAACAGAAATGGATGGAGGACAGGAGGTTTTACCGGGCTAAGCTTGGTCCTCTTGGAGTCAAGCTTCTCATTCCTGGCCTTGACTCGGGCAGCCTCAGCAAGGGTGGCCATCTTGCGGGCGGTACCCAAGTATGGGTTGAGCTTGAGGACGGCAGCCATGTTCTTGAGCGGGTTCTTCCTCTTCTCTCTGCGCTTGACCTCCTTGTTGAGTGGCTTCACAACAGACTGCACCTCATCAGAGTTGATAATCCTGCCTAGGTCAGCATTAGCCATCTTGGGCCTCGGCAGCACAAAACCCTTCTTCTTCAGAGAGGGTGTCTCAAAGGTTCCATAGACCTCTTCAAGTTTCTTGAACGCACTCTCGGTCCAGATCACAAAGCGCCCGAGGTGGCCACCAGGGGCGAGGTCGAGCAGGTTGAGGCGCTCGACGTTGGCAACATCAACACCAGGGAGGTTGCGGAATGCCTTGACGATCTTGGATCCCTCAGTGCCGTAGACGATGAGCGGGCCCTTACGGTTGATGTAGCGGCGGTTGCGCATCTTACCCTTGCCAGGGCGGATGCCAACAGAGTCCTTGGCCTTCTCGGCGTCAGCCTCAGCACCAATCTGCTTCAGGATCTTGTGCGCCTGGGAAGTCTTCTCAATGGACTCCGCGGAGTCGGAGATGACAAGCGGGAACTCAGGGACGCTCTCGATGCGGTGGCCGCGCGCCATGACGAGGGCGGGGACGGCGGTGGCCGCCAGCGCCGAGGCGACGGCGGCGCGGCGTAGGTTGATGTTGACGCGGCGGTGCCACTTGCGCCAGATCTTGGTGGGCGCGAACATGCGACCGCCGCGGCACATGTTGCCGAAGGCTCCCTGGCCGGCGCGGTGGGTACCGCCTCCGGGGACACGGGGGATACGGGACACAGCGCGGCCTGTACCCCAGGACTCCGCGGAGGTCTGGTGGCCGGCGCGGCGGGACACGGCGTAGGGCTGGCGCTTGTTGCAGGACAGCAGCTTGTGGACGAACCTGGTCCAGTCGGGGCGGATGGGCGCCCGGAAGACGGCGGGCAGCGGGATGCCGGCCGAGTCCGTGGCCATGTCACCCTCCAGGGCCTTCACTGAGACGAGGGGGCGGCTTGAGGCGACCATGGCGGCGGCGGCGGCTGGGGCTAGGATTCCGGGGCGGCGCGGCAGAGGTGCGAATGGAGGCGAGGCGCGAATGGAAGAGGCTATATAGGAGGAGGTGGGCTTAGGGTTTGTGCGCGGGGTTAGCTGGACGAGATCACAGCCGTTCATTCGCAGAGAGCGGTAGGATTGGGTGGATACGAATTGGGCTGGACTTGGACGTTTTTGTAACATGGGCCTGACCTTGGTACTGTCTTAATATAGCTGTTTGGGAGGCCCAATGCAGGAGATTCTGTTTCGAAATGAGCAGAGAACATCACCTGTTCGGTGGAAGATCTTCTTGTTCACCTTCTAACTTGTTAATAATATCATGCACACCATGAGAATAGGTTAATTTGTACCGGCAAACAATATGGCTGATCTTGGATATAAATATATGATCATGTGTTTCATCTGATGGCAATCACGTTAAAAAACAAGATTTTAGGATATACTTCCTCCATACCAAAAAAAATTATCGCTTTGTAATTCATTTTAGGATATACTTCCTCTATACTAAAAAATTTGACGCTTTGTACTTCATTTTTGAATTACAAAGTGACAAACTTTTTGGAACGAAAAAAGTCGCAAATCAGGCCTCAGCGATGCTCTCCTCTACTGCATGAAGCCACAATTTCAGATTTGAAGAATTGAGCGGAAGTGGAACGTGGATACACGAGCTCACTGATAGCAGCCATCAAACATCAGCGATCCCGTGAACCGACCACCTTTAGTTATTCACTTATTCTGTATACAGAGATGGAGGTGTGGTCAGACAAGACATTGATTCATTGAAAGACTCACACAAGCCGAAGCAAAAATGGAGACGACATTGCCATGCGTGTAACTTTACCCACAATCTGGACAAGATCAACATCTTCTTCTCCTGGTGCCTCCTAACCTAACCTAGGACTTACCCAATTCCAAAATAATTGTCACATTTTAGTTAAAAATGAACTAAAGAGTGATAAGTATTTCGAGATGGAGAGAGTACTGTATATCGAGCAGCCACAGGCTACGCGTTGGGATAAATGGAACTGAAGCATAGAAAACTATAAGAAACTATACTTGCGATACACCCTTAAGACAGGTAGCTCTCTAGCTTTCCTACACCCATTCACCACTCAAACTTTAAGATCCTTATATAACACCCTTGCGAAGAGTACAAACCAAATTAGGATGACAAATTAAAGATGAAGTATGGCTCACATTGACTTAAGTCTAGATCGCCATGCCACTTAACTGCGGGGATCGAGAGGAAGGAGAATGGTTACAGGGTCAACATTGCCAAAGTGACCAGCCTCTCCAAACTGCAACTGTCTTGCAAGATCCGGCAATGAAGCTGCAAGATCCTCCTGCCTCTTCCTTCGGCCTTAAGCTTATAGATGCTCCAGGAGTTTGCTCCCCGGCCAGGAAAACTTTGCAGGAATATTGGGAAGCAAGGAGCGTCGTACTACCACTTTTAATTGGGATGCTCTCACTCTGCCGTCCATAGGTGACCATCAGCTTGATGCAGAATTTACATAGGAGGAGGTGAAGGCTGCAATTTGGGAGTTGCCGTTCGAGAAGGCTCCCGACCCAGATGGCTTCACAAGTGATTTCTACAGGGTCTGCTGGTCTGTGATCAAGGTTGAGGTCATGGCAGCGGTGAACAATATCTACAGTCTAACAACCGGACCACTTGGCCAATTGAACTATGCTCTTAACACT
Organism: Tuctoria greenei; assembly: GCA_036927565.1. Classification (NCBI taxonomy): domain Eukaryota; kingdom Viridiplantae; phylum Streptophyta; class Magnoliopsida; order Poales; family Poaceae; genus Tuctoria; species Tuctoria greenei. The sequence continues at coordinate 147,205,840 of JAYESD010000011.1, forward strand.
TTAATTCCGAAAAAAGTGAAACCTGAGCTGCCGGCGGACTATAGACCCATCAGTCTTTTACACTCATTCTCAAAGTTATTCTCCAAGATATTGGCCTTAAGACTCTCTAAACATATGGAGCATCTTATTTCAGTCGCACAAAGCGTGTTCATCAATAATCGCAGCATCGGAGACAGCTTCCTCTATGTACAAAATGTCATTAAAGCCTACCATCGCAAGCGTCAGCGAATCCTTTTGTTGTAGCTTGATGTGTCAAAGGTGTTTGACTCTGTGTCATGGGAGTATCTACTGGAGCTTATGGAGCAACGTGGTTTCCCGGTGCGATGGTAGAACTGGATTTCAGCAATCCTGTCAACAACTTCTTCGACAGTGCAACTAAATGGTGCTCCAGACAAGCGGATCCCGCACCAACGCGGCTTACGACAGGGCGATCCGCTCTCCCCCTATCTACTCATATTAGTTTTTGACACCATTCATAGGGTCTTATCTCTGGCCACAACTGAAGGCGTGCTTTCGCCGCTGCGGGATAGGGCTGCAAGATGCTGAGTCTCTCTATACGTTGATGATGCAATGATTCTTATTAATCCAGAGAAAATTGAGGTGGATGGTGTGTTGGCTATCATGGAGGCTTTTGGTTCGGCCACTGGATTAAAACTGAATATCGCCAAGTGCTCGATAATACCAATTTGTTGCAGCGATCTCAACTTGGATTATGTATTGCAGAATTTTAATGGGACTTGTGTGCCATGTCCTGTGACCTACCTAGTACTACCCCTATAAGTGGGCAAGCCAAAAATGGCTCGGCTACGACACATAACGGAGAAGGTCCAGTCCAAGCTTACAGGGTGGCACCGGAAACTTCTCTCCATCGAGGGCAGGAGGGAATTGGTCAGGTCAGTCCTTAGTGCCCCGCCAGCACACACCATGTCAGTGCTGCGAATGCCAAGACAATTTCTCAAGACCATTAACAAGGCTAGGAGGCGGTTTCTGTGGTCAGGTACTCAGGACATTCGTGGAGGGAATTGCAAAGTTAGTTGGCCTCGAGTGTGTCGACCAACGAACAGAGGTGGTCTGGGAATTGTTGATCTACACCGCTTTAGTCGGGCCCTGCGTTTGAGATGGCTATGGCAACAGTGGTTGGCGCCGAACAAGCTGTGGTCAGGTGGTGAACTCCCAGTCGATGCAGTGGATACGACCTTGTTCAATGCTTCCACAAAGATAACAGTACACAACGGGCGCAAAACTTTATTCTGGACCTCGAACTGGCTTGGTCACGGAGCATTGAGAGACCTATTCCCCGCATTATACAAATTCAGTAGAAGGAAGAACCGGTCCATTGCACAAGCCATGTATGACAGTGTGTGGTTAAGGGATCTACTTCATGGTCTAGCATGGGATACTCTACCTGACATCATCATGTTGTGGACCTTGCTTCAGAACCAGGATGTCTTTGATTCTCAGGTTACACAGGATGACGAAATTACTTTGATCTGGACAACAAGTGGACTGTACTCTGCTAAGACTGCATACCTGGCCCAATTCGAGGGTAGCACTTCATCTTGGTTTCAAAAAAGAATATGGGACGTTTGGGCACCGACCAAATACAAGGTTTTCACTTGGCTATTGATGCAGGACCGGGTTTGGACCGCAGCTAGGTTGCAATGTCGAGGTTGGCCAAATCAATATTTTTGCCCCATTGTCGTCGTAATTTGGAGACAGCAGACCACTTATTGAGAGATTGTCCAATTGTGCAATATCTATGCCAGTGGGCATCAGATCGCTTTCAGCTGTCTGCATTGCGCCCAAAACCAGATTTGGGATCATACACTATAGCTGACTGGTTTTACGATCTTTTGCCTAATGTCCAGTTAAACCGAACAAGGGGTTGCCGCACTATTAGTATCCTCATATGTTGGATTATCTAGAAGGAGCGGAATACAAGGGTGTTTCAAGGCAAGGAATGCAGTATTTTTCAACTTAGAGACTTAATTTCAGAAGAGGGCCGCCTCTGGTCTCTAGTAGGGGCGAAATGTCTCACTGCTTTTAGCCTTTAAGTTCAGTATGCGCTGAACTGTCTCTTTTAAAGTGTAATCATTTTGGCTATCTGTTCTTACAGTAGCGATGCTTGTAAACTGTTCATCTTCATATTAATACAATTGCACCAGCAAAGCTGGTTTTTTTGAAAAAAAAAGTGGAGAGATAACTTTTATAACTGCGAATGTAGGATGTGCAACAGATTGACCGCAGCTTACTTTCAACATCGCCGCAGAGGAAGGGATTATTAGTCCGCTGCGAGGAAGGCAGGCTGGACCACGAATTTCCATCTATACCAATGATGTGAGGTGCTGTTTCTAAATCCGCACAAGGGTGATGTGGAAGCCACCACACTACATATCTGCACCAGTTTGGTGAGGCCACTGGTTTAGTAGTCAATGTGGGAAAAAGTTCAGTGGTGCCCATCCGGTGCGAAGGTTCGGACATGGACAAAACATCCTGTCTGGTTTTGAGGGTCAGCGGGTAACCTTCCCAATTCCGTATCTGGGCGTGCCACTGACTCTTGGACGTTCGAGACTGATGCATCTACAGAACATTCAGGATGCTAAGCTTGCGAGATGGCAAGGACCCCTGATAAGCTTTGGCGGACGACGAGAGCTTGTGCGCTCTGTGCTACGCTCACTTCCCATCCACCTTCTCACAGTTGGATATACGGAGCTGTGTTTTAGGTGCTCACAAATAATACAGTACATGACTGCAACTTGGACATAAATAATAACTTCGATGGTTCACCCTAGCCATAGGGTCGATCACCCAGGGATATGAAAAAACATAGCATGTTGTGCATAACCAAAAACTTACAATACTGATGATGTTTCAAAGCAGGGCTTCTTCTTCCTTACCTCTACCTCTCATGAAGTTATAGAGAGGCCCTAGTAACAGGTATAACTACCCGAAATTTTCCCCAACATATCACACACACACACACATTATATATATATATATATATATATATATATATATATATATATATATATATATGTATGTATGTATGTATAGGTCGGAGAAGTGCAAATCATCCGGGAAGTTTGAATATGAACGAGAGTTTTTCTATAAGCACTGCTTTCTAATTCCATTCTCACTTCTCAAAATGAACATCCATTTTGGTTGTCATTTCAATCCAGGAAAAATATAGAAACACAAAACTGCACGACAAAGCAGTGGTACCAGGACGGAAGAAATGTCGGAGCTAGGAGGACGATCAATATTGTTTTGTTTTTAGAGATATGCTAACGCAACAAAGGGATGAGATTATTAACCGTGTCAGAGATTTCGCAATGCAAGCATGGTCTTGTTCTGATGCCTGCAAAACCTAACCTGTACACATAAACGTAGTGGTGACAAGCAATATCTAGATAAATGGAACCAAAGGATGGTGAACAATGAACATTAAGCAACCGATGGTAGCACTACTGTTGGCCCCTGTCCGGCAGCATCTTCAACAGAAAAAACTGCCTTGTATTCTTCCCTATTCACGTCCCACCACCTTCAGGATACTTATATATATGTGCCCGTCGAGCGTATAAGAACTGAATAAAAGAAGATGTGGTAGGTGTGGTAAGGCTCTTTATGATTTGGAACTTATGTTTTAGAAATGAGTCAAGAAATAAAGAGCTAAGAAGGACACAAAGTCTTGTATACCATTAAAGAAGGCATTAAAGAACCGGATCAGTATTATTTTGAGAAATTAGTTTAGTCTATAATTGTTGGTCCCTCCACAGAAATTAATTTATATTATTCTATTTAATGTACATATAAAGTGACAGTGTGCAGGCCTAAAGAATTGACACTTAAACAGGGAAAGAAAAAATGAGAAGTACCAACAGGGCTTGTCTGAGCAGCAGCGAGAAAAGAAATTTGAAAATTGAGAAACTTCATCTGACATTTTTTATAAAGGATACTTTATTAAATTGAGAAGCATCAATCTGATACAAAGAGTTCGCACCCGTCTTCTGCATTGCCAGGATGTGTCGGTTAACATAGAGACGTCGACCCCGACGCATTTAAGACGACTAAGGGTGTCGGTTTAAAAAACCCGACACCTATAAATTAAATGCGTCGGTCAGATTTAGAGAACTGACACACATATTAAATGTGTCGGTTCAACCGACGGTTATAAATTTAAAGACGTCGGCTGACCCGATACCGACGCCCTATGACTCCCGCTACCGCCTCGCAATTTTTTTATTTCCCGTTGCCGTCACCCAACTCGCTTTCTATATCCCCCTCAACCCTAACTACTCGTTCCATTCCCATACCCAGCCGCCGCCCTCTTTCACTCCGAGGCATCCAAGATCCGGCTCCACAGAGGGGCTCCCACGACCGCCGACCTCCACGCCGGCACACCCATGGCCGCCGGACTCCACTCCGTCCAGCTCCCGACGTGCCCATGGCCGCCGACCTTCACTCCATCCAGCTCCCGGCGCTCGCGGGCCACCCCGTCATCTACGCCTCCCACAGGCTCGCCGCGCCCACCGGCTTTGCGTGCGCTGTGAGGTGCTCAATCGTAACGCGCGCGTCTTCCAGAGCGCCGCCACCGACCGCGCCACCATCGCCGGGTTGCGCGAGGCCGTGCGCGCAGCGCACCCACCAGGTCTCCATCCTCAACTACCGCCACGACGGCTCCGCACACTGGGTGCTGCTCCACCTCGCACCTGTCTTCCACGCCAGCGACGGGAGGCTGCTCCACATCCTTGCTGTGCAGGTGCCTCAACTCCGATGCTCCCAGATCCTGCTCCACTCCGGCGCCTCGCACGGCCGCGGGCCTCCGCTCTGAGTATTCGATCCAGTATCCACTCCGAGTGCTCCAAGGCTTCGTGTTGATTTTTTTTTGCAGATCTGAAGCTCATGTATTCTCGTGTTCATCTGGAGCTCTTGTATCTTTGAGCTCACGTATATTTGTATATCGATTGTGCTTATACTGTGTATCTTGATATTGAGAAATTCAAGTTCGTCAATTCTTTGTGCTAGCTCCTGACGGTGTAAACAACAACAAAAGAAAATAAAACGGAGTCGGTGACACCTGAGCGACAGTGAAAAGCGTGTTTGAAAAACAAAAAGAATACCATTGGTTAAAAGCGTCGGCTGCCAGCCTGCCCGACGCAAAGTAGTAACTTTGTCGGTACTAAAGCCGATGTCTTTACTTCAATAAAAATGTCGGGCACTGAAACCAACGCCCATAACAAATATGGGCATCGGTCCCGACGCATATAAAAGTTAAATGCGTCCATACAATCGCATCGGATAAGAGCGTCGGTTCACACCGACACCTTTATAATATGAGTGTCAGCTACTATAGTTAACCGACATTCATATGGCCGACGTCTTATTCAACAATTCTGTAGTGAAAGTTAACAACTTCGTCTGAGATACATATGTAACATAACATAAGTACGATTATGGGTTACTTAGCTTTTGAGCTTTGGTCAGCAAAGCATGTAACCCACAAATGCAATCGTTTATTTTTCTCTTTGCTTGACAAAGTTCATTTCAAACGCATCTAACCAATATGAACTTCAAGAACATATTGATGGCCATGTTTTTTTTTTCTTCACCACGAATACATCTTGACCTGTGAATGAGATGAAGGCACATATGCACTTGTTCACCTTCCCCTATTCATAATTGATAGCGTATATGTTTTGTAATTTGCAGGTTTAACAAATCATAGAAGAAATTGATACCAAGTCTAGCACCAGAGTAGCATTGACAACAACTAATTAAACAGAGTGCTGGAAGCTCATATAGCCAGCAACCAGTAGAATTGAGTGCACGAAATATGTGTCTATGCTGCGCTGGATATCTTGCAATGTCAGCATGGTCTTCTCCCGGTGCCTCCAAAACCTGTCTATGCACAAATTGAACAGTGCCAAGCAATGTGGAGGTAGATGTTTTGTTCAAAAAAAAAAATGTGGAGGTAGAAGGAATTAACAGAAGAAATTGTAAGCAACTGACTTATATAGCACTACTGTGTATTAGAAGGAGGTTGTTAAGAAGGTATAAAATATATGTTGACAAAAATAAGAGATGCACAACAAATCTGCAATTAAGGAAGGAGTGATATTCATCTTCATAAATCTGAGTAGAATATTTTATAGGTAGTATTTAATATTTTTTAGTAGGCATGTTATATTTTCATTTCCAGTTTTGTTTATTTCTTTCTTTTGATCAACTTGATTTTTTGGTAATTGATCGCATGTGATCAATGCCGCATGTATCTGATTGATCGCTTTGCTTGTAAACATTTTTCTATATATTAACACGTAACCAGCTGAGGCTAGACCACAACAGAATCCACGCTCACATGGTATCAGAACCGGTATCTCTCCACCGAGAATGCTATGAGCTCCTCGTCTTCTCCGGCTGTCTTCAACACGTTGAGTCATCACACCAATGCATAAGGGATATAAGTGCTTAGACATTACTAGTGGCAGAGTCTATATTTCACGGAATGTGATTTTTGATGAGATAATTTTTCAATTTCAAAAATTACATCCAAATGCAGAAGCTAGACTTAGATTCAAAATTTTACTCTTTCATCCAATTTTGCTACCTACAAGGTATTCAGATGGAGTTACTCAGCAAAATAATTTTCGTACTAAGCCCTCTGTTGAAAACGGTATTGGAGAAAATCAGTTTGTGCAGGAAATAACAGATGCTACAGAAGAGGCAGCCGCAATAGATCCTGGCGTCGGTTCCCAGGACGATTTGGCCGTTGGCCTCGGATTCGGAGCACAACTACCGGCACATGCTCCATCAAGCGTGCCAGGGGGGAACAACATGGTATTGGCCCGCAGGACTCCTGAGCGCGTACTCCCTCCACCTCCGGGATTCGAGCATCGGTCTTCGTCGCGTGTGTCTGCGTCTCTGCATCAACCAGCGATGACGGGCCCTAGGGCGCGCAACCCACATGCGCTTCCTCCAGGATTTGCTCCACTCCACAAAGGAGACAGAAGTGGAGGGCTCCCATGTGGACACGACACTCGAGACGGTCAAGCAAGGTGACCACATTGGCCAACCGCAAGGCACATTGGGATCAGATCCAGAATCACCTTCGGTACTGGTGACTAATCCAGATGACAACAACACCAACCTACGACCAAGGACCAGGTTACAAAATAATATAATTAAACCAAAGAATTTTGGGAATGATTTTGTGTGCTTGCTAACCACTTCAGGAGAACCAGAGACTTTAGAACAAGGGGTACAGGATATTAACTGGAAAACAACTATGGAGCATGAAGTTCATGCGTTGAAGAAAAATCAAACCTGGCACCTTGTCCCTCGGAAAGGAATAAACAATGTTATAGACTCCAAATGGGTCTATAAATTAAGAAGAAGGATGATGGCTCCATTGATAGGTATAAAGCCAGATTAGTGACAAAAGGGTTTAAGCAAAGGTATGGAATTAATTACAAAGATATATTTTGTCCAGTAGTTAAGGCAGCTACTATTCGAATTGTCTTGTCTATTGTTGTTTCTAAAAAGTGGTTTTTGAGGCAACTTGATGTTCAGAATGCTTTTCTGCATGGAGAGCTAGAGGAGGAAGTATACATGGATCAACCCTCGGGTTTTGAAGACAAAAGGTATCCTAATTTTGTATGTAAGTTGGACAAAGCGATCTATGGATTGAAACAGGCACCAAGAGCATGGTACTCTAAATTAAGTTCGAGAGTAATCAACCTTGGTTTTGTACCTTCAAAAGGGGATACCTCCTTATTTATTTTCAGGAAAGGTGAAGTTACTATGTTGTTGCTAATTTATGTTGATGACATTGTTGTAGCAAGCTCTTTAGATCATGCAGTGGAAGCACTGTTGAATAATCTAAAACAAGACTTTGCATTAAAAGATCTAGGCGTGTTGCACTACTTCTTGGGGATTGAAGTTAAGCACTGTAACGAAGGAGTCTTGTTGAATAAAAAAAATATGCCACAGAGATTATAAAGAGGGCAGGTATGGAAAAGTGCAAATCAGTTATTACTCAATTATCTGTTGTTGAGAAATTTCCAATTCATGGTGGACAACCTTTGGATGCCCAAGCCTCCACACGCTACAGAAGTTTAGTAGGGGCATTACCGTACCGTCGGTACCCGACATACCGGGTACCCTCGCGCACAGGCTAAAGCTTCTTAGGTGCCCTGTTCCCAGCCAAGGCGGGGTCCGAGGGCGCCATGTATCCAGAAGGCCCGGACCCCTCTACCTCAGATAAGGGTCTGGAGTACCCACATGAACCTCAAGGAGGAGTCCAACTCCCCCTCGGGGACGAGCTCCCAAGCGGCCACGTGTCCAGTAGGACAGGATCCCGCTCCACCCATGGGGGTGAGCTCCAGAGCTGCCACATGGTTCGATACAACAAACATGCCACCTCCCCGAAGAGGAGGCCTCCGGGCCTGCCACGTGTCCTGTGGCCCTGGAGCCCCTGCACTACTCAGGAGCAAGCTCCGGAGTTGCCATGTGGTCAGCGGGTCGAGACCCGACCTCCCCAGAAGAGGCTAGCTCCCGAGATGCCACGTACCCTGCAACTTGCCCTGGGCGGTGGGTTGCGGGAGTTAAGAGGGTGGTGCGCCTTGTCCAGATCAGGCATTGAAGACTCGCGTCTTCCCCAGGCTCGTGACGCGGCACACGCTTGCTGTCAGGTACCACTGCGCCCAATCGCATCACAGTGAAGGTGCAACAGGCCTACCCCACTCTGCCAAGTGGGTCTTACGGCGCCAGAGACAAATGGATGGGACATTCCCTGTCATCATCAATGACTACCCATGGGCCACTCGCGACTGAGGCGGCAAGATGACGAGTCTTCAAGCTGCGGCCAGAGGAAGATTATGCGAGAAGCCATAGATCTTCAGGATAAGATCGCCCCGAGGCCACCTGTCGGGCCCCAGACCCCACTTGTAAGGCGTCTGGCTTTGTCTATAAAAGGACCAGACCACCACCGTTACAAAGGATCCCTCAATCCACACATACACACACACACCAGCAATACAAACTCACCGTGGGGTAGGGTGTTATGATCTTGCGGCCCGAACCACGTAAAAACCTGAAAGTGCATCTAGGTTCCCCGTAGGTTTTGGATGATTGATGACGACAATTAAGTCGCTAATGAGCTCATGTGATCTTAGCACAGGTGTGGACTCGATTAGAGATGCAAACCCTCAAAAAGGAAAAGGAAGGAAACGGAGTCGACTCGAAGCGTAGAAACTAGGTTTCTAGCGTGTTGAGTTAGACCAGTCGTAGAAATAGGAGGGTGTGTGCGTAAAGTGCAAAGAGATCAAAGTAGGAGCTCAAGAGTGGTGGTTGAGGTAGAAATCCTATTTAAAGTTGAAGTTAGAAGAGTCTGGCAGGAGTGGCCGGACTAGTCCGCCTTAGGACCGGATTAGTCCGCTCCTGGCCAGACTAGTCCGTTTTCACACGGACCAGAAGGTCCTGTGTGACTTCGGACTAGTCCGTAGTGGACCGGACTAGTCCTTGGTACCCCTTGGAGTGGAGTTTCGGGACTAAGTCCTAGAGAGCGGACTTGTCCATTTTGGGGCAGACCAAAAGGTCCTGTGTGAGATCAGACTAGTCCATCCGTGGGCCGAACTAGTCCGTGGTGCCGAGTGCAGAGTGGTTTTGTGACTAAGTCTGGGTAGGCCGGACTAGTCCGCCCTTGGGGCCGGACTAGTCCGTGGTCTCCAGACTAGTCCGTTTTCACACGGAACAAAAGGTTCTGTGTGAGATCGAACTAGTCCGGTGAGGGCCGGACTAGTCCGTTGTCGAAGTTACCGTTTGAATTTGAAGTTTGGCGGGTAGCGTGACGATTGCCGCGCAGTGCGACAGTTGTCAGAGGGGTCAGTGGTCCCCTAGGCCGGACTAGTTCGGGCCTGAGGCTGGACTAGTCCGCCCTTTTGCTGAGGTCAGCAGTTTGGGCTCGGGACCCCTATAAAAAGGGTACCCCCGGCCTCATTTCAAATACTCTCGAACCCTAGCGCCGCCACAGCCAACTTGGAGCACTCTTAAGCCTCTTTCTTGCCAACTTTCCTTCTAAAACTAATTCTTGAGTGGATTAGGGTTTAGTGAGGTGGAGAAGAGGAAGAACATCACGATTGTGCTCCCGGTTTGATCTCTTGCACTCATTGAGTCTTTGTGAGTTGTGTGTGGAGTGTGTTTCGCTGTGTTGATCATCTTTGTGGTGTGGGAGCCTCATATTGTGAGAAGCCCCAACGAATCTTGTATTCGCACTTTGAGATAGTGGAGAACCTAGTTAGGCCCGTGCGGTAAACTTGGTGAGGGAAGGGTTGTTGAACCCGATCCTTTGTGGACTCCTCAACGGGGACATAGATTCTTGTGTGGAATCGAACCTCGGGATAAAATCCTTGTGTCTTCGTGTTCTTCGCATTTTGCTTATCGCATATCTCGTTCTAGGGTTGCTAGTCTTGTCTTGTGCTTCACTTGGCTATAATCTAGTTGAAACTTGACTTACTCTTGTGTTGATAGTTTCTAAACTTGTCATAAACATATCCTCACTTGTAGCCTCGAGAAAATCCCCTTAAAACTTGCTAGAAACACTTTTTAGGGTTCTTCACGCAGGCTGACCGGACTAGTCCGCCCCCAGACCAGACTAGTCCGCCCCTTGTGATTTAACCTCGTTTTATTAAGTCATTTGCAGGTCGATTAGCCTATTCACCCCCCTCTAGGCAACTTTCAATTGGTATCAGAGCAGGACTCTCCACAAAGAGTCTAACAACTCGGAGAGATGGCCGGAGTGGTGTTTGAAGAGGTGTCGACCAATGATTCTCAACCGACACGTGAGGAGACAATGGCTTATCAAGACAAGCCAACGGATGATGAGGAGACTCGCCAGCTCAAGGCGAAGCTCCGGGAGAAGTTGAAGATTGCTGTAGTTGAGCCGTCAAGCTCATCAAGTGGTGGCGACGGGGTCAACTACAACCGACAAGGGTTCAACTATGAACGCCTTGCCGCCAACAACCACTACCTCTCCATCCCATTGGGGAAACCTCCTCAATTCGATGGAACCGACTACGGGATGTGGAAGCACAACATGAAGATCCACCTCATGTCACTCAATCCGGCATTGTGGCAAATTGTCATGACCGGGGTGGAGATCTCGAAGGATGAGGACAACATCACGCAAGAACAAGCCATCCTCATCCACCGCAACGCTCAAGCTGCGGGTGTGATCATCTCATCCCTCTCAAGAGATGAGTTCAACCGCGTCGATGGTCTTGAGGTGGCCAAAGATATATGGGACACCCTCAAGACGGCGCATGAGGGAAATCGGGTGGTCAAGGAGGCCAAGATCGAGCTCATCGAAGGAGAGCTTGGGAGGTTCACCATCTTGGATGGTGAATCCCCCCAAGACATGTACAACCGATTGAAGATTCTCATCAACAAAAGCCGATCATATGGCTGCACCAAGTGGACCGACCACGAGGTTGTGAAGAGGATGATCCGGGCATTCATGCCTAGGAACGTCGCTCTTTGCTCCATGATTCGAGAAAGCCCGGGGTTCACTAAAATGACCCCGGAGGAGGTCCTTGGTAGGATCATCAACCACGAGATCATGGAGAAGGAGGCGCTCTTCTACAACGACCTTCAAAAGTTCACCGCCTCCAAGATGAAGAATGTTGCACTTAAGGCAACACCCTCTTCAAAGGAGCAAGAGGAAAGCGATGAGGAGAGCCTCGACACCGATGAGGAAGAGGCCTTCTTCATCAACAAATTCAAGAGGATGATGAGGAGGAAGAAAGGTGGATACAACCATGAGGGAAAAGGGAAGGAAAGAGCAAGGCCCAAATCAAAAAGGGCTTGCTACAATTGTGGCGAGTACGGCCACTTCATCGCTGATTGCCCCCATGAAGAAGTGAAGAAGAAGAAGAAGGGCAATCCTCAAGAGAAGAAATTCTTCAGGAAGAAGAGGCTCTCCGGACAAGCACACTTGGGCAAGGAGTGGGACTCTAACGATGAGTCCTCCTCCGAAGAAGAAGAGGAGAAGATGGCTACCATAGCCATCGGGAAGAGCTCCAAGGGAAGCAAGCTCTTCCCAAACCTCAACAACGACTACAAACCAACTTGCCTTATGGCAAAGGATGGAAGGAGAAAGGTAACATCTCACTCCTCCTCCTCCATTTCCTCTCATGACGAATTTGATAGCGCTGGTGAGAATGAGCATATGTTTAAGGACATAAGCAAAAGCACCATGCATAGGATGAAGTTGCTTATGGATGAGATCTTTGAGAAGGAGGATCTCATTAACAGACAAGAGGACATGCTCATCCTTGAAAAGGAGAGATGTCAAGAGCTCAACGAGCTCCTTGAGCTTGAAAGAGAGAAGAGCAAGGCATTGGAACACGAACTTGCTCTAAGTAAGAAAACGTGTTCAAGTCTTGAGGAGAAAACAATTGAACTCAAGGACGAACTTGGGAACTTGTCAAAAGTTAACAAGATCCTTGAGACTCAAGTTGAGTCTCTCAAGAACAATGTAGCCTCTTCCTCTAAGAGCTCAACCTCCTCAAAGGCCTCATCCAATGCAACCCCGCCTTGCAAGTGCTCTAACTTAATTCTTAAGCTCAAGGATGAACTCAACTTAGCGCAAGGCAAGCAAGCACCTAAGGGTGCCATCTTTGACAAGGAGAAGGTGGCGTATGCACGAAGTGCATACACCAACACAAGACCTCCCCATGTCAAGGATGGTCTTGGCTATACTAGAGATGGAAGGCACAACGCCAAAACCTCTAAGTATGGCAAATACATGATTGTCTTTGTTAAGGGGAGTTCATCCACAACTAAAATTGAAAAGAACTCACCCTCTAGCAACACAATGCCTAAATCTGAACCGCATCCTCTATTCCATGATTTTGATGCATCTTATGTGCTTATGAGGAACAAATATGGCAAATTGTTTGCTAGATATGTTGGGCCACTCCGCAAGAGCCCCAAGCCTTGCGTGTGGGTGCCCAAATGCCTAAGCACTAACGTGAAAGGACCCAACTCCGCTTGGGTACCTAAAAGGAAGGCATAAATTTGTTTTGTAGGCTTGCTCCTCCGGCAGATCGAAATGAGTGTTGGATAGTGGATGTACCAACCATATGACCGGAGAGAGGAGCATGTTCATAGAGTATGAGGAGAACGAGGACCCAAGTGAAGGAATCTTCTTTGGGGATAATAGCCAAGGGAAAATCCTTGGCTCCGGTAAAATTGCTATCTCCTCTTCACATACTTTATCCAATGTTTTGCATGTTGATTCCCTAGACTATAATCTCCTTTCCATATCACAGCTGTGTGATATAGGATATAAATGTGTTTTTTCTAATGAGGGTGTGAATGTTCTGAGAGAGGGTAATGACTCAATAGCCTTTAAGGAGTGCTCAAGGGAAAGCTCTATCTTGTGGACTTTACCACGGATAAGGCTCAACTTGACACATGCTTAATGGCGAAAGCCAACATGGGATGGCTTTGGCATAGAAGGCTAGCCCATGTTGGAATGAGGAACCTTCAAAAGCTCCTTAAGGGAGAGCACGTTCATGGCCTAAAGGATGTGGTATTTGAAAAGGATAGGCCATGTAGTGCATGCCAAGCGGGAAAGCAAGTAGGAGCTCAACACCCCTCTAAGAATGTCATGACGACAACTAGACCTTTGGAGTTACTACATATGGATCTTTTTGGCCCCATTGCTTACATTAGCATCGGTGGCAACAAGTATGGTCTAGTCATCGTTGATGACTTCTCTAGATATACTTGGATGTTCTTCTTGCATGAAAAGAGTGAAACCCCCGGTGTCCTCAAGAAATTCCTAAGGAGAGCTCAAAATGAGTTCACCTTAAGGATAAAGGCTATAAGGAGTGACAATGGCACCGAGTTCAAGAACATGCAAGTAGAAGAGTTCCTAGATGAGGAGGGCATCAAGCATGAGTTTTCCGCTCCCTATTCTCCACAACAAAATGGAATTGCCGAAAGAAAGAATAGGACACTTATTGAGATGTCAAGGACGATGCTAGATGAGTACAAAACATCGGACCGGTTTTGGGCGGAAGCGGTTAACACCGCTTGCCACGCCGTAAACCGATTGTACCTTCATCGCCTCCTCAAGAAGACTCCTTATGAGCTTCTCGTTGGTAAGAAGCCCAATGTTTCTTACTTTCGTGTCTTTGGTAGCAAGTGTTATATCCTCAACAAGAAGCCTAGGACTTCGAAGTTTGCTTCAAAGTCCGATGAGGGTTTCTTGCTTGGATATGACTCAAACACACATGCGTACCGTGTGTTCAACAAATCCTCCGGAATTGTTGAAATAGCACGTGACGTGGTGTTTGATGAAACCAATGGCTCTCAAGTGGAGCAAGTTGATCAACATGCCATTGATAAAGAGGAACCTCCACTAGAAGCTCTAAGGAGAATGGCACTTGGAGATGTTCGCCCACAAGAACCATCTCAAAGCCCAAGTGACCATCATCACTATGAAGTAGGTCAAACCCCCATTGGACAAGTTGGAGATTCACTAGATGCTCCCCAAAGTGATAATGGGAATGAAGATCAAGGGGGAGGCATGGATCAAGGGGGAGACCAAAGTGAAGAAGATGAAGCAAGTGATTCAAGAACTCAACATCCGCATCCTCGTGTTCATCAAAGTGTTCAACGGGATCATCCCGTTGACAACATTCTAGGAGATATCACAAAAGGAGTAACAACACATTCACGTGTTGCAAACTTTTGTGAGCATTTCTCCTTTGTCTCATCCTTGGAACCCCATAAGGTTGAAGATGCCTTAAGAGATCTGGATTGGGTAGTTGCCATGCAAGAGGAGCTCAATAACTTTGAAAGGAACAAGGTTTGGGAGCTTGTCAAGCGCCCACAAGCTAATGTTGTTGGAACCAAGTGGGTGTTCCACAACAAACAAGATGAGCATGGCGTGGTAACTAGGAACAAGGCACGACTTGTGGCAAAAGGGTACTCACAAGTAGAAGGATTGGATTTTGATGAGACATTTGCCCCCGTAGCTAGGCTTGATTCAATTCGGATATTACTAGCCTTTGCTACTCATCATGACTTCAAGCTCTACCAAATGGATGTTAAAAGTGCATTCCTTAATGGCCCAATCAAGGAAGAAGTTTATGTAGAGCAACCTCCGGGGTTTGAAGACCAAGACTATCCTAACCATGTTTACAAATTACGAAAGGCTCTTTATGGCCTCAAGCAAGCTGCTAGAGCTTGGTATGAGTGCCTAAGAGACTTTCTAGTTGAAAACGGTTTTAGGATAGGCAAAGCGGACTATACCCTTTTCACAAAGCACTTCAACGAGGATCTTTTTGTGTGCCAAATATATGTGGATGACATCATATTTGGTTCCACAAATAAGGTGTTTTGTGATGAGTTCTCCTAGATAATGACGGAGAGGTTTGAAATGTCCATGATGGGTGAGTTGAAGTTCTTTCTAGGATTTCAAGTAAAACAACTCAAAGAAGGGACGTTCATAAGTCAAACTAAGTATACACAAGATATTCTAAGGAAGTTTGACATGGATAAGGCAAAACCCATCAAAACCCCTATGGGGACAAATGGACACCTAGACCTAAATGAGGATGGTCCAAGTGTGGATCAAAGGTTATATAGGTCTATGATTGGTTCACTTCTCTATCTTTGTGCATCTAGGCCCGATATCATGCTAAGTGTGTGTATGTGTGCACGCTTTCAAGCGGCACCTAAGGCTTGTCATTTGACCGTCGTTAAAAGGATCTTGAGATATCTAGTACACACACCTTCCTTAGGACTTTGGTACCCCAAAGGATCTAAGTTTAACCTCATTGGATATTCCGATGCGGACTATGCGGGGTGCAAAGTTGATAGGAAGAGCACATCGGGTACATGCCAATTCTTGGGTCGATCTCTAGTGTCTTGGTCCTCCAAGAAGCAAAACTCTATTGCTCTCTCCACCGTCGAAGCAGAATATGTTGCACCCGGAAGTTGTTGTGCACAACTTCTTTGGATGCGACAAACCCTTAGGGATTATGGGATTAACTTGCGCAACATTCCACTCTTGTGTGACAACGAGAGTGCCATAAAGATAGCCCATAATCCGGTGGAGCACTCTAGGACCAAGCACATAGACATACGACATCACTTCTTGAGAGATCACTCAATGAAGGGAGATATTGTGATTTCTCATGTGAGGACGGAACATCAACTCGCGGATATTTTCACCAAGCCTCTTGATGAGAAGCGTTTCTGTGAGCTAAGAAGTGAGCTCAACATTTTGGATTCTAGGAATGTGGCTTAAACCACATTCCTCACATTTTTTGAGCTATATTTCAAAAACTCTTCTCTATCGTGATTTCTCTTCAAAATCTGTTTGAGAAAACATTTTCTTGGAAATTGATCATGTTTTTGTCATATTTTTCTTCAATAATCATGTTTGTATTGCTTGTTGTCCAAAAAGGACCAATAATGTGTTTGCAACTCAAAAATACTATTTTTCAGTCCAGTCGGACCGGACTAGTCTGCCCCTGTGGACGGACAAGTCTGGGTCCAGACTAGTCCGCGACTGGTCCGCAGACCGGACTAGTCCGCCCCGACACCGGACTAGTCCAGCCCTTGGGGACTTAAACCCCAGGGGTGGCCAAAACCCTTCCTCTCCCCTCTCACTCCCACTTCTCTCCCTCACGCGCGCTAGAAACCGCCCTTTTCGGCGATTTTTCGCTTCAACCACCAAATCTCGATTCCAATCCGTGCATTGGAGTCTTTGGGAGTGAGGGATTGTTTCCCCGCGCTTCACCTTCGCAATCCATCGTCAATTTCGTTGATTCTCGCGGATTTGAGAAGGTATTCCATCTTTTTCAAAAACTTTCCCCATTCTTGATTCTTGAGGTTTCTGATAGGAACACCTTCATTGATGTTGCTCCATATACCCTTGTGATCATAGCCTAGGAGTATTGTGCGCTGATTTGAAGATTTTTCGACGAATCGATTAGGGTTAGGGTTTATCCTGCGCAACCCGGACTAGTCCGGCCCCTGGCGGACAAGTCCGCCCGGCGGACTAGTCCGCCCCTGGGGCGGACAAGTCCGGTTTGCACAGAGCAAACCCTAGTCCTAGTCTTCTCTCGAGACTTCTTCCGCAACACTCCCTCTCCTTGGACTCATACCTTCATTTCTCTGTATTTTCCGCAGTATGTCGAACTCGGAGCGTTCCCCTTCTCGTCTCAACCCCACGGGCGAGGAAGAACGCCCTGAGACCTATCCGGGCCGCACTGAGGAGAGAGGTGCTGAAGTGCCCCGGGAGGGACACACCAAGGCTCAAATCGTCGAAGCAAGGACGAAGGCTGCCCTCATTAAAGTGCAGAAAGAAAAGGAAGAAAGGCGGCTGAAGGCACTCGAAGCCTCCAAAGTAGCTGCCACCATCTACAATGAGGAAGAAGCCATGGCCCGAGCAACTGCAGAATCCCTCAATGAGCTAAGGAGGAAGAAGAGGCAAGATAGGGAGGCTCACAACTCCAGGGCCGCTAAGGCCAATGCCCCCAAAAGGAAGAAACTCATCACTGTTGGCGAGAAGGCAAAGGGCAAGGAGCAAGCCCAGAGGGAAGAAGAGCCAAGGGTCGAGCGTGACCCTAAGAAAGGAAAGGCTCCGGCTCCAGTCGAGCCGAAGAAGAAGAAGCCCTCCGTCAAGGTGCCAGCCAAGAAGGCACCCGGAGGTGTAGCTATCCGTGAAAAGGGGAAGGCCCAGGCTGTTGGCCCTCTTGTGATGCATAGTCCAGCACGCAACCCCAACCGTCAGCCCAACCTCTCAGCTAACACATTCAAAGGAAAAGGAGCTGAGAAGGCCAGGAGGCTTAGAGACGAGAATGTCTATAGGTATGAGAGGTCCACCGCCGACCCTCGGTTCTGGTGTGACTTCCATTGCGATTACTATCGCACAATCTACCAGGCCATGAAGAAGCTAGTGATCCAGGCTCAATGGGTGGACTGGACCTATATGGCCAAGAAGAAACATGAGGCGTTTGATGCAGTAACTGAGGCAGCTGAGCGCCATGGAATCAAGGACATTCTTGGATTCAAGTATGACTGGAATGAGGAGGTCATAGTACAGTTCTACACCACAGTTCACTTCCACTCTCGTGGTGACCGAGTCATCACTTGGATGACCAATGGTGAGCAGTACTATGCCACCTTTGAGGTTTTTGCTCAGGCTCTTGGTCTGGAGAGTCACCTGGACCATGAGATCATTATCTCCAACCTCAAGGCCATGGACAGGGATGACATGAGCTATATGTACCCTCCTCACGTCCGGTGTGAAGCTGGATTGGCCAGGAACATCCTCCCATTCTACAGCATCCTTAACAGGATTCTCAGGAGGACAGTGGCTCCAAAAGAAGGGGATGCAGGGATCATCCAGGGTCACCTCAGGCACCTGTTGGCTCTCATTGATGGACATGAGATGTTCAACCTTGTAGATTACATCTTCGATGATATCTACAACATCTCACACACACCCAACCGTGCTTGTGGCTATGCCCCTTACATTATGTGTCTGATCGAGAAGGTGTCCGGGATTGTGTTTGTGAAGGACACCACTCACCAGCCTCTCCGACCCCAGATGCCACCTGCTGTCCCGATTCCTCCGCGTCAGACGAACGCGGATCCTCCCTCTCAGCCGGAGGAACCTCGTGGTGGAGCCTCTCGCCGTGCCTCTCACTCACCCGGTGGCTCCTCTAGCAGCGGAGTCCTCAAGTTTCTTAGGTCCATCTTCACCTCGTGCCGCAAAGCCAAGGTGCGAGCTCAGTGGACTGAGCGCTACGTGAGGAAGCTCTGCGACAAGATGGAGATCCCGATGAGTCCCGAGGCTTCCGATGACGAGCTCACTCCATACCCCCTTCTCACCCCCGATGAGTTGGCACTCTTGGGTGAGACGGAGGGTACCTCTGCACCGGGCTCCGACGACGACGACGACGATCATGAGGAAGACGTCGAGGACCCGGAGGCCACAGAGAGCGACTCCCGCGACGGCGATAGCGATGAGGACGAGGACTAGCTTTTGGGTCCTTGTACCCCTCTTCTTTTCCTTTTTGGTGCCTTGATGACAAAGGGGGAGAGTTAGGGGGAGTTAGTCCTTTGTGTGGAGTTGGGGGGAGGTAGTAGTATTTTGTGTTGTGTGGTGTGTTTTGGCATTTGGACTTAATTTGTATCTTATTCATGCTACTTGGATGTTTACTTTTGTGCAAGACCTGTTAATGTTGTTTAATATCAATATAATGTTCCTATTGTCAATCTTTTGATTATATTGATGCTCTTTATGTCTTGTCACAATTGTTGAGCACATCACGTAGGCACCCCACCATAACGTGTGTGGGTATGAAAGATCTCCTCCACCTCTTTTACATGCTGCATACTTTGAGGGGGAGTCATTCATACGCACACAAGTTATGAAAACCAAAATTTATACTCTTATTTGTGAAGGACTTGATGTGTTGTCATCAATCACCAAAAAGGGGGAGATTGAAAGTGCATCTAGGTTCCCCGTGGGTTTTGGATGATTGATGGCGACAATTAAGTCGCTAATGAGCTCATGTGATCTTAGCACAGGTGTGGACTCGATTGGAGACGCAAACCCTCAAAAAGGAAAAGGAAGGAAACGGAGTCAACTCAAAGCGTAGAAACTAGGGTTTCTAGCGTGTTGAGTTAGACCAGCCGTAGAAATAGGAGGGTGTGTGCGTAAAGTGCAAAGAGATCAAAGTAGGAGCTCAAGAGTGGTGGTTGAGGTAGAAATCCTATTTAAAGTTGAAGTTAGAAGAGTCTGGCAGGAGTGGCCGGACTAGTCCGCCTTAGGACCGGACTAGTCCGCTCCTGGCCAGACTAGTCCGTTTTCACACGGACCAGAAGGTCCCGTGTGACTTCGGACTAGTCCGTAGTGGACCGGACTAGTCCGTGGTACCCCTTGGAGTGGAGTTTCGGGACTAAGTCCTAGAGAGCGGACTTGTCCGTTTTGGGGCGGACCAAAAGGTCCTGTGTGAGATCGGACTAGTCCGTCCGTGGGCCGGACTAGTCCGTGGTGCCGAGTGCAGAGTGGTTTTGCGACTAAGTCTGGGTAGGCCGGACTAGTCCGCCCTTGGGGCCGGACTAGTCTGTGGTCTCCAGACTAGTCCGTTTTCACACGGAACAAAAGGTTCTGTGTGAGATCGGACTAGTCCGGTGAGGGTCGAACTAGTCCGTTGTCGAAGTTACCGTTTGAATTTGAAGTTTGGCGGGTAGCGTGATGATTGCTGCGCAGTGCGACAGTTGTCAGAGGGGTCAGTGGTCCCCTAGGCCGGACTAGTCCGGGCCTGAGGCCGGACTAGTTCGCCCTTTTGCTGAGGTCAGCAGTTCGGGCTCGGGACCCCTATAAAAAGGGGACCCCGACCTCATTTCAAATACTCTCGAACCCTAGCGCCGCCACAGCCAACTTGGAGCACTCTTAAGCCTCTTTCTTGCCAACTTTCCCTCTAAAACTAATTCTTGAGTGGATTAGGGTTTAGTGAGGTGGAGAAGAGGAAGAACATCGCGCTTGTGCTCCCTTTTGATCTCTTGCACTCATTGAGTCTTTGTGAGCTGTGTGTGGAGTGTGTTTCACTGTGTTGATCATCTTTGTGGTGTGGGAGCCTCAGAATGTGAGAAGCCCCAACGAATCTTGTATTCGCACTTTGAGATAGTGGAGAACCTAGTTAGGCCCGTGCGGTAAACTTGGTGAGGGAAGGGTTGTTGAACCCGGTCCTTTGTGGACTCCTCAACGGGGACGTAGATTCTTGTGTGGAATCGAACCTCGGGATAAAATCCTTGTGTCTCCGTGTTCTTCGCATTTTGCTTATCACATATCTCGTTCTAGGGTTGCTAGTCTTGTCTTGTGCTTCACTTGGCTATAATCTAGTTGAAACTTGACTTACTCTTGTGTTGATAGTTTCTAAACTTGTCATAAACATATCCTCACTTGTAGCATCGAGAAAATCCCCTTAAAACTTGCTAGAAACACTTTTTAGGGTTCTTCACGCGGGCTGACCGGACTAATCCGCCCCCAGACCGGACTAGTCCGCCCCCTGTGATTTAACCTCGTTTTATTAAGTCATTTGCAGGTCGATTAGCCTATTCACCCCCCTCTAGGCAACTTTCAAAACCACTGTCTCATACTCCCATGCGCGCGACCACTAGATTGAGAACTAAGCTCTACCAATCAAAGAACCTCTGCGGGCTGCTCCTTAGCAGATCCGGGGGAAGTGTAGCATTTTCACTACTATGGTGCTCATCAAACCTGTAGACGGCAGTTTCCGAGGTTATCGTCTGGTGACCAAATCCACCGCCCGATCGGCGCACTCTGGCCCATCACGCCCCCACGCAGATGAAGCTGGCCAGGGTGGCGCCTCTGGGCACGTCCCGACCCAGTCAGCACCCCTGCAGCCGCCGGCTGCGAGTCCAGAGAGCGCTCTGGAAGCAGCCAGGGCCCTACTCCACCACCCACCGTTGATGAACACTTACCAGAGAGCGGCTCAGCAGTGGGTCCATGAGATCGACCACTTAGTCGTGGTGGCGCTCAACTCTCCCAACAGAGGGAGATGTCATGTGTCGCTATCGCGCACGCCGTCCATCGACTGTCGCACCACTGACTCCATATCCATCAGGATTACTAGCGCTGGCAAGATCCCCACGGAGGACCTGAGGGTTGAGCTTGACTGTTGTCAAGCTCAGATAAAGAG
The DNA here is from genome assembly GCA_036927565.1 of Tuctoria greenei. Lineage (NCBI taxonomy): Eukaryota > Viridiplantae > Streptophyta > Magnoliopsida > Poales > Poaceae > Tuctoria > Tuctoria greenei. The sequence continues at coordinate 147,227,595 of JAYESD010000011.1, forward strand.
ATGGCACAACCTTGACACCTAGTACGGTCCTTGAGGGTTTGAGTAGGAGGAGTCCTCCGTTCGAGGAGCACCTCAGGTAAACCATCCACCACCGCCATAAAACCAGGACTATGTTGGGTCGACTGCACCCCTGCATTGTTCTGTGCACCAGCTGCCGCAGTAGTATTTATTGCCACAACAGTAGGCTCCACAACAACCGCACTTGGCGCAACAAACCCCCTGGGCTATTCTATTCCGTACGCCTCTCTGGCGAAGCCCATCGGAGGGTGCATGGCCTTGGGGCCATACCTCCGCCTGACGACGTAGCCGCGCAAGTTCCAGCCACACCCGCAGGAGAAGTTCGACGGGAGCGTCAACCCAACCGAGTTCCTGCAGATCTACACCATGACGCTCCTTGCCGTAGGAGCGGATGAGTCCGTCCTGGCGAACTACTTCCCCGTCGCCCTGATCGGCTCAGCCTGGTCATGGCTGATAAACCTGCCCGAGGTGTCCATAACCTCGTGGGATGAGCTCTCCCGATAGTTCACAACGAACTTCGGTAGCTCCTACACGTGCCCCAACACTGAGCTTGACCTCCACACCGTGTGCCAGCAACTCAAGGAGACGCTACGATCATTCATCCAACGCTTCTCCCAGGTACGCAACTCCATCCCCAACATCCCAAATGCTCCTGTCATAGTAGCATTCTGGCAGGGAGTGCGTGACCGGAAGATGCTCGAGAAGCTAGCCACGCACAACATGCAAAATGCCTCCGAGCTCGTCTCCATTGCCGACCGGTGTGCCTGTACGACGGAAGGCCGTGACTGGCACACCCAAGCCGCCCCTAGAGTGGGCGGAGTCGGTCAGACCAGTGAAGGTGCTGTTACCCCGAGTAGCGACAAAAAGAAGAACAAGACCCAGGGCGGTGGCTAGAGTAAGCCGCTACATGGGTCACCTGTCATCGCAGCAGCGACCGTAGGGGGAAGACCCCCACACTCCGACAAGCGCCCACGTCAGCCACCTGTAGCTGACGACGACGTTGACCCCTACCCGTTAAACAAGACTCGCGAACACACTGCGAGTGAGTGTCAGGAGATTAAAAGATGCGATGAGTGATACCAAGAGTGGCGCAGCAGCGTCCCAACGGTGCCTCCTTCTGCCAGTGGGAGGGAAAGCAGAAGGTCAACCCCAAAGTCAACGACGACGAGGAGATGGAGTACCAGAAGCAGGAACGGGCAGTCAAGGTGGTCCATGAAGACAAGGACTCTGATGCCAGCAGTGAGCACGAGCATTGCAAGACTCTCCACGTCGTCTTTGGGGGGTCTTAGGATCCCGCGTCCCGAAACGCGACCAAGACCCTGCGCCGAGTAGTGGCTTCTGTTGAAGTGTTCGATACGACACTTCCCCCGGACGTGCTAAGAAGCAGCCCGCAGAGGTTCTTTTATGGTTGGGGTATGCAGAGATCAAGATCAAGATGATGACACCAGAGATTTATGTGGTTCGGGCCGCCTGAGCATAACATCCTACTCCACGGGATTTGTGTTGTTGTGTTGTGTGAGTTTTTTTTGCTAGTATGCGGGTCAGCTCGGGTCAGATCGAATCTCCCTCGAGTTTGTGCGGTACAACCCTTTTATAGTTCTAAGGACTGACCATTACAAAGCTTGCCTGGCCCGACATGTGGCCCTGGCATATTTAATGGCCTAATACACTGTCTAAAGAGTATTAAGCATGATTAATAGTATGGTAACGTGCCTTAATGGCTGCATTACCCCTATTAACATTGCTCTGATTGTGTGTCATTAATATAGCATTAATGACACATAATTAGGCCTTGTAACTGCCGCATTAACACGTTGTGCTCTGATTGTGCTGGATGAGATCTGCTTGTATTCCCGTTGGTAATGAAGGTCCGGAGGCTTCACACGTGGAAGCTCCGGAGCTTTCCCTTACAGGAGGTTTGGTTTGGGGCTACTGTACATGTGTCGGCACCAGAACTCCTCTCTACTGGGGGTTAGCTCCTAGACTGTTGTACACGTGTTGGCACCGGAGCTTTCCTTTGTTGGGAGCTTAGCTCCAGTTTTCCTTTACACGTGTTGACCCAGGAGCTACCCATATGAGGGCAGCTGGTCCGGTGCAATGTGACATGTGGGGTCCGAGGAGTCCTTCAACTCTGACAGGTAGAACTCCTTTGTACTCTTTGCGGTATTAAGGGGTACCTAGTACGCTGGGTACTGACAGTGGCCCCCGGGCCCACCTCTGGGAGGAATCCTTTGGGTTAAGTTATCATGCCAGAGGTGGGGCCATTCTTGATTCCTGCGCTTTGATTTTTAGAAGTCTTCTGATGCGCCGATAGAGTGACGGTCCGGGAGTGAACGTTCAACGCGTGGCTTGTTATGAATGCGGCAGATGAGATCTTTGAGTGCGGATCTTATGCAATTGAAGGTCACCGGTTCCTAATACGAAAACCATATCGGTTTCGCGTGCCCTATTAGAGCACTGACCTTGGGTTTCCCGCTGCTCATCATGGCAATGGTTTGCCTTGGGTAAGAACCTCGATCTCTTCGTCGGGGTGCCCCCAGGCCCACTCGTCATTGACAGGGTAGACTTTTGAAAAGTGCCTTCAATCTCACTGCGGTTTCCATCCAAGCGTCGCGGAGGCTTACTTAAGAGGGAAAGTGTGCACGGTTTGAGGACTCTTTACGCCTTTGATCATATTTGCGCTCAGAACTTCCAAAACTCCGCCTAACTTCCCTTCCTTTGCTCCGCTTTGCCGCGATGGAGTTGGGTATCCCCAAGAGCCGCCTCAAGAGCGATGATGATCTGAAGAAGGTCCAGATCTACATGGGGTGGTCCAGCGACTCGTTCAACCATTTGGTCCGCGCCGGCAAGCTCCCTTTCAAGAAGGAGCACAATGGCGATATGGTGAACTTCACAGCGTACGCCATGGTGGGATTCATTCAATCTTTCTCTTCTTTTCTTTTGATGCTGCTAGACTTTTATGGTCTGTAGCTATATCACCTTGGACCCCATTCTCTTCTCCTCGTGGCGACATTCGTCCACTTTTGCGAGATGTGGGTGGGTATTCCCCCCTGCGTCGAGCTATTCCGCACCTTCTTCACCATCCACACCACCAGCAAGAGGAGTGAGCTTCTTGGTTTCTACTATTTTGTGAAGCGCAAGAACTGCCCCTTCAAATACTTGAAGTCGTTTCCTTCCGGCAAGTGGGACAACTGGAAGAAATATTGGATCATCATTGTGGCAGAGGAGCACGAGAAGTTGGAGCTGCCCGAAGGTCTCCCCAATGTTGACACCGACGCTTGGAGTGTAGTTCCGGTGCTTTCAGATGCCTTCAACCCCATCTTGACCAAGATCCGCGAATGCGTGGAGGCTGGAGTGACTCCCCAGATGGTCTTCTGCAACTTCCTGGTCAATAGATGGGCTCCGTTGAAGAAGAGGGAGAAGCTCACGTGGGCCCTCAACAGCGTGATGGATGACGACCAGATTGAAACCGGTCTGAAATCCAACTTGGATGACGAATCTTTAGAGTTTCATCTCAAGAAATTCTAGCATGGGATAAATGTCAACGGCGACGACGTAGTTCCGCCAGCAGCTTTCCTCCCTCTGAACATGGAGGCGTAGTTCTGCAGGGAGCTCTGGAGGAGTATGCCAGTGCTTGACGACCTTGGTGAGTTAGATAGGCGTTCGACCACCAGGTTGGTGATCCCTGAAGCTTCCGAGTGTGGTCCTGCCTCCACCCCGAGCTGAAAGACTGAAGACACCGGCAAGGGCAAGGGTAAAGAGCCAGTTGAGCCCTCTTGCTGGAAGAGGATGTTGAAGCACACCGACGGGAGGTCCGTCAGACCTGCTCCTTCTACCATGGCTCCTTCTCCCCGTCGGGGGAGGTCTTCTGTAGCTAACCCTTCCTGGTGCCAGTGACTTCAAGAGGTGTCAGCTCCAGGCAGACGACCCCGGCCTCAGTGCTGGCTAGAAGCCCCAGGCCCGGGAGTTCTTCCCGGCCAAGAGAAGCTCCGACAGAAAAGACTCCAACTGCTGCAAGTGGTCCTCCACTGAGGTCCAAAGTAGTAGTCTCACCAGACTTGGTGGGCTATAGCTCCGGGCCTCAGAAGAAAAGGTTCTGAGGCGACTGGGGTGGCAACATCCCTAGGTAAGCATTGATTGCTCACCCTGAAATGCTAGTGTTGTTTTTGACATGTCTTTAATCTTCTCTTCCCTTTATTTCTAGGGCGTTGAAGAAGGGGTCGGGAACTCCAGCGCCTATTGCAGCGGCCGGGGCTGCACCTACCGAAGCTCCGGCTTCAAGCTCCGAGCCTCCTCGTTAAGCAGAGGCGGAAGTTGCGACAGCTCCGGCGCCAGCTGTCATGAGCTTGGACTCGGAGTCCTCGCCCGAAGCTCCTGTGGTAGCGCCGGACCATAGTAGAGAAGTTGAAGATGTCCCCCTGGCGATGGTGGCAGAGGCTGATGCTCCAGCACCAGCGATGCCAGAAGTTCCCGCTTTTGAGCCGGAAGTTGTTGAAGCCCTGGCTGCTGAGCCAGAGGTAGTTGAAGCCCCGGCTATTGAGCCGAAAATAGTTGAAGGTCCGGTGGATGAGCCGAAAATGGTTGAAGGTCCGACCCTTGGGCCGGATGATGTTGAAGATCCGGCAGCTAGGCCGGAAATGGTTGGAGCTCCGGTCGCTGCACCAGAAGCAAGTGACGTGCCGGCATTTGGGCCAGCTGCGGCAGGGGTGCCGAATGAAGCCTCGACTGCTGCTCCGAAGGTAGTTGTCCTAGAGGTGCCTGGGCCAGAGCCGGAGCAACTTAAAGAATTGGCGACAAGTCCTCCGCCTTCAGAGCCGGTGACTGAAGACCCTGAAGTAGTGCCTTCAACTACTCCGGAAGTGGAAGTTCCCCAAGTGGGTTCTTCTGCTGCCACCGAAGGGCTCTTGGAGAGCAGTCCTAGTGCCGCAGAAGTTCTACAGTCCTCTCTTGTAGAGTGGGACCCAATTTTTGTGATGGAAAACCCTTTGGAGCCTGCAGAAATGGCCCTAGCAGGTCCAGAGCCTATTCCTCTAGCGTTGTCCATAGACAATGCCTGCTCAAGTCTTTGACGGGTCCAGCTTGCCTTTGACCATCAGAGCAAAGCCTTGGAGGAGGAGCGCCACACCTTGAGGCGTTGGCGCAACAGAATCCATTTTGAGACCAGACTTGCGTAAACGAGGCTGGCTGACAAGGAGTGGATTAAGAGGGGAAAGGTCCAGTTAGAATACTGGGACAAGCTAATGGGGGAGAAGGAAGCCACCATCCGGGTGCACGACGCTAACTCCAGGGAGATCCTTGAGCAAGCCAGGGAGAGACGTGATGCTGCTGACGAGCGTTACAAAAAACTCACTGAATTGAATGAGGTTCTCCTGAAGCGCCGGGTGGACTTGGAGGCAAGGGAAGAGAAGCTCCTTGAGCAGCAGGAGGATGTCATGAAGAGGGAGGTGATGGCCACCCAGAAGTTGACTCTGGGTGAACAGAATTTGGCGGATCGCTCAAAGAAGTTTGAGCAGTGGAGTGAAGATGAAAGGAAGAAGTACTGGAAGATGGGGCAAGAGCTCTCAAAAAGAGAATCTAATGTTGCCATTAGGGAGGGGAAAGTGAGAGACAGGGAGAAAGACCTGGCGGAGAGGCGGAACCGCATCCACCTCCGGGAATCGGAGCTGACCGACCGCGAGAAGTAGGTTGCTGAAAATATGCAGCAACATGCCAAAGTGGTGGAACGCGCTGCTCGGGAGAGTTCAGAGCTAGCGGCCACCCGAAGGTCACTGGAAGAGCTGCGGAGATCGAAGGCAACTGAGTCCTTGATGGTATGGGACTTCTTGGGACGTGCGGATAGGGCCCTTGTGCCTCTTGGTTTCAGTCCAGTACGCCCGGAGGACCCAGAGCAGGAGCTGGACCAGACGCTAGTGGCACTTGGCTCTGCTGGCGGCAAACTCAACGCGATGGGTAATGTCATCGCCGATCAGCTGGAGACGGAGGGTAAATCCTTGTCTAAGAATGTCACCGAGTATGTCTTGGCGTGTTACAAAAGCCGAGACCCCCAGTTCTCCCTTGATCCGGTCTTTGAAGGAATCATCGCCGAGGAAGAGGATGCCGCCTGAGCTAGTTTCCAAGAAGCTGCTGAGAAGGTTACTTCATTTTTCCACAGGACCTAGATCCTCCAGTGGCTTCTCCTTTTGCCCCTTGTAACCCCAATTTTGTAATCCAATACTTTTGATTAATGAAATCCTCCTTTCTGTCTTGACTTTCACTTTGTCTTCAATATAGTACTCTGTCTTGTTGGCCCCCTGTTATATGTGCACAAGTGTAGTATGGACATGTACCAAAAGGATTTAACAGTATGTTGATGACTTGAACGCTTCAAACTTGTAAATTTTAGGTCTGAAGTCTTCATCTTTGATACGTCGACTGTTGGCTCCCTGGGATAGTCAGAGGTTCGTAGCTCCGGTAGTGGCTGATGCCAACACAAGAGTCGTCGATGATAGATCTCTGGAGGTTGTCAGAGCTTAGTAGCTTCGACAATACCCACTGTCAACGTATAATGCGTTGATGGCAGGCTCCCTTGGAGGATGTCAGAGATTAGTAGCTCTGGCGTCGTCTACCATTGCTAATAATTTTTGCTTTTCCTGCACATTAAAGGCAAGAGAGAAAGTAAAATTCGTCCTCTTGTCTATAAATTGGTTGTGACTTATTGTTCTTATTTGAACTTTAGGTCCGAAGAAACTCGACATGATAACAAGCGTTTTGATATAATCTTTCTAGATCTGCATGTCTCTTTAGTACTCACCCTACTAAGGCCTGCCGGGGTGTAGGTAGAGCGGCGTACTTAGGGTGCTGGACTAGGCTAAGTCGATAGCACGCTCTGTACCTATGTTGGCTTGGTGTTCAGGCAAGTAGACTGTGTAGCAATGTTAGGATCTGAAAAGACTATCACTAAGGCTTGTAATGTATGTGAATTACTTGGAACAAAACTCAAAAAGATTTGCACAACTTCATTATAGACAAGCGAGGTGAAAAAATTTGATATATTGAGCCTTGCAGAAAAAGTAAATGCACAAAATTTGATATATGGAGCCTGAGCGCTGGGCGATAACGTGCATTTCGAATAGCTTCTTGGCTTCTTCCCTCGTAGACGAGGTCAAGGTCTTCACGCCGGGGCTGGTCCTGCGTGGCTTCGTCGAAGGTCCGGACCCGGAGGGACCCCAAGGTTATCTCCAGAGGAAGGACTGCTTCAGCTCCGTACACCAGGAAGAATGGAGTTTCCCCAGTTGACTGGTTTGGGGTTTTCCTGTTCGCACATAATGTGGATGGAAGTTCCTCAATCCAGTTAGCTCCGTGCTTTTTCAAGCGCTCATATGTGAGCGTCTTGAGTCCTTTTAATATTTTGACATTTGCTCTCTTAGCTTGGCCATAGCTTGCTGGATGAGCTACTGAGGCGTAGCTAAGTTGAATGCCGAGGTCTTCACTATATTCTTGGAATGCAACACTTGTGAATTGAGTTCCGTCGTTAGTTATGACCTTGTTTGGAACTCCAAATCTACATCTAATGGACTTCAAAAACTTGATTGATGATTGCTTGTTGATTGTTACCACTGGAGTTGCTTCCGACCACTTGGTGAACTTGTCGATGGCGACATACAGGAACCTATAACCTCCAACGGCTCTTGGGAATGGTCCCAAAATGTCCATGCCCCACACAGTGAATGGCCATGTGGGAGGTATCATTTGCAGTGATTGAGCCGGTGTGTGAATCTGTTTTGTGTGGAACTGACACGCTTCACATTTTTCACTAGCTCAACGGCATCCTGAAGTGTTGTAGGCCAGTAAAAGCTATGCCGGAAGGCTTTACCGACCAGCGTGCGAGAAGAATCATGGTCCCCGCACTCACCTCCATGGATCTCCGGGAGGAGCTTGCAGCCTTCTTCCCTTGCAATGCACCGCATTAGGATGCCATTGGCACCACGTCGGTAGAGATCCCCTTCTACCAACGTTATCTTTTAGCCAACCTGACTATCCGGTCAGCGGATACACTGTCTTCAGGAAGGATGTGGTCTCTCAAGTAGCTCCGGATCTCTGAGATCCATGCATCAGAGCTAACTTGAGCTTCTAAGTCTTGCGTGTTGGGTTGCTCGGAGCTTCCGACAGCACCTACGACCCTTGGTGGATGCCATGGTAGCAGGGCCACCGGGACTGCCAGCTTCGAGGTGCTGGTCTCACCCCCTTCACTCATTTCGGCAGGCTGAGCTGTTGGTTTTGACAACCTCTGGACGAAGATTCCATCAGGAACTGGAGCTCCGGGTGAGGATTTCTGTGACACCCGGTTCCGAAAATGAACCAAGTGAACGCATATGTGTGACAAGGATGTTCAACACACATACACGAGTGCATTCACAAAAGAGTATACAGAAAATTACCACAGAACCAGATTAATTAACCAAATTTTATTGCACAAACCATATCATCCTCGAATACAAGTTCTAATGAATACTGATAACAAGTTCAACTACAGGGGGAGGGGGGTGAATAGGCCTTTTTGAATTTTGTCGGAACCTGCAACACTTAACAACCAATTCAAAACCAGAGATATCGGACTAGTCCGGTAAAGTGCGGACTAGTCTGGTGTGTACGGACTAGGTTGATTAAGTTTGATCGATTAATTTGATTCTTCAATGTATGCAACGGAAATATACAATCAAATGAAGTGTTACAAGATTATGAACCAGATTATATCACAATTCAATCTTATGTTTAATGATTCAACGTGAAGTAAGCAATGATGATTTAAACCCTAGATTATTGTGAAGAATAAGAGTGATGAACACAAAAACAAGAGACAAGGATTTATCCCGTGGTTCGGCTCCCACAGAGGCAACCTACGTCCACGTTGAGGAGTCCACAAAAGGACCGGGTCTTCTCCAACCCTACCCTCGTTGGATCGCCACGAAGGACAATCCTATTCCACTTATCACAAAGGGGTGAATAAACAAATTCAAAGGGGCCTTCTCACACGTTGAGAGCTCCCATGGATTACAACACAAAATACCACCAAGAACACACTCAAAAGATTACAATGAAATCACAGGAGTGTGTTAGAGAATCAAACCAAGAGCTCAATGTGGTGTTGAACGTGTCTCTCCAATGAACTAGAGTAAATCCTCAAAGGATTGATTTTTGTTGCACTTAATTTCGTGGAGAGATGTGGTTTTTGAGGCTCTTGGGAGGTGTGACGGCGCTAGGGTTCGAGAGATTATGAAATATGGCCGTGCACTTATATTTATATGGGTTTCTAAAAGTGACTGTTACGGTTCAGAAAGATCGGACTAGTCCATGGTGGTCACCGAACTAGTCCGGTGTGCAGTGTGTAGCAAATCCTAAGTGTCGCGAAATATCGGACTAGTCCGGCTAGGAGCGGACTTGTCCGATTTCGCTTCTGGAAATCTTCGGACTAGTCCGATAGTCATCGGACTTGTCTGAACATGTGAAACCCTAAGTGTATTGGGTGACAAGTCCGCACTTGGAGGACTTGTCCGATTTAGTTCAGAGGGTTTTTCAGACTAGTCCGTGCAAATATCGAACTTGTCCGATTTGGACTAGAGAGAATATCGGACTAGTTCGGTTGCGATCGGACTTGTCCAATTTTGTGTGACTTGTGAAGTGTTTTGAGGACTAGTCCGCACTGGGAAGGACTAGTCCGATTCTAGTCAGAGAGATATCGGACTAGTCCGATGGATATCAGACTTGTCCGATTTTGTGCAGAGAGGATATCGGACTAGTCCGGTGTCAGTCGGACTAGTCCAGTCCTGTGTAACTTTGTGTAGTGTGTTTAATTGTGATTGAGCTCTTGGGGTGTGTTTCCTTAACACACTCCATACAAAATGATCTACTATTCTTCTTCCTTGAGCTCATTTCCACTTTGCTCCTCATTCTTCCTTCTCTTTGGCACTTTGCTTATTTTGCTATTAAAAACCTGTGCTCATCTCAACAAAGAGGTTAGGATCCCAATTGCTTGTGATAAATCGTCCAAAACCCACAAGGGATTCCTAGATGCACTTTCAATCTCCCCCTTTTTGGTGATTGATGACAACCAATTGAGATTTCACAAAACATGATAAAAGTTGAGATTTTCATAAAGTATGCACATATGAGTTTAAAATACATCAAGCAATGAAAACATAATCCATATGTGCATTCTTTATGGTGGGATGCATAACTAAGTACATTGAAACACTAAGAATGACATAATTAACATTAATCAACCATAAGCAAGCATATATGTCATTCTAGGAGCAAAATCACAGATTTCAACAAATACTTCTCAAAAGATCATAACATTGCATCACAGAACCATAATTAACTTAAGAAAAAAGTTAAAGCTTTACAACCCACAAATTAGACAAAAATCATAAAAGAGAGCTCTCTCCTCGCATCCTACAGCTAAGGCTAAGACTCCCCCTCAATCTCTCCCCCTTTGGCATCAAGACACCAAAAAGAAGGAGAGGAGGGTCCTAAGGTCTTCACTCTTTGCTGTCGGTCCTCTCATCGTCATCTTCATCATCTTCATCTTCAGCTTGATGATGATGATGAGGAGGAGGTGCGGAGCCACTCGAGCCCCCAATTCCAAAGTAGGCAAGCTCGGAGGGGGTCAAGGGCCCGAGGTCAGTGATGTCTGGGTCGGAGTCCTCAGAAATCACTGGAGATCCAATGGGGTCGATCTCCAGCTTCTGGCAAATTTGCTTCACATTTGCCTTCACGTACTTCATGTCTTCCTTCCTTTTCTTGTTCAGCTTGTGGGCCCTCACTCCGGCCTTCTTGCAGGAAGCGAAGATGGCAGCAAGGTATTTGAAGATTCCACTGGCTGATCCACTTTGAGGGGCTGCCCTACTAGCAGGGGCAGCTCTTGCATCTTCAGATCTTCTTGTCGGTGCCTCAAGACTGGAGGCCGGCGAGGGAGCAGCCTGGACATTTGGCTTCTGAGGCATCTAAGGCCTCAAAGTTAGATGCTCCACATCCTTGACAAATTCGATCACGATGACCTTCTCGATCACAAACATTATATATGGGGCATACCCACAAGACTTGTTGGGTCTGCAAGAAATGTTCACCATATCATTCTAAATGTAGTCCGCCACATCGAACTGACGGTCTCTGCTTATCACCCTCATCAACGTCCGGAGATAACCTTGCACACTCCCAACATCTCCATCCTTGGGAGCAATGGTCTTCCTCAAGACTCTATTCAGGACCACAAAGAAAGGCTTCATGTTCTTTGTGGAGGGAGGGACAGACTTTGAGTTTGCCTCATATAGGAACTTCATCCTATCCCTCCCAATGACACCTATGTTGTGGATGATCAAGCGGTCAGATCTTGAGGTGTCAAGGTGAAGTAGGCTTGCAAAATCTTCTTGGGTGATATTGCACTTGGATCCATGAGTCATCCAAGTAACACTTTCCTCATCTTCACCCGAGAAGTGGCAAGTTGCAAAGAACTGCGCAATCACTTCGTCATTCTTGTTATTCCTGAAGGCAAAAAGATCCTTCAGGCCATGCCTCTCAATGGCTTCCACTACTCCAGTGAACGGTGAGCAGCCCTTCTTCTCAAAGTGTGCCCAGTCAATCCACTGACTGCACACAACTGGTGTCTTCATTGGGAGATACACAGATTTGTAGAAATCAGCATGGAAGTTGCACCAGAATCTTCCATCAACAGCTTGCTTCGGTCGGCCATATCAATCGATGCTTCTGAATTTTGCCGCCGAATCACTACCCTTCCCGTTGAACTTCTCTTCAGTGGGGTCCTGGACCCCTTCCCTTGGATCATGGAGTTTCAACGGGCCAACTGGGCCCGTCGCTATCCCTTTGCCCTTGCCCTTGGCTAGGCGGGCACTTGCCGAGCTAGAGCCACCGCCGATAGTGGCCCTAGAAGCTGTCACCTTGGAGGTCGGCTTCTTTGCTAGCACTTTCCTCTGAGCCTATGGAGGAGACAGAGCTGGCTCGGAAGGTCTCTCTTGGTGCTTCTTGCTGAGACTTGTCGAGGTTCGAGGTGCCACCTCGTGGTCCATCTCGGCCTCAAAGTCGGAGACTTCATTGCTTGAGCTTGACATGACCTGAGAATGAGTGGCATGATTGAGAATGAATGGTACAGGGCATAGGTATGGAAGGATAGCAAGTAATTGCATTGAGGAATTGAAAAGTTAGGTTTTGAGTACAGAAAAATCGTACTTGTCCAGTGCACAGGCACAGACTAGTCCGGGGGGACTGGACTTGTCCGTGCATGGACCGGACTAGTCCAATATTCACCCTCAAAAACCTAGGCTACCAGTCACATGGCGATTCCTAATGTACAATAAGCGTAGCATAAACGTAATACATCAAGGAGGCATGTATATAGTGAGATATGCTAGGCTATTCGATCAAAAATGAAGAAATTTGGAATTTCTAGGGTTTGAGTGAAGATTACCGAAGAAATCGATTGATGCACGAAGAGGAGGGAGTTGAAGTCCGGACTTGTCCGTGAGCTTCAATCTTCGAGCAAGGATGCTTGATCTCCACCCAAATGTGGAGCTTTTTGGTGGAGGGGATGCAAAATCGCCTTGGGAGCTCGAGTGGAAGAGAGAGAACGCGTGAGGCAAGAGTGGAGGTGAATGAATTAGGGTTTGGCGGAGGCTAGGGTTATGGACATGAAAAATCGAACAAGTCCGAAGATGACCGGACTAGTCCGAACTTTTCCAGGGGACTATATTGGACTAGTCCGTTGTATACCGGACTAGTCCGGCCTAACCGGCACTTTGCAGACTAGTCTGTATGGGCGGACTAGTCCGGGTAACCACGGACTAGTCCATGGTCACCAGGTAAGAATTTCTTAGCCATTCATATATATATTTGAAGGTACATATTTAGAGAATAGGGAGGCAAATCAAATCAAATAATCCTGATGAATATGACCAGTAAGCATACAGCAATCAAGCAATGATCATAATTCACCAAGATCTAGTAGTTGACATAGTTTTTTGGAGAAAATTGAGAGAGATGATTTTCACAATCCAATCAACATATTTGAAGAATTCATACCAGACCAAGAAACTAAGGATCTCCCTAGGAATTGGCATGTACTGGAGGTGCTTTTTCTATCTACTTTGCGCCCGACATAATCTTTTGGTCGACGCTAGGTCCATCTTCATTGAGATCCAAGTGGCCATTCGTTGCCATGGGATCTTTATGGGCTTCACCTTGTCCATACCAAACTTCTTAAGTATGTCCTGCGTGTACTTGGTTTGGCTTATGAACGTCCCTTCCTTCTGTTGCCGCACTTGGAATCCCAAGAAGTACTTTAGTTCTCCCATCATTGACATTTCAAACCTGTCTGTCATGATTTTACTAAATTCCTCACAAAAAGATTGATTAGTTGACCCAAAGATTATATCATCAACATAAATTTGACAAATAAAAAGATCATTGTCAAAATTCTTTGTAAATAGTGTATAATCTACTTTGCCAATCTTAAAGCCATTTTCAATTAAGAAATCTCTAAGACACTCATACCAAGCTCTAGGAGCTTGTTTGAGGCCATAGAGAGCCTTACGCAATTTAAATACGTGGTCGGGGAACTCTTCGTCTTCAAACCCGGGAGGTTGCTCCACATACACCTCCTCCTTGATTGGTCCGTTGAGGAAGGCGCTTTTCACATCCATTTGATACAGCTTGAAATCATGGTGAGTAGCATATGCAAGTAATTTTCTAATAGATTCAAGTCTAGCTACTGGAGCAAAGGTCTCATCGAAATCCAAACCTTCGACTTGTGAATACCCTTTGGCCACAAGTCGTGCCTTGTTCCTCATCACCACCCCGTGTTCATCTTGTTTGTTGCAGAAGACCCACTTGGTTCCGACGATGTTTACATTGGGTCTTGCCACAAGTTCCCACACCTCGTTCCGCTTGAAGTTGTTCAATTCTTCTTGCATTGCCACCACCCAGTCCGGATCCTTCAATGCATCCTCAACCCTGCGCGGTTCCAAAAGGGATACAAACGAATAGTGCTCACAAAATTTAGCTATGCGAGACCTAGTGGTTACTCCTTTTTGGATGTCACCGATGATATTGTCGATTGGGTGATCCCTTTGGACGCATTGGTGTACTCTTGGGTGTGGCACTTGAGGCGTTGTATCTTCATGATCATCTTCTTCTCCCCCTAAGTGATTGCCTTCGTTGACTTGTTGATTATTTTCGTATTCTTGTGGTTGATCTTGTGCTGATGCTCCCCCTTGATCGTTAGCCTCCTCTTGTGGTTCATCTTCCTCATGTACGTGTGGAGGTGGCTCTTGTGGTCGAACTTCACCTAGAGCCATTCTTCTCAATGCTTGACAAGGAGCTTCTTCTTTACCTAGTTCACATGGATCAACTTGCTCCTTTTAGGAGCCATTAGTCTCATCGAACACTACGTCACGTGCTACTTCAACAAGTCCGGAGGTCTTGTTGAAAACACGATAGACGTAAGTGTTCGAATCATAACCAAGCAAGAAACCTTCATCGAACTTTGAAGCGAACTTTGAAGTCCTAGGCTTCTTGTTCAAGATATAACATGGAGAACCGAAAACTCAAAAATATGAACTATTTGGCTTGTTACCAGTGAGTAGCTCATAGGATGTCTTCTTGAGTAGTCGATGAAGATAAAGTCGATTTACAGCATGGCAAGCGGTGTTAATCGCTTCCGACCAAAATCTCTATGAATGTTCGGTTCTTTCTTTCGGCAACTCCGTTTAGTTGTGGGGAGTACGACGCTGAAAATTCGTGCTTGATGCATTCTTCATCAAGGTACTCCTCCACTTGTGTGTTCTTTAACTCCGCGCCGTTGTCACTTCGAATATTCTTGATTGTCAATGAGAATTCGTTTTGAGCTCACTTGAAGAACTTCTTGAGTATTTCTTGTGTTTCTGACTTATCATGCAAAAATAAAACCCAAGTGAAGCGAGAAAAATCATCAATGACAAGTAAACCATATTTGTTACCACCGATGCTTATGTAGGCAATTGGACCAAACAAATCTATGTGTAGTAGCTCGAGTGGTCTTGTTGTAGTCATGACATTTTTGGCGGGGTGAGGTGCTCCAACTTGCTTCCCAGCTTGGCATGCGCTACAAGGCCTGTCTTTCTCAAATAAAACATCCTTTAAACCTCGGATGTGATTGCCTTTGATGAGTTTTTTAAGGTTCCTCATACCAACATGCGCTAGCCGTCTATGCCACAGCCAACCCATGTTGGTCTTTGCAATCAAGCATGTGTCAAGTTCAACTTTATACTTGTTGAAGTCAACAAGATAAAGCCTTCCCTTTAACATACCCTTGAATGCAGTGGAACCATCACTCCTCCTTGAGATGGTCACACCCTCGTTAGTGAAAAAGCAATTATAACATTTATCACATCACTGAGATATGGACAACAGGTTATAATCTAAGGATTCAACATGTAAAACATGAGAAAGTGTGTGTTTAGAAGATATTGCAATTTTACCGGTACTGAGCACCTTTCCTTGACTATTATCTCCAGAGTAGATGCCCTCATTTGGGTCCTCATTCTCTTCATATTCCACAAACATTCTTCTTTCTCCGGTCATATAGTTGGTGCAGCCACTGTCTAGCACCCATTTAGATCCACCGGAGGAATAGGCCTTGCGTTTACCTTCCTTTGCCATAAGGCAAGCCATATCCCTTCCATGCGCCAAGTGTAGGGAAGAGGGTATACTTCTTGGATGTCTTCTTGATGGCTATGCTAGCCATCTCTTCTTCTTCGGATGATGAGGACTCATCATTTGAGTCCCACTCTTTCCCAATGTGCGCTTGTTCGGCTTGTTTCTTCTTCTTGAAGAATTTCTTGGGTTGGGGCTTGGCTTCTTTGGTCTTCTTCTTGTTCTCCTCATATGGGTAATCAACTATAAAGTGGTTATACTCACCACAATTATAGCATGCCCACCTCAACTTTGGCTTTGTTCTATCCTTGTACTTTCCTTCGCTTGACTTTGTACGTTGTCTCTTTTTCATTATTCTCTTGAATTTCTTCATGAACAATATCATGTCTTCTTCATCTAATTCACTGCTCTCGTCGTCACTATCTTCCTCTAGTTGTGCTTCTCTAGCTTCTTTGGATAGGGGCTTGAGGGTGGACATCAAAGCAACCCCTTTCTTCTTTGCCGAGGTGAGGTCAGCAATCTCCTTGACATGCTTTGCTTGTTTTTCCATCATCTCGAAGTTGATGATCCAAGTAGTTCATCCGGAGTTATCCTTTTGTATCCAGGGATTTCTCTGATCATGGAGCATAGGGTGACATTGCGAGGCATGAAAGCTCTAAGGATGAGCTTTACCACCTCATTGTCATTCCACTTCTTACTTCCGTTTGATCTGACCTTGTTGACGAGTGTCTTTAATCAATTGTACATGTCTTGGGGTGACTCGTCTTCTTCAATTGCACATCTTCCTAACTCGCCTTCAATCATTTTGATTTTTGCTTCACGCACCTGTCGGTCACTTTCATGTGCAGTTTGTAGTCCATCCACCTTGGTGAACTCGTCCCGACTGAGTGAAGAGGTAATTAGGATCGCAACTTGAGCATTTCAGTGAATAGCCTGCTCTTGGCTTGGTGTGAGCTCTTCGTCGTCGTCTGGGATATCTATCCCTGTGCACACAATATGCCATAAACTTGGATTGAGGGAAATTAGATGCATTTTCATATTTTGCCTCCACATTGAGTAATCACTTCCATCGAAATGTGGGGCTTTTACATGTGGGATAGACAAATAATGATTATTATTAGAATTGAGACGATCATAGTTAAAAGGATATCGGGAGTAGTCGGTGTGACTACTCCCCTTCTTCTTTTCTTCAATCTTCACTTTCCCTTTGGAAAGTGTCTTCTTTCTTAGGAGCGCCTTTAGTTCTAGTGTCTCCTCATCGTCGTCCTCGAAGTCTTGAATGGCTTCGAGGAGCTTCTCCACCTTGAGGTTCTTTTCATCATCAACCTTTTTCTGGTTGTTGCTCTTATGGGTGTCCTTCATGTCCAACATGATCTTCTTCGAGTGATTAGTCTCTTTCTTGAAGAACTGGCTCTGATACCAATTGAATGTGGCCTAGAGGGGGGGGGGGGGGGTGAATAGGCCTTTTTGAATTTTGTCGGAACCTGCAACACTTAAAAACCAGTTCAAAACCAGAGATATCATACTAGTCCGGTAAAGTGCGGACTAGTCCGGTGTGTACAGACTAGGTTGATTAAGCTTCATCGATTAATTTGATTCTTCAATGTATGCAGCTGAAATATACAATCAAATGAAGTGTTACAGGATTACGAACCAGGTTATATCACAATTCAATCTTATGTTTAATGATTCAATGTGAAGTAAGCAATGATGATTGAAACCCTAGATTATTGTGAAGAATAAGAGCGATGAACACAAAAATAAGACACAAGGATTTATCCCGTGGTTCAGCTCCCACAGAGGCAACCTACGTCCATGTTGAGGAGTCCACAAATTACCGGGTCTTCTACAACCCTACCCTCGTTGGATCGCCATGAAGGCCAATCCTCTTCCACTTATCACAAAGGGATGAATAACCAAATTCAAAGGGGCCTTCTCACACGTTGAGAGCTCCCTTGGATTACAACACGAAATAACACCAAGAACACACTCAAAAGATTACAATGAAATCACAGGAGTGTGTTAGAGAATCAAACCAAGAGCTCAATGTGGTGTTGAACGTGTCTCTCCAATGAACTAGAGTGAATCCTCAAAGGATTGATCTTTGTTGCACTTAATTTCATGGAGAGATGTGGTTTTTGAGGCTCTTGGGAGGTGTGACGGCGCTAGGGTTCGAGAGATTATGAAATATGGCCGTGCACCTCTATTTATATGGGTTTCTAAAAGTGACCGTTAGGGTTCAGAAAGATCGTACTAGTCCGTGGTGGTCACGGGACTAGTCCGGTGTGCTGTGTGTAGGAAACCCTAAGTGTCCCGAAATATCGGACTAGTCCGGCTAGGAGCGGACTTGCCCGATTTCGCTTCTGGAAATCTTCGGACTAGTCCAATAGTCATCGGACTTTTCTGAACATGTGAAACCCTAAGTGTATTGGGTGACAAGTCCGCACTTGGAGGACTTGTCCGATTTAGTTCAGAGGGTTTCTCGGACTAGTCCATGCAAATATCATACTTGTCTGATTTGGACTAGAGAGAATATCGGACTAGTCCGGTTGCGATCGGACTTGCCCGATTTTGTGTGACTTGTGAAGTGTTTTGAGGACTAGTCCGCACTGGGAAGGACTAGTCTGATTCTAGTCAGAGAGATATCGGACTAGTCCGATGGATATCGGACTTGTCCGATTTTGTGCACAGAGGATATCGGACTAGTCCGGTGTCAGTCGGACTAGTTCGGTTTTGTGTAACTTTGTGTAGTGTGTGTTTAATTGTGATTGAGCTCTTGGGGTCTGTTTCCTTAACGCACTCCATACACAATGATCTACTATTCTTCTTCCTTGAGCTCATTTCTACTTTGCTCCTCATTCTTCCTTCTTTTTGGCACTTTGCTTATTTTGCTATTAAAAACCTGTGCTCATCTTAACAAAGAGGTTAGGATCCCAATTGCTTGTCATAAATCATCCAAAACCCACAAGGGATTCCTAGATGCACTTTCAATAAGATCGGACAAGTACGAAAGTGTCCAGAGGCAAAATCGGACTACTCTGCAGCAAAAACGGACAAGTCTGATCGAGGTTAGAGAGAAATCGGACTAGTCCTCTCCAAAATTGGACTAGTCCGCACTTTTTAGCATTTTAAGTGCGGTTTTGTTCCAAATCAATTTTAAACCCATTCCTCTTTATGTGGATTAATGTTAAACATGTATATGAATGTATAAAGGGCATGATGCATTAGAATGAGGGTGTTACACTTTCATTGAGAGTTCATCGGCTTCAGCGTTATGAGGACGTTGAACATGATGGAGATCCTGAACTTTGAAGTCCTTCTGAAGCCTCTGGACTTCAAGGAGATAAGAAGCTAATTGAGAATTGTTGCAGGAGCATTCACCTTTGACTCGTTTTATGATGAGTTGTGAATCTCCCTTCACCAACAGCTGTTTTACACCATAGGACAGTGCCACCTTGAGTCTGTAGATGAGAGCTTCATACTCCGCCATATTGTTGGTTGCCTTGAAATCAAGGTGTACCATGTACTTGACTTTCTCCCCGGTCGGAGCCAGGAGAAGGATTCCAGCTCTGACCCCCTGCTTTTGCACAGAGCCGTCGAAGTAGAGGGTCCAGTGAGGCATGATGAATACCGAAACTTTGAGTTATGGCTTTTGCTTACTGTGGCCCCCAGGGTTTGATGAAGATGAGGTCCACTTCACCACAAAGTCAGCCAAGGCTTGACTCTTGATTGCTTGTCTTGACACAAATTCTAGATCGAATTCGACCAGTTCCGTTGCCCACTTTGCAATGTTCCCAGTTGAATTAGGGTTATGCAAAACAGCACGTAGTGGAAAAGAAGTTACCACTGATATTTTGTGGGCTTGGAAGTAGTGATGAAGCTTCCTTGAGGCAATAAGAACTGCATAAAGCAGTTTATGCACCTTAATGTATCTTGTCTTGGCGTTGTGGAGTACTTCACTGATGAAGTACACGGGGCGTTGGATGGTCCGGACCCTTTTAGAAGGACCTGGAACTTCCTCTCCATCGACCCGGACCCTATTGGAGGGTTCCGGACCTTCAAGCTGTGCTTCTTGGACCTTGCTGGAGGGGTCTAAAACTCCTTCTTGTTCAACCCGGACTTCACTAGGAAGATCCATATCATCTTGGTTAGCTAGGTGAACCTCCTCAAACGTATGGGGATGAACCCCTTGCATTTTGTCTCGAGGTTCCGTGTCTAGGAGCTGAGATCCAGTCACGTCTTCAGGTGATTCCGAAACCTCCCGGAGGAGTCTGGATTCCTGGATTAGTTGTGGCTCTGGTCTTTCTGCGACCAGGACCATACTAACAACTTCGGTGGTTGCCGAAATGTAAAGCAGTAAAGGCTCACCAGGATTAGGAGCTACCAATATCGGTAGTGTTGTGAGGAGCTGTTTCAGCTCTTTAAATGCCTTTTCCGCTTCTTCAGACCAATGAAATGGTCCTGACTTCCTCAAGAGTTTGAAGAAGGATAGCGCCCGTTCTGCTAGTCTTGAGATAAATCGGCTGAGCGCAGCTAGGCATCCAGTTAACTTCTGGACATCTTTAATGCGGGCTGGGGGCCACATATCTTCTATAGACTTTATCTTCGCCGGATTTGCTTCAATTCCTTAGTGAGTCACCAAGAACCCTAGTAGCTTCCCGGAGCTAACCCCGAAGACACACTTGTCCGGGTTCAACTTGGTGCACGTGCTGTGCAGCTTGTCGAAGACGACTTGTAAGTTGTCAAGGAGTGACTCTTTGTTTTTTATCTTCACAACGATGTCATCGACATACACCTCCACCAAGTCTCTAATTAGCTCTCCAAATGTTTTGTACATAGCTCGCACAAATGTTGAAGCAACATTTTTAAGACCGAATGGCATGACAGTATAACAGTACAATCCATCTACTGTTATGAAGGCAGTATGCTCTTCATCTTCCTTAGACATTTGGATTTGATGATATCTAGAATATGCATCTAAGAAACACAATAGCTCACATACGGAGGTGGAGTCCACTATCTGATCTATTATAGGTAGTGGAAATGGATCCTTTGGACATGCCTTATTTAAAGTGGTGTAGTCGATACACATCCGAACCTTCCCACCGGCCTTGGGTACAACAACTAGGTTTGCCAGCCATTTTGGATGGAAGACTTCTCAGATGAATCCAGCTTCGAGCAACTTCTTGATTTCTTGTCGGATGAAATTTTGTCGCTCGATTGATTGCTTCTGAGGCTTCTGGTGTACAGGTCGTGCATCTGGGTAAATCTTCAGATTGTGCTCAATCACCTCCCTAGGGATCCCAGGCATTTGTGACGGTTGCCAGGCAAACACGTCGACATTAGCCCAAAGGAAAGTGATGAGCGCGGGTTCCTATTTGTTGTTCAGACCCCCTGATACACGGGTTGTCTGAGCAGCATCAGAACCAATTTGGACGACCTTGACGGGAACATTGGTGTCGTCACTTGGTTGCACACGAGGTGCGGAGGTAGAGCCTTTGTGACGAATGCTTGGAGGATCCGAAGCTGGCTCCTTATCGGATACTTCCTCTTGCGCTCTGGTAAGCGCATAGAGTTCTTCCAGTGCAGTAACTCCTATGGTACGATCTCCGCGGATCCAGAGAACACCCATGGGTGTTGGCATCTTCAAAACTAAGTAGCCATAATGGGCAGCAACCATAAACTTGTATAAAGCTGGCATGCCCAGAATGGCATTAAACGACAGACTGATCTGCGCAAAGTCGAATACCAATTTGTTGGTTCGGTAGTTCTCCCGAGTCCCAAAGGTCACTGGGAGTGTGATGGAACTGAGAGGAGTAATGGTTCCCGGACCTACTCCAGAGAAAGGTCGGGATGGACGAAGGTCTGAAGGCCAGAGTTGAAGCTTAACAAAAGCTTTGAAGCTTATGAGGTTTAGCCCGAAACCTCTATCCATCATTACATGGTGGATTTGAATATTGTTAATGGTGGGTGACACCATCAACGGAAGTTGGCCAGCCCCGATCATGTTTCGGGGGCAGTCCGAAGCATCGAAAATGATGGGAGTATCCATCCACTTCCGATGTGGCTTCGCCTTTGCAGTGGAAGCTGCCACGGCCATGTCCCACTGCATTGTCTTGAGGATGAGACGAGAGGTGATTTCCCAAGAACCACGGTAGATGGTGTTCAGGGTCTTCCAACGCTCGTTGTCAGAGACGTCGGAGTCGTCGTCGACAGTGTTGTGAATTGCTTTAAAGACCTTTCTGGGGTCCTGGAAACCTAGCTCCTCTTCGGCCGGAGCTTCGTTGACTTTTTGTTTTCCTTCCCTTTGACGAAAAGGAGCTTCTTCCCGACACTTGTTATAGCGCTCGACAAGGTTCTGGACCTCCCGGCAGCCTTCCAAGCTGTGTCGGTTCGTCTTGTGAATCGGACACCATGCTTTGGAACTGTTGCCGTCTTTTGATGAAGGACGAGGCCGCTTCTCACGGCGTGGTCCCCGGCCACCCAGAGCTACAGCTGCCGCAACAGTAAGTGCGCCAACCGATGGCTTTTTCTTGCCATTGGGTTTCTTCTTCCTCTTGCCACCGCCGGAAGTAGTGGCTTCAGCTTTGGAGGGTTTTTTGTTAACCTTTGGAGCTGGTTTGGAGTGCATTTCACGACCCTCCGCAGCTTTAGCACATTTGTCTGCCAAGCTGAAGAGTTCCGTGACACTGGTGACTTCTTTGGTTGCCAGTTTCTCTAGCATCTTCTTGTCTCGAACGCCCTGTCTGAATGCAACGATAACAGAAGAGCTCAAGATTGAAGGGATGGTATTTTGTACTTTAGAGAACCGCTGGATGAAGGATCACATCGATTCCCCCGATGTCTGCTTTACAGCAAATAGATCCAATTCTGTGCCAGGTCGAGTGTAAGAACTCCCGAAGTTGGCAATGAACTATTGGCATAGCTCCGCCCAACTATTAATGGAGTCGGGTGGAAGACTTATGAACCAGTACCTTGCAGTCCCAGTTAAAGCCACAGGGAAGTAATTGGCCATTACAACCTCATCACCCCCCGCTGCCAGTGTGGCAGTGGAGTAGATTTGAAGGAATTCGGCGGAGTTGACAGTCTCGTAGAATTTTTCCGGCAAGTGAGGCTGGAACTTCTGTGGCCATATGACCATGCGCAAATGCATGGCCAGGGCAGAACAGCCTCCTCCTAATCCTTGAGGAGCACGATTGTCCCGAGCTTCTTGCCTCTCACGAGCATGCTCGATGTGGACACGACCATCCTGCTGCCTGTAACGGCGATCCAATTCCGACCGCAGGTCATGAGTCGGAATCCCGGTGATAGTATGGGTGCGTCATGCCCCAGGGGGCAGTGAAGCCACCTGCTAGGAGGCAGCACGTCTCCTTTGTTACAAGACTTGTGGACCAAGTCGGCCGGACAAGGTCAGTCGCTCTGAAGGTGCTCGCTCCGAAGGGGGAGGACCTTGATTGCTGATGCCTGTAGCCGCAACTGCGACCATATGGTCAACATCAGCCCTCCACCGCTCCATAGCACCCTGGGGTGCACCTGGAGGTGGTGGGCGTTGCAGGAGAGCTCGCGCACCGATGAGCGCGTGCTCAGGATTGTTGTTTGTCGATGCAGTGATCGACGCAGATGCCTGTTGACGGCTCCTAAGATATACTAACAAATCATCCCTGGCAACGGTGCCAGAAATGCTTGTTGGTATTTCTTAACACCACAGATCATCTCCGATAAAGAGATGAGATCCGCAAGTGCACGGAAGATACCATTGTAGCATTTCACCCATGAGTATTCCCAAGGGTATCGTATTTATCCCAAAGGAAGGCAATGGAGTAAAGTATATACTACTCTTATGGTCAAGCTATGGGATACTAATCAATTATCCGGACAGGGGGTAAGTTGATAATTGGGGTAGTGTGACACACACCTAGGCAATCTATTCTAAAGGGTAAATGGGTAAAGGGGGGGGGGTGAATAGGCCTTTTTGAAATTTTTCGGAACCTGCAACACTTAACAACCAGATCAAAACTCGAGATATCAGACTAGTCCGGTCAAGTGCGGACTAGTCCGGTGGGTACCGACTAGGTTAATTAAGTTTGATCGATTAATTTGATTCTACGATGTATGCAGCGGAAATATATAGTTAATAGAAGTGTTGCAAGATTATGAACTAGGGTATATCACAATTCAATCTTATATTTAATGATTCAACGTAAAGTAAACAATATTGATTGAATCCATAGATTGTTGTGATGAATAAGAATGATGAATACAAAGCAAGAACACAAGCGATTTATCCCGTGGTTCGGCTCCCACAGAGGCAACCTACATCCACGTTGAGGAGTCCACAAAAAGATCGGGTCTTCTCCAACCCTACCCTCGTTGGATCGCCACGAAGGCCAATCCTCTTCTCTTATCACAAAGGGTAAATTACCAAATTCAAGGGGCCTTCTCACACATTGAGGGCTCCCCTAGATTACAATGACAAATCCACCAAGAACACACTCAAAAGATTACAATGAAAATCACAGGAGTGTGTTAGGAAATCAAACCAAGAGCTCAAGAGTGATGAAACGTGTCTCTCCAATGTTCCAAAGTGTATCCTCAAGGGATTTATCTTTTTGGCTTTTTATTTCATGGAGAGATGTGTTTTTGAGGCTCTTGGGAGGTGTGACGGCGCAGGGGTTCGAGAGGGGTTAAAGTTGGGCCGTGCACCTCTATTTATATGGGGTTTCTAAAAGTGACCGTTAGGGTTTAGGAAGATCGGACTAGTCCGTGGTGGACATCGAACTAGTCCGGTGTGCTATGTGTAGCAAACCCTAAGTGTCCCGAAATATTGGACTAGTCCGGCTAGGAGCGGACTTGTCCGATTTTGCTTCTGGAAATCTTCGGACTAGTCCGATAGTCATCGGACTTGTCCGGACAGTGAAACCCTAAGTGTTTATGAGGAGAAGTCCGCACTTGGAGGACTTGTCCGATTTAGGTCAGAGAGTTTTTCGGACTAGTCCGTGCTAATATCGGACTTGTCCGATTAACATCAGAAAGATATCAAACTAGTCCTGTGTGTGATCGGACTTGTCCGATTTTGTGTGACTTGTGAAGTGTTTTGAGTACTAGTCCGTACTGGGGAGGACTAGTCCGATTCTAGTCAGAGAGATATCAGACTAGTCCGTGGTGATATCGGACTTGTCCAATCTTGTGCAGAGAGATATCGGACTAGTCCGCTGTCTGTCGGACTAGTCCGATCTTGTATAAATTTATGCAATGTGTCTGTTTATTTGTGTTTGAGCTCTTGGGGTGTGTTTCCTTAATACACTCCACACACAATAATCTACTAATCTTGTTCCTTGAGCTCTTCTCCACATTGCTCCTCATTCTCCCTTCTTTTTGGCACTTTGCTTATTTTCACATTAAAACTTGTGCTCATCTCAACAAAGTGGTTAGGATCTCATTTGCTTGTCATAAGTCATCCAAAACCCACAAGGGATTCCCAGATGCACTTTCAAGAGGGAGATTGGATTAAGAGTTAGAGAGTTGCTCCTACAATGCTCCTAATACATATACATAGCCTAAGGTTGATACTAATGGTCATGTCAATGATGAATTCCTATGCAATGCTATTCAACACATCGGGCACGGGTTTACCCCTAGCAATACTAGGGTGACTCCCACCAAGAACCTGTGGCATGGCCGAACGTGGAGGATTACAAAGGACAGATAGGGCTGTCACCACCTACTGCCTACCTCTTCAATCTGTGGGTCTACGAGAAATCCAACGCTACTTAAATACCCTAGCACCATGCTAGCATACTAAGCAAATACCTTAATAGCTGCAGCACAAGCCATCCTAAGGCAATGAACTAAATCATCATTGACCAATGTTGATTCCATAGCATAGTTATTCATATTAACATAATCATATCATAACTACATAGACTATAGTGGGGGTCTATAGTGTTTATGATCATAAGATGTGATCGTGAGAGTACAATCATAAAGACTATACCTTCCACTTACATGTACTCCACAATCAAACAAGACGCTTTGTCCAAGTATACGTATAAAAAAAAGACTAAAGAAAATTTCTTTATTGAGCACAAAGTCACAAACACAAGAAGGAATACATGAGACATACCTTTCCCAATGTGGAATTTGGAAGAGAGACTCCTTCTACTCCTTTCCCAATTTGGACTTGGGACTAGAGGCTCTACTCTCTATATCCTAACTCCTGTAAGGACTATGGAAGATAGTGTATACAATAGAATGATGCCCAAGTGGTGTGTGTTGAAGTGAGGGGTATGGGGTCCTATTTATACTAGTGTTGAGGTCGGTTCCCGCCACCAAAAGCGCGTGAATCAGTCGTCATTGACTCCAGGGAGCCAGGAGGAGCCAACACGTGGAAGTTGACCGCGTTTGGCGCCAGGACCAGGTCAGCCGACCCTCTGGTTCGGCTGACCTGGTCAGGGCTCCAAACGGTCCACACTTCCTCCAGGTGGCTTCCAGGTGGGTCCCATTGACTAATATTGGTGCTACACCGTTTGATGGCCTCAGATACTCCTGTTTGTGGGCCATTTGATCCATGTGGTGCCACGTGTCATCGCGTGAGTGGTTGGGATGATATTTTATAGGATTGCTCCCCATACTTTTCCTCAATTCCTGTATAAATATCTGCATACACATATTTCTCCAAGTACAAGTGAAAATAGGTCAAGTAGAAAGGTGATGTGTGCAAGAAATTATCAATCCTTCACATAATTGAGTTATATTGACGTCTGAAATTTGTATATAACAGACGTCAACAAACTCGCCCAAGCTTATCCTTTGCTCATGCCGAGCAAAGTCAAGACTTTAGGTTGATGATCAGGAGTTGCTGCCATGTTCTACCTTTCGAAAGTACCAAGTGCACAAAAAAATACTCTACCTAGTATTGCAAAAAGTGGCTATGGTACTTCACCCTTCTTAAGTCATTATGGGAGTTATGCCTTCTCCTATTCATGGGTAATTGAAAGATAGAACAGCAAATGGAGCAAGCATAGGCTAGATATCAAGTTCCACTTAAATTCCGGAGAGATTCAAATTAGATTATAAGTACCTCAATTGATTCTCTCAATCACTCCTTTGTGTATAGTGGAAATATGTCCTCACCAAGGCATTATGCCTATACTATTCCTACTTTTTGAATATGGCTTGTATGTGGAGCTTGGTAGGGAAAGTAAGTAGGCATATTTGTAACACATAATATTGTTAAGTCAAAAGAGCAAGCCTTAGGAGAAATCAATTCAAACTTTTGAATCAAGACTTGTGCATGTGTGATGGAATGGAGGTGGATGTGGAAACATTGAGATGACTCCTTTTGTTGTGGACTCTCTTTATTGCAAGGATGAAACAAGGCTACCTTTTTTTTATGCTTATGGAGTAAGCATATTTTTTCTTCTTTCTTTTCTCATGCTTATGATATAAGCATGCATTTTCTTTTTCTTTTTCTTGTAGCCATGTCTTGTACTCCTTTTTATGTAATAACTTGAAGAGAGTGCTGACTATGAATAGCATGGAGTTTCTCTTTTTATTGTGGATGGTAGATATGATGGAATTTTGCTTCCTTCTAGTGTAGAAGTATAGCATGTGCAAGTGAAATCTTGAATTCAAAAATAATTGAATGATTTCTCACATAGGTCTATACTAGTTTGACTAGGCTCAATGTGAAAGCAAATAGCATATGCATAAGGTGCTGTCTATGTATGAATATCATATGGCTTTGGTAGGTATTTCCAATCAAATGAGGGAAACTTAAATCTTGATAGAATTTCTCCGGAAATCTAAGTTTCACTTTAAAAATCGGAATAGCAGCCCTGTTACTAATTCAAATCTCCCAACAACCTAGAAGTAGATTAAGCTTTTGCTACCCACAATTTCTAAATCAAAGCAAAGTTAATTTTTGCCAATTTAAGCAATATTCGGAGAGTAGAAAGTTGTAAACTAGGGACTCAGGAAAAATAAAATAGAGCAACTATTCATCATTTCATCTATGTGAATTCTAAATCATTCTTACCGCACATCTTTATTTGATAAGCAAAGTAAATCTAAGTTCCTATTTTTATGTTTTTTTAGATGCATGGTGGATGGTGGATGAATGGAAAGTAAATAAGCAATGGATGATTTGAAATAAAAATGCAGTGGGTATGATATAAGTTACCTCAAGTGGGGGTCCTTCCCCAAGCTTATTCTTGATCAAGGTCCATGATAGGGGTTGAAACCCTAACGACGGAGGTAGGCCATAAGTTGGCCTATCCTTGTTGCAGTGTAGCTTTGACAATGGAGGGTTGAGTGTTGATTATTGTGTTGTCTCCCATGGACACCATGAGTGTGGTTGAATGGAGTGTTTTCGATGTTGTTCGTCCGCACATCAGGGTCTCCATGTGTTGGGTGTGATTTGTCATTTCTTGGCTAGGATAATGATAACCTTTAGATCCAAAGGAATGACATGCACTCAACATACATTGAGTATGTTTCGTCATTCTTTGGCTAAGGTGTATCATATCTTTTTGCCATAAGGGAGTGACATGTGCCCAACATGCATTGGTTATGATTAGTTGTTCCTTGGGTAAGGTACAATATACCTTCTAGCCACATAGGAACAACTTGCACCCAATGATGGTGGCAAATCCCCTGAGCTTGAATGAGTGCTTAGAATAGTTGAGAGCATAATGCTCCCACCCATTCGTGGCAGCCCATTGGTTGCTCATGGAGGGTTCCCATTTAAAATCTCTAGCCTCGTATAGTTAAGATTGACCTTCGGGCATAATTTCTGATAGGTAGCAACCATCCTCATTTACTCCTTGGCCAAGAGATGTTTGAAATGGGATCCTCTAGAGATCCCAACAATTAGCTTCTTGAATGTCTACATAGTAATATTACTCCTGCAAACTTCCTCTCTTGAATAAAGAGGCATGGTTAGCTCCCGATACTTGTACAAATGAATGTTCGGGTTAGGTAACCGAACTTCTAATTGTACATACGGGGAAGAACAAAAATCAAAGATGCATTGGTTCCAATGTCAAGTGTATCCATGATCAATGTGTTATTCATTGATAAGAGTGGACCTTTATGGATAATTCATGTTGCATATTTTCTAAAGCTCCTACTCATAGCAATGCATGTGATAGAAATATACTACCTTTCGAGAGCAAATTTTATCATTTAGACAATGAAAAACAAGATTCTCAATTTTATCCTCCCGAACTTCACTAGGAATTTAAAATTTAGTGACTCCTCCAAAAAATGCAATTCAATTTTAGAGCAAGGATATCACTTATTCCTAGGAGTTTGAAATCTAGTGACACCATCTATGCATGAAGCTCAATTAAAAATTATGGCTGTCACTATGCCCAAGTTTCTATATGCCAATTCACCAATTAAGTCATGCCCAAAAGTTTTATTTTCTAAACCTAGACAAAAATGACTAAGTCTAGAAAGCAATGCTTAAAGGATTCTAGGTACTTGTTTTAGATTTTTCCAAGTAAGGTGGGATTTGCTTTTGGAGATCCAAAAGTCAATACCCACACTTACTCTTGTGAGGATGCAGAGAATTAAATTATGAGGAAGTGTCAACCTTCCTCACAAATGCAAGCAAATACATTCAATTCTATGGCAAACCAAACAATGAAAAATTCTAAACTCATACCTCATTTGAAGAGCAGTTGGTGACGAAGGTCTTTGTGTGAGAAACTCACAACCTTGATTTTCGGTGTAGGCTTGATGGTTGATGTCAAATGCCAAGTTGAGATTGGATTTGGCAATGGATTTGGTTATGGCTCCTCTATTGGGTCATCATCTTGAACATTTCTCTTCCTCAAACTCAAAATGGGTTTGAAGGAGAGAATTGTTCTCAAATCCTCCCAATGGTGACTTGAGCTTGATGAAACCTTCCACTTTCTTGCCATACCACCTCTTCACAATTTTGACCTAGCTGCACTTTAATCAAGAACACACAAAAGAACTCAAAAACGGGTTACGTTAGCCAAAAGCAAATTGAACCCAATTTTCAAATTGTCTTGCCCAGCTTGAAATAACTTGTAAATGCAATGAGGGTCAAAGCAAATCTTTTTGGTTTGAACTAGGAAGATAAATTCAAGTGGTCATGCACATAGTTCATATCCAATGAAATTTCTCCCCTAATTAAAATTTTTAGTTTTATGATGGTTGGAAATTTTACTTTCCAACATGCAAGTGTGGAATTTCAAACATACAGATGCAAGGTTTGATGCAATTTGGAAAACAAATATGAGATAACTACCAATTAACCTTTCAGCGAGGACTCACCAAATTTTTGAAGTCCGATGAGTAGGACTTACCTCCGTTCTGTTCAGCGCGATGATTTGTTGTCCAATCCCGGAGTTGAAGGTGTGGACGATTTCTTCTGTTTTGACATGCCAAACTCATTTGGCTATCATTTGGACATGTGGGCCACATGGTGGCCCTAGCCTCTCCCCGTTGTATTTATATAGACATGTTGTTGTAGTGACGGGTTCTCCCTCTTGAATGTATTCCTTCATGAGCATGGTGAGGCTTTGTCCTTCTTAGGGGTGCCACTATTGAATCAACCCATACCTTGATCATGGATCAAAGGCTTCCTTGAGCATGATGACATGTGGACTCCACAATCAAACAAGAAACACTTCATCCACAATGTCACTTGCCCTAGGTTGAATGGGTTTGGTCGAAGTGTGGGAATCCCAACAAGTGATGTGGGATATCTTGGACTTTGAATGCTCCTTAAGTTCTTGTCCTTGGCCAAGATCTTCATGTGAATGTTGTCTTGATTTCTGCTTGGCCAAGATACTTCAAGGTAGGCTAGTTGAACTTAAATCCCTTGGAAAGCCATAGCCTCCTTGAATACAAGGGTGATGTTAATTCCACCCTTGACCTCCTTGTGAATGGTAGCCATTGGAGTTGTTGTTTGAAAAAGGTCCTCATGGGTCTTAGGGAAATAATTCCCACGCGTCCCATGATGACATGGATTTTCACAAATCATGTCAATATCCATGACTTGGATTTTCCAAACAAATCTCCAACGACTTGGATATTCATGACACTTCAATGGGAGCTGTAGTTCCATAACTAGCATATCCACCTTGTGAAGTGGTGTGCATGACAAGCTATGGGAACTCGAGCATTCTTCAATCCACCCCTTGAGTGGAGACCTTCTTCTCATCCATGATGAATGAGAATAGGACTTCAGCTCCAGCATGAATGTGGTCATGGATTGGTGGAGCCAACCTGTGACACGAGTGTTGGATGAAGAGCCAACTATCCACCCCATGGTGGAGGCAAACCAAGAAAAACTTCTTGGAGCCTTCCCCAAGCTTGGGTATGGATGACTTTGGCTCCTACTGAAAGCTGAAATCCCCCCCGCAAAAGCCAATGGTGTTGCCTAGCGGACATTTGTTGAGGTACGCCTTGAATCATCTTGCAGTTTAGCACTTGCGTCCTCGTTGTCCATCCCATACAATGGGTTGTCCAACACTACCCTGTTTTCACACAAAATAGAAAATAATCAAGGGTAATCCTGTCTAATAACTATTAGTACCTATAGCTTAATCACAAGTGATAGCTATCCTTCACTTCCTTTGCCTTCCCCGACAATGGCGCCAGAAATGCTTGTTGGCGGCTCCTAAGATATACTAACAAATCATCCCCGACAACAGCGCCAGAAATGCTTGTTGGTATTTCTTAACACCACAGATCATCTCTGGTAAAGAGATGAGATCCACAAGCGCATGGAAGATACCGTTGTAGCATTTCACCCATGACTATTCCCAAGGGTATCGTATTTATCCCAAAGGAAGGCAATGGAGTCAAGTATATACTACTCTTATGGTCAAGCTATGGGATACTAATCAATTATCCGGACAGGGGGTAAGTTGATAATAGGGGTAGTGTGACACACACCTAGGCAATCTATTCTAAAGGGTAAATGGGTCCTAGAGGGAGATTGGATTAAGAGTTAGAGAGTTGCTCCTACAATGCTCCTAATACATATACATAGCCTAAGGTAGATACTAATGGTCATGTCAATGATGAATTCCTATGCAATGCTATTCAACACACCGGGAATAGGCTTAACCCTAGCAATACTATGGTGACTCCCGCCAAGAGCCTGTGGCATAGCCAAACATGGAGGATTACAAAGGACAGATAGGGTTGTCACCACCTACTGCCTACCTCTTCAATCTGTGGGTCTACGAGACATCCAACGCTACTTAAATACCCTAGCACCATGCTAGCACACTAAGCAAATACCTTAAGAGCTGCAGCACAAGCCATCCTAAGGCAATGAACTAAATCATCGTTGAACCAATGTTGATTGCATAACAAAGTTATTCATATTAACATAATCATATCATAACTACATAGACTATAGTGGGGGTCTATAGTGTTTATGACCATAAGATGTGATCATGAGAGTACAATCATAGAGACTATACCTTCCACTTACATGGACTCCACAATCAAACAAGAAACGCTTTGTCCAAGTATACGTATAAAAGAAGACTAAAGATAATTTCTTTATTGAGCACAAAGTCACAAATACAAGAAGGAATACATGAGACATACCTTTCCCAATGTGGAATTGGGAAGAGAGACTCCTTCTACTCCTTTCCAAATTTGGACTTGGGACTAGGGGCTCTCCTCTCTACGTCCTAACTCCTCTAAGGACTATGGAAGATAGTGTATACAATAGAATGATGCCCAAGTGGTGTGTGTTGAAGTGAGGGGTATGGGGTCATATTTATAATAATGTTGAGGTCGGTTCCCGCCACCAAAAGCGCACGAATCAGTCGTCATTGACTCTAGGGAGCCGGGAGGAGCCAACACGTGGAAGTTGACCGCGTTTGGCGCCAGGACCAGGTCGGCCGACCCCCTGGTTCGGCCGACCTGGTGAGGGCTCCAAACATCCTGTACTTCCTCCAGGTGGCTGCCAGGTGGGTCCCATTGACTGATATTGGTGCTACACCATTGGATGGCCTCGGATACTTCTGTTTGTGGGCCATTTGATCCATGTGGTGCCACGTGTTGTCGCCTGATTGGTTGGGATGATATTTTATAGGATTGCTCCCCATACTTTTCCTCAATTCCTGTATAAATATCTGCATACACATATTTCTCCAAGTACAAGTGGAAATAGGTCAAGTAGAATGGTGATGTGTGCAAGAAATGATCAATCCTTCACATAATTGAGTTATATTGACGGCTGACATTGGTATATAACAGTCGTCAACAATGCCCCATCTTGTTGACCAGCATTGTTTGCCCAAACAGATGGTGGCTGTGGTGCCATAGCGCCTGCTAGAACAATGGCTCCTGCTAGTTGTTGGGCGTTGGCGGGATTGCCTCCAGCAGGTTGTCCAGCGTGGTTGCCATTGGAGGATTCAACAACTGAATTCCCCATCTTGTGATATCGGGACCGACTTCCCTTTACCTAGCGCGCCAAATGTCGAAGTGTTCAATACGACACTTCCCTCGGACCTGCTAAGAAGCAGCCCGCGGAGGTTCTTTTATGCTTGGGGTACGCAGAGATCAAGATCAAGATGATGACACCAGAGATTTACGTGGTTCGGGTCGCTCGAGCGTAACAACCTACTCCACAGGATTTGTGTTGTTGTATTGTGTGAGTTTTTTTTGCTAGTATGCGGGTCAGATTGAATCTCCCCAAGTTCGTGTGGTACAACCCTTTTATAGTTCTAAGGACTGACCGTTACAAAGCTTGCCTGGCCCGACATGTGGCCCTGGCGTATTTAATGGCCTAATACACTGACTAAAGAGTATTAAGCATGATTAATAGTGTGGTAACATGCCTTAATGGCTGCGTTACCCCTATTAATAGTGTTATGATTGTGTGTCATTAATATAACATTAATGACACATAATCAGGCTTTGTAACTGCCTTATTAACACGTTGTGCTCTGATTGTGCTGGATGAGATCTGCTTGTATTCCCGTTGGTGATGAAGGTCCGGAGGCTTCATACGTGGAAGCTCTGGAGCTTTCCCTTACGGGAGGATAGGTCCTGGGCTACTGTACACGTGTCGGCACCGGAACTCCTCTTTGCTGGGGGTTAGCTCCTGGACTGTTGTACACGTGTTGGCACCGGAGCTTTCCTTTGTTGGGAGCTTAGTTCCGGTTTTCCTTTACACGAGTTGACCCAGGAGCTACCCATATGAGGGGAGCGGGTCCAGTGCAATGTGACATGTGGGGCTCGAGGAGTCCATCAACTCTAACAGGTAGAACTCCTTTGTACTCTTTGCAATATTAAGGGGTACCCAGTACGCTAGGTACTGACAGCTTCGATAGCCCCTGCTCCAGCTCCGGTGCTGCACCACAAGTGGAAGGAGACGCCGATCAGCTTCGACACCTCTGACTACCAAGAACATGGCAGGAGCCGGGATCTTGCCTCTCCTGGTCGCCCCCACATCTCCAACATCAAGCTCCACTACATCTTGATAGATGGCGGGGCAAGCCTCAACCTTATCAGCCATGTGGCCTTCGACCAGCTGCAGATCCCGTGTCGAAGCTCACCCCCTTGAGGCCATTCTTGGGGTTGGGGCCAGGGAACATCATATCGTATGGCAACATCAACCTCCGGGTGACCCTTGAGATGCCCAATAACTAAAGGATAGAGAGCGTCCTATTCGACGTCGCAGACTTCGGCCACCCTTTCAACGCCATCATCGCCAGGCCAGCCCTATACCGATTCATGGTCGTAGCCCACTACGACTACCTTGTCCTGAAGATGTCGACCCCCTCCGGTGTCCTCAGGATCCGCGGAGACCGCACTGCTGCGGTGTTAGCATTAGAGAAGCTCCAAGCCCTCACATCAGACCCATCACTTGCCTAGGGTGGTGCTGGACCGAATCAGCCTTCGTCGAGCTCGCGCTAGCGCGGCTCACCTATAGCACCCCATTTGCAGCCTTTCGACAGCACCAACACTCCCATAAAAGCTGTCAAGATCAGTTCCGGCTCTACTCAGACCCTTCGTAAGGCGGGGGGGGGGGGGGGGGGGGGTGGGCAAGGCAAAAAGTAAGAATGCCTGCTCAACGCCCCATCAGTAGCCATTGACGACAAGTTGTCCGGCAACCGTCACAACTACTATCGTAGCTTTGGGCACCCTATATATATTAGCTTAATAGGACAGTGTGAAGGTGTTCCAGTTTTTAGGAGTAGCATTTAGGACAACCAAGCTCCAGGGGGTTCAGGTCCAGAGTGCACAGTCAG
This sequence comes from Tuctoria greenei, assembly GCA_036927565.1. NCBI lineage: Eukaryota > Viridiplantae > Streptophyta > Magnoliopsida > Poales > Poaceae > Tuctoria > Tuctoria greenei. Next base: position 147,262,553 of record JAYESD010000011.1, read on the forward strand.
CTTAGCTTGGTCCCGAACCCTAAGCCTGTGCACCCTGCCTCCCTCGGCATTCGGAAGCAGGCAATTGCCCTCTTTTGCAAAAGTCTGTCTCATCCTATGAATACTGATATAAAAGAATATTTGTCTTACTTTATGTTTCACTAACAATGTTCATTTCATTACGCGCTAATTTTATGATGAACCATGCTAGACTTGTTTACTATATATTTCCTTCATATACACGGTTGTACACTCTGTATCTCTCACCCTTGCTAGAGTTGTGCAGTCCTACTGCAGGCAGGCTTGCTTGAGGTACCAGCGATGTGTGAAGGGTTCTTGCGGCTGCCCCATCATTGGAGTTCTGTGAAGCCGGATGGCTTCCCAAGAAAGGTCTAGGCCAAGCCAGAGTTCTAGGGCGTGTGAACTGCTTAGCCTGGTATTGTACCCTAAGCACACACACTCTGCCTCTCAGCGCTGTGGCCAAGTACTAGGGGCTGAAAGGACCACATCCTAAGGACGCTGGGAGTCGAACCCCGAAGCACTAACACATTGAATTACCCAAGCCCCGTGTGTCAACTCAGGACAATAAGACATGAAAAAGATAAGGAAGAGGAACAGGTAAAACAGGAGAGCAAACTAGTCTCTCCTTTAACGTGTGCGGGACAGCCAGCTTCGGCACCTCCCAAGGGGCCTGCCATCGACGTCCCAGTATGTTGACGATAGCACAAGCGCTATAAGTGAGTACACTCTCCTACCCCGCTCTTGTTGCTAATAGGGTTCTCTTGTGGTATCATGTACACTAGGGGCCTGTCATCGACGTGCTACACATCGGTGGTGGATGACGCCAGAGCATCCAACTCTGACACCTCCCAGGGGGCCTGCAGATGACAAACCTACGACGATGGTGGGCGACGCTAGAGCAGCCAGCTCCGACACCTCCTAGGGGTCCTGCCGTCGACGAATCTAAGACGATGGTGGGTGACGCCAGAGCATCCAGCTTCAGCACCAGCCAAGGGGCCTGTCGTCGACGTCCCAGCATGTTGACGACAGCAACAAGCACTGCTAAGTGAGTACACTCTCCTGCCCCGCTCTTGTTGCTAGAAAGGTTCTCTTGTGATAGCCTATACGCTAGGGGCCTACCGTCGATGAATCCGCAATGATGGTGGGTGACACTGGAGCATCTAGCCGCAGTAGATCCCAGGGGGCCTACCGTTGACGAATCTATGGCGATGGTGGGCGACGCCAGACCATCCAGCTCCGGCACCTCCCAGGGGGCCTTTCGTCGACGTCCCAGCATGTTGATGACATCAACAAGTGCCGATAAGGGCCTACAGTCGACGAATCCACGATGATGGTGGGGGACACTGGAGCATCCAGCTACGGCACCTCCCAGGGGGCCTGCCGTCGACGAATCTACAATGATGGTGGGTGATGCTAGAGCACCCAACTCCGACACCTCCTAAGGGGCCTGCCATCGACGTCCCATCATGTTGATGACAGGAACAAGCGGTGATAAGTGAGTACACTCTCCTGCCCCGCTCTTGTTGCTAACAAGGTTCTCTTGTGATAGCTTGTACGCTAGGGGCTTGCCGTCGATGAATCCCCAATGATGTTGGTCGACGCTAGAGCATCCAGCTCCAGCACCTCCCAGAAGGCTTGCCATCGACTAATCTACGACAATGGTGGGTGACGGTAGAGCATACAGCTCTGACACCTCCCAAGGGGCCTGCCGCCGATGCCCCATCATGTTTACGACAACAACAAGCGCTGATAAGTGAGTACACTCTTCTGCCCCACTCTTGTTGCTAAAAGGGTTTTCTTGTGGTATCCTGTACACCAGGGGCCTACCGTCTACATGCTACACATCAGTGGTGGATGATGCCAGAGAAGCCAACTCCGTCACCTCCCACTGGGGCTGTCGTCAATGCCCCTACGATGATGGTGGGCGACGCCGGAGCAGCCAGCTCCGGCACCACCCAAGGGGCCTGCTGTCAATGCCAATACTCAGACAAAGCTCATTGCCTCTAGAAGGGACACACCGAGGTCAACCACTCATGCTCCCCCACTCTGCTGGGGGCCAGTCGAAGACATCCTACGCTCAAGTGGTAGGCGTGCCCAGCAACCTGGCCACACCTACCAAGGGGCCTCTAAGGGGGTTCCATAGGCAGGACGTTAACTAATGACAAATTAGCCATGTCAACTGTGCAAGCGTTGGTCCCTCAAAAGCTAACGACATCATCAAAAGCTCTTCAAGACCTTACGCAGCTAAGGACTTGGGGCAACATGTCGAGAAGCACAAGACGAGCCAAACAAACATAGAGTAAATTCATTGAAGAATATTTACAAAGGGGCAAACCCAGGATACAAAGACGATCTGCTAGCCTTAGTCCCTAGCAAATTGTGCAATGACATGCTTGGTGGCACCCTTGACCTTTGCTGTTGCCACTTCCTCGTGCTCTTCGATGGGACCTTTGAAAACCAACTCTAGCGGTAGCTCAGGGTATCGACTCAGGTAGCACACAAGAACATGGGATGCCACTTTCTTCGCCACCGCTCTACCCTCGGCTTCAAGATGCTGAGCCAGTTGACGCTCCTGCAGATCGAGCTCCCGGGCGCGGCGCTCCATCGTGTGCTCCCGGGCCTGGATGTCGAGATCACGCAGGAGGAGTTCCTGACGCTCAACTAAGTGATGCGCCTGATCCCGTGCTAAGTCACTCTCCCGAAGCTCAAGGTCTTCAAGACGAGATTGCAGCCTGTCCCGATCTGCCTCAGCCTGAGCCATCATCGCTTGGGCCGCCACCTCTTGCTTGGTGACAGTAGCCTCCCGCTCAGTAACAGCGACTTCACGACGACCCAGGGCCTCTCGACCCTCTTCATGGGCACGCAGGCGGGCGTCAGCCATATCGCTGGCTACCTTGGCGTTGGCCAGAATCTTCTGGGACATTGCGTCCATGGCCTTCGCCAAGCGGTGCATCAGCTCCAGCTCGTCACTCTCCCTCTGGTACTTTGCCTTCGCCTCAACGATCCTAGACCTCAAAAGGTCCTCCTAGGATCAGAGGCACTCGTGCTCAACACACAGTTTCTCCCTCTCTGCGGCGAGAGCCCCCTACGCCTGTTGGAGGTTGGATTGCACCAAGTCGATGTTGGACTGCGTTGAGTCCATGATGTCGGAGAGGCACTCTGGCCATGCTGAAGTTATGGAGGGCCGCCCAGTGATCATCTCGGGGAACTCTTCCTCCTGTGGCGGTGACGGCGAGACCACCAGTACTGGGGACCTCGTTCTCGGCGACTGAGCGGGGATTGCGGCCCTACCCGAAGCAACAACACCATCGTCGCCCAAGGAACCACCCGCCGAATCAGCAGCAGCAGAGGCCAGGCCCTCAGCCCCTTGAGCCGACTCTGACATTGCCTCTGGCGCGACAGCCGGAGGTGCCTCTAGCACGGCAGCAGGAGATGCTTCACTACCTACGCGAGGTATGGCCACCGGAGCAGCGCTCTCCTGTACAGGCTTGGCGGTCTGCTTCACCGGTATAGCCATAGCCTCGTGGGCTAGCTTTGCATCGCTCCGGGACACTACCCTTGGCAGTAGAGGTGTCACAATAGCTGACGTAGACCTACAGTTCAAAATCATAATTTGCCCAAGTTGAAGAACGGGCGAGATAACGAAGCAAGCATTGGTAAGAATGCCTTATCGACGTCCCTGGAAGCTCCAGCGGGCCTCCACCTTCGGTGGCCCTGAAGCTGCAGGCCCCGACAATAGCATGGCAGGCAAGGTCGTCCAAGCCAGGCTTCCACTGAAACCACCAATGACGCAGCCACCCTGCATCGGCGTATCTCCACCGACTCCAATGGTGCCACTCCTGGAGCCTCCTCCTGAGCTGCCGCCAACGTCGGCATGAGGCCTCTTGGCCTGAGGCTCCATCGGTGTAATGCTCCCGGAGCCCCCTGTGGCGCCTTAGACTGTGGCGGTGGCGGGGATGCTAGACGGTGTGTCAGCCGCAGACGTTGGCGGAGCCACTGCTTGACGGACTGGGCTTCCCATTGAAGAACAACGACACCTGATGCTGAGGAGGGGTACGCCAGGGGACGTTGACTTGAAGTGAAGACCGCCTGCGGCGGTGCCTTCGGCGTCGACCAAGGGTGTTTCTCCTTCACAACATCGATCACCGACGACTTCCCTTTCCCAGTGTAGGGGTTCGACGCCTTCCCCTTCCCTGTGTCGGGGACTGGCACCTTGCCCTTCCCCCCGTCGGAGGACGCATCCACCCTTGACGCCATAGAGCCTGGGGTAGGTGTAGTCTCATGTGGCGGGTCGTCGATGGCCAATCCACGGTCCACATCTCTGACCTACCGCAGCGCAAGACCGAGCACTTCTAGGTTTGGCATCCCCCTAAAGATCTTCATCCGAAGGTTCTAATCCGAGCAAAGCGGCGGGCGGGACCCTGAAAGGTTGAAGACATCAGAGGTCAGTGGGCTATCACACGCCTTAGCCATTACGTCGAGCACCTCTTGCGGGGTCGTCTCTGTGTTGCGACCCCGCACCCACTGGGTGCCGTCCTGTGGCCCGAAGTAAAGCCATGCAGGGCGGCTACGATGCTGGAGGGGGGCCATGCATCGAAGCATGAAGTTTGCCATCACCATCACCTCCGATAGACCATGATCCGCCAAGAATCGGATCCTCTACATCACCGGGGTATATGCCTACTCCAACTCCGGGCGCTCCTCCCAAGTCTTCTTCTTGAGCATCGGCCAACCGGTGGGCATGACCATGCGATCGTGGGCATCGACCTGTACGATCACCCAGTCGCTCCTCGAGTCCCACTTTGCTGTGGATAGCGGGGTGATGTACTTGAAGGGGCTGTTGGCCTGATGCTGGAAGTAGTAGCCACCGAGTAAGCTTGTCTTGTTCTTCTTCCCGGTCCGCCTCAGCACAAAGAACTGCCGGAACACCAGCATGGACGGGTGCACCCAGACAAACATCTCGTAGAAGTGCGAGAACACCGCCGCCACAACCAGAGAGTTCAGTGACACGTGGTGAAGTTGGAGCCCGAGGACCTCCAGGAGCGTCACCAAGAAGGAGGAAATGGGAGGAACAAACCCGGAGTTCGCATACGCCTGGAAGAAGATGATCTCCTTCTCCCCAAACTCCTGAGGCAGGGAGCCAGGAAGGATCAGATTCTGCCGCTCCTCATCATCCCAACCGAACAACCGCCTCACGGGCGCTACATCCTCCACGCGGGAAGGAGGCAAGGCTGAGTCCACTGGAACAGGAGTGAAGAACCTCAAAGGTGGGGAGAGAGTGGGCGCTCAAATAGGAAGACGAAGGCTCGAACGTTGGGCTGTGCGTAAGGAGGAACCACCTTTGCCTACAAAGGTTTCCTTTTAACATCCTGTCAGGCATTTGAGACCTATGTCTGCTGAATACATTGGCTTGTAGTGAATACATTAGCTTTGATGATAAAAGTTCTGAAATTCTGCTAAAATATTATTTTAGCAAGGTCCAACTCTAGCTCCGAGCTTCTGCAAGGTCTGACAATAGGTCCGACTTTCTTTGTCTAGATCCGACATGTTTTTGGTTAGCTCCGGTCAGCTTTGTCTTTAGCTCCGACATGTCTTTTATAGCTATGGCATGTCTTTGTTAAGCCCCGATATGTTTTGCTAGGTCCAACTTATGTTGGTTAGCTCCGACATGTTTTTCTAGCTCCGACTTTTGGGATTACTAGTTCCGACTAGTTTTGGTTAGTTCCGGCGCTAGGTCCGACTAGCTTTGGTTAGCTCCGGCACTAAGGTCCGACTAGTTTTGGTTAGCTCCGGTGCTAGGTCCGACTAGCTTTGGTAAGCTCCAACTCAAGCTCCGGTTAGCTTTGGCAAGGTTCAGAGCTTGATCGCAATGTTCCAGTTTTTAATGTGAAATGTTTTGAACTTGCTCTACATTGTTGGAAAGTTTGCTTAGTATTCTTTTACTAAGTTTTTGGTGTGTTTTGGTTGATATGGCTGATATCGTTTTGCTATGCTTTGCAACATGCTTATGTGAGGTGCTCACATAAGGTGTTGTGTTCAGAACTGACTTGAGTCAAGTCGCGGACTTGGGCTCGTATGGATTGGTTGTTTGTTCATGTGCAGGTGTTGCTTGAGTTCAAGTCATGGCTGGTGAAAGGATCCTTTGGACTAGTCTTAGGGAGGAGATGAGGTTCCAACAACCAAATTAAGGAGGAATTGTGGTTGAACGGGTCAGGAGGTCGCACAAGATGATTGATTCAAGGGCAGTGCATATGAAGGTTACTGGACGTCGAAGGAAGGTATTTGCACGTATGCATGCGGTGCATGACGTGAAAACATGGATCTGAAGATGTTTTATGGATGGGAAGATCTGTTTGGAAGGATCGGATCGTATCGGTTGATGACTTTGGCTGCAGCGGAGTCGGTTTTAGCTCGGTATGGAAAGTATCGAGTTGGTTATGATAGGATTTCGTGTGGGTCACGAGTTTGAGTTGTTTAGGAATGTAGGATACGTTCATAAGGTGTTTGGAAGTCTGAAGATTGGTTCTATTTACGTATAGAAGAGTCCTAAGCAGTTATGGAAAGCTTCGATTCATGATCGGAGTAGGATTGGAGTCCTAGTTGAGATTGGATTGGCCTAAGGGCTGGTTATATAAGCAAGGGAGGCCAGCGCTCGTGGGAGACGACTTTGGGGGCTGTTCCTCTTGTGTTCTATTGAATAAAATTCGTAGTTTGAAGGAACTTTTGTGCCTTGTTCGTCCGACTTATTCCAGACAAGTTTTACTCACCGAGTTTCTAGACAACACTACCTTTCGTTGGTGGTTTTATCATAACACGAGTTTTACAGATCCAATTGACGTGATTCTTTTTGGTTTGTCTTTACAACTTGATTATCTATCATCTGTAAAAATTTCACGGTCATTGGATTTGTGGTTTCTGATCTACACGAGTTTCGTTGCAGTGTTCCAGAACTGTTTTTCTCGGGTAGGACAGATTGATCTTTATTCGATCTTTCGATCATAACTTGAGTTTCTCTCGCCAGATTTGAGTGATTCTTGTTGTGTCATCTTCGTTACTTGATTCTCTCTGATATATATCACTTTTTTCACGGTGATACACATTTATATTAGTTTCACACACGATTTCTCTAACAGATCATTTTTCTGCCGAAGGGGTTTGGATTTAATTGTTTCCGCTGCATAAGATTTTTAAATCTACCATTCACCCCCCTCCGGTAGCTTTTCATGTGCTCTTTGATCCTACAATTGGTATCAGAGCCACGGTGCTCTAATCATTGTGATTTGCACATGTTTTTGACTAATCATCATGGAGAAATACTCCGCCAAATATTGTGTGTTTGCTGGTATTGATTTTCAGGTTTGGAAGGCACACATGGAGGCTTTCATCCAGGCGCAAGTCTTCGCAATATGGGAGAAGGTGTACAAGCCTTACGAAGTGCCACCTAACGATCAAGTTACAGCTACAAACCTACGGGACGTCGACAATAACAACAAAGCCCGAAACTTGATCATCCAAGGACTCACTCAGAGTGACATCGACCGCGTTGCACATCTCTGATCAGCATACGATATATGAAGAGCACTTTGTGACTATCATGAAGGATCCAACACGATCAAGGAGGTAAAACAAGATATGTTCAAAAAGGAATATATGCCTTTCGAGATGCAACCCGGTGAGTCTATCGATGACGTCTTTGCTCGCTTCAATAAAATTCTCAACAACCTACGTAGTGTCAATGTTATTTTTTCTGATGTTGAGAATGCTAGGCAACTTCTTAGTGCATTAGACATGTCAATTTGAGAGATGAAAGTAACATCTATTCGTGAATCAACTGACATGAGTTCTCTTACATTAGATGTGCTTTATTCTAAACTAAAAACTCATGAAATTGACATCTTATCACGTAAGAACCCAAATAAGTCTATTGCATTTGTCTCACAACATGATATGCCTAGCTCCGGCCAATCATCATCTTGCAATACTCTTGCTTTGTTGTCCTCACTAACCCTGGAGCAGATCGAGGAATTTCGAGAAGAGGAGTTAGCACTCATCTCAACTAGATTCTCAAAAGCATTGCAAAATGTGAGAACTAGAAGGAGAGGAAGCTCAGGACCTCAACGTTGTTTTGAATGTGGTAAGACAGGACACTTTCGTACAGAACGCCCTAACCTTTCAGGTCCTAGTACCTGTGAAGAAAAACAGAACAAGGTCAAGACCACCTCTGGAAATCCCAACAAGAAAAAGAAGGGTACCATAGGACGCAAGATGATTAACAGCTTCATCACCGCACTTTAAGAACTCAGTTCAAGTGATGTAGACTTTGAAAGTGATGATGATGATGATGATCTGGCCAACTTATTCTTCATGGCGGGCAAAACAAGATCAAGATCAAGTTAGGAGGATGCAGAACACAACAGTGACGACGATGAGGTATGTTCTACCTGCAATGAAATGTGTGATGCTATTTCTCGTGCAACTATTATTGTCGAGAAAAAGGACAAAAAGCTTAGGGATAATGCTGCTAAAATTGAATCACTAGAATCTGAAATCAACCGTTTAAAAACTTTGATTCCTAGTGATGATGCATGTCCCTCATGTGACTTAATCTATGAACAATTGTCCACATTAAGAAGTGCACACTCCTCCACTCTAGATAGACTTGATGAAGAAATTGAAAAGAACAGAGAGCTTGCTGCAATTAATGATAAAAACTTAAAAGATGCTTCCTGTTCAACATATGATTTGCATTGTTCTGCATGTGACAATCTTGATAAGAAACTAAAAGATGCAATAAATGAAATTATCATTCTGAACAATGCTTTACGTACTCATGAAGTTAAGAGTTGTTCAAATTGCAAATTAAAAGGAAAAACTTCATGTGAAAACTGCCTAGATCTGTCCAATAAACTTGATAACATGCATAGGACATTAGATCCTAAACTTGCTTCTGAATTCTTCCAAGTCTTGCAATGATAAAACTGGTTTAGGTTTTGATTCTCTGGCTCATGCTAAGACACATCCACCTAAAATTGTAAAGTCATTAAGAAGTGGTTTGATTCAAACAGTTCCTAAACAAAAAGAAGTGATTTTCAAATCTGCATGAGTGTTGTCTCATTCGGTTTCAAATAAAAATATTGTTTGCTCATCTAGACATGAACACAAAGTTAAATTTCATTGTACCTACTATGGTAGAGATGGTCATGTCATAGATTTTTGTTATAGACTAGCTAAACAACAGAAAAGGGAAAGAATGATTGCTAGATCTCATAACTTTCATGCAAAATTTGCTGCACATATTAAACCAAATGCCAGGAAAATACAACCTGCTGTTATGAGTCAAAAACATTCAAAGTTTACCTCCAGATCTTCTGTTTTTGCCTCCGGAGCTACTGATTTTTGTGCTACACAAGTAACACCTTATAGGTCAGTAGTTAAGAATAAAAAACCTCAAACTTTGACTCATAAACCTGCTGTTTTATCTCAGCTTTCGCGTGTTTTTCCTACTACACGTCGTGTGACTCAGTACTGGATACCTAAATGCCTTTTGACTAACCCCAGTATTGAGTCATCGACGTATTGTGCTTCTATGTATGTTACATGCTTGAGGAAGGAGAACATTTGGATGGTGGATTCAGGTTGCTCACGCCACATGACCGGTAATAAAGAATGGTTCTCTCTCTCTCTTTTGTATCACGAGTAGAGAATGTTACTTTTGCCGATAATTATTCAACTCCTATAATTGCTAAGGGTTCGGTTAGAGTAAATGATCACTACAAGGATGTGGCACCTGTCAAAAATTTGAAATACAACTTGCTTTCTGTTTTACAATTGCTAGATGAAAATCTGGAAATTATTTTCAATAAAAATTACTGCAAAGTTGTAGGTTCAAATAGTGAGCTTATTTTCAACATGTCTTGGTTTGGAAGATTTTTTAAAGCTGATTTTGATATGTCTTCCTCTAAGCATAGGTGTCTAGTTGCTAATGATTCAAAGGACTTATATTTTTGGCATCGTAGACTTGGTCATGTAGGCTTTGATCATCACACGCGTGTTAGTGCTCTTGATCACATAGGAGGGCTGCCTAAGCTTAAAGGGGACAAAGAAATTGTGTGCTCTTCTTGTAGACATGCTAAGATTGTTGCAGGTTCACATACTCCTCTCACAATGATCATGACAACTAAACCGGGTCAACTTTTGCACCTTGACACCGTAGGACCTTCACGTGTTCAATCCTTCGGAGGTAAATGATATGTTCTTGTGATTGTTGATGATTATTCTAGATAATCTTGGGTTTACATTATGGCATCTAAGAATGAAGATTTTAGTCAATTTAGAACTTTATTTCTTAGATTATCAATTGATCACCCAGGATCTTTAAAAGAAATTAGAAGTGATAACGGAACTGAATTTAAAAATCAACCTTTTGATCACTTTTGTGCTGAAAATGGAATAGATCATCAATTTTCTTCACCATATGTACCTCAACAAAACGGTGTTGTAGAAAGAAAGAATAGAACCTTAGTTGAGATGGCTAGGACTATGCTTGATGAATATCAAACTCTTAGGAAATTTTGGGCTGGTGCGATTGCAACCGCTTGCTATGTCTCAAATCGTGTTTTCTTGTCGTGCTAAGCTAGGTAAAACACCATATGAGCTCAGGTTTGGACATAGGTCTAGTGTTACGCACTTTTGGGTCTTTGGTTGCAAATGCTTTGTTAAGAAACATGGTAATTTTGATAAATTTGAACCTAGATCCATTGATGGCATGTTTCTTAGTTATCCATCTCATACTAGAGGCTACTGTGTGCTTTTACTTGACACTAACAAAATTATGGAGACTTGTGAAGTGTCTTTTGATGAAGCTAACCCAGGTACTAGCTCAAACATTGCAGTTCTAGTTCCATATCCGCAGGGGGAGAGCATTTTGATTGAAGATGAGGAAGAGGTGGAGCTGCTGCCCAAAAATTCAGCAGCTAATGACACTATTAGAGCTCCTGATTTTGATTCACAGCCAGCACCGACGACCACCATTGCTGGTCCATATCCTCCTCAAGTCACAAGCTCATCGATTTGTGATGAACATGAAGAAGAAGAAGCTTGTGAAGTGTCCACTCCCCTCCGGTTTCTCAAAATTCATCCTCCACAACAGATTATTGGAAGCTTGCATGAACGAGCTACACGGTCCAGGTTTTGCGATCCAAACTCTCATGCTCATTCTTCTTTTGTTGCTTCTTTTGAACCCAAAGATATATCACACACACTCACTAATGAATCTTGGATTATTGCCATGCAAGAAGAGTTAGAAAGTTTTGAAAGAAATAATGTTTGGAAACTTGTACCTCCTCCTCAAGGTCACACTTTAGTTGGAACTAATGGGTGTTTAAAAATAAACAAAGTGAGGATGGGGTTGTGGTTAGGAATAAGGCTAGGTTGGTTGCTCAAGGTTTCACTCAAATTGAATGTCTAAATTTTGATGAAACTTTTGCTCCTGTTGCTAGATTAGAAGCCATAAGAATTTTGTTAGATTTTGCTGCATCTAAAGGTTTTAAGCTATATCAAATGGATGTTAAAAGTGATTTTCTTAATGGATACATAGATTAGGAGGTTTATGTCAAACAACCACAGGGTTTTGAAAATTAAGATTTTCCTAATCATGTTTACAAACTGTCCAAAGCCTTGTACGGTCTCAAACAAGCCCCTAAAGCATGGTATGATAGGCTAAAAACATTCTTACTTGAAAAGGGGTTTACCATGGGCATGGTTGATAAAACCCTTTTTGTGCTTAAGCATGGCAATGACTCATTATTCATTCAAGTGTATGTGGATGATATTATCTTTGGTTGTGCTTCTCATGATCTTGTGTCCAAGTTTTCAGCTATGATGAGTTCAAAATTTGAGATGAGTATGATGGGAGAACTCACGTACTTTTTGGGGCTGCAAATCAAGCAAACCAAGGAGGGTACCTTTGTGCATCAAACGAAGTATACAAAAGACCTCCTAAGGTGCTTCAACATGGACAAAAGCAAGCCTCTTCGAACACCAATGGGAACAGCAACAACACTTGAACTTGATGAAGATGGTGAACCCGTCGATCAAAAAGAATATAGAAGCATGATTGGATCACTTTTGTACCTCACGGCATTAAGACCGGACATACAATTTAGCGTATGTCTTTGTGCACGGTTTCAAGCCTCCCCACGTGCTTCACATCGTCAAGCCGTCAAAAGGATTCTCAGGTACTTACATGGAACTCAAGAATTTGGCATTTTTCTTCCTTCTTCCTGAACCGTTACTTTGAAAGCTTTTCCCGATGCTGATTTTGGAGGTTGTAGGATTGATAGAAAAAGTACTTCCGATGCTTGTCATTTTCTTGGTAATTCACTTGTTGCATGGTCATCTAGAAAACAAAGTTCTGTTGCACAATTCACCGCGGAATCTGAATATGTAGCTGCTGCTAGCGCTTGTTCACAAATTCTTTGGATTGTTCAAACACTTAAGGACTATGGGTTTGATCTAGATAGTAATCCACTGTTTTGTGACAACACTAGTGCCATTTGCATTGCCAAAAACCCCGTGCAACACTCTAGAACTAAGCACATTGATATTAGGTATCACTTTCTCTGTGATAATGCTGAAAAAGGAAACATTGTGCTTCACCATGTAGATACCGAACAACAATTGGCTGACATTTTTACAAAACCTTTGGATTTCACTCGTTTTTGTTTCATTCGTAGTGAAATAGGGGTTATGCATCCTCATATCTTAAATTGAGGAGGAGTTTTCAAACCCTAGAAGTCTATGTGTGAATCTAAAATTAAAATAATATGAGTATAGTATTTCATACATATATGACTTTTTGATTCCTTTTACATGCTGAAAGTTCTCACTACATTACTCGTGTTATGCATTTTGTAGTTTTTGCCATGTCTAGTAATTGGAATAATTACTTACACTAAATCTGGTCATAGTCGAACTTTCTTGCTGTTTTGAACTTGTTACATCCTAACAAGTGATTTTAATCATGAAGAATATGCATGCATCGCGCTTCTTCTTTTGAGATGGCTTATCATTGCACTTAGATATGAACTTGGAAGAAGTTGTGTATGACTAAAACCATGTCATTAAGCTTCTGATTGTCAAATGACATAGGCTTGGCTTGGTTGGTTAGAATAAGGCAGATGCGCATATAATCTCTTGCAAATATCATATGATCTAATTTTGTGCCTTGAAAAATAATAAAATGCAGCAACAAGTGTTGTGCTTTTAGGTATTGAAATAGTTAAGTTTGTGAGATCATGACTTGCTTAAATTGAAAAATACATTTGATCTCTAGCATGGCTTACACTACTTTATGTATTTCATTGTTGTGATAGTGTAAGTTACTTGATAGTATGACTTGAATGAGCTTTATTTTATATGTATATGTTATAATATGCTCAGAACAATTAAAATTTCTCTTTTGAACCTTGCTGAATACATTGTCAAAGGGGGAAAGATAATATGTGAATTTTTAAAGATGTATGCAAGGGGGAGAAATTGATTACACATTGCACATATTCACAATTGTTTTTGGCTGTTTTATAAGGGGGGAGAAATTGCTTTCAAAACTTTTAATGTGAATAAGCCAATGTTCGAATCTTAAGTGGTGTTGCCAATGCATTCATCAAGGGGGAGATTGTGAGACCTATGTGTGCTGAATACATTGGCTTGTAGTGAATACATAGGCTTTGATGACAAAAGTTCTGAAATTCTGCTAAAACATCTTTTTAGCAAGGTACGACTCTAGCTTCGAGCTTCTGCAAGGTCTGACAATAGGTCCGACCTTCTTTGTCTAGATCCGACATGTTTTTGGGTAGCTCCGGTGAGCTTTATCTTTAGCTCCGGCATGTCTTTGTTAAGCTCCGATATGTTTTGCTAGGTCCGACTTATGTTGGTTAGCTCCGACATGTTTTTCTAGCTCTGACTTTTGGAATGACTAGTTCCGACTAGTTTTTGTTAGTTCTGGCGCTAGGTCCGACTAGCTTTGGTTAGCTCTGGCACTAAGGTCCGACTAGTTTTGGTTAGCTCTGGTGCTAGGTCCGACTAGCTTTGGTAAGCTACAGCTCAAGCTTCGCTTAGCTTTGGCATTGAAGACTCACGTCTTCCCAAGGCTCGTGACGCGACGCACGCCTGTTGTAAGGTACCGCTACACCCAATCGCATCGCAGTGAAGGCGCAACAGGCCTACCCCACTCCGCTAAGTGGGTAGCTTACGGCGCAAGGGACAGATGGATGGGACACTCCCTATCATCATCAATGACTAAGCATGGGCTACTGGCAACTGAGGCGGCAAGATGGCGAGTCTTCAAGTCGTGGCCAGAGGAAGCTTATGCGAGTTCTTTAGGATAAGATCGCCCCGGGGCCACCTGTTGGGCCCTGGACCCCACTTGTAAGGCATCTGGCCTTGTCTATAAAAGGACCAGACCGCCACCGTTACAAAGGATCCCCCCAATCTACGCATACACACGCACGCACACACACACACACACACACACACATACACACACACACACACTCACACACACAAGCAGCAGCAATACAACCTCACCGTGGAGTACGGTGTTACGCTCTTGTGGCCCGAACCACATAAAACCACCGTCTCATACTCTCATACGCGCGACCACTAGATTGAGAACTAAGCCCTGCCGATCAAAGAACCTCCGCGGGCTGCTCCTTAGCAGATCCGGGGGAAGTGTCGCATTAACGCTTCAACAAGTACCTTACACTAACCAGGCCACACATTGCTTCCTCTGCTAATAAAGTATGTCAATTTTTACAATGTCCTAATACAACTCATATGGCCATGGTTAAAAGAATCATAAGATACATACAAGGAACATGCATTTGGGTATTAAGTTTGTAAAATATAGCTCCCTACAGATTAAAGCCTTTTCATATGCAGACTAGGCAGGTTGTCCAGATGATAGGAAATCAACATGTGGTTTTGCAATATTTTTAGCAGCAAATCTGGTGTCATGGAGTGCCAGGAAGCAGCCTACCGTGTCTCGTTCAAGCACAGAGGTAGAATACAAGTCGCTTGCCAATGCGACTTCAGAGGTAATTTGGATAGAAAATATTGTCAAAGAACTAGGCATTAAACAAGAATGTACATCTATATTATGGTGTTATAATCTTGGTGCAACTTTTATGACATCAAATCCAGTGTTTCATGCACGTACTAAGCACATAGAAATTGCTTATCATTTTGTGAGAGAATGAGTAGCAGGGAAAACTTTGCAAGTCAAGTTTATATCCTCAAAGGACCAAATAGCCGATGGCTTAACCAAAGCACTGCCGTCTCAGAAACATAATTGGTTCTGGAACAATCTCAACATGGGCAGCTAAGATTGAGGGGAGGTATTAGAAGGAGGTTGTTAAGAAGGTATGAAATATATGTTGACAAAAATAAGAGATGCACAACAAATTTGCAATTAAGGAAGGAGTGATCGTCATCTTCATAAATCTGAATAGATTATTTTATAGTTAGTATTTAATATTTGTTAGTAGGCATGTAATGTTTTTGTTTCTAGTTTTGTTTATTTCCTTCTTTTGATTAACTCGGTATTTTAGCAATTGATCACATGTGATCATACCCCATGTATCCAATTGATCACTTTCCTTGTAAACATTTTCTACATATTAATATGTAACTTGTTGAGGCTAGCCCAGAACAACAGTTCTATCCACGGTCACACTGTGGACACCTCTGGTCGGTAGCATCCCTAAGCAAATCATGAAGAAACTGTCTTTCACCAATTTATGTCCCCTTATGTTCAGGACACTTATATATCTGCCTGCGGAGCACATAAGAACTTGTGAAACCTATGTCTGCTTAATACATTGGCTTGTAGTGAATACATTGGCTTTGATGATAAAAGTTCTGAAATTCTGCTAAAACATCTTTTTAGCATGGTCCAACTCTAGCTCCGATCTTCTGTAAGGTCTGACAATAGGTCTGACTTTCTTTGTCTAGATCCGACATGTTTTTGGGGAGCTCCGGTGAGCTTTGTCTTTAGCTCTGACATGTCTTTTATAGCTCTGGCATGTATTTGTTAAGCTCTGATATGTTTTGCTAGGTCCAACTTATGTTGGTTAGCTCGGACATGTTTTTCTAGCTCCAACTTTTGGGATGACTAGTTCCAACTAGTTTTGGTTAGTTCCAGCGCTAGGTCCGACTAGCTTTGGTTAGCTCTGGCACTAAGGTCTGACTAGTTTTGGTTAGCTCCAGCGCTAGGTCCGACTAGCTTTGGTAAGCTCCGGCTCAAGCTCCGGTTAGCTTTGGCAAGGTTCGGAGCTTGATCGCAATGTTTCGGTTTTTAATGTGAAATGTTTTGAACTTGCTTTACATTGTTGGAAAGTTTGCTTAGTATTCTTTTACAAAGTTTTTGGTGCGTTTTGGTTGATATGGCTGATATCATTTTGCTACGCTTTGCAACATGCTTATGTGAGGTGCTCACGTAAGGTGTTGTGTTCGGAACTGACTTGAGTCAAGTCGCGAACTTGGGATCGTATGGATTGGTTGTTTGTTCATGTGCAGGTGTTGCTTGAGTTCAAGTCATGGCTGGTGACAGGATCCTTTGGACTAGTCTCAGGGAGGAGATGAGGTTCCAACAACCAAATTCAGGAGGTATTGTGGTTGAGCGGGTCAGGAGGTCGCACAGGATGATTGAATCAAGGACAGTGCATATGAAGATTATTGGACGTCGAAGGAAGGTGTTTGCACATATGCATGCGGTGCATGACGTGGCAACATGGTTCCTGTCGGTACCCTAGAAACCGTACACCCCTTGAGGTTACAAAGATCTCAAAGGAAAGTCATCTACTTGGTATGAAGACCCTCGGAGGCCCACATGTCAGACATAACCGGACCCGCTTCTCCAACATGGTTAATCCCTGGGTCGCCACGTGTACTACCAAACCGGAGCTACCGCCCACAAGGGGGAAGCTCCGGGCCATGTACCGAAATGGCACCTCCGGACTTAACCCCAGACCGAGAGAAGCTCCGGACCTGACACGTGTAGGGTAGCCCCGGAGCTACCTGTTTCCCACAGCAAGCTCCGGAGCTGCCACGCGTCCAATCGTCGGATCTTCAGCCTCTAACCTCCGGAAGACCCCGCAACGGCTCCGGATCTTCAAAGAGGAATCAAGGACTTCAAGACCCAATTAAGTGTCCTTAATACCATATTAATGACACTTAAACGGATGATCTGAACACCATTAACGGTGCTGTCAAAGCCCGTTACAGGGTCATTAAGAGCAATTAAACATGTATCAATACTAGTAACCGCCGGGGCCACATGTCGGGCCAGGCTAACCTGTAACGGCCTGCCCTTGTACTATAAAAGGACAGGCCGACGACACGTTCAGGGAGGCTACACACGCGCCACAGACGCTCGTCACAAGCTCATACTGCTAATACAACACCAACACACCCGTGGAGTAGGGTATTACGCTCAGGCGGCCCGAACCACGTAAACTGTTGTGTCTCCTATGTCAATTCCTACTCACCTTCTTGAATCTCCGCGCACCCACACCGAACATCAAACTCCCCTATCACTTTAGTAGTGTAGGGAGATCTGCCGGTTCCAAACCGCCAACAGTTGGCGCGCCAGGTAGGGGGTGCCTGAGATTTTGAGAATGGTGAACTCAGCTGCTGGATCATCCAACGGTCAACCTGCTGCTCAGGCTATTGGGGGCAATCCCTCCAATAGGAAGCCACCAGCAGGAGCCTCAGCACCAGCGGGAGTCACACTCCCACCACCACCGTCTCCTCCAGCAAATCGTGCTGGGCAACGTGATGGTGCGCCGGCGTCGATTACTGCGTCGGCAAATCATGACAACACGGAACACACGCTCCATGCAGCGCGTGCTCTTCTTCAACGCCCACCACCTCCGGATGCATCCCGGGATGCACTTGAGCAGTGGAGGGCCGATGTGGAGCATTTGGTTGCAGCAGCAGCCGAACGCCTCAGCAACCAGGGTCCTCCTCCTTCAGGACGAGCCCCATCGCAGCGGCGGATATGTCTAGAAGACTTGGTCCGCATGTCTCCAATAGCAGGAGACATGCTGCATCGCAACAAGTGACGTCATTGCCCTCCGGGGCACGACGCACTCATACAGTATCCAGGCTTTCGACTCATGACCTCCGGGCGGAGCTTGATCGCCGATACCGCAAGCAGGATGGCCGAGTCCATATTGAGCGTGCCCATGAAAGATGGGAAGCTCATGACCTTTCTACTCTTGAAGGAGTAGGAGGAGGCTGTTCAGCCCTGGCCATGCATCTGCGCATGGTTAGATGGCCACAGAAGTTCTGGCCTCACCTGCCAGAAAAATTCGACGGGACTGTCAATCCAGCCGAATTTCTTCAGATATACTCCACTGCAATCTTGGCAGCTGGAGGAAACGAGGCCGTGATGGCCAATTATTTTCCAGTGGCCTTAACTGGGACCGCTAGGTCCTGGTTTATGAGCCTTCCACCCAACTCTATCAACAGTTGGGAGGAGCTGTGCCGTCAGTTCACTGCCAACTTCGGGAGTTCATACACCCGACCAGGAACTGGACTGGACCTTTTTTCGGTCGTGCAAAAAGGGGGAGAATCCTTGCGGTCATTCATCCAGAGGTTCTCTCAGGTACGAAACACTATCTAGCGCCTCTCTCATTGTGGCATTCAGACAGGGCGTACGGGACAAGAAGATGTTGGAGAAACTAGCGATCAAGGAGATCACCAGCTTCAGGGAACTCTTCAGCTTGGCAGACAAATGTGCCAGAGCTGCGGAGGGCCGTGAACTGCACTCCAAACCAACCTCGGAGGATCACAAGAAATCCTCCAAAGAAGAAGCCACTACCTCCGGGGGTGGCAGGAAGAAAAAGAAGACCAACGGCAAGAAAAAGCCGTCGGCCGGCACATCCAACGTTGCAGCTGATGCAACTCCGGGTGGCCGGGGGCCACGCCCCGAGAAGCGACCCCGACCGTCTTCTGAAGACGGTGGCAAACCCAAAGTGTGGTGTCCCATTCACAAAACGGGCAGCCACAGTTTGGAAGACTGCCGGGAGGTCCAAAACCTTGCCGAGCGCTACAATAAGCGCCGAGAAGAATCTCCTTTCCGACAGAGGGAAGGAAAACAAAAAGTCGACGAAGCTCCGGCTGAAGAGGAGTTAGGATTTCAGGATCCCAAAAAGGTCCTGAAGGCCGTTTACACCTCAGTTGACGATGATTCTGACGTCTCTGACAACGAGCGTCGGAAGACCATGAACACCATTTTTGGTGGATCATGGGATATCACCTCTCGTCGCGTCATCAATACTATGCGATGGGATATGGCCGCTGTAGCCCCTACAGTCAGGCCAGAACCTCATCGGAAGTGGATGGACACCGCCATCACTTTTGATGCTTCGGATTGCCCTCGGAGCATGGTTGGAGCAGGTCAGTTACCTTTGATGGTATCTCCTACCATCAATAACATCCAGCTCCACCATGTCATGGTAGACAGAGGTTCGGGGCTTAACCTCATCAGCTTCGAAGCTTTCACTAAGCTTCAGCTCCGACCTTCGGATCTCCACCCCTCTCGACCTTTCTCCGGAGTAGGTCCGGGGGCCATTACCCACTCGGGGTTATTACTCTCCCTGTTACCTTCGGGACACGGGAGAAGTACCGCACCGAGAAGTTGGTCTTTGATGTCGCTCAGATCAACTTGCCATTCAATGCCATCTTGGGTAGACCTGCCCTGTACAAATTCATGGCAGCTGCTCATTATGGTTATCTGGAGTTGAAAATGCCAACACCAGTAGGCGTTCTCCGGATCCGCAGAGATCGTACGGCTGGAGCAACTGCTCTGGAAGAACTCCATGCACTCACCACGGCGCAAGAGGAGGACTCCAGGCAGGAGCAAACTCCAAAACCCCCGAGCATTCGTCAACGAGGCTCGACTTCTGCACCTCGTGTGCAGCCAAGCGGCGACACCGACATTCCCGTCAAAGTTGTCCAAATTGGTTCCAATGCCGCTCAGACCACCCGTATATCGGGAGGATTGAGCGACAAATAGGAACTCGCGCTCATCACTTTCCTCCGGGCTAACGTCGACGTGTTTGCTTGGCAACCATCACAAATGCCTGAGATCCCCAGGGAAGTGATTGAGCACAATCTGAAGATCTACCCTGAAGCCCGGCCTTTGCATCAGAAGCCTCGGAAGCAATCCGTAGAGCGATAGAACTTCATCCGACAAGAAGTGAAGAAGCTACTTGAAGCCGGATTCATCCGAGAAGTCTTCCATCCAAAATGGCTGGCAAACCCAGTCGTTGTGCCCAAGGCCGGCGGGAAGCTTCGGATGTGCATCGACTACACCACACTAAATAAGGAATGTGCAAAAGATCAATTCCCACTACCTAGAATAGATCAGATAGTGGATTCCACCTCCGGGTGTGAATTACTGTGTTTCCTAGATGCATATTCTGGGTATCATCAAATCAGGATGTCTAGGGAGGATGAAGAGCATACTTCATTCATCACAGTAGATGGATTGTACTGTTACACAGCCATGCCCTTTGGTCTTAAGAATGCAGCTTCAACTTTTGTATGAGCTATGTACAAAACTTTTGAAGAACTCATTAGAGACGTAGTGGAAGTGTACGTCGATGACATCGTGGTCAAGGTCAGGAACAAGGAGTCACTCCTTGACACCTTGCAGGCTGTCTTCGACAAGCTGCGGGCCACCTGCACAAAGATAAACCCAGACAAGTGTGTCTTCGGGGTTAGCTCCGGAAAACTTCTCGGTTTCCTGGTAAGTCATCGGGGCATAGAATCTAATCCGACGAAGATTAAAGCCATTGAAGACATGCGGCTACCAACCCGCATCAAAGACGTCCAAAAGTTAACTGGATGTCTAGCAGCCCTCAGCCGGTTCATATCAAGACTGGCGGAACGGGCACTCCCCTTCTTCAAGTTATTGAGGAAGTCCGGACCATTCCAATGGTCCAAAGAAGCAGAGAAGGCATTCCAGGAGCTGAAACAGTTCCTCACCACCCTACCAATTCTGGTAGCTCCGAACCCTGGTGAGCCTTTGTTGCTTTATATTTCAGCTACTGATGAAGTCGTCAGTATGGTTCTGGTTGCGGAGAGACCAGAACTACCCCACACTCAGGAATCAAGACCCCTTCGGGAAGGTCCGGAGGTTCCTGAAAGCGAGTCTGGGTCCCAGATCCCAGATTCGAATCCACAAGAAGTCGCTTCAGGAGACCTAGACCCCTCTGGGAGGGTCCAGGTCATTTCTGAAGAAGCTCCGGGTTCCTCCAGCGAGAACCCGGAGGTCCCCAAAGAAAATCCGGACTCCTCCGAGAGGATCCGGGTCAGTGAAGAGGAAGCTCCGGACCCCTCCGGGAGGGTCCGGACCATTCAACGCCCGGTGTACTTCATTAGTGAAGTATTACATGATGCCAAGACTCGATACCTAGAGGTGCATAAGCTGCTCTATGCAGTTCTTATTGCCTCCAGAAAGCTTCGTCATTACTTCCAAGCTCACAAAGTCTCGGTGGTGACCTCCTACCCACTACGAGCAATCTTGCATAATTCCAATTCAACTGGGAATATTGCAAAGTGGGCAGCGGAATTGGCTGAATTTGATCTTGAATTTATTTCAAGACAAGCAGTTAAGAGTCAAGCATTGGCAGATTTTGTGGCAGAATGGACTCCCTCTCCATCAAACCCTGGGGGCCTCAGTGAGAAGAAGACGGAGCATCAAGCTCCAACCTTCACCGAGCCTCACTGGACCCTCTACGTCGACGGCTCCATGCAGAAGCAGGGGCCCGGAGTTGGAATCCTTCTCCTTGCACCGACTGGGGAGAAGGTGAAATACATGGTACACCTTGACTTCAAGGCAACCAACAACATGGCAGAGTATGAAATACTCATCTACGGACTAAAGGTGGCACTGTCATATGGTGTCAAGCAACTGCTGGTCAAGGGAGATTCACAGCTCATCATTAAGCAGGTGAAGGGTGAATGCTCCTGCAATAATCTCCAGCTAGCTGCTTACCTCCTTGAAGTCCAGAGGCTTCAGAAGGATTTCGAAGTCCTAGATCTCCACCATGTTCAGCGTGCCCATAACGCTGAAGCTGATGAACTCTCGACCAAAGCGTCAACCGGAGCTCTGGCTCCTGACGGAATCTTTGTCCGGAGGTTGTCAAAGCCAACAGCTCAGCCTGCCGAACTGAGCGAAGGGGGCGAGATCAGCATCCCGAAGCTGACGGTCCCGATGGCCCTGTTACCATGGCAGCCATCAAGGGTCGTAGGTGCTGCCGGGAGCTCCAAGCAACCCAGCACGCAAGACTCAAAAGATCAAGCTAGTTCCGATGCATGGATCTCGGAGATCTGGAGCTACTTGAAAGACAACATCCTTCCTGACGATGATGTATCCGCTAACCGGGTAGTCAGATTGGCTAAAAGATACACGCTGGTAGAAGGGGATCTCTACCGGCGCGGTGCCAACGGCATCCTAATGCGGTGTATCACAAGGGAAGAAGGCTGTGAAATTCTCACAGAAATCCATGGAGGCGAGTGTGGGAACCACGCGTCTTCCTGCACGCTGGTCGGTAAAGCCTTCCGGCATGGCTTCTACTGGCCTACAGCGCTCCAGGATGCAACTAAGCTGGTGAAAAAATGTGAAGCCTGTCAATTTCATGCAAAGCAAATTCACACACCAGCTCAGCCCCTACAAATGATACCTCCTACGTGGCCCTTCGCTGTGTGGGGGATGGACATCTTGGGACCTTTCCCAAGAGCCGTCGGAGGTTACAAGTTCCTGTATGTCGCCATTAACAAGTTCACCAAGTGGCCGGAAGCAACTCCAGTTGTGACAATCAACAAGCAATCCGCTATCAACTTTTTGCAGTCCATTGTATGCAGATTTGTAGTCCCAAACAAAATCATCACTGATAATGGGACCCAATTTACAAGCTCAGCATTCCAAGGATATTGCGAAGACCTCGGCATACAAGTTTGCTACGCCTCCGTAGCTCACCCAGCCAGCAATGGCCAAGCCGAGAGAGCAAATGCTAAAATCCTTAAAGGACTCAAAACGCGCACCTATGAGCGCTTGAAAAAACATGGAGCCAACTGGATCGAAGAGCTTCTGCCCACTTTATGGGCCAACAGGACATCTCAAAACCGGTCAACTGGAGAGACACCCTTCTTTCTGGTGTATGGAGCTAAAGCAATCCTTCCTCAGGAAATCACCTTGGGTTCACTTCGGGTCTGGACCTTCGACGAAGCCGCGCAGGACCAGTTCCGGCGTGAAGACCTAGACCTCCTTGAGGAGGGAAGGTGCCAAGCAGCTGTCCGGAATGCCCTATATCGCCAAGCCCTGCGGCGTTATCACCAGCGGCATGTACACAACCGACAGCTCGAGGAAGGCGATCTGGTGCTACGGAGAATACAATCCAGAGAAGGGTTAAACAAACTCTCTCCCGGATGGGAGGGGCCCTTCCGAGTGATTAAAGTATCCCGTCCCGGAAGCGTTCGCTTGGCTACTGAGGATGGGACACCTCTCCCAAATCCTTGGAACATCGAGCACCTTCGTAAGTTCTACACTTAATACCACGGAGGTGAGTCTTGAGTAACTTGAGGTGTATGTTATAGAGTCATTGTACAGAGTCGGGTAGTTCCTCCGGGAGAGCAGCCGGACCTTTCCTGAAAGGTCCACAAAGTTCATGCAACACTTGTCACGATCTCAGGACTAAAAGTGCGGCTAACTACCCTGGGTCAAACGAGAAATGAAACACACTTAGCCTGGTTCTATACCCTAAGAGTGTACTTGTTTCCCCTGTACCCCGGACATATAATGAAAGACATGTTCATGTGAAATAGACTCCACGTGCATTTATTTTGTACAGGCTCAACATTTTTATTTTTCTCTTTCTTGTCTATAACAAAGACGTGCAATTCTTAAGAAATTTTAGTTCGACCGGTTTATATACGATTCGAGTTGTATTGTCAATTCTTTTGGATTCAAATATTGTTCATGTCCAACTCGCTTGAAAGCCGCCAAGCCAACCTAGGGCTGGAGTGTGCTATCGACTTAGCCTGGTCAAGCACCCTAAGTACGCCACTCTACCTACACCCCGGCAGGCCAAAGTAAGGCGGGTCCGTGTACAGTTGGATCTGGAAGAAAAGACAACGCATTCGGTTGTATTTAGAATCACGTTCGACTTAAAATCTTCTTGAGAGTCGTAAGCCGCGACGAAATTATAGACAAGAAATGAATTTTACTATTTTTCTTGGCTTAAGTGTGCAGGAAAAATAAAATCTACGTTGATGGAAAAAAGGCGGAGCTATCTAAGCTCCAACTCCCCTAGCGGGGCCCAGCCGTTGACGTTAAAATAAAAGATGGTGAGAAGACCCCGTAAATGGAGTCTGCTGCCAACAAACTAAGTGTTGGCAAAGGTTACTGTCGGAGCTAATAAGCTCCGACACCCCGGAGGACTAACTATCGATGCTCTACGCGTTTATAGAGACTATTGCCGGAGCTATCAAGCTCCAGCGATGGTCAATGCCGTAGCTTCTAAGCTCCGACAACCTCAGGGGGCCTTCACTATCGAAGACTTCGGACCTAAATTCAACAAGTTCGAAGCAAATGAGTCTTCAACAAAACACAATATCCTCTTGGTACATGTTCACAATCAAATTGTGCACATCTACTAGGGGGCCAAGTGAAGATAAAAGTGTTGAAGACAAAAAGTGAAATTCACAAAAAATTGGGGATTTCATTTGTTTGGAGACAAGGGATTACATCTGGAGACAAGGGATTACAAAATTGAGGAAGAAGAAGAGAAAATACAAGTGATAACTATAGAGATGGTCCTAGACCCTATGAAAGAATTGGGCGACCTTCTGGGCAACCTCCGATACGCTGGCTCGGGTAGCTTCGCCTTCTCCTTCGACGGGGCCTTCAAGCACCGGGTCTAGACGAAATTGGGAGTTCCGGCTGGTGTAGCACGTCAGCACATACTCTGCGACGTTCTTCGCCAGGGATTGCCCCTCAACCTCCAGTTGGCCCATGATGACATCGCCCACCTTGGAGAGCTTGCTACCTGCTGCGCTCAACGCCTGCAGCGCTAGGTCCGGCTCCGGCTCCGGATCATCCGGGCGCACGGGGCTGAAACCCATCAGTGTCAGCGCGTCGTTGGCCTTGCCCAGGATCTCCCAAATCTGTAGGGAGTCCGCAGTCCTCAAGCCCTTCATTTCTTCCAAGGATCTCCTGGCCGCCATCAGTTCGAATTCTCACGGGCGAGGCGCTCAACTTCTTTGGCGTTCTGCTGAATCTTCTCAGCAACCCGCTTTTCGAGTTTTCCGAGCTCCTCCTCCCGGTGGTGGATCTTGTTCCGGCGGTCGACCAGGTCCTTCTCTCTACCCCTCACTTTCTTCTCCCTGGCAGTAAGGGCACACTCTTGTTCGTAGAGTTCCTGCCCTCGCACCCAGGCTTTCTCCTCTTCCTCATGGCAGCGCTCTTCCAATTTCTTGGTGCGCTCCTCGAGGCCCTTGTCAGCCAGAGCCACCTTCTCGGCGAGCTCCTCCTCCCTCCTCAGGACATCATCCCGCAGCTCTAGGAGTTTCTGCTCTTCATCTTCGAGCCGTTTCTCCCTCTCTTCAAGTGCCTCTCGGTGCTTGATGAGCATAGTGTTAATGGCCTCAAGCCTTACGTGGCGTTCCTCGGCCGCACTATTGGCTGCTTTGGCCTGATTGTAGATCTCCTGGGATTGGGCATCGGGGGCGCGAGTCATACTCTCCCTATCATCCAGCAACTTGCCCCAGTACTCTAGGCGGATCTTCTCCCGTTTGATCCACTCTTTGTCATCCGCTAGCCTCGACTGCGCCAGCTTGGTCTCGAAGTAGAGTCGGTTACGCCACCGCCTAAGGGTTTGGCGCTCCTCTTCAAGAGCCTTGCTGTCATGGAAGAAGGCCAGTTGGACTTGACGCAGACTGGAATATGTGTTGTCAATAGACAATGACAACGGGATGGGTTCCGGACCTGCTGGGGTCTCCTACGCTGGTTCCAGCGGCTCTCCAGATACAAAAATTGGGTCCCACTCCACAAGAGTGGACCCCTGAGTCTCCATGGCACTAGGGCCGTCCTCCGGGATGGCCTCAGTCGCCATCGAGGAAGGCCCCGCCGCCAAGTCTTCGTTCACCCCCTCAGGCAGGGGGCCAGCGACTTCGCCTGGGCACTCCGGCTCGGCCGCAGGTACCTCCGACGTCGTCGCTTCCGGAGCAGGAGCCACTACTGGCTCCAGTATGGGCACCTCTCCCAATGGGGGCTCAAGCTCTGTCACCTCTTCAACAACCGGCTCAGGAGCCGGAAGATCTTCAACATCGTCCGGCCCTGTGGCCGGAGCTCCAACAATAACCGGCTCAATGGCTGGTGCTTCGGAGGTAGCCGGCCCAACTGCCGGAACTACCTCAGTTTCTGGCGTGCACGCTGGAGCTTCAGTCACTTCCGTCTCAACCGCCGGGGCTTTGACAAATTCCAGCTCAGAGGCCGGGATTACTACTTCCTCCGGCTCAACAGTCGGAGCTTCCATCATTGCAGCACCAGAACCAGGAGTTTCAACCTCCACGATAGGTGCCACTGGCGCATCTTCACTCTCGTGGTCCGGCGATACCACAGGAACTTCTGGGGATGAGTCGAGGTCCATGACCACGACAGCCGGCGCCGGAGCTGTCGCGGCTTCAGCCACCACTGGGGGCGGCACCGGAACAGGAGCAGAAGCCCCCACCCTCACGGCTTCAGCCACTGTGGCTGAGGGTGGAGCTTCACCCCCTTCTTGGGGACGCTGCAGATGATGAAAGAATAAAATTAAAAAAACAGTTGCTACAATTAAAACAACTATCCAAGGTAGAGATTAAAATTACCTTGGGAGGCTTCCGCACCAGCTTGCGCGGAACCTTTTTCCCGGGTGTTCTGGGCTGGTCATAGCCGGCGTGGAAGCTCCGGAAGGCCCCCCAGAACTTGTTGTGGCCACGGGCGTTTCCCGAGTCGAGGCTCTCCTCGATCGGGAAGAACCCCCGGACCTGGAGGCCTTCACCGGCCCAGGTGCTGGAGTCGCACGCCTGGAGCTAACATCCCGGAAGGACCCCACTGCGGGAACAGATGCGCTCTGGGAGGACCCCACTGCGGGAGAAGTTGCGTTCCGGGAGGACCCCATTACGGGAACAGTTGCCACGGTTGTGGAAGACCTTCCCCTCCAGCGAGAAGGAGCCGAGGTGGAAGTAGCGGGCCTGACGGACCTTCCGTCGGCATGCTGCAGCTTCCTCTTCCGGCTCTCGGGTTCGTCCGCCAGCTCCTTGCCTTTGCCGAAGACCTCGACCCTCGCTTTGGGGCAGGGACAAAGCCATCTTCGGGAATTCCGGGGATCGCCACCTGGGTGGTTGATCTTCTCTCGACGACACCAAGGTCGTCAAGTACGGGCATCTTTCGCCGGAGCTCCCTGCTGAACTCCACTTCCACGTTCAGAGGGAGAAAGGCCGACGGGGGAGTCAAGTCATCCCTGTCGACGTCGATGCCGTGCTGGAACTTCTTGAGGTGGAACTCCAAGGTTTTCCCCACCATGTCGGACTTCAACCCGGTCTCAACCCGGTCGTCGTCCATCACGCTGTTGAGGGCCCAAGCGAGTTTCTCCCTCCTCTTCAGCGGCGCCCACCTGTTGACCAAGAAATTGCAAAATACCGCCTGAGGAGTCAATCCTCCCTCCACGCATTGGCGGATCCTGGTCAAAGCAGGGTTGAAAGCTTCCGCCAGCACCGGAGCTTCACTCCAGATCGTCGTGTCGATGCCGGGCAGACCATCGGGCAGCTCTAGCCTCTCGTGCTCCTCCACCCTGACGACTATCCAGTCTTTCTTCCAGTCATCCCACTTCCCAGAGGGAAACGACCAGAGGTACTTGAATGGGCACTTCTTGCGCTTCACGAAGTAGTAGAAGCCAAGGTACTCATTGCTCCAGCCAGTGGTGTGGACGGTGAAGAAGGTCCGGAAGAGTTCAATGCAGGGGGGGTGCCCACCCACATCTCACAGAAGTGGACAAAGATAGACACGAGGAGAATGGAGTGAGGGCCAAGGTGGTATAACTGCAGACCATAGAAGTCTAGCAGCATCAAGAAAAAGGAAGAAAAAGGCGGGATCAACCCCACCATGGCGTACGAGGAGAAGTACACCATTTCGCCGGCGTGCTCCTTCTCGAATGGGAGCTCTCCGCCGGCACGGACCGAGCCGTTGAAGAAGTCCGAGGACCACCCCATGAGGGCCCGGACCTTCTTCAAATCGCCGTCGGTCTTCAAGCGACTCTCGCGGAGACCCAACTCCATCGCGACACGGCTAGGCAAGAGAAGAAGAGCGAAGCACGAGTTGGGAGTTTGAGCGCAAGATCAGATGAGAGGCGTAAAGAAATCCCGACGGTGCACGCTTTCCTTCTTAAGTAATCCCTCGCAACGCTTGGATGGAAACCGCAAGGAAGTCGAAGATACCATTCAAAAATTCCACCCAGCTGATGACAAGAGGGCCCGGGACCACCCCGACGATCAAGTCGAGGTTCTTACCCAGGCGAACGGTTGTCATCATGAAGCGGGAAACCCAAAGGCAGCGGCCTGACAAGGCGTGCGGAACCGATATGGTTTTCGTATCGGGAACCGGCGACCTTCAATTGCGTGAGATCCGCACGCCAAAGATCTCACCTGCCGCACGCGGGATGCGCCACGCGGCGGGGGTCTAACTCTAAATCCTCGCCAACGGCACCCTCAAAGACCCTTGAAGACTCAGTTCAAGAGTCGCGAGGATGGACCCACCTCCGGCGGAATGACTTCACCCCAGTGATCTTCCCCGAAGGTAGGTCCAGGGGGCCACTGTCGGTACCCTAGAAACCGTACACCCTTTGAGGTTACAAAGATCTCAAAGGAAAGTCATCTACTTGGTATGAAGACCCTCGGACGCCCACATGTCAGACATAACCGGACCCGCTTCTCCAACATGGTTAATCCCTGGGTCGCCACGTGTACTACCAAACCGGAGCTACCGCCCACAAGGGGGAAGCTCTGGGCCATGTACCGAAACGGCACCTCCGGACTTAACCCCAGACCGAGAGAAGCTCCGGACCTGACACGTGTCGGGTAGCCCCGGAGCTACCTGTTTCCCACAGCAAGCTCCGGAGCTGCCACGCGTCCAATCGTCGGATCTTTAGCCTCTAACCTCCGGAAGACCCCGCAACGGCTCTGGATCTTCAAAGAGGAATCAAGGACTTCAAGACCCGATTAAGTGTCCTTAATACCATATTAATGACACTTAAACGAATGATCTTAACACCAGTAACGGTGCTGTCAAAGCCCGTTATAGGGTCATTAAGAGCAATTAAACATGTATCAATACTAGTAACCGCCGGGGCCACATGTCGGGCCAAGCTAACCTGTAACAGCCTGCCCTTGTACTATAAAAGGACAGGTCGACGACACGTTCAGGGAGGCTACACACGCGCCACAGACGCTCGTCACAAGCTCATACTGCTAATACAACACCAACACACCCGTGGAGTAGGGTATTACGCTCAGGCGGCCCGAACCACGTAAACTCTTGTGTCTCCTGTGTCAATTCCTACTCACCTTCTTGAATCTCCGCGTGCCCACATCGAACATCAAACTCCTCTATCACTTTAGTAGTGTAGGGAGATCTGCCGGTTCCAAACCGCCGACGGTTCCGAAGATGGTTTATGGATGTGAAGATCTGGTTGGAAGGATCGGATCGTATCGGTTGATGACTTTGGTTGCGGCGGAGTCGGTTATAGCTCGGTAAGGAAAGTATCGAGTTGGTTATGATAGGATTTTGTGTGGGTCACGAATTTGAGTTGTTTAGGAATGTGGGATATGTTCCTAAGGTGTTTGGAAGTCTTAAGATTGCTTCTATCTACGTATAGAAGAGTCCTAAGCAGTTATGGAAAGTTTCGATTCATGATCGGAGTAGGATTGGGGTCCTAGTTGAGATTGGGTTGGCCTAAGGGCTGGTTATATACGCAAGGGAGGCCAGAGCTCGTGGGATACGACTTTGGAGCTGTTCCTCTTGTGTTCTATTGAATAAAATATGTAGTTTGAAGGAACTTTTGTGCCTTGTTCGTCCGACTTATTCCAGACAAGTTTTACTCGCCGAGTTTATGGACAGCACTACCTTTTGTCGGTGGTTTTATCATAACTCGAGTTTTACAGATACAATTGACATGATTCTTTTTGGTTTCTCTTCACAACTTGATTATATATCATCTGTCAAAATTTCACGGGCATTGGATTTGTTGTTTCTGATCTACACGAGTTTCATTGCAGCGTTCCAAAACTGTTTTTCTCGGGTAGGACAGATTGACCTTTGTTCAATCTTTCGATCATAACTTGAGTTTCTCTCGCCGGATTTAAGTGATTCTTGTTGTGTCGTCTTCCTTACTTGATTCTCTCTGATATATATAACTTTTGTCACGGTGATACACATTTATATTAGTTTCACACTCTCTAACATATCATTTTTGTGCCGAAGGAGTTGGGATTTAATTGTTTCCGCTGCGTAAGATTTTTAAATCTACCATTCACCCCCCTCTGGTAGTTTTTCACGTGCTCTTCGATCCTACAATTGGTATCAGAGCCACGATGCTCTAATCATTGTGATTTGCACGTGTTTTTGACTAATCATCATGGAGAAATACTCCGCCAAACCTTGTGTGTTTGCTGGTATTGATTTTCAGGTTTGGAAGGCACGCATGGAGGCTTTCATCCAGGCGCAAGGCTTCGCAATATGGGAGAAGGTATACAAGCCTTACGGAGTGCCACCTAACGATCAAGTTACGGCTACAAACCTACGGGACGTCGACAACAATAACAAAGCCCGGAACTTGATCATCCAAGGACTCACTCAGAGTGACTTCGACCGCATTGCACATGTCTGATCTACATACGATGTATCGAGAGAACTTTGTGACTATCACGAAGGATCCAACATGATCAAGGAGGTAAAACAAGATATGTTCAAAAAGGAATATATGCGTTTCGAGATGCAACCCGATGAGTCTATCGATGACCTCTTTGCTCGCTTCAATAAAATTCTCAGCAACCTACGTAGTGTCAATGTTAATTTTTCTGATGCTGAGAATGCTAGGAAACTTATTAGTGCATTAGACATGTCAATTTGGGAGATAAAAGTAACATCTATTAGTGAATGAACTGTCATGAGTTCTCTTGCATTAGATGTGCTTTATTCTAAACTAAAAACTCATGAAATTGACATCTTATCACGTAAGAACCCAAATAAGTCAATTGCATTTGTCTCACAACGTGATATGCCTAGCTTCGTCCAATCATCATCTTGCAATACTCTTGCTTTGTTGTCCTCACTAACCCTGGAGCAGATCGAGGAATTTCCAGAAGAGAAGTTAGCACTCATCTCAACTAGATTCTCAAAACCATTGCAAAATGTGAGAACTAGAAGGAGAGGAAGCTCCGGACCTCAATGTTGTTTTGAATGTGGTAAGACAGGACACTTTCGTACAGAATGACCTAACCTTTCTGGTCCTACTACCCGTGAAGAAAAACAGAACAAGGTCAAGACCACCTCTGGAAATCCCAACAAGAAAAAGAAGGGTACCATAGGACGCAAGATGATTAACAGCTTTATCACCGCACTTCAAGAACTCAGTTCAAGTGATGTATACTTTGAAAGTGATGAAGATGATGATGATCTGGCCAACTTATGCTTCATGGTGGGCGGTAACAACCGCCTAAGATAACAATTTTCTCAAGCGGTTATTCAGTACCAACCGCCTGAGAAGAATTTTTCTTCTTCTTAATTAATTTTCTTTTCATTTATTAATATTCTTGGTTAAATGAGGGGCCTTTCAAAAGCCCTTCCACTTTCTTGTAATATGATTTATTATTAGAGGTTACCATTAAATTTCACTTCATAAAGCCTTTGAAATTGGTCAAAACATAAAAAACATATAACAATTGCTATTTGTCATTTTTCTATATTGATGAATATATTGATTTTTTTTCATTTATTTTCTCAGTGGACATTTTTAGTCATCATACCAACCTCTATGAATTTTTTCAGAATTTTTTTGAATTTTTTTTGAATCAATGTGTGTTCAAAATTTGATGAATGCCTCATATGTATATGAGCATTTAGTTAGAATGATGAATAATTTGAATTTTGACATGTTTGAATACTTTAAAAAAATTAAAAAAATCATAAATGTATAAATAATACAAATATGTTCATACAAACCAATTTCAATAAATGATCCTTTTTTAGGAGATACACAAATCTGAATAATATGTAAGTATAAATTAATTTAATATTTAGCAAAACATTACAATATCAGTTATACAAGTTTTATAATATTTGGTTCAGGTGGTGGTAAATGTTAATTTTTGAAAAATATAGAAGAAAGAATCATCGAATTTGGACTCAATTTGCAGAATCTATACATGTTTGAGTATTTATATTGAAATATAAATAAAAAAGTAGCAAGAGAAAAGAAAATTGAAGAACAGGCTCGGGCAATTATCTCAAGCAGTCGATGAGTAATACCCGCCTGAGATAAGCTTTTTTTCAGGCGGTTATTCAGTACCAACCGTTTGAGAAGATCTTTTGTTCTTCTTAATTGATATCCTTGATTAAATGTGGGGCCTTTCAAAAGCCCAAATTCCACTTTCTTGTAATATGATTGATTATTAGAGGTTACCATTAAATTTCACTTCATAAAACCTTTAAAATTGGTCAGAACATAAAAAACATATAACAATTGCTATTTGTCATTTTTCTATCTTGATGAATATAATGATTTTTCAATGGACATTTTTAGTCATTATACCAACCTCTATGAATTTTTTCAAATTTTTTTGAATTTTTTTGAATCAATGTGTGTTCAAAATTTGATCAATGCCTCATATGTATATGAACATTTAATTAGAATGATGGATAATTTGAATTTTGACATGTTGTAAAATGCTTTAAAAAATTAAAAAAGTTCATAAATGTATAAATAATACAAATATGTTCATACAAACCAATTTCAGTAACGGATCCTTTTTTAGGAGA
This sequence comes from Tuctoria greenei, assembly GCA_036927565.1. NCBI lineage: Eukaryota > Viridiplantae > Streptophyta > Magnoliopsida > Poales > Poaceae > Tuctoria > Tuctoria greenei. Next base: position 147,295,695 of record JAYESD010000011.1, read on the forward strand.
TACTAATTTGATATTTACCAAAACATTACAATGTCAGCTATACAAGTTTTAAAATATTTGGTTTAGGTGATGGTAGATGTTAATTTTTGAAAAATATAGAAGAAAGAATTATCGAATTTGGACTCAATTTGCAGAATCTATACATGTTTGAGTATTTATATTGGAATCTAAATTAAAAAGAAGCAAGGGAAAAAAACTGAAGAACAGGCTCGGGCAATTATCTCAGGCGGTCGGTAAGTACCAACCGCCTGTGAAACAGTTAAATACCGCCTGTGAAAAACCACTTGAACTTTATTAATTTTTATCACAGACGGTAGTTTCATTAAAATCCGTCTGTGAAAACCGACACCAATATAAAGGTACCCCTCGGGCACCATAGAAATCCTAACCCTAGAGATTTTTCATCGACGCCGCCAGGCTGCCAAAAATTTCCACCGTGCGCCAGGCATTCATCAGTTGATTTTGAACAGAGAAAAGGTTAGAAGGGACTTCTTCTTCACTGTCATGTTTTAAATTTGTTATTTTTTCACAGTTTCGTTTTGTTGTGTTTGCATATGCGTCTACCCCCCCCCCCAACCACTTGAGATTTGTAGTACATTTGAATGATTAAAGGATGAAAGATGTAGTTTAGTCTTCCCTTGAGCTCACTCATGAATTTTACAGAACAAGAAATAGATTTGAAGGATTATAGGTTGAAGATGAATACAAACACATCACATGTTTGATGAAATCTTTCAATGAATAAGCTCCAATGCTCTGTTATTGCTCTTGTTTTTACCAATATGAAGCATGTAGTGTTGTTTTTCACCTGTTTAATTCAATCTAGGAGCATATAACAATATATAGTTATATACTAGCTATATATATATATATATATATATATATATATATATATATATATATATATATATATATATATATATATACTGTCAACTAGTTTTTTCCATAAAAAAGTAGTGTACGACTAGAGGACGAGTAGGGTCAACTACAGGGCGATTAGTCGCCCTAGTCGACGACTAATCGACCTAGTCGTCCTTATCGCCCCTTAGGCGACTAGGGTCGACTAGGTGACTTGAAAACATTGCTTGGAACCCTTATGAACAGACCTACATGATACAAATATTCACTCATATGATGCAGGCTTGTTATGTATTTGTAAATTCATTTTATAGAAGACCTTTAGAGAATATTTGTGGCAAAATTTTATAAATCATACAAAAAATCTGTTATTGAAGCATGGACCGTCGAGTGTGGATGTATAACATGCCAAGACCCGATCCTATGTACATTCATAATGTTGCAAATTTTATTGAAACATCCAAGAGACATGCGAAATTGCAAAAGATAGATGACATATTATGTCCATGTATCGACTGCAAAAATAAGATTGCTTGGACGGATACCCAGTGAAAATCGTGTATTTACCCAGGCGGTTATTAATTAAGAACCGCATGTGATGTTTGATACATCACATGCAGTTCTTAATTAATAACCGCCTGTGTAAATAATTGAAAGTGCATCTAGGACTCTCTTGTGCGTTTTGGATGATTTATGACAAGCAATTGGGATCCTAACCTATTTGTTGAGATGAGTGCAGGCCTATGATAGGAAAATGAGCAAAATACCAAAAAGAAGGAAGGATGAGGAGCAAAATGGAGATGAGCTCAAGGAAGAAGAGTAATAGATTATTGTGTATGGAGTGTGTTAAGGGAACTCACCCCAAGAGATCAATCACAAATTAAACACACACATTGCACAAAGTTACACAGGTCCGGACTAGTCCGATCACAACCGGACTAGTCCGATAACCTTTCTGCACCAGATCGGACAAGTCCGATATCTGTCGGACTAGTCCGATATTCTTCTGACTAGAATCGGACTAGTCCTCCTTAGTACGGACTAGTCCTCAAAACACTTCACAAGTCACACAAAATCGAACAAGTCCGATCGCAACCGGACTAGTCAGATATTCCTTCTGATCCATATCGGACAAGTCCGATATTTGTACGGACTAGTCCGAAAAACCCTCTGATCTACATCGGACAAGTCCTCCAAGTGCAGACTTGTCATCTAACTCACTTAGGGTTTCACATGTCCGGACAGGTCCGATGGATATCGGACTAGTCCGAAGATTTCCAATAGCGAAATCGGACAAGTCCGTTTTTAGCCGGACTAGTCCGATATTTCGGGGTACTTAGGGTTTGCTACACACAGCACACCGGACTAGTCCGGTGACCACCACGGACTAGTCCGAACTTTCTGAACTCTAACGGTCACTTTTAGAAACCCCATATAAATAGAGGTGCACGGCTTTCTTTTGCTCTCTCGAACCCTAGCACCGTCACACCTCCCAAGAGCCTCAAAAACTACATCTCTCCACGAAATTAAGTGCAACAACGATCAATCCTTTGAGGATTCATTCTAGATCATTGGAGAGACACTTGGAACATCACATTGAGCTCTTGGTTTGATTCTCTAACACACTCCTGCGTTTTAATTGTAATCTTTTGAGTGTGTTTTTGGTGGAAATTTGTGTTGTAATCTAAGGGAGCTCTCAACGTGTAAGAAGGCCCCTTGAATTCGGTTATTCACCCCTTTGTGGTTAGTGGAAGAGGATTGGCCTTCGTGGCGATCCAACGAGGGTAGGGTTGGAGAAGACCCGGTCCTTTTGTGGACTCCTCAACGTGGATGTAGGTTGCCTTTTGTGGTAGCCGAACCACGGGATAAATCCTTGTGTTTTGTTTTGGTGCTCATCATTCTAATTCATCAATATAATCTAGGGTTTCATAATCATTACTCATCTTACGTTCAATTGTTAAACATAAGAATTAACTGTGATATAGTCTAGTATATAACTGTGAAATCTTTATTTGGTTCTATTTTTCCGCTGCACACATAAAATACTCAACCAAATCGATCTAGCTTAATAAACTTAGTCCGTGAACACCGGACTAGTCCGCACTTTACCGGACTAGTCCGATATCTCTGGTATTGAGCTTGTTGTTGAGTGTTGCAGGATCCGACAACATTCAAAAATGCCTATTCACCCCCCTCTAGGCCCACATTCAATTGGTATCAGAGCAAGGTTCTTCAAGAAAGAGTATAACCACTCGAAGATATCATGTCGGACATGAAGGACGCCCACAAAATCAACAACCAAGAGGAGATTAACAACGACAAGACCCAAAAAGTGGAGAAGTACCTCGAAGCCATTCAAGACTTCGAGGACGACGATGAGGAGACGCTGGAACTAAAGGTGCTCCTCAGAAAGAAGGCACTTTCCAAGGGGAAAGTGAAAGTTGAAGAGAAGAAGAAGGGGAGTAGTCACACCGACTACTCCTGATATCCTTTTAACTATGATCGTCTAAATTACAATAACAATCATTACTTATCTATCCCACATGGAAAAGCCCCACACTTCGATGGAAGTGATTACTCAATGTGGAGGCAAAATATGAAAATGCATTTGATTTCCCTCAACCCAAGTCTATGGCATGTGGTATGCACAGGGATAGATATTCTGGACGACGACGAAGAGCTCACCCCAAGCCAAGAGCAGGCCATTCATAGAAATGCACAAGCCGCAGCTGTAATCACCTCCTCACTCAGTCGGGATGAGTTCACCAAGGTGGATGGACTCAAAATTGCTGAGGAGATATGGGATACACTACAAACTGCACATGAAGGTGACCGACATGTGCGTGAAGCAAAGATTGAGATGATCGAAGGCGAACTAGGAAGATTCGCAATTGAGGAAGACGAGTCACCCCAAGATATGTACAATCGATTGAAGACACTTGTAAACAAAGTTCGATCATACGGGAGCAAGAAGTGGAATGACCACGAGGTGGTAAATCTCATCCTTAGAGCTTTTATGCCTTGTAATGTCACGCTATGCTCCATGATTAGGGAAAGCCCCGGATACAAAAGGATGACTCCGGATGAATTGCTTGGAAAAATCATCAACTTTGAGATGATGGAAAGACAAGCAAAGCACGTCAGGGAAATTGTCGATCTCACCTCAGCTAAGAAGAAAGGAATTGCTCTAAAGTCCACCCTCAAGCCTCTATCCAAAGAAGCAAGGGAAGCACAACTAGAGGAAGACAGTGACGACGAAATCAGTGAGCTAGATGAAGAGGACATGATATTGATCATGAAAAAGTTCAAGAGAATAATGATGTGAGACCTATGTGTGCTTAATACATTGGCTTGTAGTGAATACACTTGGCTTTGATGATAAAAGTTTTTAATATCACCAAAACACCTTTTTATTAAGGTCCGACTCTAGCTCCGAGCTATAGCAAGGTCCGACTTGTTTTGGGTAGTTCCGGCTACGTTAGATGCTAGGTCCGACTTCTTGGTAAGGTCCGACTAGCTTTGGTTAGCTTCGGTGAGCTTTATCTTTAGCTCTGGCATGTTATCTTTAGCTCTGGCATGTCTTTGATAGCTCTGGCATATATTTGATAGCTCCGGCATGCTTTTGCTAAGCTCCGACGTACTTTGTCTAGCTCCGGCTTTGGGTTGACTAGTTTTGACTAGTTTTTGGTAAGCTCTGGCGCTAGGTCCTGCTAGTTTTGTAAGCTTCGGCGGGAGCTTGGTTGTACTAGTTTTGGTAAGCTCCGCTGCTAGGTTGTACTAGTTTTGGTAAGCTCCAGCTCAAGCTCCGGCTTGCTGTGGGATGGTCCGGAACTTGACCGCAATACTTCTGCTTTTCATTTGCAAAGTTTCGTACTTGCTTTACATTGTTGGAAAGATTACTTAGTATTCATTTGCTAAGTTTTTGGTGCATTTTGGTTGATATGGATGATTTCGTTTTGATATGCTTTGCAACATGCTTATGTGAGGTTCTCACGTAGGGTGTTGTGTTCGAAACTAACTTGAGTCAAGTCGAGGACTTGGGCTCGTATTGATTGGTTGTTTATTCATGTGCAGGTGTTGCTTGAGTTCAAGACATGGCTGGTGACGGGATCCATTGGACTAGTCTCAGGGAGGAGATGAGGTTCCAACAACCAAATTTAAGAGGAATTGTGGTTGAGCTGATCAGGAGGTTGCACAGCATGATTGAATCAAGAACAATGCATATGAAGGTATCGTGGACGTCATTGGAAGATGTTTGCAAGTGTGCAAGGAGTGCATGGACGTGGCTACATGGTTCCGAGGCGTGATGAAGAGATGTGGACGTAAAGAATTGGTCGGAAAGGTCCAACCGACTAGGTTATGGACTCAAGCTGCGGCTGAGTCGGGTTTGACTCAAATATGGAAAGATTTGAGTTGGTTATGATAGGATTTCGTATGGTTCACGAATTTGAGTTGTTTAGGAATGTGGGATACATACCTAAGGTGTTTGGAAGTCTTAAGATTGCTTCTATCTGCGTATAGAAGAATCTTGAGCAGTTATGGAAAGTTACGATTCGTGATCTGAGTAGGATTGGAGTCCTAGTTAATATTGGGTTGGCCTAAGGGCTGGTTATATAAGCAAGGGAGCCCAGAGCTCGTGGTGCACGACTTTGGGGCTGTTCCTCTTGTGTTCTATTGAATAAAATTCGTAGTTTGAAGGAACTTTTGTGCCTTGTTCGTCCGACTTGTTCCAGACAAGTTTTACTCGTCGAGTTTCTGGACAGCACTACCTTTCATCAGTGGTTTTATCATAACTCGAGTTTTACAGATCCAATTGACGTGATTATTTTTGAGTTGTTTTCACAACTTGATTGTATCATCTGTCAAAATTTCACTGTCATTGGATTTGTGGTCTATGATCTACACGAGTTTCTTTGCAGCGTTCCAGAACTGTTTTTTCTTGGGTAGGGCAGATTGACCATTGTTTGATCCTTCGATCATAACTTGAGTTTTTCTCGACGGATTTGAGTGATTATTTTCGTGTTGTCCTCGTGACTTTATTCTCTCTGATATCTATCACTTTTGTCATGGTGAAACACGTTTAGATTAGTCTCACACACGATTTCTTTAACATATCGTTTTTCTGCCGAAAGGGCTTGGGGTTTAATTGTTTCCGCTGCATAAGATTTTTAAATCTACCATTCACCCCCCTCTGGTAGCTTTTCATGTGCTCTTCGATCCTACAATTGGTATCAGAGCCACGTTGCTCTAATCTTTGTGATTTGCACGTGTTTTTGACTAATCATCATGGAGAAGTACTCCGCCAAACCGTGTGTGTTTGCTGGTATTGATTTTCAGGTTTGGAAGGCACGCATGGAGGATTTCATCCAGGCACAAGGCTTTGCAATATGGGAGAAGGTATACAAGCCTTACGAAGTGCCATCAAACGATCAAGTTATAGCTACAAATCTGAGAGATGTCGACGACAACAACAAGGCTCGGAACTTGATCATACAAGGATTAACACAAAGCGACTTCGAAGAACGAAGCACTCCTCTACAAAAGATACGAAGAAAAAGAAGGGTACCATAGGATGCAAGATGATTAACAGCTTCATCACCGCACTTCAAGAACTTAGTTCAAGTGATGTAGACTCTGAAAGTGATGAAGATGATGACAATCTGGCCAACTTATGCTTCATGGTGGCAAAACAAGATCAAGATCAAGTCAAGAGGATGCAGAACACAACAGTGAAGACAATGAGGTATGTTCTACCTGCAATGAAATGTGTGATGCTATTTCTCATGCAACTATTATTGTCAAGAAAAAGGACAAAAAGCTTAGGGATAATGCTGCTAAAATTGAATCACTAGAATCTGAAATTAACCGTTTAAAAACTTTGATTCCTAGTGATGAGGCATGTCCCTCATGTGACTTAATCTATGAACAATTGTCCACATTAAGAAGTGCACACTCCTCCACTCTAGATAGACTTGATGAAGAAATTGAAAAGAACAGAGAGCTTGCTGCACTTAATGATAAAAACTTGAAAGATGCTAGCTGTTCTACAATTGATTTGCATTGTTGTACTTGTGATGATCTTGATAAGAAACTACAGGATGCTATGAATGAAATTTCTATATTGAACAATGCTTTACGTTCTCATGAAGTTAAATTTTGTTCCAATTGCAAACTAAAAGGAAAAACTTCATGTGAAAATTGTCTTGATCTGTCCAATAAACTTGATGACATGCATAGGACATTATATCGGTTTTGTAATGGGAATAAGAACCTAAACTTACTGCTGAATTCTTCCAAGTCTTGCAATAATAAAACTGGTTTAGGTTTTTATTCTCATGCTCATGCTAAGGCGCATCCACCTAAAATTGTAAAGTCATTAGGAAGTGGTTTGATTCAAACAGTTCCTAAACAAAAAGGAGTGGTTTTCAAATCTGCAGGAGTGTTGCCTCATTCGGTTTCAAATAAAAATATTGCTTGCTCATCTAGACATGAACACAAAGTTAAATTTCATTGTACCTTCTGTGGTAGAGATGGTCATGTCATAGATTTTTGTTATAGACTAGCTAAACAACAGAAAAGGGAAAAAATGGTTGCTAGATCTCATAACTTTCATGCAAAATTTGCTGCACACATTGAACCGAATGTACAACCTGCTGTTTTGAGTCAAAAACATTCAAAGTTTACCTCCGGACCGTCTGTTTTTGCCTCCGGAGCTACTGATTTTTGTGCTACACAAGTAACACCTTATAGGTCAGTAGTCAAGAATAAAAAATCTCAAACTTTGACTCATAAACCTACTGTTTTGTCTCAGCTTTCGCGTGTTTTCCTGCTGCACGTCGCGTGACTCAGTACTGGATTCCTAAATGCCTTTTGACTAACCCCAGTATTGAGTCATCGACGTATTATTCTTCTATGTAGGATACACGTTTGAGGAAGGAGAACATTTGGATTGTGGATTCAGGTTGCTCACGCCACATGACCGGTCACAAAGATTGGTTCTCCTCCCTCTCTTTTGTGTCACGTGTAGAGAATGTTACTTTTGCCGATAATTCTTCAACTCCTATAATTGCTAAGGGTTCGGTTAGAGTAAATGATCACTACACTTTGAAGGATGTGGCACTTGTCAAAAATTTGAAATACAACTTGCTTTCTGTTGCACAATTGCTAGATGAAAATCTAGAAATTATTTTCAATAAAAACTGCTGCAAAGTTGTAGGTTCAAATAGTGAGCTTATTTTTAACATGTCTCGGTTTGGAAGAGTTTTTAAAGCTGATTTTGATATGTCTTCCTCTAAGCATAGGTGTCTAGTTGCTAATGATTCAAAGGACTTATATTTTTGGCATCGTAGACTTGGTCACGTAGGCTTTCATCACCTAACGCGTGTTAGTGCTCTTGATCGCATACGTGGGATGCCTAAGCTTAAAAGGGACAAAGAAATTGTGTGCTCTTCTTGTAGACATGCTAAGATGGTTGCAGGTTCACATACTCCTCTCACAATGATCATGACAACTGAACCATGTCAACTTTTGCATCTTGACACCGTAGGACCTTCACGTGTTCAATCCTTCGGAGGTAAATGGTATGTTCTTGTTATTGTTGATGATTATTCTAGATACTCTTGGGTTTACTTTATGGCGTCTAAGAATGAAGTTTTTAGTCACTTTAGAACTTTATTTCTTAGATTATCAATTGATCACCCAGGATCATAAAAAGCAATTAGAAGTGATAACGGAACTGAATTTAAAAATCAATCTTTTGATCACTTTTGTGCTGAAAATGGAATAAATCATCAATTCTCTTCACCATATGTACCTCAACAAAACGGTGTTGTAGAAAGAAAGTACAGAACCTTAGTTGAGATGGCTAGGACTATGCTTGATGAATATCAAACTCCTAGGAAATTTTGGGATGATGCGTTAGCAACCGCTTGTTATGTCTCAAATCGTGTTTTCTTGCGTGCTAAGCTAGGTAAAACACCATATGAGCTACGGTTTGGACATAGGCCTAGTGTTACACACTTTCGGGTCTTTGGTTGCAAATGCTTTGTTAAGAAACATGGTAATCTTGATAAATTTGAACCTAGATCCATTGATGGCATGTTTCTTGGTTATCCATCTCATACTAGAGGCTACCGTGTGCTTTTACTTGACACTAACAAAATTGTGGGGACTTGTGAAGTATCTTTTGATGAAGCTAGCCCAGGTACTAGCTCAAACATTGCAGGACCAGATCCATATCCTCAGGGGGAGGGTATTTTCGAAGATGAAGAAGAGCCGGAGATACTCCTTGGTAGTTCCGAAGTTGACACGTGTCCAGCTCCGGACATTGAACAAGCTCAGGCTATCACCTATGCTGGTCCTGATCGTCCACAAGTCACAAGCTCATCAATCTATGATGAACATAATGAAGAAGAAGCTTGTGAGACATCTGTTCCCCTACGTTTTTCAAAGATCATCCCCCACAACAGATGATTGGAAGCTTACACGAACGAGTCACACGATCCAGGTTTTGTGATCCAAACTCTCATGCTCATTCTGCTTTTGTTGCTTCTTTTGACCCCAAAGATATATCACACGCACTCACCAATGAATCTTGGATTATTGCCATGCAAGAAGAGTTAGAAAATTTTGAAAGAAATAATGTTTGGAAACTTGTACCTCCACCTCAAGGTCACACTTTAATTGGAACTAAATGGGTATTTAAAAATAAACAAAGTGAGGATGGGGTTGTGGTTAGGAATAAGGCTAGGTTGGTTGCTCAAGGTTTCACTCAAGTTGAAGGTCTAGATTTTGATGAAACTTTTGCTCCTGTCGCTAGATTAGAAGCCATAAGAATTTTGTTAGCTTTTGCAGCATCTAAAGGTTTTAAGCTATATCAAATGGATGTTAAAAGTGCTTTTCTTAATGGCTACATATATGAGGAGGTTCATGTCAAACAACCACCGGGTTTTGAAAATCCAGATTTTCCTAATCATGTTTACAAACTGTCCAAAGCCTTATACGGTCTCAAACAAGCCCCTAGAGCATGGTATGATAGGTTAAACACATTCTTACTTGAAAAGGGGTTTACCATGGGCAAGGTTGATAAAACTCTTTTTGTGCTTAAACATGGCAATGACTCATTATTCGTTCAAGTGTATGTGGATGATATTATCTTTGGTTGTGCTTCTCATGATCTTGTGTCCAAGTTTTCAGCAATGATGAGTTCCGAATTTGAAATGAGTATGATGGGTGAACTCACTTACTTTTTGGGGCTGCAAATCAAGCAAACCAAGGAGGGTACCTTTGTGCATCAAACAAAGTATACCAAAGACCTCCTAAGGCGCTTCAACATGGACAAAAGCAAGCCTCTTCGGACACTAATGGGAACAGCAACAACACTTGAACTTGATGAAGATGGTGAACCCATGGATCAAAAAGAATATAGAAGCATGATTGGATCACTTTTGTACCTCACGACATCAAGACCGGACATACAATTCAGCGTATGTCTTTGTGCACGGTTTCAAGCCTCCCCACGTGTTTCACATCGTCAAGCCATCAGAAGGATTCTCAGGTACTTACATGGAACTCAAGAATTTGGCATTTTTATTCCTTCTTCCTCAACCGTTACTTTGAAAGCTTTTTCGGATGCTGATTTTGGAGGTTGTAGGATTGATAGGAAAAGTACTTCTGGTGCTTGTCATTTTCTTGGTAATTCTCTTGTTGCTTGGTCCTCTAGAAAACAAAATTCAGTTGCACAATCCACAGCTGAATCTGAATATGTAGCTGCTGCTAGTGCTTGCTCACAAATTCTTTGGATTGTTCAAACACTTAAGGACTATGGGGTTGATCTAGGTAGTGTTTCACTGTTTTGTGATAACACTAGTGCCATTTGCATTGCTAAAAACCCCCGTGCAACATTCTAGAACTAAGCACATTGACATCAGGTATCACTTTCTCCGAGATAATGTTGAAAAAGGAAACATTGTGTTTCACCATGTAGATACCGAACAACAATTGGCTGACATTTTTACAAAACCTTTGAATTTCACTCGTTTTTGTTACATTCGTAGTGAAATAGGGGTTATGCATCCTCATGGCTTAAATTGAGGGGGAGTTTTTGAAACTTGGGAAGTCTTTGTGTGAATCTGAAATTAAAATAATATGAGCATAGTATTTCATACATATATGACTCTGTGATTCCTTTTACATGCTGAAAGTTCTTACTACATTACTAGTGTTATACATTTTGTAGTTTTTGCTATGTCTAGTAATTGGAATAATTACTTACACTAAAACTGGTCATGGTCGAACTTTCTTGCTGTTTTGAACTTGTTACATGTTCACATGTAAATTGAGAAAAGATCAAGTAATCAACTCACATGTTGAGTTTTTATGAACAAATATAAATTGAGAAAAGATCAAGAGAATATGCATGCATCACACTTCTTCTTTTGAGATAGCTTATCATTGCACTTAGATATGAACTTGGAAGAAGTTGTGTATGACTAAAACCATGTCCTTAAGCTTCTGATTGTCAAATGACATAGGCTTGGCTTGGTTGGTTAGAATAAGGCAGATGCGCATATAATCTCTTGCAAATATCATATGATCCAAATTTATGCTTTGAAAAATAATAAAATGCAGCAACTAGTGTCATGCTTTCAGGTTTTGAAATAGTTAAGTTTGTGAGATCATGACTTGCCTAAATTGAAAATTACATTTGATCTCTAGCATGGCTTACACTACTTTATGTATTTCATTGATGTGATAATGTAAGGTACTTGATAGTATGACTTGGATGAGCTTTGTTTATATGTATATGTTATAATATGCTCATAACAACTAAAGGGGGAGAGATAATTTGTTTATATCTCATGACTTGCTGAATTCATTGTCAAAGGGGGAGAGATAAGCATGAAGAGAGAGAGAGAGTATTATGTGCATAAGGAGAGATAATAAAGGGGGAGAGATAATATGGGATAATTTTTCTTCTCATTTACTTTTGATTTACAAAGGGGGCGGCATTGTTCTCAAAACTTTTATGTGAATAAGCCAATGTTCGGAAATTAAATGGTGTTGCCAATGCATTCATCAAAGGGGAGATTGTGAGACCTATGTGTGCTGAATACATTGGCTTGTAGTGAATACACTTGGCTTTGATGATAAAAGTTTTTAATATCACCAAAACACCTTTTTATTAAGGTCCGACTCTAGCTCCGAGCTATAGCAAGGTCCGACCATAGGTCCGACTTGTTTTGGGTAGCTCCGGCTACGTTAGATGCTAGGTCCGACTTCTTGGTAAGGTCCGACTAGCTTTGGTTAGTTCCGGTGAGCTTTATCTTTAGCTCCGGCATGTCTTTGATAGTTTCGGCATATATTTGATAGCTCCAGCATGCTTTTGCTAAGCTTCGACGTACTTTGTCTAGCTCCGGCTTTGGGTTGACTAGTTTTGACTAGTTTTTGGTAAGCTCCGGCGCTAGGTCCTGCTAGTTTTGTAAGCTTCGGCGGGAGATTGGTTGTACTAGTTTTGGTAAGCTCCGGTGCTAGGTTGTACTAGTTTTGATAAGCTCCGGCTCAAGCTCCGGCTTGCTGTGGGATGGTCCGGAACTTGACCACAATACTTCTGCTTTTCATTTGCAAAGTTTTGTACTTGCTTTACATTGTTGGAAAGATTGCTTAGTATTCATTTGCTAAGTTTTTGGTGAGTTTTGGTTGATATGGATGATTTCGTTTTGATATGCTTTGCAACAAGCTTATGTGAGGTTCTCACGTAGGGTGTTGTGTTCGGAACTAACTTGAGTCAAGTCGAGGACTTGGACTCGTATGGATTGGTTGTTTATTCATGTGCAGGTGTTGCTTGAGTTCAATATATGGCTGGTGACGGGATCCATTGTACTAGTCTCAGGGAGGAGATGAGGTTTCAACAACCAAATTCAGGAGGAATTGTATCTGCGTATAGAAGAATCTTGAGCAGTTATGGAAAGTTACGATTCGTGATCTGAGTAGGATTGAAGTCCTAGTTGATATTGGGTTGGCCTAAGGGCTGGTTATATAAGAAAGGGAGCCCAGAGCTCGTGGTGCACGACTTTGGGGCTGTTCCTCTTGTGTTCTATTGAATAAAATTCGTAGTTTGAAGGAACTTTTGTGCCTTGTTCGCCCGACTTGTTCCAGACAAGTTTTACTCGTCGAGTTTCTGGACAGCACTACCTTTCATCGGTGGTTTTATCATATCTCGAGTTTTACAGATACAATTGACGTGATTCTTTTTGGGTTGTCTTCACAACTTGATTCTCTATCATCTTTCAAAATTTCACGGTCATTGGATTTGTGGTCTATGATCTACACGAGTTTCTTTGCAGCGTTCCAGAACTGTTTTTTCTCGGGTAGGGCAGATTGACCATTGTTTGATCTTTCGATCATAACTTGAGTTTTTCTCAAAGGATTTGAGTGATTCTTTTTGTGTTGTCTTCGTGACTTGATTCTCTCTGATATCTATAACTTTTGTCACGGTGAAACACGTTTATATTAGTCTCACACACGATTTCTGTAACAGATCGTTTTTGTGCCGAAATGGTTTGAGGTTTAATTGTTTCCGCTGCGTAAGATTTTTAAATCTACCATTTACCCCCCCTCTGGTAGCTTTTCACATGCTCTTCGATCCTACAAATGAAGAAAAGACAAGGAACAAAATCAAGTGAGGGAAAGTACAAGGAAAGAACGAAACCAAAGTTGAGGCGGGCATGCTACAATTGTGGTGAGTATAACCACTTTATAGTTGATTGCCCATATGAGGAGAACAAGAAGAAGACCAAAGAATCCAAGCCTCAACCTAAGAAATTCTTCAAGAAGAAGAAACAAGCCGAACAAGCGCACATTGGGAAGGAGTGGGACTCAAACGATGAGTCCTCATCATCCGAAGAAGAAGAGATGGCTAGCGTAGCCATCGAGAGCACGTCCAAGAAATCTACACTCTTCCCTACACTCGGCACAAGGAAGGGAAATGGCACTTGCCTTATGGCAAAGGAAGGTAAACGCAAGGTATTCATCAAAACCCCTTCCGTGCATTCCTACTCTAGTGATGATGAAATAATTAGTGATGATGAAGACATGCTTAGTGGACTAGATAGGAAAGCTGCAACAAAAATGAAATTTTTACTTGATCAACTTGTTGAGAAGGAGAGGTTGATTCATCGTCAAGAGGACATGATTATCTCCCAAAAGGAGGAGTATGTCAAACTTGACAAACTTCTAGAACTTGAAAAGGAGAAAAACAATTCACTAGAGCTTGAGTTAGCTTCAAGCAAGAAAGCTTGCCTGGAGTTAACTGACTCAAATGTTGCAATCAAGGACCAACTTGCTGACCTAATCAAGGTTAACAAGATCCTTGAAGTGCAAGTTGAGTCACTCAAGCTGAGTGAACCTTCCTCCTCTTCAAGTTCACCTTCTCAATCCACTAAAACTGATATTGCTCATATGTGCACATGTAGTAAAATAGACACCAGTTTGAAGGAGAGGTCAACCTCCACAAAGGATAAAAATCCTACCCAATGTGGCATATTTGACAAGGAGAAGATCAACTATGCACGTAGTGCATACTTGGTCCAAAGACCTCCAAATGTCAAGTATGGCATTGGTTACTCTTATGATGAAAAACAGCATGCTGGAAGTCATAAGAATAACAAGGGGAGGATTTCCTTTGTGAAGGAAAGACCCTCTCAAACTCATAAGTCGAAGGGTAAAAACCTGAACTCACACAAACACCGGACTAGTCCGGTGAGTGTCCGAACAAGTCCGGTCCTCCGGACAAGTCCGGCCTTCCAGACTAGCCCTGTATACAAACAACAACAATTACTCTTTAGAACCTTTGATGCCTCCTATGTGTTAATGAGAAATAATTTTGGCAAGGTTTATGCTAATTATGTTGGGCCACGCTATGGGAACACCAAATCTCATGTGTGGGTTCCCAAATGCATTGTAACTAACCTTCAAGGACCCAAGCAAGCTTGGGTACCTAAAACCAAAGCATAATTTGTTTTTGCAGGCCTATTCCTCCGGTGGATCCAAATGGGTGCTAGACAGTGGCTGCACCAACCATATGACCGGAGAAAGAAGGATGTTCGTGGAATATGAAGAGAATGAGGACCCAAACGAAGGCATCTACTTTGGAGATAATAGTCAAGGAAGGGTGCTCGGTACCGGTAAAATCGCAATATCTTCTACACACACAC
The DNA here is from genome assembly GCA_036927565.1 of Tuctoria greenei. Taxonomy (NCBI): domain Eukaryota; kingdom Viridiplantae; phylum Streptophyta; class Magnoliopsida; order Poales; family Poaceae; genus Tuctoria; species Tuctoria greenei. The sequence continues at coordinate 147,310,766 of JAYESD010000011.1, forward strand.
TTTCTCATGTTTTACATGTTGAATCCTTAGATTATAACCTGCTGTCCATATCTCAGCTATGTGACAAAGGTTATACTTGCTTGTTCACTAACGAGGGTGTGACCGTCTCTAGGAGGAGTGATGGTTCCATTGCATTCAAGGGTATGTTGAATGGAAAGCTTTACCTCATTGACTTCAACAAGGATAAAGCCGAACTTGACACATGCTTGATTGCAAAGACCAACATGGGTTGGCTGTGGCATAGACGGCTAGCGCATGTTGGTATGAGGAATCTTCAAAAAATCCTCAAGGGCGATCACATCCGCGGTTTGAAGGATGTTGTTTTTGAGAAAGACAGGCCTTGTAGCGCGTGCCAAGCCGGGAAGCAAGTTGGAGCACCTCATCCCGCAAAGAATGTCATGACTACAACAAGACCGCTCGAATTACTTCACATGGACTTATTTGGTCCAATTGCTTACATAAGCATCGGCGGTAACAAATATGGTTTAGTAATTATTGATGACTTTTCTCGCTTCACTTGGGTTTTCTTTTTGCACGATAAGTCAGAAACATAAGGAACACTCAAGAAGTTCTTCAAGCGAGCTCAAAATGAATTCTCATTGACAATCAAGAGTATTCGAAGCGACAATGGCATGGAGTTCAAGAACACACAAGTGGAGGAGTACCTTAATGAAGAGGGTATCAAGCACGAATTTTCAGCTCCATACTCGCCACAACAAAATGGAGTTGCCAAAAGAAAGAACCGAACACTCATAGAGATGGCAAGAACAATGCTCGATGAGTACAAGACCTCAGATCGATTTTGGGCGGAAGCGATTGACATCGCTTGCCACGTCGTAAATCGACTTTATCTTCATCGACTACTCAAGAAGACATCCTATGAGCTACTCACCGGTAACAAACCAAATATCTCATATTTTCGAGTCTTCGGTTCTCCATGTTATATCCTGAACAAGAAGCCTAGGACTTCAAAGTTCGCTTCAAAGTCCGATGAAGGTTTCTTGCTTGGTTATGATTCGAACACTTACGCCTATCGTGTTTTCAACAAGGCCTCCAGACTCGTTGAAATAGCACTTGACGTACTGTTCGATGAGACTAATGGCTCCCAAAAGGAGCAAGTTGATCCATGTGAATTAGGTAAAGAAGAAGCTCCTTGTCAAGCATTGAATAGAATGGCTCTGGGTGAAGTTCGACCACAAGAGCCACCTCCACACGTACATGAGGAAGATGAACCACAGGAGGAGATCAACGATCAAGGGGGAGTTTCAGCACAAGATCAACCACAAGAATACGAAGATGATCAACAAGTAAACGAAGGCAACTACTTAGGGGGAGAAGCAGACAATCATGAAGACACAACTCCTCAAGTTCCACACCCAAGAGTACACCAATGCGTCCAAAGGGATCACCCAATCGACAATATCATCGGTGACATCCAAAAGGGAGTAACCACTAGATCTCGCATAGCTAACTTTTGTGAGCATTATTCGTTTGTATCCTTTTTGGAACCACACAGGGTTGAAGATGCATTGAAAGATCCAGACTGGGTGGTGGCGATGCAAGAAGAATTGAACAACTTCAAGCGGAATGAAGTATGGGAACTTGTGGCAAGACCCAATACAAACATTGTCAGCACCAAATGGGTCTTCCGCAACAAACAAGACGAACATAGGGTGGTGACAAGGAACAAGGCACGACTTGTGGCCAAAGGTTATTCACAAGTCGAAGGTTTGGATTTCGATGAGACTTTTGCTCCAGTAGCTAGGCTTGAATCCATTAGAATATTACTTGCATATGCTACTCACCATGATTTCAAGCCGTATCAAATGGATGTGAAAAGCGCCTTCCTCAACGGACCAATCAAGGAAGAGGTGTACGTGGAGCAACCACCCGGGTTTGAAGATGAAGAGTTCCCCAACCACGTATTCAAATTGCGTAAGGTTCTCTACGGCCTCAAACAAGCTCCTAGAGCTTGGTATGAGTGTCTTAGAGATTTCTTAATTGAGAATGGTTTTCAAATTGGCAAAGTAGACTATACTCTATTTACAAAAAGTTTAGACAATGATCTTTTTATTTGTCAAATTTATGTTGATGATATAATCTTTGGGTCAACTAATCCATCGTTTTGTGAGGAATTTAGCAAAATCATGACAGACAGGTTTGAAATGTCAATGATGGGAGAATTAAAGTACTTCTTGGGATTCCAAGTGCAGCAACAAAAGGAAGGGACATTCATAAGCCAAACCAAGTACACGCAGGACGTACTTAAGAAGTTTGACATGGACAAGGCAAAGCCCATAAAGACCCCCATGGCGACAAATGGCCACTTGGATCTCAATGAAGATGGACCTAGCGTCGACCAAAAGGTATATCGATCCATGATAGGATCTCTACTCTATTTATGTGCATCTAGACCAGACATTATGTTGAGTGTATGTTTGTGTGCAAGATTTCAAGCCAACCCTAAGGAATGTCACTTGACACCCGTAAAAAGGATCTTGAGATATTTAGTTCATACACCCAACCTTGGTCTTTGATACCCAAAAGGCTTAAAATTCAATCTCATTGGATACTCTGGTGCAGATTATGCCGGGTGCAAAGTAGATAGAAAAAGCACCTCTGACACATGCCAATTCCTAGGGAGATCCTTAGTTTCTTGGTCCTCCAAGAAACAAAATTCCATTTCCTTATCCACATCCAAAGCGGAGTATGTTGCATCCGGGAGCTGTTGTGCACAACTCCTTTGGATGCAACAAACTCTAAGGGATTACGGTTACAATATGAACCGTATTCCACTCCTTTGTGACATCGAGAGTGCCATTAAAATTGCCCACAACCCAGTTGAGCACTCCAGAACTAAACACATAGACATAAGACACAACTTGTTGAGAGATCATGCCATGAAAGGAGATATAGCCATCTCACATGTCAATACCCAAAAACAATTGGCCGACATATTCACCAAGCCACTTGATGAAAAGCGCTTTTGCGAACTCCGAAATGAACTAAATATCCTCGATGCTCGAAGTGTGGCTTGAAAAGTTGCATATCTGTATGAAGTCTTCAAAATATATTGATTGAATTGTGAAAATCACTCTCTCTCAAATTTTCCCGAAAAACTATGTCAATTACTAGATCTTGGTGAATTATGATCATTGCTTGATTGTTGTATGCTTACTGGTCATATTCATCAAGATCATTTGATTTAATTTGTCTCCCTATTTATGAACCTTCAAATATATATGAATGGGCTATGCAAATTTATCCTGGTGATCACGGACTAGTCCGTGGTTACCTGGACTAGTCCGCACGTGCAGACCAGTCCGCTGAGTACCGGTTAGGCCGGACTAGTCCGATAAAACCACGGACTAGTCTGATGTTGCTCTCTGGAAGAGTTCGGACTAGTCCAGTCATCTCCGGACTTGTCCGATTTTTCGTGTCCATAACCCTACCCGCCACCAAACCCTAATCCCTTCATCCTCCACTCTTGCTCACGCATTCTCAAGGCGATTTCTTGCTCCCTCCATCAAAAATCTCCACATTTGGGCGGAAATCAAGCTTGCCCTCTTGAGGATTGAAGCTAGCAGACTTGTCCGGCCTTCAACACCCTCATCTTCAAGCTTCAATCAATTTCTTCGGTAATTTTCACCCAAACCCTAGAAATCTCGTTTTTCTTCATTATTGATCGAATAGCCTAGCATCCTTCACCATATACATGCCTCCTTTATGTATCACGTGTATGCTAGACTTATTGTGCATTAGGAATCATCTTTTGTCAAATCTCTTAAGTTTTTGAGGATGAACACCGGACTAGTCTGGTCCTTGAACGGACAAGTCCGGTCCCCCCAGACTAGTCCGTGCCTGTGCACCAGACAAGTCTGATGTTTTTGAACTCAAAACCTAACTCTTCAATTCCTAAATGCAATTCCTCCCTATCCTTTCATACCTATGCCTTGTATCATTCATTATCATTCTTGAAGCTAATTCTCAGGTCATGTCGAGCTCAAACGATGAGGTTTACGATTTTGAGGCCGAGATGGACCACGAGGTGGCACCTCAAACCTCAACGAGTCTTGGCAAGAAGCGCCAAGAGCGACCTACCGAGCCAGCTCTGTCTCCTCCTCAAGTTCGGAGGAAAGTGTTGGCAAAGAAGCCAGTCTCCAAGGCAGCCACTTCATCAAGTGTCCCTCGCCAAACAAAGGGCAAGGGCAAGGGGATAGCGATGGGTCCAGTTGGACCATTGAAGCTGCATGCTCCCAGGGAAGGGGTCCGGGACCCCACTAAAGAAAAGTTCAATGGGAAGGGCAGCGACTCAGCTGCAAAGCTCAGGAGCATTGATTGCTATAATCATCCAAAGCAAGCTACAGATGGAAGATTCTGGAGCAATTTTCATGCTGACTATTACAGGGCTGTATACCTGCATATGAAGACACCCGTGGTGCGCAGTAAGTGGATTGACTGGGCACATCTTGAGAAGAAGAGATGCTCTGCATTTGATGAAGTGATTGCAGCAGCTGAAAGACATGGCTTGAAGGACCTCTTTGCCTTCAAGTACAATTGGAATGATGAAGTGGTGGCTTAGTTCTATGCCACCTGCCACTTTGCAAGCGATGAAGAGGAAAGAGTGACTTGGATGACTCATGGATCCAAGTACACTATCACTTATGAAGAATTTGCAAGGATGTTGCATCTTGAGACCTCCAGCAATGATAATGTGATCATTCACAATGTTGGTGTCATCGACAAGGAGAGGATGAAATTTCTCTATGAGCCCAATTCAAAGTTCACCCCTCCTTCCACAAATAACATGAAGCCATTATTTGTGGTGCTAAACAGAGTCTTGAGGAAGACCATTGCCCCTAAGGATGGGGATGCAGGGAGTGTACAAGGATACCTCCGGACCCTAATGAGGATCATAAGAAAGAACAGACAGTTTGATGTGTTTGACTACATATGGAACGATATGGTCAACATCTCCAGCACACCCAACAGGTCATGTGGCTATGCTCCCTATCTAATGTTTATGATTGAGAAAGTCACAGGGATTGAGTTTGTCAAGGATGTGGAGCACACTCCTTTGAGGCCTCAGAAGCCTCAACCAGTAAATGTCCAGGCTGCTCCCTTGCCGGCCTCCAGTCCCGAGGCACCAGCAAGATCAAGAGAAGATTCTAGAGCTGTCCCAACCTCAAGGGCAGCCCCTCAGAGAGGATCAGCTAGTGGAATCCTCAAATACCTGGCTGCCATTTTCACCTCCTACAAGAAGGCCGAAGTGAAGGCCCACAAGCTCAACCAGAAAAGAAAGGAGGACATGAAGTACATCAAGGCCAATGTGAAGCAAATCTGCCAGAAGCTGGAGATCGACCCCATTGGATCTCCAGTGATCTCTGAGGACTCCGACCCGGACTACACTGAGCTCGGGCCCTTGACCCCATCTGAACTTGCCTACTTTGGCGTTGGGGGCTCGAGCGCCTCCGCCCCTCCTCCTTCTCCTCCTCATCAAGCTGAAGATGAAGAAGACGAAGATGACGATGAGAGGACCGACAGTGAAGAGTGAAGACCCTAGGACCCTTCTCCCCTTCCTTTTGGTGTCTTGATGCCAAAGGGGGAGAGATTGGGGGGTGGGGGGAGTCCTAGCTTTAGCTGGAGTCTTAGCTTTAGCTGTAGGATGTGAGGAGAGAGGTCTTTTTATGCTTCTTGTCTATTTTTGAGTTTTGCAGTTTTTTAACTTTGTTCCTAAGTTAGTTATGGTTCTGTGATGCAATGCTTAATTAATTTGAGAAGTAATTGTTGAAATCTGTAATCTTACTCCTGGAATGACATATATGCTTGTCTTTGGTTGATTAATGTAAATTATGTCATTCTCAATGTCTCAATATACTTAGTTATGCATCCCACCATAAAGAATGCACATATGGATAATTCTTTCACTGCTTGATGTATTTTTTGACTCATATGTGCATACTTTATGAAAATCTCAATTTTTATCATATCTTGTGAAATCTCAATTGGTTGTCATCAATCACCAAAAAGAGGGAGATTGAAAGTGCATCTAGGACTCTCTTGTGGGTTTTGGATGATTTATGACAAGCAATTGGGATCCTAACCTATTTGTTGAGATGAGTGCAGGCCTATGATAGGAAAATGAGCAAAATACCAAAAAGAAGGAAGGATGAGGAGCAAAATGGAGATGAGCTCAAGGAAGAAGAGTAATAGATTATTGTGTATGGAGTGTGTTAAGGGAAATCACCCCAAGAGCTCAATCACAAATTAAACACACACATTGCACAAAGTTACACAGGTCCGGACTAGTCCGATCACAACAGGACTAGTCCGATAACCTCTCTGCACCAGATCGGACAAGTCCGATATCAGTCAGACTAGTCTGATATTCTTCTGACTAGAATCGGACTAGTCCTCCTCAGTACGGACTAGTCCTCAAAACACTTCACAAGTCACACAAAATCGGACAAGTCCGATCACAACCGGACTAGTCCGATATTCCTTCTAATCCATATCGGACAAGTCCGATATTTGTACGGACTAGTCCGAAAAACCCTCTGATCTACATCGGACAAGTCCTCCAAGTGCGAACTTCTCATCTAACTCACTTAGGGTTTCACATGTCCGGACAGGTCCGATGGATATCAGACTAGTCCGAAGATTTCCAGTAGCGAAATCGGACAATCTGTTTTCAGCCGGACTAGTCCGATATTTCGGGGTACTTAGGGTTTGCTACACACAGCACACCGGACTAGTCCAGTGACCACCACGGACTAGTCCGAACTTTCTGAACCCTAACGGTCACTTTTAGAAACCCCATATAAATAGAGGTGCACGGCCTTCTTTTGCTCTCTCGAACCCTAGCGCCATCACACCTCCCAAGAGCCTCAAAAACTACATCTCTCCATGAAATTAAGTGCAACAACGATCAATCCTTTGAGGATTCATTCTAGATCATTGGAGAGACACTTGGAACATCACATTGAGCTCTTGGTTTGATTCTCTAACACACTCCCGCATTTTAATTGTAATCTTTTGAGTGTGTTTTCGGTGGAAATTTGTGTTGTAATCTAAGGGAGCTCTCCACGTGTGAGAAGGCCCCTTGAATTCGGTTATTCACCCCTTTGTGGTTAGTGGAAGAGGATTGGCCTTCATGGCGATCCAACGAGGGTAGGGTTGGAGAAGACCCAATCCTTTTGTGGACTCCTCAACGTGGATGTAGGTTGCCTTTTGTGGTAGCCGAACCACGGGATAAATCCTTGTGTTTTGTTTTGGTGCTCATCATTCTAATTCATCAATATAATCTAGGGTTTCATAATCATTACTCGTCTTATGTTCAATTGTTAAACATAAGAATTAACTGTGATATAATCTAGTATATAACTGTGAAATCTTTATTTGGTTCTATTTTTCCACTGCACACATAAAATACTCAACCTAATCGATCTAGCTTAATCAACTTAGTTCGTGAACAACGGACTAGTCTGCACTTTACCGGACTAGTCCGATATCTCTGGTATTGAGCTTGTTGTTGAGTGTTGCAGGATCCGACAACTTTCAAAAAGGCCTATTCATCCCCCCTCTAGGCCCACATTCAATAATGTACTTACCCAGGAGGTTGTTTCTTAAAATCCACCTGTGATATTCAGTCATCACAGGCGGTTATTGTATCATTCGTCATCACAGTCGCATTTTTTTATGGACCGCCTGTGTTTGAAAAATCGAGGCACCTGTGAAAATGCTTTTCGTAGTAGTGATAGTTTATGCGAGTATGCATCATGGTTAAGAAGCATCATAGAGATCTTGAAGATCCAAAATTCAAGTATGAAGAATTGATTAGCTATTTACAAGGAGACAAGTATCTTTGACCACTTTGCACCTATTTTAGGATATTAGCTAGTTATTTGCATGCTAATAAATATGAATCCTATGTTAGGAATTTTCTAGAATTTTTCATATCATTCCTTGTTGAAGTCTGGTTGGGACTTTAGTTGGATTTTTATTTATTCTTTTATGCTTAGCTATGCTTTAGTGCATGGGAGGGATGATTACACAATATAATCTTACCAGTGACATACTCTAATGGTAAATGATGTGGTGGTGTAGTATGAGAATCTAGCAGGCTGGCTGATTTGTGATGGTGCTTAGTGCACGAGACTCGGGATAGTGTATGCGCTTGTGTAGATTCTAAGGACCAGTTCATGAAGCATGTGCTCCGGCTCAACAGTGGCATCACAAGGCTGAGATGAGGCGACTTGGGTTATTAATTAGATGTGTTCCAGTGTAGTGTGTGTCATTGGAGGGTGCGGAAATTGGGGTTTGGTAATCACCCTGGGAACCACAAGGCTCAAAAGGGGGATGTCGATTGGAATCGTGCAGTGAAACCTCTAAGGATCTGGACTTGCCAGAATACTCTTTGTAAAGGTCTCGTAGTAAACTCCTGGCCACACACAGTAGGAAGTGTGAAAGCAGTAGGATGGAGTTTCTCTAGTCGCCGACGGGCAATGAAATCATGACTTGTAGATAAAGTGGTACGAACTTTGCACAGTATCAAAATTGTCATGACTGTCGTGGTCACGGTTAAGAGTGGCCTAGATGTCTTCTTGATTAGTTGGATTTCGGAAGGGTTTGATGTTACAAGTCGACTGATGATCTGATAATGGATGTGAAATACTATTGTGGATGGGAATCATCACACTTAGTTTTGTAGGTTGCTAATTAAAATATAAGGCACAGGTATAACTGTGTAGTGCATAAACCATTTCCTGCCTATCCTTTCTATTGGCCATAATGTCATAACTTTCCCACACTTGATGCGTACCATTCATACTCAAACTTGCTTTGTTAGATTTTTATTGATACTCAGGACAAGAAGAAGGTGCTCAATTCTATGGTGGTGGATTTGTTTCCAATTTACCATTCTAGGCCTGCGAGCCCTCGGGCAATGCTTGTGATGGAGTCTCAGGACTGCTGCCGCTATGAAGTTAGTATAATTATTAATGAAGTTTATTGAAGATAATTATGTTTAACGGTAAGACATTATGGACCCAGCTTGTATTATATATGATGCTTTTAATTTTGTCAAAACATGTATGATGTCCAGATCGTGACATACATATGGAGTGCATCTGGTTATACTTTATTAAAATCGGGTGTGACAAAGTAGCATCAGAGCCGAGGTTGCCTGTAGGATGCAAGCATAGGTAGAAATAGTTGTTTAAAGAAATAGCTATTTTGCTGTTTCTAAAAAAGGACATAACTATTTTTTTGTAAAAAATAGTTTTACGTATGGTTTTATTGTTTTCACTTATGTATTCAAATCTTTAGATTACTTACTTCACCCTTGTGATTTTAGCCATTTATTTTCTTGTGAGAAAAAAAATTATGTTGAGTTTACTCGTCCTGAGATCGTTTTAATCATTTGGTCATTGTCGTATCAGTTCTGTATTTAAAGTTAGTTCAAGATTTTGTCTCGTACGAAGAAAAAACCCGTCTTGAGTTAGTGTTGTTAAATTGTTTGGACCATGTTACTATTTATTTATTATATGTTTTTTGCGTGCAATAATTGTTGTTACTTCTCGGTTATGATTATGATTAGACTATTTAATTATCTACTATTTAGCTCTTGCTGTTATGTGTTTCTCTATTGTGTCACTTTTTTTGCATTGAAAGATTTGTTTCATTATTGTTTGTTCTGCGTATTTGAAACAGGGTTGTTTCCTCTAGTGTAGGTTGTTTTTATCCTTTTTGTGATTGCACCCCTGAGCGATCTGTTTAATTTACTTTTTAAGATATTTACCTTGTCATAGTGTTTTGTTTTGTGTTACTCATTGTAACAACTAAGTTTTCCTTTTGGCGGTACCTGTATGCCGCTTTTGTATTGTTTAAATGACTCTTAAGCAATTTATGTATCAGTGTGTGTGTTTTGCCTTCTATCCCTCATTTTTACTATTAATTATATTACTTGGCATATGTACAAGTTGTTCTCGTTTGTCTATTTATTTCTTTGATGCTCTATTATTGATGCCTCACCATGTATTTTCAAACCGTTTTGTCAACTTCATTTATCCTATATGTTATTTATCTTGTTGTGGCTTGCACCTGTACCTTGAACTTCTTTGATTTCCTTTTATTTGTTTTTTTGTGTGCTATTTACTTGTTCGGGTTTCACTTGTGTATTCAAATCACCGTGTTGTTCACTTCTCGTTGTATTGTTTATTTTGTTTTACTTCACATGTATGTCCAAACCCATTTGTTATCTTCTATTTGTTTCACTGTTTTTTAACATGTGTATTCAAGGTTGTATTGATCTCTTTAGTGTTATTTTCATTGCCTATTGCTCTTATTTACCTTTCCATGTACAATCTATTTTGCTTCCTTTTAGTTAGCTCTTAAGTTATTAATTTTTATGTTGTGTTTTATTTTCTAATATCCATTCTATATGTTGTTTGACTTACTGATTGTACGTTCAAACCATTTGGTTTATCCAGTTAATGTATTCCACTACATATTTAGCCCATTTTATCCGCTTTCATTTTTGCTTCTTAATGATTACTCACCTTACTGCTGCGTTTCTTCCATGTTGATGAAATATTTTTGTTCGCCATCCTAACATTATTTATATTTTCCTAACGTAATGTGTGTTTTTATCACATATAAATTTATTTATTCAGCGGTGTGGGTGATTTGTTTTCACTTATTTACTTTTCGTATCAACTATCCTTCTGTAGGCATGTCTAAACCGATTTACTCGTAGGCATGTTTATCATGTACTTTACTCACTACAGGAATCCCGATGATTTACGATGATCACGGCCGTCCCAAATAAGTAAAGAATCATCGCAAATAAGCAATTTTTGACGGTTTTCCTTATTTGCAACAGTTCTTGGACGTCGCAAGTGTTTTGTCGCAATTAATGTTATTTGTGATAGCCACCGTAGCAAATAAGGTTATTTGCAGCGGCTTGCGACGTCCGTCGCACTTAAGGGCCCGGACCCAATGGATGAGTCCGACCAGACAATTTGCGACGGCTGGCTCTAAGCTGTCGCAATTAATGATGGCTTACTATGGCCGTCGCAAATAACACAGGCTTTATTTGCGACGGTCGGGCCGTCACAAATAACATTGGTCAATTTGTGATGGTTATAACCCTTATTTGCACGGTACTATATAAAAAGTCATCGCAAATAATTTTTTTATTTTTTTAATAACAGAAAATGTTGTCCGGCTCGATGGCCAGAAACACGACAGAGACAACAGCAACAATAGTCACAAATGCATCTCCAAAACACAATATATAACATCTCCATCCAACAAAACACAAAAGTGTCTCGCATCTCATCACAAGAAAAGAAAACAAAGAAGAGAGGCTATCCGCTAGCGTCCACTACCTCCGGAGCCACCAACATCCTCGTCGCGTGTCAGTCCAGGCGCCGGTATAGACAACGACGGAGTCTGAGCCTCCGTCACCAATCCCTGCAAAACATACAAGTTGTTTGACATATTGATTAGTTTGGAACTCCGTTTTTTATTAGAATTGATTAAACAAGCTAGAATTGATCATATTGAACTTACTTTAGTTAATTTGAGTTAGATTTGCTATGTTTGATTATTTAAGGCTAAGTAAGACAACAATATCTAAGTTGAATTAGATTTGCCTATATTTGATGAATTAACACTAAGTAAGAACATTTTTTATTACCTGGAAACCCGCAGAAATGTGCACCGGCGGTGGTAGCTCCACTTCTAGCGGTGGAAATGGTGGTGGAAGTGGAGGTAGGTCGAGGTGCAACCCTTGGACTTCGTAGCCTTGAAAGAAACTTTGTCATTGCAAACGTTACAGGTTAATACATATTATTAAGAATACAATGAATTTAAATTACTTTAGTTTACCGTTACCGCCTGCCTCTGCATCTCTATCGTCTTTCGCATCTGCTCCATGCAGGCTTGCTGGTAGGAGATAGTAGCTCCATAGCCGCCCTCTACGCTTCCATATCCGACTGGTACTGCTTGCGGCTCTCCTGGACCTGACGGGTGACAGTCTCTACTTGCAAGACACAATGACTCGGGCCCGCTGAGGAAGCTTGCGTGAAGCTTCTTCTCGCAGGTCTCGCCGCCCTCGAGTCCACAACTCCGTCAAATATGACGAGCCTATAAAAAGAATCAATAATATGGAATTGAAATATTTTGAATTGAAAACGATAAAATGACTTATAAACTCCTTTCGTGGGCTTTTCCACCTCTGCTTGCTTACATGGCTTGAGGATCGATTGGTTCATGTTCCCAATCGAAACCTGCGCCGTGTATCCTTCTAGCCTCCTCCCCGTACCTAGCCTGAAAAACAAGAAAACCGTGTAAGTTCAACAATCCATATAGTTATATTTAATATGAACAATTTCTAAACTTACCAACCGCTCAGTTGCGGCCTGATTGCACCCCTGAGGATGAGAAGGGTCCCTATGATCTCTCTACCACACCTCAACAAAGGTCGGCGGCACCCCCGTCTCGCGCTCCTGTCAAAACATGTTAGTACAAACAATATACTATTAATAAATAAATATAATTTAGATACAATTACCATACATTTAGCTAAATGCAAGTGGTTATCTTGGTCGTGGTTGTGGTTCCCCTCGACCCCTCTGCACCCTCGAGCCCTCTAGGACTTAGCCTTAAACTCATCGCTAATCCAATATTGACAAAGAGTCCTGTATGCATCAGACCGACCCTGCAACCAGCTCACGTGGCCCTGCACATAGTTGTAGGTCGTTAAAAATTCTATTGATGAAATTATCAGAAAATTGGATTGCATAATCAAAAATTTCATTGCATTCAAAATTGAATTGCTTAATCCGTGGAGGGAGGGGAGGGGGTCGGTCATGGAGGGAGGGGGAGGGGTGGCCATGGAGGGGGGAGGGAGGGGTCGGCTATGGAGGGAGGGGGAGGGGGCATGGAGGGGGGTGGAGCCGGCCATGGGGGGGGGGGGTGGAGCCGGCCATGGAGGGAGGGGAGGAGGGGAAGAACTTATAGATGCGGCGACGTCGGGCGTCGGCGGCGGCGGGTGCGAGGCGGGCGTGCGACAGCGACGGCGACGACGGCGACGGCGGCAGGCGTCGGGCTTTGAGATTGCGTTAGTGTGTGTGAGTCAGGCCGGACCTGGTTTATCCCATTTATTTGCAACGGCTAACGTAATTGCTACGGCCCTAGGGTTGGCTGTCACAATATATGTTATTTACGACGGTTTTTTTTTTCTGGCCATCGCAAATAACCTCCTATTTGTGACAGCCCTAGGATTGGCCGTCACAAATAAAAGACTATATGCAATGGCTTCAACTACGGCCGTCGCAAATAAAGTCCTAATTGCGATGTCTGCCTATTTTGCGGTGGCCAGAGGCGGGCCATCATAATTTAAGTTATTTACGACGGTCGACCGTCGCAAACGATCGCGTTTTCTGTAGTGACTCATCGTTATCCCACTGTTTTGTTCCTTTTCATTTCTTCTCTATTTTGTTTACATTATCGATGTCTCACACTATGTGTTCAAATTGTTCACTTTTCTTTATTTTGTTTATTTTTTCATTATTACACGTGTATGTTCAAACCGTTTAGTATTTTTTCTAATTATTCTTGATGTTAATTATTTCACTTTTGAGTGATTTACGTATCCAAAGTTTTGATTCACTATTTGTTTTCTTCTGTATTTAAAACCGTGTTGATTTGGTACTGTTAAGTGTAACACCCACATCTTCCCCAACCGCCACTCGCGCCCGCGCCACGCTCGGCAACCGCCGTCCCCGAGCAACCGTCACCCCCCCCCCCTCCTTCAAATACGCGACCCACCCTTCATTTCCCCCCCACTGCCAATTCATTTCCACACCCGAAACCCTAGCCCCACATCCCCATCACCATGGTTGTCGATTGAAACTCGGTGCCCATGGGGAGGAGCCCTCCCGGTCTTCCCCAACATGCACTAAGTCGCACTGCCTCCATAGGGCCCTGCGAGACAAGAACCGACGCCTTAGGCGCCTCCCCGACGAAGCCGAAGTCCGACGGCCGAACACCACCGTTGAGCGTCCATCTCCGGCCTATTTCCCGCGTGTTTGACATCCTAGGTGAGTTCCCCATTCCCTCCTCTCCATTTTCTCGCCTTTCCCGTCGATCTTGGCCCACCGGAACGCCGTTCCGGCGAAGTCCGGTGAGGGTCGGCCATGGCAGCACCACCATGGCTAGAGGTTGAAGAAGCCCATGGCTTCTTTTGTGTCCTGACCATTGGATCTTCAATGGATGGCCCAGATTAAATCACCCCAAGGGGTATGGACTCCAGTCCACGGTGGACATGGATCGCACCCTCAATCCTTGGTCCACAGACCTGTGGACTTGGTCCACCTATTTTCATGTTGGAAAATAATGCCAGAAAGAAATTAGAAAGGGAACAATTACAGCTAGGCCCCTGAACTTTTGGAAATAATAACGCACAAACCCCTAATCTTATAAAATGACCCTTGGACTTTATTAAAATCATGGTTTTCAATGTGAACTAATATTTAAGCCCCTGGGATATATTAAATATCATACAAGCCCCTGAAATGTCATGGAAAAATGGCAAAACAGCCCCTGAGGTTATTTTTAATTGCTGAATATTGATTAAAATTGTATTTAGTGATTAGAGAATATTTATAAATGATAAAATAAATATAGAAAATAGTAGAAAAGTAGTATAAATCATTTTAGGCTAAAATAAAATTGTTGATGCATATAAAATATATTTTGATCATGGAAAAAATTTAATAAAAATAATTTTAACTATAAATAAATACTAAAAATAGAGAATAAATGTAGGAATAGTAGGAAAATTATTTATAAACCATTTGAGCTGAAATAAAATTATAAAGTGCAAATAAAATATATTTGACTATGAGAAAATCATTAATAATGTTTTTATCATATAAATGAATACTAAAAATGATAAATAAATGATAAGTGCATTTCTTTAGCTATGAAAAATAATAAATCACTCATTACTCCGATTTAAATCATAATCATAACATATTTCAATTAAAATATTTGTATTGCTTGTATGGTGTATTGTTCTTGATTGTTTTTATTTCTCTTTTCACGGTAGTGTACACACATTCGTATCTCGATCAGGAAGCTACATGAAGAGGTGAAGACAAAGAGTTCACTCAAGAAGACTGAGCAGCTATTTAATAAAAGGCAAGTGTCCTTGACCATCTTGTACCAATTTTAGGATGTTAGCTAGTTGCATGCTTAATTAATGTGAATCCTATTTTATTTACCGTTCCATATAATTCCTTGTCGCCCGGGTTCAATTGGGTGGTTTTGGCTATTTCAATCACGCTTAGCCATGCTTATTAGTTGGGATGGAAATTTGGACACATGATTATATTATTAATTATGATCATTATGTTACATTGAAAACAATGAAGTAATTGGTATGAATCTGGCGGTTGGATGGTTCGGTATGGTGCAGTTTGCACGAAACTCGGGATTGAGTTTGACACCGCTGGATTTTAAGGACCGGTTTATGGAGGAAGCCACTAAGCTTTATAGTATCACCACGAGACTGAGATGGGGCAGCTTGGTCAATTAATTAGGTTTCTCCCGATGAAATGCTAGTAGTTGGATGGTGCGGGGAATGATGCAGGGGTACTGCTCTGGGAACCGCAAGGCTCAAGAGGGGGCTCTGAGGCGGAGGGTTACTCCGGAAATGCCTCGGTGGTGGCAACCTTAGAGGGCTAGCACTAGTCGGGAGTACCTTTGTAAAGACCATATAGTGATCTCCTAGCCTCACACCAAAGGAAGTGTGTAATGTGGTTAGCTACCACGGGCATTTAGGGAGGTTTACTCAGTCCACCTGGCAATAGGGGATGAAATCACTGCTTGTGGGTAAAGGGTACACTCTCTGCGGAGATTGATAAACTGTCTAGACAGCCGTGCTCACGAACAAGAGTGGCTTAGGTCCAGTTCATAATTAGTTGATGGTTGAAATGATGGTTTGGGAATGATGTTGGTATTGATTCGTTATTATTATTATTATTATTATTATTATTATTATTATTATTATTATTATTATTATTATTATTATATTATGATTGGGAATATACACCTAGACGTAGATGCTAATAAAAGCTAAGGATAGGTTTAATGCATAGTGCTTAAACCATTATCAGCCTTTCCTTTTTGATTGACCTTCATGTCATTTATTTCCCACACTTGCGGAGTACCACGAGATGGTACTCACACTTGATTTGTTGTACTTTTGATATGCTGCTCAGTGAAGAGAAGATCTAACGAAGACAGTGACAAGTGAAGACGCTGCATAGGTCTCGTTGCTGCCAGTCGATTTGCCTGTGATTGCCCTAAAGATTTGTCTCTTCCACTGCTATTCAAAACTCTTTTGAAGGTATTAATGTTGTTTTTATTCAATATAGAACTACTTATCACTATTTGTTGTACATGTATGGTGAAACTGATCCTGGCATACATGTATTTGCAGCTGGTTTTATTCTTAATAAAACTGGGTGTGACATTAAGTTATTTGTATTATGCTATTTTTTATTTTCTATATGTCTCTTTTGTGAATTAATTGTTGGTACTTCACAGTTACGTTTGAACAGTTGGCACCCTGTTAATGTATTTATTGCAGAGTTAACCCATTTTGTCTACTTTCATTTTTGCTTCTTAATGAGTACTCACCTTATTGCCGTGATTGATTTAGGACTGCCTGCTATCCTATTGTTGTTTAAATTATCTTGGTGTTCACATTTTTTTTATCTTGATGTTATTTCTCTTGTATTTAATCTTTATGCTATTACGTTACTGTTGTATCTGTTGTTGTATTTCATATTGTAAATGTATCATTTACTATCATGTCAGATTAACTCCCTCGTGCAAACTCTAAAGTTGCATTTGTATTGTTCTAATTACCACCTGAGCTATTTACTTCGTTGTATGTGTTTTGTTTTGTAATATTCACTTTTGATGTCACTCACCTTGCTGGTTGCAATTGTAAACTTTGTTACTTATTTCTTTTATTTATTTTTATGTGCTTTATTGTTGTTTTATCATTTTATTTTCATGTTTATTAATCTCCAGGTTCTCTATTTTGTTGTTGCCTCGCACTGTACGCCGAACTTTTTTTACTGGTTATATTATTTACATTGTTTTTGGTTCATAAGTATGTTGAACCGTTTTATTTTATTTATTTGCTTTTTATATTATGTACCTTGGCAATTGCACGGTTTAATTTTTTTTCTTATGTTAGTTACCTTAGTGTTGTGATCAGCTGTTAAGTTCGAAACATTTTGTTTTCCCTGTTTTCATTTATTTTTAATACTATTTTTTTAAAAAAAATATAGATGTTGGCGTGACCTTAGAATGAAATTAATTAGTGTTGCGCACAATATCGTTTGCGAAGATGAAGAGTCAACTCTTCTAATGGGAACATGAGACTACTTTGAGAAGATGACGTGAAGAGAGAACACGATTGTTGAAGTGTTCTTGCGACACTTCCTTCGTACCTGCTTAGTCGCAGCCCACTAATGTTCTTTTTTATGCGGGGCTAGTCTCCGGTGAGGTCGCGCTTATGAGGGGCGGTGAGACGATGGTTTTACGTGATTTGGACCTCCGCAGCGTAACACCCTACTCCACAATGAGAGTTGTACTGCTGTCTTGTGAGCTACGGAAGCTCGTTGGAGTTTAAGTTGTGGAGATTGAATCTCGTGAGCTACGAAAGCTTGTGATTGTTTGATTGTGTGTGTGAGCCTATCTAGAGTCGGTGGGTGCCCGATCCGTTTATAGTAAGAACGGACACCTTACAAGTGGGGTTCGGAGTGCGACAAGTAGCCCCAGGGCAATCTTATGTCTGTATAAGATCTAATGGTTAGCTATCCCCTGCAGTCTCTGACCGCGGCTTGAAGACTCGCTATCTTGCCGCGTTGGTCGCTAGTGGCTAGGCGTAGTCATTGATGATGGCAGAATGTCTTGTTCATCTTGTCGTCGCAAGCTACCAAGTCAGCTGTGTGGGGTAGCCCTGCGGCGCCTTCACTGCGATATGATTGGGCACAACGGTAAATGACAGGGGAGCAAGTTGCATCGTGCGCATGGAGAAGGTACATGCCTTCAATGCGC
The DNA here is from genome assembly GCA_036927565.1 of Tuctoria greenei. Classification (NCBI taxonomy): domain Eukaryota; kingdom Viridiplantae; phylum Streptophyta; class Magnoliopsida; order Poales; family Poaceae; genus Tuctoria; species Tuctoria greenei. The sequence goes on from JAYESD010000011.1 coordinate 147,328,913, forward strand.
GACTTGGATAGGGCATTGCCACCCTTTAGTCCTCCAATCTACTGCCCGGGGCAAGTTGTAGGACGCATGGCAGCAGTAGAGCTCGCCTCTGCGGAAGCGCGGGATCCGGAACCAGAGGACGCATGGCAGCACCGGAGCCCGCCTCTACGGGAGCGCAGGGTGCGGAGTTAGAAGACGTGTGACAGCCCGGAGCCCTCCTCGGTGGGAGCAATGGTAAGGAGCCTGAAGACGCGTGGCAGCCCTGGAGCCCTTCTCGGGTGGAGCAAGAGTCCGAAGCTGAAAGACACGTGACAGCCTCGAGACCCTCCTTGGTGGGAGCAAGGGTCCAGAGCGGGAGGATGCGCGGCAGCACGGGAGCCCGCTTATGCGGGGGCGCGGGGTACAGAGCCGAAAGACGCGTGGTAGCTCGTAGCCCTCCTCGGTGGGAGCAAGGGTCCGAAGCCGGAAGACGTGTGTCGGCCTTGAAGCCATCCTCGGTGGGAGCAAGGATCTGGAGTCAGACACATGTGACAGCTCCGGGAACTGCCTCAGCGGGGACGCCGGGTCCTGAGCTTCTTCTAGCCTGTACGCAAGTGTACCCAGTCTGCAGGGTATCGACCGTGGCCCCCGTGCCACCTCGAGAGAGGTGATGATCTTGTAGGTGGGGCCACCATCATATCATCCCGCGTGGTTGTTCCGAACTTTTATCTTGTTGGGACCTGCATAGGCATGATAGACAAGAAAGTAATTGCACTCACCGGTCACATTCCTTGCTCTTAGTTTTGTTATGTCTTACGGTCTAGAGTCGGGCTTATGGTGCATGAATAATTAAGGGTGACGATATCTGAGTTATGGTTATCGGCCTGCTTAGGAGTGTGTGCCGTCCGAGCCCCTGTATTCAGTTGTTAGCGCTAGAGAGGCAAAGTGTACATGCTTAGGGCGCAGGACCGGGCGAAGAAGGCTGCACACCCTGGACCTCCCACAGGCGTTAGCTTTTCAGGGGATAAACCTTTTGACGCCACAGGCCCCTGAGCAGGAAAGCAACTAAGGGACCCAGATACATCACAGGTACCTCAAGCAGACCCGCCTGCAGTAGGATAGCACAACTCTAACAAGGAACGAGAAAGGAAAAATGTAAGGGCATCTGGCGGATGATATGCGAAAGTAAGCTTCAAATTAATGCACAATGTAATGAACATGGTAATACAGTGCGACAGTATTCAGTTTATGGTTATTGCCTTGCTCGGGAGTATGGGTCGTCTAGCCCCCTAGTACTTAGTCGCAGTGCTGAGGAAGCAGAGTGTATATGCTTAGGGTGTAGGACCAGGCTAAATAGGTTGCATACTCTGGACCTCCCGCTGGCCTTAGTAGAAATATGAGCCGATAGGCCCCCCAGTACTCAACTGTTGCGCTGGGAAGGAAAAGTGTACACACTTATGGTGCAGGACTAGGCTAAGCAGGTTGTACACTCTGGACTTCTCGCTGACGTGAGCCTTTCAGGGGAGGGACCGTTCAACACCACGAGGCCTCGAGCAAGAAAATAACCAAAAGACCTCGGATTCCCCGGCGCCCGCCATGTTCAAGGTGTGTGTCGTCTGGCCCCCAGTAATGAGCTGTAGTGACGAGGAAGCAGAGTGCACACGCTTAGGGTACATAACCAGACTAAGCAGGTTGCACATCTTGGACCTCCTGTTTGGCCTTGGCCTTTTATGGGGGAGACCGTACCGCAACATAGTACCCTTACAAACATGAGGACGATAGAAAGACCCCAGATATGCCACAGGTACCTTAAGCAGAAACTCGCGCGCAACCCACGCTCGTAGTAGACGACATCGTTGTTGCCGTGGCGGTTGGGAGTCGTTGCGTGGTGGCAGCAGTAGCTGCCACAGGAGTGGCAGCCGCGTGGCCGCTTGCTTGGCAGGATCAACCTGCTCTGAAGCGGGGAGTTGATGAGTATTTTAGGTCTGATCTTCCGAAATGTAAGTCGATTGTGGTGGAGAAATCGACGTTGGTGATCCGTGACACTCGAGCAGTTCGAGTACCTCTGCAATCACTACACCACATCTCCATTGGTTATCAACCGTGCTGCACACGCTTGACCTCGCCAAGAAGGCTAATTCCTGCAAGTGCAACCGAGAACACAAGCAAGAACGTCGAAGACACGATCTAAAATCGCGAAGTTGGGGTCTTACAAACCGTAGAACGGCGATATTATTGATCTAAGCAAAAGCCACCGAATATGACCGGCGTCTTCAGTATTTAAAGGCTAGGATTCGGCCAAAACACGCTTAGACGCATCCCTAATAGACTCATACGGGATACAAGGCCCGATTCGTTGGCGCAGCACCGGACAGAAATATGGACTTGACTTGTTTCGACGATTCCCAATGACTCCAGAATAATTTTGAGGTGGGACCAGATCCATTGGAAATTTTATCTTCTCCTCTTTTGTGCATATGTGGAACATCAAAAACGGAGTCCCTATGCATCCTGGGCGTCCATTTTAAGGTGGACTGCTCCTGGACTCTGAGTTGAACTCAAGTCCGAGTTGTAAACTGATTCCATCAACTTGTGGACATCCCAGCAGGTTCTCCACATTCCCAAGGCCTCTTCCCTTCACTTGTTGATCTTCTCCATTGTTCCTAATAACAATTAAATCATCACATAGCAATCTATTCTCAAACTCACATGCAAAGGAAGTTAGGAACGAGTTCACCTGCTGATTTATTAACCGTGCTCGTGCTCTTGTGATTGTGCCTTGCAGTTCAATGTGCGTCTCCGCTGTTGTGATGTCCTCATCATCCTCCCCCTCTTGAATTGGAGTCGTTCTCGACTCAATTTCATCTTCTTCTCCCAAGTGCGATCGCAAATCTGAAATGTTAAATGTGAGACTAACCCCAAAATTGGGAGGCAACTCAAGCTTATATGCATTATCATTAATTTTTCAACAATCTTAAAAGGACCAGTAGCTCGCGGGATAAGTTTAGATTTTCTCAAGTCAGGGAATCGCTCTTTTCTCAAATGTAACCACACCAAATCACCCGGTTCAAGTTTTACTTCTTTTCTACCTTTACTACCTGCAATCATATACTTCTCATTCATCTTTTCAATATTTTTCTTTGTAGTTTCATGTATCTTAAGAATGAATTCAGATAGTTGTGTAGCATCCAAATTTATAGTTTTAGAAGTAGGCAAAGGTAGTAAATCAATAGGAGCATGGGGATTAATACCATACACTACCTGGAATGGACTTACCTTCATCGTGGAGTGAACGGATCTGTTGTAAGCAAATTCTATATGTAGTAAACACTCCTCCCACAACTTAAAATTTATTTTCAAGACAACCCGCAACATAGTGGATAAAGTACGATTAACTACCTCGGTTTGTCCATCCGTTTGAGGGTGACATGTAGTTGAAAACAGCAACTTGATTCCCAATTTATACAACAAAGTACTCCAAAAATGACTTAAAAATTTTGCATCACGATCAGAAACTATGGTATTTGGCACACCATGTAAACGAACAATTTCCATCATAAATAAATCAGCAATGTGTGAGGCATTATCATTCTTATGACAAGGTATAAAGTGTGCCATTTCAGAGAAACAATCAACAATTACAAAAATACTATCCCTCCCCCTCTTAGTCCTAGGCATTCCAAAAAAAATCCATAGAAATATCCTCCCAAGGTACACTAGGAACAGGAAGAGGCATATAAAGACCATGTGGGTTAAGGCGAGACTTAGCTTTATTGCAAGTAGTGCATCGTGACACGTAGTGCTCGACATCACGCCTCATCTTTGGCTAAAAGAAGTGTGTGGACAGCACGTCTTCAGTTTTCTTCACTCTAAAATGTCCCTTCAAACCTCCTCCATGTGCTTCCTGCAAAAGTAGTAGATGAACGGGGCTAGCTGGAACGCATAGCTTGTTAGCACGATAGAGGAGACCCTCTCGCAGCAGATATTTATTCCAAGTTCTTCCTTTATAATTTTCAAAAGCATCTTTGAAGTCCAAATCAGTAGGATATAATGCTTTTATTGTTTCCAAACCAAAGTTTTTATGATCAAGTTGGGACAACATGGTATAACGTCTAGATAATGCATCGGCAATGACATTTTCCTTCCCTTTCTTATGCTTAATGATGTATGGAAATGACTCTATGAACTCAATCCTTTTAGCATGTCGTTTATTCAGATTGGTTTGACACTTAAGATACTTCAATAATTCATGATCAGAATGTATGACAAACTCCTTAGACTAAAGATAATGTTGCCAAGTTTGTAATACTCGCACTAAGGCATAGAATTCCTTATCATAAGTAGAATAATTTAGAGAAGGACCATGAAGCTTTTCACTAAAGAAAGCAACAGGTTTACCTCCTTCTATGAGAACGCCTCCAATACCAATGCCGCTTGCCTCGCATTCTAGCTCAAGGGTCTTGTCAAAATCAGGAAGTTGTAACAATGGTGCTTATGTAAGCTTCGATTTGAGAGCATCAAAAGCTTGTTGTTGCTGTTCGCTCCATCGAAATAGCACTCTCTTCTTTGTTAGCTCATGTAGAGGTGCTGCAATGGTACTGAAATCCCGCGCAAAACAACAATAAAAACCTGCAAGACCAAAAAAACTACGAACCTGCATGACGGTTGTTGGGGCTGGCCAGCTAGTGATCACTTCAATTTTGCCTCATCCATCTCAATTCCCTGCGAGGAAACAACATAGCCTAGAAACGAGACTCAATTGGTGCAAAAGACGCACTTTTCGAGGTTACCAAACAAACGTGCATCTCTCAAAACAGTAAAAACAACTCGTAAATGATCAAGATGTTCATCATATGACTTGATGTAAATGAGGATATCATCGAAATAAACCACCACAAATTGTCCAATGAAAGCACGTAAAACCTCGTTCATTAATCGCATAAAGGTACTAGGTGCATTAGTTAAACCAAAAGGCATGACTAACCACTCATAAAGTCCAAACTTGGTTTTAAATGCAATTTTCTATTCATATCCTAGTGCCATTCTAATTTGGTGATAATTACTACACAAGTCAATTTTTGTGAAGATGATAGCACCACTCAATTTATCATGTATGTCATCTAAGCGAGGAATAGGATAACAATATCGAATGGTGATGTTATTAATCGCTCGACAATCAACACACATGCGCCAACTACCATCTTTCTTAGGAACCAAAAGAACAGGAACAAAACAAGGGCTAAGTCTTTCACGAATGTACCCGCGGTCCAAAAGATCTTGGATTTGTCGCTGAATTTTGTTAGTTTCCTCTGGATTCACCCTGTATGCTGCACGATTTGGCAAGCTTGCTACTGGAACCAAATCGATCTTGTGTTCAATGCCTCTCATGGGTGGTAAACCAGGGGGTATCTCGGAGGGAAACACATCCTGAAACTCATGTAAAAGGTTAGCAACAGTAAGGGGCAATGCAATAGACAATTCATGAAGTGAAAACATGAATTCTTTGCATACTAAAGCACACCACATCCCCCTAGCATCGAATAAATCCACAAGGAATTTGGGCAATCTAATTTTCTACAAACGCAGCGAAGCTGCGAAAAACCAGATGAGAAATTTCGTGTAGATCAATTTGAAAAAAAAAATCGCCCGATTTCGATTTCGTATGCGTAAGTTATGGACGTTTTAAGATAGGTTGTCTGAGTTACGGTTTTTGGATGTTGATTCCAACTCGGTTTGAGAACAAAACACGCAATCGGATATGAAAATGATCGGGAATTTGCACAGCAACTAATAGGGTGGTGTGTGATGATTCAAGGATGAGTGGCACAAATATTTATCACCTAATCTAGGGTTGGCGATGCGAGAGTTCATGCAAGGCGGCTAGCTAGGGCAAACCGACGAACGTGGTGGATCGGTTTGTTGTTTAGGGATTGTGGAATAGGTGTTGAATAGCAAGAGAAACAAGGACGAAACACAATAACTAGGACCCAAAACACAAAGCTAAACCAGCAACAAGACTTGACCACACGAATGCAAACTCAACAATGCAAACTGAAAAACGAAACTACAGGCACTATACTCTAGGAAGCGGTAAAAAACGATTATTTTTTTGTGGCTGTTGTGTGGACTCTATGTACGAAACAAAACTGATCTAATGGAAGGAAAACAAAGATACCTCATGGGCAACCTGGAAATCTGATACCAATTGATGAGTAGTTTAGGCCCGATCTTCCAAAAGGTAAGTCGATTGGGGTGGAGAACACGACGTTGATGATCCGCAACACTCGAGCAGTTCGAGTACCTCTGCAATCACTACACCATGGCTCCGTTGGTTATCAACCGTGCTGCACACGCTTGACCTCGCCAAGAAGGCTAATTCCTACAAGTGCAACCGAGAACACAAGCAAGAATGTCGAAGACACGATATGAAATCACAAAGTTGGGGTCTCACAAACCTTAGAACGGCGATATTATTGATCTAAGCAAAACCCACCAAATATGACCGGACGCTGCTGTATTTAAAGGCTAGGGTTCGGCCAAAACACGCTTAGACGTGTCCCTAATGGACTCATACGGGATACAAGGCCCAAAGGCCTGATTCGGTGGTGCAGCACCGGATAGAAATCTAGACTTGACTTGCTTCGACGATTACCAATGACTCCGGGGGAATTTTGAGGTGGGACCAGATTAATTTGAATGTTTATCTTCTCCACTTTCCGTGCATATGTGTAACATCAAAAACGGAGTCTGTATGCATCCTAGGCGTCTGTTTTAAGATGGACTGCTCCTGGACTCCGAGTTGAACTCAAGTCCAAGTTGTAAACTGATTCCATCAACTTGTGGACGTCCCAGCAGGTTCTTCACGTTCCCAAGGCCTCTTCCCTTCACTTGTTGATCTTCTCCATTGTTCCTAATAACAATTAAATCATCACATAGAAATCTATTCTCAAACTCACATGCAAAGGAAGTTAGGAACGAGTTCACCTGCTGATTTATTAACCATGCTCGTGCTCTTGTGATTGGTCCTTGCAGTTCAATGTGCGTCTTCGCTGTTGTGATGTCGTCATCAGGAGTGGCCCCCTCCTCCCCTTCCTGGCCATGGCGGAAGGGATGAGAGGAGGTGGCGTTGAACTGGATGTTCTCCATCGTGCACATATGTGTTGAACCTTGAGGGGAAGCCCCCTACCTGGCGTGCCAAATGTTGAAGTGTTCTTGCGACACTTTTCCCGGACTTGCTTAGTCGCAGCCCGCGGTGGTTCTTTTTTAGTGGGGGGCTAATCCCTGGTGAGGTCGCGCGTATGAGGGACGGTGAGACGATGGTTTTACATGGTTCGGGCTGCTGAAGCGTAGCACCCTACTCCATGGTGAGAGTTGTACTTTTGTCTTGTGAGCTACGGAAGCTCGTGTGGGTTTGAGTTGTGGAGATTGGATCTTGTGAGGGTTTGAGTGTGCGTATGAGCCTGTCTAGAGTCGGTGGTTGTCCTATCCTTTTATAGTAAGACCGGACACCTTACAAGTGGGCTCCAAGGCACGACAGGTGGCCCCGGGGTGATCTTAAGCTTGTACATGATCTAATGGCTTGCTACCCCCTGCAGCCTCTGAACACGGCTTGAAGACCTGCCGTATTGCCGCCTCGGTTGCCAATAGCTAGGCGTAGTCGTTGATGATGGCTGGGAATGTCTTGTCCGTCTTATCGCCGCAAGCTACCCAGTCAACAGAGTGGGGTAGCCCTATGGCGTCTTCACTGTGATGTGATTGGGCACAGCGGTACCTGCCATGAGCGCAAGTTGTGTCGGGCGCATGGAAAAGGCATGTGCCTTCAATGCGCGACTTGGACATGGCATGCCACCCTTTACTCCCGCAACCTACCGCCCGGGGCAAGTTGCAGGACGCATGGCAGCACCGGAACCCACCTGTGCGGGAGCGTGAGGTCCGGAGCTGGAGGAAACGTGGCAGCATTGGAGCCCGCCTCTGCGGGAGTGCAGGGTCCGGAGCCGGAAGACGAGTGGCAACCTTGGAGCCCTCCTCGGTAGAAGCAAGGGTCCGAAGCTGGAAGACGTGTGGCAGCCTCGGGACCCTCCTCGGTGGGTGCAAGGGTCTGAAGCTGGAGGAAGCGTGGTAGGACCAAAGCTCGCCTCTGCGTGAGCGCGAGGTCCTGAGACGGAAGACGCGTGGCATCCCCGGAGCCCTCCTCGGTGGGAGCAAGGGTTCGTGGTCGGAAGACGCGTAGCATCCTCAAAGCCGTTCTCGGTGGGAGCAAGTTTCCAGAGCCAGAGGCACGTGGCAGCCCAGGGGACCCGCCTCAGTGGGGAGGCTGGGTCCGGAGCTTGTTCTTATTTGTACGTGGGGATACCTGATCTATAGGGTACCGACAACAACTTTTGAAGATTAATATGTATCCCTTGCTTAGGACCCATTTATCTTAGCAAGCAAAACCCATGTCTTTATCGCAACGAATCAAAAAGTCGTACATGCTTGATGTTCTGCAAACTAGTATTCTTTTATATGACTCCTATTGATTGCATTGAAACCTTTTGTTGCTGACCAAACTCCTAATCAATAACCCATGTGAATCTCGAGACTTGATTCCGTGCAAGGGAGGTGGAATTGTAACACCTATATATAATATATATTTATCATGTTAATGCATTTAAGCAAAAAAATTGATTTAAAACCATTTTGGAAATTATGTACAAATTCAAAACCTAATATAGAGCAAAGGTAAAAGAAAGTAAAAATAATACGTGGCATTGTGTGATAATATTTTAAACTTAATCAATTAGACATTGTTGGTACCCTGCGTACCGTATACCCCTTGGGACTACAAAAAGACTAAAAGAACTTCACCTGTCTGAGTTGAAGACCTCCGAAGGCTCCACGTGTCATACGGGACCGGACCTGCCTCCCTTTTATGGTTAGTCCTTGTCCTGCCACGTGTATCCTACAACCGGAGCTAGATCCCACACATGGGAAAGCTCCGGGCCAAACACCTGTGCGGCACCTCCGGACCTAACCCCCGACAGACGGAAGCTCCAGTCCTGGCACGTGTACAACAGCATCGGACCTACCCGTCCTATACAGTAAGCTCTAGAGCTGCCACGTGTCCAACCACTGGACCTTCAACTTCAACAAGCAAACTGAAGGACCCCCAACGGCTCGGACCTTCAAGGAGCAATCAAAGACTTCAAGACCTAATTAAGTGTCATTAATACCATATTAATGACACACGATCTGAAGGCCCTTAATACTAGTAACGACAATGTCAGGTCCCGTTACCACGCTATTAAGGGTATTTAATATCATTAATGATGTATTAAACATTAGTAATCGCCGGGGCCACATGTCAGGTCAGGCTAATAGTGTAACGACCAGTCCTTGTACTATAAAAGGACTGGTCGACGATACACAGGGAGACCTGGACACACAGACTCTCTCACGCTCTCAGACACACACACAGTCTCTGACTAAAAGCTCTTAGACGCTCAATACAATAGCTACACACCCCGTGGAGTAGGGTATTACGCTAAGGCGGCCCGAACCACGTAAATCCTTGTGTCCATTTGCCATATTCTTGGAATCTCTGCGCACCCAATGCCAAAATACAAACTCCTTGAGCTACCAACAGTAGTATCGGGAGAATTGTTGGAAAAACACTCCGACAGTTGGCGCGCCAGGTAGGGGGGCATGCCCGAGATTTCAAGAATGGTGAACTCAGCTGCTGGATCGTCCAACGGCAACCTCGCTACGCAACCTGCTGGAGGCAATCCCTCCAACATGCAACAACCAGCAGGTGTCACAGCTCCAGCAGGAGCCATGCCTCCGCCGCCACCATCTACACCAGCAAATAAAGCTGGACAACGGGACGGAGCATCTGCGTCGGTCACGGCATCGGCGAATAACAACAATCCTGAACACGCACTCCATGCAGCACACGCTCTTCTCCAACGCCCACCACCTCCGAGTGCATCTCAGAGTGCAATGGAGCAGTGGAGGGCTGATGTGGAACATTTGGTTGCAGCAGCAGCCGATCGCATCAAGAACCAAGGTCCTCCCCCCTTGGGGCGGGCCCCATCGCAGCATCGGACTTTGTCGGGCAGACATGGTCTACACGCTTCTCAAAATAGGAGGCGTGCTGCGTCTCAACAAGTGATGTCCCTGCCTGCCGGGGCACGACGCACTCATACAGTAACCAGGCTTTCAACTCACGACCTCCGGGCGGAGCTTGATCGCCGTTACCGTCAACAGGACGGCTGCGTCCATATCGATCGTGCTCGCGAAAGGCGAGAAGCTCAAGACAGTCTGTTTCCTGAGGGAATAGGAGGAGGCTGTTCTGCCCTGGCCATGCACTTATGCATGGTCAGATGGCCATAAAAGTTCCGGCCTCACCTTCCGGAGAAATTTGACGGGACTGCTAATCCCGCTGAGTTTCTCCAGATTTACTCCACTGCAAACCTTGTAGCCGGAGGTAACGAGGCCGTAATGGCCAACTACTTCCCCGTGGCTTTAACTGGGACCGCCAGATCCTGGTTCATGAGCCTCCCGCCCAACTCCATCAATAGTTGAGCAGAATTGTGCCAATATTTCACCGCCAATTTCGAGAGTTCATACACCCGACCTAGCATCGAACTGGACCTTTTTGCTGTAACGCAGAAGGGGGGAGAATCCATGCGTTCCTTCATCCAGAGGTTCTCCTAGGTACGAAACACTATTACTTCTATCTCCAGCGCCTCTGTTATTGTGGCATTTAGACAGGGCGTACGGGACAAGAAGATGCTGGAGAAGCTAGCGATCAAGGAGATCACCAGTGTCACGGAGCTCTTCAGCTTGGCAGACAAGTGTGCCAAAGCTGCGGAGGGCCGTGAAATGCACTCCAAACCGCCTCCGGAGGATAACAAAAAATCTTCCAAGGGCGAAGCCACTACCTCAGGGAGTGGAAAAAAGAAGAAAAAGTCCAACGGCAAGAAAAAGTCGTCGGCTGGCACACCTACTGCTGCAGCTGCTGCAGCTCCGGGTGGCCGGGGGCCACACCCCGAGAAACGACCTCGACCTTCATCTGAAGATGGCGGCAACTCCAAAATGTGGTGTCCTATCCATAAGTCGAACAGCCACAACTTGGAAGACTGCCGAGAGGTCCAGAACCTTGATGAGCACTACAACAAGCACCGGGAAGAAGTTCCTTTCCGACAGAGGGAAGGAAAACAGAAAGTCGACGAAGCTCCGGCTGAAGAAGAATTAGGCTTTCAGGACCCTAAAAAGATTTTGAAAGATGTTTACACTTTTGTCGACGACGACTCCGACGTCTCTAACAATGAATGTCGGAAAACCATGAACACTATTTTTGGTGGTTCGTGGGACATCACCTCCCGCCGTGTCCTCAAAACCATGTGGCGGGACATGGCCTCCGTGGCTCCCACTGCCAGGGCGAAACCGCACTGGAACTGTATGGATACTGCCATCACTTTCGACGCGTCGGACTGCCCTCGGAATATGATCGGAGCTGGTCAACTCCCATTGATGGTATCTCCGACCATCAACAACATACAACTCCACCATGTGATGGTAGATGGAGGTTTGAGGCTGAACCTCATAAGTTTTGAAGCTTTCGTCAAGCTTCAGCTCCAACCTTCGGACCTTCGCCCCTCCCGACCTTTCTCTAGAGTAGGTCCGGGGGCCATAACCCCACTTGGTGCCATTACTCTCCCTGTGACCTTTGGGACTCGGGAGAACTATCGCACTGAGAAGTTGGTCTTTGACGTTGCTCAGATCAACTTACCCTTCAACGCCATTCTGGGCAGGCCAACCTTATACAAGTTCATGGCTGCTGCTCATTACGGCTACTTGGTGTTGAAGATGCCAACACCAGCTGGTGTTCTCCAGGCCCGTGGAGACCGCACTGCTGGAGTGACTGCACTGGAAGAGCTTCACGCGCTTGCTACAGCACAGGAGGAAGAGTACCGGCAGGAGCAAGCTCCAAAACCCCCGAGCATTCGTCATCGAGGCTCAACCTCTCCACCTCGCGTGCAACCAAGCGGCGACATCGACATTCCCGTCAAAGTCATCCAAATCAGTTCCGACGCCGCTCAGACCACCCGTATATCGGGAGGTCTGAATGACAAATAGGAACTTGCGCTCATCAGTTTCCTCCGGGCTAACGTTGACGTGTTTGCCTGGCAACCGTCACAAATGCCTGGGATCCCTAGGGAAGTGATCGAGCATAATCTAAAGATTTATCCCGATGCTCGTCCTGTACACCAGAAGCCTCGGAAGCAATCAGTAGAGCGATAGAACTTCATACGACAAGAAGTGAAGAAGTTGCTCGAAGCTGGATTCTTCCACCCAAAATGGCTGGCAAACCCAGTCGTTGTACCTAAGGCCGGCGGGAAGCTTCGGATGTGTATCGACTACACAACACTGAATAAGGCATGTCCAAAAGATCCATTCCCACTACCTAGAATAGATCATATAGTGGATTCCACCTCCGGGTGTGGGTTACTATCTTTCCTAGACGCATATTCTAGGTACCATCAAATCAGAATGTCTAGGGAAGATGAAGAGCATACTTTTTTCATCACAGTAGATGGATTGTATTGTTATACTACCATGCCATTTGGTCTCAAGAATGCATCTTCAACATTTGTACGTGCTATGTACAAAACCTTTGGAGAGCTCATCAGAGACGTAGTGGAAGTGTATGTCGATGACATCGTCGTCAAGATTAAGAACAAGGAGTCACTTCTTGACACCTTGCAAGCTGTCTTCGACAAGTTGCGAGTCACTCGCACGAAGCTGAACCCGGACAAATGTGTCTTCGGGGTTAGCTCCGGAAAGCTTCTTGGTTTCCTGGTAAACCACCAAGGCATAGAGGCAAATCTGGCAAAGATTAAAGCCATTGAAGATATGCGGCCGCCAGCCCGCATCAAGGATGTCCAGAAGCTGATTGGAAGTCTAGCCACCCTCAGCCGGTTCATCTCAAGACTGGCAGAATGGGCACTACCCTTCTTCAAGCTATTGAGGAAGTCCGGGCCATTCCAGTGGTCTGAAGAAGCAGAAAAGGCCTTCCAGGAGCTGAAGCATCTCCTCACCACTCTACCAACCTTGGTAGCTCCAAACCCTAGTGAGCCTTTACTGCTTTACATTTCAGCAACTGACGAAGTTGTCAGCATGGTCCTGGTTGAGAAAAGACCAGAACTGTTACAAGCTCAGGAATCCAGACCCCTCCGGGAGAGTCAGGAGGTTTCTGAAGGCGAGTCTCGGTTCCAGTCCCCAGACTTGAGTCAACAAGGAGTTACTCTTGTTGAGCAAGAAGAGTCGTACCCCCTGGGAGGGTCCAGGTAACTCCTGAAGAAGCTCCGGGTTCATCCAACAGGAACCCGACGATCCCCGAAGAGAGTCTGGACCCCTCCGGAAGGGTCCAGGTCGATCAGGAGGAAGCTTCGGGCCCCTCCGGGAGGGTCCAAACAGTCCAACGCCTAGTGTACTTCATCAGTGAAGTACTCCATGACGCCAAAACTCGGTACCTAGAAGTACCTAAACTGCTATACACAGTTCTTATTGCTTCCAGGAAGCTCCGACACTGTTTCCAAGCTCACAAGATCTCGATGGTGACTTCATATCCACTGCGAGCGATTTTGCATAATCCCAACTCCACTGGGAACATTGCAAAGTGGGCAGCGGAATTGGCCGAGTTTGACCATGAATTCGTCCCAAGACAAGCAATCAAAAGTCAAGCATTGGCGGACTTTGTGGCGGAATGGACCCCCTCTCCATCAAACCCTGGGGGCCCAAGTGAGTAGAAGTCGGAACTCAAGGCTCCGGTCTTTACCGAGCCTCACTGGAATCTCTACTTCGATGGCTCCATGCAGAAGCATGGGGCCAGAGCGGGAGTCCTTCTCCTCTCCCCTATCGGGGAGAAGGTTAAATACATGGTGCACCTTGACTTCAAGGCGACCAACAACATGGCGGAATATGAAGCATTCATTTACGGACTAAAGGTGGCACTATTATATGGCGTCATGCAGCTATTGGTCAAGGGTGATTTGCAGCTCATCACTAAACAGGTGAACGGTGAATGCTCCTACAATAATCCCCAACTAGCTGCTTATCTCCTTGAAGTCCATAGGCTTCAGAAGGACTTTGAAGTCCTGGACCTCCACCATGTACAGCGTCTCCATAACGCTGAAGATGACGAACTCTCGGAACCTTCGCCCGGAGGTTGTCTAAACCGACAGCTCAGCCTGCCGAACTGAGCGAAGGGGGCGAGGCCAGCATCCCGAAGCTGGTGGTCCCAATGGCCCTGTTATCATGGCAGCCATCAAGGGTCGTAGGTGCCACCGGAAGCTTTGAGCAACCCAGCACACAAGACTCAAATGCTCAAGCTAGCTCTGATGCATGGATCTCAGAGATCTGGAGCTACTTGAAAGACAATTTCCTTCCTGACAATGATGTATCCGCTGACCGGATAGTCAGGTTGGCTAAAAGATACACGTTGGTAGAAGGGGATCTCTACCGGCGCGGTGCCAATAGCGTCCTAATGCGGTGCATCACAAAGGAAGAAGGTTGCAAGCTCCTCGCATAAATCCATGGAGGCGAGTGTGGGAACCACACGTCTTCCCACACGCTGGTCAGTAAAGCCTTTCGGCATGGCTTTTATTGGCCTACAGCGCTCCAGGATGCAACTGAGCTGGTGAAGAAATGTGAAGCATGTTAGTTTCATGCAAAATAAATTCACACACCGGCTCAACCTCTACAAATGGTACCTCCTACATGGCCTTTCGCTGTGTGGGGGATGGATATCTTGGGACATTTCACAAGAGTCGTCGACAGTTACAAGTTCCTGTATGCCGCCATTGAAAAATTCACCAAATGGCCGGAAGCAACTCCAGTTGTGACAATAAACAAGCAATCAGCCATTAACTTTTTACAGTCCATCATATGCAGATTTGGGGTCCCGAACAAAATCATAACAGATAATGGGACCCAATTCACAAGCTCTGCATTCCAAGGATACTGCGAACACCTCGGCATTCAAGTCAGCTACACTTCTGTAGCTCACCCAGCAAGCAATGGCCAAGCCGAGAGAGCAAATGAAGAAATCCTAAAAGGACTTAAGGCGCGCACATATAAGCGTCTGAAAAAACATGGAGCCAATTGGATCGAAGAGCTTCCGCCCACTCTATGGGCCAACAGTACAACTCCAAACCGGTCAACTGGAGAGACACCCTTCTTCCTGGTGTATGGAGCTGAAGCAGTCCTTCCTCCAGAAATCACCTTGGGGTCGCTTCGGGTTCGGACCTTCGACGATGCCGCGCAGGACCAGCTCTGACGTGAAGACCTTGACCTCCTTGAAGAGGGAAGGTGCCGAGCAGCTGTTCGGAATGCCCGATACTGCCAAGCTCTATGGTGCTATCACCAAAGGCATGTTCACAACCGATAGCTTGAGGAAGGCGATCTGGTGCTACGGAGAATACAATCCAGAGAAGGGTTAAACAAACTCTCCCCCCAGCTGGGAAGGACCCTTCCGAGTGATTAAAGTATCCCGTCCAGGATGCGTTCGCTTGGCAACCGAGGATGGGACACCTCTCCCTAATCCTTGGAACATTGAGCACCTCCATAAGTTCTACGCTTAATATCACGAAGGTGAGTCTGTAGTTACACGTGATGTATGTTATAGAGTCATTGTACAGAGTCAGGTAGCTCCTTCGGGAGAACAGTCGGACCTTCCCCGGAAGGTCCACAAAGTTCAGGCAACACTTGTCACAGTCTCAGAACTAAAAGTGTATCTAGCTACCTTGGGTCAAACAAGAAACAAAACACACTTAGCCTTGTTGCTTACCCTAAGAGTGTACTTGTTTCCCCTGTACCCCGGACCTATAATGAAAGACATCTTTGTGCGAAAACAGACTCCACGTGCATTTATTTTGTACAAGCTCAATATTTTTTATTTTTCTATTTCTTGTCTATAAAAAAGTTGTGCGATTCTCAAGAATATTTTAGATCGACTAATTCATGTACAACTCAAGTCGCATTGGTAATTCCTTCAGGTTTTCACGTTGTTGAATGGTTCAGTTGCCTGAATGCCACCAGCCAATCTAGGTCCGGAGTGTGCTATCGACTTAGCCTGGTCCTGCACCCTAAGTATGCCACTCTACCTACACCTCGGCAGGCCAAAGTAAGGCGGGTCCTGAAAACAATTGGACCTGGAGAAAACAACTCGATGCACTTGATTGTATGAAGAATTGTGCTCGACCCAAAAATTTCTTACGAGAATAATAAGTCGCAACTGAGTTATAGATAGGAAACAAATTTTACTATTTTTCTTGACTTTAGTGTGCAGGAAAAATAAAGATCTCATGATGATGGTGAATTTAGCCGGAGCTATTAAAGCTCCAACATTCCCTAGAAGGCTTGTAGTCGATGTTTTAAACATTGATAGCAAGCATCGTTGGAGCTATTCAGCTCTGGGACCACTACTGGAGCTACTGAGCTCCGATGATGGTCGAGGCCGGAGCCCTTAAGCTCCGACAACCTCAGGGAGCCTTCACTATCGAAGAGACCTATGCTCTACAAGTCTGAAGCATGTGATTCTTCAACAACTGTTACATCCTCTTGGTACATGTGCACAATCAAATTGCGTACATCTACCAGGGGGCCAAGCGGGACAAAGGTGTTGAAGACAAAAAAATGAAATTCATAAAAAAAAACTTGGATTTCATTCATTTGGAGACAAGAGATTACAAAATTGGAGAAAAAGAAGAGAGGATACAAGCGAGAGCTACAAAGAGATGGTCCTAGACCCTATGGAAGAACGAGGAGACCTTCTGAGCAACCTCAGAAACACTGGCCTGGGCAGCTTCTCCCTCTCCATCCATGGGACCTTGGAGCACCGGGTCCAGAGGGAATTGGGGGTCCCGGCTTGTGTAGCACGACAGAATAAATTCTGCAACGCTCTTGGCCAGGGATTGTCCCTCGGTTTCCAGCTGGTCCGCAATGACATCGCCCATCTTGGAGAGCTTGTTTCCTGCCAAACCCAGCGCATGCAACGCCTGGTCTAGCTCCGGTTCCGAATAATCCGGACGCACGGGACTAAAACCCATGGGTGTCAGTGCGTCATTAGCTTTGCCCAGGAAGTCCCAAACTTGTTGAGACTCCGCAACCCTGCCACTTCGCATGTCCTCCAAGGATCTTCTGGACGCCGCAAGCTCCGAGTTCTCCCGAGCAAGACGCTCCACCTCTTTGGCATTCTGTTGAATCTTTTCAGCAACCTGCCTTTCGAGTTTACTGAGCTCTTCCTCTCGGAGGTGGATCTTGGTGCGGCGGTTAACCAGGTCCTTCTCTCGGCCCCGCACCTTCTTCTCCCTAGCAGCAATGTCAGTTTCCCTCCTGTGGAGTTCCTGTCCTCGCTGTCAGGCATTCTTCTCCTCTTTCTCGCAGCGCTCATCCAATTTCTTGGTGCGCTCCTCGAGACTATTGTCACCCAGAGCTAGCCTCTGAGTAAGCTCTTCTTCCCTCTTCACGACGTCGTCCCACAGCTCCAGGAGTTTTTGCTCTTCATCCTGGAGGTTTCTCTCCCGCTCCTCAAGAGCCTCCCGGCGCTTAACGAGACTGGTGTGGATGGCGTCGAGCCTCTCTTGGCGATCATACGCTACGTTATTAGCGGCCTTGGCTTGTTCGTAGATGGCCCGGGACTGGTTGTCAAGGGATCGCGTCATGCTTTCCCTCTCATCCAGCAGCTTACCCCAGTACTCCAGGCGGATCTTCTCCTTCCTCACCCACTCCTTGTCGTCAGCCAGCCTCGACTGCGCCATCTTGGTCTTGAATTGGAGCCGGTTGCACCACCTCCTAAGAGTTTGATGCTCCTCCTCAAGAGCCTTGCTGTCGTGGTAAAAATCCAGCTGAACCTAGTGAAGACTGGAGCAGGCGTTGTCAATAGACAACGACAGAGGGATCGGGTCCGGACCTGCCGGGCCCATCTCCGTCGGTTCTAGCGGGTTCTCCGTGACAAAAATTGGGTCCCACTCTACAAGAGCGGTTCCCTAAGCTTCCGCGACACTAGGGCCGCCCTCCAGAATAGCCTCGACCGCTGTCGAGGAAGGTCTTGCTACAGGAGTTTCAACCTCCAGAGTTGGCTCCGAAGGTCCCGCCACCAGGTCGTCAACAACTGGTCCCTCAAGCGGGGGGCCAGCAACTTCATCTCGGCACCCTGGTTTGGGCGCGGGCACCTCCGGGACCACCGCCTCCGGGGCAGGTGTTGAAGGTTCAACCGGAGCTGGAGCCACTTCCGGCTCCGACGCTGGCGCTTCCTCCAACACCAGCCCAGATGCTGACGCTTCGACCACCATGGGCTCGGGTGCCGATAGCTCCGCGACAATTGGTTCAGGCGCCGGAACCTCTCCGACGACCGGCTCTACCGCCGAAACTTCTACAGCAGTCGGCTCTACCGCCGGAACTTCTTCGATAGCCGGCTCAGGCGCCGGAGTTTCATCAACCAAAGGCTCTACCGCCGGGGCTTCATCAACTACCAGCTCTATCGCCGGGGCTTCAACAACATCCGGCTCTAGGGCCAGAGTCACATTTATCTCCAGTTCTGAGGTCGGAGCCTCCACCATTTCAGCGTCCAAGCCCGGAGCTTCAACCTCTAGGGCAGGCACCGCTGGTACATCTTCATTCCCGTGGTCCGACGCTACCACGGGATCCTCTGGAGATGAGTCGAGGTCCAAGACCATGACAGCCGGCGCCAGAGCTGTTGCAGCCTCAGCCACTCCTTGGGGCGCCGCTGGGATTGGAGCCAGAGCCTCTGCCTGCACAGCTTCAGATGTTGTGGCAGGAACAGGAGCTTCAGCCCCTCTCTTGGATACCCTGTGGTTGGAGGACAAAGACACTTAAAACGCAGTTACAACACAAAACAACCAATTGAGGTAAAAACAAAAATTACCTCAGAAGGATTCCGCACCAGTTAGCACAGAACCTCTTCTCCAGATGCTCAGGACTGGACCCTGGCGCCACTGGCATGTCTGTTCCGGAAGGTTCCTCGGAGTTTGCCGCAACTGTAGGCACTGCTTTGGTCGAGGCCCCCCTCGATCGGGAAGAACTTCTGGATCCAGAGCCTTCAGCTGGTCCTGGTGCCGTAGCCACACGGCCGGAACTAGCACCCGGGGAGGTGCCAATGTTGGGGTGGTTTCCACCGTTGAAGACCTCCCCCTCTAGGGAGAAGCAGTTGCTGAGGAAGGAGCAGGCACGGACCTCCCATCAGAATGATTCAGCTTCCTCTTCTGGCTCGAGGGCTCGACCAACTCTTTGCCCTTGCCCGTGACTTCAACTCTTTGTTCTGGGACGGGAGGGGGACCACCCTCGGAGGCCCCGGAGATCATCAGCCCGGTGGTCGAACGCCTCTCGACGACACCAAGGTCGTCAAGCACCGGCATCTTATGCCGGAGCTCCCTGCTGAACTCTGCCTCCATGTTCAGAGGGAGGAAAGCCGCCGGTGGAGACAAGTAGTCGCCTTCGACGTCGATGCCGTGCTGGAACTTCTTGAGGTGAAGCTGCAAGGTTGTGCCTTCCAGGTTGGACTTCAAACCGATTTCAATCCGGTCATCGTCCATCACGCTGTTGAGGGCCCAAGCAAGCTTCTCTCTCTTCTTTAGCGGAGCCCACCTGTTGGCCAAGAAATTGCAAAACACTGTCTGAGGAGTCACCCCTCCTTCCACGCACTGGAAAATCCTAGTCAGAGCAGGGTTGAAGGCGTCCGACAACACCAGAACTTCGCTCCAAGCTTCAGTGTCGATGTTGGGGAGGCCTACGGGCAACTCCAGCCTCTCATGCTCCTCTACCCTGATGACGATCCAATCCTTCTTCCATTCGTCCCACTTGCCAGAAGGGAACAACCGCAAGTACATGTACGAGCACTTCTTGCGCTTCACGAAGTAGTAGAAGCCAAGGTACTCGTCACTCTTGCCGGTGGTGTGGATGGTGAAGAAGGTGCAGAAGAGCTCAACGCAGGGAGGAATACCCACCCACATCTCGCAGAAGTGGACAAAGATTGACACTAAAAGAATGGAGTGGGGACCGAGGTGGTACAGCTGCAGACCATAGAAGTCTAGCAGCATCAAGAGAAAAGAAGAAAAGGGTGGGATCAGTCCCACTATGGCGTACGCGGAGAAGTACACCATTTCGCTGGCGTGCTCCTTCTCGAATGGAAGCTTGCCAGCACGGACCTGGTGATTGAAGAAGTCACTGGACCACCCCATGTGGGCCCGAACCTTCTTCAAGTTGCCGTCGGTCCTAAGTCGGCTCTCGCGGAGACCCAACTACATCGCAGCACAAGCGGGGCTAGGGACGAAAAGCAAGTGAAAGTTTGGAAGGTTTGAGCGCAAGAACGAATGAAGGCGTAAAGAACCCCCAAACGATGCTTGATTTCCTTCTTAAGTAAGCCCCTGCAACGCTTGGATGGAAACCGCAGAGGAGCCGACGTTACAAGTTAAAAACTTCACCCTGCCAATGACAAGGGGGCCCGGGGCCACCCTGACGATCAAGTCGAGGTCCTTACCCAAGCAAACGGTTGTCATCATGAAAGGCGAGAAACCCGAAGGCGGCGACCTGACAATGCGCGCAGAACCGATACGATTTTCGTATCGGGAACCAGTGACCTTCAATTGCGTGAGATCCGCACGCTAAGATCTCACCCGCCGCATCCTGGATATGCCATGCGGCGTTGGTTTAACTACAAACTACCTCCAACGGCACATCCGAAGATCCTTGAAGACACGACACAAAAATCGAAGGATGGACCCACCTCTGGCAGAACGACTCCATCCAAAAGGTCTCTCCCAGAGGTGGGCCCAGAGGGCCACCGTCGGTACCCTGCGTACCGTATACCCCTTGGGACTACAAAAAGACCAAAAGAACTTCACCTGTCTGAGTTGAAGACCTCCGAAGGCTCCACGTGTCATACGGTACCGGACATGCCTCCCTTCTATGTTTAGTCCTTGTGCTGCCACGTGTATCCTACAACCGGAGCTACATCCAACACATGGGAAAGCTCCGGGCCAAATACCTGTGCGGCACCTCCGGACCTAACCCCCGATAGAGGGAAGCTCCGGTCCTGACATGTATACAACAGCACCGGACCTACCCGTCCTATACAGTAAGCTCCGGAGCTGCCACGTGTCCAACCACCGGACCTTCAACTTCAACAAGCAAACTGAAGGACCCCCAACGGCTCATACCTTCAAGGAGCAATCAAAGACTTCAAGACCTGATTAAGTGTCATTAATACCATATTAATGACACACAATCAGAAGGCCCTTAATACCAGTAACGATAATGTCAGGTTCCGTTACCATGCTATTAAGGGTATTTAATCTCATTAATGATGTATTAAACATTAGTAACCGTCGGGGCCACATGTCGGGCCAGGCTAACGGTGTAACGACCGGTCCTTGTACTATAAAAGGACTGGTCGAAGATACACAGGGAGACCTGGACACACAGACTCTCTCACGCTCTCAGACACACACACAGTCTCTGACCGAAAGCTCTTAGACGCTCAATACAATAGCTACACACCCCGTAGAGTAGGATATTACGCTCAGGCGGGATACCACGTAAATCCATGTGTCCATTTTCCATATTCTTTGGAATGTCTGTGCACCTAATACCGAACTACAAACTCCTTGAGCTACCAACAGTAGTATCGGGAGAATTGCCAGAAAAACACTCCGACAGACATATTTCATCATAAGCTGTTTTACGTAAAAAGTATAATTTCCAATTTGCAAGAGAATGTATTTGAATTCAAATAATATAAAGAAAATATGAAGAACACACTATCAGGCCTTGTAGCACCCCTTCAAAACAATAATAGTATTGGTAAAAAGTACAATAAAGAGGAAGAAAGAGGAAAATAATGTGTAAATATGTGTGCTAATAAAAGTTTCTCTTAAAATTATTTAGTTCAAGTTCATGATGTTTTAGTGTAAGATATTAAACTTTGGAAGGTTTTAAAATAAATGTTGAAAACAAAATTAGATATAGAACAACAATGAAATTGTTTTCAAAAAAAGGGTAGCTTATCAACTTACTAAAATGTAGTCCTATACTTGTCCAACCTTTTTAAATCTCAGGAGCGAGATTTCGTTTAAGAGGGTAGTTTGTCACACCCCTAAATCTCCATTTGGGATGTGAAAGTTTTAAAGCAAATTCTCCAACTTTAAAGTTATTTTCTCATTATGTTCTCTAGATAATTATATTTTCTTTAAATCATAAATTTGTTTTATTTTATAAAATCATTGTAAACATTTAAATAATGTATGCTTGCATGGTTGCTAATTTGAATTTTGAAAGGAACGATAGAATTTGCTTGAATTTGAATTGAAGATTTAAACAAAACAAACAGAAAAGAAAGAAACTGTCACACAAGCCTCCTGGACTGATTTTCACCTGTGGCCCATCTCCACTCATGCGCACCAGCCAGCCCAGCCCGCATCCTTTACTCCTCTCTTTTCTCTATGCCATGTGGGTCCATCCTGTCAGCGCCTTCTCCCACCTCCAACTGATGTCCAGATCCATGGTGACATTTTATCGAACAGCTTGCCTGCGCTCCGTGCTCCAACAACCGCCATACCGATTCGTGCCCAAGCCGCGCCCATTCCGGCGTCCCGCACGTCCTCCAGCAACCTCCACCTCCGTGCAACCGCCGCAGCTATTTTTTTTTGTCCCCAATCACTCCTCATTTAGCCCCACGCTCCAACCGCCATGGTCACCGCTTCGAAGCTCCTTGCAGCCGCGCAACACCGGCGCTCCAGTCACCAATGGCGAGTTAGCAATCATCCTCAAACCACACCACCACCGTAGGACCACACAGAAGCAAGGAATCGCCACTGGACCGATTTCCTGACGCCACCGAAGCCCGGAGTTCCGCCGCTATCGTCGCGCGCGCGTTCTTGACTGATTTCTGGCTCGTGCGATGCTCTTGGTGAGTACTCCATGCTCTCCTCTCTCTTTTACACAAATTTCCGTTAATTTTGGGCCACCGGAGCGCCGATTCAGCCAACTCCGAGAACCACCCATGGCCGCAGCTGCTTCTGCTTGCCCCGGCAGCCACCACCTCGCCGGAGTAACCTCAGCCTTTCATCCATGAATCAACGGCCTAGCTTAGAAGCCCAATACCCCTCCAACATTTTTTAAAATCTGAACCATCCGGTTAACATCTTGCGGTCCAGATTAGAGCAGCAATAACCCTTGACAGACTTACACATTCAGCCCCTATACATTTTGTGGTGCAATCATGCAATGATTCAATCCTAATCATTAGACGTTATCCAAGGATGGTTGTGTTTTTTCACTTAACTCCCTCTAGAAACACATATAGAGGAGGTTAAGTATAAAAACACAACCACTCTAAGATGTATATTCAACGGTTGATGATGGATGATTGCATAATTGCATCATAAGTCTGATTGTATACTAGCCATTCCCTATTAATAGTCCCTTGGATTTACATATTTGACTCTGGATGCTAGAAAATACATGATTTAGGCTTTGTACTAATACTCAAGGCCCTGTAATTATAGTAACTAACAATTTAGACCCCAGATTAGTTTTGAATCTATACTTAGAGTTCCATATTTAATAAAAACAACATATTTAAAATATATATTTTTAGAAAACTCATAAATGTTAGAAATTATATTTTCACATATGAAATAGTGTAATGTTTACATAATATTCATGAATCTAGAAAAACCAATATTTTATTCTATGTAATTAATCATGTCTTAACATTTTAAATCCTATTCTATCTGAATTTTATTGAAACTAAAATTAGTCTTGAAATGAAAATAATGTAATCCATAAATTATATATTTAATACATGTATGCTTTTACTAGAATAGTACAAGTCCTTATAGATAAATATATAAACTATTGTAAACCAATAAATTATCAAATTTACATGTATAATCATATTTACATAATAAATACGAAATTCATATTATTATACTAATAATCACTAAATATACACCATTTAAATCGAGAACTTTAATACAATATAACAATTCACTCATAACTCTAATTTAAGTCAGTGTTGCACCTAAACATTCGTCTCATCGAAACCTATCGTGTCGTAAGAACGTTATAAGTTGTTTTGTAAGTATGATATATTGTTTGTGATTGTTGTTTTCTCTTTTACTGATAGTTTATGCGAGTACGTGTCACGGTTAAAAAGCATCATGGAGATCTTGAAGATCTAAAATTCAAGTATGAAGAATTGATCAGCTATTTACAAAGAATTGATCGGTAGTGAAACCTCAGAGGATCTGGACTTGCCGGAATACTCTTTGTAAATGTCTCATAGTGAACTCCTGGCCACACACCGTAGGAAGTGTGAAAATGGCAGGACGGAGTTTCTCTAGTCGCCGACAGGCGATGGCGATGAAATCATTATTTGTAGGTAAAGTGGTACGAACTCTGCAGAGTATCAAAACTATCATAACAGTTGTGCTCACGGTCAAGAGCAGCCTGGACGTCTTCTTGATTAGTTGAATTTTGGGAGGGTTTGATGATACAAGTTGATCGATGATTTGACAATGGATGTGAAATACTATTGTGGATGGGAATTATCACACTTAGTTTTGTAGGTTCTAATTAAAAGCTAAGGCATAGGTATAACTGCGTAGTGCATAAACCATTTTCAGCCTATCCTTTCTATTGATCATCATATCATAACTTTCCCACACTTGTTGAGTATCGTTGGTACTCAAACTTGCTTCGTTAAATTTTTATTGCTGCTCACGACAAGAAGAAGGTGCTCAATTCTACGGTGTTGGATTTGTTCCCAATTAACACTTCTAGGCATTCGAGCCCCCGGGCAATGCTTGTGATGGCGTCCCACGACCGCTGCCGCTACAAAGTTAGTATAATTATTAATGAAGTTTATCGAATATAATCATGTTTAACGATAAGACATTTTGGACTGGGCTTGTATTATATTTGATGCTTTTAATGTTCTCTACACATGTATAATGTTGAATCCTGCTATACATGTGGAATGCATCTGGTTTTACTTT
This sequence comes from Tuctoria greenei, assembly GCA_036927565.1. NCBI lineage: Eukaryota > Viridiplantae > Streptophyta > Magnoliopsida > Poales > Poaceae > Tuctoria > Tuctoria greenei. Next base: position 147,353,932 of record JAYESD010000011.1, read on the forward strand.
ATTAAAACCGGGTGTGACATGTGGCTATGCTCTTAATGATTTGATACTATGCTTTAGAAATGAGTAAGAATTAAAGAGCTAATTAAAAAGGATAAACTCCTGTATGCTATACGTGAAAGAAGGCGGAAGGAAGTAAAGAGTCGGATCAGTATTATTGTGAGAGAAATTGGTTTAGTCGACAATGCTTGAAAAGATGATAGGATCCTTCCACTGAATATAGGATCATATTTAAAGTACATATAAGGTGATAATATGCGGGCCGAAAGAATTGACACTTTAATGCTAAAAAACGCAAATGGTACTCTTGTCTGAGTAGCAGCTATGAATTTTTTTTGGAAATAGAGGAACTTCATCTGACATACATGTAACACAAGTACAATTATTGGTTACTTAGCTTTTGAGTTTTGGCCGGCAAAGCATGTAACACACAAATGCAATCCACCGTTTTTCTCTTTGCTTGACAAAGTTCATTTCTAAAGCATCCAGCCAATCTGAACTCCAAAAAGATCTTTCATTTTCACCTTCATTACAGGAAACCTGATCAATTACGTCGGTCAGGACCGATGTAATTAAAAAACCGACGTAAGTTACTTAATTACGTTGGTTTTCTCTTAATTACGTCGGTTACCGGCCGACGTTGCAGTTTGGTCGTAATTAAGCTAACTTACGTCGGTGGCTGACGTAAGTTACTTAATTACGTCGACCGTCTATAACCGACGTAAGTTAGTAACTTTAGTCGGCAGTCGGTAGCCGACGTAAGTTACATGGGCTAACTTACGTCGGCTATAACGAGGCCGACATAAGTACTATGAGATAACTTCCGTCGGTATGGCCGGGCCGACATAAGTTAACCTAGGCTAACTTAGGTCAGCCTTCCCATAGCCTACTTAAGTTATTTTTTACTTAAAAAACATAAATTGTCTACCTTGCACGATGGCGAGCTCACAAAACAAACATACACAACATATGTAGAGTCACAACAGCGACAAACAGTTATAAATGATTTCGAACGCATCAAACACAACAAAATCTCTGAACGGGCTACACACTACACCCTCGACTACCTTCGGAGCAAAAAAGCCCGTCTCCACGCATTCCTCCGGGTACCGGTAGCTGTGCCGAAGGAGTTTGCGCCGCTGTCGCCGAACCCAGCAAAAGAACATTAGAGTTAGACATATTATAAATGCATCTCACACTCTTCCTCTCTCTCTAACTTCCGTCCTCTCACTCTCTTCCTCTCCCTCTCTCTCTTTCTCTCTCTTCCTCTCCCTCTCATTCTCTATTTTTCTCTCTTTCTCTCAAAGTCTCTTCCTCTCCCTCTCTATCTTTCTCTCATTCTCCCACTCTCTCCCTCACTTTCTCTCCCTCCTTTTCTGTCACACTTTCCCTCTTCCGCTCTCTCCCTTTCTCTCATTCTCTCTCTCTTCCTCTCCCTCTATAGCACCCTCTTTCTCTCACTTTCCTATCTCTCTCACACTCTATCTCGCTCTATCTATGACTCTCTTACTCCACCTGTCTCTCTCAACCTATGTCTATCTCTCTTACTCCATCTCTATGTCACTCTCTCTCTCACCCTATGTTCTACCTTCTTCTCTTTCTATGTGAAATTTGAATACGACAATATTAAAGAAAGAGTTTGTCGGTGGTTTTGATCCGGCAGATCTCCCGACACTGCTAAAGTGTTGAAGGAGTTTGTGGTTCGGTGTGGGCGCGCGGAGATTCAAGAAGGTGAAAATCAAAGTAATGTAGGAGACATGAGGATTTACGTGGTTCGGGCCACCTGAGCGTAATACCCTACTCCACGGGTGTGTTGGTGTTGTATTAGCGGTAAGAGCTTGTCACGAACGTGTGGGGTGCGTATGATCGTCCGTGAACGTCCCTGAGTGTATCGTCGGCCTGTCCTTTTATAGTACAAGGATAGGCTGTTACAAGCTAGCCTGGCCCGACATGTGGCCCCGGCGGTTACTGGTATTGATACACGATTAATTGCTGTTAATGATCCTGTAACGGGCTCTGACAGTGCCGTTACTAGAGTTAAGATCGTCCGTTTAAGTGTCATTAATATGGCATTAATGACATTTAATCGGGTCTTGAAGTCCTTGGCTCTCCTTTGAAGATCCGGAGCCGTTACAAGGTCTCCCGGAGATTAGAAGCTGGAAGGTCCGACGATTTGACACGTGGCAGCTCCGGAGCTTGCTGTGGGAAGCAGGTAGCTCCGGGGCTACCAGACACGTGTCAGATCCGGAGCTTCTCTCGGTCTGGGGTTAAGTCCGGAGGTGCCGTTTTGGTACGTGGTCCGGAGCTTCCCCCTTGTGGGAGGTAGCTCCGAGTTAGTCGTACACGTGGCGACCCAGGGATTAACCATGTTGGAGAAGCGGGTCCGATCATGTCTGACAAGTGGGCCTCCGAGGGTCTTCAAACCAAGTAGATGGCTTTCCTTTGAGATTTCTGTAACCTCAAGGGGTGTATGGTTTTTAGGGTACCGACAGTGGCCCCCTGGACTTACCTCCGAGGAAGATCACTGGGGTGAAGTCATTCCGTCGGTGGTGGGTCCATCCTTACGACTCTTGAACTGGGTCTTCAAGGGTCTTCGAAGGTGCCGTTGGCAAAGATTTACAGTTAAATCGCGCCACGTGGCATATCTCAGGCGGCAGATGAGATCTTTGACGTGCGGATCTCATGAAATTGAAGGTCGTCGGTTCCCGATACGAAAACCGTATCGGTTCCGCGTGCCCTGTCAGGCCGCCGCCTTTGGGTTTCCCGCCGCGTGATGACAACTGTTCGCCTGGGTAAGTGCCTCGACTTGATCGTCGGGGTGGTCCCGGGCCCTCTTGTCATCGGTTGGGCTGAATTCTTGAGTAGTATCTTCGACTTCCCTGCGGTTTCCATCCAAGCGTTGCGAGGGCTTACTTAAGAAGGAAAGCACGCACCGTCGGGAGTTCTTTACGCCTTTCATCTGATCTTGTGCTCAAACTCCCAACTCATGCTTCGCTCTTCTTCTCTTGCCTAGCTGTGCCGCGATGGAGTTGGGTCTGCGCGAGAGTCGCTTGAAGACCGACAATGATTTGAAGAAGGTCCGGGCCCTCATGGGGTGGTCCTCGGACTTCTTCAACCACTTGGTCCGTGCCGGCGGAGAGCTCCCCTTCGAGAAGGAGCGCGTCGGTGAAATGGTGTACTTTTCCTCGTACGCCATGGTGGGGTTGATCCCACCTTTTTCTTCTTTCTTCTTGATGCTGCTAGACTTCTACGGTCTGCAGCTATACCACCTTGGCCCTCACTCCATTCTCCTCATGTCCATCTTTGTCCACTTCTGTGAGATGTGGGTGGGCATCCCCCCCTGCATCGAACTCTTCCGGACCTTCTTCACCGTCCACACCACCGGCCGGAGCAATGAGTATCTTGGCTTCTACTACTTTGTGAAGCGCAAGAAGTGCCCATTCAAGTACCTCCGGTCGTTCCCTTCCGGGAAGTGGGATGACTGGAAGAAAGATTGGATAGTCGTCAGGGTGGAGGAGCATGAGCGGTTGGAGCTGCCCGATGGTCTGCCCGGCATCGACACGACGATCTGGAGTGAGGTTCCGGTGCTGGCGGAAGCTTTCGACCCCGCCTTGACCAGGATCCGCCAATGCGTGGAGGGGGGATTGACCCCTCAGGCGGTATTTTGCAACTTCCTGGCCAACAGGTGGGCGCCGCTGAAGAGGAGGGAGAAACTCGCTTGGGCCCTCAACAGCGTGATGGACGAGGACCGGGTTGAGACCGGGTTGAAGTCCAACATGGTGGGGAAGACCTTGGAGTTTCCTCAAGAAATTCCAGCACGGCATCGATGTCGACGGTGACGACTTGACTCTGCCGTCGACCTTTCTCCCTCTGAACGTGGAAGTGGAGTTCAGCAGGGAGCTCCGGCGGACGATGCCTGCACTTGACAACCTTGGTGTCGTTGAGAGAAGATCAACCACCCGGGTGGCGATCCCCGGGATACCTGAAGACGGCTCCGCCCCTACCCCACAGCCGAGGGTCGAGGTCGTCGGCAAGGGTAAGGAGCTGGCGGATGAGCCGGAGAGCCGGAAGAGGAAGCTGCGATATGCCGACGGAAGGTCCGTCAGGCCCGCTACTCCCGCCTCGGTCCCTTCTCCCCAGGGGGGAAGATCTTCTGCCACCGTGGCGACTGTCCTCGTAGTGGGGTCCTTCCGGGACGATACCGTTCCTGCAGTGGGATCCTCCCGGAGCGCGTCTGTCTCCGTGGTGGAACCCTCCTGGGGTGCTAGCTCCGGGCGCACGACTCCGGCACCTGGGACGGTGGGAGCCTCCAGGTCCAGGGGTTCCTCCCGACCGAGGAGAGCCTCGACCCGGGAAACGCCCGTAGCTGCGACGAGTTCTGAGGGGCCTTCTGGAGCTTCTACGCCGACCGTGGCCAGCCCGGAATGTCCAGGAAAGAGGTTCCGCGCAAGCTGGTGCGGAAGCCTTCCAAGGTAATTTTTGATCTTTACCTTGGTTAACTTTTTAATTGTAGCGATTGTTTGTTAATTTTCTTTGTCCATCCTCTGCAGCGTCCCCAAGAAGAGGAGTGAAGCTCCACCCTCGGCCACGATGTCTGAGGCCGTGGGAGCTTCTGCTCCTGTCCCGGTGCCGCCCCAGGTGGTGGCTGAGGCTGCGACAGCTCCGGTGCCGGCTGTCGTGGTCATGAACCTCGACTCGTCCCCAGAAGTTCCCGTGGTAGCGCCGGACCACGGGAGTGAAGACACGCCAGCGGCACTTGTCTCGGAGGTTGAAACTCCGGGTCCTGGTGCTGCAGTGGTGGAAGCTCCGGCTGTTGAGCCGGAGGAAGTAGTAGTCCCAGCCTCGGAGCCGGAACTTGTCGAAGCTCCAGCAGTTGAGCCGGAGGTGACTGAAGCCTTGGCATGTGAGCCGTAAGTCGAGGTAGTTCCGGCAGTTGAGCCGGTTACCTCCGAAGCACCGGCCGCTGAGCCGGTTATTGTTGGAGCGCCGGTCATAGAGCCGGTGGTTGAAGAGGCGATGGAGCTCGAGCCTCCCTCGGAAGAGGTGTCCCGGCCGGAGCCAGTAGCAGCTCCTGCTCCGGAGGCGACGACGTCGGAGGTACCTGCGGCCGAGCCGGAGTGCCCAAGCGAAGTCGCTGGCCCCCGGCCCGAGGAGGTGAACGAAGACTTGGCGACGGGGCCTTCTTCAATGGCCACTGAGGCCATCCCGGAGGACGGCCCTAGTGCCTTGGAAGCTCATGGTTCCGCTCTCGTAGAGTGGGACCCAATTTTTGTATGTGAAGACCCGCTGGAACCAGCGGAGGAGACTCCAGCAGGTCCGGAGCCCATCCCGCTATCGATGTCTATCGACAACGCCTGCTCAAGTCTGCGTCAAGTCCAATTGGCCTTCTTCCACGACAGCAAGGCTCTTGAAGAGGAGCGCCAAACCCTTAGGCGGTGGCGTAACCGACTCCACTTTGAGACCAAGCTGGCGCAGTCGAGGCTAGCGGATGACAAGGAGTGGATCAAGCGGGAGAAGATCCACCTGGAGTACTGGGGCAAGCTGTTGGATGATAGGGAGAGCATGACTCATGCCCTCGACGCTCAATCCCGGGAGATCCACGATCAGGCCGAAGCTGCCAACGATGCGGCCAATGCTCGGCACGAACAGCTTGAGGCCATCAACACCGCACTCATCAAGCGTCGAGAGGCACTTGAAGAGAGGGAGAGACGGCTCGAGGACGAAGAGCAGAAACTCCTGGAGCTGCGGGATGACGTCCTGAGGAGGGAAGAGGAGCTCGCCGAGAAAGTAGCTCTGGCTGACAAGGGCCTCGAGGAGCGCACCAAGAAGTTGGAAGAGCGCTACCAAGAGGAAGAGGAGAAGACCTGGGTGCGGGGGCAGGAACTCTACGAATACGAGTGTGCCCTTGTTGCCCGGGAAAAAAAGTGGAGGCTAGGGAGAAGGACCTGGTCGATCGTCGGAACAAGATCCACCTCCGGGAGGAGGAGCTCGGAAGACTTGAGAGGCAGGTTGCTGCAAAGATTCAGCAAAACGCCAAAGAAGTTGAGCGCCTCGCCCGTGAGAATTCCGAACTGACGGTGGCCAAGAGATCCCTGGAAGAGATGAAGAGCTTGAGGACGGCGGACTCCCTACAGATTTAGGAGTTCTTGGGCAAGGCCAATGATGCGCTGACGCCGATGGGTTTCAGCCCCGTGCGCCCGGATGATCCGGAGCCGGAGCCGGACCTTGCGCTGCAGGCGTTGAGCGCAGCAGGTAGCAAGCTCTCCAAGGTGGGCGATGTCATCGCGGACCAACTGGAGGTTGAGGGGCAATCCCTGGCAAAGAACATCGCAGAGTATGTGCTGACGTGCTACACCAGCCGGAACCCCCAATTTCCTCTCGACCCGGTGCTTGAAGGTCCCGTAGAAGGAGAAGGCGAAGCTACCCGAGCCAGCGTATCGGAGGTCGCCCAGAAAGTCGCCGAGTTCTTCCATAGGGTCTAGGACCATCTCTTTAGCTCTCACTTGTATTTTCTCTTCTTCTTCCTCAATTTTGTAATCCCTTGTCTCCAGATGTAATCTCCTGTCTCCAGATGAATGAAATCCCCAAATTTTTGCGAATTTCACTTTTTGTCTTCAACAACTTTATCTTCACTTGGCCCCCTGGTAGATGTACATAATTTGATTGTGAACATGTACCAAAAGGATATTGAGTTTTGTTGAAGACTCATTTGCTCCGAACTTGTAGCATTTAGGTCCGAAGTCTTCGATAGTGAAGGTCCCCTGAGATTGTCGGAGCTTATAAGCTCCGGCATTGTCCATCGCTGGAGCTTGGTAGCTCCGGCAATAGCCTCTATCAACACCTAGAGCGTCGATAGTTAGTCCTCCGGGGTGTCGGAGCTGGGTAGCTCCTGCAGTGACCTTTGCCAACACTTGGTTTGTTGGCAGCAGACTCCATTTACGGGGTCTTCTCACCATCTTATATTCAGCGTCGACGGCTGGCCCCCTTAGGGGAGTCGGAGCTTAGTTAGCTCCGGCTTCTCTCCATCAACGTAGAGTTTATTTTTCCTGCACACTTAAGCCAAGAAAAATAGTAAAATTCGTTCCTTGTCTATAATTTCATCGTGGCTTACGATTCTTAAGAAAACTTTAAGTTGAACGCGATTTTAGATACAACCGGATGCGTTGCCTTTTCTCTTAGATTCAACTGTTCATGGACTCGCCTTACTTCAGCCTGCCGGGGTGTAGGTAGAGTGGCGTACTTAGGGTGCTTGACCAGGCTAAGTCGATAGCACACTCCGGCCCTAGATTGGCTTGGCGGCTTTCGGGCGAGTTGGCCATGAGCGATATTTGAATCCAAAAGAACTGACAATACAACTCGAATCGTATATAAACCGGTCAAACTAAAATTTCTTAAGAATTGCACGTCTTTGTTATAGACAAGAAAGAGAAAAATAAAAATGTTGAGCCTGTACAAAATAAATGCACGTGGAGTCTATTTCACATGAAGATGTCTTTCATTATAGGTCCGGGGTACAGGGGAAACAAGTACACTCTTAGGGTACGGAACCAGGCTAAGTGTGTTTCATTTCTCGTTTGACCCAGGGTAGTTAGCCACACTTTTAGTCCTGAGACTGTGACAAGTGTTGCATGAGCTTTGCGGACCTTTCGGGAAAGGTCCGGCTGCTCTCCCGGAGGAACTACCCGACTCTGTACAATGACTCTATAACATACATCTCAAGTTACTCAAGACTCACCTCCGTGGTATTAAGTGTAGAACTTACGGGGGTGCTCGATGTTCCAATGATTTGGGAGAGGTGTCCCATCCTCGGTAGCCAAGTGAACGCTTCCGGGATGGGATACTTTGATCACTCGGAAGGGCCCCTCCCAGCTGGGGGAGAGTTTGTTTAACCCTTCTCTGGATAGTATTCTCCGTAGCACCAGATCGCCTTCCTCGAGCTGTCGGTTGTGTACATGCCGCTGGTGATAACGCCGTAGAGCTTGACGATGCACAGGCCGAGCATCAGGGTAAATCTTCAGATTGTGCTCAATCACTTCCCTGGGGATCCCAGGCATTTGTGACGGTTTCCAAGCAAACACGTCAACATTAGCCCGGAGGAAAGTGATGAGCGCGAGTTCCTATTTGTCGTTCAACCCTCCCGATATACGGGTGGTTTGAGCGGCATCGGAACCAATTTGGACGACTTTGACGGGAATGTCGGTGTCGCCGCTTGGCTGCACACGGGGTGCGGAAGTCGAGCCTCGTTGACGAATGCTCGAGGGTTTCGGAGCTTGCTCCTGTCTGGAGTCCTCCTCTTGCACCGTGGTGAGTGCATGGAGTTCCTCCAGAGCAGTTACTCCGGTAGTGCGATCTCCGCGGATCCGGAGAACGCCTACTGGTGTTGGCATCTTCAACACCAGGTATCCATAATGAGCAGCTGCCATGAATTTGTATAGGGCAGGTCTACCCAAGATGGTGTTGAATGGTAAGTTGATCTGAGCGACGTCGAAGACCAACTTCTCGGTGCGATACTTCTCCCGGGTTCCGAAGGTAACGGGGAGAGTTATAGCTCCGAGTGGGGTAATGGCCCCCGGACCTACTCCGGAGAAAGGTCGAGAGGGCTGGAGATCCGAAGGTCGGAGCTGAAGCTTAGTGAAAGCTTTGAAGCTGATGAGGTTAAGCCCCGAACCTCCGTCTACCATTACATGGTGGAGTTGGATGTTGTTGATGGTAGGAGATACCATCAAAGGTAGCTGACCTGCTCCAACCATGCTCCGTGGGCAATCAAAGGCATCGAAAGTGATGGAGGTGTCCATCCACTTTCGATGAGGTTCCGGCCTGACTGTAGGGGCTACAGCGGCCATGTCCCGCCGCATAGTCTTGATGACGCGACGAGAGGTGATATCCCATGATCCACCAAAAATGGTGTTCATGGTCTTCCGACGCTCGTTGTGAGAGACGTCAGAGTCATCGTCGACGGAGGTGTAGACGGCCTTCAGGACCTTTTTGGGATCCTAAAACCCTAACTCCTCTTCAGCCGGAGCTTTGTCGACTTTCTGTTTTCCTTCCCTCGGTCGGAAAGGAGATCCTTCCCGACGCTTGCTGTAGCGCTCGACAAGGTTTTGGACCTCCCGGCAGTCTTCCAAACCGTGGCTGCCCGTTTTGTGAATGGGACACCACACTTTGGGTTTGCCACCGTCTTCAGAAGACGGTCGAGGTCGCTTCTCAGGGCGTGGCCCCCGGCCACCCGGAGTTGCAGCAGCTGCAACGTTGGATGTGCCGGCCAACGGCTTCTTCTTGCCGTTGGTCTTCTTTTTCTTCTTGCCACCCCCGGAGGTAGCGGCTTCTTCTTTGGAGGATTTCTTGTGATCCTCCGAGGCTGGTTTGGAGTGCATCTCACGGCCCTCCGCAGCTCTGGCACATTTGTCTGCCAGGATGAAGAGTTCCGTGACGCTGGTGATCTCTTTGATCGCCAGCTTCTCCAACATCTTCTTGTCCCGTACGCCCTGTCTGAATGCCACAATGACAGAAGCGCTTGAGATAGATGGGATAGTGTTGCGTACCTGAGAGAACCTCTGGATGAAGGACCACAAAGATTCTCCCCCTTTTTGCACGACCGCAAAAAGGTCCAGTTCAGTGCCTGGTCGGGTGTATGAACTCCCGAAGTTGGCAGTGAACTGACGGCACAGCTCCTCCCAACTGTTGGTAGAGTTGGGTGGAAGGCTCATAAACCAGGACTTGGCGGTCCCAGTTAAGGCCACTGGAAAGTAATTGGCCATCACAGCCTCGTTTCCTCCAGCTGCCAAGATTGCAGTGGAGTATATCTGAAGGAATTCGGCGGGGTTGACAGTCCCGTTGAATTTTTCCGGCAGGTGTGGCCGGAACTTCTGTGGCCATCTAACCATGCGCAGGTGCATGGCTAGGGCTGAACAGCCTCCTCCTACTCCTTCCAGAGTAGAAAGGTCCTGAGCTTCCCGTCTTTCACGAGCACGCTCAATATGGACACGGCCATCCTGCTGGCGGTATCGGCGATCAAGCTCCGCCCGGAGGTCATGAGTCGAAAGCCTGGATACCGTATGGGTGCGTCGTGCCCCAGAGGGCAACGACGTCACTTGTTGTGACGTAGCTCGTCTCCTGTTGTTGGAGACGTGCGGACCAAGTCTACCAGACAAAGTCCGCCGCTGCGACGGGGCCGTCCTGAAGGAGGAGGACCCTGGTTGCTGATGCGGTCGGCTGCGGCTGCAACCAAATGTTCCACATCAGCTCTCCACTGCTCCAATGCATCCCAGGATGCATCAGGAGGTGGTGGACATTGAAGAAGAGCACGCGCTGCATGAAGCGCATGTTCCGGATTGTCATGATTTGCCGACGCCGTGATGGACGCCGGTGCACCATCGCGTTGTCCAGCTTGGTTTGCTGGAGGAGGCGGCGGGTGGCTGTGTGACTCCTGCTGGCGCTGAGGCTCTTGCTGGTGAGGGCATATTGGAGGGATTGCCTCCAACAGCCTGAACAGCGGGTTGACCATTGGATGATCCAGCAGCGGAGTTCACCATTCTTGAAATCTCAGGCGCCCCTTTCTGGCGCACCAACTGTCGGTGGTTTTGATCCGGCAGATCTCCCGACACTGCTAAAGTGTTGAAGGAGTTTGTGGTTCGGTGTGGGCGCGCGAAGATTCAAGAAGGTGAAAATCAAAGTAATGTAGGAGACACGAGGATTTACGTGGTTCGGGCCGCCTGAGCGTAATACCCTACTCCACGGGTGTGTTGGTGTTGTATTAGCGGTAAGAGCTTGTCACGAACGTGTGGGGTGCGTATGATCGTCCGTGAACGTCCCTGAGTGTATCGTCGGCCTGTCCTTTTATAGTACAAGGATAGGCCGTTACAAGCTAGCCTGGCCCGACATGTGGCCCCGGCGGTTACTGGTATTGATACACGATTAATTGCTGTTAATGATCCTGTAACGGGCTCCGACAGTGCCGTTACTAGAGTTAAGATCGTCCATTTAAGTGTCATTAATATGGCATTAATGACATTTAATCGGGTCTTGAAGTCCTTGGCTCTCCTTTGAAGATCCGGAGCCGTTACAAGGTCTTCCGGAGATTAGAAGCTGGAAGGTGCGATGATTTGACACGTGGCAGCTCCGGAGCTTGCTGTGGGAAGCAGGTAGCTCCGGGGCTACCAGACACGTGTCAGGTCCGGAGCTTCTCTCGGTCTGGGGTTAAGTCCGGAGGTGCCGTTTTGGTACGTGGTCTGGAGCTTCCCCCTTGTGGGAGGTAGCTCCGGGTTAGTCGTACACGTGGCGACCCAGGGATTAACCATGTTGGAGAAGCGGGTCCGGTCATGTCTGACAAGTGGGCCTCCGAGGGTCTTCAAACCAAGTAGATGGCTTCCCTTTGAGATTTCTGTAACCTCAAGGGGTGTATGGTTTTTAGGGTACCGACAGAGTTTATTACCTGCTCCGGGAGTAGCTTTTCTGGGGGTGTCTGTGTCGGGGTCACCTGCGGCAGCGGAAACGAAGGAATCTCGATCTGCTGACTGGTCTGTCGAGCAAGAGCCCGCCATTACAAAATATTAGAAGATATATATTACTGAAATGCTATAAAATTAAACTACGGTAGTTTCAATTACTTACCGCCACCGTTGTTTGCATCTAGGTCATGTACATGGTTATGACCTGCTTGAAGGCCCTCGATGTCTCATGCTCTGCCCTCGACCTCTCGTGTTGCGCCCTCGACCTCTCCAACTCCACCCGGGTCTGCGTTAGTGCCTCCTTCACGGCAATGACATCCAATTGGGTCTGCGAGAGACGACCACTTAGCGGCCCAACAAACGAGGCCCGTGTTGATGAAGCACCTCTTGAAGGTCGCGCTGACCTCGAGTCGACAACTCCATAGAAAATGGCAAACCTGCAAAAGAATGAAAAATACTAAGTAAAAGAAGTTAGATTGAAAAAGAAATGAAACAAATGACCAACTCACCATCTATGGGCCTTCCCGCCTCCGCTCATGTACACGACTTGGGGGTCGATCGGCGTGATCTTCGCCGTGTATGTTCGCGACCTCCTACACATACAAAACAAAGAAATCTTGTAAGCGTGTCAATAATATATTAGTTATAATGAAATTGATGAATTTTGAAAATTTACCAGTCGATCGGCCGCGACATGACTACACTGCCCAGGCTGTAAAGGGTCACTTCTCTTGTGATCTCTCTTCCAAACCTGGGTCGGGGTCAGCTCCTGACCGGTCCCTCGCTCCTACAAAACCGTGTTAGTGAGACAAATATATTATGAACACATAAATAAACTTAAAATGTACTTACCATGCGTTTAGCCAAACGCAAGTAGTCATCATTGCCGTAGTTGTGCTTGCCCGCGGACCCCCAGCGTCACTGTCTTGCCTTTATGGACTTAGCGATGAAAGCATTACAAGCCTAGTGCCGACAGAGATCTCGGTATTACTGGAATGGATCCTGTAACTAGAAAATACTAACCTACAAATATTTCATATTTTATCAATGCAGTTAACATACGTAGGTATTGTAAATATTTAATAATAATAACTTACCTCCTTGTACTGCTCCTCTGTCAAGTACGTGTAGAAGTCCTTCCTAAATGGACCCCCTTCCTTCTGCTTCTGCCAGGGGTGCAACATGTGGTACGCGTTCACGGCCTGGATTCAGACATTCGACAACACCGCCTCGCGAGTTTTCGAGCGTTGTAGTGGAACACGCGTCTCGTGTGCTCCTCCATGCCCGGTTCCTCTACTTGGTACCTCAGCTATAAGCAAACAAACATTTAAGTGATATGCATTAACAATTTAAACGAGTTGACAAAATTAAACAGTTAAACTTACCATAAAATCATTCCACACGGCTTCTTGAAGGGTGGCGTGGACCTCGTGAGAGATACGAGCGTAGTCATCCTACGATAGGGCAGGAAAACCATCGATGACATTGGGGTAGTGATCCGCTGACCAGGAGCTGGAGGAGGAGCCACAAAGTGGGTCCTCCTCGTCCGACGCAACCTCGCCTCTGACTCCGACTCAGATGACTCTGAGTCAGACTGAAAAAATAAAAATATTGATAAGAAATAATTATGTATAATACAATGCAAATATAATGTGATTGTCAACTGAAATTTACCTCCGTGCGCTGTAAGCACACCTCACACCGACTGGACCTGAGCCGCAAACTCTGGAAGGTGCGTCAGCAGCTACGAGCGTCTGCTTGCACCTGACGAGGTACTTGAGAAAAGGCTTGTGCCGGCGCAAAACCTCTCACTATCTTCCCCTTCCCCTTCGAAGACATCCTGTTAGTGAAGAAAAGTCATGTTAAGATAATATACAAAAGTCATGTTAAGATTATATACAGAAGTCATGTTAAGATAATATACAAAAGTCATGTTCTCACGTTCACCTTCTTTATGCCATCTCATGTGTTTGACGGTTTTTTTTAAAGGAACAACCGCTTCAACCTAGGTGTCACGGGTAAGTAATGAAGCTGTTTATGTGTGACTTCTATCATCACAGTATCACCATTATTATTAACAACTTTGTCAAACCTCGACTGACCACATTTTTATACATTTGTTCTCATTGGCATGCTCTCTCCAGAAAAATATGCTGTTGTCCTAACACACATCAATCTTGTCATAGTTCATACCGAGACCGAAAAGAATTTTCTTCGACTTATATATATCTTTAGGCACTTTGTGGGGATGTGGAACGACATCAATAAACAAATTGATTAGGTCGTTGTAGCAGTTATTACAAAAGAAGTACTTAGCATTAATTTCTATAAGTCTAGTCACAAAAGTGAGGAGTGTCATTTTAGTGTGTCCATGCAGTAGCTGTTCTGAAGCTTCGAGGAGGTCGAAGAACTTTTTAACCTCTGCTGTAGGAGCATCCTCTGTAAGCTCTAGTTGTATAGCTTCCAACATCTCATTCATCATATCAACCCCCCGTGTCATCATCATTGTCCGCTTCCACTTCTTGTACAACTTGAGAAGCTGTCTCGACGTGGAAGGTCTAGAACTCATAATGTGACACATAACTGTTTTCGACACAAGTGCATCGGAAGTTCTACTTTGTCCAAAAACGTCCCATTATGACATTTCGTACATGGGCACTGCACCTTATCGCTATTTGACAATGAAAAGGCTCGTTCTACTAAAGCTTCTATCTTGGCGTACCACTCATATGAGTGACTGTTGATGGTCCTTAATTGCCAAATCCGACCATCGATTTCTTGCATAAAAGCTATGGATTGGACAACCAACATAGTGGTAGGAGTTATTTACTAACTATCTCCACAAGTGTTGGTGCAATTGTGTATGCAAGTGAATTATGCTCATAATTAGAGGTATTTACAAGGAAACAATCCAAGAAACACACCTTCCGACCAATCAGGTGCAAGCACGAAGATTTTGGGGCCCACCCAGAGGAGAAAACCAACTAAAAATGAGGGGAATCACCCATACCCATGATGGGACCCCACAAAACAGCCTCTCGGAAGAAAAACATCGCGTTGGGGCCACTAGAAAGTCGGCCGAAGTGCTAGGTCATCCGACTAGGTAAACGCGCCAAACACGATCAACCGCCACGTGTTGGCTCCTCGCAGCTTGGAGATCACGATGGCGACTGAGTTCCTTGTTTTTTCTGGCGCCAAACCGACCTTTGGAGGGTATAAATAGGGGGTAGGGGGCTCCCACATTCCACACACCAAAAAGCTTGAGTCTACTACTCCACTCCAAAGGCGTAGCGCTGCCTAAGTGCTTAGAAATAGGGAGAGAGTGAGAAAGAGGAGGAGGAGGAGGAGGAGGCTTCGACTTGTCGGGCTTCTTCCACTTAAGTATAAGGTTTGGGTTTGTCGAACCCTCTCCACCTTTGTACCTGGACAATTCTTACAATCTCAAGTAAGGTACAAGATTTCCATTTGAGTACATTTATTTAATACAAGCAAGTTAATTCCTTAGTTGCTTGTTCGTTCATTGCTCTATTCATTTAGAGGCCCTAGTCTTTGCTAGAGAGGTTTGGGAAGTAATCGATATCGTAGGCATGGTGTCTATGCTTGACGTTACCTTTGATTATCTCGTAGTCCATGGGTTGTAGAGGTAGGCGGTAGGTGGTGACATACCTATCCGTCTGTTGTAATCCTCCATGTTCAACTACGACGTAGGCTCTTGGCAGGAGTCGCCTGGCAGACCAGGGTAAGCCCGTGCCCAATACAAGCTGCTATTGATCGACCCGCTTTGAATTAAAAACCCTTCTCTTAGGAAATCCACTCTATTCGTTGCCTACCACTAAGCTTTGTGTCGAATTAGTTAGAATATTAGCACACACGTTCCTTGGATTTGATACCCTTAGAAATACTCTTTAAGGGTAAGTGCTACAGTGGTTTCTCGATGCGCTTGTGGATTTTCATCTGTGACGTACTATCGGTGGTTTTGATCCGGCAGATCTCCCGACACTACTAAAGTGTTAGAGGAGTTTGAGGTTCGGTGTGGGCGCGCGGAGATTCAAGAAGGTGATATGTAAAACGACGCAGGAGACACAAAGATTTACGTGGTTCGGGCCGTCTGAGCGTAATACCCTACTCCACGGGGTGTGTTGGTGTTGTATTGGATGTATGAGCTCAACGTGAGTTGAGAGTGTCGAGTGAGCGCGTAGAGTGAGTCTCTCTCTATGTATCGTCGGCCTGTCCTTTTATAGTACAAGGGCAGGCCGTTACAAGTTAGCCTGGCCCGATATGTGGCCCCGACGGTTACTAATATTGATACACATTTAATGTGCTTAATTACCCTTAATAACAGAGTTACGGGCTTTGATAGCACCGTTACTGGTAATTAAGGTCATCCGATCGTGTGTCATTAATATAGTATTAATGACACTTAATCCGGTCTTGAAGTCCTTGATTCCCCTTTGAAGATTCGGAGCCGTTGTGAAGTCTTCCGGAGGTTAGAGGCTGAAGATCCGACGGTTGGACACGTGGCAGCCCCGGAGCATACTGTGGGGAATAGATAGGTCCGGTGCCACCTAACACGTGTCAGTTCTGGAGCTTCCCTCGGTCTGGGGTTAGGTCCGGGGGTGCCGCTATGGTACATAGCCCGGAGCTTCCCCCTTGTGGGCGGTAGCTCCAGTCTGATAGTACACGTGGCAACCCTAGGACTAACCATGTTGGGGAAGCGGGTCCGGTTATGTCTGACATGTGGGCCTCCGAAGGTCTTCAAATCAAGTAGATGATATTCCCTTGAGATCTTTGCAATCCCAAGGGGTATATGGTACCCAGGGTACCGACAGTGGCCCCCTGGGCCCACCTCTGGGGAAGGCCCCTTGGGTGAAGTCATTCCGTCGGAGGTGGGTCCATCCTTTGACTTTTGAACTGAGTCTTTAAAGGTCTTCGGATGTGCCGTTGGCGATGGTTTGGAGTTAAATCCTCGCCGCGTGGCATATCCCGTGTGCGGTAAATGAGATCTTTGGCATGCGGATCTCACGCAATTGAAGGTTGTCGGTTCCCGATAAGAAAATCGTATCGGTTCCGCGCGCCTTGTCAGGTAGCCGCCTTCGGGCTTCCCGCCTCATGATGACAACCGTTCGCTTGGGTAAGAACCTCGACTTGATCGTCCGGGTGGTCCCGGGCCCTCTTGTCATCGGCTGGGTGGAATTTTTGAGTAGTATTTTCGACTTCCTTGCAGTTTCCATCCAAGCGTTGCGAGGGCTTACTTAAGAAGGAAAGCGCACACTGTCTATGGTTCTTTACATCTCTCATCTGATCTTGCGCTCAAACTCCCAACTTGTGCTCGCTTTTCCTCTCTTACCTTGCTGTGCCGCGATGGAGTTGGGTCTCCGCGAGAGCCGTTTGAAGCTCGAAGGTGACCTGAAGAAGGTCTGGGCCCTCATGGGATGGTCCCTGGACTTCTTCAACCGCCTGGTCCGTGTCGGGGGAGAGCTCCCGTTCGAGAAGGAGCATGCCGGCGAAATGGTGTACTTTTCTTTGTACGCCATGTTGGGGTTGATCCCACCTTTTTCCTCCTTTTTCTTGATGCTGCTAGACTTTTATGGTCTGTAGCTGTACCACCTTGGCCCCCACTTCATTCTTCTTGTGTCTGTCTTCGTCCACTTCTGTGAAATGTGGGTGGGCATCCCCCTGCATTGAACTCTTCCGGACCTTCTTCACCATCCATACCACCGGTAGGAGTAATGAGTACCTTGGCTTCTACTATTTCGTGAAGCGCAAGAAGTGCCCATTCAAGTACCTCCGGTCGTTTCCCTCTGGAAAGTGGGATGATTGGAAGAAGGACTGGATAGTCATCCGGGTGGAGGAGCACGAGAAGCTGGAGCTACCCAAAGGCCTCCCCAACATCGACACTGCAGTCTGGAGTGAAGCTCTGGTGCTGTCGGATGCCTTCAACCCTGCTCTGACCAGGATCCGCCAGTGCGTGGAGGGAGGAATAACTCCTCAGGCAGTATTTTGCAATTTCCTGGTCAAAAGGTGGGCACCGCTGAAGAGGAGAGGAAAACTCGCTTGGGCCCTCAACAGTGTGATGGACGACGACCGGGTCGAGACCGGGCTGAAGTACAACATGGCGGGGGCAACCTTGGATTTTCATCTCAAGAAGTTCCAGCACGGCATCGACGTCGTGGGTGATGATTTGACCCCACCACTAGCTTTTCTCCCTCTAAACGTGGAAGTAGAGTTCAGCAGGGAGCTCAGGCGGATGATGCCGATGCTTGACGACCTTGGTGTCATCGAGAGAAGATCGACCTCCAGGGTGGTGATCCCTGGGGCTTATGAAGGTGGCTCCGACCCTGCCCCGAAGCCAAGGATCGAAGTCGTCGACAAGGGCAAGGAGCCGGCGGACGAGCCCTTGAGCCGGAAGAGGAAGCTGCAGCATGCCGATGGAAGGTCCATCAGGCCTGCAACCTCTGCATCAGCTCCTTCTCCCCGGAGGGGGAGGTCTTCTACAACTGCGGCGACTGTACCCGCAGCGGCGTCTTCCCGGGGTGCTAGCTCCGGGCATGCGACTCCAGCACCAGAGCCAATTGTGGCCTCTAGGTTCGGGGGTCCTTCTCGGTCGAGGGGAGCCTCGACTAAGGAAATGCCTGTGGCTGCAACGAGTTCCGGGGGGCCTTCCGGAGCTTCCACGCCGGCGGCGGCTATGGTCAGCCCAGAACGCCCGGGAAAGAGGTTCCGCGCAAGCTTGTGCGGAAGCCTCCCAAGGTAATTTTTAATCTTTACCTCAGACAGTTGTTTTGTTGTAGTAACTGTTTTTTAAGTTTTTTCATCCATCATCTGCAGCGTTCCCAAGAAGAGGAGTGAGGCTCCACCCTCAGCCACAGCAGGTGAAGCTGTGAGGGCGGAAGCTCCTGCTCCTGTCCCGGTGCCGCCCCAAGTGGTGGCTGAAGCTGCGACAGCTCCGGCGCCAGCTGTCGTGGTCATGGACCTCGACTCATCCCCCGAGACTCCCGTGGTAGCGTCGGACCACGGGAGAGAATATGCGCCAGCGGCACCTGCCCCGGAGGTTGAAGCTCCGTGTCTTGATGCTGAGATGATGGAAGCTTCAGCCGTTGAGCCGGAGGAAGCAGTAATTACAGCCCCAGAGCCGGAAATTGTCGAAGCCCCGGCGGTTCAGCCGGAGGTAATTGAAGTCCTGGCAAGTGAGCCGGATGTGGAGGAAGCTCCGACGGTTGAGCCGGCTACCTCCGAAGCTCCGGCCTCAAAGCCGGTTGAAGACCTTCCGGCACCCGAGCCGGTTTAGGTTGAAGCTCCGGCCTCAGGGCCGGTTATTGCGGAGGCATCAGCACTCGAACCCATGGTGGTTGAGATGCTAACAGCCGAGCCATTAGCGGAGGAGGGGCCCAGGCCGGAGTCGGAAGTAGCACCTGCTCCAGAAGTGTTGTCGGCGGAGGTGCCTGCCGCTGAGCCGGAATGCCCAGATGAAGTCGCTGGCCCCCTGCCTGAGGGGGCAAATGAAGATCTGGTGGCGGGGCTTTTAGAACCACTTCCGGAGGTCGGAACTTCTTCCGTGGGACCCTCCTCAATGGCAACTGAGTCTATCCCGGAGGACGGCCCTAGTGCCGTGGAGGCTCAGAGGACCACTCTTGTGGAGTGGGACCCAATTTTTGTAAGAGAGAAACCGCTGGAACCAGCAGAGGAGGCCCCAGCAGGTCCGGAACCCATTCCCCTGACGTTGTCTATTGACAACGCTTGCTCCAGCCTGCGTCAAGTTCAGCTGGCGTTCTTCCACGACAGCAAGGCTCTTGAAGAGGAGCACCAAACCCTTAGGCGGTGGCATAACCGGCTCTACTTCGAGACCAAGCTGGCGCAGTCGAGGCTGGCAGATGACAAAGAATGGATCAAGCAGGAGAAGGTCCGCCTGGAATACTTGGGAAAATTATTGGATGACAGGGAGAGCTTGACTCACGCACTCGACACTCAATCCCGGGCCATTTATGAGCAGACCAAGGCAGCTAATAGTGCGGCTGATGAACACCAAGAAAGGCTTGAAGCCATTAACACTACTCTCATCAAGCGCCGGGAGGCACTTGAGAAGAGGGAGAAGAGGCTCGAAGATGAAGAGCAAAAACTCCTAGAGCTGCGGGATGACGTCTTGAAAAGGGAGGAGGAGCTCTCAAAAAGGTGGTTCTGGCTGACAAGGGCCTCGAGGAACGCGCCAAGAAATTGGAAGAGCGTTGCGCTGAGGAGGAGGAGAAGGCCTGGGTGCGAGGGCAGGAACTCTACCAGCAAGAGTGTGCCATCGCTGCCAGGGAGAAGAAAGTGGGGGGGCAGGGAGAAGGACCTGGTTGACCGCCGGAACAAGATCTACCTCCGGGAGGAGGAGCTTGGAAAACTCAAGAAGCAGGTTGCTGAGAAGATTCAGCAAAATGCCAAAGAGGTTGAGCGCCTTGCTGGCGAGAATTCTAAACTAGCGGCGGCCAAAATATCCTTGGAAGAACTGAAGGGCTTGAGGGCTGCGAACTCCCTATAGGTTTGGGAGTTCCTAAGCAAAGCCAACGACGCACTGACACCGATGGGCTTTAGTCTCGTGCATCCGGATGATCCGGAGCTGGAGCCGGACCTGGCGTTGCAGGCATTGAGCTCGGCGAGTAGCAAACTCTCCAAGGTGGGTGATGTCATCGCGGATCAGTTGGAGGTGGAGGGGCAGTCCCTGGCGAAGAACATTGCAAAATATGTGCTGACGTGCTACACAAGCCGGGATCCCCAATTCCCTCTGGACCCGATGCTTGAAGGTCCCGTCGAAGGAGAAGGTGAAGCCACCCGAGCCAACATGTCGGAGGTTGCTCAGAAGGTCGCCCAGTTCTTCCATAGGGTCTAGGACCATCTCTGTAGCTCCCACTTGTATTATCTCTTTTTCTTCCCCAATTTTGTAATCCCTTGTCTCCAGATGAATGAAATCCAAATCTTTGCAAATTTAATTTTTTGTCTTCAACACTTTTGTCTTCACTTGGCCCCCTGGTAGATGTACACAATTTGATTGTGAACATGTACCAAGAGGATATTGTGTTTTGTTGAAGACTCATTTGCTTCGAACTTGTAGAATGTAGGTCCGAAGTCTTCGATAGTGAAGTCCCACTGAGGTTGTCGGAGCTCTGAAGCTCCGGTATTGACTACCATCGGGGCTTAGTAGCCCCGCCAATAGTTCCTATCAATGCGTAGAGCATCGATAGTTAGACCTCCGGGGTGTCAGAGCTTAGTAGCTCCGGCAGTGACCTTTGCCAACGCGTAGTTTGTCGGCAGCAGACTCCATTTGTGGAATCTTCTCACCATCTTTTATTCTGCGTCGACGGCTGGCCTCCCTAGCTTTACCGGAGCTTGGTTGCTCCGGTGATGCTCGTTTTCAATGTTTAACATCGATTATAAGCCACCTAGGGGGAGTCGGAGCTTCGTCAGCTCCGACTTTTCTCCATCAACGTGGATTCTTTATTTTTCCTGCACATTAAAGCCAAGAAAAATAGTAAAATTCGCTCCTTGCCTATAACTTCGTCATGGCTTATGATTCTCAAGAAAATTTTAGGTCAAACACGATTCTGAATGCAACCGAATGCATTGCCTTCTTTCTCCCGGATCCAATTGTACTTGGACCCGCCATACTTCGGTCTGCCGGGGTGTAGGTAGAGTGGCGTACTTTGGGTGCTTGACCAGGCTAAGTCGATAGCACACTCTGGCTCTAGATTGGCTTGGCGGCATTCAGGCGAGTGGGCCATGAACAATATTTGAATCCAAAAGAATCAACAATATAGCTCGAATCGTATATGAACC
Organism: Tuctoria greenei; assembly: GCA_036927565.1. Classification (NCBI taxonomy): domain Eukaryota; kingdom Viridiplantae; phylum Streptophyta; class Magnoliopsida; order Poales; family Poaceae; genus Tuctoria; species Tuctoria greenei. Next base: position 147,375,186 of record JAYESD010000011.1, read on the forward strand.
GGTCGAACTAAAATTTCTTAAGAATTGCACGTCCTTGTTATAGACAAGAAAGAGAAAAATAAAAAATGTTGAGCCTGTACAAAGTAAATGCACGTGGAGTCTGTTTCACATGAAGATGTCTTTCATTATATGTCTGGGGTACAGGGGAAACAAGTACACTCTTACGGTACGGAACCAGGCTAAGCGTGTTTCATTTCTCGTTTGACCCAGGGTAGCTAGCCACACTTTTAGTCCTGAGACTGTGACAAGAATTGCATGAACTTCGCAGACCTTCCGAGAAAGGTCCGGTTGAAACTACCTGACTCTGTACAATGATTCTATAACATACACCTCAAGTTACTACAGACTCACCTCCGTGATATTAGGTGTAGAACTTACGGAGGTGCTCAATGTTCCAAGGATTTGGGAGAGGTGTCCCATCCTCAGTTGCCAATCGAACGCTTCCGGGATGGGATACTTTAATCACTCAGAAGGGTCCTTCCCAGTTGGGGGAGAGTTTGTTTAACCCTTCTCTGGATTGTATTCTCCGTAGCACCAGATCGTCTTCCTCAAGCTGTCGGTTGTGTACATGCCGCTGATGATAGCGCCAAAGGGCTTGGCAGTATCGGGCATTCCGAACAGCTGCTTGGCACCTTCCCTCCTCAAGGAGGTCTAGGTCTTCAAGACGAAGCTGGTCCTACGTGGCTTCGTCAAAGGTCCGGACCCGGAGTGACCCCAAGGTGATTTTCGGAGGAAGGATCGCTTCAGCTCCGTACACCAGGAAGAAGGGTGTCTCTCCAGTTGACCGGTTTGGGATTGTCCTGTTGGCCCATAGAGTGGGCGGAAGCTTTTCAATCCAGTTGGCTCCATGTTTTTTCAAGCGCTCATAGGTGCGCATTTTGAGTCCTTTCAGGATTTCGACATTTGCTCTCTCAACCTGGCCATTGCATGCCGGGTGAGCTACGGAGGTGTAGCAAACTTGAATGCCGAGGTCTTCGCAATACCCTTGAAATGTGGAGCTTGTGAATTGGGTCCCGTTATCAGTAATGATTTTGTTTGGGACTTCAAATCTGCATATGATGGACTGCAAAAAGTTGATAGCATATTGCTTGTTTATTATCACAACTGGAGTTGCTTCGGGCCACTTGGTGAACTTGTCAATGGCGACATACAGGAACTGTCGGTGGTTTTGATCCGGTAGATCTCCCGACACTACAAAAGTGTTAGAGGAGTTTGAGGTTCGGTGTGGGCGCGCGAAGATTCAAGAAGGTGATATGTAAAACGACGCAGGAGACACAAAGATTTACGTGGTTCGGGCCGCCTGAGCGTAATACCCTACTCCACGGGGTGTGTTGGTGTTGTATTGGATGTATGAGCTCAACGTGAGTTGAGAGTTTCGAGTGAGCGCGTAGAGTGAGTCTCTCTCTATGTATCGTCGGCCTGTCCTTTTATAGTACAAGGGCAGGCCGTTACAAGTTAGCCTGGCCCGACATGTGGCCCCGACGGTTACTAATATTAATACACATTTAATGCGCTTAATTACCCTTAATAACCGAGTTACGGGCTTTGATAGCACCGTTACTAGTAATTAAGGTCGTCTGATCGTGTGTCATTAATATAGTATTAATGACACTTAATCGAGTCTTGAAGTCCTTGATTCCCCTTTGAAGATCCAGAGCCGTTGTGAAGTCTTCCGGAGGTTAGAGGCTGAAGATCCGACGGTTGGACACGTGGCAGCCCTGGAGCATACTGTGGGGAACAGATAGGTCTGGTGCCACCTAACACGTGTCAGTTTCGGAGCTTCCCTCGATCTGGGGTTAGGTCCGGGGGTGCCGCTATGGTACATAGCTCGGAGCTTCCCCCTTGTGGGCGGTAGACCGGAGCTACCGCCCACAAGGGGGAAGCTCCGGGCTATGTACCATAGCGGCACCCCCGGACCTAACCCCAGACCGAGGGAAGCTCCAGAACTGACACGTGTTAGGTGGCACCGGACCTATCTGTTTCCCACAGTATGCTCCGGGGCTGCCACGTGTCCAACCGTCGGAACTTCAGCCTCTAACCTCCGGAAGACTTCACAACATCTCCGGATCTTCAAAGGGGAATCAAGGACTTCAAGACCCGATTAAGTGTCATTAATACTATATTAATGACACACGATCGGACGACCTTAATTACCAGTAATGGTGCTATCAAAGCCCATAACTCGGTTATTAAGGGTAATTAAGCGCATTAAATGTGTATCAATATTAGTAACCGTCGGGGCCACATGTCGGGCCAGGCTAACTTGTAACGGCCTGCCCTTGTACTATACAAGTACAGGCCGATGATACATAGAGAGAGACTCACTCTACGCGCTCACTCGTCACTCTCAACTCACGTTGAGCTCATACATCAAATACAACACCAACACACCCCATGGCGTAGGGTATTACGCTCAGGCGGGCCGAACCACGTAAATCTTTGTGTCTCCTGCGTCGTTTTACATATCACCTTCTTGAATCTCCGCGCGCCCACACCGAACCTCAAACTCCTCTAACACTTTAGTAGTGTCGGGAGATCTACCAGATCAAAACCACCGACAGTTGGCGCTCCAGGTAGGGGCGCCTAAGATTTCGGGAATGGTGAACTCAACTGCTGGATCATCCAACGGTCATCCCGCTGTTCAAGCTGTTGGGGGCAATCCCTCCAATATGCAGCCACCAGCAGGAACCTCAGTTCTAGCAGGAGTCACACTACCACCACCGTCGTCACCACCAGCAAATCAAGCTGGGCAGCGCGATGGTGCACCGGCGTCAATCACTGCCTCAGCAAATCATGACAACCCGAAACACGCGCTCCATGCAGCACGTGCTCTTCTTTAGTGCCCACCACCTCCGGACGCATCCAAGGATGCAATGGAGCAGTGGAGGGCCGATGTGGAACACTTGGTTGCAGCAGCAGCCGACTGCATCAGCAACCAGGGTCCTCCTCCTTCAGGACGGTCCCCGTCGCAGCGATGGACCTTGTCTGGCAGACTTGGTCCGCACGTTTCCAACAACTGGAGACGTGCTGCGTCGCAGCAAGTGCCGTCGTTGCCCTCTGGGGCACGACGCACTCACACGGTGTCAAGGCTTTCAACTCATGACCTCCGGGCGGAGCTTGATCGCCGATACCGTCAACAAGATGGCCGAGTCCATATTGAGCGTGCTCGTGAAAGACGAGAAGCTCAAGATATTCCTGCTCCTGAAGGAGTAGGAGGAGGCTGTTCGGCCCTGGCCATGCATCTGCGCATGGTCAGGTGGCCACAGAAATTCCGACCTCATCTGCCAGAGAAGTTTGATGGGACCGTTAATCCCATTGAATTTCTTCAGATTTACTCCACTGCTATCCTAGCAGCTGGAGGAAATGAGGCTGTAATGGCCAATTATTTTCCAGTGGCTTTAACTGGGACCGCCCGGTCCTGGTTTATGAGCCTTCCACCCAACTCCATCAACAGTTGGGAGGAGTTGTGCCGGTAGTTCACCGCCAACTTCGGGAGTTCGTACACCTGACCAGGCACTGAACTGGACCTTTTTGCAGTCGTGCAAAAAGGGGGAGAATCCCTGCGGTCATTCATCCAGAGATTCTCTTAGGTATGAAACACTATCCCTTCTATCTCTGGCGCTTCTGTCATTGTGGCATTTAGACAGGGTGTACGGGATAAGAAGATGTTGGAGAAACTGGCGATCAAGGAGATCACCAGTGTCACGGAACTCTTCAGCTTGGCTGACAAATGTGCCAGAGCTGCGCAGGGCCGTGAAATGCACTCCAAACCACCTCCGGAGGATCACAAAAAATCCTCCAAAGGCGAAGCCACTACCTCCGGGAGTGGCAAGAAAAAGAAAAAGACCAACGGCAAGAAGAAGCCGTCGGTTGGCGTATCTAATGCTGCAGCTGCTGCAGCTCCGGGTGGCCGGGGGCCACGCCCCGAGAAGCGACCTCGACCGTCCTCTGAAGATGGTGGCAAACCCAAGGTGTGGTGTCCAATTCATAAGACGGACAACCACAGTTTGGAAGACTGCCGGGAGGTCCAAAACCTTGCCGAGCGCTACAACAAGTGCCGGGAAGAAGCTCCTTTCCGACAGAGGGAAGAAAAAAAAAGTTGACGAAGCTTCGACTGAAGAGGAGTTAGGTTTTTAGGATCCCAAAAAGGTCCTAAAAGCCGTCTACACCTCCGTCGACGATGATTCTGATGTCTCTGACAATGAGGTCGGAAGACAATGAACACCATTTTTGGTGGATCATGGGACATCACCTCCCGCCGCATCCTCAAGACAATGCGTCGGGACATGGCTGCTGTAGCTCCTACAGCCAGCGCGGAGCCTCATCGAAAATGGGTGGACACAACCATCACTTTTGATGCTTCGGACTACCCTCGGAGCATGGTTGGAGCAGGCCAGTTACCTTTGATGGTATCTCCTACCATCAATAACATCCAGCTCCACCATGTTATGGTAGACGGAGGTTCGGGGCTCAACCTCATAAGCTTCGAAGCTTTTACCAAGCTTCAACTCTGACCTTTGGATCTTCACCCGTCCCGACCTTTCTCCGGAGTAGGTCCGGGATCCATTACCCCACTCGATGCTATTATCCTCCCCGTTACCTTCGGGACCCGGGAGAAGTATCGCACTGAGAAGTTGGTCTTTGACGTTGCTCAGATCAACTTACCCTTCAATGCCATCTTGGGTAGGCCTGCTTTGTACAAATTCATGGCAGCTGCTCATTATGGCTACTTGGTGTTAAAGATGCCAACACCAATAGGCATTCTCCGGATCCGTGGAGATCGTAATGCCGGAGTAACTGCTATGGAAGAACTTCATGCGCTTACTACGGTGCAAGAGGAGGACTCCAGGCAGGAACAAGCTCCAAAACCCCCGAGCATTCGTCAGCGAGGCTCGACTTCTGCACCTCGTGTGCAGCCAAGCGGCAACACCGACATTCCCATCAAAGTCGTCCAAATCGGTCCCGATGCCGCTCAGAGCACCCGTATATCGGGAGGACTGAATGACAAATAGGATCTCGCGCTCATCGCTTTCCTCCGGGCTAATGTCAACGTGTTTGCCTGGCAACCGTCACAAATGCCTGGGATCCCCAGGGAAGTGATTGAGCACAATCTAAAGATCTAACCTGACGCCCAGCTCGTACACCAGAAGCCTCGGAAGCAATCCGTGGAGCGACAGAACTTCATTCGACAAGAAGTGAAGAAGTTGCTCGAAGATGGATTCATCCGAGAAGTCTTCCGTCCAAAATGGCTGGCAAACCCAGTCGTTGTGCCCAAGGCCGGCGGGAAGCTTCGGATGTGTATCGACTACACAACACTAAATAAGGCATGCCCAAAAGATCCATTCCCACTACCTAGAATAGATCAGATAGTGGATTCCACCTCCGGGTGTGAATTACTATGTTTCCTAGACGCATATTTTGGGTATCATCAAATCAAAATGTCTAGGGAAGATGAAGAGCATACTTCTTTCATCACAGTAGATGGATTGTACTATTATACAACCATGCCATTTGGTCTCAAGAATGCAGCTCCAACCTTTGTACGAGCTATGTACAAAACTTTTGAAGAACTCATTAGAGACATAGTGGAAGTGTACGTCGATGACATCGTGGTCAAGGTCAAGAACAAGGAGTCACTCCTTGACACCTTACAGGCTGTCTTCGACAAGTTGCGAGTCACGCGCATAAAGCTAAACCCAGACAAGTATGTCTTCGGGGCTAGCTCCGGAAAACTTCTTGGTTTCCTGGTAAGTCACCGGGGCATATAAGCTAATCCGGCGAAGATCAAAGCCATTGAAGACATGCGGCCACCAGCCCGCATCAAGGATGTCCAAAAGCTGAATGGATGTCTAGCGGCCCTTAGCTGGTTCATTTCCAGACTGGCGGAACGGGCACTTCCCTTCTTCAAGTTATTGAGGAAGTCTGGACCATTCCAATGGTCTGAAGAAGCAGAAAAGGCGTTCCAGGAACTAAAACAGTTCCTCACCACCCTACCGACTCTGGTAGCTCCGAACCCTGGTGAGCCTTTGCTGCTTTACATTTCAGCCACTGACGAAGTCGTCAGTATGGTACTGGTTGCGGAGAGACCAGAACTATCCCATGCTCAGGAATCCAGACCCCTCCGAGAGGGTCCGGAGGTTCCTGAAAGAGAGTCTGGGTCCCAGCTCCCAGACTCGAGTTCACAAAAGGTCACTTCAGAAGACTCAGACCCCTCCGGGAGGGTACAGGTCGCTTCTGAAGAAGCTCCGGGTCCCTCCAGCCAGGACCCGGAGGTCCCCGAAGAAGGTTCGGATCCCTCAGGGAGGATCCGGGTCAGTGAAGAGGAAGCTTCGGGCCCCTCCGGGAGGGTCCGGACCATCCAGCGCCCAGTGTACTTCATTAGTGAAGTACTTCATGACGCCAAGACTCGATACCTAGAGGTGCATAAGCTGCTCTATGTAGTTCTCATTGCCTCCAGGAAGCTTCGCCATTACTTCCAAGCTCACAAGGTTTCAGTGGTGACCTCTTACCCACTTCGAGCAATCTTGCATAATCCTAATTCAACTGGGAATATTGCAAAGTGGGCAGCGGAATTGGCTGAATTCAATCTCGAATTCATTTCAAGGCAAGCAATAAAGAGTCAAGCATTGGCGGATTTCGTGGCTGAATGGACTCCCTCTCCATCAAACCCTGGGGGCCCCAGTGAGCAGAAGCCGAAACACAAGGCTCCGGTCTTCACCGAGCCTCAATGGACCCTCTACTTCGACTGCTCCATGCAAAAGAAGGGGGCCGGAGCTGGAATCCTTCTCCTCGCACCAACCGGAGAGAAGGTGAAATACATGATACACCTTGACTTCAAGGCGACCAAAAACATGGCGGAATACGAAGCACTCATCTACGGACTAAGGGTGGCACTGTCATACGGTATCAAGCAACTGCTGGTCAAGGGAGATTCACAGCTCATCATTAAGCAAGTGAAGGGTGAATGCTCCTGCAACAATCTCCAGCTAGCTGCTTACCTCCTTGAAGTCCAGAGGCTTCAGAAGGACTTTGAAGTCCTAGATCTCCACCATGTCCAGCGTGCCCACAATGCTGAAGCTGACGAACTCTCGACGAAAGCGTCAACCAGAGCTCCGGCTCCTGACGGAACTTTTGTCCGGAGGTTGTCAAAACCCACAGCTCAGCCTGCCGAACTGAGCGAAGGGGGCGAGATCAGCATCCCGAAGCTGACGGTCCCAATGGACCTGTTACCATGGCAGCCATCAAGGGTCGTAGGTGCTACCGGAAGCTCCGAGCAACCCAGCACGCAAGACTCAAATGCTCAAGTTAGCTCCGATGCATGGATCTCGGAGATCCGGAGCTACTTTAAAGACAACATCCTTCCTGACGATGATGTATCCGCTGACCGGATAGTCAGATTGGCTAAAAGATACACGTTGGTAGAAGGGGATCTCTACCGGCATGGTGCCAACGACGTCCTAATGCGGTGCATCACAAGGGAAGAAGGCTGCGAGCTCCTCGCAGAAATCCATGGAGGCGAGTGTGGGAACCACGCGTCTTCCCGCACGCTGGTCGGTAAAGCCTTCCGACATGGCTTCTACTGGCCTACAGCACTCCAGGATGCAACTGAGCTGGTGAAGAAATGCGAAGCATGCCAATTCCATGCAAAGCAAATTCACACACCGGCTCAGCCTCTACAAATGATACCTCCTACATGGCCCTTCGTCGTGTGGGGGATGGACATCTTGGGACCTTTCCCAAGAGCCGTCAAAGGTTACAAGTTCCTGTATGTCGCCATTGACAAGTTCACCAAGTGGCCGGAAGCAACTCCAGTTGTGACAATAAACAAGCAATCCGCTATCAACTTTTTGCAGTCCATCGTATGCAAATTTGGAGTCCCAAACAAAATCATTACTGATAACGGGACCCAATTCACAAGCTCTGCATTTCAAGGGTATTGCGAAGACCTCAGCATTAAGTTTGCTACGCCTCCGTAGATCACCCGGCAAGCAATGGCCAGGCCGAGAGAGCAAATGTTGAAATCCTAAAAGGACTCAAAACGCGCACCTATGAGCGCTTGAAAAAACATGGAGCCAACTAGATTGAAGAGCTTTCGTCCACTCTATGGGCCAATAGGACAACCCCAAACTGGTCAATTGGAGAGACACCCTTCTTCCTGGTGTACGGAGCTGAAGCGATCCTTCCTCCGAAAATAACCTTGGGGTCACTCCGGGTCCAGACCTTCGACGAAGCCACGCAGGACCAGCTCCGGCGTGAAGACCTAGACCTCCTTGAGGAGGGAAGGTGCCAAGCAGCTGTTCGGAATGCCCGATACCGCCAATCCCTTCGGCGCTATCATCAGCGGCATGTACACAACCGACAGCTTGAGGAAGGCGATCTGGTGCTACAGAGAATACAATCCAGAGAAGGGTTAAACAAACTCTCCCCCAACTGGGAAGGACCCTTCTGAGTGATTAAAGTATCCCGTCCCGGAAGCGTTCGCTTGGCAACTGAGGATGGGACACCTCTCCCAAATCCTTGGAACATTGAGCACCTCCATAAGTTCTACACCTAATATCACGGAGGTGAGTCTGTAGTAACTTGAGGTGTATGTTATAGTGTCATTGTACAGAGTCGGGTAGTTCCTCCGGGAGAACAACCGGACCTTTCCCAGAAGGTCTGCGAAGTTCCTGCAACGCTTGTCACAGTCCCAGGACTAAAAGTGTGGCTAGCTACCCTGGGTCAAACGAGAAATGAAACACACTTAGCCTGGTTCCGTACCCTAAGAGTGTACTTGTTTCCCCTGTACCCCGGACCTATAATGAAATACATCTTCATGTGAAACAGACTCCACGTGCATTTACTTTGTACAGGCTCAACATTTTTTATTTTTCTCTTTCTTGTCTATAACAAGGACGTGCAATTCTTAAGAAATTTTAGTTCGACCGGCTCATATACGATTCGAGCTGTATTGTCGATTCTTTTGGATTCAAATATTGTTCATGGCCCACTCGCCTGAATGCTGCCAAGCCAATCTAGGGCCAGAGTGTGCTATCGACTTAGCCTGGTCAAGCACCCCAAGTACGCCACTCTACCTACACCTCGGCAGGCCGAAGTATGGCGGGTCCAAGTACAATTGGATCCGGAAGAAAGAAGGCAATGCATTCGGTGGCATTCAGAATCGTGTTTGACCTAAAATTTTCTTGAGAATCGTAAGACACGACGAAGTTATAGGCAAGGAGCGAATTTTACTATTTTTCTTGGCTTTAATGTGCAGGAAAAAATAAAGAATCCACGTTGATGGAGAAAAGCCGAAGCTGACAAAGCTCCGACTCCCCCTAGGTGGCTTATAATCGATGATAAACATTGAAAACGAGCATCACCGGAGCAACCAAGCTCCGGTAAAGCTAGGGGGGCCAGCCGTCGACGCAGAATAAAAGATGGTGAGAAGATTCCACAAACGGAGTCTGCTGCCGACAAACTACGCGTTGGCAAAGGTCACTGCCAGAGCTACTAAGCTCCGACACCCCGGAGGTCTAACTATCGATGCTCTACGCATTGATAGGAACTATTGCCGGAGCTACTGAGCCCCGACGGTAGTCAATACCGGAGCTTCAAAGCTCCGACAACCTCAGGGGGCCTTCACTATCGAAGACTTCGGACCTACATTCTACAAGTTTGAAGCAAATGAGTCTTCAACAAAACACAATATCCTCTTGGTACATGTTCACAATCAAATTGTGTACATCTACCAGGGGGCCAAGTGAAGACAAAACTGTTGAAGACAAAAACTGAAATTTGCAAAAATTTGAATTTCATTCATCTGGAGACAAGGGATTACAAAATTGGGGAAGAAAAAGAGAGAATACAAGTGGGAGCTATAGAGATGGTCCTAGACCCTATGGAAGAACTGGGTGACCTTCTGAGCAACCTCCGACACGTTGGCTTGGGTGGCTTCACCTTCTCCTTCGACAGGACCTTCAAGCACCGGGTCCAGAGGGAATTGGGGATCCCGGCTGGTGTAGCACGTCAGCACATATTCTGCGACGTTCTTCGCCAGGGACTGCCCCTGCAACTCCAACTGATCTGCGATGACATCACCCACCTTGGAGAGTTTGCTACCCGCCGAGCTCAACGCCTGCAACGCCAGGTCCGGCTCCGGCTCCGGATCATCTGGACGCACGGGACTGAAGCCCATTGCTGTCAGCGCGTCGTTGGCTTTGCTCAGGAACTCCCAAACCTGTAGGGAGTCCGCAGCCCTTAAGCCCTTCAGTTCTTCCAAGGATCTTTTGGTCGCCGCCAGTTCAAAATTCTCGCGAGCAAGGCGCTCAACCTCTTTGGCATTTTGCTGAATCTTCTCAGCAACCTGCTTCTCGAGTTTTTCGAGCTCATCGTCCCGGAGGTAGATCTTGTTCTGGCGGTCAACCAGGTCCTTCTCCCTGCCTCTCACTTTCTTCTCCCTGGCAGCGATGGCACACTCTTGCTGGTAGAGTTCCTGCCCTCGCACCCAGGCCTTCTCCTCCTCCTCAGCGCAACACTCTTCCAATTTCTTGGTGCATTCCTCGAGGCCCTTGTCAGCTAGAGCCACCTTTTCGGCGAGCTCCTCCTCCCTTTTCAAGACGTCATCCCGCATCTCTAGGAGTTTTTGCTCTTCATCTTTGAGCCTCTTCTCCCTCTCCTCAAGTGCCTCCCGGCGCTTGATGAGAGTAGTGTTAATGGCTTCAAGCCTTTCTTGGCCTTCATTAGCCGCACTATTAGCTGCCTTGGTCTGCTCATAAATGGTCCGGGATTGAGCATCGAGGGCGCGAGTCAAGCTCTCCCTATCATCCAATAATTTGCCCCAGAATTCTAGGTGGACCTTCTCCTGCTTGATCCATTCTTTGTCATCTGCCAGCCTCGACTGCGCCAGCTTGGTCCTGAAGTAGAGTAGGTTATGCCACCGCCTAAGGGTTTGGCGCTCCTCTTCAAGAGCCTTGCTGTCGTGGAAGAACGCCAGCTGAACTTGACGCAGGCTGGAGCAAGCGTTGTCAATAGACAACGTCAGGGGAATGGGTTCCGGACCTGCTGGGGCCTCCTCCGCTGGTTCTAGCGGGTTCTCACTTACAAAAATTGGGTCCCACTCCACAAGAGTGGTCCCCTGAGCCTCCACGGCACTAGGGCCGTCCTCCGAGATAGCTTCAGTTGCCATTGAGGAGGGTCCCACAGAAGAAGTTCCGACCTCCGGAAGTGGTTCCGAAGGCCCCGCCGCCAGATCTTCATTTGCCCCCTCAGGCAGGGGGCCAGCGACTTCATCTGGGCATTCCGGCTCAGTGGCAGGCACCTTCGCCGACAACACTTCCGGAGCAGGTGCTACTTCCGGCTCCGGCCTGGGCCCCTCCTCCGCTGATGGCTCGGCTGTTAGCATCTCGACCACCATGGGTTCGAGTGCTGATGCCTCCGCAATAACCGGCCCTGAGGCCGGAGCTTCAACCTCAACCGGCTCGGGCGCCGGAAGGTCTTCAACCGGCTTTGAGGCTGGAGCTTCGGAGGTAGCCGGCTCAACCGCCGGAGCTTCCTCCACATCCGGCTCACTTGCCGGAACTTAAATTACCTCCGGCTCAACCACCGGGGCTTCAACAATTTTCGGCTCTGGGGCCGGAATTACTGCTTCCTCTGGCTCAACGGTCGAAGCTTCCATAATCTCAGCATCAAGACCCGGACTTTCAACCTCCGGGGCAGGTGCCGCTGGTGCATCTTCTCTCCTGCGGTCTGGCGCTACCACGGGAGTCTCGGGGGATGAGTCGAGGTCCATGACCACGATAGCTGGCGCCGGAGCTGTCGCAGCTTCAGCCACCACTTGGGGCGGCACCGGGACAGGAGCAGGAGCTTCCGCCCCTACAGCTTCAGCTGCTGTGGCTGAGGGTGGAGCCTCACTCCTATTCTTGGGAACGCTGCAGATGATGGATGAAGAAATTTAAAAAATAGTTACTACAACAAAACAACTGTTTGAGGTAAAGATTAAAAATTACCTTGGGAGGCTTCCACACCAGCTTGCGCGGAACCTCTTTCCCGGGCGTTCTGGGCTGACCATAGCCGCTGCCGGCGTGGAAGCTCCGGAAGGCCCCCCAGAACTCGTTGCAACCACGGGCATTTCCTTAGTCGAGGCCCCCCTCGACCGGGAAGGACCCACAGACCTAGAGGCCTCAACTGGCCCTCGTGCTGGAGTCACATGCCCGGAGCTAGCACCCCGGGAAGACGCCGCTGCGGGTACAGTCGTCGCAGTTGTAGAAGACCTCCCCCTCCGGGGAGAAGGAGCTGATGCAGAGGTTGCAGGCCTGACGGACCTTCCATCGGCATGCTGCAGCTTCCTCTTCCGGCTCAAGGGCTTGTCCGCCGGCTCCTTGCCCTTGCCGACGACTTCGATCCTTGGCTTCGGGGCAGGGTAGGAGCCACCTTCGGAAGCCCCAGGATCACCACCCTAGAGGTCGATCTTCTCTCGACGACACCAAGGTCGTCAAGCACCGGCATCATCTGCCGGAGCTCCCTGCTGAACTCTACTTCCAGGTTCAGAGGGAGAAAAGCTAGTGGTGGGGTCAAATCATCACCCGTGACGTCGATGCCATGCTGGAACTTCTTGAGATGAAAATCCAAGGTTGCCCCCGCCATGTTGGACTTCAGCCCGATCTCGACCCGGTCATCGTCCATCACACTGTTGAGGGCCCAAGCGAGTTTTTCTCTCCTCTTCAGAGGTGCCCACCTGTTGGCCAGGAAATTGCAAAATACTGTCTGAGGAGTTAATCCTCCCTCCACGCACTGGCAGATCCTGGTCAGAGCAGGGTTGAAGGCATCCGACAGCACCGGAGCTTCACTCCAGACTGCAGTGTCGATGTTGGGGAGGCCTTCGGGCAACTCTAGCTTCTCGTGCTCCTCCACCCGGATGACTATCCAGTCCTTCTTCCAATCATCCCACTTTCCAGAGGGAAACGACCGGAGGTACTTGAATGGGCACTTCTTGCGCTTCACGAAATAGTAGAAGCCAAGGTACTCATTACTCCTACCGGTGGTATGGACGGTGAAGAAGGTCCGGAAGAGTTCAATGCAGGGGGGATGCCCACCCACATTTCACAGAAGTGGACGAAGACAGACACAAGAAGAATGGAGTGGGGGCCAAGGTGGCACAGCTGCAGACCATAGAAGTCTAGCAGCATCAAGAAAAAGGAGGAAAAAGGTGGGATCAACCCCACCATGGCGTACAAAGAGAAGTACACCATTTCGCCGGCGTGCTCCTTCTCGAGCGGGAGCTCTCCCCCGGCGCGGACCAGGCGGTTGAAGAAGTCCGGAGACCATCCCATGAGGGCCCAAACCTTCTTCAAGTCACCTTCGGTCTTCAAACGGCTCTCGCGGAGACCCAACTCCATCGCGGCACAGCAAGGCAAGAGAGGAAAAGCGAGCACAAGTTGGGAGTTTCAACGCAAGATCAGATGAGAGGCGTAAAGAACCCCAGACGGTGCACGCTTTCCTTCTTAAGTAAGCCCTCGCAACGCTTGGATGGAAACCGCATGGAAGTCAAAAATACTACTCAAAAATTCCACCCAACCGATGACAAGAGGGCCCGAGACCACCCGGACGATCAAGTCGAGGTTCTTACTCAGGCGAACGACTGTCATAATGAGGCGGGAATCCCGAAGACGGCTGCCTGACAAGGCACGCGGAACCGATACAATTTTCGTATCGGGAACCGGCGACCTTCAATTGCGTGAGATCCGCACGCCAAATATCTCATTTGCCGCACACAGTATATGCCACGCGGCGAGGATTTAACTCCAAACCATCGCCAACGGCACATCCGAAGACCTTTGAAGACTCAGTTCAAAAGTCGAAGGATGGACCCACCTCCGGTGGAATGACTTCACCCAAGGGTCCTTCCCCAGAGGTGGGCCCAGGGGGCCACTGTCAGTACCCTGGGTACCATATACCCCTTGGGATTGCAAAGATCTCAAGGGAATATCATCTACTTGATTTGAAGACCTTTGGAGGCCCACATGTCAGACATAACCGGACCCGCTTTTCCAACATGGTTAGTCCCAAGGTCGCCACGTGTACTATCAGACCGGAGCTACCACCCACAAGGGGGAAGCTCCAGTCTATGTACCATAGCGGCACCCCCGGACCTAACCCCAGACCGAGGGAAGCTCCGGAACTGACACGTGTTAGGTGGCACCGGACCTATCTGTTCCCCACAGTATGCTCCGGGGCTGCCACGTGTCCAACCGTCGGATCTTCAGCCTCTAACCTCCGGAAGACTTCACAACGGCTCCGGATCTTCAAAGGGGAATCAAGGACTTCAAGACCCGATTAAGTGTCATTAATACTATATTAATGACACACGATCGGACAACCTTAATTACCAGTAACGGTGCTATCAAAGCCCGTAACTCGGTTATTAAGGGTAATTAAGCGCATTAAATGTGTATCAATATTAGTAACCGCCGGGGCCACATGTCGGGCCAAGCTAACTTGTAACGGCCTGCCCTTGTACTATAAAAGGACAGGCCGACGATACATAGAGAGAGACTCACTCTACGCGCTCACTCGACACTCTCAACTCACGTTGAGCTCATACATCCAATACAACACCAACACACCCCGTGGAGTAGGGTATTACGCTCAGGCGGCCCGAACCACGTAAATCTTTGTGTCTCCCGCGTCGTTTTACATATCACCTTCTTGAATCTCTGCGCGCCCACACCGAACCTCAAACTCCTCTAACACTTTAGTAGTGTCGGGAGATCTGCCGGATCAAAACCACCGATAGATATGTTAAAGAAATCGTGTGTGAGACTAATATAAATGTGTTTCAACATGACAAAAGTGATATATATCAGAGAGAATCAAGTCACAAAGACGACACAACAAGAATTAGTCAAATCCGTCGAGAGAGACTCAAGTTACGATCGAAAGATCCAACAAAGGTCAATTTGTCCTATCCGAGAAAAACAGTTCTGGAACACTGCAAAGAAACTCGTGTAGATCAGAAACCACAAATCCAATGACCGTGAATTTTGATAGATGATAGGTAATCAAGTTGTTAATACAACCCAAAAAAATCATGTCAATTGGATCTGTAAAACTCGAGTTAAGATAAAACTACCGAAGAAAGGTAGTGCTATGCAGAAACTCGACGAGAAAGACTTGACGAAAACAAGTCGGACGAACAAGGCACAAAAGTTCTTTCAAACTACGAATTTTTTTGATCAAACCACAAGAGGAACATACCAAAAGTCATCTCTCACGAGCTCTGGCCTCCCTTGCTTCTATAACCAGCCCTTAGGCCAACCCAAAATTAACTAGGACTCTAACCCTACTCAATTCATGAATCAAAACTTTTCATAACTGCTCAAGACTCTTCTATACGCAGATAGAAGCAATTTTAAGACTTCCAAACACCTTAGTAACATATCACACATTCCTAAAAAACTCAAATTTGTGACCCACACGCAATCTTTTCATAACCAACTCAAAACTTTCCATATTTGAGTCAAACACGACTTAGCCGCAGCCTAAGTCCATAACCTAGTTGGTTGGACCTTTCCGACCAATTATTTACGTCCACATCTCTTCATCACACCTTAGAACCATGTAACCACGTCCATGCACTCCTTGCATACATGCAAATATCTTCCAATGACGTCCACGATACCTTCATATGCATTGTTCTTGATTCAAACATGTTGCGCAACCACCGGATCAACTCAACCACAATTCCTCCCAAACTTGGTTGTTGAACTTCATCTTCTCCCTAAGACTAGTTCAATGGATCCCGTTACCAGCCATGTCTTGAACTCAAGCAACACCTGCACATGAATAAACAACCAATACTTCCGAGCACAAGTCCTCGACTTGACTCACGTTAGTTCCGAAACTACAATATCTTACGTGAGCACCTCACATAAGCATGTTGCGAACCATAGCAAAATGATATCAACAATAACCACCAAAACACACTAAAAACTTAGTAAAAGAATACTAAGCAACCTTTCCATAAGTGTAAAGCAAGTTTGAAATATTACAAGATAAAAGCAGAACCATTCAATCTAGCTTCAGACCTTGCCAAAACTAATCGGACCTTGTGCCGGAGCTTACCATAGCTAGCAGGACCTAGCACCGGAGCTTACCAAAACTAGTCGGACCTAGCGCTGGAGCTGACCAAAGCTAGTCAGACCTAGCACCGGAGCTAACCAAAGCTAGCCGGACCTAGAAAAATAAGTCGGACCTAGCCAAAGCAAGTCAGACCTTACGTCGGACCTTGCCAGAGCTACCCAAAACAAGCCGGACCTATCGTCGGACCTTGCTGGAGCTCGGACCTAGATGATAAAGGTGTTTTGGTAGTGTTCAAAACTTTTATCGTCAAAGCTAATGTATTCAGCACACATAGGTCTCACAATCTCCCCCTTGATGAATGCATTGGCAACATCACTTAGAATCCGAACATTGGCTTATTCACATTAAAAGTTTTGAAAACAATTTCTCCCCCTTTGTAAAACATAAATAAAATGAGAAGAAAAACAAATTCTCCACCTGAAAAGAATCGTGCCAAAACAATTGTGAATATGTTCAATGAGTAATAAAATTCTCCCCCTTGCATACTTATCTTTAAAAATTCACATATTATCTCCCCCCCCCCTTTGACAATGTATTGAACAAGGTTCAAAGAGAAATTTTAATTGTTATGAGCATACTATAACATATACATATAAAACAAAGCTTATCCAAGTCATACTATCAAGTAACTTACACTATCACAACAATGAGATACATAAAGTAGTGTAAGCCATGCTAGCGATCAAATGTAGTTTTCAATTTAAGCAAGTCATGATCTCACAAATTTAACTATTTCAAAACCTGAAAGCATGACACTTGTTGCTGCAATTTTTTAAAACAAAAATTTTTAACATATGACATTTGCAAGAGATTATATGCCGTATCTGCCTTATTCTAACCAACCAAGCCAAGCCAAGCCTACGCCATTTGACAATACGAAGCTTAAGGACATGATTTTAGTCATACACAACTTCTTCCAAGTTCATATCTAAGTGCAATGATAAGCCATCTCAAAAAAGTGTGATGCATGCATATTCTCTTGATCTTTTCTCAATATATATTTGTTCATAAAAACTCAACATGTGAGTTGATTACTTGATTAATTTTTTATGATTAAAAGTACTTGTGAGCATGCAACAAGTTCAAAACAGCAAGAAAGTTCGACCATGACCAGATTTAGTGTAAGTAATTATTCCAATTACTAGACATGGCAAAAACTACAAAATGTATAACACGAGTAATGTAGTAAGAACTTTCAGCATGTAAAATGAATCACAAAGTCATATATGTATGAAATACTATGCTTATATTATTTTAATTTCAGATTCACACATAGACTTCTCAAGTTTCAAAACTCTCCCTCAACTTACCATGAGGATGCATATCCCCTATTTCACTACGAATGAAACAAAAACGAGTGAAATCCAAAAGTTTTGTAAAAATGTCAGCCAATTGTTGTTCGGTATCTACATGGTGAAGCACAATGTTTCATTTTTCAACATTATCACGGAGAAAGTGATACCTAATGTCAATGTGCTGAGTTCTAGAATGTTGCACAAGGTTTTTAGCAATGCAAATGGCACTAGTGTTATCACAAAATAGTGGAACACTATCTAGATCAACCCCATAGTCCTTAAGTGTTTGAACAATCCAAAGAATTTATGAGCAAGAACTAGCAGCAGCTACATATTCAGATTCAACTGTGGATTGTGCAACTGAGTTTTGTTTTCTAGAGGACCAAGCAACAAGTGAATTACGAGGAAAATGACAAGCACCAGAAGTACTTTTCCTATCAATCCTACAACCCCCAAAATCAGCATCCAAAAAAGCTTTCAAAGTTACGGTTGAGGAAGAAGGAAGAAAAATGCCAAATTCTTGAGTTCCATGTAAGTACCTGGGAATCCTTTTGATGGCTTGATGATGTGAAGCACGTGGGGAGGCTTGAAAATGTGCACAAAGACATACGCTGAATTGTATGTCTGGTTTTGATGCCGTGAGGTACAAAAGTGATCCGATCATGCTTCTATATTCTTTTTGATCCACGAGTTCACCATCTTCATCAAGTTCAAGTGTTGTTGCTGTTCCCATTGGTGTCCGAAGAGGCTTGCTTTTGTCCATGTTGAAGCGCCTTAGGAGGTCTTTTGTATACTTCGTTTGATGCATAAAGGTACCCTCCTTGGTTTGCTTGATTTGCAGCCCCAAAAAGTACGTGAGTTCTTCCATCATACTCATCTCAAATTATGAACTCATCATAGCTGAAAACTTGGACACAAGATCCAGAGAAGCACAACCAAAGATAATATCATCCACATACACTTGAATGAATAATGAGTCATTGCCATGCTTAAGCACAAAAAGAGTTTTACCAATCTTGCCCATGGTAAACACCTTTTCAAGTAAGAATGTTTTTAACCTATCATACCATGGTCTAGGGGCTTGTTTGAGACCGTACAAGGCTTTGGAAAATTTGTAAACATGATTAGAAAAATCTGGATTTTCAAAACCCGGTAGTTGTTTGACATAAACCTCCTCATCTATGTATCCATAAAGAAAAGCAATTTTAACATCTATTTGATATAGTTTAAAACCTTTAGATGCAGCAAAAGCTAACAAAATTCTTATGGCTTTTAATCTAGCAACAGGAGCAAAAGTTTCATCAAAATCTAGACCTTCAACTTGAGTGAAACCTTGAACAACCAACCTAGCCTTATTCCTAACCACAACCCCATCCTCACTTTGTTTATTTTTAAACACCCATTTAGTTCCAATTAAAGTGTGACCTTGAGGTGGAGATACAAGTTTCCAAACATTATTTGTTTCAAAATTTTCTAAATCTTCTTGCATGGCAATAATCCAAGATTCATCAGTGAGTGCATGTGATATATCTTTGGGTTTAAAAGAAGCAACAAATGCAGAATGAGCATGAGAGTTTGGATCCCAAAACCTGGACCGCGTGACTCGTTCGTGCAAGCTTCTAATAATTTGTTGTGGAGGATTACTTTTAAGAACCGGGAGGGGAGTGGACACTTCACAAGCTTCTTCTTCTTCATGTTTATCACAAATCGATGAGCTTGTGACTTGAGGAGGATCTGGACCAACAATAGTGGTCGTCGGTGCTGGGTGTGAATCAAAATCAGGAGCTGGAACAATGTCATTAGCTACTAAATTTTTGGGCAGCAACACCACTTCTTCCTCATCTTGAACGAAAATGCTCTCCCCCTGCGGATATGGATCCAGACCTGCAATGTTTGAGCTAGTACCTGTGCTAGCTTCATCAAAAGACACCTCACAAGTCTTCACAATTTTGTTAGTGTCATGTAAAAGCACACGGTAGCCTCTAGTATGAGATGGATAACAAACAAACATGCCATCAATAGATCTAGGTTCAAATTTATGAAGATTACCATGTTTCTTAACAAAGCATTTGCAACCAAATACTCGAAAATGTGTAACACTAGGCCTATGTCCAAATCGGAGCTCATATGGTGTTTTACCTAGCTTAGTGCGCAAGAAAACACGATCTGAGACATAACAAGCGGTTGCAATCGCATCAGGCCAAAATTTCTTAGGAGTTTTATATTCATCAAGCATAGTCCTAGCCATCTGAACTAAGGTTATGTTCTTTCTTTCTACAACACCATTTTGTTGAGGTAAATATGGTGAAGAAAATTGATGATCTATTCCATTTTCAGCACAAAAGTGATCAAAAGATTGATTTTTAAATTCGGTTCCGTTATCACTTCTAATTGCTTTTAAAGATCTTGGATGATCAATTGATAATCTAAGAAATAAAGTTCTAAAGTGACTAAAAGCTTCATTCTTAGATGCCATAAAGTAAATCTAAGAGTATCTAGAATAATCATAAACAATCACAAGAACATATCATTTACCTCTGAAGGATTGAACACGTAAAGGCCCTACAGTGTCAAGGTGCAAAAGTTGACCCGATTCAGTTGTCATGATCATTGTGAGAGGAGTATGTGAACCTGCAACCATCTTAGCATTTCTACAAAAAAACACACAATTTCTTTGTCCCCTTTAAGCTTAGGCAACCCACGTATGCGATCAAGAGCACTAACACGCGTTAGATGATCAAAACCTACGTGACCAAGTCTACGATGCCAAAAATATAAGTCATTTGATTCATTAGCAACTAGACACCTATGCTTAGATGAAGACATATCAAAATTAGCTTTAAAAACTCTTCCAAACCGATACATGTTAAAATAAGCTCACTATTTGAATTTACAACTTTCCGCAATTTTTATTGAAAATAATTTCCAGATTTTCATCTAGCAGTTGTGAAATAGAAAACAAGTTGTATTTCAAATTTTTAACAAGTGCCACATCCTTCAAATTGTAGTGATCATTTACTCTAACTGAACCCTTAGCAATTATAGGAGTTGAAGAATTATCGGCAAAACTAACATTCTCTACATGTGACACAAAAGAGAGGGAGGAGAACCATTCTTTGTTACCGGTCATGTGGCGTGAGAAAACTGAATCCACAATCCAAATGTTCTCCTTCCTCAAGCGTGTAACCTACATAGAAGCACAATACGTCGATGACTCAATACTAGGGTTAGTCAAAAGGCACTTAGGAATCCAGTACTGAGTCACACGACGTCCAGCAGGAATAACACGCGAAAGCTGAGATAAAACAGCAGGTTTATGAGCCAAATCTTGAGGATTTTTGTACCCAACTACTGTCCTACGAGATGTTACATGTGTAGCACAAAAAACAGTAGGTTTGGGAGTAAGCTTTGCATGTTTTCGACTCATTACAACAGATTGCATGTTTCTATCATTTGGTTTATCAAGTGCAACAAATTTTGCATGAAAGTTATGAGATCTAGCAATCATTCTTTCCTTTTTCTGTTATTTAGCTAGTCTATAACAAAAATCTATGACATGACCATCTCTACCACAGTAGGTACAATGAAATTTAACTTTGTGTTCATGTCTAGATGAGCAAGCAACATTTTTCTTTGAAACCGAATGAGACAACACTCCTGCAGATTTGAAAACCACTTCTTTTTGTTTAGGAACTGTTTGAATCAAACCATCTCCTAATGACTTTACAATTTTAGGTGGATGTGCCTTAGCATGAGCATGAGAATCAAAACCTAAACCAGTTTTATCATTGCAAGACTTGAAAGAATTCAACTACAACTTTAGGTTCTTATTGCCATTACAAAACCGATCTAATGTCTTATGCATGTCATCAAGTTTATTAGACAGATCAAGACAATTTTCACACGAAGTTTTTCCTTTTAATTTGCAATTGGAACAATATTTAACTTCATGAGAACGTAAAGCATTGTTCAATATAGAAATTTCATTCATAGCATCTTGTAGTTTCTTATCAAGATCATCACAAGTAGAACAATGCAAATCAATTGTAGAATGGCTAGTATCTTTCAAGTTTTTATCATTAAGTGCAGCAAGCTCTCTGTTCTTTTCAATTTCTAACTCAAGTTTATCAAGTGTGGAGGTGTGCTCACTTCTTAATGAGGACAATTGTTCATATATTAAATCACATGAGGAACAAGAATCATCACTAGGAATTAAGGATTTCAAATGATTAATTTCATATTCTAGTGACTCAATTTTAACAACATTGTCCTTAAGCTTTTTGTCTTTTTTTCTTAACTATAACAGTGGCACAAGAAATAGCATCACACATTTCTTCGCAAGTAGGACATACCTCTTCATTGTCGCCGTTGTGTTCAGCCTCCTCCATATTTGATCTTGACTTGCCCGCCATGAAGCACAAGTTTGCCAAATCATCTTCATCTTCGTGACTTCCAATGTCCACATCGCTTGAGCCAAGTTGTTGAAGTGCGGAGATAAAACTGCTCACCAATTGACGTCATGTAGAACCCTTATTTTTGTTGTTGGAGTTTCCAAAGGTGGTCTTGACCTTGTTCTACTTTTCCTCACGCGTAGAAGGACCTGAAAGATTAGGGCATTCTGTACAAAGTGTCCTATCTTACCACATTCAAAACAGCGCTAAGGTTCGGAGCTTCCTCTCATTCTAGTTCTCACACTTTGCAATGCTTTTGAGAATCTAGTAGAGATGAGTGCTAACTCCTCTTCTGGAAATTCCTCGATCTGCTCCAGGGTTAATGAGGACAACAAAACAAGAGTATTGCAAGATGATGATTGGCCGGAGCTAGGCATTTCACGTTGTGAGACGAATGCAATAGACTTATTTGGATTCTTTTGTGATAAGATATAAATTTCATGAGTTTTTACTTTAGAGTAAAGTACATATAATGTAAGTGTACTTATGACAGTAGATTCATGAATAGATGTGACTTTTATCTCCCAAATTGACATGTCTAATGCACTTAGTAATTGCCTAGCACTTTCAGCATCTAAAAAATTAACATTGACGCTACGCAAGTTGCTGAGAATTTTGTTAAAGCGAGCAAAGAGGTCATCAATGGACTCACTGGGTCGCATCTCAAAGCGCATGTATTCTTTCTTGAACATGTCTTGTCTTACCTCCTTGATCGTGTTGGATCCTTCGTGGTAGTCACAAAGTGCTTTCCACACATCGTATGCAGATCGGAGGTGTGCAACACGGTCAAAGTCGCTTTGAATTAATCCTTGTATCATCAAGTTCTGAGCCATGTTGTTGTTGTCGACATCTCTCGGATTTGTAGCTGTAACTTGATTGTTCGATGACACTTCATAAGGCTTGTACACCTTCTCCCATATTACAAAGCCTTGAGCCTGGATGAAGACTTCCATACATGCCTTCCAAACCTGAAAAACAATACCACTAAAGATAAAAGGTTTTGCGGAGTATTTCTCCATGATGATTAGTCAAAACACATGCAAATCATAAATATTAGAGCACCGTGGCTCTGATACCAATTGTAGGATTGAAGAGCACGTGAAAAGCTACCAGAGGGGGGTGGGAGTGAATGGTAGATTTAAAACTTTTTCAGCATAAGCAATGAAAACCCCTCAGCAGAAAAACGATCTATTAAAGAAATCGTGTGTGAGACTAATCTAAACAGGTTTCACCGTGACAAAAAGTGATATATATCAGAGAGAATCAAGTCACAAATACAACACAACAAGAATCACTCAAATCCGTCGAAAGATCCAACAAAGGTCAACCTGTCCTACCCGAGAAAAACAGTTCTGGAACACTGCGAAGAAACTCGTGTAGATCAGAAACCACAAATCCAATGATCGTGAAATTTTGAAAGATGATATATAATCAAGTTGTGAAGACAACCCAAAAAGAATCACATCAATTGGATCTGTAAAACTCGAATTATGATAAAACCACCGAAGAAAGGTAGTGCTGTGCAGAAACTCGACGAGAAAGACTTGACGAAAACAAGTCGGACGAACAAGGCACAAAAGTTCCTTCAAACTAAGAATTTCATTGATCAAACCACAAGAGGAGCAGCCCCAAAGTCGTCTCTCACGAGCTCTGGCCCCCCTTGCTTATATAACCAGCCCTTAGGCCAACCCAAAACTAACTAGGACTCTAATCCTACTCAATTCACGAATCAAAACTTTTCATAACTGCTCAAGACTCTTCTATACGCAGATAGAAGCAATCTTAAGATATCAAAACACCTTAGGAACGTATCCCACATTCCTAAAACAACTCAAATTCGTGACCCACACGAAATCCTATCTTAACCAACTCAAAACTTTCCATATTTGAGTCAAACATGACTCAGCCGCAGCCTGAGTCCATAACCTAGTCAGTTGAACCTTTCCGACCAATTCTTTACATCCACATGTCTCCATCACGCCTCGGAACCATGTATACACGTTCATGCACTCTTTGCATACGTGCAAACATCTTCCAACGACGTCCATGATACCTTCATATGCATTGTTCTTGATTCAAACATGTTGCGCAACCTCCCGATCAACTCAACCACAATTCCTCCCGAACTTGGTTGTTGAACCTCATCTTCTCCCTAAGACTAGTTCAATGGATCCCGTCACCAGCCATGTCTTGAACTCAAGCAACACCTGCACATGAATAAACAACCAATACTTCCAAGCACAAGTCCTCGACTTGATTAACATTAGTTCTAAAACTACAACAACTTACGTGAGCACCTCACATAAGCATGCTGCAAACCATAGCAAAATGATATCAACCATAACCATCAAAACACACCAAAAACTTAGTAAAAGAATACTAAGCAACCTTTCCATAAGTGTGAAGCAAGTTTGAAACATTGCAAGATAAAAGTAGAACCATTGGAATCTAGCTTCGGACCTTGCCAAAACTAACCGGACCTTGAGCCGGAGCTTACTAAAGCTAGCAGAACCTAGCACCGGAGCTTACTAAAACTAGTCACACCTAGCGCCAGAGCTAACCAAAGCTAGTCGAACCTAGCACTGGAGCTAACCAAAGCTAGTCGGACCTAGACAAAGAAGTCAGACCTAGCCAAAGCAAGTCGAACCTTACATCGGACCTTGCTGGAGCTACCCAAAACAAGTCGGACCTATGGTTGGACCTTGCTGGAGCTCGGACCTAGATGATAAAGGTGTTTTGGTAGTATTCAAAACTTTTATCGTGAGAACCAATGTATTCAGCACACATAGGTCTCATAGAACATCAAGGAAGGATATGGGATTTTGCAAAATGTGTCTATAAGACATGAGAACATCGAGTTCCGCCTTGATTTTCATGTCTTCTAAGTCCAAGACTTTGATGTAATGATAGGGTTATCCATTGAGAAATTACTCGTGGATACACCCTCAAAAGGCAACCTAGATGTTAAACTCGGAGGGAGAAAGTTTTCCATTCCCATTCTGCGATCCAAGAACACATTAGCAGAACCTTCCCCCGAGAGTGAGCCAATCGAGGAAGCCATGACCCTTCAATTCTTAGAACTTCCTAAAAATGAAGAAGAAGAACAATTCATCCAAGAAGCGGATGAATTGCAGTAGACATTTGATTTGCCCAAATAAGAGCCATCACAAAATCCCCCAATTGAGTTGAAAACCCTACCTCCAGGCCTACGTTATGCTTTCCTACAAGGTGATGCGGAAGCTCTTGTCATCATAAGTGACAAGCTTTCACAAGACGAAACTGCCAAAATCATGACTGTCTTAGAAAAGCATAGATCCGTCCTAGGCTACTAACTCCAAGACCTTAAGGGAATCAACCCTGCTCTTTGCACCCATCGCTTTCCCACTAAACCTCTTAGCACACCGTCTAGGGAACCTCAAAGGAGGTTGAACAATTCTATGCGGGGGGTTGTCAAAAAGGAGGTCTTGAAACTCTTGCATGCCAGGATAATTTATCCCATCCCTCATATTGAGTGGGTTAGCCATGTCCAAGTAGTTCCCAAGAAAGTAGGAATGACGGTCGTTCGAAATGAAAGGAATGAACTCATTCCTCAACAAACCGTCACAGGGTGGAGAATGTGTATTGACTACATAAAACTCAACAAGGCAACAATGAAGGATCATTTCCCGCTGCCTTTCATTGATGAAATGCTTGAGCAGAAACATTCCTTCTTTTGTTTCCTTCATGGGTATTCTAGTTACCATCATATTCCCATCCACCCTGATGATCAAAGTAAGACCACCTTCACGTGCCCTTATGGAACATACGCCTATCGGCGAATGTCGTTCGGGTTGTGTAATGCACTCGCTTTGTTCCAAAGGTGCATGATGTCTATTTTTTGAGACATGATCGAGGAAATCATAGAAGTTTTCATGGACGACTTTTCCATCTATGGAAAAAATTTTGATCATTGTCTTGAGAACTTATACAGGCCCTTACAAAGATGCCAAGAGAAGGACCTGGTGCTAAATTGGGAAAAGTGTCTTTTTATGGTCTGTGAAGACATCATCTTAGGACACTTGGTGTCCGAAAGGGGGATTGAGGTGGATAGAGCCAAAATTGAAGTTATTGAAAAGGCTTCCACCTCCCACCAATGTTAAGGGTATCCGTAGCTTTTTAGGCCATGCAGGGTTCTACCGACGATTTATCAAGGATTTTTCAAAATTGCTAAACCTCTCACTAGCCTATTAGCTAAGGATGTGCCCTTTGATTTTAATGATGAATGTCACCAATATTTTGACATCCTCAAGAAGGCACTCGTCATAGCTCCAATCATTCAACCCCCTGGTTGGACGGTGCCATTTGAAATCATGTGTGGTGCTAGTGATTATGCCGTTGGAGCGGTCCTTGGCCAAACTAAGGATAAGAAGCATCATGCAATAGCCTATGCTAGCAAGACTCTATCAGGAGCTCAGCTTAACTATGCCACAACTGAAAAGGAGCTCCTAGCAGTTGTCTTTGCTATCGATAAGTTTAGATCATACTTGGTTGGAGCAAAAATCATAGTCTACATAGACCATGCTGATTTTAAATACTTGCTCACCAAGAAAGATGCTAAACCTAGGCTAATCCTATGGATTCTCCTACTCCAAGAGTTTGACCTGGAGATAAGAGATAAAAAGGGAGTAGATAATTCCGTCGTTGATCATCTCTCACGTATGGAAATCCCAAATAAATTGGACATACCTATCAATGATTTCCTACGTGATGATATGTTGCTCAAGGTGATCGACTCTAACCCTTGGTAGGCGTACATCGCAAATTTTCATGGTTACAGGATACGTACCACCAGGGAAAGATAAGAAAAAACTCATTTTAAAGAATCGATGTCACCTGTGAGATGATCCATACCTCTATAGGGTATGTTCCGATGGGCTACTTAGAAGGTGCCTCCCAACAATTGAAGGTACCAAAATCATCGAAAGATGCCATGCAGCCCCCTATGGCGGACACTACGGTGTTCACCGTACTGAGTCAAAGATCTGGCAAAGCGGGTTCTTTTGGCCCTCAATGTATGCAGATACAAAGGGATTCATTCGAAGATGTTAGGAATGCCATAAGCATGGAGGGATCACTGCTCGCAATGCGATGCCCCTCACATATAATATCCAAGTAGAATTATTTGATGTGTGGGGGATCGACTTCACGGGACCTTTTCTAAAGTCCTATGATTGTGAGTATATTTTTGTGGCCGTAGATTATGTGTCCAAATGGGTAGAAGCATTACCATGCAAACATGCCGATGCCAAGATCACTCAGAAAATGTTTCATGAAATCATTTTCCCATGGTTTGGGACTCCCCAAATAGTCATAAGTGATAGAGGGTCTCATTTCATTGATATGACCTTCTAGAGATTTCCGAGGGAGCTTGGGGTTAGGCATAACATTTCTACTCCGTACCATCCCCAAACAAGTGGTCAAGCAGAAACTTCAAACAAAAAAATCAAGAATATTTTGCAAAAGACTGTCTTTGAGA
The DNA here is from genome assembly GCA_036927565.1 of Tuctoria greenei. Classification (NCBI taxonomy): domain Eukaryota; kingdom Viridiplantae; phylum Streptophyta; class Magnoliopsida; order Poales; family Poaceae; genus Tuctoria; species Tuctoria greenei. Next base: position 147,402,566 of record JAYESD010000011.1, read on the forward strand.
TGGGGAATGGGTGGAAGAACAAACTATCTGATGCACTTTGGGCATACTGTACTGCCTACAAGACACCCAATGGAATGTCACCTTTCCAAATTGTCTACAAGAAAACTTGTCATTTACCCGTAGAATTGGAACATAGAGCGTATTGGGCTATCAAGAAATGGAACATCGATCTCCATGAAGCTGGAAAGTTGCACAAAATGCAAATTTCTGAATTGGAAGAATGGAGGGATAAGGCGTACCATAGTGCCAAGATCTATAAGGAAAAAACCAAGAGGTGTCATGATAAAAGGATTACGCCTAAGGAGATAAAGCCTGGATATAAGGTCCTACTTTTCAACTCTAGAGTCAAACTTTTTGGACATGGGAAACTAAAAAGTAAATGGGAAGGTCCCTATACTTTGGTAGATATTTCATCTCATGGAGCAATTACACTCCAAAATGATGAAGGTCATCTATTCAAAGTAAATGGGCATCGTCTCAAGATCTTTTTAGAACCCAAAGAAAATTTGGACAAAGAGGAAGATGCAGTCAATTTTATTGACTTTAACGCCTATCCTTAAAGTTTGGTTAAATTTTCCATGTCCAATAAAGCAAGCTCCAACCCTCACCACTCCTTTCCAATCATCCCACTATCCCCACTTGGCTAAGTAGGAGAGAAGTAAAATGTAGAATATAATAAATACTTTCCTACTTAGGACTTAGGCACTTATTTTGATTCTATCATACAAAGTGCCTTTGTCAAATAAATTGCGACTCACCAGTTTAGGTAAGGCCGGTAGAGTCTTTCAGTTATCCATGTTTTCATATCAAATAAAGACAGGTACAAGAATAAGTGTGTGGGAGGTCCCATAGGCCTCCCAAGGTGCAACATGCCCGTACCATCATGAAAGAACAATTCAGGGCCTCACATGAAGGACCACGAGAAGATTTGACCAAACCATGATGGCTTGGCCCACCCTTCTTCATTAAGGCGATGGTTTGCGCTCTCTCACCTCTTATCCCTCTATACCTGATTTTCGAGTTGAAATTGATTATGCATGATAATATCATTAAATTCAACTCATTGGAAAATTAAAATTGTGCAATTTCATATATCATATTTTGCAAGAGAATGGAATATGTCTACTTCTCATTTCAATTTCATTACCGTGTTCTTGAACCACATATCAATTTAGGAAAAATATGTCATCTAAGTATTTGATTGGTGTGATATGGTAAATGAGTGAAACTTGGAAACTCTCCATGCTGGAATTAAATTTTGGTATTGCAATTTTTAAAGTCATCAGATTTTCGCCATCCTCTCTCATTAGAACTTAAATGCCCACCAAGGCCATATGATAGAGATATTGAAAACCACATGCATATGTCACTTTGCATTTTCATTGAACTTTGTCAAACTCTTGACCCTTTTCAGTGACTTGCATGAAATCTTTGATTAGGAATTTCTTGTGGAGTCCACTATATTCCATGATTTCCACACATCCACCATCAAAATATACTCCATGCAAATTCTGCAAAATCCTCTCTGAATAAAAATATGCACAAAAAGGAGTAGAAGGCATGGCTATAAGAGCTATCTCTCTAAAAAAAAGAGAGAATTCAAAAAAAAGAGAGAGCCAATAAGTAGCCATGTTTCATCTTTGCAGAAAAAAGAGAGAGTGATCAATTGGAAGTCATCATCACCATTTATCATCCACCATCCATAATAAGTGCACAAGAATTTCTTTAGGCATTGGTTTTTGTTGCATGGTCTTCTCATGAGGATCTCGTTTTTGACTTAGTAACATATGAATTGCGAGCCACTTTCTATCCTTACCAAGCTCTACAAAAAGCCATATTTAGTTGTAGGAAAAAAAGTAGCAACTCATGCCAAGGTGAGGACTAAACACATTGAGAGACGAGAGCATTCTTTTGAGGAGCATGGCAATATCTTTGACTTGTGAAAATATAGCAATTTCCAAGTTTATTTCAGTAGGAGGAGTCCAGGTGAATTACATGCAAGCCGTTCCATCTCTCAAACACCCAAGATGATGTGGTAGCCACATATCAAAAGGTTCTTGAACAAAGGTATGTGTTGAAATGCTTTATATACATATTTCGTACTTGTAGCTGAATTATGATATCACTTAGTTATTGTTGCCTTCACTCGAGGACGAGTAAAGGACTAAGTGTGGGGGAGTTTGTTGACGGTCCTTAATTGCCAAATCCGGCCGTCAATTCCCTGCATAAAAGCTATGGATTGGACAACCAACATAGTGGTACGAGTTATTTACTATCTCCACAAGTGTTGGTCCAATTGTGTATGCAATTGAATTATGCCCATAATTAGAGATATTTACGGGGACCAATCCAAGAAACACACCTTCTAACCAATCAGGTGCAAGCACGAGGATTCAGGGGCCAACCTGGAGGAGAAAAACAACTAAAAATGAGGGGAATCACCCATACCCATGATGGTGCCCCACAAAACAGCCTCCTGAAAGAAAAACACTGCATTTGGGGATACTAGAAAATCAGCCGAAGTGCCAGGTCGGCCGACTAGGTAAACGCGCCAAATGCGGTCAACCGCCACGTGTTGAGATCACGATGGCGAATGAGCCTCACTTTCTCTAGCGCCAAACTGACCTTTGGAGGGTATAAATAGGGAGTAGGGGGCTCCCTCACTCCACACACCAAAAAGCTTGAGTCTAGTACTCCACTCCAAAGGCATAGCGCTGCCTAAGTGCTTAGAAAATAAGGAGAGGGTGAGAAAGAGGAGGAGGAGGAGGAGGCTCCGGCTTGTCGGACTTCTTCCACTTAAGGATAGGGTTTGGGCTTGTCGAACCCTCCCCACCTTTGTACCTCGATAGTTCATTCAATCTCAAGTAAGGTACATAATTTCCATTGGAGTACATTTATTTAATTCAAGCAAGTTAATTCCTTAGTTGCTTGTTCGTTCATTGCTCTATTCATTTAGAGGCCGTAGTCTTTGCTAGAGAGGTTAGGGAAGTAATCGACAGCGTGGGCGTGGTGTCTAGGCTTGATGTTACCTTTGATTATCTCATAGTCCATGGGTTGTAGAGGTAGATGGTAGGTGGTGACATCCCTATCCGTCCATTGTAATCCTCCACGTTCGACTATGACGTAGGCTCTTGGCGGGAGTTGCCTAGCAGACCAGGGTAAGCCCGTGCCCAATACAAGCTGCTATTGATCGACTTTCTTTGAATTAAAAACCCTTCTCTTAGGAAATCCACTCTATCCGTTGCCTACCACCAAGCTTTGTGTCCTTGGGTGAACTAGTTAGAAGATTAGCACACACATTCCTTGGATTCGATACCCTTAGGAATACTCTTTAAGGGGAAGTGCTATAGCGGTTTCACCATGCACTTGCGGATTTTCATCTGTGATGTACCAGCCCTCAATAGTGACCCATTAACGTGTCATCAAGACCACATTAATGCATTATTAAGACCAGCTATGTAAACTGCCAGCCCTTGACCTATAAAAGGACCGAGCAGCCACCAACTAGAAGCTTAGACATACGCACACAAGCTGAACTCTCACATATTTGCACTCATCCACACGAAAGCTTACACAAGCTCATACAATACACAAGCACCCCGTAGATTAGGATATTACACTCTGGCGGCTCGAACAACATAAAACACTCCATGTCACCTCGTTCTTGGATCTTGATTTTGCTCCCAGCCTAAATACGAACATCTGCGAACTATTTCTTAGTAGTACCGGGGGAAGTGTCGATGGAACACTTCGACAAACGCATATTGTACAAGTTACACTAATTTTTCATTTTTGAGTCATTTGCAGGAGAGAGGAAAGAACAAGGGAGATAAGGAGGAAATAACAAGAGAGGAGGAAAGAACGAGAGAGAGACAGATAACTGAGTCCGTCAGGGTCCGCCATCCACACGTGCGGGTTCTTGCCGTCCGCACTGTCATCGTTCGTCTTCGTACCCGTTTAGATGCATACTTTAACTTCCAACTAAATGTCAGATTAAGCTGACTCGAAGCCCATTTTCGTACATATAGACTAAAGCAATCAAATTAAAAATTATAACCATAATTTAAAAAACTAAGCAATTCAAGTAAACATAAACATAACAATTATTAATTTGTAATTTATCAATTCATAAACATAAACCTAAACATAAACAATTTAATTCTAAACATAAACATAAGCATTGACCTAAACTTAAGCAATTCAATTCTCAACATAAACATAAGCAATTCAATTCTAAACTTAAATATAAGCATCAATTTCAATTCAATTCTATTCATATGACGACTTCTTAAACATTGCATCGTCATAACGTGAGGTGGAGGCGACGTGCAGCATACCTGCGGTGGCAAGGTGAAGCGAAGTGCAACGGATAGGTGACAACGACGTGCGATGGAGAGCTGGAATAAAAATGAGAGTTGAGTGTCAGGCAAATGCAACTTGTGTGTGCTAGTGTCGAGTGATGTGTGAGTGCTGTGCCGAAGTGAGTGCCAAGTGAAGGGAAAGTATTGAGTACACCACAAAAACCATGTTGTCCTACACCCCGTGAACTCTCTCCTCTCCATCTCCGCCTTCTTTTGTTCTGCTATGTTGCTTTTCAGTCTCGACGAGGTGAGGGAAGCTCTCCTCAACTCCAATCGCCGGCCGTGCTCGCCGCCCGATCACGCCAAACCCTAGCCTCGCCGTCTCTGCCGCCGCAATCCGGCCAGCACCCTCCACCATCTTCGCCTACCCAGAGGTACATTTTCCAACCACCCATCAAGATGCAAACAAACAACAATTTAACCCAGCTGCTTGGGGAGGCGGCGCCCCGGGGAGCTTGCGAGGTGGCACCCTGGCGAGCTCGGGAAGGCAGCGGCCTGGGGAGCTCGGGGAGGCAGCCGCCCGGGGAGCTCGGGGAGGCGGCGGTGCTTGGGGAGGCGCAGCGCTCGGGGAGGCGGTTGATAGAGTAGCCGGCGGCGGCGCTTGGTGAGGCGGTGGTGGCGCGCTCGGGGAGGCAGCAACGGCGAAGGGTCGGGGAGGCAGCGGCTGCGGGAGAAAGGCGCGTGTTGTGTGAGCCGCACGCACGTCCCGCAGGGTTAGGGTTATTTACATTATCTACGTCGGCCAGTTAACTTCCGTCGGCCTTGGGCTTGGTCGACGTGCTTAGTGCACTTAATTCCGTCGGCCCAGTTGCTTACGTCGGCCTAGGTTTTGGGCCGACATACTTAATGCTTTAAGGCCATCGGTTCTCGTACTTATGCCGGTCGCGGGCCTGTGGCCGATGTAAGTTACCTAACGTACGTCGGCTGCAGTGAGCTGACGTAAGTTAGTAGACTTACGTCGGCTGGCCGATGTAAATAATGTTGACCGACATAAGTTTTCAGGTTTCCTATAGTGCTTCTATTTATTAATAATATCAGACGGACCATGAGCATAGGTTAATTTGTACGGGCGCAAAAACAATATGGCCTGATCTTAGATATAAACAAATGATTACGTGTTTCATCTTGGAAAAATGACAAGATTTTATGGGTACATAATCGATCCTGCAACAATATCAGGTAAGGTAGTATACAAAGAAAGCGGAAATCAGGCCTCTCTGGTGCCATCCTCCACTGCAATAAGCCATGGTTTCAGATGAGGACTCTATGGACGTGGAACGCAGCAACCGACACGAGTAATCCTGTGAACCGGCCGCCTGTAGCTATTCTGTACACAAAGAGATGGAGGTGCTGTCAAATGTATGGGACATTGAAAGGCTCACAAAAGCTGGCGCAAGATTTTTTGGAAGCTCTGGCCAAGCCGGCTGATGTATTAAGTAGGTGAGTATATATGGACAAATAAAATTGTTAGTGCACCAAGGTGCACTTAGAGTTACGCCGAAACTGTAGATTGTGGCTCTGAAAATCATAAAAACAACAAGAAAACTAAGAAACTCAGCTACTCCTGCTGTGGGTTCCTGACCGGCGCAAGCATTTGCAGGTCCGCTGCCCCGTCCTGCACCACAGCCATATCTTTGATCTCTCTCCTAGTAGCTGATCCACCTTCTTCTCTTTGTACTCGCGGATTGCGGTCGCGCTACACGACTCAGCACACAAGCAAAAGCCCTTGCTCCGTGTCGAACTCCCTGCTGGTGATAAACTGTAGAACCAAGATGCAATGTACTTAGCCATGGGCCATGAAGCCGGCGCAAGATGGAGTAGGAGTCAACGACATTGCCATGCCAGATGTGTAACTTTACCCACAATCTGGACAAGATCGACATCTCTTTCTCCTGGTGCCTCACTAACCTAGTACTACATCCGTTCCGAAATAATTATCATTTCAGACAATAAAAGAACTAATGAAGGTTGTCTTGTGACAAATAAATTAAAACGGAGGGAGTACTATACATTGAACAACGACAATCTATGTGTAGAGATAAATAGAACCAAAACATAGAAAACTGTAAGAGACTACTTGCACTACTATGCACCTCTGGTAGCACCCTCAAGACAAGCAGCTCTCAGGCTTTCCTGCGCCCATTCACCACTCGAACAATAAGATCATTATATACCACCCTAGTGAAGAATGCCAACCAAATAAGGACAATGAATTAAAGGTGAAGTATGGCTCACATTTGAAAGTGCATCTAGGCATCTCATGTGGGTTTTGGTTGATTTATGACAAACAAATGAGATTTTAACCAAATTGTTGAGATGAGTGCAGTGAAACTATGAAGAAAGCACAAAAAAAAGGAGAATGAGGATCTACATGGAAAAGAGCTCAAGAGCTGAATAGATTAGATCAGTGTGTATGGAGTGTGTTGGAGAAACACACCCAAAGAGCTCAAGCACAAGAAAACTTATTCACTGCACAAATTTACACAAGACTGGACTAGTCCGATATACCCCGGACTAGTCCAATAATCCCTCTGTTCAAAATCAGACAAGTCCTCCTAGTGCGGACTTGTATGCACAGTCCAGGTTTACACAGACCGGACTAGTCTGATATCACCACGGACTAGTCCGATATCTTTCTGACTAAGATCGGACTAGTCCTCCCTAGTGCATACTAGTCTTCAACACTTCACAACTTTGCACGACATCGGACAAGTCCGATAATATCTGGACGAGTCGATAACCTCTATGACTAAAATCGGACAAGTACTCCAAGTGCGGACTTGTCCTCAATTCACTAAGGGGTTTACCACAGCCGGACTAGTCCGATATGTGCCGGACTAGTTCGAACTTTTCCAGAGCCTAAATCGGACTAGTGAGAAGGCCCCTTGAACTTGGTGATTTACCCTTTGTGATAGTGAAAGAGAATTGGCATTCGTGGCGATTCGACGAGGGTAGGGTTGGAGAAGACCCGGTCCTTTTGTGGACTCCTCAACGTGGACGTAGGTTGCCTCTGTGGGAACTGAACCACGTGATAAAAATCTTGTGTAAAACTTGTTCCTAGTTTTCATATCATATTCTAGGGTTTGCTTGATCTTACATATCTTACGTTACAACGCTTAAACCAAATTTAGTTTGTGCTATACTTGATTTCACTGACTCCCTACCTTCAAATTACATACTATATTCTGTTGCGTATTGTGATTGTATTGAAGTCATTGATCAAACTTGATCAATATAGTTCGCACACACCGGACTAGTCCGCACACTATCGGACTAGTCCGATTTTTGGTATTTGATCAAGCTGCTAAGTGTTGCAGGTTCTGACTAAAATTAAAAAAGGCCTATTCACCCCCCCCCCTCTAGGCCACATTCAATTGGTATTAGAGCAGGACTGGTCGCAAGAGACTAATCGCTCGAAGAGAACATATCGGATATGAAGGATGTGCACAAGAGTCTCAACCAAGAGAAGGTTGAAGATGAAAAAGCTCAAAAATTGGAGAAGCTCCTTGATGCCATTCAGGACTTCGAGGATGACAATGAGGAGACGCTTGAACTCAAGGCGCTTCTAAGAAAGAAAGCCCTCTCCAAAGGGAAAGTGAAGATCGAGGACGAGAAGAAGAAGAAGGGGAGTAGTCACACCGACTACTCCCGATATCCTTTCAACTACAATCGTCTAAATTCTAACAATAGCCATTATTTGTCTATTCCTCTAGGAAAAGCCCCACACTTTGACGCCAATGATTACTCAATTTGGAGGCAAAACATGAAAATGCACTTAATCTCACTCAATCCCAGCTTGTGGCACATTGTGTGTAGATGAATAGATATCCCAGACGATGATGAAGAGCTTACACCAAGCCAAGAGCAAGCAATTCATTGGAATACTCAAGCTGCAGCAGTCATCACATCTTCACTAAGTCGGGACGAGTTCACCAAGGTGGATGGACTCGAGATTGAAAAGGAAATCTGGGACACATTACAAACTGCACATGAAGGCAATCGTCATGTGCGAGAGGCAAAGATCGAAATGATCAAAGGCGAATTGGAAAGATTCACCATAGAAGAAGATGACTCGCCACAAGACATGTACAACCGGTTAAATACTCTCATCAAAAAGGTTCTATCATATGGAAGCAAAAAAATGGAACAATCACGAGGTCATGAAGCTCATTCTTAGAGCCTTCATGCCTCACAATGTTACCTTGTGCTCAATGATTAGAGAAAGCCCTGGGTACAAGAAAATGACCCCAGACGAATTGCTTGGAAAGATCATCAATTTCAAGATGATGGAGAAGCAAGCAAAACATGTAAAGGAGATTGCCGATCTCACCTCGGCTAAGAAGAAGGGGGTCGCCTTGAAGTCCACTTGCAAGCCCTTGTCAAAAGAAGCTCGAGAAGCTCAACAAGAAGAGGACAGCGATGACGAGAGCAGCGATATTGACGAAGAGGACATGATCCTCTTTATGAAGAGATTCAAGATAATGATGAAGAGAAGACAAGGGGGCAAATCAAGTGAAGGAAAACACAAAGAAAAATCAAGACCGAAGCTGAGGTGGGCGTGCTATAACTGTGGTGAATATGACCACTTTATAGTTGATTGCCCGTATGAAGAAAACAAGAAGAAGACCAAGGAAACAAAGCCTCATCCCAAGAAATTCTTCAAGAAGAAGAAGCAAGCTGTACAAGCGCACCTAGGAAAGGAGTGGGACTCAAATGATGAGTCCCCATCCGAAGAGGAAGAGGAGATGGCTAGCATAGCCATCGAGAAGACAACTAAGAAGTCCACCCTCTTCCCAACTCTCGACGCATTGAAGGGCAACGACACTTGCCTCATGGCAAAGGAAGGTAAACGAAAGGTAACAACAAAATCTACCTCTTCGCGTTCTTTTGATAGTCATAGTGACAACTATAGTGATGATGAGGATATGCTAGTTGGCTTAGACAAGAAAACTGCTGCAAAAATGCAATTCTTGATGGATAAGCTTGTTGATAGGGAGGGGCAGATTGATCGTCAAGAAGATATGATCATCCTCCAAAAGGAGGAGTATCTCAAGATCAATGAGCTCCTTAAACTTGAAATGGAGCGAAGCATATCACTTGAACTTGAGTTAGCTTCAAGCAAGGAAGCTTGTTTGAAGTTAAGCAACTAAAATGCAATCATCAAGGAAGAACTTGTTAACTTAACCAAAGTAAACAAGATCCTTGAAGTGCAAGTTGAGTCACTCAAACAAAGTGACCCTTCATCCTATTCAAGCTCGCCTTCTCAACCCCTTAAAACTGAAACTACTTCTACTTGTGCATGTGGTAAAATTGACACTAGCTTGAAAGACAACTCAACCTCTACCAAGGATAAACATCCTTCCCAAAGTGGCATATTTGACAAGGAGAAGGTCAAATATGCACGTAGTGCATACTTGACAACAAGACCTCCCAAAGTCAAACATGGCATTGGGTATTCCTATGGTGAAAAGCAAAATGCTAGAAACCATAAGAATAACAAGGAGCGCATTGCCTTTGTAAGGGGAAACTCCTCTCAAGCAAGAAAGATTAATGATGTTAATAAGTCCAATATAGTTAACACATATGAACACCGGACTAGTCTGATCCCTGTACGGACAAGTCCGGTCCTCCGGACAAGTCCAGTTTCCCGGACTAGTTCTGTTCATGAATAACAACAACTGTTATTTAGAACTTTCTATGCATCATACGTTCTTATGAAATGTTTTGGTAAAGTTTATGCTTATATGTTGGGCTATGCCATGGGAACACCAAGTCTCATGTGTGGATGCCCAAATCTCTTGTAACTAACCTCAAAGGACCCAAGCAAGCTTGGGTACCTAAAACCAAGTCATGATTTGATTTTGCAGACCTATTCCTCCGATGGATCGAAATGGGTGCTAGACAGTGGATGCACCAACCATATGACCGGAGAAAGAATGATGTTCGTTGAGTATAAAGAAAATGAGGATCCAAGCGAGGGCATCTATTTTGGAGACAATAGTCAATGAAGGGTGCTCGGTGGCGGTAAAATTGCAATATCACCTCAACATACTCTTTCTCACGTTTTACATGTCGATTCCTTAGATTATAACCTACTGTCCATATCTCAATTATGTGACAAAGGTTATAACTGCTTGTTTACTAATGAGGGTGTGACCATATCTAGAAGGAGTGATGACTCGGTTGCATTCAAGGGTGTGTTGAAGGGAAAGCTTTATCTTGTTGACTTAAACAAAGATAAATCCAAACTTGACACATGCTTGATTGCAAAGACCAACATGGGTTGGCTGTGGCATAGATGGCTAGCACATGTTGGTATGAGAAATCTTCAAAAACTCCTTAAGGTTGATCACATCCGAGGTTTAAAGGATGTTGTTTTTGAGAAAGACAGGCCTTGTAGCGCATGCCAAGCCGGGAAGCAAGTAGGAGCACCTCATCCCACAAAAAACGTCATGACTACAACAAGACCGCTCAAGCTACTTCACATGGACCCATTCGGTCCAATTGCTTACATAAGCATTGGCGGTAACAAATATAGCTTAGTAATTGTTGATCACTTTTCGCGCTTCACTTGGGTTTTCTTTTTGCATGATAAGACAAAAACTCAAGGAACCCTCAAGAAGTTCTTCAAGCGTGCCCAAAATGAGTTCTCATTGAAGATCAAGAACATACGAAGCGACAATGGCACAAAGTTCAAGAACACTCAAGGTGAGGAGTACCTAGATTAAGAAGGGATAAAGCATGAGTTTTCAGCACCTTATTCCCCACAACAAAACGGAGTTGCCAAAAGGAAGAATCGAACCCTCATAGAGATGGCGAGAACAATGCTCGATGAATACAAGACCTCATATCGGTTTTGGGCAGAAGCGGTTAACACCGCTTGCCACGCCATAAACTGACTCTATCTTCATCAACTACTCAAGAAGACATCATATGAACTACTCACCAGTAACAAGTCTAATATTTCGTATTTTCGAGTTTTTGGCTCTAAGTGCTATATTTTGAACAAGAATCCTAGGACTTTAAAGTTCGCTTTGAAGTCCGATGAAGGTTTCTTACTTGGTTATGATTCGAACTCTTACGCCTATCGTGTCTTCAACAAGACCTCCGGACTCATTGAAGTAGCACGTGACGTAGTGTTCGATGAAACTAATGGTTCTCAAAAAGAGCAAGTTGATCCATGTGTGCTAGATAGAGAAGAAGCTCCATGTCAAGCATTGAGAAGAATGGTGTTGGAAAATGTTCGAACACAAGTGCCACCTCCAAATGCAAATGAAGAAGATGAACCACAAGTGGAGGTAAACGATCAAGGGGGAGCTTCCACAGAAGATCAACATCAAGAAGATGAAGATGATCAACAAGCCAATGAGGGCAACCATCTAGGGGGAGAAGAAGATGACCATGAAGATTCAACACCTCAAGTGCCACATCCAAGAGTACACCAATGCTGAATGTAGGCCTAGAGGGGGGGGGGGGGTGAATAGGCCTTCTTGAATTTTCTCGGTTCCTGTAACACTCAACAACAAAGTCAATACCAGAGATATCAGACTAGTCCGGTAAAGTGCAGACTAGTTCGGTTTTCACGGGCTAAGTTGATCAAGTTCAGTCAATTTGATTGATTCGTTAATGTTTGCAGCGGAAATATAAACTTGAATGACAGTTTAATAGTTGTATGTCAAATTCTATTACAATTAAGGCTCTTGTTCAACAATTTAACTCAAATTGAACAAAGTGAATCAAACCCTAGATTAAGTTGATCAATTAAGATGAAGAACGCAAAAAGACAAGACACACGATTTATCTCGTGGTTCGGCTACCACGAAGGCAACCTACGTCCACGTTGAGGATCCCACAAAAGGACCGGGTCTTCTCCAACCCTTCCCTCGTCGGATCGCCACGAAGGCCAATCCTCTTCCACTAATCACAAAGGGTAAATAACCAAGTTGAAGGGGCGTTCTCACACGTTGAGAGCTCCCTTGATTACAACTTACAAAGCCACCAATAACACACTCAAAAATTACAAATTGAAACGCAAGAGTGTGTTGGAGAATCAAACCAAGAGCTCAATGATGTGTGCCAAGTGTCTCTCCAATGATCTAGAAGTGATCTTCAATAGATTGATCTATTTTGCACTTAATTTCGTGGAGAGAGGTGGTTTTTGAGTCTCTTGGGAGGTGTGACGGTGCTAGGGTTCGAGAGATTGTAAAAGTGGGCCGTGCACCTCTATTTATATGGGGTTTCTAAAAGTGACCGTTAGGGTTCAGAAAGATCGGACTAGTCCGTGGTGGTCACCGGACTAGTCCGGTGTGCTGTGTGTATCAAACCCTAAGTGTCCAGGAATATCGGACTAGTCCGGTTGAAAACGGACTTGTCCGATTTCACTACTGGAAATCTTCGGACTAGTCCGATTGCCATCGGACTTGTCCGGACATATGAAACCCTAAGTGTTTAGGATGACAAGTCCGCACTTGGAGGACTTGTCCGATTTAGATCAGTGTGTATATCGGACTAGTCCGTGTAGACATCGGACTTGTCCGAAGTGGATCAGAAAGAATATCGGACTAGTTCGAATCACAACGGACTTGTCCGATTTTGTGTGACTTGTGCATTATGTTGAGGACTAGTCCGCATTGGGGAGGACTAGTCTGAAGTGGATCAGAAAGATATCGGACTAGTCCGGTGGATACCGGACTTGTCCGATCTAGTGCAGAAAGTGATATCATACTAGTTCGGCTGATATCGGACTAGTCCGGTCCTGTATAACTTTGTGCATTGTGTGTGTGTGCTTGAAAGTGATTGAGCTCTTGGGTGTGTTTCCTTAGCACACTCCATACATAATAATCTACTATTTTCTTCTCCTTGAGCTCAAATTCACTTTGCTTCTCATTTCCCTTCTTTTTGGCATTTTGCTCATTTTTCATTATTTGCCTGCATTCATCTCAACAAAAGGATTAGGATCCCAATTGCTTGTCATAAATCATCCAAAACCCACAAGGGAGTCCTAGATGCACTTTCAATCTCCCCCTTTTTGGTGATTGATGACAACCAATTGAGATTTCACAAAATAAGGCAAAAAATAAGATTTTCATAAAGTATGCACATATGACTCAAAAATACATCAAGCAACAAGAGAATTATCCATATGTGCATTCTTTATGGTGGGATGCATACTAAGTGCATGAATACATTGAGAATGACATAATTTACATTAATCAACCGATACCAAGTGCATATGACATTCCAGGAGCAAAAATGCAGTTTTCATCACATACTCGCAAATGAATTGAGCAATTCATCATAAGACCAAACTTAATATGAAAACAGTGTTAAACTATTACAATCACAAATAAAAGAACAGAGAAGGCTCTCTCCTCGCATCCTATTACAGCTAAAGCTAAGACTTGACTCCCCCTCAATCTCTCCCCCTTTGGCATCAAGACACCAAAAAGAGAGAGAGGAAGGTCCTAGGTTCTTCACTCTTTGCTGTCTGTCCTCTCGTCATCTTCTTCGTCTTCTTTGCTCTCCGCTTGACGAGGAGGAGAGGGAGGAGGAGATTAGGGTTTGGTGGCGGCTAGGGTTATGGACACAAAAAATCGGACAAGTCCGGACATGACCGGACTAGTCCGAAGTCATCCAGAGACCTATATCGGACTAGTCCGTGGTCTATCAGACTAGTCCGGCCTAACCGGCACTCTGCGGACTAGTCTGCATGGGCGGACTAGTCCGGGTAACCACCGACTAGTCCGTGATCACCAGGAAAGAATTGCATAGCCCATTCATATATATTTGAAGGTTCAATAATAGAGAATAGAGAGGCAAAACAATTCAAGTAATCTTGATGAATTTGACCAGTAAGCATAAAACAATCATACAATGATCAAAATTCATCAAGATCTAATAATTGACATAGTTTTTCGAGAGAAAAATGGAGAGGGATGATTTTCACAATTCAATCAACATTTTTGAAGCAATCATACAGGTATGCAACTTTTCAAGCCAAAATCTGAGAATCAAGAATATTTAGCTCATTTCAGAGTTCGCAAAAACGTTTTTCATCAAGTGGCTTGGTGAATATGTCGGCCAATTGTTTTTGGGTGTTGACATGTGAGATGGTTATGTCTCCTTTCATGGAATGGTCTCTCAAGAAATGATGTCTTATGTCTATGTGTTTAGTCCTAGAGTGCTCAAATGGATTGTGGGCTATTTTAATGGCACTCTCATTATCACAAAGGAGAGGAATACGGTTCATATTGTAACTTAATCCCTTAGAGTTTGTCGCATCCAAATGAGTTGTGCACAACAACTCCCGGCTGCAACATACTCCGCTTCGGCTGTGGATAATGCAATGGAATTTTGTTTCTTAGATGGCCAAGAAACCAAAGATCTTCCTAGGAATTGGCATGTGCCAGAGGTGCTTTTTCTATCAACTTTGCACCCGGCATAATCTGCATCGGAGTAACCAATGAGATTGAATTTGGAGCCATTTGGGTACCAAAGACCAAGGTTGGGTGTATGAACTAAATATCTCAAGATTCTTTTTACGGCTGTCAAGTGACATTCCTTAGGGTTGGCTTGAAATCTTGCACACAAACATACACTCAACATAATATCTAGCCTAGATGCACATAAGTAGAGTAAAGATCCAATCATGGAGCGATATACCTTTTGGTCGACGCTCGGTCCATCTTCATTGAGATCCAAGTGGCCATTCGTAGCCATGGGAGTCTTTATGGGCTTTGCCTTGTCCATGCCAAACTTCTTGAGTATGTCCTGCGTGTACTTGGTTTGGCTTATGAATGTTCCTTCCCTTTGTTGCCGCACTTGGAATCCCAAGAAGTACTTCAATTCTCCCATCATTGACATTTCAAACCTGTCTGTCATAATTCTACTAAATTCTTCACAGAAAGATTGGTTAGTTGACCCAAAAATTATATCATCAACATAGATTTGGCAAATAAAAAGATCATTATCTAGATTCTTTGTGAATAATGTATAATCTACTTTGCCAATTTGAAAACCATTATCAATTAAGAAATCTCTAAGACACTCATACCAAGCTCTAGGAGCTTGTTTGAGGCCATAGAGAGCATTACGCAGTTTATATACGTGGTCGGGGAACTCTTCGTCTTCAAACCCGGGTGGTTGCTCCACGTACACCTCTTCCTTGATCGGTCCGTTGAGGAAGGCGCTTTTCACGTCCATTTGATACAGCTTGAAATCATGGTGAGTAGCATATGCAAGTAATATTCTAATTGATTCAAGCCTAGCTACTGGAGCAAAAGTCTCATCGAAATCCAAACCTTCGACTTGTGAGTAACCTTTGGCCACAAGTCGTGCCTTGTTTCTTGTCACCACTCCGTGTTCGTCTTGCTTGTTGCGGAAGACCCACTTGGTGCCCACTATATTTGCATTGGGTCTTGCCACAAGTTCCCAAACCTCATTTCTCTTGAAGTTGTTCAACTCTTCTTGCATTGCCACCACCCAGTCCGGATCCTTCAATACATCCTCAGTCCTGCGTGGTTCCAAAAAGGAGACAAACGAGTAATGCTCACAAAAATTAGCTATACGAGATCTAGTGGTTACTCCCTTTTGGATGTCACCGATGATGTTGTCGATTGGGTGATCCCTTTGAATTCATTGGTGTACTCTTGGGTGTGGCACTTGGAGAGTTGTGTGTTGGTGATCATTTTCTTCTCCCCCTGAGTGGTTGCCCTCGTTGATTTGTTGATCATCTTCATATTCTTGTGATTGATCTTGTATTGAAGCTCCCCCTTGATTGTTGATCTCCTCTTGTGGTTCACTTTCCTCTTGTATTTGTGACAATGACTCTTGTGGTCGAACTTCGCCTAGAGCCATTCTCTTCAATGCTTGATAAGGAGCTTCTTCTTTACCTAATTCACGTTGATCAACTTGCTCCTTTTGGGAGCCATTAGTTTCATCGAACACTACGTCACGTGCCACTTCAACAAGTCCGGAGGCCTTGTTGAAAACACGATAGGCGTAAGTGTTCGAATCATAACCAAGCAAGAAACCTTCATCGGACTTTGAAGCGAACTTTGAAGCCCTGGGCTTCTTGTTCAAGATATAACATGGAGAGCCAAAAACTCGAAAATATGAAATGTTTGGTTTGTTACCGGTGAGTAGCTCATAAGGAGTCTTCTTGAGTAGTCGATGAAGGTAGAGTCGATTTGCGGCGTGGCAAGCGGTGTTAATTGCTTCCGCCCAAAATCGATCCGAAGTCTTGTATTCATCGAGCATTGTTCTTGCCATCTCTATGAGCGTTCGGTTCTTCCTTTCGGCAACTCCGTTTTGTTGTGGACAGTATGGTGCTGAAAATTCGTGCTTGATTTCCTCCTCATCAAGGTACTCCTCCACTTGTATGTTCTTGAACTCCGTGCCGTTGTCGCTCCGGATACTCTTGATCGATAGTGAGAACTGGTTTTGCGCTCGCTTGAAGAATTTCTTGAGTGTCCCTTGTGTTTCTGACTTGTCATGCAAAAAGAACACCCAAGTGAAGCAGAAAAATCATCAATAATGACTAAACCGTATTATTACCGCCGATGCTTATGTAAGCAATTGGACCAAACAAGTCCATATGAAGTAGTTCGAGCGGTCTTGTCGTAGTCATGATGTTCTTTGCGGGATGATGTGCTCCAACTTGCTTCCCGGCTTGGCACGCGCTACAAGGCCTGTCTTTCTCAAAAACAACATCTTTCAAACCTCGGATGTGATCGCCCTTGAGGAGTTTTTGAAGATTCCTCATACCAACATGTGCTAGCCGTCTATGCCACAGCCAACCCATGTTGGTTTTTGCAATCAAGCATGTGTCGATTTCGGCTTTATCCTTGTTGAAGTCAACAAGGTAAAGCTTTCCCTTCAACATACCCTTGAATGCAACGGAACCATCACTCCTCCTTGAGACGGTCACACCCTCGTTAGTGAACAAGCAATTATAACCTTTGTCACATAATTGAGATATGGACAGCAGGTTATAATCTAAAGATTCAACATGTAAAACATGAGAAAGAGTGTGTTCAGAGGATATTGCTATTTTACCGGTACCGAGCACCCTTCCTTGACTATTATCTCCGAAGTAGATGCTTTCGTTTGGGTCCTCGTTTTCTTCATATTCCACGAACATCCTCCTTTCTCCGGTCATGTGGTTGGTGCATCCACTGTCTAGCACCCATTTGGATCCACCGGAGGAATAGGCCTGCAGAAACAAATTATGCCTTGGTTTTGGGTACCCAAGCTTGCTTGGGTCCTTGGAGGTTAGTTACAATACATTTGGGCACCCACACATGGGATTTTGTGTTTCCATGGCGTGGCCCAGCATAATAAGCATAAACTTTACCAAGATTGTTTCTCATTAATACATAAGAGGCATCAAAGGTTTTGAACAAAAGTTGCTGTTGTTTATGGATCGGACTAGTCTGGGTGACCGGACTTGTCCGGATGACCGGACTTGTCCGGACCACAACCGGACTAGTCCGGTGTTCATGAGAGTTCGGGTTCTTAATTTTTGAGTTACCAGGTTGTGAGGGTCCTCCCTTCACAAAGGTAATCCTTCCCTTGTTATTCTTATGACTTCCAGCATTTTGCTTTCCATCATAAGAGTAAACAATGCCATACTTGACATTTGGAGGTCTTTGGACCAAGTATGCACTACGTGCATAGTTGATCCTCTCCTTGTCAAATATTCCACATTGGGTAGGATTTTTATCATTTGTGGAGGTAGACTTTTCCTTCAAACTGGTGTTGATTTT
Source organism: Tuctoria greenei (assembly GCA_036927565.1). Classification (NCBI taxonomy): domain Eukaryota; kingdom Viridiplantae; phylum Streptophyta; class Magnoliopsida; order Poales; family Poaceae; genus Tuctoria; species Tuctoria greenei. The sequence goes on from JAYESD010000011.1 coordinate 147,420,693, forward strand.
ACCACATTTGCACATATGAACAAGATTAGTTGAAGTGGGTTGAGAAGGTAGACTTGAAGAGGAGGAAGATTCACTTAGCTTGAGTGACTCAACTTGCACTTCAAGGATCTTGTTAACCTTGATCAGGTCATCAAGTTGATCCTTGATTGCAATGTTTGAGTTGGTTAACTCCAAGCAAGTTTTCTTGCTTGAAGCTAGCTCAAACTCTAGTGAGCTGTTTTTCTCCTTTTCAAGAACTAGAAGATTGTCAAGTTCGACATACTTCTCCTTTTGGGAGATAATCATGTCCTCTTGACGACCAATTAGTCATTCCTTCTCAACAAGTTGGTCAAGTAAAAATTTCATTTTAGCAACAGTTTTTCTATCTAATCCAATTAACATATCTTCATCATCACTATCTAGTTCATCATTACTTGAGTAGGAATGCATGGAAGGAGTTTTGATGTTTACCTTGCGTTTACCTTCCTTTGCCATGAGGCAAGTGCCATTTCCCTTCTTTGTACCGAGCGTGGGGAAGAGTGTGGGTTTCTTGGACGTGCTTTCAATGGCTATGCTAGCCATCTCTTCTTCATCAGATGATGAGGACTCATCGTTTGAGTCCCACTCCTTTCCAATGTGTGCTTGTTCAGCTTGTTTCTTCTTCTTGAAGAATTTCTTCGGTTGAGGCTTGGCTTCTTTATTCTTCTTCTTGTTGTCCTCATACGGGCAATCGACTATAAAGTGGTAATACTCACCACAATTATAGCACGCCCGCCTCATCTTCGGCTTTGTCCTCTCCTTGTACTTGCCTTCACTTGATTTTGTTCCTTGTCTTTTCTTCATTATTCTTTTGAACTTTTTCATGAACAAAATCATATCCTCTTCGTCCAGCTCACTGCTTTCATCATCGCTGTCCTCCTCAAGCTGTGCTTCTCTTGCTTCTTTGGATAGAGGCTTGAGCGTGGACTTTAAGGCAACTCCCTTCTTCTTGGCCGATGTGAGGTCGGCTATTTCTTTGACGTGATTGGCTTGTTTCTCCATCATTTCAAAGTTGATGATTTTGCCAAGCAATTCATCTGGAGTCATCCTCTTGTACCCGGGACTTTCTCTGATCATAGAGCATAGTGTGAAATTGCGAGGCATAAAGGCTCTAAGGATGAGCTTTACAACCTCGTGGTCATTCCACTTCTTGCTCCCATATGATCGAACCTTGTTTACAAGTGTCTTCAATCGGTTGTACATGTCCTGGGGAGACTCGTCTTCCTCAATTGCGAACCTTCCTAGTTCGCCTTCGATCATTTCAATTTTCGCCTCCCGCACATGCAGGTCACCTTCATGGGCTGTTTGTAGTGTGTCCCATATTTCCTTGGCAATCTCCAGTCCGTCCACCTTTGTGAATTCATCTAGACTTAGAGAGGAGGTGATTACGGCTGCGGCTTGAGCGTTTCTGTGGATGGCTTGCTCTTGACTTGGGGTGAGCTCTTCGTCGTCATCTGGGATGTCTATTCCTGTGCACACAATATGCCATAAACTTGGGTTAAGGGAAATCAAGTGCATCTTCATATTTTGCCTCCACATGGAGTAATCACTCCCATCGAAGTGTGGGGCTTTTCCAAGAGGAATAGATAGGTAATGGCTGTTGTTTGAATTTAAACGATCATAGTTAAAAGGATATCGGGAGTAGTCGGTGTGACTACTCCCCTTCTTCTTTTCTTCAACTTTAGCTTTCCCTTTGGAAAGTGCTTTCTTTCTGAGGAGTGCTTTCAGCTCCAGTGCCTCCTCGTCATCATCATCGAAGTCTTGAATTGCTTCGAGATACTTTTCCAGCTTTTGGTTCTTGTCGTTGTTCACTTCTTCCTGGTTGTTGATTTTCTGAACTTCCTTCATGTCCGACATGATCTCTTCGAGTGGTTGCACTCTTTCTTGAAGAACCTGCTCTGATACCAATTGAATGTAGTCCTAGAGGGGGGGTGAATAGGCCTTCTTGAATTTTCTCGGTTCCTGTAACACTCAACAACAAAGTCAATACCAGAGATATCGGACTAGTCCGGTAAAGTGCGGACTAGTCCGGTTTTCACAGGCTAAGTTGATCAAGTTCAGTCAATTTGATTGATTCGTTAATGTTTGCAGCGGAAATATAAACTTGAATGACAGTTTAATAGTTGTATGTCAAATTCTATTACAATTAAGGCTCTTGTTCAACAATTTAACTCAAATTGAACAAAGTGAATCAAACCCTAGATTAAGTTGATCAATTAAGATGAAGAACGCAAAAGGACAAGACACACGATTTATCCCATGGTTCGGCTACCACGAATGCAACCTACGTCCACGTTGAGGAGCCCACAAAAGGACCGGGTCTTCTCCAACCCTTCCCTCGTCGGATCGCCACGAAGGCCAATCCTCTTCCACTAATCACAAAGGGTAAATAACCAAGTTGAAGGGGCATTCTCACACGTTGAGAGCTCCCTTGATTACAACTTACAAAGCCACCAATAACACACTCGAAAATTACAAATTGAAACGCAAGAGTGTGTTAGAGAATCAAACCAAGAGCTCAATGATGTGTGCCAAGTGTCTCTCCAATGATCTAGAAGTGATCATCAATAGATTGATCGATTTTGCACTTAATTTCGTGGAGAGAGGTGGTTTTTGAGTCTCTTGGGAGGTGTGACGGCGCTAGGGTTCGAGAGATTGTAAAAGTGGGCCGTGCACCTCTATTTATATGGGGTTTCTAAAAGTGACCGTTAGGGTTCAGAAAGATCGGACTAGTCCGTGGTGGTCACCGAACTAGTTCGGTGTGTTGTGTGTAGCAAACCCTAAGTGTCCAGGAATATCGGACTAGTCCAGTTGAAAATGGACTTGTCCGATTTCACTACTGGAAATCTTCGGACTAGTCCGATTGCCATCGGACTTGTCCGGACATATGAAACCCTAAGTGTTTAGGATGACAAGTCCGCACTTGGAGGACTTGTCCGATTTAGATCAGTGTGTATATCGGACTAGTCCGTGTAGACACCGGACTTGTCCGAAGTGGATGAAAAAGAATATCGGACTAGTCCAGATCACAACGAACTTGTCCGATTTTGTGTGACTTGTGCATTGTGTTGAGGACTAGTCCGCATTGGGGAGGACTAGTCCGAAGTGGATCAGAAAGATATCGGACTAGTCCGGTGGATACCGGACTTGTCCGATCTAGTGCAGAAAGTGATATCGGACTAGTCCGGCTGATATCGGACTAGTCCGGTCCTGTATAACTTTGTGCATTGTGTTTGTGTGCTTGAAAGTGATTGAGCTCTTGGGTGTGTTTCCTTAACACACTCCATACATAATAATCTACTATTTTCTTCTCCTTGAGCTCAAATTCACTTTGCTTCTCATTTCCCTTCTTTTTGGCATTTTGCTCATTTTTCATTATTTGCCTGCATTCATCTCAACAAAAGGATTAGGATCCCAATTGCTTGTCATAAATCATCCAAAATACACAAGGGAGTCCTAGATGCACTTTCAAATGCGTCCAGAGAGATCACCCAATCGACAACATAATCAGTGACATCTAAAAGGGAGTAATGACTAGATCTCACATAGCTAATTTTTTTGAACATTACTCTTTTGTATCCTTTTTGGAACCGCGCAGGATTGAGGATGCATTGAAGGATCTAGATTGGGTGGTGGCGATGCAAGAAGAACTTAACAACTTCAAACAGAACGAAGCGTGGGAACTCGTCGAAAGACCCAAGTTCAACGTCATCGACACCAAATGGGTCTTCCGCAACAAACAAGACGAACACGGGGTGGTGACAAGGAACAAGGCGTGACTTGTGGCCAAAGGGTATTCACAAGTTGAAGGTTTGGATTTCGATGAAACCTTTGCTCCCATAGCTAGCCTTGTATCTATTAGAATATTACTTGCATATGCTACTCACCATGGTTTGAAGCTCTATCAAATGGATGTGAAAAGCGCCTTCCTCAACCGACTAATCAAGGAGGAGGTGTATGTGGAGCAACCCCCTGGATTTGAAGATGAAGAGTTCCCCGACCACGTCTTTAAATTGCGTAAGGCTCTATACGGCCTCAAACAAGAGTTCCCCGAGCTTGGTATGAGTGTATTAGAGATTTCTTTATTAAAAATGGTTTTAAGATTGGTAAAGCAGATTATACATTATTCACAAAGCACTTTGATAATGATCTTTTTATTTGTCAAATTTATGTTGATGACATTATCTTTGGTTCAACTAACAAATCCTTTTGTGAAGAATTTAGTAAGATCATGACAGATAGGTTCGAGATGTCTATGATGGGAGAGCTGAAATACTTCTTAGGATTCCAAGTGAGGCAACAAAAGGAAGGGACATTCATAAGCCAAACCAAGTATACTCAAGACAACTCAAGAAGTTTGGACTGGACAAGGCGAAGCCTATAAAGACTCCCATGGCGACGAATGGTCACTTGGATATCAATGAAGATGGACCAAACGTCGATCAAAAGGTATATGGCTCTATGATTGGATCCCTACTTTTGTAACACCCTCATTTTCATGCATCATGCCCTACATACACTCATATACATGTTTAACATTAACCCACATAAGGAGGAACAAGTTTAAAATTGGTTTGGAGCATTTAAAATTGATTGGAACAAAACTGCACTTAAAACGCAGGAAAGTGCAGACTAGTCCGATTTTGCTGAGGACTAGTCCAATTTCTCTCTGACTAAAAACGGACTTGTCCATTTTTGCTGCGGATTAGTCCGATTTTGGCCCCTGGAAACTTTCGGACTTGTCCGATTTTGTGCGGACTAGTCCGGTATTCCAAGAATCCTTGAAAATTTGCTAAGTCCCTGGACTTTTCCAGACTAGTCCGGTGTTCCAGCGGACTTGTCCGATTTCCTCTCTGTTTAAAGTTGGACTTGTCCGATTTTTAGCCAGACTTGTTTGATTTTCTCTCTGGATGAATTCGGACTAGTCCGATCCTTTCCGGACTTGTCCGATATTTCTCGACTCCGAGTTGATCTTTTGTTTTACGACTTGTTTCTTGGGTTTCATGTTAAGTGGGCCTAGGGGTGTCTTGCCTAACTCTTTTAGAGCCCATGTGGGACTCTAAACCGGCCTCTACTCATCCCCAAACTCGAAATCCATCTAACCCTAGCCTCCACCTCTATATAAACAACCTCACCCCTTGGTTTGACATCTATTTGCCACTTTTCCACCCACCCAAACCCTAGTTCATGGGGAGCCACCATCAAGGAGGAAGGAGAAGATCCCAAGCAAGAAGAAGAAGAGGAGGAAACGAAAGAGGATCAAGATCTCCACCAAGTTTTCGTTCTCCATCACCAGTTCGTCTCAAAGTTCGTCACCAACCCTAGATCATCAAGATCCAAGTGCTACCTCCAAGTTTCTTGATTCATTGGAGTTCTAAACACCTGGTATACCTTCTATTCTCTTTTCCTTATGTGAACTCAACCCCTAATCTCCAAATTCACGTCGATCTAGAAAACCCTAATCTGCTGATCTCGTAAAGTGCAGACTTGTCCAGTCCCTAGCGGACTAGTCCGATCTTTCTGTTTAAATTGTGTCGAATTGATTCTAAAATTTGGTCTAATGAACTCCAAACCTCTATAAACTTGTTAAAAGCTATTAGAACTAGTTAGTGATCATTAAAAGTAATCTATTAACAAGTACTACCATGCATTTGCATTAATCATGCATGTCATGTCATATTGAGTAATATTTGTACACTCTTGATTTGTGTTTCTTGTATTGTATGTTTATTGTGTGGATTAGACGGATTTGCGCTAGAAAGTGCCGCGGAGGATCTTCAGCACCAAGAGTTTGAAGGCTTTGATCCTAATCAAAAGCAAGAGCAAGACAAGTGTCCTTGAAGCATATTGATCCTATTTTTAAAATAAATGTTTTGTTTGCAAAACTGCATGCTTGTGTCAAAATGATGGGAATCCTATGATAGGAAGTTTACTAGTTTTGTTGACCAGCCTTGTCACCTGGATTATATGGTAGAGAGTCGGGAAGGGTTTTTTACCTTTTGCTTCGCTTAATCAATTGGGATGGGAAACAACTATACCACTCAATTTAATAATGCATGTATGAGGTTATGGTAAACATGAACTGGTTAATATGGCATGGTAATGGGTGATCTAAGCAAGCCTGGTATGTGGATGGGTTGGATGTCATGGTGGTTTGCTTGGTTTAGATCTAAGGACCGGTTCATGCGAGAATAAGCCAGGACTACAGTGCCACCACGAGGCCAAGTATGGGTGCGGCGTAGCTGAGTAATTAGGGCTTTGCTAGTACTGTTTGGACCATTATGGATGCTCGGGGAAGGGGTAGTCGGATTGGGTTTGTTGATGATTGGTGGGACTACCCTACGATCCGAATGGCTCAAGAGGGGGCCCTTGGTTGAAGATGTGCTCAGTTGGAGGCATCGCCACCGGTGAAACCTCAATGGGGTCTAAATAGCCTAGTATTCCCTTTGTAATGGCTATTTTGTGATCTCTTGGCCACACACCGATGGAAGTGTGAGACGGCATAATAGAGGTTCTAGTCATCGAAAGGTGATGAAATCACGAACACGTGGGTAAAGTGGTACAAACTCTGCAGAGTTAAATAAAACTATCATGATAGCCGTGCTCCCGGTTATGAGCACCTGGACAACTTCCATGATTAGAGGGTACTCGGTATTGGGATGGTATTTGGGATGGTTATGGTTGGTATTATGGTTATGGATTAATTTCTGGTATTGAATATGGTTATTGGCAATGGTGAAATCTGGAATTATTGATGATGGTAGCGAATTCAGATTGGTATTATGATATTACTTATGATTATTATGGGTTTGATTCCTATAAATATATTATATTGCTTTTCAAACATTTTAATGTACTTTTCAGCACTTAACCATTATTATTGTCGACATTTGAATAAGCCACATGTCATACTTTCCACACTTGCTGAGTACGACATGTACTCACTCTTGCAATTCCCCCCAATAGTTGCAGGTCAGGATTGGGAGTTTAATGGTGATAATGTGAAGTTTTAGGCCGTGTCTACCGTCATCTTTGCCTGTGGTGTTATTGGAGTTGCGCTATCCCTTATGCTTAGTTTGCTTAGTTGCTTAATTGGTTTATTTCCGCTGCATTAGTTGAACTTGTCATAAATATTCATTAGAGCTTGTATTCGAGGATAATCTGGTTTGTGTAATAAAATTTGGTTAATTAATCTTGTTCTGTGGTAATTTTTTGTATACTCTTTTGTGATTGCACTCGTGTATGTGTGATGAACATCCTGGGCACACATATATGTTAGCTTTGTTCATTTTTCGGAACCGGGCGTCACAGATTGGTATCAGAGCCACAGGTTGACCGTAGGACGCGGCCTAGATAGAATGGACACTCTAGAGCACATAGGGGCACTCAGGAATCGATGTATTTTTGCTTGGTGTGTTGTTGCTATATATATTGCTTGCTTGTATGCTTAATAGAGGATTTTATGATGCTTTAGCATTGCCATGTCCACCTAGGCTAGTGCAGCTAGTTGTTTAGTCTCATATCCCTTGATGCATATAGTTGGGGACGTTCTCTAATTCTTACCTATTGCTTTTATTCAGATGGTGAGGACTCGCAACCAGAGGGATGGCAATGATGAGGAGGAGAACAATGGAGTACCTCAGAACAACAATGGGCAAGGACCTGCTCAGGGAGCTATCAACATTGAGCAGCTATTGGCTATGCAAAACCAGCTCATGCAGACTATGATACAAACAATAGGACAGCTGCAGGCTGGCAATATCAACAATCAGCCCCACATGCCTCCACTGCCACCCCCGCCTCCTCATAACCGATTGGGAGAGTTTATGAGGACTAGGCCGCCGACCTTTGCTCAAGCTGCCGACCCTATGGATGCGGATGAGGCTCAAGTCCGTGGAGAAGAAGCTAGCTATTGTCCAATGCAGTGACCGGGAGAAGGTCTTGTTTGCTTCTCATCAACTAGTTGGAGCAGCTACGGATTGGTGGGATGCTTATTGCAATGCTCATGAGAACCAAGAGAGAATTACTTGGGCCGAATTCAAGGAGAATTTTCGTTCTCATTATGTGCCCGAGGGTGTTATGATCTTGAAGAGGCAAGAATTTGAGAATTTAAGGCAAGGAAGATCAAGCGTGAGTGAATATCTCAATAAATTCACTCAACTCTCAAGGTACGCGCCTGAGGATGTTAGTCGGGACAACCGGAAGCAATACTTGTTCATGAGGGGCTTGAACAATGAGATCCAAGTGCAACTACTCAACTGCGATTATGCCAATTTTCAGAAGCTTGTGGACAAAGCAATCGTGGTTGAAAACAAGATTCGTGAGATGGAGCAAGACAATAAGAGAAAGGCGCCATATCAAGGACAGCAACAAGGAAGTAATGTGCGCCCTCGCTTTGCACCGCCCAACGCTCCTTACTTCAGCCCTTCTATTCCTGCTCAGCGCCCTGGTTATGCACCGCGCCCAACTCAGTTTGTGCAGCAGCGCCCTGTCATGCAAGCACCTAGGCCTCCAATGCCTTATGCGCCTCGTGCTAATTTTCCTGCTGCAAATGTTCAAAACCAAGCTCGTCCCAATAATTCGGGTGGAGTTAAGAAGTGCTATACTCGTGGAGAAGCTGGACCCTTTGCGCATCAATGTCCTAAGTCAGGCCTTGGTCAAGGAAGCAATGCGCCGAGGCAAAACCCAAGACCCAATGGAGGACAGCCACAAGGGAACCGTGGACAACAGAATTTTGCTCATGGCAACGTGAACCATGTCTCTACGGAGGATGCTCAACAAGCGGATGACGTGGTCATGGGTATGTTCCTCGCCAACTCTAACCCCGCGACTATGTTATTTGATTCTGGAGCATCGCATTCATTCATTGCATCAAAGTATGTTGCCAAGTATAGTTTGCCTATCTCTCATATGAAGTTTACTCTATTGGTTAAGTCTCCTGGGGGAGAGATGAGGACAAATATAGTATGTCCAAAAGTAAGCCTTAGAATAAGGGGGGTAGACTTCTCCGCCAACCTCATTGTTTTGGATTCTCAAGGGTTGGATATTATACTTGGTATGGACTAGTTGAGGAAGCACAATGGAGTTATTGAGTGTGCCACGAAGATGGTGAAGTTGACCAACGAAGAAGGGATCACCATAGAATTTGAAGCATCTCAAACCGCACCGAAGCAATTGGAGTTGAATCATATGGACGGTGCCGCAATTGAGGAGATTCCGGTGGTGTGTGAATTTTTGGATGTTTTTCCGGATGAGTTGCCAGGTATGCCACCCGATCGAGACATTGAGTTTGTTATTGATTTAATACCTGGAACTGCACCTATAGCTAAGAGGCCGTATAGGATGCCTCCTTTGGAATTAGCAGAGCTCAAGAAGCAAATTCAAGAGCAAGTAGAGAAGGGTTTTATTCGCCCTAGCTCTTGACCTTGGGGAGCGCCCGTTCTATTTGTGGACAAGAAGGATGGAACCCCAAGGATGTGCGTGGATTACTGAGCTCTCAACGAGGTAACAATCAAGAACAAGTACACCTTGCCACGCATAGAAGACTTGTTTGATCAGATGAAGGGTGCTTGTGTCTTCTCTAAGATTGACTTGAGGTCGGGATATTTTCAAATGAAGATTAGACCATCGGACATACCCAAGACAGCTTTTAGGACGCGGTATGGATCTTATGAGTACACCGTGATGTCATTTGGATTGAAAAATGCACCTGCCTACTTTATGTACCTCATGAATAAGGTCTTCATGGAGTACATGGATAAGTTCCTTGTGGTGTTTATTGATGACATTATGATCTACTCGAAGGATGAGAAAGAACATGAGGAACACTTGAGGCTTACATTGCAGAAATAGAGGGAGCATCAATTGTATGCCAAGTTCAACAAGTGTCAGTTTTTGTTGAAAGAGGTGTCATTTTTGGGTCATATAATCTCAGGAGGAGGAGTATCGGTTGACCCCGGAAAAGTGAGAGACGTGCTGAAGTGGGAGCCCCCGCAAAATGTCAAGGAAATAAGAAGTTTTCTTGGGATGGCTGGATATTACCGTCAGTTTATCAAGGACTTTTCCAAGATAGCCAAGCCTATGACGGAGTTGCTAATGAAGGGAAAGGCGTTCCAATGGACCCAAGCTTGTCATAATAGTTTTGAGGAGTTAAAGAAGAGGTTGACAACAGCCCCAGTGTTGGTATTGCCGGATGTAAGCAAGAGTTTTAACATTTATTGCGATGCATCGAGACAAGGACTTGGATGTGTATTGATGCAAGAAGGTCAAGTGGTCACCTATCCATCAAGACAATTGAAGAAACATGAGCAGAATTACCCAACACATGATTTAGAACTTGCGGCCGTGGTACACGCATTGAAGATTTGGAGGCACTATATTCTTGGACATAGGTGTGAAATTTATACAGATCATAAGAGTTTGAAGTATATTTTCACACAAACGGATCTGAACTTGAGGCAACGAAGATGGTTGGAGCTCATCAAAGATTATGATTTGGGGATCAACTATCATCCGGGAAAGGCCAATGTAGTGGCCGATGCTTTGAGTAGAAAGGGAGTAAGTCACCAACTCACAGTTCGAGAGTTACCATTCGAGTTATGTAAGGAGTTTGAAAGGTTGAACCTCGGATTTGTAAATGAGATGGAGATGATGGAGTTAAACCCAACCTGGGAGCAAGAAATTCGAGAGGCACAAACCGCAGACGAGGAGATCAAGGAAATCAAGGACAGGACCGAAGAAGGGAGATAATTCAGATTTGATGAAGACGAACATGGTACCTTATGGCTTGGAAAGAGAATCATTGTGCCTAATGTGAAGCATATTCGGGAGATGATATTAAAAGAGGCACATGACTCACCTTACTCAATTCACCCTGGATGTACCAAGATGTACAAAGACTTGAAGACTTGCTATTGGTGGGATAGCATGAAGAAGGACACAGCTGAATACGTAGCATTGTGTGATATGTGCCAACGAGTCAAGGCGGAACATCAAAGGCCAGCCGGATTATTGCAACCGTTGAAGATTCCGGAATGGAAGTGGGAAGAAATTGGAATGGATTTCATAGTTGGGTTACCACGTACTCAGTCCGGGTATGACTCAATTTGGGTAATTGTGGATCGCTTAACCAAGTCGGCTCATTTTGTCCCTGTGAAGACCAAATATACAGCTGCACGATTGGCCGAAATATACATGGAGCATATTGTGTGTCGACACGGAGTCCCGAAGAAGATCGTGTCGGATAGAGGTTCTCAATTTACCTCCATATTTTGGTGAAAATTGCATGAAGCTTTGGGAACGAGGTTGAATTTTAGTTCAGCATATCATCCTCAAACGAATGGACAAACCGAGAAGACCAATCAGATTTTGGAGGACATGTTAAGACCTTGTGATTTAAAGCATGGGAAGAGTCGGGACAAAAGCTTGCCATACGCGGAATTTTCATACAACAATAGTTATCAAGCAAGTTTGAAGATGTCACCATATTAAGCGCTTTATGGGAGGAAGTGTAGGACACCTTTATTCTGGAATGAGGCAGGAGAAACTCAAGTATTCGGTCCGGATGTGTTGCATGAAGCCGAAAAGCAAGTCCAAATAATTCGTGAAAACTTGAGGGCTGCCCAATCAAGGCAAAAAGTCTATGCGGACAATAGGAGAAGGAAATTAGTCTTTGGAATAGGAGATTTTGTTTACCTCAAGGTGTCACCAATGAGGGGTCATAAGAGGTTTAACATAAGAGGAAAGCTCGCACCTCGTTATATTGGACCATTCAAGATTTTGGACAAAAGAGGAGAAGTAGCGTATCAGTTGGAGATGCCAGCTCATCTTTCGGATGTACATGATGTCTTTCATGTTTCCTAGCTCCAGAAGTGTTTGAGAGTACCGGAAGAACAAGTGCCAATGGAAGAATTGGAACTAGAGGAAGATTTGGCTTATGCCGAATAACCGGTCAAAATCTTGGAAAGTAAGGAGAGGGTCACAAGGAACAAGGTTATTAGATGGTGTAAGGTTCAATGGAAGCACCACACAAAAAAAGAAGCAACTTGGGAGCTAGAAGATGATCTCAAGAAGAACTTTCCCTATCTATTCTCTTCCGCGTCGAATCTCGAGGGCGAGATTCATTTTAAGGGGGGTAGGTTTGTAACACCCTCATTTTCATGCATCATGCCCTACATACACTCATATACATGTTTAACACTAACCCACATAAAGAGGAACAAGTTTAAAATTGGTTTGGAGCATTTAAAATTGATTGGAACAAAACCGCACTTAAAACGCCAGAAAGTGCGGACTAGTCCGATTTTGCTGAGGACTAGTCCGATTTCTCTCTGACTAAAAACGGACTTGTCTGTTTTTGCTGCGGATTAGTCCGATTTTGGCCCCTGGAAACTTTTGGACTTGTCCAATTTTGTGCGGACTAGTCCGGTATTCCAAGAATCCTTGGAAATTTGCTAAGTCCCTGGACTTTTCCGAACTAGTCCGGTGTTCCGGCGGACTTGTCAGATTTCCTCTCTCATTAAAGTCGGACTTGTCCGATTTTTGGCCAGACATGTCCGATTTTCTCTCTGGACGAATTCGGACTAGTCCGATCCTTTCCGGACTTGTCCGATATTTCGCGACTTCGAGTTGATCTTTTGTTTTACGACTTGTTTCTTGGGTTTCACGTTAAGTGGGCCTACGGGCGTCGTGCCTAACTCTTTTAGAGCCCATGTGGGACTCTAAACCGGCCTCTACTCATCCCAAAACTCGAAATCCATCTAACCCTAGCCTCCACCTCTATATAAACAACCCCACCCCTTGGTTTGACATCTATTTGCCACTTTTCCACCCACCCAAACCCTAGTTCGTGGGGATCCACCATCAAGGAGGGAGGAGAAGATCCCAAGCAAGAAGAAGAAGAGGAGGAAACGAAAGAGGATCAAGATCTCCACCAAGTTTTCATTCTCCATCACCAGTTCGTCTCAAAGTTCGTCACCAACCCTAGATCATCAAGATCCAAGTGCTACCTCCAAGTTTCTTGATTAATTGGAGTTCTAAACACCTGGTATACCTTCTATTCTCTTTTCCTTACATGAACTCAACCCCTAATCTCCAAATTCACGTCGATCTAGAAAACCCTAATCTGCTGATCTCGTAAAGTGCGGACTTGTGCGGTCCCTAGCGGACTAGTCCGATCTTTCTGGTTAAATTGTGTTGAATTAATTCTAAAAATTGATCTAATCAACTCCAAACCTGTATAAACTTGTTAAAAGCTATTAGAACTAGTTAGTGATCATTAAAAGCAATCTATTAACAAGTACTACCTTGCATTTGCATTAATCATGCATGTCATGTCATATTGAGTAATATTTGTGCACTCTTGATTTGTGTTTCTTGTCTTGTATGTTTATTGTGTGGATTAGATGGATTTGCGCTAGAAAGTGCCGCGGAGGATCTTCAGCACCAAGAGTTTGAAGGCTTTGATCCTAATCAAAAGCAAGAGCAAGGCAAGTGTCCTTGAAGCATATTGATCCTATTTTTAAAATAAATGTTTTGTTTGCAAAACTGCATGCTTGTGTCAAATTGATGGGAATCCTATGATAGGAAGTTTACTAGTTTTGTTGACCACCCTTGTCACCTGGATTATATGGTAGAGAGTCAGGAAGGGTTTTTTACCTTTTGCTTCGCTTAATCAACTGGGATGGGAAACAACTATACCACTCAATTTAATAATGCATGGACGAGGTTATGGTAAACATGAACTGGTTAATATGACATGGTAATGGGTGATATAAGCAAGTCTGGTATGTGGATGGGTTGGATGTCATGGTGGTTTGCTTGCTTTAGATCTAAGGACTAGTTCATGCGAGAATAAGCCAGGACTACAGTGCCACCACGAGGCCAAGTATGGGTGCGGCGTAGCTGAGTAATTAGGGCTTTGCTAGTACTGTTTGGACCATTATGGATGCTCGAAGAAGAGGTAGTTGGATTGGGTTTGTTGATGATTGGTGGGACTACCCTGGGATCCGAATGGCTCAAGAGGGGGCCCTTGGTTGAAGATGTGCTCCGTTGGAGGCATCGCCACCGGTGAAACCTCAGTGGGGTCTAAATAGGCTAGTATTCCCTTTGTAAAGGCTATTTTGTGATCTCTTGGCCACACACCGATGGCAGTGTGAGATGGCATAATAGAGGTTCTAGTCATCGAAAGGTGATGAAATCACGAACACATGGGTAAAGTGGTACAAACTCTGCAGATTTAAATAAAACTATCATTATAGCCATGCTCCCGGTTATGAGCACCTGGACAACTTCCATGATTAGAGGGTACTCGGTATTGGGATGGTATTTGGGATGGTTATGGTTGGTATTATGGTTATGGATTAATTTCTGGTATTGAATATGGTTATTGGCAATGGTGAAATCTGGAATTATTGATGATGGTAGCGAATTCAGATTGGTATTATGATATTACTTATGATTATGATGGGTTTGATTCATATAAATATAATATATTGCTTTTCAAACATTTTAATGTACTTTTCAGCACTTAACCATTATTATTGTCGACATTTGAATAAGCCACATGTCATACTTTCCACACTTGCTGAGTACGACATGTGCTCACTCTTGCAATCCCCCCCAATAGTTGCAGGTCAGGATTGGGAGTTTAATGGTGATAATGCGAAGTTCTAGGCCGTGTCTACCGTCAGCTTTGCCTGTGGTGTTATTGGAGCTGCACTATCCCTTATGCTTAGTTTTCTTAGTTGCTTAATAAGTTTATTTCCGCTGTATTAGTTGAACTTGTCATAAATATTCATTAGAGCTTGTATTCGAGGATAATCTGGTTTGTATAATAAAATTTGGTTAATTAATCTCGTTCTATGGTAATTTTCTATATGCTCTTTTGTGATTGCACTCGTGTATGTGTGATGAACATCCTGGGCACACATATGCGTTAGCTTGGTTCATTTTTCGGAACCGGGCGTCACAACTTTACTTATGTGCATCTAGGCCAGACATTATATTGAGTGTATGTTTGTGTGCAAGGTTTCAAGCCAACCAAAAAGAGTGTCATTTGACAGCCGTAAAGAGAATCTTGCAGTATTTAGTTCATACAACCAACCTAGGCATTTGGTATCCTAAAGGTTCCAAGTTCAATCTCATCGGATACTCCGATGCAGACTATATCGGACGCAAAATAGATGGAAAAAGTACCTCCGGTACTTGCCAATACTTAGGGAGATCCCTAGTTTCTTGGTCCTCCAAGAAACATAATTCCATTGCCTTATCTGGCCGAAGCAGAGTATGTTGCAGCCGGGAGTTGTTGTGCACAACTCCTTTGAATGCGACAAACTCTAAGGGATTACGGTTACAATATGAGTTGTTTTCCACTCCTTTGTGATAATGAGAGTTCCATTAAGATTACCCATAACCCCGTTGAGCACTCTAGGACCAAACATATAGACATCCGGCACCACTTTTTGAGAGACCACTCAATGAAAGGAGACATAGCTATTTCCCATGTCAACACCGGAAAACAACTAGCCGGCATATTCAACAAGTCACTTGATGAAAAACGCTTTTGCGAGCTCTTAAATAAACTAAATATCCTTGATGCTCAGAAAATGGCTTGAAAACTTGCATCCCTGTATGGATTCTTCAAAATATGTTGATTGTGTTGCGAAAAACATTTCTCTCAATTTTCTTCGAAAAACTATTTAAATTGCTTGATCTTGGTGAATTATGGTCATTGCTTGATTGTTGTATGTTTACTGATCATATTCATCAAGATTACTTGATTGTTTTGGACCCTATTTTCTCTATAAGAACCTTCGAATATATACGAATGGGCTAATTATATCTGTTTTGGTGACCACGGACTAGTCCGTGGTTATCCGGACTAGTCCGCGCACTGCAGCCTAGTCCGCAATGTGTCCGGTAGTCCGGACTAATCCGGTAGACTGCGGACTAGTCCGATTTCGACTCCATAACCCTAGCCGCCGCCAAAACCTAATCTCCTTCACCCTCACAACTCACCTCACATTCTCTCTCCTCACTCAAGTGCTCCCAAGGCGATTTCTTTCATTCTCCATCAAATCCCTCCGAGTTTGGGTGGAAATTGAACTCCATTGCTAGGAGTTTGAAGACCACGAACTTGTTCGCACCTTCAACTCCTCCTTCGTGAAGAAATGAAGAATTTTGGTAAATTTCCCCCCAAACCGTAGAAACTTTGATTCCTTTCATTTTGTATCAAATAGCTTAGTTCCTTTTAGCTAATACATGCTTCCTTGCTTTATTACATCTATGATAAGCTAGTTTTGCATTGAGAAACACCATTTGTCTCATAGTTAGGGTTTGAAGTGATGAATACCGGACTAGTCCGGTCCCTGTACGGACAAGTCCGTACCCCGGACTAGTTCGTACCTGAACACCGAACAAGTCCAATTTTCAACTGAATTCAACCCTAATTTCCAACTACTCAATGCACTTCCTTGCCATCAATTCTCATCCATACATTGTGTAATCCCTCCTCAGGACAATGTCGAGCTCCAATGATGAAATCTCCGATTATGAGGCCGAGTTGGACCAAGACTCCTTGCTTCGGTCCTCGACAGGCCATGGGAAGAAGAGGCAAGAGCGTCCCTCCGAGCCTGCACCTTCTCCACCTCTGGTGTGACGCAAAGTGCTAGCCAAGAAGCTTGCGTCCAAGGCCAAGGATGCAGCTGTCCCTAGCTCGGCGACTTCTCGCCAAGATAAGGGCAAGGGAAAGAGAATTGCCTCGAGCCCAATCAGCCCCCTCAAGATGGCAGCTCCAAGGCAGAGGAACAGGGATCCCTCTGAGGAGAAGTTCAACGGCAAGGGAAGCGATACGACTTCCAAGCTCAGATTTGTGGATTGCTACAGCCGACCCAAAAAGGCAGCCGATGCCAGGTTTTGGAGCAACTTTCACGCAGATTTCTAAAGCTCTGTGTACCTCTCGATAAAGACCCCAGTTGTCCGCAGCCAGTGGATTGACTGGAATCATTTTGAAAGGAAGAGTTGTGGTGCCTTTGATCAAGTGGTGGAGGCTGTAGCTAGGCATGGACTGAAGGACCTATTTGCCTTTAGATATAACTGGAATGATGAAATTATTGCTCAGTTCTATGACACATGTTTCTTTGCTAGTGATAAGGAGGAAAGGGTGACTTGGATCCAAGTACACTGTAACTTATGATGAGTTCGCAAGACTGCTTCACCTAGAAGACACCGGCAACAATGAGCTAACTATCCATAACATTAGTGTCTTGGGAAAAGATAAGATGGACTTCCTCTATGACACTAGCCTGAAGTACAATTCCCCCTCGACTAAGAACATGAAGCCCTTCTTCATGGTTCTTAATAGGGTGCTGAGGAAGACAATAGCTCCGAAGGACGGAGATGCAGGAAGTGTGCAAGGGTACTTGAGGACCCTAATGAAGGTGATTAGCAAGAACTGGAAGTTCGATGTCTTTGACTATATCTGGAATGATATGGTCAACATCTCCTGCACACCGAACAGATCCTGTGGCTATGCCCCCTACTTGATGTTTATGATTGAGAAGGTCACAGGAATCGAGTTCGTGAAGGATGTGGAGCACACTCCTTTGAGGCCTCAGAAGCCTCCCCAAGCCACTGTCCAAGCTGCTCCATCTCCGGTGTCCAATGAAGAGGCTCCGAGGAGAGCTCGAGGAGATGAGAGGACTGCTCCCACCACTAGGACCCTCCCAAAAAAGGGTCTCCTAGTGGAATCTTGAAGTACTTGGCAGCCATTTTTGGCTCATGCAAGAAGGCTGAGGTAAAGCTTCACAAGCTGAACAAGGCGAGGAAGGCAGATATGAGATATGTCAAAGAAAATGGCAAGCATATTTGCCAGAAGCTGGAGATCGAACCCATTGGATCCCCTATTATCTCTGAAGATTCAGCCTCTGATTTCATTGAGCTTGGACATTTGACTCCCTCCGAGCTTGCTTGCTTTGGCATTGGGGGCACTTCGGGTGGATCCGCTCCTCCTCCTCCCCCTACCCAACCTGAAGATGAAGATGAAGACGAGGAGAGGACCGACAGCGAGGAATGAGCCACTAGATCCCTCCTCTCTTTCTTTTTGGTGTCTTGATGCCAAAGGGGAAGAGATTGAGGGGTAATCACTAGATCCTAGTTGTAGGTTGAGAGATGAGAGCTTCAATTGGGTATTTTTTGTGTCTCTTTTGGGTTGTAAAACTTTAATTCTATTATCTCTACCTATAGTATCGTGGTGTGATGGAATGACTATGTTTATGCTTATGTTATAAAATTTGTGATTTTGCTTTGGATTTGACATATATGCTTGATATTGGTATTTTCATGTCAAACATTTCATTCTCATCACAATTATTGCTCACACTCACGTAGATTTACACCCAACCATAAAGAGTGCACATATGCCCTATGTTTTCATTGTTTAACTTGTACCTAACTCATATGTGCACACTTTATGAAAATTCTATATTTTTATCATATTTTGTGAAATCTCAATTGGTTGTCATCAATCACCAAAAAGGGGGAGATTGAAAGTGCATCTAGGCATCCCTTGTGGGTTTTGGTTGATTTATGACAAACAAATGAGATTCTAACCAAATTGTTGATATGAGCGCAGGTTTCAATGAAACTATGAAGAAAGCGCAAAACGAAAGGAGAATGTGAATCTATATGGAAAAGAGCTCAAGAGCTGAATAGATTATATCAGTGTGTATGGAGTGTGTTGGAGAAACACACCCCAATAGCTCAAGCACAAGAAAACTCATTCACTGCACAAATTTACACAAGACCAGACTAGTCCGATATACCGCGGACTAGTCCGATAATCCCTCTGTTCAAAATTGGACAAGTCCTCCCAGTGCGGACTTGTCTGCACAGTCCAGGTTTACACAGACTGGACTAGTCCGATATCACAGCGGACTAGTCCGATATCTTTCTAACTAAGATCGGACTAGTCCTCCCCAGTGCGGACTAGTCTTCAACACTTCACAACTTTGCACGACATCGGACAAGTATGATAATATTCGAACTAGTCCGATAACCTCTCTGACTAAAATCGGACAAGTCCTCCAAGTACAGACTTGTCCTCAATTCACTAAGGGGTTCACCACAGCCGGACTAGTCCGAACTTTTCTAGAGCCTAAATCGGACTAGTCCGCCCGAGGCCGGGCAAGTCTGATGTTCCTGAGAACATAGGGTTTCCTATACGTCACACACCGGACTAGTCCGGACTCCACCACGGACTTGTCTGGACTCTTGAAACCCTAATGGTAACCTTTGGAAACCTCCATATAAATAGATGTGCACGACCCTACTTTCATAACACTCTCGACCCCCTACGCCGTCACACTCTCCAAGAGCTTAGAAAATACATCTCTCCACGCAATCCAACGCAAGAAAGATCAAATCCTTGAGGATTCATGTTGGATCAAAGGAGAGACACGATTCCACACATTTAAGCTCTTAGGTTTGATTCTCTAACACACTCCTGTTGTTTCATTGTTGATCTTAAGAGTGTGTTCTTGGTGGTGTTCGATTTGTAATCTTGGGGAGCCCTCAACTTGTGAGAAGGCCCCTTGAACTTGGTGATTTACCCTTTGTGATAGTGGAAGAGAATTGAACTTCGTGGCGATTCGACGAGGGTAGGGTTGGAGAAGACCCGGTCCTTTTGTGGACTCCTCAACGTGGACGTAGGTTGCCTCTGTGGGAACCGAACCAAGTGATAAAAATCTTGTGTGAAACTTGTTCTTAGTTTTCATATCATATTCTCGAGTTTGCTTGATCTTGCATATCTTACGTTAAAACGCTTAAACCAAATATAGGTTGTTCTATACTTGATTTCACTGACTCCCTACCTTCAAATTACATACTATATTCCACTGCATACTGTGATTGTATTGAAGTCATTGATCAAACTTGATCAATATAGTCTGCACCCTACCGGACTAGTCCGATTTCTTGGTATTTGATCAAGCTGCTAAGTATTGCAGGTTCCGACTAAAATTCAAAAAGGCCTATTCACCCCCCTTTAAGCCACATTCAACATTGACTCAAGTATACTTTTGTGGGCGAGTCAATGTAAGTTGGTTGGACAACAGCGTAAAAAGCTAAAAAGCACTAGCTAACTCTCGTACACTCTGTGCAAGTACTATTATTTTTCATACAAGTAACTTTTATCACATTGAATAATTGGAGGATGTACGACAGATTGACTACATTGAAGATGAAAGATTTGTCAAGTTGGTGCTAATTATGTTTAGGTCATTTTTTTAAAGATTATTCGGAGCTATGTTTCACGTGCTCACAAATGATACTCCGATGGGTCACCCTAGCCATGGGGCTGATCACCCACGGAGATAAAAAACATACCACCATGCTGCACATAACCAAGAACCTACAATGCTGATCATGTTTCAAAGCAAGACGTCTTCTTCTTCCTCATCTCAACGTTTCATGAAGCCACAGGGAGGCCCTAGTAACAGGTATAACTACCCGAAAAGTTTTTTCCAACATATTACACATATATGGAGGTTGGAGAAGTACAACCCATGTGAAAAGTTAGCATATCAACTAGAGCTTTTGTATGAGCATTGATTTCTAATTCTAGTCTTACCTGTGAAAAAAGACATGCATTTTGCTTGTCATTCCAGACTTCCAGTTAGGGGAAAATAGTAGAAAACAAAAATACAGATAAAAGCGGTGGTACCAGGAGGGAAGAAACCTCTCAATGGTGGACAAAGTTCTGTTCTCAGAGATTTGCTAATGCAACAAAGGGATGAGAGTTCATTAACTGCGCCAGAGATTTTGCAATGCAAGCATGGTCTTATTCCGATGCCTCCAAAACCTAACCTATACACATAAATGGAGTGGTGACAAGAAATTTCGAAATAAATGGAACTGAAGCACGGTGAACTGTAAGACTGTCTGTAATAGTACATTGTAAAGGTTATTGGAAAGGTTACTGGAAAATTTAGAGTAGGTATACAGAGTGTATATAGAGGAAATTATAGAAGATATAGAGTCAGAGTAGACTTTAGAGTAAGATATGGTGTAGACGATTGCAGATAGCCTAAGCAACTGACAGTACCACTACTGTTGGCCCCTGTTCGGCAGCACCTTCAAAAGAACAATCTGCCTTGTATTATCCCCTATTCACATCCCATACCTCTAGGACACATATATGCACCTGTCGAGCATATAAAAACTGAATAAAAGAAGATGTAGTGGGGGTGTGGTAAGGCTGTTAATGATTTGGAACTATGTTTTAGAAATGGGTCAAGAAATAAAGAGCCAAGAAGGACAAACTCTTGTATACCGTGAAAGAAAGCGAAGGAAGTAAAGAGCCGGATCAGTATTATTTTAAAAAATTGGTTTAGTCTACAATTGCTGGTCCTTCCACTGAATCCCTATAGGATTCTACTTAATGTACAGGTAAAGTGACAGTGTGTAGGCATAAAGAATTGACACTTGAACGGGGAAAGAAAATGTGAAGCCAACGGTACTTTTATCTGGGTAGCTAGCAGCGAGAAGAGTTAAAAAAACTAAGACACTTCATCTGACATACATGTAACATAACGTAAGTACAATTATTGTTACTTCGCTTTTGAGCTTTGGTCAGCAAAGATGTAACATACAAATTCAATATTTGTTTTTCTCTTGGCTCGACAAAGTTCATTTCTAAAGCATTTAACCAATCTAAACTTTAAGAAAAACATATTGATGGGCATGTCTCTTTTCTTCACCACGAGTACATCTTGATGATTGAGATGAAGGTACCGGCACTTGTCAACCTTCACCTGTTCGTAATTGATACACATATATGTTTTGTAATTTGCAGGCTGAGCAAAAGATAGAAGGAATTGATATCAAGTCTAGCACCAGTGTAGCACTGACAACAACAAATTATCAGAGTGCTGGAAGCTCATATAGCCAGCAACCAGTACAGTGTTAGGAATAAACCCGTCGTGTGTGTGCATGGGTCGTGTGTTTGTTTTACTTGGCACGTATGTTTGTGTACGTGTGTGTTTCGTGGTGTCTGTTGCTGCTAGCACGTGCGTTGTGGCTCGGCGTTTGTTTTATTTGGCTGTTGTGATCTGTTGGAGGCAGGCCGAGTCTTGCGCGTACCTGCACGTTGTGTGCAGGCATGCCGTGAGGATCGTGGGCAACGACAAGTCTAGAGTTTGTTGCTCCGTGCATGCTTGCCGCTGTCTATTTAGGGAGGTGTTGGGGTCTCGTTTGTAATTGTAAGTGAGATAACAGAAGAAAAGTGGCGGTGTTTGAGTGCTGCAGTGTCCGTGCACCAGTACCGCGTGTGTGTTATTGCTCTTCTTCCTCCTCTCGCTTCCAAGTTTCTTTGCGTTCCTGGGTGCTAGTCCTGTCCGGCCAACACGTGGCATCAGAGCCTCGTTGCCCAAGAGCTTCATGGCGTTGGTTCCTCAAGGTGCCGGGGGAGCACGGTGTCAATGCCCTACCCGGTGTTGTCGCCGGAAAGCTATTCTGCATGGGCAATCAAGGTGCAGACAATTCTAGCTTGAAGCTCAAGGCCTATGGGAGGCAGTGGCGTCGGTGGAAGACAAGGTCGTGGATGAGAGGAAGAACACGACAGCAAGGGTGCCACTTCTTCAAGCCTTGCTGGAGGCCATCCTCATGCAGGTCGCCACGAAGCCGACGGCGAAGGAGGTGTGGGACAGCCTCAAAACGAGGTTCATTGGCGCCGATCGAGTGAAGGCCGCTCGCCTTGCAACCCTCAAGGGAGAGTTCGACAAACTGTGTATGGACGATGCGGAGTCGCTGGACGACTACACCGGCAAGATCAGCGGCATGGCGGTGAGGTACGCCATCCTCGGCTCGACACTCGGCAACACCGCCATGATGAAGAAACTCCTCGACACGGTTCCTGATCGCTTGTATCAAGTTGTGGCGAGCATCGAACAGTTTTGGGATGTTGACACCATGCCGTTCGAGGAGGCGCTGAGGAGGCTGAAGGCTTCGACGAGAGTTCCAGACGGCACGAACAAGCCAACAGCGAACGGTGCAGTGACCAACTCCTTCTCACAGAGGCGGAGTGGAAGGTGCGGCAGAAATCGAAGCCGTCGTCCATTGGAAAATGTTTCAATTGCGGCGTTCGCGGTCACTTCGCCCGGACTTCTGCAAGCCAAAGAAGAGGAGGAGGCGCTGCTCGCCAGCACCGACAAGGAAGTGGCGTTTCTGTGAGTCAGTCGCATGGTGACGTCGGGTTTAGGAGGTGATTGTTAGGAATAAACCCGTGTGTGTGTGCACGGGTCGTGTGTTTGTTTTACTTGACACATATGTGTGTACGTGTGTGTTTCGTAGTGTCTGTTGCGCTTGCTAGCACGTGCTTTCTGGCTCAGCACGTGAGTCGCGTAGAGCAGATAGCGCTGGCCGTTGTGATCTGTTGGAGGCAAGCCGAGTCTTGCATGCACGTCGTGTGCAGGCATGTCATGCGGATCGTGGGCAATGGCTAGTCCAGAGTTTGTTGCTCCGTGCGTTGGTTGCCGCTCTCTATTTAGGCCCTCTTTGGCAGAGCTCCACGGAGTTGATTCTCAGGCAGAATCAGAGAAGCTGTGTCAAACGCTGATTTTCAGAAAAGTGATTCTTGACTGATTCTGTGAAGTGATTCTCTGAAATGAACTAAGGGGCTGGAAGCTGAAAAAAGTAGCTTCTCCTGATTCTGTGAAGTGATTCTCCATTCTGATTCTAAGAGTTTATTCTAGAGAACCATAGAGAATCATTTTCAGCCACAGAATCACTTCAACAGAGAATTAGAAGTGAATCCAGATAATCAGTTTTGTGGAGCTGTGACAAAGAGGGCCTTTGGGAGGCATTGGGGTCTCGTTTGTACATGACAAAAGGGAAGAAAAGAGGCGGCGTTTGAGCGCTGCAGTGTTCGTGCACCAGTACCGCGTGTGTGTTACCGCTCTTCTTCCTCCTCTCGCTTCCATGTTTCTTTGCGTTCCTGGGTGCTCGTGCTGTCCGGCCAACATACCGTTGAGTGCACGGAATATGTGTCAATGCTGCGTAGGAGATCTTGCAATGTCAGCATGGTCTTCTCCGATGCCTCCAAAACCTGTCTTTGT
This sequence comes from Tuctoria greenei, assembly GCA_036927565.1. Lineage (NCBI taxonomy): Eukaryota > Viridiplantae > Streptophyta > Magnoliopsida > Poales > Poaceae > Tuctoria > Tuctoria greenei. The sequence continues at coordinate 147,444,821 of JAYESD010000011.1, forward strand.
ACAAAATGAACAACAGTGCCAAGCAATGTGAAGATAGATGGAATTAACCGAAGAAATTGTAAGCAACTGACTTTGCACTACTGTGGACACCTCTGGTCGGCAGCATCCTTAAAGATAATCACGAAGAAACTGCATTTCACCTATTTACGTCCCCTTGTTAAAACTTAGGGGTCACTGATTAATCTAGGCATGGTCCTAATCGGGTCCTTAATCAATTCTAAATCTAGATCTAGGATAATCATTGGATGTTCACATTACTTAGATGATTGACATAGGGGATTTGGAGGATGACATACCTTGGACAATGCTAGTGCTTGCTGCCATGGTTGAGGACGAGGTGGTCGGCAGTAGTGCTCCTCGCGTCTGATGGCGGCGAGTGGCGCCGTCGGGGCCGCTATCCCCTCACTTTCCATGGTTCCCAACCGGTGGACTCAGTGTTTCTTCTAAGTGCAGATTAGATTAGATTTCCCTAAACCGTTTTCTAATATTCTTATCTCCACGGACGTGAGAGGGAGGGCCTCCGACTTGTAGTCGGTTATTGCTCCCAGTTAGAGCGGTTAGTGGGAAGAAGACTCGGTATGAGATGGGCCCCATACCCTGAATGTGGTCAAACTAACATTCCACCCCTTGACCACAGAACTAAAGACTTATTAACTTATACAGCTTAATCTTAGAACTTATGCTTAATTCTGAACTTAGTGTTAACTTCTTCATGTTTGACATATAGGACACGTCGAATCAAGAATAGCCAATTACGTGCTATCTGACTCGAACGACCACAATACATCTTACATTTAGAAATAACCTTATACTTAGTTTGGCCCCTTAGTATCCAGGATAGTTCACAGGTTTCCACTTAAGACCCATGCATGCTTTGTGTTATCTAAACACTTGGGCGGAACACCTTTTGTAAACGGTACCGCAAGCTTTTGCTTGATTCTTTTATGCTCGTCAATAATTGTGATCCTGGATATTATCTTTCACAACACAAAATTTAATATCGAAGTGCTTGACAGTTTCACTCGACCCATTATTGTGAAATTATGATACTACAAACTTATTATTGTAGTATTACTTAAGTGGTTCGCGCTGTCGACCACTCTTAAAACCGGGCAAAGCTTTGTATCGTCTGCTTGTTAGCCTCATTATGAATAACAAACTTTGTCACGCATTGTGGATGATGCAGTGACTATTTGTTTGGAGTGTTTCCACGAGATAACTCCATTCGCGAAAAGTGGATATATAACTAACGTGGAATTCTTAGAACCCACACAATTCGCGAAACTAAGACTAAGAAGCTCATTTCGTCAAGTGAGTTTTGACTTATAATATCTTAACATGAGGCATTATGTGCATTACACTTTCTTAAGCAAATTCTTAAATGTCTTCTAGTGATGAACCACTAGCATGGCCTAATGTCTGTCAAGTATCCCGGTTATTATCTTAAGTCAAGGTAAACACTTACTCGAGCATACATCAATTAATCTCCCGACAGCAGAAGCTAATTGAACCGAAATCATAAGGTCGATCAATCATTGCTTTCCTGAACATACTTAATTCTTCAACTTATCATCCTTGACTATCTAAACAGGCAAAGTTTTAATTGCATACATGTCGTACTCCTCGAGTACACTAAATATGCTGTCTTAAATGAGACTAACACCCCTTTACTATGATCAGATAAATTTCTAATTCCTAGCTTGTAGGATTATTCACCTAGATCCTTTTCTTATGGACAAAATCCTTAATTTTCTTATGAGGGAATTGTATTACTACTTACAAATAATGTACAAAGTACATTCAACTTAGTATACATGTGAGTGTCCTTCTCACTTATCTTGTAAACCCAAACTAATAGTCTAGTAGATCTTAAGATACATTTCTTAATTCTTAATTGAATCCATGAATGGATTTCTCTAAAGAGTATCTCAAGAGTCTCTTGATCATTATGACAAACCTTTCGGTCAGGTCACACTGACATTCTTATACAAATCTCAAATAGAGAACTTTGTTTTACATCCATCTGATGTAAAATCATCCATAATGCACTACTAATAACTTAATTATCCTTGAGAAATTTTTAATTGAGTGAATTGCCATTAGTCTGACCACAAACGAAAATTTTCCTTCAGAATCACTCTTCTCTTGTAGGCTCATTACACTCTACTGTTTTGATTCTTTCAGGAACTATTACTAATACTCAGACACTTGTGGCGCACTTAGATCTCATCTCATCCGGCATGGTTTTTACATCATAGATGATTAAGATCGTCTAATATTATTTTCTTATGTGGTATGACCATCTTTGTTATTTGTCTTATTGTGATCGGGCTGCTATAACTCTTCATCATTATTGGCCACTAATGATGAAGAATCAATACCAGATATTGTGGCAACAATATCTTGCATTGTTACCACAATGTAAGTAAGACATCATAAAGAGTGATTCTTGAAAATGCGTGTCAACATGTACCATTCCTTTCATGATTAGTGTCTTTATGAAGTTAAAACTCCCCCTGATTTGGTCATACTTACTTAATTTAATTTCTGAACGATCTTATGACCTGCTATGGATCAAAACTTGTGTCAAGTAAGGATCAACCCAACACTTGATCATATTTACTTACGTAATTTACATAACTTGTGCATTATGCTTACATTTAGGGTTGTTGTCGCTTCACATCGTTGATGGTAACATACTTAAACTGAGTTATTCTAATTATTCTTTGTTACCAATTAAAGACTAACAACACATAGTAAATCATTAACAAGAAAGTTAATAATTCAGCTACAGCAGGTAGAGAGAGATTATTCGACCTCTCATCATACCATACTCCCCCTGATCATGTCATCCTACTAATGATGACATGTCTTATTTAACTACACTGATGATAATTAGTAACTTATTATTTATTGTTCTTACAACCAAAGTTAATAATGTTTTAGTTTACTTTTGCCTTAATGGGACTACCTCATATAAAAAATGCTTAAGTAAGGTTTACGCCCTGTCCACAATATATAATGGTGTCTTAGAGGCTCTCTTAATATAAAGTTCAACTTAACACATAAATCGATAGACTAATAACTTAATATACTTAATTAACATACACCATTTCACTTAGTTATTTTAGGGGTATTGAATTCTTACTTGAATAAAACTAAGTTAATACTAACAATACATGTTCAATGCCTTATTTTGAATCCGAAGCGTCTCAATGAGGGAGAAACTAATCGATGGAGAAAAACTAATTCAATTCCCCCCCTCGAAATATGGCCATAATGACAATGCCATAATTTCGAAATTGTTTCAAGATCGATTCTAATGCGCTTATTTTAATACTTAGTTTGTGAGTGAAAACTTGAATAATATTTAAAATCATCATCTAAGGATAAATATTATAAATGAATGTGCTTAACCATAATACTAAGAACTCAATGAAGTACTTAAATCAAAAAATTACAAATATGAATACTTAAACTAAAATTCCATTAATGAGGGTATATGATTAATCCTAAGTACAAAACTATAACTTAGAAGAAAAATAAGTCTAAGATTTCAACTTTAGCTTCATGACCATAGCGACTTTAATGATCATTCCACTCTTCTTATGATCCTCCACTTATCTAATTCCTGTCTCAAGAATATGCACGATTGCATCTTAGTTAATCAATCGAATGAGTTGAAAATAATCTTAAACATTGACTTAACAATTAAAAGACAACTTACCTTTATCATTCTCATGATTGAAAGACTTAATAGCATGATGAGACTTAATGCGATCTTCTTCTTGAACGCATAAATCAATTAATTTGTTAAGATCACACTGCTCAGACTGAGAGTTGTAACTGATGATAATATGCTCAAAATCATTTGGAAGTAGATCAAGAATGAGGTTGAAAAGAAACTCATCTTTCAACCCCAAATCTAATAGCTTAAGTTTAGCAGCAGTGTCCCACATACTAAGAATGTGCTCACGCACACTTCCTCCATTATGCTTCTGAGTGACGAGCTTCTTAATAAGAGCATGCATCGTAGCCTTGTTGCAACCAGTTGCATACTTTTCTATCATAAGGAGGTACCCATAAGCAGTGTTGCATTTAGGAATTTCATCCCGAACGCTCTCAGTAATTGAACTCTTAATCACTTGTAAACATTTCTTATTTGAGATTGATCACTTAGCACGATCTAAATTGAAACAAAAGTAGTCCTCTTCATAATCCTCCATCCTTTTGGTGAAGGACTCCTTAGTTTCCCCGTCACGAATAATGGGAAGCTTAGGCTCAGTAGGACGCGCTCTCATCAGTGCCAAATCTATTTCGAAGATTGCTAACTAGCCTCCAACTTACATCGCCGAGTACTGTAATTGTCTTTTATTTACATAGTTCTCTGGCGAGATAAATCTTAATATCAAATTTGGAATGGAAGATCCTTCATAATGAAAACATAATAGAACATAAGTAAATGCATGAATATGATTATGAATAAAACATCTTATTTTGTCTTTCACGTTGGTTACTTGACAACTTACAAAACTAAAAACTTAATGATTTCGTCTTTCACGTTGATTACTGAATGAAAACTAACTGAACTTAAATAATCTTTAACTTTGTGTTTCGTCTTTCACGTTGGTTACTTAACGAAAACACAACACATAAAATAACTTAAAATATAAAACTTAACTTCTAAACGTGTTTTGCCTTTCACGTTGGTTACTTAGCAAAAAAAACACAACACTAAATGCACAATAATTTTGTCTTTCACGTTGGTTACTCAACGAAAAACCTTAACAATTCAATGGATCATTAACAGTGTGTTTTTGTCTTTCACGCGGGTTACTCAACAAAATACTATGACTTAAAAGGAACAAAGACTTAAAGTCAAAATGTGGTAATTTTATATTTCACATTGGTTACTCAACGAAATTACCATCCCTAATAATAACTTAAAACTTCATGACTTAAAACTTAAAGCAACTTAGACATAACAACTTAAACATGACAACTTAAATTAACTTAATTATGGTAACTCAAAATAACTTAATCATGACAATTTTTTACTTTCACGTTGGTTACTCAATAAAATTATCATGATAATGATAAATTCATTTTTCACGTTGGTTACTAAATGAAAGCACCATAACTTAATTAACAGCGGAAGCTTAATACCTAATACTTAATTACTCATAATTCCTCATTAAATTAAATAAGTGGACAAGAAAGTACTTAATATGATTCTTAACATTAAATAATCGAAAATTGCAAGAAAACAACAATTAAAATAAAAAAAATCACAAAATTACTTAGTAATTTTTTGTCCACTTAATTAATTTTTTATGACATTTTATCCCATACTAAAATGCAACTATTTTATTTTTCAGCCAAAAACTGAAAAACAACAAAACCCACATTTCTAATATTGGCCCAACTCCATTTCTTAATTTCTGAAAAATACTAATACTGATAAGGCTGAAACTTTGCTCTGAGAATTTCCCCAAAGCCTTAAAAGAAAATCCTCAGAAAATTGTAAAAAACTTGGCCCACAGCCCAAGCACTTAATTGCACGCCTATATCAGTGAGTCGGCCCAACGGCCGGTGCCTTCACCTGTTTAGGCGTCCGGAGAGGAAAGCGGTGCGGGGCCCAGATGGCCCGTTGTGCGCGCTCCATAAACAAAAGGCAGTGCAGCCTGCCTGCTGCTTATTCAGCTGGGGGCTGGTAGCCCGGCGGGCCTACCTCCCGTCTTACGTGGCCCATGGCCATCGGCCTGGAGCCCTAACACGCGCCGCCCATGGCCCATGCAACCTTTTTACCGTGACGCCCCCGCGACCCATACGATGTTGCGCACATGGCATGTGGCATGCGCCTGATTACCGACGCCACAGAGGTGGGGAACGGTACGACACGTTGGATTATAATCCAACGATCGCCTGTCGAACTCGGCGGCATAAAACGGGTGTCGGCCGCCGCCCCCACCCGAAACCCTAAAGCATTTCGTCCTTACCTTCTCAGTCCACCCTCGCACCGCTAGTGAGTGATGAGCCCGAGGCTCAACGTCGCCGGTGATGCGCAGAAACCAGCGCCGCCGCAGCCTCCTCACCAGCGTGCGTGCTCGCTGCCGGTGGGTGGCATGCAGGCCGGCCGCTGCAGAGGGAACCAGCCCGTGGTCTTCCCCGGTGTGCGCGTTCTGCCATGAGTGCGCCGCTGTCGAAGACAATGTCGAGCGGTGCCCTTACCTGGTGAAAGCAGCCCAGAGGGGGGGTGAATAGGCGATAATCGATAATTTAAACTTAATTCAGAGTTATGAAAACAGAGAAGTCGGACTTGTCTGACTTCTAGTCGGACTTGTCTGACCTAAGTCAGACAAGTCTGACCTGGGTCGGATAAGTCCGAGATTACCTGCACGATCAGATCAAAAATCCAATTTTTAAGCGATCTAGTGAGAGATATCGATCCCTAGCAGTTCTACACGAAGTATGGAGTAGAAAGAAAGCTGAGGGAGAGATAGCACGCGGAAAAACACTAGAATCAAAACTTGCGAGAACGAAAGAACAAGAGAAAACGATTTTATCCCGAGGTTCGGAACCACAAAGGATCCTACATCCCCGTTGAGGAGTCCACAAGGGACCAGGCCTTCTCTAGCCTTTCCCTCATGAGTTGCCACAAGGGCCAACTCCCGATCTTCCACTATCACAAAGATTGTTACAAACTCCCCGATTACAAGAGATCACAAAGAAATCACGGGGCGATGCCTAACCGTCTAGGGGAGAACCCCAAGAGCAACAAACACGCAATCACGAAGAAACTTAGCGAATCACAGGTTGCTCAACCCCTCAACAAACCGTTTCTCCCGATTCTCACAAAGCACTCTTCACTCTCCCAAAAACTCGAATTTGGGCTCTAGAGGTGAAGAACAAGTGGAGAGAGGTTCTTGAGTTCAAATGGGCTTTCAGAACTGTTCAGGGGTGTTAGGCATGGTCTGTGGGTCGAAACCACCCACTATTTATACTCCAAAAAGTCATTAGAGCCGTTTGACACAGCCCACGTCGGACATGTCTGACACAAAGTCGGACATGTCTGACCTCAAAGGTTAGGTCTTTCACTTCAGACTTGTCTGACCAAAGCCACTTCAGACATGTCTGACACACAATCTCGGACATGTCTGAAGTTCTGCAGAGAGAACTCGGACAAGTCTGACTCTCTGGGACTTAGAAAATTTTTCTTAGTCCCTGGGAACAGATCAATCTCGGACATGTCCGACCCCCAGGTTCGGACAAGTCCGAAACTTCACTGGAACTCTCACTGGAACCCTTCCAGTATTAATTCAGACATGTGTGACTCACAGTTTCGGACATGTCCGACTTCCAACAGAGGGAATTCGGACATGTCTGGCACCACAAGTCAGACAAGTCTGCCCAAGCCACAAAGGCCCTACTAAAAACTTCTACTAAGGGGTTGAGCACCCGATTGACTCACTAAGTGTCTACGCGTCGTGTCCCTCTTAATAGTACAGTTTTTCCTACGACTCAAGGAGAAAATAGAAAACTCTATTTCTATTCTTCTTCGCCACAACTTTTTTCCTTTTGCCGTCTTTCTTCAAAGCTCCATTCCGTACTTCGGATCTACGCTCATGCTCAACCAAGTTCATCAGCACTTTAATGGTTCATCATCAATCCACCAAAACCCACAAGGGACCTAGATGCACTTACAATCTCCCTCTTTTTGGTGATTGATGACAACCAACTAAAGTCTTCAACAAAAATAAGATTTGATAGAAGTTTTGAGTCTCAAGTGTATATGAGCTTTTGGAATAACAATAAAAACAACTCATATACACTCAATCGTCGTGGGGTGCCTACATGCTCGTGTGTGTGCAATAACGTGATACAAATGAAGAAATGCACACGAGATCAATGAAGCATCATAATGATTATCATAAGGCATAAATAAACATCATTAAGCATTAACAGTTATAAACAAGTAACAAATAAGTACAAGACACACTACGATAGAAAATATGACTAGATACGTGTCCATGTCCAAGAATAAGCACTAGAGACTAATACTCCTCCCCCTTTGGCATCAAGGCACCAAAAAGGAGAAAAGTGGACACTAAGACCTAGTATACTCGGTGTCGTCCTTGTCATCGACGCTGTCATCATCGCCGCTCTCCTCCTCATAGTCGCTCTCCTCGCCGGAGTCGCCGTGAGCTGCAGGAGGTGCTGAGGAAGAGGCGCCGGTGCCGGTGAAGAAAGCTATTTCCGCCTCGGTGAGATCCGGAAACTCCGGTGGCTCCTCGTATGAGCTGGCGTCGTCGACTGGAGGAAGCTGGAGGTGCTCCCTAATGGCTGCGAGGTTCCTCTGGTTCCTCTTTGCCAAACGCTGAGTCGACCGGCAGACGGTGAAGATCGACTTCAGGATCTTGAGCAGTCCCGAGGAGAAAGACGGCTGCTGCTGGGGCACGGAGGATGAGCTGGGAGGCTGAGCAGACTTCCTCCTCGAGGAGCTGGGTCCTCCCTCTGCTGGTGCCGGTGCTGGTGCAACTGCTCGAATCGGGCGGTGAAGTTTGGAAGGCTTCTGAGGCACAAGGCGCCTATGAGGCACATCTTTCACAAACTTCTGCCCGGACACCGTCTCAATTAGCTTCATCAGGTACGGGGCGTAGCAGCAAGACCTAGTCGGTGTCTCCGAGGCGAGGTAAATCTCCTCGTAGATATAGTCAAAAGCGTTGAATTGCTGCTCCCCTGCCAAGAGCTGGATCAGACTTCAGCTGTTGTGATTGATCCTTTTGGCATCCCCATCCTTGGGCGAGAGGGTCTTCCTTATCAAACGGTTCACCACGGCATAGAATGGCTTGAGGCCGTGGATATGAGGAGGGTCGGCTGGATACCCATCCTCATAGAAACTCTCCATCTCCAGGAGGTTCACTAGATCCATCTCATGGATCTTCAGAGAGTGCTGCAGGCTGTCCTCCATCCCGAGAATGCGGGCAAACTCCTCATAGCTAACTTCGTACTTCACCCCATTGGTCATCCAGGTGAAGCCGAGCTTGTCAACCCAATAGAACACAGTTGCATAAAATTGGAGGATGACTTCCTTGTTCCATGGGTATTGGAGACCCATGATCTCGCTGACTCTGTGGTGCTCGCAAGCTTCGAGCACCCCCTTGAAGAGAAGATAGGAGTCCTTCTTCTTCAATGCAACCTTCCAACAACCCATTGCATCTCCGTGACTGGGTTCTTCTTGGTCGTGAGGACTGACCGGTAGTAATACATGTGGAAGAAGCACCAGAAATGGGGATCCTTGCTCTCCCTTGGCATGTCATAACACCGCACATCTCTCATGTGCATGGTGTCGTGGATGTTCCTCCGGTAGTTTACCTTGTCGGCCATGCGTCAAGTGTCACCAACTGGAGAGTGCATGACCAACGGTCCGATCTCTTGCTGCCCTTGGGAGCTCGAGCTGCCCCCCTGACCACTGTGAATAGTGAGCTGACCGCTTGCGGGTCGCTTGGCAACCACCATCTTTGGTCGCTTTGATGGTTGAGCTGAAGAATCGGGATCCGCGGGCTTCTTGCCTCTCTTGTCGTGACCCATAGCTGAAGAAGAGATACAAGGATAGGTAAGAGTCAAAGCAAGAGAGATAGAGCAATTAACTTGATAGTTTCGATAGAAATTAGGTCTCAGAGTTATACAGGATCAGACATGTCTGACTGGGAAGTCAAACTTGTCCGACTCAGGAATTTCGGACATGTCCGAATTTCAGAGTCAGACTTGTCCGACATGTACAGATCTGACCGTAATTGCTAAGGAAACTAAGCAAATCAATTTTTCTACCGACCAAATTTTGCACCAAGGTTGTAAACATGCCTAGGAACAATTCCAAGGGCATAAATTTGCAAACTTGCCGCTAGATCTAGAAATGAGAGGAAATATGAGAAAAATACCTTCGGATGGAGAAAAGATTGAAGAACTCCGAAGGGGATGTGAATCCTCCAACTTCGAGGGAGATTTTCCCTCAAGAACTCCTCACAAGAGCCTCAAAAGCAATGTGGATCGCCTTGGGAGGTTTGAGAGAGATGGAGATTAGGGTTTGAAGTGAGGAGAGAGAGAAGGAAAGGAAACCGTCGGCCTCTTTGAAGGGGTTCGGATTTCCCACGTTGGACATGTTCGAATTTATACTTCGGACAAGTCCGAATTCTCTCTGCAGACTTAAAACCCACTTCGGACATGTCAGACTTTTGTCAGACTTGTCCTACTCCCCCTGAGTGTACGCAATGTGCAAACACTTGGGGATATATAGATAAGTAGATATGGACATTTTGGACAAGTTTTTGCAAATATCTTTGACAAAAATGATCAGTAAGCAACCAACAATCAAACTATGATCATTTTCACGAAAGAGAAGTTTAGAACATAGTTTTCAAGAAAAATAGATGAGATTTTCGAAAACACACAATATTTTGAAGTTGAAAACTAATAGCAATCAGATGTGCACGACTCAAGCAATGTTTCGAGAATCCAAGATATTTAGCTCACTTCTTAGGTCACAAAAGCGTCTCTCATCAAGGGTTTTGGTGAAGATGTCCGCCAATTGCTTCTCACTTCTAACATGAGAGATAACGATATCTCCCTTGATAGAGTGATCTCGCAGGAAATGGTGACGAATATCTATGTGTTTGGTTCTAGAATGCTCGACGGGGTTGTGAGCAATCTTGATGGCACTCTCATTATCACATAGGAGAGGAATATGGCTCAGATTGTAACCATAATCCCTAAGAGTTTGTCGCATCCAAAGAAGCTGCACACAGCAACTTCCGGCTGCAACGTACTCCGCTTCGGCTGTGGAAAGGGCAATGGAGTTTTGTTTTTTGGAAGACCACGCAACCAAGGACCTACCAAGGAATTGGCATGTCCCGGATGTGCTCTTCCTATCTACCCTACAGCCCGCATAATCCGCATCAGAATAACCGACGAGATCAAACTTGGATCCTTTAGGGTACCAAAGACCTAGATTAGGACTGTGAACTAAATACCTAAGGATCCTCTTAACCGCTGTCAAGTGACACTCTTTTGGAGTGGCTTGGAATCGATCACACATGCACACACTAAGCATAATGTCGGGTCTAGAAGCACAAAGATAAAGCAAACAGCCAATCATAAAACGGTATACCTTTTGGTCCACGCTTGCTCCTTCTTCATTTAGTCCTAGATGCCTGTTTGTTCCCATAGGTGTATTGATGGGCTTCGCCTTCTCCATGCCAAACTTCTTGAGAATGTCATGAGTGTACTTGGTTTGGCGTATGAAGGTCCCTTCCTTGAGTTGCTTTACATGGAAACCTAGGAAAAACTTCAACTCCCCCATCATAGACATCTCAAATCTCTCCGTCATGATTTTGGAAAACTCATCACAAAAAGTCTTGTTAGTAGAACCAAATATGATATCATCAACATAAATTTGGCATACGAACAAGTCATTATCAAAATGCTTAGTGAAGAGAGTATAATCGGCCTTCCCAATCTTAAAACCATTTTGAGTGAGAAAATCCCTAAGGCATTCATACCAAGCTCTAGGTGCTTGTTTGAGGCCATGGACAGCCATACACAACTTGTAGACGTGATCGGGATGCTCTTCATCTTCAAATCCGGGCGGTTGCTCCACATACACTTCCTCCTTGATTGGACTGTTGAGGAATGCACTTCGACTTGAGCGTATCCTTTTGCTACAAGTCTTGCCTTGTTTCTTGTTACCACCCCGTGTTCATCTTGTTTGTTGCAGAACACCCACTTGGTTCCAACAACATTTGCATTTGGTCTCCTCACAAGTTCCCACACCTTGTTCCTCTTGAAGTTGTTGAGCTCTTCTTGCATCGCCATTACCCAATTCGGGTCTTGTAGAGCTTCTTTAACTTTTCGTGGCTCTAGAGAGGAAACAAAGGAATAGTGTTCACAAAAGTTAGCCATACGTGAGCGAGTAGTTACCCCTTTGGAGATGTCTCCAAGTATGTTGTCAACGGGATGGTCCCGTTGAACGCTTTGATGAACTCTTGGGTGTGGTGGTTGAGCTTCTCGATCATTGTCTTCATCTTGATCATTTTCTTGATCTCCCCCTTGATCCAAGCCTCCTCCTTGATTTTGATCTTGTTGAGATTCTCTTGAGGATATTGATCTTGTTCATGTGGGGGATTTGCATCTTCTTCGCATGCTTGAAGATCATTTGGATCATGTGGTCGCACATCTCCAAGTGTCATTCTCCTAAGTGCTTCTTGTGGAGTCTCCTCTTGATCTAGCACACACTTATCAACTTGCTCCACTTGAGAGCCATTAGTCTCTTCAAACACTACGTCATGTGCAACTTCAACAATCCAGGAGGACTTGTTGAAGACACGATAGGCGTAGGTGTTTGAGTCATAGCCAAGCAAGAAACCTTCATCGGATTTCGAATCGAACTTCGAATTCCTAGGCTTCTTATTGAGAATATAGCACTTGCTCCCAAAAACACGAAAGTATGAGATGTTGGGTTTGTTACCGGTTAGGATTTCATACTAGGTCTTCTTCAAGAGTCGATGAAGATACAACCGGTTTATGGCACGACAAGCGGTGTTAACCGCTTCCGCCCAAAACCGGTCGGACGTCTTGTACTCATCAAGCATCATCCTTGACATCTCGATAAGAGTCCTATTCTTGCTCTCCGCTACTCCATTTTGTGGAGGAGAGTAGGGAGCGGAGAACTCATGCTTGATTCCTTCTTCATCCAAGAAGTCTTCAACTTGAGTGTTCTTGAACTCCATCCCGTTGTCACTCCTAATCTTCTTGATTCTTAAGGAGAACTTGTTTTGAGCTCTCCTCAAGAACTTCTTGAGAACTCCTTGGGTTTCACCTTTGTCATGCAAGAAAAATACCCACGTGAAGCGAGAAAAATCATCAACAATAACTAGACCATATTTGTTACCGCCAATACTAATGTAGGCGATCGGTCCGAATAGATCCATGTGTAGTAGCTCCAATGGTCTTGAGGTTGTCATGATGTTCTTGGATGGATGTTGAGCTCCTACTTGCTTTCCGGCTTGACATGCGCTACATGGTCTATCTTTCTCAAAGACAACATCTTTTAGTCCACGGATATGATCCCCCTTAAGAAGTTTCTGCAAGTTTCTCATCCCAACATGGGCTAGCCTTCGGTGCCATAGCCATCCCATCTTAGTTTTCACCATTAAGCACGTATCAAGTTGGGCTTTATCCGTGGAGAAATCCACAATGAAAAGCTTTCCCTTGAGTACGCCCTTAAAGGCGATTGAGTTGTTGCATCTTCTTGAGACGGTCACACCGTTGTTAGTGAAAAGACAATCATAACCATTATCACATAATTTAGAAATAGACAAGAGGTTGTAATCAAGTGAATCAACATGAAGCACATTAGAAAGAGTGTGTTTTGAGGAGATAGCAATTTTACCGGTGCCAAGGATTTTCCCTTGGCTATTATCCCCAAAGAAGATTCCTTCACTAGGATCTTCATTCTCCTTGTACTCTACAAACATCTACCTCTCTCCGGTCATATGATTAGTGCATCCACTGTCATGCACCCATTTTGATCCATCGGAGGAGTATGCCTACAAAAAAAATTATGCCTTTCTTTTAGGTACCCAAGCGGAGTTGGGTCCTTTGATGTTAGTCACAAGACATTTGGGCACCCACACGCAAGGCTTTGGGCTCTTGCGGAGTGGCCCAACATATCTAGCATAAGTCTTGCCAAATTTGTTCCTCAATAAAACATAAGAAGCATCAAAGTCATGGAACAAAGGATGAGGTTCATTTTTAGGCATATAAGATGTTGAGACAATGTTCTTTCCTTTATCTTGGGTGGATGAACCTTCCTTGACAAAAACAATCAAGTCTTTGTTATTCTTGGGGGCTTTGGCATTTTGCCTCTGCTCCCGAGAATAACCAAGACCATCCTTGACATGGGGAGGTCTCACATTGGTGTATGCACTACGTGCATAGGCCACCTTCTCCTTGTCAAAGATGCCACCTTTCGGTGCTTGTTTGTTTTGTGCCAAGTTAGGTTCATCCTTAAGTTTTAGGATCAAGCTTGAGCACATGCAAGTGTGAACTTCCTCGGATGAAATCTTTTGAGAAGATGAGCTCTTTGAGGAAGAAGGTGCATTGATCTTAAGTGACTCAACCTTTGTCTCTAGAATCTTGTTAACCTTTGTCAAGTTAACAAGTTCATCCTTGAGCTCAATGGTCTTGTCTTTAAGATTTGAGCATGCTTCCTTGCTCATGGAAAAGTCATGCTCCAATGCATTGCTTCTTTCTCTCTCGCGCTCGAGGTGCTCCTCAAGCTCTTGACATCTCTCCAATTTTTGGATGAGCATGTCCTCTTGACGCTCAAGGAGATCCTCCTTCTCGGAGATTTCATCCATAAGAAAGTTCATCTATCTCATGGCACTCTTACTTAAGCCTTTAAGCATGGATTCAAGTTCACTACCACTATCAAGTCCATCACAAGAAGTTATAGAGCGAGTGGGTTTAGATTTGACCTTTCTCCTTCCCTCCTTTGCCATGAAGCATGTGGACTTGAAATCATCAAGGTTTGGGAAGAGCTTGCTTGCACTTGAGCTCTTTCCGATGGCAATGGTTGCCACCTTCTCTTCATCGTCAAAAGATGAGTCTTCATTTGAGTCCCATTCTCTTCCAAGGTGGGCATGTCCCGATGGCTTCTTCTTCTTGAAGGGCTTCTTATCTTGGGTCTTGCCCTCCTTCTTCTTGCTTTCATTGTATGGGCAATCCGCAATGAAGTGCCCATGTTCATCACACTTATAGCAAGTCTTCTTTTTTAGCTTCTCCTTGCTCTTGCCTTCTTGGTGATAGCCTCCCTTCTTACTTCTCATCATCCTTCTAAACTTGTTGATGAAGAAATCTTCTTCCTCATCGGAGTCCATGCTATCATCATCACTTTATTCATTGTAGGATGTGGAAGTTGCTTTGAGGGCTATGTCTTTCTTCTTTGATGAGGCAAGCTTTTGGAGATCGTTGTAGAACATAGCTTCCTTCTCCATCATCTCATTGTTGATTATCCTCCCAAGCACTTCTTCTGGAGTCATCTTGGTGTAGTTGGGGCTTTCACGGATCAAGGAGCAAAAAGTGATGTTTCGAGGCATGAATGCCCGAAGCATCCTCTTCACCACTTCATGGTCCGTCCAATGAGTGCTTCCATAGGCACGAATCTTGTTCACGAGCACCTTGAGGCGGTTGTACATGTCTTGGGGCGACTCACCATCCATGATGGTAAATCTCCCAAGCTTCCTTCGATCATCTCAATCTTCGCCTCCCGGATGACTCGGTTGCCCTCGTGCGCCGTCTTGAGTGTATCCCAAATATCTTTGGCCACTTCCAAACCTTTGACTCGGTTGAATTCATCCCGAGTCAAAGATGAGGTTATGACTCCCACGGCTTGAGCATTGCAATGAAGTAGGATAGCTTGTTGTGGAGTGACGTCTTCCTCATTCCTTGGCATATGAACTCCGGTTTGCACAATCTGCCACAAACTAGGATTCAAAGAGATTAAATGCATCTTCATATTGTGTTTCCACATTGAATAGTCATTTCCATCGAATTGAGGAGGTTTGCCAAGTGGAATAGACAAATAGTGATTGTTAGCATGAAGACGATCATAATCAAAGTGAGTTTGAGTATAGTCATCATTACTCTTCTCCTTCTCTTTGTTGATCTTGGGTTGTTTCCCTAGCTTCTCCCAAAGCTTCGCCTTGAGTTGGCGAGTCTCTTCATCATCCTTCAGATTATCAAGAAGAACGTCGTAGTTCTTGTCATTTGAGCCTTCACCCTCGACATATGAGGTATCATCCTTGTTCCTTTCTTCCGCCATCGATTCTTCGAGATGTTAGTCTCTTCCGGAGAAACCTGCTCTGATACCAATTGAAAGCGGCCTAGAGGGGGGGTGAATAGGCGATAATCGATAATTTAAACTTAATTCAGAGTTACGAAAACAGAGAAGTCGGACTTGTCTGACTTCTAGTCGGACTTGTCTGACTTCTAGTCGGACTTGTCTGACCTAAGTCGGACAAGTCTGACCTGGGTCGGATAAGTCCGAGATTACGTGCACGATCAGATCAAAAATCCAATTTTTAAGCGATCTAGTGAGAGATATCGATCCCTAGCAGTTCTACACGAAGTATGGAGTAGAAAGAAAGCTGAGGGAGAGATAGCACGCGGAAATACACTAGAATCAAAACTTGCGAGAACGAAAGAACAACAAGAGACAAACGATTTTATCCTGAGGTTCGGAACCACAAAGGATCCTACGTCCCCGTTGAGGAGTCCACAAGGGACCAGGCCTTCTCTAGCCTTTCCCTCATGAGTTGCCACAAGGGCCAACTCCCGATCTTCCACTATCACAAAGATTATTACAAACTCCCCGATTACAATAGATCACAAAGAAATCGCGGGGCGACGCCTAACCGTCTAGGGGAGAACCCCAAGAGCAACAAACACGCAATCACACGTTGCTCAACCCATCAACAAACTGTTTCTCCCGATTCTCACAAAGCACTCTTCACTCTCCCAAAAACTCGAATTTGGGCTCTAGAGGTGAAGAACAAGTGGAGAGAGGTTCTTGAGTTCAAATGGGCATTCAGAACTGTTCAGGGGTGTTAGGCATGGTTGGTGGGTCGAAACCACCCACTATTTATACTCCAAAAAGTCATTAGAGCCGTTTGACACAGCCCACGTCTGACATGTCTGACACAAAGTCGGACATGTCTGACCTCAAAGGTCAGGCCTTTCACTTCAGACTTGTCTGACCAAAGCCACTTCAGACATGTCTGACACACAATCTCGGACATGTCTGAAGTTCTGCAGAGAGAACTCGGACAAGTCTGACTCTCTGGGACTTAGACAATTTTTCTTAGTCCTTGGGAACAGATCCATCTCGGACATGTCCGACCCTCAGGTTCGGACAAGTCCGAAACTTCACTGGAACCCTTCGAGTATTAATTCGGACATGTCTGACTCACAGTTTCGGACATGTCCGACTTCCAACAGAGGGAATTCGGACATGTCTGACACCACAAGTCAGACAAGTCCGCCCAAGCCACAAAGGCCCTACTAAAAACTTCTACTAAGGGGTTGAGCACCCGAATGACTCACTAAGTGTCTACGCGTCATGTCCCTCTTAATAGTACGGTTTTTCCTACGACTCAAGGAGAAAATAGAAAACCCTATTTCTATTCTTCTTCACCACAACTTTTCTCCTTTTGCCGTCTTTCTTCAAAGCTCCATTCCGTACTTTGGATCTGCGCTCATGCTCAACCAAGTTCATCAGCACTTTAATGGTTCATCATAAATCCACCAAAACCCACAAGGGACCTAGATGCACTTACACCTGGGTTGATATGACGAATCTTCCGCCAATCCTAGGGCAACCTCGTTGGAGGTGCATGAGGATGGCGACATCGGCGAGCCTCTTAAGGTACATGGATCCACCTCCTCCTTATTTTCCTGATTTCTTACTCTTCGTCGGTCCGGTTTTGATGTCTCAGTTCTTGATTTCTTAATTTTGACTCAAAATCGAAGCAAATTTGGTTTCCTCTCCTTCTAATTGTTGTGGTTTTGGGCTTAATCTGAATTTAAAAAAAAACCAAATTAGGGGTGCTCTAGAACCTGGCTCTGATGCCAATGTTAAAACTTAAGGGTCACTGATTAATCTAGGCATGTTCCTAATCGGGTCCTTAATCAATTCTAAATCTAGATCTAGGATAATCATTGGATGTTCACATTACTTAGATGATTGACATAGGGGATTTGGAGGATGACATACCTTGGCCAATGCTAGTGCTTGCTGCCATGGTTGAGGACAAGGTGGCCGGCAGTAGTGCTCCTCGCGTCTGATGGCGGCGAGTGGTGCCGTCGGGGCCTCTTTCCCCTCACTTTCTGTGGTTCCTAACCGGTGGACTCAGTGTTCTTCTAAGTGTAGATTAGATTAGATTTCCCTAAACCGTTTTCTAATATTCTTATCTCCACAGATGTGAGAGGGAGGGCCTCCGACTTGTAGTCGGCTATTGCTCCCAGACAGAGCGGTTAGTGAGAAGAAGACTCGGTATGAGGTGGGCCCCATACCCTGAACGTGGTCAAACTAACGCCCCTTAGCTTCAGGACACTTATATGTGTGCCTGCGGAGCACATGAACTGAATAAAACATGGTGTGGTAGGTGTAGTAAGGCTCTTGATTTAGAACCACTTTCTGGAAATGAGATTCTGGAAATGAGATATTGATGTTCAGTGGACACTATATGATCAAGAAAAAAAGATCTACTCCCTCCTTCCCAAATTACTTGTCACTAGGATAAACTTTTTAGTTCAAAATTGAACTAAAAAACTTGTCCTAGCGACAAGTAATTTGGAAAGGAGGCAGTAAGGACAAACTCAACTATACTGTGAAATTAAAGTGAAAGCATTGAAACGGATAAAAAGCCAGCTCAGTACAAATTTAATAAAACAGTGATTAGTTGTGCTGTGATTGAGCAGAATTATGAATATTTAATTTCGATGTACTGTGACATGTTACAGCTAGGAATTAAAAGGTGTGTATGATGGTGCTTTGAGTGTCAAATATTTTCTTTTGTAATAACTGTTCTGCATACTGGACTGAAAGAACAAAACGTTTGGGAGGAATTCAATACCTAGCTCCTAAACGTAAAATGTACTCTGCACCCCCCAAGGAAAGGAAGCACTGGAATGGTTCAGCGACATCACAATGCCGGATGATCAATTATGGCTTATAGTAGGTGATTCTAATCTAATACGCTGACAAGAAAATAGAAATAAACCAGGAGGGGATATCAACCTGATGTTGTCTTTCAATACAACAATTAGCAATTTTAGAATCATTGAAATACCCCTGATATGACAAACCTTTACATGGTCAAATAAACAGCAAGACCCACTACTGGAAAGACTGGATTGGTTTTTCATATCCAACTCATGGTCGCTAGTTTTTCCAGGAACTATAGCAAAGACATTGATCAGAGACACTTCAGACCATGTACCTTGTGTAATCTCCATCAAAACGCAAGTATCAAAAACTCAGGTATTCAGATTTGAAAATTATTGGTTGGAGCATGAAGATTTTTGTTCTGTCTTCCAAACAGCTTGGAATAAGCCAATCAACCAACATGACTCAGCAAAGAGAATAACAGCTAAACTAAAGAATGTAAGGAATTTTTTGAAGGATTGGCAAAAGAAAATTCCAAGATTGGACAAAACTATATCAAACACCAAAATTATTATTCAGTTCCTAGACCTGATGGAAGAAAGTAGAGACCTCACAATCGAAGAATGGAACTTCAGGTATCTACTGCAAAAACATTTAAAAAAATTATTGCACTTTCAGAGGATTTATTGGAAACAAAGAGGTACACTCAAGTGGATCACCTGTGGAGATGCATGCACCAAGTTCTTTCATGCAAATGCAACTATTAAACACTGACAAAATTATATTGCTGAATTGGAAGATGTTGAAGGAAATCGGGTCAGAAGTCATGTGGAAAAAGCTAAAATTTTGTGGGAAGCTTATAAAAAAAGACTGGGCACATCTGATTTCTCAGCAATACAATTTGATCTTCATGACATACTAACAGCCACAGATAAATTGGATTTCCTGGAAGAGCCTTTCTCGAAGGAAGAAGTTGACAAAACAATATATGATCTTCCCCCAGACAAATCCCCAGGTCCAGATGGCTTTAACAATGAGTTCCTCAAAAGATGTTGGTCAATAATATACCAGGAATTTTATGAGTTATGCCAAGGCTTCTACGATGGAGAAATTTGCCTACAAAGTATCAATGTCTCTCACATAGTACTGGTACCCAAGGTAGAGAATTCTAAGAGGGTGGGTGATTTCAGGCCTATTTCCCTTCTAAACTCTAGCATTAAGTTATTGACAAAGCTACTAGTAAATAGACTACAAAGAGTAATTACCAAGGTAGTTCACAAGAACCAATATGGATTTATCAAAGAAAGAACTATACAAGATTGTCTTGAATGGGCCTTTGAATATATATATCTATTTACAAATCCAAGAGAGAAATGGTCATTTTGAAATTAGACTTTGAGAAGGCCTTCAACAAGGTGGAACATGAAGTTATCTTACAAGTTTTACAGCACAAAGGCTTTGGAACTAAGTGGACAACATGGATACAAGGGATCATGACCTCGGGTACTTCCTCAATCTTATTAAATGGTGTACCAGGAAAAGTATTTCATTGTAAGAGAGGTGCCAGACAAGGGGACCCCTATCGCCGCTCCTATTTGTCTTAGCTGCCGGCTTACTACAAAGCATAATCAAGAAAGCAAAAGACATGGATCTCATGAGACTACCTTTACCACAAAGGGCTGGAACTGATTTTCCAATTATCCAGTATGCTGATGACACTCTGTTAATAATGGAAGCCTACCAAAAACAGTTGTTTGTCCTCAAGGCTCTATTAAATAGCTTTGCTGAATCTAAGGGACTCAGAGTCAATTATACAAAATCAAACATCTACCCCATCAATATGAATCAAGACAAGATGGAAGTTTTAGCAAGAACATTCAACTGCAACATAGGGACATTTCCATTCACATACTTGAGTCTTCCACTTGGTCTAAACAAGCCAAGAATAGAACACTTTATACCTCTTGTGCATAGAATTGAGAAAAGGCTCACATCCACCTCAATGTTTCTCACTCAAGCGGGAAAGTTGGAAATGGTGAACTCTGTCTTCACAGCTTTACCAACCTATTACATGTGTACTCTCAAGTTACCACCATCAATAGTTAAGCAAATCGACAAATATCGGAAACACTGCCTTTGGAGAGGAGCAGATTTGAATGCAAAAAAACCACCTTTGGCAGCTTGGAAATTGGTCACAAGGCCAAAGAGTGAGGGCGGCCTAGGTATTCTTAAAATCTCTACTCAAAATGATGCTCTGCTCATGAAAAATCTTCACAAGTTCTTCAATAGGCTTAATCTTCCATGGGTATCACTCATCTGGGATAATTATTACTTAAATGGTAAACAGCCTGGAACGAAACAAAAAGGATCATTCTAGTGGAGAAGCATCCTAAAATTACTAGACTCTTACAAGGGGCTAGCGATAGCAACTGTACAAGATGGGAGATCAATACAACTATGGAACGACATATGGAACCTAAGTGTTCACAAGGTTAAATACCCATAGCTTAATTCATTTGCCACGAAGCAGGATATTACTCTTCATCAAACAATAGAAGTTTCAGCACTACAGGATATCTTTCAACTACCCCTCTCTGCAGAAGCATACAAACAATTTTTATCTCTGGAGATTGAAATGGCTAATCTCAACCTAACAGATCAACATGATACATGGCGTTATATTTGGGGCTCAGGTAAATTCTCAGCTGAAAAGGCTTATAAATCGCTAATAGGTCATATATCTGTTCACCCCGCCTTCAGATGGCTCTGGAACTCCAGATGTCAACCAAAACATAAAGTGTTCTTCTGGTTGCTTCTTCAAGACAAATTAAACACAAAAGGGATGCTAAGAAGAAGACACATGGAATTAGATTCCTACACCTGTGAAAACTGCATACTACAGAAAGAAGAGACTCTATCACATCTCTTTCTCAGGTGTAACATTGCTAGATCATGTTGGAACACGATTGATATTTCAGCACCAAGAACCATATTCGCACAAAGAGTTGTAAGAAGATTAAAATGGCAACTCCAGGTGCCGTTCTTCATGGAAGTGATAATCCTAATGACATGGAGCATATGGAAATGCAGAAATGGATGGATTTCTGAATCAATTCCTCCGACGGTTGAAGCTGTTCGACTAAACTTCAGAAAAGAAATGTTCCTGGTTATCCATAGGGCTAGAAATATGCTTGATCCTTTTGTCCAAGAATGGCTGGATCAGTTGTGATTTTTTTTGTTACCCCTCTTAAGGTGTAACCCTAAACTTTTATTTCAATAAAAATACAGTAGGGGACTTCCCCTCCTGTTTCCCGTCAAAAAAAAAAAACGTAAAATGTTCTCACTCCATTCCAAAATACTTATCACTTACGACAAGAATTCTAGCTCATTTTAAACTAAAATTCTTGTCCTAAGTGACAAGTATTGTGGGATGGATGGAGTAACAAAATATCTGACACGTGCATCGATCAAGTTGGAACTCATAAACCATTTCCCCAGTGTCACCAGGTCACCATTATTGACTCCAAGATAGATACAGTGCGCAGGAAGGTCCAAGGGTTACAATTTGTTAAGCATCCATATCATTGTCCAATCAACACTTTTTAGCATTTTTTCTAATTTTTTCTGTGATTAATATAGAGACTCTTTAAGGAGCCAATAAGATGCTAGGTAATGGAAAATCTTATTTTCTGAACTTGCATCAAACAAGGGATGTGTTTAAAAAGTGCGCTTCGACACAAGTACATCGAAAGTTCCATTCTTTTCAAAAACTTGGTGTTCCGACATTTCTTACATGGGCACCACACCTTATCATTTGTTGACAACGAAAATGTTCGATTTAAATATTGATCTAACTTGGCGAACCACCCATTCGACTGACCACCAGATCCGCTCTTCCAACCAGTATACATCCAACTGCGATGTTCACCCAAGTTTGACTCTGTAGTGTAAAGTCAGAGAGAAATTGCCGTTATCACTACAGGAAACCCGAACACTTACATCGGCTAGAATAACTTTCGTCGGTCGGTCGATGTAATTAAGTTAATTTGATTTTAACTGACGTAAATTAACTAACTTACGTCGGTTGTTGTCCCACAGCCGACGTAAGTACATCGGCCGACAGCAATAAACACAAAATGACATCGGCCAGGACCCGCAGCCGACGTAAATAAGTAGGCCGTCAGAAGTTACTCTTAACTTACGTCGGCCGTACGAGGGACAGACGTAAGTCAACCTAGCCGAAGTAAATAGTTGAATTTAATAGACATAAATAGTGGAATCTAACCTATATCGCGCGTCTCTCTTTTTCCCCTTCCCCGTCGCTTCATTTTTCTTTCCCCGCTGCCGCGCCCGATGCCACCACAGCTGCCACCCGACGCCGTTGCCGCGCCCCATCACGCCGCCCCGGCCATGCCGCCGCCTCCTCGACAGGTATGCCTCCCCCCACTCCCCCTCCTTGGAGCTCCCCCCTCACTCCCCTAACCGATCGAGTGCCCCCCACCCCCTCCCTGAGCGCCCCTCCTTTCACCCCGCCCCCTCCCCGAGCGCCCTCCCCCTATCACCCCGCCCCCTCCCCGAGCGCCCCCCCTACCCCACCCCCCTCCCCGAGCACCCCCCTCCCCGAGCGCCCCCTCCCACTTCTTCCCCTCACCCTCACCCTCCCTACAGGGCCCCCCACCCTCCCCCTCCCAAGTTGAAATTGAAATTTCAATTCAAATTTGAAATTGATTTTAATTATTTAAATTATGCTTAAATCACTCAATTGTTTATTTAATTATGCTTAAGAAGTTAACTTGCTTAATTATGCTTAATTTGCTTAGTGTAGATTATGTTTATTTAATTATGCTTAAGTGGTTAATTTGCTTAATTATGCTTAATTTGCTTAGTGTAGAGTATGTTTATTTAATTATGCTTTAGTGGTTAATTATGCTTAATTTGCTTAGTGTAGATTATGCTTAATTAGTTTAGTGTAGATTATGCTTAATTGGTTTCATTATGCGCCAAGCTCGACCGCCGTGGGGAGGGCGGAGACGGGGGCCGCCGACCATCGGGGTGCTGTGGTGCTGGGGGTGGCCGGTGTGAGGGAGGTGCGATTGGGCACCGAGCTCGGGCGCCATGAGGAGGGTGTCGTCGGGAGCGGCCGACTGTCGGGTGTCGCGGCGTCGGAGGTGGCTGGTGGCTCCAGGAGAGCGAGAGGTGCGAGCAGCGTTGTTTGAGAAAGATAAGAGAGGTTGGTTGTGTGGGCCGGAGATTGGTTAGTTGGAGACGTGGACTGGTTGGTTAGATGTCCTCGACAAGGGTGTCCTGGTTAGGTCAACCGTGACAGGTGGTGGCCCAAGTTAAGAAGCCAAGGGCCCTAAGCCCAATCCTGCCTGCCTCTGCTGTTCTCTGCTCCCAGTCCTAGTCTCCCACCTACCAAAGGGTCAGAGGGCAAGGCACAAGGAAGGAGATGCATGGTGAAGGCCATCCGAATCCATGAGGTCGCTCGGTGATGAAAATGAAACGGGAGGGTGTGAACGACTGCATCCCCTTTGTTTTTCTCACCACTGATGGCTACCATGCCAATTCCATGGAGAAGGAGGAGAGCCGCGCGGAAGTCGCTGCCCAACCCTGACGGGGCACTTACATTTTGTCGTGGCCCATTTAGTGTGAAGTATGCGACTAAATCACCCGCGTGTATATATGGCGGACCCCGACGGACCCAGATCACTGTCTCTCTCATTATTTCCTCTATCGTGCATAAATCAATGAGAAACTAATGGTAATTTGTTCGGCTTTAAATTGCAGAGTCAAACATGGGCGAAGATTGTAGTTGGATGTTGTCGGTACCCTAGAAACCGTACACCCCTTGAGGTTACAAAGATCTCAAAAGAAAGTCATCTACTTGGTTTGAAGACCCTTGGAGGCCCACATGTCAGACATAACCGGACCCGCTTCTCCAACATGGTTAATCCCAGGGTTGCCACGTGTACTATCAAATCGGAGCTACCGCCCACAAGGGGGAAGCTCCGGGCCATGTACCAAAACGGCACCTCCGGACTTAACCCCAGATCGAGAGAAGCTCTGGACCTGACACGTGTTAGGTAGCCCCGGAGCTACCTGTTTCCCACAGCAAGCTCCGGAGCTGCCACGTGTCCAATCGTCGGATCTTCAGCCTCTAACCTCCGGAAGACCCCGCAACGGCTCCGGATCTTCGAAGGGGAATCAAGGACTTCAAGACCTGATTAAGTGCCATTAATACCATATTAATGACACTTAAACGGACGATCTTAACACTAGTAACGGTGCTGTCAAAGCCCGTTACAGGGTCATTAAGAGCAATTAAACGTGTATCAATACTAGTAACCGCCGGGGCCACATGTCGGGCCAGGCTAACCTGTAACGGCCTGCCCTTGTACTATAAAAGGATAGGCCGACGACATGTTCAAGGGGCTACACACGCGCCATAGACGCTCGTCACAAGCTCATTCAGCTAATACAACACCAACACACCCGTGGAGTAGGGTATTACACGCTCAGGCAGCCCGAACCACGTAAAATCTTGTGTCTTCCGTGTCATATACTATTCACCTTCTCGAATCTCCGCGCGCCCGCACTGAACATCAAACTCCCCTAACACTTTAGTAGTGTAGGGAGATCTGCCGGTTCAAACCACCGACAGTTGGCACGCCAGGTAGGGGGCGCCTGAGATTTTGAGAATGGTGAACTCAGCTGCTGGATCATCCAACGATCAACCTGCTGCTCAGGCTGTTGGGGGCAATCCCTACAATAGGCAGCCACCAGCAGGAGCCTCAGCACTAGCAGGAGTCACACTCCCACCACCACCGTCTCCTCCAGCAAATCATGCTGGGCAACGTGATGGTGCGCCGGCATCAATTACTGCATCGGCAAATCATGACAACCCGGAACACGCGCTCCATGCAGAGCGTGCTCTTCTCCAATGCCCACCACCTCCGGATGCATCCCGGGATGCACTGGAGCAGTGGAGGGCCGATGTGGAGCATTTGGTTGCAGCAGCAGCCGAACGCCTCAGCAACCAGGGTCCTCCTCCTTCAGGACGAGCCCCGTCGCAGCGGCGGACTTTGTATGGAAGACTTGGTCTGCACGTTTCCAATAGCAGGAGACGTGCTGCATCGCAACAAGTGACGTCATTGCCCTCCGGGGCACGACGCACTCACACGGTATCCAGGCTTTCAACTCATGACCTCCGGGCGGAGCTTGATCGCCGATACCGCCAGCAGGACGGCCGAGTCCATATTGAGCGTGCCCGTGAAAGACGGGAAGCTCAGGACTTTTCTACTCCTGAAGGAGTAGGAGGAGGCTGTTCAGCTCTGGCCATGCACCTGCGCATGGTTAGGTGGCCACAGAAGTTCCGGCCTCACCTGCCGGAAAAATTCGACGGGGCTGTCAATCCCGCGGAATTTCTTCAGATCTACTCCACTGCAATCCTGGCAGCTGGAGGAAACGAGGTTGTGATGGCCAATTATTTTCCAGTGGCCTTAACTAGGACCGCCAGGTCCTGGTTTATGAGCCTTCCACCCAACTCTATCAACAGTTGGGAGGAGCTGTGCCGGCAGTTCACTGCCAACTTCGGGAGTTCATACACCCGACCAGGCACTGAACTAGACCTTTTTGCGGTCGTGCAAAAAGGGGGAGAATCCTTGCGATCATTCATCCAGAGGTTCTCTCAGGTACGAAACACTATCCCTTCTATCTCTAGCGCCTCTGTCATTGTGGCATTCAGACAGGGTGTATGGGACAAGAAGATGTTGGAGAAACTGGCGATCAAGGAGATCACTAGTGTCACGGAACTCTTCAGCTTGGCTGACAAATGTGCCAGAGCTGTGGAGGGTCGTGAGATGCACTCCAAACTAACCCCGGAGGGTCACAAGAAATCCTCCAAAGAAGAAGCCGCTACCTCCGGGGGTGGCAAGAAGAAAAAGAAGACCAACGGCAAGAAAAAGCCGTCGGCCGGCACATCCAACGTTGCAGCTGCTGCAACTCCATGTGGCCGGGGGCCACGCCACGAGAAGCAACCTCGATCGTCTTCTGAAGACGGTGGCAAACCCAAAGTGTGGTGTCCTATTCACAAAACGGGTAGCCACAGTTTGGAAGACTGCCGAGAGGTCCAAAACCTTGCCGAGCGCTACAACAAGTGCCGGGAAGAATCTCCTTTCCGACAGAGGGAGGGAAAGCAAAAAGTCGACGAAGCTCCGGCTGAAGAGGAGTTAGGATTTCAGGATCCCAAAAAGGTCCTGAAAGCCGTTTACACCTCCGTCGACGATGATTCTGATGTCTCTGATAACGAGAGTCAGAAGACCATGAACACCATTTTTGGTGGATCATGGGACATCACCTCCCGCCGCGTCATCAAGACTATGCGTCGGGATATGGCCGCTGTAGCTCCTACAGTCAGGCTGGAACCTCATCGAAAGTGAATGGACACAACCATCACTTTTGATGCTTCAGACTGCCCTCGGAGCATGGTTGGAGCAGGACAGTTACCTTTGATGGTATCTCCTACCATCAACAACATCCAGCTCCACCACGTCATGGTAGACGGAGGTTCGGGGCTTAACCTCATAAGCTTCGAAGCTTTTACTAAGCTTCAACTCCGACCTTCGGATCTTCACCCCTCTCGACCTTTCTCTGGAGTAGGTCCGGGGGCCATTACCCCACTCAGAGCTATAACTCTTCTCGTTACCTTCAGGACAAGGGAGAAGTACCGCACTGAGAAGTTGGTCTTCGACATCGCTCAGATCAACTTACCCTTCAATGCCATCTTGGGTAGGCCTGCGCTGTACAAATTCATGGCAGCTGCCCATTATGGCTATCTGGTGTTGAAGATGCCAACACCAGTATGCGTTCTCCGGATCCGCGGAGATCGTACTGCCGGAGTAACTGCTCTGGAAGAACTCCATGCACTCACCACGGCGCAAGAGGAGGACTCCAGGTAGGAGCAAGCTCCAAAACCCCCGAGCATTCGTCAACGAGGCTCGACTTCTGCACCTCGTGTGCAGTCAAGCGGCAACACCGACATTCCCGACAAAGTCGTCCAACTTGGTTCCGATGCCGCTCAGACCACCCGTATATCGGGAGGATTGAACGACAAATAGGAACTCGCGCTCATCACTTTCCTCCGGGCTAACGTCGACGTGTTTGCTTGGTAACCGTCACAAATACCTGGGATCCCCAGGGAAGTGATTGAGCACAATCTGAAGATCTACCCTGATGCCCGGCCTGTGCATCAGAAGCCTCGGAAGCAATCCGTAGAGCGACAAAACTTCATCCGACAAGAAGTGAAGAAGTTACTCGAAGCTGGATTCGTCCGAGAAGTCTTCCATCCAAAATGGCTGGCAAATCCAGTTGTTGTGCCCAAGGCCGGCGGGAAGCTTCGGATGTGCATCGACTACACCACACTAAATAAGGCATGTCCAAAAGATCCATTCCCACTACCTAGAATAGATCAGATAGTGGATTCCACCTCTGGGTGTGAATTACTGTGTTTCCTAGACGCATATTCCGGGTATCATCAAATCAGGATGTCTAGGGAAGATGAAGAGCATACTTTATTCATCACAGTAGATGGATTGTACTGTTACACAGCCATGCCCTTTGGTCTCAAGAATGCAGCTTCAACTTTTGTACGAGCTATGTACAAAACTTTTGAAGAACTCATTAGAGACATAGTGGAAGTGTACGTCGATGACATCGTGGTCAAGGTCAGGAACAAGGAGTCACTCCTTGACACCTTACAGGCTGTCTTCGACAAGCTGCGAGCCACCCGCACAAAGCTAAACCCAGACAAGTGTGTCTTTGGGGTTAGCTCCGGAAAACTTCTTGGTTTCCTGGTAAGTCACTGGGGCATAGAAGCTAATTCGGCGAAGATTAAGGCCATTGAAGACATGCGGCCACCAACCCGCATCAAAGACGTCCAAAAGTTAACTAGATGTCTAGCAGCCCTCAGCCGGTTCATTTCAAGACTGGCGGAACGGGCACTCCCCTTCTTCAAGTTATTGAGGAAGTCTGAACCATTCCAAAGGTCTGAAGAAGCAGAGAAGGCATTCCAAGAACTGAAACAGTTCCTCACCACCCTACCAATTTTGGTAGCTCCGAACCCTGGTGAGCCTTTGTTGCTTTACATTTCAGCAACTGACGAAGTCGTCAGTATGGTTCTGGCTGCGGAGAGACCAGAGCTACCTCATACTCAGGAATCCAGACCCCTTCGGGAGGGTCCGGAGATACCTGAAAGCGAGTCTGGGTCCCAGCTCCCAGATTCGAATCCACAAGAAGTCACTTCAGGAGACCCAGGCCCCTCCGGGAGGGTCCAGGTCACTTCTGAAGAAGCTCCGGGTTCCTCCAGCCAGAACCCGGAGGTCCCCGAAAAAAATCCGGACTCCTCCGAGAGGATCCGGGTCAGTGAAGAGGAAGCTCCGGACCCCTTCGGGAGGGTCCGGACCATTCAACGCCCGGTGTACTTCATTAGTGAAGTATTACATGATGCCAAGACTCGATACCTAGAGGTGTATAAGCTGCTCTATGCTGTTCTTATTGCCTCCAGAAAGCTTCGCCATTACTTCCAAGCTCACAAAGTCTCAGTGGTGACCTCCTACCCACTTCGACCAATCTTGCATAATCCCAATTCAACTGGGAATATTGCAAAGTGGGCAGCGGAATTGGCTGAATTTGATCTTGAATTTATTTCAAGACAAGCAGTCAAGAGTCAAGCATTGGCAGATTTTGTGACAGAATGGACTCCCTCTCCATCAAACCCTGGGGGCCCCAGTGAGCAGAGGACGGAGCATCAAGCTCCAACCTTCACCGAGCCTCACTGGACCCTCTACTTCGACGGCTCCATGCAGAAGCAGGGGGCCAGAGCTGGAATCCTTCTCCTTGCACCGACTGGGGAGAAGGTGAAATACATGGTACACCTTGACTTCAAGGCAACCAACAACATGGCAGAGTATGAAGCACTCATCTACGGACCAAAGGTGGCACTGTCATACGGTGTCAAGCAATTGCTGGTCAAGGGAGATTCACAGCTCATCATTAAGCAGGTGAAGGGTGAATGTTCCTGCAATAATCTCCAGCTAGCTGCTTACCTCCTTGAAGTCCAGAGGCTTCAGAAGGACTTCGAAGTCCTAGATCTCTACCATGTTCAGCGTGCCCATAACGTTGAAGCCGAATAACTCTCGACCAAAGCATCAACCGGAGCTCCGGCTCCTAACGGAATCTTTGTCCAGAGGTTGTCAAAGCCAACAGATCAGCCTGCCAAACTGAGCGAAGGGGGCGAGATCAGCATCCCGAAGCTGACAGTCCCGATGGCCCTGTTACCATGGTAGCCATCAAGGGTCGTAGGTGCTGTCGGGAGCTCCGAGCAACCCAGCACGCAAGACTCAAAAGCTCAAGCTAGTTCTGATGCATGGATCTCAGAGATCCGGAGCTACTTAAAAGACAACATCCTTCCTGACAATGATGTATCCGCTGACCGGGTAGTCAGATTGGCTAAAAGATACACGCTGGTAGAAGGGGATCTCTACCGGCGCGGTGCCAATGGCATCCTAATGCGGTGCATCACAAGGGAAGAAGGCTTCGAACTCCTCGCAAAAATCCATGGAGGCGAGTGTGGGAACCAAGCGTCTTCCCGCACGCTGGTCGGTAAAGCCTTTCGGCATGGCTTCTACTGGCCTACAGCGCTCCAGGATGCAACTGAGCTGGTGAAGAAATGTGAAGCATGCCAATTTTATGCAAAGCAAATTCACACACCAGCTCAGCCCTTACAAATGATACCTCCTACATGGCCCTTTGTTGTGTGGGGGATGGACATCTTGGGACCTTTCCCAAGAGCCGTCGGAGGTTACAAGTTCCTGTACGTCGCCATTGACAAGTTCACCAAGTGGCCGGAAGCAACTCCAGTTGTGACAATCAACAAGAAATCTGCTATCAACTTTTTGCAGTCCATTGTATGCAGATTTGGAGTCCCAAACAAAATCATCACTGATAATGGGACCCAATTCACAAGCTCAGCATTCCAAGGATATTGCGAAGACCTCGGCATACAAGTTTGCTACGCCTTCGTAGCTCACCCAGCCAGCAATGGCCAAGCCGAGAGAGCAAATGCTGAAATCCTTAAAGGACTCAAAACGCGCACCTATGAGCGCTTGAAAAAATATGGAGCCAACTGGATCGAAGAGCTTCCGCCCACTTTATGGGCCAACAGGACATCTCAAAACCGGTCAACTGGAGAGACACCCTTCTTTCTGGTGTACGGAGCTGAAGCAATCCTTCCTCTGGAAATCACCTTGGGTTCACTCCGGGTCCGGACCTTCGACGAAGCCGCATAGGACCAGCTCCGGCGTGAAGACCTAGACCTCCTTTAGGAGGGAAGGTGCCAAGCAGCTGTTCGGAATGCCCGATATCGCCAAGCCCTACGGCGTTATCACCAGCGGCATGTACACAACCGACAGCTTGAGGAAGGCGATTGGTGCTACGGAGAATACAATCCAGAGAAGGGTTAAACAAACTCTCCCCCAGCTGGGAGGGGCCCTTCTTCCTTCTGAGTGATTAAAGTATCCCGTCTCGGAAGCGTTCGCTTGGCTACTGAGGATGGGACACCTCTCCCAAATCCTTGGAACATCGAGCACCTCCGTAAGTTCTACACTTAATACCACAGAGGTGAGTCTTGAGTAACTTGAGGTGTATGTTATAGAGTCATTGTACAGAGTCGGGTAGTTCCTCCGGGAGAGCAGCCGGACCTTTCCCGAAAGGTCCGCAAAGTTCATGCAACACGTGTCACAGTCTCAGGACTAAAAGTGCGGCTAACTACCCTGGGTCAAACGAGAAATGAAACACACTTAGCCTGGTTTCGTACCCTAAGAGTGTACTCGTTTCCCCTGTACCCCGGACCTATAATGAAAGACATCTTCATGTGAAATAGACTCCACGTGCATTTATTTTGTACAGGCTCAACATTTTTATTTTTCTCTTTCTTGTCTATAAAAAGACGTGCAATTCTTAAGAAATTTTAGTTCGACCAGTTTATATACGATTCGAGTTGTATTGTCAATTCTTTTGGATTCAAATATTGTTCATGGCCAACTCGCCTGAAAGCCGCCAAGCCAATCTAGGGCTGGAGTGTGCTATCGACTTAGCCTGGTCAAGCACCCTAAGTACGCCACTCTACCTACACCCCGGCAGGCCGAAGTAAGGCGGGTCCATGGACAGTTGGATCTAGAAGAAAAGACAACGCATTCGGTTGTACTTAAAATCGCGTTTGACTTAAAGTCTTCTTGAGAATCGTAAGTCGCGACGAAATTATAGACAAGAAACAAATTTTATTATTTTTCTTGGCTTAAGTGTGCAGGAAAAATAAAATCTACGTTGATGGAGAAAAGCCGGAGCTAACTAAGCTCCGACTCCCCTAGGGGGTCCAGCCGTCGACGCTGAATAAAAGATGGTGAGAAGACCCCGTAAATGGAGTCTGCTGCCAACAAACTAAGTGTTGGCAAAGGTCACTGCCGGAGCTACTAAGCTCCGACACCCCGGAGGACTAACTATCGATGCTCTACGCGTTGATAGAGACTATTGCCGGAGCTATCAAGCTCCAGCGATGGACAATGTTGGAGCTTCTAAGCTCCGACAACCTCAGGGGGCCTTCACTATCGAAGACTTAGGACCTAAATTCCACAAGTTCGGAGCAAATGAGTCTTCAACAAAACACAATATCCTCTTGGTCTACCAGGGGGCCAAGTGAAGATAAAAGTGTTGAAGACAAAAAGTGAAATTCAAAAGAATTTGGGGATTTCATTCATCTGGAGACAAGGGATTACAAAATTGATGAAGAAGAAGAGAAAATACAAGTGAGAATTACAGAGAAGGTCCTAGACCCTATGAAAGAATTGGGCGACTTTCTGGGCAACCTCTGACACATTGGCTCGGGCAGCTTCCCCTTCTCCTTCGATGGGACCTTCAAGCACCGGGTCCAGAGGAAATTGGAAGTTCTGGCTGGTGTAGCACGTCAGCACATATTCTGCGACGTTCTTCGCCAGGGATTGCCCTCAACCTCCAATTGGTCCGCGATGACATCGCCCACCTTGGAGAGTTTGCTACCTATCGAACTCAACGCCTGCAATGCCAGGTCCGGCTCTGGCTCCGGATCATCTGGGCGCACGGGGCTAAAGCCCATCGGTGTCAGCACGTCATTGGCCTTGCTCAAGAACTCCCAAATCTGTAGGGAGTCCTCAGTCCTCAAGCCCTTCATCTCTTCCAGGGATCTTCTGGCCGCCACCAGTTCAGAATTCTCGCGGGCAAGGTGCTCAACTTCTTTGGCGTTCTGCTGAATCTTCTCAGCAACCCGCTTTTCGAGTTTTCCGAGCTCCTCCTCCCGGAGGTGGATCTTGTTCCGGCGGTCGACCAGGTCCTTCTCTCTACCCCTCACTTTCTTCTCCCTGGCAATAAGGGCACACTCTTGTTCATAGAGTTCCTACCCTCGCACCCAGGCCTTCTCCTCTTCCTCTTGGCAGCGCTCTTCCAATTCCTTGGCGCGCTCCTCGAGATCCTTGTCAGCCAGAGCCACCTTCTCGGCGAGCTCCTCCTCCCTCCTCAGGACGTCATCCCGCAGCTCTAGGAGTTTCTGCTCTTCATCTTCGAGCCGTTTCTCCCTCTCCTCAAGTGCCTCTCGGCGCTTGATGAGTGTAGTGTTAATGGCCTCAAGCCTTTCGTGGCGTTCATCGGCTGCACTATTGGCTGCTTTGGCCTGATTGTAGATCTCCTGGGATTGAGCGTCGAGGGCGCGAGTCATACTTTCCCTGTCATCCAGCAACTTGCCCCAGTACTCCAGGCGGATTTTCTCCCGCTTGATCCACTCTTTGTCATCCGCTAGCCTCGACTGCGCCAGCTTGGTCTCGAAGTAGAGCCGGTTGCGCCACCGCCTAAGGGTTTGGCGCTCCTCTTCAAGAGCCTTGCTGTCGTGGAAGAAGGCCAGTTGGACTTGACGCAGACTGGAACATGCGTTGTCAATAGACAGTGACAACGGGATGGGTTCCGGACCTGCTGGGGTCTCCTCCGCTGGTTCCAGCAGATCTTCAGATACAAAAATTGGGTCCCACTCCACAAGAGTGGTCCCCTGAGTCTCCATGGCACTAGGGCCGTCTTCCGGGATGGCCTCAGTCGCCATCGAGGAAGGCCCTGCCGCCAGGTCTTCGTTCACCCCCTCAGGCAGGGGGCCAGCAACTTCTTCGGGGCACTCCGGCTCAGCCGTGAGTACCTCCGATGGCGTCACTTCCGGAGCAGGGGCCGCTTCTGGCTCCGGCCTTGGCACCTCTTCCGATGGGGGCTCGAGCTCCGTCACCTCCTCGACAACCAGCTCGGGAGCCAGAAGATCTTCAACCTCGACCGGCCCTGCGGCCGGAGCTTCAACAATGACCGGCTCTGCGACCGGTGCTTCTGAGGTAGCCGGCCCAACCGCCGGGACTTCCTCAACATCCGACACGCACGATGGGACTTCAACCACCTCCGGCTCGACTGCCGGGGCTTTGACACTTTCCGGCTCTAAGGCCGGAATCACAGCTTCTTCCGGCTCAACGGCCGGAGCTTCCATCATCTCAACACCAGGACCCGGAGCTTCAACCTCCGGGACAGACGCCGTTGGCACATCTTCACTCCCGCGGTCCGGCACTACCACGGGAGCCTCTGGGGATGAGTCGAGGTCCATGAACACGACAACCGGCGCCGGAGTTGTTGTAGCTACATCCGCCACTAGGGGCGGTACCAGGACGGGAGCAGAAGCTTCCACCCTCACAGCTTCAGCCACTGTGGTTGAGGATGGAGCCTCACTCTCCTTCTTGGGGACGCTGCAGATGATGAATGAAGAAACTTAAAAAATATAGTCACTACAATTAAAACAACTATCCAAGGTAAAGATTAAAAATTATCTTGGGAGGCTTCCGCACCAGCTTGCGCGGAATCTTTTTCCCGGGTGTTCCGGGGTGGTCGTAGCCGGCGTGGAAGCTCCGGAAGGCCCCCCGGAACTAGTCGCGGCCACAGGTGTTTCCCGAGTCGAGGCCCTCCTCGATCGGGAAGAACCCCTGGACCTGGAGACCTCCACAGGCCCAGGTGCTGGAGTCGTATGCCCGGAGCTAACACTCCGGGAGGATCCCACTGCGGGAATAGTCGCACTCCGGGAGGACCCCACTGCGGGAACAGTCGCGCCCCGGGAGGACCCCACTGCGGGAACAGTCGCCGCAGTTGTAGAAGACCTTCCCCTCCGGGGAGAAGGAGCCGACGCGGAAGTAGCGGGCCCGACGGACCTTCTGTCGGCGTACTGCCGCTTCCTCTTCCAGCTCTCGGGTTCATCCGCCAGCTCCTTTCCCTTGCCAACGACCTCGACCCTCGGCTTCGGGGCAGGGTCAGAGCCATCTTCGGGCATTCCGGGGATCGCCACCCTGGTGGTTGATCTTCTCTCGACGACACCAAGGTCGTCAAGCACGGGCATCTTCCGCCGGAGCTCCCTGCTGAACTCCACTTCCACGTTCAGAGGGAGAAAGGCTGATGGTGGAGTCAAATCATCACCATCGACGTCGATGCCGTGCTGGAACTTCTTGAGGTGGAACTCCAAGGTTTTCCCCACCATGTTGGACCAAGAAGTTGCAAAATACCGCATGAGGAGTCAATCCTCCCTCCACTCATTGGCGGATCCTGGTCAAAGCAGGGTTGAAAGCTTCCGCCAGCACCGGAGCTTCACTCCAGATCGTCGTGTCGATGCTGGGAAGACCATCGGGCAGCTCCAGCCTCTCGTGCTCCTCCACCCTAACGACTATCCAGTCTTTCTTCCAGTCATCCCACTTCCCAGAGGGAAAGGACCAGAGGTACTTGAATGGGCACTTCTTGCGCTTCACGAAGTAGTAGAAGCCAAGGTACTCATTGCTCTGGCCGGTGGTGTGGACGGTGAAGAAGGTCCGGAAGAGTTCAATGCAGGGGGGATGCCCACCCACATCTCACAGAAGTGGACAAAAATGGACACAAGGAGAATGGAGTGGGGGCCGAGATGATACAACTGCAGACCATAAAAGTCTAGCAGCATCAAGAAAAAAGAAGAAAAAGGTGGGATCAACCCCACCATGGCATACGAGGAGAAGTACACCATTTCGCCGGCGTGCTCCTTCTCGAATGGGAGCTCTCCACAGGCACGGACCGAGTGGTTGAAGAAGTCCGAGGATCACCCCATGAGGGCCCGGACCTTCTTCAAATCGTCGTCGGTCTTCAAGCGACTCTCGCGGAGATCCAACTCCATCGCGGCACGACTAGGCAACAGAAGAAGAGCGAAGCACAAGTTGGGAGTTTGAGCGCAAGATTAGATGGGAGGCGTGAAGAGCTCCCGACGGTGCACGCTTTCCTTCTTATGTAAGCCCTCGCAATGCTTGGATGGAAACCGCAAGGAAGTCGAAGATACCATTCAGGAACTCCACCCTGCCGATGACAAGGGGGCCCGGGACCACTCCGACGATCAAGTCGAGGTTCTTACCCAGGTGAACGGTTGTCATCAAGAGGCGGGAAACCCGAAGGCGGTGGCCTGACAAGGCGCGGGAGCTGATACGGTTTTCATATCGGGAACCGGCGACCTTCAATTGCGTGAGATCCGCACGCCAAAGATCTCATCTGCCGTACGCGGGATGCGCCACGCGACTGGGATTTAACTCCAAATCCTCGCCAACGGCACCTTCAAAGACCCTTGAAGACTCAGTTCAAGAGTCGCAAGGATGGACCCACCTCCGGCGGAATGACTTCACCCCAGTGGTCTTCCCCGGAGGTAGGTCCAGGGGGCCACTGTCGGTACCCTAGAAACCGTACACCCTTTAAGGTTACAAAGATCTCAAAGGAAAGTCATCTACTTGGTTTGAAGACCCTTGGAGGCCCACATGTCAGACATAACCGGACCCGCTTCTCCAACATGGTTAATCCCAGGGTTGCCACGTGTACTATCAAACCGGAGCTACCGCCCACAAGGGGGAAGCTCCGGGCCATGCACCAAAACGGCACCTCCGGACATAACCCCAGACCGAGAGAAGCTCTGGACCTGACACGTGTTAGGTAGCCCCGGAGCTACCTGTTTCCCACAGCAAGCTCCGGAGCTGCCACGTGTCCAATCATCGGATCTTTAGCCTCTAACCTCTGGAAGACCCCGCAACGGCTCCGGATCTTCAAAGGGGAATCAAGGACTTCAAGACCTGATTAAGTTCCATTAATACCATATTAATGACACTTAAACGGACGATCTTAACACCAGTAACGGTGCTGTCAAAGCCCGTTACAGGGTCATTAAGAGCAATTAAACGTGTATCAATACTAGTAACCGCTGGGGCCACATGTCGGGCCAGGCTAACCTGTAACGGCCTGCCCTTGTACTATAAAAGGACAGGCCAACGACACGTTCAAGGGGCTACACACGCGCCATAGACGCTCGTCACAAGCTCATCCAGCTAATACAACACCAACACACCCGTGGAGTAGGGTATTACGCTTAGGCGGCCCGAACCACGTAAACTCCTGTGTCTCCCGTGTCATATACTATTCACCTTCTTGAATCTCCGCGCGCCCACACCGAACATCAAACTCCCCTAACACTTTAGTAGTGTAGGGAGATCTGCCGGTTCAAACCACCGACAGATGTATACTGGTTGGAAGAGCAGAACTGGTCGTCACTCAGATGAGTGATACGCCAAGACAGAAGCTTTTGTGGAACGAGCTTTTTCGTTGTCAAATAGCAATAAGGTGCGGTGCCAATGTGCGAAATGTCGAAATGGAACGTTTTTGGACAAAGTGGAACTTACGATGCACTTGTGTCGAAACGATTACGTGTCACATTATGAGTTGTGGAACTTCCACGGCGAGACAACTTCTCAAGCTGTACAAGAAGTGGAAGTGGACAATGATGATGCCACGGAGGTTGATATGATGGATGAGATGTTGGAAGCTATACGACCAGAGCTTACAGAGGATCCTCAAACAGCAGAGGTTAAAGAGTTCTTCAAACTTCTCAAAGATTCAGAAGAGCTGCTGCATGGACACACTAAAATGACAATCCTTATTTTTATGACTAGACTTATGGCATTTAAGTCTAAGTTCTTCTTTTCTAATAACTGTTACAACGAGCTCATCAATTTGTTTAACGATGCCCCTCCACATCCCAGTAAAGTGCCTAAAGATATGTATAAGTCGAAGAATATTCTTTCAGGTCTCGATATGAAGTACGAGAAGATTGATGTGTGTCCGGGCAACTGCATGCTTTTCTGGAGAGAGCATGTCAATGAGAACAAATGTTTGAAATTTGGTCAACCGAGGTTTGTCGAAGTTGTTAATAACGATGGTGATACTGTGACAATGGAAGTCACACGTAAGAAGCTTCGTTACTTACTCATGACACCGAGGTTGAAGCAGTTGTTCCTTTCAAAAAAATGGCCACACACATGAGATGGCACAAAGAAAGTGAGCGTCAAAACAATGGAGTCATGTCGCACCTGTCCGATGGTGAGGCATGGAAGGTGCTGGACCGGTTTGACCCAGAATTCGGTCGTGAAGCGAGAAATGTTCGCATCGGGTTGGCGACAGATGGGTTCACGCCATTCAACACAATGCTCCATTGAAATAGTTTCTGTAGTAGTCAAAAAGCATTAGCATAGAAGAAACCCACATACAGCAAAGTATACTTTCATTAATATGTGTGCATATTTGAATACAATTATTATTATTTGAATATAGCATCTACAGTAGAACCAAGAGGGCACTGAGATGTGAATTGTATTCAGGTTGTAGTTTTGGAAAACTAGCAAAGCAACACTCTAGAGTTGACCCTACTACAAATTAATTAAACTTCATACATGACACTAGCTTACGATCAGAGCACATTTCATTTTTGCGTGGAAATATACTTTAATTGAGATGTGATTGTTTAGCAATGATAGCTTGGTCTCAGGGGGGGAGAAAAGAGGTTGCGAGATTATATGAGTGTGTACATGTACTATTGATGTTGGAATGGGTCGGTTGGACTCTAGAGAAATTTAAAACAGAGGCACACACATGAAATATATGTTGTGAATTGGTTTTATGATTCTTTACAGGGTTGTGTAATTCTTTACAAGGCTAATACAGGGAATATATAGTTCTTTTGTAGGGTTCGGAAACGGCGGCTCAAACTCCTTCGCTGCACCAACAGGCACCTGGAGGGACGCGCTGAGAAGATCTCGGCTCCAGAGGTAGTGGAGGGACTAGCGTGTAGCTCGGTGAATGGTTTCAAACAAATTTGTGTTGAATTGTTGATGTTTTGAATGTTTTCTGGACTATTTTGTGAGATGTGTACTGTATAAATTGTTTATGTATATCTATCTGGAGCTCGCAATCCTGCGAGGTAGTCAGTTTCTTTTTTTTTTAAATGAAAAATTATCTTAGGTCGGCTATGGTTAAGTCGACGTAAGTTAGCCCAGTTTAACTTACATCGGTAAGACCAACCGACACAAGTTATACAACTTAACTTGTGTTGGTTATGACATACCGACATAAGTTGTATGACTTAACTTACGTCGGCTAGGCAGCCGTCGACGTAAGTATTCTGGCCCAGCCTGCGGTCCATCAAGGTAAATAACTTATGTCGGACGTGGGACACCGACGTAATTAAGTAATTTACATCGGCGGCCGATGTAAGTTACCTTAATTACGTCTAAAGTGCTTCGTCGGCCAGCAACCGACATAATTAAGGGAAAACTGATGTAATTAAGTAACTTACGTTGGTTTGCCGACGTAATTGATCGGGATTCCTGTAGTGTATTTCACAGATTTTTTAATGTAACGGCCCTAGATCTATTGGAAAGGATAGGTCCTAAACCCACCAAGAGTGGGCGAGGGGGCATGCTTATGATGAGACGCGTGGTCTGGATCCGGATGAAATTTCGGCAGCATAACACCGTTGTTCTCTAACTGCACGCCCAAAAATGGTGCAGCAGAGAACAATAGGGTTATGCCTTGAAATCTCGTTAGAGTACAGACCTGCGTCTCGTTACAAACCATGCCCTCTAGGTCACTCTTAGGCTGTCCGAAAAAAGGACAATTCCGAACCGACACACCTCACATGTGTAATACATGTCAGACGGGTCGGTTCGAAGCGGGTAATGCATATTGTACAGGTTACAATAATCTTTCATTTTCTAGTCATTTACGAGAGAGAGGAAAGAACAAGAGAGAAGGTGAGGAAAGAACGAGAGAGGAGGAAAGAACGGGAGGAAACCGCCCTGTCGATGCCCACCGTCCACGCGCGGGAGCTTGTCATCGTCACCGTCGCTTTTTGCCTTCGTTCCCATATCGACGAATACATTACAACTAAATGGCCCGTGTTGGGCTCTAAATGGCCCGTGTCGGGTTGGGCCGAGCCGAAGCCCATTTGATTACATATAATAATTATACACTCAATCAATCAAAATAATATGCATTAAACAATAATTAGTTAAATTACTAAACTAAATTAATATCTCTTAATCATAAAACAATTAAAAAGTAATTGAAAAACTTAATTTCAATTAACAAAAATTGTCCTAGGCATAATAAACAAACTTAATAACCATAATGAAACCTAGGCATAAATAAACCTAAACATAATTCAATTTATCTAAACATTCCTAATAAACATAATTCAAACTAAACATAATTCAACTTATATAAACATTCCTAATAAACATAATTCAAACTAAACATAATTAAACTTAGCTAATAAACAAAGCATGATTAACATATCAACTTATGTAGCTAAACAAAGAATGATTAACATATCAATTTATCTAGCTAAACCTAGCTAATAAACAAAGCATGATTAACCTAACTAAACAAAGCTTGATTAACCTAGCAAAACAATGATGATTATCCTAAGCATGATTAACATATCAATTTATCTAAACAACTATGATTAAACCTAGCTAAGAAACAAAAAACCTAGGCCCTGGAGTCGTCGGCCAGCGGCTTGCGGTGGCGTGGAGGGCGTCGGCGTCGAAGCTGGGGTGGTGGCGCCAAAGTTGGGGACGGGAGGTAGCGGCGTCAGGCGGCACCGAGCTCGGGAGGCAAGGACGGGGCAGCCATCGTTAGGTGCAAGAGCCACAGAGGCGGCCGGCGTCGGGAGCCAGAGCGAAGGAGGCGGCTGGTGTTCGGCGGGCGGCCTCGAGCAACAAGACGGCCGGCGGCGGGAGCAAGGGAGGCAGCAACGTTGGGAGCGAGCGAGCGAGCGAGCGAGAGAGAGAGAGAGAGAGAGAGAGAGAGAGAGAGAGAGAGGGGAGACTCGGGCCAAGTGGGTTGGGTTATATCCCTTTGATTTGCGACGGGTGTCCTCTTTTGCGACAAAACAGTGCGGGCCATCGCAAGTAACTTTTTTTTCGACGGCCGGTCATCACAAAATAATTAAGCCGTCACATTTTCTGTAGTGAGCACTGGAAGTATAGAGTAGGTGTGTAGAGTGAATATGCTGGAAGTATAGAGGATATACTAGAATCATAGGGGAAATATAGATAATAGAGTATGGTTTAGAGGAAACAAGTGCGGGTAGCCATACAATCCAGGTCTCACAACTAGTGGTGAACTATTCGACGACCAGAGCAGTGGTTAAGTGCTCTGAGTAGCACTTCTCAAGTCCTGAGTTCGATTCTAGAGGAAAGGAATTTTAGACTGATTTTTACAATACTAAATGCAGGTACGATACAGAGGAAGACATGGATGCTGATTCTGGGGTGCACATCTACGAAAAATGCGAGGACGAACATGTCACCTATTGGTCTATGAAGTCCAATCTGCTGTCATGTGCTTAGCTATCCAGTTATCATTGTCTTGCTCTATATAGTAGGATGTGAGTGTTTACATTTGTATTCACTTGTAATAAGATGGTCATAATCTCATTAGGAGGGGAAGGTCGGGACTTTACCCATTATCAAAAAATAATTCGACGACCAGAGCAGTAGTATGATTTTATTAGAGGAGCGAATAATTATACTAATATATAGACTTGTGTCATTGTAGTATGTCAGCACGGCGAGACTTATGTTCATTTGGCTTCCACGTGAATTCTTAACAATGGAATGTGCAACAATTTAGATTTAATTGTAAAATTAATATTGAGTAATATTTCTTAATTCATTGTAGCAGTAAATATTCATTGTGATACAATGCTCAATTGTAAGGAAATATTCTCCTACATGCCAACATTTTTTTTGGCAATATACAGCCTTTTTATTGCACCAATTTAGATTTTTGTTGCAATATAGAACAATATTTTGCAACGAACGACGTGACTATAGCAACAGAAGATATCTGTGGCAATACAGATAACTAAATTATAACCATTTTAAATTTTGTGGCAATAAAATTGACATCTTACAAGGAGAAGAATCTTGCGGTAGTATTGACAAACATACAACAACCATTTTATAAACAGTGGCTATAACATCCATCTTTTGCAATGAGATTCAAGATTATCACAAAGATGATATTTGTGGTGACATTATCCACATATTACAACCATTTATGAATATGGTGGCAATAACATGTAACTCTCGCAACGAAATTTATGTTGTTGCAATGTGATGCATGACTATAGACCGATTTTCTTGTAGTGATCTTAATATACATTGCCTGTTGTACCCTTCATTGATGTCATTGGGAACATCATGAAAACAGTTGATGTTACGCTGTTCGTAATTATCTTAACCTTTTTTCTGACACCCCCATAATTATCTAAACTATTCTCTTGCCAGAGAAATGTCCAGCCACCATCCATACACGTAATGTTTGTGCTAAACAGGAATATGTAATAACAATTGGCTTACGTTGTTCACTTTTTGGATCACCTGATGTCTATTCACTCATCAGTTGATTTTTTTATCATTTTCGAGTGCCGTACTTCCTTGCATGAAAAATTGCAAATGGTGGAACTGGATTATTCAATCTTTTAATTATTAACTAGTATGGCTATAGCTCTTGTTAGCTAATTACATTATTTGAATTTATGTCATGCATGGTACATTGAGCCTGTCCATTCTGGCATTCACTAGAACTTGGACACTTTTATTTCCAAATCTTACCCGATCTGCACGCTGGGAGCGCCAGGATCTCGCGCAGGTTGGTGGAAGATCTGCGGTGACGATGGTCTGTGTGCAGCCAGGTTCTTGGTGGATATGGTGGTGCCTGTCACCTGCAGGGATGGTAGTGGAGCAGAGTTCATGTAACCTTGAGGCCCAGGAATGGGAGCGGTAGCGGTACCTGTTGGAATAAATAGGTTTGACCCATATAATATTCAGATTTAATTCTCAATAAATCTCAAAGGCCCATTAGGACAAAAGGGAGTGGTGCTAAGTGTTTAGTCCCACAAGGGAAGTGGAAGTGGAGTAATCCCTACATATAAGGGAGGTTGCTCTTCCACTCCTTGAGTGAGAGAGAAGAGAGGAAGAGAGGGGTGACCCACTCGCGCTCCTCCTCCTCCTCCTCCTTCTCGCTCCCTCGCCTAGGATCGTATACGAACCGTCTCTTGGGACTCTATAAATACGTGTGTCCGCGGTACGACAGGGTATCCACGATCAGATCTTTCCCACGTTCGCGTTCCTTGCGCCGCCTTCTAGTCTACTCCATCCCGAGCGCCGGCGTGCACTGATGATCGGGAGAGCAGGTCTCCGGAACCGCTCGCACTTGCGATCCTGCATCGGGAGAGGGCGAATAAGGTTTTTGGGAAGCGCTCCGCGCGACTGCTCGCGTTCTTCACCACGGCTCGTCTACCGAGGAGATCGGGCGCTGCGGCTCATCGTCGTCACCAACGCCTACAGCGGTTGTTCGCTGTCAGATCTACAGCGGTGCGTTAGGCTTCAAATCGGTACGCATTATTTCTCGTCCCGTCTTTCTGCCGATCGTTGCTGGTTTTCTCGTGTTGTTCCGGAATTGTTCAGTTAATTGCCTCCTACTTTCTAACAATCGAAAAACCTTATTAGGCAATTTCTTGAGTTGAACATGATGACTTTGGCCGATGCACTGAGCCCGGAGAAATTCTCTGGTGTGCACTTCAAGAGGAGACAAGTTAAGGCCACGCTCTGGCTCCAATCGCTTAAGATCTTCTGGGTAACCGAGGGCAGGCCTCAAGGTCCTTTGTCTGTTGAAGAATAGACAAAGTTCAAGGAAGCCAATTCTGCCCTGAGAGGATGCATTTTAAGTGTTCTTGATAATAAACTCTATGATGTCTATCTGACAGTCACAGATGGGAAGGAGCTCTGAGATGCACTTAACGCTAAGTATGGTGCAGCCGATGCAGGCGGTGAACTGTATATCATGGAGAATTTTCATGACTATAAGATGGTTAACAACCGTCCTGTAGTTGAACAAGCTCATGAAATACAGTGCCTTGCGAGAGAGATCAATCAAAGTTTCATTTACCCGACAAGTTTGTGGCTGGGTGCATTATTGCAAAGTTATCTCCATCATGGAGGAACTTCATCACAACTCTCAAACACAAGAGACAGGAAATATCAGTTGAAAACCTGATAGCATCTCTTGATGTTGAGGAGAAGGCTCGGGCTAAGGACGCTACTGAGAAAGGGGGCGAGGGTCAATCTAGCGCCAATGCTAATATGGTGCAGCCAATGTCAAGAACAAAGGGAACAAGTCTCTATTCAAGTCAAACAAAACTACTGCTTTCAAGAAGAAGAAGTCAAACAAAGCCAATGATGGATGCTGCTACACCTGTGGGAGCAGGGACATATTTCCAAGAACTGCCCTGAGAGGGCAGATCGCAAAGGGGAAAAGAATGTCAACATCGTAACATCCAACAATGCAGATGGGTACGGTAATTCCTTTACTATTCTTTCTGTATCTCAAACACCATCTTGGTGGTTTGATACGGGTGCTAATGTTCATGTATGTTCTGACATGTCCATGTTTACTTCTTACCAGGTCGTCCAGGATTCCGCCGTCCTAAAGGGGAATGGGTCACATGCTCCTGTTCGTGGTGTTGGCACGGTCGATCTAAAGTTCACTTCGGAAAAGATTGTCCAGCCGAAGAACGTGCAGCATGTCCCTACTATG
The DNA here is from genome assembly GCA_036927565.1 of Tuctoria greenei. Lineage (NCBI taxonomy): Eukaryota > Viridiplantae > Streptophyta > Magnoliopsida > Poales > Poaceae > Tuctoria > Tuctoria greenei. The sequence goes on from JAYESD010000011.1 coordinate 147,489,633, forward strand.
AACAAGAATCTTGTTAGCGGTACCCTTCTATGCAGAGATGGGTTTAAAGTAGTTTTAGAGTCCAATAAAATAGTTGTGTTAAAGCACGGACAATTTATTGGTAAAGGCTATGAATGCGAAGGCCTGTTCCGCTTTTCTCTTTCAGAGTTTAATAATAAGTCAATAAACCATATTTGTAGCGGTATTAATGATGATGCAAGTGTTTGGCATTCTCGTTTATGTCACGTTAATTTTGGTTTAATGAATCGGCTATCTAGTCTCAAATTAATTCCGGAATTCACTATTGTCAAAGGTTCTAAGTGCCATAGTTGTGTGCAGTTAAAACAACCTCGAAAGCCTCACAAGGCAGCCGAGGAGAGAAACTTGGCACCATTAGAACTCATACATTCTGATCTATGCGAGACGAGTGGTGTGTTGACAAAAGGTGGAAAGAAATATTTTATGACATTAATAGACGATTCTACTAGATTCTGCTATGTTTACTTGTTGCAAACTAAAGATGAAGCTTTACACTACTTTAAAATCTATAAATCTGAAGTAGAAACTCAATTAGAGAGAAATATCAAACGTCTTAGGTCAGATCGTGGTGGTGAGTATTTTCCCAAAATATTTGATGATTTTTGTGCAGAACACGGTATTATACATGAGAGGACGCCTCTATATTCACCCCAATCAAACGGGGTAGCCGAGAGGAAAAACCGCACACTGTGTGACTTGGTGAATGCCATGTTAGACACGTCCAGTTTATCTAAGGCATGGTGGGGGGAGGCTCTATTGACTTCATGTCATGTCCTAAACCGCGTTCCAAACAAGAACAAAGAGAAAACCCCTTATGAGGAGTGGGTTGGGAGAAAACCATCACTTTCATACTTGCGTACTTGGGGATGTTTGGCAAAGGTCAATGTTCCAATTACCAAGAAACGCAAACCGGGACCAAAGACAGTGGATTGTATCTTTCTAGGCTATGCTTATCGGAGCATCACATATAGATTGTTAGTAGTTAAATCTGAGGTACCTGATATGCATGTTGATACTATTATGGAATCTCGTAATACAACATTTTTTAGAATATGTTTTCTATGAAAGATATGCATAGCACTGCTAGGATCTCTTCTGAAATTTGTACTGAATCTACCACAACTAGCAAGTTTCTTGATACACCGTTTGAGAATGTCCCAGAGGAGGAACACAATGAAATAACTTAGTCGAGTAAGAGATCACGGATTGCAAAATCCTTCAGTGATGATTTCATTGTGTACCTTGTGGATGATACTCCTAGATCCATAGCAGAGGCATATGCATCACCTAATGCAGATGACTGGAAAGAAGCAGTTCATAGTGAGATGGACTCAATTCTTTCTAATGGAACCTGGGAGTTAACTGAACAGCCATACGGGTGCAAACCAGTAGGCTGCAAGTGGGTGTTCAAGAAGAAGCTCAGGCCTGACGGTACTATTGAAAAGTATAAGGCAAGACTAGTTGCAAAGGGCTATACTCGAAAGGAAGGTGAAGACTATTTTGACACCTATTCACCTGTCGCCAGAATGACGACAATTCGTGTACTACTTTCTTTGGCTACCTCTTATGGTCTAATCATCCATCAAATGGATGTAAAGACAACTTTCCTGAACGGAGAGTTGGAAGAGGAGATTTATATGGAACAACCTGATGGGTTCGTACTAAAAGGTAAAGAGACAAAGGTGTGCAAATTGTTGAAATCCTTGTATGGCCTAAAACAAGCACCTAAGCAATGGCATGAGAAGTTCGATAGTACTTTTACGTCTGCGGGCTTTGTCATTAATGAGGCTGATCGATGCGTATACTATCGCCATGGTGGGGGCGATAGCGTTATATTATGCTTGTATGTGGATGATATACTCATTTTTGGTACGAGCATTAATATAATTTCTGAGGTCAAGTCTTTTCTATCAAAGTGTTTTGATACGAAAGATCTGGGAGAAGCTAATGTTATTTTGAACATTAAGCCGAATAAGGATGAGAGTGGAATTACTTTAAGTCAATCCCACTATGTTGAGAAAATCTTGAGCCGGTTCAGCTTTATGGATAGCAAGATTTCTCCAACGCCTTATTGTAGGATCGAAGAGCACGTGAAAAGCTACCAGGGGGGGTGAATGGTAGATTTAAAAATTTTACGCAGCGGAAACAATTAAACCCCAAACCCTTTTGGCAGAAAAACGATCTGATAAAGAAATCGTGTGTGAGACTAATCTAAACGTGTTTCACCATGACAAAAGTGATAGATATCAGAGATAATCAAGTCACGGAGACAACAAAAAAAGAATCACTCAAATCCGTCGAGAAAAACTCAAGTTATGATCGAAAGATCAAACAATGGTCAATCTGCCCTACCCGAGAAAAACAGTTCTGAAACGCTGCAAAGAAACTCGTGTAGATCATAGACCACAAATCCAATGACCGTGAAATTTTTACATATGATAGACAATCAAGTTGTGAAGACAACCCAAAAATAATCACGTCAATTGTATCTGTAAAACTTGAGTTATGATAAAACCACCGACGAAAGGTAGTGCTGTCCAGAAACTCGACGAGTAAAACTTGTCTCGAACAAGTCGGACGAACAAGGCACAAAAGTTCCTTCAAACTACGAATTTTATTCAATAGAACACAAGAGGAACAGCCCTAAAGTCGTGCACCACGAGCTCTGGGCTCCCTTGCTTATATAACCAGCTCGTAAGCCAACTCAACTAAGATCAGGAACCTAATCCTACTCTGTTCGCAAATCGTAACTTTCCATAACTGCTTAGGATTCTTCTATACGCAGATAGAAGCAATCTTAAGACTTCCAAACACCTTAGGAACGTATCCCACATTCCTAAACAACTCAAATTCGTGACCCACACGAAATCCTATCATAACCAACTCAAATCTTTCCATATTTGAGTTAAACCCGACTCAGCCGCAGCCTGAGTCCATAACCTAGTCGGTTGGACCTTTTGGACCAATTCTTTACGTCCACATCTCTTCATCACGTCTCGGAACCATGTAGACATGTCCATGCACTCCTTGCACACGTGCAAACATCTTCCAATGACGTCCACGATACCTTCACATGCATTGTTCTTGATTCAATCATGCTGCGCAACCTCCTAATCAGCTCAACCACAATTCCTCCTGAATTTGGTTGTTGGAACCTCATCTCCTCCCTGAGACTAGTCCAATGGATCTCATCACCAGCCATGTCTTGAACTCAAGCAACACTTGCACATGAATAAACAACCAATCCATACGAGCCCAAGTCCTCAACTTGACTTAAGTTAGTTCCGAACACAACACCCTATGTGAGAACCTCACACAAGCATGTTGCAAAACCACAGTAACACGATATCATCCATATCAACCAAAATGCACCAAAAACTTAGCAAATAAATACTAAGCAGTCTTTCCAGCAATGTAAAGCAAGTATAAAACATTGCAAATGAAAAGCAGAAGCACTACGGTCAAGTTCCGGACCTTGCTAGAGCAACCTGGACCTTGAGCCGGAGCTAACAAAAGCTAGTAGAACCTAGCGTCGGAGCTTACCATAACTAGTACAACCAAGCGCCCGCCAGAGCTTACAAAACTAGCAGAACCTAGTGTCGGAGATAACTAGAACTAGTCAGAACTAGTAATCCCAAAAGCCGGAGCTAGAAAAATCAACTTCGGAGCTTAGCAAAAACATGGCGGAGCTATCAAAATCATGTCGGAGCTATCAAAAACATGTCGGAGCTACCAAAGACATGCCAGAGCTAAAGACAAAACTTCACCAGAGCTGACCAAAGCTAGTCGGACTTTGCTGTAGCTCGGAGCTAGAGTCGGACCTTGATAAAAAGGTGTTTTGGTGATATTAAAAACTTTTATCATCAAAGCAAGTGTATTCACTACAAGCCAATGTATTCAGGACACATAGGTCTTACAATCTCCCCCTTGATGAATGCATTGGCAACACCATAAAATCCGAACATTGGCTTATTCGCATAAAAGTTTTGAAGACAATTTCTCCCCTTTTGTAAATCAAAAGTAAAATGAGAACAAAAATTCCCATATTATCTCTCCCCCTTTATTATCTCTCCTTATGCACATATTCTCTCTCTCTTCATGCTTATCTCTCCCCCTTTGACAATGTATTCAGCAAGTCATGAGCATATAAACGAATTATCTCTCCAACTTTAGTTGTTATGAGCATATTATAACATATACATATAAACAAAGCTCATCCAAGTCATACTATCAAGTAACTTACATTATCACATCAATGAAATACATAAAGTAGTGTAAGCCATGCTAGAGATCAAATGTAATTTTCAATTTAAGTAAGTCATGATCTCACAAACTTAACTATTTCAAAACCTGAAAGCATACTACTAGTTGCAGCATTTTATTATTTTTCAAAGCATAAATTTAGATCATATGATATTTGCAAGAGATTATATGCGCATCTGCCTTATTCTAACCAACCAAGCCAAGCCTATGTCATTTGACAATCAGAAGCTTAAGGGCATGGTTTTAGTCATACACAACTTCTTCCAAGTTCATATCTAAGTGCAATGATAAGCTATCTCAAAAGAAGAAGTGCGATGCATGCATATTCTCTTGATCTTTTCTCAATTTATATTTGTTCATAAAAACTCAACATGTAAGTTGATTACTTGATTAATTCTTTATGATTAAAAGCACTTGTGAACATGTAACAAGTTCAAAACAGCAAGAAAGTTCGACCATGACCAGTTTTAGTGTAAGTAATTATTCCAATTACTAGACATGGTAAAAAATACAAAATGTATAACACGAGTAATGTAGTAAGAACTTTCAGCATGTAAAAGAAATCACAAAGTCATATATGAATGAAATACTATGCTCATATTATTTTATTTTCAGATTCACACATAGACTTCCCAAGTTTCAAAAACTCCCCCTCAATTTAAGCCATGAGGATGCATAACCCCTATTTCACTACGAATGTAACAAAAACGAGTGAAATCCAAAGGTTTTGTAAAAATGTCAGCCAATTGTTGTCCGGTATTTACATGGTGAAGCACAATGTTTCCTTTTTCAACATTATCTCGGAGAAAGTGATACCTAATGTCAATGTGCTTAGTTCTAGAATGTTGCACAGGATTTTTAGCAATGCAAATGGCACTAGTGTTATCACAGAACAGTGGAACACTATCTAGATCAACCCCATAGTCTTTAAGTGTTTGAACAATCCAAAGAATTTATGAGCAAGCACTAGCAACAACTACATATTCAGATTCGGTTGTGGATTGTGCAACTGAATTTTGTTTTCTAGAGGACCAAGCAACAAGAGAATTACCAAGAAAATGACAAGCACCGGAAGTACTTTTCCTATCAATCCTACAACCCCCAAAATCAGCATCCGAAAAAGCTTTCAAAGTAACGGTTGAGGAAGAAGGAAGAAAAATGCCAAATTCTTGGGTTCAAAGGGAATGACAAAGCATCTGGGAATAAACGATTAATTTCTATCAATAAACCTGCTAAAGCCCCAAACCATAGAGTACTTAGCACGGGTGCTACAGAGAGATATGTTTTTATATCCCGCATTGAAAATCCTCCTGGGTTTTTTGGGGTTGATAGTGGAAAAGTCGACATGTAAGTATCTAAGAATCTTTTGACGGCTTGACGAGTGAAACACGTAGGGAAGCTTGAAACCGTGCACAAAGACATGCGCTGAATTATATGTCCGGTCTTGATGTCGTGAGGTACAAAAGTGATCCGATCATGCTTTTATATTCTTTTTGATCCACGGGTTCACCATCTTCATCAAGTCCAAGTGTTGTTGCTGTTCCCATTGGTGTCCGAAGAGGCTTGCTTTTGTCCATGTTGAAGCGCCTTAGGAGGTCTTTGGTATACTTCGTTTGATGCACAACGGTACCCTCCTTGGTTTGCTTGATTTGCAGCCCTAAAAAGTAAGTGAGTTCACCCATCATACTCATTTCATATTCGAAACTCATCATTGCTGAAAACTTGGACACAAGATCATGAGAAGCACAACCAAAGATAATATCATCCACATACACTTGAACGAATAATGAGTCATTGCCATGCTTAAGCACAAAAAGAGTTTTATCAACCTTTCCCATGGTAAACCCCTTTTCAAGTAAGAATGTTTTTAACCTATCATGCCATGCTATAGGGGCTTGTTTGAGACCGTATAAGGCTTTGGACAGTTTGTAAACATGATTAGGAAAAGCTGGATTTTCAAAATCCGGTGGTTGTTTGACATAAACCTCCTCATCTATGTAGCCATTAAGAAAAGCACTTTTAACATCCATTTGAAATAGCTTAAAACCTTTAGATGCTGCAAAAGCTAACAAAATTCTTATGGCTTCTAATCTAGCGACAGGAGCAAAAGTTTCATCAAAATCTAGACCTTCAACTTGAGTGAAACCTTGAGCAACCAACCTAGCCTTATTCCTAACCACAACCCCATCCTCACTTTGTTTATTTTTGTATACCCATTTAGTTCCAATTAAAGTGTGACCTTGAGGTGGAGGTACAAGTTTCCAAATATTATTTCTTTCAAAATTTTCTAACTCTTCTTGCATGGCAATAATCCAAGATTCATTAGTGAGTGCATGTGATATATCTTTGGGTTCAAAAGAAGCAACAGAAGCAGAATGAGCATAAGAGTTTGGATCGCAAAACCTGGACCGTGTGACTCGTTTGTGCAAGCTTCCAATCATCTGTTGTGGGGGATGATCTTTGTAAAACCGTAGGGGAACAGATGTCTCACAAGCTTCTTCTTCTTCATGTTCATCACAAATCGATGAGCTTGTGGCTTGAGGATGATTTGAATCAGCATTGATGGTTGTCGGTGCTGATTGAGAATTAACATCCGGAGCTAAACAAGGTCTTTAGCTGCTGAATTTTATGGCAGCAACTCCAATTCTTCCTCATCTTCAATGAAAATGCTCCCCCCCTGCGGATATGAATTTGGACCTGCAATGTTTGAGCTAGTACCTGGGCTAGATTCATTAAAAGGCACTTCACAAGTCTCCACAATTTTGTTAGTGTCAAGTAAAAGCACACGGTAGCCTCTAGTATGAGATGGATAACCAAGAAACATGCCATCAATGGATCTAGGTTCAAATTTATCAAGATAACAATGTTTCTTAACAAAGCATTTGCAACCAAAGACCCGAAAGTGTGTAACACTAGGCCTATGTCCAAACCGAAGCTCATATGGTGTTTTACCTAGCTTAGCACGCAAGAAAACACGATTTGAGACATAACAAGCGGTTGCTAACGCATCAGCCCAAAATTTCCTAGGAGTTTGATATTCATCAAGCATAGTCCTAGCCATCTCAACTAAGTTTATGTTCTTTCTTTCTACAACACCGTTTTGTTGAGGTACATATGGTGAAGAGAATTGATGATCTATTCTATTTTCAGCACAAAAGTGATCAAAAGATTGATTTTTAAATTCAGTTCCATTATCACTTCTAATTGCTTTTAATGATCCTGGGTGATCAATTGATAATCTAAGAAATAAAGTTCTAAAGTGACTAAAAACTTCATTCTTAGGCGCCATAAAGTAAACCCAAGAGTATCTAGAATAATCATCAACGATAAAAAGAACATACCATTTACCTCGAAGGATTGAACACGTGAAGGTCCTACGGTGTCAAGATGCAAAAGTTGACATGGTTTAGTTGTCATGATCATTGTGAGAGGAGTATGTGAACCTGCAGCCATCTTAGCATGTCTACAAGAAGAGCACACAATTTCTTTGTCCCCTTTAAGCTTAGGCAGCCCACGTATGTGATCAAGAGCACTAACACGCGTTAGGTGATCAAAGCCTACGTGACCAAGTCTACGATGCCAAAAATATAAGTCCTTTGAATAATTAGCAACTAGACACCTATGCTTAGAGGAAGACATATCAAAATCAGCTTTAAAAACTCTTCCAAACCGAGACATGTTAAAAATAAGCTCACTATTTGAACCTACAACTTTGCAGCAGTTTTTATTGAAAATAATTTCTAGATTTTCATCTAGCAATTGTGCAACAGAAAGCAAGTTGTATTTCAATTTTTTGACAAGTGCCACATCCTTCAAAGTGTAGTGATCATTTACTCTAACCGAACCCTTAGCAATTATAGGAGTTGAAGAATTATCGGCAAAAGTAACATTCTCTACACGTGGCACAAAAGAGAGGGAGGAGAACCAATCTTTGTTACCGGTCATGTGGCGTGAGCAACCTGAATCAACAATCCAAATGTTCTCCTTCCCCAAACGCATAAAAGCGCAATGCGTCGATGACTCAATACTGGGGTTAGTCAAAAGGCATTTAGGAATCCAGTACTGAGTCACGCGACGTGCAACAGGAAAAACACGCGAAAGCTGAGACAAAACAGCAGGTTTATGAGTCAAAGTTTGAGATTTTTTATTCTTGACTACTGACCTATAAGGTGTTACTTGTGTAGCACAAAAATCAGTAGCTCCGGAGGCAAAAACAGAAGGTCCAGAGGTAAACTTTGAATGTTTTTGACTCAAAACAGCAGGTTGTACATTCGGTTCAATGTGTGCAACAAATTTTGCATGAAAGTTATGAGATCTAGCAACCTTTTTTCCCATTTCTGTTGTTTAACTAGTCTATAACAAAAATCTATGACATGACCATCTCTACCACAGAAGGTACAATGAAATTTAACTTTGTGTTCATATCTAGATGAGCAAGCAATATTTTTATTTGAAACCGAATGAGGCAACACTCCTGCAGATTTGAAAACCACTCCTTTTTGTTTAAGAACTGTTTGAATCAAACCACTTCCTAATGACTTTACAATTTTAGGTGGATGTGCCTTATCATGAGCATGAGAATCAAAACCTAAACCATTTTTATCATTGCAAGACTTGGAAGAATTCAACAGTAAGTTTAGGTTCTTATTCCCATTACAAAACCGATCTAATGTCCTATGCATGTCATCAAGTTTATTGGACAGATCAAGGCAATTTTCATATGAAGTTTCTCCTTTTAGTTTGCAATTTGAACAAAATTTAACTTCATGAGAACGTAAAGCATTGTTCAATATAGAAATTTCATTCATAGCATCCTGTAGTTTCTTATCAAGATCATCACAAGTAGAACAATGCAAATCAATTGTAGAACAGCTAGCATCTTTTAAGTTTTTATCATTAAGTGCAGCAAGCTCTTTGTTCTTTTCAATTTCTAACTCAAGTTTATCAAGTGTGGAGGTGTGCACACTTCTTAATGAGGACAATTGTTCATATATTAAATCACATGAGGAACATGCATCATCACTAGGAATCAAAGTTTTTAAACGGTTGATTTCAGATTCTAGTGATTCAATTTTAGCAGCACTATCCCTAAGCGTTTTGTCCTTTTTCTTAACAATAATAGTGGCACGAGAAATAGCATCACACATTTCTTTGCAAATAGGACATACCTCTTTATTGTCGCTGTTGTGTTCTGCCTCCTCCATACTTAATCTTGACTTGGCCCACCATGAAGCACAAGTTTGCCAAATCATCTTCATCTTCATCACTTCCAATGTCCACGTCGCTTGAACTGAACTCTTGAAGCGCGGGGATGAAACTGTTGATCATCTTGTGTCCTATGGTACCTTTCTTCTTCTTGTTGGAATTTCCAGAGGAGGTTCGAACCTTGCTTTGTTTTTCTTCCCGAGTGGTCCCACCTGAAAGGTTAGGGCATTCTGTGCGAAAGTGTCATGTTTTACCACATTCAATACAACGTTGAGGTCCGGAGCTTCCTCTCCTTCTAGTTCTCACATTTTGCAATGCTTTTGAGAATCTAGTAGAGATGAGTGCCAACTCCTCTTCTGGAAATTCTTCGATCTGCTCCAGGGTTAGTGAGGACAACAAAGCAAGAGTATTGCAGGATGATGATTGGCCGGAGCTAGACATATCACGTTGTGAAACAAATGCAATAGACTTATTGGGGTTCTTACGTGAGATTATGTCAATTTCATGAGTTTTTAACTTGGAATATAGCACATCTAAAGTAAGTGAACTCATGACATTAGATTCACAAATAGATGTGACTTTCATCACCCAAATTGACATATCTAATGCACTTAGCAATTGCCTAGCATTTTCAGCATCTGAAAAATTAACATTGACACTACGCAAGTTGCTGAGAATCTTATTAAAGCGAGCAAAAAGGTCATCAATAGACTCACCGGGTTGCATCTCGAAGCGCATGTATTCTTTCTTGAACATGTCTTGCCTTACCTCTTTGATCGTGTTGGATCCTTCGTGGTAGTCACAAAGTGCTTTCCACACATCGTATGCAGATCGGAGGTGTGCAACACGATTGAAGTCGCTTTGTGTTAATCCTTGTATGATCAAGTTCCAAGCCTTGTTGTTGTTGTCGACATCTCTCAGATTTGTAGCTGTAACTTGATCGTTTGATGGCACTTCGTAAGGCTTGTATACCTTTTCCCATATTGCAAAGCCTTGTGCCTGGATGAAAGCCTCCATGCGTGCCTTCCGAACCTGAAAATCAATACCAGCGAACACACAAGGTTTGGCAGAGTACTTCTCCATGATGATTAGTCAAAAACACACGCAAATCACAAAAATTAGAGCACCGTGGCTCTGATACCAATTGTAGGAATGAAGAGCACGTGAAAAGCTACCAGAGTGGGTGAATGGTAGATTTAAAAATCTTACGCAGCGGAAACAATTAAACCCCAAACCCTTTCGGTAGAAAAACGATCTGTTAAAGAAATCGTGTGTGAGACTAATCTAAACGTGTTTCACCGTGACAAAAGTGATAGATATCAGAGAGAATCAATTCACGAAGACAACACAAAAATAATCACTCAAATTCGTCGAGAAAAACTCAAATTATAATCGAAAGATCAAACAATGGTCAATCTGCCCTACCCGAGAAAAACAGTTCTGGAACGCTGCAAAGAAACTCGTTTAGATCATAGACCACAAATCCAATGACTGTGAAATTTTGACATATGATAGACAATCAAGTTGTAAAGACAACCCAAAAAGAATCACGTCAATTGGATCTGTAAAACTCGAGTTATGATAAAACCACCAACGAAAGGTAGTGCTGTCCAGAAACTCGACGAGTAAAACTTGTCTGGAACAAGTCGGACGAACAAGGCACAAAAGTTCCTTCAAACTACGAATTTTATTCAATAGAACACAAGAGGAACAGCCCCAAAGTCGTGCACCACAAGCTCTGGGCTCCCTTGCTTATATAACCAGCTCGAAAGCCAACTCAACTCAGATCAGGAACCTAATCCTACTCTGTTCACGAATCGTAACTTTCCATAACTGCTTAGGATTCTTCTATACGCAGATAGAAGCAATATTAAGACTTCCAAACACCTTAGGAACGTATCCCACATTCCTAAACAACTCAAATTCGTGACCCACACGAAATCCTATCATAATCAACTCAAATCTTTCCATATTTGAGTCAAACCTGACTCAGCCGCAGCCTGAGTCCATAATCTAGTCGGTTGGACCTTTCCGACCAATTCTTTACGTCCACATCTCTTCATCACGTCTCGGAACCATGTCGCCACGTCCATGCACTCCTTGCACACGTGCAAACATCTTCCAATGACGTCCACCATACCTTCACATGCATTGTTCTCGATTCAATCATGTTGTGCAACCTCCTGATCAGCTCAACCACAATTCCTCCTGAATTTAGTTGTTGGAACCTCATCTCCTCCCTGAGACTAGTCCAATGAATCTCATCACCAGCCATGTCTTGAACTCAAGCAACACCTGCAAATAAATAAACAACCAATCCATACGAGCCCAAGTCCTCGACTTGACTCAAGTTAGTTCCGAACACAACACCTTATGTGAGAACCTCACATAAGCATGTTGCAAAACCACAGTAACACGATATCATCCATATCAACCAAACGCACCAAAAACATAGCAAATGAATGCTAAGCAGTCTTTCCAACAATGTAAAGCAAGTACGAAACATTGCAAATGAAAAGAAGAAGCACTACGGTCAAGTTCTGGACCTTGCCAGAGCAACCCGGACCTTGAGCCGGAGCTAACAAAAGCTAGTAGAACCTAGCTCCGGAGCTTACCAAAACTAGTACAACCAAGCTCCCGCCGGAGCTTACAAAACTAGCAGAACCTAGTGCCAGAGCTAACCAGAACTAGTCGGAACTAGTAATCCCAAAAGATGGAGCTAGAAAAATCAACTTCGGAGCTTAGTAAAAACACGGCGGAGCTATCAAAATCATGTCGGAGCTATCAAAAACATGTCGGAGCTATCAAAGACATACCGGAGCTAAAGACAAAACTTCACCGGGGCTGACCAAAGCTAGTCGGACTTTGCTGTAGCTCAGAGCTAGAGTCGGACCTTGATAAAAATGTGTTTTGGTGATATTCAAAACTTTTATCATCAAAGCAAGTGTATTCACTACAAGCCAATGTATTCAGCACACATAGGTCTTACATCCCAGCATGATACTTAGAAAGAACAAGAAAGAGTCAAGAGATCAACTCAGATATTCTTAGATGATCGGTTCACTCATGTACCTAGCTAGTGCAATCCGTCCTGATATCTCGTTTGCTGTGAGCAAACTGAGCAGGTTCATGTTAAACCCGGGTACAGATCATTGGCATGCACTTGAAAGGGTTATGCGCTACTTGAGAGGTACAATGAGTTATGGAATTCACTATACTGGGCATTCGGCTGTGCCTGAGGGTTATAGTGATTCGAACTGGATCTCTGATGTTGATGAACTCTATGCCACGAGCAGATATGTGTTTACTCTAGCTGGTGGCGCTATATCATGGAGGTCTTGCAAATAGACCATTTTGACGAGGTCAACCATGGAAGCAGAACTCACTGCTTTAGAGACAGCAACTGCAGAGGCAGAATGGCTGCAAGAGCTCTTGATGGATTTGCCTGTAGTTGAGAAACCATTGCCGGCAATCCTTATGAACTGTGACAATCAGACGGTGATTGCCAAAGTGACCATTTCTAAGGATAATGCAAAATCATCAAGACACGTCAAGAGACGTTTACAATCTGTTAGGAAAATGAGAAACTCTGGAGTTATTACTGTTTCGTACATACGAACAGACAAAAACCTGGTAGATCCCTTTACGAAGGGTCTATCACGTAATGTGATAGAAAGTGCATCGAGAGAGATGAGTTTGAGACCCATTGATGTGACACCATAGTAGTAATCCAACCTATGTGATCGGAGATCCCGTAAATTAGGACATGGGAAAACAAGCTAGTGGTTCACCGAAGAGAGTACTTCCTTTATACTCTCTCTATGTGAAGATGCACACTTGTACTCTCAAACTGTAAGGCAGGTTGGCGAATTGCCTTAATGTGTTTCTGTTGGCTATGTGTAGCAAAGATGTCGTCCTACAGGGCAGTCTTGAAGGAAACACACCAATATGAGCTCCGACTGTCTAAAGTCGCAGTCTGTGAGATTTGGGTGATCACTGGAAAGCTCATGAAGAGACCAGGGAGTACGAAACATATGCTCCACCCGCGGGGTAGACTAATGGTAGTCAAGTACTGGTAATGGTCTTTGAGTGAAGTCAGTTCACACAAAACTTGCAATTCAAGGCGTAGTCCATTGTTCAAGTTGTGACCTGATGAAACTTGACGATCTAGGCAGAAGTTCAACTTTACATTCTCTGCCGAAACACTAGTCTATCAAACAAGAAACGAGAATGACATCTCTCCTAATGACTTTGAGATCTGGTTGGGAATTGTTGGAATTAATGGGCTTGGCCCATATAATATTCAGAATTAATTCCCAATAAATCTCAAAGGCCCATTAAGGCAAGAGGGAGTGGTGCTAAGTGTTTAGTCCTACATAGAAAGTGGAAGTGGAGCAACCCCTACATATAAGGGAGGTTGCTCTTCCACTCCTTGAGTAAGAGAGAAGAGAGGAAGCGAGGGGTGGCCCACGCGCGCTCCTCCTCCTCCTCGCTCGCTCGCTCGCCTCGCCACGCCACGCCACGCCTCGCCTCGCTCCGCCCCGCCCACAAGCGCGCGCGCGTGTGTTCGTGTCAATTCGAGCCTCGAGCCGAGCCCAGATTTTATATTTTTGCAGAAAATTAAATTGGGCTTTGGGCTTCCAAAATTTTTGGGGCTATCGAGTCAGAGTCCAACTTGTTGGAGATGGACGCGTCTACGACTGTGGAGTCAGCTCGGATCCGAACCATCCGGATCGCATACGAACTGCCTCCTGGGACTCTATAAATATGGGTGTCCACGGTACGACAGGGTATCCACGATCAGATCGTTCCCACATTCGCGTTCCATGCACCGCCTTCTAGTCTACTACATCTCGAGCGCCAGCGTGCACCGACGATCGGGAGAGCAGGTCTCCAGAACCACTCGCCCTTGCGATCCTGCACTGGGAGAGGGCGAATAAGGTTTTTGGGAAGCGCTCTGCGCGACTGCTCGCGTTCTTCACCACAGCTCGTTTACCGAGGAGATCGGGTGTTGCGGCTCATCGTCGTCACCAACGCCTACAGCGGTTGTTCACTATTGGATCTACAATGGTGCGTTCGGCTTCAAATCGGTACGCATTATTTCTCGTCCCATCTGTCTGCCGATCGTTGCTGGTTTTCTCGTGTTCTTCCAGAATTGTTCTGTTAATTGCCTCCTACTTTCTAACAGTACCCACCATCTGTAGATGTATCCAGAGTGAATCTGGGTGCAGACAGACGAATACCTGAGATATGGGGGCGGTGGGTCAATGGAGGCAAATCCTGGTCGGATCTGGAGGCGGACGACCATGGGAGGCGGATCCGAAGGTGATTGCCCCGTGGAGAGGAGTGGAATCCCAAGTGGATCTAGGTGCAGATGAGCATGGGAGGTGGATCCGGAGGTGACCGCCCCTCGTGGAGGAGTGGCAGTGTGTGTGTATGTGTGTGTGTGGAGGGAGGGGGGGATTCAAGCCAGAGGCGACCATGTGTGGTGTGGAAGGAGGAGGCAAGCCACTGGGAGCCAGGTCGCCCACACTAGGCTGGGTCGTGTACAGATCCAAAGAGGCTATGGCAAAGGGGTGGGGGGGAGGGGGGAAGTCGAAAGGGAAAATCAGTCTAAGATAGTAAAAATATGCATCTGTTGTTGTATTTTGAAAATTTCCATAAGCTATTGTTGCTACAGTGCATAACACGATGCCTAAGCTCTAGGCTGAGGATATTTGACTTGATCTTGGATATAAACATATGATTACGTCTGACAACAAGCAGATAAAGAAGGATAGGATTTTAATCTCACAGCATCAGGTAAGTAGTATTTATACAGAAACGGAAAATCAGGTCTTGACAGTGCTCTTCTCCGCTGTGTTAAGCTACGGTTTTGGATGAGAAGAATTGAGCGGATGTAGCCATTTTGTACACAAAGAGAGGGAGGTACCGTACGTCAAACAAGACATTGAAAGGCTCCAGAGCAGAACGGAGAAGAATTTGACGAAATTGCCATGCCAGATGTGTAACTTTACCCACAATCTGGACAGGACCAGCATCTCCTTCTCCTGATGCCTCCCTAACCAAGTACTATGCGTGCATTTAAGCAGCGACAAGCTACCTGTTGAGACAATGCAACCGAAGCATAGAAAACTGTAAGAAACTACTTGCACTACACCCTGAAGACAGGCAGCTCTCTGGCTTTCCTACGCCCATTCACCACTGAAACATTAAGATCCTTATATACCACCCTTGCAAAGAATACGAACCAAATTAGGACAACAAATTAAAGGTGAAGTAATGATCACATTGACTCAAGTCTACTTGTGTGGACGACTTGGTGTAGCTAGTTGGACATCATAGAAAGCTACGTACTAAAAAGCACTAGCTAACTCATGTACACCGCACAAGTACTACATAACTTTAATCACAGCTAATGGAGGATGTGCGACAAATTGATTGCATAGAAGATGAATGATTTGTCAACAAGTTATTAGAACTACGTGTGGGCCATTCTTTTTAAGGTTATACGAAGCTGTGTTTCAAGTGCTCACAAATGAGAGACTCATGACTGCAACTAGGAGATGATGGTAATTCCGCTAGGTCACCGTACCCAAGCCATAGCACCGTGTTAGAGGTAT
Source organism: Tuctoria greenei (assembly GCA_036927565.1). Classification (NCBI taxonomy): domain Eukaryota; kingdom Viridiplantae; phylum Streptophyta; class Magnoliopsida; order Poales; family Poaceae; genus Tuctoria; species Tuctoria greenei. Next base: position 147,505,742 of record JAYESD010000011.1, read on the forward strand.
AATAGTCATATTATATTAGATGATGTATTAGGGACTTCTTTGCATATTTGTCATCCTGTACATCTATTTATAGAGGGCTCCGGCCTCCTCAATAATACATGCATGATCTACAGATCTAAAATTCATAACATGGTATACAGAGCTAGAGTTTTGTTTTCTGATCTTCTACCCTAACTTTTTCACGCGGCGGCGGCGGCGGCTGCCGCCCGCGTCTCGCCGCCGCCAGCTAGTCGGCTGCGGGTTCGCGCGCTGGGCTACGCGGTCTGCTTTTTCTTCCGAAGCTATCTCCGCTCCTTCGTCTCCAATGCGGCCTCTAGTCTAGACGTGCGCACGGATCTCTAGTCTCGGTGCAGCTTCTGTCCCAATCACGTGGGTCTGCTCCAGGGAGGACGGCGGCGTGCAGCGGAGGTGGGGACGTCTCTGCCTTCTCCATGCCGCTGTCGTCAGGAGCGTACATCGACACGGGGCAGTACTTGGTGCGGTTCCTCGTAAGCACACCGGCGCAGCAGTTCTTGCTGGTGGCGGACACCGGCAGCGACCTCACCTACATCAACTGTCGCGGTCATGGCGGCGCCTTCCCGGCAGAGAACGTGTTCTGCCCTGTGAACTCCAAGTCGTGGGCGCACATCCTGTGCTCGTCGGACAGCAAACTGGATGTGCCCTTCTCCCTCGCCAACTCCGGGATACAGAAGCATGCCGGAGCCGTCGTCTCTGTGGACTGGCGCCGACGTCTGCATCAGCGTGACATCATCATTATATCATGCTGACGTCATCTATGGAGGTGGTGTCGTGGGTGCCGCTTCCCAAGTTCCAGCGCTGACCTGCTCCGGATCTGCTCTTTTTTTTTGGGGTGCCCATCTCTCCTGGTCTACTCTGGCATGTGGATCTGATCTTTTGTTTGGGTGCTCGTCTTTGGTTTTTTTTTCTTGGCTACCAGTCTTTGACATGAGGGCGTGAGCAAAAAAAAATCAGGTGGCGGTGGATGGCTCCTCTTCGAATTTAAGATGTGATTGACGTCTTTTGGGTACTTTCTTTTGGCTGCCTTTGTTGTCTTGGTCCATCGTTGATTTGGGAGCTCCGCTTGTGCCTCAAAAAAAAATGTTGTCTGCGCCACTTCTTTTGCGCTCTCGCCATCGCCTGCCGCTGCATATGTTTGCATATTGCCATTTTGGTCATCTTCGTCATGATGACTTTCTCCTTCGGTCGGAATTCCAGCTATGCGGTGTGCATTTCAATTGCACTAATAATCGTGATTGAGTTCCTCGTATGCGTCTACATATACGTGGTCTACGACTCTGAGAGTTGCTCACGGACGATCTCTGGTTGGTGCTGATCCTCGTCGGTGTGATTCACAGCATGTTTGGAAGTTTGACTGACTTCGTCTTCCGCTGCGCGTGTCAGTTTTGCTGGCTCCTGTTTTGCTACTTCATCTACTTCGACGTTTACTAAGCGACACTACCTTTTGGATCATCTTTGTGGCTCTTAGCATGATTTTTATCTCTTCAAACTCAGTGTTGTTGATGCACCTTGAGTTTGAGGGGGGTGTTAGAGGTATAATAGTCATATTATATTAGATGATGTATTAGAGACTTCTTTGTATAATTGTCATCTTGTACATCTATTTATAGAGGCATCCGGCCTCCTCGATAATACATGATCTACAGATCCAATATTCATAACACACCGATCCCACACGGAGAAGAAAAAGCATACCATGCTACACATAATAAAGAACCTACAATATACTGACCATGTTTCAAAGTAGGGCTTCTTCCTCACCTCTACATCTCATGAAGCAAGCCCTAGTAATAGGTACAACTACACGAAAAGTTTTTTTTCAATATATTACACATATACAAAGATCAGGGAAGTACATCCCATGCGAAAAGTTTGTATATGAACGAGAGTTTTTCTATAAGCATTGGTTTCTAATTCTATTCTTACTTCCAAAAAATGGACATGTTTCTGCTTGACACATCAATCAAAAGAAAATGGAGGAACACAAAAAAGCACGACGAAGCGGTGGTAGCCTGGTGATGAAACGTTGCAGCTGGGGCGGGTGGGCTGCATTGTTTTGTGCTCAGTGGTGTGCTAATGCAACAAAGGGATGCGATCATTAACTGTGCAATAGAGATTTCACAATGCAAGCATGGTCTTTCTGATGCCTCCAAAACCTAACCTTTACACATAAACCGAGTGGTGACAAGCAATATCGAACTAAATGGAACTTAAGCTAAAATAAAATCACAAAGAAGATTGAATTGTGGAAAGGGAAATCTCTCACCATGGCTGGGAGAGTGGTTCTGCTTAACTCAAGTCTGAATAGTATTCCAGTGTACCATATGTCTATGAATTTGATGCCAAAAACCATGATTGAAAAATTGGATGTGCATAGGAAGAATTTTTTTGGCAAGGGGCGCAGGATATAAGAAAAAAATAATATCATTTAGTTAAGTGGAGTACTAAGAACAAGTGGGGGGGGGGGGGGGTCAAGGACCTAGGGAAGATGAGTATTAATCTATTGATAAAATAGTGGTGGAAATTGGAGAAGGAAAAAAGGCGCTGGCAGTAAATTGTGTCTGCTAGATATATTAGGGGTCTTCCTATCAGTGCAATTAAGCATAAGTTGTCTGACTCCGCTATTTGGAGAGATCTGTTGAATGTTAGAAATATATATGTAAAAGGCAGGAAATTTATCTTAGTAATGGTGAAAAAATAAACTTCTGGTCTGACATCTGGTTGGAGGTAAAACCTCTTGCATCTTTATATAGTGAACTTTTTCAGCTCTGTATGGATAAAGACATCTGTGGCTCAGAAAACTGGGTAGTGAGATTTAGATACAATTTACCAACACCTTTACATAATAAGTGGTATACCCTGATAAGGAAATTTAACAGTTTACATTTGCAACTAGAAGAAGATTCAGTGATCTGGAAATGGAATAGAACAGGGGTTTTACTGTCAATTCAGTCTATAATAAACTATTCAGAACAGACTTTGGGCCTGGCTATAAACAGATTTGGAAAGCTAAGATTCCTCCTAAGATTCAAATTTTTATGTGGATTATTGAAAATGATGCTATATTAGTTAAAGAAAATATGGCTAGAAGGAACTGGGTGGGTGATGCTTCTTGTGGTTTCTGTCAAGATTTTGAAACTGTCAATCATTTACTTTTCAGTTGTAGTGTCATGAAGGTTGTTTGGGGGATTGTTGCTTCATGTTTAGGAAGCAAAGTTAGACCGATGAATATCCATCAATTTTGGTTTTGGATTAAAAAGACTCTTCCTGGTGGAGAGCAGGTTTATACTAATGGTATTTCCTCTATTTGTTGGGCGGTTTGGAAGTTGAGGAATAATACTATTTTTTAAGGCAACACTATAAGTCATCCTTGTGGTATCATTTGTTATGCATGTGCACTGATGAACTTTTGGGTAGATTTGTACTCTGGAGAATGCAGAAATTGGTGAAGGAAGACGCTGAAGCTCTGCTGCAGACAGAACTAAATGTGATGAAAAGCCACAAGAAGATTATGTTGATTCCTGCTGCTGGGAGGGTGCAATTGGAGGACGAAAAGAACAACTGACTTCCCCCTTGCTGATGTCTTTGGAAAGAGAAGGAAGAACAGGGTTTAAAAAGCACTTGGAGTTTTACTGTCATAGTTGTTCAAGAAAAAACTTCTTTCTAGTGTCGTTTAAATTTCGGCTGTTTGTTGAAATGATGGAGTGATTTGGGGAACCGAGAGTAAAACTCTGCTACTTGTGTGGGCTGCCAGTAGAACTGTGTTCCAGCTTACTATTACCAGTATGGGTCATTTTGCTAGGCGGGGTAGCGCTCTTCTCTATAGAATAGATTAGAGTTTTGGAATCTGTTGATTTCATACTGCTAGCCCAGAAAAGCCTTGTAATCCAAAAGTTGTACTTTCGTTTCTATATGAAGTGAAAGTGGATGGTTGCCAACTAAAAAAAAAGAACTTAAGCTGGTGAATTGTAAGAAATTGATGTAGCACTAATATCGACCTCTGTTCGGCAGCATCCTCAAAAGAAGAAACTCCCTCGTATTCCTCCCTATTCACGTCCCTTTACCTTCAGGACACTTATATACGTGTCTTTCGAGCATATTGAACTGAATAAAATAAGATGTAGTAGGTATGGCAAGGCTCTTAATGATTTGAAACTACATTTTAGAAATAAGTCTAGAAATAAAGAGCTAAAAGGGATAAACTCCTGTATACTGTGAAAGAAGGGTGAAGGAAGTAAATGAAGACTCGGATCAGTATTATTTTGAGAAATTGGTTTAGTCTACAATGCTTCAAAAGATGACAGGATCCTTCCACTGAATATAGGATCATATTTAATGTACATATAAAGTGATAATATGCGGGCCAAAAAAATTGACACTTTAATGGTAAAAGAAAAATGCAAAGTCAATGGTACTCTTGCCTGAGTAGCAGCGAGGAAATAAATTTGAAAATAGAGGAACTTCATCTGACATACATGTAACACACAAGTACAATTATTGGTTACATAGCTTTTGAGTTTGGCCGGCGAAGCATTTTTTTAAATGATAGGTAAAGTCCCGACCTTCTCCTTTGAGGAGGTTATGGCCAATTTATATAAGCAAGTACAAATGCAGACACTCATAACCTATTGTCTAGAACAAGACGACGATAACTGGATGACTAAGCACACGACTGTGGACCGGACTGTCACAGCCCGAATTTTGACCAATAATAAAAATCACTCCGATTTAAAAATTTTGAACAGATATCAAACAAGCATTAATTGTAAACAAAAATCAATACGCATATGCGTGCAAATACAAACACATGCACATTTAAATACAAATCTGACCACAAATAAATCTGCAAAAATGAAAATCAGTATACGTATAAAGATAACGCTAGCATCTACATAAGAGAGTTGACCGCTAATAAAAACATATAAACAAGGCTATACATACGTATGTACGTACGTACGTACGTACGTACGTACGTACATACATACATACATACATACATACATACATACATACATACATACATACATACATACATACATACATACATACATACATACCTACGTACGTACGTACGTACATACGTACGTACGTACGTACATACATACATACATACATACATACATACATACATACATACATACATACATACATACATACATACATACATACATACATACATACGTACATACATACATATACATACTAGTGAAATCGAACAAGAATACATTTAACCAAGGGTTTCAAACATTTAAGTGTAAATTTACCCCAAAGTGAAATTATCCACCATAAACCAAATCCAAAACCAAACTGGATCAAACGCATTCTTCAAAATTGAGACCCCAAAGATCCAAAGATTCTCCATACTGAATTCATATATAAATATTGAATAAATTGTAGATTTGAAATCATACAAAGTAGGTTGATAAAAAAATATTTAAACAAAATATTCACAGAAGATGCACTGACTACAAAAGAAGTAGAATACGAAATTTAGTTGAACCAAATTTGTATCTACATGCAAATAGAAAAGGGAAAATAAAATAGAAAACTAAAAAGAAAAAGGAACCCAACTCCTACCCTCCTTGGCGCGGCCCATTTTCTTTCCCCTTCACCGTCGGCCCAACCTCTCCCCTTCCCTTTACCATGCGCGTGGCACGGCCCATCATTGAACCGCCTTCGTCTTCCTCCGTTCCCAATCGGAGCCGACATGAGGTCCGACTTCCCGCGATGGGACACCGGCGGTGTGCCGCCTGCCCTGCGTAGCGCAAGCCCGCACCGCCTCGTGCCGCCCTCGTCACGCCGCCGCCCCGCTCTGCCACCTCCGCATGATGACTTTGGCGATTGCCTCGCTCGCCAGCTCGCGCCTTGAAAAGCAGAGCCTGCCGCCTCGCCGTGAACCGCCTTACGACGGCTATAAAATGGCGCATACCTCCTCCACTCGTGAGAACGATTCCTCCTATTGCTCCCACCTCACTTCACAAAGCACGCGCGGCCTTCTCTGAGCGAAATTTCACCGCCCCTCATTTCTCCCTCGCCGCCGGCCGCCGAGGCCGTTCTCGTTACGGTGAGTTCCCATTCTCCAATTAACTCTTCTTGTAGCTTTACCATCCTTCAAGTAGGCTAGAACACGTGTTCTTTTGTGGGTTAGTGCTCCCTAGCGGGGATACGGGGTCAACCCTAGCCTCACCGCCGCACTCTCTCATCGCCGACCGTCGTGGGACATTCCTCGACCCGGCTGAGCGCACCGAAGCATTCCTCTATCATTCACGTCCGCGTTAGGCAATGCCAAACCGCTAGAAAAAGCGTGCACGCCAGCCTCGCCGCGCATTGCCGCCTTGGGCACCACCCTAGACACGCCGATCGCCCTAAAACGTCTCTTGCATTCTAGAACAAGCCCCCGACAGGATAGATCATTGCAGTACAGAGCGCACGAGTAGATCATCAGAGCACTGCCGTGCACGGCCACCGCAGCCCGCCGTCGGTGCCGCTCTGGCCCAGCCTGGCGCGCCTCCTCACTCCCGTAGGCCTAGCTCCGTGTAGATTAGGCTACTTCCTCGGATTATCCCGCGAGACCCCGCCCCCATGATGCATGGCCGCCCTCACCGCCGCTTACTGCCGCCAGCCGCCGCCGAGGCTCCTCCAGCGCGTGAAAGTGCATAGCACACACCAGACCATCCCAGCACACGCGCGAGGCAGCCAGATGTCGAGAAAACCGACGCCTTCCCAGAGAACCGTTGCCGTCGTAGCCTCCAACCGGCGCTCCCCTTCGCCTCCTCTGTTTTGGACCATGGCGCCAACGTGGCGCCGACGTGGCACACACTTTGCCGCCACCAAGCACCCCGTCAGCGCCACCTCAGGGCCACACACACACACTACCCTGCGGCCCAATTGGGTGCGCTCGGTCCACATGGACCCATGCCACCTTAGCCACTGCCAGAAAGGGCCCACCTGCCAACCTCAGGTCGTGGTTTGAATCACTAGACACACCCACACGTACACACATCTAGTGCAGAGGCCCAGTCTCAGCCTCACAGTACGCCCGGAAAATGCTGAGTCCACACACTTGATACACACAGAAAATTAAAATCCACATTTACTGATATAGTAATTTTGGGAAATATCCTAGAAACCCTTAGTTGCTTTTAGAGCATATTATTGACAACTGATGGTATAAGTTGCTTGAACAGATTGTGTCAAATATAATGGTTTTCAAAAATAAAGTAATCAATTAGGAAATTAAAAAGAAATGATTTTTGGCCTCTAAATTGATAACCATTTTGCAAATAATTTTCTAGGAGTCCCCTAGAATTATTCGATGACTATTAGAACATAAGGACAATGGTTAGTGACCCAGATAAATTACGAAGAAAATGAGGGTATTACTATTAACTAATAAAAAAATCACTTGATTAACTAGGAGTCAGAAGAGTCTACAGTTAGCCTCCCAATTTGATAATATTTCACAAACAATAATCTAAGAATTATTAGAAAAATTATTTGACAATTATAATATACTAAAATGTAACGTCCAACCAATATAGAATATGAAGTGATAAAGTAATTTTCACTCCTAAATATAGGAAACAAATTGAATCATCGATAGTTGGAAGAAAATCATACATATCATTTAATAGGCTAACCTCCTAACATCATTTATGAATAGTGTATGATTTAACCTAGAGTATACTGCTTGACATCCATAATATAATGTAGGTAGTATGAGACTAATATAACTGATGGAATAAAGAATTATCTATCATTCCTGTAGGAAAAATCATGTAGATATTCATAATTCATAAAACGCACATTGAAGCTCCTAATTAATCTCTCCACAAATGAACTTCCAAATATTTCTAAGAGTACATTATTAGGACTTTTAGAGTACAGATCGACTAAAATATATTATAGAAAAATGAACTACTTATCACAGAAGAGCAATTAGAGAAATATTAGATAATATAAATTTGCATGCAAACTCGTATTTCAATTCTAGAATGTGTGTGTGCTATTTAGAATTTCTTCTAAGGCAAATGAGGTGGACCCTTCACTAGTAACTCCTAGTAGTCCTGACAGCCATACACTAATGAAGTCCTAAAATGGATTCATTACTTTTAGAACATACTAAGAAAATAATAGTATAAAAATTTATATAATATAACCGATCATACACTATTCTATATTGAAACTACTGAGATGACTCGAACATCAAAATCTGTGCTTAGACTCTAAAATAAGTAGGCCTTACATTAGTAGAACCTTAGTTAATATACCATTATGAAGACAGAGTAAAAATAAAGAAGACCCATATAAGTTGTGGTCAACTCATTAACCACAATATAGGCAATTTATAGAATAAGCTAGTGAGTTCAACTTAAATGTCATAAACCAAGTAAGTAACTAAGGAGACTGATAAAACATTTATATCCTTTCAACGACCACTTAGTTGACCAATGAGACAGTAACGTTTTCAAATAAGTCACGAGTAGAATGACATATTCTCCGATAAGCCACCTTCTCAGGATCTTAGAAACCATAATAAATGATTGTTTGTATTTATTGGGGTTTAATTTGGATTTCTTGGATCTTTATCGATGAATCATATTTTCTTCGCGTAGCTACGTATTTAGTAATTGGAGAGTTCATGAAGGAGACATTCAAAGCCCAGATCACAAAGAACAGGACAAAGACTTTGGTAAACCATCGTAAAGGCAAGCTCTAACTCCTTGATCATATTTCACCTATGTTTTGCAATCGCACCTATGGCCTATTTTCATTGCATGAGTGTATGTATATTTTAAAATATTGTTATGCTATGAACCACTTGATGTGGTAGCATGAGCTATGTTGATGATTGAGTATCAAGGTTAGCTACTAGCCAATGATGAACAGTAACACATAAGTTACTCGCCATCAATGGCTTGAAACAAGACACTGTATCAGTTACGATAATAGCAGTGACTATCATAATCCCCTCCTTGACCTTGGCAACACAACCCCTTGACAACCTAACAGCTTCATCACTGCGCTATAGCAGCGATGTGAGCACCTCCTCATTAGTACTATGCTTAGGAACCCCTGCGATGTTCGCATCACGAACCACTGCACACTGTATACATGATTGTGGAAGGCGTAAAAAGGTGTTTGGTGGCGGGAGTTAGGATATGGGTGGGATATTAATGAACTGTGTGTGTGAAGGGGATGGGTGGTCGAGGCGGGTATGGTGATGGGATGTCGCGGGCTCCCTAAGTGGTATACCAGCTGCGACTGTGTATTCGGTGTAACCCACCGATTGGCACTGAGTGCTTCATTAGTAGTCTGATGATCATGTTTTCCGGACTAGTCTTGTGCTGAGTACTTCAGTTTAGTTCGATACTGGGTGTTCTGAACTAGTCCTCTAGCCAAGGACGGACGGAGCCGCCTCACCAATAGAAGGACCGGTTCATTTGACCTCAACATAGTGATTTCGTACAACCACAAAACTTGTATGGGCAGGACTCCCCCTACCTTTCTGGTAACTGCCACAAGAGAAAACCTGTAGAGCCATGGAGGGCACGATAGACTAGGAAATGGCACAGAGACAGAGAGTCGTCTGGTGTCTGGCTGGGTTGGCAATACCCGAATAGCCCCTGGGTCGGGCCGAGGTGTGATTGTGGGGTCACGCGGGAAAAATGGGATGAGCGTCATGTCATACCCTTGCTAGGAGTGCATGGCTTGTGGGTAAAGTGTACAAACTTTGCAGGGTCTTAATCTATCTGGATAACTGTTGTCACAATCTTGGCACACTATGCTTTGGGCTCCTATTGACTAGTATTAGCACATCTCCTTGAAGTGTGTGTGTGGGTGGTCGAGGCCGCCGTGTTTTGGGAAAGAGTTGGCATGCGTGCTAGAGTCGTCAGGGACTTGGCTCCGAAGACTCATATAAAAGTGAGAGAACTGGCGGGATGGTCTGAAACTCCCCCAGGGCCCGCCTACTATAATAATACAGATTCAACTACCTCTCCCTCTTATTGCAAAACTCTTTTCAAAGAGAACCTGCATAAAATGCTTTTCGACAAAACTAAGTCGTATGGCCTCTCCTTGCTACAAGCCCCAATGCATGAAACACCTCCCCTTGAGTAGTGTTAGGGCTTGCAGAGTACCTTATGTACTCACTCTTGCTTTACATGTGGTTTTATCATAAGACAAAGAAGCTGAAGCGTGTGAGGATGATGACTAGGTCTAGTCCTACTTCCCAAGTCTGCCTGTTGGGCATGGCGCCGTTCCGCTCCGCTGTTTTGAAGATTTTTCTATTTTGGTGGTCATCTCCGATCACATCCAATGTAATTTGGAACATGGTTGTAATACTTTTATTGATTATAAATAAATAATCGTTGTATGGATCTCGATCTATTCTGTTGTGCGTACCAACTACTGATCGAGAGATTGGTACGGGATGCACAAGTGGACCCTCGGAAGGCGGGTCCTGACACGGACTTCATAAGCCAATATTATAGCATGTTCATCCTTTTACATTTTTCGTAAGTGCACTTCAGATCCCGCGCCCATGACTTCCTCTGTATTGTACCTGCATTTAATACTGTGAAATTCAGCCTGAAATTCGCTCCCACTAGGAATCGAACTCAGGACCTTAGTAGTGCTACTCAGAGTACTTAGTCACTAGACCAAGCCCCTTTTCACACAAATGCTATCCTTTGTTTTCTCTTTGCTTGACAAAAGTTCATTTCTAAAGCATCTAGCCAATCTTAACTTCAAGAAGATCGTTCTTTTTCACCTTCTATTTATTAATAATATCATATGCAACATGAGCATAGGTTAATTTGTACGGGCAAAAAACAGTATGGATTGATCTTACACTGCAACAAGCCTCATCTCAGGCGGCTCCAAACGTATTATCATACGCGGTTTCTAAAACCGCTTGAAATAAAGAGCATGTGATAATATGCAATATCACAGGTGGAAAGTGAAACCGCCTATGATAATGGTGTTATCACAGGCGGTCCTTTACTTACGACTAGCCGCCTATGAAGAAACATTATCACAAGCGGTTCTTTACTTATGACTAGCCGCCTGTAAAGAAATATTATCACAGGCGGGTCGTACAGTATAGGTATCATTCGTCATCACATTCGCATTTTTTTACAGACCGTCTGTGTTTGAAAAATCGAGGCGCCTGTGAAAATGCTTTCTGTAGTAGTGTTAGATATAAACAAATGATTACGTCTGACAGCAAGCATGGAAAAATGACAAGATTTTATGGGTACATAATCGATCCTCTAACAATATCAGGTAAGGTAGTATACAAGGAAAGCGAAAATCAGGCCTTGATTGCTAGTGCCCTTCTCCAGTGCGTTAAGCCAAGGTTTTTAGACTAGGACTGAACGGACGTGGAACAAGGCTATACGAGACCACGGATAGCAGCAACCGACACCACTAATCCTGTCAACTGGTCGGCCGTAGCTATTCTGTACACAAATAGATGGAGGTGCTGTCAAATTAATAGGACAGAAGCCGGTGCAAGATGGAGGAGTCAACGAATTGCCATGCCAGATGTGTAACTTTAGCCACAATCTGGACAAGACCAACATCTCCTGGTGCCTCCCTAACATAGTACTATACATTGAACAACGAAAAGCTATCTGTAGAGATAAATGGAACTGGAGCATAGAAAACTGTAATTAAGAGACTACTTGCACTACTATGCACCTCTGGTAGCACCCCTCAAGACAAGCTAAGCAGCTCTCTAGCTTTCCTACGCCCATTTTCACAACTCGAACAATAAAATCATTACATATACCACCCTAGTGAAGAATACCAACCACATAAGGACAATGAATTAAAGGCGAAGTATGGCTCACATTGACTCAAATCTACAACTGTGGGGTAGTCAATGTAGTAGTTGGTTGGACAACAGTGTAAAAAGCTAAAAGGCACTAGCTAACTCACCGTGCAAGTACTATTATTTCCAGACAAGTAACTTCTATCATAGTGAACGGAGGATGTGCGACAGATTGACTACATTGAAAAGATGAATGATTTGTCAAGTTGGCACTAACTAGTGTAGGCCATTTTTTCATTTTAAGATTATTCGGATATGTGTTTCAAGTGCTCACATATGATACCGTACGTGACTGCAACTTGTAGATAAATGGTAACTCCAATGGTCACCCTAGCCATAGCGTCGATCACCCACGGATAAGAAAAACATGCCATGCTGCACATAACCAAGAACCTACAATGCTGATCATTTTTTAAAGCAGAGTTTTTTCTTCCTTACCTTTCCTTCTTATGAAGCAACAGGGAGGCCCTAGTAACAGGTATAACTATCAAGTCTTCTTTCCAACATATTACACATATATGTAGGTCGGAGAAGTATAACCCATGTGAAAAGTTTGCATATGAACGAGAGCTTTTCTATGAGCGTAGGTTTCTAATTCAATTCTTGTAAAAATGAACATGCATTTTGCTTGTCATTTTAATCTGGGGAAATAGAGGAATACAAAAATGCACGACATGGTGGTGGTGCTGGGATGGACGAAACGTCGGATCTGGGTGGGCGACCGATATTGTTGTTACCAGAGGTGTGCTAATGCAACAAAAGGATGAGACCATTAATCGTGCCTGAGATTTCGCAATGCAAACATTGATTTTGTTCTGATGCCTCCAAAACCTAACCTGTACACATAAAAGGAATATAAAAAACAACATCGAGATAAATGGAACCGAAGCACGGTGAACTGTGTAAGCAACTGATGGTAGCACTACTACTGTTGGCCCCTGTTTGGCAGTACCTTCAAAAGAAAAAAAAAATTGCCTTGTACTCTTCCCTATTCATGTCCCGTTACCTTCAGGTGTGTCTGTCGAGCATATAAGAACTGAATAAAAGAAGCTGTAGTGTGGTAAGGCTCTTAATGATTTGGAACTACTTTCTTCATCTCAAATTAATTATCACTCTCTAATTCACAAATAAACTAGAGAGTGACAACTAATTTGGATTCGAGGGAGTATGTTTTAGAAATGACACTGCTACAATAAGTCTCATCTCAGGTAGCTCCAAACGTATTATCACGCGCGGTTTCTAAAACCGCCTGAAACGAAGAGCTTGTGATAACATGCAATATCGCAGGCGGAAAGTGAAACCACCTATGATAATGGTGTTATAACATACGGTTCTTTACTTACAACTAGCCACCTGTGAAGAAACATTATCACAGACGGTTTTTCACTTACGACTAGCCGCCTGTGAAGAAAAATTATCACAAGCGGGTCGTACAGTATAGGTAACCGCCTATGATAATCGTTTTATCACAGGCGGATCTTTACCTATAGCAAGCCGCTTGTAGAGACATTTTATCGCAGCCGATTTGTACTGTAATAGAAACCGGCTGAGATAAATGAGTTATCACAGGTTGTGTAATAAAATTTCACAGACAAGTCTAGCCGTAGGTAAAGAACCGTCTGTGATAAAGTATACCCTACGCAGTACTATCTGCTGTTATTTCTAATTTCCAGGTCAATTCAATATAATCACAGAAGTCAACAATATAATCACAGAAGTAAACAATATAATCACAGAAGTCATCTCACAAAAGTTAATTTCACTGAAACAATATACATATGTACAAGTTACACATACAAGTCATCTCATAGTTTACAAGTTTCACTAAAAACTGTTTCTATTATCATAGTCGCAAAGTTCTGGCACATCAGCTATTACACCGTCCTCATCAAAGAGCACTCATCTTTTGTGCAAAATTTCGCGACGCATGAATTGACACAGTTCACCGACAATCTTGTCGACTCCTCCACCAGGCATACTTCTGCAAACCGACCATTCTTGGTTCTCATTCTTCATGTGCTGCAATGAAACACATAACAAGGTTTAGAATGTGTTGGTTTGAACAATCTCAAAGTATAGATCAAAGTGAGTATACATGAATTTATTTCGTATTTTTGGAGTAGTTGTACTCTGAGCAATTGAATTTTGAAGTTGGAATCAAAATCTGAAAATAATGTTTCTTGTAATATTGAACAACAGAGAATATAAGTATTAAAATACGCTAGTTGCAATGAAAATGAAACTCAAAAGTAAGAAAATAAGATATCGATATTAAGGATAACTTACATCCTCACGATTCACTCTATATTCGCTTGCGGTCCAAAGATGCTCGCATACATAATACCCGCATAAGACACTGCCAACAGGCTGCTTCGGACAAGGTAATATGTTTTAATGTCCAATGCATTCGTATTAGAAGGTCTCTGATCCCCAAGCCGTTCCGCATAAAACCGTCAAGCGCTATAATACAAGAAATATCATATAAAACTTGTCAACACATTCTAAATGTGTATAAATGAAAATTAACGAATAAACATACAGTTTCATAGTGAAAAGGAAATATTTGTAACGATCTGGTTAGTAATCGATTGAGTCCAAGACTATTGCCAAACCCTGCGTTGGCTTGATAGAGATCATTATATAGTGTTTACTACACACATACAAACACACATATTAAGTTAACAATTATCAATAATTGCTATTTCAATGTCATGTGTCGAACTTACTCAAAGTGGTACGGAGCCTTTACAAGGTCCTTGCCATCTCTGACAAAGTTAAACGTGACATGTCCTATGTAAGCTGCAACCTCGATACTTTTATCCTTCTTTTGTTTTGCGATTGATATATCAAATTATTTTTTTCATGCTTGTACTGTTCTGAGTCTCGATCCACCTTAACGTTGAATAGTGTCTTTGCAATCCGTGTAGGGTCAAGGATACTTGTCTTGCGTTTCATCTTTTTATTATCCATGTATTGCATCCTATTGAAGAAGTCCATAATTGCTATAATATCATGAATTGTGTATGTGTGTAGTAAGAAAAGAAAATGCAAAATATTAGAGGCACTTACAAACACCAGATGAGTAGCAGGTTGATTTCGAGCATGCCCCGATGGAAAAGGACATGTAGATCTTCAAAGAAAAGGGCTCGTTTCCCTGCTCCAGTGCTCCAGAATGCTTCTTTTGGCACAAGAAATGTGACGTAAGAAAGTTTATATTTTGTGCTGGCAGTAATGTACCACTCGTGCATTCTTTTGAGCGGGACAAGTTGTTTACTAAGTTGTACCGATGTCATGAACAACTTCCCATTCTCATATTTAGGAGGAACATCCTCAATCTTGTATATTGTAACTCCTGGTTTAACTAAAGTCGTCCGCCGATTATACATGACACTGTCTTCTTCTCACTCCTCAATATCTTCTAATGTTGGCTCATGAGAAGAATGAGATGCACTCGATTTTCTAATATTTTCCTTCATATTTTCCAAATACTTTGACACTTCTGATGAAAGTTTCTTATTTTCGTATTAGCTAACTTTGATAGGCACTGATGATCGAGGAGTAGTCGTCGGAGGTTGGACACTGGCTTGTTGTTGATCATGTTGTTCAACTAATTGCTCTTTACTACCAGCACCTTGCTCTAGTACTACTTCAAGTTGTTGCTCAACTGGTTGCTCTTTACTAACAACAGCTTGCTCTGGTACTGCTTGAAGATGTTGTTCAACTTGTTGCTCTAGGTTATCTTTACTAGCAAGGTTACTATCATCCTTGCTGAGACATAGCGGGATTGGATCTTCCTGGACTTTCGCCTTAGAAGACGGGGTTGCAGTATTTTGAGATGCGACAGGACTAGAAATCGGCTCATCGTCCAACACTATATTGCGTCAGTGCCAAAGGATTAATAGGTTGACAACCTGCCCTAGAGTCGCGATCCCCTCATGTGTGATGTGGTCTATTTTATAATCTTCATAATCATTATCTATGATCTGAAGAACTTGCACCACAACATAATACAACGGAAGTGGAAGAGTCCGCACAGAGAACCCGTCCACTGTGTTCAGGATTTCCTAGGATAGTAGTAATTTGTTCATTCTCCCTCTTCGGCTTGAAGAGACCGCACAGAGGACTGGATCATGAAAGAGCACAAAAGATGTTTCACTGGATGGTTAATGGACAAAAATATACCATACGAAAACTCTATAGAAGAGGCAACAATGAAGAAGTTAGCTTCTGGCCCATCTGCTTTGGTGACATCATGGCAAGCATATGACATCAATGGTTACACATTTTACACTAAGGAAAAAGATGGTAAGAGTGCTGCACAAAATAGTGGTGTTCGTGTAGAGGCTTATGATCCACAAGGGCACAAGACCACATACTTCGGGTTCATAAAGGAAATATGGGAACACGATTATGACAAAAGAATGGTAATGCCCGTATTTAAGTGCCAATGCGTCAAACATCCTAATGGTGTGAAAGTGGACAACTACGAACTGACACCGGTAGACTTGAACAAAGCGGGTTATAAAGATGACCCGTGGGTTCTCGCCAATTGTCTTGCACAAGTTTTTTATGTACAAGATCCAAAAACTGAGAAGATGCACGTAGTTGTTTCTGGAAAGCAAAATATTGTTGGGGTTGAGAGTGTGGGAGATAATGAAGAGGAATATAATCAATATGAAGAGATGTACCTTTTCACCGAACCAGAAAACATCAAGCGCGTAGAGAGAAGCATTAAAAAGGATTTGAAACCCTATATACAAGAGGATGTCAATGCTGGAAAAAATGTATGATATATATTGTATATATTTGTATCCTCTAAAATCAACTTAGAACAATGCTCCATTTTAGCTTTAGATAGCATGAATATTATTAAATTCATCTTCTGTTGAGAAGACTAATTTGTACAAATGATCCTTTTTTGCTTGTTTACTATCATATTTATCACTTTCACCTGTTCCATAAGTTATCAAATTGTATGTGTACATAAATTTATTGTGATCTATGATGATCAGGCTTGCCTTCCAACAGCTTAGTTCCAAACAACATCTAGAAGCACAACTCTTGAAGCTCTTGTCAAGCTAATCCCTTCACAGCAAGCTCTTATAGATGCAAGTAACACCCAAGACTCATAATTTGGATTGTTAAAAGCTTCAATTGAAGTTTGACGATACTTTCCATCCATTAGAGGGCTTGTTTGGATAGGAGTGGATCCACTTCAATATAAGTGGATTGTGGTGGATTGAGGAGAAAATTAGTTCATTTTCCCCTCCAATCTCCTTTAATCCAATTAGATTGAGTACACCCAAACAAGCCCTGAAGGATTTATTCCTCTTCTCTCCATTTTAAAAACTTACGAAGATGTCACTTTATCAG
Organism: Tuctoria greenei; assembly: GCA_036927565.1. Lineage (NCBI taxonomy): Eukaryota > Viridiplantae > Streptophyta > Magnoliopsida > Poales > Poaceae > Tuctoria > Tuctoria greenei. The sequence goes on from JAYESD010000011.1 coordinate 147,522,969, forward strand.
TTCTAATGGCTGAATATATTGACTAAAAATTTGTACCATCTCTCTTAGTGCTTCACACAAGAGATGAAGAGAACAACTTCAATCACCAATCTTGTTTTTACCTTTTTCATAGGAATTTGACCTTAATCTTTCAAGCATAGATTTATCAATTAGTAAAGCTTCCTCATCAGATATGTTAATGGTAGTTACAAGCAAAAGGTGTGTCGAAGCTAACAAAATCTCAATGGGACTGAAGACAAGGAGATGCTACATATGAGTGGCAATATCCAGGTTAGACAACATGAAGCTATGATGGCAGTGTTCAACAACATGAAAAGTGATGCCAATGTTATGCTTGCATCAAACAAGGCATGTTGTGAGGGCATAACACTTGTTGGAGCATCACTGTTATGCTTTCCCCAACAAGTGTTATGCCCTCACAACATGCCTTGATTGATGCAATCATAACTTTAACATAATTTTTCATGTTGTTGGAGGTTGCCATCATAGCTTCACGCTGTCTAACCTGGACATTGCCACTCATATGTAGGATCTCTTTATCTTCAATTCAATTTAGATTTCGTTAGCTTCGGCACATCCTTCACTTATAACTGCCATTAACATGTGTGATAAGGAAGCTTCTGGAAATTCTTGATGAAAAAAAGCAAAGATGAATTTTTCCATTCATTGAACCCTAGTTCGGGACTGACGGGGCTCGAACCCGCAGCTTCCGCCTTGACCGTTACCATACACCGGGTTGGATACTCACGTGCAAAGGGTAAGTATTGATAAATCTATGCTTAAAAGATTAAGGTTAAATCCCTATGAAAGGGTAAAAACAAGATTTGTGATTAAAGTTGTTCGCTTCCTCGCTTGTGTGAAGCACTAAGAGACAAGGTACTGATTTTTAGTCAATATATTCTAGCATTAAAACTGATAAAGGAGCATCTTACTAGGTTTTCAAATGGACAGGAGGGAAAGGAATCTTTGAAATGGATGGGAAAATATTTCTAACGGATCCTCATGCTTCAATAGAGGATTTCAACAATCTAAATGATGAGTCACGGGTGTTACTTGCATCTACAAGATCTTGCTGTGCAGGGATTAGCTTGACAGGAGCTTATCAGCATCACAGACAATTCTTAATTAACAAGCAGCATGTGTTAACAATGACTTTGCCCAGGCGGTTCTTCAATAAAAACCGCTTGTGATGTTTGAACCAGTACATATAGTTCTTAAACAATGACCACCCGTAAAAATATTGTATTTACCCAAGCGGTGGTTAAGTAAAAACCACCTGTGAAGTTTGTTACATTACAGGCAGTTCTTAATTAAGAGCCGTTTGAGAAAATCATGTATTTACCCAGGCGGTTGTTTTTTAAAATCTGCTTGTGATGTTCTGTCATCACAGGCGATTATTGTTTCATTCGTCATCACAATCACATTTTTTTATGGACCGCCTATGTTTGAAAAATCGAGACGCCCGTGATAATGCTTTTTATAGTAGTGTGAGTAAAAAAATTGCTAAGAAGGAGAAATTCTTGTACCTTGAAAATAGGGAAGGAAGAAAAGAGCCGGTCAGATCAGTATTATTTTGTGGTTTAGTCTGCAATTACTGGTGTCGATACCTGGCATACTGGGTACCCTCGCGCACAGGCTAGAGCCGCCTAGGTACCTCGCCTCTCAGTAGGGACAGGGTCCGAGGGCACCACGTGTCCAAGAGACCCTGACCCGCCAGCCTCAGATGGAAGGTTTGGGGTGCCCACAAGACATCCCGAAGGAGGCACTCAGCTCCACCTTGACGACGAGCTCCCAGACAGCCACGTGTCCCGCGGGACGGGACCCGACCTCCTCCGCGGAGGTGAGCTCCCAAGCTACCACGTGGCACACTAAGTCAAGACCCGACCCCCCCCCCCCCATGGAGGCAAGCACCCAAGCTGGGGGGAGATCTAGCTTCCCCCGCGTAGGTGAGCTCCCGAGCTGCCACATAGTCCACGAGACCGGCGTGGCCTCCACCATGGCGGAGAGCTCCCCAATGGCCGCATGGTCAGTCCACTTGCCCTGAGCAGATAGTGAGGAAGTTAAGAGGGCGGTGCGCCTTGTCTCTGTCAAGCCTTGAAGATACGCGGTTTCCCCAATTGCATGGTGCGGCGCACGCCTAATGTTAGGTATCGCTGCAACTAATCGCATCATAGTGAAGGCGCCGTAGGCCTATCCAACTGTGCCAAGTGGCTAGCTTACAACACCAGAGACAGTCAGATGGGACATTCCCTGCCAATGTCTGCAACAGCACGTGGGCTAATGACGACCCGAGCAGCAAGACTGTGAGTCCTCAAGTCCGCGGTCAGAACAAGCTTACAGAAGAAGCCTTAGATATTTAGATAAGATCACCCCGGCACCACTTGTCGGGCCCCGGGACCCCACTTGTAAGGTGTCCGACCTTGACTATAAAAGGCCTGAATGACCACCAATACAAGGACCAGACTCAGAATCCCTGATACACACACATACACATACACACTTACCAAGCCATACAATCCGCTGTGGAGTAGGGTGTTACGCTCCTTGCGGCTCGAACCATGTAAAAACAACTGTCTCATACTCTTCCACTAGAACACTAGTTTGAGGCCTATGCCCCGCCGAACAAGAACTTCCGCGAGCTACTCCTTAGCAGACCCGGGGGAAGTGTCGCATTGATCATTCGACATTTGGTGCGCCAGGTAGGGGATTTTTCCATCAAAAAAGTGGTAGTGCTTTCACCACTATGGTGTTCATCAGGCCCGTGGAAGGCGGTTTCTGAGGCCATCGCCCGGTGACCAGATCCGTCGCTCGAGCAGCACTCTCGGGTCTGTCTTGCCCCCATGCAGGTACGACTGGCCAAGGTAGCACACCGGGACACGCCCCATCTCAGTCGTCTCCCCCAACAGCGAGCCCGTAGAACGCTTTGGCGGTGGCCAGAGCTCTCCTCCACCACCCACCATCGCTGAACACCTCTCAGGGGGCGGCTCAACAGTGGGTCCAAGACATCGACCACCTCGTCATCACGGCCATCAACTCCCCCAATAGGGGAAGGCACCTTGTGTCGCTGTCACGCACACCGTCCATCGACTGTCACACCACCAACTCCCGCTCCTCCAAGCCTATGAGCGTTGGCCGACTCCCCACGGAGGACCTCAGGGCCAAGCTTGACCATCGTCAAGCTCACATAGACGGTCACATCATCATCGAGCGGTAGTGAGAGAGGCGGCGCAACCTAGACGTTGAATATGGCACTCAATGCCCTGTTCATGAGGCATCCTCCGTGCAAGGAGTGCCGTAGCTAAACCCTCCGCCACCTGATCAGGAGCGTGTTGGCTCGACAGCCCCCTGCAGCACTCGGTGCTGCAGGGTGTACAACAACAGTACTTGGCACAACTAGTACCGTTGCAACAGCGCATGGCACAACCAATGCCATAACAGCAGGTCCATCAAGTGCCACACGTTAGGCAGCAAACCAGCACGGGGTATGCTGTCCCATATGCCTCTCCGACGGAGCCCGTCGGAGGCTGCGCGGCGTTGGCACCGCACCTCTGCTTTGCGATGTGGCCGCGCAAGTTCCGACTGCATATCCCGGAGAGGTTCGACGGAAGCATCAATCCGGCAGAGTTCCTATAGATCTACACCACGACACTCCTTACTGCGGGGGCGGATGAGACCATCCTAGCGAACTGCTTCCTAGTCGCCCTGACTGGGTCAGGCTGTTCATGGCTGATGAACCTTCTCGAGGGGTCTATAACCTCTTGGGATGAGCTGTGCTGGCAGCTTACGGTGAACTTCGGCAGCTCCTACACGCGCCCTGACACCAAGCTCGACCTCCACGCCGTGCGACAGCAACCCAAGGAGACGCTGCAATCTTTTATGCAGCCTTTCTCCCAGGTACGCAACTCCATTCCCAACATCCCAAATGCCTCTGTCATAGTGGCATTTCACCAGGGAGTGCGAGACCGCAAGATGCTCAAGAAACTAGCCACACACAACATGCAAGACGTCTTCGAGCTCTTCTCCATAGCCGATCGGTGTGCTAGAGCGGCAGAAGGCCGTGACTGGCTCACTCAGTCTGCCCCCGAAGCGGGTAGGGCTGGCCAGACCAGAGAAGGAGTTGCTACCCCTGGTAGCGGCAAAAAGAAGAACAAGAACCGGGGTGGTGGCCAGAACAAGCCGCTGCACGTATCCCCTGTCGCGGCAGCAGCCACAACCGGAGGAGGCAAGCCGCCACGCCCGGAGAAGCGTCCTCGTCAGCCACCAGCCGCTGACGAAGACGTTGAGGCCTGCCCGGTGCACAAGACTCGTGAAGACACTACGAGCGAGTGCCGGGAGATAAAAAGTGTGTCGAACGCTATCAAGAGCGGGCTTAGCAACGCCCGGACGCAGCCCCCACCCGCCAGCGGGAGGGTAAGCAGAAGGTCGAACCCATGGTCGACAATGACGAAGAGCTGGAGTACCAGAAGCAAGAGCGGGCCATCAAAGTTGTCCACCAAGATGAGGACTACGACACGAGCAACGACAACGAGCGTCGCAAGACCCTCCATTTCATCTTCGGAGGGTCTTGGGAACCTACGTCCCAGAATGTGACCAAGACCCTTCGTCGCGCGGTGGCTTCGATAGCCCCCGTACCCACTCCGACGCAGCACCACCGCTGGAAGGAGACGCCGATCAACTTCGACACCTCTGACTGCCCCAAGAACATGGCTGGGACAAGGTACTACCTCTCCTAGTCGCCCCCACCATAGCCAACGTCAAGCTCCACTACGTCTTGATAGATGGCGGGGCCGGCCTCAACCTCCTCAGCCCGGCTGCATTCGAGCAACTGCAGATCCCGGTGTCCAAGCTTGCCCCCTCGAGCCCATTTTTGGGGGTGGGACCTGGCAGCATCATCCCATACGACAACATCCACCTACGGGTGACCTTCGGGACACCTGACAACTACAGGACGTAGAGCATACTCTTCGACGTCGCCGATGTCAGCCTCCCCTTTAACGCCATCATCGGTAGGCCCGCTCTCTACCAGTTCATGGCTAGAGCCCACTACGGCTACCTCATCCTGAAGATGCGAACCCCCTCCGGCGTCCTCAGGAACCGCGGAGATCGCACCGCTGCAGTGTTAGCCTTGGAGCAGCTCCAAGCACTCACAGCAGACCCAACACCTGTCCCGGGCGGCGCTGGATCAAGTCAACCTCCGCCAAGCACACGTCAGCGCAGAGCACCCGCCGCGCCTTAGCCGCAGCCCCCCGGCAGCACCGACACCTCCGTCAAAGCTACGAAGCCAGCGCCAGCACTACTAGGACAACTTGCAAGACGAGCGATCACGGCGGGAAATAGGGATAACTCGCTCATCACCCCTCTGAGTAGCTGTTGACAGCAAGGTTGCCCACCAACCATCGCAGCTTCCCATGGAACTTTGGGCGCCCCTGATGTAAATGCTAGGCTTAGTAGAACAGTGTGAAAGAGTAGTAGGACTTAGGAGCAACACTAAGGACAACCGAGCACCGGGAGGGTCAGGACCAGAGTGCGCAGTCGCTTAGTTTGGTTCAAACCCTAGGCCTGTGCACAGTGCCTCCCTCGTCACCCGGAAGCAAGTCGTTGCCCTCTTTTGTAAAAGCTTGTTTCCTCCTACAAACTCCTATCAGAAATTCACTGTTTTACTTGAAGGCTTCTTAAAAAACTTTGTTCATTTGATTACACATTAATTTTATGATAATACCATGATAACCTCGCTTACCATGTGTTACCTTCATATTCACCGTCGTATACTCTATAACTCATCCTAGATAAAGTCATACAATCCAGCTACAAGAGGGCCAACTTGAGGTACCTGCATTGTGTGAAAGGTCCACTCGGCTGCTCTCATCATTAGGGACCCGTGGCTCCAAAAGGTTCCCCCAGTAATGGTCTGTGCCGAGCAGGCGGTCCAGGGGGTGCAAGTACCTTAGCTTGGTCCTGTACCCTAAGCAAACACATCCTGCCTCCCAGCGCTACAGCTGAGTACTGGAACCAGAGAGCTCACACCCTAAGGACGACAGGAGCCGGCCCCAGAGCACCAATGCATCAAATTACCCAAGCCCCTGTTGACGGTTCCTAAGATATACTAACAAATCATCCCCGGCAATGGCGCCAAAAATGCTTGTTGGTATTTCTTAACACCACAGATCATCTCCGGTAAAGAGATGAGATCCGCAAGCGCACAGAAGATACCTTCGTAGCATTTCACCCATGAGTATTCCCAAGGGTATCATATTTATCCCAAAAGAAGGCAATGGAGTAAAGTATATACTACTCCTATGGTCAAGCTATGGGATACTAATCAATTGTCCGGACAGGTGGTAAGTTGATAATAGGGGTAGTGTGATACACACCTAGGCAATCTAATCTAAAGGGTAAATGGGTCTTAAAGGGAGATTGGATTAAGAGTTAGAGAGTTACTCCTACAATGCTCCTAATACATATACATAGCCTAAGGTACATACTAATGGTCATGTCAATGATGAATTCCTATGCAATGCTATTCAACACATCGGGCACGGGCTTACCCTTAGCAATACTAGGGCGACTCCCGCCAAGAGCCTGTGGCATAGCCGAACGTGGAGGATTACAAAGGATAGATAGGGTTGTCACCACCTACTGCCTACCTCTTCAATCCGTGGGTCTACGAGGCATCCAAATCTACTTAAATACCCTAGCACCATGCTAGCATACTAAGCAAATACCTTAAGAGCTGCAGCACAAGCCATCCTAAGGCAATGAACCAAATCATCGTTGAACTAATGTTGATTGCATAGCATAGTTATTCATATTAACATAATCATATCATAACTACATAGACTATAGTGGGGGTCTATAGTTTTTATGACCATAAGATGTGATCATGAGAGTACAATCATAAAGACTATACCTTCCACTTACATGGACTCCACAATCAAACAAAAAAATCTTTGTCCAAGTATACGTATAAAAGAAGACAAAAGATAATATCTTTATTGAGCTCAAAGCCACAAATACAAGAAGGAATACATGAGATATACCTTTCCCAATGTGGAATTGGGAAGAGAGACTCCTTCTACTCCTTTCCCAATATGGACTTGGGACTAGAGGCTCTCCTCTCTACATCCTAACTCCTCTAAGGACTATGGAAGATAGTGTATACAATAGAATGATGCCCAAGTGGTGTGTGTTGAAGTGATAGGTATGGGGTCCTATTTATACTAGTGTTGAGGTCGGTTCTCGCCACCAAAAGCGCGCGAATCAGTCGTCATTGACTCAGGGAGCTGGGAGGAGCCAACACTTGGAAGTTGACCGCGTTTGGCGCCAGGACAAGGTCAACCGACCCCCTGGTTCGGCCGACCTGGTCAGAGCTCCAAACGGCCCGTACTTCCTCCAGGTGGCTGCTAGGTGAGTCCCATTGACTGATATTGGTGCTACACCATTGGATGGCCTCGGATACTTCTGTTTGTGGGCCATTTGATCCATGTGGTGCCACGTGTCGTCGCCTGATTGGCTGGGATGATATTTTATAGGATTGCTCTCCATACTTTTCCTCAATTCCTGTATAAATATCTGCATACACATATTTCTCCAAGTACAAGTGGAAATAGGTCAAGTAGAAAGGTGATGTGTGCAAGAAATGATCAACCCTTTACATAATTGAGTTATATTGATGGCTGAAATTGGTATATAACAGCCGTCAACAAACTCCCCCAAGCTTATCCTTTGCTCGTCCCGAGCAAAGTCAAGACTCTAGGTTGATGATCAGGAGTTGCTACAATGTTCTACCTTTCGAAAGTACCAAGTGCACAAAAAATACTCTACCTAGTATTGCAAAAAGTGGCTATGGTACTTCACTCTTCTTAAGTCATTATGGGAGTTATGCCTTCTGCTATTCATGGGTAATTGAAAGATAAAACAGCAAATGGAGCAAGCATAGCCTAGATATCAAGTTCCACTTAAATTCCGGAGAGATTCAAATTAGATTATAAGTACCTCAATTGATTCTCTTAATCACTCCTTTGTGTATAGTGAAAATATGTCCTCACCAAGGCATTATGCCTATACTATTCCTACGCTTTGAATATGGCTTGTATGTGGAGCTTGGTAGGGAATGTAAGTAGGCATATTTGCAACACAAAATATTGCTAAGTCAAAAGAGCAAGCCTTAGGAGAAATCAATTCAAACTTTTGAATCAAGACTTGTGCATGTGTGATGGAACGGAGGTGGATGTAAAAACATTGAGATGACTCCTTTTGATGTGGATTCTCTTTATTGCAAGGATGAAACATGGCTACCCTTTTTTATGCTTATGGAGTAGGCATATTTTTTTTCTCTTTTTTTTTTCTCATGCTTATGATATAAGCATGCATTTTTTTCTTTTTCTTGTAGCCATGTTTTCTACTCCTTTTTATGCAATAACTTGAAGAGAGTGCTAACTATGAATAGCATGGAGTTTCTCTTTTTATTGTGGAATGGTGGATATGATGGAATTTTGCTTCCTTCTAGTGTAGAAGTATAGCATGTGCAAGTGAAGTCTTGAATTGAAAAAGAATTGAATGATTTCTCACATAGGTCTATACTAGTTTGACTAGGCTCAATGTGATAGCAAATAGAATATGCATAAGGTGTTGTCTATGTATGAATATCATATGGCTTTGGTAGGTATTTCCAATCAAATTAGGGAAACTTAAATCTTGATATAATTTCTCCGGAAATCTAAGTTCCACTTTCAAAATAGGAATAGCAGCCCTATTACTAATTTAAATCTCCCAACAACCTAGAAGTAGATTAAGCTTTTGCTACCTACAATTTCTAAATCAAGGCAAAGTTAATTTTAGCCAATTTAAGCAATATTCAGAGAGTAGCTAGTTGTAAACTAGGGACTTAGGAAAAATAAAATAGAGCAACTATTCATCATTTCATCTATGTGAATTCTAAATCATTCTTACCGCACATCTTTATTTGATAAGCAAAGCAAATCTAAGTTCCTATTTTTATGTTTTTTTAGATGCATGGTGGATGGTGGATGAATGGAAAGTAAATATGCAATGGATGATTTGAAATAAAAATGCAGTGGGTGTGATACAAGTTACCTCAAGTGGGGGTCCTCCCTCAAGCTTATTCTTGATCAAGGTCCGTGATAGGGGTTGAAACCCTAACGACGGAGGTAGGCCATGAGTTGGCCTTGCAGCTTGGCTTTGACAATGGTGGGTTGAGTGTTGATTGTTTGTTGCCTCTCATGGACACCATGAGTGTGGTTGAATAGAGTGTTTTCGATTTTGATCGTCCGCACATACGGGTCTCCATGTGTTGGGTGTGATTTGTCATTCCTTAGCTAGGATAATGATAACCTTTAGATCCAAAGGAATGACGTGCACTCAACATACATTGAGTATGTTTCGTCATTCTTTGGCTAAGGTGTATCATATCTTTTTGCCATAAGGGAGTGACATGTGCCCAACATGCATTGGGTATGATCAGTTGTTCCTTGGGTAAGGTACAACATACCTTCTAGCCACATAGGAACAACTTGCACCCAATGATGGTGGCAAATCCTTTGAGCTTGAATGAGTGCTTAGAATAGTTGAGAGCATAATGCTCTCACCCATTCGTGGCAGCCTATTGGTTGCTCATGGAGGGTTCCCATTTCAAATCTCTAGCCTCATACAGTTATGATTGACCTTCGGGCATAATTTCCGATAGGTAGCAACCATCCTCATTTACTCCTTGGCCAAGAGATGTTGAAATGGGATCCTCTAGGGATCCCGACAATCAGCTTCTTGAATGCCTGCATAGTAATATTACTCCTGCGAACTTCCTCTCTTGAATAGAGAGGGATGGTTAGCTCTCGATACTTGTACAAATGAATGTTCGGGTTAGGTAACCGAACTTTCATTTGTACATACGGGGAAGAACAAAATCAAAGATGCATTGGTTCGAATGTCAAGTGTATCCATGATCAATGTGTTATTCATTGATAAGAGTTGAGCTTTATGGATAATTCATGTTGCATATTTTCTAAAGCTCCTACTCATTGCAATGCATGTGATAGAAATATACTATATGGATCCCTACATCTTTAAAGTTTCTAACCATCTTAGCTTTCAAGAGCAAATTTTATCATTTAGACCATGACAAACAAGATTCTCAATTTTATCCTCCTGAACTTCACTAGGAATTTAAAATTTAGTGACTCCTCCAAAAAATGCAATTCGATTTTAGAGCAAGGATATCACTTATTCCTAGGAGTTTGAAATCTAGTGACCATCTATGCATGAAGCTCAATTAAAAATTATGGCTGTCACTATGCCCAAGTTTCTATATGCCAATTCACCAATTAAGTCATGCCCAAAAGTTTTATTTTCTAAACCTAGAAAAAAATTACTAAGTCTACAAAGCAATGCTTAAAGGATTCTAAGTACTTGTTTTAGATTTTTCCAAGTAAGGTGGGATTTACTTTTGGAGATCCAAAAGTCAATACCCACACTTAATCTTGTGAGGATGCATGAGAATTAAATGATGAGGAAGTGTCAACCTTCCTTACAAATGCAAGCAAATACATTCCATTCTATGGCAAACCCAACAATGAAAAATTCTAAACTCATACCTCATTTGAAGAGCAGTTTGTGACAAAGGTCTTTGTGTGAGAAACTCACAACCTTGATTTTTGGCGTAGGCTTGATGGTTGATGTCAAATGCCAAGTGCAATGGATTTGGTTCTGGCTCCTCCATTGGGTCATCATCTTGAACATTTCTCTTCCTCAAACTCAAAATGAGTTTGAAGGAGAGAAGTGTTCTCAAATCCTCCCAATGGTGACTTGAGCTTGATGAAACCTTCCACTTTCTTGCCATACCACCTCTTCATAATTTTGACCTAGCTGCACTTTAATCAAGAACACACAAAACAACTCGAAAATGGGTTACGTTAGACAAAAGCAAATTGAACCTAATTTGTCTTGCCCAGCTTGAAATAACTTGTAAATGCAATGAGGGTCAAAGCAAATCTTTTTGGTTTGAACTAGGATGATAAATTCAAGTGGTTATGCATGTAGTTCATATTAAATTTCTCCCCTAGTTCAAATTTTTAGATTTATGATGGTTGGAAATTTTACTTTCCAACATGCAAGTGTGGAATTTCAAACATGCAAATGCAAGGGTTGATGCAATTTGGAAAACAAATATGAGATAACTACCAATTAACCTATTGGCAAGGACTCACCGATTTTTTGAAGTCCGATGAGTAGGACTTACCTCCGTTCTGTTAAGCGCGATGATTTGTTGTCCAATCCCGGAGTTGAAGATGTGGATGATTTCTTCTATTTTGACATGCCAAACTCATTTGGCTGTCATTTGGACATGTGGGCCACCTGGTGGCCCTAGCCTCTCCCCGTTGTATGATATAGACATGTTGTTAGAGCGACGGGTTCTCCCTCTTGAATGTATTCCTTCATGAGCATGGTGAGGCTTTGTCCTTCTTAGGGGTGCCATTCTGACCATATTGATATTCCATTGAATCAACCCATACCTTGATCATGGATCAAAGGCTTCCTTGGACATGATGACATGTGGACTCAACAATCAAACAAGAAACGCTTCATCCACAATGTCACTTGCCCTAGGTTGAATGGGTTTGGTCGAAGTGTGGAAATCTCAACAAGTGATGTGGGATATCTTGGATTTTAAATGCTCCTTAAGTTCTTGTGCTTGGCCAAGATCTTCATGTGAATGTTGTCTTGATTTCTGCTTGGCCAAGATACTTCAAGGTAGGCTAGTTGAACTTAAATCCCTTGGAAAGCCATAGCCTCCTTGAATACAAGGGTGATGTTAATTCCACCCTTGACCTCCTTGTGAATGGTAGCCATTGGAGTTGTTGTTTGAAAAAGGTCCTCATGGGTCTTAGGGAAATAATTCCCACGCGTTCCATGATGACATGGATTTTCACAAATCATGTGAATATCCACGACTTGGATTATCCAAACAATTCTCCAATGACTTGGATATTCATGACACTTCAATGGGAGGTGTAGTTCCATAACTAGCATATCCACCTTGTGCAGTGGTGTGCATGACAAGCTATGGGAACTCGAGCATTCTTCAATCCACCCCTTGAGTGGAGACCTTCTTCTCATCCATGATGAATGAGAATATGACTCCTTCATCTCCAGCATGAATGTGGTCATGGATTGGTGGAGCCAACCCATGACACGAGTGTTGGATGAAGAGCCAACTATCCACCCCATGGTGGAGGCAAACCAAGAAGAACTTCTTGGAGTCTTCCCCAAGCTTGGGTATGGATGACTTTGGCTCCTACTGAAAGTTGAAATTCTCCCGCAAAAGGCAATGGGGTTGCCTAGCGGACATTTGTTGAGGTACGCTTTGAATCATCTTGTAGTTTAGAACTTGTGTCCTCGTTGGCCATCCCATACAATGGGATGGCCAACACTACCCTGTTTTCACACAAAGGAGAAAACAAGCATGGGTAATCCTGTCTAATAACTATTAGTACCTATAGCATAATCACAAGTGATAGCTATCCTTCACTTCCTTTGCCTTCCCTGGCAACGGCGCCAAAAATGCTTGTTGACGGCTCCTAAGATATACTAACAAATAATCCCCGGCAATGGCGCCAGAAATGCTTGTTGGTATTTCTTAACACCACAGATCATCTCCGGTAAAGAGATGGTATCCGCAAGCGCACGGAAGATACTGTTGTAGCATTTCACCTATGAGTATTCCCAAGGGTATCGTATTTATCCCAAAGGAAGGCAATGGAGTAAAGTATATACTACTCTTATGGTCAAGCTATGGGATACTAATCAATCATCCGGACAGGGGGTAAGTTGATAACAGGGGTAGTGTGATACACACCTAGGCAATCTATTCTAAAGGGTAAATGGGTCCAAGAGGGAGATTGGATTAAGAGTTAGAGAGTTACTCCTACAATGCTCCTAATGCATATACATAGCCTAAGGTAGATACTAATGGTCATGTCAATGATGAATTCCTATGCAATGCTATTCAACACATCGGGCATGGCCTTACCCCTAGCAATACTAGGGCGACTCCCACCAAGATCCTGTGGCATAGCCGAATGTGGAGGATTACAAAGGATAGATCGGGTTGTCACCACCTACTGCCTACCTCTTCAATCCGTGGGTCTACGAGGCATCCAATGCTACTTAAATACCCTAGCACCATGCTAGCATACTAAGCAAATACCTTAAGAGCTGCAGCACAAGCCATCCTAAGGCAATGAACCAAATCATCGTTGAACCAATGTTGATTGCATAGCATAGTTATTCATATTAACATAATCATATCATAACTACATAGACTATAGTGGGGGTCTATAGTGTTTATGACCATAAGATGTGATCATGAGAGTACAATCATAAAGACTATACCTTCCACTTACATGGAATCCACAATCAAACAAGAAAAGCTTTGTCCAAGTATACGTATAAAAGAAGACAAAAGATAATATCTTTATTGAGCTCAAAGTCACAAATACAAGAAGGAATACATGAGATATACCTTTCCCAATGTGGAATTGGGAAGAGAGACTCCTTCTACTCCTTTCCCAATTTGGACTTAGGACTAGAGGCTCTCCTCTCTACATCCTAACTCCTCTAAGGACTATGGAAGATAGTGTATACAATAGAATGATGCCCAAGTGGTGTGTGTTGAAGTGAGAGGTATGGGGTCCTATTTATACTAGTGTTGAGGTCGGTTCCCGCCACCAAAAGCGCGCGAATCAGTCGTCATTGACTCAGGGAGCCAGGAGGAGCCAACACTTGGAAGTTTACCGCGTTTGGCGCCAGGACCAGGTCAGCCGACCCGCTGGTTCGGCCGACCTGGTCAGAGCTCCAAACGGCCCGTAACTTCCTCCAGGTGGCTGCTAGGTGGGTCCCATTGACTGATATTGGTGCTACACCGTTGGATGGCCTCGGATACTTCTGTTTGTGGGCCATTTGATCCATGTGGTGCCACGTGTCGTTGCCTAATTGGCTAGGATGATATTTTATAGGATTGCTTCCCATACTTTTCCTCAATTCCTGTATAAATATCTGCATACACATATTTCTCCAAGTACAAGTGGAAAAAGGTCAAGTAGAAAGGTGATGCATGCAAGAAATGATCAATCCTTCACATAATTGAGTTATATTGATGGCTGAAATTGGTATATAACAGCCGTCAACATCCCCGTACGTCAGGCCAGGACTGTAAGACATGGCAGAGCTAGGGAGAGGAACAGGTATAACCGACGAACAAGGCTAGCCCCCCTCTTTCTATATGCAGGACAAACGACAGATTATCCAGCCCCGACACCTCCCAAGGGGCCTGCCGTCGACGTGCCAAAACATCAACGACAGCACCAAGCGCAGATAAATGAGTAAACTCTACTGCCCCACTCTTGTTGCTAATAAGGTTCCCTTGTGATAGCCTGTAAACCAGGGACATGCCGTCGACGTCTACACGGAGATGGTGGACCACGCCGGAGCATCCAGCTCCGGCACCTCCCAAGGGGCCTGCCGTCAACGTCTACACGAAGATGGTGGACGACACCAGAGCATCCAGCTCTGGCACCTCCCAAGGGTCCTATCGTCGACGTCTACACGGAGCTGGTGGACGACGCCGGACCACCCAACTCCGGCACCTCCCAAGGGGCCTCCCGTCGATGACTCTACGATGATGGTGGATGATGTCGGAGCATCCAGCTTCAGCACCTCCCAAGGGGCTTACTCTCGACGTCTACACAAAGATGGTGGACGACGCCAGAGCATACAGCTCTGGCACCTCCAAGGGGCCTGTTGTTGATGTGCCAGAACGTCAACGACAGCACCAAGCCCGGATAAATGAGTAAACTCTACTACCCTGCTCTTATTGCTAATAAGGTTCCCATACGATAGCCTATGAACCAAGGGCCTGCCGTTGACGTCTACACAGAGATGGTGGACGACACCGGAGCATCCAGCTCGGGCACCTCCCAAAGGGCCTGCCGTCGACATCTACACAGAGATGGTGGACGATGCCGGAGCATCCAGCTCCGGCACCTCCCAAGGGGCCTGCCGTCGATGACTCTACGATGATGGTGGATGACGCTGGAGCATCCAGCTCGGGCACCTCCAAAGGGGCCTACCAGCGATGTCTACACGAAATGGTAGATGACGCTGGAGCATACAGTTCTAGCACCTCCCAAGGGGCCTGCCGTCGACGTGCCAGAACGTCAACGACAGCACCAAGCGCGGATAAATGAGTAAACTATACCGCCCCACTCTTGTTGCTAATAAGGTTCCCTTGCGATAGCCTGTAAACAAGGGGCCTGCCGTCGACGTCTACACGGAGATGGTGGACGACGCCGGAGTATCCAGCTCTGGTGCCTCCCAAGGGGCCTGCCATCAACGTCTACACAGAGATGGTGGACGACGTCGGAGCATCCAGCTCCGATACCTTCCAAGGGGCCTGCCGTCGACAACTCTACAACGATGGTGGACGACACCAGAGCATACAACTCTGACACCTCCCAAGGGGTCTGCTGTCGATGACTCTACGACGATGGTGAACGGCAGCAGAGCATACATCTCCGGCACATCCCAGGGGGCCTGCCGTCGACGTCTACACGGAGATGGTGGATGACGCCGGAGCATCCAGCTCCGACACCTCCCAAGGGGCCTGTTGTCGACGTCTACAAGAAGATGGTGGATGACGCCGGAGCATACAGCTCGGCACCTCCCAAGGGGCCTACCGTCGACATGCCAGAACGTCAACGACAACACCAAATGCGGATAAATGAGCAAACTCTACTCTCCCTCTCTTGTTGCTAATAAGGTTCCCTTGCGATAGCCTTCAAACTAGGGGCCTGCCATCGACGTCTAAACGGAGATGGTGGACGACACCGGAGCATCCAGCTTCGGCACCTCCCAAGGGGCCTACCGTCGACGTCTACACGAAGGTGGTGGACGACGCTAGAGCATCCAACTCTGGCACCTCCCAAGGGGACTGCCGTCAATGACTCTACAATGATGGTTGATGACACCATAGCATCCAGCTCCAGCACCTCCCTAGGGGCCTGCCGTCGATGTCCACAAGAAAATGGTGGACGACGCTGAAGCATACAGCTCCGACACCTCCCAAGGGGCCTGCCGTCGACAAGCCAAAATGTCAACGACAGCACCACACACGGATAAATGAGTAAACTCTACTGCCCTGCTCTTGTTGCTAATAAGGTTCCCTTGCGATAGCCTGTAAACCAGGGGCCTGCCGTCGACATCTACACGGAGATGGTGGACGGCGCCGGAGCATCCAACTTAGTCACCTCCCAAAGGGCCTGCTATCGACGTCTACATAGAGATGGTGGACGACGCCGGAGCATCCAGCTCCGACACCTCCCAAGGGGCCTGCCATTGACGACTCTACGACGATGGTGGATGACACCAGAGCATACAGCTCCGGCACCTCCCAGGGGGCTTGCCGTCGACGTCTACACGGAGATGGTGGATGACGCCAGAGCATCCAGCTTCGGCACCTCCCAAGGCGCCTATCGTCGACGTCTACACGAAGATGGTGGACGATGTTGGATCATACAGCTCTGGCACCTCCCAAGGGGCCTGCCATCAACATGCCAGAACGTCAACGACAACACCAAGTGCGGATAAATGAGTAAACTCTACTGCCCCTCTCTTGTTGCTGATAAGGTTCCCTTGCAATAGCCTGTAAACCAGGGGCCTGTCGTTGACGTTTACACGGAGATGGTGGACGACATCAGAGCATCCAGCTCAGGCACCTCCCAAGGGGCCCGCCTTCGACGTCTACACGGAGGTGGTGGACAACACCGGAGGATCCAGCTCCGGCACCTCCCAAGGGGACTGCCGTCGATGACTCTACGATGATGGTGGATGACGCAGGAGCATCCAGCTCCTACACCTCCCAAGGGGCCTGCCGTCGATGTGTACACGAAGATGGTGGACGACGCCGGAGCATACAGCTCCGGTACCTCCCAAGGGGTCTGCCGTCGACTAGCCAGAACGTCAACGATAGCACAAAGCGCGAATAAATGAGTAAACTCTACTACCCCGCTCTTGTTGCTAATAAGGGTTCCTTGTGATAGCCTGTAAACCAGGGGCCTGCTGTCGACGTCTACACGGAGATGTTGGACGACGCTGGAGCATCCAGCTCTGGCGCCTCCCAAGGGGCCTGCCGTCGACGTCTACACAGAGATGGTGGATGACGCCGGAGCATCCAGCTTCGGCACCTCCAAAGGGGCTTGCCGTCGACAACTCTATGACAATGGTGGACGACACCAGAGCATACAGCTCCGGCACCTCCCGAGGAGCCTGCCGTCGACGTCTACACGGAGGTGGTGGACGACGACGGAGCATCTGACAAACATCTCGTAGAAATGCGAGAACACCGCCGCCACCACCAGAGAGTTCGGCGATAGATGGTGGAGTTGGAGCCCAAGGATTTCCCAAAGTGTCACCAAGAAGGAGGAGAAGGGAGGAACAGACCCGAAGTATTCATACGCCTGGAAGAAGACGATCTCCTTCTGCACCAACTCTAGTGGCAAGGAGCCAGGACGGATCAGATCCCGCCGTTCTTTGTCCTCCCAGCCAAAACGCCGCCTCACGGGTGAGACATCCTCCATCCGGGAAGGAGGTAGAGCTGAGTCCATTGGAGCAGGGGGTTGAGAACCTCAAGAATGGGCAGACACACAAGGAGGGAGTCAAAGGCTCGAATGCTTGGGATGTGCAGAAGAAAGGAAATTCCATTACCCACAAAGGTACCCCTATTTTAGCACCATAGTGGCGTTTGGACGCACGGTGCAAATTTAAGCAGACTCCAAATCAACGGCTCGTAACACGGCGACCATGACGAGCGAGCCCAGATCCCCCATCAGAAAAGCCAGCCTAGGCAATTCCTTGCCAGAGAAGGCAACCCGGCGGTTCCCATAAATACGGAAGTGAAAGTTGCAGAAGTGCAGCAGACGCCTTTGGAACCGTCGCGATAATGTCGCAACAAGCAAAGATCCCGTCGCCACGACCCCTCAACTAGAGGGGGACAAGTGGTCACAGCAGCAGAAGAGTGCACCGCTTTGACTGATCAAGACAAAATTAAAAGACTGCGCGGGAAATCAGGATGAGGCCCCACCCTCGGGCTTGTCGCCTCACCCCAAGGTAGACCAGAGGGCCACTATTAATACCCGACATACCGGGTACCTTCGCGCACAGGCTAGAGCCACCTAGGTACCTCGCCTCCCAGCAGGGACAGGGTCCAAGGGCGCCACGTATCCAAGAGACCTGGACCCGCCAGCCTCAAATGGGAGGTCCGGGATGCCCATAAGACATTCCGAAGGAGGCACTCAACTCCACCTTAACGACGAGCTCCCAGGCAGCCACGTGTCCAGCGGGACGGGACCCAACCTCCTCCACGGAGGTGAGCTCCCAAGCTACCACGTGGCACACGAAGTTAAGACCCGACTTCCCCCACGGAGGCAAGCACCCAAGCTGGGAGGAGATCTGGATTCCCCCGCGTAGGTGAGCTCCCGTGCTGCAACATGGTCTGCGAGACGGGCATGGCCTCCACCACGGCGGAGAGCTACCCAGCGGCCACATGGTTAGTCCACTTACCGTGAGCGGATAGTGAGGAAGTTAAGAGGGCGGTGCGCCTTGTCTCCATCAAGCCTTGAAGATACGCGGCTTCCCCAGACGCATGGTGCGGCACACGCCTAATGTCAGGTACCACTGCGACTAATCGCATCACAGTGAAGGCGCCACATGCCTATCCAACTCCGCTAAGTGGGTAGCTTACGACACCAGAGACAGTCGGATGGGACATTCCTTGCCAATGTCTGCAACGGCGCATGGGCTACTGACGACCCGAGCGGCAAGATGGTGAGTCCTCAAGTCCGCGGTCCGAACAAGCTTACAGAAGAAGCATTAGATCTTTAGATAAGATCGCCTGGGACCCCACTTGTAAGGTATCTGACCTTGACTATAAAAGGCCTGGATGACCACCGATACAAGGACCAGACTAGAATCCCCGATACACAACATACGCATACACACTCACCAAGCAATACAATCCGCCGTGGAGTAGGGTGTTAAGCTCCTTGCGGCCCGAATCACGTAAAAACAACTATCTCATACTCTTCCGCTAGAACACTAGTTTGAGGCCTAAGCCCCGCCGAAAAAGAACCTCCGTGGGGTGCTCCTTAGCAAATCCGGGGAAAGTGTCGCATTGACCCTTCAACAGCTGGTCCTTCCACTGAAATAAGTTTATAGTATGCTATTTAATGTACAGATGAAGTGACAGTGTGCAGGCCTAAAGGATTAGCACTTGAAAAGGGAAAGAAAATGCAAAGTCAATGGTACTTTTGTCTGGGTAACTAGCAGCGAGGAAAGAAATCTTTTTAAATTGAGAAACTTCATATGACATACATGTAACATAATGTTAGAATATTTGGGCCTAGGTCCAACTGTTCTCTATTTAATTCCAAAGGTGTAAAGGAGGCATTAATCCCACATTGAATATTTGAGGAGAGTAGCACTTATTTATAAGGGAAACTATTTTCTATGTGTGGAACATGTGAGAGAAGGATGGCTAAAGCTACAAACAAATCACATACACGCGCGCGCGTATTCATGTATTCCCGTATTTTCGTGTGAGTGAACGCGTGACTTGTGACGTGGCGACTGACGCAGTAATTCTTCTCTCTCTCTTTTTGATAAAACTAACACTAATATGACTTTAATTTGCTACAATTCGTGACACTTTATGAGTCAGTTTCTAGAAGATAATGGTATGTAGTAACTGATGCAATTTAATTATGCTGCAAATACCGAAGTTTATTGTCTTCAGTTACTAGATCCTAATTGTGCTTCTTTACTGCATACTTAATTCTTTCAGTTACTAGAGTTTGCCACTATATATACAGAATGAGTGCTTTCATTCTGGAATACAGAGGTGAACAGACTCACTATTCCACTGTGTTGAGGGTCTGCTACGGATTAGTTCATCACTCTCATCGGCTTGTCACCGACGTGCGGGAGAGCAGTGTCTCCGAAACCACGTCCCATTGAAGAATCTGCACGGGTTGGGGCAAATCAGGTTTTTGGGTAGCGTTCGCGTGACTGCTCAATAGAAGATCTGCTTCCTCTACAGTCTTCATCACACACCCCACTCATCATTTTTCAAGCTGGAAGCGTCAACACTGTAAGTAAAAGATGAGTTTTCTATGCATGAATATAATAGATATAATTTGCTTTATTTGCATGTTGTTGTTCATGCTCTGTGGACTATCTATCATGCGTGCTTTTGTAATTTTAGGAATTAATTTTATCTCTAAAGTGCATTTTTTTCTAACAATCAAAAAACCTGATAGGCACTTTAAGATGGGTAATAGCTTTGCTGATGCTGTCGACTGTTGGAGTCGGCAGATCTCCTGACACTACTAAAGTGTTGAAAGAGTTTGTAGTTCGGTGTGGGCGCGCGGAGACTCAAGAAGGTGAATCACGATTGGACACGAGAGACACAGTGGTTTACGTGGTTCGGGCCGCCTGAGCGTAATACCCTACTCCACGGGTGTGTGGTGTTGTATTAGTTTATGTAGGAAAGCTCACGTTAATGCGTGTGTGCCTGAGAGCATTCGAGAGCCTTCTCCCTTCTCCGTGTATCGTCGGTCTGTCCTTTTATAGTACAAGGACAAACCGTTACAAGTTAGCCTGGCCCGACATGTGGCCCCGGCGGTTACTAGTATTGATACACGATTAATTGTTGTTAATAACCCTGTAACGGGCTCCGACAGTGCCGTTACAGGTGTTAAGATTGTCCGATTAAGTGTCATTAACATGGAATTAATGACAATTAATCGGGTCTTGAAGTCCGCGGCTATCCTTTGAAGATCCGGAGTCGTTACAATGTCTTCCGGAGGTTTGAGGCGGCCAGCTCCGACGTTTGGACACATGGCAGCTCCGGAGCTTGCTTGTGGGAAGCGGGAAGCTCCGGGGTGGCCTGGCACGTGTCAGGTCCGGAGCTTCTCTCGGTCAGGGGTTAAGTCCGGAGGTGCCGTTTCGGTACCTAGCCCGGAGCTTCACCCTTGTGGGTAGTAGCTCCGGTCTGGCAGTACACGTGGCAACCTAGGGGTTAACCATGTTGGAGAAGCAGGTCCGGTTATTTCTGACAAGTGGGCCTCCGAGGGTATTCAATTTGAGTAGACGTCCTTCCCTTGAGATCTTTGTAACCTCAGGGGGTGTATGGTTTTTAGGGTACCGACAGTGGCCCCCTGGACCTACCTCCGGGGAAAGTCACCGGGGTGAAGTCATTCTGTCGGAGGTGGGTCCATACTCGCGACTCTTGAACTGGGTCTTCAAGGGTCTTCGGAGGTGCCGTTGGCGTCCAGCATGGTGGGGAAGACCTTGGAGTTTCACCTCAAGAAATTCCAGCACGGCATCGACGTTGACGGAGATTACTTGACTCCGCCGCCGGCCTTCCTCCCTCTGAACGTGGAAGTTGAGTTCAGCAGGGAGCTCCGGCGAACGATGCCCGCGCTTGACGACCTTGGTGTCGTCGAGAGAAGATCAACCACCCAGTTGGCGATCCCCGGGTTGTCCGAAGACGGCTCCGCCCCTGTCCCACAGCCAAGAGCTGAGGTCATCGGCAAGGGCAAGGAGCTGGCGGAGGAGCCGGAGAGCCGGAAGAGGAAGCTGCGACATGCTGCTGGAAGGTCCATCGGGCCTGCCACTTCCCCCCCGGTTCCCCCTCCTCAGGAAGGAAGATCCTCCGCTGCCGTGGCGACTGTCCCCGTGGTGGGGTCCTTCCGGAACGTTACTGTTCCGGCGGTGGGATCCTCCCGGAGTGCGACTATCCCCGTGGTGGATCCCTCCTGTGGTGCTAGCTCCGGGCGCGCGACTCCGGCATCTGGAGCGGTGAGGGCCTCCAGGTCCAGGAGTTCCTCCCGATCAAGGAGAGCTCCGACCCGGGAAACGCCCGCGGCTGTGGCAAGTCTTGGGAGTCCTCCCGGAGCTCCTACGCCGACTGTGGCCAGCCCGGATCGTCCGGGAAAGAGGTTCCGCGCAAGCTGGTGCGGGAGCCTCCCAAGGTAATTTTTCTTTTTTACCTCGATTAACTTTTTAATTGTAGCATCTGTTTGCTCAATTTCTTCGTTCTTCATCTGCAGCGTTCCCAAGAAGGGGAGTGAAGCTCCACCCTCAGCCACAGTGTCTGAGGCTGCGAGGGCTTCTGCTCCAGTCCCGGTGCCGCCCCAAGCGGAGGCTGCGACAGCTCCGGCGCCGGCTGTCGTGGTCATGGACCTCGACTCGTCTCCAGAAGTTCCCATGGTAGCGCCGGACCACGGGAATGAAGATGCGCCAGCGGCACCCGTCCCAGAAGTGGAAGCTCCGGGTCCTGGTGCTGCAGTAGTAGAAGCTCCGGCTGTTGAGTCGGAGGAAGTAGCAGTCCCGGCTTCGGAGCCGGAAAGTGCTGAAGCCCCGACGATTGAGCTGGAGGTGGTTGAAGCCCCGGCATGCGAGCCAGAAGTCGAAGTAGTTCCGGCAGTTGAGCCGGTTACTTCCGAAGCTCCGGCCGCAGAGCCGGTGATTGTTGGAGCGCCGGTCACAGAGCCGGCGGTTAAAGAGGCGAGGGAGCTTGAGCCTCCCTCAGAAGAGGTGTCCCGGCCGGAGCCAGTAGCGGCTCCTGCTCCGGAGGCGACGACGTCGATGGTACCTGTGGCAGGGCCAGAGTGCCTGAACGAAGTCGTCGGCCCCCCACCTGAGGGGGCGAATGAAGACTTGGTGGCGGGACCTCCTTCGATGGCGACTGAGGCTGTCCCGGAGGAAGGCCCTAGCGCTTTGGAAGCTCGGGGTTCCACTCTCGTAGAGTGGGACCCAATTTTTGTATGTGAAGACCCGCTGGAACCAGCGGAAGAGATCCCAGCAGGTCCGGAGCCCATCTCGCTGTCGATGTCCATCGACAACGCCTGCTCCAGTCTACATCAGGTCCAACTGGCCTTCTTCCACGACAGCAAGGCTCTTTAAGAGGAGCGCCAAACCCTTAGGCGGTGGCGTAATCGGCTCCACTTCGAGACTAAGCTGGCGCAGTCGAGGCTTGCGGATGACAAGGAGTGGATCAAGCGAGAGAAGATCCGCCTGGAGCTCTGGGATAAGCTGCTGGACGAGAGGGAGAGCATGACTCACGCCCTCGATGCTCAATCCCGGGAGTTCCACGACCAAGCTAAGGCTGCTAATGACGCGGCCAATGCTCGGTTTGATCAGCTCGAGGCCATCAGCACCGCACTCATCAAGCGCCTAGAGGCACTTGAAGGGAGGGAAAGACGGCTCGAGGACGAGGAGCAAAAACTCCTAGAGCTACGGGATGACGTCTTGCGACGGGAAGAAGAGCTCGCCGAGAAAACAGCTCTGGCGGACAAGGGCCTCGAGGAGCGCACTAAGAAATTGGAAGAGCGCTGCCTCGAGGAAGAGGAGAAGACCTGGGTGCGGGGGCAGGAACTCTACGAATACGAGTGTGCCCTTGTCGCCCGGGAGAAGAAAGTGGAGGCTAGGGAGAAGGACCTGGTCGACCGCCGGAACAAGATCCACCTCCGGGAGGAGGAGCTCGGAAGACTTGAGAAGCGGGTTGCTGCGAAGATCCAGCAAAACGCCAAAGAAGTTGAGCGCCTCGCCCGCGAGAATTCGGAGCTGACGGCGGCCCGGAGATCCCTGGAAGAGATGAAGAACTTGAGGAAGGCGGACTCCCTGCAGATTTGGGAGTTCCTGGGCAAGGCCGACGACGCGCTGACGCCGATGGGTTCCAGCCCCGTGCACCCGGATGATCCGGAGCCGGAGCCGGACCTTGCATTGCAAGCGTTGAGCGCCGCAGGCAGCAAGCTCTCCAAGGTGGGCGACGTCATCGCGGACCAGCTGGAGGTCGAGGGGCAATCCCTGGCTAGGAATGTCACAGAATATGTGTTGACGTGCTACACCAGCCGGAACCCTCGATTTCCTCTGGACCCGGTGCTTGAAGGCCCCGTCGAAGGAGAAGGCGAAGCTACCCGAGCCTGCGTGTCGGAGGTCGCCCAGAAGGTCGCCGAGTTCTTCCATAGGGTCTAGGACCGTCTCTTTTAGCCTTTACTTGTATCTTCTCTTCTTCCTCAATTTTGTAATCCCTTGTCTCCAGATGTAATCTCCGGTCTTCAGATGAAATGAAATCCCCAATTTTTTGCGAATTTCATTTTTTTTTGTCTTCAACATCTTTATCTTCACTTGGCCCCCTGGTAGATGTGCACAATTTGATTGTGGACATGTACCAAAAGGATGTTGAGTTTTGTTGAAGATGAATTTGCTTCGAACTTGTGGAATTTAGGTCCGAAGTTTTTGATAGTGAAGGTCCCCTGAAGTTGTCGGAGCTTAGAAGCTCCGGCACTGTCCATTGCTGGAGCTTAGTAGCTCCGGCAATAGCCTCTATCAACACGTTGAGCGTCGGTAGTTAATACTCCATGGTGTCGGAGCTTAGCAGCTCCGGCAATGACCTTTGCCACACTTGGTTTGTTGGCAACAGACTCCAGTGACGGGGTCTTCTCACCATCTTTTAGTCAACGCCGACGGTTGACGCCCTGGTGGGAGTCGGAGCTTGGTTAGCTCCGGTTTTTCTCCATCAACGTAGGGTTCATTTTTCCTGCACACTTAAGCCAAGAAAAATAGTAAAATTCGTTCCTTGTCTATAACTTCGTCGCGGCTTACGGTTCTCAAGAAAATTTTAAGTTGAACACAATTTTTAATACGACTGGATGAATTGTCTTTTCTTTTAGATCCAATTGTCCATGGACCCACCTTACTTTGGCCTGCCGGGATGTAGGTAGAGTGGCGTACTTAGGGTGCTTGACCAGGCTAAGTCGATAGCGCACTCCGGCCCTAGAATGGCTTGGCGGCTTTCAGGCGAGTTGGCCACAGACGATATTTAAATCCAAAAAATCTGACAATTCAACTCGAATCGTATGTAAACCGGTCAAACTAGAACTTCTTAAGAATTGCACGTTTCTGTTATAGACAAGAAAGAGAAAAATAAAAATGTCGAGCCTATGCAAAAATGAATGCACGTGGAGTCTATTTCACATGAAGATGTCTTTCATTATAGGTCCGGGGTACAGGGGAAACAAGTACACTCTTAGGGTACGGAACCAGGCTAAGTGTGTTTGGTTTCTCGTTTGACCCAGGGTAGTTAGCCACACTTTTAGTCCGGAGACTGTGTCAAGTGTTGCATGAGCTTTTCAAACCTTTCGGGAAAGGTCCGGCTGCTCTCCCGGAGGAACTACCCGACTCTGTACGATGACTCTATAACATACATTTCAAGTTACTTAAGACTCTCCTCCGTGGAATTAAGTGTAGAAATTACGGAGGTGCTCGATGTTCCAAGGATTTGGGAGAGGTGTCCCATCCTCGGTAGCCAAGCGAACGTTTCCGGGACGGGATACTTTGATCACTCGAAAGGGCCCTTCCCAGCCGGGGGAGAGTTTGTTTTGCCCTTCTCTGGATAGTATTCTCCGTAGCACCAGATCGCCTTCCTCGAGCTGTCGGTTGTGTACATGCCGCTGGTGATAGCGCCGTAGAGCTTGGCGGTATCGGGCATTCCGAACAGCTGCTTGGCACCTTCCCTCCTCGAGGAGGTCTAGGTCTTCACGCCGGAGCTGGTCCTGCGCGGCTTCGTTGAAGGTCCGGACTCGGAGGGAACCCAAGGTGATTTCCGGAGGAAGGATCGCTTCAGCTCCGTACACCAGAAAGAAGGGTGTTTCTCCGGTTGCCCGACTTGGAGAAGTCCTGTTGGCCCATAGAGTGGGCGGAAGCTCTTCGATCCAATTGGCTCCGTGCTTTTTCAAGCGCTCGTAAGTGCGTGTTTTGAGTCCTTTAAGGATCTCTGCATTTGCTCTCTCGGCTTGTCCATTGCTGGCAGGATGAGCTACGGAAGCGTAGCAAACTTGTATGCCGAGGTCTTCGCAATATCCTTGAAATGCGGAGCTTGTGAATTGAGTCCCATTATCAGTGATGATCTTATTTGGGACTCCGAATCTGCTCACGATGGATTGTAGAAAATTGATTGCAGATTGTTTGTTGATCGTCACAACAGGAGTTGCTTCCGGCCACTTGGTGAACTTGTCGATGGCGACGTACAGGAACTTGTAACCTCCGACGGCTCTAGGGAAGGGTCCCAAGATGTCCATCCCCCACACAGCGAAAGGCCATGTGGGAGGTATCATTTGTAAGGACTGAGCAGGTGTATGAATTTGCTTTGCATGAAATTGGCATGCTTTGCATTTCTTCACCAGCTCAGTGGCATCCTGGAGCGCTGTAGGCCAGTAGAAGCCGTGCCGAAAGGCTTTTCCGACCAGCGTGCGGGAAGATGCGTGGTTCCCACACTCGCCTCCATGGATTTCTGCGAGGAGCTCGCATCCTTCTTCCCTTGTGATGCACCGCATTAGGATGCCGTTGGCACCGCGCCGGTAGAGATCCCCTTCTACCAACGTGTATCTTTTAGCCAATCTGACTACCCGATCAGTGGATACATCATCGTCAGGAAGGATGTTGTCTTTCAAGTAGCTCCGGATCTCCGAGATCCATGCATCGGAACTGACTTGAGCATTTGAGTCTTGCGTGCTGGTTTGCTCGGAGCTTCCGGCAGCACCTACGACCCTTGATGGCTGCCATGGTAACAGGGCCATCGGGACCGTCAGCTTCGGGATGCTGATCTCGCCCCCTTCGTTCAGTTCAGCAGGCTGAACTGTGGGTTTTGACAACCTCCGGACAAAGGTTCCATCAGGAGCCGGAGCTCCAGTTGACGCCTTGGTCGAGAGTTCGTCAGCTTCAGCGTTGTGAGCACGCTGAACATGGTGAAGGTCTAGGACTTCGAAGTCCTTCTGAAGCCTCTGGACTTCAAGGAGGTAAGCAGCCATCTGGAGATTATTGCAGGAGCATTCACCCTTCACCTGTTTGATGACGAGTTGTGAATCTCCTTTGACCAGCAATTGCTTGACACCGTATGATAGTGCCACCTTTAATCCATAGATGAGTGCTTCATACTCCGCCATGTTGTTGGTTGCCTTGAAGTCAAGGTGTACCATGTATTTCACCTTCTCCCCAGTTGGTGCGAGGAGAAGGATTCCAGCTCCGGCTCCCTGCTTCTGCATGGAGCCGTCGAAGTAAAGGGTCCAGTGAGGCTTAGTGAAGGTTGGAACTTGAGGTTCCGTCTTCTGCTCGCTGGGGCCCCCAGGGTTTAATGGAGAGGGAGTCCATTCTGCCATGAAATCTGCCAACGCTTGACTCTTGATTGCTTGTCTCGGAATGAATTCAAGATCGAATTCAGCCAATTCCGCTGCCCACTTTGCAATATTCCCAGTTGAAATGGGATTATGCAGGATCGCTCGAAGTGGATATGAGGTCACCACCGAGACTTTGTGAGCTTGGAAATAGTGTCGAAGCTTCCTTGAGGCAATAAGAACTGCATAAAGCAGTTTATGCACCTCTAGGTATCGAGTCTTGGCATCATGTAACACTTCACTGATGAAGTATACCGGGCGTTGAATGGTCCGGACCCTCCCGGAGGGGTCCGGAGCTTCCTCTTCATTGATCCGGACCCTCTCGGAGGGGTCCAGACTCTCTTCGGGGCCCTCCGGGTCCTGGGTGGAGGAACCCGGAGCTTCTTCAGAAATGACCTGGATCCTCTTAGAGGGGTCCGGGTCCTCTGAAGTGGCTTCTTGTGGGTTTGAGTCTGGGAGCTGGGACCCAGAGCCGCTTTCAGGAACCTCCAGACCCTCCCGAAGGGGTCTGGATTCCTGAGTATTGGGTAGTTCCGGTCTCTCCGCAACCAGAACCATACTGACGACTTCGTCAGTAGCTGAAATGTAAAGCAACAAAGGCTCACCAGGGTTCGGAGCTACCAGGACTGGTAGGGTGGTGAGGAACTGTTTCAGCTCCTGGAATGCCTTCTCTGCTTCTTCAGACCATTGGAATGGTCCGGACTTCCTCAGTAACTTGAAGAAGGGAAGTGCTCTTTCCGCCAGTCTTGAAATGAACCGGCTGAGGGCTGCTAGACATCCAGTTAATTTTTGGACGTCTTTGATGCGGGTTGGTGGCCGCATGTCTTCAATGGCTTTTATCTTCGCCGGATTAGCCTCTATGCCCCGGTGACTTACCAGGAAACCAAGAAGCTTTCCGGAACTAACCCCGAAGACGCACTTGTCTGGGTTTAGCTTCGTGCGGGTGGCCCGCAGCTTGTCAAAGACAGCCTGCAAGGTGTCCAAGAGGGACTCCTTGTTCTTGACTTTGACCACGATGTCATCGACGTACACTTCCACTATGTCTCTGATGAGTTCTTCGAAAGTTTTGTACATAGCTCGTACAAAAGTTGAAGCTGCATTCTTGAGACCAAACGGCATGGCTGTGTAACAATACAATCCATCCACTGTGATGAATGAAGTATGCTCTTCATCCTCCCTAGACATCCTGATTTGATAATATCCAGAATATGCGTCTAGAAAACACAGTAACTCGCACCCGGAGGTGGAATCCACTATCTGATCTATTCTAGGTAGTGGGAATGGATCTTTTGGACATGCCTTATTCAGTGTGGTGTAGTCGATGCACATCCGAAGTTTCCCGCCGGCCTTGGGCACAACGATTGGGTTCGCCAGCCATTTTGGATGGAAGACTTCTCGGATAAATCCGGCTTCGAGCAACTTCTTCACTTCTTGTCGGATGAAGTTCTGTCGCTCTACAGATTGCTTCCGAGGTTTCTGATGCACAGGCTGAGCATCGGGGTAAATCTTCAGATTGTGCTCAATCACTTCCCTGGGGATCCCAGGCATTTGTGACGGTTGCCAAGCAAATACGTCAACGTTAGCCCGGAGGAAAGTGATGAGCGCGAGTTCCTATTTGTCATTCAACCCACCCGATATGCGGGTGGTTTGAGTGACATCGGAACCAATTTGGACGACTTTGACGGGGATGTCGGTGTCGCCGCTTGGCTGCACACGGGGAGCAGAGGTTGAGCCTCGTTGCCGAATGCTCGGAGGTTTTGGAGCTTGCCCCTGTCTGGAGTCCTCCTCTTGCGCAGTGGTGAGTGCATGGAGCTCCTCCAGAGCAGTTACTCCGGCGGTGCGATCTCCACGAATCCGGAGAACGCCTGCTGGTGTTGGCATCTTCAACACCAAGTATCCATAATGAGCAGCTGCCATAAATTTGTATAGGGCAGGTCTACCCAAGATGGCGTTGAATGGTAAGTTGATCTGAGCGACGTCGAAGACCAACTTCTCGGTGCGGTACTTCTCCCGTGTCCCGAAGGTAACGGGGAGAATTATAGCTCCGAGTGGGGTAATGTCCCCCGGACCTACTCTGGAGAATGGTCGAGAGGGCTGAAGATCCGAAGGTCGAAGCTGAAGTCTGGTAAAAGCTTCAAAGCTTATAAGGTTCAGCCCCGAACCTCCATCCACCATAACATGATGGAGCTGGATGTTGTTGATGGTGGGAGATACCATCAAGGGTAATTGGCCAGCTCCGACCATGCCTCGAGGACAGTCCGAAGCATCAAAAGTGATGGGTGTGTCCATCCACTTTCGATGTGGCTCCGGTCTAGCTGTAGGAGCTACAGCAGCCATATCCCGCCGCATAGTCTTGATGACACGACGAGAAGTGATGTCCCATGATCCACCAAAGATGGTGTTCATGGTTTTCCGACGCTCGTTGTCGGAGACGTCGGAGTCATCGTCGACGGAGGTGTAGACGACTTTCAGGACCTTTTTGGGGTCCTAAAACCCTAACTCCTCTTCAGCCGGAGCTTCGTCAACCTTCTATTTTCCCTCCCTCTGTCGGAAAGGAGACCCTTCCCGGCGCTTGTTGTAGCGCTCGGCAAGGTTTTGGACCTCCCGGCAGTCTTCCAGCCTGTGGCTGCCCGTTTTGTGAATGGGGCACCACATTTTGGATTTGCCGCCGTCTTCGGAAGACGGTCGAGGTCGCTTCTCGGGGCATGGCCCCCGGCCACCAGGAGTTGCAGTGGCTGCAACGTTGGATGTGCCGGCCGACGGCTTCTTCTTGCCGTTGGTTTTCTTTTTCTTCTTGCCACTCCCGGAGGTAGCGGCTTCTTCTTTGGAGGATTTTTTGTGATCCTCCAAGGCTGGTTTGGAGTGCATTTCACGGCCCTCCGCAGCTCTGGCACATTTGTCTGCCAAGCTGAAGAGCTCCGTGACGCTGGTGATCTCTTTGATCGCCAGCTTCTCCAACATCTTCTTGTCTCGTACACCCTGTCTGAATGCCACAATGACAGAAGCGCTTGAGATAGAAGGGATTGTGTTGCGTACCTGAGAGAACCTCTGGATGCATGACCGCAAAGATTCTCCCCCTTTTTGCACGACCGCAAAAAGGTCTAGTTCAGTGCCCGGTCGGGTGTATGAACTCCCGAAGTTGGCAGTGAACTGACGGCACAGCTCCTCCCAACTGTCGATAGAGTTGGGTGGAAGGCTCATAAACCAGGACCTGGCGGTCCCAGTTAAGGCCACTGGAAAGTAGTTGGCCATTATGGCCTCGTTTCCTCTAGCTGCTAAGATTGCAGTGGAGTATATCTGCAAAAATTCTACGGGGTTGACAGTCCCGTCGAATTTTTCCGGCAAGTGTGGCCGGAACTTCTGTGGCCATCTAACCATGCGCAGGTGCATGGCTAGGGCGGAACAGCCTCCTCCTACTCCTTCCAGAGTAGAAATGTCTTGAGCATCCCGTCTTTCTCGAGCTCGCTCGATATGGGCACGGCCATCCTGTTGGCGGTATCGGCGATCAAGCTCCGCCCGGAGGTCATGTGTCGAAAGCCGAGATACCGTATGGGTGCGTCGTGCCCCAGAGGGCAACGACGTCACTTGCTGTGACGCAGCTCGTCTTCGGTTGTTGGAGACATGCGGACCAAGTCTTCCAGACAACGTCCGTCGCTGCGACGGGGCTCGCCCTGAAGGAGGACCCTGGTTGTTGAGGCGTTCGGCCGCTGCTGCGACCAAATGCTCAACATCAGCCCTCCATTGCTCCATGGCATCTCGAGATGCATCCAGAGGTGGTGGTCGCTGGAGAAGAGCACGCGCTGCATGGAGCGCGTGTTCTGGGTTGTCATGACTTGCCGGCGCAGTATGTGACGCCGGCGCACCATCATGTTGCCCGGCACATTTTGCCGGAGAAGATGGTGGTGGAGGGAGTGTGACTCCTGCTGGTGCTGAGGCTCCTGCTGGTGGCTGCATGTTGGAGGGATTGCCCCCGACAGCCTGAGCAGCAGGTTGCCCGTTGGATGATCCAGCCGCAGAATTCACCATTCTTGAAAATCTCAGGCACCCCTTCCTGGCGCGCCAACTGTCGACTGTTGGAGTCGGCAGATCTCCTGACACTACTAAAGTGTTGAAGGAGTTTGTAGTTCGGTGTGGGCGCGCGGAGACTCAAGAAGGTGAATCACTATTGGACACGAGAGACACAATGGTTTACGTGGTTCGGGCCGCCTGAGCGTAATACCCTACTCCACGGGTGTGTGGTGTTGTATTAGTTTATGTAGGAAAGCTCACGTCAATGCGTGTGTGCCTGAGAGCGTTCGAGAGCCTTCTCCCTTCTCCGTGTATCGTCGGTCTGTCCTTTTATAGTACAAGGACAAACCGTTACAAGTTAGCCTGGCCCGACATGTGGCCCCGGCGGTTACTAGTATTGATACACGATTAATTGTTGTTAATAACCCTGTAACGGGCTCCGACAGTGCCGTTACAGGTGTTAAGATTGTCCGATTAAGTGTCATTAACATGGAATTAATGACAATTAATCGGGTCTTGAAGTCCGCGGCTCACCTTTGAAGATCCGGAGTCGTTACAATGTCTTCCGGAGGTTTGAGGCGGCCAGCTCCGACGTTCGGACATGTGGCAGCTCCGGAGCTTGCTTGTGGGAAGCGGGAAGCTCCGGGGTGGCCTGGCACGTGTCAGGTCCGGAGCTTCTCTCGGTCAGGGGTTAAGTCCGGAGGTGCCGTTTCGGTACCTAGCCCGGAGCTTCACCCTTGTGGGTAGTAGCTCCGGTCTGGCAGTACACGTGGCAACCTAGGGGTTAACCATGTTGGAGAAGCAGGTCCGGTTATGTCTGACAAGTGGGCCTCCGAGGGTCTTCAATTTGAGTAGACGTCCTTCCCTTGAGATCTTTGTAACCTCAGGGGGTGTATGGTTTTTAGGGTACCGACAGATGCGATAAAACCTGAGAAGTTTGCTGGTTCTAACTTTAAGAGATGGGCTATAAAACTTGACCTGTGACTCACTACTATGGACATATCTTATGTTCTAAAGCCTATAGATCGACCCATGACTGCTCAAAAACAGGCTGAGTTTGATAAGGCTAGTGTGATGGCAGTGGGTTGCATTTTGAGTGTGTTGTTCGACAAACTATGCGATGTTTATATGAATCATAAGAGCGCAAAAGAGCTCCGGGAGGCCACTGAAAATAAGTACAGTGCGTCGGATGCTGGACATGAGTTATATGTCATGGAGCGCTATTTTAAGATGGCAGACAATCGTTCAGTGGTTGAGCAAGCTCATGAAATACAACTCATTATCGGAGAGCTCAAACAACTTAGAATAAACTTGCCTGATTGATTTGTGGCTGGAGGCATTATTGCCAAATTACCTCCATCTTGGAGGGGATTTGCCACATGACTGAAACATAAAAGAAAGAACATTTCCGTTGAGGATTTGTCGGCTTCTCTTGATGTGGAGGAGAAAGCTTGGGCAAAAGATGGCACATCCAAGGTTCATGAAGGTCAGTCCAGTGCTAATGCCATGCGGCATGTTGGACCAAAGAAAGGGAAAAATAAAGTTGTACACACCACTAACTTCAAGAGAAAGGAGAAGAAGAAGATAAACATGGCCGAGGTTGAATGCTATGTCTGTGGCAAGGTTGGGATTTTGCCAAAAAGTGCATAGACAGGAAGGGAAAGAAAAATCAGCAAAATTCTTCCAACATGGTTATTAGCGACGCTGGAACAACAAGGTATGGCAATACAAATACTATTTTAACAGCATGTCAATCTATTGAATGGTGGATTGATACAGAAGATAATATTTATATTTGTGCTGATGTATCTATGTTTTCTTCTTATTAGGCTACCAACAGTGCCTCCGTCCTAATGGGAAATGGCTCACGTGCTTCTGTTCATTGTGTCGGTACGGTCAGTCTAAAGTTCACTTCGGGAAATACCGTGCAGCTGAAGAACGTGTAGCATGCCCCCTCAATAAATAAAAATCTCGTCAGTGGCTCTTTGTTGTGTTGAGATGGATTTAAGTTGGTGTTTGAGTCTACTAAAGTAATCGTGTCAAAATGTAGACTCTATATTGGAAAAGGCTATGACAGCGGAGGCTTGTTCTGCTTTTCCCTTTCACATCCTAGTAGCTCTGTGGTGAATTTTTTGAATAAAGATGATAAAAGCGAGTGTTTGGCACTCGCGTTTATGTCATACAAGTTTTGGATGCATCTCACAGCTATCTACCTTGAATTGAATTCCTACAATTTCTATAGTGAAAGGTTCCAAGTGTCAAGCTTGTGTGCAAGCTAAACAACCAAGAAAACCTCACTTTGCTGTTGATGAATGAGATACGACACTTTTGGAACTCATTCATTCCAACCTTTGTGAAATGAATGGCGTATTAACAAAGGGAGAAAAGAAATACTTAATGAAATTTATTGATGATTCAGCTCATTACTGTTACATGTATTTACTTAAATCAAAGGATGAGGCATTAGATTACTTTAAAATCTATAAGGCTGAGGTTGAGAATCAACTAGAAAAGAAAAATCAAGAGAATTAGATCTGATCATAGGGGGTGGGGGGGAGTATATCTCCAATGAGTTCACCCAATTTTGTGTCGAGAATGGAGTTGTACATGAAAGGACACCACCCTACTCACCTCAATCAAATGGGTTGCCGAGAGGAAAAACCGCACTCTAACAGACTTGGTGAATGTCATGTTAGATACTGCTGGTTTATCTAAGGAATGGTGGGGGGAGGCAGTTTTGACTGCAAACAATGTACTAAATAGAGTTCTCACTAAAAATTGTGAGAAAACTCCATATGGAGGCTGGAAAGGAAGAAATCCATCTCTTTCTTACCTGCGCACACGGGGGTGTTTGGATATGGTAAATATACCAATAGTTAAAAAGCGTAAACTCGGACCTAATACTGTTGATTTCATCTTTATTGGCTATGCTTCAAATAGTCCCGCTTATAGATTTTTAGTAATCAGATCTGATTCACCACTTGTACTTGTTGATACAACAGTTGAATCCACAGATGCCATGTTTTTTGAAAGTATTTTTCCTATGAATGATGCACGTAATTCATATGGTCATAAGCATGACATAAATTATTCTCCATTCGAAACCTTAGAACAACCTCTTCTTACACCATCATAAAATCTATTACAACCATATGGCGGAGAAAACAATGAAACAACTCATAGAATGAGCAAGAGACAGAGGATACCAAAATCCTTTGGTGATAATTTCATTGTTTACCTTGTGGATGATACACCCATATCCATCCAAGAGGCGTTTGCATGTCATGATGCAGACGATTGGAAGGAAGCAGTCCATAGTGAGATGGAATCCATCATGACTAACAGAATCTGGGATGTAGTGGATCTAGGGATGACAATTGTACCCGCGGGTATGGGTACCCGGCGGGTATTGTACCCGACGGGTACGGGTACATATTTTTACCCGCGGGTACAACCCGTACTCGACCCGACTTTTTTTGGGTACGGGTACGAGTATGATTTTTTACCCGCGGGTATCTGACAGGTACCCGATTTCTTAAATCTAGGCCCAAAAGAAATAGCCCAGCCCGCTAAAGAAGACATCTGAGACATTGATTTTTTTTCTGATCCTCTATGGTTGTAACTTGTGTTCTGGTCCTGTAAGGCTGCTATGTAATATGTGTTGACTATTGCACTTGTTTAGCTATTTTACATTTTGCTTTGTAATTTTGTTATCTGTTTAGCTACTGATAATTAAAATGTGATATGTTATTTAAGTTGTTATGTTGTTTTTGATCTGTTCAACATGTAAATTATGATTTATTGAATTTTTTTGTTATGTTTGGTCATACCCGACAGGTACCCAAAACCCGCCCTAAACCCGTCGGGTACGGGTTCGGATACGCAATTTTACCCGCGGGTACGGGTTTGGGTACGAAATTGTACCCGCGAACAGTTTCAGTTCGGGTCGGGTATTTGCTCTACCCGACCCGAACCCGACCCGTTGCCATCCCTCAGTGGATCGTCCATTCAATTGTAAAACGATTGGGTGTAAGTGGGTGTTCAAGAAAAAACTTAGGCCTGATGGTACTATTGAGAAGTACAAGTCCAGGCTGGTAGCGAAAGGTTATACAAAGAAAGAAGGAGAAGACTTTTTTGATACTTACTCACCCATTGCTAGAATGACAACTATTCAGGTACTTCTTTCTTTGGCTGCCTCACACATTCTTCTTGTCCATCAAATTAATGTGAAGACAGCTTTCCTCAATGGAGAGTTGGATGAGGAGGTTTATATGGATCAGCCATAAGGATTTGAGATACACTATCAAGGAAATAAGGTTTGTAAGTTAAAGAAATCTTTATACGGTCTTAAACAGGCACCAAAGCAGTGACATAAGAAATTTGATAGTACCATGACACAAGCTGGCTTTGTTGTCAACGAGGCTGATAAATGTGTATATTATCGATATGGTGGGGGTAGAGTAGTGATCATGTGTTTATATGTAGATGATATATTAATTTTTGGAACTGATATGGATGTGATAAATGAGGTAAGATATTTCCTGTTCCAAAATTTTGATATGAAAGATCTAGGAGAAGCTGATGTTATCCTAAACGTCAAGCTGATAAAAAATGAGAATGGGATTACACTCTTGCAATCTCATTATGTTGAAAAGGTTTTGAGCCGTTTTGGCTATTTGGACAGCAAGCCTTCACAACCAACATATGATCCTAGTACAATTTTACGGAAAAATAAAGGACTAGGAAGAGACCAGTTGAGATACTCTTAGATAATTGGTTCACTCATGTACCTAGCTGGTGCTACTCGACCTGACATTTCCTTTGCGGTTAGCAAATTGAGCCAATTTACTGCTAACCCAGGAGATGATCATTGGCGTGCGCTTGAGCGAGTTATGCGCTACTTGTGTGGTACAATGAGCTATGGACTTCACTATACAGGAGACCCCAAAGTTTTGGAGGTTTATAGTGATTCCAACTGGATCTTTGATGTTGATGAGTTAAAGGCAACAAGTGGTTATGTCTTTACTCTTGGAGGAGCAGCTGCCTCATGAAGGTCTTATAAACAGACCATTTTGACGAGGTCAACCATGGAGGCAGAGCTTACATCATTAGATGCAGCCTGTGTAGAAGCAGAGTGGCTGAAGGAACTCTTGATGGATTTACCAGTGGTGGAAAAACCAATTCCTCCAATTCTTATGTACTGTGACAATCAAACAGTTCTTGCGAAGGTGTCAAGTACAAAGGATAATATGAAATCCTCAAGACATGTGAAAAGAGGGTTAAAATCTGTCAGAAAATTGAGAAACTCCAGAGTGATAACCATTGATTATATTCAAACGGTGAAAAATCTGCCAGATCCGTTTACAAAAGGTCTATCAAGAAATGTGATAGATGGTGCATCGGAGGAGATGGGATTGAGGCCCACGTGAGTTATACACAGCGGTAACCCAAACCTATGTGATCAGAGATCTCGTGAATTAGAATTTGGGAAGAACAAGATGTATGTATGACTAGGAGAGTACATAATTATACAGTACCCTCTCTAGTGAAGATGCAATACTCTTCATTCTGTATGGAAGGCTGACTTAAGTCTTAATGTGTTCGGAGGCTTCAGTGCGAGATACTGTCCTACAGAGCATTTTTGTACGGACACACCTATATGAGCTGACTGTTGGTCGCAGTATGTGAGATTTGGGAATTCTCTAAGAAGCTCATGAAAGAGACACGGGAGTATGACTTATAGACTCCACCCGAGGACTGGCCCGATAGCCGCCTAGTATCAGTTTAGTCTTTAAATGGAACCACCTCGCGCAAAACTACCAATTCAAGGCATAGTCCATTGTGTAGTTGTGGGTTGGAAGATTGTTTAGATCTAGATGGATGTTCAACAAAATAGATCTCCATCGTTAAACTGATATATCAAATTACATTGTGGATAACGACAAGTAGTGTCAGCTATGCCTTTGGAATTTGGTGGGGACTCTATTGAATTCCAAAGGTGTAAAGGAGGCATTAATCCCACATTGACTATTTGAGAAGAGTAACACTTATTTCTAAGGGAAGCTATTTTCTACGTGTGGAACATGTGAGAGAAAGATGGCTAAAGCCACAAAAAAAACCACACACGTGCATGCGTATTCGCGTATTTTCGCGTGAGTTAACGTGTGACTTGTGACTTGCGACGTGGTGACAGACGTTTCAATTCTGCTCTCTCTCTTTTTGATAAGACTGACACTAATATGACTTTAATTTGCTGCAATTCGTGGCACTTTATGAGTCAGTTTCTGGAAGATAATGGTATGTAATAACTGACGCAATTTAATTATGCTACAAATACTGAAATTTCTTGTCTTCAGTTACCAGAGCCTAATTGTGCTGTTTTACTGCATACGTAATTCTTTCAGTTACTAGAGTCTACCACTATATACACAGAATGAGTGCTTTCATTCTGGAATACAGATGTGAACAGACTCACTAGTCCACTGAGGTGAACAGACTCACTAGTCCACTGTGTTGAGCGTCTGCTACAGGTTAGTCCATCTCTCTCGTCGGCGTGTCACCGACGTGCGGGAGAGCAGTGTCTCTTAAACCACGTCCCAGTGAAGAATCTGCACGGGTTGGGGCGAGTCAGGTTTTTGGGTAGCGTTAGCGCGACTGCTCGATAGAAGATCTGCTTCCTCTACAGTCTTCTTCACACACTTCACTCATCATTTTTTAAGCTGGAAGCGTCAGTACTGTAAGTAAAAGATGAGTTTTCTACGCATGAATATGATAGATATAATCTGCTTTATTTTCATATTGTTGTTTATGTTCTGTGGACTATCTGTCATGCGTACTGTTGTAATTTTAAAATTAATTTTATCTCTAAAGTGCATTGTTTTCTAACACATGATGTAAGTACAATTATTGTTTACTTCGCTTTTGAGCTTTGGTCATTTGTATGTAACATAACGTAAGTACAATTATTGTTTACTTCGCTTTTGAGCTTTGGTCGTTTTTGAGCTTTGGTCAGCAAAGCATGTAACATACAAATTCAATGTTTGTTTTTCTAATTGCTCGACAAAGTTCATTTCTAAAGCATATATCCAATCTGAACTTCAAGAAGCATATAACAGGTTCGCCGTCGTCGTGGGCCACTACTTGTCTGCTCGGGCGTCGTCCGGATCTACCTCGTCAACCCCCCTGGGAGCGCGCCACCTCGCCCACCATCGAGACGAGGTCGCCGCAGCCGCTCTTCCACATCTGCTTCGACAGGATGGCCTTCTCCTAGCTCATCAATCCGGCCGCCCTCAACGCGGAAGGCCCGCGCCACCACGGCGTCTCGACGAGCTGGGCGACAGTGATGTCGGTGTCGGGGTTCATGCAAACGTACGTGGGAGGGGTGTCATGCCCGCTCATCTGCCCGCACGCCTTCCAGCGACAAGAAAAGCCGTTGATTTCCTCCCGCTGGTATCCGTCCCATTGAAGAGAGGTGATGTCACGTTGACGTCAGCATGACACCATAAGTGGCAGATCTGAGTTGCGTCTCAGTGATGTCAGCAAGGCGTCACTGTGACATCAGCAGAGTAAAACCCTTTTTTCTCAAAAAAAAAAGGCTGCAGCGGCTCCTCCTTTCGGATCTAAGATGACCTTGACATCTTGTGGGTGCCTTCTTTTAGATGCCCACGACGTATTGATCTATTATTGAATCGAGAGCTTCGCCTACACCTCGTAAAAATGTTGCTTGCGCCGCTTTTATTTTTGCTCTTTTCGTCGTCTGCCACTGCTTATTTTGCGCTCTTGCCGCCGCCTGTCATCTTCTACATGATGATTTTTTTCTTCTTTGGCTGGAATTTCATTGTGCGGTGTCTGATGCTTTTCAATGGCACCTTACCCCGACTGAGTTCCTCGTATGCGTCTACATATGCGTGGTCTACGACTTTGGGAGTTGCTCATGAAAGATCTCTACTTGGTAGTGGCCTTCATCGTCAGGATTCACAGCATCTTTAGGAGCTTCACTAGCTTCGCCTTCCTTCTGCTGCGTTTGCCAGCTTATTCGGCTCAAGTTTTGCTGCTTCATCTACTCTGACGTTTTGCTCAGTGACACCACCGTTTGGTTCATTTTTGTGGCTCTCAGCATGATTTTTATCTATTCAAACTCAATGCTCTTGATGCACCTTGAGTTTGAGAGGGGTGTTAGAGTTATAATAGTGATATTATATTAGATGATGTATTAGGGACTTTATTTGCATATTTATCGTCTTTGTACATCAATTTATAAAGGCCTCTGGCCTACTCAATAATACAAGATCCAATATTCATAACAGAATGCACGAAATACATGCCGATGCCGCGCTTGAGATCTTGCAATGCCAGCCCGAGCTTCTCTTGATGCCTACAAAACCTGTCTATGCACAATTTGTATAGTGAAAAGCAATGTAGAGATAAACGGAACTAACTGAAGAAATTGTAATAAGCAACCGACTTCGCACTACTGTGGAGACCTCTGGTCGGCAGCATCCTAAAGAGAATCATGAAGAAACTGCCTTTTGTTAGTTATATAGGGGTTATTTATATTTTCCCTTTGCATAAGTGTTTTTCTGCATATTTGTAATACCTTGTATCTCTATTTATAGTGGCTTTGGCCCTCATAATAATACAAGCTCATTATTCATAACATGGTACCAGAATTAGGTTAGGGTTAGTTTTCTTTCTACCCTAGTCCAGATCCTATTCTCGTCGACTCATCCCGTCGACTTATTTCTCGTCGACTCATCCCGTCGACTTATCTTCTCCCGACATTTTTCTTTACGCCTTTCTCTGAGTTCAGCCGCCCGCCCGTGCCCAGAAGCTTCTCCCGCCTGCGCGAGCTGATCGCGCCTGCGCCCGTGCGATTCCCCGGGAAGTTCCAGGGGCGGGTGGTGCATGCTTCCTGCCCGCCCGCGCGTTCCCAGGAGGGCGTCCGGCATGTGGCTCATGCCCGCCTGTGCGTCTAGCGCGTGGCTCGCCTGTCCGCACCGCCTTGATTAGTGCGTGGGCTCTCCAAGGCTGCATAGCGTTGTTTGGTCCTCAGATCTGAGGACGCGCCGCGAACCCAATTAGTAAAAAAAGAAAATAAAAAAAAGAGAAAAGAAAATTTTTGCGCTCTTGCCGTCGTGCGCTGCTACATATTTTGCGCTCTCGCCGTCGCCTGTTGTCCAATCAAGATGGCTTCTTCTTCGAGTGGGGTTCCAGTCTCGCGCTGTCCGGTGCTTTTCAATGGCACCAACTATCGT
This sequence comes from Tuctoria greenei, assembly GCA_036927565.1. Lineage (NCBI taxonomy): Eukaryota > Viridiplantae > Streptophyta > Magnoliopsida > Poales > Poaceae > Tuctoria > Tuctoria greenei. Next base: position 147,563,530 of record JAYESD010000011.1, read on the forward strand.
GACTAAGTTCCCAGCATGCGTCTACATATGTGTGGCCTGCGTCTTTGGGAGTTTCTCACGGGTGATCTCAAATGCCCGCCCTGTCCTGTGGCTCCTTCACAACCTGTAATTCCAGAGAAGGCTATTGATGATGATAAGGAGAAGTTATTTGAAGATTATGAGACTCGTCTTGCTTCCTATGAGTCTCAGTTCAGTGTGTGCATGACGTGATTGTATGAGGATGCTCGGGCAGGTGCTATTCTTGCGGCTAGTATGGAAGATCGTATGTCTAAAAATATAGTAGAGTTTGAGCATACACATCAAATGTGGGCATTTCTTTATCACCGCTATGAGCCTACTGGTTAGTCTACATATCTTGTTGCTATTCGTCAGCAGCAGCTTTTATGATAGGAAGATGCCACAGTGGATGAGTTTTTTGCCCAGATGTATACTATTTGGTGTCAGCTTGACACTCTTGGTCCCTAGTTGTCATCATACCTGTTCATCTTGCCAGAGTCCGAAAGATGCACTTGAGCTTCGTCGCACATATGACTTCTTGACTCGGCTTCATGATGAGTTTGAGCCTCTTCGTGCTCAGCTTCCTCCTCATCACGCTTGTGTCACTCTTATGGACGCTCTGTCCAGCGTTCGTAATGAGGAGACTCATCTTCTTGCTGCTGGTCTGCTACAGTCTTCTTCAGTGTTGGCTGCTCATTCCTCAGCTCCTCGTCATATTGCTACTTCACCGACATTACCTTCTCCAGTTGCTCCTCCCTCTGCATCTGGGGGCGTGGTGGTCTTTATTGTGACTATTGTGGTAAAGATGGACATGAGGAAGCACATTGTTTTAAGAAGGGGAAAGCTCAAGCTCACCATTCTTTACAGGGTGCTGGTGGTGCTGGTACTAGAGGCTCTCAGAGGGGTTCTGCTACTTAGGATGCCCAGTTGCTCGAGCTTCTTCGTCGCCTCATTGCCCCTACACCATCAGGAGCTGCTGGTTCTGTGACTCATCATTCTGCACCTTCAGGTTCGGCTGCTGCTTCTAAGTCTTCTACAAAGAGACCACCTACCACTTCTGCTCCAGGTACCCATCTATGGATTCTTGGTTTTGGTGCCTCGTTCCATATAACTCCTTATCGTACCAGTATGTCTTCTTTATGTTCATCCTCTCGTTCTCTTACTATTCATACTGCCAATGGTTCCCCTCTTTCCGTGTTGGACAGGGCACTCTTTTATCTGACTCTTTTTATATTTCTAATGTCTCTTATGTTCCTGGTCTGACCATGCAACTTATATCTACTGGTCAACTAACTGATCATGATTGTCGGGTAATTCTTGATCCTGATCTTAGTTATGTTCTGGATAATTGCACGTGTCACCTAGTTGGCACAAGCCCCCGTCGTCGTGACTCACAATGTCCTTGGGAGCTTGACTGGCTTCATCTTCCTTCTGCTGCGCCTGTTAGTCTTGATGGCTCCATATTAGCTACTTCATCGACATCGTCGTTTGCTCAGGGGCACCATCATCTGGGTCACCTGTGTGGCTCTCGTCTATCAGCCCTAGTCTGTAGTGGTCTTTTAGGATCGATTTCAGGTTCTAAGTGTTTATCTCAGTGTTAGAGTTGATGGTTAGGGAAGCAGATTCAGCTTCCCTATCCTTCTAGTGAGTCAGTGTCTGAGCGTCCATTTGATCTTGTTCATTTTGAAGTATGGGGTCCGGCTCCTTTTGTTTCCAAAGGAGGACACCAATATTACATTATTTTTATAGATGACTTTTCTCGCCACATATGGATTTACTTTATGAAACATCATAGTGAGGCCTTGTCTATCTATAAAACATTTTCAGCTCTGATGCACACTCATTTTGACTCGTTTATTTGTGTTTTTCTTGACGATTCTGCTGGCGAGTATCTTTCTGATGCTCTTCATCAGGTTCTTTCTAAGCAAGGATCTCTTGCTCAATTTTCTTGTCCTGGTGCTCATGCAAAGAATGGTGTGGTCGAACGCAAGCATTGACTTCTCCTTGAGACTGCTCGTACTCTTCTGCTTGCTTCCTTTGTTCCTCCTCACTTTTGGGCCGAGGCTGTTTCTACTGCCACTTATCTGATTAACATTCAACCTTCATCTACTCTTCAAGGTGAGATTCCCTTTTGACGTCTTACTGGCAAGATGCCTGACTATACCGACCTTCGTCTTTTTGGTTGTGTTCTATGTGTTGCTCGCACCTCGGGAGCGCACTAAGCTCACTAGTCAATCGATCGAGTGTGTTTTTCTTGGATATAGTGCTAAGCATAAGGGGTATCGTTGTTGGGATCCTATTGGTCGATGGATGAGGATCTCACGAGATGTTGTCTTTGATGAGACGTGTCATTTCTATCCTCGTCCTTCTTCAGATACACCTCATGTATCTTTCGTCGATCCAATATCGTTCCTATTCCTTCCAGATAACCCTGTTGCTAGTGTACCTCCTTCACACTCGGTGTCGTGTCCCATAGTGTCTTCTTCGGAGCCTTCTTCTATGGTCCCTGACTATACTATGAAGCCTCCTGTGACACATATCTACACTCGACGAGTCGTGGCTTCTTCTGGTGAGCCATCAATTCCATTTGAATCCTCTTCGTCTGATGAACCATCTTCTTTTGAGGCACCCTCTTGTCCCGAAGAATCATCTTCTTCTGATGATTCTTCCCCTAAGCAACCTCTTGGACGGGGTCATCACTCTCGTCAGCCTCTTGATCGGTACTCTCCTTCTAGTTTTGCTGCTGCCGTTCTTTGTGAGCCAGCTACATATCATGATGTTGTTCCTCATCCGGAATGGCACCATGCGATGGCTGAGGAGAGTGATGCTCTCGAGCACACTGGCACATGGGATCTTGTGCCCTGTCCCTCACGTGTTCGTCCTATCACCTGTAAGTGGGTCTATAAGGTTAAGACCCGCTTTGATGGTTCACTTGAGCGCTATAAGTATCGTGTGAGACCTATGTGTGCTGAATACATTGGCTTGTCGTGAATACACTTGTCCTTGATGATAAAAGTTTTGAATATCACCAAAACACCTCTTTATCAAGGTCCGACTCTAGCTCCGAGCTACAGCAAAGTCCGACTAGCTTTGGTCAGCTCCGGTGAAGTTTTGTCTTTAGCTTCGGCATGTCTTTGATAGCTCCGACATGTTTTTGATAGCTCCGTCGTGTTTTTGCTAAGCTCCAAAGTTGATTTTTCTAGCTCCGACTTTTGGGATTACTAGTTCCGACTAGTTCTGGTTAGCTCTGGTGCTAGGTCCTGCTAGTTTTGTAAGCTCCGGTAGGAGCTTGGTTGTACTAGTTTTGGTAAGCTCCGGCTCTAGGTTCTACTAGCTTTTGTTAGCTCTGGCTCAAGGTCCGGGTTGCTCTGGCAAGGTCCGGAACTTGACCGTAGTGCTTCTGCTTTTCATTTGCAATGTTTCATACTTGCTTTACATGATTGGAAAGATTGCTTAGTATTCATTTGCTATGTTTTTGGTGCGTTTTGGTTGATATGGATGATATCGTGTTACTGTGGTTTTGCAACATGCTTACGTGAGGTTCTCACGTAGGGTGTTGTGTTCGGAACTAACTTGAGTCAAGTCGAGGACTTGGACTCATATGGATTGGTTGTTTATTCATGTGCAGGTGTTGCTTGAGTTCAAGAAATGGCTGGTGACGGGATCCATTGGACTAGTCTCAGGGAGGAGATGAGGTTTCAACAACCAAATTAAGGAGGAATTGTGGTTGAGCTGATCAGGAGGTTGCGCATCATGATTGAATCAAGAACAATGGATATGAAGGTATCGTGGACGTCATTGGAAGATGTTTGCATGTGTTCAAAGAGTGCATGGACGTGGCTACATAGTTCCGAGACGTGATGAAGAGATGTGGACGTAAAGAGTTGGCTGGAAAGGTCCAACCGACTAGGTTATGGACTCAGGCTGAGGCTGAGTCGGGTTTGACTCAAATATGGAAAGATTTGAGTTGGTTATGATATGATTTCGTTTGGGTCACGAATTTGAGTTAATTTAGGAATGTGGTATACGTTCCTAAGGTGTTTGGAAGTCTTAAGATTGCTTCTATCTGCGTATAGAAGAATCCTAAGCAGTTATGGAAAGTTACGATTCGTGAACAGAGTAGGATTAGGTTCCTGGTCTGAGTTGAGTTGGCTTTCGAGCTGGTTATATAAGCAAGGGAGCTTAGAGCTCGTGGTGCACGACTTTGGGGCTTTTACTCTTGTGTTCTATTGAATTAAATTCGTAGTTTGAAGGAACTTTTGTGCCTTGTTCGTCAGACTTGTTCCAGACAAGTTTTACTCGTCGAGTTTCTGGACAGCACTACCTTTCGTCGGTGGGTTTATCATAACTCGAGTTTTACAGATCCAATTGACGTGATTCTTTTTGGGTTGTCTTCAAAACTTGATTGTATATCATATGTCAAAATTTCACGGTCCTTGGATTTGTGTTCTATGATCTACACGAGTTTCTTTGCAGCATCCCAGAACTGTTTTTTTCTCGGGTAGGGAAGATTGACCATTGTTTGATCTTTCGATCATAACTTGAGTTTTTCTCGACGGATTTGAGTGATTCTTTTTGTGTTGTCTTCGTCACTTGATTCTCTCTGATATCTATCACTTTTGTCATGGTGAAACACGTTTATATTAGTCTCACACATGATTTCTTTTAACAGATCGTTTTTCTGCCGAAAGGGTTTGGGGTTTAATTGTTTCCGCTGTGTAAGATTTTTAAATCTACCATTCACCCCCCTCTGGTAGCTTTTCATGTGCTCTTTGATCCTACAATTGGTATCAGAGCCACGGTGCTCTAATCTTTGTGATTTGCGCATGTTTTTGACTAATCATCATGGAGAAGTACTCTGCCAAATGTTGTGTGTTCGCTGGTATTGATTTTCTAGTTTGGAAGGCACGCATGGAGGCTTTCATACAGGCACAAGGCTTTGCAGAGAAGGTATACAAGCCTTACGAAGTGCCATCAAACGATCAAGTTACAGCTACAAATCTGAGAGATGTCGACAACAACAACAAGGCTCGAAACTTGATCATACAAGGATTAACACAAAGCGACTTCGATCGTGTTGCACACCTCCGATCTGCATACGATGTGTGGAAAGCACTTTGTGACTACCACGAAGGATCCAACACTATCAAAGAGGTAAGGCAAGACATGTTCAAGAAAGAATACATGCGCTTCGAGATGCAACCCGGTGAGTCTATTGATGACCTTTTTGCTCGCTTTAATAAGATTCTCAGCAACTTGCGAAGTGTCAATGTTAATTTTTTAGATGCTGAAAATGCTAGGCAATTGCTAAGTGCATTAGATATGTCAATTTGGGAGATGAAAGTCACATCTATTCGTGAATCTACTGTCATGAGTTCACTTACTTTAGATGTGCAATATTCCAAGTTAAAAACTCATGAAATTGACATAATCTCACGTAAGAACCCCAATAAGTCTATTGCATTTGTTTCACAATGTGATATGTCTAGCTCCGGCCAATCATCATCTTGCAATACTCTTGCTTTGTTGTCCTCACTGACCCAGGAGCAGATCGAAGAATTTCCAGAAGAGGAGTTGGCACTCATCTCTACTAGATTCTCAAAAGCATTGCAAAATGTGAGAACTAGAAGGAGAGGAAGCTCCGGACCTCAACGCTGTTTTGAATGTGGTAAAACAGGACACTTTCGTACAGAATGCCCTAACATTTCAGGTCCGACCACCCAGGAAGAAAAACAAAGAAAGGTCCGGACCTCCTCTGGAAATTCCAACAAGAAGAAGAAAGGTACTATAGGACGCAAGATGATCAATAGTTTCATCACTGCACTTCAAGAGTTCAGTTCAAGCGACATGGACATTGGAAGTGATGAAGATGAAGATGATTTGGCAAACTTGTGCTTTATGGCGGGCAAGTCAAGATCAAGTATGGAGGAGGCAGAACACAAAAACGACAATGAAGAGGTATGTCCTACTTGCGAAGAAATGTGTGATGCCATTTCTCGTGTCACTATTATTGTTAAGAAAAAGGACAAAAAGCTTAGGGATAGTGCTGCTAAAATTGAATCACTAGAATCTGAAATCAACCGTTTAAAAACTTTGATTCCTAGTGATGATGCATGTTCCTCATGTGATTTAATATATAAACAATTGTCCTCATTAAGAAGTGCGCACACCTCCACACTTGATAAACTTGAGTTAGAAATTGAAAAGAACAAAGAGCTTGCTGCACTTAATGATAAAAACTTGAAAGATGCTAGCTGTTCTACAATTGATTTGCATTGTTCTACTTGTGATGATCTTGATAAGAAACTACATGATGCTATGAATGAAATTTCTATATTGAACAATGCTTTACGTTCTCATGAAGTTAAATTTTGTTCCAATTGCAAACTAAAAGGAAAAACTTCATGTGAAAATTGCCTTGATCTGTCCAGTAAACTTACTGCTGAATTCTTCCAAGACTTGCAATGATAAAACTGGTTTAGGTTTTGATTCTCATGCTCATGCTAAGGCACATCCACCTAAAATTGTAAAGTCATTAAGAAGTGGTTTGATTCAAACAGTTCCTAAACAAAAAGGAGTGGTTTTCAAATTTGCAGGAGTGTTGCCTCATTCGGTTTCAAATAAAAATATTGCTTGCTCATCTAGACATGTACACAAAGTTAAATTTCATTGTACCTTCTATGGTAGAGATGGTCATGTCATAGATTTTTGTTATAGACTAGCTAAACAACACAAAAGGGAAAGAATGGTTGCTAGATCTCATAACTTTCATGCAAAATTTGCTGCACACATTGAACCGAATGTACAACCTGCTGTTTTGAGTCAAAAACATTCAAAGTTTACCTCCGGACCTTCTGTTTTTGCCTCTGGAGCTACTGATTTTTGTGCTACACAAGTAACACCTTATAGGTCAGTAGTCAAGAATAAAAATTCTCAAACTTTGACTCATAAACCTGCTGTTTTGTCTCAGCTTTCGCGTGTTTTTCCTGCTGCATGTCGCGTGACTCAGTACTGGATTCCTAAATGCCTTTTGACTAACCCCAGTATTGAGTCATCGACGTATTATGCTTTTATGTAGGTTACACGTTTGAGGAAGGAGAACATTTGGATTGTGGATTCAGGTTGCTCACGCCACATGACCGGTAACAAAGATTGGTTCTCCTTCCTCTCTTTTGTGTCACGTGTAGAGAATGCTACTTTTGCCGATAATTCTTCAACTCCTATAATTTCTAAGGGTTCGATTAGATTAAATGATCACTACACTTTGAAGGATGTGGCACTTGTCAAAAATTTGAAATACATCTTGCTTTCTGTTTCACAATTGCTAGATGAAAATCTGGAAATTATTTTCAATAAAAACTGCTGTAAAGTTGTAGGTTCAAATAGTGAGCTTATTTTTAACATGTCTCGGTTTGGAAGAGTTTTTAAAGCTGATTTTGATATGTCTTCCTCTAAGCATAGGTGTCTAGTTGCTAATGATTCAAAGGACTTATATTTTTGGCATCGTAGACTTGGTCACGTAGGCTTTGATCACCTAACGCGTGTTAGTGCTCTTGATCACATACGTGGGCTGCCTAAGCTTAAAGGGGACAAAGAAATTGTGTGCTCTTCTTGTAGACATGCTAAGATGGTCGCAGGTTCACACACTCCTCTCACAATGATCATGACAACTGAACCATGTCAACTTTTGCATCTTGACACTGTAGGACCTTCATGTGTTCAATCGTTCAGAGGTAAATGGTATGTTCTTGTTATCGTTGATGATTATTCTAGATACTCTTGGGTTTACTTTATGGCTAGGACTATGCTTGATGAATATCAAACTCCTAGGAAATTTTGGGCTGATGCGTTAGCAACCGCTTGTTATGTCTCAAATCATGTTTTCTTGCGTGCTAAGCTAGGTAAAACACCACATGAGCTCCGGTTTGGACATAGGCCTAGTGTTACACACTTTCGGGTCTTTGGTTGCAAATACTTTGTTAAGAAACATGGTTATCTTGATAAATTTGAACCTAGATCCATTGATGGCATGTTTCTTGGTTATCCATCTCATACTAGAGGCTACCGTGTGCTTTTACTTGACACTAACAAAATTGTGGAGACTTGTGAAGTGTCTTTTGATGAAGCTAGCCCAGGTACTAGCTCAAACATTGCAGGTTCAGATCCATATCCGCAGGGGGAGAGCATTTTAATTGAAGATGAGGAAGAATTGGAGTTGCTGCCAGAAAATTCAGCAGCTAAAGACTTTGGTTTAGCTCCGGATGTTAATTCTCAACCAGCACCGACAACCATCAATGCTGATTCAAATCATCCTCAAGCCACAAGCTCATCGATTTGTGATGAACAAGAAGAAGAAGAAGAAGGTTGTGAGACATCTGTTCCCCTACGGTTTTACAAAGATCATCCCCCACAACAGATGATTGGAAGCTTGCACGAACGAGTCACACGGTGCAGGTTTTGCGATCCAAACTCTCATGCTCATTCTGCTTTTCTTGCTTCTTTTGAACCCAAAGATATATCACACGCACTCACTAATGAATCTTGGATTATTGCCATGCAAGAAGAGTTAGAAAATTTTGAAAGAAATAATGTTTGGAAACTTGTACCTCCACCTCGAGGTCACACTTTAATTGGAACTAAATGGGTATTTAAAAATAAACAAAGTGAGGATGGGGTTGTGGTTAGGAATAAGGCTAGGTTGGTTGCTCAAGGTTTCACTCAAGTTGAAGGTCTAGATTTTGATGAAACTTTTGCTCCCGTTGCTAGATTAGAAGCCATAAGAATTTTGTTAGCTTTTGCAGCATCTAAAGGTTTTAAGCTATATCAAATGGATGTTAAAAGTGCTTTTCTTAATGGCTACATAGATGAGGAGGTTTATGTGAAACAACCACCGGGTTTTAAAAATCCAGATTTTCCTAATCATGTTTACAAACTGTCCAAAGCCTTATACGGTCTCAAACAAGCCCCTAGAGCATGGTATGATAGGTTAAAAACATTCTTACTTGAAAAGGGGTTTACCATGGGCAAGGTTGATAAAACTCTTTTAGTGCTTAAACATGGCAATGACTCATTATTCGTTCAAGTGTATGTGGATGATATTATATTTGGTTGTGCTTCTCATGATCTTGTGTCCAAGTTTTCAGCAATGATGAGTTCCGAATTTGAAATGAGTATGATGGGTGAACTCACTTACTTTTTGGGGCTGCAAATCAAGCAAACCAAGGAGGGTACATTTTTGCATCAAACGAAGTATACCAAAGACCTCCTAAGGCGCTTCAACATGGACAAAAGCAAGCCTCTTCGGACACCAATGGGAACAGCAACAACACTTGAACTTGATGAAGATGGTGAATCTGTGAATCAAAAAGAATATAGAAGCATGATCGGATCACTTTTGTACCTCACGGCATCAAGACCAGACATACAATTCAGCGTATGTCTTTGTGCACGGTTTCAAGCTTCCCCACGTGTTTCACATCGTCAAGCCGTCAAAAGGATTCTCAGGTACTTACATGGAACTCAAGAATTTGGCATTTTTCTTCCTTCTTCCTCAACCGTTACTTTGAAAGCTTTTTCGGATGCTGATTTTGGGGGTTGTAGGATTGATAGGAAAAGTACTTCCGGTGCTTGTCATTTTCTTGGTAATTCTCTTGTTGCTTGGTCCTCTAGAAAACAAAATTCAGTTGCACAATCCACAGCCGAATCTGAATATGTAGCTACTGCTATTGCTTGCTCACAAATTCTTTGGATTGTTCAAACACTTAAGGACTATGGGGTTTATCTAGATAGTGTTCCACTGTTTTGTGATAACAGTAGTGCCATTGCATTGCTAAAAACCCCGTGCAACATTCTAGAACTAAGCATATTGACATTAGGTATCACTTTCTCCGAGATAATGTTGAAAAAGGAAACATTGTGCTTCACCATGTAGATACCGAACAACAATTGGCTGCCATTTTTACAAAACCTTTGGATTTCACTCGTTTTTGTTACATTCGTAGTGAAATAGGGGTTATGCATCCTCATGGCTTAAATTGAGGGGGAGTTTTGAAACTTGGGAAGTCTATGTGTGAATCTGAAATTAAAATAATATGAGCATAGTATTTCATACATATATGACCTTGTGATTCCTTTTACATGCTGAAAGTTCTTACTACATTACTCGTGTTATACATTTTGTAGTTTTTGCCATGTCTAGTAATTGGAATAATTACTTACACTAAAACTGGTCATGGTCGAACTTTCTTGCTATTTTGAACTTGTTACATGTTCAAAAGTGCTTTTAATCATTGAGAGTTAATCAAGTAATCAACTCACATGTTGAGTTTTTATGAACAAATATAAATTGAGAAAAGATCAAGAGAATATGCATGCATCGCACTTCTTCTTTTGAGATGGCTTGTCATTGCACTTAGATATGAACTTGGAAGAAGTTGTGTATGACTAAAACCATGTCCTTAAGCTTCTGATTGTCAAATGACATAGGCTTGGCTTGGTTGGTTAGAATAAGGCAGATGCGCATATAATCTCTTGCAAATATCATATGATCTAAATTTGTGTTTTAAAAAATAATAAAATGCAACAACTAGTGTCATGCTTTCAAGTTATGAAATAGTTAAGTTGTGAGATCATGACTTGCTTAAATTGAAAATTACATATGATCTCTAGCATGGCTTACACTACTTTATGTATCTCATTGATGTGATAGTGTAAGTTACTTGATAGTATGACTTGGATGAGCTTTGTTTTATATGTATATGTTACAATATGCTCATAACAATTAAAATTTCTCTTTTACCTTGCTGAATACATTGTCAAAGGGGGAGAGATTAATCACACTTTCATGGGGAGAGATGATAAAGGGGGAGAAATATGTGAATTTTGAATTTTGAATTTTTGCTTTTCTTCTCATTTTATTTCTGATTTACAAAAAGGGGAGAAATTGTCTTCAAAACTTTTAATGAGAATAAGCCAATGTTCGGATTTAAGTGGTGTTGCTAATGCATTCATCAATGGGGACATTGTGAGACCTATGTGTGCTGAATACATTGGCTTGTCGTGAATACACTTGGCCTTGATGATAAAAGTTTTGAATATCACCAAAACACCTCTTTATCAAGGTCCGACTCTAGCTCCGAGCTACAGCAAAGTCAGACTAGCTTTGGTCAGCTCTGGTGAAGTTTTGTCTTTAGCTCCGGCATGTCTTTGATAGATCCGACATGTTTTTGATAGCTCCGCCGTGTTTTTGCTAAGTTCCGAAGTTGATTTTTCTAGCTCCGGCTTTTGGGATTACTAGTTCCGACTAGTTCTGGTTAGCTCGGACGCTAGGCCCTGCTAGTTTTGTAAGCTCCAGCGGGAGCTTGGTTGTACTAGTTTTGGTAAGCTCCAGCGCTAGGTTCTACTAGCTTTTGTTAGCTCCAGCTCAAAGTCCGGGTTGCTCTTGCATGGTCCGGAACTTGACCGTAGTGCTTCTGCTTTTCATTTGCAATGTTTCGTACTTGCTTTACATGATTGGAAAGATTGCTTAGTATTAATTTGCTATGTTTTTGGTGTATTTTGGTTGATATGATTGATATTGTGTTACTGTGGTATTGCAACATGCTTATGTGAGGTTCTCACGTAGGGTGTTGTGTTCGGAACTAACTTGAGTCAAGTCGAGGACTTGGGCTCGTATGGATTGGTTGTTTATTCATGTGCAGGTGTTGCTTGAGTTCAAGATATGGCTGGTGACGGGATCCATTGGACTAGTCTCAGGGAGGATATGAGGTTTCAACAACCAAATTCAGGAGGAATTGTGGTTGAGCTGATCAGGAGGTTGCGCAGCATGATTGAATCAAGAACAATGCATATGAAGGTATCATGGACGTCATTGGAAGATGTTTGCACGTGTGCAAAGAGTGCATGGACGTGGCTACATGGTTCCGAGACATGATGAAGAGATGTGGACGTAAAGAGTTGGTCGGAAAGGTCCAACCGACTAGGTTATGGACTCAGGTTGCGGCCGAGTCGGGTTTGACTCAAATATGGAAAGATTTGAGTTGGTTATGATAGGATTTCGTGTGGGTCACGAATTTGAGTTGTTTAGGAATGTGGGATACGTTCCTAAGGTGTTTGGAAGTCTTAAGATTGTTTCTATCTGCGTATAGAAGAATCCTAAGCAGTTATGGAAAGTTACGATTCGTGAACAGAGTAGGATTACGTTCCTGATCTGGGTTGAGTTGGCTTTCGAGCTGGTTATATAAGCAAAGGGCCCAGAGCTCGTGGTGCAAGAGTTTGGGGATGTTCCTCTTGTTTTATATTGAATAAAATTCGTAGTTTGAAGGAACTTTTGTGCCTTGTTCGTCAGACTTGTTCCAGACAAGTTTTACTCGTCGAGTTTCTGGACAACACTACCTTTTGTCGGTAGTTTTATCATAACTCGAGTTTTACAGATCCAATTGACGTGATTCTTTTTTGGTTGTCTTCAAAACTTGATTTTATATCATATGTAAAAATTTCACGATCATTGGATTTGTGGTCTATAATCTACACGACTTTCTTTGCAGCGTTCCAGAACTGTTTTTTTCTCGGGTAGGGCAGATTGACCATTGTTTGATCTTTCGATCATAACTTGAGTTTTTATCGACGGATTTGAGTGATTCTTTTTGTGTTGTCTTCGTGACTTGATTCTCTCTGATATCTATTACTTTTGTCATGGTGAAACATGTTTAGATTAGTCTCACACACGATTTCTTTTAACAGATCGTTTTTCTGTCGAAAGGGTTTGGGGTTTAATTGTTTCCGATGCGTAAGATTTTTAAATCTACCATTCACCCCCCCCTCTGGTAGATTTTCACGTTCTCTTCAATCCTACATATCGATTAGTCACTCGTGGTTTCCAGTAGGAACATGGTCGTGACTATGATGAGACTTTTGCTCCCGTTGCTCACATGACCACTATTCGCACTTTACTTGTTGTGACCTCTGTTCGTGACTTGTCCATCTCTCAGCTTGATGTAAAGAATGTCTTTATTAATGGTGAGCTGCATGAGGAGGTTTATATGCAGCCACCACGTGGGTATTTTGTTCCTGAGGGTATGGTTTGTCGTCTTCGATGCTCTCTTTATGGCCTTATGCAGACTCCTCGTGCTTGGTTTCAGCGTTTTGCATCTGTGGTCACTGCTACTGTATTTTTTGCCAGTACTCATGATCTCAGGCTTTTTGTGCACACTTCGTCTCGGGGCTGCACTCTTCTTCTTCTCTATGTTGATGACATGATCAACACCAAAGACAATTCTGAGTACATAGCTTTTGTAAAGACCCATCTCAGTGAGCAGTTTCTTATGTCCGATCTTGGTCCTCTTCGCCACTTTCTTGGGATTGAGGTTTCCTCCTCTTCTGAGGGAATTTTTCTGTCTTAGGATAAGTACATTCAAGATCTTCTTGATCAGGCTTCTCTTACTGATCAACGGACTGTTGAGACTCCCAAGGAACTCAATATCCATCTTCGAGCCACTGATGGTGAGCCTCTTGATGATCCTACTCGTTACCGTCATATTGTGGGGAGTCTCGTGTATCTTGGTGTCACTCGTCGTGATATCTCGTACTCTGTTCACATTCTAAGTCATTTTGTTTCCGCTCCGACCCAAGTCCACTATAGTCACTTGCTTCGTGTCTTGCATTATCTTCGTGGGACTATTTCTAAACGCTTGTTCTTTCCACACTCTAGCTATTTACATCTCAAAGCATATTCTGATGCTACTTGGGCTAGTGATCCCTTTGTTCGTCGATTTCTTTCTGCCTATTGTATTTTTCTTAGTGGTTCCCTCATTGCTTGGAAGACTAAGAAGCAGGTAGCAGTTTCTCGTTTGAGTGCAAATGCTGAGTTGCATGCTATGGCTCTTGTGAGTGTAGAGATTACTTGGTTGCGGTGGTTGCTTGAGGATTTTGGTGTTTCTGTTGGTATGCCGACCTCTTTTGTCTATCAGTACAGGTGCTATCGGTATTGCCCGTGATCCGGTCAAGCATGAGCTTGCCAAGTATATTGGTGTTGATGCTTCTTATACACTAGCACAGGTACATGACGGTGTTGTTGATTTTCAGTATGTGCCTTTAGAGCTTCAGCTGGCGGATTTTTTCATGAAGGCACATACCCGACCTCAGCATAGTTTTTATGTCTCTAAACTCATGGTTCGTTAGACACCTTGAGTTTGAGGGGGGTGTTAGATATATAAGGGTTATTTATATTTTCTCTTTACATAAGGTCTTTTATGCATCTTTGTAATCTTATGTATCTCTATTTATAGTAGCCTTTGGCCCTCATAATAATGCAAGCTCATTATTCATAACACCTTTCACCTATTTACGTCCCCTTACCTTCAGGACACTTATATATGTGCCTGCAGAGCACATAGGAACTGAATAGAACAAGGTTTAGTAAGGCTGTTGATGAGTTTGAATCACTTTCTGAAAAAGAGACATTGATATTCACTGGACAATATACGATCAAGAAAAAAAAGACCTAAGAAGGACATACTCCCCGCCTATACTGTGAAAGTGAAAGCATTGAAACAAAAAAATTATGGATTTAAATTTTTGGATGTGCTGTTTACATCACAACATACATTGCCATTTGTTCCCTTTACTAATACTCTCAGGAACAGCGAAAATTATCATACAAGAGTGATAACACACACTCGGATGTTCTAATTTTGCCTTATGAAAACAGTTGATGTTTACGCTGTTTGTAGTTATCTAGACTGTTCGTAATTATCCATACAAATAATGCTTGTGGTAAATACAAATTTTCCTTATGTAATAATGATTGGATTACGGTGTTCAATTTTTGGATCACCTGACATCAATCCACTCATTAGTTGATTTTTTCGAGTCATTTTGAGTGACATACTTCCTTGCTCAAATGGTTAAACTGAATGATTCAATTGTTAGTCAATCCCGGTCACACCATGTTGGGCAACAACCACGTGCAGGACTTAGTCTCCCTCACGCGTACTGAACGGGGGCGCAACCGACTCCCATTCGGTGCGGCCCCCTCTCGAGTTGATCTCGGGGAGAAGGGCCGGGGCATCTGATCACGAGTTGATCTGGTGCCTTATTCCTTTCCCACAATCCCAAATTTCAAACTCTAAGGTGCGCGGAGCGAGGGGAAGGACCAAGACTTCAAGTCGCCGCCGCCGGTGCCGTCGGTCTCCTCTGCACTGCACCAAAGCATGTCTACATCGACCGGCACTTGAGCCCAATGGCATCAAGTGCTCCTGCAGAAGGTAACCCTGGCCTCTAACCTCTCTTCCTCTAACCCTAATCCATCTGTTATGCTCATAGGTTGAATGTTAGATTGTTTTCTTATGTAGTTTGTAATTGAATTAGACCTAAGCACTCTCGTTTAGATGATTACTAGGTTAGATTCTAAGGCAAATTAGTTTAACATTGGCATCACAGCCAGGATAGCTACCACTAATCGGGTAATTAAGTTTTAATTAAGTTTCTAATCATGTTTTAGTTAAGTAATTGGTCTTTGTTAATTAAGTTTAAGTTCAAATTAGTGTTTAGTTAAGCCTCGGTTAAGCAATTAGAAGGAGGAGATTTCGATTTTAGTGTTTATTCAATTAGATCTAAACTCTCAGATATAAGAAAAGAAAGACGTAAGAAGAGCTAAGATGAATCGATGACAATCGATCAACTTAAAAACCAAGAAGAAGGTCTACTGACCTAAGAAGGAGGCGATAGGTCCCGCTCTTGGCCACGCTCCTCATCAGCAGAAGAAACAAAGAACTTAGAAAGTCTCAATTCAAATCGAAGAACTCAGTATAAGGAAAATCAAGTGGATCTGACCTTAGTTGAAGTTGATGCAGACTTGTTCTTTCGGGATCTAGCCGCCGTCTTCGTCCTCGGCGAACCCGTCCTCCACAGAAACCTGGCCGCCAGATTCGCCCCATTAGAGGGACCACACATCGTGTCCATCGACGGAGCGCACACACCGGCGAGAGACCGATGGCGGCGCTGTGACCCTTAGCGAGTCGTGCTAGGTCTTCGGGTTGAAACCCTAACCCTAGCCCATGGTTTCCCTCGACGACCGCTAACCGATGCCATCAAAGACTACGGAGAGCCACCTTGCGCGTGCTCCCTCACCGATGTCGATAGCATAGTGGCGCCGGAGGTCCCGCGCCGTCGACTCAGTTTTTCCCCGCCGTCTCAGATTCGGGCTACGCTTTGCCTCAACAGCTGCTGCCAACGATGTCGAGACCGACCGAGAAGCACCTTGCGGTGCGTTCTCTTGCCGGTGTCGATGACATTGTGGCACCGGAGGTCGCGTGCTGGCGCTCCCACTCATCTTATCAACATTTGCCTCGGGTGCTCTATGTGTGAATAGAGAGAGGAGAAAGTGAGGAATGAGTTAGTGTTCGCTGCGTCGGCGGCCGAACGCCTTAAGTATGCGCCAAAATTGTTGCTGGACCGTCGGATCTTGGACGAACGACCGAGATCGACTACAGTTGAAACTCATCAGCCTTTCTCAGCCGTTGGATGGAAATCGAATGGTCCCCAGTGTGCGCTGCCCATCGCCTAAGTTAATGGGCTCTGAGCCCATGCGAAAAGCATTTTTGGGCCATTTAGGCTGTTCTTTCGATTTTCCACCATTTTAAGAATTTTTTAGCGGGGCCGAACCGCTTAGTGGGCCGCACACGTTTTAGTATGAGGGATCTTCCCTGTTGGGCTAGGCCAACACAGTCAGACTGGGTTACTTTCTAAGTTTTGACCCATTTAGCATTTTAAGTGGTTTTTTATTTTAAGAAATTAGCTTATATGGAAAAATTAAGAAATGATTAGAAAATTAGTAAAATAGCTGAGAAAATTGAGAATATTTTGTTTGATGTTTGTGTGCATTTTGATTGCGTTGTTTCTGCATTTTATGATATTTATCGTCAATTAGAGCATTTTCTCAGTTATTTAAAATGCTATTAACTGCTTTTCTAAGCAAATTTCATAAATTAAGAAATTAAGTTTTAGCTTCCATTGTTATTAAGTGATGAATTGATTGAGTAACCAACGTGAAATTTTGATTCATCAAATTTGAATTTAGATTAATTATGATTAAGTGGTGAATTTAAATGAGTAACCAATGTGAAAGTTTAATTTGCCAAATTAATTTTGAGTTTTATTGTTTAAGTTTGTGACTATTTTAAGTTTCATAAAGTAACCAACATGAAATATGATTTGTTTAAGTTCATTAAGCATGGAATTAAGAGTAACGAACGTGAAATTTAACTTCAATGATAAGTTTGTGATGTTAAGTTTTAAGGTGCATTTTTGTGAAGTAACCAACGTTGTCGAAGTGTAGCAACAACACTTCCCCCGGTACTACTAAAGTGTAGCCCGTGGAGGTCCTTGTTTTGGTTGGGGCACGCAAAGATCAAGATCAAGATGGCGACATTAGAGATTTACGTGGTTCGGGCCGCCTGAGCGTAATACCCTACTCCACGGAGTGTGTGTGTGTGTGTGTGTGTGTGTGTGTGTGTGTGTTGTATTATGAATTGCTAGAAAGCATAGTCTCAAACTCAGCTTGGACTTGTCCCTTGTATCGTGCAGCTTAGTCCTTTTATAGTCGAAGGACTGACTGTTACATCATTAGCCTGACCCGACATGTGGCCCTGGCGTATTAAATAGCCTAATACACTGTCTATGGGTATTAAGCATGGTCAATAGTGTGATAACGTGCCTTAATGGTTGCGTTACCTCTATTAACAATGTTCTGATCGTGTGTCATTAATACAACATTAATGACGTATAATCAAATCTTGTAACTGCCGCTTTAACCATCCCTTGGATGTCCATGCTAAAGGAGATCCGCCAATATATTCGTTGATGAAGCTTCCGAGGCTCCACATGTGGCACCTTCGGAGCTTCCCATTGTAGGGAGGTAGCTCCGGCACCGCTGTACACGTGTCAACACCGGGCTTCCCTCTGCTGGGAGTTAGGTCCGGGGTCATTATACACACGTTGATCGCGGAGCTTTCCTATGTCGGGAGTTTAGCTCCGGATTTACATTACACACGTCAATCTCCAGAGCTACCCATATGAGGGATGCGGGTCTGGTGTAATATGACATGTGGGGCCTGAGGAGGCCTTCAATTTTAATGGGTAGCACACTTTTGCACTTCTTGCAGTATCATAGGGTACCTGGTACATAGGGTACCGGCAGTGGCCCCTAGGCCCACCTTTGGGAGAAACCCTTTGGGTTAAGTTACCCTACCAATGGTGGGGCCATCCTTGATTCCCGCGCTTCGACTTCAAAAGTCTTCTAATGTTCTGTTGGGGTGATGGTCCGGGGTTAAACCATCGCCGCGTGGCTTGTTATGAATGCGGCAGATGAGATCTTTGAGTGCGGATCTCACGCAATTGAAGGTCGCCAGTTCCACATACAAAAACCATATTAGTTCCGAGCGCCTTGTCAGGGTGCCACCTTTGGGTCTCCCGCCGCCCATCATGACAATGGTTCGCCTGGTGTAATAACCTCGATCTCTTCGTCGGGGTGGCCCCGTACCCATTCGTCATGGACGGGGTAAAATTTTGAAATGTGACCCCACTCTTGTTGCGGTTTCCATCCAAGCGTCACGAAGGCTTACTTAAGAAGGAAAGTGTGCGCGGTTTGGGGACTCTTTACACTTTCGATCAAACTTGCGCTCTGAGTCTCCGAAACTTTGCCTAGCTTTCTCTTCCTTCGCTCCACTTTGCCGCAATAGAGTTGGGTCTTCCCAAGAGCCGCGTCAAGAGCAAGGACGATTTGATGAAGGTTCGGACCTATATGGGGTGGTCCAGTGACTCCTTCAGCCACCTAATCCGCGCCGGCGAGCTCCCGTTCAAGAAGGAGCGTAATGGCGACATGGTGTACTTCTCTGCGTACGCCATGGTGGGATTGATCCCACCTTTCTCAACTTTCTTTTAATGCTGCTGGACTTTTACAGTCTTCAGCTGTATCATCTTGGCCCCCATTCTCTTCTTCTAGTGGCGACTTTCGTCCACTTTTGCGAGATGTGGGTGGGTGTTCCCCCGTGCGTCGAGCTATTTCGTACCTTCTACACCATCCAATTCACCGGCAAGGGGACTGAGCTTCTTGGATTCTACTATTTCGTGAAGCGCAAGAACTACCCCCTCGAATACTTGAAGTCATTTCCTTCCGGCAAATGGGATGACTGGAAGAAGGATTGGGTCATCATTGCAATGAAGGAGCACAAGAGGTTGGAGCTGCATGAAGGACTTCTCATCGTTGACACCGACACTTGGAGTGTAGTTTCGGTGCTGTCAGATGCCTTCAACCCCATCCTGACCAGGACCTGCGAACGCGTGGAGGGTGGAGTGACCACTCAGATTGTCTTCTGCAATTTCCTGGTCAACAGATGGGCTCCACTGAGGAAGAGGGAGAAGCTCGCGTGGGCCCTCAACAGCGTGATGGATGACAACCGGATTGAAACTGGTCTGAAATCCAACTTGGATGAAAAAGCTTTGAAGCTTCATCTCAATAAATTCCAGCATGGGATAAACATAGACGGCGATGACTTGGTTCCGCCGGCAGCTTTCCTTCCTCTGAACAAGGAGGCACAGTTCAGCAGAGAGCTCTGGAGGAAGATGCCGGCGCTTGAAGATCTCGGTGAGGTGGAAAGGCGTCCGAGCTCCAGGGTGGTAATCCCCAGTGCTTATGAAGGAGGGCCTGCCTCCGGCCCGAGCTGGAGGGTTGAAGACGTAGGCAAGGGCAAGGGCAAGGAGCCAGCCGAACCCTCCAGCCAGAAGAGGAAGCTGTAGCATGCTGATGGGAGGTCTGTAAGGGCTGCTCCCCCTACGATGGCTCCTTCTCCCCGGCGGAGGAGGTCTTCCACGGCTGCACCTTCTCTAGCACAGGCGTCTCTAAGAGGCGCTAGCTCCGGGCAGTCAACTCTGGCCCCAGGATCGGCTAAAAATTCCAGTTCTGAGAGTTCTTCCCAGCCAAGAGAAGCTCCGACCGAGAGGACTCCGGCTGCTGCAAGTGGCTCTCAACTGAGGTCCGAAGCCGTTTCTCACCAGACATGGTGGGCTCTAGCTCCGAGCCTCAGAAGAAGAGGTTCCAAGGCGACTGGGATGTTAGCATCCCTAGGTAAGCATTAATTGCTCACCTTAAAATGCTAGTCTTGTTTTTGATGTGTCTTTAATCTTCTCCTCCGTTTATTTCTTGGGTGTCGAAGAAGGGGCCAGGAACTTCGGCGCCCGTCGCAACGACCTGGGCTGCGCATGCCGATGCTCCGGCTTTAAGCACCGAGCCTCCTCCTCAAGTGGTGGCAGAAGTCGCAACAGCTCCAGCGCCAGCTATCGTGGACTTGGATTCGGAGTCCTTGCCTGAAACTCCCGTGGTAGCGTCGGATCACGAGGGAGAAATTGGAGATGTACCTCTGGCATCAGTGCCGGAGGCTGATGCTCCAGTACCAGAGCAAGAAGCTCCAGCTTTTGAGCCGGAGGTCGTGGGAGTCCTGGCTGCTGAGCCAGAGGCAATCGAAGTCCCGACCATTGAGCCGGAAATCATTGAAGCTCCGGCCCTTGTGCCAGAAGTAGTTGAAGGTCCGACGGCTGAGCCGAAGATGCCTAAAGCTCCAGTTGCTGAACCGGAAGAAGCTGACGTGCCGGCATTTGAGCCAGCAGCAGTAGAGGCCCCAGATGAAGCTCCTGTCATTGCCCTGGAGGTAGCTGAACCAGAGCCAGAGCAACATGAAGAGGTGGCGACAGGTCCTCCGCCCTCGAAGCCGGTGACCGAAGACCCGGAAGCAGCGCCTTCAGCTGCTACTCTAGAGGTGGGAGCTCCCCCAGTGGGTTCTTCCTCTGTTGCTGCGAAAGGGCTTCCAAAAAGCGGCCCTAGTGCTGCAGGAGCTGAGGGGACCACCCTTGTAGAGTGGGACCCAATATTTGTGATGGAGAATTTTCTGGAGCCTGCAGAGTTGATCCCAGTAGGCCTTGAACCTATCCCTCTAGCGTTGTACATATACAATGCCTGCTCGAGCCTCCGACAAGTTCAGCTCGCCTTCGATCATGAGAGCAAAGCCCTGGAGGAGGAGCGCAACACCTTGAGGCATTAGCACAACAAACTCCACTTCGAGACCAGGTTTGCTCAGACGAGGCTGACTGACCAGAAGGAGTGGATCAAGAGGGAGAATTCCCGATTAGAATACTGGGACAAGCTGCTTGAGCAGAAGGAAGCTGCCATCCGGGCGCTCGACGCTAACCCCAGAGAGATCCTTGAGCAAGTCAAGGAGAGGCATGATGCTGCTGACGAGCGTCACAAAAACCTCAATGAACTGAATGAGGTTCTCCTGAAGCACCGGACGGACCTGAAGGCGAGGGAAGAAAAGTTCCTGGAGCAACAGGAGGATGTTGTGAAAAGGGAGACGGAGGTCACCCAGAAACTGACTTTGGGTGAACAGAATTTGGCAGATCGCATCAAGAAGCTGGATCTATGGAGCAACGAGGAGAAGGAGAAGTACTAGAAACTGGGGTTGGAGCTCTCTAAAAGAGAAGCTGACATTGCCTCCAGGGAAGGGAAGGTGAAAGGCAGGGAAAAGGACTTGGCGGAAAGGCGGAACCGCATCCACCTCCGGGAGACGAAGCTGACCGATCGTGAGAAGCAAGTTGCTGAGAGTATGCAACAACATGCTAAATTGGTCAAGCGCCTCGTTCCGGACGGTTCGGATCTTGTGGCCGCCCGGAAGTCGCTGGAGGAGCTGCAGAGCTTGAACGAGATGGAGTCCATTCGAGTGTGGGACTTCTTGGGGCGGCCCAACGACGCGCTGACACCTCTAGGCTTCAGTCCTGTACGTCCGGACAACCCGGAACTAGACTTGGACCGAGCGCTGGTGGCCCTCAATGGTGCTGGTCGCAATCTCGACGCGATGGGCGACGTTATTGCGGACCAGCTCGAGACAGCGAGGAAGTCTTTGGCTACAAACGTCGCGAAGTATGTGCTGACGTGCTATGTAAGCCGAGACCCCCAATTCTCCCTTGACCTGGTGCTTGAAGGTCCCATTGTTGAAGAGGAAGACGCCGCCAAGGCCAGCGTCCAAGAGGTTGTCCAGAAAGTCGCTTCATTCTTCCACAAGTCTTAGACCCTCCATTAGCTAGGACTTTTTCCTTCTGCCTTCTACTGTAATCCCAATTTTGTAATCCAGTGCTTCAGATTAATGAAATTCATTTTGCCATGAACTTCACTTTAGTTTTTGTCTTTAATATAGTGTGCTCTGTCTTGTTGGCCCCCTGGTATATGTGTACAATTGAAGTGTGTACATGTACCAAAGGATTTAATAGTATCTTGATGACTTGAACGCTTCACACTTGTAGATTTTAGGTCTGAAGTCTTCAATTCTGAGGCATTGACGGCAGGCCCTCTGGGATTGGCGGAGCTTGGTAGCTCCGACAGTACCCAGTGTCAACATATAAAATGTTGATGATTGGTCCCTTAGGATTTATCGGAGCTTGGTAGCTCCTGATGTCGCCGCACGAATAGTTGAAGTTAGGCCTCCCAGGGGTTGTCGGAGCTTAGTAGCTCCGTCATCAACCACCATCACTTTGAATTTCTGTTTTTCCTGCACATTAAATACAAGAAAAACATAAAATTCATCCTCATGTCTATAAATCATTTGTGACTTATTATTCTTACTTGATTTTTTTATTCCGAAGTAACTCGATATGGTAACAAGTATATTGATGTAACCCTTCTGGACCCATATGCTTTTTTAGTACTCACCCTACTATAAGTGCATCTAGGATATCCCTTGTGGGTTTTGGCTAACTGATGACAAACATATGAGATCCTAATGAAACTATTGAGATGATTGCAGGACAAACAAAGTGAAACAGCTCGGTGCACACAAAAATGTGAAAAATGGAGTGGTGTCCAAAGAGGGATACTTTGATGGAGTGTAACACCCTCATTTTCATGCATCATGCCCTACATGCACTCATATACATGTTTAACATTAACCCATAACAAGAGGAACAAGATTAAAATTGATTGGAGCAAAACCGCACTTAAAAATATAGGAAAGTGCGGACTAGTCCGGTTTTGCTGAGGACTAGTCCGATTTCTCTCTGTCTAAAAACGGACTTGTCCGTTTTTGCTGTGGACTAGTCCGATTTTGGCTCTGGAAACTTTCGGACTTGTCCGATCTTGTGCGGACTAGTCCGGTATTCCATGAATCCTTGAAAATTTGTTAAGTCCCTGGACTTGTCCGGACTAGTCCGGTGTTCCAGCGGACTTGTCCGTTTTCCTCTCTGTTCAAATTCGGACTTGTCCGATTTTTGGCCAGACTTGTCCGATATTTCGCGACTCCGAGTTGATCTTTTGTTTTACGACTTGTTTCTTGGGTTTCACATTAAGTGGGCCTAGGTACGTCGTGCCTAACTCTTTTGGAGCCCATGTGGGACTCTAAACCGGCCTCTACTCACCCCAAAACTCGAAATCCATCTAACCCTAGCCTCCACCTCTATATAAACAGCCCCAACCCCTTGGTTTGACATCTATTTGCCACTTTTCCACCCACCCAAACCCTAGTTCGTGGGGAGCCACCATCAAGGAGGGAGGAGAAGATCCCAAGCAAGAAGAAGAAGAGGAGGAAACGAAAAAGGATAGAGATCTCCACCAAGTTTCGTCCTTCACCACCAATTCATCTCCAAGTTCATCACCAACCCTAGATCATCAAGATCCAAGTGTTACCTCCAAGTTTCTTGATTCATTGGAGTTCTAAACACCTGGTATACCTTCTATTCTCTTTTCCTTACGTGAATTCAACCCCTAATCTCCGAATTTACGTCGATCTAGAAAACCCTAATCTGCCGATCTCGTCAAGTGCGGACTTGTCCGGTCCCTAGCGGACTAGTCCGATCTTCCTGGTTAAATTGTGTTGAATTGACTCTAAAATTTGATCTAATCAACTACGAACCTGTATAAACTTGTTAAAAGCTATTAGAACTAGTTAGTTATCATTAAAAGCAATCAAGTAACAAGTTCTACCTTGCATTTGCATCAATCATGCATGTCATGTCATATTGAGTAATATTTGTGCACTCTTTGATTGTGTTTCTTGTCTTGTATGTTTATTGTGTGGATTAGACAAATTTGCGCTAGAGAGTGCCTCGGAGGATCTACAGCACCAGGAGTTTGAAGGCTTTGATCCTAATCAACAGCAAGAGCAAGGCAAGTGTCCTTGAAGCATATTGATCCTGTTTTTAAAATAAATGTTTTGTTTGTAAAATTGCATGCTTGTGTCAATTTGAAGGGAATCCTATGGTAGGAAGTTTACTAGACTTGTTAAACCACCCTTGTCACCTGGAATTTATGGTAGAGCGTCGGGATGGACTTTTTACCTTTTGCTTTGCTTAATCAACTGGGATGGGAATAACTATACCACTCAATTTAAGTATGTATGGATGAGATTATGGTTAATGTGAACTGGTTAATATGGTATTGTAATGGGTGATCTAAGCAAGCCTGGTATGTGGATGGGTTGGATGTTATGGTGGTTTGCTTACTTTAGATCGAAGGACCGGTTCATGCGAGAATAAGCCAGGACTACAGTGCCACCACGAGGCCAAGTATGGGTGCGGCGTAGCTGATTAATTAGGTCTTTGCTAGTGCTGTTTGGACCATTGTGGATGCTCGGGGAAGGGGTAGTCGGATTGGGTTTGTTGATGATTGGTGGGACTACGCTGGGATCCGAATGGCTCAAGAGGGGGCCCTTGGTTGAAGATGTGCTCAGTTGGAGGCATCGCCACCGGTGAAACCTCAGTGGGGTCTGAATAGGCTAGTAATCCCTTTGTAAAGGCTATTTTGTGATCTCTTGGCCATACACCAAAGGAAGTGTAATTGGCATAAGGGAGGTTCTTTAGTCGCCGACGGGTGATGGAATCACAAACATGTGGGTAAAGAGGTACAAACTCTGCAGAGTTCAATTAAAACTATCATGATAGCCGTGCTCCCGGTTATGAGCACCTAGACAACTTCCATGATTAGAGGGAAATTGGAATTTGGGATGGTTATGGTTTGGTAATGGTTATTGATGGTTATGGATAAATTTCTGGTATTGAATATGGTTATTGGCAATGGTGAAATCTGGACTTATTGATGATGGTAATGAATTCAGTTTGGTTTTATGATATTATTTATGATTATGATGGGTTTACTTCACATACATATAATATGTTGCTTTTCAAATGCTTTACTGTACTTTTCAGCACTTTGCCATTATTATTGTCGTCATTTGAATCAGCCACATGTCATACTTTCCACACTTGCTGAGTACGACATGTACTCACTCTTGCAATCCCCCCCAACAGTTGCAGGTCAGGATTGTGAGTTTAATGGTGATAATGCGGAGTTCTAGGCCGTGTCTACCGTTAGCTTTGCCTGTGGTGTTATTGGAGCTGCGCTATCCCTTTTGCTTAGTTTGCTTAGTTGCTTAATTAGTTTATTTCCGCTGCATTAGTTGAACTTTTCATTAATATTCATTAGAGCTTGTATTCGAGGATAATCTGGTTTGTGTAATAAAATTTGGTTAATTAATCTTGTTCAGTGGTAATTTTCTGTATACTCTTTTGTGATGGCACTCGTGTATGTGTGTTGAACATCCTGGGCACACATATGCGTTAGCTTGGTTCAGTTTTTGGAACCGGGCATCACAGATTGGTATCAGAGCCACAGGTTGACCGTAGGACGCAACCTAGATAGAAAGGACACTTTAGAGCACATAGGAGCACTCAGGAATCGATGTGTTTTTGCTTGGAGTTCTGTTTGCTATATATATTGTTTGCTTGTGTGCTTAATAGAGGATTTTGGGATGCCTTAGCATTGCCATGTCCACCTAGGCTAGTGTAGCTAGCTGTTTAGTTTCATATCCCTTGATGCATATAGTTGGGGACGTTTTCTAATTCTTACCTACTGCTTTTCTTCAGATGGTGAGGACTCGCAACCAGAGGGATGGCAATGATGAAGAGGAGAACAATGGAGTGCCTCAGAAAGACAATGGGCAAGGATCTACTCAGGGAGGTATCAACGTCGAGCAGCTATTGGCCATGCAAAACCAGCTCATGCAGACCATGATACAGACTATGGGACAACTGTAGGCTGGCAATATCAACAATCAGCACCACATGCCTCCACCGCCACCCCCGCCTCCTCATAACCGATTGGGAGAGTTTATGAGGACTAGGCCGCCAACCTTTGCTCAAGCTGCAAACCCTATGGATGCGGATGATTAGCTCAAGTCCGTGGAGAAGAAGCTAGCCATTGTCCAATGCAGTGACCGGGAGAAGGTCCTGTTCACTTCTCATCAACTCGTTGGAGCAGCTGCGGATTGGTGGGATGCTTATTGCAGTGCTCATGAGAACCAAGAAAGAATCACTTGGGCCGAATTCAAGGAGAATTTTCGTTCTCATTATGTGCCCGAGGGAGTTATGATCTTGAAGTGGCAAGAATTTGAGAATTTAAGGCAAGGAAGATCAAGCGTGAGTGAATATCTCAATAAATTCACTCAACTCTCAAGGTATGCGCCTGAGGATGTTAGTCGGGACAGCCGGAAGCAATACTTGTTCATGAGGGGCTTGAACAATGAGATCCAAGTGCAACTACTCAACTGCGATTATGCCAATTTTCAGAAACTTGTGGACAAAGCAATTGTGGTTGAGAACAAGATCCGTGAGATGGAGCAAGAAATCAAGAGGAAGGCGCCATATCAAGGACAGTAACAAGGAAGTAATGTGCGCCCTCGCCTTGCACCACCCAATGCGCCTCATTACAGCTCCTCTATTCCTGCTCAGCGCCCTGTTTATGCTCCACACCCAACTCAGTCTGTGCAGCAGCGCTCTGTTATGCAAGCACCTAGGCCTCCAATGCCTTATGAGCCTTGTGCTAATTTTCCTGCTGCAAATGCTCAAAACCAAGCTCGTCCCAACAATTCTGGTGGGGTTAAGAAGTGTTATACTTGTGGAGAAGCTGGACACTTTGCGCATCAATGTCCTAAGTCAGGCCTTGGTCAAGGAAGCAATGCGCCGAGGCAAAACCCAAGACCCAATGGAGGACAGCCACAAGGAAGCCGTGGACAGTAGAATTTTGCTCGTGGCAACGTGAACCATGTCTCTACGGAGGATGCTCAACAAGCGAATGATGTGGTCATTGGTATGTTTCTCGCCAACTCCAACCCCGCGACTATGTTATTTGATTCTGGAGCATCGTATTCATTCATTGCATCGAAGTATGTTGCCAAGTATAGTTTGCCTATCTCTCATATGAAGTTTACTCTGTTGGTTAAGTCTCCTGGAGGAGAGATGAGGACAAATATAGTATGTCCAAAAGTAAGCCTTAGAATAAGGGGGGTAGACTTCTCCGCCAACCTCATAGTTTTGGATTCTCAAGGATTGGACATTATACTTGGTATGGACTGGTTGAGGAAGCACAATGGAGTTATTGAGTGTGCAACAAAGACGGTGAAGTTGACTAATGAGGAAGGGATCACCGTAGAATTTGAAGCATCTCAAACCGCACCGAAGCAATTGGAATTAGAGGAAGATTTGGCTTATGCCGAGCAACTGGTTAAGATCTTGGGAACCAAGGAGAGAGTCACAAGGAACAAGGTCATTAGATGGTGTAAAGTTCAATGGAAGCACCACACAGAAAAAGAAGCGACGTGGGAATTAGAGGATGATCTCAAGAAGGAATTTCCCTATCTCTTCTCTTCCGCGTCGAATCTCGAGGGCGAGATTCATTTTAAGGGGGGTAGGTTTGTAACACTCTCATTTTCATGCATCATGCCCTACATGCACTCATATACATGTTTAACATTAACCCATAACAAGAGGAACAAGTTTAAAATTGATTGGAGCAAAACCGCACTTAAAAATTTAGGAAAGTGCGGACTAGTCTGGTTTTGCTGAGGACTAGTCTGATTTCTCTCTGTCTAAAAACGGACTTGTCCGTTTTTGCTGCGGACTAGTCCGATTTTGGCTCTGGAAACTTTCGGACTTGTCCGATCTTGTGCGGACTAGTCCGGTATTCCATGAATCCTTGAAAATTTGTTAAGTCCCTGGACTTGTCCGGACTAGTCCGGTGTTCCAGCGGACTTGTCCGTTTTCCTCTCTGTTCAAATTCGGACTTGTCCGATTTTTGGCCAGACTTCTCCGATATTTTGTGACTCCGAGTTGATCTTTTGTTTTACGACTTGTTTCTTGGGTTTCACATTAAGTGGGCCTAGGTACGTCGTGCCTAACTCTTTTGGATCCCATGTGGGACTCTAAACCGGCCTCTACTCATCCCAAAACTCGAAATCCATCTAACCCTAGCCCCCACCTCTATATAAACAGCCCCAACCCCTTGGTTTGACATCTATTTGCCACTTTTCCACCCACCCAAACCCTAGTTCGTGGGTAGCCACCATCAAGGAGGGAGGAGAAGATCCCAAGCAAGAAGAAGAAGAGGAGAAAACGAAGAAGAATAGAGATCTCCACCAAGTTTCGTCCTTCACCACCAATTCATCTCCAAGTTCATCACCAACCCTAGATCATCAAGATCCAAGTGTTACCTCCAAGTTTCTTGATTCATTGGAGTTCTAAACACCTGGTATACCTTCTATTCTCTTTTCCTTACGTGAATTCAACCCCTAATCTCCGAATTTACGTCGATCTAGAAAACCCTAATCTGCCGATCTCGTCAAGTGCGGACTTGTCCGGTCCCTAGCGAACTAGTCCGATCTTCCTCGTTAAATTGTGTTGAATTGACTCTAAAATTTGATCTAATCAACTCCGAACCTGTATAAACTTGTTAAAAGCTATTAGAACTAGTTAGTTATCATTAAAAGCAATCAAGTAACAAGTTCTACCTTGCATTTTCATCAATCATGCATGTCATGTCATATTGAGTAATATTTGTGCACTCTTTGATTGTGTTTCTTGTCTTGTATGTTTATTGTGTGGATTAGACGGATTTGCGCTAGAGAGTGCCTCGGAGGATCTACAGCACCAGGAGTTTGAAGGCTTTGATCCTGATCAACAGCAAGAGCAAGGCAAGTGTCCTTGAAGCATATTGATCCTGTTTTTAAAATAAATGTTTTGTTTGTAAAATTGCATGCTTGTGTCAATTTGAAGGGAATCCTATGGTAGGAAGTTTACTAGACTTGTTAAACCACCCTTGTCACCTGGAATTTATGGTAGAGCGTCGGGATGGACTTTTTACCTTTTGCTTTGCTTAATCAACTGGGATGGGAATAACTATACCACTCAATTTAAGTATGTATGGATGAGATTATGGTTAATGTGAAATGGTTAATATGGTATTGTAATGGGTGATCTAAGCAAGCCTGGTATGTGGATGGGTTGGATGTTATGGTGGTTTGCTTACTTTAGATCGAAGGACCGGTTCATGCGAGAATAAGCCAGGACTACAGTGCCACCACGAGGCCAAGTATGGGTGCGGCGTAGCTGATTAATTAGGGCTTTGCTAGTGCTGTTTGGACCATTGTGGATGCTCGGGGAAGGGGTAGTCGGATTGGGTTTGTTGATGATTGGTGGGACTACGCTGGGATCCGAATGGCTCAAGAGGGGGCCCTTGGTTGAAGATGTGCTCAGTTGGAGGCATCGCCACCGGTGAAACCTCAGTGGGGTCTGAATAGGCTAGTAATCCCTTTGTAAAGGCTATTTTGTGATCTCTTGGCCATACACCAAAGGAAGTGTAATTGGCATAAGGGAGGTTCTTTAGTCGCCGACGGGTGATGGAATCACAAACATGTGGGTAAAGAGGTACAAACTCTGCAGAGTTCAATTAAAACTATCATGATAGCCGTGCTCCCGGTTATGAGCACCTAGACAACTTCCATGATTAGAGGGAAATTGGAATTTGGGATGGTTATGGTTTGGTAATGGTTATTGATGGTTATGGATAAATTTCTGGTATTGAATATGGTTATTGGCAATGGTGAAATCTGGACTTATTGATGATGGTAATGAATTCAGTTTGGTATTATGATATTATTTATGATTATGATGGGTTTACTTCACATACATATAATATGTTGCTTTTCAAATGCTTTACTGTACTTTTCAGCACTTTGCCATTATTATTGTCGTCATTTGAATCAGCCACATGTCATACTTTCCACACTTGCTGAGTACGACATGTACTCACTCTTGCAATCCCCCCCCCCCCCCCAACAGTTGCAGGTCAGGATTGTGAGTTTAATGGTGATAATGTGGAGTTCTAGGCCGTGTCTACCGTCATCTATGCCTGTGGTGTTATTGGAGCTGCGCTATCCCTTTTGCTTAGTTTGCTTAGTTGCTTAATTAGTTTATTTCCGCTGCATTAGTTGAACTTGTCATTAATATTCATTAGAGCTTGTATTCGAGGATAATCTGGTTTGTGTAATAAAATTTGGTTAATTAATCTTGTTCTGTGGTAATTTTCTGTATACTCTTTTGTGATGGCACTCGTGTATGTGTGTTGAACATCCTGGGCACACATATGCGTTAGCTTAGTTCAGTTTTTGGAACCGGGCGTCACATGGAGCTTGGAAAATCAAATTAGATTTTAAATGTATAGGGAGTGTATGAAAGATACACTCCAAGAGCTCACAACTTTGCACTGGGGTAAGGGCTTCAAAATTAACCTAACTTTCACAATGCACCGGACTAGTCTGATCATGGAACGGACTAGTCCGTTACACTTTGGAGTCTCCCCTCTCAGGAGACCAGACTAGTCCGTGTGTCCACCGGACTAGTCCGTTGAACTCTCTGGAGTCTCTCATATCGGGAGACCGGACTAGTCCGTGTGTCCACTGGACTAGTCCATTGAACTTTCTGGAGTCTCCCATCTGTGAAGTCCGGACTAATCCACGAACTAGTCCGTTGAACTTTCTGGAGTCCACCCTCACACAGCACCGAACTAGTCTGAGCTTGGACCGGACTAGTCCGCCTGACTTTCTGGACTTCGAGTTACACTGTGACCAGACAAGTCCGGACTTGCACCGGACTAGTCCGGTATTAGGGTTTTTCAGCGGTAACTTTTTGGAAACCATATAAATAGAGAATCCACGGCCTTCCAAATAACATACACGTCGAATACTGCTGAAAACACAAACCCTAGTGCCGCCACTTTGTCCCAAGAGCCCAAAACACATCTCCCCACACATCTAAGGTGCAAAAAGGGTCAAATCATTGGAACTTGGATTCGGGATTGGGAGATCGTCGTTCCTTCGTTGCGAGCTCTTGCGGTTTGATCTTTCTACACTTATACTCTGCATTGTAATACTTTCAAGTGTATTTGATCGCCTCTTTTGTTGTAATTATCGTGGGAGCCCTCAACATGGGAGGTTGCCTCTCAAACTCGGTGATTACCCGTGATAGTAGAATCAAGTCGGCCTTCGTGGTGACTTGAAGAGGGAAAGGGTTGGAGACCCGGCTCTTTGTGAGCTTCCTCAACGAGGACATAGATCTCGTGGTGAGATCGAACCTTGGTAAAAATTCGCTTGTCTCTTGTGCCTCATTTACTTTACTTTTTGTTCACTAGATAACTTGATTGCTAAACAACAATTTAAGTTGCTCATAAGTCTTCACGTGCATTCATACACTAGTCTTAAATCAAAGAATCTTTTGTTCTCATTTCCGCTGCTAGAAGAACCTAGTTTCCTAAACAACACTTAATCAATTCACACATTTCAGCATACCGGACTAGTCCGCCCACATAATCGGACTAGTCCGGTAAATCAAGTTTTTGACAACTCTATTAAGTGTGTAGGAAATTCAAAAGGCCTATTAACCCCCCTCTAGGCCACATTCAATTAGTATCAGAGCAAGGTTCTCCACCAACAAGACTCACATCTCGAAGAGATCAATGGCCTTTGAGAAGAACAACGATATCTCAAAGATGAACATCAATGAGGAGGAACAAGAAGCTAAAGCCTTCGATGTGCTGAAAGAAAGCCCGCATGATGATGAAGAAGTGAGACAAATAAAGGCACTCCTGAGAAAGAGACTGCTAGGACAAAAAGGGAAAGAAGAAGACAAGACGACGGGGAGTGGTCATCACGACTACTCCCGACATCCTTACAACTACAACCGTCTCAATTCAAATAATCACTATCTCTCCATTCCTATGGGAAAGCCTCCACAATTTGGCAGAAGTGACTACACCATGTGGAAGTACAACATGAAGATGCATCTTATATCCCTGAATCCTAGTCTGTGGCACATCGTTTGCACTGGCATAGATATCCCAAACACAGATGAGGAACTCACTCCAGAACAAGAACAAGAGATTTACAGAAACGCACAAGCCGTCGCCGTGATCACATCATCAATAAGTAGAGAAGAATTCACAAAGATTGATGGTTTAGAAAGTGCAAAAGAAATCTGGGATACACTTAAGACAGCTCACGAAGGAAATAGGTCGGTTCGTGAAGCTAAAATTGAGATGCTTGAAGGAGAGTTGGGGAGATTTGCTATTGAAGAAGGCGAATCACCTCAAGACATGTACAACCGGATGAAGGCACTCATCAACAATATTCGTGCCTATGGAAGTAAGAAATGGACGGATCACAAGGTGGTCAAAAGAATGATTAGAGCCTTCATGCCAAGAAATGTCACACTCTGCTCAATGATTAGAGAAAGCCCCGGATTTCACAAAATGACTCCGGATGAGTTATTGGGGAAGATCATAAATCATGAAATGATGGAGAAAGAGGCTCAATACGTCAAAGACTTAGCCGACCTCACCTCTTCCAAAAATAAGGAAGTTGCTCTCAAAGCAACGTGCAGACCCAAACTCAAAGAAACTCGTGAAGACCAAGACGATGGGCATACAAGCGACGAGAGCACTGATCTTGATGATGAAGAAATTGTGCTATTTATCAAGAAGTTTAAATGCATGATGAAAAGAAGACACGACAACAATTCAAATGAAGGCAAAAGCAAGGATAAAGGAAAATCCAAGGCTCGACGCACTTGCTACAACTGCGGAGAGTATGGTCACTTCATGGTAGACTGCCCCTATGAATAAAATAAAAAGAAGAAGGAAACAAGACCTCAAGAAAAGAAAAATTTCAGAAAAAGGAGACAAGCCCATCAAGCTCATATTGGCAAGGAGTGGGACTCAAACGACGAGTCCTCCTCCGATGAAGAAGAAGAGATAGCCACTATTGCAGTCAAGAAACCTAATATAAAAGCCCCACTCTTCCCAAACATGGGAGGACGAGATATGAATAACCACACTTGCCTTATGGCTAAGGAAGACAAGAAAAAGGTACGACTCACTCCTCCTACGCTAAATTCCTCTATTGATGACTTTGATAGCTCTAGTGATAATGAAGAAATGTTTAGAGGATTATGTAAAATTGCTTTAAATAAAATGGAAATGTTGTCGAGCGAAATATTTGAAAAGGAGGAACTTCTTAACCGACAAGAAGATATGCTCATCCGTGAAAGGAAGAGATATCAAGAAGTTGAAAAGCTTCTCGAGTTTGAAAGAGAGAAGAACGAGTCGCTTGAAGTTGAGCTAGCCTTGAGTAAGGAAACTTACTCAAAACTAGAGGACTCACATATTGCAATCAAGGAAGAACTTGCTAACTCGTCGAAAGTTAACAAGATCCTTGAGGTGCAAGTTGAGTCACTCAAGCAAAGTGACTCCTCTTCCTCCAAGAGCTCTTCCTCCAAAGATATGATTTCGACAACAATCGGAACTTGCACTTGCTCTAGTAAGAAGAATGTTATTTCTAATACTTCAACTTCTCATAATATGCATGCCTCTCCAAGCGGCATCTTTGATAGGAGAAGATCAAATATGCACGCAGTGCATATATGGTCACTAGACCTCCTAATGTCAAAGATGGCCTTGGTTTTGACAGGAACAAACACAAGTATACTTCTAATCATGCTAAGAATAGAATTATCTTTGTTAAGGAAAAATCACATGAATCTGATTTACAAATATTGTTTTGTACATTTGATGCTTCCTATGTTCTTATGAAAGCCAAACATGGAAAAGTCATTGCTAAATATACAAGGCCACGCCACAAGAACTTGAAAACTTGTGTGTGGGTGCCCAAGACTCTTGTGACTAACCTTAGAGGACCCAAGCAAGCTTGGGTACCTAAAACCAAAGAATAATTCTTTTTTGTAGGCTTACTCCTTCGTTGGATCTAAATGGGTGCTAGATAGCGGATGCACAAATCACATGACCAGAGAGAGAGGTATGTTTGTGGAGTACAAGTACAACAAGGATCCAAGTGAAGGCATATACTTCGGAGACAACAGCCAAGGAAAGGTCCTTGGTAGCGGTAACATTGAAATATCCTCTCAACACACTTTATCCAATGTTTTACATATGGATTCTCTAGATTAAAACTTTTTGTCAATATCTCAACTATGCGACAAAGGTTACAACTGTTTATTCACTAATGAGGGTGTGACCGTTTTTAGAAGAAGCGATGGCTCGATTGCATTCAAGGGAATGTTGAAGCGCAAGCTTTATCTTGTTGACTTCAACAAAGATAAAGCCGAACTCGAACCTTGCTTGGTTGCTAAGACCAACATGGGATGGCTGTGGCATAGACGGCTAGCCCATGTTGGGATGAGAAATCTGAAGAAACTTCTAAAAGGTGGTCACATCCGTGGTCTTAAGGATGTGGTTTTAGAAAAAGACAGGCCGCGCAACGCTTGTCAAGCAGGAAAACAGGTCGGAGCACCACAGCCCGCAAAAAATATGATGACTACCGCAAGACCGCTGGAACTCCTCCACATGGATCTCTTTGGTCCAATTTCGTACATCAGCATTGGCGGTAACAAATACGGTTTAGTAATTGTTGATGATTTTTCAAGATTTACCTGGGTATTTTTCTTGTATGATAAATCAGAAACTCAGGGAATCCTCAAGAAGTTTCTGAAAAGAGCTTAGAACGAATTCTTATCAACCATAAAGAACATCAGAAGTTACAACAGAACAGAATTCAAGAAACTCCAAATTGAAGAGTTTCTCGATGAAGATGGGATAAAGCATGAGTTCTCGGCACCCTACTCCCCTCAACAAAATGGAGTGGCCGAAAGGAAGAACAGAACATTGATCGAAATGGCCAGAACTATGTTGGATGAATATAAGACGTCAGATCGATTTTGGGCAGAAGCGGTGAACACCGCTTGTCATGCCACGAACCGGTTGTACCTCCACCGACTACTGAAGAAAACTCCATATGAGCTCCTTACCGGTAAAAAGCCTAATGTTTCTTATTTCAAAGTATTTGGTTGTAAATGTTTTATTCTGAACAAGAAACCGAGGGACTCGAAGTCCGCTTCGAAGTCCGATGAAGGTTTCTTGCTCGGTTATGAATCGAATGCCTACGCCTATCGTGTCTTCAACTAGGTGTCCGACCTTGTTGAAGTAGCACGTGACATAGTGTTCGATGAATCTAACGGCTCACAAGTGGAGCAAGTTGATAAGTGTGTGCTAGATAAAGAGGAAGCTCCATATGAAGCACTGAAGAAAATGGGACTTGGTGATATCTTACCACAAGAGCGAACATTCGACTCAAATGCACAAGATGAACTTCAACACGGAGGCAATGATCAAGGGGGAGCTCTTTCACAAGATCAAGATGAGGAAAATCAAGAATCTCAAGATAATCATGGGGGCAATGATCTAGGGGGAGACAATGAACATGAAGATAATGAAGAACAAGCAACTACACAAGTTCCACACCCAAGAGTACATCAGAGAGTGCAAAGAGACCATCCTATCAATAATATCATTGGAGATATTGATAAGGGAGTAACTACTAGATCTTGAGTTGCAAATTTTTGTGAATACTATTCTTTTGTGTCTTTTCTGGAACCATACAGGGTAGAAGAAGCCTTAAGGGATCCAGACTAGGTGATGGCGATGCAAGAGGAGTTGAAAAACTTCAAAAGAAATGAAGTGTGGGAGCTGGTGGAGAGACCAAGGGCGAACATCGTCGGAACCAAATGGGTCTTTGGAAACAAGCAAGATGAGCATGGAGTAGTAACAAGAAATAAACTAAGGTTGGTGGCCAAGGGC
Source organism: Tuctoria greenei (assembly GCA_036927565.1). Taxonomy (NCBI): domain Eukaryota; kingdom Viridiplantae; phylum Streptophyta; class Magnoliopsida; order Poales; family Poaceae; genus Tuctoria; species Tuctoria greenei. Next base: position 147,599,594 of record JAYESD010000011.1, read on the forward strand.
TATTCTCAGGTCGAAGGTTTGGACTTCGATGAAACTTTCGCTCTTGTAGCTAGACTTGAGTCCATTCACATTTTATTGGCATATGCTACTCAACATAATTTTAAGTTGTATCAAATGGACGTCAAAAACGCTTTCTTAAATGGTCCAATCAAGGAGGAAGTTTATGTGGAGCAGCCACCAGGATTCGAAGACCAAGAGTATCTCGATCATGTCTACAAACTGCGTAAGGCTCTCTATGGCCTCAAACAAGCTCCTCGAGCTTGGTACGAGTGCCTTAGAGATTTTCTGACTCAAAATGGATTCAAAATTGGTAAAGCTGACTATACACTTTTCACTAAACATTGTGATGATCATCTATTCGTATGTCAAATTTATGTTGATGACATTATCTTTGGATCCACTAACAAATCTTTCTGTGAAGAATTTGGCAAAATTATGACAGATAGGTTCAAGATGTCAATGATGGGCGAATTGAAGTTCTTCTTGGGATTCCAAATGTAGTAACTAAGAGAAGGTACATTTATAAGCCAAACCAAATATACACAAGACATTCTCAATAAATTCAATATGGACAAAGCCAAGCCCATCAAGACACCCATGGCCATTAATGGACATCTCGACCTCAATGAAGACGGTCCAAATGTGGACCAGAAGGTATATCGGTCCATGATCGGCTCCTTACTTTATTTATGTGCATCTAGGCCAGATATTATGATTAGTGTTTGCTTGTGTGCAAGGTTTCAAGCCACACCTAAAGAGTGTCACTTAGTTGCTATAAAAAGAATCCTAAGGTATCTTGTGCACAAACCCAACTTGGGCCTTTGGTATCCCAAAGGATCCAAATTTAACTTGATAGGCTATTCCGACGCCGACTATGCAGGATGCAAAGTTGATAGAAAGAGCACGTCAGGGACTTGTCAATTTCTTGGTAGGTCCCTAGTTTCTTGGTCATCTAAAAAGCAAAACTCCATTGATCTTTCCACAGCAGAAGCAGAGTATGTTGCAACCGGTAGTTGTTGTGCACAACTACTTTGGATGCGAAAGACTCTTAGGGACTAGGGCTACAATCGTAGCCGTATCCCGCTTCTATGTGATAATGAAAGTGCTATAAAATTTGCACACAACCCTGTAGAGCACTCAAGAACTAAGCACATAGATATCCGTCATCATTTTCTTAGAGATCATTCGTTAAAAGGTGACATTGCTATTTCACATGTTAGAACTGAAAAACAACTTGCGGATATTTTCACCAAACCATTAGATGAGAAAAGGTTTTGTGAGCTTAGAAATGAACTTAATATTCTTTACTCTTGAAATGTGGCTTGAAACGTTGCATACCTGGTTGAAACTTCAAACGTCAGATTTTATTGTTGAAAACTGCTCCTCACCTCTTTTTCTTCTAAGAAAACTATTTTAATGAAGAAATCTTGTAGTTTATGACCACTTTTCATTGTTGATTGCCTTCTGGGCATAATTACCAAGATTATTTGCAAAACTTGTCCTTGGATCACTTTTAATTATCTTAAATACTTAGGTTTTCCAGGGGCACCAGACTAGTCAGGTTTACCACCGGACTAGTCCGGACTGTCTCTCACTCCTAGGTTTTCTAGGGGTACCGGACTAGTCCGTCACCCTGACCGGACTAGTCCGGTCGGCCGCGTATATAAGTAGATGGCCGGCCCAAATCAAAATTTCAAACCTCCCTCCACTTGACCGGACTTGCTCTCCCTCACCTCTCCTCTTCTCTCCAAAAACCTTGCCCCCCGAAGAGTCCTTCGAGTTGAGCCCTCAAAAATCAAGGTTCCTCCGTGGGGAATCCTCTCCTCATCGAGTTGATCCTCCCCTCCGGACAGATTCAAGCCTCCTCATCTCGAATCTTCAAATCTTGGTAAAATTGACCCTAAAACCAATGTCTCAACTTTTCTCATTCTAGCTCGTTTCCTTTGATTCCAAGGTTGTGCATTGGCTTCATAGATGTATACCCACCACCTTCATGTCATTTTGTATCCTGAGATATAAGTTTTGGAATTCAAGGAAATCATTAGTGTTCTTGCCAGGCCGGACTAGTCCGGCGCTCAGATACAGACAAGTCCGGTACACCGGACAAGTCTGCACTAGGAACCCGGACAAGTCCGGTCTCTGACATCTGAATCCCTAATTTGACCTCAATCCTTGGTTCATTCTTATCTAATCCATGAACTTTATTAGGTACGATGTCTTCAATCTCAGATGACAGTTCTTTCCACGTTGATGAAGAAGTTGAACGTGAAAAAGCGAGGAGAGCCAACGAGAGGTACATGAAGAAAAGACATGATATTAATGTCCACTCTCCACCCCCCGACGACAATTTGCCTAAGAAGAGGAAGGTGGTTGTCAAGAAGGCCCAAGGAAAAGCTGTCGAGAGCTCCTCAGGGGCAAAGAGGGCTCTCAACAAAGGGAAGGGGCTTGCTAGCGGTCCCATTGGGCCCCTGAAGATGAAAAACCCAAGTCACCGCAACAGGCAACGTTCCAGTGAGGATTTCACCGGAAAAGGGGGTGAGCTTGCCGATAGCTTCAGGAAGATTAATGTGTATAATCAACCTCAGCAATGCTCAGACCCAAGATTCTGGAGCAACTTCCATGCCAACTACTACGAGCATGTGTACATGAAGATGAAGAATCCCGTTGTGAAGAGTCAATGGGTGAACATTGGATACATGCAGTCGAAGAAGTATCCTGCCTATCGTGAGGTGCATCTAGGATATCCCTTGTGGGTTTTGGCTAATTCATGACAAATATATGAGATCCTAATGAAACTATTGAGATGATTGCAGGACAAACAAAGTGAAACAGCTCGGTGCACACAAAAAGGTGAAAAATGGAGTGGTGTCCAAAGAGGGATACTTTGATGGAGCTTGAAAGATCAAATTAGATTTTAAGTGTATAGGGAGTGTATGAAAGATACACTCCAAGAGCTCACAACTTTGCGCTGGGGTAAGGGCTTTAAAATTAACCTAACTTTCACAATGCACCGGACTAGTCTGATCATGGACCGGACTAGTCCGTTACACTTTCTGGAGTCTCCCCTCTCAGGAGACCGTACTAGTCCGTGTGTCCACCGGACTAGTCCATTGAACTCTCTGGAGTCTCTCATATCGGGAGACCGGACTAGTCCGTGTGTCCACCGGACTAGTCCGTTGAACTTTCTGGAGTCTCCCATCTGTGAAGTCCGAACTAGTCCACGGACTAGTCTGTTGAACTTTCTGGAGTCCAGCCTCACACAGCACCGGACTAGTCCGTGCTTGGACCGGACTAGTCCACCTGACTTTATGGACTTTGAGTTACATTGTGACCGGACAAGTCTGGACTTGCACCGGACTAGTCCGATATTAGGGTTTTTCAACGGTAACTTTTTGGAAACCATATAAATAGAGAATCCACAGCCTTCCAAATAACATACGCGTCGAATACTGCTGAAAACACAAACCCTAGTGCCGCCACTTTGTCCCAAGATCCCAAAACACATCTCCCAACACATCTAAGGTGCAAAAAGAGTCAAATCATTGTAACACTTGGATTCGGGATTGGGAGATCGTCGTTCCTTCGTTGCGAGCTCTTGTGGTTTGATCTTTCTACACTTATACTCTGTATTGTAATACTTTCAAGTGTATTTGATTGCCTCTTTCGTTGTAATTCTTGTGGGAGCCCTCAACGTGTGAGGTTGCCCCACAAACTCGGTGATTACCCGTGATAGTGGAATCAAGTTGGCCTTCGTGGTGACTTGAAGAGGGAAAGGGTTGGAGACCCGGCTCTGTGTGAGCTTCCTCAACGAGGACGTAGATCTCGTGGTGAGATTTAACTTCGGTAAAAATTTGCTTGTCTCTTATGCCTTATTTACTTTACTTTTTGTTCACTAGATCACTTGATTGCTAAACAACAATTTAAGTTGCTCATAAGTCTTCACGTGCATTCATACACTAGTCTTAAATCAAAGAATCTGTTGTTCTCATTTCCGCTACTAGAAGAACATAGTTTCTTAAACAACACTTAATCAATTCACACATTTCAACACACCATACTAGTCCGCCCACATAACCGGACTAGTCCGATCAATCAAATTTTTGACAACTCTATTAAGTGTGCAGGAAATTCAAAAGACCTATTCACCCCCCTCTAGGCCACGTTCACCTACTTATGCCTGCTGGAGTGTAGGTAGAGTGGCGTACTTAGGCTGCAGGACCAGGCTAAGTCGATAGCACACTCCGGACCTATGTTGGCTTGGCGTTCAGGCAAGTAGACTATACAACATGTTAAGACCCAAAGAGATGAATAATATAACCTGCAATGCATATGAATAACTTGGATAAAAACAAAAAAGAATTGCACAACTTCATTATAGACAAGAAGGTTAAAAACAATAATTTGATAGGTCGAGCCTTGTACAAAAATAAATGCATGTAGAGTCTATTTCGCACAACAATGTCTTTCATTATAGGTTTGGATTACAGGGGAGACAAGGACACACTTAGGGTGCGGGACCAAGCTAAGTGCGCTATACATCTTGTACTAACCAAGGGTAGGTAATTACAGTTTTAGTGCTGTGATTGTATGAAGTGTACTTGAACTTCCCGAACCTTACCGGAGGGGTCCAGACGTTCTCCTGGAGGACCTACCCATGTCTGTTTAGTGACTCTATAATATACATCGTGTGTAATTACAGACTCACCTCCGTTATTCTAAGCATAAAACTTACGGAGGTGCTCGATGTTCCAAGGGTTAAGAAGCGGAATCCCATCCTCAGTTGCCAAGCGAACGCATCCGAGACGGGATACTTTGATCACTCGGAATGGACCTTCCTAGCTAGGGGAAAGTTTATTCATTCCTTCCTGAGTTAGTATCTTCCGAATCACTAGATCGCCTTCCTCGAGTTGTCTGTTGCGCACATACCTTTGATGATAGCGTCGAAGCGCTTGTCGATAAGGCGCATTCTGAAGAGCTACTTGGCACCTTCCCTCATCGACGAGGTCAAAGTCTTCATGCCAGAGCTGGTCCTGCGTGGCTTTGTCGAGGGTCCGGACCTGAAGGGACCCCAAGGTGATCTCTGGAGGAAGGACTGCTTCAGCTCCGTACACCAGGAAGAATGGAGTTTCCCCGGTTGACCGGTTTGGATTTGTCCTATTTGCCCACAATGTGGACGGAAGCTCCTCAATCCAGTTAGCTCCGTGCTTTTTCAGGCGCTCATATGTGCGCGTCTTGAGTCCTTTTAAAATTTCTACATTTGCTCTCTCGGCTTGGCCATTGCTTGCTGGATGAGCTACTGAGGCGTAGTTGAGTTGAATGTCGAGGTCTTCGCAATATTAGTAATATGCAACACTTGTGAATTGGGTTTCATTGTCAGTTATGACTTTGTTTGGAACTCCAAATCTACATATAATGGACTTCAAGAACTTGATTGCTGATTGCTTGTTGATTGTCACAACTGGAGTTGCTTTTGGCCACTTGGTGAACTTGTCAATGGCGACATACAGGAACCTGTAACCTCCGACGGCTATTGGGAAAGGTCCCAAGATGTCCATGCCCCACACAACGAATGGCCATGTAGGAGGTATCATTTGTAGTGACTGAGCCGGTGTGTGAATCTGTTTTGCGTGGAACTGGCACGCTTCACATTTTTCACTAGCTCAACCGCATCCTGGAGTGTTGTAGGCTAGTAAAAGCCATGCTGGAAGGCTTTACCGACCAATGTGCGAGGAGAAGCATGGTTTCCGCACTCGCCTCTATGGATTTCCATGAGGAGCTCGCGACCTTCTTCCCTTGCAATGCACCGCATTAGGATGCCATTGGCACCACGCCGGTAGAGATCCCCTTCTACCAACATGTATCTTTTAGCCAATCTGATAATCCGGTCAGCGGATACACTGTCTTCAGGAAGGATATTGTCTTTCATGTAACTCCGGATCTCCGAGATCCATGCATTGGAGCTTAATTGATCTTCTGAGTATTGCGTGTTGGGTTGCTCAGAGCTTCCGACAACACCTACGACCCTTGGTGGACACCATGGTAACAGGGCCATCGGGACTGCCAGCTTCGTGGTGCTGGTCTCGCCCCCTTCACTCAGTTCGGCAGGCTGAGCTATTGGTTTTGACAACCTCCGGACGAAGATTCCGTCAGGGGCTGGAGCTCCAGTTGAGGATTTCGTCGAGAGTTCGTCGGCTTCAGCGTTGTGAAGACGCTGAAAATGGTGGACATCCAGGACTTCAAAGTCCTTCTGAAGGCTCTGGACTTCAAGTAGATAAACAACTAGTTGAGGATTGTTGCAGGAGCATTCACCTTTGACTTGTTTGATGATGAGTTGTGAATCTCCCTTCACCAACAGCTGTTTGACACCATAAGATAGTGCCACCTTGAGTCCGTAGATGAGAGCTTCATACTCTGCCATGTTGTTGGTTTCCTTGAAATCAAGGTGAACCATGTACTTGACTTTCTCCCCAGTCGGAGCCAGGAGAAGGATTCCAGCTCCGGCTCCCTGCTTCTGCACGGAGCCATCAGAGTAGAGAGTCCAATGAGGCTTGGTGAATACCAGAACCTTGGGTTCTGGTTTCTGCTCACTGTGGCCCCCAGGGTTTGATGGAGAGGGAGTCCATTCTGCCATGAAGTCAGCCAAGGCTTGACTTTTGATTGCTTGTCGTGACACGAATTCTAGATCGGATTCAGCCAGTTCCGCTGCCCACTTTGCAATGTTCCCAGTAGAGTTAGGGTTATGCAAAATGGCACGCAGTGGAAAAGAAGTTACCACTGATATTTTGTGGGCTTGGAAGTAGTGACGAAGCTTCCTTGAGGCAATAAGAACTACGTAAAGCAGCTTATGCACCTCAATGTATCTTGTCTTGGCACCGTGGAGCACTTCGCTGATGAAGTACACGGGATGTTGGATGGTCCGGAACCTTTCGGAAGGACCTAGAGCTTCTTCTCCATCGACCCGGACCCTCCTAGAGGGTTCCAGACCTTCACGCTGTGCTTCTTGGACCCTCCTGAAGGAGTCCAAATCTACTTCTTGTTCAACCCGGACCTTGCTAGAAGGATCCAGATCATCTTGGTTGGCCAGATGAACTTCCTCAGGTAAATGAGGTTGATCCCCTAGCGTTTCGTCTTGAGGTTCCATGTCTGGGGGCTGGGACCCAGACATGCCTTCATTTAACTCCGGACCCTCCCGGATGGGTCTGGGTTCCTGGACTGGATGTGGCTCCGGTCTTTCCGCAACCACGACCATACTGACAACTTCGGTGGTTGCCGAAATATAAAGCAGTAAAGGTTCACCAGGATTTGGAGCTACCAAAATCGGTAGTGTGGTGAGGAGTTGTTTCAGCTCTTGAAACGCCTTTTTTGCTTCTTCAGACCAATGAAATGGTCCGGACTTCCTCAGGAGTTTGAAGAAGGGTAGCGCCTGTTCTACCAGTCTTGAGATAAACCGGCTGAGTGCAGGTAGACATCCAGTTAGCTTCTGGACATCTTTGATCCGGGCTGGGGGCCACATATCTTCTATGGTCTTGATCTTCGCCGGATTTGCCTCAATTCCTCGGTGAGTCACCAAGAAACCTAGAAGCTTTCCGGAGCTAACCCCGAAGACACACTTGTCTGGGTTCAGCTTGGTGCGCGTGGTGCGCAGCTTGTCAAAGATAGCTTGTAAATTGTCAAGGAGTGACTCTTTGTTTTTGATCTTCACGATGATGTCATCAACGTACACCTCCACCAAGTCTCTAATTAGCTCTCTAAATGTTTTGTACATAGCTCGCACAAATGTTGAAGCAACATTTTTAAGACCAAATGACATGGTCGTGTAACAGTACAATTCATCTACTGTTATGAAGGCAGTATGCTCTTCATCTTACTTAGACATTTGGATTTGATGATATCCAGAATATGCATCTCAGAAACACAATAGTTCACACCCGGAGGTGGAGTCCACTATCTGATCTATTCTAGGTAGTGGAAATGGATCCTTTGGACATGCCTTATTTAAGGTGGTGTAGTCGATACACATCCGAAGCTTCCTGCCGACCTTAGGTACAACAACTGGGTTTGCCAACCATTTTTGATTGAAGACTTCCCAGATGAATCCAGCTTCGAGCAACTTCTTGATTTCCTGTCGGATGAAATTTTGTCCCTCGATTGATTGCTTCCGGGGCTTCTGGTGTACAAGCCGCGCGTCAAGGTAAATCTTCAGATTGTGCTCAATCAGATCCCAGACATTTGTAATAGTTGCCAGGCAAACGCGTCGACATTAGCTCGGAGGAAAGCGATGATCGCGAGTTCCTATTTGTTGTTCATACCTCCTGATATACGGGTAGTCTGAGCAGTGTTGGAACAAATTTGGACGACTTTGATGGGAACATCGATGTCGCCACTTGGTTGCACACGAGGTGCGGATGTAGAGCCTTTACGGCGAATGCTCGAAGGCTTCAAAGCTGGCTCCTTACTGAATTCTTCCTCTTGCGCTGTGGTAAGCGCATAGAGTTCTTCTAAAGCAGTAAATCCTACATTGTGATCTCCGCAGATCCGGAGAACACCTGTGGGTGTTGGCATCTTCAACACTAAGTAACCACAATGGGCGGCGGCTATGAACTTGTACAAGGCTGGCCTACCCAGAATGGCATTGAACGGCATACTAATATGCGCGACGTCGAAGACCAACTTCTTAGTTCTGTAGTTCTCCCTAGTCCCGAAGGTCACTATGAGTGTGATGGAACCGAGAGGAGTAATGGTTCCCGGACCTACCCCAGAAAAAGGTCGGGATGGGCAAAGGTCCGAAGGCCAGAGCTGAAGCTTAACAAAAGCTTCGAAGCTTATGAGGTTCAACCCTGAACCTCCGTCCACCATTACATGGTGGAGTTGAATATTGTTAATGGTGGGTGTCACCATCAATGGAAGTTGACCAGCCCCAATCATGTTTCGGGGGCAGTCCAAGCATCAAAAATGACGGGAGTATCCATCCACTTTCGATGAGGCTCCACCTTAGCGGTGGGAGATGCCAGAGCCATGTCCCGCCGCATTGTCTTGAGGATGCGATGAGAGGTGATGTCCCATGGACCACCATAGATGGTGTTTAGGGATTTCCGATGCTCGTTGTAAGAGATGTCGGAGTCATCGTCGACAGTGTTGTAAATAGCTTTCAGGACCTTCTTGGGATCCTGGAAACATAGCTCCTCTTCAGCCGGAGCTTCGTCGACTTTTTGCTTTCCTTCCCGCTGACGGAAAGGAACTTCTTCCCAGCGCTTGTTATAGAGCTCGACAAGGTTCTGGACCTCCCAACATTCTTCCAGGTTGTGTCTGTCCATCTTGTGGATCATACACCACACCTTTGAACTGTTGCCATCTTCTGACAAAGGACAAGGTGACTTCTCAGGGCGTGGCCCCTGGCCACCCGGAGCTGCAGCAGCTGCAGCGGCTGGTGCGCCGGCCGACAGCTTCTTCTTGCCGCTGGGCTTCTTTTTCTCTTTACCACTACCAAAGGTAGTGGCTTCAGTTTTGGAGGACTTCTTGTTGGCCCCCGAAGCTGGCTTGGAGTGCATTTCACGACCCTCCGCAGCTCTAGCACATTTGTCCGCTAGGCTGAAGAGTTCCGTGATGCTAGTGACCTCTTTGATGGCCAGCTTCTCCAACATCTTTTTACCTCGAACACCCTGTCTGAATGCAACGATAACAGAAGAGCTCGAGATTGAAGGAATAGTATTATGTACCTGAGAAAACCGTTGGATAAAGGATCGCAGCGATTCCTCCGATGTTTGCTTTACAACAAACAGGTCCAATTCAGTGTCAGGACAGGTGTAAGAACTCCCGAAGTTGGCAGTGAATTGCTGGCATAGCTCCACCCAAATATTAATGGAGTCGGGTGGAAGCCTCATGAACCAGGACCTTGCAGTCCCAGTTAAAGCCACTGGGAAGTAATTGGCCATCACAACCTCATCACCCCCCGCTGCCAGTATGGCAGTGGAGTAGATTTGTAGAAACTCGGCAGGGTTGACAGTTCCGTCGAATTTTTCTGGCAAGTGAGGCCGGAACTTCTGTGGCCATATGACCATGCGCAAATGCATGGCCAGGGCAGAATAGCCTCCTCTTACTCCCTGTGGAGCGTGGTTGTCCCGAGCCTCTTGCCTATCACGAGGACGCTCAATATGGACTCAGCCGTCCTGCTCCTGGTAACGGCGATCATGTTCTGACCGCATGTCATGGGTTGGAATCCTGGTGATGGTGTGGGTACGTTGTGCCCCGAGATGCAATGAAGTCACCTGCTGGGATGTGGCACGTCTCCTTTGCTGAGAGACTTATGGACCAAGTCAACCTGATAAGGTCCGTCGTGGTGATGGTGCTCGCCCCGACGTGGGGGGGCCTTGATTGCTGATGCCAGCGGCTGCAGCTGCAACTAGATGGTCAACATGAGCCCTTCACTGCTCCATAGCACCCTGGGGTGCTCCTGGAGGCGGTGGGTGTTGTAGGAGAGCTCGCGCAGCAATGAGTGCCTGCTCTGGGTTGCTGTTCGTTGATGCAGTGATCGACGTAGATGCACCATCTTGTTGCCCAACATTGTTTGCCGGAACAGATGGTGGCTGTGGTGCCATAGCGCCTGCTGGAACAATGGCACCTGCTGGCTGCGAGAGTTGGAGGGATTGCATTCAGCAGGTTGTTCAGCTCGATTGCCGTTGGAGGATCCTACGGTGGAATTCACCATCTTAAGATCTCGGGTGACTCCACCTTCCTAGCGCGCCAAATGTAGAAGTGTGGCAATGACACTTCCCTCGGTACTACTAAAGTGTAGCCCGCGGAGGTTCTTGTTTTGGTTGGGGCACACAGAGATCAAGATCAAGATGGTGACATCAGAGATTTACGTGGTTCGTGCCGCCTGAGCATAATACCCTACTCCACATAGTGTGTGTGTGTTAGTTGTATTATGAATTGCTAGAAAGCATAGTCTCTCGTTCAGCTTGAACTTGTCCATTGTATCGCGCGGCTCAGTCCTTTTATAGTCCAAGGACTGACCGTTACATCATTACCCTAGCCCAACATGTGTCCCCGGCGTATTAAATAGCCTAATACACTGTCTATGGGTATTAAGCATGGTTAATAGTGTGATAACGTGCCTTAATAGCTGCAATACCTCTATTAACAGTGTTCTGATCGTGTGTCGTTAATACAATATTAACAACATATAATCAAATCTTGTAACTACCACTTTAACTGTCCCTTGAATGTCTGTGCTGAAGGAGATCCGCCAATATATTCGTTGATGAAGGTCCGGAGGCTCCACACGTGGCAGCTTCGAAGCTTCCCATTACGGGGAGGTAGCTCCAGCACTACTATACACGTGTCAACACTGAAGCTTCCCTCTGCTGGGAGTTATGTTTAGGGTCATTATACACGTGTTGAGCGTGGAGCTTCCCTATGTAGGGAGTTTAGCTCCGAATTTACATTACACGCGTCAATCTCTAGAGCTACCCATATGAGGGATGCATGTCCGGTGTAATATGACATGTGGGGCCTGAGGAGGCCTTCAATTTTAACGAGTAGCACTCTTTTGCACTTCTTGCAATATCATAGGGTAGCCGGTACGCAGGGTACCGACAGACGTGAAAACCAAAATGCCATTCTTAAGTTATGATGTTTTTAAGCTTTATTAATAATCATGAATTTTTTTATGAAGGTTATGGCTTGTCCTTAGCAGTAAGCTACATCTCCAAAGTTGAGACACTCACGGGTCAAAACTATAGAGTGTGGAGAGAGAGGCTTCAGTGTGCCCTTGTGGTCTTTGACCTCGGTTTTGCGATTACATCACCATGTCCTAAGCTGCCTGCTGTCCCCATTGCCGAGGCAGGGGAATCTGAGGAATCTTTTGCTACACGAAAGGCTGAGTATCTAAGATTTAAGGAAAAGTATGATAATGATCTACCTAAATGGGACACTTCCAATAGGAAGTGTTTTTTCATCATTAAGAGCACCATAGCAGACTCTATTAAGGGAGGAATCCCTGATTGTGACATTGTTGCAGAGTACTTAGAGAGAGTAAGAGGTAAGTTCACTAGCTCCACTAAGGCGAGTGCTAGCACTCTCATGAGGAATATTGTTACTGAGAAGTACTCTGGAGGTGGTGTGCGTGAGCACATAAATAAGACGAGTCACTACAACTCTAAGCTCAGAGATTTAGACATTGTGATGCCAGATGAGATGCTCATTTATTTCATCTTCAGTTCTCTTCCTCAGGAGTTTGATGCCTTTGTGGTCAATTATAACTCAATTCTTGAGACTTGGAACATTGATAAGATTGTTGCTATGTGACACTCAGGAAGAGAAACACATTAAGATCTCTAAGGGTGCTGATTATGCTAATTTGGCTAACTCTAAGGGTAAGGGAAAGGTAAAGAGATACTTTACTTCTCCCAAACCACCTTCCTTCAAGGTTTCAGGCACTAGTTCAGCTGATAAGAACAACAGAAAGTCTCCACATAGGGGGGACAAAGATAATGTCTATTATGTGGCTCGACTAAGCATTACCAGAAGGACTGCAATGGTTTCATTAAATGGTGCGCTAAGAAATTAATGATCTAATTACATTTTTGAATGAGGCCTTGTATATAAATTATTCACGATCTACTTGGTGGATTGACTCAGGTGCCACTGTGCACATTTGCAACTCTATGCAGACATTAAGTATGATGAGAACTATAATAAGAAGGGAAAGAGTGATTAAGGTGGCAGATGGGCGTGAAGCCAAAGTCGAAGCTATTGGAGATTTAACTCTTAGATTGATTAGTGGCTTTGTACTTAGGCTAAATAATGTTCTTTATGTCCCTTCGTTAGAAAGGAACTTAATTTCAGTTTCGTGTTTGGATGATTTAGGATACATTTGCCATTTTGGCAATGATAAGTGTTCTATTAGTTATAATAATGAGATTGTTGGTCTTGCCTTCTGACAAGACATGCCTTACTTGTTGTCCACTCATGAGAATGAACATGTATGTGTTATAAGCGATGATCAAGTTTCGCCTAAGAATGACTTAGGATGTAGTAAGCGCAGAAGAAGCGATTCAGATACTTCGTCGAAATTATGGCATTGTCGTTTATGCCATATTTCGAGGGGAGGATCAAACAATTAGTATCTCAATCGATTCTACCACACTTAGACTTTTCAGGTTCTGAGGAATGCAACGATTGCATTAAAGAAAATTCACTAAGATTATTAAGAAAAATGCCATACATAGCACATGAGTCTTAGAAATAATCCACATAGACATTTGTGGGCCTTTTCCCGTAACCTCAGTAGATGGTTATGATTTGTTCATAACATTCACAGATGACTTTAGTCAATATGGCTATATTTTTCCAACGAAGGAGCGATCCAAAGCTTTGGATAAGTTTAAGATATTTAAGGCTGAAGTAGAAAATCAGCACAATGTTAAGATTAAAGTAGTAAGGTCTGATCATGGACACGAATACTATGGTTGACACACCCCTTATGGCCAAGTCACTGGACCTTTTGCGAGGTTTCTACAGGAAAATGGCATAGTAGCCTAGTATTCTACACCGAGCGAACCTCAGCAGAACGGTGTAGCAGAATGGCAAAACTGTACGCTTATGAACGTGGTAAGAAGCATGTTAAGTTATTCTACACTACCAATTAGCTTGTGGATGGAGGCTTTAAAGACCGCTATTCAAGTACTTAACCATGTTCCATTTAGGTTAGTATCCCAGACACCGTATGAGATGTGGATAGGACGTAAGCCCTCACTAAACTATCTACATGTATGGGGATGTCCAACTGAGGCTAAGATATTCAACCCGAACTTAAGTAAACTGGATTCTAGAACAATCACTTTCCATTTTATTGGCTATCCTGAGAAGCATAAGGGCTTTAGATTTTATTGTTGACATAGACACACTAAGTTTATTGAGACTCGACATGCCGTGTTCTTAGAAGACGCTATGATCAAGGGGAGCATGGTAAGGCGGGAAGTAGACCTTGAGGAGGAACGGATTAGTTTACCCGTTCCAATTACTCAAGAGCCCTTGCCACTGCACCACCGGCGCCTGTCGCTAGTGATGCTCCGCTTGTTGTTGAGCCTTCATCGACCACATCAGAAATAAGGGAAGCTCCACCTTTTGAGCCCATTGAGTAAGTGGTCGAACAAAATGAAGCTCCACAACAGCCTTCACCATCACATGATGGGCAAATAAGAAGGTCACAAAAAGTAAGACGATTGGCAATTCCAAGTGATTATCATTTATACTTAAGTTAAGAAATTCAGGTTGAGTATGAACCCACCTCTTTTGAGGATGCCATGAGAAGACCTCAGTCATCTGTATGGCATAAAGCCATGGAAGATGAAATAAGCTCCATGAGTGCCAACAAAGTCTGGGACTTAGTAGAGATTCCTAAAGGAGCCAAAACAGTAGGCCGTAAATGGGTCTACAAGATTAAGCGTGACTCCAAAGGGAAGATCGAAAAGTATAAGGATAGACTTGTGGTTAAGGGATTCACTCAGTGGGAGGGTATTGATTACAATGAGACCTTTTCTCCCGTGTCGTCTAAGGATTCTTTTCGAATCATCATGGCCTTAGTAGCGCATATTGACTTAGAATTGCATCAAATGGATGTAAAGACGGCGTTTCTCAATGGGGATCTTTATGAGGATGTCTATATGATACAACTAAAATGTTTTGTCATTAAGGGTAAGGAACATATGGGATGCCACTTGAAGAAGTCCATTTATAGACTTAAGCAATCTTCAAGGCAATGGTACCTCACTTTCGATAAGACAATTAGAAAGTTTGGGTTTAAGGAAAATTAGGAGGATAACTGCATTTATGCTAAGTTTAAGAATGGAAAGTTTATATTCTTAGTTCTTTATGTGGACAACATACTATTAGCGATTAGTGATGTCAACCTACTCTTAGAAACTAAGAAGCTTTTATCCTCAAACTTTGATATGAAGGATTTAGGTGAAGCATCCTATGTTCTGGGAATTGATATTCATCGAGATCACGTTAAGGGGGTATTAGGAGTATCTTAGAAGGCATACTTAGAAATTGTAATTAGAAAGTACGATATGCACGCCTGTAAGCCCTCGCCTTCTCCAATAGTTAAGGGTGACATATTTCTAGAATCACAATCGCCAAAGAATTGATATGAGGTTCATCATATGAGAGGAATTCCGTATGCTTCTGCTATCAGAAGCTTAATGTATGCTCAAGTTTGTACACGCTCTGACATAGCATTTGTGACTGGGATGCTTGGAAGATATTACAGTAATCCAAGGCCAGACCACTAGAAAGCTGTTAAGAAAGCATTAAGATATATACATGTCAAAGTATTGTAAGTCTGACTCGCTAAATATAGTGGGTTATTCAGACTCAGATTACGCGTGTTGTGTGGATACTAAGAAATCCACATCAGGCTATATATTCACCCTCGCGAATGGAGCCATATCGTGGAAAAGCTCCAAACAGATAATAATTACATCGTCCACAATGTATGTTGAGTTTATAGCTTGTTATGAGGACACAGGGCAGGCATCTTGGCTTAAGAAATTTGTTCCCGGTCTTAGATTGGTCGATAGCATTCACAAACAACTTAAGTTATACTATGACAATCAGCGAGAAGTGATATACTCTCACAACAATAAGTCGTGTGGTGCTACCAAACACATTGACATTAAGTATTATGTTGCGAAAGAAAGGATCCAGGATAACACAATTAGTCTCGGGCATATAAGTACTAAAGAAATGCTTGCGGATCCGCTAACAATGGATCTTCCACCCAACGTGGTCAGAGAACACGTAGCCGAAATGGGATTAGGGAGAGCTTGGGATACAAATCTTGGATACTAAGGGGCCCTAAGTATAAGGTTCTTTCTAATTGTGAGACTTATTGTGGTCATCGAGTCAAGCATTATGAGAATGGTTGTCTTTGATGCGTCATGCCCCTTATGTCAAAGCAAGTGGAAATATACATAAGTTTTAGTAAATAAGTTAAGAAATAAGCAATAAGTTTATGTCCCGAGATCAAGGGGGGGTAATGTTAGTTGATCCCGGTCCCACCACATTGGGCAACAACCATGTGCCAGACTTAGTATCCCTCACACGCCCTGATCGGGACGCAACCGACTCCCATTCGGTGCGCCCCCCTCTCGCATGCGCAACAACAATAAAGGGAAGAGGGGCCGAGGCATCTGATCACAAGTTGATCTGGTGCCTTATTCCTCTCCCACAATCCCGAAATTCTGATCTCTAAGGCGTGCGGAGCGAGGGGAAGCACCAAGCCTTCCAGTCGCCGCCACCAGTGCCATCGGTCTCCTCTGCACTGCACCAAAGCCTGTGTACATGGATCAGCACTTGAGCCCAATGGCGTCAAGTGCTCCTGCAGAAAGTAACCCTCACTTCTCACCTCTCTTCCTCTAATCCTAATCCATCTGTTATGCTCATAGGTTGAATGTTAGATTGTTTGCTTAAGTGGTTTGTGATGGAATTAGAGCTAAGCACTCTCAGTTAGATGATTACTAGATCAAATTCTAAGGCAAATCAGTTTTACATCAATCTTTTTAATTATGAACTAGTTAAACTAGATGATTCAATCTTTTTAATTATTAACTAGTATATTGGCTATAGCTCTAATTTCATTATTTGAATTTTTATGTCATGCATGGTACATTGAACCTGCCCATTTTGGCATTTAGCAGAACAGTGACCAGCTGTTTCCAAATCTTGCTCGATCTACGCTCCAGGATCCCGTGCGGGTTTGTGGAAGCTCTGCTGTGACGGCAGTAGTGGTGCGTCCAGGTTCATGGTGGATATGGTGGTGCCTGGCAGGTGCGGTAATGGTAGTGGAGTAGAGTTCATGGAACCCTGAGACTCGAGAATGGGAGCAGTGCCTGCCATCCGTTGATGTATCTCGAGCGAATCTGGGTGCGGACAGGCGAATACTTGAGATATGGGGGCGGTGGGATCAATGGGGACAAACCCTTGTCGGATCTAGCAACGGGCGACCAAGGGAGGCGGATCCAAAGGCGATCGCCCCATGGAGGAGTGGAGTCTCGGGCGGATCTGCAGATGAGCACGGGAGGCGGATCCGAACGTGACCGCCTCGCGTGAAGGAGTGACAATGTGTGTGGAGGGGAGGGGGGATTTAAGCTAGAGGTGATCACATGTGGTGTGGAAGAAGGTAGGCCACGGGGAGCCATGTCGCACACACTGGGCTGGGATGGGCTGTTCACGGAGCCAAAGAGGCTATGGAAAAGCTGAGGGCAGAAGTGGACAGAGAAAATCAATCTAAGACAGCAAAACTATGTTGTATTTTTAAAATTTTGTAAGCTCAGTGCTAAAAGCTAGGCGCCGCCTAGCCCTTGGCGGAGGGTCACCATCCACCTAGCGTCTAGCATCTTTTGGAACCTTGGTAATATCCTTGCAACATGGTAGAAGATCATTCTTTTTCACATTCTATTTATTAATAATATAGTGTAGGTTAATATGTACTGACAAAATAATATGACCTGATCTTGGATATAAACATATGTATGTCAGTACGTGTTTCATCTGACAGCAAACATGGAAAAAAGGATAAGATTTTAATCTCACATCAGGTAAGTAGCATACATAGAAAAGGAAAATCAGGCCTCGATGGTGCTCTTCTCCACTGCGTTAAGCTACGGTTTTGGATGAGAAGAATTGGGCGAACGTGGAATGTGGCTATACGAACTCACATATAGTAGCATCAAACACCAGCGATCCTGTGAACCAACCGCTCGCAACCATTTTGTACACAAAGAGAGGAAGGTGCCATCAAACAAGACATTGAAAGGCTCTAGAGCAAGAAATGGAGAAGAATTTGACGAAATTGCTATGCCAGATGTGTAAATTTACCCGCAATCTAGACAAGACCATCATCTCCTTTGCCCGGTGCCTCCCTAACCTAGTACTATACGTTGAGCAGGGACAAGGTACGCGTTGAGACAAATGGAACCGAAGCATAGAAAACTGTAAGAAGCTACTTGCACTACAACCTGAAGACAGGCAGTTTTCTGGCTTTCCTACGCCCATTCACCACTCAAACTTTAAGATCCTTATGTACCACCCATGCAAAGAATACGAACCAAATTAGGACAACAAATTAAAGGTGAAGTAATGCTCACATTGAGTCAAGTCTACTTCTGTGGGTGAGTTAGGGTAGTTGGTTGGAAATCATAAAAAGCTACTAAAAAGCACTAGCTAACTCATGTACACCGCAAAAGTACTATTATTTTCAGACAAGTATGTTTTATCACAATGAATGAAGGATGTGCGACAAATTGACTGCATTGAAGATGAATGATTTGTTAAGTTATTACTAAATACGTATAGACCATTCTTTTTTATTTTTAAGATTATATGGAGCTGTGTTCCAAGTGTTCACAAATTTGAGAATACATGACTGCAACTAGGAGATGATGGTATCTCCGCTGGATCACCCTAGCCATAGCACCGATCCCCCACGGAGAAGAAAAAGCATAAATGCTACGCATAACCAAGAACCTACAACGCTGACCATGTTTCAAAGTAGGGCTTCTTCTTCCTCACCTCTACTTCTCATGAAGCAAGCCCTGGTAATAGGTACAACTACCCGAAAAGTTTTTTTTTTCAGTATATTACACATATACAAAGATTAGAGAAGTACGTCCCATGTGAAAAGTTTGCATATGAGCGAGAGTTTTTCTATAAGGATTGGTTACTAATTCTATTCTTACTTGTCAAAAATGTACATGTGTTCTGCTTGACATTTTAATCAAAAGAAAATAGAGGAACAAAAATTGCACGACGAAGTGGTGGTAGCCAAGTGGATGAAACGTTGGAGCTTTGAGCAAGCGGGCTGCATTGTTTTGTGCTCAGTGGTGTGCTAATGCAATAAAAGGATGAGATCATTGACTCACTACTACAATAAGCTTCATCTCAGGCGGCTTCAAACGTATTATCACATGCGATTTTCAAAACCGTCTGAAACAAAGAGCCTGTGATAATCTACAATTTTCACGGGCGGAAACTAAAACCGCATATGAAATAAGTTATCACAGGCAGTCTTAACCTTCATGAATCCGCCTATGAAGACTCTTTATCACGGGGCGGATTGTAACGTAAGAGTAACCGTCTGTGATAATTGAGTTATCACAGTCGGTTCTTTACCTATGACTACCCGCCTATGAAGACTCTTTATCACAGCTGGTTTGTAACGCAAGAGTAACCACCTGTGATAATGGAGTTATCACAGACGGTTCTTTACCAATGACTAGCCGCCTGTGATAATATAACTTCACAGACGGCTAGCCGTAGGTAAAGAACCGCCTGTGATAAAGTATAACATATGAAGTATTGGTCACTTGTCACCTTTGATGGAACCGAAACATACTCCCTAACCTAGTACTATACATTGAATAGCGACAAGCTATGTGTAGACTTTGATGGAACCGAAACATACTCCCTCTAGATTCTTTTATTTGCCATTAGGATAACACAATCAAGTTTCTTTTTAGTTCATATCTTTGTATGAAACAACAAATAAAAAGATAAGGAGGGAGTAGAAAACTGCAAGAAACTACCTGCGCTACGATATGCACCTCTGGTAGCACCCTTAAGAGACAAGCAGCTCTCTGGTTTTTCTACACCCATTCACCACTCGAACTTTAAGATCATTATATACTAGCCTTGTGAAGAATACCAAGAAAATAAGGATGATGAATTAAAGGTGAAGTATGGCTCACATTGACTCAAGTCTACTTTTGTGGGCGAGTCAATTTAGTTGGTTGGACAACAGTGTAAAAAGCAAAAAAGCACTAGCTAACACTGTGGTACTAATATTTTTCATTCAAGTGGCTTTTATCACAATGAATATATGGAGGATGCATGTGCGACAGATTGACTACATTGAATACGAATGATTTGTCAAGTTGGCACTAAATACGCGTAGCTCATTTTTTAAAGATTATTCGGAGCTGTGTTTCACGTGCTCAAAAATGATGCAATACATGACTACAACTAGCTATAGTGCTGATAACAGATAGAGAGAAGAAAACATACCATGCTGCAAATAACCAATAACCTATGTAGGATCGAAGAGCACGCAAAAAGCTACCAGAGGGGGGGGGGGTGAATGGTAGATTTAAACATTTTCAACAGAAGCAACAAAAACCCCACGATAGAAAATCAATCTGTTAAGAAACCATGTGTGCAACTGATCTAAACTAGTTCAACCATGACAAAAGTAGTAGATATTATAGATAATCAAGTCACGAAGACACGACAACAAGAGTCACAGAAAACTGTCAAGAAAAACTCAAGTTATGATCAAAAGATCGAACAAAGGTCAATCTGTTCTACCCAAGAAAAACCAGATCTGCAACACTGCAAAGAAACTCGTGTACATCAGAAACAACAATCCAATGACCGTGAAATTTTCAAAGATGATAGAAAATCAAGTTTTTAAGACAACCCAAAGAAAATCACGTTAGTCGGATCTGTATAACTCAAGTTATGATAAAAACAACAATGCAATGTAGTGCTGTGCAGAAACTCGACGAGAAAAACTTGTCTGAAACAAGTCGGACAAACAAGGCACAAAAGCTCCTCTAAACTATGAATTTTATTGAACAAAACACAAGAGGAACACCCAAAGTCCTGTCCACGAGCTCTGGCCTCCCTTGCTTATATAACCAGCCCTAAGACCAACCCAATCCTAACTAGGATTCTAATCCTACTTAGTTTCAATCTAAACTTCCCATAACTGCTCAAGACTCTTCTAAATGCAGATAGAAGCAATCTTAAGACTTCCAAACACTTTCAGAACATATCCCACATTCCTAAAACAACTCAGCTTCGTGCTCACCACGTAATCCTATCATAACCAACTCAAATCTTTCCATATTTGAGTCAAAAAGAACTCAACAGCATCCTGAGTCCATAGTCCAACCGGTTGGACCTTTCCGACCAATTATTTACGTCCACTTCTCTTCATCACGCCTTGGAACCATTTTTCTACATCCATGCTTTCCTTGCACACTTGCAAACACCTTCCATCAATGTCCATGATACCTTCATACGCATTGTTCTTGACCCAAACATGCTGCCTGACCTCCCGATCAACTCAACCACAATTCCTCCCTAACTTGGTTGTTGATGTAATACCCTTATTTTTAGCATCATGCATTGCATACATTCTCATGCATTGCATACATTCTCATGCATAAAACATTAGTAGAACAAAAGAGAATAAAAATAAAAGATAAAACATATATATAAATATGTGTAGGTAATAAGAAAAGTGAATGATAATCCAAAATATATAATGCAAAAATAAATATAAAAATGGAATATATATATATATATAACAAATATATATAAAATATATAAAAGAATTTTTTTCTAGAACCTTCTAGAAGTTTTTGGAGGAACCTTCTGGAAGTTTCTGGAGGACGCTTCCCTTCCACCCCCAAAAGGTTACTGGAAAGCCTCAAGTACGAGCCGGCGTCCACGCGCGCCGTGCGTACGCGCCCGAGACTCGTAGCCAAGTCGGTTGGGACTCCGCGCGCCCGCGCTTTGGGCCGAGGCCGATCGGGACTTGAGTTCCGAGGCTCGTGCCACACCTGGACTCCCGTGGGTTCCTCGCCCGACTATATAAGGTGCCGCAGGGCCCCGGGTTTTCAACAAAAGCGATCGCAAGTCTAGAAGCAGCCAAAAAAAAAAGAGGAGAAAAAACCCTAGCCGCCAGGGAAGAAAAAAACAGAAGAAGAAGAGGAAGAGAAGGAAGGAGCCGCCGTCCGCCGTAGATCGTCGCGCCGCCGTCGACGTGCCGTCGAAGGATCGCATCGCCATCTACTTCGTCTACGTTACGCCTCTGTCCCCCAACCTTCGCAACCGCTGCATCTACGGTAGGATACATTTTCTGAGATGATTTTAGCGACGTAATAGATCTAATACCCAGAATAAAATCGTAGTTGCATCTACATCTATTTTATTTCAGAAACTCTAATTATTGCTAAAACCCCCCGTAAACTCGCATGAAATCGAATTTAGCAACATGGAACTTAGGTGATCTAAGCAAGCATGGCATAATGGAATGGGTTGGATGGTACAATTGTTTTTCTTGCCTTATATCTAAGGACCGGTTCATGCGAGAATATGCCAGGATAACAGTGCCACCACAGGGCCAAGTATGGGTGCGGCGTAGCTGAATAATTAGGTGTGCTGCTAGTATTGTCTGGACCATTGAATGGCACGGGGAATGGGAGTCGAGTAGGGCTACCTTGGGATCCGCATGGCACAAGAGGGGACCCGTGGGTGGGAGAATGGAGATTCAAGGCTGCCGGTGAAACCTTAGTGGGGCTGTACATACTAGTAGTCCCTTTTGAAAGGGTATTTTGTGATCTCTTGGCCACACAACTATGGAAGTGTGATAAGGCATAATAGAGGTCCTTTAGTCACAAAAAAGTGATGAAATCACGAACATGTGGGTAAAGTAGTACAACCTCTACAGAGTGTTAAAAACTATTATGATAGCCGTGCCCTCGGTCACGAGCACTTGGACAACTTCTATGATTAGAATTGGACTTGAGTTTTGGGAATGGTTTGGTTTGTCACATGAGTATGGTTGGTTATGAGTGGAGATGAAATTGGCATATCGTGATGATATTAATTAATTGCTGGTTATAAATGAATTATGATGGTAAATGAGAATGTTGGATACATGTTATGATAATTACTTGGGTTATGATGGGATTAAATTCACATAGATATTGTAGGATGCTTTTCATATGCTTTATATGCACTTTTATGCAAATTGCCATTTATTAGCATCCTTGTTTTTAGCTACATATCATACTTTCCCACACTTGTTGAGTACGACACGTACTCACCCTTGCAATTTTCCCACGAACAGCTACAGGAGACACTTGGGAGTACCCTGAGGATCACGTGGAGTACTAGGTTGCGTACCGCCGTTAATTGCATGTGGAATGGAGTCGTGCTACTTAATTTATTCTCCGCTGCAATAATTAGTCTTGTCATTCATGAACCATTGGATTAATGTAATAAGGTACTTACTTACATATTTGAGACGTGGTTAAATTTTGTATATCATTTGTGATGTATCCGTGTATGTGTGATGAACGTCCTGAGCACACATATATGTTATACTGGGTTCATATTCGGAACCGGGTGACACAAATTGGCATCAAAGCCCCGTTGGCTGAAGGACGTAAGCCTAGGTAGAATGGACACTCTAGAGCACATAGGAACACTCCTCTAATCTGCTATTTTCGAAATTTTTTGCTGCTGTTTTTATTTCGTCATTTCAGCCACCAAAAAGTGTCGATTGATGCTGCGTTTTCAATATAATTTTCAGCTGTGTCTTATGGTGCTCGCAGCTGTTTTTTCTGCATAAATCTTTGCGTAAAGTGTGCATATTTGCTGCTGCTATGTGTGGGTAAATTTATTTTGTGAGCTGCTATGTTTTCTTTTGGACCGCCGCACTCCTCTTTTCCTATTATTTTGGCTGCTGCAATTTTCATATTTATGTTGCATTATTCTCTCCTCTAATGTACTCTTGTTTTCTATAGATGCAGATCACTAGGAGTACAGCGCGCAAGAGCACTTGCCCGCCGCCCCTTGGAGGTGAGCTTAACTCCATTGAGCTTTACAACCCGAAGCAAGAGAAGGAAAATGTCAAGCCCGAGGAGGAGGGAGCTAATTAGTCAAACATTATGGAGGAGGATCCGGAGGAGTTTGAGCCGTATGAGGAGGATACGGACAAAGATCCTAATGAGGAGTACTACGTACCAACTTCGGATGAGGAGGAAAACGGAGGCGAAGCTGATGGGGGATCACAACCCGGTGCAAATGAGAATGGACACAACAGCCCTGAGTTCCCCCAAGTTGAGGAGCTTTGGACCACCGGAACCGAAGGAGGACATGCATCGCTGGAACTAACAGAATTCCTTCATTCCCGTTGCATGTATGCTAATTACTTTATGAAAAATGTCTCTCGTCTCGGGTGCGATGAATGGCATGCTGAAGTTTTCATTTTCCTCACGAACAAAGTGGTCTCACGGCATCATGCTCCCACCTGGAGGTCTACTCAAAAGGATGCCACAGATGATGTTGCATGGGCGGCACTCACAAGTTTGTACCATACTCGCCACTTTGAGCTTGAGAATACAACATTTGAGCTGCACCCTCAGCGGGAGGAGAGTGGTGCGGGGAAGATAATTGGACCACAAGAAGTTTTAGACAATTTGATAGCGATGGATAGGTCTTAAAAGGCATTATTGGACATGAGCAATCGCTATGCAACCGCACAAGGAGAGATCCACTACCTTCGCAAGGAGCTAGCTCGGTTGGAGACCAACTTGGAGATGAAGGAATGTGAAGAAACAGGAGAACCGTGGTCACCCAAGCGAATAAGGTGACCTACATCACCATGGTGCAACCCCATCACATCCGTGCAGCCAAGGACGCCCTCACCGCCTCACAATTAGGAATTTAGGTCCCCTATGAGAATTTTGTAATAAGAACGCTTAGATCGTATTAGTTTAAAATAGTGTGGTGTGCTGAATTTGATTGGTGTTTGCTTGTGTGCTTAGTGGTGAGTTGTGGGACGCCTCGGCAAATGTCCACATCCGCATATAGTAGAGAGTTGTGGGATGCTTCGACACTTGCCCACATCCTGGTTATTATTAATGAAGGATTGTTTAGTGTCATATACCTTGATGCATATAGTTGGGGAATCATTCTCTCTAATCTGGATTTTATCTCATCTTCTCTTCTCTCACACATGCCGAGGAGATATGCTACCCGCAACCGAAGGAACACTCATGGTGCTGGAACTAGCAGAGCACACGAGAGTGATGATGATAACGTGGAAGTTCCTCAGAACAATAATATCTGGGCTGATGCAAGCAACCTTGAGAGTTTGATGGCTATGAAGAACCAACTCATGCAAACTATGATACAAACCTTGGGCCAGATGCAAGCAAACAACAACCATCTCCACCATGGTGCTCCACCGCTACCGCTACCGCCACCGCCACCGCCACCGCCACTGCCACCACCACCGCCACACAATAAATTGGGAGAGTTCATGAGGACTAGACCACCTACTTTTGCACATGCCAATGACCCTATGGAAGCTGATGATTGGCTAAAGTCTGTTGAGAAGAAGCTTGCTATTGTTCAATGCAGTGATCGAGATAAAGTTCTTTCTACATGGCATCAACTAGTTGGAGCAGCTGCTGACTGGTGGAAAGCCCTTTGCAATGCTCATGCTAATTAGAAGGCAATCACTTGGACTGAGTTTAAGCAGAGCTTTCATTCTCACTATGTTCATGAAGGTGTCATGATACTAAAAAGACAAGAAATTGAGGTTTTGAGGAAAGGGAAGATGAGCGTGAATGAGTACTTGAAAAGTTCACGCAATTGTCAAGGTATGCTCCAGAAGATGTCAACACGGACATCAGGAAGCAATACTTGTTCATGAGGTGTCTAAACAATGAGATTCAAGTTCAGCTGTTAAATGGTGATTATCCAAACTTCCAGAAGCTTGTGGAGAAGGCTATTGTTGTGGAGAACAAAGTTCGTGAGATGGAACAGGATAACAAGAGAAAGATGCCATACCAAGGACATCCGCATGGAAGCAATGTCCGCCCCCGCTATACACCACCAACTGCAACATATTATAACCAATCTGCTCCTGCATACCGCGCTGCTTATCCACCATGCCAAATCAGTTACCGCAGCAATGCCTCGCAATGCAAGCACCTCGCTACCTGTGCCACCTGCGCCACATGCTAACATGCCGGCTAATGCTCAAAATCAGTTGCGCCCAAGCTTTCCTAGTGCTACGGGCAGCAAGACATGCTATGTGTTGTGAGAGGCCAGGCACTTTGCAAGTCAATGCCCCAAAAGAAGCTATAGACCAATGGACAATGCACCAAGGCCAGACTACCCGTAGCCAAAGGGAGGAGCAACACAAGGCAACTGTGGATAGCAGAATTTTGCTCGTGACAATGTGAATCATGTCTCTATAGAGGAAGCCCAACAAGCTGATGATGTCGTGATTGTTTTGTTCCTCGCCAACTCGAACCTCGCGACTGTTTTATTTGATTCTGGAGCATCTCATTCATTAATCTCATCAAAGTATGTTGCCAAGTATAATCTGCCTATATCTCATATGAAGCAAACTATGCTAGTAAGTTCTCCTGGCGGAGAGATCAGGACAAATATAGTATGTCCGAAAGTAAGCATTAAAATAAGGGATAGACTTTCTCGCAAGCCTCATTGTCCTAGACTCTAAAGGAATAGATATAATACTTCAAATGGAATGACTGAGCAAGTATAATGGAGTCATTCAATGTGCCGAGAGAATTGTGCAGTTGACAAGTGAACACAGTACACGCATCAATGTTGAGGCAGCCCAACCTGCAAGATAGAAGGATATGCTAAATCACGTGGAAGGTGTGACATTAGAAAGCATCCTGATTGTTCGTGAGTACCTAGATGTGTTTCCGGATGAGTTGCCAGGTATGCCACCTGATCGTGACATAGAATTTGCCATTGAATTGATACTTGGAAGTGCACCTATAGCTAAGAGGCCGTATAGGATGCCTCCTAAGGAATTAGTAGAGCTTAAGAAGCAAATTAAAGAGCAGCTAGAGAAGGGTTTTATACGCCCAAACTCATCACCGTGGGGAGCACCAGTGCTCTTCGTAGACAAGAAGGATGGAACCCAAAGGATGTGTGTGGACTATAGGTCTCTCAATGAAGTGACGATTAAGAACAAGTACTCGTTGCCCCGTATAGAGGATTTGTTCCACCAAATGAAGGGTGCCTGTATTTTCTCCAAGATTGACCTGTGGTCAGGATACTTCCAAATGAAGATTAGACCGTCGGATATACCCAAAATGGCTTTTCAGACACGGTATGGGTCATATGAGTACACCGCTATGTCATTTGGAATTACGAACGTGCATGCGTACTTTATGCATCTCATGAATAAGGTCCTCATGGAATATCTTTATAAGTTTGTCATAGTGTTCATTGATGATACTATGATCTATTCAAGAAGCGAGGAAGAACATGAAGGGCACTTGAAGCTTACCTTGTAGAAGCTACGGGAACACCAGTTGTATGCAAAATTCAGCAAGTGTGAATTCTGGTTAAGGGAAGTGTCTTTCTTAGGCCATATCATTTCCGATGGAGGAGTATCAGTCGACACGGGGAAAGCGAGAGATGTGCTAAAGTCGGAGCCGCCACAGAGTGTGAAGGAAATTTGGAGTTTCCTTGGAATAGTAGGATATTACCGCCGATTCATCAAGGATTCCTCCAAAATAGCGAAGCCCATGACTGAATTACTAATGAAAGGGAAGGCAGTCCAATGGACTCAAGCTTGTCAGGATAGCTTTGAAGAGTTAAAAGATAGGTTGAATACCGCACCGGTGTTAGTATTGCCAGACGTGAGCAAGAGCTTTGATATATATTGTGATGCCTCAAGACAAGGGCTTGGATGCGTGCTCATGCAAGAAGGACAAGTATTAGCTTATTCATCAAGGCAACTAAAGAAACATGAGCTGAATTATCCTACGCACGACCTTGAACTCGCAGGCGTAGTGCACACCTTGAAGATATGGAGACAATATGTTTTTGGTCACCAATGTTAGATTTACACAGACCACAAGATCCTCAAGTACATATTCACCCAAACGGATCTGAATTTGAGGCAACACCGATGGTTGGAGCTCATCAAAGACTACGATGTAGGAATCAACTACCACCCAGGGAAAGCCAATGTAGTAGCGGATGCCTTGAGCCAAAAGGGAACATGTCACCAACTCACATTCCAAGAGTTACCACCCGAGCTATACAAGAAATTCGAATGGTTGAACCTTGGATTCATAAATGAGATGGGAGCAATGGAAGTCAACCCAGCATTAGAGTAGGAAATTTGAGAAGGTCAAACAAAGGATGAAGAAATCCAAGAAATCAGGGAAAAGATCCAAGAAGGAGAGAATTCAAATTTGATGAGGATGACCATGGCACTCTATGGCTTGGGAAAAGAATTGTTGTGCCCAATGTGAAGCATCTCCATGAGACAATATTAAAGGAGGCACATGACTCGCCCTATTCCATCCATCCCGGATGTACAAAGATGTACTAGGACATGAAAACTCGCTACTGGTGGGATGGCATGTAAAAGTACATAGCTGAATATCTTGCGCTATGTGACACGTGTCAATTAGTGAAGGTCGAACATCAATGGCCAGCTGGACTATTACAACCATTGAAGATACCCGAGTGGAAGTGGGAAGAAATCGATATTACCGCGTACCTAGTCCGGTTGTTACTCCATATGGGTTATTGTGGATCTATCGACGAAATCAGCTCATTTTATTCCAGTCAAGACAAAGTAAGCCATGACACAATTAGCCGAGTTGTATATGGAGAATATAGTATGTCGGCATGGGGTTCCAAATAAAATAGTCTCAGACCGAGGTTCTCAGTTAAAATAATATAGTAGTGGCAGAAACTGCATGAAGCATTGGGTACCAAGTTAAATTTCAGCTCAGTGTATCATCCACAGACTGATGGACAAACCGAGAGGACAAACTAGATACTAGAGGACATGCTGAGAGCTTGTGCCTTGAAGCATGGACGTAGATGGGACAAGAGTTTGCCGTATGCTAAATTCTCGTACAACAATAGCTTCCAAGCCAGTTTGAAAATGTCATCCTATAAAGCACTATACGGAAGGAAGTGTAGAACATCTTTGTTTAGGAATGAAACAGGTGAGAATCAAGTATTTGGTCCTGATGTGTTACAAGATGCTGAAAGGCAAGTTCAAATATTACATGGAAACCTAAGAGCTGCCTAGTCTTGACAAAAAGGCTATGCAGATAATAGGCGAAGAAATCTGGCCTTTGAAGTTGGAGATTTTTTATACCTCAAAGTGTCACCTATCCTAGGTTAACAACGGTTTAACGTTAAAGGAACAATGGCACCTCGTTACATCGGGTCATTTAAGATTTTGGACAAGCTTATCGACTTGAGCTGCCGGCACATCTCTCCGATGTATGCGACATATTTCACGTGTCTCAACTCAAGAAGTGTCTCAGAGTGCCGGAAGAACAGGTGCCAATGGACGAGCTAGAACTTCAGTAGGATTTGACCTATGTTGAGCAACCGATCAAAATCTTGGATACGAAGGAAAGAGTCACGAGGAACAAGAAAGTCCGTTGGAGCAAAGTGCAATGGAACCACCATACGATAGCCGAAGCTACGCGGGAACGTGAAGAAGACCTCAAGGCAGAATTCCCTCATCTTTTCTCCACACTATCGAATCTCGAGGGCGATATTCATTTTAAGGGGGGTAGGTTTGTAACACCCACATTTTTAGCATGGTGCATTGCATACATTCTCATGCATAAAACATTAGTTGAACAAAAGAGAAGAAAAATAAAAGATAAAACATATATATAAATATGTGTAGGTAATAAGAAAAGTGAATGACAATATAAAATATATAATGGAATAATAAATATAAACAAATGGAAAATATATATAAAAAAAATTTAAAACTAATATATATATATATAATCTATAAAGGAAAAAAATTCTGGAACCATCCAAAAATTTCCGGCAGAAGCTTCCCTTCCACTCCCGAAAGGTTTCGGGCAAGCCTCGGGTCTGAGCCGGTGCCCACGCATGCCCAAGCAGGGCCTCCGCGCACCAGCGCGCTCCAGGCATATACGCCCGGGACTCGTAGCCGAGCCGGTTGGGGCTCCGCGCGCCCGCACTTTGGGCCAAGGCCTATTGGGACTTGAGTCCCGAGGGCGTGCAGCCCCTGGACTCCCGTGGGTTCCTTGCCTGGCTATATAAGGAGCCGCAGGGCCCCGGGTTTTCAACACAAGCGATTGCAAGTCCAACAGCTGTCAGAAAAAGAAGAGAGGAGAGAAAAACCCTAGCCGCCAGGGAAGAAAAAAAAAGAGAAGAATAAGAGGAAGAGAAGGAAGGAGCCGCCGTCTGCCGGAGATCGTCGCGCCGCCGTCGACGTGCCGCCGAAGGATCGCTGCACCATCTACTTCGCCTACATTACTCCTCCGTACCGCGACCTTCGAAGCCGCTACATCTATGGTAGGATACATTTTCCGAGACAATTTTTGGCGACGTAATAGACCTAATACACGGAATAAAATCGTAGTTGCATTACATCTATTTTATTTCAGCAACTCTAATTATCGCTAAAACCCCCGTAAGCTCGCATGAACACATATGAACTAGTTGTATCTAATTAGTAAACAATCGTAGCTAATTAATTATCGAACCTTCCATGCATTTATGTCATTGCATATTGATTAATATGTGTGCATTGTGTTGATTCGTATGTGTTTTCTTGTATGTGTATGATTGCAAGTAGAG
The DNA here is from genome assembly GCA_036927565.1 of Tuctoria greenei. Lineage (NCBI taxonomy): Eukaryota > Viridiplantae > Streptophyta > Magnoliopsida > Poales > Poaceae > Tuctoria > Tuctoria greenei. The sequence continues at coordinate 147,630,044 of JAYESD010000011.1, forward strand.
GGACATGCTCAAGAGGCCGTATACGAGGATTTCCAGAACCAAGACTTCGAAACTCTTGAGCAACCCAACCCGTCGGAGTAAGGCAAGTGTCCTTGATCATATTGATCCTATGTTTTTAAATGTTTTCTTTGCGAAATTGCATGCTCGTGTCAATATGATGGGAAACCCATACGTAGGAGTTTACTAGCGTTGTACGCCACCCCCTGTCGCCGGGATATACATGATGAGTCGGGTATGGGTATTTTTCTTGTTGCACCGCATCACTACATGCGTTATGGGTAACTTAAATAATATACTTGACAACTTCAATTATAAGAAATTGGGATGGTAATGGAATGATGATTAATTTAGCAACATGGAACATAGGTGATCTAAGCAAGAATAGCATAGTGGAATGGGTTGGATGGTACGGTGGTTTTGCTTGCCTTATATCTAAGGACCGGTTCATACGAGAATATGCTAGGACAACAATGCCACTAGAAGGCCAAGTATGGGTGCAGCGTAACTGAATAATTAGGTGTGCTGCTAGTATTGTATGGACCATTGGATGGCGCGGTGAATGGGAGTCGAGTAGAGCCACCCTGGGATCCGCATCGCACACGAGGGGGCCTGTGGGTGGGAGAATGGAGATTCAAGCCTGCCTGAGAAACCTTAGTGGGCCCGTACATACTAGTAGTCCCTTTTGAAAGGCTATTTTGTGATCTCTTGGTCATACACCTATGGAAGTGTGATAAGGCATAATAGAGGTTCTTTAGTCACCAAAAGTTGATGAAATCACAAACATGTGGGTAAAGTGGTACAACCTCTGCAGAGTGTTAAAAACTATCATGATAGTTGTGCTCCCGGTCACGAGCACCTGGACAACTTCCATGATTAGAATTGGACTTGGGTTTTGGGAATGGTTTGGTTTGTCACATGAGTATGGTTGGTTATGAATGGAGATGAAATTGGCATATCGTGAAGATATTAATTAATTGCTGGTTATAAATGAATTATGATGGTAAATGAGAACGTTAGATACATGTTATGATAATTACTTGGGTTACGATGAGATTAAATTAACAATGACATTGTAGGATGCTTTTCATATGTTTTGAATGCACTTTTATGCAAACAGCAATTTATCATCATCCTGGTTTTTAGTTACATGTCATAGTTTTCCACACTTGTTGAGTACGACACGTACTCACCCTGACAATTCACCCACCAACAGCTACAGGAGACACTTGGGAGTACCCTTAGGATCACGTGGAGTACTAGGTCACGTACCGCTGTCAATTGCCTATGGAATGGAGTCGTGCAAGTTAGTTTATTCTCCACTGCAATAATTAGAGTCTTGTCATTCATGAACCATTAGATTATTTTAATAAGGTACTTACTTACATATTTGAGACGTGGTTAAATTCTATATATCGTTTGTGATGTATCCGTGTATGTGTGATGAACGTCCTGGGCACACATATGCGCTATACTTGGTTCATATTCGAAATCGGGTATCACAGTTCAACCTCATCTTCTCCCTAAGACTAGTTCAATGAATCCCGTCACCAGCCATGTCTTGACCTCAAGCAACACATGCAAATGAACAAACAATCAATTCTTCATGAGCTCAAGTCCTCGACTTGACTCTCCTTAGTCCAGAAAACCACAACACCTTACGTGAGCACCTCACATAAGCATGTTGCAAACCATATCAAAACATTAACCATAGTAAACAACCATAACACTTCAAAAACTTAGTAAAAGAATACTACACAAACTTCCCATAAGTGTAAAGCAAGTTGAAACATTGCAAGTTAAAAGCAGAACCACTTCAATCTTGCACCGATGTTGCCAAAGCTAACCAGACCTTGCTCCGGCCCTAGCCAAAGCTAACCTGACCTTGCAAAAGCTAACCGAACCTTGCGCCGAACCTAGCCAAAGCTAACCAGACCATGTGCCGGACCTAGCCAAAGATTGTTGGACCTCATGTGGGACCTTGCCAGAGATATCCAAAACAAGTTGGACTTATTGTCAGACCTTGTCGGAGCTACCCAAAGCATGCGGGACCTATTGTCAGACCTTGTCGGAGCTACCCAAAGCATGCTGGACCTATTGTCAGACCTAGATGAAAATGGTGTTTTGTTAATATTCAAAACTTTTATCGCAATAGCCAATGTATTCAGCACACATAGGTCTCACAATCTCCCCCTTGATGAATGCATTGGCAACATCACAAAATCCGAACATTGGCTCATTCACATGAAAAGTTTTAAAAACAATTTTCCCACCCTTTTGGAAATCAAATGATAAAGAATCAAATATTTATCCCTCTATACATATCTCTCCCCCTTTGACAATGTATTCAACAAGGTTCAAAATAGAAATTTCAATTGTTATGAGCATATTATAACATATACATATAAAACAAAGCTCATCCAAGTCATACTATCGAGTAACTTACGCTATCACATCAATGAGATACATAAAGTAGTGTAAGCCATGCTAGAGATCAAGTGAAATTTCAATTTAAGCAAATTATGATCTCACAAACTTAACTATTTCAAAACCTGAAAGCATGACACATGTTGCTGCATTTTTATTTTCTTTAAAGCACAATCTTTGATCATATGACATTTGCAAGAGATTATATGCCGCATCAGCCTTATTCTAACCAACCTTGCCAAGCCTATGTCATTTGACAATCAGAAGCTTAAGGACATGGTTTTAGTCATAAACAACCTCTTCCAGGTTCATATCTAAATGCAATGATAAGACATATCAAGAGCAGTGTGATGCATGCGTATTTTCTTGATCTTTTCTTCACTTTTCTTTTTGATAATAAAAGCCCAATATTTGGATAGTTGATTGATTAATTTTCATTATTAAAAACACTTGTGAGCATGCAACAAGTTTAAAACAGCAAGAAAGTTCGATCATGACCAGATTTAGTGTAAGTAATTATTCCAATTACTAGTCATAGAAAAAACTACAAAATATATAATATGAGTAATGTAGTAAGAACTTTCAGCATGTAAAAGGAATCACAAAGTCATATATATATATATATATATATATATATATATATATATATATATGAAATACTATGCTCATATTACATTAATCCCAAATTCACACATAGAATTCCCAAGTTCCAAAACACCCCCTCAATTTAAGCCATGAGGATGCAGAAGACCTATTCTACTACGAATGAAACAAAAATGAGTGAAATCCAAAGGTTTTGTAAAAATGTCAGCCAATTGTTGTTCGGTATCTACATCGTGAAGCACAATGTTTCCTTTTTCAATATTATCACGGAGAAACTAATACCTAAATGTCAATGTGCTTTGTTCTAGAATGTTACATGGGGTTTTTAGCAATGCAAATTGCACTAGTGTTATCACAAAACAATAGAACACTATCTAAATCAACCCCATAGTCCTTAAGAGTTTGATCAATCCAAAGAATTTGTGAATAAGCGCCAGCAGTAGCTACATATTCAAATTCAACTGTGGATTGTGCAACCGAACTTTGTTTTCTAGGTGACCAAGCAACAAGTGAATTACCTAGAAAATGACAAGCACCCGAAGTACATTTTCTTTCAATCCTAAAACCCCCAAAATCAGCATCCAAAAAAACTTTCAAAGTAATGGTCGAGGAAGAATGAAGAAAAATTCTAAATTCTTGAGTTCCATGTAAGTACCTGAGAATTCTTTTGACAGCTTGACAATGTGAAGCATGTGGGGAAGCTGGAAATCGTGCACAAAGACATACACTGAATTGTTTGTCCGGTCTTGATGTTGTGAGGTACAAAAGTGATCCAATCATACTTCTATATTCTTTTTGATCAACCATGTCACCATCTTCATCAAGTTCAAGTGTCGTTGCTGTACCCATTAGTGTCAGAAGAGGCTTGCATTTGTCCTTGTTGAAGAACTTAAGAAGGTCTCTTGTATACTTTGCTTGATGCACAAAAGTACCGTCCTCGGTTTGCTTTATTTGCAGCCCCAAAAAGTATGTGAGTTCTCCCATCATACTCATCTAAAATTCTGAACTCATCATAGCTAAAAACTTGGACACAAGATCATAAGAAGCACAACCAAAGATAATATCATCCACATACACTTGAACGAATAATTGGTCATTGCCATGCTTAAGCACAAAAAGAGTTTTATCAACCTTGTCCATGGTCCCCCTTTTCAAGTAAGAATGTTTTTAACATATCATACTATGCTCTAGGGGCTTGTTTGAGACCGTACAAGGCTTTCGACAGTTTGTAAACATGATTAGGAAAATCTAGATTTTCAAAACCCGGTGGTTGCTTGACATAAAACACCTCATCTATGTAGCCATTAAGAAAAGCACTTTTAACATCCATTTGATATAACTTTAATCCTTTAGATGCAGCAAAAGCTAACAAAATTCTTATGGCTTTTAATCTAACAACAGGAGCAAAAGTTTCATCAAAATCTAGACCTTCAACTTGTATGAAACCTTGAGCAACCAACCTAGCTTATTCCTAACCACAACACCATCCTCACTTTGTTTATTTTTAAACACCGATTTAGTTTCAATTAGAATGTGACCTTGAGGTGGAGGTACAAGTTTCCAAACATTATTTCTTTCAAAATTTTCTAACTCTTCTTGCATGACAATAATCCAAGATTCATTAGTGAGCGCGTGTGATGTATCTTTGGGTTCAAAAGAAGCAACAAAAGCAGAATAAACGTGAGAGTTTGGATCGCAAAACCTGGACCGTGTAACTTGTTCGTGCAAGCTTCCAATGATTTGTTGTGGAGGATGACTTTTGAGGACGTGGAGGGGAGTAGACACTTCACAAGCTCCTTCTTCTTCTTCATGTTCATCACATATTAAAGAACTTGTGACTTCAGGATGATCTGTACCAGCTGTAGTAGTTGTTGGTGCTGGTAGTGGTGCAAAATCAGCATCGTGATCAACATTATTTGCTTCTGAATTTTTGGGCAGCAGCACCACTTCTTCGTCTTCTTGAATGAAAATACTCTTCCCTGGAATATGGATCTTGACCTGCAATATTAGAGCTAGTATATGGGCTAGCTTCATCAAAAGAAACCTCACAAGTCTCCACAACTTTGTTATTATCAAGTAAAAGCAGACGATGGCCTTTAGTATGACATGGATAACCAAGAAACAAGATATCAACAGATCTAGGTTCAAATTTATCAAGATTACCATGTTTCTTAACAAAGCATTTACAACCAAAGACCCGAAGTTCATATGGTGTTTTATTTAGCTTAGTACGCAAGAAAACACAATTTGAGACATAACAAGCGGTTGCAATTGCATTTGCCCAAAATTTCCTAGGAGTTTGATATTCATCAAGCATAGTCCTAGCCATCTCAACTAAGATTCTGTTCATTCTCTCTACAAAATCGTTTTGTTGAGGTACATATGGTGAAGAAAATTGATGATCTATTTCTTTTTTAGCACAAAAGTGATCAAAAGATTGATTTTAAATTCAGTTCCATAATCACTTCTAATTGCTTTTAAAGATCCTGGGTGATCAATTGATAATCTAAGAAATATAGTGCTAAAGTGACTAAAAGCTTCATTCATATATGCCATAAAGTAAACCCAAGATTATCTAAAAAAATCATCAACAATCACAAGAACATACCATTTACCTCCAAAAGATTGAACATGTGAAGGACCTATGGTGTCAAGGTGCAAAAGTTGTCCAGGTTCAGTTGTCATGGTCATTGTGAGAGGATCATGTGAAGCTGCAACCATCTTAGCATGTCTACAAGAAGAGAACACAATTTCTTTGTTCCTTTTAAGCTTAGGCAGCCCACGTATGCGATCAAGAGCACTAACACGCATGAGATGATCAAAGCCAACGTGACCAAGTCTACAATGCCAAAAATATAAGTCTTTTGAATCATTAGCGACTAGACACCTATACTTAGAGAATGACATATCAAAATCAGCTTTAAAACTCTTCCAAACCGAGACATGTTAAAAATGAGCTCACTATTTGAATCTACAACCTTGCAACAATTTTTAGTGAAAATAATTTCTAGATTTTCATCTAGCAATTGTGAAATAGAAAGCAAGTCATATTTCACATTTTTAACAAGTGCCACATCTTTCAAAGTGTAGTGATTATTTACTCTAACAGAACCCTTAGCAATTATAGGAGTTAAAGAATTAACAGCGAAAGTAACATTCTCTACACGTGACACAAAAGAGAGAGAGGAAAACCATTCTTTGTTACTGGTCATGTGGCGTGAGCAACCTGAATCCACAATCTAAATGTTCTCCTTCCTCAAGCATGTAACCTACATAGAAGCACAATACATAGATGACTCAATACTGGGGTTAGTCAAAAGGCATTTAGGAATCCAGTACTGAGTCACACGACATCCAGCAGGAATAACACGCAAAAGCTTAGATAAAACAAAAGGTTTATGAGCCAAAGTTTAAGGATTTTTATACCCAACTACTGACCTACGAGGTGTTACATGTGTAGCACTAAAAACAGTATGTTTAGGAGCAAACCTTGCATGTTTTTGACTCATAACAGCAGGTTGCATGTTCCTGACATTTGGTTTAGCATGTGCAACAAATTTTGCATGAGAGTTATGAGATCTAGCTTGTATTCTTTCCTTTTTCTGTTGTTTAGCTAGTCTATAACAAAAATCTATGACATAGCCATCTCTACCACAGTAGGTACAATGAAATTTAACTTTGTGTTCATGTCTAGATGAGCAAGCAACATGCTTATTAGAAACCGAATGAAATAGCACCCCTGCAGATTTGAAAACCAATTCTTTTTGTTTAGGAACTGTTTGAATCAAACCACTTCCTAATGACTTTACAACTTCAGGTGGATGTGCCTTAGCATGAGCATGGGAATGAAAACCTAAAACAACTTTGTTATTGCAAGATTTAGATGAATTTAACAGCAAGTTCAGATTTTTATTCCGATTACAAAACCGCTCTAGTGTCCTATTCATGTCATCAAGTTTCTTAGACAAGTCTAGGCAGTTTTTACATGAAGTTTTTTCTTTTAGTTTGCAACTAAAACAATATTTAACTTCATGAGAATGTAAAGAATTGTTCAATATAGAAATCTTATCAAGATCATCACAAGTAGAACAATGCAAATCAATTGTAGAACGGCTATCATCTTTCATGTTTTTATTATTAAGTAAAACAAGCTATTTGTTCTTTTCAATTTCAAGTTCAAGCTTATAAAATGTGGAGGTGTGCGCACTTCTTAAAGAGGACAATTGTTCATATATAAGCTCACATGGGGAACAAGAATCATCACTAGGAATCAAAGACTTTAAACGATTAATTTCAGACTCTAGTGATTCAATTTTAACAGCATTGTCCCTAAATTTTTTGTTCTTTTTCTTAACTATACCAGTGGCATGAGAAATAGCATCAAACATTTCTTCGCAAGTGGGACATACCTCTTCATCGTCGCTGTTGTGTTCTTCTTCTTCTTCTTCTTCCCCGGTATAGTCCGCGGAGGTTCGTATTCGGATGTGGCGCGCGTAAGATCACGAACAAGATGATGACACAGGAGTTTTTACGTGGTTCGGACCGCCGGAGCATAATACCCTACTCCACGGGGTGGTTGTTGATTGTATGAACGTGTGGCGAGTGTCTGAGGTTGCTTGTATGCGTATGAGCCTGCATGCTTTCTACCGTGCAGTGCAACCCTTTATATGCTAAGGACTGGGCGTTATAGTGCATGCCTGGCCCGACATGTGGCCTCGGCTATCATTAACACCCTATACACGATCTACTGGTGTTATGGGTGATTAACAGTGTGATAACGTGCCTTAATGGCGGTTTTACCAGTCTTGATAGTCCTCTGATCATGCGTCATTAATGCTGAATTAATGATGCTTTAACCAGGTCTTGTAACGGCTGTTTGATAGCCTTTTGAATGTCCGCGCCGTTGGAGATCCCGTGGTCTTCCTGTTGCTGACTTAGGTCCAAAGGTTTAACATGTGTCAGCTCTGGAGCTTCCCTCTATGGGGAGGTAGATCCAGTGCCACTTGACACGTGGCGGCACTAGAGCTTCACTCTACTGGGGGTTAGGTCCGGGGCTACTGAACACGTGGCGGCACTGGAGCTTCCCTGTGAAGGGACGTAGGTTCGGCCCCGCAGGACACATGGTAGCATCGGAGCTACCCAAACTAGGGAGGCGGGCCCCGTGCTGCATGATGCATGTTGCCTTCGAAAGTCTTCAACTTAGACATAGGAACTCTTTGGTTTTGAGTGCGGTATCAGGGGATACCCGGTACACAGGGTACCGACACTTGTACACCTTTTCCTACATTGTGAAGCCCTGCACCTGGATGAAAGCCTTTATACGTGCCTTCCAAACCTAAAAATCAATGCCACTAAACACACAAGGTTTTGCGAAGTATTTCTCCATGATCATTAGTCAAAACACGTGCAAATCACAATGATTGGAGCACCGTGGCTCTGAAACCAATTGTAGGATCGAAGAGCACGTGAAAAGCTACCAGAGGGGATGAATGGTAGATTTAAACTTTTTCAGTGGAAGCAACGAAAACCCCTCAGCAGAAAATCAATTCCTAAAACAACTCAACTTTGTGCTCACCACGTAATCCTATCATAACCAACTCAAATCTTTCCATATTTGAGTCAAAACCAACTCAGCAGCAGTTTGAGTCCATAGTCCAACCGGTTGGACCTTTCTGACAAATTCTTTACATCCACTTCTCTTCATCACACCTTCGAACCATGTTGCCACATTCATGCATTCCTTGCACACGTGCAAAAAACTTCCAACAATGTCCACGATACCTTCATATGCATTGTTCTTGACCCAAACATGCTGCATGACCTCCCAATCAACTCAACCACAATTCCTCTCGAACTTGTTTCTTGAACCTCATCTTCTCCCTAAGACTAGTTCAATGGATCCCGTCACCAGCCTAGTCTTGACATCAAGCAACACCTGCACATGAATAAACAACCATTTTTCCGTGAGCCCAAGTCCTCGACTTGACTCTCGTTATTCCAAAAAACCGCAACATCTTATGTGACCACCTCATATAAGCATGTTGCAAACCATATCAAATCATTAACCACCATAAACAGCCATAATACTTCAAAAACCTAGCAAAAGAATACTAAGCAAACTTCCCATAAGTGTAAAGCAAGTTTGAAATATTGCAAGTTATTAGCAAAACCACTGCGATCTTGCACCGGACCTTGCCAAAGCCAACCGGACCTTGCTCCATACCTAGCCAAAGCTAACCAGACCTTGCGAAAGCAAAACGAACCTAGCGCCAGACCTAGCCAAAGCTAACCAGACCTTGCGCGGACCTAGAAAAAATTTGTCGGACCTCACATCGGACCTTGCTGGAGCTACCCAAAATAAGTCGGACTTATTATTGGACCTTGCCGGAGCAACCCAAAGCATGCCGGACCTATTGTCGGATCTTGTCGAAGCTACCCAAAACATGCCGGACCTATTATCGAACCTCGATGAAAAGGGTATTTTGGAAATATTCAAAACATTTATCTTAATAGTCAATATATTCAACACACATATGTCTCACAACTTACAATGCTGACCATGTTTGAAAGCAAGGCTTCTTCTTCCTCATCTCTACTTCTCATGAAATAACGGTGGCCCTAGTAACAGGTATAACTACCCGAAAAGAAGTAATTTAGAATGTAGAGAGTAACAAAATATCTGACAAGTGCATCGATCAAGTTGCAACTCATAAACCATTTCCCCAGTGTCACCAGTTCACCATTATCCATTCCAAAATAGATACGGTGCGCAGGCAGGTCCAACGGTTACAATTGTGAAGCATCCATATCAATATCCAAGCAACACTTTTTAGGAATTTTTTAATTTGTTTTCTATGATTAATTTGTTTTTAGGAACTGAGCCTAGCTCAGTTGGTTAAGAGTGTGGGTGTACATCCTGATCACCCATGTTCGATCTTTATGTATGCAAATTTGGATGTTTATTTTTTAATGTAAGATAATCTAGTTTCTCCTAGATTGGTTCAACGTTTTCTATGATTAACATAGAGACTCTTTAAAGAGCCAATACGATGCATAAAGTAAACCGGCAATGCACTAGTTAATGGAAAATCTTGTTTTCTGAACTTGCATCAAACAAGGGATGTGTTTTTACAAAGTACGCTTTCGACAGCAACATTCCCGCTGATCATTATTTGTAAGGCAGTAGGCATACTCCAGGTTTTTAGTATAATTCTTTTTGCAAGCCTCCTTACAGGTTTTTTGTTTACAATCCTCATCCTTTCTGCAAATACTAACTAGCCTTGGCTTATTGCAACTGACACCTACAAAATGAACAATATTATATACAAGACATATTAATAAACTTAATTGCATCCTCCAGTTTGGAGAGTAAGTAAAGAGCTTATACCCTCCAGCTTGGCAGACCGAACAATATTATATAGAAGACATATTGATAATAAGAACCAAGAACAAAGCTGTCAAGGGCAGGATCCATTTCGTGTTTCCTTTAACGTCTGCCATGAGAGGATGGACAAGAATATTACTTGTGTCCGTATTGCATTTGATTTGGGGTGCTAGCGTTTATATAGCTTCAACAAACACATCCTGCCTAAATTATGTATGTCTACATACTAATGTTTTGATATCTTTAGCTGCTTCTTTAATACCTTCTTACATTCCAATAAATGTGTGAGCATCCAATATAATCATACATCACTGAGAGTTTAATATTTTCAGTACTATTCAATAAATAGATGGGCATCCATAACCATTTCAAAGGCAGGGTTTGATATCCACACTAGAACTACAAGAAAAAGCACTTTCACAGGCGGCTCTAAACATATTACCGCACGCGGTTTTGAAATCCGCTTGTAACAAAGCACCTCGATGTTCGTACTGGCTAAGTCCTGGCACATCGGCAAGTAAATGTGTCTTGTTGAAGAACACCCCCTTTTCGGTGAAAAAATTCACGCACAGTTCACTCGCAATCTTATTGACTCCTCCAACAGACCCATCTCTAAAAATCAAACATCGTGCATTCACATTCTTGTATTGCAATGAAACACATAATAAAGGTATTAGAATGTGTTGGTGACAATAAGACATAATATAAGTATTAAAATACGCTAGTGACCATGAAGTGATCAAGAGGATTGTTGGTACCCTGCAAACCGGGTATTCCCGCGCACAAGTTAGAAGAAGCTCCGGACCCAGCCTCCCTGCCGAGAAGGGCTGCGGACCTGCCACGTATTCTCTAGCTCCGAGCCCTTGCTCCCACCGAGGATGGCTTCGGAGCTGCCACACGTCCTCCGGCACCAAGCCCTTGCTCCCACCGAGGAGGGCTCCGGAGCTGTCATGCACTGTCGGTACCGTGCAGACTGGATACCCCCACGTACAAGCTAGGAGAAGCTCCGGACCCGACCTCCCTGCCGAGGAGGGCTCTGAAGCTGCCACGCATCCTCTGGCTCCAGACCCTTGCTCCCACCGAGGAGGCCTCCGGAGCTAGCATGTATCCCACGACCTGTAATGGGTCATGGGCCTCAAAGAGTAAAGGGCGGCGCGTCCTATCCAGTCGCGCATTAAAGACACGCGCCTTCCCCAGGCGCATGAGTGCAATGCATGCCCTTGTCATGTACTGTTGTGTCCAATCACATCGCAGTGCAGGCGTTGCAGGGCTACCCCACACTGCCATGTGGGTAGCTTACGGCGACAAGATGAATGGGACATTCCCTGTCATCATCAATGACTACGCGTAGCCACTGGCACCTGACGCGGCATGACGGCGAGTCTTCAAGATGTGGTCAGAGGCCACGTACACAAGAATCCTTAGATCTTGTACAGGATAATATCACCTCGGGTTCATCTGCCGGGGCACAAACACCACTTGTAAGCTGTAAGGCCTCGGACTCTAAAAGGACCGGACGGCCAATGACTTAGCGGAGGTCACTCACATACGCACTTAGACCATTCAGACTCAAGAGAGCATAGCATCTAGCAATATAACACACACCACGAAGTAGGGTATTACGCTCCGGTAGCCCGAACCACGTGAATGTACCATCTCACCCATCTCTCATACATGTAGCCTCGATTGAGGACTAAGCCCCTGCTGATCAAGAACCTCCGCAGGCTGCTCACAAAGCAGGTATGAGGAAAGTGTCGCAAAAACTCTTCGAAATTTGGTGTGCCAGGTAGGTTTTTTTCTCTCAAGAAGTTGCGCCTTCTCCCGCTGTCGATGTTCTTCACGTTGATGGTGAGCGCCGTTGGAGCATACAGCTCCAGCACCTCCCAAGGGGCCCGCCCTCGACATTCTTTGCGTTGATGGTGGGCGCCACTGGAACATCCAGCTCTAGAACCTCCCAGAGGGCCCGCCATCAACGTTCTTCACATTTAAGGTGGGCGCCGCATGAGCATTTAGCTCCGACACCTCCCAGGGGGCCCACCGTCGACGTTCTTCGCATTGATAGTGGGCGCGCTTGGAGCATCTAGCTCCGGCACCTCCTAGTGGGCCCGCTGTCGATGTTCTACGGCTACCTCGTCGCCATTGCCGCTGCAGATTTCTTCAATGATGAAAACACATCTCAATTCAAGTCCAACACTCCCCAGGGGGCCCGCCAGCGTCAACTACTCAAGCTCTCGCACTCCATCGGGGGCCCGCGGTTGACATCCTACCACTAAGTGGTGGGCCGGGCCCAACCAGTTGTCCACACCTACTAGAGGCCTCTAAGGGGTCCCATGGGCAGGACGTCAAACGGTTTCCGATCGCCACAGCAACAACGACACTGTCTGCTATGAGTGCGGGTAGCATGTGGGTCTACTTAAGGTACCTGTGGCATATCTAGGGGTTTTTCGGCCGTCCTCTTGGTTGCGGTCCTGTGGTGCCAGACGGTCCCCCCTACCATGAAAAGCCTACGCCAAGCGGGACGTCCATGGTGTGTAGCCTGCTTGACCTGGTTCCGTACCCTAAGCGTGCACACTCTGCTTCCCCAGCACTACGGCCGAGTATTGTGGGCCATACAGCATACATCCTGAACTAGGCGGGGGTTGAGGAATCCGGGATCTTTTGGTTATTTTCTTGCACTGGGCCTCATGATGTTGAACGGTCCCTTCCCAAAAAGGCTGACGCAAGTGGGAGGCCCAGAGTGTACAACCTGCTTAACCTGGTCCTGCACCCTATGCGTGTACACTTTGCCTCCCCAGCACAGCGGCTAAGTACTAAGGCTCATACTTCTAACGCCTGTGGGGGGTCTAGAGTGTGCAGCCTGCATAGCCTTGTCTTGCACCCTAAGCATACACTCTGCCTCCTCAACGCTGCGGCTAAGTACTAGGGGGTCGGATGATCCATACTCCTGAACTAGGCAATAACCATAACTCGAATAATGTCACACTATATTACCATGTTCATTTAATTACGCATTAGTTTTATGTTCATGAAGTTATGCTCGTTTTTGCATATTGCCTATCTTATGCACGATCACTCTTTCCCAATCTCTTCCTAGTCGAAGTTATGTTATCCTGCTAAAGGCAGGCCCGCATGAGGTACATGCAATGTGTTTGGGGTCTGATGGTCTTTTTCATGCTGAGGGTCCATGACACTGAATGGTTCTCACCCCTGAAAGGCTAACGCCGAGCTTGAGGTCCAGGGTGTGCAACATGCTTAGCCTGGTTCCATACCCTAAGCCGGCACACCTTGCCTCCCAGTGCTAATAGCTGAGTACAGGGGGTCGGACAGCTCATGCCTTGAGCAAGACAATGACCATACCCCTTAATGTTGTTGCACCAAATTACCCATGCCCCATATCTTAGATAAGGGCCATAAGCCATAATGAAACTAAAGAGAAGGGAAGTGTTGGCCGACGAGCAAAATTACTTTTTGTCTACCGTGTGTGCAGGACATAATGGGAGCCCGCCGTCGACATTCTACACATTTGTGGTAGGTGCTGTCGACACTTCTCCGAGCGCTGGTCCCCCCCCCCCCCCAAGCGGGTCGCCGACATCACTTTTCTGAGGTCCGACGCCCCCCAAGGGGGCCACCAGTGTCACTTCTCCGAGCTCCGGTGCCCCCCAAGAGGGCCGTCAATGTCACTTCTCCAAGCTCCGCCGCCCCCCAAGGGACCCGCTGGCATCACTTTTACAAGACAAGATGAAAGACCACCTGCGGGATTGTCACCTCTCCTGAGGTGGGCACAGGGGCCACTGTCGGTACCCTGCAGACTGGGTACCCCCGCGTACAAGCTAGAAGAAGCTCCGGACCCGGCCTCCCTACCGAGGAGGGCTCCAAAGCTGCTATGTGTCCTCTGGCTGCGGGCCCTTGCTCCCACCGAAGAGGGCTCCAGAGCTGCCACGCACTGTTGGTACAATGCAGACCGAGTACCCCAGCGTGCAAGCAAAAAGAAGCTCTGGACCCAGCCTCCCCGTTGAGGAGGGCTCGGGATTTGCCACGCGTCCTCCGTCTCTGGGTCCTTGCTCCCACCAAGGAGGGCTCTGGAGCTGCCACGCATCCTCTGGCTCCGGGCCCTGGCTCCCACCAAGGAGGGATCAAGCGGGTAGCTTACGTAGACAAGACGGATGGGACATTTATTGTCATCATCAACGACTACGCATAGCCACTGGCGCCCGACGCGGCATGACGGTGAGTCTTCAAGACGCGGTCAGAGGAAGGGTACGGAAGAAGCCTTAGATCTTGTACAGGATAAGATCACCACGAGGCCACATGTAGGGCCCCAGAACAAACTTGTAAGTTGTTCGGTCTTAGACTATAAAAGGACCGAGCAGCCAATGAATTAGTGGCAGTCACTCACATACGCACTTAGACCATTCAGACCCAAGAGAGCACACTCTCTAGCAATACAACACACGTTGTGGAGTAAGGTATTATGCTCTGGCGGCCCGAACCACATAAAACCACTGTCTCACCCATCTCTCATACGCGTAGGCTCGCCTGAGGACTAAGCCCTACCGATCAAGAACCTCTGCGGGCTATTCTCAAAGTAGGTCTAGAGGAAGTGTCACAAAAACACTTCGACAAGGATGATTAGGACATCCATGCCCCACAACATCACCATATGCACCTTAATCCGAGAGAGTCCCAACTTCCACAATATGACACCTGATGAGGTGCTAGGGATGCTCATCAAACATGAGATTATGGAGATGAAGCACATCACGTCAATGACCTTGCCAAGGTCACATCCTCAAAGAAGAAGGCCATTGCTCTCAAAGCATCATCCAAGTACAAAGGCAAATAAGTACTAGCATCAAGTGAAGATGAAAATAGTGATGATGAGAGCACGTACATGGATGATGAGGAAATGGTCTTTTTCATCAAAAGGTTCACGAGAATGATGAAGAGAAGAAGAGGGTCCAACTATGTGAGCATGGGAAAGGAAAAGAGCAAGTTGAGGACCAAAATAGTTTCCTATAATTGTGGCGAGTATGGACATTTCACTATGAATTACTCATACGAGAAGGATGAAGACAAGAAGAAGATGGATGGGAAGCCTCAAGAGTAAAAGATTTTCAAGAAGAAGAAAGCAAATGGTCAAGACCATGTCGATAAGGAGTGAGACTCTGACGAGAGTCCTCCAGCGAAGATTGTAGGATCGAAGAGCACGTGAAAAGCTACCAGAGGGGGGGTGAATGGTAGATTTAAAAATCATATGCAGCGGAAACAATTAAATCCTAACCCCATCGGCAGAAAAACGATCTGTTAGAGAAATCATCTGTGAAACTAATATAAACGTGTTTCACCATGAAAAAGTGATATATATCAGAGAGAATCAAGCCAAGAAGAAAACACAAGAAGAATCACTCAAATCCATCGAGAGAAACTCAAGTGATGATCGAAAGATTGAACAAAGGTCAATCTGTCCTACCCGAGAAAACAGTTCTGGAACACTGTAAAGAAACTCGTGTAGATCAGAAACCCCAAATCCAATGACCGTGAAATTTTGATAGATGATACATAATCAAGTTTTGAAGACAAACCAAAAAGAATCACATCAATTGGATCTGTAAAACTCGAGTTATGATAACACCTTTGACAAAAGGTAGTGGTGTCCTGAAACTAGACAAGTAAAACTTATCTGGAACAAGTCGGACGAACAAGGCACAAAAGTTCCTTCAAACTACGAATTTTGTTCAATAGAACACAAAAGGAACAGCTCCAAAGTCGTGCAGCACGAGATTTGGCCTCCCTTGCTTATATAACCAGCCCTTAGGCCAACCCAATCTCAACTAGGACTCTAATCCTACTCAGATCACGAATCGAAACTTTCTATAACTGCTTAGGACTCTTGTATACGTAGATAGAAGCAATCTTAAGACTTCTAAAAACCTTAGGAACATATCTCACATTCCTAAAACAACCCAAATTCGTGACCCACATGAAATCCTATCATAACCAACTCAAATCTTTCCATATTTGAGTCAAACCCGACTCAGCCACAGTCTGAGTCCGTAACCTAGTCGGTTGGACCTTTCTGACCAATTCTTTACATCCACATCTCTTCATCACGCCTCGGAACCATGTAGCCACGTCTGTGCACTCCTTTCACACGTGCAAACATCTTCCAACGACATCCACGATACCTTCATATGCATTGTTCTTGATTCAAACATGTTGCGCAACCTCCTGATCAACTCAACCACAATTCCTCACCAACTTGGTTGTTGAACCTCATCTTCTCCCTAAGACTAGTTCAATGGATCCCATCACCAGCCATGTCTTGAACTCAAGCAACATCTGCACATGAATAAACAACCAATCCGTACGAGCCCAAGTCCATGACTTGACTCAAGTCAGTTTCGAACACAACACCTTACGTGAGCACCTCACATAAGCATGTTGCAAAGCATATCAAAACGATATCAGCCATATCAACCAAAATGCACCAAAACATAGCAAATGAATACTAAGAAATCTTTCTAAGAATATAATGTAAGTTCGAAACATTGCAAGATAAAAGCAGGAACATTGCGATCAAGCTCCGAACCTAGCCAAAACTAACTGGAGCTTGAGCCGGAGCTTACCAAAGCTAGTACAACCTAGCATCGGAGCTTAACAAAGCTAGTACAACCTAGCGCCGGAGCTTACCAAAGCTAGTACAACCTAGGGCCGGAGCTTACTAAAACTAATCAGAATTAGTCATCCCAAAAGTCGGAGCTAGAAAAACATGTCGGAGCTTAACAAAGATATGCCGGAGCTATCAAAGACATGTCGGAGCTAGAGACAAAGCTCACCGGCGCTACCCAAAAACATGTCGGATCTAGATAAAGAAAGTCGGACCTATTGTCGGACCTTGCAGAAGCTCGGAGCTAGAGTTGGACCTTGCTAAAAAGATGTTATGGCAGCATTCAAAACTTTTATTGTCAAAGCCAATGTATTCAGCACACATAGGTCTCACAATCTCCCCCTTGATGAATGCATTGGCAACACCACTTAAAACCTGAACATTGGCTTATTAACATTAAAAGTTTTGAAAACAATTTCTCCGCCTTTGTAAAACAAAAATAATATGAGAAGAAAAACAAATTCTTCCCCCGAGAAGAATCGTGCCAAAACAATTGTGAATATGTGCAATGTGTAATCAATCTCTCCCCCTTGCATACTTATATTTAAAAATTCACATACTATATCTCCCCCTTTGACAATGTATTCAGCAAGGTTCAAAAGAGAAATTTTAATTATTATGAGCATATTATAACATATACATATAAAACAAAGCTCATCCAAGTCATACTATCAAGTAACTTACACTATCACATCAATGAGATACATAAAGTAGTGTAAGCCATGCTAGAGATCAAATGTAACTTCAATTTAAACAAGTCTTGATCTCACAAACTTAACTATTTCAAAACCTGAAAGCGTGACACTTGTTGCTGCATTTTATTATTTTTCAAGGAACAAATTTAGATCATATGATATTTGTAAGAGATTATATGTGCATCTGCCTTATTCTAACCAACCAAGGCAAGCTTATGTCATTTGACAATCAAAAGCTTACGGACATGGTTTTAGTCATACACAACTTCTTCCATGTTCATATCTAAGTGCAATGATAAGCCATCTCAAAAGAAGAAGTGTGATGCATGCATACTCTCTTGATATTTTCTCAACTTATATTTGTTCACAAAAACTCAACATGTGAGTTGATTAATTGATTAATTCTTTATGATTAAAAACACTTGTGAGCATGCAACAAGTTCAAAACAGCAAGAAAGTTCAACCACGACCAGATTTAGTGTAAGTAATTATTCAAATTACTAGACATGGCAAAAACTACAAAATGTATAGCATGAGTAATGTAGTAAGAACTTTTAGCATGCAAAAGGAATCACAAAGTCATATATGTATGCAATACTATGCTCATATTATTTTAATTTTAGATTCACACATAGATTTCTTAAGTTTGAAAACTCCCCCTCAATGTAAGCCATGAGGATGCATAACCCCTATTTCACTACGAATGAAACAAAAACGAGTGAAATCCAAAGGTTTTGTAAAAATATCAGCCAATTGTTGTACGGTAGCTACATGGTGAAGTACAATGTTTCCTTTTTCAACATTATCACAGAGAAAGTGATACCTTATATCAATGTGCTTAGTTCTAGAATGTTGCACAGGGTTTTTGGCAATGCAAATGGCACTAGTGCTATCACAAAACAGTGGAACACTATCTAGATCAACCCCATAGTCCTTAAGTGTTTGAATAATCTAAAGAATTTGTGAACAAGCGCTAGCAGCAGCTACATATTCAGATTCGGCGGTGGATTGTGCAACTGAACTTTGTTTTCTAGAGGACCAAGCAACAAGAGAATTACCAAGAAAATGACAAGCACCGGAAGTACTTTTCCTATCAATCCTACAACCCCCAAAATCAGCATCCAAAAAAGCTTTCAAAGTAACGATTGAGGAAGAAGGAAGAAAAATATCAAATTCCTGAGTTCCATGTAAGTACCTGAGAATCCTTTTGACGGCTTGACGATGTGAAGTACATGGGGAGGCTTGAAACCATGCGCAAAGACATACGCTGAATTGTATGTCCGGTCTTGATGCCGTGAGGTACAAAAGTGATCTGGTCATGCTTCTATATTCTTTTTGATCCACAGGTTCACCATCTTCATCAAGTTCAAGTGTTGTTGTTGTTCCCATTGGTGTATGAAGAGGCTTGCTTTTGTCCATGTTGAAGCGCCTTAGGAGGTCTTTTGTATACTTCGTTTGATGCACAAAGGTACCCTCCTTGGTTTGCTTGATTTGCAACCCCCAAAAGTACGTGAGTTCTCCCATCATACTCATCTCAAATTTTGAACTCATCATAGCTGAAAACTTGGACACATGATCATGAGAAGCACAATCAAAGATAATATCATCCACATACACTTGAATGAATAATGAGTCATTGCCATGCTTAAGCACAAAAAGAGTTTTACCAACCTTGCCATTGTTAAACCCCTTTTCAAGTAAGAATGTTTTTAACCTATCATACCATGCTCTAGGGGCTTGTTTGAGACCGTACAAGGCTTTGGACAGTTTGTAAACATGATTAGGAAAATCTGAATTTTCAAAACCGGTGGTTGTTTGACATAAACCTCCTCATCTATGTAGCCATTGACAAAAGCACTTTTAACATCAATTTGATATAGCTTAAAACCTTTAGATGCAGCAAAAGCTAACAAAATTCTTATGGCTTCTAATCTAGCAATAGGAGCAAAAGTTTCATCAAAACCTAGACCTTCAACTTGAGTGAAACCTTGAGCAACCAACCTAGCCTTATTCCTAACCACAACCCCATTCTCATTTTGTTTATTTTTATACACCCATTTAGTTCCAATTAAAGTGTGACCTTGAGGAGGAGGTACAAGTTTCCAAACATTATTTTTTCAAAAATTTCTAACTCTTCTTGCATGGCAATAATCCAAAATTCATTAGTGAGTGTGTGTGATATATCTTTGTGTTCAAAAGAAGAAACAAAAGCAGAATGAGCATGAGAGTTTGGATCGAAAAACCTGAACCGTGTAACTCGTTCGTGCAAGCTTCCAATAATCTGTTGCGGGGGATGATCTTTGTAAAACCGTAGGGAAACAGATGTCTCACAAGCTTCTTCTTTTTCATGTTCATCACAAATCGATGAGCTTGTGACTTGAGGACGATTTGAATCAGCATTGATGGTTGTCGGTGCTGGTTCAGAATTAACATCCGGAGCTGAACCAAAGTCTTTAGCTGCTGAATTTTCGGGCAGCAGCTCCAATTCTTCCTCATCTTCAACGAAAATGCTCTCCCACTACGGATATGGATCTGGATCTGCAATGTTTGAGATAGTACCTGGGCTAGCTTCATCAAAAGATACTTCACAAGTCTCCACAATTTTGTTCACTACAGGAATCTGTAGATAGGGCGCCGACCATATGAGCGTCGGTTGCCTACACAAACTGACACACATAAAATAAAGGCGTCGGTGAACCGACGCACTTAGCCGGCAACAAATTTTCGACGCCTTTAACGACTAAGTGCGTCGGGGCCGACGCATTTACTGCTTATGTGCGTCGACTTCCAGCAGACGACACACTTAAATTTAAATGCGCCGGCTAGGGCGACCGACGCACTTAAGTGAGTTATATGTGTCGGTTTCGGCCCAACCGACGCACATAAGAGGACACGTGGCTGCTCCACCGAGTGCGGGTGTGTGCGTTGGTCCAGTAGAAACCGACGCATATAATGAACTTAAGTGCGTCGGTTTCAGGGGCCGACGCATAAATGTGCCGTGTGGCTGTCCCCTAGTGGCCAGATATGGGCGTCGGTTTAGACAAAACCGACGCACATAACATATTTTTTTTTAAAAAAAAGTTTATTTTCTCTCCCTCCCCAGATGGGAAGCCTCCATTTTCCACACAACAGCAATATATATACAGCATATCAGTTTTCAAACATATGACCATACACAAGCTATCAAACATAGCACCGTACACAAGTTTTAAAATGTTTCGAACACAAGCACAACAAAATACAAGCACAACAGTTCGAAAATGAGTAAACGAAATTCATATGTCGCCGTGGGAGCCTCCACTCGCATGTCCTCCACTCCCATCTCCTCCACTCGCACCTCCGTCATTGATGTTAAAGAAAGCATCGACACCTTCAAGTATTCCATGATGAGATCCCTGCAATAGATAAAAATGAAACAGAAACTTAATAACGTAACATGTTAACTCCTACTTACTTAATAACATAACTTTAAAAAGGAGAAGCATAATGGTTTGAACTAAAACTTATCAACACACTCTCGTATTTCCTCTCACTCTCTCTAACTCTCTCGCCCTTACTCGCTCTCCTACTCCATCTCTTCTCCTCTCCCTCTACCTCTTTCTCTCTAGCTCCCTCTCTATTTATCTCTTCTTTTCTCTCTATCTCTTCCTCTCTCCCTCTATATATTTCTCTCCCTCTCTATCTATCACTTTTTTTCTCTATATGTATTCCTCTCCCTCTCTATCTATCTCTGCCTCTCTCGCTCTCTCTCACTTGTTCACTTTTTCACTTCATCTCTCTGCTAGTATTTCCCTTTTCTTTTTAATATTATCGTAATTAATATGTGATGTTATAATGAAAATATTGTAACAAATATGCATGTCATACATACTGCTGCATCTCCTTGTGATGGGTGAGTCTGCACCGGAGGGAAAGGCATCGGTGGGAAAACTGATTGAAGTTGTGAGATTATAATTAGAATCATTTTGGAATCAAATAAAGTGGTCCAATGCGAAAATTACAGTTTACCTGGATTATTTTGCTACAATCCAAAAGCCAACAGTGACATAAATCTATAAGGTTGTGGAACATACGATTGACCACTCTCGGAACCCTGCAACACAAATAGTTACGATATTGCATTATATAACTGAAGTCAATAAGATAAGTAGTTTTACCTGTGAGGAGCCAATCTGTGGTAGTGCTGGCTGCATTGGTCGAGGACCAAACTGAGAACTGGAGCTACTTTGACCCATGAACTGCATCAAGTAAACTAGTTGTGATATCTTGAGTAGATACATTTGTAAATCGAATAATATTTTCAAAAAAGAAAATTACATGTTACCTGAGACATATACAAACAATGCATCTGTTGCTGCAACATCTGTGCCTGTTGCTGTTGTTGTTGCAGCAACATCTGTGTCTCTTGTTGTTTTTGTTGCATCTCCTCCTTTGTGTGTCTTAGTTCTTCTCGTAATTCAGCCTCTGTAGATGATTGAAATCGACTACCACCAACATTGGACGGTTTTCGTAGCATAAGCCTCACGCTCTACATATTTGTCGCCTAACCCAAGTCTACAAAAAAATACAAGTGTGAAGAATCGATATTCATTAACATACAAATCATCATTAACTTTACACATACCTCCCATGCGGTAGACCTCCGCCGGCATCGTATGCTGCAGCGACATCCAACGGCTCTCTCAAATAGTCTGAATCAGGTCCATGATTCTTCTTGAAACATTCAACACACTTTTGTTGTGATACATTTAGTTAACAGATTAATGTAATACAAGATAAATTGAGTTGATGGATAAAAGCAACAAAGAATTAACATACGTCCCAAATTCTGCGTTGATGCCTCATCACATAACACCTCCGGGCGATTCGGGTCTAGACCTTTGTGCCCCTTAAGATAAACCTCAAAAAATGTAGGAGGCGTACCAGTTTCAGTTGTATGCAATATCAAAATCAATAATTTAATAAATGCAATTAATTGAAGCAATCTAAGTATGAATATAAGAATTCATAACATCCTTTGTTCCATCTGAACATAACCATTCAGCCCGAATAAAAGCTTTCCTGGCTTGGTCTTCCGGTTTCTTCGGTGTCTATCAGAAATATTTTTGAACTCAGCTGAACCCCAATACCCGCATAACCATTCCCAAGCCTCCATATTTGCACAAATCCAATCCACATGACTTTGCAAGTACTCCTCCCTAGTGAGGTGAATTTTGGCTGCTTCTTTGTTTGTCATAGCTGGAACATCACCGTCTTGTAGTAGACGGTCACAACCTTGATCCGTGCCTTCGAGAAGGAGTCCTTGACACGTCTCTTTGCAGCATTATGGAAAACTGAACAAGCATATGCTTGAGTCACACCCTCCTCCAAACAAAACCTACCCTGCATACAAGTAACAATTAATGTCAAATAACAATAGGATGTAATGTAATGGAAACAATCAAAACAAACTTACCCAGAAAATATCCCAAACATTATACTGAAATGTACCCGAATCGCCATACTCTTGAAGCACATAGTGATCCCAACTATGCGCTGCAATTCTTCGACCATCTACTAATACCATCCCAGAATAGAAAAATCGGATGGCGTTTCCCAACTTGGTGTTAAGTACTCGTCGATGCCCCTTTCCACTCCATCCAAGCTCCACCCAGCACCTAGTACTCTTCGGCCTTATAATTGTCCGCTCGTCTATACTTTTACTTACACCACATAAAAGGTGCCTCTGCAGCCTATACATAAAAATACATAAAATTAGTTAATTGAACAGATATAATGAACTTGTTAGTTAACTAAAAATATTACCCAAAAGGGCATCGATCGGGGTGTCCTAACTCTTCCAGCTCGGTCCTTCTTGCAATCCTGGCATTTCGCTCAGGATCCTCAAGCTCATCTTCTTCCTCATCATCTCCCTCATTCCCACCATCAGAAAAGGTCCACCGCCCAACACTATCTGAGCCTCCTCCTGAGACTCGTCCTGAGCCTCCTGCTGAGCCTACTCCTGAGCCTCGCCCTGAGCCTCCTCCTAAGCCACCTTCTTGCTCTGACGTCTGCCTGACAGTATCTGGTTCCTCCCCGTACAACTCCTCGTACGTCGGGCAGCGATCTGTCACCTATGGTGGACCTCGTGCAGGCTCGCTCGACGTCGGCTCTGCCACACAACTCAAAAACTGCCTCTTCCTCTATCCACTGTAAGAAGTACCCTTAAAATATAAATAAAGAAGTATGTAAAGAAGCAAGAAACAATAGACAATTAATTTAATATTTACATGTATGTAAAAAACAAGTACCTGAAGCAGGTCCGATTGGCTCGAAGTAGAACTGGGAGTGGAGGCCGAAGATCCACTACCCTTCTTGCTCTTCTTCTTCCCCAAACTTGGCAAAAGCTTAAACATATGCACACATTTTTATAGAAATGATTAGTATACAACATTAGATAATAAATAAAGAATGTATACAATAATATTAAAAATCTAAAAATGCGTACAATATAAATCAAAAATCATCAGCATTAGAATATGCTTCTGTCACGCGTGTCTTAAGATATTTACGTATCTCTTCTTCCATCTCTTCCTCTTCACTCTCTTCCATCTCTTCCTCTTCTTCATCATATCTATCCTCTTCTTCCAAATTCCTTTTCTTCTTTTCCATAATTCATTGTGATTGCCGAACACGTTTTCTTGAAGGGCCAGCTTGTTCTTCAGACATCAACTCTAACCTATCACTAGCAATTTCTGCGAGTCCTATCCTAGAAGATATCATAAAATCTTGTGCTTCCTCGACTCATCCTGATAGATAATACCGTAATCTTCTTGAATCTCTATACTCATCATAACAATGACGGTGCACTTCAGGGTTAACTGTATACACAACCCACCAATTTTTCAAACTTGGATGAGGATAACTTAAATAGTACACTTGTACCACTTGATTCACAACTACAACATTGTTGTTATGGGCTGTGTATCGTGACTTGTGGTTGACCTCCACCATTCCGAAATCATCAACTTGTGTGCCTGATGTTGGATCAAACCATTCATAGTCGAAAATCACAAGTTGAAGTGTTTTTGGACCGCCAAATGTGTACTCTATTATTTTTTTAAGAACACCATAGTATTATGTCACTTTTCCACTACCGTCTGCGGCAGTTATCATTACTCCACTATTTGTAGTGGCAGCAAGTGGATGACTTGCTTCTAAACTTGCCGTCCGAAAACGATATCCGTTGATATCGTACCTGCTAAATTTTGTTGCTCTCAATTGACCGTGCAACATCTGTCGCAAGTCATCGGAGATGTTGACATCTTTCATACACTACATAAATAAAAAAAAAGTTAGGATCTTATGATAAACAGGTGAACTAATATTGAAAGAAGAAACGGATAGAAAATTACATGTTCACGGAACCAGTCCACAAAGCTTTTTCCACTGTTTATGCCATGCTGACGCATCTTATCCAATTGAATTTGTGTAGGTTTTCGTGAAGATTTCCAATACAACTTGTCAAACATTTCAAAATATGGTAACACCTCCTCCATGTTGAAAAATATGTAAAGCATGGTGTAATTCCTCTCTTGTGTTGAAATATAATGAGAATTAGCAGCCCCGACACCTTTACCCTTCCATTGAAAAATATTAAGCTCACTCGTAGATTGCTCTTCTACATTATGATACGTGTGACACTTGCATTCACGTTGTTGGCA
Organism: Tuctoria greenei; assembly: GCA_036927565.1. Lineage (NCBI taxonomy): Eukaryota > Viridiplantae > Streptophyta > Magnoliopsida > Poales > Poaceae > Tuctoria > Tuctoria greenei. The sequence continues at coordinate 147,655,520 of JAYESD010000011.1, forward strand.
CATGAAAAATATTTGCTAGAGAAGTTAGTAATCTCTTTAGCTGTAAATGCTTCTGCAATACAACCCTCAACTCTTGCTTTGTTGCGCACTGTAGCTCTAAGTTTCTTCAATTCTCTTTCTTGGCTATACATCCACATGAATTGTGCAGGACCTGCTACCAATTCTTCACAAGGTAAATGCACCAGCAAATGTTGCATAACATTCATAAATCCAAGCGGGAACACTTTCCATCTTACATACAAGCACAACAATTTCTTTCTCCCACCGTCGCATCATCTTTTTTGACACTTCCTTAGCACAAATATGTCTATAAAAGTAGTTAAGTTCAGCAAACATCTTCCACAAATCAGGTTTGAAGTAGCCATGAAACAGTACCAGTATAAGTCTCTCCATCATAATGTGATAATCATGGCTCTTCAACCCATTTAGTTTACTAGTGTTGAGATTAACACATCATTTTATGTTTGCTGCATAGCGGTCTGGAAACTTTAGTGTTTTCAACCAAGTATTTGCTTTCTTCCTTCTTGTCGAACACAGTATGGAGCTCGTGGTCTACTTTTATTTCCGCTTGCATTTGTTATAACCTCAAGCCCAGGACGATCGCAAATATCAGCTAAGTCTTTCCTTGCACTCAAATTATCTTAAGTTTGACCAGTAAAATCAAAACACATGCTTATGATGCTTTCAGCGACATTACACTCCTGGTGCATCAAATCTATGTTGTGCAGTAAAAGCAACGCTTTTGCATATGGTAGCTCCCAAAGAAAAGAAATATGAGTCCAGTTGTGTTCTGTACCATACCCTTCGAAACCACCTTCAGCGGACTCTTTTAACTTTGCATGCCATGCCATTTTTTGCTCGCTTGTCAATCGACGAGGGGGTCCTTCTGTAACACTTTTACCTTTTCGAAATGATCGTGTATCACTCCTGTAAGGGTGATTTTAAGGAAGGAATCGTCCATGGCAATCAAAGAAGCTGACTTTCCTTCCATACTTCAACCTGAAGGCATCGGTATCAGCCATACATATGGGGCAACACAATTTTCCATGGACACACCAACCAGCCCAAATGTCGTATGCCAACAAATCATGTATAGACCATAGATATGCGGCACGTAAATTAAATTCAGATTTCATATGACTGTCGTATGCCTTTACACCTTGCCATAACTCTTTCAACTCTTCAATCAACAGTTGTATAAACACATTAATTTTCGTCCCAGGATGTTTTGGACCAGGAATGATGGCCGCGAGGAATATGTATCCTTCTTTCATGCACATGTTGGGAGAGAGATTGTAAGGCATGATGAGAACAGGCCAACAAGAGTATGGACTGTTACTTATGCTGAAAGGAGTGAAACCATCTGTTGACAATGCAAGACGCACATTTCTTGGATCTTTACCAAACTCCGAATCGAAACGGTCTAGAGATTGCCATGCCGCGCCATCCGAAGGATGTACCATAATATCTTTATCATCGTTCTCACGTAACCCTTCTGAATGCCACCTCATCTGCTTCGCAGTTTCTTCAGAAAGGAACAACCGTTTAAGCCTGGACGTGATAGGCATGTACTGAAGTTGTTTAACCAGTACCTTTGTACTTATGTCCTCCCCATCATCATTCAAAACCTTCACGTGTCTAGATGCATTGCAATGCATACATTGAGTATCGTTCTGGTGTTCCTTCCAAAACAACATGCAATTATTTTCGCACGCATCAATTTTCTCATAACTCATGCCCAGACCTTCCAAAATCCTCTTTGAATGATATATGTCTTCCGGCATCTTATGTTTTGCCGGAAGGAGATCATTGATCAACTTCAGTATACCATTGTAGCAATTGTTTGCAAAATTGAACTTAGACTTCAGCCCCATAAGTCTTGTGACCGCCTGCAGAACGGTCACACTAGCGCCCTCATATACTTCTTCATCTGCGGCAGCAAGAAGTCTGTAAAACTTCTTCACCTCCTCTGGCAGTGACTGCTCTTCGTACTCTCGACCAACATCCACCATCATCTCATCTATCCGATCTTCATTCTCGTTTTCGTCTGACTCACTAGCATGATCCATCTCTCCATGCTCACGCCACACTAGATAGTCTGGCATAAATTCGTGCTTACAAAGGTGCAGCATCATTTCAGACCTCTTGAAACGTTGATGATTCTGGGACCAGCTACGCGGACATTTCACAAAACGAGCACCACTAGGAAATGCTTGGTTCACGAACACATTTGCCATTTGTGCCCATTCCAAAGTGTACACACCATCTGAACTCCATCCATCATACATCACCTTACGGTCGTCACCCATTTTTCAACTTATACCTTCAAAGCAGAAAAATCATTATAACTAGTATATTTTCATATTATGTGACGGTCACTACAACTATGCAGATAGGTCCTAAACCCACCCAAGAGTGGTCGAGTGGGGCATTCTTATGACGACGTGCGTGGTCTGGATCCAGACAAAATTTTGGTAGCAAAACCCCGTTGTTCTCCACTGCACACTCAAAAATGGTGCAGCAGAGAACATCAGGGTTATGCTATCAAAATCTCGTCCAGATCCAAACTTGCGTCTCGTCACAAGCCATGCCACCCCCCCCCCCCCCCCCCCGATCCACTCCCAGGCTTTCCAAAAAGGGACAATTCCGAACCTTCAAGTCTCACATGCCAATGGCATGTGATACGTGCCGATTCGAAACGGGTAATCAAATTCTATAGGTTACATTCCTCATTTTAATTTTTCAATAATTTACGAGAGAGGAAAGAACAAGACAGAGGAGAAAAGTTGGTCAGAGTTGAAAGTTCTAAGTCCGGATCCATCGTTCAGGCGCGGTTAATTAGTCGTCCTCAAATCGCCATACGCATCTGTGCTCGTCTAAATGCATACTTCACAACTAGAATCATCATTCACTACAATCCTCTAAAGCTACCATAATTATAAAAATATTTACTATATTACAAACACATAATTAGTCATCATATTGCAAATGCTAAAAAGAAGTAATCACATGCATGATATGTACTTTTAATCACATTCAAATCATATAGCATAATGAATATGAATCACATTCACGAGTTAGCAACTATATAATATGAATCACCTTAACGAATTAACACTAATCACAAATATAATATGCTCACATATTTAGAAACTATTAATCATGCTCAATTAGACCAGAGGGCTCCCAGGAGCGACGGAGGGGGACCGGACCAGGGAGCTCCGGGGGCCGCACCGAAGCGCGGCGGAAGGGGCCGGACTAGGGGGCGCCGGGGGCAAGAGCGCCGGCGACCAACGGGCACTGGAGGGGGCCAGACCAGGGGGTAGGAGCGCCGGCGACCGGGGACGCGGGCAGGGGTGGCGGGCGAGGACGGGGGCGCGGGGAAAGGAGCAAGCGAGGGGGCGGGGCGCGGGCGAGGGGCGCCGGCGAGCGGGGGCGTGGGCGCGGGCGAGGGGCGCCGGCGACGGGGCGGCGGGCGAGGGGCGCTGGCGGCGAGGTGGCGGGCGGGCGGCGGCAGCGATGGGAAGGGCGGGCGCGAGCTCGGGCGAGAAGTGTCGAGGCGCATGAGAAGAGAAGAGCCGCGAAGGGTTTAGGACCCTCTTAAGAGCGTCGGTTTGGTCCTGGCCGACGCTCTTAGAGCCTGAGCGATCGGAGCCCACTTAAGGGTGTTGGTGTTGTCCCGGTCGACACTCTTAGTGGCTCAGTCAGTTGGGCCCACTTTGAGTCTCGTGTGGGGCCCATTTAAGAGCGTCGGTTAGGTCGACGCATTTAATATATGTGTCAATTCGGCCGACGCATATATAATGTGTGTCGATTTCTTCAAGAACACCGACGCCTCTAAGTTATGGGCGTCGGTTACCTTAAACCGACACCCTTAGACGCGTTAAATGCGTCGGGGCTGACGCATCTATTAAAACCGACACCCTATTCATTGTTTTCTGTAGTGGTTAGTGTCAAGTAAAAACACACGGTAGCCTCTAGTATGAGATGGATAACCAAGAAACATGCCATCAATCGATCTAGGTTCAAATTTATCAAGATTACCATGTTTCTTAACAAAGCATTTGTAACCAAAGACCCGAAAGTGTGTAACACTAGGCCTATGTCCAAACCGGAGCTCATATGGTGTTTTACCTAGCTTAGCGCGCAAGAAAACACGATTTGAGACATAACAAGCGGTTGCAATCGCATCAGCCCAAAATTTCCTAGGAGTTTGATATTCATCAAGCATAGTCCTAGCCATCTCAACTAAGGTTTTGTTCTTTCTTTCTACAACACCGTTTTGTTGAGGTACATATGGTGAAGAAAATTAATGATCTATTCTATTTTCAGCACAAAAGTGATTAAAAGATTGATTTTTAAATTCAGTTCTATTATCACTTCTAATTGCTTTTAAAGATCATGGGCGATCAATTGATAATCTAAGAAATAAAGTTCTAAAGTGACTAAAAGCTTCATTCTTAGATGCCATAAAGTAAACCCAAGAGTATCTAGAATAATCATCAACAATAACAAGAACATGCCATTTACCTCTGAAGGATTGAACACGTGAAGGTCCTACGGTGTCAAGGTGCAAAAGTTGACGCGGTTCAGTTGTCATGATCATTGTGAGAGTAGTATGTGAACCTGCAACCATCTTAGCATGTCTACAAGAGGAGCACACAATTTTTTTGTCCCCTTTAAGCTTAGGCAGCCCACATATGCGATCAAGAGCACTAACACACATTAGGTGATCAAAGCCTACGTGACCACTTCTACGATGCCAAAAATATAAGTCCTTTGAATCATTAGCAACTAGACACCTATGCTTAGAGGAAGACATATCAAAATCAGCTTTTAAAAACTCTTCCATACCGAGACATGTTAAAAATAAGCTCACTATTTGAACCTACAACTTTGCAGCAGTTTTTATTGAAAACAATTTCCAGATTTTCATCTAGAAATTGTGAAACAGAAAGCAACTTGTATTTCAAATTTTTGACAAGTGCCACATCCTTCAAAGTGTAGTGATCATTTATTCTAACGGAACCCTTAGAAATTATAGGAGTTGAAGAATTATCAGCAAAAGTAACATTCTCTACACGTGACACAAAAGAGAGGGAGGAGAACCATTCTTTGTTACCAGTCATGTGGCATGAGCAACCTGAATCCACAATCCAAATGTTCTCCTTCCTCAAGCATGTAACCTACATAGAAGCATAATACATCGATGACTCAATATTGGGGTTAGTCAAAAGGCATTTAGGAATCCAGTACTGAGTCACACGACGTGCAGCAGGAAAAACACACGAAAGCTAAGATAAAATAGCAGGTTTACAAGTCAAAATTTGAGGTTTTTTACTCTTAACTACATACCTATAGTTACTTGAGTACCACAAAATCAGTAGCTCTGGAGGCAAAAACAGAAGGTCCGGAGGTAAACTTTGAATATTTTTGACTCATAACAGCAGGTTACATGTTCCTGGCAATCTGTTTAATATGTGTAGCAAATTTTGCATGAAAATTATGAGATCTAGCAATCATTCTTTCTCTTTTCTGTTATTTAGCTAGTCTATAACAAAAATCTATGACATGACCATCTCTACCACAGTAGGTACAATGAAATTTAACTTTGTGTTCATGTCTAGATGAGCAAGCAATATTTTTACTTGAAACCGAATGAGACAACACTCCTGCAGATTTGAAAACCACTTCTTTTTGTTTAGGAACTATTTGAATCAAACCACTTCCTAATGACTTTACAATTTTAGGTGGATGTGACTTAGCATGAGCATGAGAATCAAAACCTTAACCAGTTTTATCTTTGCAAGACTTGGAAGAATTCAGCAGCAAGTTTAGGTTCTTATTCCCATTACAAAACCGATCTAATGTCCTATGCATGTTATCAAGTTTATCGGACAAATCAAGGCAATTTTCACATGAAGTTTTTCCTTTTAATTTGCAATTGGAACAATATTTAACTTCATGAGATCGTAAAGCATTATTCAATATTGAAATTTCATTCATAGCATCTTTTAGTTTCTTTTCAAGATCATCACAACTAGAACAATGCAAATCAATTGTAGAACAAGAAGCATCTTTTAAGTTTCCAATGTCAAGTGCAGCAAGCTTTTTGTTCTTTTCAATGTCAAGTTCAAGTCTATCTAGAGTGGAGGAGTGTGCAGTTCTTAGTGTGGACAATTGTTCATAGATTAAATCACATGAGGGACAAGAATCATCACTAGGAATCAAGGTTTTTAAACGGTTGATTTCAGATTCTAGTGATTCAATTTTACCAGCATTATCCCAATCTTTTTTGCTTTTTCTTAACAATAATAGTTGCACGAGAAATTGCATCACACATTTAATTACAGGTAGAACATACCTCATCGTCTTCACTGTTGTGTTCTGCATCCTCCTGACTTGATCTTGATCTTGTTTTGCCTGCCATGAAGCATAAGTTGGCCAGATCGTCATCATCTTTATCACTTTCAAAGTCTACATCGCTTGAACCGAGCTCTTGAAGTGCAGTGATGAAGCTGTTAATCATCTTGCGTCTTATGGTACCCTTCTTTTTCTTGTTGGGGTTTCCAGAGGTGGTCTTGAGCTTGTTCTGTTTTTTTTTCACGGGTAGTAGGACCTGAAAGGTTAGGGCATTCTGTACGAAAGTATCCTGTCTTACCACATTCAAAACAGCGTTGAGGTCCGAAGCTTCCTCTCCTTCTATTCTCACATTTTGCAATGCTTTTGAGAACCTAGTAGAGATTAGTGCTAACTCCTCTTCTGGAAATTCCTCGATTTGCTTCAGGATTAGTGAGGACAACAAAGCAAGAGTATTGCAAGATGATGATTGGTCGGAGCTATGCATATCACGCCGTGAGACAAATGCAATAGACTTATTTGGGTTCTTACGTGATAAGATGTCAATTTCATGAGTTTTGAGTTTAGAGTAAAGCACATCTAAAGTAAGTGTACTCATGATAGTAGATTCACGGATAGATGTAACTTTCATCTCCCAGATTGACATATTTAATGCACTAAGAAGTTGCCTAGCATTTTCAGCATCAGAAAAATTAACGTTGACACTATGCAAGTTACTAAGAATTTTGTTAAAGCGAGCAAAGAGATCATCAATGGACTCACCAGGTTGCATCTCGAAGCGCATGTATTCTTTCTTGAACATGTCTTGCCTTACCTCCTTGATCGTGTTGGATCCTTCGTGGTAGTCACAAAGTGCTCTCAATACATCATATGCCGATCGGAGATGTGCAACGCGGTCGAAGTCGCTCTGAGTGAGTCCTTGGATGATCATGTTTTGGGCTTTGTTGTTGTTATCGACGTCCCATAGGTTTGTAGCTGTAACTTGATCGTTTGGTGGCACTTCGTAAGGCTTGTACACCTTATCCCATATTGCAAAGCCTTGCGCCTGGATGAAAGCCTCAATGCGTGCCTTCCAAACCTGAAAATCAATACCAGCAAACACACAAGGTTTGGCAGAGTATTTCTCCATGATGATTAGTCAAAAACACGTGAAAATCACAATGATTAGAGCACCGTGTCTCTGATACCAATTGTAGAATCGAAGAGCACGTGAAAAATCTACCAGAGGAGGGGGTGAATGGTAGATTTATAAATCTTATGCAGCAGAAACAATTAAATCCCAACCCCTTCGGCAGAAAAACGATATGTTAGAGAAATCATGTGTGAAACTAATCTAAACGTGTTTCACCGTGACAAAAGTGATATATATCATAGAGAATCAATTCACGAAGAAAACACAAGAAGAATCACTCAAATCCGTCAAGGGAAACTAAAGTTATGATCGAAAGATCGAACAAAGGTCAATCTGTCCTACGCGAGAAAACAGTTCTGAAACGCTGCAAAGAAACTCGTGTAGATCAGAAACCACAAATCCAATGACCGTGAAATTTTGACAGATGATAAATAATCAAGTTTTGAAGACAACTCAAAAAGAATCACGTCAATTGGATCTATAAAACTAGGGTTATGATAAAACCACCGACAAAAGGTAGTGCTGTCTAGAAACTCGACAAGTAAAACTTGTCTGGAACAAGTCGGACGAACAAGGCATAAAAGTTCCTTCAAAGTACAAATTTTATTCAATAGAACACAAGACGAACAGTACCAAAGTCATGCACTACGAGCTTTGGCCTCCCTTGCTTATATAACCAGCCCTTAGGCCAACCCAATCTCAACTAGGACTCTAATCCTACTCAGATCATGAATCGAAACTTTCCAGAACTGCTTAGGACTCTTCTATATGCAGATAGAAGCAATCTTAAGACTTCCAAACACCTTAGGAACATATCCCACATTCCTAAAACAACCCAAATTCGTGACCCTCACGAAATCCTATCATAACCAACTCAAATCTTTCCATATTTTAGTCAAACCCATCTCGGCCACAGCCTGAGTCCATAACCTAGTCGGTTGGACCTTTCTGACAAATTTTTTACGTCCACATCTCTTCATCACGCTTTAGAACCATGTAGTCATGTCCATGCACTCTTTGCACACGTGCAAACATCTTCCAACGACGTCCATAATACCTTCATATGCATTGTTCTTGATTCAAACATGCTGCGCAACTTCCTGATCAACTCAACCACAATTCCTCTTGAACTTGGTTGTTGAACCTCATCTTCTCCCTAAGACTAGTTCAATGGATCCCGTCACCAGTAATGTCTTGAACTCAAGCAACACCTGCACATGAATAAACAACCAATCCGTACGAGTCCAAGTCCACGACTTGACTCAAGTCAGTTCCGAACACAACACCTTACGTGAGCGCCTCACATAAGCATGTTGCAAAGTATATCAAAATGATATCAGCCATATCAACCAAAGCGCACCAAAAACTTAGCAAATGAATACAAGCAATCTTTCTAATAATATAAAGCAAATTCGAAACATTGCAAGATAAAAGCAGGAACATTACGATCAAGCTTTGAATCTAGCCAAAGCTAACCGGAGCTTGAGCCAGAGCTTACCAAAGCTAGTACAATCTAGTGCCGGAGCTTACCAAAGCTAGTACAACCTAGCGCCGGAGCTTACCAAAGCTAGTACAACCTAGCGCTGGAGCTTACCAAAACTAGTTGGAACTAGTCATCCCAAAAGTCGGAGCTATAAAAACATGTTGGAGCTTAACAAAGACATGTCGGAGCTATCAAAGACATGCCGGAGCTAAAGACAAAGCTCACTGGAGCTACCCAAAAACATGTCGGATCTAGACAAAGAAAGTCGGACCTATTGTCGGACCTTGCAAAAGCTCAGAGCTAGAGTCGGACCTTGCTAAAAAGATGTTATGGCAGCATTCAAAACTTTTATTATCAAAGCCAATATATTCAGCACACATATGTCTCATAAAGATGAAGAGGATATGGCAACCATCGCCATCAATAAGTCATCATGAAGAAGACTCTCTTGTCAAACAAGGCAGAACGGAAGACCACAAGACACACTAGTCTTACGGCAAAAGAAGGAAAGAGAAAAGTAAATCTAAAACTTCCCTGCATTCAAATAAAGATGATGATTTTGATAGTGCTAGTGAATATGAGTACCTTTTTAAAGGCTTGAACAAAAGTGTTATTACTAGAATGGAAATGCTTTCCGATGAATTATTGGATAAGGAGTAACTTCTCAGTGAACAAGAGGAATTGCTTGTCAATGAGAGGTAAAAAAAGTCTTGATCTTGAGAAGCTCCGTAGCTTGAGAGGGAGAATATTAAGACACTTGAACTTAAACTTGCCGAAAGCTAGAAGACTTGTACAAGTCTCAAGTATTTGAATGTTGTACTTCAAGATGAACTTGTGAGCTTGAACAAAGTTCACAAGAGTCTTGAGACACAATTTTTCACTCTCAAGTAAAGTGTCTCCTCCTACGCCTCAACAAGCTCAACTTCATCAAATATGGAGTCAAATGTTAAAACTTGCAAATGTTTTAATCTTATGCTTGATTTGAAAAATGAACTTAAAGTGGCAAAGAGCAAAAACACACCCAATAGTGGCATCTTTAACAATGAGAAGATCAATTATGCACGTACTAAATACTCAGACCACAATATCTCTCTTGATCTAGTGCTTTCCGTAACATGGGCCTGACCTTGGCACTGTCTGAATATAGCTAGCTGTTTCGGAGGCCCAATACAGAAATTTTAGTTTCGAAATGAGCCACGGAGTGTCACCTGTTTGAAGGAAGATCGTTCTTGTTCGCTTCTACTACTTGTTAATAATATATCATGCACACCATGTGAATAAGTTAATTTGTACCGGCAAACAATGTGGCTGATCTTGATATAAATATATGATCATGTGTTCCATGCAACGGTAAACACGGGAAAAAGGACAATATTTTAATTTTGCAGCATCAAGTAATCAAGTACGATATACAAAAGGGGCAAATCAGGACGTGGAACTTTGCGATACGAGCTCACTGATAGCAGCAATCAAACACCATCAATCTTGTGAACCGGCCACATGTAGTTTTTCTGTGTACAAAGATGGATGTGTCGTCAAACAAGACATTGAAAGACTCCTCACACAAGCCGAAGCAAAAATGGAGAAGGAATTGACGACATTGTCATGCCAGATGTGTAACTTTACCCACAATCTGGACAAGACCAGCATCTCCTTCTCCTTGTGCCTCCCAAACCTAGTACTATACATTGAGCAGCGACAAGGTACGTGTTGATATAAATGCAAACAAAGCATAGAAAACTGTAAGAAACTACTTGCACTACAGCCTGAAGACAGACAACTCTCTGGCTTTCCTACGCCCATCCACCACACAAACTTTAAGATCCTTTATATACCACCAATTGCAAAGAACACGAACCAAATTAGGACAACAAACTAAAGGTGAAATATTGCTCACATTGACTCAAGTCTACTTGTGTGGGCGAGTTAGTGTAGTTGGTTGGACATCATAAAAAGCTACTTCCTCTATCTAAAATTACTTGTCACTTAGGATAAGAAATTTAGTTCAAAATGAACTAAATTTCTTGTCTTAAGTGACAAGTAATTTAGAATGGAGTGAGTACTAAAAAGCACTAGCTAACTCATGTACACCGCACAAGTACTATTCTTTTCAGACAGGTAACTTTTATCACAGCGAGTGGAGGTTGTGCGACAAATTGACTGCTTTGAAGATGAATGATTTGTCAAGTTTATTACTAACTATGTGTATGCCATCCTCTTTTCTTTTTAAGATTATGCGGAGCTGTGTTTCAAATGCTCACAAATGAGAGAGTACAGGACTGCAACTAGGAGATGATGGTAACTCCGCTGGGTCACCCTAGCCATAACACCGATCCCCCATGGCGAAGAAAAAGCATAGAATGCTATGCATATGTCGGTACCTTGCATATGGGGTACCCACGCACACAGGCTGGAAGTACCTAAGTACGTCCATTGACACTACGTGTCCAGAAGGCGCCGGACCTGTCCTTCTTCAAGTACGGGATCCGGCACTGCTAAGTGGACCTCAAAGATGGAACCTAGCTCTTCCGGTGAGACGGGCTCCCAAGCTGCCACATGCTTCGCTGGACGGGACCCCACCCCACTATATGAGTGGGCTCTAGTGCAACGACGTGGCTCGAAGCACCAGGCCAGGAACCTCCTGCAAAAAAGGGCTTCGGAGCTCCCACGTGCCTCGAAGTATCGGGCTTGGCCTCCTCGGAAGTGGCCAGCCCAGAAGCTGCCATGAGACCCGCAACTCGCCCTGGATGGTGGGGTGCGGGAGTTAAGGAGGGATGGTGCACCCTGTCTAAATCAAGCGTTGAAGATATGCAACCACCTCCGGTGGATAATACGGAGCACTCCAACAGTCAGGGACCGCTGCGCCTAATCACATGACAGTGAAAACGCCGCAGGCCTACCCCGCTCCGGCAAGTTGGTAGCTTACGGTGACAAGACAGATGGGCGGGACATCCCCTGACACCGTCAATGATTACGCATGGGCCACTGGCGTCTGAGGCAGCAAGACGACAGGTCTTGAACCCATGGTTAGAGGATGCTTATACGAGAAGCCTTAGATTTTTAGGAAAAGGTCGCCTCGGGGCCACCTGTCGAGCCTCGGACCCCACTTGTAAGGCATCCGGCCTTGTCTATAAAAGGACCAGACCGCCACTGTTAAGAAGGATCCCCAATCTAACGCATACACACGCTACACACTCGTACACACCAACAATACAACATCACTGTGGAGTAGGGTTTTGTGCTCTGGCATCCTCAACCACGTAAAAATTGTCTCACCGCTATCATATGTGCAATCTCTCCAATGAGGACCAAGCCCCGCTGATCAAGAACCTCAACGGGCTGCTCTCATAGCAGGTATGGAGGATGTGTCACAAGAACACTTCGACATTTGGTGCGCCGGATAGGAGCTTTTTCCACTAAAAAAGTGTTTACGCTTTCATCACAATGGTAAGCTTCAAGGTTTCGAGTAGCGGCAAGATCGAGCCGCAAAAAGTCGACCTGCAGATCGGCGAAGATGGGAAGATGGAGTTTCAAAAGCGTGAACAAGCGGTTGAAACGGTACGCCAGGCTGAATACTTCGACCCCAAATTCGACCACGAGCGTCACAAAGCACTCCACATCATCTGTGGGGGATCTTGGGAACCCGCATCACGGAATGCAGTCAAGACCCTACGTCGAGCGGCGACATCAGTAGATCCTACTCATCCCTCGGCACTACATCACAGATGGGTGGATATGCCGATTAGCTTCGACGCCTCTGACTACCCCGAGAACATGGTGGGAGCCGGGCTTCTGCCCCTCCTCGTCGCCCCCACCATTGCCAACATCAAGTTCTACCACGTCTTGATAGATGGTGGGGCCAGTCTCAACCTCATCAGCTGTGCGACCTTCGACAAGCTGAAGACCCATGTGTTCAAGATCGCCCCATCGAGACCATTCTCGGGAGTAGGGCTAGGGAGTATTATCCCGACATCCACCTATGGGTGACCCTCAGGACACTGGAGAACTTCGGGACGAAGAACATCCAGTTCGACATCGCGGAGGTCAGTCTCCCCTACAACACCATCATCGGTAGGCCAGCCATGTACTAATTTATGGCTATAGCTCACTACGGCTACCTTGTCCTCAATATGTCGACTCCCACCAGCGTCCTCAAGATCTATGGAGATCGCGATGCTGATGTGTTTGCTTTGGAGAAGCTCCAAGCACTGGCAGCAGCCCCAACACCTACCTCGGGCAATGCTGGACCGAGTCAGCCCTCGCCAAGCTTGTGTGAGCGCGACTACGCTGCTGCGCCACGGGTGCAGCCCTTGGACAACGACAACATACCCATTAAGACTATCCAAATTGGCTCTGATGCTGCCCAGACCACCCGCATTGCGAGGAGTCTAGACAGCAAGCGGGAATCATCACTCATTACTTTCCTGCAAGCTAATGTCAACGTATTTGCCTAGCAACCGTCGTAGATGCCCGACATCCCAAGGGATGTGATCGAGCACCATCTGAAGATCTACCCCAATGCCCGGCGAGCACAACAGAGGCCACGAAATAAGTCCATTGAGCGGCAAAACTTCATCTGCGAAGAGATCGAGAAGCTGCTCGATGTTGGCTTCATATGGGAAGTCCACCATCCAAGATGGCTGGCCAACACTGTTGTTGTCCCCAAAGCCGGCGGAAAGCTTCGTATGTGCATCGACTACACCAACCTCATCCAGGCATACCCGAAAGATCCTTTACCTCTCCTCGGGATATATTAAATCATAGATTCAACCTTGGGATGCAATCTACTATGATTTCTAGACGCTTACTCAGGGTTTCACCTAATCCCAATGTCTAGAGAGGACGAAGAACATACTGCGTTTATAACCGTAAATGTCCTTTACAGCTATGTCTCCATGCCTTACGGTCTTAAGAATGCCCTCCCTACCTTTGTACGTGCCATGCATAAAGCATTTGGGGATCTCATTTGGGACCTAATAGAGGTGTATGTCGATGATATCGTCGTCAAAATCCAGACACATACATCATTGCTAGACAACCTCGCCCTAGTCTTCAACAGGTTATGGAGCACATGCACAAAGCTTAACCCATACAATTGTGTGTTTGGAATCAAAGCTTGGAAGCTTCTTGGTTTCTTGGTCTCACACTGAGGGATTGAGGCACACCCAGAGAAGATCAAGGCGGTGGAGCTGATGCGACCTCTAACCCGCATCAAGGACCTGCAGAAGCTTGCAGGTTGCTCGGCAATGCTCAGCTAATTTATCTCTAGATTGGCTGAACAAGCTCTCCCGTTCTTCAAACTGTTGTGCCAGTCTGGACCGTTCGTCTGGACTAAGGAGGTAGAGAAGGTATTCCGTGAGCTTAAGCAACAACTTACGTCATTACCCATCCTGGTGGCACTGGAGCCCAGGGCGCCTCTATGCCTCTACATCTCCACCACGATGGAGGTTTTAAGTATGGTATTGATTGCAGAATGGTCTGTACCCCAGCAACCCCAAGGGAAGGACGGGGCCCTGCCACTGATTCTAAGCCATAGGGCTGAGAACCCATAGGGGGCCCCGATAACCAAGTTGCCTCCAGTTCCTAGCCCCCGGAGGGCACCAGGGTCCCCCCAAGGGGTCTCGGAGATCAAGAAGCCTTTGGGTCCAAGCCCCCAAATGATGCCCCAGGTTTAGGGAACACAGTGTCTTTTGGCCCGGAGCAAATGGAAGAGGATGTGTCAGATTCCCCAAGGAGGGTCCAGACCATCCAATGCCCAGTCTACATCATCAGCGAAGTCCTACATGTAGCAAAAACAAGGTACCTTGAAGTACACAAGTTGTTGTATGCAGTGCTAATCGCATTGAGGAAGCTCCACCATTACTTTCAAGCACGCATAGTTTCAATGGTGACATATTTCCCACTGGGGATGGTGCTCTGCAGCCCTAACGCAACTGGCAACATTGCCAAATGGGTGGCGGAACTGGCGGAGTTTGAGCTCAACTTCTTGTCGTGGCATGCAATCAAGAGTCAAGCACTGGTTGATTTCATTGTTGAGTGGACTCCTTCACCAAGTAACCCAGGGGTCCAGGAAATCATCGAGCCAGATCCCAGGGCATCGGTGCTCACCGGACCCCACTGGACACTCTTCTTCGATGGTTCCTCATGGACCATTTTGACTCCAACCAAAGAGCGGACCATCAAGTGAGATGGAGTGGAGGACGCCTCTTCGCAGTGTTACCATTGAAATTATCCTTAATACTCTGAAACAGGTGCTTCATTGGAATGTAGCATCGATGTCTCATGTACTCTATTTTTCGTGACTCGCACCAATACTGTGAGCTTGTTTCTCTCAAACAATGTCGACATCCGCAAACTACTTTCTTACTTTGTCCAGACAATTTACGTGCTGCTAGAGAATCACTAACAATCACAATTCAAATGGTTATGAGACCAAAATACTCACGCTTGTGCTCATCTCAGACCTGCATTCCGTTGTTGTACCAAAGCTGCTTCAGATCTTCAACCAGAGGCCTGAAATAAGTGTCGATGTCATTCCCAGGTTGTTGTGGGCTCGGTATCAGTCCTGACATCATAATATATTTTTGTTTCTTGCACAACCAAGGAGGAAGGTTCAAAATCGTTAACACAATTGGCCATGTGCTATGTGTGCTACTGTTCAAAAAAGGATTCATGCCATCGGTGCTCATTGCAATTCTAATATTCCGCAGATCAATGGCAACTTTAGGATTTCGGGAATCAATGTTTCACCACTGCGTGGCATCAACAGGATATCTTATCATTCCAGCATCTTGCTTATGCTTCTCTTTTTGCCATCACAACAATACTCACTCCTTTTTGTTTGCAAACCAACGCTTCGAATGAGGAATGATAGGAATGTACCAAAACACCTTTTTAGACCCTTTTTTCTTCTATTGTAGTTCTTGTCATCACAGTCGTCTTTCCTACGATAGAATCGGTCGAGCCACAAATAGGGCATTTCTCGAGGTTTTCGTACTCAGGTCCACAATATAGAATGTAATCATTCTTGCACATGTAGATTTTCTCCACCTCCAAACCCAGTGGACATATTATCGGTTTTGCCTCATAAACTGTCGTTGGGACTGCATTACCTTTTTGTAACATGTCATTAAGGACAGTCAAAAATTCCTTAAAACTACAATCACTACATCGGTTGGTCGCCTTCAACTGGAAAATTTTATCATCGCAAACAGTCTCATGTACTTAACTGCACAACCATGATACAATGGCTTCTACGAGTCTTCGATCATCTTCTTGTAATTTGCAAGTTCACCATTACTGTACTTATTATCGTTGTCATGTCTCTCGACATTGCATACCATCTCCTCAATGTTAAGCACCTAAAACTCAATGTCATCATTGGTGAACCCCGGTATATTTGGCTCATTCACATCATCGTTGTGATCTTCTTCAACACTGGTAGGGACCTCCTTCTCCAGATATGAATCTCTCATCTCTGCTTCATTAAGCCCCTCCTCCTCATGTGTGTTCCAACATCGATAATCCATCATAAATCCATGCATGATTAAATGCTACCTCAACACTTCATCTGTGTGATATCTCTTCTTATTCTTGCAATGTTTGCAAGGACAACAAATATTCACTCCAATGTTGTCCAACATGTATTTTTTCGTGAAATCGATAAACGCATCTACCCCTTTGATACACTCATTGCAAAGGTGTGGCCCATACACCCAACTTCGATCTGCCGACATCTATGTACAGAAAAGAAGAGCTAAATCAAAGATATTCCAAGCCACTGATAGTTAGAATCTAAAGGGGTAAAAAATAGTAAGGAAGAGGAGAGGAGTAACCCTTTGTTTTAAGGGCCACTGATAATCACCGCTAGAATTTTAGAAGGGCACCTCTAAAGAGGGAAAGAACACGGCAAAAACAGGGCAGATTTGGCAGCCACTTGTTATGCCATAGCTGGAAGCTTGTATAAGGGCAATAAAAAATCGAGACGATCCTTTTTAACGATCGTCTCTCCATAGAGGGAATGGGAGACGAGCCCACTTTCATGAAAAAAGGAGACACACCCGACCGGCGGGTATGGGAGGCACGCCCGCTTCGATGATAAAAGGAGACGGCTGCCAAGGAAAGACCGTCTCCTTTACTAATATGAGTTTTTCTATAGTTAGGCTCATCTCCATTTTGTCCGAGAAGCGGGCGCGTCTCAGATACTAACTTAACTGAGACGTGCCTTAAGGTAGACTGTCTCCTTCTACCGTCAACCAAGCCAGCTCTTATCCTGGTTGATGCGAACGCGTCTCGTTTTTCCTGATCGGAGACGGACACCTTTGAGCTCTTCTCCGATCTTTGTCTTCTATTTGGGTTTCTTACGTAGTATATATAGTAAATCATAGTGG
Organism: Tuctoria greenei; assembly: GCA_036927565.1. Taxonomy (NCBI): domain Eukaryota; kingdom Viridiplantae; phylum Streptophyta; class Magnoliopsida; order Poales; family Poaceae; genus Tuctoria; species Tuctoria greenei. Next base: position 147,672,885 of record JAYESD010000011.1, read on the forward strand.
CGGATCTGGGATTTGATTCATGGGGTACCAATGCAAGCCACTGTATAGGACAAAAAAGTTAGACACCAAAGTTCAATTGGATATAGGAAAATGTAGACACTAATACTTCCTTTGTTCTGCTTGCTTTTACATTTAAAGCCTCTATGTTTGAGAAAGTTCTGTACATATGCAATCTGATATATGTTATATCACTTGATAGTCTTTTTTAAAGAAAATTTTGTGGAGACACGTATAACCGCATGTGCCTATCTAAATCCGCCCCTAGTGAATATATGCTAGTTACATTTCTAATGATGACAGAAAATCAGTTTCTTCAGCAAAGTAAAATGGTGGAGATTAGCTGATATAAATTGGGCATGCACATATAAATGGCCGGCTCGGAATATGGACAATACAATCAAACAGCTGCCCATTCAGGGTATAAATTCACCCTTCAGAAAATTCGAGGACCAAACTGAGTTTTGGGTGGAAGATTGAGGATGAAATTTAGTATTCCGCCAATATGTTAGCACTAGATATCAAAATAATGGAAGCAACTAGGACACATATAAACTCTCTGGTGTAATGTTGTGAAGTCTTTTCTAGACACACGATCTCAATCCTAGGATCATTGCACTTTTGCACTTAAACCTTTCTAGATATCAGAAGTTGAAGTGGTTTCTCTATGCCTCTGTTTAAGGATGGCAATTGAAATCCAATATCTGTGTCCCAGCCTATATCGAAACTGAAGGGTATGTATATGGATCTCATTTCTCATATATGCCGTCATCTGTACTGGATAAAATGTTCAAGGACAAAAACATTATGAACATACCTGCATACATGCCCGCATCGTAGCAGAAATTATATACGACGGTCATCTGGAAAGGCTTCCTGCCATAGGTCGCCTGGACCTATTGTAGAAATAGCATGAATGCCGAAGCAGGCTGCATAATAAAATAAATAGGTTTGAATATTTTGTTACTCTCAAGGCCTGGCATGCCTCCCCAAAACCAACACAATGCAGGTCAACACCATCAGATTGAACGTAGTCGTTCTCATCAATCAGCCATTAAATAGCTGTTGGTTGCCTTCTTGTCCTCTGGTACCTCGCCATGAGGAAGGAGCCGCCACCATGGATCTGCACCCTTCTACGGTGGACTTAGGTGCTTCGGCACGGGACAAATCTCGCCACACACGGGACAAATCCACGGCTACGTGGCAAGGATAATTTTTTAACCATTGTGGGTAACAAGCACAGGTAGAGACAAGGATACTGCATTATGGGTATGGGTGGACCATAACGGTATCCACGGGTATTTTACCCGTTGTATAGTTTGCCTTTAGTGCTCGGTTTCCTTAGCGCCTGGGGCTGCCCACATGCCTGGCATCTCCCCCAGCTTGTGCACCCGATGCCCTCGACCTTTGGCCACACCTACCCGCAAATAATGAAATAGTGATCTTGAATGTTGATTTGGTTTGTAGTCTGTAGGCACAACAGCAATACTGACTTAATTTCTAACTCTATGGAGCTACAAGAAATACATTATGCTATAGCACTTGAAGGCTCCAACTTGGTTGCCACATTCTCTGTAACACAAATGGCCACAAAATGTAAAGAACAAAAGAAAATATACATTTTTTCAGAAAAGTAAAGATATTTAAAATGTAATAGTGGGAGAGTTTGCCTGGACAAAGTGGCCGCCATGCATGGGCCATGGCAACGTGGAGCCCTGGGACTGTGGGATAGCAATACTTGGTTCCGTACGGCGGCCAGGTCTGCGAGAAGTGTTATCTGACTTGGCAATTCCTATCTAAGCATATGGAAATTTGAGGTTATTATATCGAAAGAATCTATCGCAAGATGAATTAATTATTGCAAAAATTAACAAGTAAAGCACGCATATAAGGTTTTACACAGACTCATATACGTGTAGTGTTAATTAGGCAACTGATCCGTCAATGAATAAGCTGGTTAACTGTGATAGACGTTGAGGAATTTGGGGTGCAGCAACAATTGGAGACTGTGCGAATTCCCCGACATGACCTTCCCTCGCCGGAGTTAAATTCGGTGCATTATTCTCGTCCTGAGGATCCTGCAAGAGTCTTGGCACGGCGTCCTGGTGGCCAACATCGGTAGAGTATGGAGAGCCAGCAGCAGCACCACAGAAACAAACGTGGTAGTTTTACGCAGCACTCAGCAGCCAGGATTGCGCCACTTTTATAGGGCTAGAGATTCAACTTTTCTAGTACAGGAGAATATGTGCCTGGAGACCAATTGATTTGTTATGCTCTACTGCTTTTGGGATTCTTATTATATATAGACTGTACCCGGGAGCAATTTAATCTGGAATAATCAATTCCTTTCTGTTTCCAAAAAAATAAACCCTGCGTTTTTATTTGATTGTATTCAAGTAGTTTATTATCAACAAAAATCTTTCTTTGGTGAAGTAGTGTATCACAAAGGTGTTGGGATCATGCTCCAACCCTACAACACGTCTTTAATGGACTTTATAACCTTTCCATGTAGTACTTGAATGCCAAAATCAGAGACCGTATGTGGTTGTGGCCGTCATCACAAGATGATGTTGTCCTGTATTCCGAATCCAACATAGGATGGATTTATCCTTTTTTTCCAATGCTACAAGTAACATGGTGGCTCAATGGAGGATTTTGGGAATACTTGAACTTGCTGTCCAATCAACTTCTTTAAACCATGCCTTCTATGTGCATTTGACCCTTCACTTGATCCATGAAAGTAGTTTCCAATATGAAAACGAAAACACTTTACACTACAACAATAAGCCTCATCGCAGGCGGCTCCAAACGTATTATCACACGCGGTTTCTAAAACCGCCTGAAACGAAGAGTCTGTGATAATATGCAATTTCACATGCGGAGAAGTGAAACCGCTTATGATAATGGTATTATCACAGGCGGTTCTTTACTTACGCTAGCCGCCTGTAAAGACATATTACCACAGGCGGGTCGTGCAACATATATAACCGCCAGTGATAATTGTGTTATCACAGGCGGATCTTTACCTATGACAAGCTGCCTGTAGAGACAATTTATCGCAGCCGGTTTGTACCATAACAATAACCGTCTATGATAATTAGGTTATCACAGATGGTTCTTTACCTATATCTAGCCGTCTGTGATAATGATATTTCACAGGCAGGTCTAGCCGTAGGTAAATAACTGACTGTGATAAGGTATACCTTATGCAGTACTACCTGTTGTTACTTCTAATTTCTAGGACAATCCAATATAATTACAGAAGTCAACAATATAATCACCAAAGTAAACAATATATTCACAGAAGTCATCTCACAAAAGTCAATTTCACTAAAACAATATACATATGTACAAATTACATATAAAAGTCATCTTATAGTTTACAAGTTTCACTAAAAACTGTTTCTATTGGCATAGTCGCAAAGTTCTTGTACATCAGCTATTGCAGCATTCTCATCAAAGAACTCCCTTTTTTGTGCAAAATTTCGCAACACACGAATTAACACAGTTCAACAACAATCTTGTCGGCTCCTCCACTAGGCATACTTCTAGAAACCGGTCATTCTTCGTTCACATTCTTTGTGTGCTGCAATGAAACACATAACAAGGTTTAGAATGTATTAGTTTGAATAATCTCAAAGTATAGATCAAAGTGAGAAAATACAGGAATTTATTTAGTATTTTTGGAGCAGTTGTACTATGAGCAATTAAATTTTGATGTTGGAATCAAAATCTAAAAATAGTGAAACTCAAAAGTAAGAAAATAAGATATCGACATTAAGGATAACTTACATCCTCACGATTCACCCTATATTCGCTGACGGTCCGAAGATGCTCGCATACATAATATCCGCATAAGACACTCCCAGCGGGCTGCTTTGGACAAGGATAATATGTTTTAATGTCCAATGCATTCGTATTAGGAGGTCTCTGACCGCCAAGCCATTACGCGTAAAACCGCCAAGCGCTGTAATACAAGAAATGTCATATAAAACGTGTCAACACATTCTAAATGTGTGTACATTAAAAGTATCAAATAAACGTACAATTTTAAAATGGAAAGGAAATTTTTGTAACGATCTGGTGGGTAATCGGCTGAGTCCAAGACTGTTGCCAAACTCTGCGTTGGCTTGATGAAGATTATTATGTAGTGAATACTGCACACATACAAACACACATGTTAAAAATTAGCAATAATTGCTATTTCAATATTATGTGTCGAACTTACTCGAAGTGGTACAAAGCCTTTACAAAGTCATTTTCGTCTCTGACAAAGTTAAACGTTGCATGTCCTATGTAAGCTGCAACTTCTGTCCTTCTATCTTTTTAAGTTTTGCGATTGATTTTTCAAAAAAAATTTCATGTGCTTGAACTGTATTGAGTCTCGATCCGCCTTGATGTCGAATAGCGTCTTTGCAATCCGTGTAGGGTCAAGGATACCTGTCTTGCATTTCATCTTTTCATTATCCATGTATTGCATCCTATTGAAGAAGTCTAGAATTGTTATAATCTCATGAAATGTGTATGCGTGTAGTAAGAAAATCAAATGCAAAATATTGGAGGCAGTTAAAAGCACCAGACGAGTAACAGGTTGATTTTGAGCAAGCCCCGATGGAAAAGGGTATGTAGCTCTTCAAATAAAATGACTCGTTTATCTGCTCCAGTGCTCCAGAATGCATCTTTTGGAACACAAAATGTGACGCAAGAAAGATCATATTTTGTGCTGGCAGTGATGTACCACTCGTTCATTCTTTTGAGCGAGGCAGGTTGTTTGCTAAGTTGTACGGATGTCATAAACGGCTTCCCATTCTCAAATTCAGGAGGAACATCCTCAAGCTTGTATATTGGAACTTTTGGTTTAACTAAAGCCGTTCGCCGATTATACATGACACCGTCTTCTTCTCACTCCTCGATATCTTCTAATGCTGGCTCATGAGAAGAACGCGATGCACTCGATTTTCTAATATTGTCCTTCATATTTTCCAAATACTTTGACACTTCTGATGAAGGTTTCTTAATTTTGTATGAGCTAACTTTGATAGGCACTGATAATCGAGGAGTAGACATCGGAAGTTGGACACTGGCTTGTTGGTGAACCTGTTGTTCAACTAACTGCTCTTTACTCCTAGCAGTGAAAGTGCATCTAGGAATCCCTTGTGGGTTTTGGATGATTTATGACAAGCAAATGAGATCCTAACCACTTTGTTGAGATGAGCACAGGTTTTAATGAGAAAATGAGCAAAGAGCCAAAAAGAAGGGAGAATGAGTAGCAATGTGGAAATGAGCTCAAGGAACAAGTGTAGTAGATCATTGTGTATGGAGTGTGTTAAGGAAACACACGCCAAGAGCTCAAACACAAATAAACACACACATTGCACAAATCTTTACAGGACCAGACTAGTCTGACGGACACCGGAATCGTCCGATATCTTTCTGCACAAGATCGGACAAGTCTGATATCACCACAGTCTAGTCTGATACCTCTCTGACTAGAATCGGACTAGTCCTCCCTAGTGCGGACTAGTCCTCAAAACACTTCACAAGTTGCACAAAATCGGACAAGTCCGATCACACTACGGACTAGTCCAATATCATTCTGATAAAAATCGGACAAGTCCGATATTGGCACGGACTAGTACGAAAAACCCTCTGACCTAAATCGGACAAGTCCTCCAGGTGCGGACTTGTCACCCAATTCACTTAGGATTTCACTGATCTGGACAAGTCCGATGATTATCGGACTAGTCTGAAGATTTCCATAAGCGAAATCGGACTAGTCCGATATTTCGGGACACTTAGGGTTTGCTACACACAGCACACCGGACTAGTCCGATATTCCTAAGCCCTAACAGTCACTTTATAATCCGCATATAAATAGATGTACATGGCCCAACTTTAACCATTCTCGAACCCCTGCACCGTCACACCTTCCAAGAGCCTCGAAAACACATCTCTTCATGAAATCCAAATCCAAAAAAGATCAATCCCTTGAGGATACACTTTAGAACATTGGAGAGACACAGTTCATCACTCATTGAGCTCTTGGTTTGATTCCCTAGCACACTCCTGTCATTTTCATTGTAATCTTTCGAGTGTGTTCTTTGTGAAGTTCTTGTTGTAATCTAGGGGAGCCCTCAACGTGTGAGAAGGCCCCTTGAATTTGGTTATTTACCCTTTGTGATAAGTGAAGAGGATTGGCCTTCGTGGGGATCCGACGAGGGTAGGGTTGGAGAAGACCTGGTCCTTTTGTTGACTCCTCAACGTGGATGTAGGTTGCCACTGTGGGAACCGAACCACGGGATAAATTGTTTGTGTCCTTATCTTGCACTCATCGTTCTTGTACATCATATCAATCTAGGGTTTCAATCAATCTTGCTTACTTTATGATGAAACATTAAATATAAGATTGACTTGTAGTATACCCTAATTCATAATCGTGTAACACTTTAATTACAAGTATATTTCCACTGCATACATTCTAGAATCGAATTAATCGATCAAACTTGATTAACCTAGTCGGTGCACACCGGACTAGTCCGCACTTGATTGGACTAGTATGATATCTCGAGTTTTAATCTGGTTGTTAAGTGTTGCAGGTTTCGACAAAATTCAAAAAGGCCTATTCACCCAACTTCTAGGCCACATTCAATTGGTATCAGAGCGAGTTCTTCAAGAAGGAGACTAATCGCTCGAAGAGATCATATCGGACATGAAGGATGTACACAAGAGCAACAACCAAGAGAAGGTTGATGAAGACAAGAACTAGAAATTGGAAAAGCTCCTCGATGTCATTCAAGACTTCGAGGATGACGATGAGGAGACACTGGAACTAAAGGCGCTCCTAAGGAAGAAAACCCTTTCCAAGGGAAAGCTGAAAATCAAAGATGAGAAGAAAAAGAAGGGGAGTAGTCACACCGACTACTCCCGATATCCTTTTAACTATGATCGCCTAAATTCTAGCAACAATCACTATCTATCCATTCCACTTGGAAAAGCCCCACACTTTGACAGCAATGATTATGTGGAGACAAAATATGAAAATGCATTTGATTTCTCTAAATTCAGGTTTGTGGCACATAGTATGCACAGGAATAGATATCCCGGATGATGATGAGGAGCTCACACCGAGCCAAGAGCAAGCCATCCATAAAAATGCTCAAGCTGTTGCAATCATCACTTCATGGCTCAGTCGTGATGAGTTTACAAAAGTGGATGAACTCGAGATCGCAAAAGAAATATGGGATACATTGCAAACTGCACATGAAGGCGATCGTCATGTGCGAGAAGCGAAGATTGAGATGATTGAAGGCGAGTTGGGAAGGTTCGCAATCGAAGAAGATGAGTCGCCACAGGACTTGTACAACCGATTAAAGATGCTCATCAACAAGGTGCGAGCATATGGAAGCAAGAAGTGGAATGACCACGAGGTTGTGAAGCTCATCCTTAGAGCCTTCATGCCTCGAAATGTTACCTTATGCTCAATGATACGAGAAAGCCCCGAATACAAGAAGATGACCCCGTATGAGCTACTTGGGAAAATCATCAACTTTGAGATGATGGAGAAACAAGCTAAACATGTTAAGGAAATTTCCGACCTCACCTCGGCAAAGAAAAAAGGGGTCGCTCTAAAGTCCACCCTTAAGCCCTTGTCTAAAGAAGCTTGAGAAGCTCAACTAGAAGAAGACGGTGATATTGAAAGTAGTGACTTAGATGAAGATGACATGATACTATTCATGAAGAAAATCAAGAAGATGATGAAGAAGAGACAAGGTGCTAAATCAAGTGAAGGAAAATACAAGGAAAGATCAAAGCCAAAGTTGAGGCGGGCATGCTATAATTGTGGTGAATATAGCCACTTTATAGTTGATTGCCCATATGAAGACAACAGGAAGTAGACCAAAGAAGCCAAGCCTCAACCCAAGAAATTCTTCAAATAGAAGAAACAAGCCGAACAAGCGCATATAGGGAAAGAGTGGGACGCAAATGATGAGTCCTAATCAGAAGAAGAAGAGGAGATGGCTAGCATAGCCATCGAAAAGACATCCAAGAAGTCCACTCTCTTCCCTACACTTGGCGCATGAAAGGAGAACGGCACTTGCCTCATGGCAAAGGAAGGTAAATGCAAGGTAACAACAAAACTCTCTTCCATGCATTCCTATTCCAGTGATAGTGAAATTAATAGTGATAATTAATATATGCTCATCGGGTTAGATAAGAAAATAACCACTAAAATGAAATTCTTACTCGATCAACTTGTTGAGAAGGAGAAGTTGATACATCGTCAAGAAAACATGATTATCTCCCAAAAGGAGGAATATGTCAAACTTAACAAGCTTCTAGAACTTGAAAAGGAGCAAAGCAAGTCACTAGAGCTTGAATTAGCTTCAAGCGAGGAAACTTGCTTGGAGTTAAGCGACTCAAATGCTACAATCAAGGAAGAACTTGCTAACCTAATCAAGGTTAACAAGATCCTTGAAGTGCAAGATGAGTCACTCAAGAAAGGTGACCCTTCATCCTCCTCAAGTTCACCTTCTCAACCCATTAAAACTGAAGTTGCTTCTACTTTTACATGTGGTAAAGTTGACACTATTTTGAAAGACAAGTGAACCTCTACCAAGGACAAGCATCCTTCACAAAATGGCATATTTGACAAGGAGAAGATCAAATATGCACATAGTGCATACTTGGTCACAAGACCTCCAAATGTCAAATATGGCATTGGTTACTCTTATGGTGAAAAGCAACATGCTAGAAGCCATAAGAATAACAAGGAGAGCAATGTATTTGTAAAGGGAAGACCCTTTCAAACCAGAAAATCCAAAATTAATGGATCCAACACGCATGATCACCGGACTAGTCCGGTCGGGATCCGGACAAGTCCGATCTCCCAGACTAGTCTGTGTATAAATAATAACAATTGCTATTTAGAACTTTCGATGCATCTTATGTCTTAATGAGAAGTAATTATGGAAAAATTAATGATCATTATGTTGGGCCACGCTATGGTAACACCAAGTCTCATGTGTGGGTGCCCAAATCCCTTGTGACTAACCTGAAAGGACCCATGCAAGCTTGGGTACCTAAAACCAAGGCATAATTTTTTTTGCAGGCCTATTCCTCCGGTGGATCCAAATGGGTGCTAGACAGCGGCTGCACCAACCATATGACCAGAGAAAGAAGGATGTTCGTTGTGTATGAAGCAAATGAGGATCCAAGCGAGGGCATATATTTCGGAGACAATAGTCAAGGAAAAGTGCTCGGTATCGGTAAAGTTGCCATATCATCTAAACACACTCTTTCTCATGTATTACATGTTGATTCCTTAGATTATAACCTGTTGTCCATATCTCAATTATGTGACAAAGATTATAATTGCTTGTTCACTAACGAGGGTGTGACCATCTCTAGGAGGAGTGATGGTTCCATTGCCTTCAAGGGTATGTTAAAGGGAAAGCATTATCTTGTTGACTTCAACAAGTATAAAGCCGAATTTGACACATGCTTGATTGCAAAAACCAACATGGGTTGGCTGTGGCATAGATGGCTAGCGCATGTTGGTTTAAGGAATCTTCAAAAACTCCTCAAGGGCGATCACATCCGAGGTTTGAAGGATGTTATTTTTGAGAAAGACAGGCCTTGTAGCGCGTGCTAAGCCGGAAAGAAAGTTGGAGCACCTCATCCCATGAAGAACGTCATGACTACAACAAGACCGCTCAAGCTACTTCACATGGACTTATTTGGTCCAATTGCTTACATAAGCATCGGCGGTAACAAATACAGTTTAGTAGTTGTTGATGATTTTTCTCGTCACTTGGGTTTTCCTTTTACATGATAAGTCAGAAATACAAGGAATACTCAAGAAGTTCTTCAAGCGAGCTCAAAATGAGTTCTCATTGACAATCAAGAGCGTTTGAAGCGACAACGGCACGGAGTTCAAGAACACACAAGTGGAGGAGTACCTAGATGAAGAAGGCATAAAGCATGAGTTTTCAGCACCCTACTCCCCTCAACAAAACGGAGTTGCCAAAAGAAAGAACTGAACCCTCATAGAGATGGCGAGAACGATGCCCGATGAGTACAAGACTTCGGATCGGTTTTGGGCGGAAGCGGTCAACACCGCTTGCCACGCCATAAGTCGACTTTATCTTCATCGACTACTCAAGAAGACATCCTATGAGCTACTCACCGGTAACAAGCCTAATATTTCATATTTTCGAGTTTTCGGTTCTAAAAGCTATATTTTGAACAAGAAGCCTAGGACTTCAAAGTTCGCTTCGAAGTCCAGTGAAGGTTTCTTGCTTGGTTATGATTCGAACACTTACGCCTATCGTGTCTACAACAAGACCTCCAGACTTGTTGAAGTAGCATGTGACGTAGTGTTCAATGAAACTAATGGCTCCCAAAAGGAGCAAGTTGATCCATGTGTTCTAGATAAAGAAGAAGCTCCCTGTCAAGCGTTGAGAAGAATGGCGTTAGATGAAGTTCGACCCTAAGAGCCACCTCTACATATGCATGAGGAAAACGAACCACAAGAGGAGACCAATGATCAAGGGGGAGTTTCCATAAAAGATCAACCTCAAGAAAGTGAAAATGATCAACAAGTCAATGAGGGCAACCATTTAGGGGGAGAAGAAGATGATCATGAAGATTCAAGACAACAAGTACCACACCCAAGAGTACACCAATGCGTCCAATGGGATCACCCAATCGACAACATCATCGGTGACATCCAAAAGGGAGTAACTACTAGATCTCGCATAGCTAATTTTTGTGAGCATTACTCGTTTGTGTCCTTTTTGGAACCACACAGGGTTGAGGATGCATTGAAGGATACGGATAGGGTAGTGGCCATGCAAGAAGAACTCAACAACTTCAAAAGGAACGAAGTGTGGGAACTAGTCAAAAGACCCAAATCCAACGTCATCGGCACCAAGTGGGTCTTCCGCAACAAACAAGATGACCACGGGGTGGTGACAAGGAACAAGGCACGACTTGTGGCCAAAGGGTATTCACAGGTCAAAGGTTTGGATTTTGATGAGACTTTTGCTCCTGTAGCTAGACTTGAGTCCATTAGAATATTACTTGCATATGCTACTCACCGTGATTTCAAGCTCTATCAAATCGATGTGAAAAGTGCCTTCCTCAACGGACCAATCAAGGAGGAGGTGTATGTGGAGCAATCCCCCGAGTTTGAAGATGAAGAGTTCCCCGACCACGTATTTAAATTGCGTAAGGCTCTCTACAGCCTCAAACAAGCTCCTAGAGCTTGGTATGAGTGTCTTAGAGATTTCTTAATTGAAAATGGCTCTAAGAACGGTAAAGTAGATTATAAATTGTTTACAAAGAACTTTGACGATGATCTCTTTGTTTGTCAAATCTATGTTCACGATATAATCTTTGGTTCAACTAACAAATCTTTTTGTGAGGAATTTAGTAAAATTATGACAGATAGGTTTGAGATGCCCATGATGGGAGAGCTAAAGTACTTCTTTGGATTTCAAGTGAGGAAACAAAATGAAGGGACGTTCATAAGCCAAACTAAGTACACTCAAGACATACTCAAGAAGTTTGGAATGGACAAGGCGAAGCCCATAAAGACTCCTATTTCAATGAATGGCCACTTGGATCTCAATGAAGATGGACCTAGCATAGATCAAAAGGTATATCGCTCTATGATTGGATCTCTACTCTATTTATGTGCATCTAGGCCGGACATTATGTTAAGTGTATGTTTGTGTGCAAGATTTCAAGCCAATCCTAAGGAGTGTCACTTGACAGTCGTAAAAAGGATCTTGAGATATTTAGTTCATACACCCAACCTTGGTCTTTGGTATCCAAAAGGCTCCAAATTCAATCTCATTGGTTACTCCGATGCAGATTATGACGGATGCAAAGTAGATAGAAAAAGTTCCTTTGGTACATGCCAATTCCTATGTAGATCCCTAGTTTCTTGGTCCTCCAAGAAACAAAACCCCATTGCCTTACCCACAACCGAAGCGGGGTATGTTGCACCCGGAAGTTGTTGTGCACAACTCCTTTGGATGCGACAAACTCTAAGGGATTACGGTTATAATATGAAACATATTCCACTCCTTTGTGATAATGAGAGTGCCATTAAAATTGCCCATAATCCAGTTAAGCACTCTAGAACCAAGCACATAGACATCCAACATCACTTCTTGAGAGATCACTCCATGAAAGGAGATATAGCCATTTCCCATGTCAACACAGAAAAACAATTGGCCGACATATTCACCAAGCCACTTGATGAAAAACGCTTTTGCGAGCTTCGAAGTAGACTAAATATACTTGATGCTCAAAATGTGGCTTGAAAATTTGCATACCTGTATGAATTCTTCAAAATATGTTGATTGGATTGTGAAAATCATCTCTCTCAAACTTCTCTGAAAAAACTATGTCAAATACTAGATCTTGGTGAATAATAATCATTGCTTGATTGTTGTGTGCTTACTGATCATGTTCATCAGGATTATTTGATTTGATTTGCCTCCCTATTTTCTAAATAAGTACCTTCGAATATATACGAAAGGGCTAAGAAGTTCTTCCCTGGTGACCACAGACTAATCCGTGGTTACCCGGACTAGTCCGCACGTGCAGACTAGTCCGCAGAGTGCCGGTTAGGCCGGAATAGTCTGGCAGATCACGGATTAGTACGATATAGCCTCTGGAAAAGTTCGGACTAGTCCGATCATTTTCGGACATGTCCGTTTTTTCATGTCCATAACCCTAGCCGTCGCAAATCCCTAATTTCCTCATCCACCACACTTGCCTCAAACCTTCTCTCTCCGCGCTCGAGCTCCCCAAGGTGAATCCTTGATTCCTCCATCAAAACTTCGCAAGATTGGGTGGAAATTGATCTTCTTCGCATAGGGATTTAAGTTCACGGACTTGTCCGGCCTTCAACACCCTCCTCTCCGAGATTCAATCAATTTTTCAGTAAATTTTCCCCCAAACCCTATAAATCTCCATTTTCTTCATTGTTGATCGAATAGCCTAGCATATTTCACTATATACATGCTTCCTTGATGTATTACATTGATGCTAAGCTAGTTGTGCATTAGGAATCACCATTTGTATCATTGCTTAGGTTTTTGAGGTTGAATAACAGACTAGTCTGGTCCATGCACGGACAAGTCCGGTCACCCAGACTAGTCCGTTCCTGTACACCGGACTTGTCCGATTTTTCTGAACTCAAACCTAACCTTTTATTTCCTCAATGCAATTCCTTGTTATCCTTTCTCACCCATACCTTGTGCAATCCATCCTCAGGGCATGTCAAACTCTCACGATGAAGTTTCCGACTTCGAAGCTGAGATGGAACAAGAAGCCCCGCTTCGGTCGTTGATGGACCAAAGCAAGAAGCGCCCTTCAGAGCCAACCCCCTCTCCTCCTCAGTCTCAAAAGAGGGTGGCTCGACAAAGGTGCCCGCTTCCAGGGCCTCCGCTGGTGGTGGCCCTAGCTTGGCGAGTGCTCGCCTAGCAAAAGGGAAAGGCAAAGGGATCGTGATGGGCCCGATTGGCCCTCTAAATATGTCAGCTCCAAAGCAAGGGGCTCGGGATCCCACAGAGGAAAAGTTCAATGGGAAGGGCAGTGACTCGGCGGCTAAGTTCAGAAATGTTGATTGCTACAGCCGTCCAAAGCAAGCTGCTGATGGAAGATTTGGAGTAATTTTCCTGTAGATTTCTACAAGTCTGTATACCTCCCAACGAAGACACTTGTAGTGCGCAGCCAATGGATCGATTGGGTGCATTTTGAGAAGAAGGGCTGCTCACCGTTTGTTGAAGTGGTGGAGGCAGTCGAGAGGCATGATGTGAAGGATCTCTTTGCCATCAGGAACAGTTGGAATGATGAGGTCATCAAATAGTTCTTTGCGACTTGCCATTTCTCAAGTGATGAGGAAGAGAGTGTGACTTGGATTACTCATGGATCCAAGTACAATATAACTTATGAAGAATTTGCAAGACTGCTACACCTTGACACCTCAAGCCATGACAACTTGATCATCCACAACATAGGTGTCATTTAGAAGGACAAGATGAAATTCCTCTATGATCCCAACTCCAAGTCAATCCTCCCTCCACAAAGAACATGAAGCCTTTCTTTGTGTTCTTGAACAGAGTCTTGAGGAAGATAATTGCCCTAAGGATAGGGATGCTGGGAGTGTGCAGGGCTATCTCCGGAGCTTGATGAAGGTCATAAGCAAGGACCGCAAGTTTGATGTGGTTGACTATATCTGGAACGATATGGTCAACATCTCTTGCACACCCAACAACTCCCTATCTGATGTTCATGATTGAGAAGGTCACTAACATTGAATTCGTCAAAGATGTGGAGCACCTTCCCTTGAGCCCCAGATGCCTCAAAAGCCAAGCATACAGACTGCTCCATCTCTGGCCTCCAGTCCTGAGGCTCCAGTGAGAGCCGGTGCCGGTGCTAGAGCTGCCCCTGCCACTAGGGCAGCTCCTCAAAAGGGATCTGCAAGTGGCATCTTCAAGTATCTGGCTGCTATCTTTGCCTCCTGCAAAAAGGCCAAAGTGAAGGCCCACAAGCTTAACAAGAGAGGAAAGCAAGACATGAAGTATGTCAAGGCAAATGTGAAGCAGATTTGCCAAAAACTGGATATCAAGCCCATTGGATCTCTAGTAATTTCTGAAGATTCCGACTCTGACTACATCGAGCTCGGGCCCTTGACTCCCTCCGAGCTTGCCTATTTTGGCATTGGGGGCTCGAGTGGCTCCGTTCCTCCTCCTCCTCCTCATCAGCCCGAAGATGAAGTTGAAGACGATGAGAGGATCGAAAGCGAGGCTTGAAGACTTTAGGTCCCTCCTCTCCTTCTTTTTGGTGTCTTGATGCCAAAGGTGGAGAGATTGACGGGGAGTCTTAGGTCTTAGCTGTAGGATGCGAGGAGAGCTTCTTTTCATGATTTTTGGTCTATTTTGTGGGTATAAAACTTTTAATATGCTCTTATGTTAATTATGGTCCTGTGATGCAATGTTTTGACCTACTTGTGAAGTAATTGATGAAATCTGTGATTTTGCTCCTAGAATGACATATATGCTTGTTGTTGGTATGTTTATTATGTCATTCTCATCATAATTATTGTTTCAATACACATAGTTATGCATCCCACCATAAAGAATGCACATATGGATTATGTTTTCATTGCTTAATGTGTTTTAAACTCATATGTGCATATTTTATGAAAATCTCAACTTTTTATCATATTTTGTGAAATCTCAATTGGTTGTCATCAATCACCAAAAAGTGGGAGATTGAAAGTGCATCTAGGAATCCCTTGTGGGTTTTGGATGATTTATGACAAGCAAATGAGATCCTAACCACTTTGTTAAGATGAGCACGGGTTTTAATGAGAAAATGAGCAAAGAGCCAAAAAGAAGGGAGAATGAGGAGCAATGTGGAAATGAGCTCAAAGAACAAGTGTAGTAGATCATTGTGTATGGAGTGTGTTAAGGATCACACCCAAGAGCTCAAACAGAAATAAACACACACATTGCACAAATCTTTACAGGACCGGACTAGTCCGACTGACACCGGACTAGTCTGATATCTTTCTGCATAAGATCGGACAAGTCCGATATCACCACGGCCTAGTCCGATATCTCTTTGACTAGAATTGAACTAGTCCTCCCCAGTGCAGACTAGTCCTCAAAACAGTTCACAAGTTGCACAAAATCGGACAAGTCCGATCACACTACGGACTAGTCCGATATCATTCTGATGAAAATCGGACAAGTCCGACATTGGCACGAACTAGTCTGAAAAACCCTCTGACCTAAATCGGACAAGTCCTCCAGGTGCAGACTTGTCACCCAATTCACTTAGGGTTTCACTGATCCGGACAAGTCCGATGATTATCGGACTAGTCCGAAGATTTCGAGAAGCAAAATCGGAAAAGTCCGCTCCTAGCTGGACTAGTCCGATATGTCAGGACACTTAGAGTTTGCTACACACAACACACCGAACTAGTCCGGTGCCCACCACGGACTAGTCCGATATTTCTAAACCCTAATGGTCACTTTTAGAAACCCCATATAAATAGATGTGCACGGCCCAACTTTAACCACTCTCGAACCATTGCGCCGTCACACCTTCCAAGAGCCTCAAAAACACACCTCTCCATGAAATCAAAAGCCAAAAAAGATTAATCCCTTGAGGATACACTTTGGAACATTGGAGAGACACGGTTCATCACTCATTGAGCTCTTGGTTTGATTCCCTAACACACTCCTATGATTTTCATTGTAATCTTTCGAGTGTGTTCTTTGTGAAGTTCTTGTTGTAATCTATTGGAGCCCTCAACGTGTGGAATGCCCCTTGAATTTGGTTATTTACCCTTTGTGATAAGTGAAGAGGATTGGCCTTCGTGGCGATCCGACGAGGGTAGGGTTGGAGAAGATCTGATCCTTTTGTGGACTCCTCAACATGGATGTAGGTTGCCTCTGTGGAAACCAAACCACGGGATAAATTGCTTGTGTCCTTATCTTGCACCCATCGTTCTTGTACATCATATCAATCTAGGGTTTCAATCAATCTTGCTTACTTTACGTTGGAACATTAAATATAAGATTGACTTGTGGTATACCCTAGTTCAAAACCATGTAACACTTTAATTACAAGTATATTTTCGCTGCATACATTCTAGAATCGAATTAATCGATCAAACTTGATTAACCTAGTCGGTGCACACCGGACTAGTCCGCACTTGACCGGACTAGTCCGATATCTCGAATTTTGATCTGGTTCCGACAAAATTCAAAAATGCCTATTCACCCCCCTCTAGGCCACATTCAGCTGGCTCTAGTACTACTTCAAGCTGTTGCTCAACTGGTTGCTCTTTACTAGCAACAACTTGCTCTGGCACTACTTGAAGTTGTTGTCCAACTTGTTTCTCTTAGTTATCTTTACTAGCAAGGTTACTATCATCCTTGCTGAGACATAGGGGGAGTGGATCTTCCTGGACTGGGATTGGATCTTCCTGGACTTTCGCCTTAGAAGACAGGGTTGCTGTATTTTGAGATGCGACGGAGCTAGAAATCGGTTCATCGTCCAACACGATATCGTGTCGGTGCCATAGTATTAATTGGTTGACAGCCTGCCCCAGAGTCGCGATCCCCTCATGTGCGATGTGGTCTATTTATTCATAATCATTATTAATGATCTAAAGAACTTGCACCACAATATAATACAACGGAAGTGGATTGCCATTGAAGTCACGATCATGCTTTGCCATAGTAGTGGCAACCTATTTCATTTTGTTCCCTGCTCTGCTGATCGGGACAAGAAGACGACAAGATATGTCCTTAACAATATCATCGACAGCGAACTTATGGGTTGTCCTTGAGCCTGGCACATAACCTACGCTGCTAGGGTAAGCAGTTGGAGATACCAAATGCTCCTTTGGCACGGGAACCATCACTGTACTCGGTGCAACTAATTGTCCCGATTGTCTAAGTTGTTCCATTATTTCTTGCACATTTTCCTTAAGCTTTTGAGCAATCGTTTCACCAAGTGTTTTCTTGAACCATCTAGCCAAGACATTTGAGAAGAGATTGCTCGAACCTATCCACTGTGTTCAGGGTTTCCTAGGATAGCGGTAAGTTGGTCATTCTACCTCTTCGGCTTGAAGAGACCTTTCTATTGCTTTTCAATTACTTCTTTCATTTTGTGCTCTACTTCATTCACAGAGTCGGGCTTTTCAAATTTGCCCTCGCTGATCAAACCTGATCGAGCAAAGACCGACCACTGAGTTCTCTCATCGCAGCCTTCTAACGGGTGAGGATTGCCCTTACTGGTAATTTCATCTAATATCTTATTCCATTTCTGGATTTTGGGGGCATATCTGGCACACCCAAAGCGATGATGGTATTTGTTCTTTTTGACAAGCTCTGACCTAGTTGCACTCAGGGCTTTAGCATCAGGTGTGGTCTTTTGACAAACAAATTCTTGCCACTGATCTTTTGTGATTTTCCCATCTTCCTCGGGCTAGGGACCTTATCGGCCTTAACATAAGCATTCATTTCACTCTTCCAGCCACGAAACTTCTTGTCGTAAGAGACCAATGTTGCTTTCTTTACAGCTTCTTACGTGCCCTTCAGGAACTTGAATTGTTTCTTTATCGCTTCCCACAACTCATTCTTGGTCTCCTTAGGTAATTTTCTCCAATTCTTGGTTGTGGTCGGCACAAGCTCTCTAACAAGAAAACCGCATGCATTTTAGTACTTGGTAATTGAATCCAGTGGTTCTTAGGGAAGCCCACCTGGACCAATCCTTGTTATGTACATGATGTGGTCCAATGGACCCTTATTGGGACCTCGGCGCCCTCGTTTCCGCTTGAGTGAACCTGAGGATTCATCCATTGGAGAACCTTCTGCGGTTTTAGGAGCCGAAGTCACCTCGTTGTCTTCGAGACTAATCTACGTAGAAAAGAATTATAAGACTTCGTATATATGACAACCAACATTAGCTTGAACTATTGAAGTTAAGATTCGTGATCCATACCTCGTCGGCAGGGTCATATTCCGGGTCGAGATCCTCTGAAGTCTTTTTAATTTTTATATTCTGAAAAGGATCTGATGGACTGTGAAAGGAACCAGAACTGCTGGAGTCACTAAACTCCATATTGTCTTCTTTATTGTTACTACCAGCACCAGTCTTCTTAGGGTTTTTCATGCTAGAACTAATAAGACCAAAAATATAATGAATGGCATATTAACTCTACATGAAGTGTTGCATGAAGAAAAATATGGAAGCATTCTAGGGTTTGATAAGGCATTCTGGGGTTTAAGGCGACTGACCAAGGTGATTGACCAAGTTCCATTCTAGGGTTTGAGGCGACTGACCAAGGTATTAGCTAGGCATGTGTATTGATTGTATCAAAAGCCGACAAAAACAATTATATCAACAATTAAACAATAACAATTCACAATGTTTTCAAGTCGCCTAATCGACCCTAGTCGCCTACCCACCGACTAGGTCGACTAGGACGACTAATTATCGACTAGGGTAAATAATCAATCCTTGTCGACCCTAGTCGGTCCTCTAATCGTCCAGGCCATTTTTTCCTGTTAATCATCTCATGATCACAACATAGCAGTCGACAACATTGCATATATCATAAGCATACAAATAAACCACAAATTTAGAATTACAGGTTTAAATAGTGCATACAAGAATTGGTAAGTTTTTTTAAAATGTATACAAGTCTATTGAGCAATGATGCAGTTAAACTTGCAAGGAACACATCATCCACTAAAGGTTCAAGTTCACATTAAACTAGCACTATGTAGCGAAAATAGACATTTGAAAACAACAAGAGTCTAACAATGCCTACCCACAACACCATCGGCACCAGTAATGTCATGTGAAAATAACATCTTACAAACCCGTTCCCACGAGGGATGATAATCTTCATAAAAAGGAGTACTATGGTACCGCAGAAATATCAACCACTTGTGCGTGTCAAACAATTTTTGAAGTCATGGCCAATTCAACTTTTACCAGTATAAGCATGGCTAAGCTTGACACTTCGCAAAATAAAAACTAACCCAGACCTTCATGGGATGGCTAGGGTTCAAAAACTTGAGGAAATCTATGCACCTAGGGCGACAGAGTTCATCTTCTTGAGGCGAATACCAATGCACCTAGGGTTCAAAAACTTTGATTAAGGAAATCTATGCAAGGCACCATTTTACTTGGCCAGCGGCGAGGGCGAGGAGGGAGGCAACACGGGGACGGAGGAGCGAAGGTCAAAGCTCGGTGGTGACAGTGAGGGCAAAGCTTGGCGTACCTGGAAGTGGCGAGGGCGAAGAATGGCAGCGATGGTGAAGCTCGGCGTACCTAGAAGCAGCGACGATGAAGCTCGACGGCAAAGGCGAAGCTCGGCGGCAACAGCAGCGAAGACTTGGTGGCAAACGGAATTTTGGCAGCCTAACGGCGTCTAAGTGATTTCGCTCGGGTTAGGTTTTTCCAACGTGGCCGAGGGCTATATAGACGCCTATCTTCGCAAGCGGTTATTAAGAATCAACCGCCTGAGAAGATGATTATCTCAGGCGTTTGACTCTTAATAACCGCCTGAGAAGATTAACTTAACCCAGGCGGTTGGTAAGTAATAACTGCTTGAGATAAGCTTTTTCTTAGGCGATTATTCAGTACCAACCGCTTGAGAAGAACTTTATGTAAGCTTAGTTAATATTCTTGATTAAATGTGGTGCCTTTCAAAAGCCCAAATTCCACTTTCTTGTAATATGATTGAGTATTAAAGGTTACCTCTAGATTTCACTTTATAAAGCCTTTGAAATTGGTCAGAACATAAAAAACATATAGCAATTTCTATTTGACATTTTTCTATCTTGATGAATATAATGCTTTTTTATTTAGTTTTTCAATGGACCTTTTTAGTTATCATACCAACCTCTAAGAATTTTTTCAGATCTTTTTAATTTTTTTTTGAATCAATGTGTGTTCAAAATTTGATGAATGCCTCATATGTATATGAGCATTTGGTTAGAATGATGGATAATTTGAATTTGACATGTTGGAATGCTTTAAAAAATTAGCAAAATTCATCCATGTATAAATAATAAAAATATGTTCATACAAACCAATTTTAGTGAAGGATCCCTTTTTATAGGAGATACACAAATGTGAATAATATGTGAGTATAAATTAATTTGATATTTACGAAAACATTACAATGTTAGCTATACAAGTTTTAAAATATTTGGTCCTGGTGGTAGATGTTAATTTTTGAAAAATATAGAAGAAAGAATCATCGAATTTGGACTCAATTTGCATAATCTATACATGTTTGTTTATTTATATTGGAATTGAAATAAAAAAAGAAGCAAGGGAAAAGAAAACTGAAGAACAGGCTCGGGCAATTATCCCAGGCGGTTGATAAGCAATAACCGCTTGAGATAAGCTTTTTCTTAGGCGGTGATTCAGTACCAACCGTCTGAGAAGAACTTTATGTAAGCTTAACTAATATTCTTGATTAAATATGGGGCCTTTCAAAAGCCCAAATTCCACTTTCTTGTAATATGATTGAGTATTAAAGGTAACCATTAAATGTCACTTCATAAAGCCTTTGAAATTGGTCAGAACATAAAAAACATATAACAATTGCTATTTGTCATTTTTCTATCTTGATGAATATAATGATTTTTTTTATTTAATTTTTCGATTTACCTTTTTAGTCATCATACCAACCTTCATGAATTTTTTCAGATTTTTTTATATTTTTTGAATCAATGTGTGTTCAAAATTTGATGAATGCCTCATATGTATATGAGCATTTGGTTAGAATGATGGATAATTTGAATTTTGACATGTTGGAATGCTTTAAAAAAATTAGGAAAATTCATACATGTATAAATAATACAAATATGTTCATACAAACCAATTCATTGAAGGATCGTTTTTTTTAGGAGATACATAAATATGAATAATATGTGAGTATACTGATATTTACCAAAACATTACAATGTTAGCTATACAAGTTTTAAAATATTTGGTCCAAGTGGTAGATGTTAATTTTTGAAAAATATAGAAGAAAGAATCATCGGATTTGGACTCAATTTATAGGATCTATACATGTTTGAGTATTTATATTGGAATCTAAATAAAAAAGAAGCAAGTGAAAAAAAACTGAAGAACAGGCTCGAGCAATTATCCCAGATGGTTGGAAAGTAATAACCGCCTGAGATAAGCTTTTTCTCACACGGTTATTGAGTACCAACCGCTCGTGAAGTTGTTAAAAACCAGCTGAAAAAACCACTTGAACTTTATTAATTTTTATCACAGGCTGTTGTTTCGTTAAAAACCGCCTGTGAAAATCGACGCCTATATAAAGACCCCTCGGGCACCACAAAAAACCTAACCCTGGAGATTTTCCATCGACGCCGCCAGGCTGCCAAAATTTGTTCTGTTTTCAGTTTCGATACTGCATTCACCAATTGATCAAGCTTCGAAAAGAGAAAAGGTTAGAAGAGACTTCTTCTTCACTATTATGTTTTTAATTTGTTCTGTTTTCAGTTTCGTTTTTTTTGTGTTTGCATATGCCTCCAGCCCCCCCCCCCCCCCTCACACACCACCACTTGAGATTTATAGTAGATTTGAATGATTCAAGGTTGAAGATGTGGTTGAGTCTCCCCTTGAGCTTACCCATGAATTTTACAGAACAAGAAGTAGATTTAAAGGATTAAAGGTTGAAGATGAATACAAGCACATCACGTGTTCG
Organism: Tuctoria greenei; assembly: GCA_036927565.1. NCBI lineage: Eukaryota > Viridiplantae > Streptophyta > Magnoliopsida > Poales > Poaceae > Tuctoria > Tuctoria greenei. Next base: position 147,695,161 of record JAYESD010000011.1, read on the forward strand.
ATGAAATGTTTCAATGAATAAGCCTAACTTCAAAAATCAATTATGGCCACTAGGAAGGTGAGAAAATTATGAAACAAATTTACTTGGAACCCTTATGAATAGACCTACATGATACCAATATTCACTCATATGATACAGACTTGTTATGTCTCTGTAAATTCATTTTATAGAAGACCTTTAGGGAATATCTGTGGCCAAATTTTGTAAATCTTACAAAAAATCTGTTATTGAAGCATGGACCGTCGAGCGTGGATGTATAACATGCCAAGACCCGATCCTATGTACATTCATAATGTTGCAAATTTTATTGAAGCATCCAAGAGACATGCGAAGTTGTAAAAGATAGATGACATATTATGTCCATGTATCGACTGCGAAAATAAGATTGCTTGAATATATACTATAGTAATCCAATCTCATTTGGTGAAAAGAGGTTTCAAAAAAACTACACAATATGGACAGAGCATGGTGAGTTAGATACACATGAAGTGGATAAAGATGATGAGAGAGGTTCAGATGAGGATAATGTTCATATCGATGATGATAGTGACAATCAAGATGGTGGTGATGATGATGAGTTCGATTGTGAGGAGATGTTGCATCACATTGAACCATATGTATTGACTTATATGGGACCAAGTAAAAGTTTAAGTAAAATGGAGACATTGCAGAATGCGGTGATGGATCTTTTATATGATGAATCAAACAGTTGTGATAAAGAGTTTACTATATTGCGTGCAGTCCTAGAACTACTAAAGTTGAAAGCCACACACGGATGGTCCGATTGTAGTTTCTCTTATCTTTTGAATCTTATGGCAGAAATTCTTCCAAATCCAAATAAACTGCCCAGAAGCACTTATAAAGCAAAGAAACTTCTTTGCCCGATGACACTAGGTGTGACAAAAATACACGCTTCTGTGGACTATTGTATTCTGTATCGCAAAGAGCATGAGCTCGCAACTAGATGCCCCATCTGTGGTGTCAGTAGGTATAAGAAGGACTACAATCACCAGTATGTTACAAAAATGAAAAAGTCTCAGAAGAATATTATTGGTCCTGAAGGTGATGATGACGATTCTTCTGGCGATGCATACAAGAAGAACAAGAGAAAAATTCATGCTTGTTGATGTGGTACCTTCCGGTAATTGATCGCTTGAAGCGTTTGTTTCCAAACCCTAGGGAGGCTGAACTTATGCATTGACATTCCGAGCAGCGCAAGAAGAATCAAAAAAAATATTCGACACCCTGGTGACGCAACATAGTGGAAAAATTTTGATATTTAGTATCCATAATTTGCAAAGAAAATTAGAAATGTAAGGTTTTCCTTGGGTACAAACGGAATGAATCCGTTTGGTGAAAAAAAGAGCATACATAGCACATGGCCCGTGGTCTTAACGATGTACAACCTACTGATGTGGTTGTGTCACAAAAGGAAATATATCTTGTTATCTGTTCTTATCCAAGGTCCAAAATAACCCGACATCGAAAATAATGTGTTCTTGGAACCTTTAATGGATGATATGACGAAATTATGGAATGAAGGGGTACGTACATGGGATGAGTACAAGCAGGAGTATTTCAAGCTAAGAGTAATGATATTCGTTATCGTGCATGATTATCCCAGACTGTTTACATTATTGGGACAAATGAAAGGGAAGAAATGTTCTGTAAGGTGCGTGGATAGAACTGGATTTCTATACCTCACTTCATCCAGAAAGACATTGTACATGAGACACCGGCGATTCTTGACAGATACACGCAAGTATAGGAAGATGAAAGAACAATTTGATAACAAAATTGAAAAAGATACTGCACCAAAACCTTACAGTGGAAAACTTGTGTTCGAAATGGTCAAGAATATTCGTATTGCATTCGGTAAGGGCAAAAAATGTAAAGGAATAAAGAGCAAGAAAATTACATCATCGGGTGATACAACTGACATGGCTTTCAAGAAATAATCAATTTTTTCAAGTATCTTCCATATTGGAAGAATCTGGAATTTTGCCATAGTATTGATTTGATGCACGTTACAAAGAATGTATTTGACATCATCATTGGGACCTTGCTAGACATGTCGAGGAAAACAAAGGACGGATTAAATTCACGTATGGACCTAGTAAACCTTGATTTGAGGCCAGAGCTTCATCAAGTAGAAAAGGCGAACGGGGAGCAATACCTTCCCCCAGCCAGCTATAACGTGACACTAGAAGAGAAAAAAACAAATTGCAAATGCTTGCATGGGATCAAAGTGCCCACAAGTTTTTCATCCCATATCTAGTCTCAATGAAAGACTTGTCTTTACTCGACTATAATTCTCACGACTGTCACATGATGATGACAGTGTTCCTTGCCATTGCAATAAAAGTCCTCAAACCTGACCATATAAAAGTTGTCATCACACGTTTGTGTTACTTCTTCAATGCAGTATCGCAAAAGGTGATAGCACGTGAAGATTTAGACTATCTGAAGACATACATCGTTGACTATGTGCAAGCTTGAGATGTGTTTCCCACCATCCTTTTTTGATATGCAAGTACACCTAATCATACATCTTGTTGATCCGATAAAAGCATTGGGGCCACTATATTTACATCATATGTTTTCGTTAGAGAGATATTTAGGAGTATTAAAAGGTTATGTGCGGAACCGTGCTCATCTAGAGGGATCAATTATAGAAGGATACACCACTGAAGAAGTGATTGAGGGTTGCACTGATTACATCAAAGATGGAAAACCGATAGGTGTGCCTATACCAGTACATGAGGGTAGACTACGTAGGAGAGACAAGGTTGGTAAGAAAACTTTTATCGTTCAAGATTACAAGAATGTACACCGTGCACATTTTGGTGTACTACAACAGCTTGCAATAGCTAAGTCGTACATCGAGGAACACCATATTGAGCTTCGTGAAAAAAAAACAAGACCGCACAGAGGATTGGATCATGAAAGAGCACAGAAGATGTTTCACTGAATGGTTAACGGACAAAATATACCATACGGTAACTCTATAGAAGAGGCAACAATGAAAAAGTTAGCTTCTGGCCCATCTGCTTTGGTGACATCATGGCAAGCATATGACATCAATGGTTACACATTTTACACTAAAGAAAAAGACGGTAAGTGTGTTGCACAAAATAATGGTGTTCGTATTGAGGCTTATGATTCACAAGGGCAAAAGACCACATACTTCGGGTTCATAGAGGAAATATGGGAACTCGATTATGGCGAAAGAATGGTAATGCCCGTATTTAAGTGCCAATGGGTCAAACATCCTGATGGTGTGAAAGTGGACAATTACGGGCTGACACTGGTAGACTTGAATAAAGTGGGTTATAAAGATGACCTGTGGGTTCTCGTCGATAGTGTTGCACATGTATTTTATGTACAAGATCTAGAAACTTATAAGATGTGCGTAGTTGTTTCTGGAAAGCAAAATATTGTTGGGGTTGAGAATGGGAGATAATGATGAGAAATATAATCAGTATGAACAGATGTACCTTTTCACTGAACCAGAAAACATCAAGCGCGCAGAGAGAAGCATTGAAAAGGATTTGAAACCCTATATGCGAGAAGATGTCAATGCTGGAAAAAATGTATGATATATATTGTATATATCTGTATCTTCTGAAATCAACTTAGAACAATGCTCTATTTCAGCTTTAGATTGCATGTTTCGAACATTATTAAATCCAGCTTCTGTAGAGAAGACTAATTTGGACAAGTGATCCTTTTCGGCTTGTTGACTATCATTTTTATCACCTTCAACTATTCCACAATTTATCAAATTGTATGTGTCATATAAATTTCTTCTGACCTATGATGATCAGGCTTACCCTCAACAGCTTGGTTCCAAACAACATCTAGGAGCACAACTCTTGAAGCTCTTGTCAAGCTAATCCCTTCACAGCAAACTCTTGTAGATGCAAGTAACACCTGGGACTCATCATTTGAATTGTTAAAAGCTTCAATTGAAGTCTGACGATACTTCCCATCCATTTGAGGGCTTGTTTAGATAGGAGTGGATCCACTTCAATATAAGTGAATTGAGGTCGATTGAGGAGAAAATTAGTTCATTCTTCACTCCAATCCACTTCAATCCAATTAGATTGAGTAAACCCAAACAAGCCATTAAAGATTTCGTTCTCTTCTCTCTATTTTAAAAACTTACAAAGATGCTACTTTATCAGTTCTAATGGCTGGATATATTGACTACAAATCAATACCATCTCTCTTAGTGCTTCACACAAGCGACGAAGCTAACAACTTCAATCACAAATCTTGTTTTTACCATTTTCATAGGAATTTGACTTTAATCTTTCAAGCATAGATTTATCAATAAGTGAATCTTCCTCATCAGACATGTTAATGGCAATTACAAGTGAAGGGTGTGTTGAAGCTAACGAAAGCTCAACGGGACAGAAGACAAAGAGATGCTGCATATGAGTGACAATGTCCAGGTTAGACAACAAGAAGCTATGATGGCAGCCTTCAACAACATCAAAAGTGATGTCAAGGTTATGCTTGCATCAACCAAGGTATGTTGTGAGATCATAACACTTGTTGGAGCATCACGGTTATGCTTGCCCCAACAAGTGTTATACCCTCACAACATGCCTTGGTTGATGCAAGCATAACCTTAACATCACTTTTCATGTTGTTGAAGGTTGCCATCATAGCTTTACGCTGTCTAACCTGGACATTGCCACTCACATGCAGGTTCTCTTTATCTTCAGTCTAATTCAAATTTTGTTTGCTTCGGCACATCCTTCACTTATAACTGCCATTAGCGTGTGTTATAAGGAAGCTTCACTTATTGATAAATCTATGCTTGAAAGATTAAGTTGAAATCCCTATGAAAGGGTAACAGAAAGATTTGTGATCTAAGTTGTTCACTTCCTCGCTTGTGTGAAGCACTAAGAGGGTAGGTATTGATTTTTAGTCAATATATTTAGTTATTAAAACTAACAAAGAAGCATATTACTAAGTTTTCAAATGGACAGGAGGAAAAGAAATCCTTCAAATGGATGGAAAAATCCTTCCAAGGATCGTCAGACTTCAATTGAGGCTTTCAACAATCCAAATGATGAGCCACGAGTGTTATTTGCATCTACAAAAGCTTGTTGTGCAGGGATTAGCTTGACAGGAGCTTATCAGCATCACAGGCGGTTCTTAATTAACACGCAGCCTGTGAAAACAATGACTTTCCCCATGCGATTCTTCAATAAAAACCACTTGTGATGAATGAACGCCCGTGAAAATCATGTATTTACCCAGGCGGTGGTTAATTAAGAACCGCCTGTGAAGTTTGTTACATTACATGCGGTTCTTAATTAATAACCGCCTTAGAAAACTATGTATTTACCCAAGCAGTTATTTTTTAAAATCCTTTTGTGATGTTCTGTCATCACAGGCGGTTACTGTATCATTCATCATCACAGTCGCATTTTTTTACGGACCGCCTGTGCCTGAAAAATTGAGGCGCCTATGAAAATGCTTTTCATAGTAGTGTTATGGTGCTGGTGCAGCATCAATTTATCATATGTCCGTAAAACAATCCTCGATATATATATATATATATATATATATATATATATATATATATATATATATATAACCTTTGGTTAAAAGCCATTCGATATGGTCTTATCTGAGCTGGTAATGTCCTTATTGTTCTACCCTTGTTGGCAGCAAACCATCCTCGGTATAGCATTGTGATAAGTGTTTAAGAATAAAGTACCTGACAACAATATATACTCCCTTTCCTTAAAATTGATCCTCAATATTAATCAGTAGTAGGGGAACTAGATATTGGGTGGTAAGATTGAATGCAAGTCCTTATACGATCACTTTGAAACACAATTGGAGAAATTTCCACCCCAGTACCCAGAGCAAATGTATACCATGTGCACCATGTAGTTTATGTTAATATCGTATTTTCCAATTGCATGAAAACAAATGGTAACCAAAACATAGCAAACGACACCTATGAAATAATTTCTTCCATTAAATATTAAGGTCCTCAATTGGTATAAACTAAAAACATAAAGATAATATGATTTTCAGCTATTCTTGTTCACTATTAATGCAATGAAAACATCTTATTTCAGCATGGGTATCCTCGTGAATATAACTAACATGTCCATGCACTAATTGTGTTGTAGATGTAAATGAAGCATGATAACACTTCATTTCGTTTATCACAAGGAACTATCTTATCATGATTTATAACAATTGAATTTAGCAAATGTTTGCACTATAGATTGCTCTAGTCTAACAGAAGTGGATATATTCTGCAACAAAGTATTATCTTCACATGGACTCACATTACAGCATGTGCCTCTTTATTCACATGGTTGATTCCAGAAAACTTACATTTTTCAGTCTTTTCTTAGATGAGCGTCTAGTCAAATCCTTTTTATTCTGTGGAATGTTAGTCATCGTAAAAGACACAATAGGCATCATCTCATCCATAAAATTTTCTTTTTGCGAGTGCACTACTACAAAAAGCATTTTTACAGGCGGCTCAAATTTTCAAACACAGGCAGTCCTTAAAAATATGCGACTGTAATGACAAATGATATAATAACCGTCTGTGATGATAGAACAACACAGTCGAATTTTAAAGAACAACCGTCTGGGTAAACACATTATCTTCACAGACGGTTCTTATTTAAGAACCGTCAATAATGCAATGAACTTCACAGGCGGATTTTAAGAAACAACCGCCTGGGTAAATACATGATCTTCATAGACGGTTCTTAATTAATAACCGTCTGGGAGTAAAGAACCATCAGTTGAACAACAGGTTCAACAAAAAGCCAGTGTCCAACTTCCGACGACTACTCCTCGATCATCAGTGCCATCAAAGTTAGCTCATACGAAATTAATAAACCTTCATAAGAAGTGTCAAAGTATTTGGAAGCTATGAAGGAAAATATTAGAAAATCGAGTACATCTCGTTCTTCTCATGAGCCAGCATTAGAAGATATCGAGGAGTGAGAAGAAGACGGTGCCATGTATAATCAGCGGACGACTTTAGTTAAACCAAGAGTTCCAATATACAAGCTTGAGGATGTTCCTCCTAAATTTGAGAATGGGAAGCCGTTCATGACATCCGTATAACTTAGCAAACAACCCGTCCAGCTCAGAAGAATGCATGAGTGGTACATCACTGCCAGCACAAAATATGGTCTTAATTGCGTCACATTTCGTATTCCAAAAGAAGCATTCTGGAGCACTGGAGTAGATAAACGAGTCATTTTATTAGAAGAGGTGTTTTCCCTTTTCCATCGGGGCATGCTCGATATCAACCTGCTGCTCGTCTGGTGCCTGTAAGTGCTCTAATATTTTGTATTTGCTTTTCTTACTACACGCATACGCATTTCATGAGATTATAACAATTCTGGACTTCTTCAATAGGATGCAATACATAGATAATGTAAAGTTGGAGCGCAAGACAGGTATCCTTGACCCTACTAGGATTGCAAAGTCTCTATTCGACGTCCAGGCGAATCGAGAATCAAGACAATACAAACACATGAAAAAAAAAGATTTTGAAAGAGCAATTGCAAAACTTAAGAAGGATAGAAAGACAGAAGTTGCAGCTTACATAGGACATGCGATGTTTAACTTTGTCAGAGACGGCAAGGACCTCGTAAAGGCTCCGTACCACTTCGAGTAAGTTCGACACATGACATTGAAATAGCAATTATTGGTATTTTTTAACACATGTGTTTGTATTTTTGCAGTAATCACTACATAATGATCTTCATCAAGCCAACGCAGGGAATGGCAATAGTCTTGGACTCGGCCGATTACCCACCAGATTGTTACAAAGATTTCCTTTCCATTTTGAAAAAGTACGTTTATTCAATAATTTTAATTTACGCACATTTAGAATGTGTTGACAAGTTTTATATGACATTTCTTGTATTACAGCGCTTGGCAGTTTTACGCGGAGCTTGACGGTCAGAGACCTCCTAATACGAATGCATTGGACATTAAAACGTATTATGCTTGTACAAAGCAGCCTGCTGGGAGTGTCTTATGCGGGTATTATGTATGCGAGCATCTTTGGACCGCCGGCGTATATAGAGTGAATCGTGAGGATGTAAGTTATCCTTAATGTCGATACCTTATTTTCTTACTTTTGTGTTTCATTTTCATTGTAACCAGCATAGTTTAATGCTTATATTCTCTGCTGTTCAATATTACCAGAAACATTATTTTCATATTTTGATTCCAACTTCAAAATTCAATTGCTCATAGTACAACTGCTCCAAAAATACAAACTAAATTCTTGTATACTCTCACTTTGATCTATACTTTGAGATTGTTCAAACCAACACATTTTAAACCTTGTTATGTGTTATATTGTAGCACAAGAAGAATCTGAACGAAGAAATGGCCGGTTTGTAGAAGTATTCCTGATGGAGGAGCCGACAGGATTGCTTCTGAACTCTGTCAGTTCATTCGTCGCGAAATTTTGCACAAAAATGGGAAGTTCTTTGATAAGAATAGTTCAGCAGCTGATGTGCCAGAACTTTGCGACTATGCCAATATAAACAGTTTTTTGTGAAAACTTGTAAACTTTGAGATGAATTGTATCTGTAACTTGTACATATGTATATTTTTTTAGTGAAATTGACTTCTGTGATGATAATATTGTTGACTTTTGTTCTGTGATGATATTGTTGTTTTTTGTTCTGTGATTATATTGAATTGACCTGGAAATTAGAAATAACAGCAGTAGTACTGCATAGGTTATACCTTATCACAGGCGGTTATTAACCAACGGCTAGGCATGACTGTGAAAAACAATCATCACAGGCGGCTAGATACAAGTAAAGAAACATCTGTGATAACCTAATTTTCACAGGCGGTGACTGTTATGGTAGAAACCAGCTGCGTTAAAGGGTCTTCACAGACGGCTGATATAGGTAAACTCCGTCTGTGATAACACCATTATCAGAGACGGTTAGTTATGTTTCAATAACCGTCTGTGAAGACACATTATCATTGACGGTTAGTTATGCTTCAATACCCGTCTGTGAAGACAAATTATCATAGACGGTTAGTTATGCTTCAATACCCGTCTGTGAAGACAAATTATCATAGACGGTTAGTTATGCTTCAAAATCCGCCTGTGAAGACACATTATCATAGACGGTTAGTTATGCTTCAAAACCCGTCTGTGAAGACACATTATCATTGGCGGTTAGTTATGCTTTAATACCCGTCTGTGAAGACACATTATCATAGGCGGTTAGTTATGCTTCAATAACCGTCTGTGATAAGACATTTATCACAGGCGGTTATATATGCTGCACGACCCCGTTTGTGATAAAATATTTTCACAAGCGGCTAGCCTAAGTAAAGAACCGCCTATGATAATGTGTCTTCACAGGCGGCTAGCCTAAGTGAAGAACCGCCTATGATAATGTGTCTTCATAGGCGGTTTCACTTCTCCGCCTGTAAAATTGCGGATTATCACAGACTCTTCGTTTCAGGCGGTTTTAAAAGCCGTCTGTGATAATAGGTTCGGAGCCGCCTTTGATGAGGCTTACTGTAGCAGTGGTGGGTAATAGATCAGATATTTTCTTTTCACTCAACTTATTCGCGAGATGAATTTCAATCACGGAAGCAAGGTCTATCAAACGGGAAAGATAATCATATGTTTCATGTGTAAGCATATTCTGAATTTCAATATCAAGTCCACTCAAAAAATCTATTTTCAGTAGCTTCTTCACATTCTTCCGAACCGCACAGGATAAAATATTAACATATACAAAAATTATACATTTCTCAACATGCATTCCCGTATCATAGTAGAAACTATATACAAAGGTCATCCGGAAAGGCTTCCTGATAATGGTGGCTGTGAGCTTTTACAGAACTAGCATGAATCCCAAGGTGGGCTACATAAAAAATAAATAGTTTTTTTAATCACAAGGCCTTGCCCTGTCTCGCGAAAACCAACACAACGCAGGCCAGCAACATAAGATTGAACACAATCATCCCTCATCATTCATCCATCAAGACACGACCACCGCCCAGCGGTGGTGTGCAAAGGGCTAAGCTCACCTTCCTGCTTTGATGGCTGCAGCATGAATCCGCCCTGTTATACTTGCACTCCCGCCTGCCTTCTGCTCGGATCGAGATTAGGATGCATCTGATACTACAAACTGCTAGTCCCCTACACGCGTCTAATGATGAGACCTTTGGGGTCCATCACTATTGGCCACTTCCTAGCAATCCACCATCATGATCTCGGACTCGCAATGACCTGCCCATCCTCGCAACACAGGTCATCATCCTCACGACCGTAGATCTAGTCATGAGAAAGGAGCCATTGGTCACCTTCTTGGCTTCCTGGATCTCACTGTAATGGAAGGAGCCGCACCCATGGATCTTCACTCATCTGCATTGGTCTTTGGTGCTTCAGCACGGGACAGACCACCCCCCGCCTGCACCATGGGTCCACTCTTATCACTACAAGAAACGAGTAAAAGAGTGTTGGTGGTATAGCCATCGGTTGACTACTAAAACCGACATCTATAACATATAACCGTCGGTGTACCGACGGTATTAGCCGACACCTTAATTCAATGTTTTTAAGTCTTAAAAACATCGGGCCCAACACATTTAAAGCATAAAAGCGTCAGTTTTAACACCCGAGATCTTTACTGGCTTAAGCCCGTCAGCCACTCGTACCAACACTTTTATTGAAGTAAGGCCATGCGTCACTGCGCCAGCCGACGCCTTTACCTTTGTTTCTTTTTCACACGGCACCCGTCACCCTTTTACAATCTCTGAGGCTTTAATTTCATATTGATGTCAGTACGAACATTGGGACGAACATCATATCTCACACAAAAAAATGAACAGATTAACGCGAACATCATATCTCGGTATAGAAAAAGAACACAAATGGGAACATTATAGAATAGCATGTCTCAACAATCTGTCTCACACGTTCATCTCAAAATCTCTCACACAAGCTCGAAGTAATCTGATATGCTCACAAAAAAAATACATGCTGCACATACAGATCTGTTCGGCCGGCGATTATGAAGTAGCGGCCCGCTCAGCGGTGAAGAAGGCCGCCCCAGAGGGAAGGCCGGCAGAGTCCAAGCGCACGGTGAGGGTGGCGGCGGCAAGGGCTCCAGACGGCAGGTTGAGCAGGCTCTCCACAGGCTCCCAACGGAGGCAATCCATCCACTCCGCGTCCACCGCCTCCCACAGCCTGTCCTGCGCGAGCTGAACCCCCGTAGGCTGGGCGAGTGTTGAGGCCAGCATGACACAGATTCACGTGATGGGGAGGGGGACCTTGAATAAGTTGACAATGTGGGTGATGAGTAGTTTAGGCCCGATCTTCCAAAATGTAAGTCAATTGGGGTGGAGAACTCGAAGTTGATGATACGCGACACTCGAGCAGTTCGAATATCCCTACAATTACTACACCACTGCTCTGTTGGTTATCAACCGTGTTGCACACGCTTGACCCCGCCAAGAAGGCTAATCCCTGCAAGTGAAACTGAGAACACAAGCAAGAAATTTGAAGGCACGATCTAAAATCGCGAAGTTGGGGTCTCACAAACCGTAGAACGGCGATATTATTGATCTAAGGAAGACCCATAAAGTATGACTGACGGATGCCTTATTTAAAGGCTAGGGTTCATCCAAAACACTCTTAGACGCGTCCCTAATAGACTCATATGGGATACAAGGCCCAAACGCCCGATTCGGTAGCGCAGCACCGGGCAAAAATCTGGACTTGACTTGTTTCGACGATTCCGATGACTCCGAAGGTATTTTGAGGTGAGACCAGAACCATTGGAATGTTTATCTTCTCCTCTTTCAATGCATATGTAGAACGTCGAAAACGGAGTCCGTATGCATCTTGGGCAGCCGTTTTAAGGTGGACTGCTCCTGGACTCCGAGTTGAACTCGAGTCCGAGTTGTAAACTGCTTCCATCAAATTGTGGACGTCCAAACTGGTTCTCCATGCTCCCAAGGCTTCCTTCACTTGTTGATCTTCTACATTGTTCCTAATAACAATTAAATCATCACATAGCAATCTATCCTCAAACTCATATGCAAAGGTAGTTTGAAGTGAGTTCACCTGCTGATTTATTAACCTTGCTCGTGCTCTTGTGATTGGTCCTTGCAGTTCAATGTGCGTCCCCGCTGTTGAGATGTCCTCATCATCCTCCCCCTCTTGAATTGGAGTCATCCTCGACTCAAGTTCATCTTCTTCTCCCAAGTATGGTCGCAATTCTGAAATGTTAAATGTGGGACTAACCCCAAAACCGGGAGGCAACTCAAGCTTATATGCATTATAATTAATCTTTTCAACAACCTTAAAAGGACCAGCAGCTCGTGGCATAAGTTTAGATTTTCTCAAGTCAAGGAATCGCTCTTTTCTCAAATGTAACCACACCAAATCACCCGGTTCAAGTTTACTTCTTTTCTACCTTTACTACCTGTAATCCGGTACTTCTCATTCATCTTTTCAATATTTTTCTTAAGAATGAACTCTGATCGTTGTGTAGCATCCAAATTTATAGTTTTAGAAGGAGGCAAAGGTAGTAAATCAATAGGAGCACGGGGATTAAAATCATACACTACCTAGAATGGACTAACCTTCGTCGTGGAGTGAACGGATCTGTTGTAAGCAAATTATATATGTGGTAAGCACTCCTCCCACAACTTTAAATTTGTTTTCAAGACAACGTGCAACATAGTGGATAAAGTACGTTTAACTACCTCGGTTTGTCCATCCATTTGTGGGTGACATGTAGTTGAAAACAACAACTTGGTTCCCAATTTATACCATAATGTTCTCCAAAAATGACTTAAAAATTTTGCAACACAATTAGAAACAATGGTATTTGGCACACCATGTAAACAAACAATTTCCGTCATAAACATATCAGCAATGTGTGAGGCATTATCATTCTTTGACAAGGTATAAAGTGTGCCATTTTGGAGAAATGATCAACAACTACAAAAATACTATCCCCCCCTCTTAGTCCAAGGCAATCCAAAAACAAAGTCTATAGAAATATCCTCCCAAGGTACACTAGGAACAGGAAGAGGCATATAAAGATCATGTGGGCGAAGGCGAGACTTAGCTTTATTGCAAGTAGTGCATCATGACACGTAGCGCTCGACATCACACCTCATATTCGGTCAAAAGAAGTGTGTGGATAACACGTCTTCAGTTTTCTTCACTCAGAAATGTCCCATCAAACCTCCTCCATGTGTTTCCTGCAAAAGTAATAGACGAACAGAGCTCGCTGGAACGCATAGCTTGTTAGCACGATAGAGGAGACCTCTCGCAGCACATATTTACTCCAATTTCTTCCTTCTCTACAATTTTCAAAAGCATCATTGAAGTCCATATCAGTAGGATATAATGCTTTTATTTTTTCCAAATTAAAGATTTTATGATCAAGTTTGGACAGCATGGTATAACGTCTGGATAATGCATCAGCAATGACATTTTCCTTTCTCTTTATTATGCTTAATGATGTATGGAAACGACTCTATGAACTCAATTCATTTAGCATGTCGTTTATTCAGATTGGTTTTACACTTAAGATACTTCAATGATTCATGATCGAAATATATGACAAACTCCTTAGACCAAAGATAATGTTGCCAAGTTTGTAATACTCGCACTAAGGCATAAAATTTCTTATCATAAGTACAATAATTCAGAGAAGGACATGAAGTTTTTCTCTAAAGAAAGCGATATGTTTACCTCCTTGTATGAGAACGCCTTCAATACCAATGCCGCTTGCATCACATTCTAGCTCAAAGGTCTTGTAAAAATCAGGAAGTTGTAGCAATGGTGCTTGTGTAAGCTTCGATTTGAGAGCATCAAAAGCTTGTTGCTGCTGTTCGCCCCATCGAAACGGCACTCCCTTCTTCGTTAGCTCATGTAGAGGAGCTGTAATGGTGCTGAAATCCCACACAAAACACTGATAAAAACCTGCAAGAACAAGAAAACTACGAACCTGCGTGAAGGTTGTTGGGGCTGGCCAGCTAGTGATCGCTTCAATTTTTGCCTCATCCATCTCAATTCCCTGCGAGGAAACGACGTAGCCAAGAAACGAGACTCGATTGGTGCAAAAGATGCACTTCTTGAGGTTACCAAACAAACGTGCATCTCTCAAAACAGTAAAAACAACACGTAAATGATAAAGATGTTCATCATATGACTTGTTGTAAATGAGGATATCATCGAAGTAACCCACCACAAATTGTCCAATGAAAGCACGTAAAACCTCGTTCATTTATCGCATAAAGTTGCTGGGTGCATTAGTTAACCAAAAAGGCATAACTAACCACTCATAAAGTCCAAACTTGGTTTTAAATGCAATTTTCCATTCATCTCGTAGTGCCATTCTAATTTGGTGGTAACAACTATGCAAGTCAATTTTTGTGAAGATGATAGCACCACTCAGTTCATCAAGCATGTCATCTAAGCGAGGAATAGGATAACGATATCGGATGGTGATGTTATTAATGGCTCGACAATCAATGCACATGCGCCAACTACCATCTTTCTTAGGAACACAAAAGAACAGGAACAGAACAAGGGCTAAGGCTTTCATGAATGTACCCGCGGTCTAAAAGATCTTGGACTTGTCGCTGAATTTCCTTAGTTTCCTCTAGATCCACCCTGTATGCTGCACGATTTGGCAAACTTTCTCTTGGAATCAAATCGATCTTGTGTTCAATGCCTCTCATGGGTGGTAAACCAGGGGGTATCTCGGAGGGAAACACATCCTCAAACTCCTTCAAAAGGTTAGCAATAGCAGGGGGCAATGCAATAGACAATTCATGAAGTGAAAACATGGCTTATTTGCATACTAAAGCATAGCACATCCCCTTTGCATGGAATAAATAAGCAAGGTTAGATTTAGTCATGAGAACCGATGGTGATTTTAACTTAATGACTTGCTGTTTTTCAGATTCTAGTTTTGTTGCTTTGCCTTCATGAATTTTACTCTTCTCAAAATGCACAATTTCAGCAGGAGTCATGGGAAGCAAAGTGATTTTCTTTCTTTTATGCATGAGAGTATATTTATTAGTTCTACTATGATGAATAACATCTGTATCAAATTCCCAAAGACGACCCAATAAAAGAGAACAAGCATCCATAGGAACAACATCAAAATAAGCAAAATCATGGTAAGAACCAATTGAAAAATGTATTCTCGCTGTTTGTGTTACCCAAACCTTACCGCTGTTCTTGAACCATTGAATGTGGTATGGATGAGGGTGTGCTCTTGTTGTCAAACCAAGTTTCTTGAAGACGAGAAACATGTGGAAGAGATTGTGTCGTTGTAGCTTGTCGTCGGTCTCCACATTGGAGCTCAAGGCACGCTGCACAATGATGCTCCTATAGTTCTCCGTCGCTGCTGTACCAGGTACCTCTTCTTCGGTGTGTTTGTTATTTGGATCTATAAAGTCAGTAGCAAGAGAATATTCATCTTCAACATCTGAAGTACTATCGTACCCGCCATCGTTGCGTGCTATATATGCTCGTGTGCTTTAACGATCTCTTATCATATGTCCAAGTCCCTAGCAGCGGTGCCACTTAATATCGGAAGTAAGACTCATAGACAGAGTGGACGACGAAGGCTTGAATGATGTTGCCTTGTTGCCCTCCGGCATGCGAGAAGGTGGAGTAACAGGTGTAGTTCACTCGCCGCCATTGGATGGTGTAGTCACTGCACGGGGGGTCGAAGATGGTACTGTTTTGGATGGTGTAGACGTCGAACGCGACGTGAAGTTGCTCCTTGTGCATTGTTGCTGTTGTTGTCGGCCCTGTCATTCTTTTTTTTTTGCCAACATAGCAAGCTGAAATAATCTGTTAACAATATCATATTCCTTGTAATCAACAATGTCCTGAATTTCACGCCTCAACCCCCCATAAAATGAGCTATTTTATAATCCATGTCCTCTACTACCCCACAACACAACATACCCTTTTGTAACTTTCGATAATACTCCTCTACGGACATGTTACCTTTGTCTAAGCGCTGCAATTTTTTGCGAAGGTCCCGCTGAAAAGATGGAGGAACAAATCGAACACGCATAACTTCCTTTAATCTATCCCATGTTGGAGGATCAGTTCTAGTATTAACAAGTTCATTACACTATATGATAGCAAAGTCCTTAAACTCACTAGTGGCTTGACAAACTCTATGTTGTTCAGGAACAAGATGGGCATAATTTTTGATCTACTGTCATCTCCCAATCAAGATAAGCCTCAGCATCATAAGCACCAGAAAAAGAGGGTATAATAAATTTCACATTAGCAAAAGGATCATCAGGAGGACGGTTATAATTGTTATGATGATTATTACCTTCCATACCTTGACGATAAAGTGGTAGTCTTGGCTAATTGTTGTGACCTTACATATCATCGTAAGCATTGTCTTCATGTCTTTCTGTGAGAGGCAACCGAGCCTCAAAAGTATTCATCCGAAGAGCAAGGTCATCATGTTGGCGAGTCAAGTTCGCCAATGACTCTTCTGTTGATGCATTATATTTGGCGAACATATCTGTCATGTTCTTCATCATATCACGTAACTCAGCATGTTGAACACATTCGTCATCATTGTCTTCTCCTGCCATTGGTAGTAGGAAACAAAAGACAACAAAAATATGTTATCCCTAGCAACTACAGTGACAATGTGAAAGGTGGAAGAAAACAATCTCTCTCGCTCAAGCGTCTTACCACGCTGTTACAAGTGTTCTTACCGACACAACACGTGGTGTGGATGGTGAGATGAACCAATGAAGTGTGGGATGATTGCAAAGGTACCTGTTATGCTCAAGAGAAAGGTGGAGCTTGGATAGCACAATATGGTGGCTAATAAGCAGAAAATCGCTAACAGGTAAACAAAGTTGAATAAGTATTCAATGTAGGAAACTGTTGTTGGTCAACCAAGTGCTCTAGGGCCTAGCACAACACAAGGAAGTAGCAAGGCAAAAGAAGGACATAATGATATAGCAAACAAAACAAAACAAAACAAAGTGGTATAGGCCAATTGCTTTAATATGCGTGCTCTTCACTATTTTTTTCTTTTTTGTAATATATTTTCATATTTTTTCTTTACTCAGAAGCACGAAAATAGGAAGCACACAAATTTGCAGCTCAATTGGATGTAATATGCGGCCTATAGAAAATCAAGAGGTTCTTTAAAATTCGTGCTGAAACTTCGGAGGCCAGATAGCCTATCTTCTGAGGGGAACTTGGGCAATCTAATTTTCGCCGAACGCCACGAAGCGGCGGAAAAACCAGATGCAAAATTTCGTTTAGATCAATTTGAAACAAAAAGCCCGATTTCGATTTTGTATACGAAAGTTATGGCTGTTTTAAGGTAGGCTATCCGAGTTACAGTTTTTTGATGTTGATTCCAACTCGGTTTGAAAACAGAACTCGCAATCAGATATGAAAACGATCGAGAATTTGCACAGCAACTAATGGGGTGGTGTGTCATGATTTAAGGATGAGTGGCATAAAGGTTTGTCATCTAATCTAGGGATGGCGATGCGGGAGTTCACGTAAGGCGGCTAGCTAGGGCAAACCTATGAACATGGTGGATCGGTTTGTTGTTTAGGGATTGTGGAATAGGTGTCGAACAACAAAAAAAAAGGACAAAACACGATAACTAGAACCGAAAACACAAAGCTAAACCAGCAACAAGACTCGACCACACGAATGCAAACTCAACAATGCAAACTGAAAAACGAAACTGCGGGCACTATAGTCTAGGAAGCGGCAAAAATGATTTAATTTTTTGTGGCTTTTTTGTGGACTCTAGGTACGAAACAAAACCGATCTAATGGAAGGAAAACAAGGATATCTCATGGGCAACCTGGAAATCTGATACCAATTGATTAATAGTGTAGGCCCGATCTCCAAAAAGGTTAGTCGATTGAGGTGGAGAACTCGACGTTGATGATCTGCGATACTCGAGCAGTTCGAATACCCTTGCAATCACTACACCACTGCTCCGTTGTTTATCAACTGTGCTGCACACTCTTGACCTTGCCAAGAAGGCTAATCCCTGCAAGTGCAACCGAGAACACAAGCAAGAACATCGAAGACATAATCTGAAATTGTGAAGTTGGAGTCTCACAAACCGTAGAACAGAAATATTATTGATCTAAGCAAAACCCACCGAATATGACTGTGGCTGCAGTATTTAAAGTCTAGGGTTCGGCCAAAACACTCTTAGACGTGTACCTAATGGACTAATACAGGATACAAGGCCCAAAGGCTCGATTCGGTGGCGTAGCACCGAACAGAAATCTGGACTCGACTTGTTTCGATGATTCCCGACGACTCCCAAGGTATTTTGAGGTGAGACCAGAGCCATTGGAATGTTTATCTTCTCCTCTTTCCGTTCATATGTATAATATTGAGGACGGAGTCCATATGCATCTTGGGCGTCCGTTTTAATGTGGTCTCCTCTTGGACTCCGAGTTGAACTCGAGTCCGAGTTGAACTCGAGTCCGAGTTGTAAACTGCTTCTATCAACTTGTGGATGTCCCAGCTGGTTCTCCATGCTCCCAAGACCTCTTTTCTTCACTTCTTGATCTTCTCCATTGTTCCTAATAACAATTATATCATCACATAGCAATCTATTCTCAAACTCACATGCAGAGGAAGTTAGAAGCAAGTTCACCTGCTAATTTATTAATCGTGCTCGTGCTCTTGTGATTGGTCCTTGCAGTTCAATGTGCGTCTCCGCTGTTGTGATGTCCTCATCAGTGGGTGTCGAGGAGAAGGCGTTGGAGGCGAAGGAAGCCCGTGAGGGCGTTTATCCAGTAGCGGATCTGCTCCGCGTGCTGCATGAGTACGCACTGCTGCTAGTCGCCACCATCGCATCTCGTGCGGAGGAGAGGGAGAGAGGGCGGTAGCTGCACGGGCCGCGCTCGCAAGAAGAGGGAAATAGGGCAGTGGCACTGTTCGAGTAGGGAAGAGGTCGGCGCAAGAGGGGAAGTGGGTGCTGTTCGCCTCGCCTCACCTCGCCTCGCTGCAGCCTGCCCGGCAGAGGCACCGGTGCTGGCGGTAGCTGGCGGGCTAGAGTTTCGAAGGGAGGGAGATGGGTGGCGGCTGGGTGAGTAAAGAGAGAGGGAGACCGGGAAAAAAAGAGAGGGAATCACGTGCAATTGGGTGACGGCACTACTACAAAATGCTTTATCGCAGGCGGTTCTAAACATATTATCGCATACGGTTTTAAAAACCGTCTGTAACGAAGAGCCTGTGAAAATGATCGATTAACACAGGAGGTGGCATAATCCGTCTGTGAAACTACATTTTCTCAGGCGGTTTTTAATAAAAAACTGCTTGTGAAAATGCATTTTCACAGGCGGTCAGTAATAAAAAACCGCCTGTGAAAATACATTTCCACAGGCGGCTTTTAATTAAAAACCGTCTGTAAAAATACATTTTCACAGGCGGTTTTTAATTAAAAACCGCCTGTGAAAATTGCTAGTGAAACAAAAAAAAATTCACATGCGCCGCTGGGAGTCAGAAGAGGCCGCGCCGCCTGGAGGCCGCCGCGTTGCCGGGAGCTGGAAGAGCGCCGCCAAGTGTCGAAGGAGGTCGCACCGCCGAGAGCCATGCCGCTCGAAGCCCGACGAGGTCGTGCCGCTTGGAGCCGGAGGAGCCGCGCCGTCGAGAGCCCGAGGTAGACCGCGCCACCGGGTGCCCGAGATAGACCGCGCCGGATCTATGCTTGCGCTCACGCCGGCAGGCGCGTGCTCGCCGGGAGGCGCGCCGGAGCCGCGCCGCCGGGAGCCCGAGGTAGACTGTGCCAGATCAGCGTCCGTGCTCGCGTCGGCAGGGCTCGCGCTCGTCGGGAGGCCGCGCCAGAGCCGCCGAGGTCCGGAGCAACCGAAGTCGAGGCCGCCGGCAGCCGCGCCGCCGGGAGCCCGAGGTAGACTGTGCCAGATCCGCGCCCGTGCTCGCGTCAGCAGGGCTCGCACTCGTCGGGAGGCCGCGCCGGAGCCGCCGAGGTCTGGAGCAACCAAAGTCGTGCCTTGAGAGAGGCCGCCGACAGCCGCGCCTTGGGAGATGCCGCCGGAAGCCGTACCTTGGGAGGCTGACGGAGGATCACGGACTGAACTGTGGCTGCTGCTGTTATAGACACATCTATCGTGCGGCTTCTAAACTGAGTTGTTGGATCGATAAGCAGCGGACAGCGGAGACAAGAAGTCCAAGAGTGATCCGTGGGATGAAGTAGCGGACCAATGAGGAGCCATCATTATCATAGGCGGTTTTTATGTTACAGACCGCCTGTGAAAATCATTATATTTTCATAGGCAGTTGTTTGTTACGGACCGTCTGTGATGATGACTATTATCACAGGCAGTTTTTGCTATGGACCGCCTGTGAAAATCATTATATTTTTACAGACGGTTGTTTGTTACAAACCGCCTGTGAAAATCTACTATCACAGACTGTTATTAACTCATTGAACATTACAGGCGGCACTTTTAATGGACCGTCTGTAAAAAAATATAGAAGCGCATGTAAAAATGTTTTTTGTAGTAGTGCGGGAATAATGCCAACAGAATAAAAAATTGGATGGAGAAGCGGCGCCACTGCTTCGGAGGACTTAAAAAATTGGATCGAGAGCGCGTGTGGGAGCATAATTTCGGGAGCATGGGGTCCGTCTGTATGCCCGTCGGTTGAAACTGTTGTACAGACGGTTTTACTCTTCTACGTTGGTTTTTGTTGGTGGACTGACACTTGTATTTATAGCCATCGGCTAGGACTGCAGCACTGACGGTCATAAATTTATAAGCGTTGGGAGTTAGAAACCGACGGCATTAGACGATTTAAGTTCGATAGGCCCGACGTCTTTACTTTCCCCGACGCCCTATTGACCGATTCCTGTAGTGTATGTAATATTGGATAAAAAGTTATGGCATTGGGTAGGAAATATCCGCAGGTAACGGGTGAGGATACTGTTTCTTTCTATTGTGGGTAACAAGAACGGGTTCATCCAAGAATGCTATGTTGCAGGTACGAATGGACAAGAACGGTATACATCCACAGGTATTTTACTCATTGTCAGAGTTAACCTTGAGTGCTCCACTGCCTAACTACTTGGCGCTGCCAATATGCCCCACGTATCCATAGCGACGGGGAGCCTAGGGACTGTGGGATGGCCGATGCTGGGTTCAATATGGCGGTCGGGTCTGCGATAAGTGGCGGCTGACATGGCAATTTCCATCTGAACATATTGAAATTTGAAAGATATATTTCAAAAAACTCTGTCGAAGGATGAATTATTGCAAAAATTAACAGGTCAAGAATGCATATAAAATGTTAATCCGCATCCACACACTCATGTATGTTATCTTCCATTAATTAATCAACCAATGCATCAATGAACAAGCTAGTTGACAATGATGGACGTTGTGGATTTTGGGAGGCACCAACAATTTTGGGATGCTACTTATCACCTATTTCTTTAGCAAAGTTGGCCCTTATTTTTAGAGTGATGCATAATTTAAATTTTACTTTTCAAAACGGGTCAATTTAGTTCCTGAACAATGGTATTGATTTCAAATACATCCTTGACCCAAGATTGTAGACCGTGTGGTATGTCCAATCAAGGGATATACATTTTAATCCCTTATTTTTAATATGATGCTCAATTTTACAGATGGACTTTGGTAGAGAATAATTTAATCCATGGACTTTGGTTTTGATTTCAAATTCATCACTGACCCGAGGTGGTAGCCTATGTGGCATGTCTAATCATGGTGGTTCTCTTATGGTTAGTTCTTCTACACAACGATTCAAGTGTAGAAGTATCTATATGCTGTCGTAAGTTCTTAATAATAGATGTTGTCATGTTCACTAAAGATGAAATTGAGCTTATTGCTAAAGATGAGTGCAAAATTTGGCAATTTTCTATTTTTCTTGGAAATCTTCGTATAAATGGCAATAAAGATTGATTGAAATCTTTTTTTAAGATACAATATTTTAGTGTAAATTTTTTTTGGGTAGAATGTTTTAGAATAGAATATATTTATAATGGTAATAAATCTTCATATTAATGACAATAATCAAGATTGAAAGCACATTATTCTACCTCAGAATATTTAGTGTATAATAATTTAGCATAGAGTATCAGTATAAATGGTAATAAATATTCATATAAATGACAATAAATATGGACTGAAATACCAACTTTGTTGGAAAATATTTTTGGAAGAATAGTCAAGGTTATCCTCAAAACTAAAACCCAAAGATCTATTTAATTCTACAAATGTCACAAATATCAATTTAGTCCCTAAATTTCAGATTCAAGTTCATTTTCATCGCTACCCTTGTTGTGCATCCACATTATCATGTCTTTTTAGATTCTACAGCTTATTATCTATTTGCAAACTCTCTAAATTCTTAGTTGGTGGATTGCTAATCAAGTAGGAGATTTCTCTTTGATAATAATGATGTATGATGATAGATGTTTCTAACTATTATTTATTGGAATGTCTTAAATACATCAAATTTTAAGGAAAATTAAAGTATGGTACACTTAAGATTTTGCACTACTGACTTGTGGGTACATGCTGCTTTGGTAGCTACTATATTAGTGTACAAGTTGTAATTTATGGAATGGATATACTCTAGCATAAGTGTTTGGTGCCTAGTATAGGAAAAAGTAGACACTAATACTTCCTATGTCTAGCTTGCTTTTACACTTAAAACCTCTATGTTTGAGAAAGTTTTGTAGATATGCAATCTAACATAGGTTATATCACTTGGTAGTTTTTTTAAGAAAAATTGGGGAGACAGGTATACCCCTACGTGGCTATCTAAATCCTCCCCAAGTGAATATGCTAGTTATCTTTTTAATTACAACAAAAATTCAATTTTTAATTTTTGTTCCTAGGTATAGTGGGGTAGATGATGTGGCATCATAGCTGTTGGGCATGCAAATATAAATGGCCGACTCAGACTATGGCTGAAACATGAAACAGGAGTTGCCGTTCATGGTCTAAATTCACACTTTAGAAAGTCCCAGGACCAAACTGAGTCTTGGGTGAAAGTTTTAGGATAAAATTGAGAATTCCGCCAATATTTTCGCACCAAATATCTCAATAATGGTAGCAACTAGGACACATTAAACTCTTTGGAATAGTGGTGCAAAAATCGTTCCTAGACACACGATCTCAATCATATGATTAACCCATTCCCAAGCGTATCCATGGGAATCTAACATCGACTCACACGAAAAGGTGGTCAGAGCCCACAAATCAGTCACCATAAGAAAGCACAGGTCGAGGGGGGCTAGGAAAAAGTCGGCCGAACCCCTAGCTTGGCCGACTTGTTTCTAGAGCTATTCTCGATCAAACGATGCGTGGTGCTCTCCTGTGGCCCCTTGATGGCGGTTAAGACTTCTTAGCGCAGAAAAGATGGCTGGAGCTGACTGAACTTCGTGTATAAATAGGACGCTTCACTCTTACTTCAACACACACAACTTGGGCATTCACTCTCTTGTTTACACTATTTCTCTTAGTCCCTAGTTGAGGTTAGGATGTAGAGTGGAGCCCCTAGTCCCAAGTCCAAATTGGAAATGGTATGCCTCATGTGAGAGCTACAGAAATCTGCTATGATATTGACAAGGGGGAGAAGTTTGATTTTCGGCCAGGAAGCCGCTATGCTCCATGATCAAGATCAAATATGGCTCGAATGTTAAACACATCAAGGAGGTTGAAGTAACACCTCCACAAGTGGACACCCTCATTGCATTCATGAGGAAGTTGATTTATAAGGAGACTCCATCTTTCTGCCCACGACGACATTACAAGAAGACAGAAAAGTCAGGGCCATCTGAACGGCCCTAGTCTACTAAGCCACAAAAAAAGGAGTGGCGGAAGAAGCAAGATGTGCCGTCCGAGTCTACTTCTCTTGGGCCGGAGGCTGAAAATTGAAGCTTCACAAGACGGTGAAAAATCCATCTCAACGGATTTTTTGGGTGAGACCTGACCAATAGGTTAATTTGGTATTTATCTTATATTTGCCTTTTCTATGCCCATTTGAGTTTTTCATTTTTTACAGCATGTTTGATTTTTCCATAGGGAGTTGATATTTTTGTACTCTAAGCATTTGTTTTCTTTTAATTTTGAAAAACAAAAACAATAATAATTTGAGAAAGTTCTATTTGAAAAATAATTCTTCGAAGCAAATTTGTGGTTGATTCACCCAACATCTAGAAATATAACTATTCTGGAACCACTTGCCGAAAGGGTGACTAGGTGGGCCCAATTGTAAGGGCAGCTGAACCACCTAGTCGGTCGACTTTGGGGGGAGTGCAATTTTGGCTCTCTCTCCTCCAACCTATATTCCTTTTTCTTGCGACCATTGGGGGTGCTACACTATTTAGTCATGCATGGGTGAGTGTGTTGCTTCAACCTTCACTCCATTTTAACCTCCCCAACTCACGTACTAACTAGCTCAAATTGTTTTGCTCTTCATTGAATCACTTCTATCAAATTCCAATCCAAAAATATTTTTCTTCCATTGGCTCTTAGGAATAGCCACTTGCAAAATCCCACTTTACACTTCATACATAGATGCATGGCTATGTCTATGTTCCCTATAGGAGATACTAGGGTTGTGTGTGATGATGAACTTATGATCCTTTTTGCCATGGTTATGAAAATTAAAATTGCTCCTATCAAGGTTATGATGTCTATTGACGGTCATTATATACCAATTCCGACCGTCAATATAACTCGATTGTATGAAGGAATAAATATTTTTTACACACACCATCTTTAGACTTGACACAGTTCCACTTGTACTTAGAGAAATAGTGCATGCAAGTAGTATATTGCATAATTGATAAAGAATGAGGGGAGCAATCATGAAAAATGAGATCCCGACCAATTACATGATGTCATTTGGCATCACATGGATCCATGGACCCATTCGTGGCATATTCAAGGGAATCCAACATCGATTTACGAGGGGATGAGATTAGTGCCCACCAGACAGAGACTTGGAGAAAGCACACCCCTAGGGGTGCAGGACCAAGTATGCCGAACCCAAGGTTCGACCGATCCTTTCCTGGCGCCAAACTCGGGTTAGCTGAGACATGTAGCCCTTGTGTGGTGCCTTGAAGCCAGTGATGACTGATTCGTTAGCAAAATATGACAGGAACCGCCTCACTCCGTGTATAAATATGAGGAGAGGCCTCACTTCACACACACACCACTCAAGCATTTTGTCATTGTATACACTAGTTCTCTCTAGTCCTTAGTGGAGGTTAGGCTGTGGAGAGGAGCCTCTAGTCCCAAGTCCAAATTGGGAAAGGTATGGCTCATGTATCTTTCTTTCCCTTTTTGACTTTATGCACTATAATAATATTATTATTAGTCTCTCTTTATTCATATATTTGGGCAAATAATTTCTTGTTTGACTATGGAGTCCATGTATGTACTACATGTAGATGTTATTATGATCTGATCATAATGTCCATATCATGTTATCATAAACATCATACACCACACTATAGTCTAATTGGGTGATAATACGATTATGTTAAAATTAATTTGTTAGTGCTTGGTCCCAACATTGGTTGAAACATGTTTAGGTTAGTCATGTCCTTAGGAAGATACTTGTATTGCAACTCTTAAGGTATTTGCTTAACATGTAAGCATGGTGCTTAGATAGTTAAATAGTGTTGGATGTCTCGTAGACCCACATATTGTAGGGGTATGTGGAAGGTGGTGACAACCCTGTTCGTCCTTTGTACTCCCCCATGTTTTTCTATGCTACAAGCTATTTGCGGGAATCGTACTGGTTTTTTCCTGCGGTAAACCCGTAATCGATGGATTGGACCACTAAGTCCTAGTGTTCAACGTTAGCATATTCATGTGTACAGTAATAGGCTATGTATATGAGTAATTAGAACATAGTAGGAGTAGCTCCATCTTGTAACTTTGACCTTCACTAGGACATCCTTACCTATTTCAGAAGATTGCTTAGGTGTGTGTCACAGTACCCCCTCTACATCATCAGGATCCTTACTAGAACACCATAATTGCCACTCTTCACATGCCTTAATTTAGGATAAAATAAATACAATATCCTATGGGATACTCTCAGGTGAAATGCTACAGCGGTACTTTTTGTGTGCTTGCGGAACTCAACCTGCTCTGGCTTAGGTTTGCCTAGTGCCAACTGAGTCTACCTCTTGTTGCTAGCAAGAGAATATTCATCTTCAACATCCGAAGTACTATCATACCCGTCATCGTCGTGTGCTATGTATGCTCGTTTGCTCGAGCAATCACTCATCATGTGACCAAGTCCCTACACTACGTAAGAAAGGCTCATCCGAGACGTGCTTTAATGAAGAAGGGAGATGAACAATTTGTGCGTCTCCATCGTCGCGTCTCGCATTATGTTGTCATCAGAGACGTGCTTACGGCGTGTCGCCAATCATCCTAAGTGCAAGACATGCTTAAAGGAAGAGCATATCCTTTCTTTGTGTTATAATAGACGTTCTTTACGGGGTCATTGGAGACGCGTGTGCCACGTGTCGCCCATCAGCATACATACGTGACAAGCCCTAACAAGGTACGTCGCAAATATATTGACTGATATGATACAATCTATATTGTAGCCCATAGAAGATTTTTTTAATGATCTGAGATAGGCTTTATGGAAGCTTGTCTACTTTATGTAGGTTATCCGAGACGTTCTCTGTTATAGCTTGTCGCATATTGTTTATAGGCAGGATCTCTTATTAGGTGCCTCCACCCCTGATTATCCTGATTGTCGGCTGCATCCTGGAGCTAGCCAAGATTTGGCAGCTGTATTACCAGTCTCAGTAACATACACATATATCAACATATGTATAGCCAAAAAGATCACACCTTAAATTATGTTGACCAATCAAATATTAACAAAGTTTCAATCATGATTATCAAGTATACTAATTACACAACAAAGACTGTTCATCCTAATTACAATATAACTAATTACACACATTATAACTGTCATCATCTAATTCTGTATACTATAATAATATTTCTCCCGATCAATGACTTCATTAACGATGAGCCTTCATAACCTCTAATGCTCCAACTGAGACATCCTAAAATTCAATAAAATTAATAAATTCATATGAAACATTAACAAATTGCACGCACATTCGGTTAACCAGTCAAATAAGGTAGCAAATATCTATTAGTGATTGGAGAACCGAGCTTACTTGTAGCACAGACAATTGGTGAGCATCTGCAAAGCATCAACAGAGAAATTGTTCTCATGGTAAAGGACATGGTAGTGAGCTGCTGTGCGTGTCCCCTGAAAAAACAAACAATTTACATTCCACTGATGCATTTATAGCTTCATATCAAAAACTTGTGAGTGAAACACCAATTATCGCATAGGTACCTTGATTCTAGCATGGCTGCAGAGGTAGAAATCAAACTCACTGGGATGGCGAATGCTAGTGTCAATCACAATTTTTGCAGTTTCAAGGGTTTGTGAATCAGAATTTATTATATACGTTGAGAGTAAAAACAAATACATTACTTCCGCATTGGACATAAACAAGGAAGATGAATGTATACTGTAATAAAAATTCTCCCTTTGGATCAATGACTTCATTAACGATGAGACTTCTTTGGACATCCTCAAATTCAATAAAATCACTGGAATGCATGCTCTGAGAGTAGGGTAGAGGCAGCGGCATGCTCCGAGACGTGTTGGCGGAGGCGCTGGAGTGGTAGTTCCTCAACTCTCTGATGACAGCAGGTCGATGTGCTCTAAGGACAGGGAGAACATTTTCACTTATGTGAAGGTGGCGGTGTGCTCATACTGATTACCAAGGTCGGGGTCGAGGCAGCGGCGTGCTTCGGGGACAGGGGACGAGGTGGCGTGCTCCAGCATGCTCAACTCTCTTATGACCAAGAGAGAGTTGAGAAAGAGGGACGGCGGCGGCGTGCTCCAGCGTGCTCAACTCTCTGATGACACGACGGTCGTGGTCGACAGCGGGGTCGACGGCGGTAGCACGACGTTGACGATGACGGGATGGTGGCAACATGCTTAGGAGCTGCAGTTTCTAGGTTGAGAGAGCGCACGAGAGCCAAAAATTTTCGCCAAATATTGGGAGAGAGTGCGCGATGGAACAAAATAGCAAAACTTGGAGACGTGCCTGTATAACACCGTCTCTCAGTTCAGCGTCATTTGGTCGAGAGAGCGCGAGAAAATTTTCGCCGAGCACGCGAGAGCATAAAATAAAACTTGTAGACACACATATATAACACACATTTGTATTATCATCTTTCGCATCAGGGCATTTCTTCGCATGCAAAAGACGAGCCACAGTGTGCTGAAGCCGGGAACATCTTTCGCATGCGGGGATGTACCACTGGAACCAGTGCGCAATGCCTTATATGATCAATAAATTGCGCTCAGTTTTCTGAGGTGGGACAAAAGATCTTCGGCGTAAATCAGAGGCGCCAGATAAGGCGCGTCTCTCATTATTTTGTGGCCGAACGGACACACGGCATGCGAAAGCTGTTGTTTTCGCGACCAACAACTTTTGCATGCTGACATGTAGATTGGAAACTGTTCGCAATACCTTATATGGTCGTTGCAACACTCTCACATTTCCGAGGTGGGACAAAAGATCTCGACATGAATCGGAGACATGCTCAGCTACGGCGCGTCTCACATCATTTTTTCGTCGAACAGGCACCCGATATGCCAAAAGATGTGCCATGGTATTCTGAAGCCAGGGAAAAACATCTTTGGCATCTGTGCAGTTCCCATTGGCAACTGTGCGCAATTCCTTATATGATCGTTGCAATGCGCACAACTTTCTGAGGTGGGGCAAAAGATCTTCGGCACGAATCGGAAACATGCCCGAGTAAGGCGCGTCTCCCTTTTGTCGGATCTCAGATATCTGAGATGCGCCTTTCTAAAGTGCGTCTCTCATGCACTTTTCACCCTATTGCCACTCACATGACATCGTGAGCATCCTTTGACACTCGCATCGTGAGCATCTAGTGCAAGAATAAACACACGCAATGACATTGCAATTTAATGGATATAATTGGAATTCAGGGATAAACAAACGCAATGACATTGCAATTCAGAGATAATTTGCAACTCAATGAATTTTATAGTTCATACATTGCATGCACTATAAACTAATTTCGAATATAAACTTATTCCTAAAGCTCCCATTGATCAATCTAAACTGTACCGTCCAGCTTGCTCCCGAACACATCTCTTATATTCTCCTGGATCCTGAAAATATTGACATTCTTTAAATTAACAAATGTCGAAGGAGGAATGAATAACCTACGTTGCTCACTAACACAAAGTGTTTAACCTTGATAAGTAGATTATAGCAATAATTTTCAACATAGGGCACATTTGGCTGATGCACCAAATGCTGAACTTCAAGTAGTATAGTTTTGATTGTAAAATCAGTCCACCACCCCTACGAAATATCAATTTAAGCAACATATGAAACTAGTTCAAATAAGTTCAGCAACAATTACTAATTATATGAGCAAAATATGTCTATCTTACAGTCTCTTGTTCAAGAATCCTAATGAAGAGTGCCCCTAAGCGATGGATATTTGGGTAGAAGAAACCACGTGGGAAGGCGCATCTTGGAGGCACCAATGGATAGTCCTCTGAGAAGGAGATTGTCATGGGGTAGTAACCACCTTCCCAATCTATCTACAAAGGAAATTTGTTAATAGGAGGACGATGGTTAAACTCATATTGTGCTTGTTCTTCATGACTTACCCCTTCTTTACCGGAGATGATGCACTGCTACTTTAATAAATCTCCCGATTCAGGCTTCGCAGAGAAACCCTACTCAGAGAAATTGAAAATACCAAAAACAAACTAGAAGGAAAAACAAAACTACAATTAAGTTCATCAGTCCATTGCAGATCGACATATATACAACCATGCGATCGGTGTGCCATATGTACATACATGAGGATGGTTCTTGCGCCAAGCCAAGAGCTCCTCCTTCAGTCGACTACGCGCCAAGCCGATATCTAACCCAGCCATGAACAGTTACGACGACGACGAGGACGGCGACGACGATGATGAAGAGGATGGCGATGATGACGACGACGGGGACGATGACGACGACAACGGTGATGGCGAACAAAGGCGGCAGTCGCATTGGAGTTGGACGATTAGTAAAGGACTGTTGGTCGATTAGTATAGGGGCACCGGAGGCGAAGACACGAGGGAGATAAATGCGAGACGCGTGAGAACAAAGACAGACGCGCATTACGTTAAAGCGCATCTTCCATTGTCAAAAGGGAGATGCGCGGCACAAGGACTGCGGAGAACTTAATTTTGGCGGCGCAGAGACGCGTGTGATGTTCGGCATGCGCGACCTTTCGTTTCCCCGAGGCGGTATCGATGCGTCCCATCATTCCATCAATGCTCGGGAAACCAACCGCCCCATCGTCGACTCCGCGCAGACCTTATTTAAGACGCGCCATCATTCGTGAGTTCTCCACAAGCGCGTCGCTCACTTTGAATCTATTTCTTCTTTTCTTCGTCTTCTCCACACCGACGACCCACCACCACCATGGCCGACCATCCGCCGCCAAGCCCTCTAAGGCAGCCACCGTGCAAGAAATTGTGCTGTAGCTCTCCTGAGAGGTTCAACACTGAGCAACGCCTCTTTATGGCGCAAGAGGTATACAATAATACGTCGCATGCCATGCGTTCCTTGAGTCTGGGTACCCTTTCACAATTTACTGGAATGGATACCATCGACCACTACCTCTTCGCTCTCACGGGGGTGGCCGATCGTCTCGACATTCTATTCGAGACGATGGCCCAGGTGCTTGGCCCCGAGGGCCGCAGAAACCTGGTGGAGGCGACAGAGAGCAACCTCGTTCTCGGGGTTGCACTGCCGGCGCAGTCGGCCCAGACTCCTGTTGCACTGGTGCCGGAGTCGCCGCCGCCGGAGGGGGAGGAGGAGGAGTGGGGTTTAGTTTTCCTTTGTTGTTTTTAGTTGCTTGTGTTTTGTAATATATTGTGTTAATGAATGAAATCTATCTTTGTTCATCTATGTGATTGAATATTATCTTGCGTATTCAACAACTGTGTGAATGACTGAATGTGTGGTGTGATTAAATATTATCTTTGTTCCTCAGGAATCATAAGTTATGATTTGATTATTTTCTGAACAAGTGAATGATTTAGTTATCAATTGAATGTACTCTAAGTTCAGTGATGTGTGTGATATCAACAGTGAACCGAAGCATATGGAAATTTGAAGTTATTATTTCGAAAGAATCTATGGCGAGATGAATTATTGCAAAAATTAACAAGTAAAGCATGCATATAAGGTTTTATTCTGTATTCACAGACTCATATACGTGTAGTGTTAATTAAGCAACTGATCCGTCAATGACTAAGCTGGTTAACTCTGATAGACGTTGAGGATAATTTGGGGTTTTGCAACAATTGGACACTGTGCGAATTCCCCCACATGACCTTCCCTCGCAGGAGTTAAATTCGGTGCATTATTCTCGTCCTCAAGATTCCAGCAAGAGGCGTGGCACGGCGTCCTGGTGGCCATCATCGGTACAGCATGGAGAGCCAGCAGCAGCACCACAGAAACAAACGTGATAGTTTTTATGCAGCACTCAGCAGCCAGGATTTGCGCCACTTTTATAGGGCTAGAGATTCAACTTTTCTAGTACAGGAGAATATGTGCCTGGAGACCAATTGATTTGTTGTGCTCTACGCTTTCGGGATTCTTATATATTACTCCCTTTATCCCTAAAAGGATGACGTTTTTTGAACTAAATTTAGTTCTTAAACGACATCTTTATAGATGGAGGGAGTATATATAGACTGTAGCCGGGAGCAATTTAATCTGGAATAATCAACTCCTTTCTGTTTCCAAAAAAAAAATAAACCCTCGTTTTTATTTGATTGTATTCAAGTAGTTTTATTATCAACAAAAATCTTTCTTTGGTGAAGTAGTGTATCAAAAAGGTGTTGGGATCATGCTCCAACCCTACAACACGTCCTTAATGGACTTTATAACATTTCCATGTAGTACTTGAATGCCAAAATCAGAGACCGCATGTGGTTGTGGCCATCACCACAAGATGATGCTGTCCTGTATTCCGAATCCAACATAGGATGGATTTATCTTTTTTTTTTCCAATGCTACAAGTAACATGGTGGCTCAATGGAGGATTTTGGGAATACTTGAACTTGGTCCCACACTACTACAAAAAGCATTTTCACGGACGCCTAGATTTTTCAAACACGGGCGGTCCGTAAAAAAATACGATTGTGATGGCGAATGATACAATAACCGCCTGTGATAATAGAACATCACAGACGGTTCTTAAACAACAACCGCCTAAGGAAATCATGTATTTTCTCAGGCGGTTATTAATTAAGAACCGCCTGTGATGTAGCTAATATCACAGGCGGTTCTTAATTAACCAACGCCTGAGAAAATACATGATTTCTACGGGCGGTTGTTGTTTAAGAATCGCCTGTGATGCTGCTAAGCTCCTGTCAAGCTAATCCCTGCACAGCAAGCTCTTGTAGATGCAAGTAACATCCGTGGCTCATCATTTAAATTGTTGAAAGCATCAATTTGAAGCCTGGCGATTCTTGAAAAGATTTTCCTATCCATTTGAATGATTTCTTTACCTCCTGTCCATTTGAAAACTTAGGAAGATGCTCCTTTCTCAGTTTTAATGCCTAAATATATTAACTATAAATCAGTATCTATTTTCTTAGTGCTTCACACAAGCGAGTAAGCGCACAACTTCAATCACAAATCTTATTTTTACACTTTCATAGGGATTTAACCTTAATCTTTCAAGCATAGATTTATCAAATAAGTGAAGCTTCCTTATCACACATGTTAATGGCAGTTATAAGTGAAGCATGTGTCGAAGCTAACGAAATCTGAATCGGATTGAAGATAAAGAGATCCTGCATTTGAGTGGCAATGTCTAGGTGTAAGTGCATCTAGGATATCCCTTGTGGGTTTTGGCTAATTGATGACAAACATATGAGATCCTAATGAAACTACTGAGATGATTGCAGGACAAACAAGTGAAACATTTCGATGCACACAAAAAGGTGAAAAATGAAGTGATGTTCAAAGAGAAATACTTTGATGAAGCTTGGAAGACCAAAATAGATTTTGAATGTATAGGGAGTGTATGAAAGACAC
The DNA here is from genome assembly GCA_036927565.1 of Tuctoria greenei. NCBI lineage: Eukaryota > Viridiplantae > Streptophyta > Magnoliopsida > Poales > Poaceae > Tuctoria > Tuctoria greenei. Next base: position 147,728,433 of record JAYESD010000011.1, read on the forward strand.
ACTCCAAGAGCTCACCACTTTGCGCGAGGGTAAGGGATTAAAATTAACGTAACTTTCACAAAGCACCGGACTAGTCCGATCATGGACCGGACTAATCCGTTCACCTTTCTGGAATCCCACTCACAAGGAGACCGGACTAGTCCGTGCATCCACCGGACTAGTCCGTTGATGTTTCTGGAGTCTCTCATATTGAGGGACCGGACTAGTCCGATCATGGACCGGACTAGTCCGTTGAACTTTCTGGAATCTCCCTTTCGTGGAGATCGGACTAGACAACGGACTAGTCCGATGAACTTTCTGGAGTCATCTTCACACAGCACCGGACTAGTCCGAGGTTGGACCGGACTAGTCCGGCAGACTTTCTGGACATCAAAACACATTGAGACCGAACAAGTCCGGACTTGCACCGGACTAGTCTGGTGTTAGGGTTTTTCAACGGCTAGCTTTTGGAAACCCTATAAATAGAGAGTCCACGACTTTCCTATCAACACACACGTCGAATATTGATCAAAGAGCAAACCCTAGCGCTGCCACTTCGTCCCAAGAGACCAAAACACATCTCCCCACACATCTAAAGTTCAAAAAGAGTGAAATCAATTGAACACTTGGATTCGGGATTGGGAGATCGTCATTCTTTCATTGCGAGCTCTTGGGGTTTGACCTTTCTACACTCATACTCTGCATTGTAATACTTTTGAGTGTATTTGATCACTTTTTCATTGTAATTCTCGTGGGAGCCCTCAACGTGTGAGGTTGCCCCACAAACTTGGTGATTACCCGTGATAGTGGAATCAAGTCGGCCTTCGTGGTGACTTGAGGAGGGAAAGGGTTGGAGACCCGGCTCTTTGTGAGCTTCCTCAACGAGGATGTAGATCTCTTGGTGAGATCGAACCTCGGGAAAAATTTGTGTGTCTTGTGTCTCATTTACATTAAATTTTGTTCATTAGATCATTTGAGTGCTAAACTTCAACATAAGGCAATTAGAAGTTACACCTGCATTCTTATATTAATCTCAAGTACAAATATCAGTTGTTCTCAATTCCGCTGCTAAAGAAATTTATTTTCCCAATTAACACTTGATCAACACACATAATTTTTGCACACCGGACTAGTCCGCCAACACAACCGGACTAGTCCGGCCAACCAAGTTTTGACGATTCTATTAAGTGTGCAGGAAATTCAAAAGGCCTATTCACCCCCCCTTTAGGCCACATTCAGTTGGTATCAGAGCAAGGTTCTCCACCAACGGGACTCACATCTCGGAGAGATAAATGGCCTCTGAGAAGAACAACGATATCTCGAAGATGAACATTAATGAGGAGGAACAAAAAACTAAAGCTCTTGATGTGCTGAAAGAGAGCCCACACGATGATGAAGAAGTGCGACAATTGAAGGCACTTCTGAGAAAGAAACTGCTAGGACAAAAAGGAAAGGAAGAAGAGAAGACGACGGGGAGTGGTCGTCATGACTACTCCCGACAGCCTTACAACTACAACCGTCTCAACTCCAACAACCATTATCTTTCCATTCCTATGGGAAAACGTCCACAGTTTGATGGAAGCGACTATACAATGTGGAAGTACAACATGGAGATGCATCTAATATCCCTAAATCCTAGTCTATGGCACATCGTTTGCACTGGCATAGATATCCCAGACACAGATGAAGAACTCACCCCAGAACAAGAACAAGAGATTCACAGAAATGCACAAGCCATCGCCGTGATCACGTCATCATTAAGCAGAGAGGAATTCACCAAGATTGATGGCTTAGAAAGTGCAAAGGAAATCTGGGATACACTTAAGACAGCTCACGAAGGAAATAGATCAGTTCGTGAATCAAAAATCGAAATGCTTGAAGGAAAGTTGGGGAGATTCGCTATTAAAGAAGGCGAATCACCTCAAGACATGTACAATCGGATGAAGGCAATCATCAACAAGTTACGTGCCTATGGAAGTAAGAAATGGACGGATCACGAGGTAGTCAAGAGAATGATTAGAGCCTTCATGCCAAGAAATGTCACTCTTTGCTCAATGATTAGAGAAAGCCCCGGTTTTCACAAAATGACCCCCGATGAGTTGTTGGGGAAGATCATAAATCATGAGATGATGGAGAAAGAGGCAAAATACGTCAAAGACTTGGCCGAACTCACTTCCTCCAAAAGGAAAGAGGTCACTCTCAAAGCTACATGCCGACCCAAACTCAAAGAAGCCCGTGAAGATCAAGACGATGGACATACAAGTGATGAGAGCACCGATCTTGATGATGAGGAAATGGTACTCTTTATCAAGAAGTTCAAGCGAATGATGAAAAGAAGACACGGCAACAACTCAAATGAAGGCAAAAGCAAGGACAAAGGAAAATCCAAGGCTCGACGCACTTGCTACAACTGCGGAGAGTATGGTCACTTCATGATGGACTGCCCCTATGAAGAAAACAAAAAGAAGAAGGAAACAAGATCTCAAGAAAAAAAAATTTCAGAAAAAGAAGACAAAACCATCAAGCTCACATTGGCAAGGAGTGGGATTCAAACGACGAGTCCTCCTCCGATGAAGAAGAAGAGATGGCCACTATTGCAATCAAGAAACCTACTATGAAGGCCACACTCTTTCCAAACATGGGAGGACGGGACATGAACAACCACACTTGCCTTATGGCTAAGGAAGGCAAGAAAAAGGTACGACTCACTCCTCCTACGTTAAATTCCTCTATTGATAACTTTGACAGCTCTAGCGATAACGAAGAAATGTTTAGAGGACTAAGTAAAATTGCTCTAAAGAAAATGGAAATGTTGTCGAATGAAATTTTTGAGAAGGAAGAACTTCTTGATCGACAAGAAGATATGCTCATCCATGAAAGGAAGAGATATCAAGAAGTTGAAAAGCTTCTCGAGCTTGAAATAGAGAAGAACAAGTCGCTTGAAGTTGAGCTAGTCTTGAGTAAGGAAACTTACTCAAAGCTAAAAGACTCGCATATTGCAATCAAGGAAGAACTTTCTAACTTGTCAAAAGTTAACAAGATCCTTGAGGTGCAAGTTGAGTCGCTCAAGCAAAGTGACTCTTCTTCCTCCAAGAGCTCTTCCTCCAAAGATATGAGTTCGACAACAATCAGGACTTGCACTTGATCTAGTAAGAAGAATATTATTTCTAATACATCAACATCTCGTAATATGCATGCCCCTCCAAGCGGCATCTTTGATAAGGAGAAGATCAAATATGCACGCATTGCATATATGGTCACTAGACCTCCTAATGTCAAAGATGGCCTTGGTTTTGATAAGAACAAACACATGCCTACTTCTAATCATGCTAAGAATAGAATTGTCTTTGTCAAGGAAAAATCTCATGAATCTGAACCACAAACATTGTTTCATACATTTAATGCTTCTTATGTTCTTATGATAGCCAAAAATGGAAGAGTCATTGTCAAATATACAGGGCCACGCCACAAGAACTTGAAAACTTGTGTGTGGGTGCCCAAGACTCTTGTGACTAACCTGAGAGGACCCAAGCAAGCTTGGGTACCTAAAACCAAGGAATAATTCTTTTTTGCAGGCTTACTCCTCCGGCGGAACAAAATGGGTACTTGATAGTGGATGCACAAATCACATGACCGGAGAGAGAGGTATGTTTGTGGAGTACGAGTACAACAAGGATCCAGGTGAAGGCATATACTTCGGAGACAACAGCCAAGGAAAGGTCCTTGGTAGCGGTATCATTGAAATATCCTCTCAACATACCTTATCAAATGTTTTACACGTAGATTCTCTAGATTATAACCTTTTGTCAATATCCCAACTATGCGACAAAGGTTACAACTGCTTATTCACTAATGAGGGTGTGACTGTTTTTAGAAGAAGCGATGGCTCGATTGCATTCAAGGGAATGTTGAAGGGCAAGCTTTATCTAGTTGACTTCAACAAAGATAAAGCCGAACTCAACACTTGCTTGGTTGCTAAGACCAACATGGGATGGCTGTGGCATAGACGACTAGCCCATGTTGGGATGAGAAATCTGCAGAAACTTCTAAAAGGTGGTCACATCCGTGGTCTTAAGGATGTGGTTTTTGAAAAGGACAGGCCGTGCAGCGCTTGTCAAGCAGGAAAACAAGTCGGAGCACCACACCCCGCCAAGAATGTGATGACTACCGGAAGACCGCTGGAACTTCTCCACATGGATCTTTTTGGTCCAGTCTCGTACATCAGCATCGGCGGTAACAAATACGGTTTAGTAATTGTTGATGATTTTTCAAGATTTACCTGGGTATTTTTCTTGTATGATAAATCAGAAACTCAGGGGATCCTCAAGAAGTTCTTAAAAAAAGCTCAGAACGAATTCTCATCAACCATAAAGAACATTAGAAGTGACAACGGGACAAAATTCAAGAATCTCCAAGTTGAAGAGTTTCTCGATGAAGAAGGGATAAAGCATGAATTCTCAGCACCCTACTCCCCTCAAAAAAATGGAGTGGCCGAAAGGAAGAACAGAACATTAATCGAAATGGCGAGAACTATGTTGGATGAATACAAGACATCAGATCGGTTTTGGGCAGAAGCAGTGAACACTGCTTGCGATGCCACTAATCGACTGTACCTCCATCGACTACTGAAGAAAACTCCATATGAGCTCCTTACCAGTAAAAAGCCAAATGTTTCTTATTTTAAAGTTTTCTGTTGCAAATGTTTTATTCTGAACAAGAAACAGAGGGCCTCGAAGTTCGCTTCGAAGTCTGATGAAGGATTCTTGCTCGGTTATGAATCGAATGCCTACGCCTATCGTGTCTTCAACAAGGTCTCCGACCTTGTTGAAGTAGCACATGACGTAGTGTTCAATGAATCTAACGGCTCACAAGTGGAGCAAGTTGATAAGTGTGTGCTAGATGAAGAGGAAGCTCCATATGTAGCACTGAAGAAAATGGGACTTGGCGATATCTTACCACAAGAGCAAACATTCGACTCAAATGCACAAGTTGAACCTCAACGCGGAGGCAATGATCAAGGGGGAGCCCTTGCACAAGATCAAGAGGAGGAAGGTCAAGAAGATCAGGACCATCATGGAAGCAATGATCTAGGGGGAGACAATGTACATGAAGATAATGAAGAACAAACAACTACACAAGCTCCACATCCAAGAGTACACCAGAGCGTGCAAAGAGACCACCCTGTCAACAACATCATTGGAGATATTGCAAAGGGAGTAACTACTAGATCTCGAGTTGCAAATTTTTGTGAATCCTACTCTTTTGTGTCTTTTCTGGAACCATACAGGGTAGAAGAAGCCTTAGGGGATCCAGACTGGGTGATTGCAATGCAAGAGGAGCTGAACAACTTCAAGAGAAATGAAGTATGGGAGCTAGTGGAGAGACCAAAGGCGAACATAGTCGAAACTAAATGGGTCTTTCGGAACAAGCAAGATGAACATGGAGTAGTAACAAGAAATAAGGCAAGACTGGTGGCCAAAGGTTATTCTCAGGTCGAAGGTTTGGACTTCGATGAAACTTTCGCTCTTATAGCTAGACTTGAGTCCATTCGTATTTTATTGGCATATGCTACTCACCATAATTTTAAGCTGTATCAAATGGACGTCAAAAGCGCTTTCTTAAACGGCCCAATCAAGGAGGAAGTTTATGTGGAACAGCCACCAAGATTCGAAGACCCGAAGTATCCCAACCATGTCTACAAACTGCATAAGCCTCTCTATGGTCTCAAACAAGCTCCTCGAGCTTGGTATGAGTGTCTTAGAGATTTTCTAATTCAAAATGGATTCAAAATTGGTAAAGCTGACTATACACTTTTCACTAAACATTGTGATGATGATTCATTTGTATGTCAAATTTACGTTGATGATATTATCTTTGGATCAACTAACAAATCCTTCTGTGAAGAGTTTAGCAAAATTATGATAGATAGGTTCGAGATGTCAATGATGGGAGAATTAAAGTTCTTCTTGGGATTCCAAGTGAAGCAACTAAGAGAAGGTACATTTATAAGCCAAACCAAATATACACAAGACATTCTCAAGAAATTCAATATGGACAAAGCCAAGCCCATCAAGACACCAATGGCCACTAATGGACATCTCGACCTCAATGAAGACGATCCAAATGTAGATCAAAAGGTATATCGGTCCATGATTGGCTCTTTACTTTATTTATGTGCATCTAGGCCAGATATTATGCTTAGTGTTTGCTTGTGTGCAAGGTTTCAAGCTGCACCTAAAGAGTGTCATTTAGTTGCTGTAAAAAGAATCCTAAGGTACCTTGTGCACACACCCAACTTGGGCCTTTGGTATCCTAAAAGAGCCAAATTTAACTTGATAGGATATTCCGCTGCCGACTATGCAGGATGCAAAGTCGATAGAAAGAGCACATCAGGGACTTGTCAGTTTCTTGGTAGATCCCTGGTATCTTGGTCATCTAAAAAGCAAAACTCAATTGCCCTTTCCACAGCAGAAGCAGAATATATTGCTGCCGGTAGCTGTTGCGCACAATTACTTTGGATGCGACAAACCCTTAGGGACTACGGATATAACCTTAACCATATCCCACTTCTATGTGACAATGAAAGTGCTATAAAAATTGCACACAACCCAGTAGAGCACTCAAGAACTAAGCACATAGATATCCGTCATCATTTCCTTAGAGATCATTCATTAAAAGGTGACATTGCTATTTCACATGTTAGAACTAAAAAACAACTTGCGGATATTTTTACCGAACCATTGGATGAGAAACAGTTTTGTGAACTTAGGAATGAACTTAACATTCTTGACTCTCGAAATGTGGCTTGAAACGTTGCACATTTGGTTGATACTTCAAATGTTACATTTTATTGCTAAAACTTCCCCTCAATTTTTCCCTTTTTGGTGCCTTGATGCCAAAGGGGGAGAGATTGAGACTAGGAGAGATTAAGACTAATAGTTTGAGAGTAGTTGGTGTCTTTATGTTTTTGTGATCAAGGACATGTGTACTAAATTTTAAAACCTTGTAATGCACTATTTCTTCTCTTATGTGTGATGCTTATTGTTGCTTGGATGATTATCTTTATACTCATTGTTGAATATCTTTACTTCATCCCACCTTGTTGATCACACACTTGTTAGGCACCCCACCATAAGGTGTGTGCATAAGTGAGAAGCTTTTTGTAGACTTATCATTATTCTCATATGTGCACACCTTATGAAAATCAAGATTTTATTCTCAATTGTGATATCTCAAATGGTTGTCATCAATCACCAAAAATGGGAGGATTGTAAGTGCATCTAGGATATCCCTTGTGGGTTTTGGCTAATTGATGACAAACATATGAGATCCTAATGAAACTACTGAGATGATTGCAGGACAAACAAGTGAAACATTTCGGTGCACACAAAAAGGTGAAAAATGAAGTGGTGTTCAAAGAGAAATACTTTGATGAAGCTTGGAAGATCAAAATAGATTTTGAATGTATAGGGAGTGTATGAAAGACACACTCCAAGAGATCACCACTTTGCGCGAGGGTAAGGGATTAAAATTAACCTAACTTTCACAAAGCACCGGACTAGTCCGATCATGGACCGGACTAGTCCATTCACCTTTCTGGAATCCCACTCACAAGGAGACCGGACTAGTCCGTGCATCCACCGGACTAGTCTGTTGATGTTTCTGAAGTCTCTCATATTGAGGGACCGGACTAGTCCGATCATGGACCGGACTAGTCCGTTGAACTTTCTGGAATCTCCCTTTCGTGGAGATCGGACTAGTCCGATGAACTTTCTGGAGTCATCTTCACACAGCACCGGACTAGTCCGAGGTTGGACCGGACTAGTCCGGCAGACTTTCTGGACTTCAAAACACATTGAGACTGGACAAGTCCGGACTTGCACCGGACTAGTCCGGTGTTAGGGTTTTTCAACGGCTAGCTTTTGGAAACCCTATTAATAGAGAGTCCACGACTTTCCTATCAACACACACGTCGAATATTGATCAAAGAGCAAACCCTAGCACCGCCACTTCGTACCAAGAGCCCAAAACACATCTCCCCACACATCTAAAGTTCAAAAAGAGTGAAATAATTGAACACTTGGATTCGGGATTGGGAGATCGTCATTCTTTCATTGCGAGCTCTTGTGGTTTGATCTTTCTACACTCATACTCTGCATTGTAATACTTTTGAGTGTATTTGATCACTTTTTCATTGTAATTCTCGTGGGAGCCCTCAACGTGTGAGGTTGCCCCACAAACTTGGTGATTACCTGTGATAGTGGAATCAAGTCGGCCTTCGTGGTGACTTGAGGAGGGAAATGGTTGGAGACCCGGCTCTGTGTGAGCTTCCTCAACGAGGACGTAGATCTCGTGGTGATATCGAACCTCGGGAAAAATTCGTGTGTCTTGTGTCTCATTTACATTAAATTTTGTTCATTAGATCATTTGAGTGCTAAACTTCAACATAAGGCAATTAGAAGTTACACCTGCATTCTTATATTAATCTCAAGTACAAATATCAGTTGTTCTCAATTCCGCTGCTAAAGAAATTTATTTTCCCAATTAACACCTGATGAACACACATAATTTTTGCACACCGGACTAGTCCACCCACACAACTGGACTAGTCCGGCCAACCAAGTTTTGACGATTCTATTACGTGTGCAGGAAATTCAAAAGGCCTATTCACCCCCCCCTCTAGGCCACATTCACCAGGTTAAACAGCGTGAAGCTATGGTGACAACCTTCAACAACATGAAAAGTGATGCCAAGATTATGCTTGCATCAACCAAGGCATGTTGTGAGGGTATAACACTTGTTGGGGCAAGCATAACCTTGGCCAAAATCAGAAATCACGCCACCGTGGATTACTCTGAAGCCGACATGGATTACTCTGAAGTTTTCTTCATGTGTGCTCGGTAAACTTCAGAGTAATCCATGGCGGCTTCAGAGTAATCCACGGTGGCGTGATTTCTGATTTTGGCCAAGGTTATGCTTGCCCCAACAAGTGTTATACCCTCACAACATGTCTTGGTTGATGCAAGCATAACCTTGGCATCACTTTTCATGTTGTTAAAGGCTGTCATCATAGCTTCATGCTGTCTAAACTAGACATTGTCACTCATATACAACATCTCTTTGTCTTCAGTCCCATTGAGATTTCGTTAGCTTCGACACACCCTTCACTTGTAACCGCCATTAACATGTCTGATGAAAAAGCTTCAATTATTGATAAATCTATGCTTGAAAGATTAAGGTCAAATTCCTATGAAAATGGTAAAAACAAGATTTGTGATTGAAGTTGTACGCTTCGTCGCTTGTGTAAAGCACTAAGAGACAAGATACTGATTTGTAGTCAATATATTCAGCCATAAGAACTCATAAAGTAACATCTTCGTATGTTTTCAAAATGGTGAGAAGAGAAAGAAATCTTGCGGAGCTTGTTTGGGTGTACTCAATCTAATTGGATTGAAGTGGATTGAAGTGAAGAATGAACTAATTTTCTCCTCAATCCACCTCAAACCACTTATATTGAAGTGGATTCACTCCTATCCAAACAAGCCCTCAAATGGACGGGAATTATCGTCTGACTTGAATTGAAGCTTTTAACAATCCAAATGATGAGTCTCGGGTGTTACTTGCATCTACAAGAGCTTGCTGTGAAGGGATTAGCTTGACAGGAGCTTCAAGAGTTGTGCTTCTAGATGTTGTTTGGAACCGAGTTGTTGGAAGGCAAGCCTGATCATCATAGGTCATAAGAAATTTATATACACATACTGAATTTAATAATGTTCGAAACACAAGATAAATTTAATAATGTTCGAAACATGCTATCTAAAGCTGAAATAGAAAATTGTTCTAAGTTGATTTTAGAAGATATAAATATATACAATATATATCATCTCGCATTGCTATATACATTTTTTTCCAGCATTGACATCTTCTCGCATATAGGATTTCAAATTCTTTTTAATGCTTCTCTCTACACACTTGATGTTTTCTGGTTTGGTGAAAAGGTACATCTCTTCATACTGATTATATTCCTCTTCATTATCTCCCACATTCTCAACCCCAATAATATTTTGCTTTCCAGAAACAATTATGTGCATCTTCTCAGTTTCTGGATCTCGAACATAAAAAACTTGTGCAACACTATCGGCGAGAACCCACAGGTCATCTTTATAACCCACTTTATTCAAGTCTACCAGTGTCAGCCCGTAATTGTCCACTTTCAGACCATCAGGATGTTTGACCCATTGGCACTTAAATACGGGCATTACCATTCTTTCGCCATAATCGAGTTCCCATATTTCCTCTATGAACCCGAAGTATGTGGTCTTTTGCCCTTGTGAATCATAAGCCTCAATATGAACACCACTATTTTGTGCAACACTCTTACCGTCTTTTTTCTTTAGTGTAATATGTGTAACCATTGATTTCATATGCTTGCCATGATGTCACCAAAGCAGATAGGCCAGAAGCTAACTTCTACATTGTTGCCTCTTCTATAGTGTTTCCGTATGGTATATTTTCTCCATTAACCATTTAGTGAAACATCATCTGTGCTCTTCATGATCCAGTCCTCTGTGCGGTCTTGGTTTTTATCACGAAGCTCAATTTGGTGTTCCTCGATGTACGACTCAGCTATTGCGAGCTGTTGTAGTACACCAAAATGTGCATGGTGTACATTCTTGTAATCTTGAACGATAAAAGTTTTCTTACCCACTTTGACTCTCCCACGTAGTCTACCCTCATGTACTGGTATAGGCACACCTATCGATTTTCCATCTTTGATGTAATCAGCGAACCCTCAATCACTCTTCAGTGGTGTATCCTTCCATAATTGAACCCTCTGGGTGAGCACGGTTCCGCACATAACCTTTTAATACTCCTAAATATCTCTCCAACGAAAACATATGATGTAAATATAGTAGCCCCAATGCTTTTATCTGATCAACAAGATGTATGATTAGGTGTACTTGCATCTCGAAAAGGGTGGTGGGAAACACATCTCACACGTAGTCTCGACGATGTATGTTTTCAGATAGTCTAAATCTTCACGTGCTATCAACTTTTGTGATACTGCATTGAAGAAGTAACATAAGCGTGTGATGACAACTTTTATATGGTCAGATTTGATGACTCTTATTGCAATGGCAAGGAAAACTGTCATCATCATGTGACAGTCGTGAGAATTATAACCGAATAAAGACAAGTCTTTCATCGAGACTAGTTTGCGTATATTGGATGAGAAACTCGTGGGCACTTTGATACCATGCAAGCATTCGCAAATTGCTTATTCTCTTCTAGCTTCAAGTTGTAGCTGGCTGGGGGAAGGTAATGTTTCCCGTTCGCCTTTTCTACTGGGTGAAGCTCTGGTCTCAAATCAAGATTTACTAGATCCATACGTGAATTTAATCCGTCCTTTGTTTTCCTCGGCATGTCCAACAAGGTCCCAATGATGCTGTCAAATACATTCTTTGTAACGTGCATCAAATCAATACTATGGCAAAATTCCAGATTCTTCCAATACGGAAGATACTTAAAAAAATTGATTGTTTCTTGAAAGCTATGTCAGTTGTATCATCCAAAGATGTACTTTTCGTTCTCTTAATTCCTTTACAATTTTTGCCCTTACCGAAAGCAATATGAATGTTCTTGACCATTTCAAACACAAGTTTTCGACTGTAAGGTTTTGGTGCAGTATCTTTTTCGATTTTGTTATCAAATTGTTCTTTCATCTTCCTATACTTGTGTGTATCTGTCAAGAACCGTCGGTGTCTCATGTACACCGTATTTTCGGATGAAGTGAGGTATAGAAATCCAGTTTTATCCACGCACCTTTTACAACCTTTCTTCCCTTTCATTTGTCCTGATAATGTAAACAGTCCGGGATAATCATGCACGGTAACGAATATCATTTCTCTTAGCGTGAAATACTCCCGCTTGTACTCCTCCCATGTACGTACCCCTTCATTCCACAATTTCTCTATATATTCCATTAAAGATTCCAAGAACACATCAATTTCGATGTCGGGTTGTTTTGGACCTTGGATAGGAACAGATAACAAGATATATTTCCTTTTGTGACACAACCACGTCGGTAGGTTGTACATCGTTAAGACCACTGGACATGTGTTGTGTATGCTTCTTTTTTCACCAAACGGATTCATTCCGTCTATACCCAAGGCAAACCTCACATTTCTGATTTCCTTTGCAAATTCTGGATACTGAATATCAAAATTTTTCCAATGTGTTGCATCACCAAGGAGTCGTATATGTTTTTCATTCTTCTTGTGTTGCTCGGAATGCCAACGCATAAGTTCAGCCTCCCTAGGGTTTGAGAACATACGCTTCAAGCGATCAATTACTGGAAGGTACCACATCACCAAGGCAGGAATTTTTCTCTTATTCTTTCTGTTTGCATCGCGAGAAGTATCGTCATCGTCACCTTCAGGACCAATAATAAACTTCTTATTCTTCTGAGACTTTTTTATGTTGGTAACATACTGGTGATAGTAGTCCTTCTTATATCTACTAACATCACAAATGGGGCATCTAGTTGCGAGCTCATGCTCTTTGCGATACAGAATACAATGGTTCACACAAGCGTGTATTTTCGTCACACCTAGTGCCATCGGGCAAAGAAGTTTCTTTGCTTTATAAGTTCTTCTGGGCAGTTTATTTGGATTTGGAAGAATTTCTGCCATAAGATTCAAAAGATCAGAGAAACAACAATCGAACCATCCATGCGTAGCTTTCAACTTTAGTAGTTCTAATACTGCATGCAATGTAGTAAACTCTTTGTCACAACCGTTTGATTCATCATATAAAAGCTCCGTCGCCGCATTCTGCAATGTCTCCATTTACTTAAAACTTTGCTTGCTCCCATAGAAGTCAATACATATGGTTCAATGTGACGCAACATCTCCTCACAATCAAACTCATCATCATCATCACCATCCTGATTGTCACTACCATCATCGATATGAACATTATCATCATATGAACCTCTCTCATCATCTTTATCCACATCATGTGTATCTAACTCACCATTCTCTGTCCATATTGTGTAGTTTTTTTGAAACCTCTTTTCACCAAATGAGATTGGGTTACTATAGCATCTGTCCACGCAATCTTATTTTCGCAGTTGATACATGGACATAATATGTCATCTATCTTTTGCAACTTTGCATGTCTCTTGGATGCTTCGATAAATTTGCAACATTATGAATGTACATAGGATCGGGTATTGGCATGTTATACATCCACGCTCGACGGTTCATGCTTCAATAATAGAATTTTTGTTAGATTTACAAAATTTGGCCACAAAGATTCCCTAAAAGTCTTCTGCAAATGAATTTACAGAGACATAATAAGTATGATTAGGGCGACTAATGTAGGTCTGTTCATTAGGGCGACTAATCGACCCTAGTTGATGGCTAATCGATGTCCAGTCGTCCTCAAGGTTTTTACGGTAACACCAAGTTGATACAGAGTTGTAGAGAGAGGTGGCACGTAGGGGAGTGGCAGCAACGTCAAATAAGACTCTAAGATCGGCGACAAACAGAAAGCGTGGCGAACGGGAGGCAGCGGCATCGAGCAGAGTCTGGAGGAGACGGGCGACGTCTTGAGGCGGACGGAGTCGAAGGCGTCGGGAGCAGCAAGCGGGGGTGAAGGATAGAAGTTGTGGGGCAAACAGGCCCAGTAGCATGGGCTAGGTCTGGATGGAATCTGATCCGTTATATCTTCACGTCGGATCCCATCTAACAATGGTAACTAAATGGGTGAGTTATAAAACCATCTCCCTAAAAGCTAACCCTAATGACTCCTTCGAAATATATGCAAGTAGGAGGTACGCACACACAAGTAACATATTGAAAAAGAAAACTATTAAAACTACAATTACAAGTTCGGATAAACTTCATGCATCTTATATATATATTACAATATCATCTGTTAGTTAAACATCATATTCATGTCACAAAATAGGTACAAACTACAAAAGGACACAATCCATATACCGACACATATGAGTAGCATACCAATACCATATACCAACAAACTATTCATGTCACCAAATATTGAGTCCAAACGCATATGTACACACATGCAAAAGGACACAATCCATATACCAACACACAAAACTAGCAACTTATGAAAATATACAAAGAAAAAGGTAGCATGCAATGAATAGTAAGGAAGCTATGACAATTTACTTAGATACCTTGTGGCGCGATGTGGGACTGGGCAGAGGCGTGCCTCCGCGGGGCTGGGCGGTGGCGCGGTAGTGCGGGCTGGGCGGCGGCGCGGTGGCGCGGCAGTGCGGGCTGAGCGGCAGCGCGACAGTGCGGACTGAGTGGCGGCGCGACAGTGCAGGTTGGGCGGCGGCGCGGCGGTGGGTAATTTCGGCAGCCTTGCGGCGGTGGAAAATTCCAAGGTTACGTTTCGACTGTGGCGAGAGGACTTTATATAGGCGTTAGATTTTCACAGGCGGTTTATAAATTTTTCACAGGCGGTCGGAGATTAATAACCGCCCGAGAAAATGATTATCTCAGGCGTTTATTCATTACAAATCGCCTGAGATAATGCGCGAGGCTCTTCAGTTTCCTTATCCCTTGCTTCTTTTTTATTTAGATTCCAATATAAATACTCAAACATGTTTAGATTCTAGAAATTGTGTCCAAATTCGATGATTATTTCTTCTATATTTGTATAAAATTAACATCTACCACCTGAACCAAATATTTTAAAACTGATATAGCTGACATTATAATGTTTTGGTAAATATCAAATTAATTTCTACTCACATATTATTCACATTTGTGTATCTCATAAAAAAAAGGATCCTTCACTTAAATTTGTTTGTATGAACATATTTGTATTATTTATACATGTATGAATTTTGTTAATTTTTTTAAAAGCATTCCAACATGTCAAACTTCAAATTATCCATCATTCTAACTAAATGCTCATATATATATGAGGCATTCATCAAATTATGAGCAACATTGATTCAAAAAAATTTGAAAAAATTCATAGAGGTTGGTATGATGAATAAAAATGTCCACTGAAAAAATAAATGAAAAAAGTATTATATTCATCAAGATAGAAAAATGAAAAATAGGAATTGTTATATGTTTTTTATGTTCTGACCAATTTCAAAGGATTTATGAAGTGAAATTTAATGGTAACCTTTACCTATCAATAATATTACAAGAAAGTGTAATTTTTCCTTTTTAAAGGACCCACATTTAATCAAGAATATTAATTAAGAAGAAGTAAAGATCTTCACAGGCGGTTGGTACTTAATATCCGCCTAAGAAGAAGATTATCTCAGGTGGGTTTTAATTACCAACCGCCTGAGATAATTGTAGATACTGTTCTTCAGTTTCATTTTCCCTTGCTTCTTTTTTATTTAGATTTCAATATAAATACTCAAACATGTTTAGATTATGCAAATTGAGTACAAATTCGATGATTCTTTCTTCTATATTTGTATAAAATTAATATCTACCACCTGAACCAAATATTTGAAAACTTGTATAGCTGACATTGTAATGTTTTGGTAAATATCAAATTAATTTCTACTCACATATTATTCATATTTGTGTATCTCATAAAAAAAAGATCCTTCACTTAAGTTTGTTTGTATGAACATATTTGTATTATTTATACATGTATGAATTTTGTTAATTTTTTAAAAGCATTCCAACATGTCAAACTTCAAATTATCCATCATTCTAACTGAATGCTCATATACATATGAGGCATTCATCAAATTATGAACACACATTGATTCAAAAAAATTTAAAAAAATCCGAAAAAATTCATAGAGGTTGGTATGATGAATAAAAATGTCCACTAAAAAATAAATGAAAAAAACATTATATTCATCAAGATAGAAAAATGAAAAATAGCAATTGTTATATGTTTTTTATGTTGTGACCAATTTCAAAGGATTTATGAAGTGAAATTTAATGGTAACCTTTACTTATCAATAATATTACAAGAAAGTGGAATTTTTCTTTTTTAAAGGACCCACTTTAATTAAAAATATTAATTAAAAAGAAGTAAAGATCTTCAGAGGCGGTTGATACTTAATAACTGCCTAAGAAGAAGATTATCTCAGGCGGGTTTTAATTACCAACCGCCTGAGATAATTTTAGATACTATTCTTCAGTTTCATTTTCCCTTTCTTCTTTTTTATTTAGATTCCAATATAAATACTCAAACATGCTAAGATTCTGCAAATTGTGTCCAAATTCGATGATTCTTTCTTCTATATTTGTATAAAATTAATATCTACCACCTGAACCAAATATTTTAAAACTTGTATAGCTGACATTGTAATGTTTTGGTAAATATCAAATTTATTTCTACTCACATAATTCACATTTTTCTATCTCATAAAAAAAGGGATTCTTCATTTAAATTTGTTTGTATGAACATATTTGTATTATTTATACATGTATGAATTTTGTTAATTTTTGTAAAAGCATTCCAACATGTCAAACTTCAAATTATCCATCATTCTAACTAAATGCTCATATAAATATGAGGCATTCATCCAATTATGAACCCACATTGATTAAAAAAATTAAAAAAGATCTGAAAAAGTTCATAGAGTTTGGTATGATGAATAAAAATCTCCACTGAAAAAATAAATGAGAAAAGCATTATATTCATCAAGATAGAAAAAATGAAAAATAGCAATTGTTATATATTTTTTATGTTCCGACCAATTTCAAAGGAATTATGAAGTGAAATTTAATGGTAACCTATACTTATCAATAATATTACAAGAAAGTGGAATTTTTCCTTTTTAAAGGACCCACATTTAATCAAGAATATTAATTATGAAGAAGTAAATATCTTCACAGTCGGTTGGTACTTAATAACTGCCTAAGAAGATGATTATCTCAGGCGGGTTTTAATTACCAACCGCTTGAGATAATTGTATCTTCTCAAGCGGTTGGTAAGTAAAACCCGCCTGAGATAACCATCTTATCAGGCGGTCGGTACATAAAATCCGCCTGAGAAAATATGAGTCTATATATACCCCTCAGCGGTGTTGGAAAACCTAAGCCAGGCAAAACACTTAGACGCCGTTAGGCTGCCAAAATTTCGTTTGCCGCCAAGTGTTCACCGCTGTCGTCGCCGAGCTTCACCGTCGCCGCCGAGCTTCGCGGTCTCCGCCCTCGTCACTTCCAGGTACACCGAGCGAAGCCATTGCCGTCGCCGCCACGATAAACAATAAACCCTTCGACCTTCCATCCTCCGTCGTCGTGCCGCCTCCCTCCCCGCCCTCGTCGCCGCCTTGCATATCCTTGGTTAGGGTTCGGGAATTCGAAAAGGGTAGGCATCCTTGGTTAGGGTTCGGTAGAATTCGAAAAACTGTCAAGTTGCGATGTACCTGTATTGAAATAGTATGAACAAGCATCTGAATTTTTGCCATAATTATCTGTAGAAAGCTCTTCTAGTCTATTGTGATACATTTTTTGAAAGGGAAAGAGCTATTATACAACTTTTCTATTCATTATTACCTCAAATTCGGTTTACAACTAATTAGAAACTGGAGTTGAAGTTAGTATCTGTGTATAGTGTTATCTGAAACAGCCACAAAATCCATAATTATTAAATTAGAAAAGCAACCTATGCATATCTATACATGTTTGGAAATCTTAAAGAGTCCTCTATCAATTTCCTATTCAACGCTAAGGCTAAAACATGCAATAACCAGGTCTAAATTGAAGTACCATTTAAGGTGTCGTAACAGTCCAGAATCTGGACAGTTATGTATTCAGTTGTTGTTTGGATCGTAATTTCTAGTAGGATCATAAAAATTCTTCATAATTTACATTTATGGACTCCTGAGGATGTGTGTAACAAGTTTGCAATATATTGTTTCTGCAAATATCAATGTTCTCTATTTGAAAATTCTGGACAAAATCAGCAACATACAAAGGAAGCCCTGCCAAATTTTAGTTCAAAATCTGGGAACTTGGTGGTAACATGAGTGAATAGTAGCATCTGTACTGAAAATAAAGTGTAGCCGTCCCGCACTTCATCTCACAGGGTTGTGCTCCTTCGAGATCGGTGTCTCTATCCTTTTGCCAAACAAAGCAATGTGCTCGCATACGGCTGTTGAACATTGCTTGTGCTCAGAAAACAGATACAAGTAATTGCCTATTTAGAATAAGAATATAAAATTGCCATTGCTGGTGAGCAACTTTAACATGCTTGTCACCCTCACAATGTATAGGAACCTTTTGGTCAGTCGCCTTAAACCCTAGAATGCCTTATCAAATCCTAGAATGCTTCCATCTTTTTCTTCATGCAACACTTCATGTAGAGTTAATATGCCATTAATTATGTTTTTTGTCTTATCAGTTCTAGCATGGAAAGCCCTAAGAAGACTGGTGCTGGTAGTAACAATAAAGAAGACAATATGGAGTTTACTGACTCTAGCAGTTCAGGATCCTTTCACAGTCCATCAGATCCTTTTCCTAATATAGAAACTAAAAAGACTTCAGGGGATCTCGACCCAGAATATGATCCTACCGACGAGGTATGGATCACGAATCTTAACTTCAGCAGTTCAAGTTAAAGTTGGTTGTCAAGTATACAAAGTCTTATAATTCTTTTCTACCTAGATTAATCGCGAAGACGACGAGGTGACTTCGGCTCCTAAAACCGCAGAAGGTTCTCCAATGGATGAATCCTCAGCTTCACTAAAGCGGAAACGAGGGCAACAAGGTCCCAATAAGGGTCCATTGGACCGCATCATGTACATAACAAGGGTCGGTCCAGGTGGGCTTCCCCAAGAACCACTGGATTCAGTTTCCATGTACTGTAATGCATGCGACTTTCTTGTTAGGGCGCTCATGCCGATCATGAACGAGAATTGGAGGAAATTACCCGAGGATACCAAGAATGAGTTGTGGGAAAGAATAAAGAAACAATTCAAGTTCCCGAAACGTACGTAAGAAGCTGTAAAGAAAGCAACATTGGTCTCTTACGGCAAGAAGTTTCATGGCTAGAAGAGCGAAATGAATGCTTATGTTAAGGCCGATAAGGTCCCTAGCCCGAGGAAGATGGGAAAAATCACACAAGCTCAGTGGCAAGAATTTGTTTCTCAAAAGACCACACCTGATGCTAAAGCTCTAAGTGCAACTAGGTCAGAGCTTGCAAAAAAGAACAAATACCATCATCACTTGGGGTCTGACGGATACGACCCGAAAGTCTAGAAATGGAATAAGATATTAGACGAAATTACTAGTAAGGGAAATACTCACCCATTAGAATGTTGCGATGAGCGAACTCAGCAGTGGGTCTTTGCCCGGTCAGGTTTGACCAGCGAGGGCAAACTTGAAAAGCCGACTCTGTGAATGAAGTAGAGGATAAAATGAAAGAAGTAATTGAAAAGCAACAGAAGGATATCTTCAAGCCGAAGAGGGAGAATGACCAACTTACCGCTATCTTAGGAAACCCTGAACACAGTGCACGGGTTCGAGCAGTCTCTTCTCAAATGTCTTGGCTAGATGGGTTCCCTAAAGATAAAGACACATATAGAAGACATGAGAAGTTTAAGAAAACACTTGATGAAATGATTGCTCAAAAGGTCAAATAAAATATGCAAGAAATAATGGAACAACTTAGACAATCGGGACAATTAGTGGCACCAAGTACATCGATTGTTCCGGTGCAAAAGGAGCAATTAGTATCTCCAACTGCCTGCCCTAGCAGGGTTGGTTCTATGCCAGGCTCAGGGTCAACCCATAAGTTCTCTGTCGATGATATTACTAACAACAAATCTTGTCGTCTTCTTGTCCCGATCGGCAGAGCAGGGAACAAAACCAAATTGAATGTTGGCCTAGAGGGGGGGTGAATAGGCCTTCTTGAATTTTATCGGTTCCTGTAACACTTCAACAACGAGATCAAAAACAGATATAACGGACTAGTCCGGTAAAGTGCGGACTAGTCCGGATTTTACGGGCTAGGTTGATCAAGTTAGGTCAATTTGATTGTTTGTTGACTTTTGCAGCGGAAATATAAACTTTGTAATCAGTTCAATAGTTGTGTAACAGATTCTATTAAGAATATGACTTTATTTCAACTATTAACTTTGTATTCAACAAATCTAATCAAACCCTAGATAATGTTGATCAACTAGAATAAAGAACACAAATGAAAGACACAAGATTTATCCCGTGGTTCGGTTACCACGAAGGCAGCCTACGTCCACGTTGAGGAGCCCACAAAAGGGCCGGGTCTTCACTAACCCTTCCCTCGTTCGGATCGCCACGAAGGCCAATCCTCTTCCACTAATCACACAGGGGTAAATCACCGAGTTTAAGGGGCGATCTCACAAGTTGAGCGCTCCCTTGATTACAAGATTCAAGACCACCAATAACACACTTCAAAATATACAAACTGAGATGCAAGAGTGTGTTAGAGATTCAAACCAAGAGCTCAATCGCGTATCAAGTGCCCTCTCCAATGATCTACAAGTGATCTTCAATGTAGTGATCAATTTAGCACTTGGTTTTGTGGAGAGAGGTAGTTTTTGAGGCTCTTGGGAGGTGTGACGGCGCTAGGGTTCGAGAGAGTTTGAAAGTGGGCCGTGCACCTCTATTTATAAGGGGTTTCTGGAAGTTACCGTTAGGGTTCAGAAAATTCGGACTAGTCCGTGGTGGTGACCGGACTAGTCCGGTGTGCTGTGAGAAGCAAACCCTAAGTGTCCAGGAATATCGGACTAGTCCGTTTGAAAACGGACTTGTCCGATTTCACTGCTGGAAAACTTCGGACTAGTCCGATTGTCATCGGACTGGTCCGGACCTGAGAAACCTTTAGTGTTTAGGATGACAAGTCCGCACTTGGAGGACTTGTCCGATTTAGATCAGTGTGTATATCGGACTAGTCCGTGTAAACACCGGACTTGTCCGAAGTGGATCAGAAAGGATATCGGACTAGTCCGGTGGAGACCGGACTTGTCCGATCTAGTGACTTGTGCATTGTGTTGAGGACTAGTCCGCACTGGGGAGGACTAGTCCGAAGTGGAACAGAAGAATTATCGGACTAGTCCGGTGATGACCGGACTTGTCCGATCTTGTGCAGAATGTGATATCGGACTAGTCCGGTGGACATCGGACTAGTCCGGTCCTGTATAGCTTTGTGCATGTGTGTGTGTGATTAAATAAGATTGAGCTCTTGGGTGTGTTTCCTTAACACACTCCACACATACTAAACTACTAGTTTCTTCTCCTTGAGCTCAAATCCATTTTCCTTCTCAATTTCCTCTTTTTGGCACTTTGCTCATCTTTCATCAATTTTTCTGCATTCATCTCAACAAAAGAATTAGGATCCCAATTGCTTGTCATAAATCATCCAAAACCCACAAGGGAGTCCTAGATGCACTTTCAATCTCCCCCTTTTTGGTGATTGATGACAACCAATTGAGATTTCACAAAATGAGGTATAAAATGAGATTTTTCATAAAGTGTGCACATATGACTCAAAAATGCATCAAGCAACAAGAGAATCATTCATATGTGCATTCTTTATGGTGGGATGCATACTAAGAGCATGAATGCATTAAGAATGACAGAATTTGCATTGATCAACCAATATCAAGTGAATATAGCATTTCAGGAGCAAAAATTCAGATTTCATCACACACTTGCAAATTAACTGAGCAATTTAACATAGGACCAAACATGATATGAAAATAGCGTTAAACAATTACAATCACAAATAGAAGATACATGGAGACTCTCTCCTCGCATTCTACGCAGCTAAAGCTAAGTCTAGAAGCTCCCCCTCAATCTCTCCCCCTTTGGCATCAAGACACCAAAAAGAGAGAGAGGGAGGTCCTAGGGCTTCACTCTTCGCTGTCAGTCCTCTCATCGTCTTCATCATCTTCATCGCTTTCTTCTTGGCGAGGTTGAGAGGGAGGAGGAGGAACGGAGCTGCTCGAGCCCCCAATGCCAAAATAGGCAAGCTCGGATGTAGTCAAGGGGCTGAGTTCAGTGACGTCCAGATCAGAGTCTTCAGAAATGACTGGAGACCCTATTGGGTTGATCTCCAGTTTCTCACTCAGCTGCTTCACATTTGCTTTTATGTACCTCATGTCTTCTTTCCTCTTCTGGTTGAGCTTATGAAGCTTCACTTCAGTTTTCTGGCAGGAGGAGAGAAGAGACACCAAGTACTTCAGGATCCCACTGGCGGATCCTTTCTTAGTGGCTTCCCTAGCAGCTTCTTCTTGTCTTGCCGGTGCCTCGGGGCTTGAGGCCGGCGATGGAGGAGCTTGGACAATTACTGGCTGAGGCTTCTGAGGCCTCAGTGGAGTGTGCTCCACATCCTTCACGAACTCGATCCCTGTGACCTTCTCGATCATAAACATCAAGTAGGGGGCATAGCCACAGGATCGGTTGGGGGTGCTTGAGATATTGACCATATCATTCCAGATATAGTCAGCCACATCAAACTTTCTGTCCTTGCTTATGACCCTCATCAGGGTCCGGAGGTAGCCTTGTACACTCCCTGCATCCCCATCCTTGGGGGCTATTGTCTTCCGGAGGACTCTATTGAGCACAACAAAGAAAGGCTTCATATTCTTGGTAGAGGGAGGGACATACTTGGAGTTGGGCTCATACATGTACTTCATCCTGTCCCTCTCAATGACCCCTATGTTGTGGATAATGAGGTGGTCATGTCCTCCAGACTCAAGGTGCAGCAAACTGGCAAACTCTTCTTGAGTAATTGAGTACTTGGATCCATGAGTCATCCAAGTCACACTTTCCTCGTCTTCACTGGAGAAGTGGCACGTTGCATAAAACTGTGCAATCACTTCATCATTCCAGTTATATCTGAAGGCAAACAAGTCCTTCAGTCCGTGTTTCTCAGCAGCTGCAATAACCTCATCAAAGGCTGCACACTTCTTCTTCTCCAGGTGGGCCCAGTCAATCCATTGACTGCGCACCACTGGGGTCTTCATAGGCAAATAGACCAATTTGTAGAAGTCCGAGTGGAAATTGGACCAAAATCTGCCATCTGCTGCTTGCTTGGATCTTGCATAGCAGTCTACCCCTCTCAGCTTAGCAGCCACCTCGCTGCCTTTGCCAGTGAACTTCTCTTCATTTGGGTCCCGGGCCCCTTCTCTGGGGGCATGCAGCTTGAGGGGCCCAACTGGCCCTGTGGCAATTCCTTTGCCCTTTCCTTTGGTTTGTCGAGGGCCACTTGAGGAGGTGCCGGCCTTCGATGCAGCTTTCTTCACACACACTTTCCTTCTGACTTGGGGAGGTGAGGGAGCTGGCTCGGAGGGTTTCTCTTGGCGTTTCTTGCCAAGACCCGCCGAGGGCCGAGGTGCCACTTCGGACTCAAAATCGGACATTTCGTAGTCAGAGCTCGACATGATCTGAGAATGAGTGATCAAGGTAAAATACAGGTTAAACAAGGTATTGGTGAGATAATATGACAATGGAAGGCATTAGGGAATGAAGGAATTAGGTTTTGGTTCAGAAACAACGGACTTGTCCGGTGCACAGGCACGGACTAGTCCGGTGGACCGGACTTGTCCGTACCTGGACCGGACTAGTCCGGTGTTCATCCGCAAAAACCTAACAGATTGGGTAAAATTTGATCCCTAAGCCAAAAATAGTCTAGCATACACGCAGTACATCTATTGGACATGTAACTAGTGAAGAATGCTAGGCCAAACGATAAGCAATGGAGAAATTTGCGATTTCTTAGGGTTTGAAGAAAATTTACCAAGAAATCGAAGGAGGCTTGAGATTTTGGGGGTTGGAGGCCGGACTTGTCCGCTAACTTCAATCCCCGAGTCTTCAAGCTTGATCTCCGCCCAAGTTTGAGGCTTTTCGACGGAGGAATCGAGTATTTGCCTTGGGAGCTCGAGCGCAAGAGAGAGAATGCTTGGGGCGAGTGTGAGAGTGAATGAATTAGGGTTTGGTGGCGGCTAGGGTTAAGGACACGAAAAATCGGACAAGTCCGGACATGACCGGACTAGTCCGAAGTCGTCCAGAAACTTATATCGGACTAGTCCGTGGTCTGTCGGACTAGTCCGGCCTAACCGGCACTCTGCGGACAAGTCTGCAATGGGCGGACTAGTCCGGGTAACCACGGACTTGTCCGTGGTCACCAGGATAGAAAAGCATAGCCCATTCATATATATTTGAAGGTTCAGTATTAGAGAATAGAGAGACAAAACAATTCAAATAATCTTGATGAATTTGACCAGTAAGCAAACAACAATCATACTATGATCAAAATTCATCAAGATCTAATAATTGACATAGTTTTCGAGAGAAAAGTGAAGAGGGATGATTTTCACAATTCAATCAAAATTTTGAAGAAACATACAGGTATGCAACTTTTCAAGCCACACTCCGAGAATCAAGAACATTTAGCTCATTTCGGAGTTCACAAAAGCGTTTTTCATCAAGTGGCTTGGTGAATATGTCGGCTAATTGTTTTTGGGTGTTGACATGAGAGATGGATATGTCTCCTTTCATGGAATGGTCTCTCAAGAAGTGGTGTCTTATGTCTATATGTTTTGTTCTAGAGTGCTCAACTGGATTGTGTGCTATTTTAATGGCACTCTCATTATCACAAAGGAGAGGAATATGGTTCATATTGTAACCATAATCCCTTAGAGTTTGTCGCATCCAAAGAAGTTGTGCACAACAACTCCCGGCTGCAACATACTCCGCTTCGGCTGTGGATAATGCAATGGAATTCTGTTTCTTGGATGACCAAGAAACTAAGGATCTTCCTAGAAATTGGCAAGTGCCGGAAGTACTTTTTCTATCTACTTTGCACCCGGCATAATCTGCATCGGAATACCCAATGAGATTGAATTTTGAGCCTTTTGGGTACCAAAGACCAAGGTTGGGTGTATGAACTAAATATCTTAAGATTCTCTTAACGGCTGTCAAATGACATTCCTTGGGGTTGGCTTGAAATCTTGCACACAAGCAAACACTCAACATGATGTCTGGCCTAGATGCACATAAATATAGTAAAGATCCAATCATGGAGCGATATACCTTTTGGTCGACGCTCGTTCCATCTTCATTGAGGTCCAAGTGCCCATTCGTTGCCATGGGAGTCTTTATCGGCTTTGCTTTGTCCATGCCAAACTTCTTGAGGATGTCCTGCGTGTACTTGGTTTGGCTTATAAAAGTTCCTTCCCTTTGTTGTCGCACTTGGAATCCCAAGAAGTACTTCAATTCTCCCATCATCGACATTTCGAATCTCTCTGTCATAATTTTGCTAAACTCTTCACAGAAGGATTGGTTAGTTGACCCAAAAATTATATCATCAACATATATTTGGCAAATAAAAAGATCATTATCCAGATTTTTTGTGAATAACGTATAGTCTACTTTGCCAATTTGAAAACCATTATCTATTAAAAAATCTCTAAGGCACTCATACCAAGCTCTAGGAGCTTGTTTGAGGCCATAGAGAGCCTTACGCAGTTTATACACGTGATCGGGGAACTCTTCGTCTTCAAACCCGGGTGGTTGCTCCACGTACACCTCCTCCTTGATCGGTCCGTTGAGGAAGGCGCTTTTCACGTCCATTTGATACAGCTTGAAATCATGGTGAGTAGCATATGCAAGTAATATTCTAATTGATTCAAGCCTAGCTACTGGAGCAAAAGTTTCATCGAAATCCAAACCTTCGACTTGTGAGTAACCTTTGGCCACAAGTCGTGCCTTGTTTCTTGTTACCACACCGTGTTCGTCTTGCTTGTTGCGGAAGACCCACTTGGTGCCTACAACATTTGCATTGGGTCTTGCCACAAGTTCCCAGACCTCGTTTCTCTTGAAATTGTTCAACTCTTCTTGCATCGCCACTACCCAGTCCGGATCCTTCAATGCATCCTCAGTCCTGCGGGGTTCCAAAAAGGAGACAAACGAGTAATGTTCACAAAAATTTGCTATGCGAGATCTAGTGGTTACTCCCTTTTGGATGTCGCCGATGATGTTGTCGATCGGGTGATCCCTTTGAATGCATTGGTGTACTCTTGGGTGTGGTACTTGGGGAGTCGTGTGTTGGTGATCATCTTCTTCTCCCCCTGAGTTGTTGTCCTCGTTGATTTGTTCATTACGTTCGTACTCCTGTGGTTGATCTTGTATTGAGGCTCCCCCTTGATGGTTGATTTCATCTTGTGGTTCACTTTCATCTTGTATTTGTGACGTTGACTCTTGTGGTCGTACTTCGCCTAGAGCCATTCTCTTCAATGCTTGATAGGGGGCTTCTTCTTTACCTAATTCACATTGATCAACTTGCTCCTTTTGGGAGCCATTAGTTTCATCGAACACTACGTCACGTGCCACTTCAACAAGTCCGGAGGACTTGTTGAAGACACGATAGGCGTAAGTGTTCGAATCATAGCCAAGCAAGAAACCTTCATCGGACTTTGAAGCGAACTTTGAAGTCCTGGGCTTCTTGTTTAAAATATAGCAAGGAGAACCAAAAACTCGAAAATATGAAATGTTCGGTTTGTTACCGGTGAGTAGCTCATAGGGGGTCTTCTTTAGTAGTCGATGAAGATAGAGGCGATTTGTGGCGTGGCAAGCTGTGTTGATTGCTTCCGCCCAAAATCGGTCCGAAGTCTTGTATTCATTGAGCATAGTTCTTGCCATTTCTATGAGCGTGCGGTTCTTCCTTTCGGCAACTCCATTTTGTTGTGGGGAGTATGGTGCTGAAAATTCGTGCTTGATTCCTTCTTCATCAAGGTACTCCTCCACTTGTATGTTTTTGAACTCCGTGCCATTGTCACTCCGGATACTCTTGATTTGTAATGAAAATTCGTTTTGTGCTCGCTTGAAGAACTTCTTGAGTGTCCCTTGTGTTTCTGATTTTTCATGCAAAAAGAACACCCAAGTGAAGCGGGAAAAATCATCAACAACAACTAAACCATACTTGTTACCGCCGATGCTTATGTAAGCAATTGGACCAAACAAGTCCATATGAAGTAGTTCGAGCGGTCTTGTTGTGGTCATGATGTTCTTCGCAGGATGCTGTGCTCCAACTTGTTTCCCTGCTTGGCACGCGCTACATGGCCTGTTTTTCTCAAACACAACATCTTTCAAACCTCGGATGTGATCGCCCTTGAGGAGTTTTTGAAGGTTCCTCATACCAACATGTGCCAGCCGTCTATGCCACAGCCAACCCATGTTGGTCTTTGCAATCAAGCATGTGTCGAGTTCGGCTTTATCCTTGTTGAAGTCAACAAGGTAAAGCTTTCCCTTCAACATACCCTTGAATGCAATAGAACCATCGCTCCTTCTTGAGACGATCACACCCTCGTTAGTAAACAGGCAATTATAACCCTTGTCGCACAATTGAGATATGGACAGCAGGTTATAATCTAAAGATTCAACGTGCAAAACATGTGAAAGAGTATGTTCAGCGGATATGGCTATTTTACCGGTACCGAGGACCCTCCCTTGACTGTTGTCTCCAAAGTAGATCCCTTCATTTGGGTCCTCGTTCACTTCATACTCCACAAACATCCTCCTTTCTCCGGTCATGTGGTTTGTGCATCCACTGTCTAGCACCCATTTGGATCCACCGGAGGAGTAGGCCTGCAGAAACAAGTTACGCCTTGGTTTTAGGTACCCAAGCTTGCTTGGGTCCTTGGAGGTTAGTGACAATACATTTGGGCACCCACACATGGGATTTTGTGTTCCCATGGCGTGGCCCAGCATAATAAGCATATACTTTACCAATATTGTTTCTCATTAATACATATGAAGCATCGAAGGTTTTAAACAGGAGTTGTTGCTGATTATTGGTCGGACTAGTCTGTGTGACCGGACTTGTCCGGATGACCGGACTTGTCCGGACCACAACCGGACTAGTCCGGTTTTCATGAGAGTTCAGATTTTTAGTTTTCGTGCTGCCGGGTTGTGAGGGTCCTCCTTTCACAAAGGTAATCTTTCCCTTGTTATTCTTATGATTTCCAGCTCTTTGCTTTCCATCATAGGAATAACCAATGCCATACTTGACATTTGGAGGTCTTTGGACCAAATATGCACTACGTGCATAGTTGATCCTTTCCTTGTCAAATATTACACATTGGGTAGGGTTTTTGTCCTTTGTGGAGGTGGACTTTTCTTTCAACCTGGTGTTTATCTTTTCACATTTGCAGATATGAGTATTATTACTTGAAGTGGATTTAGAAGGTAGGCTTGAAGAGGAGGAGGGTTCACTAAGCTTGAGTGACTCAATTTGCACTTCAAGGATCTTGTTGACCTCGATCAGGTCATCAAGTTGGTCCTTGATTGCTACATTTGAGTTGGTTAGCTCCAAGCAAGTTTTCTTGCTTGAAGCTAGCTCATGCTCTAGTGAGTGGCTTCTTTCCTTTTCATGAACTAGAAGATTGTCAAGTTCCACATGCTTCTCCTTTTGGGAGATAATCATGTCTTCTTGACGATCGATTAGCTCTTCCTTCTCAACAAGTTCGTTAAGCAAGAATTTCATTTTTGCAGCAGTTTTTCTATCTAAGCCAGCTAGCATATCTTCATCACTATCTAAATCATCATCACTTGAATAAGAATGTAAGGAAGGAGTTTTGATAATTACCTTGCGTTTACCTTCCTTAGCCATGAGGCAAGTCCCATTTGCCTTCTTTGCACCGAGCGTGGGAAAGAGTGTGGGTTTCTTGGACACGCTCTCGATGGCTATGCTAGCCAATTCTTCTTCATCGGACGATGAAGACTCATCGTTTGAGTCCCATTCCTTTCCAATGTGTGCTTGTTCAGCTTGTTTCTTCTTCTTGAAGAACTTCTTTGCTTGAGGCTTGGACTCTTTGTTCTTCTTCTTATTGTCCTCATACGGGCAGTCGACTATAAAGTGGTTGTATTCACCACAGTTATAGCACGCCCGCCTCATCTTTGGCTTCGTCCTTTCTTTGTATTTTGCTTCATTTGATTTTGTTCCTTGTCTTTTCTTCATAATTCTCTTAAACTTCTTCATGAACAAAATCATATCTTCTTCATCTAGCTCGCTGCTTTCATCATCGCTGTCCTCCTCAAGCTGTGCTTCTCTTGCTTCTTTGGATAAAGGCTTGAGTGAGGACTTTAGGGCAACTCCCTTCTTCTTGGCCGATGTGAGGTCGGCTATTTCTTTTACGTGCTTGGCTTGCTTCTCCATCATCTCAAAGTTAATGATCTTGCCAAGCAGTTCATCAGGAGTCATTTTCTTGTACCCCGGACTCTCTCGGATCATAGAGCAAAGTGTAACATTGCGAGGCATGAAAGCTCTAAGGATGAGCTTTACAACCTCGTGATCATTCCACTTTCTGCTCCCATATGATCGAACCTTGTTCACGAGAGTCTTCAGTCTGTTGTACATGTCCTGGGGTGACTCATCTTCCTCAATCGCGAACCTTCCTAGTTCGCCCTCAATCATTTCAATCTTGGCTTCCCTCACATGTCTGTCACCTTCATGCGCTGTTTGTAGGGTATCCCAGATTTCTTTGGCAATTTCTAATCCGTCCACCTTTGTGAATTCATCTCGACTTAGAGATGAGGTGATGACGGCTGCGGCTTGTGCATTCCTGTGGATGGCTTGCTCTTGACTTGGCGTGAGCTCTTCGTCGTCATCTGGGATATTGATTCCTGTGCACACAATATGCCATAAACTTGGGTTAAGGGAAATCAAGTGCATCTTCATGTTTTGCCTCCACATAGAGTAGTCACTCCCATCGAAGTGTGGGGCTTTTCCAAGGGGAATGGATAGATAGTGATTGCTGTTAGAATTTAAACGGTCATAATTAAAAGGATATCGGGAGTAGTCGGTGTGACTACTCCCCTTCTTCTTTTCTTCAACTTTGGCTTTCCCTTTGGAAAGCGCTTTCTTTCTAAGGAGAGCTTTCAGCTCCAATGTCTCCTCATCATCATCGTCAAAGTCTTGAATGGCTTCGAGATACTTCTCAAGCTTTTGATGCTTGTCATTGTTCATCTCTTCCTGGTTGTTGATCTTTTGGACTTCCTTCATGTCCGACATGATCTCTTCGAGCGGTTGCACTCTTTCTTGAAGAACCTGCTCTGATACCAATTGAATGTTGGCCTAGAGGGGGGGTGAATAGGCCTTCTTGAATTTTATCGGTTCCTGTAACACTTCAACAACGAGATCAAAAACAGATATAACGGACTAGTCCGGTAAAGTGCGGACTAGTCCGGATTTTACGGGCTAGGTTGATCAAGTTAGGTCAATTTGATTGTTTGTTGACTTTTGCAGCGGAAATATAAACTTTGTAATCAGTTCAATAGTTGTGTAACAGATTCTATTAAGAATATGACTTTATTTCAACTATTAACTTTGTATTCAACAAATCTAATCAAACCCTAGATAATGTTGATCAACTAGAATAAAGAACACAAATGAAAGACACAAGATTTATCCCGTGGTTCGGTTACCACGAAGGCAGCCTACGTCCACGTTGAGGAGCCCACAAAAGGGCCGGGTCTTCACTAACCCTTCCCTCGTTCGGATCGCCACGAAGGCCAATCCTCTTCCACTAATCACACAGGGGTAAATCACCGAGTTTAAGGGGCGATCTCACAAGTTGAGCGCTCCCTTGATTACAAGATTCAAGACCACCAATAACACACTTCAAAATATACAAACTGAGATGCAAGAGTGTGTTAGAGATTCAAACCAAGAGCTCAATCGCGTATCAAGTGCCCTCTCCAATGATCTACAAGTGATCTTCAATGTAGTGATCAATTTAGCACTTGGTTTTGTGGAGAGAGGTAGTTTTTGAGGCTCTTGGGAGGTGTGACGGCGCTAGGGTTCGAGAGAGTTTGAAAGTGGGCCGTGCACCTCTATTTATAAGGGGTTTCTGGAAGTTACCGTTAGGGTTCAGAAAATTCGGACTAGTCCGTGGTGGTGACCGGACTAGTCCGGTGTGCTGTGAGAAGCAAACCCTAAGTGTCCAGGAATATCGGACTAGTCCGTTTGAAAACGGACTTGTCCGATTTCACTGCTGGAAAACTTCGGACTAGTCCGATTGTCATCGGACTGGTCCGGACCTGAGAAACCTTTAGTGTTTAGGATGACAAGTCCGCACTTGGAGGACTTGTCCGATTTAGATCAGTGTGTATATCGGACTAGTCCGTGTAAACACCGGACTTGTCCGAAGTGGATCAGAAAGGATATCGGACTAGTCCGGTGGAGACCGGACTTGTCCGATCTAGTGACTTGTGCATTGTGTTGAGGACTAGTCCGCACTGGGGAGGACTAGTCCGAAGTGGAACAGAAGAATTATCGGACTAGTCCGGTGATGACCGGACTTGTCCGATCTTGTGCAGAATGTGATATCGGACTAGTCCGGTGGACATCGGACTAGTCCGGTCCTGTATAGCTTTGTGCATGTGTGTGTGTGATTAAATAAGATTGAGCTCTTGGGTGTGTTTCCTTAACACACTCCACACATACTAAACTACTAGTTTCTTCTCCTTGAGCTCAAATCCATTTTCCTTCTCAATTTCCTCTTTTTGGCACTTTGCTCATCTTTCATCAATTTTTCTGCATTCATCTCAACAAAAGAATTAGGATCCCAATTGCTTGTCATAAATCATCCAAAACCCACAAGGGAGTCCTAGATGCACTTTCACAAATAGGTTGCCACTGCTATGGCAAAGCCTGATCGTGACTTCAACAGGAATCCACTTCCGTTGTATTATGCTGTGGTGCAAGTTCTTCAGATCATTGATAATGATTATGAAGATTATGAAATAGACCACATCACACCTGAGGGGATCGCGACTCTGGGGCAGGTTGTCAACTGATTAATCCTTTGGCACCGACGCAATATTGTGTTGGACGATGAGCCAATTTCTAGCCCCGTCGCATCTAGAAATACTGCAACCCCATCTTCTAAGGCGAAAGTGCATGAAGATCCACTCCCAGTCTAGGAAGATCCACTCCCCCTATGTCTCAGCAAGGATGATAGTAACCTTGCTAGTAAAGATATCCAAGAGCAACAAGTTGGACAATAGCTTCAAGCAGTAACAGAGCAAGCTGTTGCTAGTAAAGAGCAACCAGTTGAGCAACAGCTTGAAGTTGTACTAGAGCCAGCTGCTGGGAGTAAAGAACAATCAGTTGAACAATAGGTTCAACAACAAGCCAGTGTCCAACTTCCGACGACTACTTCTCGATCATCAGTGCCTATCAAAGTTAGCTCATACGAAAATAAGAAACCTTCATCAGAAGTTTCGAAGTATTTGGAAACCATGAAGGAAAATATTATAAAATTGAGTGCATCTTATTCTTCTCATGAGCCAGAATTAGGAGATATCGAGGAGTGAGAAGAAGACGGTGTCACGTATAATCGGCGGACAGCTTTAGTTAAACAAGGAGTTCCAATATACAAGCTTGAGGATGTTCCTCCTGAATTTGAGAATGGGAAGCCGTTCCTGACATCCGTACAACTTAGCAAACAACATGTCCCGCTCAAAAGAATGCATGAGTGGTACATCCTTGCTAGCACAAAATATGGTCTTTCTTGCGTCACATTTCGTATCCAAAAGAAGCATTCTGGAGCACTGGAGAAGATAGACGGGTCATTTTATTTGAAGAGCCGCATCCCCTTTTCCATCGGGCCATTCTCAAAATCAACCTGCTGCTCGTCTAGTGCTTGTAAGTGCCTCTAATATTTTGTATTTGCTTTTCTTACTACACGCATACGCATTTCATGATATTATAACAATTCTAGACTTCTTCAATAGGATGCAATACATGGATAATGAAGACTTGGAGCGCAAGACAGGTATCCTTGACCCTACTAGGATTGCAAAGGCGCTATTCGATGTCAAGGTGGATCGAGACTCAGCAAAGTTCAAGCACATGAAAGAAAAGATTTTGAAAAAGCAATCGCAAAACTTAAGAAGGATAGAAGGACAGAAGTTGCAGCTTACATAGGTTATGCGATGTTTAACTTTGTCAGAGACGACAAGGACCTCATAAAGGCTCCGTACAACTTCGAGTAAGTTCGACACATGACATTGAAATAACAATATTGGTAATTGTCAACACGTGTGTTTGTATGTTTGCAGTGATCACTACATAATAATCTTCATCAAGCCAACACAGGGAATGGAAACAGTCTTGGATCGGCCGATTTCCCACCAGATCGTTACAAAGATTTCCTTTCCATTTTGAAACTGTATGTTAATTCAATAATTTTAATTTACGCACATTTAGAATGTGTTGACAAGTTTTATATGACATTTCTTGTATTACAGCGCTTGGCGGTTTTACGCGGAACGGCTTGGCGGTGAGAGACCTTCCAATACGAATGCATTGGATATTAAAACGTATTATGCTTGTCCGAAACAGCCTGCTGGGAGTGTCTTATGCAGGTATTATGTATGAGAGCATCTTCGGACCGCCGGCGTATATAGAGTGAATTGTGAGGATGTAAGTTATTCTTAATGTCGATCGCTTATGTTCTTACATTTGAGTTTCATTTTATTGTAACTAGCATAGTTTAATACTTATATTCTCTGCTGTTCAATATTACCAGAAACATTATTTTCATATTTTGATTCCAACTTCAAAATTCAATTGCTCATAGTACAACTGCTCCAAAAATATCAACTAAATTCCCGTATACTCTCACTTTGATCTATACTTTGAGATTGTTCAAACCAACATATTCTAAACCTTGTTATGTGTTATATTGCAGCACATGAAGAATCTGAACAAAGAGTGGCCGGTTTGTAGAAGTATTCCTAGTGGAGGAGCCGACAAGATTGCTGTTGAACTCTGTCAATTCATTCGTCGCGAAATTTTGCACAAAAGAGGGGAGTTCTTTGATGAGAATGGTGCAATAGCTGATGTGCCAGAACTTTGTGGCTATGCCAATAGAAACAGTTTTTATTGAAAACTTGTAAACTATGAGATGAATTGTATGTGTAACTTGTACATATGTATATTGTTTTAGTTAAATTGACTTCTATGAGATGACTTCTGTGATGATAATATTGTTGACTTCTGTTCTGTAATGATATTGTTGACTTCTGTTCAGTGATTCTATTGAATTGACCTGGAAATTAGAAATAATAGTAGTAGTACTGCATAGGTTATACCTTATCACAGGCGGTTATTTACCAACGGCTAGGCATGCCTGTGAAAAAACAATTATCTCAGACGGCTAGATATTAGTAAAGAACCATATGTGATAACCAAATTATCACAGGCGGTTACTATTATGGTAGAAACCGGTTGCGGGCAAAAGTCTTCACAGGCGGCTTGATGTAGGTCAACATCCGCATGTGATAACACCATTATCACAGGCAGTTAGATATGCTGCAAGACCCGCCTGTGATAAGAAAATTATGACAGGCGGGTATATATGCTGCACGACCCGTCTGTGATAACTTATCTTCACAGGCGGCTAGCATAAGTAAAAACCGTCTGTGATAATGTTTCTTCACAGGCGGTATCACTTCTCCGCCTGTGAAATTGCGGATTATCACAAACTCTTCGTTTCAGGCGGTTTTAAAAACCGCGTGTGATAATAGGTTTGGAGCCGCCTGCGATAAGGCTTATTGTAGTAGTGCCAATCAACTTCTTTAAACCATGCCTTCTGTGTGCATTTGACCCTTCACTTGATCCATGTAAGTAGTTTTCAATATGAAAATGGAAACACTTTATGGTGCTGGTGCAGCATCAATTTATCATATGTCTGTAAAACAATCCTCGGTATAGCCTTGGGATATATATATATATATATATATATATATATATATATAACCTTTGGTTAAAAGGCATTCAATATGGTCATATCTGAGCTGGTAATGTCCTTATTGTTCTACCCTTCTTGGTAGCAAACCATCCTTGGTATAGCATGGTGATAAGTGTTTAAGAATAAAGTACATGACAACAATATTTACTCCCTTTCCTTAAAATTGATCTGCAATATTATCAATAGTAGAGAAACTGGATATGGGGTGGTAAGATTGAATGCAAGTCCTTATATGATCACTTTGAGACACAATTGAAGAAATTTCCACACCAGAGCAAATATATACCTTATGCATCATGTAGTTTATGTTATTATCATATTTTCCAATTGCATGAAAACAAATGGTAACCAAAACATAGCAAACGACACATATGAAATAATTTCTTCCATAAAATATTAAGGTCACATGGGAAATCAAATTTGATATAAACTAAAAACATAAAAATAATATGATTTTCATCTATTCTTGCTCACTATCAATGCAATGAAAACATCTTATTTCAGCATGGGTATCCTCGTGAATAGAACTAACATGTCCATGCACTAATTGTGTTGTAGATGTAAATGAAGCATGATAACACTACATTTCGTTTATCACAAGGAACAATCTTACCATGATCTTATAACAATTGAATTTAGCAAATGTTTGAACTAAAGATTGCTCCAATCTAACAGAATTCTGCAACAAAGTATTATCTTCACATGGACTCACATTTACAGCATGTGGTTGATTTCAGAAAACTTACCTTTTTCACAGTCTTTTCTTAGATGGGCGTCTAGTCAAATCCTTTTTATTCTGTGGAATGTTAGTCATCGTAGAAGACACAATAGGCATCATCTCATCCATAAAATTTTCTTTTAGCGAGTGGGTAATAAATCATGTATTTTCTTTTCACTCAACTTATTCCCAAGGTGAATTTCAATCAGGGAAGCAAGGTCTATAAACAGGAAAGAGAATCATATGTTTCATGTGTAAGCATATTCTGAATCTCAATATCAAGTCCACTCAAAAAATCTATTTTCAGTAGCTTCTTCACATTGTTCCGAACCGCACAGGATAAATTATTAACAGATACAAAAATTATACATTTCTCCACATGCATTCCCGTATCATAGTAGAAACTATATACAAAGGTCATCCGGAAAGGCTTCCTGATAATGGTGGCTTTGAGCTTTACAGAACTAGCATGAATCCCAAGGTGGGCTACATAAAAAATAAATAGGTTTTTTTAATCACAAGGCCTTGCCCTGTCTTGCGAAAGCCAACACAACGCAGGCCAGCAACATAAGATTGAACACAATCATCCCTCGTCATTCATCCATCAAGACACCACCACCGCCCAACGGTGGTGTGCAAAGGGCACGGCTCACTTTCCTACTTTGATGGCTGTAGCATGAATCCGCCTGTTATCCTTGCACTCCCGCCTGCCTTCTGCTCGTACCTAGATTAGGTTGCATCTGATACTTCAAACTGCTCGTCCCCTACACGCGTCTAATGATGAGACCTTTGGGTTCCATCACTATTGGCCACTTCCTAGCAATCCACCATCATCACTACAGGAAACCTGATCAATTACGTCGGTCAGGGCCGATGTAATTAATGCTTAAACCGATGTAAGTTACTTAATTATATCGGTTTTCTCTTACTTACGCTGGTTGCCGGCCGACGAAGCAGTTTAGACGTAATTAAGGTAACTTATATCGGCCGCTGACGTAAGTTACTTAATTACGTCAGTATCCGGCAACCGACGTAAGTTATTTACCGAGATGGGCTGCGGGCTGGGCCGGACTACTTACGTCGGCCACTGTGAGCCGACGTAAGTTAAGTGGTATAACTTACGTCGGTTTAGCTTAACCGACGTAAGTTAAGAGGCTTGGCCATAGCCGACGTAAGTTATGTTTTCTTGTTTTTTCTTAAAAAACAGAAACTGGCTACCTCACACGATGGCGAGAACACAGAACAGATTCACAACATATACAGATACACAACAACAGTTTCAAAACATTATTCAAACATCGATAACACACAATTTCACCAGGCTACACGCTAGCCCCTCCACTACCTTCGGGATCTTCTCGGCGTGTTCCCGAACCCTGCAGAAGAAGCATAGTCAATAGTTCAAAACAGTTAGTAAAACTGGACTAAAAGTGGGTTGTGGATCAAAAGGGAGTTAAAAGTTGGCAGAATCAATCAACAATAATTTGCAGGAATAATTTTTCCTACACGGATCAGCCATAAACAAAGTAGGTGCTGTCCAAATTTTCAGAAAAACTGTCAACTTCCAAAGGCAGTATCTCCTTAACAAGAAGTGCTATGAGGTCAAATGAATACTCTTTGTAAAGCTTTAGAAGTCCTCTACAAGTTCTCTATCCAAGTCCAGACCTAAAAATGTGATCTACCTATTCTAAATCGAGTTTGAAGGCAAAGTTGTCAATCTGAACTTAGCATCAAATTCTGAATGCTGAAATTTTTGCAAACCTTAAAAATGCACATCTCTTAAACAAGAACTGATATTAAGACAAATAAGTACTTTCAGGAAAACTTATTATAGTGTCAAGACCTTTCTGGAAAAGCTATATGTGGGTTTCTTCTATGCTAAAGCTTTTTGACTACTACAAAAACTATTTCATGGGAGCTAAAGGAATACTAAAATGAATACAATAATATTACCTGCTCCGGTGTCTGCTGCGGCGGAAGCGTACGAATCTCGATATCCTGACTGCTTTGTTGAGCAAGAGCCCGCCATTGCAAAATATTAGAAGATATGTTATTAAAATTCTATGAAATTTAACTACGGTACTTTAAATTACTTACCACCACTGCTGCTTGCATCTGGGCCATCATTAAGGCCGTCCTCCGCTGCTCCTCTCTCGACCTGTCCAGCTCTGTCTGGGTCTGCATTAACGTCTCCTTCAAAGCGAGGAGCTCCAGCTGGGTCTGCGAGAGACGACCACTGTTGGTCCCAACGGACGAGGCCTGCAACGGGCCAACAGGAGTATGGTGCGACGTTTGTGCTGAACGGTGTGAACCCATCTGTCGCCAACCCGATGCGAACATTTCTTGCTTCACGACCCAATTCTTAGTTGAACCGGTCCAGCGTCTTCCATGCCTCACCATCGGACGGGTGCGTCATGATGCCATTATTCTGACGCTCACCTTCTTTGTGCCATCTCATGTGTCTAGCCATTTTTTTGAAAGGAACAACCGCTTCAACCTCGGTGTCACGGGTAAGTAATGAAGCTTCTTACGTGCGACTTCCATCGTCACAGTATCACCATCGTTATTAACAACATCGACAAACCTCGGTTGACCACATTTCAAACATTTGTTCTCATTGACATGCTCTCTCCAGAAAAGCATACAGTTGTCAGGACACACATCAATCTTCTCGTACTTCATACCGAGACCGGAAATAATTTTCTTTGACTTATACATATCTTTAAGCACTTTGTTGGGATGTGGAAGGGCATCGTTGAACAAATTGATGACCTCGTTGTAATAGTTATTAGAAAAGAAGAACTTAGACTTAATTGCCATAAGTCTAGTCACAAAATTGAGGATTGTCATTTTAATGTGTCCATGTAGCAACTCTTCTGAATCTTTGAGATGTTTGAAGAACTTTTTAACCTCTGCTGTTTGAGGATCCTCTGTAAGCTCTAGTTGTATAGCTTCCAGCATCTCATCCATCATACCAACCTTTGTGGCATCATCATTGCCCGCTTCCACTTCTTGTATAGCTTGAGAAGCTAT
This sequence comes from Tuctoria greenei, assembly GCA_036927565.1. Taxonomy (NCBI): domain Eukaryota; kingdom Viridiplantae; phylum Streptophyta; class Magnoliopsida; order Poales; family Poaceae; genus Tuctoria; species Tuctoria greenei. Next base: position 147,766,937 of record JAYESD010000011.1, read on the forward strand.
CTCGCCGTGGAAGTTCCACAACTCATAATGTGACACATAACCGTTTTGACACAAGTGCATTGTAAGTTCCACTTTGTCCAAAAATGTTCCGTTTCGGCATTCCGTACATGGGCACCACGCCTTATCGCTATTTGACAACGAAAAAGCTCGTTCTACAAAAGCTTCTATCTTGGCGTACCACTCATCTGAGTGACCACCAGTTCTGCTCTTCCAACTAGTGTACATCCAACTACAATCTTCGCTCATGTTTGACTCTGCAATTAACAGCCAGACAAATTACCGTTAGTTTCTCATTAATTTATGCACGATAGAGAAAATAATGAGAGAGACAGTGAACTGGGTCCGGACTAGCTCGAAGCCCGACACGTGCCATGCTTGGGCTTGACCTCAGACCCCGCTCGACTGCCCTCGGCTCCCTCCCTCGCCTCCAGCACCTCAAGCGAGCCCGACGAGCGACGACTCCTAGACTCTCGTCTAGAGGAGGCGAGGCGAGGATCCCGGTAGGACTATGGTGAGCCGACGAAACTATTGGTGAAGAAGCTGCAGAGGAGGCAACAAGGCGCGAGGAGGGGACCACGGCTTAGCCGGGCTTGGAGCCGGCACAGCACGCTCAACTCGCAAACGGTATACATGATAGGTTACGTCTCACAAATCACGAAATTTCGGCAGCATAACGCCACATATTTAACACCACACCCCCCTATCTGGTGCAGTTCTTAAAGTGCAAAGGGGGGCAACGGGTTAGCTGGGAAACTTGTTGCCTTACGTATGATGCGAGCCAAGGACAATACTCGCAACATACGTTTTCGGAGTTTTCATCGTCTTATACGTACTCACAAACACGCGCGATGTGAACGGGGGGTCTTGCGGCGGAGAGATACCTGGTTACAGACTTTTAGGCTTAGTAATGGGCCGCATGGCCCATATACACTTAACCCTAACGATTCACCTCGTGTCACCAGTCACGGGTAACGATCGTGACCCACACTGCCCATATACGCTAGGGTTGGGCCCGATGGGCCGTATATACGCTACATATATACCACGGCTCGGCCAGGCTTCGGGCCGGCATGACAAGCTCGGCCTGCAAACGGGCCCAACATGGCCCGATAAGGGAAAATGGGATCCGTCGTGCTTGGCCTTGGCTTATGGCCCGTCGTGCAAGGTCCGGCCCGGCACGGCAAATTTGCGGGCCATGCTGGGCCTAATGTTTTCATGCACGAGACCGACCGAGCTCGGGCTTGCCCGGCCTAGCACAGCCCATTGGCCATCTATAGACACGACAGAACCTAAGTGCCCCCAACGCCGCCCTCGACAGAAACCAATTAAGCATAATCTACACTACACTAATTAAGCATAATCTACACTAAGCAAATTAGGCACAATTAAGCAACTAAACCACTTAAGAATAACTAAATAAACATAATCTAAAGTAAGCAAATTAACTAATTAAGCATAATTAAATAAACAATTAAGCAATTTAAGCACAATTTAAACAATTCAATTCAATTTCAAATTTGAACAATTCAATTCAATTTCAAATTTGAACAATTCAATTCAAATATGTGGAGGGGAGGGGGGTGGGGGGTCTGTGGAGAGGAGGGGGGCCTCGGGGAGGGGAGGGGGAGGGTGGGGGGGCTCTACAGGGAGGGTGAGGGGGGCGGCGCTCGGCCGGGGAGGGGAGGGGGAGAGGGGCCAGGGAGGGGAGGTGGTGGGAGGGCCTAGGAGGGGCGGAGGGGGTGGCATGGAGGGGAGGGGGGCTCGCGGAGGGGAGTGGAGGGGCAGGCCAACCGGCTGGCCGGGGAGGCGGCGCGACGCTCGTGGTAGGCTGGGGAGGGGGGCGGCTCTCGGTGAGGGGGCGGGGGGGGGGGGGGGGCGGTCCAGCGGTCAGGGAGGGGAGGAGTATTACCTGGCGGCGGACGGCAGCGGGCGCAGCTGCGGCGGCGATGGGCGTGGCGGCGGCTGAGGCGGTGGCGTCGGGCGAGGGAGCGATGGACAGAAGCGGCGCGTGGGTAAGGAGAAAGAGAGGCGCGTGCGGGTAGGTTAAATTCCATAACTTACATTAGTTAATTAATAAAATTACGTCAGCCTTATTTACTTACGTCGGCCATTAAAGCGGACGACGTAAGTTAAGCATAACTTACATCGGCCATTTAACTTACGTCGGCTTGGGTTCTTGGCCGACGTAAGTTCATGTTTTTTCCTATCGGCCAACTAACTTACGTCGGCTGTCGACGAAAGTTATTTAACTTACGTCAATTTGTTCTGGCCGATGTAAGTTACTCAACTTTCGTCGGCTGGCCGACGTAAGTTAATCTGGCTGACATAAGTGCTCGCGTTTCCGGTAGTGCATGATCTCGGACCCTCGAAATGACCTGCCCATCATCGCAACATAGGTCATCCTGACGATCGTAGATCTAGCCATGAGGAAGGAGCCATTGGTCACCTTCTTGGCTTCCTGGATCTCGCTGTGATGGAAGGAGCAACACCCATGGATCTTGGCTCATCTTGCATTGGTCTTCGGTGCTTCAGCACAGGACAGACCACCCCCCGCATGCACCATGGGTCCGCTCCTATCACTACAAGAAACAAGTAAAAGAGTGTTGGTGGTATAGCCGTCGGTTGACTACTAAAACCGACGTCTATAACGTATAAACATCGGTGTACCGATGGTATTAGCCGACACCTTAATTCAAAGTTTTTAAGTCTTAAAAACATCGTTCCCAACACATTTAAAGTGTAGAAGCGTCAGTTTCAACACCCGAGATCTTTACTGGCTTAAGGCCATCAGCCACTCGTACCAACACTTTTATTGGAGTAAGCAAGGCCATGGGCCACTACTCCAGCCGACACCTTTACCTTTGTTTTTTTCACACGACACCCATCACCCTTTTACAATCTCTGATGCTTTAATTTCATATTGATATTAGTACAAACATTGGGACGAACTGAAAGTGCATCTAGGACTCTCTTGTGGGTTTTGGATGATTTATGACAAGCAATTGGGATCCTAACCTATTTGTTGAGATGAGTGCAGGCCTATGATAGGAAAATGAGCAAAATACCAAAAAGAAGGAAGGATGAGGAGCAAAGTGGAGATGAGCTCAAGGAAGAAGAGTAATAGATTATTGTGTATGGAGTGTGTTAAGGAAACTCACCCCAAGAGCTCAATCACAATTAAACACACACATTGCACAAAGTTACACAGGACCGCACTAGTCCGATCAAACCGGACTAGTCCGATAACCTTTCTGCGCCAGATCGGACAAGTCTGATATCTGTTGGACTAGTCCGATATTCTTTTGACTAGAATTGGACTAGTCCTCCCCAGTACGGACTAGTCCTCAAAACACTTCACAAGTCACACAAAATCGGACAAGTTCGATCGCCACCGGACTAGTCCGATATTCCTTCTGATCCATATCGGACAAGTCCGATATTTGCACGGACTAGTCCGAAAAACCCTCTGATCTACATCGGACAAGTCCTACAAGTGCGGACTTGTCATCTAACTCACTTAGGGTTTCACATGTCCGGACAGGTCCGATGGATATCAGACTAGTCCGAAGATTTCCAGTAGCGAAATCGGACAAGTCCATTTTCAGCCGGACTAGTCCGATATTTCGGGACACTTAGGGTTTGCTACACACAGCACACCGGACTAGTCCGGTGACCACCACGAACTAGTCCGAACTTTCTAAACCCTAACGATCACTTTTAGAAACCCCATATAAATAGAGGTGCACGGCCCAATTATGATATCTCCCGAACCCTAGTGCCGTCACACCTCCCAAGAGCCTCAAAAACTACATCTCTCCACGAAATTAAGTGCAACAATGATCAATCCTTTTAGGATTCACTCTAGATCATTGGAGAGACACTTGGAACATCACATTGAGCTCTTGGTTTGATTCTCTAACACACTCCTGCGTTTTAATTGTAATCTTTTGAGTGTGTTTTCAGTGGAAATTTGTGTTGTAATCTAAGGGAGCTCTCAACGTGTGAGAAGGCCCCTTGAATTCGGTTATTCACCCCTTTGTGATTAGTGGAAGAGGATTGGCCTTCGTGGCCATCCGACGAGGGTAGGGTTGGAGAAGACCCGATCCTGTTGTGGACTCCTCAACGTGGACGTAGGTTGCCTTTGTGGTAGCCGAACCACGGGATAAAACCTTGTGTCTTGTTTTTGGTGTTCATCATTCTAATTCATCAATATAATCTAGGGTTTCATAATCATTACTCATCTTACGTTGGATTGTTAAACATAAGATTTAATTGTGATATAATCTAGAATATAACTGTGAAACCTTTATTTGGTTCTATTTTTCTACTGTACACATAAAAGAATCAATCTAATCGATCTAGCTTAATCAACTTAGTTCGTGAACACCGGACTAGTCCGCACTTTACCGGACTAGTCCGATATCTCTGGTATTGAGCTTGTTGTTGAGTGTTGGAGGATCTGACAATATTCAAAAAGGCCTATTCACCCCCCTCTAGGCCCACATTCAATTGGTATTAGAGTAAGGTTCTTCAAGAAAGAGTCTAACCACTCGAAGAGATCATGTCGGACATGAAGGATGCCCACAAAATCAACAACCAAGAGGAGGTTAACAACGACAAGACCCAAAAAGTGGAGAAGTACCTCGAAGTCATTCAAGACTTCGAGGACGACGATGAGGAGACCCTGGAGCTAAAGGCGCTCCTCAGAAAGAAGGCACTTTCCAAAGGGAAAGTGAAAGTGGAAGAGAAGAAGAAGGGGAGTAGTCACACCAACTACTCCCGATATCCTTTTAACTATGATCGTCTAAATTCTAATAACAATCATTACTTATCTATCCCACTTGGAAAAGCCACACACTTCGATGGAAGTGATTACTCAATGTGGAGGCAGAATATGAAAATGCATTTGATTTCCCTCAACCCAAGTCTATGGCATGTTGTATGCACAGGGATAGATATTTCGGACGACGACGAAGAGCTCACCCCAAGCCAAGAGCAGGCCATTCATAGAAATGCACAAGCTGCACCTGTAATCACCTCCTCACTCAGTCGGGACGAGTTCACCAGGGTGGATGGACTCAAAATTGCCAAGGATATATGGGATACACTACAAACTGCACATGAAGGTGACCGACATGTGTGTGAAGCAAAGATTGAGATGATCGAAGGCGAACTAGGAAGATTCGCAATTGAGGAAGACGAGTCACCCCAAGATATGTACAATCAATTGAAGACACTTGTCAACAAAGTTTGATCATACGGGGGCAAGAAGTGGAATGACCACGAGGTGGTAAAGCTCATCCTTAGAGCTTTTATGCCTCGCAATGTCACGCTATGCTCCATGATTAGAGAAAGCCTCGGATACAAAAGGATGACTCGGATGAATTGCTTGGAAAAATCATCAACTTTGAGATGATGGAAAGACAAGCAAAACACGTCAAGGAAATTGCCGATCTCACCTCAGCTAAGAAGAAAGGGGTTGCTCTAAAGTCCACCCTCAAGCCTCTATACAAAGAAGCAAGGGAAGCACAACTAGAGGAAGACAGTGACGACGAAAGCAGTGAGCTAGATGAGGAGGACATGATATTGTTCATGAAAAAGTTCAAGAGAATAATGAAGAAAAGACAAGGAACAAAATCAAGTGAGGGAAAGTACAAGGAAAGAACGAAACCGAAGTTGAGGCGGGCATGCTACAATTGTGGTGAGTATAACCACTTTATAGTTGATTGCCCATATGTGGAGAACAAGAACAAGACCAAAGAATCCAAGCATCAACCCAAGAAATTCTTCAAGAAGAAGAAGCAAGCCGAACAAGCGCACATTGGGAAGGAGTGGGACTCAAATGATGAGTCCTCATCATCCGAAGAAGAAGAGATGGCTAGCGTAGCCATCGAGAGCATGTCCAAGAAATCTACACTCTTCCCCACACTCGGCGCAACGAAGGGAAATGGCACTTGCCTTATGGCAAAGGAAGGTAAATGCATGGTAATCATCAAAACCCCTTCTGTGCATTTCTACTCTAGTGATGATGAAATGAATAGTGATGATGAGGATATGCTTAGTGGACCAGATAGGAAAACCGCAAGAAAAATGAAATTTTTACTTGATCAACTTGTTGAGAAGGAGAGGTTAATTCATCGTCAAGAGGACATGATTATCTCCCAAAAGGAGGAGTATGTCGAACTTGACAAACTTATAGAACTTGAAAAGGAGAAAAGCAACTCACTAGAGCTTTAGTTAGCTTCAAGCAAGAAAGCTTGCTTGGAGTTAACTGACTCAAATGTTGCAATCAAGGACCAACTTGCTGACTTGATCAAGGTCAACAAGATCCTTGAAGTGCAAGTTGAGTCACTCAAGCTGAGTGAACCTTCCCCCTCTTCAAGTTCACCTTGTCAATCCACTAAAACTAATTTTGCTCATATGTGCACATGTAGTAAAATAGACACCAGTTTGAAGGAGAAGTCAACCTCCACAAAGATAAAAATCCTACCCAATGTGGCATATTTGACAAGGAGAAGATCAACTATGCACGTAGTGCATACTTGGTCCAAAGACCTCCAAATGTCCAGTATGGCATTGGTTACTCTTATGATGAAAAACAGCATGCTGGAAGTCATAAGAATAACAAGGGGAGGATTTCCTTTGTAAAGGAAAGACCCTCTCAAACTCATAAGTCAAAGGGTAAAAACCTGAACTCACACAAACACCGGACTAGTCCGGTGAGTGTCCGGACAAGTCTGGCCTTCCAGACTAGACCTGTATACAAACAACAACAATTACTCTTTAGAACCTTTGATGCCTCCTATGTGTTAATGAGAAATAATCTTGGCAAGGTTTATGCTAATTATGTTGGGCCACGCCATGGGAACACCAAATCTCATGTGTGGGTGCCCAAATGTATTGTAACTAACCTTCAAGGACCCAAGCAAGCTTGGGTACCTAAAACCAAAGCATAATTTGTTTTTGCAGGCCTATTCCACTGGTGGATCCAAATGGGTGCTAGACAGTGGCTGCACCAACCATATGAACGGAGAAAGAAGGATGTTCGTGGAATATGAAGAGAATGAGGACCCAAACGAAGACATCTACTTTGGAGATAATAGTCAAGGAAGGGTGCTTGGTACCGGTAAAATTGCAATATCTTCTACACACACACTTTCTCATGTTTTACATGTTGAATCCTTAGATTATAACTTGTTGTCCATATCTCAGCTATGTGACAGAGGTTATAATTGCTTGTTCACTAACGAGGGTGTGACCGTCTCTAGGAGGAGTGATGGTTCCATTGCATTCAAGGGTATGTTGAAGGGAAAGCTTTACCTCGTTGACTTCAACAAGGATAAAGCCGAACTTGACACATGCTTGATTGCAAAGACCAACATGGGTTGGCTGTGGCATAGACGGCTAGCGCATGTTGGTATGAGGAATCTTCAAAAACTCCTCAAGGGCGATCACATCCGCAATTTGAAGGATGTTGTTTTTGAGAAAGGCAGGCCTTGTAGCGCGTGCCAAGCTGGGAAGCAAGTTGGAGCACCTCATCCCGCAAAGAACTTCATGACTACAACAAGACCGCTTGAACTACTTCACATGGACTTATTTGGTCCAATTGCTTACATAAGCATCGGCGGTAAAAAATATGGTTTAGTTATTATTGATGACTTTTCTCGCTTCACTTGGGTTTTCTTTTTGCACGATAAGTCAGAAACACAAGGAACACTCAAGAAGTTCCTCAAGCGAGCTCAAAACGAATTCTCATCGACAATCAAGAGTATTCGAAGCAATAACGACACAGAGTTCAAGAACACACAAGTGGAGGAGTACCTTGATGAAGAGGGTATCAAGCACGAATTTTCAGCACCATACTCGCCACAACAAAACAGAGTTGCCGAAAGAAAGAACCGAACACTCATAGAGATGGCAAGAACAATGCTCGATGAGTACAAGACCTCGGATCGATTTTGGGCGGAAGCGATTGACACCGCTCGCCACGCCGTAAATCGACTTTATCTTCATCGACTACTTAATAAGACATCATATGAGCTACTCACTGGTAACAAACCAAATATATCATATTTTCGAGTTTTCGGTTCTCCATGTTATATCCTTAACAAGAAGCCTAGGACTTCAAAGTTCGCTTCGAAGTCCGATGAAGGTTTCTTGCTTGGTTATGATTCGAACACTTACGTCTATCGTGTTTTCAACAAGGCCTCTGGACTCGTTGAAATAGCACGTGACGTAGTGTTCGATGAGACTAATGGCTCCCAAAAGGAGCAAGTTGATCCATGTGAACTAGGTAAAGAAGAAGCTCCCTGTCAAGCATTGAAGAGAATGGCTCTAGGTGAGGTTCGACCACAAGAGCCATCTCCACACATACATGAGGAAGATGAACCACAGGAGGAGATCAACGATCAAGGGGGAGCTTCAGCACAAGATCAACCACAAGAATACGAAGATGATCAACAAGTCAACGAAGGCAACTACTTAGGGGGAGAAGCAGATGATCATGAAGACACAACTCCTCAAGTGCCACACCCAAGAGTACACCAATGCGTCCAAAGGGATCACCCAATCAACAATATCATCGGTGACATCCAAAAGGGAGTAACCACTAGATCTCGCATAGCTAACTTTTGTGAGCATTATTCATTTGTATCCTTTTTGGAACCACGCAGGGTTGAGGATGCATTGAAAGATCCGGACTGGGTGGTGGCAATGCAAGAAGAATTGAACAACTTCAAGCGGAACGAGGTGTGGGAACTTGTGGCATGACCCAATGCAAACATCGTCGGCACCATGTGGGTCTTCCGCAACAAACAAGACGAACACGGGGTGGTGACAAGGAACAAAGCACGACTTCTGGCCAAAGGGTATTCACAAGTCGAAGGTTTGGATTTCGATGAGACTTTTTGCTCCAGTAGCTAGGCTTGAATATATTAGAATATTACTTGCATATGCTACTCACCATGATTTCAAGTTGTATCAAATGGATGTAAAAAGCGCCTTCCTCAATGGACCAATCAAGGAAGAGGTGTACGTGGAGCAACCACCAGGGTTTGAAGACGAAGAGTTCCCCAACCACGTATTCAAATTGCGTAAGGCTCTCTACGGCCTCAAACAAGATCCTAGAGCTTGGTATGAGTGTCTTAGAGATTTGTTAATTGAGAATGGTTTTCAAATTGGCAAAGTAGATTATTACTCTATTTATAAAGAATTTAGACAATGATTTTTTTATTTATCAAATTTATGTTGATGATATAATCTTTGGTTCAACTAATCAATCGTTTTGTGAGGAATTTAGTAAAATCATGACAGACAGGTTTGAAATGTCAATGATGGGAGAATTAAAGTACTTCTTAGGATTCCAAGTACGACAGCAGAAGGAAAGAATGTTCCTAAGCCAAACCAAGTACACACAGGACATACTCAAGAAGTTTGGCATGGACAAGGCGAAGCCCATAAAAGCCCCCATGGCAACAAATGGCCACCTAGACCTCAATGAAGATGGACCTAGCCTCGACCAAAAGGTATATCGCTCCATGATTGGATCTCTACTCTATTTATGTGCATCTAGGCCAGATATTATGTTGAGTGTATGTCTGTGTGCAAGATTTCAAGCCAATCCTAAGGAATGTCACTTGACAGCCGTAAAAAGGATCTTGAGATATTTAGTTCATACACCCAACCTTGGCCTTTGGTACCCAAAAGGCTCAAAATTCAATCTCATTGGTTACTCCGATGCGGATTACGCTGGGTGCAAAGTAGATAGAAAAAGCACTTCCGGTACATGCCAATTCCTAGGGAGATCCTTAGTTTCTTTGTCCTCCAAGAAACAAAATTCCATTGCCTTATCCATAGCCGAGGCGGAGTATGTTGCAGTCTGGAGTTGTTGTGCTCAACCCCTCTGGATGCGACAAACTCTAAAGGATTATGGTTACAATATGAACCATATTCCACTCCTTTGTGACAATAAGAGTGCCATTAAAATTGCCCACAATCCAGTTGAGCGCTCCAGAACTAAACACATAGACATAAGACACCACTTTTTGAGAGATCATGCCATGAAAGGAGACATAGCCATTTCACATGTCAACACTCAGAAGCAATTTGCCGACATATTCACCAAGCCACTTGATGAAAAACGCTTTTGCGAACTCCGAAATGAACTAAATATCCTTGATGCTCGGAGTGTGGCTTGAAAAGTTGCATACCTGTATGAATTCTTCAAAATCTATTGATTGAATTGTGAAAATCAACTCTCTCTCAATTTTTCCCAAAAAACTATGTCAATTACTAGATCTTGGTGAATTATGATCATTGCTTGATTGTTGTATGCTTACTGGTCATATTCATCAAGATCATTTGATTTATTTTACCTCTCTATCCTGGTGACCACGAACTAGTCCGTGGTTACCCGGACTAGTTCGCTCATGCAGACTAGTCCGCAGAGTGCCGGTTAGGCCGGACTAGTCCGACAGACCACGTACTAGTCTGGTGTTGCTCTCTGGATGAGTTCGGACTAGTTCGGTCATCTCCGGACTTGTCCAATTTTTCGTGTCCATAACCCTAGCCGCCACCAAACCTAATCCCTTCATCCTCCACTCTTGCTCATGCGTTCTCTCTCCTCCGCTCGAGCTCCCAAGGCGATTTCTTGCTCCCTCCATCAAAAATCTCCGCATTTGGGTGGAAATCAAGCTTGCCCTCTTGAGGATTGAAGCTAGCGGACTTGTCCGGCCTTCAACACCCTCATCTCCAAGCTTCAATCGATTTCTTCAGTAATTTTCACCCAAACCCTAGAAATCTCATTTTTCTTCATTATTGGTCGAATAGCCTAGCATCTTTCACTATATACATGCCTCCTTTATGTATCACGTGTATGCTAGACTTATTGTGCATTAGGAATCAGCTTTTGTCAAATCTCTTAGGTTTTTGAGGATGAACACCGAACTAGCCCGGTCCATGAACGGACAAGTTCGGTCCCCCCGGACTAGTCCGTGCCTGTGCACCGGACAAGTCCAATGTTTCTGAACTCAAAACCTAACTCTTCAATTCCTAAATGAAATTCCTTGCTATATTTTCATACCTATGCCTTGTATCATTCATTATCATTCTTGAAACTCATTCTCAGGTCATGTCGAGCTCAAACGATGAGGTTTCCGATTTTGAGGCCGAGATGGACCACGAGGTGGCACCTCGGACCTCAACGAGTCTTGGCAAGAAGCACCAAGAGCGACCTACCGAGCCAGCTCCGTCTCCTACAAAAGTTCGGAGGAAAGTGCTAGCAAAGAAGCCGGCCTCCAAGGTGCCAGTTTCTAGGGCTACCGCCAGCGGTGGCCCTAGCTCGGCAAGTGCCCGCCTAGCCAAAGGCAAGGGCAAGGGGATAGCGACGGGTCCAGTTGGACCATTGAAGCTGCATCCTCCCACGGAAGGGGTCCAGGACACCACTGAAGAAAAGTTCAGCGGGAAGGGCAGTGACTCGGCGGCCAAATTCAGAAGCATCGATTGGTATGGCCGACCGAAGCAAGCAGCTGATGGAAGATTCTAGTGCAACTTCCATGCTGATTTGTACAGATCGGTGTATCTACCGATGAAGACACCAGTGGTGCGCAGTCAGTGGATCAACTGGGCACATCTTGAGAAGAAAAGATGCTCTGCTTTTGATGAAGTGATTGCAGCAGCTGAAAGACATGGCTGAAGGACCTCTTTACCTTCAAGTACAATTGGAATGATGAAGTGGTGGCTCAGTTCTATACCACCTGCCACTTTGCAAGCGATGAAGAAGAAAGAGTGATTTGGATGACTCATGGATCCAAGTACACTATCACTTATGAAGAATTTGCAAGGATGTTGCATCTTGACACCTCCAGCAATGATAGTGTGGTCATCCACAATGTTGGTGTCATTGACAAGGAGAGGATGAAGTTTCTCTATGAGCCCAATTCAAAGTTCATCCCTCCTTCCACAAAGAACATGAAGCCATTCTTTGTGGTGCTAAACAGAGTCTTGAGGAAGACCATTGCCCCTAAGGATGGGGATGCAAGGTGTGTACAAGGGTACCTCCGGACCCTAATGAGGGTCATAAGCAAGAACAAATAGTTTGATGTGTTTGACTACATATGGAACGATATGGTTAACATCTCCAGCACCCCCAACAGGTCCTGTGGCTATGCTCCCTATCTAATATTTATGATTGAGAAAGTCACAGGGATTGAGTTTGTCAAGGATGTGGAGCACACTCCTTTGAGGCCTCAGAAGCCTCAACCAGTAAATGTCCAGGCTGCTCCCTCGGCGGCCTCCAGTCCCGAGGCACTGGCAAGATCAAGAGAAGATGCTAGAGCTATCCCTACTTCTAGGGAAGGCCCTTAGAGAGGATCAGCTAGTGGGATCCTCAAATATCTGGCTGCCATATTCTCGTCCTGCAAGAAGGCCGAAGTGAAGGCCCACAAGCTCAACCAGAAAAGAAAGGAGGACGTGAAGTACATCAAGGCCAATGTGAAGCATATCTGCCAGAAGCTGGAGATCGACTCCACTGGATCTCCAGTGATTTCTGGAGGACTCTGACCTGGACTTCACTGAGCTCGCGCCCTTGAACCCCTCTGAGCTTGCCTACTTTGGCATTGGGGGCTCGAGTGGCTCCGTTCCTCCTCCTTTTCGTCCTCGTCAAGCTGAAGATGAAGATGACGAAGACAATGATGAGAGGACCGACAGTGAAGAGTGAAGACCCTAGGACCCTCCTCTCCTTCTTTTTGGTGTCTTGATGCCAAAGGGGGAGAGATTGAGGGGGAGTCTTAGCTTTAGCTGTAGGATGCGAGGAGAGAGCTCTTTTTATGCTTCTTGTCCATTTTTGAGTTTTGTAGTGTTTTAACTTTGTTCCTAAGTTAGTTATGGTTCTGTGATGCAATGCTTAATTAATTTTAGAAGTATTTGTTGAAATCTGTAATCTTGATCCTGGAATGACATATATGCTTGGCTTTGGTTGATTAATGTAAATTATGTCATTCTCAATGTCTCAATATACTTAGTTATGCATCCCACCATAAAGAATGCACATATGGATAATTCTTTCACTGCTTGATGTATTTTTGACTCATATGTGCATACTTTATGAAAATCTCAATTTTTATCATATTTTATAAAATCTCAATTGGTTGTCATCAATCACCAAAAAAGGGGGAGATTGAAAGTGCATCTAGGACTCTCTTGTGGGTTTTGGATGATTTATGACAAGCAATTGGGATCCTAACCTATTTGTTGAGATGAGTGCAGGCCTATGATAGGAAAATGAGCAAAATACCAAAAAGAAGGAAGGATGAGGAGCAAAGTGGAGATGAGCTCAAGGAAGAAGAGTAATAGATTATTGTGTATGGAGTGTGTTAAGGAAACTCACTCCAAGAGTTCAATCACATTAAACACACACATTTCACAAAGTTACACAGGACCGGACTAGTCCGCTCACAACCGGACTAGTCTGATAACCTTTCTGCACCTGATCGGACAAGTCTAATATCTGTCGGACTAGTCCGATATTCTTCTGACTAGAATCGGACTAGTCCTCCCTAGTACGGACTAGTCCTCAAAACACTTTACAAGTCACATAAAATCGGACAAGTCCGATCGCAACCAGACTAGTCTGATATTCCTTCTGATCCATATCGGACAAGTCCGATATTTGCACGGACTAGTCCAAAAAACCCTCTGATCTACATCGGACAAGTCCTCCAAGTGCGGACTTGTCATCTAACTCACTTAGGGTTTCACATGTCCGGACAGGTCCGATGGATATCGGACTAGTCCGAAGATTTCCAGTAGCGAAATCGGATAAGTCCATTTTCAGCCGGACTAGTCCGATATTTCGGGACACTTAGGGTTTGCTACACACAGCACACCGAACTAGTCCGGTGACCACCACGGACTAGTCCGAACTTTCTGAACCCTAACGGTCACTTTTAGAAACCCCATATAAATAGAGGTGCACGGCCCAATTATGATATCTCTCGAACCCTAGCGCCGTCACACCTCCCAAGAGTCTCAAAAACTACATCTCTCCACGAAATTAAGTGCAACAACGATCAATCCTTTGAGTATTCACTCTAGATCATTGGAGAGACACTTGGAACATCACATTGAGCTCTTGGTTTGATTCTCTAACACACTCCTGCGTTTTAATTGTAATCTTTTGAGTGTGTTTTCGGTGGAAATTTGTGTTGTAATCTAAGGGAGCTCTCAACATGTGAGAAGGCCCCTTGAATTCATTTATTCACCCCTTTGTGATTAGTGGAAGAGGATTGGCCTTCGTGGCGATCCGACGAGGGTAGGGTTGGAGAAGACCCGATCCTGTTGTGGACTCCTCAACGTGGACGTATGTTGCCTTTGTGGTAGCCGAACCACGGGATAAAACCTTGTGTCTTGTTTTTGGTGTTCATCATTCTAATTCATCAATATAATCTAGGGTTTCATAATCATTACTCATCTTATGTTGGATTGTTAAACATAAGATTTAATTGTGATATAATCTAGAATATAACTGTGAAACCTTTATTTGGTTCTATTTTTCCGCTGCACACATAAAAGAACCAATATAATTGATCTAGCTTAATCAACTTAGTCCGTGAACACCGGACTAGTCCGCACTTTACTGGACTAGTCCGATATCTCTGGTATTGAGCTATTTGTTGAGTGTTGCAGGATCCGACAATATTCAAAAAGGCCTATTCACCCCCCTCCCCTCTAGGCCCACATTCACGAACGTCATATCTCACACAAAAAATGAACATTTTATATGCAAACATCATATCTTGGTATAAAAAAATGAACACAAATCGGAACATTATAGAATAGCATGTCTCAACAATCTGTCTCACACGTTCATCTCAAAATCTCTCACACAAGCTCAAAGTAATCAGCTCTGCTTACAAAAAAAAACATGCTCCACATCCAGATCTGCTCGGCTGGCGATTACGAAGTAGCGGCCCGCTCGGCGGCGAAGAAGGCCGCTCGGGAAGGAAGGCTGGCAGAGTCCAAGCGCACAGAGAGGGCAGCAGCGGCAAGGGCTCCAAACGGAAGGTTGAGCAGGCTCTCCACAAGCTCCCGATGGAGGCAGTCCATCCACTCCATGTCCACCATCTCCCACAGCCTGTCCTGTGCAAGCCGAACCCTCGTAGGCTGGGCGAGTGTTGAGGCCAGCACGACCCAGGTTCAGGTGATGGGGAGGGGGACCTTGAATAAGTTGACAATGTGGGCGTCGAGGAGCAGGCGGTGGAGTTGGAGGAAGCCCGCGAGGGCGTTTATTCAGTAGCAGGTCTGCTCCACCGTGCTGCACGAGTACGCACTGCCGCTAGTCGCAGCCATCACATCATGTGCGGAGGAGGGGGAGAGAGGGCGGCAGCTGCAAGGGCCGCGTGCGCAAGGAGAGGGAGATAGGGCAGCGGCACTCTTTGAGTGGGGAAGAGGGCGGCGCAAGTTGGGAAGTGGGTGCTGTTCGCCTCGCCTCGCTAGAGCCTGCCCGGCAGAGGCACCAGTGCTGGTGGTAGCTGGCGGGCTAGAGTTTCGAAGGGACGGAGATGGGCGGCGGCTGGGCGAGTAAAGAGAGAGGGATACCGGGAAATAAAGAGAGGGAATCACGTGCAATTGAGCGACGGGAATCACGCCAGCGGAATAAAAAATTGGATGGAGAAGTGGCGCCACTGCTCCAGAGGACTTAAATAATTGGATCAAGAGTGCGCGCTGGAGCGTAATTTTGGGAGCGTGGGGTCCGTCTGTATGCCCGACGGTTGAAACTGCTTTGCCGACGATTTTACTCTTCTACTTCGGTTTTTGTTGGTGGACTGACACTTGTATTTATAGCCGTCGGCCAGGACTGAGGCACTGACGGCCATAAATTTATAAGCGTCGGGAGTTAGAAACCAACGACATTGGACGATTTAAGTTCGACGGCCCTGACATCTTTACTTTCCCTGATGCCCTATTGACCGATTCCTGTAGTGTATGTAATATTGGATAAAAAGTTATGGCATTGGGTAGGAAATATCCGTGGGTAACGGGTGAGGATACTATTTCTTACTATTATGGGTAACAAGAACGGGTTCATCCAAGAATGCTACGTTGCAGGTACGGATGGACAAGAACGGTATAAATCCACAGGTATTTTACTCATTGTCAAAGTTAACCTTGAGTGCTCCACTGCCTAACTACTTGAAACTGCCAATATGCCCCGCGTATCCATGGCGACGGTGAGACTTGGGACTGTGGGATGGACGATGCTGGGTTAAATATGGCGGTCGGTCCTGCGATAAGTGACGGCTGACATGGCAATTTCCATCTGAACGTATGGAAATTTGGAAAATATATTTCAAAACAACTCTGTCGAAGGATGAATTATTGCAAAAATTAACAAGTCAAGAATGCATATAAAATGTTAATCCACATCCACACACTCATGTGGGTTATCTTCCATTAATTAATAGACCAATGCATCAATGAACAAGCTAGTTGACAATGATGAACGTTGCGGATTTTGGGACGCAGCAACAATTGGGAACACCGCCAATGGTTTTGCACATCCCAACACCATTGATGCCTAAGACTGCGCACATGCCCCCACATGACTTTTCATTGCAGGAGCTGACTTTGGTGCATTGTTCTTGTCCTCCAGCCTCCAGCGAGAAGCTTGGTGTCCTAGTGGCGGATATAGTTGCGGTGAGGAGAGCCAGCACCAGCGTGACAAAGACGAATGCGATAGTCTTCTTGCAGAATGCAGCAGCAGAGATTTGCGCCATTTGTGTGAGGCTAGAGATTTAGCTTTTTTAGTACAGGAGTATATGTGTGTGGAGACTATGGGTTTGTTATGCTCTATCGCTTTGGGGATTCGTGATTTTATATAGACAGTAGAAGGGAGCATTTAATTTTGAATAATCAATTCCTTCCTTTATTTCGAAATGAAAAAGTCAGCAGTGCCATTTAATTCAACTATATTTAATTTGTGTGTTATCACCTATTTCTTTAGCAAAGTTTCAAATGTCATCCCTTATTTTTAGAGTGATGCCTAATTTAAATTTTACTTTTCAAAACGGGTTAATTTAGTTCCTGAACAATGGTATTGATTTCAAATACATCCCCGTGTGGTATGTCCAATCAAGGGATAGCCATTTTAATCCCTTATTATTAATATGATGCTTAATTTTACAGCTGGACTTTGGTAGAGAATAATTTAGTCTATGGACTTTTGTTTTGATTTCAAATTCATCACTGACCCGAGGTTGTAGCCTATGTGACATGTCCAATCATGGTGGTTCTCTTATCGTTAGTTTTTCTACACAAAGATTCAAGTGTAGAAGTACCTGTATGCTGTCATAAGTTCTTAATAATAGATGTTGTCATGTTCACTAAAGATGAAATTGAGCTTATGGCTAAAGATGAGTGCCAAATTTGGCTATTTTCCTATTTTTCTTGGAAATCTTCGTATAAATTGTAAAATCCCACTTTTTCCTTTTATGTGAAGTTCAACTACAAGTGGTTTATCAAACATAATGGAGGTCAACATAATTGTGCATATAAACTTGACCTCACTAAAAAGTTTTCTTTCTACTCATGTTTTAATCTTATCAACATGAGGACTGGACTTCACCCTAACCCTAGAACATTTTAAATAAACCTTTCTACAAAGTTGGGAAGTTATTGATTGCAATGGCTAGGGCAAATTATATTGCAGCAATATAAAAATCAAAACAAATGTAATTTGATTATGTTGCTATGCATCTTGGGCCCTGCCAAAAAGATTCAAATCCAAGGCTCCAAATTTTTCCTTGGACTCTTAAATATATAAATAGCTTCTCAGAAAATTTTCAAAGATTTTTGAAGTACATCTTCCATTTGTTTGGACACGTACAAAGGATTCATTTCTCGTCGACATCAAATTTAGCTTTACACTAAACTTTGCTCAAATCAACCCCCAATTTTTCCTAAGGCCTTTTATGGTTCAGGGGACTTCGTTTCAAAGTTTGGAGATTTATGGACCTCAGATACTATTTATCTCAATAAGGTTTATACCCATATTTGAATTCAAATTTGAATTTGAATTTGATGCAAACTATGTCCAAACTGAAATCTGATTGCATAATTGCATTCCCCATATTTTTCTTAGCCTACCTGTAAATTTTGGGAATTTTTGGACAATGTTTAAGCTAGAATTTAGAGGAAGGGATAAGGGAGAGACGTGGGGCCCATTAGTCAGTCGGTGAAACCGTTTCATCGCCTCTGTTTTCTTTCCTCGGGCGACACCGCGATGCTGCATGCCGCCAGCATGCCTTGGCTGTCGGTCGCCTCCAGCTGCCCCCCTGCATCCTTATCTACCGCGGTGAACGCTATAAAGCCACCCCCCGTCGGCCGAAGTCCATCACCCATTCACTTTTCACCGCGCCGCTCCGTTTCATCGCCGCCGCGATCACCCCCGTGCCGCTCGATGCCGCACAGCCTCACCGTCGATACAAGTATCATCATCCTCTACGGTCTATAGCAAAAAGGTGCGCAACGACCTCGTGCAGCTTCTGGTTAAGCTTGAATTCCTATGGTGCATCCTAGCTCCTGTATTCCTTAAAACCCCGAAGCGCTTTTACAATGTTGAGGCTTGGTCATTGGTTTAATACTGATTGTATGCACAAAATCTCTTTGATCCAGTTAGATGACATGATCAATGTAGCCTAGCGCACATTCTCTCCAAAAATCAGAAAGAACCATCGACTAATTAGCAAGTTCTTCGAGTTTTCCTCTTCCGCCATTGTTAGAGCTCGGTTCACCGTCGACTTCGGTATTGCCGGCTATGGCACGAGCTCTAGACCCTCCTAAGACCTTTCCCATGCATCCACGATGCTTCCTGAGCTTTCAAACGAGAGATTTAGCTAGGGAATCGAGGGTCTCCACTTCACTGAAACCCTAACACCCGCCGCCCGCGTCGGGAATGGTTTTCCGGTCACCCCTCACCGTCGGGAGTTGGTTCATTGTGTTTCTCGTGCGAAAATATGGTGGAGCGGCGAGTCCCGAGGCCTCCTGTGGGCCGGAAGCTATCGCCGGCGAAAGCACCGCCGTGCGCCGGTGAGGACGCCGCCGCCCGAGCTGTGGACCGAGGTTGAAGACGACCGGGTTTGCGGGTCCCACTTGCCAGCGAGTGAAAAAGGCGTCGGATCAGTCTGTGGCTAGGGATTTAGTGTGGCCACATGGGAATCTTTATAACCCCTGGTGTGGCTAGCCCCTGATTGGATGATTTTAAATCTAATGGGCCCTGGCGCCAAATTTAAAAGTTGAAATTTCCCCTTTGGTGCAGAACCATTTACAAAGTTTAAAAATCAATATCTCTCTGTAGAATGCTCCAAAAATATTCAAACAAATTTTGTTTGAAAGCCCTTGATCTCTAGTTTCTATCAGTACCAATTAGGTTCTGTGAAACTCAAAGTTAAATTCTGTATAAAACAATCTTCCCAAATGCAAATGCAATTTTTCTAGATGAACTTTCCACTAGAAAAATCCCCAAAATTCACATAAAATGCAGTGTCCTATTCTTGACGACCAGAAAAAGTTTGGGAGCCACTGCACTTGTTTAACCCTCTGTATAGTTCAATTACCATTTCAGTTATTGAATTTTTACAGATGTTCAGTTGCTTTATTATGTCCCAAATTTGGACTGAACCTTCCTTTAGTCATATACCAGTTCCTGTAAAAATCTTGGATTTAATTGAACTAATATCATAGTCCTAATTCAGTTACAAACTGAATATTTATTTAAAAGCTAAAAATTCAACTATAAGATAAATCCAAAAATTCTTGCCAATTAGAAATTCAATAACTCCTTCACCAAAGCTTAGAAATTTATGAAACAAATTTTGATAGAACCAGGACAACTTCCTCTATCATGGTTATCAACTGGCAGCTATGTTCAAGCTACAGTTTCTTCTTTAAAATTCTTGGAAGTTTAATACTTGCCATAATTTTAGAGACAACAATATAGTTTGATCATCTCTTGTTCTTTGCAAGAGCTTCTATCATATTCCCTAGTATCTACCATCAAAGTTCCAAAGCCAATTAAGGTCCCTATCATATAATGATCACCATGGATTAAATTATGGTCTTGGTAATAATTATTTTTCAAAGTCATTCATATACATGTTATATGCATATTGTATAGTGACCGAAGTCGAGGAGGAACCAGAAGCCTTGGAAGAGCACCTTCCAGATATTAACCCCGACTCTGACCTGCAACCAGGCAAGTCCCGATTTGCATTTAAGTCGTTTATAAAATTTTGCTTTATCACTATAATGAGTAGTATATGAATTGTGCATTACGTTTAGGATGATTGAAAACTCCCGATGCATGACCCAAAAATCCCATTGGTTAACTGGGTAGGTTAATCACTCAACGTGTAGAATTGCTATGCTAACGTAGTAGGTAAACCGGTAGAAGTCGAGTAGTTGGAATCTACTCGCGAGATAGAAATTTACACGCATCTATACTGGGATAACATTTATAGAAAATAACGGTTACATCTAAAACTCGAGAACGGTCAGAGATGGATAGGAAGCAACAAGACGTGGTCTTGGTCGCATAGCTCTGACTGGTCAGTTAAGGCCGGTCTGTATGCATCCCCTTTGCACAAGCTTGAATTGTACCGGCGACATAATGGACATATGGAATCCAGTAAACTGATGTAACTCGATAACTGGGGTGTCGAGGCCCATTAACTCACCATCGATAGGGGTGGGTTGAGGACAGTAAGGTGTAAATCGGTCGACAGACACATGAGGTGTTCCGTGCGGAGACCTTCTGTTTGCGGAGATGAGACGGG
The DNA here is from genome assembly GCA_036927565.1 of Tuctoria greenei. NCBI lineage: Eukaryota > Viridiplantae > Streptophyta > Magnoliopsida > Poales > Poaceae > Tuctoria > Tuctoria greenei. The sequence continues at coordinate 147,787,765 of JAYESD010000011.1, forward strand.
CTCGGCGCTCGGGTTTCTTGTGAAAGGTGGCCATATACGCCTAGTACTGAAGTGTTATGTAGGTACAGGTGTACTCGCTGACACTTCCGAACGACGTATGTGTCGTGTTGTCCGGGTGTGTCCTGATTGCAATCACCGTCCCTCGCGGTAATAGAGTACCACTCGTTCACTGCGCCGTGACTTAGTAAATACTAAAGAAGTAAGAAAAATATATTGTATTGAATTATAATTGCTTCGCAAACTTGTATGATTTAGAGATAGTCACATTAAAGTTTACAGTTTCCCCATACTTTAGCTGTAATAGCATTATGTGCTCTGGGCATGTCATATCATCGGCAAAGCGTTTCTTGTTTTATTGTGGAGTCCATGATGTGCCGTGCTTGGAGAATGTCATTTGCTACTTAAAACCTGATCATAAGGATCCACTTGTAGGCGAGTCGTTTATGCTTCACCTTACTTATGCTTAGTGTCCACCGTTGCATATGTCTAGTGAGACGGGTTAGTCTTGCTGAGCCTTATGCTCACGTTTGCACTTAATGAGTTTTTGCAGGTTATACAACTGATGAAGGGTTTGATGATGAGGCTGCACCCCCTCCAGGGTATACAGTTGAATGGGAACCCTGCACGCCACCGTGAGTTGCGTGTTGCTAGTGCGAAGTATCCAGGGCATGGATAACTTTGCTTTTGCATAGCTAGTGCTGAGAACGTAGCTATCTATGATATATATATATATATATATATATATATATATATATATCCTTCCGCTAGTATTGTAAAAACTTCCGCTGTAAGATAAATAAAAGACTTCGTCTTGTATTTTATTCTCGTTCTGTTCTTGTATACTGGTGGGTGTCGCATCACACGACACCACCCAATGAGATCCTCAGATGTCGGGATTCCGGTCCCCACAGACATGGTATCAGAGCATCATTGGGAACAGTGTACTTGAAAAGAACATATTTTCAAAAAACAATTTAGGATCTGAGTGAGAAATTAGCTATATGCCCTTATAAGGAGTATTATTAGTATAAGATATGAAGGTGGTAAACTAACTATGTGTTATTATATTCTGTAATGATGCTCCGACATCAGGTAAGAGGTAAGGTACGCCACCAAGAGCGGATCAATCTCGGTAAACTCAGCATACGAGAAATGGTATGTAAAGTTTCCGTGGCTTGGCACGGGAAGTTAATAGGAGTCTCTGAAGCTTTCAATGTTTCTGAGAACCTATGACACACGGTACCCCAGCGTGACAAAAAATTAGTGGGATCCCTCGTCAGGTGGTGTATAACCCGATAGTATGCCTCTCTAGAACCATTCATGTTCTATGGGAGCATGAAAAACGCATATGCCCGAGCATGTATAAGACGGATCATACGGGAGTCTTTGCTGTACAGACGTATTTACAACCATGTACCTCGAGACATGACCTCGCTCGAGGGCGACTCACACCAGAGTCGTATGCATTTATTTTCATATGTATTATTGTGACTGCCTGTCGTGCTTCCCCGTACCACCCTTGAGGTGTGAAAGTGTGAAAGAGGATTGTTTGTCTTTTTGCAGCATTAACTACGGTACAAGACCGTGTAGAAACCGTTTGCGAGAGGACGATATAGGAACCACCTATAGACGTAATCGGATATACCGGATACAATTTTCTTTTGTGAGATACGTAGTACCGTCAGTATCAAACATGATGCTAGACCATCCCCAACAACAGAATGGATGCATAATGTTTTGTAAAGTCCAAATATCAGATGCTGGTAGGTTTGGACTCCGTAAAAAGGGACTCCGACTCGATAAGGTAGATAGAATCAAGATTCTTGATTTCTGGCAGAAGTGGCTCGACTTCGCCGGGTTGTAATCTTGGTTATCATACAGATAACATAAGGGTATAATATATGGGTAGAAAGATGGTGAAGAGCTCTACAACTTTTCTGTTGACCATCAGGGCAGAAGAGTTTGATAGTCTGTTGAAATTTGGAGTATACTAAAACTGCTCCAGACGACCCAACCATTGTACCAGTTCCAGAAATATTGCCATAACCCGCTGTAGAAACATCTTCTGCCTTATTGTGACACGTGTCTGAAAAGGGAAGAGGCATATCTACAGGTTTGATGTTTAGAGTTTTTCCTAATTCGAATTTGAGTCAAATCAAATTTGGAAGTCAAAACAGAGGATTGCAGGACTGCTGGTGCAAACCAGTCAGTTCAACTGTTTAGTTTGGATAGTTATAACTTTTAATTAAAAAAATTGTGACTGAATGTGGGCCTAGAGGGGGGGTGAATAGGCCTTTTTGAAAATTGTCGGATCCTGCAACACTCAACAACAAGCTCAATACCAGAAATGTCGAACTAGTTCGGTAAAGTGCGGACTAGTCCGATGTTCACGGACTAAGTTGATTAAGCTAGATCGATTAGATTGATTCTTTTATGTGTGCGGCGGAAAAATAGAACCAAATAAAGGTTTCACAGTTATATTCTAGATTATATCACAATTAAATCTTATGTTTAACAATCCAACGTAAGATGAGTAATGATTATGAAACCCTAGATTATATTGATGAATTAGAATGATGAACACCAAAAACAAGATACAAGGTTTTATCCCGTGGTTCGGCTACCACAAAGGCAACCTACGTCCACGTTGAGGACTCCACAACAGGACCGGGTCTTCTCCAACCCTACCTTCGTCGGATCACCACGAAGGCCAATCCTCTTCCACTAATCACAAAGGGGTGAATAACCGAATTCAAGGGGCCTTCTCACACGTCGAGAGCTCCCTTAGATTACAACACAAATTTCCACCGAAAACACACTCAAAAGATTACAATTAAAACGCAGGAGTGTGTTAGAGAATCAAACCAAGAGCTCAATGTGATGTTCCAAGTGTCTGTCCAATGATCTAGAGTGAATCCTCAAAGGATTGATCATTGTTGCACATAATTTCGTGGAGAGATGTAGTTTTTGAGGCTCTTGGGAGGTGTGACGGCGCTAGGGTTTGAGAGTTATGATAATTGGGCCGTGCACCTCTATTTATATGGGGTTTCTAAAAGTGACCGTTAGGGTTCAGAAAGTTCGGACTAGTCTGTGGTGGTCACCGTACTAGTCCGGTGTGCTGTGTGTAGCAAACCCTAAGTACCCTGAAATATCAGACTAGTCCGGCTAGAAACGGACTTATCCGATTTCACTACTGGAAATCTTCGGACTAGTCCGATAGTCATCGGACTTGTCCGGACATGTGAGACCCTAAGTGTATAGGATGACAAGTCCGCACTGGGGGACTTGTCCGATTCAGATCAGTGGGTATTTCGGACTAGTCCGTGTAGACATCGGACATGTCCGATTTGGATCAAAAAGAATATCGGACTAGACCGGTTGTGATCGGACTTGTCCGATTTTGTGTGACTTGTGAAGTGTTTTGAGGACTAATCCACACTGGGGAGGACTAGTCCGATTCTAGTAGAAAGGATATCGGGCTAGTCCGATGTTTATCGGACTTGTCCGATCTCATGTAGAAAGGATATCGGACTAGTCCGGTTGTGATCGGACTAGTCCGGTCCTGTGTAACATTGTGCAATGTGTGTGTTTAATTGTGATTGAGCTCTTTGGGTGTTTTTCCTTAACACACTCCATACACAATAATCTACTACTCTTCTTCCTCGAGCTCATTTCCACTTTGCTTCTCATTCTTTCTTCTTTTTGGCACTTTGCTCATTTTCCTATCATAGGCCTGCACTCATCTCAACAAATAGGTTACGGTTCCAATTGCTTGTCATAAATCATCCAAAACCCACAAGGGAGTCCTAGATGCACTTTCAATCTCCCCCTTTTTAGTGATTGATGACAACCAATTGAGATTTCACAAAATATGATAAAAATTGAGATTTTCATAAAGCATGCACATATGGGTCCAAAATACATCAAGCAGTGAGAGTATAATCCACATGTGCATTCTTTATGGTGGGATGCATAACTAAGTACACTGGAACATAAAGAATGGCATAATTGACTTTAATCAACCAATAGCAAGAATATATGTCATTTTAGAACAAAATCGCAGTTTTCATAAAGACTACTCAAAGGATCAAATCATTGCATCATAGAACCATAATTAACATAAGGTCATTGTTAAAACATTACAAGCCACAAAAGAGTTAAGTAAACATAAAGAGAGCCTTAAGACTCCCCCTCAATCTCTCCCCCTTTGGCATCAAGACACCAAAAAGAAGGAGAGGAGGGTCCTAATGCCTTCACTCTTCACTGTCGGTCCTCTCATCGTCGTCTTCGTCTTCTTCATCTTCAGCTTGATTAGGAGGAGAAGGAGGAGGGGTGGAGACGCTCGAGCCCCCAACGCCAAAGTAGGCAAGCTCGGATGGGGTTAAGGGACCGAGCTCAATGTAGTGTGGGTCGGAGTCCTCAGAAATCACTGGAGATCCAATGGGGTCGATCTCCAGCTTCTGGCAAATTTGCTTCACATTTTCCTTGATGTACTTCATGTCCTCCTTTCTTTTCATGTTGAGCTTGTGGGCCTTCACTTCGGCCTTCTTGCAGGAGGTGAAGATGGCAACCAGGTATTTGAGGATTCCACTAGCTGATCCTCTCTGAGGGGCTGCCCTTGAAGTTGGAGCATCTCTGACATCTTCTCTTGTTCTTGCCAGTGCCTCGGGACTGGAGGCCGGCGAGGGAGCAGCCTGGACATTTACTTGTTGAGGCTTCTGAGGCCTCAGAGGTGTGTGCTCCACATCTTTGACAAAATCGATCCCTGTGACTTTCTCAATCATGATCATGAGATAAGGGGCGTAGCCACAGGATCTGTTAGGAGTGCAGGATATGTTCACCATTTCATTCCAAATGTACTCCGCCACATCAAATTGGCGGTCCTTGCTTATGACTCTCATCAGAGTTCGGAGGTATCCTTGCATAGTCCCAGCATCTCCATCCTTAGGGGCTATTGTCTTCCTCAGGACTCTGTTTAGCACCACAAAGAATGGCTTCATGTTCTTCGTGGAAGGAGGGATGAACTTTGAGTTGGGCTCATAGAGAAACTTCATCTTCTCCTTCTCGATGACACCCACATTGTGAATAATCACATTGTCATTGCTTGAGGTGTCAAGATGCAACATTCTTGCAAATTCTTCATATGTGATAGTGTACTTGGATCCATGAGTCATCCAGGTCACTCTCTCTTCTTCATCGCTTGCAAAGTAACAAGTGGCATAGAACTGAGCCACCACTTCATCATTCCAATTGTACTTGAAGGCAAAGCGGTCCTTCAAGCCATGTCTTTCAGCTGCTGCAATCACTTCATAAAATGCAGAGCATCTCTTCTTCTCAAGATGTGCCCATTCAATCCACTGACTGCGCACCACCGGTGTCTTCATCTGCAGGTATACAGCCCTGTAATAGTCAACATGAAAATTGCTCCAGAATCTTCCATCTGCAGCTTGCTTTGGATGATTATAGCAATCAATGCTCCTGAGCTTTGCAGCTGAGTCGCTGCCTTTCCCATTGAACTTGTCCTCATTTGGGTCCCTGGCCCCTTCTCTTGGGGCATGCAGTTTCAGGGGGACAACGGGGCCCGTAGCAATCCCTTTGCCCTTGCCCTTTGCTTGGCGAGGGACACTCGATGATGCGGCTGCCTTGGAGACTGGCTTCTTTGCCAACACCTTCCTAGGAACCTGAGGAGGGGTTGGAACTGGCTCGGAGGGTCTTTCTTGGCGCTTCTTGCCAAGACCCGTCGAGGTCCGAGGTGCCACCTCGTGGTCCATCTCGGCCTCAAAATCGGAAACTTCATCGTTTGAGCTTGACATGACCTGAGAATGAGTGGCTCAAATGAGAATGAATGGTACAAGGCATAGGTGTAAAAGGATATCAAGGACTTGCATTGAGGAATTGAAAAGTTAGGTTTTGAGTTCAGAAAAGTCAGACGTGTCCGGTGTCCAGGCACGAACTAGTTTGGGACATCGGACTTGTCCGTGCATGCACCGGACTAGTCCGGTGTTCAAACTCAAAAACCTAGGAAACTAGACAAATGGTGATTCCTAATGCATAACAGGCGTAGCATAAACGTAATACATCAAGGAGGCATGTATATAGTGAAAGATGCTAGGCTGTTCGATCTACAATGAAGAAATTGAGATTTCTAGGGTTTGGGTGAAAATTACTGAAGAATTCGATTGAAACTTGGAGATGAGGGGTGTTGAAGGCCGGACAAGTCTGCTAGCTTCAATCCTCAAGTGGACAAGCTTGATTTCCGCCGAAAAGCGAAGATTTTTGGTGGAGGGAGCAAGATATCGACTTGGGAGCTCGAGCGGAAGAAAGAGAATGCATGAGCTAGAGTGGAGGAAGAAGGGATTAGGGTTTGGTGGCGGCTAGGGTTATGGACACGAAAAATCAGACAAGTCCGGATGTGACTGGACTAGTCCGAACTCATCCAGAGAGCAATATCAGACTAGTCTGTGGTCTGTCGAACTAGTCCAGCCTAACCAGCACTCTGCGGACTAGTCTGCATGAGCAAACTAGTCCAGGTAACCACGGACTAGTCCGTGGTCACCAGGAAAGAATTGCATAGCCCATTCATATATATTTGAAGGTTCATAATCAGAAAATAGAGGAGCAAATCAACTCAAATAGTCTTGATGAATATGATCAGTAAGCGTACAATAATCAAGCAATGATCATAATTCACCAAGATCTAGTAATTGACATAGTTTTTCACAGTCCAAAACAACATATTTGAAGAATTCATACATGTATGCAACATTTCAAGCCACACTCCGAGCATCAAGGATATTTAGTTCATTTCGGAGTTCGCAAAAGCGTTTTTCATCAAGTGGCTTGGTGAATATGTCAGCTAATTGCTTCTGAGTGTTGACATGTGAAATGGCTATGTCTCCTTTCATGGCATGATCTCTCAAAAAGTGGTGTCTTATGTCTATGTGTTTAGTTTTGGAGTGCTCAACTAGGTTGTGGGAAATTTTAATGGCACTCTCATTGTCACAAAGGAGTGGAATATGGTTCATATTGTAACCATAGTCCTTTAGAGTTTGTCGCATCAAGAGGAGTTGAGCACAACAACTCCCGGCTGCAACATACTCCGCCTCGGCTATGGATAAGGCAATGGAATTTTGTTTCTTGGAGGACCAAGAAACTAAGGATCTCCCTAGGAATTGGCATGTACCGGAAGTACTTTTTCTATCTACTTTGCACCCAGCGTAATCCGCATCAGAGTAACCAATGATATTGAATTTTGAGCCTTTTGGGTACCAAAGGCCAAGGTTGGGTGTATGAACTAAATATCTCAAGATCCTTTCTACGGCTGTCAAGTGACATTCCTTAGGATTGGCTTGAAATCTTGCACACAGACATACACTCAACATAATATCTGGCCTAGATGCACATAAATAGAGTAGAGATCCAATCATGGAGCGATATACATTTTGGTCGACGCTAGATCCATCTTCATTGAGGTCTAGGTGGCCATTCGTTGCCATTGGGGTTTTTATGGGCTTCGCCTTGTCCATGCCAAACTTCTTGAGTATGTCCTGCGTGTACTTGGTTTGGCTTAGGAACGTTCCTTCCTTCTGCTGTTGTACTTGGAATCCTAAGAAGTACTTTAATTCTCCCATCATTGACATTTCAAACCTATGTGTCATGAGTTTACTAAATTCTTCACAAAAAGATTGGTTAGTTGACCCAAAGATTATATCATCAACATAAATTTGACAAATAAAAAGATTATCATCAAAATTCTTTGTAAACAATGTATAATCTACTTTGCCAATCTTAAAACCATTTTCAATTAAGAAATCTCTAAGACACTCATACCAGGCTCTAGGAGCTTGTTTGAGGCCGTAGAAAGCCTTACGCAATTTAAACACGTGGTCGGGGAACTCTTCGTCTTCAAACCCGGGTGGCTGCTCCACGTACACCTCTTCCTTGATTGGTCCGTTGAGGAAGGCGCTTTTCACATCCATTTGATACAGCTTGAAATCATGGTGAGTAGCATATGCAAGTAATATTCTAATGGATTCAAGCCTAGCTACTGGAGCAAAAGTCTCATCAAAATCCAAACCTTCGACTTGTGAATACCCTTTGGCCACAAGTCGTGCTTTGTTCCTTGTCACCACCCCGTGTTCGTCTTGTTTGTTGCGGAAGACCCACTTGGTGCCGACGATATTTGCATTGGGTCTTGCCACAAGTTCCCACACCTCGTTCCGCTTGAAGTTGTTCAATTCTTCTTGCATTGCCACCACCCAGTCTGAATCTTTCAATGCATCCTCAATCCCGCGTGGTTCCAAAAAAGATACAAACGAATAATGCTCACAAAAGTTAGCTATGCGAGATCTAGTGGTTACTCCCTTTTGGATGTCACCGATGATATTGTCGATTGGGTGATCCCTTTGGACGCATTGGTGTACTCTTGGGTGTGGCACTTGAGGAGTTGTGTCTTCATGATCATCTGCTTCTCCCCCTAAGTAGTTGCCTTCATTGACTTGTTGATCATCTTCATATTCTTGTGGTTGATCTTGTGTTGAAGCTCCCCCTTGATCTTTGGTCTCCTCTTGTGGTTCATCTTCCTCATGTACGTCTGAACGTGGCTCTTGTGGTCGAACTTCACCTAGAGCCATTCTTTTCAATGCTTCACAAGGAGCTTCTTCTTTACCTAATTCACATGGATCAACTTTCCTTTTGGGAGCCATTAGTCTCATCGAACACTAAGTCATGTGCTATTTCAACAAGTCTGGAGGCCTTGTTGAAAACACGATAGGCGTAAGTGTTCGAATCATAACCAAGCAAGAAACCTTCATCGGACTTCGAAGCGAACTTTGAAGTCCTAGGCTTCTTGTTCAGGATATAACATGGAGAACCGAATACTCGAAAATATGTGATATTTGGTTTGTTACCGGTGAGTAGCTCATAGGATGTCTTCTTGAGTAGTCGATGAAGATAAAGTCGATTTACGGCGTGGCAAGCGGTGTTAATCGCTTCCGCCCAAAATCGATCCGAGGTCTTGTACTCATCGAGCATTGTTCTTGCCATCTCTATGAGTGTTCGGTTCTTTCTTTCGGCAACTCCGTTTTGTTGTGGCGAGTATGGCGCTGAAAATTCGTGCTTGATACCCTCTTCATCAAGGTACTCCTCCACTTGTGTGTTCTTGAACTCCGTATCGTTGTCACTTCGAATACTCTTGATTGTTAATGAGAATTTGTTTTGAGCTCGCTTGAAGAACTTCTTGAGTGTTCCTTGTGTTTATGACTTATCGTGCAAACAGAAAACCCAAGTGAAGCGAGAAAAGTCACCAATAATAACGAAACCATCTTTGTTACCGCCGATGCTTATGTAAGAAATTGGACCAAATAAGTCCATGTGAAGTAGTTCGAGCGGTCTTGTTGTAGTCATGACGTTCTTTGCGGGGTGAGGTTCTCCAACTTGCTTCCCGGCTTGGCACGCGCTACAAGGCCCGTTTTTCTCAAAAACAACATCCTTCAAACCGCGGATGTGATCGCCCTTGAGGAGTTTTTGAAGATTCCTCATACCAACATGCGCTAGCCGTCTATGCCACAGCCAACCGATGTTGGTCTTTGCAATCAAGCATGTGTCAAGTTCGGCTTTATCCTTGTTGAGGTCAACGAGGCAAAGCTTTCCCTTCAACATACCCTTGAATGCAATGGAACCATCACTCCTCCTAGAGACAGTCACACCCACGTTAGTGAACAAGCAATTATAACCTTTGTCACATAGCTGAGATATGGACAGCAGGTTATAATCTAAGGATTCAACATGTAAAACATGAGAAAGTGTGTGTGTATAAGATATTGCAATTTTACCGGTACCCAGCACCCTTCCTTGACTATTATCTCCAAAGTAGATGCCTTCGTTTGGGTTCTCATTCTCTTCATATTCCACGAACATCCTTCTTTCTCCGGTCATATGGTTGGTGCAGCCACTGTCTAGCACCCATTTGGATCCACCAGAGGAATAGGCCTGCAAAAACAAATTATTCTTTGGTTTTAGGTACCCAAGCTTGCTTGGGTCCTTGAAGGTTAGTTACAATACATTTGGGCACCCACACATGAGATTTGGTGTTCCCATGGTGTGGACCAACATAATTAGCATAAACCTTGCCAAGATTATTTCTCATTAACACATAGGAGGCATCAAATTCTAAAGAGTAATTGTTGTTGTTTGTATATAGGTCTAGTCTGGAAGGCCGGACTTGTCTGGACACTCACCGAACTAGTCCGGTGTTTGTGTGAGTTCAGGTTTTTACCCTTCAACTTATGAGTTTGAGAGGGTCTTTCCTTCACAAAGGAAATCGTCCCCTTGTTATTCTTATGACTTCCAGCATGCTGCTTTTCATCATAAGAGTAACCAATGCCATACTTGACATTTGGAGGTCTTTGGACCAAGTATGCATTACGTGCATAGTTGATCTTCTCCTTGTCAAATATGCCACATTGGGTAGGATTTTTATCCTTTGTGGAGGTTGAATTCTCCTTCAAACTGGTGTCTATTTTACTACATGTGCACATATGAGCAAAATTAGTTTTAGTGGATTGAGAAGGTGAACTTGAAGAGGAGGAGGGTTCACTCAGCTTGAGTGATGCAACTTGCACTTCAAGGATCTTGTTGACCTTGATCAGGTCAGCAAGTTGGTCCTTGATTGCAACATTTGAGTCAGTTAACTCCAAGCAAGCTTTCTTGCTTGAAGCTAACTCAAGCTCTAGTGAGTTGCTTTTCTCCTTTTCAAGTTCTAGAAGTTTGTCAAGTTTGACATACTCCTCCTTGTGGGAGATAATCATGTCCTATTGACGATGAATTAACCTCTCCTTCTCAACAAGTTGATCAAGTAAAAATTTCATTTTTGTTGCGGCTTTCCTATCTAGTCCACTAAGCATATCCTCATCATCACTATTCATTTCATCATCACTAGAGTAAGAATGCACAGAAGGGGTTTTGATGATTACCTTGCGTTTACCTTCCTTTGCCATAAGGCAAGTGCCATTTCCCTTCCTTGCGCCGAGTGTGGGGAAGATTGTAGATTTCTTGGACGTGCTCTCGATGGCTACGCTAGCCATCTCTTCTTCTTAGGATGATGAGGACTCATCGTTTGAGTCCCACTCCTTCCCAATGTGCGCTTGTTCGGCTTGCTGCTTCTTCTTGAAGAATTTCTTAGGTTGAGGCTTCGATTCTTTGGTCTTCTTCTTGTTCTCCTCAAATGGGGAATCAACTATAAAGTGGTTATACTCACCACAATTGTAGCATGCCCGCCTCAACTTCGGTTTCGTTCATTCCTTGTACTTTCCCTCACTTGATTTTGTTCCTTGTATTTTCTTCATTATTCTCTTGAACTTTTTCATGAACAATATCACGTCCTCTTCATCTAGCTCACTGCTTTCGTCGTCACTATCTTCCTCTAGTTGTGCTTCCCTTGCTTTTTTGGATAGAGGCTTGAGGGTGGACTTTAGAGCAACCCCTTTCTTCTTAGCCGAGGTGAGATCGACAATTTCCTTGACATGCTTTGCTTGTCTTTCCATCATCTCAAAGTTGATGATTTTTCCAAGCAATTCATCCGGAGTCATCATTTTGTATCCGGGGCTTTCTCTAATCATGGAGCACAGTGTGACATTGCGAGGCATAAAAGCTCTAAGGATGAGCTTTACCACCTCGTGGTCATTCCACTTCTTGCTCCCGTATGATCGAACTTTGTTGACAAGTGTCTTCAATCGATTGTACATATCTTGGGGTGACTCGTCTTCCTCAATTGCGAATCTTCCTAGTTCGCCTTCGATCATCTCAATCTTTGCTTCACGCACATGTCGGTCACCTTCATGTGCAGTTTGTAGTGTATCCCATATCTCCTTAGCAATTTCGAGTCCATCCACCTTGGTGAACTCGTCCCGACTGAGTGATTAGGTGATTACAGCTGCGGCTTGAGCATTTCTATGAATGGTCTGCTCTTGGCTTGGGGTGAGCTCTTCGTCATCGTCCGGAATGTCTATCCCTGTGCATACAACATGCCATAGACTTGGATTGAGAGAAATCAAATGCATTTTCATATTCTGCCTCCACATTGAGTAATCACTTCCATCGATGCGTGGGGCTTTTCCAAGTGGGATGGATAAGTAATGATTGTTATTGGAATTTAGACGATCATAGTTAAAAGGATATCAGGAGTAGTCGGTGTGACTACTCCCCTTCTTCTTCTCTTCAACTTTCACTTTCCCTTTGGAAAGTGCCTTCTTTCTAAGGAGCGCCTTTAGCTCCAGTGTCTCCTCATCGTCGTCCTCGAAGTCTTGAATGGCTTCGAGGTACTTTTCCACTTTTTGAGTCTTGTCATTGTTAACCTCTTCTTGGTTGTTGATTTTGTGGATGTCCTTCATCTCCGACATGATCTCTTCGAGTGATTAGATTCTTTCTTGAAGAACCTTGCTCTAATACCAATTGAATGTGGCCTAGAGGGGGGGGGGGGTGAATAGGTGTTTTTGAAAATTGTCGGATCCTGCAACACTCAACAACATGCTCAATACCAGAGATATCGGACTAGTCCGGTAAAGTGCAGACTAGTCCGGTGTTCACGGACTAAGTTGATTAAGCTAGATCGATTAGGTTGATTCTTTTATGTGTGTAGCGGAAAAATAGAACAAAATAAAGGTTTCACGGTTATATTCTAGATTATATCACAATTAAATCTTATGTTTAACAATCCAACATAAGATGAGTAATGATTATGAAACCCTAGATTATATTGATGAATTAGAATGATGAACACCAAAAACAAGACACAAGGTTTTATCCCGTGGTTCGGCTACCACAAAGGCAACCTAAGTCCACGTTGAGGAGTCCACAACAGGACCGAGTCTTCTCCAACACTACCCTCGTCAGGTCGCCACGAAGGCCAATCCTCTTCCACTAATCACAAAGGGGTGAATAACCGAATTCAAGGGGCCTTCTCACACGTTGAGAGCTCCCTTAGATTACAACACAAATTTCCATCGAAAACACACTCAAAAGATTACAATTAAAATGCAGGAGTGTGTTAGAGAATCAAACCAAGAGCTCAATGTGATGTTCCAAGTGTCTCTCCAATGATCTAGAGTGAATCCTCAAAGGATTGATCGTTGTTGCACTTAATTTCGTGGAGAGATGTAGTTTTTGAGGCTCTTTGGAGGTGTGACGGCGCTAGGGTTCGAGAGTTATCATAATTTGGCCGTGCACCTCTATTTATATGGGGTTTCTAAAAGTGACCGTTAGGGTTCAGAAAGTTCGGACTAGTCCGTCGTGGTCACCGGACTAGTCCGGTGTGCTGTTTGTAGCAAACCCTAAGTACCCCGAAATATCGGACTAGTCCGGCTAGGAACGGACTTGTCCGATTTCACTACTGGAAATCTTCGGACTTGTCCGAACATGTGAGACCCTAAGTGTATAGGATGACAAGTCCGCACTGGGGGACTTTTCCGATTCAGATCAGTGGGTATTTCGGACTAGTCCGTGTAGACATCGGACTTGTCCGATTTGGATCAGAAAGAATATCGGACTAGTCCGGTTGTGATCGGACTTGTCCGATTTTGTGTGACTTGTGAAGTGTTTTGAGGACTATTCTGCACTGGGGACGACTAGTCCGATTCTAGTCAGAAAGGATATCGAACTAGTCTGATGTTTATCGGACTTGTCCGATCTTGTGCAGAAAGGATATCGGACTAGTCCGGTTGTGATCGGACTAGTCCGGTCCTGTGTAACATTGTGCAATGTGTGTGTTTAATTGTGATTGAGCTCTTTGGGTGTTTTTCCTTAACACACTCCATACACAATAATCTACTACTCTTCTTCCTCGAGCTCATTTCCGCTTTGCTTCACGTTCTTCCTTCTTTTTGGCATTTTGCTCATTTTCCTATCATAGGCCTGCACTCATCTCAACAAATAGGTCAGGGTCCCAATTGCTTGTCATAAATCATCCAAAACCCACAAGGGAGTCGTAGATGCACTTTCAGTGACATAGTCACATATATACATTTCTGGAAACCTTAGGAAGTCCTCTATCAACTTTATTTGGCATTCATGATCTGAATTTGGGTATAGCGGTGTCTAATTCCATTTGTCGCAAACTTGGTTCTGGAAGTCCACAACTTAAAACAGTTTGCACCTATTTGTGAATTTGTGCACAATACCGGTATAACAAACTTTTCAGGGGGTAACTCTTTTACTTCTGGATTGTTAACTTGATGTTATACAGAGTTTATTTTGACTTCACCTCAAAATATTGTCATGATATCTCTGTATAAATTGTGGACATCACTACATATGCAGGGGAGGTTCTATCAAAAATTTCCAGAAAATATGGGTCAACTTAAAACCTGTATAGATTCTATTTCCTAGCTCACTTGTAGCTGTATGAGTACAATCTGGAAAGCTTGGAAAGTATACTACAACTTTGGTATTCAACTCCACCTTTGATTCTGACAAATCCTGTATGAAATTGTGGTGTTTCTACAGGAAGATGGCAGCAGAGATGATCCAATTACCTAACGGTTGGGTGCACCCGACATGCACTGGTCAAGCCGGGTTTGCGGATTTGTTTGTCATGTTGATAAGCCAGTGCGGATATGAGGAGGCGCCTAGCTATTGGGGAAAGGAATTCCATGAAAACAGGGTGAAGAGGTGTGACATCTATGTCGACGTGCCTGCTGGTCCACCAAGCAACGGATGGGCCCCCTTTTCTATCAAAACAAGGGGTGTTCTGTTGGAAGAAACTTGGAGCTTCGCTGCAAGTGTTGCTATGGGGAGGTTTTGCAAACTTCACCATCATCAGCTAGTGGGTACTCCGTATGAGTTCTTTTCGGTCAGCGGTAGGGCTGCTGAAGGGTGGGCTAACCGATTGATCGCCGATTATGACCTCCACGGGGGAACATCGGTGACAGCCTTAGCGTTGTATGCATCGGCATCACGTCGCAAAAATAGCACCCAGAAGGCGTGCATTAGGGAGTTGGTGGATAATCTGAGGGAAACCATGATCCGAGGGGATCATTTTGAGCGTGAAAATAAATCGCTTAGAACCTCGATCGCTCCTCTCAACCAACGTCTCCGTTTCAAAGAAGAGCAGTATGAGTTAATTGCTCAAGACCTGTCAGAGGCTCGTGGAGCAACTCATGAGATGGAAATTGAGTTAGAAGCAAGCTTAGTTGATGTGCACCAGCTGGGTACTCAGTTGAGCACAATGACTAAAGATCGAGATCGGTACAGGGTAGAGGCTCAGGACTGGAAAGCCAGCTGTGAGCAGGCCCAGCAGGAACTTGACGGCTTTAGGATGTTTATGGTGCAAGCTGATGTACAAGCATTGGCTGCCACAAAAGCATCGATAATGGGTGAGGTAGTAGCTTCTACTTCAGCACCGATACCCGTGGTGCCTAATCCTGAGGATGACGAAGAAGAAGAAGAGGATCCCGAGGAACTTGAATACGTCGAGTAGGACGTATTAAAGTGGGATGTGGCAGCACTTCTGCCGACACGGGGAAGCATATAGTTTAATAGTTGCTCGTGTTTTTCTCTTGTGACCATCTTTGTGTCATATTAAGAGTAGTAGTGTTTATGTCTACAATGACAAGATATGTAAGACATCTCATGGGGACCAAGTATAGTAGAGATGTATTTCCATAGTGGGAGTCCATCATTTTGGAGTTTACTACTGTAAACTTGGTCAGTGATAATATATCTTGTATAAAGCTTATACTTTATCAATATATGTTGATGTTGTATATTATCTATCATGGTCTACCGCATTACTATTTATATCGAAGGATGAACTTGAGGCAATGAGACTTATGGTGTAAATCGTTGTATTGCAACATGGTGTGTACACGTACAATCTCAGAAGTGGGAGGCTCAAGTGGAGGGCAGGGGGATGACACACCACCCCTGGGGCAGAATACGCCCCAGACGCAGCCACCTCCACCACCTCCACCTACACTTCCCAGAAGTCTCGCGGAGGTTCTCGCAGCAGTACTCGGCTCGCGCGACGAGCAAACCGAGTTGTTGCGGACCCTTGTACAGCACTCGTCCCATCAAGGGGGGCGACATGCTGATGGGCCACGTCAGTCACATCCGAGTTCCTACTCGGATTTCGCATTGACACATCCGCCGGTCTTCAGAGAGGCCGACGAACCTTTGGAGGCGGGCAACTGGCTCCACACCATTGAAGGCAAGTTCGGTTTACTCGAGATAACCGAACAATAGAAGGCTCTATTCGCAGCTCAACAACTACAGGGTTCTACTGGTGCGTGTTGGGCAAACTACCTCGCCGCATGCCCCGCAGGCTATGTCGCGAGCTGGGCAGAATTCCGGGAGGCGTTCCGCGCCTACCATATCCCTCCCGGGATTATGAGGAGGAAGCTTCAAGAGTTCTTGGAGCTGAAGCATGGAGGAAGGAGTGCTTACGAGTACTCCAAGACCTTCAACCACTTGGCCCAGTATGCACAGAACAAGGTGAACACGGAAGATAGGAAGCGAGAGTGCTTCTACCAAGGGCTGAACACCAAGATGAAGGACAAGCTTGTCTTGTTCAACCGCGGCAGTTTCAACGACCTTGTCAACGCCACGATCATGCAAGAGGACGCTACTCGAGAGCTGTCCTCAGACAAGAAGAAGAGGAGTGCTCCGCAGGGCAGCGGAGGTGGTGCTCCTCAGTAGTACCGAATGGTGTATCGATCACCATCCGGCCAGAGGTGGCAACCGCCATCACGACCACCAATGTTCAGTGGTCGCCAGTTCGGCAACTCTGGTTTCCGACCGCAAGAACAGCAGGGGATGATCCCACGTGCACTTCCACCTCCACCGCGTGCACCGGGATTCCGTCCTCCCATTCGTACCGGCCAAACACCGTACACGTGTTTCATGTGTAGACGCACGGGGAACTTCGCCAAGGACTGCCCGCAGAGTAGGCAAGGCGGAGGACAGTCATCATACCAGGGCGCCAACCAACCCCGCAACCAGCCCAAGAAGCCAGTTCCCAGACTCGGCAACGTCCACCACCTCACCATTGAGGACGTTCCGAAAGGCGCACCTGTACTCACGGGTACATTCTCTATCTTTGATCATCCCGTAGTTATACTCTTTGACCCCGGAGCTTCACACAATGTCATTAGGAAGTCTTTTGTCATTCAAAGTCAATTGCCTATAATGTCCACAAAAACTTCGTATGTGATTAGCACTCCGACAGGGAAACCAATAACAAATGAGTTGGTTCCTGGGATACCACTTAACCTAGATGGAACCATATATCTTACTTCACTTCTGATATTAGATAATCAGAAGTTAGATGTCATCTTGGTAATGGCATGGTTACAATACCATGGTGCTATTCTAGATCTTGTTCCTCGAAAAATATATCTAAATTCTCCACTTCTTCCTTCTCAAGTCATTAATCTTGAGAGAGCCATTCTAGTGAATTCATCTACTCACAATACCGAGGTTATGGAACTTAAGGATATTCCGGTAGTATGTGAATACCCGGACGTGTTTCTCGAAGATCTTCCTAGTATGCCCCCAGAAAGAGATATAGAGTTCAAGATTGAACTTGTACCGGGAATAGTGCCAATCTCAAGACAACCCTACAAGACGGCACCCAAGGAACTTGCAGAACTTAAGGAGCAGTTAACGGAACTTGAGAACAAAGGTTTCATTCGTCCAAGTTCATCACCATGGGGTTATTCTGCATTGTTTGTAGAGAAGAAAGATAAGACCTTGAGACTGTGTGTGGACTATCGTCCACTCAATGCTGTCACTATCAAGAACAAGTATCCACTACCACACATTGATATTCTTTTCAATCAACTAGTGGGTGCTAATGTATTTTGGAAGATGTATCTTCATTCTGGTTATCATCAGATTAGAATCCGACCAGAAGACATACCAAAGACAACATTCTCGACGAGGTATGGAATGTATGAATACCTTGTTATGTCCTTTTGATTGACCAACGCACCGGCTCATTTCATGTATCTCATGAACTCAGTGTTCATGCCGGAATTGGACAAGTTTGTCGTGGTCTTCATTGACGACATCCTTGTGTATTCAAAATCCAAAGAAGAACATGCTCAACACTTGCGTATCGTGCTTCAACAATTACGGGACCACCAGCTATATGCTAAGTTCAGCAAGTGTGAATTCTGGATCAGCCAAGTTCCATTTTTAGGGCACATCATATCAGCAAAAGGGATTGCAGTTGATCCAAGCAAGATAAAGCAAGTACTCAAATGGGGGTCTCCAAAATCCGTACATGAAGTTTGAAGTTTCCTAGGTTTAGCTGGGTATTACTGGAGGTTCATTCCCAATTTCTCCAAAATAGCTAAACCAATGACAGAACTTCTGAAGAAGGGGACGAAGTATGTATGGACTGGGGCATGTGAGGGAGGTTTTCTGGCATTAGTAAAGCACCTCACAACGGCACCAGTATTGGCTCAACCAGACACAACCAAATCTTTTCACGTGTATTGTGATGCATCAGGAATTGGTTTGAGTTGTGTGCTGATGCAAGACAGACGAGTGATCGGTTATGGATCATGGCAGCTTCGGAACCATGAGCAGCACTATCCAACTCATGATCTAGAACTCACTGTTGTGGTACTAGCATTGAAGATGTGGAGACATTATCTACTGGGTAATCTAGTACATCTCTACACCGATCACAAGAGCCTGAAGTACATCTTCACACAAAAAGACTCGAATATGCGACAGCGTAGGTGGTTGGAATTAATCAAGGATTATGAGATTGAGATCCACTACCATCCAGGCAAGGCGAACGTAGTCGCAGATGCTCTGAGCCACAAGTCCCATGTCAACAATCTTTCCATTACCTCAATGGGAGAAGAAGAACCGAGTCTCTACTTGGTTCCATATGGGGCACTCTACAACCTAGCTCTCATTCCCACTATCAGGGAGGATATTATGGCAGCTCAGAAGGAGTACAAAGGGATGTCGCACATTTGGCAAAGAATGGAGAAGGGGGAGATCAAATGTTTCCGATGTGACAATGAAGGTACCCTCTGGTTTAAAAACCGCATAATGGTACCCCGAAACATGGAACTTCAGAAGAAGATCATGGATGAAGCTCATTTATCCAAGTATTCCATTCATCTGGGGAGTAACAAAATGTACCAAGACTTGAGGAAGAAGTTCTGGTGGACTCGGATGAAGAGAGAAGTAGCAAAATACGTATCCGAATGTGATACGTGTCGGCGAGTTAAGGCCGACAATATGAAGGCAGCTGGGCAGCTTCAACCTTTAAGCATATCGGCTTGGAAATGGGAGGATATCAGCATGGATTTCATTGTTGGGTTGCCTCCCACTTTCCATAAGCACGACTCAATTTGGGTGGTCATTGACCGGTTAATCAAATCAGCTCATTTCATACCAGTCAGTGTTAAGTATGATGTAAAGCGGTATGCAGAACTTTATATCTCCAGAATATTGTTTCTACATGGAGTACTCCGCACTATCATTTCAGATCGTGCATCTATTTTTGTTGCTCGCTTTTGGGAGCATCTCCACGATGCATTGGGTACCAAACTGATTCGAAGCTCGGCTTATCATCCTCAGACTGATGGACAAACCGAACGGGTGAATCAAGTGCTAGAGGATATGCTTCGTGTCTGTGCCATCCACCATGGTAAAAATTGGGATGATCATCTACAATTGGCGGAATTCTCGTACAACAACGGTTACCAGGCTAGCATTCAGATGGCGCCATATGAAGCTCTTTATGGCCGGAAGTGTCGCACACCCTTGAACTGGTGTGAATCTGGTGAATGAGTGGTATATGGCATCGACTTGATAAATGAAGCCGAAGAGCAAGTACATCTTATTCAAGCCAATCTCAAAGCCGCTCAGTCTCGTCAGAAGAGCTATGTGGACAAACGATGTCGACCTCTTCACTTCGAGGTTGGGGATCAAGTTTATCTCTGGGTATACCTGATGAAAGGAATTCATTGATTCGGAGTAACAGGGAAGCTAGCTCCACATTTTATTGGGCCGTTCGCAATAATCAAAATATGCGGACCGGTGGCATATCAATTGGAGTTATCGCTGTCGCTGGCAGGGGTCCACAATGTGTTTCACATTTCTCAGTTGCAGAGATGTCTCAAAGCCCCACCGAATATACGTATTGAGGATTTGGAAACTCTCCAACCAGATCTTACGTATTTCGAGCATCCAATCCAGATCATTGATGAGAGAACTCGCACCACAAGAAGGCGTACTTTGTGTTTCTACAAAGTCTTGTGGAGCAACCACAGTGCTGAAGAAGCCACGTGGGAAAGCAAGGAATATCTTAAAACAAACTATCCGGACTTGTTAGCGGCACATGTTCAGTAGATCTTTATCTCTTGTCCTTCCTTTGTAATCTCGCGACGAGATTCTGTTAATTGGGGAGGAATGTAAAATCCCACTTTTTCCTTTTATGTGAAGTTCAACTACAAGTGGTTTATCAAACATAATGGAGGTCAACATAATTGTGCACATAAACTTGACCTCACTAAAAAGTTTTCTTTCTACTCATGTTTTAATCTTATCAACATGAGGATTGGACTTCACCCTAACCCTATAACATTTTAAATAAACCTTCTACAAAGTTGGGAAGTTATTGATTGCAATGGCTAGGGCAAATTATATGGCAGCAATATAAAAATCAAAACAAATGTAATTTGATTATGTTGCTATGCATATTGGGCCCTGCCATAAAGATTCAAATCCAAGGCTCCAAATTTTTCCTTGGACTCTTAAATATCTAAATAGCTTCTTAGAAAAATTTCAAAGATTTTTGAAGTACATCTTACATTTGTTTGGACACGTACAAAGGATTCATTTCGCGTCGACATCAAATTTAGCTTTACACTAAACTTTGCCCAAATCAACCCCCAATTTTTCCGAAGGCCTTTTATGGTTCAGAGGACTTCGTTTCAAAGTTTGGAGATTTATGGACCTCAGATACTATTTATTTCAATAAGGTTTATACCCATATTTGAATTCAAATTTGATGCAAACTATGTCCAAATTGAAATCTGATTGCAGAATTGCATTCCCCATATTTTTCTTAACCTACCTGTAAATTTTGGGAATTTTTGGACAATGTTTAAGCTAGAATTTGGAGGAAGGGATAAGGGAGAGAGGTGGGGCCCACAAGTCAGTCGGTGAAACCGTTTCACCGCCTCTGTTTTCTTTCCCCGGGCGACACCGTGACACTGCATGCCGCCAGCACGCCGTCGGCCGTCGGTCGCCTCCAGCTGACCCCCCTGCATCCTTATCTACCGCGGTGAAGGCTATAAAGCCACCCCCCGTCGGCTGAAGTCCATCACCCATTCACTTTTCACCGTGCCGCTCCATTTCATCACCACCGCGATCACCCCCGTGACGCTCGACGCCGCGCAGCCTCGCCGTCGATACAAGCATCATCATCCTCTACGGTCTATAGCAAAAAGGTGCGCAACGACCTCGTGCAGCTTCTTGTTAAGCTTGAATTCCTATCATGCATCCTAGCTCCTGTATTCCTTAAAACCCCGAAGCGCTTTTATAACATTGAGGCTAGGTCATCGGTTTAATTCTGATTGTATGCACAAAATCTCTTTGATCCAGTTAGATGACATGATCTATGTATCCTAGCGCACATTCCCTCGAAAAATCAGAAAGAACCATCGACTAATTAGCAAGTTCTTCGAGTTTTCCCCTTCCGCCATTGTTAGAGCTCAGTTCACCATCAACTTCGGTATTGCCGGCTATGGCACGAGCTCTAGACCCTCCTAAGACCTTTCCCATGCATCCATGATGCTTCCCGAGCTTTCAAATGAGAGATTTAGCTAGGGAATCAAGGGTCTCCACTTCACCGAAACTCTAACACCCGCCGCCGCCGTCGAAAATGGTTTTCCGGCCACCCCTCGCCGTCTAGAGTTGGTCCATCGTGTTTCCCGTGTGAAAATATGGTGGAGCGGCGAGTCCCGAGGCCTCCCGTGGGCCGGAAGCTATCGCCGGCGAAAGCACCACCGCGCGCCGGTGAGAACGCCGCCGCCCTAGCCCTGGACCGAGGTTGAAGACGACCGGGTTCGCGGATCCCACTTGCCAGCGAGTGAAAAAGGCGCCGGATCAATCTGTGGCTAGGGATTTACTGCGGCCACGTGGGAATCTTTATAACCCCCGGTGTTGCTAGCCCCTGATTGGATGATTTTAAATCTAGTGGGCCATGGCGCCAAATTTAAAAGTTGAAATTTCCCCTTTGGTGCAAAACCATTTCCAAAGTTTAAAAATCGATATCTCTCTGTAGAATGCTCATAAAATATCCAAACAAATTTTGTTTGAAAGCCCTTAAGCTCTAGTTTCTATCAGTACCAACTAGGTTCTGTGAAACTCACAGTTAAATTCTGTATAAAACAATCTTCCCAAATGCAAATGCAATTTTTCCAGATTAACTTGCTACTGGAAAAATCCCCGAAATTCATATAAAATGCAATGTCCTATTCTTGACTACCAGAAAAAGTTTGGGAGCCATTGCACCTGTTTAACCTTCTTTATAGTTCAATTACTTTTTTTAGTTATTGAATTTTTACAGATGTTCAATTGCTTTATCATGTCCCAAATTTGTACCGAGGCTTCCTTTGGTCATGTACCAGTTCCTGTAAAAATCTTGGATTTAATTGACCTAATATCATAGTCCTAATTCAGTAACAAACTGAATATTTATTTAAAAGCTAAAAATTCAACTATAAGATAAATCCAAAAATTCTTGCCAACTTAGAAATTCAATAACTCCTTCACCAAAGCTTAGAAATTTATGAAACAAATTTTGATAGAACCAGGACAACTTCCTCTATCATGGTTATCAACTGGCAGCTATGTTCAAGCTACAGTTTCTTGTTTAATATTCTTGGAAGTTTAATACTTGCCATAATTTTAGAGACAACAATATACTTTGATCATCTCCTGTTCTTTGCAAGAGCTTCTATCATATCCCTAGTATCTACCATCAATGTTCCAAAGCCAATTAAGGTCCCTATCATATAATGATCACCATAGATTAAATTATGGTCTTGGTAATAATTATTTTTCAATGTCATTCATATACATGTTATATGCATATCGTATAGTGACCGAAGTCGAGGAGGAAACAGAAGCTTTGGAAGAGCACCTTCCAGATATTAACCCCTGTAAGTGCATCTAGGTCCCTTGTGGGTTTTGGTGGATTGATGATGAACCATTAAAGTGCTAATGAACTTGGTTGAGCATGAGCGCAGATCCGGAGTACGGAATGGAGCTTTGAAGAAAGACGGCAAAAGGAGAAAAGTTGTGGCGAAGAAGAATAGAAATAGGATTTTCTATTTTCTCCTTGAGTCGTAGGAAAAACCGTACTATTAAGAGGGACACGACGCGTAGACACTTAGTGAGTCATTCGGGTGCTCAACCCCTTAGTAGAAGATTTTAGTAGGGCCTTTGTGGCTTGGGCGGACTTGTATGACATGTGATGTCAGACATGTCCGAATTCCCTCTGTTGGAATTCGGACATGTCCGAATATGTAAGTCAAACTTGTCCGAATTGGCACTGGAAAGGTTCCAATGAGAGTTCCAGTGAAGTTTCGGACTTGTCCGAACCTGGGGGTCGGACATGTCCGAAATGGATCTGTTCCCAGGGACTAAGAAAAATTTTCTAAGTCCCAGAGAGTCAGACTTGTCCGAGGTCTATCTGCAGAATTTCAGACATGTCCGAGATCGTACGTCAGACATGTCTGAAGTGGTTTTGGTCAGACAAGTCTGAAGTGAAAGGCCTGACCTTTGAGGTCAGACATGTCCGACATTGTGTCAGACATGTCCGATGTGGGATGTGTCAAACGGCTCTAATGACTTTTTGGAGTATAAATAGGTGGTGGTTTCAACCCACCAACTATGCCTAACACCCCTAAACAGTTCTGAACGCCCATTTGAACTCAAGAACCTCTCTCCACATGTTCTTCACCTCTAGAGCCCAAATTCGAATTTTTGGGAGAGTGAAGAGTGCTTTGTGAGGATTGGGAGAAGCGGTTTGTTGAGGGGTTGAGCAACATGTGATTCACTAAGTTTCTTCGTGATTGCGTGTTTGTTGCTCTTGGGGTTCTCCCCTAGACGGTTAGGCGTCGCCCCACGATTTCTTTGTGATCTCTTGTAATCGGCGAGTTTGTAACAATCTTTGTGATAGTGGAAGATCGGGAGTTGGCCCTTGTGGCAACTCGTGAGGGGAAGGCTAGAGAAGGCCTAGTCCCTTGTGGACTCCTCAACGGGGACGTAGGATCCTTTGTGGTTCCGAACCTCGGGATAAAATCGTTTGTCTCTTATTGTTCTTCCATTCTCTCAAGTTTTGATTCTAGTGTTTTTCCGCGTGCTATCTCTTCCTCAGCGTTCTTTCTACTCCATACTTCGTGTAGAACTGCTAGGGATCGATATCTCTCACTAGATCGCTTAAAAATTGGATTTTTGGTCTGCTCGCGCAGGTAATCTCGGACTTATCCGACCCAGGTCAGACTTGTTTGACTTAGGTCAGACAAGTCCGACTAGAAGTCAGACAAGTCCGACCTCTCTGTTTTCATAACTCTGAATTAAGTTTAAATTTTCGATTATCGCCTATTCACCCCCCTCTAGGCCGCCTTTCAATTGGTATCAGAGCAGGTTTCTCCGGAAGAGACTAACATCTCGGAGAATCGATGGCGGAAGAAAGGAACAAGGATGATACCTCATATGTCGACGGTGAAGGCTCAAATGACAAGAACTACGACGTTCTTCTTGATGATCCGAAGGACGATGAAGAGACTCGTCAACTCAAGGCAAAGCTTCGGGAGAAGCTAGGGAAACAACCCAAGATCAACAAAGAGAAGGAGAAGAGTAACGATGACTATACTCAAACTCACTTTGATTATGATCGTCTTCATGCTAACAATCACTATTTGTCTATTTTACTTGGCAAACCTCCTCAATTCGATGGAAATGACTATTCAATGTGGAAAAACAATATGAAGATGCATTTAATCTCTTTGAATCCTAGTTTGTGGCAGATTGTGCAAACCGGAGTTCATATGCCAAGGAATGAGGAAGACGTCACTCCACAACAAGCTATCCTACTTCATCGCAATGCTCAAGCCGTAGGAGTCATAACCTCATCTTTGACTCGGGATGAATTCAACCGAGTCGAAGGTTTGGAAGTGGCCAAAGATATTTGGGATACACTCAAGACAGCGCACGAGGGCAACCGAGTCATCCAGGAGGCGAAGATTGAGATGATCGAAGGAGAGCTCGGGAGATTTACCATCATGGATGGTGAGTCGCCCCAAGACATGTAAAATCGCCTCAAGGTGCTCGTGAACAAGATTCGTGCTTATGGAAGCACTCGATGGATGGACCATGAAGTGGTGAAGAGGATGCTTTGGGCATTCATGCCTCGAAACATCGCTCTTTGCTCCTTGATCCGTGAAAGCCCCGACTACACCAAGATGACTCCGGAAGAAGTGCTTGGGAGGATAATCAACAATGAGATGATGGAGAAGGAAGCTATGTTCTACAACGATCTCCAAAAGCTTGCCTCATCCAAGAAGAAAGACATAGCCCTCAAAGCAACTTCCACATCCTACAATGAAGATGCAAGTGATGATGAGAGCATGGACTCCGATGAGGAAGAAGCTTTCTTCATCAACAAGTTTAGAAGGATGATGAGAAGGAAGAAGGGAGGCTATCACCAAGAAGGCAAGAGCAAGGAGAAGCCAAAGAAGAAGACTTGCTACAAGTGTGGTGAACATGGGCACTTCATTGCGGATTGCCCATACAATTAAAGCAAGAAGAAGGAGGGCAAGACCCAAGATAAGAAGCTCTTCAAGAAAAAGAAGCCATCGGGACATGCCCACCTTGGAAGAGAATGGGACTCAAATGAAGACTCATCTTCCGACGATGAAGAGAAGGTGACAACCATTGCCATCGGAAAGAGCTCAAGTGCAAGCAAGCTCTTCCCCAACCTTGATGATTTCAAGTCCACATGTTTCATGGCAAAGGAGGGAAGGAAAAAGGTCAAATCTAAACCCGCTCCCTCTATAACTTCTTGTGATGAACTTGATAGTGATAGTGAACTTGAATCCATGCTTAAAGGCTTAAGTAAGAGTGCCATGAGAAAGATGAACTTTTTTATGGATGAAATCTCCGAGAAGGAGGATCTCCTTGAGCGTCAAGAGGGCATGCTCATCCAAAAATTGGAGAGATGTCAAGAGCTTGAGGAGCTCCTCGAGCGCGAGAGAGAAAGAAGCAATGCATTGGAGCATGACCTTGCCATGAGCAAGGAAGCATGCTCAAATCTTAAGGACAAGACCATTGAGCTCAAGGATGAACTTGTTAACTTGACAAAGGTTAACAAGATTCTAGAGACAAAGGTTGAGTCACTTAAGATCAATGCACCTTCTTCCTCAAAGAGCTCATCTTCTCAAAAGATTTCATCCGAGGAAGTTCACACTTGCATGTACTCAAGCTTGATCCTAAAACTTAAGGATGAACTTAACTTGGCACAAAACAAACAAGCACCGAAAGGTGGCATCTTTGACAAGGAGAAGGTGTCCTATGCACGTAGCGCATACACCAATGTGAGACCTCTCCATGTCAAGGATGGTCTTGGTTATTCTCGGGAGCGGAGGCAAAATGCCAAAGTACCCAAGAATAACAAAGACTTGATTGTTTTTGTCAAGGAAGGTTCATCCACCCAAGATAAAGGAAAGAACACTGTCTCAACATCTTATATGCCTAAAAATGAACCTCATCCTTTGTTCCATGACTTTGATTCTTCTTATGTTTTATTGAGGAACAAATTTGGCAAGACTTATGCTAGATATGTTGGGCCACTCCGCAAGAGCCCAAAGCCTTGCGTGTGGGTGCCCAATTGTCTTGTGACTAACATCAAAGGACCCAACCCCGTTTGGGTACCTAAAGTAAAGGCATAACTCTTTTTTGTAGGCATA
This sequence comes from Tuctoria greenei, assembly GCA_036927565.1. Classification (NCBI taxonomy): domain Eukaryota; kingdom Viridiplantae; phylum Streptophyta; class Magnoliopsida; order Poales; family Poaceae; genus Tuctoria; species Tuctoria greenei. The sequence continues at coordinate 147,814,764 of JAYESD010000011.1, forward strand.
CTCCTCAAGTGGATCAAATTGGGTGCTTGACAGTGGATGCACTAATCATATGACCAGAGAGAGGAAGATCCTAGTGAAGGAATCTTCTTTGGGGATAATAGCCAAGGGAAAATCCTTGGCACTGGTAAGATTGCTATCTCCTCAAAACACACTCTTTCTAATGTGCTTCATGTCGATTCACTTGATTACAACCTCTTGTCTATTTCTCAATTATGTGATAATGGTTATGATTGTCTTTTCACTAACAACGGTGTGACCGTCTCAAGAAGGTGCAACAACTCAATCGCCATTAAGGGCGTACTCAAGGGAAAGCTTTACCTTGTGGATTTCTCCACGGATAAAGCCCAACTTGATACGTGCTTAATGGCGAAAACTAACATGGGATGTCTATGGCACCGAAGGCTAGCCCATGTTGGGATGAGAAACTTGCAAAAACTTCTTAAGGGGGATCATATCCGTGGACTAAAACATGTTGTCTTTGAGAAAGATAGACCATGTAGCGCATGTCAAGCCGGAAAGCAAGTAGGAGCTCAACATCCGTCCAAGAACATCATGACAACCTCAAGACCATTGGAGCTACTACACATGGATTTATTCGGACCGATTGCCTACATTAGCATTGGCGGTAACAAGTATGGTCTAGTTATCGTTGATGATTTTTCTCGCTTCACGTGGGTATTTTTCTTGCATGACAAAGGTGAAACCCAAGGAGTTCTCAAGAAGTTCTTGAGGAGAGCTCAAAACGAGTTTTCCTTAAGAATCAAGAAGATTAGGAGCGACAACAGGACAGAGTTCAAGAACACTCAAGTTGAAGACTTCTTGGATGAAGAAGGAATCAAGCATGAGTTCTCCGCTCCCTACTCCCCTCAACAAAATGGAGTAGCGGAGAGGAAGAATAGGACTCTAATTCAGATGTCAAGGACGATGCTTGATGAGTACAAGACGTCCAACCGGTTTTGGGCGGAAGCGGTTAACACCGCTTGCCATGCCATAAACCGGTTGTATCTTCATCGACTCTTGAAGAAGACCTCATATGAACTTCTAACCGGTAACAAACCCAACATCTCATACTTTCATGTTTTTGGGAGCAACTGCTATATTCTCAACAAGAAGCCTAGGAATTCAAAGTTCGCTTCGAAATCCGATGAAGGTTTCTTGCTTGGCTATGACTCAAACACTTACGCCTATCGTGTCTTTAACAAGTCCTCCGGGATTGTTGAAGTAGCACATGACGTAGTGTTTGATGAGACTAATGGCTCTCAAGTGGAGCAAGTTGATAAGTGTGTGCTAGATCAAGAGGAGACTCCACAAGAAGCACTTAGGAGAATGGCACTTGGAGATGTGCGACCACATGATCCAAATGATCTTCAAGCAAGCGAAGAAGATGCAAATCCCCCACATGAACAAGATCAAGATCCTCAAGATGAATCTCAACAAGATAAAAATCAAGGAGGAGGCTTGGATCAAGGGGGAGATCAAGAAAATGATCAAGATGAAGACAATGATCGGGAAGCTCAACCACCACACCCAAGAGTTCATCAAAGCGTTCAACAGGACCATCCCGTTGACAACATACTTGGAGACATCTCCAAAGGGGTAACTACTCGCTCACGTATGGCTAACTTTTGTGAACACTATTCCTTTGTTTCCTCTCTAGAGCCACGGAAAGTAGAAGAAGCTCTAAAAGACCCCGATTGGGTAATGGCGATGCAAGAAGAGCTCAACAACTTCAAGAGGAACAAGGTGTGGGAACTCGTGAGAAGACCAAATGCAAATGTTGTTGGAACCAAGTGGGTGTTCCGCAACAAAGAAGATGAACACGGGGTGGTAACAAGAAACAAGGCAAGACTTGTAGCAAAAGGATACGCTCAAGTCGAAGGTTTGGATTTCGATGAAACCTTTGCTCCCGTAGCTAGGCTTGAATCTATTCGCATATTATTGGCCTTTGCTACTCACCATGATTTCAAGTTATATCAAATGTATGTGAAAAGTGCATTCCTCAACGGTCCAATTAAGGAGGAAGTGTATGTGGAGCAACCGCCCGGATTTGAAGATGAAGAGCATCCCGATCACGTCTACAAATTGTGTAAGGCTCTCTATAGCCTCAAACAAGCACCTAGAGCTTGGTATGAGTGCCTTAGGGATTTTCTCACTCAAAATGGTTTTAAGATTGGGAAAGCCGATTATACTCTCTTCACTAAGCATTTTGATAATGACTTGTTCGTATGCCAAACTTATGTTGATGATATCATATTTGGTTCTACTAACAAGACTTTTTGCGATGAGTTTTCCAAAATCATGACGGAGAGATTTGAGATGTCTATAATGGGGGAGTTGAAGTTTTTCCTAGGTTTCCAAGTAAAGCAACTCAAGGAAGGGACCTTCATATGCCAAACCAAGTACACTCATGACATTCTCAAGAAGTTTGGCATGGAGAAGGCGAAGCCCATCAAGACACCTATGGGAACAAACGGGCATCTAGGACTAAACGAAGAAGGAGCGAGCGTGGACCAAAAGGTATACCGTTCTATGATTGGCTCTTTGCTTTATCTTTGTGCTTCTAGACCCGACATTATGTTTAGTGTGTGCATGTGTGCTCGATTCCAAGCCACTCCAAAAGAGTGTCACTTGACAGCTGTTAGGAGGATCCTTAGGTATTTAGTTCACACTCCTAATATAGGTCTTTGGTACCCTAAAGGATCCAAGTTTGATCTCGTCAGTTATTCCGATGCGGATTATGCGGGCTGTAGGGTAGATAGGAAGAGCACATCCGGGACATGCCAATTCCTTGGTAGGTCCTTGGTTGCGTGGTCTTCCAAGAAACAAAACTCAATTGCCCTTTCCACAGCCGAAGCGGAGTACGTTGCAGCCGGAAGTTGCTGTGCGCAGCTTCTTTGGATGCGACAAACTCTTAGGGATTATGGTTACAATCTGAGCCATATTCCTCTCCTATGTGACAATGAGAGTGCCATCAAGATTGCTCACAACCCCGTCGAGCATTCTAGAACCAAACACATAGACATCCGTCACCATTTCCTGCGAGACCACTCCATCAAGGGTGACATCGTTATCTCTCATGTTAGAAGTGAGAAGCAATTGGCGGATATCTTCACTAAACCCCTTGATGAGAGACGCTTTTGTGACCTAAGGAGTGAGCTAAACATCTTCGATTCTCGAAACATTGCTTGAGTCGTGCACATCTGATTGCTATTAGTTTTCAACTTCAAAATGTTGTGTGTTTTCGAAAATCTCATCTATTTTTCTTGAAAACTATATTCTAAACTTCTCTTTGGTGAAAATGATCATAGTTTGAGTGTTGGTTGCTTACTGATCATTTTTGTCAAAGATATTTGCAAAAACTTGTCCAAAATGTCCATATCCTTCCTATCTTTTGTTCCCCAAGTGTTTGCACATTGCATACACTCAGGGGGATTCGGACAAGTCTGACAAAAGTCAGACATGTCCGAAGTGGGTTTTAAGTCTGCAAAGAGAACTCGGACTTGTCCGAAGTCAAATTCGGACATGTCTGACGTGGGAAGTCCGAGCCCCTTCAAGAGTCCGACGGTTTCCATTCCTTCTCTCTCCTCACTTCAAACCCTAATCTCCATCTCTCTCAAACCTCCCAAGGCAATCCACATTGCTTTTGAGGCTCTTGTGAGGAGTTCTCGAGGGAAAATCTCACTCGAAGTTGGAGGATTCACATCCCCTTCAGAATTCTTCAATCTTTTCTCCATCCGAAGGTATATTTCTCATCTTTCCTCTCATTTCTAAATCTTGCGGCAAGTTTGCAAATTTATGCCCTTGAAATTGTTCCTAGGCATGTTTACAACCTTGGTGCAAAATTTGGTCGGTAGAAAAATTGATTTGCTCAGTTTCCTTAGCAATTAGGGTCAGTTCTGTACAGGTCGGACAAGTCTGACTCTGAAATTCGGACATGTCCGAAATTCCTGAGTCAGACAAGTCTGACTTTCCAGTCAGACATGTCTGATCCTATATAACTCTGAAACCTAATTTCTATCGAAACTATCAAGTTAATTGCTCTATCTCTCTTGCCTTGACTCTTACCTATCCTTGTATCTCTTCTTCAGCTATGGGTCATGACAAAAGAGGCAAGGAGCCCGCGGGTCCCGATTCTTCGGCTCAACCATCAAAGCGACCAAAGAAGGTGGTTGCCAAGCGACCCGCAAGCGGTAAACTCACCATTCACAATGGTCAGGGGGGGCAGCTCGAGTTCCCAAGGGCAACAAGAGATTGGACCGTTGGTCGTGCACTCTCCAGTTGGTGACACTCGACGCACGGCCGACAGAGTGAACTACCGGAGGAACATTCATGACACCATGCACATGAGAGATGTGCGGTGCTATGACCAGCCAAGGGAGAGCAGGGATCCCCGTTTCTGGTGCTTCTTCCACATGGATTACTACCGGTCAGTCCTCACGACCAAGAAGAACCCAGTCACGGAGATGCATTGGGTGGATTGGAAGGCTGCATTGAAGAAGAAGGATTGCTACCTTCTCTTCAAGGGGGTGCTCGACGCTTGCGAGCACCACGGAGTCAGCGAGATCATGGGCCGCCAATACCCATGGAACAAAGAAGTCATCCTCCAATTCTATGCCACAGTTTTCTATTGGGTCGACAAGCTCGGCTTCACCTGGATGACCAATGGGGTGAAGTACGAAGTCAGCTATGAGGAGTTTGCCCGCATTCTCGGGATGGAGGACAGTCTGCAGCACTCACTGAAGATCCATGAGATGGATATAGTGAACCTCCTGGAGATGGAGAGTTTCTATGAGGATGGGTATCCAGCCGACTCTCCTCATATCCACGGCCTCAAGCCATTCCATGCCGTGGTGAACCGTCTAATCAGAAAGACTCTCTCACCCAAGGATGGGGATGCCAACAGGATCAACCACAACAGCAGAAATTTGATCCAGCTTTTGGCAGGGCAGCAGCAGTTCAATGCCTTCGACTATATCTACGAGGAGATTTACCTCGCCTCGGAGACGCCGGCTAGGTCCTGCTGCTATGACCCATACCTGATGAAGCTCATTGAGACGGTGTCCGAGAAGAAGTTTGTGAAGGATGTGCCTCATAGGCGCCTTGTGCCTCAGAAGCCTTCCAAGCTTCACCACCCGATTCGCGTGGCTGCACCGGCACCAGCAGAGGGAGGACCCAACTCCTCGAGGAGGAAGTCTGCTCAGCCTCCCAGCTCATCCTCCGTGCCCCAGCAGCAGCCGTCTTGCTCCTCAGGACTGCTCAATATCCTGAAGTCGATCTTCACCGTCTGCCGGTCTACTCACCGCTTGGCAAAGAGAAACCAGAGGGACCTCGCGGCCATCAGGGAGCACCTCCAGCTTCCTCCAGTCGACGACGCTAGCTCAGACGAGGAGCCACCGGAGTTTCCAGAGCTCACCGAGGAAGAGATGGCATTCTTCACCGGCACCGGCGCCTCTTCCTCAGCACCTCCTGCAGCTCACGGCGACTCCGGCGAGGAGAGCTACTACGAGGAGGACAGCAACGACGATGATGACGGCGACGACGATGAGGATGACACCGAGTAGACTAGGTCTTAGTGTCCACTTTTCTCCTTTTTGGTGCCTTGATGCCAACGGGGGAGAAGTATTAGACTCTAGTGCTTTTTCTTGGACATGGACATGTATCTAGTCATATTTATTTTCTATCGTGGTGTGTCTTGTACTTATTTGTTACTCGTTTATGGCTGTTAATGCTTAATGATGTTTATTGATGCCTTATGATAATCATTATGATGCTTCATTGATCTCGTGTGCATTTCTTCATTTGTATCACATTATTGCACACACACGAGCATATAGGCACCCCACGACGATTGAGTGTATATGAGTTGTTTTTATTGTTATTCCAAAAGCTCATATACACTTGAGACTCAAAACTTCTATCAAATCTTATTTTTTTGTCGAAGACTTTAGTTGGTTGTCATCAATCACCAAAAAGGGGGAGATTGTAAGTGCATCTAGGTCCCATGTGGGTTTTGGTGGATTGATGATGAACCATTAAAGTGCTAATGAACTTGGTTGAGCATGAGCGCAGATCCGGAGTACGAAATGGAGCTTTGAAGAAAGACGGCAAAAGGAGAAAAGTTGTGGCGAAGAAGAATAGAAATAGGATTTTCTATTTTCTCCTTGAGTTGTAGGAAAAACTGTACTATTAAGAGGGACACGACGCATAGACACTTAGTGAGTCATTCGGGTGCTCAACCCCTTAGTAGAAGATTTTAGTAGGGCCTTTGTGGCTTGGGCGGACTTGTCAGACATGTGATGTCAGACATGTCCGAATTCCCTCTGTTGGAACTCAGACATGTCCGAATATGTAAGTCAGACTTGTCCGAATTGGCACTGGAAAGGTTCCAGTGAGAGTTCCAGTGAAGTTTCGGACTTGTCCAAACCTGGGGGTCGGACATGTCCGAAATGGATCTGTTCCCAGGGACTAAGAAAAATTTTCTATGTCCCAGAGAGTCAGACTTGTCCGAGGTCTATCTGCAGAATTTCAGACATGTCTGAGATTGTATGTCAGACATGTCTGAAGTGGTTTTGGTCAGACGAGTCTGAAGTGAAAGGCCTGACCTTTGAGGTCAGACATGTACGACATTGTGTCAGACATGTCCGACGTGGGACGTGTCAAACGGCTCTAATGACTTTTTGGAGTATAAATAGGTGGTGGTTTCGACCCACCAACTATGCCTAACACCCCTAAACAGTTCTGAATGCCCATTTGAACTCAAGAACCTCTCTCCACTTGTTCTTCACCTCTAGAGCCCAAATTCGAATTTTTTGGAGAGTGAAGAGTGCTTTGTGAGGATTGGGAGAAACGGTTTGTTGAGGGGTTGAGCAACGTGTGATTCGCTAAGTTTCTTCGTGATTGTGTGTTTGTTGCTCTTAGGGTTCTCCCCTAGACGGTTAGGCATCACCCCGTGATTTCTTTGTGATCTCTTGTAATCGGGGAGTTTGTAACAATCTTTGTGATAGTGGAAGATCGGGAGTTGGCCCTTGTGGCAACTCGTGAGGGGAAGGCTAGAGAAGGCCTAGTCCCTTGTGGACTCCTCAACGGGGATGTAGGATCCTTTGTGGTTCCAAACCTTAGGATAAAATCGTTTGTCTCTTGTTGTTCTTCCATTCTCTCAAGTTTTGATTCTAGTGTTTTTCTGCGTGCTATCTCTTCCTCAGCGTTCTTTCTACTCCATACTTTGTGTAGAACTGCTAGGGATCGATATCTCTCACTAGATCGCTTAAAAATTGGATTTTTGGTTTGCTCGCACAGGTAATCTCGGACTTATCCGAACCAGGTCAGACTTGTCCGACTTAGGTCAGACAAGTCCGACTAGAAGTCAGACAAGTCCGACCTCTCTGTTTTCATAACTCTGAATTAAGTTTAAATTTTCGATTATCGCTTATTCACCCCCCCTCTAGGCCGCCTTTCAACCCCGACTCTGACCTGCAACCAGGCAAGTCCCGATTTGCATTTATGTTTTTTATAAAATTTTGCTTTATCACTATGATGAGTAGTATATGAATTGTGCATTACGTTTAGGATGATTGAAAACTCCAGATGCATGACCCAAAAATCCCATTGGTTAACTTGGTAGGTTAATCACTCAATGTGTAGAATTGCTATGCTAACATAGTAGGTAAACCGGTAGAAGTCGAGTAGTTGAAATCTACTCGCGAGATAGAAATTTACACGCATCTATACTGGGATAACATTTATAGAAAATAACTGTTACATCTAAAGCTCGAGAACTGTCAGAGATGGATAGGAAGCGACAAGACGTGGTCTTGGTCGCGTAGCTCTGACTGGTCAGTTAAGGCTCGTCTGTATGCAGCCCCTTCAGACAAGCTTGAATTGTACCGCCGATGTAATGGACATATGGAATCCAGTAAACTGATATAACTCGATAACTGGGGTGTCGAGGCCCATCAACTCACCATCGATAGGGGTGGGTTGAGGACAGTAAGGTGTAAATCGGTCGGCGGACACAGGAGGTGTTCCGTGCGGAGACCTTCTATTTGCGGAGATGAGACGGGCTCGGCGTTCGGGTTTCTTGTGAAAGGTGGCCATATACGCCTAGTACTGAAGTGTTATGTAGGTACAGGTGTACTCACTGACACTTACAAGACGACGTATGTGTCGTGTTGTCCGGGTGTGTCCTGATTGCAATCACCGTCCCTCGCGGTAATAGAGTACCACTTGTTCACTGTGCCGTGATGTAGTAAATACTAAATAAGTAAGAAAAATATATTGTATTGAATTATAATTGCTTTGCAACCTTGTATGATTCAGAGATAGTCACATTAAAGTTTACAGTTTCCCCATACTTTAGTTGTAATAGCATTATGTGCTCTGGGCATGTCATATCATCGGTAAAGTGTTTCTTGTTTGATTGTGGAGTCCATGATGTGCCGTGCTTGGAGAATGTCATTTGCTACTTAAAACCTGATCATAAGGATCCACTTGTAGGCGAGTCATTTATGCTTCACCTTACTTATGCTTAGTGTCCACCCTTGCATATATCTAGTGAGACGGGTTAGTCTTGCTAAGCCTTATGCTCATGTTTGCAGTTAACGAGTTTTTGCAGGTTATACAATTGATGAAGGGTTTGATGATGAGGGTGTACCCCCTCCAGGGTATACAGCTGAATGGGAACCCTGCACGCCGCCGTGAGTTGCGTGTTGCTAATGCAAAATATCCAGGGCATGGATAACTTTGCTTTTGCATAGCTAGTGCTGAGAGCATAGCTATGATATATATATATATATATATATATATATATATATATATATATATATATATATATATATATTTCCTTCCGACAGTATTGTAAAAACTTCTGCTGTAAGATAAATAAAAGACTTCGTCTTGTATTTTATTCTTGTTCTGTTCTTGTATACTGTTGGGTGTCGCATCGCACGACACCACCCAATGAGATCCTCGGATGTCGGGATTCCGGTCTCCACATAAATGGCAATAAAGATCGATTGAAATCATTTTTTTAAGATACAATATTTTAGCATACAAATTTTTGCGTAGAATGTTTTAGAATAGAATATATTTATAATGGTAATAAGATTCATATTAATGACAATAATCAAGATTGAAAGCGCATATTCATAGCAGATTATTCTAGCTCAAAATATTTAGCGTATAATAATTTAGCATAGAGTATCAGTATAAATGGTAATATATATTCATATAAATGAAAATACTTATTGACTGAAATCCCAACTTTGTTGGAAAATATTTTTGGAAGAATAGTCAAGGTTATCCTCAAAACTAAAACCCAAAGGTCTATTTAATCCTACAAATGTCACAAATATCAATTTAGTCCCTAAATTTCAGATTCAAGTTCATTTTCATCGCTACCCTTGTTTTGCATCCACATTATCATGTCTTTTTAGATTCTACAACTTATTATCTATTTGCAAACTCTCTAAATCTTTAGTTGGTGGATTGCTAATCAAGTAGGAGATTTCTATTTGATAATAATGATGTATGATGATAGATGCTTCTAAATATTTTTTATTGGAATGTCTTAAATACATCAAATTTAAAGAAAATAAAAGTATGGTACACGTAAGATTTTGCGCTACTGACCTGTGGGTACATGCTACTTTGGTTGCTACTATATTAGTGTACAAGTTGTAATTTATGGAATGGATATACTCGAGCATAAGTGTTTGGTACCTAGTATAGGAAAAAGTAGACACTAATACTTCCTATGTCTAGCTTGCTTTTACACTTGAAACCTCTATGTTTGAGAAAGTTTTGTAGATATGCAATCTAACATAGGTTATATCACTTGGTAGTTTTTTAAAGAAAAAGTTGGGGAGACAGGTATACCCCTATGTGGCTATCTAAATCATTCCCAAGTGAATATGCTAGTTATCTTTTTCTTTACAACAAAAAATCAATTTTTGTTCCTAGGTATAATGGGGTAGATGATGTGGCATCATAGCTGATTGGGCATGCAAATATAAATGGTTGACTCAGACTCTGGCTGAAAAATGAAACAGGAGTTGCCGTTCAGGGTCTAAATTCACCCTTTAGAAAGTCCCTGGACCAAACTGGGTCTTGGGTGAAAGTTTGAGGATAAAATTGAGAATTCCGCCAATATTTTAGCACCGAATATCTCAATAATGGTAGAAACTAGGACACATACAACTCTTTGGCGTAGTGGTGCAAACATCGTTCCAAGACACACGATCTCAATCATATGATTAACCCATTCACAAGCGTATCCAAGGGAATCCAACATCGACTCACATGAGAAGGTGGTCAGAGCCCACAAATCATTCACCACAAGAAAGAACAGGTTGAGGGGGGCTAGGACCAAGTCGGTCGAACCCCTGGCTTGGCCGACTTGTTTCCAGAGTTATTCTCAATCAAACGTCACGTGGTGCTCTCCTGTGGCCCCTTGATGGCGATTAAGACTGCTTAGCGCAGAAATGATGGCGGGAGCTGACTGAACTTCATGTATAAATAGGACGCTTCACCTCTTACATCAACACACAACACTTGGGCATTCAATCTCTTATTTACAATATTTCTCTTAGTCCTTAGTTGAGGTTAGTCTGTAGAGTGGAGCCCCTAGTCTCAAATCCTAGTTGGGAATGGTATGACTCATGTGGGAGCTGGAGAAATCTGCTTCCATATTGGCAAGGAGGAGAAGTTTGATTTTCGGCTGAGGAAGGAGCAATGCTCCATGATCAAGATCAAATATGGATCGAATGTCAAAAACATCAAGGAGGTTGAAGTAACACCTCCACAAGTGGACACCCTCATTGCATTCTTGAGGAAGTTGATTTGTAAGAAGACTCCATCTTTCTGCCCACGACGACATTGAAGACAGAAAAGTCAAGGCCATCTGAACAGCCCTAGTCCACTAAGCCACAAAAAAAAAAAGAGTGGCGGAAGAAGTAAGCTGTGCCGTCTGAGTCTACTTCTCTGGGGCCGGAGGCTGAAAATCGAAGCTTCACAAGACGGTGAAAAATCCATCTCAATGAATTTTTTGGGTGAGACCTCACTAATAAAATTGGTAGTTATCTTATATTTGCCTTTTCTATGCCCATTTGAATTTTGCATTTTTTACAACATGTTTGATTTTTCCATAGGGAGTTGATAATTTTTGTACTCTAAACATTTGTTTTCCTCTATTTTCAAAAAACAGAAACAATAATAAATTTAGAAAGTTTTATTTGAAAAACAATTCTTCGAAGCAAATTTGTGGTTGATTCAACCAACATCTAGAAATATAGCTATTCTGGAACCACTTGCCGAAAGCGTGACTAGGTGGGCCCAATTGTAAGGGCAGCCGAATCCTCTAGTCGGCCAACTTGGGGGAGTGCAATTTTGGCTCTCCCTCCTCCAACCTATATTCCTTTTTCTTGCGACCATTGGGGGTGCTACACTATTTAGTCATGCAAGGGTGAGTGTGTTGCTTCAAACTTCACTCCATTTTCACCTCCCAAACTCACTTACTAACTAGATCGAATTCTTTGTCTCTTCATTGAATCACTTATGTCGAATTCCAATCCAAAAAGATTTTCTTCCATTGGAGGTACACTGCAAGGATTCCGGTTTATTGCAACAAAAAAAATTTGTCGCAATAGGTCGTTTTTGGTCGTAATAGGTCACTGTTGCAACAAAAAAGAGCATGGCTATAGTTTTTATGATTCGTTGTAATAATTCTCATGGCGATAGGTTATTGCGATGCCTTGACATCCATAGCAAATAGTATGGTATTGCAACGATTTCACATTGGTGGCAAACTGTGCGCTATTGCAACAATTTCACGTATTGCGACGATTTAACGTATTGCAATGAATAATATGGTATTGCAATGAGTTCACTATCGTGGCAAATAGTACCGTATTGCAACGATTTCATATTCGTGGCAAATAGTATGCTATTACAACGATTTAGCGTATTGCGACGATTTAACGTATTGCAACGAATAGCATGGTATTGCAACGATTTCACATTCGTGGTAATTGTAAGTGATAGCAATGATTTCACAGCCGTGGCAATAGAACGGTATTGCAACAATTTCACATTCGTGGCAAATAGTATGTTATTGCAATGATTTAGCGTATTGTGATGATTTAACATATTGCAACGAATAGCATGATATTGCAACGATTTCACATTCATGGTAATAGTATGTGATTGCAGCCTTTTCTCATTTGTGACAAATAGAACAGTATTGCAACGATTTCAGAGCCGTGGCAAATAGTACGATATTGCAACGACTTATGGTATTGCAATGAATATCACGGCATTGCAACAATTTCACATTCATGGCAAATAGTACGGTACGGCAATGATGCCACGACCGTGGCAAATAGTATGGTACTGCAATGGTTTAACATCCATAGCATAGTATGTTATTGCAATGAGTGCACAAACGTGGCGAATAGTAGTGTATTGCAAGATTTCAGATCCGTGGGAAATAGTATGGTACTGCAACTATTTCACATCCGTGGCGAATAGATGGGTATTGCAACGATTTCTTACTTGTGGCAACAGGTTCATAATGCAACATTTTTGATGTGTGGCAATAGGTTTCTAATGCAATGTTTCCTGATCTGTAGCAGTAGGTTCGTAATGTTGCGTTTTCTGATATGTGGCAGTACGGTTGTAATGCAACGTTTAATGATTTGTGGTGATAGAGGTGTAATGCAACATTTCTCCTCTGTGGCAATAGTGTTGTAATGCAACGTTTTCTTCGTGGTAGCAATAGCACTCTAGTGCAATGTTTATTGAGTCGTGGCCAAATGTTTATACTGCAACGTTTTATAATTCGTGGCAATAGCTTCCTATTGAAACAATTTATCATTTGTGACAAGAAATTCGTAATGCCACGTTTTATAATTAGCGGCAGTAGAATCCTAATGCACCAGGTTTGAAAATTAGTGGCAACAGAATCACAAGTTTAACAATAAACATCCATCAATTGATATTGCAACATGCATAACAACACTCAAGTATTACGGTCGCGACGTGTTTGGATGTATGTTTGCCTAAGCTGACCCGGACTAATTGTTGCAGCAGGTGGCTTTTGGCGGTTCCGTGGTTGGATGTTTTGTGGTGTGGTCTCCATAATCATTTTGTGCATTTCAGCAATTGAGGCGTGCATGTCCTGCATTTCCTTAGCTGTCTGTTCATGATCAGATGCTATCTGACCTTGTAAGTTCTATACTTGAACGTTTAACTCTTTATTCTTCTGGTTTATGCAGGCCATCTGGGTGGTTAAGCTATCATTTCTTCCTTCTAACTCCTGCACTATGTGATTGAGGCCTGCATTTCTATCTTCTAAGTTTCGAACTTGGTGGTTGAGGTGTTCAGACATCTGGATACGCATACGTTCACGTTTAGGACCAGTTGGGTTAGCCAAATAACCACGCCCCCGAACATGTGATCCTGCACAACCGATTAAGGATCTATAACAACGTTGGAGGATTTGGTTTCTCTCCTTATTTGGAATTGGGCCTTCCTGTTCAGATTCCACGTCGTCTACTTGGGCCCGTGCCTGGATCTAAATATGAAAAGAAAAGTCATAGGTAAATTGCAAATATTTATTTAACTAGGAATTTTTCGAAGTGGTACTCACATATACAGCTTCTGCCTGCTTGTTTGCCCAGTCATCGTTCTTCAACAAATGGCTTGCCTCCCACAGTTGTATGTCATCGGGTTCTTCTCCAGTCTTCGGCTCTCGCTACATAAAATACAAGTAAAATTCAACATGTCGGTATACATATTGTCTGCAGCGCAAAGTAAAAGCATGATTTATTTTTTATATCTTCTCATAACTATGTTGGGCGTAGGATTTGGAGCCAAGCATGTGACTCGCCTTTTGTCTTCTTCGATTTTGAGAATTGGTCCTTCTTATTGAGTGCAATAATTTTAAGAATTAATTCCACGAATGAATGTAAATCAAATAGTTTTTGTATGATGCGAAGCTATTAAAAAGTTAGCTGACCTTGAACCGCTCAGACCCAAAATATTCTATTAGGTGCAACCACTCGGGCGCCGTTACGTCAGCAGGCTTGTTTTGTATACGTTCTTCATCGGTAGAATAACTCTTATAGGTGGCATGCAAAGTCGAGAGCCACCCCTTGTAGCGCTCATCAGCAATTTTCAAAATTTTTCATGCGCTCTCCGGTGTGTCCTCCATGTCCCAGGAATCCTGTACGTTGTATAACAAGTTGCTATAAACATACAAGATAGAGATTGCAAGAAATATATACTTGTGTGGGGGTGACAACACTAACCAGAATGTATCATAATATATCTCTCTTGTTACTATGGCCAACCTCTGCCCACTTCCTTGCACCGCTAAGGGATGCATGTCTTTTTGTAAACATAACCACATCATCGACAAAGTGTCGCTGGTTAATACCAACCGCAGCATCGAACCTAGTGGAGACCTGAATTAGTAGGTTCACATGCTCTGTTCTACTAACTTGGGATGCATAGCGTATTCTGGCAACCTTAAGTCCTTTAGCCACACTTCTTCCAAACTTCTTTCCTTCTGTTACATTAATTCAAACGGTAAACAATTAAGGCAAATTACCGCCTGACCAAGATTAGTATCATGTACAAATAGTGTGAAAAGAAGAAAAGTATGATGTTCGTACCATCTTTAGGACGAGTGTGGAAAATACGAGCGTGGGAGGACTGCATCCCAACAGCATTTTGTTTTGTATTACTCCCTCCTGGTTTATATTAATTGTCGTATCAGACCAACAAATGAATTAAAAATGAACTAGTTAGGACTGTCTGAACGACAACTATTTTGATGGGGGGAGTACATTGTTGACTTCTTTGTTGCTGTTCATACCTTAAAATGAGCCATCAGGTACACATGTCAGTGGCGGTACTGCACTCGTAGTACTGCAGAGGATTTTTAGTACAACAGCAAAGCAGGCAAGACTGAGAGGGGGCGGGCATGCAGCTGACAACGCTAGACTAGACAGAGACAGGGTTCACCGGTTTGGTCTGACTGACATCAGCCGGAGCGCATCTCGAAGAGAATTATTAGTTGCAGGGCAAGTAATGAACGTCAGTGGTAGCAGGTGGTGAATGCAAGACAGATAAGGCAGACAACTTGCGGGATTGAAATCCTCTACTGTACTGCACCTGCATTAGCTGCCACTGACATGTGGGCCCATGAGACATCGTGTCCACTTGTTAGTGGCAGCTACTGCAGGTGCAGTACTGCATAGTCCCAGCTTGCAACGCTTAACAAAGCAAGGGTTCGGTCTTGCCGAGATCACCAGGAGCAAATCTCGAGGAGGACTGGTGGCAGGGCGAGTAATGGTCAGGGATTTGCGGGCGGCGGGATCATCATGGCACGCGAAGGATGTGACATGGCGATGGGCGAGGGAGACGCGTCGGGGAGGACACTGAAGTGACCAGCAGCAGGGCGTGGGCGCCGGTGCCGGCCGGAGTGGCCGGCGGCGAGAGAGCACAGCGTGGAGGCATAAAAAAATCACGCCATCACACAGGCTGATGAATTGTTACTATAAAGACTACTAAGAAAGTAGAATCGCAAGGCATGCCAAAACAATTAGTAGAGCCTAGGAAAGAATGCAAATGACCATGATACACCCATCATCAATACATCTAATGGACATAACATAGTCTCTCAAAATGCTCCAAATTCAATGCCAAATGAGTAAAAAACTAACACGCTCTGCCAAAACAAATAGCACGATAGAGAGGCAGGTAGTAATGTGATGTGATATGGGTAGTTGGAAGCTACCGATAGAGTTGGAGTGGGACATTTTTAATCTCCAAAAGTAAAGTTACGCTGGGGCATAAGGAGAATTTCTGGTTTGTATATCTATACCTGCTGTTGGTTCATGCATTGTAGTACCAGGAAGTGAAGAACCTCGGGGTTCCTAAACATCATGTGCTGCAATATTCTCTGCATACCATGCAAAGGATTTAATATTTTCTAAATTTTTTTAATTTTGATAGTAAACACATTTATAGTTATATTAGGTGCTTGTTGGCCACCATGAATGCTTGTAGATGACATCACGGTTTGATGTCTTGTTCCTAATGTAAAGAGCATTGTAAGTAGTCATTCCAAATAACAGTGATAACGTCAGATTACATGACCAACGTAGATTTTGGATCGGACGGTGTGGTTTCTATAACTGTAGTGTTTGTTTTGAACGGAGGAATTAGAAATGAAGGAATAGAAAAAAAATGTACGATCCGAGAAAGCCACAAGAAAGAAAAAAGGGTAAAAACCATGGGAACTGAAAATCTTAGAAATACAAATTTGTAAAACAGGAATGAGAGTACAACATTTGGAGTGGTTGATTAGATAACCCGTGCGTCATTTACATCTAAATCCAGAAATTACATACTACCTTCGGTTTTTAGTATTTGTCGTTCCTGGCCAGAAATTGAACTAGAAATACACTACCGTAATAAGCTATCGGTGCGACATTTATTTCAGGACAGATGTAGTATATATTTGTTTATATATATATATATATATATATATATATATATATATATATATAACTAAATTCTTGAAACAGAAGACCACATTTCTTCTTTGTTAATTTATTTAATCTTCGTATATCAGGGTGGATCATGTAGAACTTAACTAGCCCAAAACTGCATGGATCGTGTAGAACCAAGCCAATATAGCTCTATAAAAAGACGGCATGGATTGTGTAGTTTACTTAGCACAAAACTGGAGTCAGGGATGCGATGTCGCAGGGAGGTGTCGATGACGAAGAGGTTCGATAGAGCCCACCAAACTTGGTCGCCTGACATTGTACCCAGGAGTCAACACCACAAAGAGCTTGAAGCGTCACTGCGAGATCCATGGGGAAAAAATTGTAAAAATCGTGGGAAATGAAAACACGGGAATTTCTTAGGAATACAAGTATGGAACACAGGACAGAGAGACAATACATTTGGAGTACTGCGAGATCACCAGAAGGGCGGGGCAGCGGTGTGTCGGGAACGGAGGCCAGTGTTTCCGTTTATACTCATCGTGTCTGAAATAGGGTTACAATAGGCGGGACCGAAATCGGAGGCGCGGGCAGTGAAAATTGAATTGTCAAAATCTCAATTGTGGCACGTTAAGAAGAACGAAAACATTTTCATGGGCGTGGAGAATTTGACGTTAGCTGTGCCCTTGTGCACGCTTGCAATCATGATTAATTACATGTCATGTCGTGTCAATTCTTGCACACGGTGCGTGTAGCTAGAGGGGTAGACTTCTTCAGACAACTTGCTCACTTCTTAATTCATCTTTGTTTCCATGCATGGAGAACAAAATCTAAAAGCAGTCATCCGCTAGCTAGTGGGACATTCCAAAAAAATACGAACAAAAATTTAAATCGCCAAATGTACATGTGCTAATGCAAATGATATGTAAATACAGAACATCCAAGTCCATGAAAGGACGATGGCGAACAATCAGCATTCTGTAACATTAATCACAATAAAATGATAACATGTAGTATATACTACTACTAAAAATACATTTTCACGTGCGCCGACTACAAATAAAAAAATTGAGTGAAAGAACAAAAAAGAGGAGAAACGCAGCGTCAACCACGATCTCAATGGAGTTTCAACCAAGAGTCATCGACTGTCGCAACACAACAAATTCTTGGATAGACATTGAACAACAGTTATCTTGTCCCTTTTTCATAAAGGAGTTGTTTTTCGATACTGCATAGGACGCATTGTTCATGAACAAAAAAGAAATTTATCATTAAAAGAAAAACAACACATATATTACAAACAAGAACTATGAAAGCACATAGAAAACAAGAAAAGGACAATGGTGTGTGTCTTTATATAATATCTCCATCGTCTTCTCCGCGCGTACTCTTTAGACACACCACCATCTTCTCCACACATACTCTAGCTTCCTCTTTGTCTCCGTGCGCACCTTCATTGGTTCCCTTCGCAGCACGATGACGCCGAAGCCTATGGAGTTGCCGTTCACGCACGATATTGTGGTTGAGATCACGAGGAGCATCGACGAAAGCTCCCTACGACCCTTGGACGACATCTCCAGTATGCGTGCCACCTGCAAGGCCATGCATGCGGCATGCCGGGATGGCGCTATGGGTAGGCGCGTGGAACTGGAGCTGGTGACCTGGGGCGGTACAAAGCCCTCGTGGAGAACTTGGCCATCGTTGGCCACCCTCATGCGTGCTACGTCACCGGACTTAAGTTCGTCTTCGTGGTCGATCGCGCGTAGAAGGGCGCCTAGTTTCTCGCCCGGGTGACCATGGCCAGCCACATGGAGGCGGCCTACGTCCTTGGCCTCCTCCGCTACGACGCCGACCACGGGGCCCACAACGCCGTCGAGTATATCTAGCAAGACGAAGGTGAGGTCGACGTCGGTGAGAAAGCGGTCGGATCTGTCACCATCATGATGAACCTCAATGAGTGCAGGCGATGTCGGATTCAATCCTTGGATGAAATCTGTAATCTGACGTGGGCGTATCTGGGCTCGCCTTCAAGAACGCCGCTAGTGTCGCTGCCCAACAAGGAGGTTGACCCGTGTACGACTGTCGGCTACGAGAAGCAAGGGTGGAGCGGCTGCAGGTGAATGTGGCAAAGAGGGGGGGTGAGGAAGATTAGGGTTTGGCGGCAGCTAGGGTTAAGGACACAAAAAATCGGACTTGTCCAAAAATGATCGGACTAGTCCGAACTTTTCCAGATCCTATAACAGACTAGTCCGTGATCTGCCAGACTAGTCTAGCCTAACCGACACTCTACGGACTAGTGTGCACGGGTGGACTAGTCCGAGCAACCATAGACTAGTCCGTGGTTACTAGGGAAGAACAACTTAGCCCATTCGTATATATTCGAAGGTACTTATTAAGAAAATTAGGGAGCAAACACACATCACATAATCTTGATGAATATGATCAGTAAGCATACAACAAACAAGCAATGACCATAATTCATCAAGATCTCGTAGTTGACATAGTTTTTCAGAAAAATTTAGAGAGATGACTTTCACAACTCAATCAATGAATTTTGAAGATAGCATTCAGGTATATAATATTTCAAGCCACACTCCAAGCATCAAGGATATTTAGTTCATTTCGGAGTTCGCAAAAGTGTTTTTCATCAAGTGGCTTGGTGAAAATGTCGACTAGTTGTTATTTGGTGTTGATGAAAGTTGCCTAGAGGGGGGGGGGGGGTAAATAGGCTAATTGACCTGCAAATGACTCAATAAAACGAGATTAAATTACAGGGGGCGGACTAGTCCGGTCAGGGGGCGGACTAGTCCGGTCAGCCTGCATGAATAACCCTAAAAAATTGTTTCTAGCAAGTTTTAGGGAATTTTCTCGTTGCTACAAGTGAGTATATGTTTAAGTCAAGTTGAGCAACAACCTACACAAGAGCAAGTCAAGTTTCCACAAGTTTGTAGCAATGCGGAGTATGAAACGAGACTACCAACCCTAGAACAAAGTAATCAATAGAATGAATGCGAAGAACACAAGGGGGCAAGGATTTTATCCCGAGGTTCGATTCCACACAAGGAATCTACGTCCCCGTTGAGGAGTCCACAAAGGACCGGGTCCAACAACCCTTCCCTCACCAAGTTTACCGCACGGGCCTAACTTGGTTCTCCACTAATCACAACGGTGATTACAAAGTTCGTTGGGGCTTCTCACAAACTGAGGCTCCCACACCACAAAGGTGATCAACACAATAAAACAAACTCAATACACAGCCCACAAAGACTCAAACGAGTGCAAGAGATCAAACCGGGAGCACAAGTGCGATGTTCTTCCTCTTCTCCACCTCACTAAACCCTAATCCACTCAAGAATTAGTTTTAGAGGGAAAGTAGGCAAGAAAGAGGCTTAGGAGTGCTCCAAGTTGGCTGTGGCGGCGCTAGGGTTTGAGTTTTTCCAAAGGTATTCGAAATGAGGCCGGGGGTCCCCTTTTTATAGCGGTCCCAAGCCCAATCTGCTGACATCAGCAAAAGGGCGGACTAGTCCGGCCACTGGCCCGGACTAGTCCGGCCTAGGGGACCATTGACCCCTTTGTCAGGTCCCGACAGCTGACACACTATCGTCACGCTACCCGCCAAACTTCAAATTCAAACGGTCACTTCCAGAACGGACTAGTCCGGTCAACACCGGACTAGTCCGATCTCACACAGAGCCTTCTGCTCCGTGTGAAAACGGACTAGTCTGAGGACCACGGACTCGTCCAGCCCTTAGGGCGGACTAGTCCGGTCCTCCCAGACTTAGCCACAGAAGCACCTTTTCCTAGCCAACCCGGACTAGTCCGGCCCCACGGGCGGACTAGTCCGTTCTCACTCAGGACCTCTTGGTCCGGTCCAAAACGGACAAGTCCGTGATTTTGGGACTTCATCCCCAAAACCCACTCACAGCTACCCGGACTAGTCCGGTCACAAACGGACTAGTCCTATCTCGGTCAGACCCTTCTGGTCCGGCCGATAACGGACTTGGCCGGCCAGGGGCGGACTAGTCCGGCCTCCTGCACGGACTAGTCCGGCCCTACGGCCAGACCACTCATTCACTCATTTCTTTCATAGGTTTGACCTCTAAACCACTTTGAGCTCCCAAACTTGATCTCAATGCACTTTACACACACACCCTCCTATTACTACGGCTAGTCTAACTCAATCACGCTAGAAACCCTAGTTTCTACGCTTCGAGTTGACTCCGTTTCCTTCCTTTTCCTTTTTGAGGGTTTGCGTCTCCGATTGAGTCTTCACCTGTGCTAAGATCACTTGAGCTCATTAGCGACTTAATTGTCGTCATCAATCATCCAAAACCCACGGGGAACCTAGATGCACTTTCAATCTCCCCCTTTTTGGTGATTGATGACAACACATTAAGTCCTTCACAAATAAGAGTATAAAGTTTTGGTTTTCATAACATGTGTGCGTATGAATGACTCCCCCTCAATGTATGCAACATGTAAAATAGATGGAGAAGTTCTTTCATACCCACACACGTTATGGTGGGGTGCCTACGTGATGTGCTCAACAGTTTGTGACAAGACATGAATAACATCAATACATTCATAAGATTGACAATAAGAGCAATATATTGATAGTAAGCAACATTAACGAGTCTTGCACAAATGTAAACATCCAAGAGCATAAATATGTTACATGACAGTCATACATCACAAAACACACTTACATGACAGTCATACATCACAAAACACACCCACAAAAGGACTAAACTCACTAAACTCCCTTAACTCTCCCCCTTTGGCATCAAGGCACCAAAAAGGAAAAGAAGGGGGAACAACTAACTAAACCTAGTC
Organism: Tuctoria greenei; assembly: GCA_036927565.1. Classification (NCBI taxonomy): domain Eukaryota; kingdom Viridiplantae; phylum Streptophyta; class Magnoliopsida; order Poales; family Poaceae; genus Tuctoria; species Tuctoria greenei. Next base: position 147,836,108 of record JAYESD010000011.1, read on the forward strand.
CTCATCTTCTCCACTTTCGCTCTCAGTGGCTTCGGAGTCTTCAATGTTTGCCTCTGGCTCTTCGTCGTTGTCGTCGTTGTCGGAGGATTCCCTTGCCGAGGGAGCTGCCCGAGAGGAGCTTCCATCCTCCTGGAGCTGAGCAAGCTCATCGGCAGTGAAGACGGGGAAAGGAGTGATCTCCCCATCACTCTCCTCAGGAGATGACATCGGAACTTCAAGCTTCTCACACACGGCCTTGAGATACTTCTCTTGGCGCTTGTGTGCCCTCTGAGCGCGAATCTCTTGCTTCCGGCACGAGGTGAAGATGGCCTTGAGGCATTTGAAGAACGCACTCATGGACTGAGGCGGAGGCGGAGACGGAGGCGCCACTGGGCGAGACGGAGGATCAGCATTCTTGCGTCTTGGAGGCATCAACACATTTGGCGGCTTCTGGGGGCGCAGAGGTCGGTGCGATACATCCTTGACAAAGGACACGCCCGACACCTTCTCAATAAGGCACATAATGTAAGGGGCATACCCGCACGCCCTGTTGGGGGTATGCGAGATGTTGAAGATGTCGTCGAAGATGTAGTCGACGAGATTGAACTTCTCTTCCCCATCAATCAGAATGAGCAGGTGCCTTAGGTTTCCTTGAATGACCCCTGCATCATCGTCCTTGGGTGCAATGGTCCTCCTAAGTATCCGGTTCATGATGCTGTAGAATGGCTTGATGTTCCGAGCTAGTCCGGCATCAAACGGGAGATGGCTTGGATACATGTAATCCAGCTCCTCACGATCCACTGCCTTGAGGTTCGAGATAATGATCTCGTGGTCCATGTGAGCCTCAAGACCAAGGATCCTTGCAAACTCAGCATAGGTGACAGAGTATTGTTCACCATGAGTCATCCAAATTATCCTCCTGTCACCTGAGCTTGTGAAATAGATTGTGGAGTAGAATTGGAGAATAACTTCCACATTCCAATCATATTTGAAGCCCATGATCTTCTTGAGATCATGGCGCTCGGCAGCTTCAATCACGGCATCAAAGGCCGAGTGCTCCTTCTTCGCCATATAGTCCCAGTCCACCCACTGAGCCTCTATCACTGGCTTCTTCATTTGTTGGTAGACTAGCCTGTAATAGTCACAGTGGAAGTCACACCAAAACCTGGGATCAGCTGTGCTCCTTTCAAATTTATAGACATTCTCGGTCCTTAGCCTTCGGGCCTTTTCAGCCCCTTTGCCATGGAACACATTTGCCGACAGTTCCTTTTGCCGGTTGGGATTCCTTTCCGGTGTGTGGACTTCAAGGGGGCCAATAGAGGTGGCCTTCCCCTTTTCCTTGATCACAACCCCACCAGCAGCCCTCTTAGCTGATATCTTGACTGCGGGGTTCTTCTTCTTTGGCTCGATAGGAGCCGGAGCTTTTCCCTTCTTCGGGTCACGCTCGACCCTAGGGACAGCCTCTTCTTGGGCTGGCTCCTTGCCCTTAGCCTTCTCGCCAAGAGTGACGAGCTTCTTCCTCTTTGGGGCATTGGCCTCAGCGGCCTTGGAGTTATGGGCCTCCCTATCCTCTCTTTTCTTCTTTCGCAGCTCATTCAGTGATTCTGCGGTGACACGGGCAATGGCTTCATCCTCATTGTAGATGCTCGCAGCCACCTTGGATGCTTCGAGTGCCTTGAGCTTTCTTTCCTCCTTGGCCTTCTGCGCCTCCATTAGCGCAGCCTTAGTCCGAGCCTCGGCAATTTGGGTCTTGGTACGCCCCTCGAGGTTGACACGCGGAGGAGAGCGCTCGGAGTTCGACATTCTGTGCAAAGGATGGAGAGAGGAAGATATGAGCCTAGGAAGAAGAAGTATTGCCGAAAATATCTCGAGAACCAACTAGAAGTAGGGTTTGCCCTGTGCAAACCGGACTTGTCCGCCTGGTGGCCGGACTAGTCCGGGTTACACAGAAAGAACCCTAACCCTAATCGATTCATCGAAAAATTTGTGAACCAATGTGCAATACTCCTAGGCTATGATCGCAAGGGTGTATAGAACAACATTAATGAAGGTGTTCCTATCAAAAACTTGAAGAATCAAGAATGGGGCTAGTTTTTGAGGAACGGTGAAATACCTTCAAAAATCCGCTTGAGTCGTCAAAATCGGCGTGGATCTCGAAGGTGGAGCGCGGGGAAGTGATCCCTCACTCCCAAGGACTTCGATGCGTGGATTGGAGTTGAGTTTTGGTGGTTGGAGCGCAAAATCGCCAATTTGGGGGCGGTTGTGCGCGCGTGGAAGCTTGAGAGTCAAGTGAGAGAGAGAGAGAGGGGGTCCGGGCCGCCTGGGGGTTTAAGTCCCCAAGGGCCGGACTAGTCCGGTTGAGGGGCCGGACTAGTCCGGTCTGCGGACCAGACCCAGACTAGTCCGGGTCCGGACTTGTCCGGTGGAAGGCCGGACTAGTCCGGTGTGCGGACTAGCCGCGGACTAGTCTGACCCGGACTTGTCTGGCCATAGGGGCGGACTAGTCCGGTCCAGCTGGGCTGAAAAACAATATATTTGGGTTTTGCCCATAAAGATAAGTCCTTTTGGACAGATATAGCAAGGAAAACATGACAAACATGATTATGAGTCAATAAAGAACAACTTATGAACATTTTCATGAAGAAAATAGATTTCTCAAACAAATTTGAGGAGAAATCGACATAGAGAGGAGTTTTTCGAAATGTGGCTCAAAGTATATGAGGAATGTGGTTTAAGCCACGTTCCGAGAATCCAACACGTTGAGCTCACTTCTTAGCTCACAGAAACGCTTCTCGTCAAGAGGCTTGGTGAAGATGTCCGCAAGTTGATGTTCCGTCCTCACATGCGAAATCTCAATGACTCCCTTCATTGAGTGATCTCGCAAGAAATGGTGTCGAATGTCTATATGTTTGGTCCTAGAGTGTTCCACCGGATTATGGGCTATCTTGATTGCACTCTCGTTGTCACACAAGATTGGAATTTTACGCAGGTTAATCCCATAATCCCCAAGCGTTTGTCGCATCCAGAGAAGTTGTGCACAACAACTTCCGGCTGCAACGTATTCAGCTTCGGCGGTGGAGAGAGCAATAGAGTTTTGCTTCTTAGAGGACCAAGACACAAGAGATCGACCTAAGAATTGGCGCGTACCCGATGTGCTCTTCCTATCAACTTTGCACCCCGCATAGTCCGCATCGGAATATCCGATGAGGTTAAACTTGGATCCTTTGGGGTACCAAAGTCCTAGGGTAGGTGTGTGTACAAGATATCTCAAGATCCTTTTAACGGCGGTCAAATGACAAGCCTTGGGTGCTGCTTGAAAGCGTGCACACATACACACACTTAGCATGATATCGGGCCTAGATGCACAAAGATAGAGAAGAGATCCGATCATAGACCTATATAGCTTTTGATCCACACTTGGACCGTCCTCATTTAGGTCTAGGTGTCCATTTGTCCCCATAGGGGTTTTGATGGGTTTTGCTTTGTCCATGTCAAACTTTCTTAGAATATCTTGAGTATACTTAGTTTGACTTATGAACATCCCTTCTTTGAGTTGTTTCACTTGAAATCCTTTAAAGAACTTCAACTCACCCATCATGAACATTTCAAACCTCTCCGTCATTATCTTGGAGAACTCGTCACAAAACACCTTATTTGTGGAAACAAATATGATGTCATCCACATATATTTGGCACACAAAAAGATCCTCGTTGAAGTGCTTTGTGAAAAGGGTATAATCCGCTTTTCCTATCCTAAAACCATTCTCAACTAGAAAGTCTCTTAGGCACTCATACCAAGCTCTAGGAGCTTGCTTGAGGCCATAAAGGGCCTTTCGCAATTTGTACACATGGTTAGGATAGTCTTGGTCTTCAAATCCCGGAGGTTGCTCTACAAAAACTTCTTCCTTGATTGGACCATTTAGGAATGCGCTCTTAACATCCATTTGGTAGAGCTTGAAATCATGATGAGTAGCAAAGGCTAATAGTATCCGAATTGACTCAAGCCTAGCTACGGGGGCAAATGTCTCATCAAAATCCAATCCTTCAACTTGTGAGTATCCTTTTGCCACAAGTCGTGCCTTGTTCCTAGTTACCACGCCATGCTCATCTTGTTTGTTGCGAAACACCCACTTGGTTCCAACAACATTAGCTTGAGGGCGCTTGACAAGCTCCCATACCTTGTTCCTTTCAAAGTTGTTGAGCTCCTCTTGCATGGCAACTACCCAATCCGGATCCCTTAAGGCATCTTCAACCTTATGTGGTTCCAAGGATGAGACAAAAGAGAAATGCTCACAAAAGTTTGCAACACGTGAGCGTGTTGTTACTCCTTTTGTGATATCTCCTAGAATGTTGTCAACGGGATGGTCCCGTTGAACACTTTGATGAACACGAGGATGCGGGGGTTGACCTCTTGAATTACTTGGTTCATCTTCTTCACTTTGGTCTCCCCCTTGATTCATGCCTCCCCCTTGATCTTCATTCTCATTATCACTTTGGGGAGCATCTAGAGGATCTTCAACTTGTCCAATGGGGTTTTGACCTACTTCATAGAGAGGATGGTCACTTGAACTTTGAGATTGTTCTTGTGGGCGAACATCTCCAAGTGCCATTTTCCTTAGAGCTTCTAGTGGAGGTTCCTCTTGATCAAGGGCATGTTGATCAACCTGCTCCACTTGAGAGCCATTGGTCTCGTCAAACACTACGTCACGTGCTACTTCAACAATTCCGGAGGATTTGTTGAACACACGGTACGCATGAGTGTTTGAGTCATATCCAAGCAAGAAACCCTCATCGGACTTTGAAGCAAACTTCGAAGTCCTAGGCTTCTTGTTGAGGATATAGCACTTGCTACCAAAGACCCGAAAGTAAGAAACATTGGGTTTATTACCAATGAGAAGCGCATAAGGAGTCTTCTTGAGGAGGCGATGAAGGTACAATCGGTTCACGGCATGGCAAGCGGTGTTAACCGCTTCCGCCCAAAACCGGTCCGATGTTTTGTACTCATCTAGCATCGTCCTTGACATCTCAATAAGCGTCCTATTCTTTCTTTCGGCTATGCCATTTTGTTGTGGAGAATAGGGAGCGGAAAACTCATGCTTGATGCCCTCCTCATCCAGGAACTCTTCTACTTGCATGTTTTTGAATTCGGTGCCATTGTCACTTCTTATAGCCTTTATCCTCAAGGTGAACTCATTTTGAGCTCTCCTTAGAAATTTCTTGAGGACACCGGGAGTTTCACTTTTATCATGCAAGAAGAACACCCAAGTATACCTTGAAAAATCATCAACGATAACTAGACCATACTTGCTGCCACCAATGCTAATATAGGCAATGGGGCCGAAAAGGTCCATATGGAGTAACTCCAAAGGTCTAGTTGTCGTCATGACATTCTTAGAGGGGTGTTGAGCTCCTACTTGCTTTCCCGCTTGGCAAGCACTACATGGCCTATCCTTTTCAAATACTACATCCTTTAGGCCACGAACATGCTCACCCTTAAGGAGCTTTTGAAGGTTTCTCATTCCAACATGGGCTAGCCTTCTGTGCCAAAGCCATCCCATGTTGGCTTTTGCCATTAAGCATGTGTCAAGTTGAGCTTTATCTGCGGTGAAGTCCACAAGATAGAGCTTTCCCTTGAGCACTCCCTTAAAGGCTATCGAGTCATTACCTTCTCTAATGACACTCACTCCCTCACTAGTAAACACACATTTATATCCTCTATCACATAGTTGTGATATGGATAAGAGATTATAGTCTAGAGAATCAACATGCAAGACATTTGATAAAGTATGTAATGAGGAGATAGAAATTTTACCGGAGCCAAGGATTTTCCCTTGGCTATTGTCCCCAAAGAAGATTCCTTCACTTGGGTCCTTATTCTCCTCATACTCTATGAACATGCTTCTCTCTCCGGTCATGTGGTTGGTGCATCCGCTATCCAATACCCATTTCGATCCATCGGAGGAGTAAGCCTACAAAACAAGTTTTATGCCTTTCTTTTAGGTACCCAAGCGGAGTTGGGTCCTTTGACGTTAGTGGTTAGGCATTTTGGCACCCACACGCAAGGCTTGGGGCTCTTGCGGAGTGGCCCAACATATCTAGCAAACACCTTGCCGTGTTTGTTCTTCTTCAACACATAAGATGCATCAAAATCATGAAATAAATGATGCGGTTCAGATTTAGGCAAGTTTTTGCTAGAGGGTGAGTTCTTTTCATTTTTAGTTTGGGATGAACTCCCCTTAACAAAGACAATCATGTCTTTGCCATACTTGGAGGTTTTGGCGTTATGCCTTGCACCTCTAGTATAGCCAAGACCATCCTTGACATGGGGTGGTCTTGTGTTGGTGAATGCACTTCGTGCATATGCCACCTTTTCCTTGTCAAAGATGGCACCCTTAGGTGCTTGTTTGCCTTGTGCTAGGTTGAGTTCATCCTTAAGTTTAAGGATCAAGTTGGAGCACTTGCAAGGTGATGTTGCCTTGGATGAGGCCTTTGAGGGGGTTGAGCTCTTGAAGGAAGAGGCTACATTGTTCTTGAGTGACTCAACTTGAGTCTCAAGGATCTTGTTAGCTTTTGACATGCTTCCAAGTTCATCCTTGAGCTCAATCGACTTCTCCTAAAGACTTGAACACGTTTTCTTGCAAAGAGCAAGTTCATGTTCCAATGCCTTGCTCTTCTCTCTTTCGAGCTCAAGGAGCTCATCAAGCTCTTGACATCTCTCCTTCTCAAGGATGAGCATGTCCTCTTGTCTATTGATGAGATCCTCCTTCTCAAAGATCTCATCCATAAGCAATTTCATCCTTCGTAGGGTGCTTTTACTTATGTCCTTAAACATACTTTCATTTTCACTAGCGCTATCAAAATCATCATGTGAGGAAGTTGGGGAGGAAGGATGAGATGTTACCTTTCTCTTTCCTTCCCTTGCCATAAGGCAAGTAGGCTTGTGGTCGTTGTTGAGGTTGGGGAAGAGCTTGCCTCCCTTGGAGTTCCTCCCGATGGCTATGGTGGCCATCTTCTCCTCTTCTTCTTCGGAGGAGGACTCATCGTTAGAGTCCCACTCCTTCCCCAAATGGGCTTGTCCGGAGGGCCTCTTCTTCTTGAAGAATCTCCTTTCTTGAGGCTTCCCTTCCTTCTTCTTCTTCGTTTCTTCGTGTGGGCAATCAGCGATGAAGTGCCCATACTCGCCACAGTTGTAGCAAGACCTTTTTGATTTGGGCCTTGCTCTTTCCTTTCCCTTGCCCTCATAGTTGTGCCCCCCTTTCTTCCTCCTCATCATTCTCTTGAATTTGTTGATGAAGAAGGCCTCTTCCTCATCGGTGTCGAGGCTCTCCTCATCACTTTCTTCTTGCTCCTTTGAAGAGGGCGTTGCCTTGAGTGCAACGTTCTTCATCTTGGAGGCGGTGAACTTTTGGAGGTCGTTGTAGAAGAGCGCCTCCTTCTCCATGATTTCATGGTTGATGATCCTCCCAAGGACCTCCTCCGGGGTCATTTGAGTGAACCCCGGGCTTTCCCGAATCATGGAGCACAGAGAGACGTTCCTAGGCATGAATGCCCGGATCATCCTCTTCACCACCTCGTGGTCGGTCCACTTGGTGCAGCCATATGATCGGCTCTTGTTGATCAGCACCTTCAGCCGGTTGTACATGTCTTGGGGGGATTCACCATCCAAGATGGCGAATCTCCCAAGCTCTCCTTCGATGAGCTCGATCTTGGCCTCCTTGACCACTCGGTTTCCCTCATGCGCCGTCTTGAGGGTGTTCCATATGTCTTTGGCCACTTCAAGGCCATCGACACGGTTGAACTCATCTCTAGAGAGAGATGAGATGATCACACCCGCAGCTTGAGCGTTGCGGTGGATGAGGATGGCTTGTTCTTGAGTTATGTTGTCCTCATCCTTTGGAATCTCCACCCCGGTCATGACAATTTGCCACAACGCTGGGTTGAGTGACACGAGGTGGATCTTCATGTTGTGTTTCCACATACCGTAGTCCGTTCCATCGAATTGGGGAGGTTTCCCCAATGGGATGGACAGGTAGTGGTTGTTGGCGGCAAGGCGTTCATAGTTGAACCCTTGTCGGTTGTAGTTGGCTCCGCCACCACCACTTGATTGGTTTGACGGATCAATCTTGGAGATGTTCAACTTCTCCCGGAGCTTCGCCTTGAGTTGGCGAGTCTCCTCATCGTCCGTTGTCTTATCTTGATAAGCCAACGTCTCCTCACGGGTCGCCTCGTAGTTGCTGCTCGATGCATCGTCATTCACCACTCCGGCCATCTCTCCGAGTTGTTAGACTCTTTGTGGAGAGTCCGGCTCTGATACCAATTGAAAGTTGCCTAGAGGGGGGGGGGGGTGAATAGGCTAATTGACCTGCAAATGACTCAATAAAACGAGATTAAATTACAGGGGGCGGACTAGTCCGGTCAGGGGGCGGACTAGTCCGGTCAGCCTGCGTGAATAACCCTAAAAAATTGTTTCTAGCAAGTTTTAGGGAATTTTCTCGTTGCTACAAGTGAGTATATGTTTAAGTCAAGTTGAGCAACAACCTACACAAGAGCAAGTCAAGTTTCCACAAGTTTGTAGCAATGCGGAGTATGAAACGAGACTACCAACCCTAGAACAAAGTAATCAATAGAATGAATGCGAAGAACGCAAGGGGGCAAGGATTTTATCCCGAGGTTCGATTCCACACAAGGAATCAACGTCCCCGTTGAGGAGTCCACAAAGGACCGGGTCCAACAACCCTTCCCTCACCAAGTTTACCGCACGGGCCTAACTTGGTTCTCCACTAATCACAACGGTGATTACAAAGTTCGTTGGGGCTTCTCACAAACTGAGGCTCCCACACCACAAAGGTGATCAACACAATAAAACAAACTCAATACACAGCCCACAAAGACTCAAACGAGTGCAAGAGATCAAACCGGGAGCACAAGCGCGATGTTCTTCCTCTTCTCCACCTCACTAAACCCTAATCCACTCAAGAATTAGTTTTAGAGGGAAAGTAGGCAAGAAAGAGGCTTAGGAGTGCTCCAAGTTGGCTGTGGCGGCGCTAGGGTTTGAGTTTTTCCAAAGGTATTCGAAATGAGGCCGGGGGTCCCCTTTTTATAGGGGTCCCAAGCCCAATCTGCTGACTTCAGCAAAAGGGCGGACTAGTTCGGCCACTGGCCCGGACTAGTCCGGCCTAGGGGACCACTGACCCCTTTGTCAGGTCTCGACAGCTGACACACTATCGTCACGCTACCCGCCAAACTTCAAATTCAAACGGTCACTTCCAGAACGGACTAGTCCGGTCAACACCGGACTAGTCCGATCTCACACAGAGCCTTCTGCTCCGTGTGAAAACGGACTAGTCTGAGGACCACGGACTCGTCCGGCCCCTAGGGCGGACTAGTCCGGTCCTCCCAGACTTAGCCACAGAAGCACCTTTTCCTAGCCAACCCGGACTAGTCCGGCCCCACGGGCGGACTAGTCCGTTCTCACTCAGGACCTCTTGGTCCGGTCCAAAACGGACAAGTCCGTGATTTTGGGACTTCATCCCCAAAACCCACTCACAGCTACCCGGACTAGTCCAGTCACAAACGAACTAGTCCTATCTCGGTCAGACCCTTCTGGTCCGGCCGATAACGGACTTGGCCGGCCAGGGGCGGACTAGTCCGGCCTCCTGCACGGACTAGTCCGGCCCTACGGCCAGACCACTCATTCACTCATTTCTTTCATAGGTTTGACCTCTAAACCACTTTGAGCTCCCAAACTTGATCTCAATGCACTTTACACACACACCCTCCTATTACTACGGCTAGTCTAACTCAATCACGCTAGAAACCCTAGTTTCTACGCTTCGAGTTGACTCCGTTTCCTTCCTTTTCCTTTTTGAGGGTTTGCGTCTCCGATTGAGTCTTCACCTGTGCTAAGATCACTTGAGCTCATTAGCGACTTAATTGTCGTCATCAATCATCCAAAACCCACGGGGAACCTAGATGCACTTTCAGTTGACATGCGAAATGGCTATGTCTCCCTTCATTGAATGGTCTCTCAAAAAGTGATGTCGGATGTCAATGTGTTTGGTCCTGGAGTGCTCAACGGGATTATGAGCAATTATAATGGCACTCTCATTATCACAAAGTATGGAATACGGTTCATATTGTATCCGTAATCCCTTAGAGTCAATCGCATCCAAAGGAGTTGAGCACAACAACTCCCGGCTGCAACATACTCCGCTTCGGCCGTGGATAGGGCAATGGAGTTTTGTTTCTTGGAGGACCAAGAAACTTGGGATCTACCTAGGAATTGGCATGTACCAGAGGTACTTTTTCTATCTACTTTGCATCCGACATAATCTAAATCGGAGTAACCAATGAGATTGAATTTGGAACCTTTGGGATACCAAAGGCCTAGGTCGGGTGTATGAACTAAATACCGCAAGATTCTCTCAACGGCAATCAAATGACACTCTTTTGGGTTGGCTTGAAACCTTGCACACAAGCATGCAGTCAACATAATATCTTGCCTGGATGCACATAAGTAGAGTAGAGATCCAATCATAGAGCGATATACCTTTAGATTGACATTTGGTCCATCTTAATTGAGATCCAAGTGGCCATTCGTTGCCATGGGGGTCTTTATGGGCTTCGCCTTGTCCATTCCAAACTTCTTGAGTATGTCTTCAGTGTACTTAGTTTGGCTTATGAACGTCCCTTCCTTTTGTTGCCTCACTTGGAATCCCAATAAGTACTTTAGCCCTCCCATCATAGGCATCTCAAACCTATCTGTCATAATTTTACAAAATTTCTCACAAAAATATTTGTTAGTTGAAACAAATATTATGTCATCAACATAAATTTGACAAACAAAGAGATCATTGTCAAAGTTCTTTGTAAACAACGTATAATATACTTTACCGATCTTAAAACCATTTTCAATTAAGAAATCTCTAAGACACTCATACCAAGCTCTAGGAGCTTGCTTGAGGCTGTAGAGAGCCTTACGCAATTTAAATACGTGGTTGAGGAACTCTTCATCTTTAAACCCGGGGGGTTGCTCCACATACACCTCCTCCTTGATTGGTCCGTTAAGGAAGGCACTTTTCACATCCATTTGATAGAGCTTGAAATCATGCTGAGTAGCATATGCAAGTAATATTCTAATAGACTCAAGTCTAGCTATGGGAGCAAAGGTTTCATCAAAATCCAAACCTTCGACTTGTGAATACCCTTTGGCCACAAATCATGCCTTGTTCCTTGTCACCACCCCGTGTTCGTCTTGTTTGTTGCGGAAGACCCATTTGGTGCTGACGATGTTGGACTTGGGTCTTTTGACTAGTTCCCACACCTCGTTCGGCTTGAAATTGTTGAGTTCTTCTTGCATGGCCTCTACCCAATCCGGATCCTTCAATGCATCCTCAATCCTGCGTGGTTCCAAAAAGGATACAAACGAATAGTGCTCACAAAAATTAGCTATGCTTGATCTAGTAGTTACTCCCATTTGGATGTCACCGGGATCCATTAGTTTCATCGAACACTACATCACGTGCTACTTCAACAAGTCCGGAGGTCTTGTTGAAGACACGATAGGCGTAAGTGTTTGAATCATAACCAAGCAAGAAACCTTCATCGGACTTCGAAGCGAACTTTAAAGTCCAAGGCTTCTTGTTCAAAATATAGCATTTGGAACCGAAAACTCGAAAATATGAGATATTAGGCTTGTTACCAGTGAGTAGCTCATAGGATGTTTTCTTGAGTAGTCAATGGAGATAAAGTCGATTTATGGCGTGGCAAGCGGTGTTGACTACTTCCGCCCAAAATCGATCCGAGGTCTTGTACTCATCAAGCATTGTTCTCACCATCTCTATGAGGGTTCAGTTCTTCCATTCGGCAACTCCATTTTGTTGAGGGGAATATGGAGCTGAAAACTCATGCTTTATGCCTTCTTCATCTAGGTACTCCTCAACTTGTGTGTTCTTGAACTCCTTGCCGTTGTCGCTTCGAATGTTTTTGATCGTCAATGAAAACTCATTTTGAGCACGCTTGAAAAATTTCTTCAAGATTCCTTGTGTTTCTGCCTTATCATGTAAAAAGAATACCCATGTGAAGCGAGAAAAATCATCAATACTAATCCATATTTGTTACCGCCAATGCTTATGTAAGCAATTGGACCGAATAAGTCCATGTGAAGTAGCTCGAGCGGTCTTGTTGTTGTCATAACGTTCATAGCGGGATGAGGTACTCCAACTTGCTTCCTGGCTTGGCACGTTCTACAAGGCCTATCTTTCTCAAATCAAAATCCTTCAAACCTCGGATGTGATCGCCCTTGAGGTGTTTATGAAGATTCCTCATACCAACATGTGCTAGCCGTCTATGCCACAGCCAACCCATGTTGGTCTTTGCAATCAATCATGTGTCAAGTTCGGATTTATCTTTGTTGAAGTCAACAAGGTAAAGCTTTCCCTTTAACATACCCTTGAATGCAATGGAAACATCACTCCTTCTAGAGACGGTCACACCCTCATTAGTGAACAAGCAATTATAACCTTTCTAACATAATTGAGATATGGACAGCAGGTTGTAATCTAAGGAATCAACATGTAATACATGAGAAAGAGTATGCTGAGACGATATGGCAATTTTACCGGTCTCGAGCACCTTTCCTTTACTATGTCTCCAAAATAGATGCCCTCGCTTGGATCCTCATTTTCTTCATACTCAATGAACATCCTTCTTTCTCCGGTCATATGGTTGGTGCAGCCACTGTATAGAACCCATTTAGATCCACTGGAGGAATAGGCCTACAAAAACAAATTATGCCTTGATTTTAGGTACCCAAGCTTGCTTGGGTCCTTGGAGGTTAGTTACGAGAGATTTGGGCACCCACACATGAGACTTGGTGTTCCCATGGCGTGGCCCAACATAACGAGCATAAACTTTTCCAAAATTACTTCTCATTAAAACATAATATGTATCAAAAGATCTAAATAGCATCTGCTGTTGTTTACAAACAGGACTAGTCTGGGAGATCGGACTTGTCCGGATGACCGGACTTGTCCGGACCCCGACCGGACTAGTCCAGTGATCATGTGTGTTGTATGTGTTGACTTTGGATTTTCCAGTTTGAAAGGGTCTTCCTTTTACAAAGGTAATGCTTTCCATGTCATTCTTTTGACTTCTAGCTTTTTGCTTTCAACCATAGGAATATCCAATGCCATATTTGACATTAGGAGGTCTTGTGGCCAAGTATGCACTACGTGTATATTTGACCTTCTCCTTGTCAAATATGCCACTTTTGGCAGGATGCTTATCCTTGGAAGAGGTTGACTTGTCTTTCAAACTGATGTCAACTTTACCACATGAACAAGTAATGATAGCTTCAGTTTTAAGTGGTTGAGAAGGTGAGCTTGAAGAGGATGAAGGGTCACTTTGCTTGAGTGACTCAACTTGCACTTCAAGGATCTTGTAAACCTTGATTAGGTTAGCAAGTTCGTCCTTGATTATAGCATTTGAGTCGCTTAACTCCAAGCAAGGTTCCTTGCTTGAAGCTAAATCAAGCCCTAGTGACTTTCTTCGCACCTTTTCATGTTCTAGAAGCTTGTCAAGTTCAACATATTCCTCCTTTTGGGAGATAATCATGTCTTCTTGACGATGTATCAACTTCTCCTTCTCAACAAGTTGATCAAGTAAAAAATTTCATTTTTGCAGCTGTTTTCTTATCTAATCCAATGAGCATATCTTCATTATCAATATTAATTTCACTGTCACTAGAATAGGAATGCACGAAAGAGGATTTGGTGGTTACCTTGCGTTTACCTTCCTTTGCCATGAAGCAAGTGTCGTTCCCCTTTCGTGCGCCAAGATTGGGGAAGAGAGTGGACTTCATGGATGTCTTTTCGATGGCTATGCTAGCCATCTCCTCTTCTTCTTCGGATGAGGACTCATCATTTGAGTCCCACTCTTTCCCAAGATGCGCTTGTTCAACTTGCTTCTTCTTCTTGAAGAACTTCTTGGGTTGAGGCTTCGCTTCTTTGGTCTTCTTCTTGTTCTCTTCATATGGGCAATCAACTATAAAGTGGCTATACTCACCACAATTATAGCATGCCCGCCTCAACTTTGGTCTTGATTTTTCCTTGTACTTCCCTTCACTCGATTTAGCCCCTTGTCTCTTCTTCATCATTCTCTTGAATTTCTTCATGAATAGAATCATGTCATCTTCATCCATGTCACTGCTCTCATCATCACCGTCTTCCTCTAGTTGAGCTTCTCGAGCTTCTTAAGACAAGGGCTTAAGGGTGGACTTTAGAGCGACCCCTTTCTTCTTTGCCGAGGTGAGATCGGCAATTTCCTTAACATGTTTGGCTTGTTTTTCCATCATCTCAAAGTTGATGATTTTCCCAAGTAGCTCATCCGGGGTCATCTTCTTGTACCTGGGGCTTTCTTGTATCATCGAGCACAAGGTAACACTGTGAGGCATGAAGGCTTTAAGGATGAGCTTCACCACCTCATGGACGTTCCAATTCTTGCTTCCGTATGCTCGCACCTTGTTGATGAGCATCTTTAGTCAGTTGTACATATCTTGTGGTGACTCATCTTCTTCGATGGAGAATCTTCCCAGCTCGCCTTCAATCATCTCGATTTTTGCTTCGCGCACATGACGATCGCCTTCATGTGCGGTTTGCAATGTATCCCATATCTCCTTTGCGATCTCGAGTCCATCCACCTTTGTGAACTCATCCCGACTGAGTGATGAGGTGATGACTGATGCAGCTTGGGCATTTCGATAGATTGCTTTCTCTTGGCTCGGTGTGAGCTCCTCATCATCATCCGGGATATCTATTCCTGTACATACTATGTGCCACAAACTTGGATTGAGATAAATCAAATGCATTTTCATGTTTTGCCTCCACATTGAGTATTCATTTCCATCAAAATGTGGGGCTTTTCCAAGTGGAATAGATAAGTAGTGATTATTGCTAGAGTTAAGACGACCGTAGTTGAAAGGATATCGGGAGTAGTCAGTGTGACTACTCCCCTTCTTCTTCTTCTCATCTTCAATCTTTACTATCCCTTTGGAAAGAGTTTTCTTCCTTAGGAGCGCCTTTAGTTCCAGCGTCTCCTCATCGTCATCCTAAAAGTCTTGAATGGCCTCGAGGAGCTTCTCCAATTTTTGGTTCTTGTCTTCATCAACCTTCTCTTGGTTGTTCCTCTTGTGTATGTCCTTCATGTCTGACATGATCTCATCGAGCGATTAGTCTTCTTTTGAAGAACCTGGCTCTGATACCAATTGAATGTGGCCTAGAGCGGGGGTTAATAGTGTAACACCCTCATTTTCATGCATCATGCCTTGCATACACTCATATACATGTTTCACATTAATCCACAACAAGAGGAACAAGTTTAAAATTGATTTGGAGCATTTAAAATTGATTTGAAGCAAAACTGCACTTAAAACGCAGGAAAGTGCGGACTAGTCCGATTTTACTGAGGACTAGTTCGATTTCTCTCTGACTAAAAACAGACTTGTCCGATTTTGTGCGGACTAGTCCGATATTCCAAGAATCCTTGAAAATTTGCTAAGTCCTTGGACTTTTCCGGACTAGTCCGGTGTTCCAGTGGACTTGTCCGATTTCCTCTCTGTTTAAAGTCGGAGTTGTCCGATTTTTGGCTAGACTTGTCCGATTTTCTCTCTGGACGACTTCAGACTAGTCCGATCCTTTCCGGACTTGTCCGATATTTCGCGACTCCGAATTGATCTTTTGTTTTATGACTTGTTCCTTGGGTTTCACGATAAGTGGGCCTAGGGACGTCGTGCCTAAATCTTTTAGAGCCTATGTGGGACACTAAACCGGCCTCTACTCCTCTCAAACTCGAAATCCATCTAACCCTAGCATCCACCTCTATATAAACAGCCCCACCCCTTGGTTTGACATCTATTTGCCACTTTTTCATCCCACCCAAACCCTAGTTCGTGGAGAGCCACCATCAAGGAGGGAGGAGGAGATCCCAAGCAAGAAGAAGGAGAGAAGGAAACGAAAGAGGATCAAGATCTCCACCAAGTTTCGTCCTTCACCACCAATTCATCTCCAAGTTCATCACCAACCCTAGATCCTCAAGATCCAAGTGCTACCTCCAAGTTTCTTGATTCATTGGAGTCCTAAACACCTGGTATACCTTCTATTCTCTTTTCCTTACAAGAATTCAACCCCTAATCTCCAAATTCACGTCAATCTAGAAAACCCTAATCTGCTGATCTTGCAAAGTGTGGACTTGTTCGGTCCCTAGCGGACCAGTCCGATCTTTTTGGTTAAATTGTGTTGAATTAATACAAAAATTTGGTCTAATCAATTCCAAACCTGTATAAACTTGTTAAAAGCTATTAGAACTAGTTATTGATCATTAAAAGCAATCTATTTACAAGTTCTACCTTGCGTTTGCATCAATCATGCATGTCATGACATATTGAGTAATACATGTGCACTCTTTGATTGTGTTTCTTGTCTTGTATGTTTATTGTGTGGATTAGACGGATTTGCGCTAGAGAGTGCCACGGAGGATCTACAGCACCAAGAGTTTGAAGGCTTTGATCCTAATCAACAACAAGAGTAAGGCAAATGTCCTTGAAGCATATTGATCCTGTTTTTAAATAAATGTTTTGTTTGCAAAACTGCATGCTTGTGTCAATTTGATGGGAATCCTATGATAGGATGTTTACTAGAATTGTTTACCCACCCTTGTCACCTGGAATATATGGTAGAGAGTCGGGAAGGGCTTTTTACAATTTGCTTCGCTTAATCAACTGGGATGGGAAACAACTATACCACTCAATTCAATAATGCATGGATGAGATTATGGTTAACATGAACTGGTTTAATATGGTATGGTAATGGGTGATCTAATCAAGCCCGGTATGTGGATGGGTTTGATGTTATGGTGGTTTGCTTTCTTTAGATCTAAGGACCGGTTCATGCGAGAATAAGCCAGGACTACAGTGCCACCATGAGGCCAAGTATGGGTGCGGCATAGCTGATTAATTAGGGTGTTGCTAGTGTTGTTTGGACCATTGTGGATGCTCGGCGAAGGGGTAGTCGGATTGGGTTTGTTGATGATTGGTGGGACTACCCTGGGATCCGAATGGCTCAAGAGGGGGCCCTTGGTTGAAGATGTGCTCTGTAGGAGACATCGCCACCGGTGAAACCTCAGTGGGGTCTAAATAGACTAGTAATCCCTTTGTAAAGGCTATTTTGTGATCTCTTGGCCACACACCGACGGAAGTGTGAGACGACATAATAGAGGTTCTAGTCATCGAAAGGAGATGAAATCACAAACACGTGGGTAAAGCGGTACAACCTCTTCAAAGTGTGTTAAAACTATCATGATAGCCATGCTCCGAGTTATGAGCACCTGGACAACTTCCATGATTAGAGGGAAATTGGGATTTGGGATGGTTATGGTTTGGTAATGGTTATGGTTGGTTATGGATTTATTTCTGGTATTGAATATGGTTATTGGCAAATGGTGAAATCTAGAATTATTGACGATGGTAATGAATTCAGACTGGTATCATGATATTACTTGTGATTATGAAGGGTTTACTTCACATACATGTAATGTATTGCTTTTCAAATGTTTTAATGTACTTTTAGCACTTTGGCATTATTATTGTCATCATTTGAATCAGCCACATGTCATACTTTCCACACTTGCTGAGTACAACATGTACTCACTCTTGCAATCCCCCCCCCCCCCCACAGTTGCAGGTCAGGATTGGGAGTTTAATGGTGATAATGCGGAGTTCTAGGCCGTGTCTACCGTCAGCTTTGCCTGTGGTGTTGATTGGAGCTGCGCTATGCCTTATGCTTAGTTTGCTTAGTTGCTTATTTAGTTTATTCCCGCTGCATTAGTTGAACTTGTCATTAATATTTATTAGAGGTTGTATTGAGGATAATATGGTTTGTTTAATAAAATTTGGTTAATTAATCTTGTTCTGTGGTAATTTTCTGTATACTCTTTTGTGAATGCACTCGTGTATGTGTGTTGAACATCCTGGGAACACATATGCGTTAGCTTGGTTCATTTATCGGAACCGGGCGTCACAAATAGGCCTTTTTGAATTTTGTCGGAACCTGCAACACTTAACAACCAGATCAAATCTCGAGATATCGGACTAGTCCGGTCGAGTGCGGACTAGTCCGGTGTGTACCGTCTAGGTTTATCAAATTCGATCGATTATCTTCATCCTAGGATGTATGCAGCAGAAATATACTTGTAATTGAAGTGTTACACGATTATGAACTAGGATGTACCACAAGTCAATCTTATATTCAATGTTTCAACATAAAGTAAGTAATATTAATTGAAACACTAGATTGATATGAAGTATAAGAACGATGAGCGCAAAGTAAGAACACAAGCACGTTATCCCGTGGTTCAGTTCCCACAGAGGCAACCTACATCCATGTTGAGGAGTCCACAAAAGGACCGGATCTTCTCCAACCCTACCCTCGTCCAATCGCCACGGAGGCCAATCCTCTTCACTTATCACAAAGGGCAAATAACCCAATTCAAGGGGCCTTCTCACACGTTGAGGGCTCCCCAAGATTACAACAAGAACACCACCAAGAACACACTCGAAATATTACAATGAAAACCACAGGAGTGTGTTAGGGAATCAAACCAAGAGCTCAATGAGTGATGAATCGTGTCTCTCCAATGATCCAAAGTGTATCCTCAAGGGATTGATCTTTGTTGCATTTGAGTTCGTGGAGAGAGATGTTTTCTAGGCTCTTGGGAGGTGTTACGACGCAGGGGGTCAAGTGAGGTGAAAGATGGGACATGTACACCTATTTATATGGGGTTCCCAAAAGTAACTGTTAGAGTTTAGGAATATCGGACTAGTCCGTGGTAGACACTGGACTAGTCCGGCGTGCTGTGCATAGCAAACCCTAGGTGTCTCGAACTATCGGACTAGTCCGGCACAGAGCGGACATGTCTGATTTTGGTTCTGGAAATCTTCGGACTAGTCTGATAAACATCGGACTTGTCCAGATAAGTGAAACCATAAGTGAATATGGGGACAAGTCCGCACTTGGAGAACTTGTCCAATTTAGGTCAGAGGGTTTTTTGGACTAGTCCGTGCTAATATCGGACTAGTCCGATTTTGTGCAACTTGTGAAGTGTTTGGAGGACTAGTCCGATTCTAGTCAGAGAGATATCGGATTAGTCAGTGGTGATATCGGACTTGTCCGATCTTGTGCAGAAAGATATCGGACTAGTCTGGGGTCAGTCGGACTAGTCCGGTCCTGTATAAACTTGTGCAATGTGTGTGATTACTTGAGCTTGAGCTCTTGGGGTATGTTTCCTTAACACACTCCATACACAATGATCTACTACACTTGTTTCTTGAGCTCTTTTTCGCATTGCTTCTCATTCTCCTTTCTTTTTAACACTTTGCTTATTTTCTCATTAGAACCTGTGCTCATCTCAACAAAGTGGTTAGGATCTCGTTTTCTTGTCATAAATCAGCCAAAGCCCACAAGGGATTCCTAGATGCACTTTTAGCAGGGTCTTCTGTAGTGAAGACTGTAGGATTAAACACGAGCATTTTGCATTCTACTGTGAGGTATTATTCGATATGGGCTATATATAAAATACTTATAAGGTTGTGTGATGTTGTTTTTCTTGTTTCATGATATCATTTTTATTGTTTTTTAGTAATGCTTTGTGTTGATGAACTCAATGTTGTTCGTCTATTCCAACTGTTATTATGTTTTCTATCTATTTGTTTAGTGAACTATCTGTTCTATCTGTATTCTCTGTTAATAAACGACCCTCCACACCCCCGGTAGCCTCTAAAGTGGCCGGTATGGTACTTTAGCTGCTGGAGGTGCCAGAGGAGATCGCCCGTAGCAGGGCCGACAAAGCGGTCTGTAAAGTACATAGTATACAGTACTAATAGGAAAACGCAACAGGTAGCAACCACTACTTGAAGGGAAGTGGTGTGGACTAGATGTGCCGCTTACTTTATTTTGTGTTTATTGGGGATTATGTAACCGCTAGTTCCGTCGATTAGTTTGTTCTCTGGAATGGTACTTGAACACTGTTGTTTGGTTCCGTCAATGTTTATATCTACTGTAGTATTTAATCTTTGTTTATATCACTATGTTGTTGCGGTTCAAGAGACTTTATGCGTATGCTTTATTTTGATCGGAATACCACCCCCATTGCTACAATAACTTATTTAGATAACAAATTGCCATAGCCAGTCGCGCGCCCGTAGATGGGCTCACACCAAGCGTCCCAGCGCAGCTTCGACCCACGAATACAAAGTGACTCAGCGCACCACGAATAACAAGCGGCCTAGCGCAGTGTTGGGCCTACTCTGATAGCTTCACGTACGCTTTGTCCTAGCTACCTACCCGCGGGACCCTTCGATCCACAAAGGCCCCTCTCCCGATTGTACGAATTGCGCTTGGAGGAGCATTTGCCGACTGCCACACTCTTGGAGGAGCATCCGTCGGCCACCATGCTCTTGGAGGAGCATCCGCCGGCCGCCGCATGTGGAATAGCAACAGCGCTAGGTACAATTGCTCACATAATGTTATTGTAGTTCTATCCTCTTACAGATATGCTAAATGAATTGCAGGAAGCAATGTCAGAAGATAAGATATGGATGGGGAAAGACAGGCGTACGAAGGAGTGGCAGGATGTAATGAAGTCATTCTTAAATTTAGCATTCCAGGGCACTCGTAAAGAAGAAACTAAGTCTTGTCCTTGCACAAGATGTCGTAATATTGGCCACGGGATATGAAAGGAAGTTCATCTTCACTTGCTTCATAATGGGATGTCATTTGATTATACCTGTTGGGTACACCATGGAGAAAAATGTGTTGAGAAAAATTTTGCTAAGCAATCAGCAAATAATGAGGAGATACTTTCTGATGATGCTGCTATGGAAAATATGCAGTCCAGTCTACTTAGAGGCACTGATCATGGTGGTACTTCAGCAGATGTTGATGATCCAGAAAATGCTATAAACTAGTAGGAGCCAACTGGGTGTGCAAAGGCATTCTATGACTTATTAAATGATGCCAAAAAGGAGTTGTATCCAGGTTGTGAGAAGGTGACCCAATTATCCTTCATTGTCAGGTTGTACCAGATAAAGTGTTTAACTGGTTTGAGCAAAAAAAAACATGTGAGTTGATCCTTGAACTATTTTGATATGTGCTTCCAGAGGGCCATTGCATTCCTAATACACTTGATAAAGTTCAGAAGGTTGTTCAGGACCTCGGGCTGAGCTACGAAAAGGTCGATTTATGTGTCAATGACTGTGTGTTATTCCAGAAGGACTATTCACTGCTGGATCGATGCCCAAAATGTGGTGAATTAAGATGGAAAAATAGTACTAGTGGGGATGCAAGAGAGGTTTTACCTTGTGGAAAATCCAAGAAGCTTGTAGCACGCAAGATTATAAGATACTTCCCTCTTATCGCCCGTCTTCAAAGGTTTTATATGGCAGAATCAACGACATCAAACATGTGCTGGCACAAAGAATAACGTATTGATGATGGAATATTACACCATCATGCAGATTCGAAAGCATGGAAGCATTTTGATAGCATTCACCCAAATTTCTCATCTGATCCTCACAACATAAGACTTGGGCTAGCATCTGATGGTTTCAATCCTTTTGGAGTAATGAATGTTTGTTACAGTACATGTCCTGTGATTCTAATCCCTTATAATCTACCACCTTGGTTGTGTATGAAGCAGCCTTATTGGTTGATGTCAATGATAATTCCTGGGACAAAGTCACCTGAAACAACATTTATGTGTATCTACAACCTTTGATTGATGAGCTACTGAAATTATGGTCTGATGGTGTTGAAACATACGACAGTTCAAAGAAAGAGACATTTCTCATGCGAGCTTCTATATTGTGGACAATAAATGATTTTCCAGCATATGCAATGCTATGTGGATGGAGCACAAAAGGTAAGATAGCATGTCCATACTGCCATGTAAGCACTTACGACTTGTGGTTGAAACATGGATGAAAGTATTGGTACATGGGCCATCGTCGTTTCCTTCCTCAGAATCACAGGTGGTGTCGAGACAAAGCTTCTTTCAACAACAAGATAGAGAATGGAGAGTCTCCAACATCACTCTCTTGTCATGAAGTACTCAAACAATATGAGACTTTTGATCAAGTGAGTTTTGGACAGACGAATAATAAGAAAAAGTGCACTAGGGAAGATAGGTTGCATAGTCAGAAGAAGAAAAGTATATTTTTTCAGCTCCCGTATTGGAAGACATTGATAATAAGGCATAACTTGGATGTCATGCACATTGAGAAAAACATTTGTGATAGCATATTGGGGACATTGCTTAATATGGATGGTAAAACAAAAGATAGTCTACAAGCTCATCTTGATATGCAGAAAATGGGTATATGTCCAAAGCAACATCCGGTGGGTATGAAAGGGAAGTATGATTGTCCATCAGCATCATATACTTTGCATAAAGATCAGAAGACCACCTTGTGGAAGTTTTTGGGGGATGTGAAGATGCCCGATGGTTATGCCTCAAACATCAAGAGATGTGTGGACATAACAGCACGTAAGATGTCAGGTCTAAAAACTCATGACTGCGATATTATATTTCAGAAGCTCCTTCCTATTGTAATACGTGACATATTGCCTAAAAAGGTTGTTGCACCTTTAATTGAGTTTAGCAGATTCTTTTCTGGAATTTGTTCTAAATAATTGGCGGAACCAGATTTGGATAAGATGATCAAACAACTTCCTGAAACAATTTGTAAGCTTGAGATGTTGCTTCCTCCCGCTTTCTTTGATATCATGGTACATCTTCCAGTCCATCTTGCCGAAGAAGCTCGCTTGGGTGGACCTGTTTCTTACAGATGGATGTATCCAATTGAGAGGTACCTTGGTACATTGAAGAGGTATGTATGTAACAGAGCTCACCTGGAGGGTTCTATAGCTGAGGGATATATTATGGAAGAGTGTATGACTTTTTGTAGTCAGTTTTTGGATAACATCAACACCAAGCTTAATAGGCCAGAACGTCATGAAGCTGCAGCTAGGAATGAACATTCTCTCGAGTCTAATATATTTACAGAAGTTGATAATTCTAAAAAAGGGTTTAAATGGGTCCAACTTACTTTGGTGGAACTACATAACATTAGGCATTATATTATTTCTAATGTTGAAGAGGCCGCTCCATGGATCATGCTTACTGTAGATGGCTAATTTAATTTTGTACCCTTTTCGGTGGGCATTTTCAAGAGCTGAAACAGATTCATTCTCGTGATGTTGAAAAATGCCCTAGAGATGAGTTTGTTTATTGGTTTCAAAAACAAGTAATTACATGCAAGTTTTTACTTTGATGAAATATTGAACAAATATGTGTTCTGAAGTTGGTTTACTGATGATGCCTTTTATACTAATGTGTACAGATTACGACATTACACAAAGAAGGCAAAGTAACCAATTATTTGTATGCATTATCTAGAGGACCTGATCGTCAGACACATTTTTTTAGTCAATTATTCATAAATGGCTTCTTCTTTCGAACAGCAGAGGTGCAAAAAGATTTACGGACGCAAAACAGTGGTGTTGTTGTTCGGGATGATGATCATGAGTGGTATGGAGTAATCAAGAAAATGATTTCTGTTGATTTTGAAATAAATCAAGATGTTCTGTTATTTGAATGTGAGTGGTTTGATCAGCCTCGTTCCGGTCAGAGCCAAAGCAGAGGCTAAAAATGGATCGATACAAAATGATAGATGTTGACACTACTCTTTCTCAATTTAAGTATGATCCTTACATTCTAGCCACCCAAGCAGAACAAGTATTTTACGTTCGAAGTGTGAAGCAACCTAAATGGGCTACAGTTGTTAAAAAGAAGCCATGAAACCTTTTTGCCATGCCCCCTGGAGATAGTGAAAATAATGTCACTGAAATGATGGAGGATGAGACATTTGATGATCAACAATCTACTGATATAAATGAGGATAGGACCGCATGGGATAGGAATGACATTGAGGGAGCAACCGGTGATGCTTCCACTCTTCAAATGAGAACATGTGATCAGTTTGAGACACATAGAGTTCCATCAGAAAAATGACGATGAAGACGACGACAACGACGATGATACATATATCAATAATGTTATTGTACCTCCAATATTGGGGGGGGGGGGCAGCGAAAATGATGATTTTTTATATAAGTACCGTGTGAGCTAGATATTCATGAACTATTTGATTTTTTTTGAAAAGATAGAAGCCACTATTCTATTTAACAACAAGCTTAGAAGCATGCTGATATTGAATCATGGCAAAAGTTCCTAATACAACAATTGTGTTCCATGACGATAGATCCTAACGCCACGAACTGGTGAATCGTGGCAGAAGTTCGTAATGCAACATTGTGTTCCATGACGATAGATCCTAACGACACAAACTAGTCAATCATGGCAAAAGTTCCGAATGCAACGATTGTCTTCTATGACGATAGATCCTAACACCATGAACTAGTAATTTGCGGCAACAAATCCTAATGCAATGATTGTATTTCATGGCAATAGATCCTATCGCCACGAACTGGTGAATTGTGGCAAAATTTCCTAACGCAACAATTATGTTTTCGTGGTGATAGATCCTAACGCCACGAACTGGTGAATCGTGGCAACAGATCCTAATGCAACCATTTTGTTCCATGGCGATAGTTCCTAACATCACGAACTGGTGAAGTGTGGAAAAAGTTCCTAATGCAATGGTCGTGTTTCGTGGTGATAGATCCTAATGCCACAGACCGGTGAATCGTGACAAAAGTTCCTAATGCAACGATTCTGTTCCATGGCGATAGATCCTAACGCCACGAACCGGTAATTCGTGGCAACAGATCCTAATGCAATAATTGTGTTTTGTGGCGGTAGATCCTATCACCACGAACTGGTGAACCGTGGCAAATGTTCTGAATGCAACATTTGTGTTTCGTGGCGATAGATCCTAACACCATGAACTGGTGAATCGTGGCAACAGATCCTAATGCAATGATTCTGTTCCGTGCCGATAGATCCTAACACCACGAACTGGTGAAGCGTGGCAAAAGTTCCTAATGCAAGATTGTGTTTCGTGGCGATAGATCCTAACGCCACGAACTGGTGAATCGTGGCAAAAGTTTCTAATGCAACAATTCTGTTACGTGACAATAGATCCTAACGCCAGGAACCAGAATTTCGTGGCAACAGATCCTAATGCAATGATTGTGTTTCGTGGCAATAGATCCTATCGCCACAAACTGGTGAAGCGTGGCAAAATTTCCTAAAGCAACAATTGTGTTTCGTGGCGATATATGCTAAAGCCATGAACTAGTGAATTGTGGCAACAGATCCTAATGCAACGATTGTGTTCCGTGGCGATAAATGCTATCACCATGAACTAGTGAATCGTGGAAACAAATCCTAATGGATCGATCGTGTTCCGTGGCGATAGATGATAATGCCACAAACTAGTGAATCGTGACAGCAGATTCATGGCAATATATCCTAATGCCACAAACTATTGAATCGTAGAAACATATCCTAATGCAACGATCGTGTTCCGTGGCGATAGATGCTAATGCCATGAACTAGTGAATCGTGGCAACATATTTGTGGCGATAGATCCTAATGCCACGAACTAGTGAATTGTGGCAATAGATCCTAACGCAACGATCGTGTTCTGCGGTGATAGATGCTAATGCCACGAACTAGTGAATCGTGGCAAAAGACCAAGCTTACTGCAACGATTTAGTATTTGTTGCAGTACAATTGTTGCAACAGGGCGGAATCCTTGTAGTGGTAGCATGTAGGACTCTTAGGAATAGCCACTTGCAAAATCCCACTTTACACTTCATACATAGATGCATGGCTATGTCTATGTTCCCTAGAGGAGATAGGTTGTGTGTGATAATGAACTTATGATCCTTTTTTCCATGGTTAAAAAAAATAAAATTGCTCCTATCAAGGCCATGATGTCCATTGACGATCGTTATATACCAATTCCAACCGTCAATATAACTCAATTATAGGAAATAATAAATAGTTCTTACACACACCATCTTTAGATTTGACACAGTTCCACTTGTACTTAGAGAAATAGTGCATGCAAGTAGTATATTGTATAATTGATAAAGAATGAAGAGAGCAATCATGAAAAATGAGACCTTGACCAATTACATGACAGCATGTGGCATCACATGGATCCATGGACCCATTCCTGGCGTATCCGAGGTAATCCAATGTTGATTTACGAGGGGATGAGATCAGGGCCACCAGATAGAGACTTGGAGGAAGCACACCCCTATGGGTGCCAGGATAAAGTATGCCGAACCAAAGGTTCAGCCGATCCTTTCCCGGCGCCAAACTCGGGTCAACTGACACATGTAGCCCTTTTGTGGTGCCTTGAAGCCGGTGATGACTGATTCGCCAGCAAAATATGACAGGAGCCGCCTCACTCCGTGTATAAATATGAGGAGAGGCCTCACTTCACACACACCACTCAAGCATTTTGTCATTGTATACACTAGTTCTCTCTAGTCCTTATTGGAGGTTAGGCTGTAGAGAGGAGCCTCTAGTCCCAAGTCCAAATTGGTAAAGGTATGACTCATGTATCTTTCTTTCTGTTTTTGACTTTATGCACTATAATAATATTATTATTAGTCTCTCGTTATTCATATACTTGGGAAAATCGTTTCTTGTTTGACCGTAGAGTCCATGTATGTACTAGGTATAGATGTTATTATGATCTGATCATAATGTCCATATCATGTTATCATAAACATCATACACCACCAGTATAGTCTAATTGGGTGATAATATGATTATTTTAAAATTAATTTGTTAGTGCTTGGTCCCAACATTAGTTGAAAGATGTTTAGGTTAGTCATGGTCTTTGGAAGGTATTTGTATTGCAACTATTAAGGCATTTGCTTAACATGTAAGCATGGTGCTTAGATAGTTAAGTAGTGTTGGATGTCTCGTAGACCCACATATTGTAGGGTTATGCGGAAGGTGGTTACGGCCTTGTCCGTCCTTTGTACCCCCCCCCCCCCCCCCCATGTTTTGCTATGCTACAGGCTATTTGCGGGAATCGTACTGGTTTTTGCCAGGGGTAAACCCGTGCCCAATGGATTGAACCACTAAGTCTTAGTGTTCACCGTTATGCATATTCATGTGTACATTAATAGGCTATATATATGAGTAATTAAAGCACAGTAGGAGTAGCTCCATCTCGTAACTTTGACCTTCACTAGGACATCCTTACCTATTTCAGTAGATTGTCCAGGTGTGCGTCACAGTACCCCCACTACATCATCAGGATCCTTACTAGAACACCCTAATTGCCACTCTTCATTTGCCTTAATTTAGTATAAAATAAATACAATATCCTAGCGGATACTCTAAGGTGAAATGCTATAGCGGTACTTTTCGTGCACTTGGCGAACTCAACCTGCTCTGGCTTAGGTTAGCCTAGTGCCAAGTGCATGTCTACCACTTGTGGCTAGCAAGAGAATATTCATCTTCAACATCCGAAGTACTATCATACCCGTCATCACCGTGTGCTATGTATTCTCGTTTGCTCGACCAATCTCACATCATGTGACGAAGTCCATGCACTACATAAGAAAGGCTCATTCTAGACGTGCTTTAATGAAGAAGGGAGACAAACAATTTGTGTCTCCGTCATCACGTCTCGCATTACGTTGTCATCAGAGACGTGCTTACGGTGCGTCGTCGATCATCCTAAGTGTGAGACATGCTTAAAGGAAGCGTGTCTCCTTTCTTCATGTCATAACAGACATTCTCTACGGGGTCATTGGAGGCGTGTGTGCCGCGTGTCGCCCATCAACATACATACATGACAAGCCCTAACAAAGTACGTCGCATATATATTGACTGATCTTAGACAATCTATATTGTAGCCCTTTGCAAATTTGTTTACTAATCTGAGACAGGCTTAATGGAAGCTTGTCTCCTTTATGTAGGTTATCTGAGATGTTCTCTGTTACAGCTCTTCGTAGATTGTTTATAGGTAGGATCTCTTATTAGGTGCCCCCACTCCTGATTATCCTGATTGCCGGCTGCATCCTGGAGCTAGCCAGGATTTGGCAGCTGTATTACCAGTGTCAGCAACATACATATACATGAACATATGTATAGCCAAAAAGATCACACCTTAAATTATGTTGACCAATCAAATATTAACAAAGTGTCAATTGTGGTTATCAAGTATACTAATTACACAACAAAGACTGTTCATCCTGATTATAATGTAACTAATTACACACATCATAACTGTCATCATGTAATCCTTTATAACATAATAAAAATTCTCCCAATCAATGAATTCATTAACGATGAGCCTCTAATGCTCCGACAGAGACATCCTCAAATTCAATAAAACTAATGAAATCATATAAAACATTATCAAATTGCAGTCACATACGCTTAACCAGTCACATAAGGTAGAAAATATCTATTAGTGAATGGAGAACTGAGCTTACTTGTAGCACAAAGCATCTACAAAGCATCAGTAGAGAAATTGTTCTCATTGTAAAGGACATGGTAGCGAGCAGGTGTGTTTGTCCCCTGAAAAAACAAACAATTTACATTCCACTGATGCATTTATAGCCTGATATCAAA
Organism: Tuctoria greenei; assembly: GCA_036927565.1. Lineage (NCBI taxonomy): Eukaryota > Viridiplantae > Streptophyta > Magnoliopsida > Poales > Poaceae > Tuctoria > Tuctoria greenei. Next base: position 147,864,766 of record JAYESD010000011.1, read on the forward strand.
AACTCGTGAGAGAAACACCAATTATCGAATAGGTACCTTGATTCCAGCAATGGCTGCAGAGGAAGAAATCAAACTCAGTGGGATGACAAATGCTTGTGTCAACCACAGTTCTTGCATTTTTAAGGGTTTGCAAATCAGAATTCATTATATACATTGATAGTCAAAACAAATACATTACTTTTGCATTCGACATAAACAAGGAAGATGAATGTATATTGTAATGAAAATTCTCCCTTTGGATCAATGACTTCATTAACGATGAGCCTTCATTGGACATCCTCAAATTCAATAAAATCACTGGAATGCACGCTCGGAGGTCAGGGTTGAGGCGGCGGCGTGCTCCGAGGACAGGGGACGAAGTGGCGGCATGCTCTGGGACGTGCTGGCGGAGGTGCCAGAGTGGCAGTTCCTCAACTCCCTGATGACAGCAGGCCCGCGTGCTCCAGGAACAGGAAGAACATTTTCACTTATGTGAAGGTGGCGGCATGCTCATACCGATTACCGAGGTCGGGGTCGAGGCGGCGGCGTGCTTTGGGGACAGGGGACGAGGCGGCATGCTCAAGCATGCTCAACTCTCTGATGATGAAGAGCGAGTTGAGAAAGAGGTACGGCGGCCGCCGTTCCGGGGACAGGGGACGAGCCGGCTTGCTCCAGCGGGCTCAACTCTCTAATGAATTGATGGTCAGGGTCAATGGTGGGGTCGAGGTTGACGGTGGCAGCGCGACGTTGACGATGACGGGACGGGGGCGGCGTGCTCAGGAGCTCCATTTTCTAGGTCGAGAGAGTGTGCAATAGTTAATTTTTTGCCAAATGCTGGGAGAGAGCGCGCGATGGATAAAAATAGCAAAACTTAGAGAAATGCCTGTATAACACCCGTCTCTCATTTCAACATCTTTTGGTCGAGAGAGCGCGAGAAAATTTTTGCCGAGCGCGCAAGAGCTTAAAATAAAACACTGAGACACATGTATATAATGCACGTCTTGCATTATAAATTTTCGCATCAGGGCATTTTTCCGCATGCAAAAGACGAGCCATGGTGTGCTGAAGCTAGGAACATCATTCACATGGAGGGATGTACCACTGGAACCTGTGCACTGCCTTATATGATCGTTGCATTGTGCTTAGCTTTCCGAGTTGGGACAAAAGATCTTTGGCGTAAATTGGAGACGCGCCCAGGTAAAGCGCGTCTCTCATTATATTGTGGCCGAACAGACACGCAGCATGCGACAGGTGTTGTTCTCGCGACCAACAACTTTCGCATGCTGACATGTTCATTGGAAACTATGCACAATGCCTTACATGATCGTTGCAACGTGCTCAGATTTCCGAGGTGGGACAAAAGATCCCGACATGAATCGGAGATATCCTCAGGTAAGGTGCATCTCGAATCATTTTTTTCACTCAACGGGCACCTGATATGCCAAAAGATGCGCCATAGTGTGCTGAAGCCAGGAACAACATCTTTTGGCATTCGGGCAGGTCCCACATGCATCTGTGCACAATTCCTTATATGATCGTTTCAACGCGCACAACATTTCGAGGTGGGACAAAAGATCTTCGACACAAATCAGAAACGTGCCATAGTAAGGCATCTCTCCCTTTTACCGGATCTTAGATATCTGAGACATGCCTTCCTAAGGTGTGTCTCTCATGCACTCTTCGCCCTATTGCCACTCGCACGACATCGTGAGCGTCCATTACCACTCGCATCATGAGCATTCATTGTAGGGATAAACAAACACAATGCCATTGCAAATTAATGGATATATATGGAATTCAAGGATAAACAAACACAATGACATTGCAATTCAGAGATAATTCGCACCTTAGTGAATTTCATAGTACATACATTTCGTGCCCTCTAAACTAATTTTGAATCTAAACTTATTTCTAAAGCTCCCATCGATCAATGTAAACTGTACCGTTCAGCTTGCTCTCGAACACGTCTCTTATTTTCTTCTAGATTCGTAAAATATTGACATTTTTTAAATTAACAAATATCGAAGGAGGAATGAATAAACCTACATTGGTCAATAACACAAAGTGTCTAACCTTGATAAGTAGATTATAGCAATCATTTTCAACATCGGGCGCATTCGGCTAATGTAACAAACGGTGAACTTCAAGTAGTATAGTTTTGATTGTAAAACCAGCCCACCACCCCTATGAAATATCAATTGAAGCAACATAAGAAACCAGTTCAAATAAGTTCGGCAACAATTACTAATTACATGAGCAAAATAGGTCTATCTTACAGTCTCTTGATCCAGAATCCCAATGCAGAGTGCTCCTGAGCGATGGACATTTTGGTGGAAGAAACCACGTGGAAAGGCGCATCTTGGAGCCACCAACAGATAGTCCTCTGAGAAGGAGATTGTCATGGGGTAGTAACAACCTTCCCAATCAATCTACAAAGGAAATTCATTAATAGGAGGACGATGGTTAAACTCATATTGTGCTTGTTCTTCATGACTTACCTCTTCTTTACCGGGGACGATGCACTGCTACTTCAATAAATCTCTCGATTCAGGCTTCGCAGAGAAACCCTACGTAGAGAAATTTAAAATACCAAAAACAAACGAGACGGAAAAACAAAACTACAATTAAGTTCATCAGTCCATTGCAGATCTACATATATACAACCATGCGACCGGTGTGCTATATGTACATACATGGGGATGATTCTTGCGCCAGGCCAAGCGCTCCTCCTTCAGTCGACTATGCTCCAAGCCGATATCTAACCAGGCCATGAACAGTGACGACGACAATGAGGACGGCGACGACGGTGATGAAGAGGACGGCAACGATGACGACGACGATGACGGCGACGATGACAACAGCGATGGTGAAAAGAGGCGGCGGTCGCACTGGAGTTTGTCGATTAGTATAAGGGCACATGAGGAAAATATGTGAGGGAGATAAATGTGAGACGCATGAGAACAAAGACAGACGCGCGTTACATTAAAACGTGTCTTCCAATATCGAAAGAGAGACGCGTGGCACGAGGACTGCGGAGAACTTAATTTCGGCGGTGTGGTGCAAAGATGCGTGTGACGTCTGGTGTGAGTGACCTTTCATTTCCCCGAGGTCATATCGATGCATCCCATCGTTCTATCAATGCGTGGGAAACCAACCGCTCCTTCGTCGACTCCACTCAGACCTTATTTAAGACGCGCCATCATCCATGAGTTGTCCACAAGCGCGTCACTCACTTTGAATCTGTTTCTTATTTTCTTCGTCTTCTCCGCGCCAATGACCCACCACAACCATGGTCGCCCTTCCGCCGCCAAGCCATTCGAGGAAGCCACCGTGCAAGGAACTGTGTTGTAGCTCCCCTAAAAGGTTCAACACCGAGCAGTGCTTCCTTATGGTGCAAGAGGCGTACAACTATACATCTCGTTCCATGAGTTCCTTGGGTCTGGGTACCCTTCTATAGTTTAATGGAATGGGTAGCATCAGCCACTACCTCTTCGCCCTCATGGGGGTGGCCGATCGTCTCGACATTCTGTTTGAGATGATAGCCCAGATGCCTAGCCCCGAGGGCCGCAGAAACCTAGTGGAGGCGACAAAGAGTAACCTCGTTCTCAGAGTTGCACCGCCAGTGCAGCCGGCCTAGGATCCTGTTGCGGCGGCGCCGGAGTCACCACCGGAGGAGGAGGAGGAGGAGGAGGAGGAGGATTTAGTTTTTCTTTGTTGTTTTTAGTTGCTTGTGTTTTGTAATATATTATGTTAATGAATGAAATCTATCTTTGTTCATCTATGTTATTGAATACTATCTTGTGTGTTCAACAACTGTGTGAATAAATGTATGTGTGGTGTGGTTGAATATTATATTTGTTCCAAAAAAATCATAAGGAAGGATTTGATTATTTTTTGGACAAGTGAAGGATTTATTTATCAAGTGAATGTGCTCTAAGTTCAGTGATGTGTGTGATATCAACAGTGAATCGAAGAAAAATGGAGAAAATCATGAAGCTAAAGGTGACGTGCGGAATCGGAGACGCGCTCTCTCATGAAGCGTGTCTCCATTTTGCTTCTCTGCACATACATTATATAAGCCATCAGTCTCTTCTCTTCGTTCATCTTCTCCGCACAAACACAACCCACCATAGCCAATGTTCCACCGCCAAGCCCACCGAGGGAGCCACCCTGCAAGAAACAGTGTTGCCACTCTCCTAAGAGTCTCAGCAAAGAGAAGCTGTCCGACAGGCTATTCGATCGGTTCCAGAGGCTGCTCGAGACGATGGTTGAGGTGCTCGATGCCGAGGGCTGCATTATCCTTGTGGCGGCGATGTCGATAAACCTTGGTCGCGAGATTGCACCGCCAGATCCGGACCAGCCGGACCAGCCGGAGCAACCGGACGAGGAGGAGGGGGAGGAGGAGTAGGTTTTAGGTTTTTTTTGTTGTTTATTAGTTGATGTTGTTTTTATTTTCTTGTGTCTTGTACTTTTTTCTTGTGTTTTGTAATATATTTTTTAATGAATGTTATCTATGTTAATCTGTGTGATGAATATTTTGTTTGTTCATTTGTGTTATATGTGTTCAACTGTGAATGAATGAATTAAATGTTCGATGATGAGAGTCTGTAAGCAAAGACAAAGGAGACGCACTTTGTGTAGAGTACGTCTCATTTCTTGCGCATATTGGAGATGCGCTTTATTTGATGTGTGTCTCCCGTTTGTCAGAGAGGATGGCGTGTCTCCGATACCAACTTAACTGAGACAATCTTTATTGTAACGCGTCTCCTTGTACGTTCAGCCAAGCCATGTCAAATCCTCGCTGAAGAGGGCTCGTCTCGCTTAACCTTATCAGAGACGTGTGCCTATGAGCGCGTAGAAGTACGACTCATAGAAGGAGTGGATGATGAAGGCTTGAATGATGTCGTCTTGCTGACCTCCAACATGCATGAAGGTGGGGTAGCAGGTGTAGATCGTTGGCCGTCTTTGGATGGTGTAGTCGCTGCACGGAAAGTCAAAGATGGTGCTGTTTTGGATGGTGTAGACTTCGGAGCGGAGTGAAGTTGCTCCTCAGGCGTTGTTGCTATTGTTGGCGGCCCTACAATTCTTTTTATGCCAACATAGCAAGCTAAAATAATCTGTTAACAATATCATATTTCTTGTAATCAACAATGTCCTGAATTTCATGTGAGGACCGGGGTCCACACTTTCTAGGAATCGCATTGGGTGGTGTCGTGCGATGCGGCACCAAACGACACACATGTAAAGGAACACGTAGTACAAAAATCATTTCCTGAAATTTATAAAGATGTTAAGTTTACAAATTGTTTATATAAAAATAAACTACAGAAGAAGATAAGATTACAACTCTTGTACTCAAGTCTAATAAGAAAAAGAGAAGTCATCCAGCCCACAGATGCTCCTCACAAGCCACGAAGATCAAACAACAGCAGCATGGTTCCTCATGAGTAAACCACCCAGAGAGTTCCGAGTCTTATTGGACAACCATAAACATAAGCATAGAGGTTACTACCTGCAAAGCACGAAGGCTCAGCAAGACTTAACCATCTCACCTAAACATGGAACTCTACATGAGGGGAAAAACATAAACATAGGATGGCAGATTTGCATAATGGACTCGCCTAAATGTGGTTCCTTGTTTTCAGATTTATTAGCAGCAGCATAAACCTTATGTGGGGCAATATCGTAACTCCACAGTCAAACAAGAAACACTTCATCATGATACTGCATGCCCAAGGTGGAAATTAATTTAGTGAGCACTATACTAATACATACAACATAGCAATACAATGATAATATAATGTTCATAATAGCAGTGATTAATTCTCATCTCAAGTGCAAGTATTAACTACGTCACAACTCAGTGAACAAGTGGTACTCATAACCGCGAGGGATGGTGATTCGAATAAAAGATACCCGAAAAATATGAAACGTACACCCGTACTGGGAGTCACGTAGGTGCACTCCACAGAGGTTGTACGCAACCACCTTTCTCAAGTTTTGCCCAAGTTAAATCGATTCAATCGTCTAGGACAATATTCCGACTCACAGTGCACTTTTCCGCTATAAAGATGTCGTGAGCGAGTTTCCGTCTACTGTGCTGCGGCCGAAAGCCAGAGGCGATCAACAAAGTCTCAACAAAGGCTTCCCAAGGTACATCGGTTTCGTGGAGCCTATATATCCAGTATGACTCCGGTACAGTACAAACTTGCTCAGCAGTGCGGCATACTGATGGGTCCTTAACCGACACAGGCAGGGCTACGCACCAAAGACCACGTCTTGCTGCATCTACACCCCTGCCCGGTCTAAATTCCAACTACTACTCCATTTATTTGAATCAATCCCGTGTGAAAAAGTCCTAGCCATGTGAGTAGATTCCAACTACTCGCTTTCTACCGAATCCTATACAACATTTAGCATAGCATAGTCTACACGATGACTTAACAACTACCCAAATACTCCATCGGGTGATCTGGTCATGCAAGTGGATTTTCAATCACCTTAGCCCTAATGCACCCAACTCACCCTAGACATAGGTGATACAAATCAAAATTTTGTAATAGCGCCTAAATGCAAACCGGGGCTTGCCTTAGTTTGCGACTCGATTAAATATCAATGGTCAATGGTCTTCCTCCGGAGACTCTGACAAGGACTTCAAGTGGACACCCTGGGTTTCTCCTCCAAGGAATGCCCCGAGTCGAGTTTCGACGTCACGTGAACTATCAAAATGCAAGTGCATATATAAGCATGAGATGGCATAACATTAAATTATGTTGTAACAAGTTTAGTACAGAAACTAAGTGATTGAGAATGGATTTCATGTTGTTGTGATCTACAGGAATAAAGGAATATTGATGTGAAATGGAAAAAGATTAACTCCACATTTGATTTAGAGTTTATATGCACATAGATATATATAAAAGGATTGCTGATGCTACAGAGGTCCAATGAATCTGAAACTTTAACAGTAGCTTCAATGGATGGTGTGTAGACAGTGTACAAAATTTTAATTGTAGCAAATATTGTATGTGGTCACAACAATTCTATATGTGTTTCCACTTATATGAATTTTCATTCAAATTCTGAAGTCGTATCATGGCTACCGGAGGTTGTATCATATATAGAGGGTTGTCCTTGTTTTAATAAAATTTATTGCAAATTTTTCTAATATTTCTAAAGTGGGATATAGAATTTAGAAGTTTGGACAATTTATTGAAATGTTTCTGGATATTTTAGAATTTTCAGGTACATAGAGATTTGAAACAAAATTTCACTATTCAAATCAACTCAAATGGACATGACACTTTTACTGGAACTTAAGGGAATTATTCGGAATGATTTGGCCAAGTTTGGGAATTCTTTAATGAAAGGAGCATCAGGAATTAATTTCAATAGCATTTTGCTTCATGGAATTATTGAGGACAAATTAATGATTTCCATACTGATCCAAGTGCGCCCCTTGAAAGTATATATCATCTTGGGTCTAAACTTTTTTTTTGAATTTTTGGACGAGAATTCTAGGAGATATTGATTTTTAAAGTTGGAACCAAATCCGGAATTAAATTTAAATGGGAAAGTTTGAATAAAGAAAGGGGGCCCACGGGTTTAAAACGGACCAGTCGGATTTAAGCCGCACGGGGCCACACAGTTCCTACCCTCAGCCGCATGGGATCCCAAAGACACAAAAGATCCCAAGGAAAATCCTTCTCTGGATGACAGCCGGGCCCCACCCTGAGTCATCTTCTTCCTCGAGCCGGCGGCGCTCGGGCGGCGCCCGACGGTGGCAGGCGGTGGCGCCACGCTACAGCACGCGCTAGGGCACGCGGGGCCTCGGAACTGGCCGACAGGGCCTAAAATCCAACGGTGAACAACTTGCCCTAGGTGGCGCCGGCGATAGATGGCTGAAGAGGGAGGTGCGACGGCGGTGGGCGGGACTAGGGTTCCGGCGAGGTCAAAACCGCCAAATCCTGTCTCAAACCGCTCGGGAATCAGTCTAAAATCTTTCTGGGGTAATGCTGAGGACGAATAGAAGGTGTAAAATGGGTGGGACAGCCTGAAATTATGAGCTCGACGGTGAACCGACGCATTTTCAAAAGCAGAGGGGAAAAACTCGAAGTCCAGCTTAATTACTCAATGAAACTCAATGATTCTTCTTTAAGGTGAAGCGCCTGGATGTGTAGAAGATAAAGCCTCATGTCCACAAAGAATTGTTACACGTAGAAAGAGAATTTAATAAGAGACCTAGCTAAGTTCATACACGAAGCTCGCCGGAAGAAATGGAAATACGGGGGCTATGGTCCATGGAATGGGCTCAAATTTTACCAGAAGCTAGTATATGAATAGGCAAACCTTTTTGCTTCAAGGTCCAAGGTGAGAACTTGCTTGTATCGAGGGTGCGATGGTGCACCGGCGGGCGGCATTTGAAAAACAGAGGATGGCGGCCGGAATTCTTCACGTTCCTCGTCGGAGAGGCTCCAACTGAGCAAGAAAATGGTTAAAACAGCTGCGCAACGTGTTCAGGAATGATACACTGCAAACAAAACCGATCAATACCGATGATCCTTGCTGGATTTCGAGTGGAAGGGGAAGAACTCGCCGGGAAGCAAAGTCTTGCGCCAGGGAACAAAGCAAAGGTGAAGTGCTCGACTTTGTGGCTTGGAGGCGGATAAGGAGGAGCCCTGGGCACGCTATATGCAACTGGTGGCAAGCAGTGAAGCAAGCAGCTCTGTGGCAATTTGCATGCCGTGAGGTGTTGCCCTGGGATAAAAAGAACAGAGCACCGTAAGCATGACAGGTGGGTCCCACTTGTTCTCCCTCATCCACAACTTTGCTCATTCAATTCCAGCACCTAATTCAGTCCAAAAATTGCTAGATATTTGTGGGAAGGCTAAATTGAAGATGTAGAATTTGATTCTGAATTCATATTAATTTTTTCACCAAGTTTCATTCGAAATCAAACTTGAATTTGAATTTGAGTTGAATTTAATGTACCTATTGAATTAAATAGCAAACTTGCTTCAAAAATTATGAAAGTTTGCAAGAAGACTATTTGAAATATTTGGAAGCTATAGGCGAACTCAGATTTCCATTTTGAACAGGAGAAAATTATGAATTTTTGAATTCCCTCCAATAGGGTTGAAATGAATTGATTTCTAAATTGCCATTTTGATTTCTCTACTCAAGCTTGATGTTATTTATCCTAATTTACCATTATACTCTGAAATTTTTGGGGCTTTTACATTCCTCCCTCATTAAAATAATCTCATTCGGAGATTACAATGAAGAGACGAAAGTAGGAGAGAAATTACCGAATATGAGATGATAAGAAATCAGGATAGTTGGAGCGTAGATATTCTTCGGATTCCCATGTCGCTTCTTCAGCGGTATGGTTGCTCCATAACACTTTGTAGAACCATGGCGTGCTGTTACGTGTTGTTAGGGCATTCTCATAGAGAATCTGAACTGGATGTTCGGAGTATGTGAGATCCGGATGCAACTCGCCGATTTGATCGGTGTGGACTGCAGCTGAATACTTTAAACATTTCCGGAGCTGAGATACGTGAAAAATGTTATGTATACCAGCAAGAGATGCCTGCAATTCCAATCGATAAGCCACAGGTCTGCACTTCTCCGTGTTAGCAAACAGGCCGATAAATTGGGAAGCAAGTTTTCCTTTTACACCAAACCGGTGAATTCTTTTCATCGGAAACACGCGGAGGTACACATGATCTCCGATATTGAACTGCAGAAGGCGATGCTGCTTGTCCGCAATACTTATTCTGTCGAGATGGAGCCGGTCTGAAATTTGCGTGAATAATCAGAACTTGTTCCTTGGCTTCGTTGACTAGATCAATTCCGAATGTCACCCTCTCGGTGGACTCACACCAATTCAGTGGTGTGCATCATTTCTGGCCATAGAGAGCTTCGTATGATGCCTTCTTGACACTCGCTCGATAACCGTTGTTGTACGAGAATTCCACCAACGGTAGTGGATATCCCGACCTTGTTAAGGATACAGATAGGGGTAGGTGTTGGGCATGCGGAGACTTAAGACCTTCGTAGGCATCGGTCGAAATTTAACGACCCGAGTTCATCATCGTATTTAAAGAAAAGTGACGCCTTCTCCAAGGGGGTCATGTCCAAGCTCTTTCTGGCTCGAGGGCTCTGATTGGGAATGGTATGCGAAGTTACCCCACACTTCTAGTATATAGATTTCTACGCTAGTGAGTGGTTTACCCTCGAAACTGAATTACTTTTCCAAATCGAGTGCCTAACCTTGGGTGCTCCGATCTTGTTCGTGAGGAAGAAAGACTGCCTTCTTCGTTCAATGAATCTGCATACCACCGAGGGCTATTTGAAAAAAGAAGTCTGAATGTCGATGTGACTATGAAGAAAGCTTTTCTTTCTCGATGGTTCTTTTCTGGATTGAGTGCCTGTGGAGAAGAGATGGGTTGGATTGATTGAGGAAAGAATAGGAAAAGAAGGAAGAAGGATAGCATATTAACCGTGTTCTGCGAAATTTGGTGGAAGTCAGCTGGGTGCTGCCCGGCCGCCAGAGGAAATTCAAGACGATAGAAGAGTTCGCTCCGCCGCGTAAGATCCTCAAATCCACCATGGCCACTAGCACTACACGATGGTACACTTTTGGCCACAATTAACTGTTGGTAAAACATGATTATGGATGACGTGCCAGTTGTGGGCAATAGGTTGATATTTTGCACTCACAAAAATTGTTGGCAATAACATAATAACCCTACATATAATGTGTCGGTATTCTTGTGCTGGCAGAACATCTGTTGGCAATTCTTACTCGGCAACAAAAGTGTCGGCGTAGCTTAACGATGCAACAGTTGATCTGTCGGCGTAGAGGTATGCCTGGGCAATGCTAAAAATTTTGGCGGGATGGCCAAAAAATGCGCGGGCGGCGGAGGCTTACATGCGCGCCTAAAAATTGTAACCTAAGAAAAATCCCCAATCCACGGCCGCAAACCAGTCCAGTTTCCATCTCCATCCACGGCCGCCCTTCCATCTCCATCCGTGGCCGCCGCCAGCGCCAGCGCCCGAGCCCCAGCCCCGCTCCCCAATCAGCGCTGAGCGCAGCTTCACCAGCCGTGAGAGAGTCGGCGACGCTCGCACGTGCATGCTGCACGGTCCTGCTTCCGTGTGCGTGGGGGCCTGCTTCCGCTGGCTGCTACTTCCGCTGGCTGCTTGCACCGGCTGCTTCCACCAGCTGCACGTGTGTGCACATCCACAAACCAGTTTCCGTCCATCTGCAAACCAGCCCCTAATCAGCCAGCTGCAAATCAATTTTTAATCCAGCCGCAAATCAGTTCAGTTGCAAATCAGTAAAGAAGTTCCGTCCTGCTGCCAAATCTGTGGGCCAGGTATGAATTATAGTTAGGATAATGATGTATTCCATTGCTAATCTTTATTTTGTTGTTCTACAAAAATTTATTTAGATTTGGTTCCAGTTTTTGGGTTCATTTCAATAGCATTAGACTGAAGTTTGATTCAATATATTCTGGGTGAATGGTACTGTGAAATAAAAAATTTAGGGAGAAAAAGTGCTATCAATTCTTTCTGACCCTTTCTCATATATTCATCCTCTTGTTGATGTTTGATTGTAGGGGCTAATTTCAGAGAGTACTGGACCAAGGCTTGAACACCAACCTTCTCATTTTTATTGAACAGTGATTGGTATGTTCTTTTTCTTCTAGACTGCTTGCTAATAAAAATTGTGTGAGATGATTTTTCCTTCAAAATAAATATATGTGCTTTATACTTTGTGTATGTGTTTGAATGTGCAAAAATGAGATATATCTAAGGTTTGGTGTTTCTATCTAGGTGGGTTTGTTCATATAGTTGAAATTTTGACTCAACTTTTATTGAGTGCATCATGGATAAAAGATGGATGGATTTGCCTAGACAAACTGATGAATATATAAAAGGACTTGACATTTTTTTGGAGTATGCTTTTAGTAACTCAGCTAAAGGAAACACGATATTGTGCCCATGTAAGACATGTAAAAATTGTTGGAGAGCCAAAGATGCAGTACGTGAGCACTTGATTTGTGACGGGTTTATGGAGGGGTATATAACCTGGTTATATCATGGAGAACCAAGCTCCAGTTTTTTTCCAAATAGCCAGCAGTCTGTTAGAGTAGAAGTGCAGAAGTCTAATGAAGAAGATGACATTTCAGATTTACTTAGAGACTTAGCTGGGGGTTTAGATGACATGGGTGACTTAGAAGGGGATGTAGGAGAACATGATGAGGATATGGAATCCTTCTACAGATTGGTAGAAGATGCAGCCAAAGAACTATATCCTGGTTGTAGAAACTTTTCAAAGCTTCGTTTCATGATTAGATTGCTGCATATAAAATTTCTTGGGGGGTGGAGTGATAAAAGTTTTGACATGCTACTAGAGTTACTTGAGGATGTTTTGCCAGATGGGTCATCACTTCCAAAAAATTTCAATGCAGCTAAAAATATGGTAAAATGCCTTAGTCTTGGGTACACCAATATTCATGCTTGTGATAATGATTGCATACTATTTTGGAAAGATAATAAAAATGATGATGTTTGTCCAAAGTGCAAGACTTCAAGGTGGAAAACAGAAAAGAGAAGTCTTAATGGAAAACGTGTGCATAGAGTTCCTATGAAAGTACTTCGGTACTTTCCAATAAAGAAAAGGCTTCAAAGGTACTTTATGTCCTCGAAAACAGCAGCTGATGCAAGGTGGCATGATGAAGAACGCACTAAAGATGGTTTGCTTAGACATCCAGCAGATGCTCCTTTTTGGAAGGATTTTGACTCTACATACCCAGAGTTTGCATCTGATAGTCGAAATCTTAGACTTGCTGTAGCTAGTGATGGATTTAGTCCTTTTAGGACCTACAATTCAATCTATAGCATCTGGCCAGTTATTTTGATTCCATACAATCTGCCACCCTGGAAATGTATGAAGCAAACAAATTTTATCCTCTCTCTAGTAATTCCTGGTCCTAAGGCACCGGGGGCTAATATGGATGTCTACCTTGAGCCGCTTGTCAACGACATGGTAGATATGTTTGTTGATGGTGTTAAGACATATGATGCTTCCAAGGACGAGTGCTTCCAATTACGTGCTGCTATATTATGCAGTATCACAGATCTTCCTGGCTTAGGTTATTTGCATGCAGTTGTTACCTCTTGTAAAGTATCTTGTCCTGAATGCCACTCACATGAGTGTTCTCTCCAACTAAAAAAGGGAGGCAAGTATGTCATCATGTGCCATCGTAGGTTCTTAGATGATGATCACATATTGAGGTCTGCTAAAGAACTATTTGATGGTACTGAGGAACATAGGCCAGCACCTATCCCACTTAGTGGAGAGGAAATTTTGGAGCTGACAGCAAACATGGACACAAGTTTTGGAAAGGATCCAATTACAAAGAAGCCAGCAAACCCACGACGTAGGGGTAAAAACGAGGCACCACTTACTTGGAAACGGAAATCTATTTGGTTTAAGTTGCCATATTGGAAGAGTTTATTACTTAGACATAATTTTGATGTTATGCACATTGAAAAAAATGTTTGTGACAACATTGTTAATACATTTTTGAACATTGATGGCAAATCAAAGGATAGTTTAAATGCTCGCTTGGACATTAAAAACCTTGGCATTAGAGAAGATCTTCATCCTATTGATGTAGATGATAGGTTCTACATGCCTCCAGCACAATATTCAATGAGTCTAGATGAGAAGAAGTTGTTTTGCCAAGTATTGAAGGATGTGAGGTTACCGGATGGCGTTGCATCAAATATTCACAACAATGTCCATGTTTCAGAAATGAAATTGATTGGACTAAAGAGCCACGACAATCACGTTTTGTTGCAACAATTACTACCACTTGCTATAAGAAGGATATTACCAACACGAGTAACTGCAGCACTAATTCGTGTGAGCAATTTTTTTTAAAAAATATACTCATCTACTATTCGAGTAAGTGATATGCAGAAACTTGAGGCTGAAATCGCTGAGACACTAAGCATTCTAGAAACTATATTTCTACCGGCATTTTTTGATACTATGGTACACTTGATGGTTCATCTTCCTGCTCAAGCAAGAATTGGTGGTCCAGTACAGTATCGTAGCATGTGGGCAATAGAGAGGTATTATAATACATATTCCATTAGCAATATCTATTTTGTGCTTGTGGACTATGGCTAAGTTAACATAGTGTAAAAAATTTATTCTTAGGTTTTTGATGAGGTTAAAAGGTTATGTTCGCACCAAAAGTCATCCGGAGGGTTCAATCTGCGAGTCCTATAAATTTGATGAGAGCCTTACATTTTGCTCACAATTTTTACGTGGTTGTGAGACCAGATTTACTAGGCAAGTAAGAAATGGGGAGGATTTGGATAATGCAATGTCCAATATCAATCCTTTCTTTAGAAGCCTTGGGCGAGGATTAAGTGGCAAATGCACTACATTGTTAGACTATAAGACATGGCTTCAAGCACATAGATATGTGTTGTTCAACTATGACAAAATAGAACCATACTTGAAGTAAGATGCTCAAGCTTTTCTATAGATTGGACCCCATTATGCATATGTATATTGTCGGTCTTTTAATTTTTACAAAACATTTTCAGCAAGCATATTGAGTACCTTCGATCAGTTGGCAATCGCAATCAACGAAAAATCAATAATATTCATCATGAAATGTTTCCTGAGTGGTTTAAAAAGCATGTAAGTCCTTACATGATCAATCATTTGTGTTTTCAATTGTTTTGTTAGGTCTGATTGGAATTTAAGTTGATTAGAATATTTTATATCACAGGTGGAAGGATTAGTTGAAAATGGTATTGAAGTACCAGAAGAGATGCAAATTTTGGCCAATGAGCCATTCATGATTGCTACAATGTATAATAGCTATACTATAAATGGGTTCAATTTCCATACATACTCTAGTGATGAGGGTAGGCCATATCAAAATAGTGGAGTAGCTCTAGATGGTATGTTTATACAGGCTTTTGATATATCCAGTTACTAATGGATGAGAATTGTTCTTACTCATTTTGACTGCTTATTGAAGTTAGTTTAGATAGTGTTCCATCAACCTTCTTTGTAGTGTTTATTATAGTGTTCCAGCAACCTTCCAACATATGAATTATAGTGTTCATTATTATTTTGTTAATTATTCCCTTACTTGCATTGTGTGCTGATTATTCTGTTTTACTATGATAGGTGCACCAGCAACTAATTAACTGGAGTAGTAACTTTTTGACAGCAAGGCATGTTACAAGCTTCAACTAACTGGAGTAGTAACCTTTTGGCAGCAAGGCATGTTACAAGCTTTTGGAGTGACCTTTTGTGCAACAAAAAAATGTTGTGTATATGACTATTTGTGAGTAGAGAGAAACATGTATATTCTCTCAGTGGTTCATATGTATGGCACTATATAATACGTTGAAACTTAACTTATGACCTGATTTGATATTTATTGGACATGTATGTTGCTACTTTATTTGGAGGATCTGAAGTTTATCTATATGGAATCATGCATATTAATGGATATATTTGTGCTGTGTTAATTGCACACAGTTTGAATGTTAAGGTGTTTATTTGAGTTGTGATTGGTATGTGCTATTGAAATTATGAATTCGGTGATTGAAGATGTAGTGGTTATACATATACATATATATATATATATGGTTAGCCCACGTATCTACTGTAGGTAAAATTGTTACTGTGGGGAAAAACTGATTGCTGGGAAAAATAGAAACTGTCGGCGTAGGTTTTGTGTTTTCCGACACACCAACTGTCGGCAAAAGTTTGAACTGTCGCCAAAGCCTAAGCCGACAGCTTCTACCGTGACTGTTTACAATCTGTCGGCATAACTTTTGCCCACAGTTTTTGTGTCTCCATAAGTACCTTGTGCCCACATTTCTATGTGTTGGCGAAAGTGTACCATGGTGTAGTGTATCTTTTGCCTTTTTTCGTTCTCTTCCCTGCCCGAGAAAGTGGATCAAAGAAAGGTAGCTTGCTCCCGAGGCAAGTGCTTGCTTGTGCTTTATGTAGTGGTCGGCCTTCCTACCTTCATGCCTCTAGAAGCTTCTACAAAGCAACATTCCCCCTTGTTAAGCTTTTTGGTGCTTTTTTATTATTTCTTGGTGCAGTTGCAAAATCTGCACAATTCCCTCTTCACGTATGGTTACCCGTTGTGATGGTGGAGGAGTTTCTTTCTCAGAGGGTGCGGGACGCTTGCGGAGTCCGTACCTTCCGTACCACCACAGGTCGTTCTTGGGCAGATCCCGCTCCTAAACATAAGGGAGGGGTAGGGGGAAAGGCCGCGGAATCAGCATCTACCCAATCCTCAGTCGTACAATGAAGGCTTTAAACCAAATAAGTTAGAGCATCCAAGGCAGCAGCACGCTGCTAGTGCTAGTTTCAGTAAGCCTGTCTCTTCTAGAGGAAAGCAAAGGTAGAAAGCAAGAACACACATACGACCATCTAGAAAGGAGGAAACACATGCTACCACACTTAAAGGAGCCAGCTCAGGAAATCATGGAGACACATACTACCATCCTGAAAGGTGAAACACAAGCTACCACCCTTAAAGGAGCCAGCTCAGGTTTCTGAAGTGCCTGCAGTATAAATCAGTGAACTGGTTGGATGTGCAATCTAGGCCTCGTAGGGTCTACCCAGTGGGTGTCAAAACTGCTAGCACAGTCGAATCCTTACCTCATGACTACCACATGCCGGCTCGGATACCCACAATCCAGTGCCTTCTTGTCCATTCCACATGATCATCCCAATTTTTACCGTGGTGGATGGAACATGCACGCAACATGTCTTCAAGGACTAGGTTCACCCTCTCAGTTTGTCCATCGGTCTGTGGGTGATATGCGGAGCTTCTAATCAGCTTAGTACCCAATGAGGTGTGCAGCTGCTCCCACAAACGAGCAACAAACGGTGCACCCTGATCTGAAAGTACGGTCTTCGGAACTCCATGTAAGCATAAGATCTGTGCAATGTACAACTCCGCATACTATTTAGCAACAAATCCAACATTAACCGGAATAAAGTGTGCTGATTTGGTTTGTCGGTTGACTATCACCCAAATCGAATTATGCTTCTGGAATGTGAGTGGTAATCCGACGATGAAGTCCGTACTCACCCCTCCCATTTCCATGCTAGAATATCCAGCGGTTTTAGCTGTCCCACTTTCTGCATATGGTCAGCCTACACTCGCCGACACGTATCATATTCGGATACGTACTTTGCTATTTCTCGCTTCATCCGTGTCCACCAAAACTTGGTCTTCAAATCTTGATACATTTTATTGTTGCCTGGATGAATAGAAAATTTTTGCATGTGAACTTAATCCAATATTTTCTTCCGTAGCATAACATCCCGGGGTACAACTATCTGGTCCTTGAACTATAATGTATCGTGATTATCTTTTCGGAAACATTTTACCTCCCCACTATCCATTTGTCGGTACCCTACGTACCGGATACCCCTTGGGATTGCAAAGATCACAAGGAAACTCCATCTACCAGATTTGAAGACCTCCGAAGGCCCCACATGTCAGGTGTAACCGGACTTGCTCCCCCAGAGCTATTTGTATCATAAGACCGGAGCTATCGCCCACACATGGGAAAGCTCCGGACTAGATACCGGTATGGCATCCCCGGACCTAACCCCAGACAGAGGGAAGTTCCGGTGCCGACACGTGTCCAACAGCACCAGACCTACCCGTCCACGACGGTAAGCTCCGGAGCTGCCACGTGGCTGAACCGCCAGACCTTCAACTTCAACAATCAGGCTGGTGAACCCCTAACAGCTCCGAACCTTCAAGGAGCAATCAAAGACTTCAAGACCCGATTAAGTGTCATTAATGCCATATTAATGACACATGATCGGATGGCCCTTAATACTTGTGACAGCACTGTTAAGGCCCGTTACAAGGCTATTAAGGGTAATTAACCTCATTAATTGTGTATCAAGCATGTGTAACCACCGGGGCCACATGTCGGGCCAGGATAACGGTGTAACGACCAGTCCTTGTACTTTAAAAGGACTGGTCGACGATACACAAGGGACGATTCCAAACCTCTACTAAAGTGCCTGAGCCAGACGAGCTTCTTCTTATGGAGCTTCTTCTAGACTCATACGCTCAATACAACACCAACACTCCCCGTTGAGTAGGGTATTATGCTCAGGCGGCCCGAACCACGTAAATCTCTGTGTCCATTTCTCTTTCACCTTCTTGAATCTCTGCGCGCCCATTACCGAACTACAACTCCTCGATCTACCAACGGTAGTGTCGGGAGATCTGCCAGATCCAAACACCGACAGTTGGCGCACTAGGTAGGGGCGCCCGAGATTTCAAGGATGGTGAACTCAGCTGCTGGATCATCCAATGGCAACCCTACTCTTCAACTAGCTGGGGGCGATCCCTCCAACATGCAGCAACCAGCAGGTGCCATGGCTCCAGCAGGAGTCATGCCTCCAACGCCACTTCCTGCACCAGCACATCAAGCTGAATAACGTGATGGTGCATCGGCGTCGGTCACCGCATCGGCGAATAACAACAACCCTGAATTTGTGCTCCATGCAGCGCGTGCTCTCCTCCAACGTCCACCACCTCCAGGTGCATCCCAGGGTACAATGGAGCAATGGAGGGCTGACGTGGAACATCTAGTTGCAGCAGCAGCCAACCCCATCAGCAACCAAGGTCCTCCCCCTTTGGGGCGGGCCCTATCGCAGCGCTGGACTGTGTCTGGCAGACTTGGTTCGCATGCTTCCCAAAATAGGAGGCGTGCTGCATCACAACAAGTTACGTCGCTATCTTCCGGGGTGCAACGCACTCATACGGTAACCAGACTTTCAACTCACGACCTCCGGGCGGAGCTAGATTGCCGTTACCGTCAACAGGACAGTCGTGTCCATATCGAGCGCGCTCGCAAAAGGAGAGAGGCTCGAGACAGTCCTGCTCCTATGGGAGTAGGAGGAGGCTGTTCTGCCCTGGCCATGCACCTACGCATGGTCAGATGGCCACAAAAGTTCCAGCCTCACCTGCGGGGAGAAATTTGATGGGACTGTTAATCCCTCTGATTTTCTTCAGATTTACTCCACCGCAATCCTTGCAGCCGGAGGTAACGAGGCCGTTGTAAGACCTATGTGTGCTGAATACATTGGCTTGTAGTGAATACACTTGCTTTGATGATAAAAGTTTTGAATATCACCAAAACACCTTTTTATCAAGGTCCGACTCTACCTCCGAGCTACAACAAAGTCCGACTAGCTTTGGTCAGCTCCGGTGAAGTTTTTTTTTTTAGCTCCGGCATGTCTTTGATAGCTCCGACATGTTTTTGATAGCTCCAACATGATTTTGATAGCTCCGCCGTGCTTTTTCTAAGCTCCGAAGTTGATTTTTCTAGCTCCGGCTTTTGGGATTACTAGTTCCGACTAGTTCTGGTTAGCTCCAGCGCTAGGTTCTGCTAGTTTTGTAAGCTCCGGCAGGAGCTTGGTTGTACTAGTTTTGGTAAGCTCCGGCGCTAGGTTCTACTAGCTTTTGTTAGCTCCGGCTCAAGGTCTGGGTTGCTCTGGCAAGGTCCGGAACTTGACCGTAGTGCTTCTGCTTTTCATTTGCAATGTTTCGTACTTGCTTTACATTGTTGGAAAGATTGCTTAGTATTCATTTGCTAAGTTTTTGGTGCATTTTGGTTGATATGGATGATATCGTGTTACTGTGGTTTTGCAACATGCTTATGTGAGGTTCTCACATAGGGTGTTGTGTTCGGAACTAACTTGAGTCAAGTCGAGGACTTGGGCTCGTATGGATTGGTTGTTTATTCATGTGCAGGTGTTGCTTGAGTTCAAGATATGGCTGGTGATGAGATCCATTGGACTAGTCTCAGGGAGGAGATGAGGTTCCAACAACCAAATTCAGGAGGAATTGTGGTTGAGCTGATCAGGAGGTTGCGCAGCATGATTGAATCAAGAACAATGCATGTGAAGCTATCGTGGACGTCATTGGAAGATGTTTGCACGTGTGCAAGGAGTGCATGGACGTGTCTACATGGTTCCGAGACGTGATGAAGAGATGTGGACGTAAAGAATTGGTCGGAAAGGTCCAACCGACTAGGTTATGGACTCAGGCTGCGGCTGAGTCGGGTTTGACTCAAATATGGAAAGATTTGAGTTGGTTATGATAGGATTTCGTGTGGGTCACGAATTTGAGTTGTTTAGGAATGTCGGATACGTTCCTAAGGTGTTTGGAAGTCTTAAGATTTCTTCTATCTGCGTATAGAAGAATCCTAAGTAGTTATGGAAAGTTACGATTCGTGAACAAAGTAGGATTAGGTTCCTGATCTGAGTTGAGTTGGCTTTCGAGCTAGTTATATAAGCATGGGAGCCCAGAGCTCGTGGTGCACGACTTTGGGGCTGTTCCTCTTGTGTTGTATTGAAAAAATTTGTAGTTTGAAGGAACTTTTGTGCCTTGTTCGTCCGACTTGTTCCAGACAAGTTTCACTCGTCGAGTTTCTGGACAGCACTACCTTTCGTCGGTGGTTTTATCATAACTCGAGTTTTACAGATCCAATTGATGTGATTATTTTTGGGTTGTCTTCACAACT
This sequence comes from Tuctoria greenei, assembly GCA_036927565.1. Classification (NCBI taxonomy): domain Eukaryota; kingdom Viridiplantae; phylum Streptophyta; class Magnoliopsida; order Poales; family Poaceae; genus Tuctoria; species Tuctoria greenei. Next base: position 147,885,376 of record JAYESD010000011.1, read on the forward strand.
TGATTTTCTAGCATATGTCAAAATTTCACGGTCATTGGATTTGTGGTCTATGATATACACGAGTTTCTTTGCAGCGTTCCAGAACTGTTTTTCTCGAGTAGGGCAGATTGACCATTGTTTGATCTTCCGATCATAACTTGAGTTTTTTCTCGACGGATTGGTGTGATTCTTTTTGTGTTGTCTTCGTGACTTGATTCTCTCTGATATCTATCACTTTTGCCACGGTGAAACACGTTTAGATTAGTCTCACACACGATTTCTTTAACAGATCGTTTTTCTGACGAAAGGGTTTGGGGTTTAATTGTTTCCGCTGCGTAAGATTTTTAAATCTACCATTCACCCCCCCTCTAGTAGCTTTTCACGTGATCTTCGATCCTACAATTGGTATCAGAGCCACGGTGCTCTAATCTTTGTAATTCGCGCGTGTTTTTGACTAATCATCATGGAGAAGTACTCTGCCAAACCTTGTGTGTTCGCTGGTATTGATTTTCAGGTTTGGAAGGCACACATGGTGGCTTTCATCCAGGCACAAGGCTTTGCAACATGGGAGAAGGTATACAAGCCTTACGAAGTGCCATAAAACGATCAAGTTGCAGCTACAAATCTGAGAGATGTCGACAACAACAACAAGGCTCGGAACTTGATCATACAAGGATTAACACAAAGCGACTTCGACCGTGTTGCACACCTCCGATCTGCATACGATGTGTGGAAAGCACTTTGTGACTACCACGAAGGATCCAACACGATCAAAGAGGTAAGGCAAGACATGTTCAAGAAAGAATACATGTGCTTCGAGATGCAACCCGGTGAGTCTATTGATGACCTTTTTGCTCGCTTTAATAAGATTCTCAGCAACTTGCATAGTGTCAATGTTAATTTTTCAGATGCTGAAAATGCTAGGCAATTGCTAAGTGCATTAGATATGTCAATTTGGGAGATGAAAGTCACATCTATTCGTGAATCTACTGTCATGAGTTCACTTACTTTAGATGTGATATATTCCAAGTTAAAAACTCATGAAATTGAAATAATCTCACGTAAGAACCCCAATAAGTCAACTGCATTTGTTTCACAATGTGATATGTCTAGCTCCGGCCAATCATCATCCTGCAATACTCTTGCTTTATTGTCCTCACTAACCCTGCAGCAGATCGAAGAATTTCCAGAAGAGGAGTTAGCGCTCATCTCTACTATATTCTCAAAAGCATTGCAAAATGTGAGAACTAGAAGGAGAGGAAGCTCCGGACCTCAACGCTGTTTTGAATGTGGTAAAACAGGACACTTTCGCACAGAATGCCCTAACCTTTCAGGTCTGACCACTCGGGAAGAAAAACAAAGCAAGTTTCGGACCTCCTCTGGAAATTCCAACAAGAAGAAGAAAGGTACCATAGGACGCAAGATGATCAACAGTTTCATCACCGCGCTTCAAGAGTTCAGTTCAAGCGACGTGGACATTGGAAGTGATAAAGATGAAGATGATTTGGCAAACTTGTGCTTCATGGCGGGCAAGTCAAGATTAAGTATGGAGGAGGCAGAACACAACAGCGACAATGAAGAGGTATGTCCTACTTGCGAAGAAATGTGTGATGCTATTTCTCGTGCCACTATTATTGTTAAGAAAAAGGACAAAAAGCTTAGGGATAGCGCTGCTAAAATTGAATCACTAGAATCTGAAATCAACCGTTTAAAAACATTGATTCCTAGTGATGATGCATGTTCCTCATGTGATTTAATATATGAACAATTGTCCTCATTAAGAAGTGCGCACACCTCCACACTTGATAAACTTGAGTTAGAAATTGAAAAGAACAAAGAGCTTGCTGCACTTAATGATAAAAACTTGAAAGATGCTAGCTGTTCTACAATTGATTTGCATTGTTCTACTCGTCATGATCTTGATAAGAAACTACATGATGCTATGAATGAAATTTCTATATTGAACAATGCTTTACGTTCTCATGAAGTTAAATTTTGTTCAAATTGCAAACTAAAAGGAAAAACTTCATGTGAAAATTGCCTTGATCTGTCCAATAAACTTGATGACATGCATAGGACATTATATCGGTTTTGTAATGGGAATAAGAACCTAAACTTGCTGCTGAATTCTTCCAAGTCTTGTAATGATAAAACTGGTTTAGGTTTTGATTCTCATGCTCATGCTAAGGCACATCCACCTAAAATTGTAAATTCATTAGGAAGTGGTTTGATTCAAACAGTTCCTAAACAAAAAGGAGTGGTTTTCAAATCTGCAGGAGTGTTGCCTCATTCGGTTTCAAATAAAAATATTGCTTGCTCATGTAGACATGAACAAAAAGTTAAATTTCATTGTACCTTCTGTGGTAGAGATGGTCATGTCATAGATTTTTGTTATAGACTAGCTAAACAACAGAAAAGGGAAAAAAATGGTTGCTAGATCTCATAACATTCATGCAAAATTTGTTGCACACATTGAACCAAATGTACAACCTGCTGTATTGAGTCAAAAACATTCAAAGTTTACCTCCGGACCTTCTGTTTTTGCCTCCGGAGCTACTGATTTTTGTGCTACACAAGTAACACCTTATAGGTCAGTAGTCAAGAATAAAAAATCTCAAACTTTGACTCATAAACCTGCTGTTTTGTCTCAGCTTTCGCGTGTTTTTCCTGTTGCACGTCGCATGACTCAGTACTGGATTCATAAATGCCTTTTGACTAACCCCAGTATTGAGTCATTGATGCATTGTGCTTTTATGTAGGTTACACGTTTGAGGAAGGAGAACATTTGGATTGTGGATTCAGGTTGCTCACGCCACATGACCGGTAACAAAGATTGGTTCTCCTCCCTCTCTTTTGTGCCACGTGTAGAGAATGTTACTTTTGCCAATAATTCTTCAACTCCTATAATTGCTAAGGGTTCGGTTAGAGTAAATGATCACTACACTTTGAAGGATGTGGCACTTGTCAAAAATTTGAAATACAACTTGCTTGCTGTTGCACAATTGCTAGATGAAAATCTAGAAATTATTTTCAATAAAAACTGCTGCAAAGTTGTAGGTTCAAATAGTGAGCCTATTTTTAACATGTCTCGGTTTGGAAGAGTTTTTAAAGCTGATTTTGATATGTCTTCCTCTAAGCATAGGTGTCTAGTTTCTAATGATTCAAAGGACTTATATTTTTGACAGCGTAGACTTGGTCACGTAGGCTTTGATCACCTAACGAGTGTTAGTGCTCTTGATCGCATACGTGGGCTGCCTAAGCTTAAAGGGGACAAAGAAATTGTGTGCTCTACTTGTAGACATGCTAAGATGGTTGCAGGTTCACATACTCCTCTCACAATGATCATGACAATTGAACCATGTCAACTTTTGCATCTTGACACCGTAGGACCTTCACGTGTTCAATCCTTCGGAGGTAAATGGTATGTTCTTGTTATCATTGATGATTATTATAGATACTCTTGGGTTTACTTTATGGCGTCTAAGAATGAAGTTTTTAGTCACTTTAGAACTTTATTTCTTAGATTATCAATTGATCACCCAGGATCATTAAAAGCAATTAGAAGTGATAATGGAACTGAATTTAAAAATCAATCTTTTGATCACTTTTGTGCTAAAAATAGAATAGATCATCAATTCTCTTCACCATATGTACCTCAACAAAACGGTGTTGTAGAAAGAAAGAACAGAACCTTAGTTGAGATGGCTAGGACTATGCTTGATGAATATCAAACTCCTAGGAAATTTTGGGCTGATGCGTTAGCAACCGCTTGTTATGTCTCAAATCGTGTTTTCTTGCGTGCTAAGCTAGGTAAAACACCATATGAGCTTCGGTTTGGACATAGGCCTAGTGTTACACACTTTCGGGTCTTTGGTTGCAAATGCTTTGTTAAGAAACATGGTAATCTTGATAAATTTGAACCTAGATCCATTGATGGCATGTTTCTTGAATATCCATCTCATACTAGAGGCTACCGTGTGCTTTTACTTGACACTAACAAAATTGTGGAGACTTGTGAAGTATCTTTTGATGAATCTAGCCCAGGTACTAGCTCAAACATTGCATGTCCAGATCCATATCCGCAGGGGGGGAGCATTTTCATTGAAGATGAGGAAGAATTGGAGTTGCTGCCAGAAAATTCAGCAGCTAAAGACCTTGGTTTAGCTCCGGATGTTAATTCTCAATCAGCACCGACAACCATCAATGCTGATTCAAATCATCCTCAATCCACAAGCTCATTGATTTGTGATGAACATGAAGAAGAAGAAGCTTGTGAGACATCTGTTCCCCTACGGTTTTACAAAGATCATCCCCCACAACAGATGATTGGAAGCTTGCACAAACGAGTCACACGGTCCAGGTTTTGCGATTCAAACTCTTATGCTCATTCTACTTTTGTTGCTTCTTTTGAACCCAAAGATATATCACACGCACTCACTGATGAATCTTGGATTATTGCCATGCAAGAAGAGTTAGAAAATTTTGAAAGAAATAATGTTTGGAAACTTGTACCTCCACCTCAAGGTCACACTTTAATTCGAACTAAATGGGTATATAAAAATAAACAAAGTGAGGATGGGGTTGTGGTTAGGAATAAGGCTAGGTTGGTTGCTCAAGGTTTCACTCAAGTTGAAGGTCTAGATTTTGATGAAACTTTTGCTCCTGTCGCTAGATTAGAAGCCATAAGAATTTTGTTAGCTTTTGCAGCATCTAAAGGTTTTAAGCTATTTCAAATGAATGTTAAAAGTGCTTTTCTTAATGGCTACATAGATGAGGAGGTTTATGTCAAACAACCACCGGGTTTTGAAAATCCAGATTTTCCTAATCATGTTTACAAACTGTCCAAAGTCTTATACGGTCTCAGACAAGCCCCTAGAGCATGGTATGATAGGTTAAAAACATTCTTACTTGAAAAGGGGTTTACCATGGGCAAGGTTGATAAAACTCTTTTTGTGCTTAAGCATGGCAATGACTCATTATTCGTTCAAGTGTATGTGGATGATATTATCTTTGGTTGTGCTTCTCATGATCTTGTGTCCAAGTTTTCAGTAATGATGAGTTCCGAATCTGAAATGAGTATGATGGGTGAACTCACTTGCTTTTTGGGGCTGCAAATCAAGCAAACCAAGGAGGGTACCTTTGTGCATCAAACGAAGTATACCAAAGACCTCCTAAGGCGCTTCAACATGGACAAAAGCAAGCCTCTTTGGACACCAATGGGAACAGCAACAACACTTGGACTTGATGAAGATGGTGAACCCGTGGATCAAAAAGAATATAGAAGCATGATCGGATCACTTTTGTACCTCACGGCATCAAGACCGGACATACAATTCAGCGTATGTCTTTGTGCACAGTTTCAAGCTTCCCCACGTGTTTCACATCGTCAAGCCATCAAAAGGATTCTCAGATACTTACATGGAACCCAAGAATTTGACATTTTTCTTCCTTCTTCCTCAACTGTTACTTTGAAAGCTTTTTCGGATGCTGATTTTGGGGGTTGTAGGATTGACAGGAAAAGTACTTCCGGTGCTTGTCATTTTCTTGGTAATTCTCTTGTTGCTTGGTCCTCTAGAAAACAAAATTCAGTTGCACAATCCACAGCCGAATCTGAATATGTAGCTGCTGCTAGTGCTTGCTCACAACTTCTTTGGATTGTTCAAACACTTAAGGACTATGGGGTTGATCTAGATAGTGTTTCACTGTTCTATGATAACACTAGTGCCATTTGCATTGCTAAAAACCCCGTGCAACATTCTAGAACTAAGCACATTGACATTAGGTATCACTTTCTCCGAGATAATGTTGAAAAAAGAAACATTGTGCTTCACCATGTAGATACCGAACAACAATTGGCTGACATTTTTACAAAACCTTTCGATTTCACTCCTTTTTGTTACATTCGTAGTGAAATAGGGGTTATGCATCCTCATGGCTTAAATTGAGGGGGAGTTTTTGAAACTTGGGAAGTCTATGTGTGAATCTGAAATTAAAATAATATGAGCATAGTATTTCATACATATATGACTTTGTGGTTCCTTTTACATGCTGAAAGTTCTTACTATATTACTCGTGTTATACATTTTGTAGTTTTTGCCATGTCTAGTAATTGGAATAATTACTTACACTAAAACTGGTCATGGTCAAACTTTCTTACTGTTTTGAACTTGTTACATGTTCACAAGTGCTTTTAATCATAAAGAATTAATCAAGTAATCAACTCACATGTTGTGTTTTTATGAACAAATATAAATTTAGAAAAGATCAAGAGAATATGCATGCATCGACTTCTTCTTTTGAGATAGCTTATCATTGCACTTAGATATGAACATGGAAGAAGTTGTGTATGACTAAAACCATGTCCTTAAGCTTCTGATTGTCAAATGACATAGGCTTGGCTTGGTTGGATAGAATAAGGCAGATGCGCATATAATCTCTTGCAAATATCATATGATCTAAATTTATGCTTTGAAAAATAATAAAATGCAGCAACTAATGTCATGCTTTCAGGTTTTGAAATAGTTAAGTTTGTGAGATCATGACTTACTTAAATTGAAAATTACATTTGATCTCTAGCATGGCTTACACTACTTTATGTATTTCATTGATGTGATAATGTATGTTACTTGATAGTATGACTTGGATGAGCTTTGTTTATATGTATATGTTATAATATGCTCATAACAACTAAAGTTGGAGAGATAATTTGTTTATATGCTCATGACTTGCTGAATACATTGTCAAAGGGGGAGAGATAAGCATGAAGAGAGAGAGAATATGTGCATAAGGAGAGATAATAAAGGGGGAGAGATAATATGGGAATTTTTGTTCTCATTTTACTTTTGATTTACAAAAGGGGAGAAATTGTCTTCAAAACTTTTATGTGAATAAGCCAATGTTCGGATTTTAAATGGTGTTGCCAATGCATCCATCAAGGGGGAGATTGTAAGACCTATGTGTGCTGAATACATTGGCTTGTAGTGAATACACATGCTTTGATGATAAAAGTTTTGAATATCACCAAAAAACCTTTTTATCAAGGTCCAACTCTAGCTCCGAGCTACAGCAAAGTCCGACTAGCTTTGGTCAGCTCCGGTGAAGTTTTGTCTTTAGCTCCGGCATGTCTTTGATAGTTCTGATATGTTTTTGATAGCTCCGACATGATTTTGATAGCTCCGCCGTGTTTTTGCTAAGCTACGAAGTTGATTTTTCTAGCTCTGGCTTTTGGGACTACTAGTTCCGACTAGTTCTGGTTAGCTCCGGCGCTAGGTTCTGCTAGTTTTGTAAGCTCCAGCGAGAGCTTGGTTGTACTAGTTTTGGTAAGCTCGGGCGCTAGGTTCTACTAGCTTTTGTTAGCTCTGGCTCAAGGTCCGGGTTGCTCTGGCAAGGTCCGGAACTTGACCGTATTGCTTCTGCTTTTCATTTGCAATGTTTCGTACTTGCTTTACATTGTTGGAAAGATTGCTTAGTATTCATTTGCTAAGTTTTTGGTGCGTTTTGGTTGATATGGATGATATCGTGTTACTGTGGTTTTGCAACATGCTTATGTGAGGTTCTCACATAGGGTGTTGTGTTCGGAACTAACTTGAGTCAAGTCGAGGACTTGGGCTCGTATGGATTGGTTATTTATTCATGTGCAGGTGTTGCTTGAGTTCAAGACATGGCTGGTGATGAGATCCATTGGACTAGTCTCAGGGAGGAGATGAGGTTCCAACAACCAAATTCAGGAGGAATTGTGGTTGAGCTGATCAGGAGGTTGCGCAACATGATTGAATCAAGAACAATACATGTGAAGGTATCGTGGACATCATGGGAAGATGTTTGCATGTGTGCAAGGAGTGCATGGACGTGGCTACATGGTTCCGAGATGTGATGAAGAGATGTGGACGTAAAGAACTGGTCGGAAAGGTCCAACCGACTAGGTTATGGACTCAGGCTGCGACTGAGTCGGGTTTGACTCAAATATGAAAAGATTTGAGTTGGTTATGATAGGATTTTGTGTGGGTCACGAATTTGAGTTGTTTAGGAATGTGGGATACATTCCTAAGGTTTTTGGAAGTCTTAAGATTGCTTCTATCTGCGTATAGAAGAATCCTAAGCAGTTATGGAAAGTTACGATTCGTGAACACAGTAGGATTAGGTTCCTGATCTGAGTTGAGTTGGCTTTCGAGATGGTTATATAAGCAAGGAAGCCCAGAGCTCGTGGTGCACGACTTTGGGGCTGTTCCTCGTAATTTCTATTGAATAAAATTCGTAGTTTGAAGGAACTTTTGTGCCTTGTTCGTCTGACTTGTTCTAGACAAGTTTTACTCGTCGAGTTTCTGGACAGCACTACCTTTTGTTGGTGATTTTATCATAACTCGAGTTTTACAGATCCAATTGACGTGATTCTTTTTGTTTTGTCTTCACAACTTGATTATCTATCATATGTAAAAATTTCACGGTCATTGGATTTGTGGTTTATGATCTACACGAGTTTCTTTGCAGCGTTCCAGAACTGTTTTTCTCGGGTAGGGAAGATTGACCATTTTTTGATCTTTCGATCATAACTTGAGTTTTTCTCGATGGATTTGAGTGATCTTTTTTGTGTTGTCTTCGTGACTTGATTCTCTCTGATATCTATCACTTTTGTCACGGTGAAACACATTTAGATTAGTCTCACACACGATTTCTTTAACAGATCGTTTTTCTGCCGAAAGGGTTTGGGGTTTAATTGTTTCCGCTGCGTAAGATTTTTAAATCTACCATTCACCACCCTCTGGTAGCTTTTCACATGCTCTTCGATCCTATAGCCGTAATGGCCAACTACTTCCCAGTGGCCTTGACTGGGACCGCCAGGTCCTGGTTCATGAGCCTTCCTCACAACTCCATCAATAGTTGGGAGGAATTGTGCCAACAGTTCACCGCCAATTTCGGGAGTTCATACACCCGACCTGGCTCCGAACTAAACCTTTTTGCAATCGTGCAGAAGGGGGGATAATCCCTGCGCTCGTTCATCCAGAGGTTCTCCCAGGTACGAAACACTATTCCTTCTATCTCCAGTTCCTCTGTTATCATGGCATTTAGACAGGGCGTACGAGATAAGAAGATGCTGGAGAAGCTGGCGATCAAGGAGATCACCAGCGTCACGGAGCTGTTCAGCTTGGCAGACAAGTGCGCCGAAGCTGCGGAGGGCCATGAAATGCACTCCAAACCACCTCCGAAGGATGGTAAAAAATCCTCCAAAGGTGAAGCCACTACCCCCGGAAGTGGCAAAAAGAAGAAAAAGTCCAACGGCAAGAAGAAGCCGTCGGCCGACACATCTACTGCTGCAGCTGCAGCAGCTCCGGGTGGCCGGGGGCCACGCCCCGAGAAACGACCTCGGCCGTCCTTTGAAGACGGTGGCAACTCCAAAGTGTGGTGTCCTATTCACAAGTTGAATAGCCACAACTTGGAAGACTGTCGGGAGGTCCAAAACCATGTTGAGCGCTACAACAAGTGCCAGGAAGAAGTTCCTTTCCGTCAGAGGGAAGGAAAACAGAAAGTCGATGAAGCTCCGACTGTAGAGGAGTTAGGCTTTCAGGACCCTAAAAAGTTCCAGAAGGCTATTTACACCTCTATCAACGACGACTCTGACGTCTCCAACAATGATCGTCGGAAGACCATGAACACCATCTTTGGTGGTTCGTGGGACATCACCTCCCGCCCTGTCCTCAAGACCATGCGGCGGGACATGGCCTCAGTAGCTCCTACGGCCAGGGTGGAGCCTCATCGAAAGTGGATGGACACCACCATCACTTTTGATGCTTTGGACTGCCCTTGGAATATGATCGGAGCTGGTCAACTACCTTTGATGGTATCACCTACCATCAATAACATTAAACTCCACCATGTAATGGTGGACAGAGGTTTGGGGCTAAACTTCATAAGCTTTGAAGCTTTCGTCAAGCTTCAGCTCCGCCTTCGGACCTTCGCCCCTCTCGACCTTTCTCCAAAGTAGGTCCGGGGGCCATAACCCCACTCGGTGCCATTACTCTCCCCTTGACCTTCAGAACTCGGGAGAATTATCGCACTAAGAAGTTGATCTTTGACGTCGCTCAGATCAACTTGCCTTTCAAAGCCATTCTGGGTAGGCCTGCCTTGTACAATTTCATGGCTGCTGCTCATTATGGCTACCTGGTGTTGAAGATGCCAACACCATCTGGTGTTCTCTGAATTTGCGGAGATCGCACTGCCGGAGTGACTGCTCTGGAAGAACTTCATGCGCTTGCTACAGCGCAGGAGGAAGAGTCCAGGTAGGAACAAACTCTGAAACCCCCGAGCATTCGTCAACGAGCCTCAACCTCTGCACCTCGTGTGCAACCAAGCGGCAACACAGACATCCCCGTCAAAGTCGTCTTAATCGGTTATGATGCCACTCAGACCACCCGTATATCGGGAGGTATAAATGACAAATAGGAACTCGCACTCATCACTTTCCTCCGGGCTAACGTTGACGTGTTTGCCTGGCAACCGTCGCAAATGCCTGGGATCCCTAGGGAAGTGATCGAGCATAATCTGAAGATCTATCCTGACGCTCGGCATGTACACCAGAAGCCTCGGAAGCAATCAATAGAGTGACAGAACTTCATACGACAAGAAGTGAATAAGTTGCTCGAAGCTGGGTTCATCCGAGAAGTCTTACACCCAAAATGGCTGGCGAACCCAGTCGTTGTACCCAAGGCCGGCGGGAAGCTTCGGATGTGTATCGACTACACAACACTGAATATGGCATACCCAAAAGATCCATTCCCGCTATCTAGAATAGATCACATAGTGGATTCCCCCTCTGGGTGTGAATTACTGTGCTTTGTAGACGTATATTTTGGGTACCATCAAATCATAATGTCTAGGGAAGATGAAGAACATACTTCCTTTATCACAGTAGATGGATTGTACTACTATACTGCCATACCATTTGGTCTCAAGAATGTAGCTTCAACATTTGTATGAGCTATATACAAAACCATTGGAGAGCTCATCAGAGACGTAGTGGAAGTGTATGTTGATGACATCGTCGTCAAGGTCAAAGACAAGGAGTCACTCCTTGACACTTTGTAAGCTGTCATTGACAAGTTGCTGGTCACCCGCACAAAGCTGAACCCAGACGAGTGTGTCTTTGGGGTTAGCTCCGGAAAGCTTCTTGGTTTCCTGGTAAACCATCGGGGCATAGAGGCAAATCCGACGAAGATTAAAGCCATTGAGGATATGCGGCCACCAGCCCGCATCCAGGACGTCCAGAAACTGACTGGATCTCTAGCCGCCCTCACCCGGTTCATCTCAAGACTGGCAGAACGGGCGCTACCCTTCTTCAAGCTATTGAGGAAGTCCGGACCATTCCAATGGTCTGAAGAAGCAGAAAAGGCGTTCCAGGAGCTAAAGCAGCTCCTCACCACTCTACCAACCTTGGTAGCTCCGAACCTTGGTGAGCCCTTACTGCTTTACATTTCGGCAACTGACGAGGTTGTCAGCATGGTCCTGGTTGCAAAGAGACTAGAACCATCCCAAGCTCAGGAATCCAGACCCCTCCGGAAGGGTCCGGAGGTTCCTAAAGGTGAGTCTGGGTCCCAGCCCCCAGACTTGGATCTACATGGAGTTATTCCAGAAGATCTGGACCCCTCCAGGAGGGTTCGGGTCGCTCCAGTAGAAGCTCCGGGTTCCTCCAGCAGGGACCTGGAGGTCCCCAAAGCAGGTCCGAACCCCTCCAGGAGGGTCCGGGTCGATGTGGAGGAAGCTTCGGGCCCCTCCGAGAGGGTCCGGACAATCCAGCGCCTAGTGTACTTCATCATCGAAGTACTACATGATGTCAAGACTCGATACCTAGAGGTACACAAGCTGCTCTACGCAGTTCTCATCGCCTCCAGGAAGCTTCGCCATTACTTCCAACCTCACAAGATCTCAGTGGTGACCTCTTATCCACTGCGTGCGATATTGCATAATCCCAACTCTACTGGGAACATTGCAAAGTGGGCAGCGAAATTGGCTGAATTCGATCTTGAATTCGTCCCAAGATAAGCGATCAAGAGTCAAGCATTGGCAGACTTCATGGCGGAATGGACCCCCTCTCCATCAAACCCTGGGGGCCCTAGTGAGCAGAAGCCGGAACTCAAGGCTCCGGTCTTCATCGAGCCTCACTAGACCCTCTACTTCGACGGCTCCATGCAAAAGTAGGGGCCGGAGCTAGAGTCCATCTCGTCACTCCAACTGGGGAGAAGGTAAAATACATGGTCCACCTTGACTTCAAGGCGACCAACAACATGGCAGAGTATGAAGCACTCATTTATGGACTAAAGGTGGCACTATCATATGGCATCAAGCACCTGTTGGTCAAGGGAGATTCGCAGCTCATCATTAAACAGGTGAAGGGTGAATGCTCCTGTTACAATCCTCAACTAGCTGCTTATCTCCTTGAAGTCCAGAGGCTTCAGAAGGACTTCAAAGTCCTGGATCTCCACCATGTCCAGCGTGTCCATAATGCTGAAGCTGACAAACCCTCGACGAAAGCGTCAACCGGAGCTCCAGCTCCTGACAGAACCTTCGTCCGGAGGTTGTCAAAACCCACAGCTCAGCCTGCCGAACTGAGCAAAGGGGGCGAGACCAGCATCCTGAAGTTGGCGGTCCCGATGGCCCTGTTACCATGGCAGCCATCAAGGGTCGTAGGTGCTGCCGGAAGCTCCGAGCAACCCAGAACGCAAGACTCAAATGATCAAGCTAGCTCCGATGCATGGATCTCGGAGATACAGAGCTACTTGAAAGACAATATCCTTCCTGACGATGATGTATTCGCTGACCGGATAGTTATATTGGCTAAAAGATACACGCTAGTAGAAGGAGATCTCTACCGGCGCGGTGCCAACGACGTCCTAATGCGGTGCATCACAAGGGAAGAAGGCTGTGAGCTCATCACAAAAATCCATGGAGGCGAGTGTGGGAACCACGCGTCTTCCCGCACGTTGGTCGATAAAGCCTTCCGACATGGCTTTTATTGGCCTACAGCGCTCCAGGATGCAACTGAGCTGGTGATGAAATGTGAAGCATGCCAGTTCCATGCAAAGCAAATTCACACACCAGCTCAACCTCTACAAATGATACCTCCTACATGGCCTTTCGCTGTGTGGGGGATGGACATCTTGGGACCTTTCCCAAGAACCGTCGGAGGTTACAAGTTCTTGTATGTTGCCATTGACAAGTTCACCAAATGGTCGGAAGCAACTCCAGTTGTGACCATAAAGAAGCAATCAGCTTTCAACTTCTTGCAATCCATCGTATGCAGATTTGGAGTCCCGAACAAAATCATAATAGATATTGGGACCCAATTCAGAAGCTCTGCTTTCCAAGGATACTGCGAAGACCTCGGATCCAAGTTAGCTATGCCTCCATAGCTCACCTGGCAAGCAATGGTCAAGCCGAGAGAGCAAATGCAGAAATCTTGAAAGGACTCAATACGCGTACATATGAGCGCCTGAAAGAACATGGAGCCAACTGGATCGAAGAGCTTCCACCCACTCTATGGGCCAACAGGACAACTCCAAACCGGTCAACTAGAGAGACACCCTTCTTCCTGGTGTACGGAGCTGAAGTAATCCTTCCTCCGAAAATCACCTTAGGGTCGCACCGGGTCCGGGCCTTCGACGAAGCCACGCAGGACCAGCTCCGGCGTGAAGACCTTAACCTCCTTGAAGAGGAAAGATGCCGAGCAGCTGTTCGGAATGCCCGATACTGCCAAGCTCTTCGACGCTATCATCAAAGGCATGTTCACAGTCGATAGCTCGAGGAAGGCGATCGGGTGCTACGGAGAATACAATCCAGAGAAGGGTTAATGTAACATCCTCAATTTTCGCATCATGCATTGCATACATGATCATGCATTAAACATTAGTAGAATAAAGAAGAATTAAAAGATGGAGCATATATACAAATATGAGTAGCCAAAGAAGAAAAAGAAAATAATAGCGTAAACCATGTATTAGGGAATAAATATAAAAATAATAATAATATATATAAAATAATAAAGAATAATATATAGTATATAATAATAATAATAATAATGAAAAAAGGAATAACATAAAGAATAAATAAATAAATAAATAAAATATATATAAAAAAGGGCACCGCCGGCCAGGGCGAGCGGCCCAACTTGCGCGCCTATCTCGACCGCCCGCGCGCTCACGATGCCCCGCACCCCGCTCGCCCGCGCCTGGCCCCACCCGCCAGCGCGCTCCCGCGTGCGCTGCACCGCGCCCTGCGTAGCGCCCCGGCCCCACGCGCCTCGCGCATCCGCCCCGACCGAGCCGCATGCGCCGTGCCCCGATGCCCCGCGCGCTGCCCAGGCCGAGTCGGCCACGGCCCCGACCCCGTGCTGTGTTGACCCGCCCGACCGGCTTGCTGCAGCGCGTGTCCCATGCCCCGCCGCCTATAAAGCCCCCCCCCCCCCCCCCCCCCCCCCCCCCCCGAGGCCCTCGTGTTTTCCCAAAGCCAGAGCCCCAAAACCCTAGCCGTGGGGTAGAGGAAAAAGGGGAGCACCGGAGGAGTCCAGAGGCACTGCCAGGGAAGAAAAAGAGGGAAAGGAGAGGAAGAAAAAGACGAGGGCGCCGTCATCCGCCGGAGATCATCGTCACTGTCGTCGTGCCGCCAGAGGACCGTTGCGTTGTCCACTTCGTCTACGCGTCGCCATCATCCCGCGATCTTCGAAGCCATCACATCTACGGTAGGCTTCGTTTTTCCGATGCAAATTTTAGCGATGTATTAGATCTGATAGACGTAAATTGATTTTAGTTGCATCGTCTTTTTATTTCCAGCCGCATTAATTCTCGCTAAAACCCCCATAAACTCATATGAACACATATGAACTAGTTACATCTAATTAATTAACAACCATAGTTAATTAATAATTGAACCTTGCATGCATGCATATCATCGCATGTTGATTAATGTGTGCGCATCATGTTGAATTGTATGTATTTTCATACATGATCGCGAGTAGAGGGAAGTGCTCAAGAGGTCGTGTACGAGGATTTCGAGAACCAAGACTTTGTAGCGCTTGAGCAACCCTATACGCAGGAGCAAGGCAAGTGTCCTTGAAGCATATTGATCCCCTTTTAAAATAAATTTTTTGTTTGCAAAATTGCATGCTTGTGTCAATTTGATGGGAATCCTATGATAGGAAGTTTACTAGCTTTGTTTAACCACCCTTGTCACCTGGGATATATGGTAGAGAGTCGGGATGGGATTTTTATTTTTTTGCTTTGCTTAATCAACTGGGATGGGAAAACCACTATACCACTCAATTTAGTTATGCATGAATGAGACTATGGTTAACATGAACTGGTTAAATATGATATGGTAATGGGTGATCTAAGCAAGCCTGGTATGTGGATGGGTTGGATGTATGGTGGTTTTGGCTTGCTTTAGATCTAAGGACTGGTTCGTGGAGCGACCATCCAGGATTTACAGTACCACCACGAGGCCAAGTATGGGTGCAGCGTAGCTGATTAATTAGGGCTTTGCCAGTGCTATTTGTACCATTAAGGATGCTCGGGGAAGGGGTAGTCGGATTGGGTTTGTTGTTGATTGGTGGGACTACCCTGGGATCCGAAGGACTCAAGAGGGGGCCCTTGGTTGAAGATGTGCTCAGTTGGAGGCATCGCCACCGGTGAAACCTCAGTGGGGTCTAAATAGGCTAGTAATCCCTTTGTAAAGGCTATTGTGTGATCTCTTGTCCATACACCAAAGGAAGTGTAATTGGCATAAGGGAGGTTCTTTAGTCGCCGACGGGTGATGAAATGACAAACACGTGGGTAAAGTGGTACAAACTCTGCAGAGTATTAAAACTATCATGATAGCCGTGCTACCAGTTATGAGCAACCTGGACCCTCACATGATTAGAGGGAACTCAGTATTGGGATGGTATTTGGGATGGTTATTGTTTGATAATGGCTATGGTTGGTGTTATGGTTATGGCTGGTTATGGATTTATTTCTGGTTTTGAATATGGTTATTGGCAATGGTGGAATCTGGTTTAACGATGATGGATATGAAATATGGATATCCAATAATCATTGTGGGATATGATGGGTTTACTTCACATACTTATGATATATTGCTTTTTAAATGTTTTACTGTACTTTTCAGCACTTAGCCTTTATTACATTCGTCATTAAATCAGCCACATGTCATACTTTCCACACTTGCTGAGTATGACACGTACTCACTCTTGCAATCACCCCCCAACAGTTGCAGGTCAGGATTGTGAGTTTAATGGCGATAATGTGGAGTTCTAGGCCGTGTCTACCATCAGCTTTGCCTGTGGTGTTGATTGGAGCTGTGCTATCCCTTATGCTTTGTCTGCTTAGTTGCTTAATTAGTTTATTTCCGCTGTATTAGTTGGACTTGTCATAAATATTCATTAGAGTTTGTATTCGAGGCTAATATAGGTTGTGTAATAAAATTTGATAATTAATTTTGGTCTGTGGTAATTTTCTGTATACTCTTTTGTGATTGCACTCGTGTATATGTGTTGAACATCCTGAGCACACATATGAGTTAGCTTGGTTCATTTTTCGGAACCGGGCATCACAGATTGGTATCAGAGCCACAGGTTGACCGTAGGCCGCAGCCTAGATAGAATGGACACTTTAGAGCACATAGGAGCACTCAGGAATCGATGTGTTTTTGGTTGGTGTGTTGTTTGCTATATATTGTTTGCTTGTGTGCTTAATAGACGATTATGGGATGCTTTAGCATTGCCATGTCCACCTAGGCTAGTATAGCTAGTTGGTTAGCTTCATATCCCTTGATGCATTTAGTTGGGGACGTTTTCTAATTCTTACCTATTGCTTTTCCCTAGATGGTGAGGACTCGCAACCAGAAGGATGTCAATGATGAGGAGGAGAACCATGGAGTACCTCAGAACAACAACGGACAAAGACCTGCTCATGGAGCCATCAATATCGAGCAACTACTGGCTATGCAAAACCAGCTCATGGAGACATGATACAAACTATGGGACAATTGTAGGCTAGCAATATCAACAATCAGCCCCACATGCCTCCACTGCCACCCCCGCCTCCTCATAACCGATTTGGAGAGTTTATGAGGACTAGGCCGCCAACCGTTGCTCAAGCTGCCGACCCTATGGAAGCTGATGATTGGCTCAAGTCTGTGGAGAAGAAACTTGCTATTGTCCAATGCAGTGACCGAGAGAAGGTCCTATGTTCTTCTCATCAACTAGTCGGAGCAGCTGCGGATTGGTGGGATGCTTATTGCAATGCTCATGAGAATTAAGAGAGGATCACTTAGGCAGAATTCAAGGAGAACTTCCATTCTCATTACGTGCCGAAAGGTGTTATGATCTTGAAGAGGCAAGAATTCGAGAACATAAGGCAAGGAAGATCAAGCGTGAGTGAATATCTCAATAAATTCACTCAACTCTCAAGATACGCGCTTGAGGATGTTAGTCGGGACAGCCGGAAACAATACTTGTTCATGAGGGGCTTGAACAATGAGATTCAAGTGCAATTGCTCAACTGTGATTATGTCAATTTCCAGAAGCTTGTGGACAAAGCAATCGTGGTGGAGAACAAGGTTCGTGAGATGGAGCAAGACAACAAGAGGAAGGCGCCATACCAAGGACAACAACAAGGAAGTAATGTGCACCCTCGCTTTGCGCTGCCCAATGCGCCTTACTTCAGTTCTTCTGAGCCTGCTCAACGCCCTAGATTTGCACCGCGCCCAACTCAGTTTGTGCAACAGCTCCCTGTTACGCAAGCACCTAGGCCTCCAATGCCTTATGTGCCTCGTGCTAACTTTTGTGGTGCCAATGTTCAGAACCAAGCTCGTCCTAATAATTCTGGTGGAGTTAAGAATTTCTATACTTGTGGAGAAGCTGGACACTTTGCGCATCAATGTCCTAAGTCAGGCCTTGGTCAAGAAAGCAATGCACCGAGGCAAAACCCAAGACCTAATGGAGGACAGCCACAAGGGAACCGTGGACAACAGAATTTTGCTCGTGGCAACGTGAACCATGTCTCTACGGAGGATGCTCAACAAGCAGATGACGTGGTCATTGGTATGTTTCTCGCCAACTCCAACCCCACGACTATGTTGTTTGATTCTGGATCATAGCATTAATTCATTGCATCAAAGTATGTTGCCAAGTATAGTTTGCATATCTCTCATATGAAGTTTACTCTATTGGTTAAGTCTCCTGGAGGAGAGATGAGGACAAATATAATATGTCCAAAAGTAAGCCTTAGAATAAGGGGGTAGACTTCTCCGCCAACCTCATTGTTTTGGATTCTCAAGGATTGGACATTATACTTGGTATGGACTGGTTGAGAAAGCACAATGGAGTTATTGAGTGTGCCACGAAGACGGTGAAGTTGACCAATGAGGAAGGGATCGCCATAGAATTTGAAGCGTCTCAAACCGCACCGAAGCAATTGGAGCTGAATCATATGGACGGTGCCACAATTGAGGAGATTCCGGTGGTGTGTGAATTTTTGGATGTTTTTCCGGACGAGTTGCCAGGTGTGCCACCTGATTGAGACATTGAGTTTGTTATTGATTTAATACCTGGAACTGCACATATAGCTAAGAGGTCGTATAGGATGCCTCCTTTGGAATTAGCGGAGCTCAAGAAACAAATTCAAGAGCAACTACAGAAAGGTTTTATTCACCCAAGCTCTTCGCCTTGGGGAGCGCCCGTTCTGTTTGTGGACAAGAAGGATGGATCCCAAAGGATGTGTGTAGATTACCGAGCTCTCAACGAGGTAACAGTCAAGAACAAGTACACCTTGCCGCATATAGAAGACTTGTTTGATTAGACGAAGGGTGCTTGTGTCTTCTCAGAGATTGATTTGAGGTTGGGATATTTCCAAATGAAGATTAGACCATCAGACATACCCAAAACAACTTTTAGAACATGGTATGGATCTTTTGGATTGACAAATGCACCTGCCTACTTTACGTACCTCATGAATAAGGTCTTCATGGAGTTCTTGGATAGATTTGTTGTGGTGTTTATTGATGATATTATGATCTACTCGAAGGATGAGAAAGAACATGAGAAACACTTGAGGCTCACATTGCGGAAATTGAGGGAGCATCAATTGTATGCCAAGTTCAACAAGTGTGAGTTTTGGTTGAAAGAGGTGCCATTTTTGAGTCATATTATCTCTGGGAGAGGAGTATCGGTCGACCCTGGAAAAGTGAGGGACGTGTTGAAGTGGGAACCACCGCAAAATGTAAAGGAAATAAGGAGTTTTCTTGGAATGGCTGGATATTACCATCGATTCATCAAGGACCTTTCCAAGATAGCCAAGCCAATGACAGAATTGCTAATGAAGGGAAAAGATTTCCATTGGACTCAAGCTTATCAAGAAAGTTTTGAGGAGTTGAAGAAGAGGTTAACAACAGCCCCAGTTTTGATATTGCCGGATGTAAGCAAGAGTTTTGATATATATTGTGACGCATCAAGACAAGGACTTGGATGTGTATTGATGCAAGAAGGTCAAGTGGTAGCCTATGCATCGAGACAATTGAAGAAACATGAGCAGAATTATCCAACACATGATCTTGAACTAGCAGCCGTGGTACATGCATTGAAGTTTTAGAGACACTATATTCTTGGACATAGGTGTGAAATTTATACGGATCACAAGAGTCTTAAGTATATTTTCACACAGACAGATCTGAATTTGAGGCAACGAAGTTGGTTGGAGCTCATCAAGGATTATGATGTGGGGATCAACTATCATCCAGGAAAGGCTAATGTAGTGTCTGATGCTTTGAGTAGAAAGGGAGTAAGTTATCAACTCACAGTCCGAGAGTTGCCATCCGAGTTACGCAAGGAGTTCGAACGGTTGAATCTTGGATTTGTGAATGAGATAAGAATAATGGAGTTAAACCCAACCTTGGAGCAAGAAATTCGAGATGCCCAAACCACGGATGAGGAGATCAAGGAAATCAAGGAAAGGACCGAAGAAGGGAGAGAATTCAGATTTGACGAGGATGAACATGGTACCCTATGGCTCGGAAAAAGGATTGTCGTGCCCAATGTGAAGCATATTCAGGAGATAATATTAAAGGAGGCACATGACTCGTCGTACTCAATTCATCCTGGATGTACAAAGATGTACAAAGACTTGAAGACATGCTATTGGTGGGCCAACATGAAAAAGGACATAGCCGAATATGTTTCATTGTGTGATGTGTGCCAACGAGTTAAAGCTGAACATCAAAGGCCAGCAAGATTATTGCAGCCATTAAAGATTCCAGAGTGGAAGTGGGAAGAGATTGGTATGGACTTTATAGTTGGATTACCACGTACACAGTCCGGATATGACTCGATTTGGGTAATCGTGGATCGATTAACTAAGTCAGCTCACTTCATTCCCGTCAAGACCACCTATAATGGAGAGAAATTGGCGGAAATGTATATAGGAAGGATAGTATGTTTGCATGGAGTTCTGAAGAAGATAGTCTCGGATAGAGGTTCACAATTCACTTCCAGGTTTTGGCAGAAATTGCATAAAGCTTTGCGAACGAGGTTGAATTTTAGTTCAGCATATCACCCTCAAACGGATGGACAAACCGAGGGGACCAATCAAATTTTAGAGGACATGTTAAGAGCTTGTGCTTTAAAGCATGGGAAAAGTTGGGATAAGAGCTTGCCATATGCAGACTTTTCATACAACAATAGTTACCAAGCCAGCTTGAAAATGTCACCCTATGAAGCACTATACGGAAGGAAGTGTACGACACCTTTGTTTTGGAATGAGACAGGAGAGAATCAAGTATTTGGCCCGGATGTGTTACAAGACACTGAAAGACAAGTTCAAATAATACGGGAAAACCTATGGGATGCCCAGTCTCGACGGAAGGGTTATGCGGATAATAGGCGAAGGAGTCTGACTTTCGAAGTTGGAGATTTTGTATACCTCAAAGTGTCACCTATCCGAGGGCAACACCGGTTTCACGTCAAAGGAAAACAGGCACCTCGCTATATCGGGCCATTTAAGATTGTGGACAAACGAGGAGAAGTAGCATATCGACTTGAGCTGCCGGCGTACCTCTCCGATGTACACGACGTGTTTCACGTGTCTCAACTCAAGAAGTGTCTCAGGGTGCCGGAAGAACAAGTGTCGATGGACGAGTTAGAACTTTAGGAGGATTTGTCCTATGTCGAGCAACCTATCAAGATCTTGGACGTGAAGGAAAGGGTCACGAGGAATAAGAGGGTCCGTTGGTGCAAAGTGCAATGGAACTACCATACGGAAGCCGAAGCTACGTGGGAACGTGAAGAAGACCTGAAGGCAGAATTCCCTTATCTTTTCTCCATGATATCGAATCTCGAGGGCGAGATTCACTTCAAGGGGGGTAGGTTTGTAACACCCTCAATTTTCGCATCATGCATTGCATACATGATCATGCATTAAACATTAGTAGAATAAAGAAGAATTAAAAGGTGGAGCATATATACAAATATGAGTAGCAAAAGAAGAAAAAGAAAATAATAGCGTAAAACATGTATTAGGGAATAAATATAATAATAATAATAATAATATATAAAAAGAAATATATAATAAAATAAATAATATATATAATAATATATAAAAAATAATAAAGAATAATATATAATATATAATAATAATAATAATGAAAAAAGGGATAACTTAAATAATAAATAAATATATAAATAAATATTATATATATAGAGAAAAAGGGCACCGCCGGCCAGGCCGAGCGGCCTAACCTGCGCGCCTGCCTCGGTCGCCCGCGCGCGCCAGCCCCGCTGCGATGCCCCGTGCTACGCTCACTCGCGCCCGGCCCCACCCGCCAGCGCGCTCCCACGTGCGCTGCACCGCGCCTCGCGTAGCGCCCCGGCCCCACGTGCCCCGCGTGTTCGCCCCGACCGAGCCGCACGCGTCGTGCCCCGATGCCCCGCGCGCCGCCCAGGCCGAGTCGGCCACGGCCCCGACCTGGCGCCGCGTTGACCCACCCGACCAGCTCGCTGCAGCGCGCGTCCTGTGCCCCGCTGCCTATAACCCCCCCCCCCCCCCCCCCCCCCGAGGCTCTCGTGTTTTCCCTAAGCCAGAGCCCCAAAACCCTAGCCGCCGGGTAGAGGAAAAAGGGGAGCACCAGAGGAGTCCAGAGGCACCGCCTGGGAAGAAAAAGAGGGAAATGAGAGGAAGAAAAAGAGGAGGGCGCCGTCATCCGCCGGAGATCATCGTCGTCGTCGTCGTCGTGCCGCTGGAGGACCGTTGCATTGTCCACTTCGTCTACGCGTCGCCATCATCCCGCGATCTTCGAAGCCATCACATCTACGGTAGGATTCATTTTTCCGATGCAAATTTTAGCGACGTATTAGATCTGATAGACGTAAATTGATTTTAGTTGCACCATCATTTTATTTTCAGCCGCATTAATTCTCGCTAAAACCCCAATAAACTCATATGAACACGTATGAACTAGTTACATCTATTTAATTAACAACCATAGTTAATTAATAATTGAACCTTGCATGCATGCATATCATCGCATGTTGATTAATGTGTGTGCATCATGTTCAATTGTCTGTATTTTCTTGTATGTGTGATCGCGAGTAGAGGGAAGTGCTCAAGAGGTCGTGTTCGAGGATTTCGAGAACCAAGACTTCAAAGCGCTTGAGCAACTGTAAGACCTATGTGTGCTGAATACATTGGCTTGTAGTAAATACACTTGGCTTTGATGATAAAAGTTTTAAATATCACCAAAACACCTTTTTATCAAGGTCCGACTCTAGCTCCGAGTTACAGCAAGGTCCGACGATAGGTCCGGCTTGCTTTGGGTAGCTCCGGCTACGTTAGACGATAGGTCCGGCTTGCTTTGGGTAGCTCCGGCTACGTTAGATGCTAGGTCCGGCTTCTTGGTAAGGTCTGACCAGCTTTAGTTAGCTCCGGTGAGCTTTATGTTTAGCTCCGGCATGTCTTAGATAGCTCCGGCATATATCTGATAGCTCCGACATGTTTTTGCTAAGCTCCGACTTACTTTGTCTAGCTCCGGTTTTGGGTTGACTAGTTCCGACTAGTTTTGATAAGCTCCGGATCCAGGATCTACTAGTTTTGGTAAGCTCCGGATCCAGGATCTACTAGTTTTGGTAAGCACCGACGCTAGGTTCTACTAGCTTTTGTTAGCTCCGGCTCAAGCTCCGGGTTGCTCTGGCAAGGTCCGGAACTTGACTGCAGTGTTTCTTATTAGCTCCGGCTCAAGCTCCGGGTTGCTCTGGCAAGGTCCGGAACTTGACCAAAGTGTTTCTGTTTTTCATTTGCAATGATTCGTACTTGCTTTACTTGTTAGGAAAGATTGCTTAGTATTCATTTGCTAAGTTTTTGGTGCGTTTTGGATGATATGGTTGATATCGTTTTCTACTGTGGTTTTGCAACATGCTTATGTGAGGTTCTCACGTAAGGTGTTGTGTTCGGAACTAACGTGAGTCAAGTCGAGGACTTGGGCTCGTATGGATTGTTTGTTTATTCATGTGCAGGTGTTGCTTGACTTCAAGTCATGGCTGGTGACGGGATCCATTGGACTAGTCTCAGGAGGAGATGAGGTTCCAACAACCAAGTTCGGGAGGAACTGTGGTTGAGCGGGTCAGGAGGTCGCGCAGGATGATTGAATCAAGGGCAGTGCATATGAAGGTCGAAGGAAGGTGTTCGCACGTATGCATGAGGTGCATGACGTGGCAATATGCTTCTAGAGACGGATTATGGAAGGAAGATCTGATTGGAAGAATCGGATCGTATCGGTTGAAGACTTTGGCTGCGGCAGAGTTGGTTATGACTCGGTATGGGAAGTATCGAGTTGGTTATGTTAGGATTTCGTGTGTCTCACGAAATTGGGTTGTTTAGGAATGTGGGATACGTTCCTGAGGTGTTTGGAAGTCTTAAGATTGCTTCTATCTGCGTATAGAAGAATCTTGAGCAGTTATGGTAAGTTCCGATTGTGATCGGATTAGGATTAGAGTCCTAGTTGTCTTGGGATGGCCTAAGGGCTGGTTATATAAGCAAGGGAAGGCCAAAGCTCGTGCGTGACGACTTTGGGGCTGTTCCTCTTGTGTTCTATTGAATAAAATTCATAGTTTGAAGGAACTTTTGTGCCTTGTTCGTCCGACTTGTTCCAGACAAGTTTTACTCGTCGAGTTTCTGGACAGCACTACCTTTCGACGGTGGTTTTAGCATAACTCGAGTTTTACTGATCCAATTGACGTGATTCTTTTTCGGTTGTCTTCACAACTTGATTAACTATCATCTGCCAAAATTTCACGGTCATTGGATTTGTGGTTTTTGTGCTACACGAGTTTCTTTTCAGCATTCCAGAAACTGTTTTTCTCGAGTAGGTCAGATTGACCAGTGTTTGATCTTTTGATCATAACTTGAGTTGTTCTCAACGGATTTGAGTAATTCTTTTTGTATTGTCTTCGTGACTTGATTCTCTCTGATATCTATCACTTTTGTCACGGTGAAACACGTTTAGATTAGTCTCATACACGATTTATTTAACAGATCGTTTTTCTACCAAAGGGATTAGGGTTTTATTGTTTCCGCTGCGTAAGATTTTTAAATCTACCATTCACCCCCCCCTCTGGTAGCTTTTCACGTGCTCTTCGATCCTACAATTGGTATCAGAGCCAGGTTGCTCTAATCTTTGTGATTTGCACGTGTTTTTGACTAATCATCATGGAGAAGTACTCCGCCAAACCTTGTGTGTTTGCTGGTATTGATTTTCAGGTTTGGAAGGCACGCATGGAGGCTTTTATCCAGGCACAAGGCTTTGCAATATGGGAGAAGGTGTATAAGCCTTATGAAGTGCCACCCAATGATCAAGTCACGGCCACGAACCTCCGGGACGTCGACAACAACAACAAAGCCCGAAACTTGATCATCCAAGGACTCACTCAAAGCGACTTTGATCGTGTCGCACACCTCCGGTCAGCATACGACGTTTGGAGAGCTCTCTGTGATTATCATGAAGGCTCCAACACAATCAAGGAGGTAAAACAAGATATGTTCAAAAAGGAGTATATGCGTTTTGAGATGCAACCAGGTGAGTCTATCGATGACCTCTTTGCTCGTTTCAATAAAATTCTCAGCAACTTACGTAGTGTCAATGTAAATTTTTCTGATGCTGAGAATGCTAGACAACTTCTTAGTGCATTAGACATGACAATTTGGGAGATGAAAGTAACATCTATTCGTGAATCAACTGTCATGAGTTCTCTTACATTAGATGTACTTTATTCTAAACTAAAAACTCATGAAATTGACATCCTAGCACGTAAGAACCCAAACAAGTCTATTGCATTTGTCTCACAACGTGATATGTCTAGCTCCGGCCAATCATCATCCTGCAATACTCTTGCCTTGTTGTCCTCACTAACCCTGGAACAGATCGAAGAATTTCCAGAAGAGGAGTTAGCACTCATCTCTACTAGATTCTCAAAAGCATTGCAAAATGTGAGAACTAGAAGGAGAGGAAGCTCCGGACCTCAACGCTGTTTTGAATGTGGTAAAACAGGACACTTTCGTACAGAATGCCCTAACCTTTCAGGTCCGACCACCCGGGAAGAAAAACAAAGCAAGATCCGGACCTCCTCTGGAAATTCCAACAAGAAAAAGAAGGGTACCATAGGACGCAAGATGATCAACAGCTTCATCACCGCACTTCAAGAGCTCAGTTCAAGTGACATTGATTTTGAAAGTGATGAAGAGAATGATGATTTAGCCAACTTATGCTTCATGGCGAGCAAAGCAAGATCAAGATCAAGTCAGGAGGAAGCAGAACACAATAGTGACGATGATGAGGTATGTTCTACCTGCAATGAAATGTGTGATGCTATTTCCCGTGCAACTATTATTGTCAAGAAAAAGGACAAAAAGCTTAGGGATAGTGCTGCTAAAATTGAATCACTAGAATCTGAAATTAACCGTTTAAAAACTTTGATTCCTAGTGATGATGCATGTCCCTCATGTGACTTGATCTATGAACAATTGTCCTCTCTAAGAAGTGCACATTCTTCCACTCTAGACAGACTTGATGAAGAAATTGAAAAGAACAAAAAACTTGCTGCACTTAATGATAAAAACTTAAAAGATGCTTCTTGTTCTACAGATGATTTGCATTGTTCTGCATGTGAAAATCTTGATAAGAAACTAAAAGATGCAATGAATGAAATTTCCATTCTGAACAATGTTTTACGATCTCATGAAGTTAAAAATTGTTCCAATTGCAAACTAAAAGGAAAAACTTCATGTGCAAACTGCCTAGACTTGTCTAAGAAACTTGATGACATGAATAGGACACTAGGTCGGTTTTGTAATGGGAATAAGAATCTAAACTTGCTGCTGAATTCTTCAAAGTCTAGCAAAGATAAAACTGGTTTAGGTTTTGATTCTCATGTTCATGCTAAGGCACATCCACCTAAAATTGTAAGGTCATTAGGAAGTGGTTTGATTCAAACAGTTCCTAAACAAAATAGAGTGGTTTTCAAATCTGCAGGAGTGATGCCTCATTCCGTTTCAAATAAAAATGTTGCTTGCTCTTCTAGACATGAACACAAAGTTAAATTTCATTGTACCTTCTGTGGTAGAGATGGTCATGTCATAGATTTTTGTTATAGACTAGCTAAACAACAGAAAAAGGAAAGAAAAATTGCTAGATCTTATAACTTTCATGCAATTAGAAAAACACAACCTGCTTTAGTGAGTCAGAAATTTGAAAAGGTAGCTTCCAGATCTTCTGGTAAGGAATCCGCAAAGGCAGCTCCGATAGTTCTGATAGCTCCGAGAGCTCCCGGATCTTGTGTTGTTCCCTCCGGAGCTTCAGTTTTTGCCTCCGGACCTTCTGCTTTTACCTCCGGAGCTACTGGTTTTCACTCTAAACAAGTAACAACTGTTAGGAAAAGAAAACCTCAATCTTTGACTCATAAACCTGCTGTTTTGTCTCAGCTTTCGCGTGTTTTTCCTGCTGCACGTCGCGTGACTCAGTACTGGATTCCTAAATGCCTTTTGACTAACCCCAGTACTGAGTCATCGACGAATGGTGCTTCTATGTAGGTTACACGCTTGAGGAAGGAGAATATTTGGATTGTGGATTCAGGTTGCTCACGCCACATGACCGGTAACAAAGATTGGTTCTCCTCCCTCACCTTTGTGTCACGTGTAGAGAATGTTACTTTTGCCGATAATTCTTCAACTCCTATAATTGCTAAGGGTTCGGTTAGAGTAAATGATCACTACACTTTGAAGGATGTGGCACTTGTCAAAAATTTGAAATATAACTTGCTTTCTGTTTCACAATTGCTAGATGAAAATCTAGAAATTACTTTCAATAAAAACTGCTGCAAAGTTGTAGATTCAAATAGTGAGCTTATTTTTAACATGTCTCGGTTTGGAAGAGTTTTTAAAGCTGATTTTGATATGTCTTCTTCTAAGCATAGGTGTCTAGTTGCTAATGATTCAAAGGACTTATATTTTTGGCATCGTAGACTTGGTCACGTAGGCTTTGATCACCTTATGCGTGTCAGTGCTCTTGATCGCATACGTGGGCTGCCTAAGCTAAAAGGGGACAAAGAAATTGTGTGCTCTTCTTGTAGACATGCTAAGATGGTTGCAGGTTCACATACTCCTCTCACAATGATAATGACAACTGAACCATGTCAACTTTTGCATCTTGACACCGTAGGACCTTCACGTGTTCAATCCTTCGGAGGTAAATGGTATGCTCTTGTTATTGTTGATGATTATTCTAGATATTCTTGGGTGTATTTTATGGCGTCTAAGAATGAAGTCTTTAGTCACTTTAGAACTTTATTTCTTAGATTATCAATTGATCACCCAGGATCATTAAAAGCAATTAGAAGTGATAATGGAACTGAATTTAAAAATCAATTCTTTGATCACTTTTGTGCTGAAAATAGAATAGATCATCAATTTTCTTCACCATATGTACCTCAACAAAACGGTGTTGTAGAAAGAAAGAACAGAACCCTAGTTGAGATGGCTAGGACTATGCTTGATGAATATCAAACCCCTAGGAAATTTTGGGCTGATGCATTAGCAACTGCTTGTTATGTCTCAAATCGTGTTTTCTTGCGTACTAAGCTAGGTAAAACACCATATGAGCTCCGGTTTGGACATAGGCCTAGTGTTACACACTTTCGGGTCTTTGGTTGCAAATGCTTTGTTAAGAAACATGGTAATCTTGATAAATTTGAACCTAGATCCAATGATGGCATGTTTCTTGGTTATCCATCTCATACTAGAGGCTACCGTGTTCTTTTACTTGACACTAACAAAATTGTGGAGACTTGTGAAGTGTCTTTTGATGAAGCTAGTCCAGGTACTAGCTCCGGTGTTGCAGGACCAGATTCATATTCTCAGGGGGAGGGTATTTTCGAAGATGAAGAAGAGCCGGTGATACTGCCTGGTAGTTCCGAAGTTGACACGTGTCCAACTCCGGACATTGAACAAGCTCCGGCTGTCACCTCTGCTGGTCCTGATCATCCACAAATCACAAGCTCATCAATCTACAATGAACCTAATGAAAAAGAAGCTTGTGAGACATCTGTTCCCCTACGTTTTTACAAAGATCATCCCCCACAACAGATGATTGGAAGCTTGCATGAACGAGTCACACGGTCCAGGTTTTGCGATCCAAACTCTCATGCTCATTCTGCTTTTGTTGCCTCTTTTGAACCTAAAGATATATCACACGCACTCACTAATGAATCTTGGATTATTGCCATGCAAGAAGAGTTAGAAAATTTTGAAAGAAATAATGTTTGGAAACTTGTACCTCCACCTCAAGGCCACACTTTAATTGGAACTAAATGGGTATATAAAAATAAACAAAGTGAGGATGGGGTTGTGATTAGGAATAAGGCTAGGTTGGTTGCTCAAGGTTTCACTCAAGTTGAAGGTCTAGATTTTGATGAAACTTTTGCTCCTGTCGCTAGATTAGAAGCCATAAGAATTTTGTTAGCTTTCGCAGCATCTAAAGGTTTTAAGCTATATCAAATGGATGTTAAAAGTGCTTTTCTTAATGGCTACATAGATGAGGAGGTTTATGTCAAACAACCACCAGGTTTTGAAAATCCAGATTTTCCTAATCATGTTTACAAACTGTCCAAAGCCTTATATGGTCTCAAACAAGCCCCTAGAGCATGGTATGATAGGTTAAAAACATTCTTACTTGAAAAGGGGTTTACAATGGGAAAGGTTGATAAAACTCTTTTTGTGCTTAATCATGGCAATGACTCATTATTCGTTCAAGTGTATGTGGATGATATTATCTTTGGTTGTGCTTCTCATGATCTTGTGTCCAAGTTTTCAGCAATGATGAGTTCTGAATTTGAAATGAGTATGATGGGTGAACTCACTTACTTTTTGGGGCTGCAAATCAAGCAAACCAAGGAGGGTACCTTTGTGCATCAAACAAAGTATACCAAAGATCTCCTAAGGCGCTTCAACATGGACAAAAGCAAGCCTCTTCGGACACCAATGGGAACAGCAACAACACTTGAACTTGATGAAGATGGTGAATCCGTGGATCAAAAAGAATATAGAAGTATGATCGGATCACTTTTGTACCTTACAGCATCAAGACCGGACATACAATTCAGCGTATGTCTTTGTGCACGGTTTCAAGCTTCCCCACGTGTTTCACATCGTCAAGCTGTCAAAAGGATTCTCAGGTACTTACATGGAACTCAAGAATTTGGCATTTTTCTTCCTTCTTCCTCAATCATTTCTTTGAAAGCTTTTTCGGATGCTGATTTTGGGGGTTGTAGGATTGATAGGAAAAGTACTTCCGGTGCTTGTCATTTTCTTGGTAATTCTCTTGTTGCTTGGTCCTCTAGAAAACAAAGTTCAGTCGCACAATCCACAGCCGAATCTGAGTATGTAGCTGCTGCTAGTGCTTGTTCACAAATTCTTTGGATTGTTCAAACACTTAAGGACTATGGGGTTGATCTAGATAGTGTTCCACTGTTCTGTGATAACACTAGTGCTATTTGCATTGCTAAAAACCCCGTGCAACATTCTAGAACTAAGCACATTGACATTAGGTATCACTTTCTCCGTGATAATGTTGAAAAAGGAAACATTGTGCTTCACCATGTAGATACCGAACAACAATTGGCTGACATTTTTACAAAACCTTTGGATTTCACTCGTTTTTGTTACATTCGTAGTGAAATAGGGGTTATGCATCCTCATGGCTTAAATTGAGGGGGAGTTTTTGAAACTTAGGAAGTCTATGTGTGAATCTGAAATTAAAATAATATGAGCATATTATTTCATACATATATGACGTTGTGATTTCTCTTACATGCTGAAAGTTCTTACTACATTACTCGTGTTATACTTTTTGTAGTTTTTGCCATGTCTAGTAATTGGAATAATTACTTACACTAAATCTGGTCATGGTCGAACTTTCTTGCTGTTTTGAACTTGTTGCATGCTCACAAATGCTTTTAATTATTAAGAATTTATCAAGTAATCAACTCACATGTTGAGTTTTTATGAACAAATATAAATTGAGAAAAGATCAAGAGAATATGCATGCATCGCACTTCTTCTTTTGAGATGGCTTGTCATTGCACTTAGATATGAACTTGGAAGAAGTTGTGTATGACTAAAACCATGTCCTTAAGCTTCTGATTGTCAAGTGACATAGGCTTGGCTTGGTTGGTTAGAATAAGGCAGTTGCGCATATAATCTCTTGCAAATATCATATGATCTAGATTTATGCTTTGAAAATAATAAAATGCAGCAACTAGTGTCATGCTTTCAGGTTTTAAAATAGTTAAGTTTGTGAGATCATGACCTGCTAAAATTGAAAATCACACTTGCTCTCTAGCATGGCTTACACTACCTTATGTATTTCATTGATGTGATAATGTAAGGTACTTGATAGTATGACTTGGATGAGCTTTGTTTATATGTATATGTTATAATATGCTCATAACAACTAAAGAGGGAGAGATAATTTGTTTATATCTCATCACAATTAAAATTTCTCTTTTATCTTGCTGAATACATTGTCAAAGGGGGAGAGATTAATCACATTAAAAAAAAAGAGAGATAATAAAGGGGGAGACATTTTCACTTTCAAAAGAGGGAGAGATTTTCATTTACGTTTGTTTTACAAAAGGGGAGAAATTGTTTTCAAAACTTTTATTTGAATAAGCCAATGTTCGGAATTTTAAATGGTGTTGCCAATGCATTCATCAAGGGGGAGATTGTAAGACCTATGTGTGCTGAATACATTGGCTTGTAGTAAATACACTTGGCTTTGATGATAAAAGTTTTAAATATCACCAAAACACCTTTTTATCAAGGTCCGACTCTAGCTCCGAGTTACAGCAAGGTCCGACGATAGGTCCGGCTTGCTTTGGGTAGCTCCGGCTACGTTAGACGATAGGTCCGGCTTGCTTTGGGTAGCTCCGGCTACGTTAGATGCTAGGTCCGGCTTCTTGGTAAGGTCTGACCAGCTTTAGTTAGCTCCGGTGAGCTTTATGTTTAGCTCCGGCATGTCTTAGATAGCTCCGGCATATATCTGATAGCTCCGACATGTTTTTGCTAAGCTCCGACTTACTTTGTCTAGCTCCGGTTTTGGGTTGACTAGTTCCGACTAGTTTTGATAAGCTCCGGATCCAGGATCTACTAGTTTTGGTAAGCTCCGGATCCAGGATCTACTAGTTTTGGTAAGCTCCGACGCTAGGTTCTACTAGCTTTTGTTAGCTCCGGCTCAAGCTCCGGGTTGCTCTGGCAAGGTCCGGAACTTGACTGCAGTGTTTCTTATTAGCTCCGGCTCAAGCTCCGGGTTGCTCTGGCAAGGTCCGGAACTTGACCAAAGTGTTTCTGTTTTTCATTTGCAATGATTCGTACTTGCTTTACTTGTTAGGAAAGATTGCTTAGTATTCATTTGCTAAGTTTTTGGTGCGTTTTGGATGATATGGTTGATATCGTTTTCTACTGTGGTTTTGCAACATGCTTATGTGAGGTTCTCACGTAAGGTGTTGTGTTCGGAACTAACGTGAGTCAAGTCGAGGACTTGGGCTCGTATGGATTGTTTGTTTATTCATGTGCAGGTGTTGCTTGACTTCAAGTCATGGCTGGTGACGGGATCCATTGGACTAGTCTCAGGAGGAGATGAGGTTCCAACAACCAAGTTCGGGAGGAACTGTGGTTGAGCGGGTCAGGAGGTCGCGCAGGATGATTGAATCAAGGGCAGTGCATATGAAGGTCGAAGGAAGGTGTTCGCACGTATGCATGAGGTGCATGACGTGGCAATATGCTTCTAGAGACGGATTATGGAAGGAAGATCTGATTGGAAGAATCGGATCGTATCGGTTGAAGACTTTGGCTGCGGCAGAGTTGGTTATGACTCGGTATGGGAAGTATCGAGTTGGTTATGTTAGGATTTCGTGTGTCTCACGAAATTGGGTTGTTTAGGAATGTGGGATACGTTCCTAAGGTGTTTGGAAGTCTTAAGATTGCTTCTATCTGCGTATAGAAGAATCTTGAGCAGTTATGGTAAGTTCCGATTGTGATCGGATTAGGATTAGAGTCCTAGTTGTCTTGGGATGGCCTAAGGGCTGGTTATATAAGCAAGGGAAGGCCAAAGCTCGTGCGTGACGACTTTGGGGCTGTTCCTCTTGTGTTCTATTGAATAAAATTCATAGTTTGAAGGAACTTTTGTGCCTTGTTCGTCCGACTTGTTCCAGACAAGTTTTACTCGTCGAGTTTCTGGACAGCACTACCTTTCGACGGTGGTTTTAGCATAACTCGAGTTTTACTGATCCAATTGACGTGATTCTTTTTCGGTTGTCTTCACAACTTGATTAACTATCATCTGCCAAAATTTCACGGTCATTGGATTTGTGGTTTTTGTGCTACACGAGTTTCTTTTCAGCATTCCAGAAACTGTTTTTCTCGAGTAGGTCAGATTGACCAGTGTTTGATCTTTTGATCATAACTTGAGTTGTTCTCAACGGATTTGAGTAATTCTTTTTGTATTGTCTTCGTGACTTGATTCTCTCTGATATCTATCACTTTTGTCACGGTGAAACACGTTTAGATTAGTCTCATACACGATTTATTTAACAGATCGTTTTTCTACCAAAGGGATTAGGGTTTTATTGTTTCCGCTGCGTAAGATTTTTAAATCTACCATTCACCCCCCCCTCTGGTAGCTTTTCACGTGCTCTTCGATCCTACAGCAACCCTATCCGTCGGAGCAAGGCAAGTGTCCTTGAAGCATATTGATCGCGTTTTAAAATAAATGTTTTGTTTGCAAAATTGCATGCTTGTGTCAATTTGATGGGGATCCTATGATAGGAAGTTTACTAGCTTTGTTTAACCACCCTTGTCACCTGGGATATATGGTATAGAGTCGGGATGGGATTTTTATCTTTTTGCTTCGCTTAATCAACTGGGATGGGAAAACAACTATACCACTCAATTTAATTATGCACGAATGAGACTATGGTTAACATGAAATTTTTAAATATGATATGGTAATGGGTGATCTAAGCAAGCCTGGTATGTGGATGGGTTGGATGTATGGTGGTTTTGGCTTGCTTTAGATCTAAGGACCGGTTCGTGGAGCGACCATCGAGGATTTACAGTGCCACCACGAGGCCAAGTATGGGTGCAGCATAGCTGATTAATTAGGGCTTTGCCAGTGCTATTTGGACCATTAAGGATGGTCGGGGAAGGGGTAGTCGGATTGGGTTTGTCGTTGATTGGTGGGACTACCCTGGGATCCGAATGGCTCAAGAGGGGGCCCTTGGTTGAAGATGTTCTCAGTTGGAGGCATCGCCACCGGTGAAACCTCAGTGGGGTCTAAATAGGCTAGTAATCCCTTTGTAAAGGCTATTTTGTGATTTCTTGGCCATACACCAAAGAAAGTGTAATTGGCATAAGGGACGTTCTTTAGTCGCCGACGAGTGATGAAATCACAAACACGTGGGTAAAGTGGTACAAACTTTGCAGAGTATTAAAACTATAATGATAGGCGTGCTACCGGTTATGAGCAACCTGTACCCTCACATGATTAGAGGGAACTCGGTATTGAGATGGTATTTGGGATGGTTATGGTTTGATAATGGCTATGGTTGGTGTTATGGTTACGGCTGGTTATGGATTTATTTCTGGTTTTGAATATGGTTATTGGCAATGGTGGAATCTGGTTTAATGATGATTTATATGAAATATGGATATCTAATAATCATTGTGGGATATGATGGGTTTACTTCACATACTTATGATATATTGCTTTTCAAATGTTTTACTGTACTTTTCAGCACTTAGCCTTTATTACATTCGTCATTTGAATCAGCCACATGTCATACTTTCCATACTTGCTGAGTACGACACGTACTCACTCTTGCAATCCCCCCCCCAACAGTTGCAGGTCAGGATTATGAGTTCAATGGTGATAATGCGGAGTTCTAGGCCGTGTCTACCGTCAGCTTTGCCTGTGGTGTTGATTGGAGCTGCGCTATCCCTTATGCTTAGTCTGCTTAGTTGCTTAATTAGTTTATTTCCATTGCATTAGTTGAACTTGTCATAAATATTCATTAGAGTTTGTTTTCGAGGCTAATATAGGTTGTGTAATAAAATTTTATAATTAATCTTGTTCTGTGGTAATTTTCTGTATACTCTTTTGTGATTGCACTTGTGTATGTGTGTTGAACATCCTGGGCACACATATGCGTTAGCTTGGTTCATTTTTTGGAATTGGGTGTCACAGTTAAACAAACTCTCCCCCAGCTGGGAGGGACCCTTCCGAGTGATCAAAGTATCCCGTCCGGGATGCGTTCGCTTGGTAACCGAGGATGGGACACCTCTCCCAAATCCTTGGAACATTGAGCACCTCCGTAAGTTCTACGCTTAATATCACGGAGGTGAGTCTGTAATTACATGTGATGTATGTTATAGAGTCATTGTACAGAGTTGGGTAGCTCCTCCGGGAGGGCAGCCGGACCTACCCCGTTAGGTCCGCAACGTCCATGCAAGACTTGTCACAGTCTCAGAACTAAAAGTGTAGCTAGCTACCTTGGGTCAAAAGTGAAACGAAACAAACTTAGCCTGGTTCTGTACCCTAAGAGTGTACTTGTTTCCCCTATACCCCGGACCTATAATGAAAGACATCATTGCGTGAAAATAGACTCCACGTGCATTTACTTTGTACAGGCTCAATATTTTTTATTCTTCTCTTTCTTGTCTATAACAAAGTTGTGCAATTCTTCAGAAACTTTAGCTCGACAAGTTCATGTACAATTCGAGTTGCATTGTCTATCCTTCTGGGTTCAAACATTGTTGATGGTCTACTCATCTGAATGCCGCCAAGCAAATCTAGGACCGAAGTGTGCTATCGACTTAGCCTGGTCATGCACCCTAAGTACGCCACTCTACCTACACCCCGGCAGGCCGAAGTAAGGCGAGTCCAGAAACGATCGGACCTGAAGAAAACAAGACGGCACTCTTGATTGTATTTAGAATTGTGTTCGACCTAAAACTTTCATGAGAATAGTAAACCGCAAGGAAGTTATAGATAGGAAACGAATTTTACTGTTTTTCTTGACTTCAGTGTGCAGGAAAAATAAGTATTTAATGATGATGGTGAATGAAGCCGGAGCTGCCAAAGCTCCGACATCCTCTAGGTGGCTTGTAGTCGATGTTCAAACATTGACATTGAGCGTCGCTGGAGCTACTCAGCTCTGGTAAAGCTAGGGGGCAAGCCGTCAATGTGAAGAAAAGATGGTGTAAAGACTCTATAGAGGAGTCTGCTGTCGATACACCACGTGTCGACAGAGGTCACTGCCGGAGCTACCAAGCTCCGACACCCAGAGGGCTAACCGTCAATGCTTTATGCGTTGATGGAGACTACTGCCGGATCTACTAAGCTCCGATGATGGTCAATGCCGGAGCCACTAAGCTCCGACGGCCTTAGGGGGCCTACACTATCGAAGACTTCAGACCTACATTCTACAAGTTCGAAGCATGCAAGTCTTCAACTGTTATATCCTCTTGGTACAAGTTCACAATCAAATTGTGTACATCTACCAGGGGGCCAAGTGAGATAAAGGTGTTGAAGACAAAAAATGAAATTCATAAAAAATTTTGGATTTCATTCATCTGGAGACAAGAGATTACAAAATTGGAGAAGAAGAAGAGAGAATACAAGCGGGAGCTATAGAGAGATGGTCCTAGACCCTATGGAAGAACTGGGCGACCTTCTAGGCCACCTCAGACACGCTGGCTCGGGCGGCTTCACCCTCTCCTTCGATGGGGCCTTCAAGCACCGGGTCCAAAGGGAATCGAGGGTCCCGATTGGTGCAGCACGTCAGCATGAACTCTGCGACATTCTTCGCCAGGGACTGTCCCTCAGTTTCCAGCTGGTCCACGATGACATCACCCATCTTGGGGAGCTTGTTTCCTGCTGAACTCAGCGCCTCCAACGCTTGGTCCAGCTCCGGCTCCGGATCATCCAGACGCACAGGACTGAAGCCCATTGGCATCAGCGCATCGTTGGCTTTGCCCAAGAAGTCCCAAATTTGTTGGGACTTCGTAGCCCTTGTGCTTCGCATCTCCACCAAGGATCTTTTGGCAGCCGCAAGCTCCGATTTCTCCCGAGCAAGACGCTCCACCTCTTTGGCCTTCTATTGAATCTTTTCAGCAACCTACCTTTCGAGTTTACTTAGCTCTTCCTCCCGGAGGTGGATCTCATTCTGGCGGTTGACCAGATCCTTCTCTCGGCCCCGTACTTTCTTCTCCCTGGTGGCGATGGCATTCTCTTGCCCTTGCTCACAGGCTTTCTTCTCCTCCTCCTCGCAACGCTCCTCCAATTTCTTGGTGCGTTCTTCGAGGCTCTTGTCAGCCAGAGCTGTCTTTTGGACAGGCTCTTCCTCCCTCTTCACGAGGTCGTCCAGCAGCTCCAGGAATTTCTGCTCTTCATCTTCGAGCCTTCTCTCCCGCACTTCAAGAGCCTCCCAGCGCTTGACGAGACTATTGTGAATGGCGGCGAGCCTCTCCTGGCGGTCATCCGCTACGCTATTAGCAGCTTTGGCCTGCTCGTAGATGGCACGGGACTGGTTGTCAAGGGATTGCGTCATGCTCTCCTTCTCATCCAACAGCTTACCCCAGTACTCCAGGCAGACCATCTCCCTATGCACCCACTCCTTGTCATCAGACAGCCTCGACTACGCCAGCCTTGTCCCGAAATGGAGTCGGTTGTGCCACCTCCTAAGGGTTTGGCGCTCCTCCTCGAGGGCCTTGCTGTCGTGGTAGGAAGCTAGCTGGACCTGGCAAAGACTGGAGCAGGCGTTGTCAATAGACAATGATAGGGTAATCGGGTACGGGCCTGCCGGGGTCCTCTCCGCTGGCTCCAGCGGATCTTCAGTAACAAAAATTGGGTCCCACTCTACAAGAGCGGTCCCCTGAGCTTCTACGGCACTAGGTCTGTCCTCCGGGATGGCCTCGGCCGCTGCCGAGGAAGGTCCTGCAACAGAAGTTCCGACCTCCGGAATTGACTCCGAAGGCCCCACCGCCAGGTCATCAACAACTGGCCCCTCAAGCGGGGGGCCAGCAGCTTCATCTTGTCACCCTGGCTCAGCAGCGGGCGCCTCCGGGATCACCACTTCTAGAACAGGTGTTGAAGGTTCAGTCAGAATAGGAGCTACTTCCGGCTCCAGCGCAGGCACCTCCTCCGCCGCTGGCTTAGGTGCTGGCGCTTCGACCATCATGGGCTTAGGCGTTGGCGCTTCGACCACCATAGGCTCAGGCGCCATTACCTACGCAGCAACTGGCTCAGACGCCAGAACCTTTTCAACGACCGGCTCTACAGTCGGAACTTCTACAGCAACCGGCTCTACCGTCGGAGCTTCCTCAACAACCGGCTCAAGTGTCGGAGCTTCATCAACACCCGGCTCCACTGTCGGGACCTCATCAACCACCGGCTCAACTGTCGGGGCTTCAACAACCTCCGGCTCTACGGCCGGAGCATCCAACATCTCAGCATCCAAGCCTGGAGCTTCAACCTCCGGGGCTGGTGCCGCTGGTACATCTTCATTCCCGCAGTCCGGTGCTACCACGGGAGCTTCTGGGGATGAGTCGAGGTCCAAGACCATGACAGCCAGCGTCGGGGCTGCCACAGCCTCAGCCACCTCTGGGGGCGGCGCTGGAATTGGAGCCGGAGCTTCAGCCTGCACAGCGTCAACCGCTGCTACAAGGGCCGGAGCTTCAGCCCTTTTCTTAGGCACGCTTTGGATGAAGGATGAAGAAACTCAAAATGTAGTTATAACAATAAAACAACTGACTGAGGTAAAAAATCAAAAAGTACCTCGGAAGGCTTCCGCACCAGTTAGCATGAAACCTCTTGTCCGGACGCTCTGGACTGGCCCCAGCCGCTGCTGGCGTGGTAGTCCCGGAGAGTCCCCCAGAGCTTGCTGCTGCTACTGGCGTTACCTTGGTCGAGGCCCCCCTCTACCGGGAAGGACCTCCAGACCCAGAGCCCTCAGCAGGCCCTGGTACCGGAGTCACTTGGCCGAAGCTAGCACCCCGGGAAGATGCCGCTGCTGGAGAAGATGCCGCCGTGGAAGACCTCCCCCTCCGGGGAGAAGGAGCCACCGTGGAAGAAGCAGGCCTGGCGGACCTTCCGTCGGCATGCTTTAGCTTCCTCTTACGGCTCGAGGGCTCGGCCAACTCTTGCCCTTGCCGATGACTTCGGTTCTTGGCTTTGTGGCGGGAGCGGAACCGCCTTCTGGAGCTTCGGAGATCGCCAACCTGGTGGTTGAACGCCTCTCATTGACACCAAGGTCGTCAAGCACTGGCATCGTCCGCTGGAGCTCCCTGCTGAACTCTGCCTCCATGTTCAGAGGGAGGAAAGATGCCGGCGGAGCCAAGTCATCACCCTCGATGTCGATGCCGTGCTGCAACTTCTTGAGGTGGAACTCCAAAGTTGCACCCTCCATGTTGGACGTCAAACCGGTCTCGATCCGGTCATCGTCCAGCATACTGTTGAGGGCCCAAGCAAGCTTCTCCCTCTTCTTCAGCGGAGCCCACCTGTTGGTCAGGAAGTTGCAGAACACCGCCTAAGGAGTCACCCCTCCTTCCATGCACAGGCGGATCCTGGTCAGAGCAGGGTTGAAGGCGTCCGACAACACCGAAGCTTCACTCCAAACTGCAGTGTTGATGTTGGGGAGGCCTTTCGGCAGCTCCAGCTTCTCGTGCTCCTCCACCCTGATGACAATCCAATCCTTCTTCCACTCGTCCCACTTCCCAGAAGGGAACGACCGTAAGTACTTGTATGGGCACTTCTTGCGCTTCACAAAATAGTAGAAGCCAAGGTACCCGTCACTCTTGCCCGTAGTTTGGACAGTGAATAAGGTGCGGAAGAGCTCAATGCAGGGGGGAATTCTCACCCACATCTCGCAAAAGTGGACAAAGATTGACACCAAGAGAATGGAGTGGGGGCCAAGGTGGTACAGCTGCATACTATAGAAGTCTAGCAGCATCAAGAAGAAAGAGGAGAAAGGTGGGATCAGCCCACCATGGCGTATGCGGAGAAGTACACCATGTCGCCAGCGTGTTCTTTCTCGAACCGAAGCTTGCCGGCGCGGACCAAGTGGTCGAAGAAGTCAGGGGACCATCCCATGAGGGCCCGGACCTTCTTCAAATCATCATCAGTCTTTAGTTGGCTCTGGCGGAGACCCAACTCCATCGCGGCACAGTGAGGCAAGAGAGGAAAAGCAAGCAAAAGTTTGGAAGGTTTGAGCGCAATTTCGAATGAAAGGCGTAAAGAACCCCAAATGGTGCGTGCTTTCCTTCTTAAGTAAGCCCCCGCAACGCTTGGATGGAAACCGTAGAAGAGTCGATGATACCAGTCAAAAACATCACCCCGCCAATGACAAGGGGCCCGGGGCCACCCCGACGATCAAGTCGAGGTCCTTACCCCAGGCGAACGATTGTCATCATGAAAGGTGGGAAACCCGAAGGCGGCGGCCTGACAGGGCGCGCGGAACCGATACGATTTTCGTATCGGGAATCAGCGACCTTCAATTGCGTGAGATCCGCAAGCTAAGATCTCACGTGCCGCCTCCAGGTTATGCCATGCGGCGGAGGTTTAACTGCGAACTATTGCCAAAGGCACATCCGAAGACCCTTGAAGACACGGCTCGAAAACCGGAGAATGGACCCACCATCGGTAGAATGACTTCATCCAAAAGGTCTCTCCCAGAGGTGGGCCCATGGGGCCACTGTCGGTACCCTACGTACCGGATACCCGTTGGGATTGCAAAGATCACAAGGAAACTCCATCTACCAGATTTGAAGATCTCCGAAGGCCCCACATGTCAGGCGTAACCGGACCTGCTCCCCCGACATGGTTAGTCCCTAGGTCGCCACGTGTATCATAAGACCGGAGCTATCGCCCACACATGGGAAAGCTCCGAACTAGATACCGGTATGGCATCCTCGGATCTAACCCCATACAGAGGGAAGCTCCGGTGATGACACGTGTCCAACAGCACCGGACCTACCCGTCCATGACGGTAAGCTCTGGAGCTGCCACGTGGCTGAACCGCCACACCTTCAATTTCAACAATCAGTCTGGTGAACCCCTAACAGCTCCGAACCTTCAAGGAGCAATCAAAGACTTCAAGACTCGATTAAGTGTCATTAATGCCATAATAATGACACACAATCAATTGGCCCTTAATACTGGTAATGGCACTGTTAAGGCC
Organism: Tuctoria greenei; assembly: GCA_036927565.1. NCBI lineage: Eukaryota > Viridiplantae > Streptophyta > Magnoliopsida > Poales > Poaceae > Tuctoria > Tuctoria greenei. The sequence continues at coordinate 147,926,162 of JAYESD010000011.1, forward strand.
CGTTACCAGGCTATTAAGGGTAATTAACCTCATTAATTGTGTATCAAGCATGTGTAACCGCCGGGGCCACATGTCGGGCCAGGCTAACGGTGTAACAACCAATCCTTGTACTATAAAAGGACTGGTGGACGATACACAAGGGACGATTCCAGACCTGTACTAAACTCCCTGAGCTAGACGAGCTTCTTCTTCTGGAGCTTCTTCTAGACTCATACGCTCAATACAACACCAACACTCCCCGTGGAGTAGGGTATTACGCTCAGGTGGCCCGAACCACGTAAATCTCTGTGTCCATTTGTCTTTTACCTTCTTGAATATCTGCACGCCCATTACCGAACTACAACTCCTCGATCTACCAACGGTAGTGTCGGGAGATCTTCCAGATCCAAACACCGACACCACTCTTTCCCATATGTGTGACATGCCTTTGTCCTTCTTTTGGGCTTCAATAATTTCCTCTCAGATGGTGGGAGTGAGAGCAAGAATATTGAGAGCCCCATATGGAATCACATATAGACTTGGTTCCTCATCTTCCATTTCAGCCATGGTGATGTTGTGTACATGGGCTTTTTGACTAAGCCTGTCGGCAACCACGTTCGCTTTACCAGGGTGGTAGTGAATTTCAATTTCATAATCTTTGATCAGATCCAACCACCTTCGTTGTCTCATATTCAGATCCTTCTGCATGAAAATATATTTCAAACTCTTGTGGTCGGTGTAGAGGTGTACAAGATTTCCAAGCAAGTAATGCCTCCACATTTTCAATGCCAATACCACGGCAGAGAGATCAAGGTCGTGAGTATGATAGTGTTGCTCGTGGTTTTGGAGTTGTCGAGATCCATACGTGACCACACGTCCTTCTTGCATAAGAACGCAGCTAAGTCTGATGCCGGATGCATCGCAATAAACATCGAATGGTTTTGTCGTGTCCGGCTGAGCAAGAACCGGGGCTGTTGTAAGGTGCTGCACTAATGTCTTGAACGCTTCTTCACAAGCTGAACTCCAAATATATTTAGTGCCCTTTTTCAGCAGCTCCGTCATTAGTTTAGCGATTTTTGAGAAGCTCAGGATGAACCTCTGATAATATCCCGCTAAACAGTGGAAATTTCAGACTTCATGTACGGACTTAGGAGATTGCCATTTCAGCACTTGAACAATCTCACTTGGGTCCACAGTGATGCCCTCAGCTGAAATAATGTGTCCCAAGGATGGTACTTGGCTGATCCAAAATTCATACTTGCTGAATTTTGCATAGAGCTTATGGTCTCTCAACCGTTGCAGCACTGTCGGTACCCTGCGTACCATATACTCCTTGGGACTACAAAAAGACCAAAGGAACTTCACCTGTCTGAGTTGAAGACCTGCAAAGGCCCCACGTGTCATACAGGACTGGACCTGCCTCCCATCTATGGTTAGTCCCGGTACTGCCACGTGTATACTGCAACTGGACCTACATCCCACATATGGGATAGCTCCGGGCTAAACACCTGTGCAGCACCCCCGGACCTAACCCCTGATAGAGGGAAGCTCCAATACCGACACATTTATATCTACATCAGACCTACCCGTCCCTGGCAGAAAGCTCTGAAGCTGCCACGTGTCCAATCGCCGGACCTTCAGCCTCAACAATCAGACTTGTGGACCCCCAACGGCTCGGACCTTCAAGGGGCAATCAAAGACATCAAGACCCAATTAAGTGTCATTAATACCATATTAATGACACACAATCGGAAGGCCCTTAATACCAGTAACGGCACTGTCAAGGCCCGTTACCACGCTATTAAGGGTAATTAACCTCATTAATTGTGTATTACGCATCAGTAACCGCCAGGGCCACATGTCGGGTCAGGCTAACGGTGTAACGACCAATCCTTGTACTATAAAAGGACTTGTCAACGATACATAGGGTCTCTCTCCTCTCCCAGACTAGAAGCTCTCGGACTCTGGAAGCTCTCTACGCTTAGACTCTTAATACAACAACTACACACCCCGTGGAGTAGGGTATTACGCTCAGGCGGCCTGAACCACGTAAATCCCTGTGTCTACTTGCCATCGTGTTCTGAATCTCTGCGCGCCTACTAAACTACAAACTCCGCGGGCTACCAACAGTAGTACCGGGAGAATTGCCAGATCAACACTCCGACAAGCACAATATGCATATGTTCAGCATGTTCTTCCTCTGACTTGGAATAAACCGATATGTCATCGATGAAGACCACGACGAACATGTCCAACTCCGGCATGAATACTGAGTTCATGAGATACATAATGTGAGTTGGAGCGTTGGTGAGACCAAAAGACATGACAAGATACTCGTATAATCCATATCGGGTTGAGAATGCCGTCTTCATTATATCCTCCGGTCGGGTTTGTATTTGATGATATCCTGACCGAAGATCCATCTTTGAGAACACCCTCGCACGAAACAGTTGATCAAAAAGAATGTCCATGCGGGGTAGGGGGGTACTTGTTCTTTATAGTCACGACATTGAGCGGTTGATAATCCACGCATAACCGCAATGTCTCATCCTTCTTCTTAACAAACAGCGCCCAGAAGCCCCAAGCTGATGAGCTTGGGCGAATAAAACTCTTTTCCAAAAGGTCTTTAAAATGCTCCTTTAATTCAACTAGCTCATTAGGCACAATTCGATACGGTCTTCGAGAGATCGGTGTGGTTCCCGGTACAAGTTCAATCTTGAACTCAACATCACGTCCGGGCGGCATGCCGGGTAAGTCAACGGGAAACACATCAGGATACTCTCGGACAACCGGAATATCTTCAAGTTTAGTGGCTTCAGTGTTATATACAGCTGCACTGTCCTGCTCCATGTTGTCCAAAACCAGTTCGTGTTGTCCGTGCATCGGAGAGTCAATTTGGACAGTCCGAGTACCGATATTAAGAATGGCACCGTGATGGTTCAACCATGAAATCCTTAATATTACGTCGATCTTCTGTCCATCCAATATAATCAGCGACGTTGGATATATCTTGCCTCCCAAACATAGAGTTGCTCGGGTAACAATCTGACTAGCAGACATACTTCCACCCGGTGAATTTATAAGATAACTATTCTTGGGTGTATTGGTGGATAATTGATGCTGATCCACACATGATTTACTAATAAAATTGTCGGTAGTACCAGAATCGAAGAGTATGAGGACGGATATGTCTTTGATAGCAAACATGCCCGCTAACACCGGTGCTCCATTCGGAACACCCTCGTTCTCTATATGTTGAACACTTCCGGTTTGCATTGTGGTCCTCTCTGGTTGAATACGGGGCTGAATACACCATTGTACTGGTACTTGCCCGCTGCTCAACATCTTCTCTGGGCAATCCTCGGTATAGTGCTCAACACGATCACATGTGAAACACTTATACTGATTCAATGTCCCGCTGATTTGAGGCCTGAATAATTCTGCAACTTGCGGTGAGACAAATGCCCGTGGAACAAATTAGGACTTTTCCTGCTGCTGCTGTACTGCTGGTTAGAAACCTGATTTTCCAAACTGATGAATTTGATATAAACTCGAATGTACAGCCGGCTGCCATCTCTGAGTGGACGGTGATCGGTACATCACACGGTACTTTTGAGGAACATTATGTGTGCTGTCCTACGTGGCAAGTCTCTTCATTGACTCCTCAGCGATCCGCTCACGTGTGGCATCCTCTTGCGTAAACGTGGCTTTAAGCATAGTGTTGAACGAGCCTTTATTGAACAATGCAAGCTTGTCTTTCAACTTGGGGCTTAGACCCCGATAGAAATACTCTCGCTTCTGATCCTCCGTACTCACATACTCCGACACATATTGTGCTAGAGTAATAAATACTTTGTAGTATTCTTGAGCACTCATTCCTCCTTGCTTCAAATCAAGAAATTTCTGAAGCTTCCTTCTCATAGTGGCGGGAGGAACATGCTAAGCGTGGAATGCCTCCCAGAAGTCTATCCATGTGACTTGCTGTCCTGCGGCCAAGGAGGCAATGTGGTTTGCCCACCAGGCACCGGCGATGCCATGTAGATGTTGTGCTGCATATAAAACCTTCATATGATCACTGCACTGTAGCAGTCCGAACTTAGCTTCGATGGTGCAGAGCCAATGGACCGCATCTAGATGTTCACCATCACCACTGAACACGGGGGGTGCAGTCGCCAAGAATTTCGTGTATGTTGCTTGCCGAGGTTGATGATTGACTTCGGCTTGATGTACCCCCTGATTGGATGTAATTTGCACGAGGGTCCGCAGCAGCTCGGTCCGCTCGTCGCACAAACCCATCATGGCTGCGATATCATCCGCCAATGTAAACGGAGATGGAGGTGGCTGTTGTGCCGGCTGTTCTGGCTCTCGGGAGTCATCCCCTCCCTGACTTGAACCATCGACCTAGTATGTTGTGCGAGTGTGCACCATTCTGCAGCCACAGCCATTAATCCAACATGAGACGTGCAAGATCACAATAGGATGAAAACAATAGTGTGTGTATCGATAACCAAACTTGCATAACGGTCATATATTGATAAAGTGTAAACTTTATACCCAATATATCATCCCTGGACCAATGTCACAATAGTGAGTTCCAAAATAATTAAATCCATGGATTGAAGTTCATTTTGACTATTGTTGGTCGCGACGGGACGTTATGCGCGTTATCGTGCGAATACACTCTCTTATCTTCAATATGATACAAACATGGTCATAAAAAGAAAAGAGGTTTGAGTGGGTCAAAATTCTTCTTGTTAATGGTTGAGTATCGACACCCGGTCTGTTGCGATACTTCTCAAAGTGAAATCGACAACCAGATTCATAACAAGACCAAATTATGCCAAACCGATGAAGTTTCTGTTAAACCTGACCAGCTTGTACTCAAACACAAATTTAGCACAGTAATTCTCAGAATCAGATCTTGAGGTGAACTACAAAGTTGAAGTAAACTTCAAGACCTTTCCAAAAAGTATTGGTTTGCCTCCAGATTGTTTTTGGTTGAGGTGATATGGCATTGTAAACCTGACAGTTGTTTTTTTGGAAATTTTGACAGCATCTCCTTTGTTTATGATGATTTTGGGCAACAATTTCCAGATATAAAACAGCATAATTTACAAAAGACACAATTTACAAATTTGTAATACATATTACAAGGATTCTATAAATGTCTTGTACGATCCTGTTCGATTTTTCCAGAGGGAGATATGATCCAAACTGTAAGGAGTCCAGAGAGGGTTCCAGTTTTTGTCCAGTTTGGCAGATTTTGGAACTTTGAAATTTTGAATAGGATGGAGGGAAATTCAGTTCTGGAGTTGAACATAACAGTTTTAAAGTATTTCCCAAACCTTTCGTCCATGTAAGATACACATTCATTGGAGTTTTTTCTGGAACATATGGTTTCTCAAGGTCAGGTCTTTTTCTGGCAGAAAACATAACACTCTGTTATTGAATAGGTGACTTCAAAACCTACTCCATTTTGAAAACTTAGTTCAAAATCAGAACTCGATAGCTAATATCTATATCTTTACATCTTCTCCATTTTACAGCAAGGTGGTTAATGCAACAATGGAATACATGTTGGTACTACGTGCCTCATGAAAGTGAAAATTCTAAGCCGGTTTTCCGGCATAAGTCTCAACGGTGGCCTTAATGACGTTCACTTGCAAACGATTTCTAAGTGCAATACGATCACGTGGTCAATGCTGCATAAGACACACAATTTACAAAAGACTCATTATGGTGCCATACCGCACAGCCCGCACGGGCGATCATTTCTGGCAGTCGCAATAATATATATGAAAGTAAGACATCCGTCACATATCATTCCATACGGGCCGCCCCGAGCTAAGCCAAGTCTCGAGGTACATCACCGGATTTTCTACCACCCGATGGTGTACCATGTCTTTGCATAATGCTGCACCAGTAGGAGGAACATCGGATTATGTCCCACCCGACGGGGGCTCCCACTAATTTTGAAGCATGCTAGCGTACCGCGTGTCATATGTTCTCAGAAACATGAAGAGTTTCAAAGACTCGTATTTACTTTCTGTGCTAAGCCACGTAAACAATCACATGATACCTCTCGCATGGTGAGCTTACCGCAATTGATCCGCTTGCGGTGGCGTACCTTACCTCTTACCTGACGTCGGAGCGTCGTTACAGAATATAATAACGCATAAGTTAGCTTTGCCACCTTAATAACTTATGCTAACATAGTACTTATGTGGGCCTAGTACCGTATCCTCACCGTGTCCTATGTTTTTCTCGTAATACGATCCTTATTTCATGTGCTATTCCCAATGCAGCTCTGATACCAGGCTGTGAGGACTGGGGTCCACACTTCTCAGGAATCACATTGGGTGGTGCCGTGTGATGCGGCACCCAACAGCACACATGTAAAGGAACATGTAGTACATAAATCATTTGCTAAAATTTACATAGATGTTCAGTTTACAAATAGTTTATATAAAATAAACTACAATGGAAGATAAAATTACAACTCTCGTACTCAAGTCTAATAAGCAAAAGAGAAGCCATCCAGCCCACGGATGCTCCTCACTAGCCATGAAGATCAAACATCAGCGGCATGGTTTCCTATTAGTATACCACTCGGAGAGTTCCGAGTCTCATCGGACAACCATAAACATAAACATAGAGGTTAGTACCTGCAAAACAACTAACATAGCAACCGTGAGAACGAAGGATCAACAAGACTTAACCGTCCCACCTAAACATGGAACTCTAAATGAAGGTAAAGACATAAACATAGGATGGCACATTTGTATAATGGACTCGCCTAAATGTGGGTCCTTATTTTCAGATTTATTAGCAGCAGCTTAAACCTTGTACGGGGCAACATCATAACTCCACAATCAAACAAGAAACGCTTCATCACGATACTGCATGCCAAAGGTGGAAAATAAATTTAGTGAGCACTATACTAATACATACAACATAGCAATACAATGATAATATAATGTTCATAACAACAGGAATTAATTCTCATCTCAGGTGCAAGTATTAACTACGACACAACTCAGTGAACAAGTGGTACTCATAACTGCGAGGGATGGGGATTCGAATCAAAGATACCCGGAAAACATGACACGTACACCCGTATTGGGAGTCATGTAGGTGCACTCCACGGACGTCGTACGCAGACACCTTTCTCAAGTTCCCCCCAAGTTGAATTGATTCTATCGTCTAGGACAGTATTCCTACTCACGGTGCACCTTTACGCTGTGAAGATATCGTGAGCGAGTTTTCGTCTACTGTGTGTTGGCCGAAAGCCTGAGGCGATGGAATAAGTCTCAACAAAGTCTTTCCAAGGTACATCGGTTTCTAGACCCCATATATCCAGTATGACTTCGGTACAGTTCAAACTTGCTCAGCAGGGTGGCATACAGATTGGTCCTAAACCGACACAGCCAGGGCTACGCACCCAAGACCACGTCTTGCTGCATCCTACACCACTTCCAGGTCTAATATTCAGATTACTACTCCATTACTTTGAACAAATCCCGTGTGAAAAATTCCTAGCCATGCGAGTAGATTCCAACTACTCGACTTCTATCGAATCCTATACAACATTTAGCATAGCATTGTCTACACGATGACTTAACAACTACCCAAATACTCCATGGGGTGATCTTGAAATGCAAGTGGTTTTTCAATCACCTTAGCTCTAATGCACATAACTCACCCTATACATAAATGATACAAATCAAAATTTTGTAATAGCGATTAAATGCAAACCGGGGCTTGCCTTAATATGCGACTCTATTAAATATCAATGGGCAGTGGTCTTCCTCCGGAGACTCTGCCAAGGACTTCAAGTGGATACCCTGGCCTTCTCCTCCAAGGAATGTTCCGAGTCGAGTTTCGACGTCACGTGAACAATCGAAATGCAAGTGCATATATAAGCATGAGATAGCATAACATTTAATTCTGTTGTAACAAGTTTATTACAGAAATTAAGTGATTGAGAATGGAGTACCTGTTGTTGTTATCTACAGGAATAAATGAATATTGATGTGAAATGAAAAAAGAGTAACTCCACATTTGGTTTAGAGTTTATATGCACATAGACATATATAAAAGGATTTCTGATGCTACAAAGGTCCAATGAAGATGAAACTTTAACAGTAGCTTCAATGGATAATGTGTAGACAGTTTAAAAAATTTGAGTTCAAGCAAAGGTGGTATGTGGTCACAACAATTCCATATGTTTTTACATTTCTATGAATTTTCATTCAACTTCTGGAGTAGTATCATGTCTACCAGGGGTTGTATCATACGAAGGGGGTTGTCCTGGTTATAATAAAATTTATTGTGCATTCTTCTAAGCTTTCTAAAGTGGGATATAGAATTTAGAAGTTTGGACAATTTTCTGAATGTTTCTGGACATTTTGGAATTTCAGGTACATAGAGATTGGAAACAAAATTTGGCTATTCAAATCAACTCAAATGGACATGAAACTTTTACTGGAACTTAAGGGAATTAGATGGAATTATTTGGCCTAGTTTATGAAATTTTTAATGAATGGAGCATCAGGAATTTATTTCAATAGCATTTTGCTTCATGAAGTTATTATGGACAAGTTAATACTTTTCATACAGATCCAAGTGCACCTTTTGAAAGTATAGATTATCCTGGTTCTAACAATTTTTTTTTTAATTTTTGGACAAGAATTCTTGGAGATATTTATTTTTAAAGTTGGAACCAAATCTGGTATTAAATTTAAATGGGAAAGTTTGAATAGAGAAAGGGGGCCCACAGGTTTAAAAAGGACCAGTCGGATTTAAGCCACACGAGGCCACACAGTTCCTACCCTCAGCCACATCAGATTCCAAAGCCACAAAAGATCCTGAGGAAAATCCTTCTCTGGCTGACAACCGGGCCCCAACCCGAGTCATCTTGTTCCTCGCGCCGGCGGCGCTCGGGCGGCGCCCAATGGTGGCAGGCGGCGGCGCCTCACCGCAGCACACGCTAGAGCACGGGGGGCCTCAGAACTGGCCGCCATGGCCTAAAATCGAACGGTGAACAACTTACCCTAGGTGGCGCCGACGATAGAAGGCCGGAGAAGGAGGTGCAGTGGCGGCGGACGGACCTAGGGTTCCAGCTTGATCAAAACTGCCAAAACCTTGCTCAAACCGCTCGAGAATCAGTTTAAATTCTTCTTGGGATCATGCTGAGGACGAATAGAAGGTGTAAAATGGGTGGGACGGCCTGAAATTATGAGCTCGACGGCGAACCGACGCGTTTTCAAAAGTGGAGGGGAAAAACTCGAAGTCCAGCTCAATTACTCGATGAAACTCAATGATTCTTCTTTGTGGTGAAGTGCCTGGATGTGCAGAGGATAAAGCCTCACGTCCACGAAGAATTGTTACACGTAGAAAGCGAATTTAATCGAAGACCTAGCTAAATTCATACACAAAGCTCGCATGAAGAAATGGAAATACAGGGGCTATGGTACATGGAATGGGCTCAAATTTTATCAGCAGCTAGTATATGAATAAGCGAACCTTTTTGCTTCAAGGTCCGAGGTGAGAACTTTCTTGTATTGAGGGGGCGACGGTGCACTGATGGGCGGCACTTGAAAAACAGAGGATGGCAGCCGTAATTCTTCACGTTCCCCGCCGTAGAGGCTCCAACTGAGCAATAAAATGGTTAAAACAGCTGCGCAAGGTGTTGAGGAATGATAGGCTGCAAAGAAAACCGATCAATACCGATGAACCTTGGATTTCGAGTGGAAGGGGAAGAACTCGCCGGGGAGCAAAATCTTGCGCCAGGGAACGAAGCAAAGGTGAAGTGCTTGACTTTGAGGCTTGGAGGGGGATAAGGCGGAGCCCTGGGCGTGCTGTATGCAGCTGGAGGCACACAGTAAAGCAAGCAGCTCTGTGGCAATTTGCATGCCATGAGGTGTTGCCCTGGGATGAAAAGAACAGAGCACTGTAAGCATGACAGGTGGGTCACACTTGCTCTCCCTCATCCACAACTTTGCCCATTCAATTCCAGCACCTAATTCAGTCAAAAAATTGCTAGATATTTGTGGGAAGGCTAAATTTAAGATAGAGAATTTGATTCTGAATTCAGATCATTGATTTGACCAAGTTTAATTCAAAATCAAACTTGACTTTGAATTTGAGTTGAATTCAATGTACCTATTGAATTAAATAGAAAACATGCTTCAAAAATTATTAAAGTTTGCAGGGAGACTATTTGAAATATTTGGAAGCTAGTGGTGAACTCAGATTTCCAGTTTTGCATCATTTGAACAGGAGCAAATTTTGAATTTTTGAATTCCCTCCAATAGTGTTGAAATGAATTGATTTCTAAATTGCCATTTTGATTTATCTATTCAAGCTTGATGTTATTTCTCCTAATATACCTTTATACTCTGAAATTTTTGGGGCTTTGACATTTCACGCCTCAACCCCCCATAAAAACGAGCTATTTTATCATCCATTGTGGAGGGGTTAGATGCTGAGTTGAAGAATGCACTGCCTTGCAGCTACTACGACAGTTTTCAAAAGATGGTGGACAAGGCTTTTGTGAAGGAGAAGCAGCTGCCCAAGCTAGAGGCATAGAGGAAGTGGAAGATGTCGTGGCAGAGTCAGTCTTCAGGCAGCAGCAGTCGTCCCAGCTTTGCACTGCAGCCAGCAGGACAGATGGGTCATGCTATGGGCCCACACCAGGGGGCAAGGTACCCCGCTCCAGCTTTCAGACAGCCAACGCTGCAGACTCAACAGCAGCATCAGTAGGTTCAGCAGTCGCAACAGCGTCCGATAAGTGCAGCAGATCGATTGGGCCGTGTTATACTTGTGGTGAGATGGGTCATCTTTCCAGCCAATGCCAGAAGAGTAAGCAGCCACTACGGGCCTAGCGGTCGTGACTTCTGGCAGTTCTCTAGGATTACAGACTAGCCCCACAGACCAACACTAGTCTTTTCTGCGCATTTTGTTCTCACTCGTGTGCACCCGAAAATACTTCCGGATCGGTCACCCATCCGTAAATTTCTTTAGGCAAAGCACGCTTAACCTCGTAGTTCTTTGCAGGTGGGCTCCCAGAAAAGAAGGTATACCTTGGTGGTATGAGTTATTCTATCAATCCTATTAAGCCTCGAGCCAGCATGTCACAATCCACCCCCCTTAGAAGACCGACGTCCTCATCGGTCAACTCCCATGCCAGGAATGTCCCCTCTTGGCCACAACCATACGTTCAGTACTTGCATATGTACCATATCATGTCCCTCCTAGACGACCCACACGTCATGCCTACGTACCCACGTCCCTGACCCATACATGTTCGTGAAACCGCAAGGGTCAGCTCTGATACCATTTTGTAACACCCCAACCACTACGCGCCTGGCGGTCGTTACTTCTGGTAGCTCTCTAGGATCACTGACTAGCCCCACAGACCAACACTAGTCTTTTCTACGCATTTTGTCCTCACTCGTGCGCACCTGAAAATACTTTCCGGTCGGTCACCCATTCGAAAATTGCTCCATGCAAAGCACGCTTAACTTCGGAGTTCTTTGCAGTTGGGTTCCTAGAAAAGAAGATATACCTTGGTGGTATGAGTTATTCTATCAACCTATTAAGCCTCGAGCCAGGATGTCACATCCATGTCCTCTATTATTGCACAACGCAACATACCCTTTTGTAACTCTTGATAATAGTCTTCAACGGACATGTTACCTTGGTATAAGCGCTACAATTTTTTGCGAAGGTCCCGCTGAAAAGAAGGAGGAACAAAACGAACATGCATAGCTTCTTTTAATCTATCCCATGTTGGAGGATCGGTTCTAGTTTTATCAAGTTCATTCCACCATATGATAGCAAAGTCCTTTTACTCAGTAGTGGCTTGACGAACTCTATGTTGTTCAGGAACAAGATGGGCACCACATTTTTGCTCTACTGTCATCTCCCAATCAAGAAAAGCCTCAGCATCATAAGCACCAGAAAAAGAGGGTATAGTAAATTTCACTTTAGCAAAAGGATCATCAAGAGGACGATTATAATTGTCATTATGATTATTACCTCCCATACCTCGATGATAAAGTGGAGACCATGGCTGATTGTTGTGATCTTCCATATCATCATAAGCATTGTATTCATGTCTTTCAGCAACAGACAACCGAGCCTTAAGAGTATTCATCCGAAGAGCAAGGACATCAAGTCGGCGAGTCAGGATCGCCAATGACTCCTCCGTTGATGCATTGTTTTTGGTGAACATATTTGTTATTGCCTTCATCATATCACGTAACTCAGCATGTTGAACACATTTGTCATCATTTTTTTCTCCTGCCATTGTTAGTAGGAAACAAAAGATAACAAAAAGATGTTATCCCTATCAACTACGGTGACAATGTGAAAGGTGAAAGAAAACAATCTCTCTCGCTCAAGCGTCTTACCATGCTCTTAGAAGTATTCTTACCAACACAACAGGTGGTGTGCATGGTGAGATGAACCAATGAAGCATGGTATGATTGCAAAGGTATATGTTCTGCTCAAGAGAAAGGTAGAGCTTGGATGGCACAATATGGTGACTAATGAGCAAAAATTGTTGACAAGTAAAAAAAGTTGAATAAGTATTCAATGTAGTAAACTGTTGCTGGTCAACCAAGTGCTCTAGGGCCTAGCACAACACAAGGAAGTAGCAAGACAAAATAAATACCAAAAGACATAACCAACAATCACAACACAAGTGGTACATGCCAAATGCTTTAATGTGTGTGCTCTTCACTATTTTTTTCTTTTTTATAATATTTTTTGATATTTTTTCCTTACAAAGAAGCATGAAAATAGGAAGTACACAAATTTGCAGCTCAGCTAGATGTAATACGCGGACTATAGAAAATCAAGAATATTCTTAAAAATTCATGATGGAACTTCAATGGCCGGATAACCTATCTTCTGGGGGGAATTTGGGAAACCTAATTTAGCCGAATGCGGCACAGTCACGAAAAATCAGATGCGAAATTTTGCGTAGATCAATTTGAAAAAAAAAATCGCCCGACTTTGAGTTCGTATGTGAAAGTTATGGCTGTTTTAAGATAGACTGTCCGAGTTACGGTTTTTGAATGTTGATTCCAACTCGGTTTGAGAATAGATCTAGCAATCGGATATGAAAATGATTGAAACATTGCACGACGACTGATGGATGGTGTGTGATGCTTCAAGGATGACTGGTACAATGATTTGTCACCTAATCTAGAGCTGGCGATGCAGTAGTTCACGCAAGGCTGCTAGCTAGGGCAAACCAATGAACGTGGTGGATCGGTTTGTTGTTTAGGGATTGTGGAATATGTGTTGAACAGCAAGAAAACAAGGACAAAACACGATAAGTAGCATCCAAAACACAAAGCTAAGCCAGCAACATGACTCGACCACACAAATGCAAACTCAACAATGCAAACTAAAAAACAAAACTGGAGGCACTATATTTTAGAAAACGGTAAAAATGATTTTTTTGAGGGTTTTCTGTTGAGTCTAGGTACGAAACTAAACTAATCTAATAGAACAAAAAGAAATATACCTCACGGACAACCTGGCTCTGATATTGATTGATAAGGATTTTAGGCCCGATCTTTAGAAAGGTAAGTCGATCGAAGTGGAGAACTCGACGTTGGTGATCCGCGGCACTCGAGCAGCTCGAATATCCCGCAATCACTGCACCACCGCTCCGTCAGTTATCAATCGTGCTGCACATGCTTGACCTCGCCATGAAGGCTAATCCCTGCAAGTGCAACCGAGAACACAAGCAAGAATGTAGAAGACAAAATCTGAAATCGCGAAGTTGGAGTCTCCTAAACTGTAGAACAGTGATATGATTAATCTAAACAAAACCCACCAAATATGGCCAGCGGTTGCAGTATTTAAAGGCTAGGGTTCGGGCCAAAACACTCTTAGACGTGTCCCTAATGGACTCATGTAGGATACAAGGCCCAAAGACCCAATACAGTGGTGCAACACTGAACAAAAAAACTAGACTCGACTTATTTTGACCATTCCCGATGACTCCTGAGGAATTTTGAGGTGGGACTAGAGCCATTGAAAAGTTTATCTTCTCCTCTTTCCATTCGTATGTAGAAAATCGAAAACGGAGTCCGTATGAATCATGGGCGCCCGTTTTAAGGTGGACTGCTCCTGAATTCCGAATTGAATTCGAGTCTGAGTTGTGTAAACTGGTTCTATCAACGTGCGGACGTCCCAGCTAGGTCTCCACATTTCTAAGGCCTCCTCCCCTCACTTATTGATCTTATCCATGGTTTCTAATAACAATTAAATCATTACATAGCAATCCATTATCAAATTCACAAGAGTAGGCAGTTAGAAACGACTTCACCTGCTTGTTTAGCAACTGCGCTCGTACTCTTGTGATTGATCTTTGTAGTTTAATGTGCATGTCTGCTGTTGTGATGTCCTCATTGGAAGTGGTTTCTCCATGCCTCTGATTAAGGATGGCAATAGAAATCCAGTATCTGTGTCCCAGCCTATATCGAAACTGAGGGTATGTATATGGATCTCATTTGTGAACTGTGCATATAGTTATATATGCCGTCATCCTTACTAGATAAAATATTCAAGGACAAAAAAATTATGAACATACCTGCATACATGCCCGCATCGTAGCAGAAATTATATACGACGGTCATCTGGAAAAGCTTCCTGCCATAGGTGGCCTAGACCTATTGTAGAAATAGCATGAATGCCAAAGCAGGCTGCATAATAAAATAAATAGGTCTGAATATTTTGTTACTCACAAGGCCTGGCATGCCTCCCCAAAACAAACACAATGCAGGTCAACAACATCAGATTGAACGTAGTCCTTCTCATCAAACAGCCATTAAAGAGCCACTACAGGAAACTCGACGATTTGTGATGGCCAGGACCGTCGCAAATAAGCCAAATACCGTCGCAAATAAGCAATTTGCGACGGCTTTCCTTATTTGCGACGGTTTATGGCCATCGCAAAGAAGTCGTCGCAATTAAGCTTATTTGCGACGGCCACCGTCGCAAATAAGCTTAATTGCGACGGCTAGCGGCGGCCATCGCAAGTTACTACCGCGGGCCGGTGGGCCCCGCACCAATATTTGCGACGGCCAGGCTGTCGCAATTAAAGCTTATTTGCAACGGCCAGGCCGTCGCAATTAAGTGTCCTTATTTACGACGGTCTGGCCGTCGCAAATAACTTAAGCCGGCAGGGCCCACGTGTCCTCCTTCGGGACTCACACCTCTATTTGCGACGGCCTGGCCGTCACAATTAATGCTTATTTACGACAGTCTGGCCGTCGCAAATAGCAGTGGCTTAATTGCGACGGTCCGGGACCTTATTTGCGACGGTACTATATAAAAAGCCGTCGCAAATAACGTTTTTTATTTTTTAAAAAAACAGAAAATACTAACTGGCTCGATGGCCAGAATCACAGAATAGACAAAATTCATCACAACAGTTTCAAAACATATCACACACATCGTCCAAACATCGCATCAACATCAACAAACTAAACATGGGCTCACTCGCCCGTCTGACCTCCGTATCCACCTCCGTAGCCACCTCCGAAGCCACCTCCGAAGTCGAAGTCATCGTCGCGCCTCATTCCAGGTGGCGGTAGCGACAGCAACAACGTTTGTGCAGCCGTCGCGGATCCCTGCAATTAACGAAACTTAGAGTTAGAATATAAATGCATCAACATCTCTCTCCCTCCCTTCCTCTCCCTCTATCTTCATATAGATCCCCCTCTCTTCCTCTCTCTTTTCATTTCTCTCTTTGTCTCTCACTTTATCTTTCTCTCTCACTCTATCTCTCTATTGCTATCCTTTCCCCTCTATCTTCCTCCCTCTATCTCCATCTACATCTCCCTCCTTCTATCTTCCCCTCTCTCTATCTCCATCTACATCTTACTCTCTCTTCATTCCCCTCCTACTCTATCTAACTATCTTTCACTCTTTCTTCTCTCTCTCTTTCTTCTATCTCGATCCTTTTCTTCTATCTAACTATCACCCTCTTTATTCTATCTCAATCTTTTTACGCTGAAGAAGAAGGATTACATAGAAAATTACCTGACCCGTAGAAGAAGGATCACCTGGAAGGACCGGTGGTAGTACCGGTAGCTGGATCCTCAGACCTTGCGCCCGAGCCATGGCCTGTCATTGCAAACATTAAATGCTATCTATTAGTAAGTCATTTACGCTGAGTTAATGAGAACTTTAGTTTTTATTTTTTTACCTCCATTGCTTCCCGCATCTGCGCCAACGCCGCTGCCTGGGTTTGGATCGTGGCCTCCATCGTGATCCTTTGGCGTTCCAACTCCTTCTGTCGTCTGAAGAGGGACTGCATCTCAATGTCCCTCTACGAGGCGTGACGACTAGTCGTGCCCACCGAAGAAGCCTGCGTGGAGCCGCCACTCGCAGGTCTCCTCGCCCTCGAGTCGACAACTCCGTCGAATATGGCGAGCCTATAAAAAAGAGAATCAGTAATATGAAATTGAAATATCTTGAATACTTTAAATTGAAAATGATAAAATGACTTGTAAACTCACCTTCCGCGTGCTTTTCCACCACCGCTTGCATACGCGGCTTGAGGATCGATTGGTTGACGTTCCCAATCGAAATCCTCGTTGTGTATCTTCCTAGCCTCCTCCCCGTACCTAGCCTGCAAAACAAGAAAACCGTGTAAGTTCAACAATCTATATAGTTATATTTAATATGAATGATTTCTAAACTTACCAATCGCTCGGCTACAGCCTCACTGCACCCCGTCGGCTGAGTAGGGTCCCTGTGACCTCTCTTCCAGATCTGAGCGGGGGTCGGCGGCACCCCCGTCTCGCGCTCCAGTCAATACGTGTTAGTACGAACAATATATTATGAATAATAAATATAAGTTACACACACTTACCTTGCGTTTAGCTAAACGCAAGTGGTTTTCTTGCCCGTGCCTGCTCCTCCCCTCGACCTCTCTGCAGTCTCGAGCCTTCTCGGACTTAGATTTAAACTCATCGCTAGCCCAGTAGCGACAAAGGGCCTGAAATGCATCGGTCCGACCCTGCAACCAGCTCACGTGGCCCTGCACATAGTCGGAAGTCGTTAAAAATACCATCGAGGAAATTATCAGAAAAAATACTTAAAAATACCAGTAGTTGGAAGTCGTTAAAAATATGCAGCGAGCTAAGATTGTGCAAAATGCAGGCATACTGAACTGAAGTGCGACATTTTTTATGGGAGGGCATGCTTTCAACAGTTGTCACAAACTTGCTATCCTTGGGCACATCTACAACGAAACAAGCTTTATCTCCAGAATCACATGTTCAAGAAGTGGGCAGTTAATATGAAACAAGCTTTACGATGAAACCCTCCCATCCCAAACACGACCCAAGAGCCAACGTTCAGCAGCAAACTCGTTCCATTGGATGACATAATTAATTACTCAGACAACTATCACAGCTCCTACAGAACCTTCAGCATCTCAAAACCCTTCAAAGCTCGCTCGCGCAACACCTCAGGATCCGTGTAGCACCTCTGCTCTATTGTCTCATTTATATTTAGGATATGCACAGTAATGCTCACGCTTTATACGAACAAATTACTCTCTACGGCAAGCAATGAACTAGCAACTGAGAAGAAAGAAAATGATCATACATACGTCGGGTGTCGGGGGAGTCCGGTGGGAGGTGTCGGAGGAGCCCGGTGGCGCCGGAGGAGATTGGCGGCGTCGGACGGCGCGTCCGGGGCGGCTGGTGGCGTCGGCAGGCACGGCGGCGAGGGCGCAGGGGGCGGCAGGGCCGGGGGCCGGCCGGCAGTGGCGGCAGGGGCGGCGAGGGCGGGCCGGCAGTGGCGGCGGGGCCGGGCGGCGGCTGGGGCGCAGAGGCGTGCCTAGAGCCGGGGGCAGGCCGGCGGTGGGGGCGCAAGGGCGGCGGGGCCAGGGGCGGCGAAGCCGGCGTCGCGGCGGTGGGCCGGCGGCGGGGGCGCGGCAGGGCGGCGGGGGCGCGGCAGGTGGCAGCGTTGGAGTGAAGTGAATGAAGAGTCGGGGTCGGAGGGTCCCAATATTAGCCCTAATTTGCGACGGTGGCCGTAATTGCGACGGCCTTGACATGCGGCCGTCGCAATTAAAGCCTATTTGCGACGGCCGTCAGTCTGGCCGTCGCAAATAAGTGTTTATTTGCGACGGCTCAGTTATTTGCGACGGCTCTAGGGTTGACCGTCGCAAATAAACTCTTATTTGCGACGGCCAGTCCGACTGCCGTCGCAAATAAGGTCTTATTTGCGACGGCCAAAGGCGGACCATCGTAATTTAAGCTATTTGCGACGGTTGGCCGTCGCAAATGATCGTGTTTCCTGTAGTGAGCTGTTGGTTGCCTTCTTGTCCTCTGGTACCTCGCCATGAGGAAGGAGCCGCCACCATGGATTTTGAGCCTTCTACGGTGGACTTAGGTGCTTCGGCACGGGACAAATCTCGCCACACACAGGACAAATCCACTGGTATGGGGCGAGGATAATTTTTTAACCATTGCGGGTAACGAGCACATGTAGAGACAAGGATACTGCATTATGTGTACAGGTGGACGATAACGGTATCCACGGGTATTTTACCCTGTTGTATAGTTTGCGTTTAGTGCTGGGTTTTCCTTAGCGTCTGGGGCTGCCCACATGCCTGGCATCTCCCCCAGCTTGTGCACCCGTAAGCTATGCCCTCGACCTTTGGCCACGCCTGCCCGCAACTAATGAAATAGTGATCTTGAATGTTGATTTGGTTCGTAGTCCGTAGGCACAACAGCAATACTGATTTTGTAAATCTATGGAGCTAAAGAAATACATTATGCTATAGCACTTCAAGGCTTCAAATTGGTGGTCACAGTCACTTTAACCCAAATGGCCACGAAATGTAAAGAACAAAAAAAAAATAAACATTTTTGTCAGAAAAAGTAGAGATATTGAAAATGTAATAGTGGGAGAGTTTGCCTGGACAAAGTGGCCGCCATGCATGGGCCATGGCAATGTGGAGCCCTGGGACTGTGGGATAGCAATGCTGGGTTCCCTACGGCGACCAGGTCTGCGAGAAGTGCTGACTTGGCAATTTCTATCTAAGCATATGGAAATTTGTAGTTATTATTTCGAAACAAATCTATCGCAAGACGAATTATTGCAAAAATTAACAAGTAAAGAACGCATATAATGTTTTATTCTGTATTCACAGACTCATATACGTGTAGTGTGTTAATTAAGCAACTGATCCATCAATGAATAAGCTGGTTAACTCTGATTCACGTTGAGGAACTTGGGATGCAGCAACAATTGGAGACTGTGCGGATTCCCCCACATGTCATTTCCTTCCAGGAGTTAAATTCGGTGCATTATTCTCGTCCTCAAGATTCCAGCAATAGGCTTGGCACGGCGTCCTGGTGACCAACATTGGTAGAGCATGGAGAGCCAGCAGCATAACAACAGAAACAAACGTGATAGTTTTTATGCAACATTCAGCAGCCAGGATTTGCGCCATTCACTACAGGAAACACGATAATTTGCGACAGCCGTATTTATTTGCGACGGCCAGCCGTCGCAAACAGCTTAAATTGCGACGGCCCGCCCCAGGCCGTCGCAAATAACAGGGCCGTCGCGAATAAGGACTTATTTGCGACAGCTGTAGGACATGTGGGCCCTGCCACTGAACTTATTTGCGACGGCCTGGCCGTCGCAAATAAGGTTGCGAGGCCCACCGGCCCGCGGCAATAACTTGCGACGGCCAATCCTAGCTGTCGCAATTAAGCTCATTTGCGACGGTGGCCGTCGCAAATAAGCTTAATTGCGATGTTTTATTTGCGACGGTAAAAAACCGTCGCAAATAAGGAAAGCCGTCGCAAATAGCTTATTTGCGATGGCATAAGGCTTATTTGCGACGGCCTTGGCCGTCGCAAATTAATCGTCGGGATTCCTGTAGTGATTTTCATAGTGCTAGAGATTCAACTTTTCTAGTACAGGAGAATATGTGCCTGAAGACCAATTGTTTTGTTATGCTCTATCGCTTTTGGGATTCTTATTATATATAGACTGTAGCTGGGAGCAATTTAATCTGGAACAATAGATTCCTTTGTGTTTCCGAAAAAAATAAACCCTGCATTTTTATTTGATCGTATTCAAGTAGTGTATTATCAACAAAAATCTTTATTTTGTGAAGTAGTGTATCATAAAGGTGTTGGGATCATGCTCCAACCCTACAACACGTCCTTAATAGAGTTTATAACCTTTCCATGTAGTACTTGAATGCCAAAATCAGAGACCATATGTGGTTGTGGCCGTCATCACAAGATGATGCTGTCCTGTATTCCGAATCCAACATAGGACAGATTTATCTTCTTTTTTTTTTCAATGCTACAAGTGACGTGGTGGCTCAATGCATGGGGGATTTTGGGAATACTTGAACTTGGTCCCCAATCAACTTCTTTGACCCATGCCTTCCATGTGCATTTGACCCTTCACTTGATCCATGTAAGTTGTTTTCAATATGAAAACGAAAACACTTTATGGTGCAGCATCAATTTATCATATGTTCGTAAAACAATCCCAATATATATATATATATATATATATATATATATATATATATATATATATATATATATATGATTCACCTTTAGTTAAAAGGCATTCGATATGGTCATATCTGAGCTGGTAATGTCCTTATCATTCTACCCTTCTTGGTAGCAAACCATCCTCGGTATAGCATTGTGATAAGTGTTTAAAAATAAAGTGCATGACAAAAATATATACTCCCTTTCCTTAAAATTGACCTGCAATATTAATCAATAGTAGAGGAACTAGATATGGGGTGGTAAGATTAAATGCAAGTCCTTATATGATCACTTTGAGACACAATGGGAGAAATTCCCACCCTAGGTCAAATATATACCATATGCACCATGTAGTTTATGTTATTATCATATTTTCCAATTGCATGAAATCAAATGGTAACCAAAACATAGCGAACGACACATATGAAATAATTTCTTCCATAAAATATTAAGGTCACATGGGAAATCAAATTTGATATAAACTAAAAACATAAAGATAATATGATTTTCAGCTATTCTTGCTCACTATCAATGCAATGAAAACATCTTATTTCAGCATGGGTATCCTCGTGAATAGAACTAACATGTCCATGCACTAATTGTGTTGTAGATGTAAATGAAGCATGATAACACTACATTTCGTTTATCACAAGGAACTATCTTATCATGATCTTATAACAATTGAATTTAGCAAATGTTTGCACTAATGATTGCTCTAATCTAACGGAAGTGGATATATTCTGCAACAAAGTATTATCTTCACATGGACTCACATTTACACAGCGTGTGCCTCTTTATTCACATGGTTGATTCCAGAAAACTTACCTTTTTCACAATCTTTCCTTAGATGGGCGTCTAGTCAAATCCTTTTTATTCTGTGGAATGATAGTCATAGTAGAAGACACAATAGGCATCATCTCATCCAAAAAAAAATTCTTTTCGCGAGTGGATAATAGATCAGGTATTTTCTCGTCACTCAAGTTATTTGCAAGGTGAATTTCAATCATGGAAGCAAGGTCTATCAAATGGGAAAGAGAATCATATGTTTCATGTGTAAGCATATTCTGAATTTCAATATCAAGTCCACTAAAAAATCTATTTTCAGTAGCTTCTTCACATTCTTCTGAACCACACAGGATAAAATATTAACAGATACAAAAATTATACATTTATCCACATGCATTCTAGTATCATAGTAGAAACTATATATGAAGGTCATCCGGAAAGGCTTCCTGATAATGGTGGCTGTGAGCTTTTACAGAACTAGCATGAATCCCAAGGTGGGCTACATAAAAAATAAATAGGTTTTTAATCACAAGGCCTTGCCCTGTCTCGCGAAAGCCAACACAACGCAGGCCAGCAACATCAGATTGAACACAATCATCCTCATCGTTCATCCATCAAGACACCACCACCGACCAGCGGTGGTGTGCAAAAGGCACGGCTCACCTTCCTGTTTTGATAGCTGCAGCATGAATCTGCCCTGTTATCCTTGCACTCCCGCCTGCCTTCGGCTCAGATCGAGATTTGGATGCATCTGATACTCCAAACTGCTCGTCCCTCTCGCACGTCTGACGATGAGACCTCTGGGTTCCACCACTGTTGGCCACTTCCTGGCAATCGACCATCATGATCTCGGACCCTCGCAATGACCTGTGCCCATCCTCGCCACACAGGTCATCCTCACAACAATAGATGTAGCCATGAGAAAGGATCCATTGGTCACGTTCTTGGCTTTCTGGATCTCATTGTGATGAAGGAGCAGCACCCATGGATCTTGGCTCATCTGCATTGGTCCTCGGTGCTTCAGCACGGGACAGACCACCCCCCACATGCACCATGGGTCCGCTCTTATGACTACAAGAAACAAGTAAAAGAGTGTCCGAGGTATAGCCGTCTACGTACAACTGTTGGTGTATCGATGACTTTAGCCGACACTTTTAATTCAATGTTTAAAGTCTTAAAAATGTCAGTCCTGACGCATTTAAAGCGTGAAATTGTCAGTTTCAACACCCAAGATCTTTTCTGGCTTAAGGCCGTCGGCCACTCGTACTGACACTTTTATTGGAATAAGGCCGTCGGCCACTGCTCCAGCCGACGCCTTTACCTTTGTTTTTTTTTTCACACGGCGCCTGGCACCCTTTTACAATATCTGAGGTTTTCATTTCATATTGATGTCAGTACAAACATTGGGACGAACATCATACCTCACACAAAAAGTGAATAGATTAACACGAGCATCATATCTCAGTATCAAAAAATGAAGACAAACTGGAACATTATAGAGTAGCATGTCTCAACAATCTGTCTAACACGTTCATCTCAAAATCTCTCAAACAAGCTCGAAGAAATCTTCTCTGCTCACAAAAAAACACAAGCTCCACATCCAGATCTGCTCGGCCGGCAATGACGAAGTAGCGGCCCGCTCAGTGGCGAAGAAGGCTGCTCGGGAGGGAAGGCCGGCGGAGTCCAAGCGGACGGAGAGGACGGCGGCGGCAAGGGCTCCGGACGACAGGTTGAGCAGGCTCTCCACAGGCTCCAGGCGGAGGCATTCCATGCACTCCGCATCCACTATCTCCCACAACCTGTCCTGCGCGAGCCGAACCCCCGTAGACTGCGCAAGGGTTGAGGCCAGCACGACACAGATTCACGCGATGGGGAGGGGGACCTTGAAGAAGTTGACGACGTGGGTGTCGAGGAATAGGCTGTGGAGGCGGAGGAAGCCCGCGAGGGCATCCATCCAGTCATGGGTCTGCTCCGCCGTGCTGCACGAGTACAGGCCGCCACTGGTCGCTGCCATCGCGTCGCGCGTGGAGGAGAGGGAGAGAGGGTGGCAGCGAAAAGGGTGGTGCACGCAAGGAGGGGGAGATAGGGCGGTGGTGTTGTTCGAGTGGGGAAGAGGGCAGCGCAAGTGGGGAAGTGGGTGCTGTTCGCCTCGCCTCGCCGGAGCCTGCCCGGCAGAGGCACTGGTGCTGGCGGCGGCTGGCGGACTAGGGTTTCCAAGGGAGGGAGGTGGGTTGCGGCTCGGTTAGTAAAGAGAGAAGGAGACCAGGAAATAGAGACAGGGAATAACGAGCAATTGGGCGACAGGAATCACGCCAGCGGAATAAAAAATTGGACGAAGAAGCGACGGCTCCACCGCACCAGGGGGCTTAAGAAAATTGGATCGAGAGCGCACACAGGAGCGTGATTTCGAGAGCATGGGGTCTGTCTATATGCCGTCAGTTGAAACTGTTGTACCGGCAATTTTACTCTTCTACGTCGGTTTTTGTTGGTGGACCGAAGCTTGTATTTATAGCTGTCGGCCAGGACTGCTACACTGATGGTCATAAATTTATAAGCGTCGGGAGTTAGAAACCGAAAGAATTAGATAATTTAAGTTCAATGGCCCCGAAGTCTTTGAAAGTTGCCTAGAGGGGGGGGTGAATAGGCTAATCAACCTGAAATGACTCAATAAAACGAAATCAGCACTTAAGAGGGCGGACTAGTCCGGTCTAGGGGCGGACAAGTCCGGTCCACCTGCAGGAAAAAAATACAAGGAGTTTCTAACAAGTTTTAGTTGGATTTTTGTGATGCGAGATGTGTTAGAAAGATTCATTGAACCTTAACAAATTATAGAACAAGTATGAAGCTAAGGATCACGGTGAGATGAAAGAGGATGAACGAAAAACAATAAAGATAATCCTAGATGCGATATGCAATAAATGAAAGTGAAGTACACAAGGGACACAATGATTTTATCCCGAGGTTCGATCCCACACAGGGATCTATGTCCCCGTTGAGGAGTACACGAAGGACCGGGTTCAACAACCCTTCCCTTACCGAGTTTGCCACTAGGGTCGAACCGGTTCTCCACTATCACAAGGGTGAATACAAGATTCGTTGGGGCTTCTCACAATCTGAGGCTCCCACCACAAATATTATCACAAATCACAAAGAACAACTCAAGCCACATATCACAAAGATTTAACAAGTGCAAGAGATCAAATCGAGAGCCAAAGAGCGGTGTTCTTCCTCTTCTTCACCTCACCAAACCCTAATCCACACAAGAATTAGTTTTCGAGGGAAAGTAGTCAACAAGGAGGCTTTTGAAGGCTCAAAGTTTCCTGTGGCGGTGCTAGGGTTTCAAGGTAGTTCAAATGAACCTTAGGGTCCTCTATTTATAGAGGATCCAGGCCCATACTGCTGACCTCAGCAGATGGGCGGACTAGTCCGGCCTTTGGGACCACTGACGTCCCTGACAACTGCCACACTGCGCGGCAATCTTCACGCTACCTGACAAAATCAAATTCAAATGGTCACTTCATAATGGACTAGTCTGGTACAAAGCGAACTAGTCCGATCTCACACAGAACCTTTTGTTTCGTGTGAAAACGGACTAGTCTGGAGACCAAGGACTAGTTCGGCCCCCATGGCGGACTTGTCCGGCCTCCGAGACATAGTCGCTGAAGCACCCAACTTTCACCAAACCCGGACTAGTCCACACCCGCAGCGGACTAGTCCGATCTCTGTCGGGACCTCTAGGTCCGGACTCAAACAGATAAGTCCGGGGTTTTGGGACTTAGTCCCGAAAACCCACTCCATGACTACCCTGGACTAGTCCGTACCACTACGGACTAGTACAAAGTCAGTCTGACCCTTCTGGTCCGCCTGAAAAAGGACTAGGCTGACCAGGAGCGGACTAGTCCGGCGATAACCACGGACTAGTCCGGCCTCTCCTGCCAGACCACTCTAACACTCTTCTCTCAATAGGTTTTGATCTCTAAATCCCTTTGAGCTCCCAACTTGATCTGAATGCACTTTACACACACATCCTCATACATATACGGCTAGTCTAAACTCGACACGCTAGAAACCTAGTTTCTTCTTTTTGAGTCAACACCACCTTTTTCATCCTTTTCCTTTTTGAGGGTTTGTGATTCCACTTGAGTCCACACCTGTGCTTAAGATCACTGAGCTCATTAGTTACTTAATTGTCGTCATCAATCATCCAAAACCCACGGGGATCCTAGATGCACTTTCAATCTCCCCCTTTTTGGTGATTGATGACAACACATCAAGTCTTCAACATATAAGAGTATAGAATTTGGTTTTCATAACGTGCGGGTGTAAAAATGAGGCCCCCTCAAAGAATGCATCATGAAAAGAAGATTGAGGAAGTCCTTCATACACACGCGCATTATGGTGGGGTGCCTACGTGTTGTGCTCAACATTTGTGAAAGGACATATTAAATATGAATATGATCAAGAGATAGACATTCAAAGCGTCATATTGATATTAAACAATCAAAACATAGTCTTGTACAAATTTAAACATTCGAATGACATAAATATTACATTAAGGAGTGCAACATGTCCATGGATCCAAAATAACTAGACAAGTACTACTATTACCCCCCTCTAACTCTCCCCCTTTGGCATCAAGACACCAAAAAGGAAAGGAAGAGGGAGACAGAGATGCCCAGAGTCTAGTCATCATCCTGCTCGCTATCGGCCGCCTCATCGCTCTTCGAGGCCTCCAGATCCTCGTAGTCCTCATCGTCGTCGTCGGAGACCCGTGCCGAGGGAGCCACCCGGGAAGAGCTCTCGTCTTCATGGAACTGGGCGAGCTCTTTGGCGATGAAGTCGGGGAACAGAGTGATCTCGCCATCGCTCTCCTCCGGAGGAGACATAGAGACCTCAATCTTGTCGCACACGACCTTGAGGTACTTTCTTGATGCCTGTGCGCCCGCTAATTGCAGACTTCTTGCTTCCGGCGGGAGGTGAAAATGACCTTGAAGCACTTGAAGAAAGCGCTCATCGACTGAGGCGGAGATGGAGGTTCCACGGGGCGAGGTGCTGGCATCCCCGGATGGGATGGAGGCTCGACATTCTTCCGGTGAGCTAGCTCCGGGATGGATGGAGGCATCTGAGGACGGAGGGGCTGATGAGTTGTATCCTTGGCAAACACAAGCCCTGACACCTTCTCAATGAAACACATGATGTAGGGTGCATACCCACATGCACGGTTCGGAGTGTGTGAGATATTGAAGATGTCATCGAAGATGTAGTCCACAAGATTGAACATCTCATCTCCATCAATCAACAGTAGAAGATGCCTCAGATTTCCCTGTATGATCCCGACATCGCCTTCTTTAGGAGCCACGGTCCGCCTCAAGATTCTGTTCAAGATACTGTAGAAAGGCTTGATGTTCCTTGTGAGCCCAGCCTCATAGGGGACATGACCGGGATACATGTAGGCCACCTCATCCCTATCCACTGACTTTAGATTCGAGATGATGATCTCGTTGTCCAAGTGGTGCTCAAGTCTTAGAGCCTTGGCAAACTCTTCGAATGTGGCAGAATACTGCTCACCATTCGTCATCCATGTAATGGCTTGGTTGCCATGAGGGTGAAAGTAGACAGTTGTGTAGAACTGCACAATCACCTCCACTTTCCAGTCATACTTGAAACCCAGAATGTCTTTGATGCCATGGCGCTCAGCAGCTTTAATCACTTCATCAAAGGCTGCATTCTTCTTCTTGGCCATGTATTCCCAATCGACCCATTAAGCTTGGATGACAAGAGTCTTCATGGCTTGGTAGACTGAGTGATAATAATCGCAATGAAAATCACACAAAAACCGTGGGTCGGCGGTGTGCTTCTCATAGTCATACACCCTGTCAGTCCTGAACCTTCGGGCCTTCTCAGCTCCTTTGCCCTTGAAAATATTTGCTGCCAGGTTGGGCTGCCTGTTGGGATTATGAGCCGAAGAGTGCATCTTTAGGGGGCCAATGGTTTTGCCCTTCCCTTTCTCCTTGATAACTATGCCCTTGGCCTTATTAGCCGGAGACTTCACAGAAGGTTTCTTCCTCTTGGGCTCTACAGGAGTTGGGGCCTTGCCCTTCTTTGGATCTCTCTCGATCCGGCGTTCAGCAACTTCCTCTTGGGCTTGCTCCTTAGTCCTTTCCTTCTCTCCTACTGTTACTAGTTTCTTCCGTTTGGAGACTTGTGGTGCGGTAGCCTGAGAGTTGTGTGCCTCTCGCTCCTCTCGCTTCTTCTTTCGGAGCTCCTTGCGGCTTGCCTCAATGGCACGCTACATGGCAGCCTCCTCAACATAGTGCTCCTGAGAATTTGAGCGAGAGGAGCTATGCTCGGATCCCGACATGGTTGTTGCGAACACATTAAGGATAGAAGTGATGAGGTCAAAGGAGTGGAATATTGCGAGAGAGATTACAAGAAAAGGTCAAAATTAGGGTGTGTCCTGTGTAAACCGGACTTGTCCGCCCAGGGGACGGACTAGTCCGCAGGGCGGACTTGTCTGCATGGGATCAGACTAGTCCGGGTTACGCAGGAAGAACCCTAAACCTAACGATTTTTTGAAAAATCTTTGACACAAGTCGCAATACTCCTAGGATATGATCACAAGGGTACTAGAAACAACTTTTGTAAAGAGGCATCTATCAATGACTCTATGATTCAAGAATGGGAAATAGTTTTGAAACATTGAGAATATCGCTTCAAATATTGAAGAATCGAGGGGATCTGTGAAGGATCACGTTGAGAATGCGCTGTGAAAGTCTACCACGCCTCCAAAGGGTCTAATGCACGGATTGGAATCGGTTTTTGGTGGAGGAAATTGAAAATTGCCAAAAGGGGAGATTTTCGTGCGTGAGGGAGAGAGAGAGGCAAGTGAGAGGGAGAGGAGGGGTCAGTCCGCCTCATGGGGGGTTTAAGTCACCAGGAGCTGGACTAGTCCGGTCTACGGACCATAACCGGACAAGTCTGCGTCCGAACTTGTCTAGCCACTGGGCGGACTATTCCGGTGCAAAAAGGCTGAAACATATATATATATATATATATATATATATATATATATATATATATATTGAGTTTTTAGCCACTATAAATGATCCTTTTGGACACATAAACACAAGTAAACTTTGTGAACATGGTAAGTAATAAATCAACAATCAAACTATGACCATAATTCACAAGGTTAATAGTTTTTCAAATAATAGAGAAAATCGAGATAGAGATGAATTTTTCAAACACATGTGTTCTTTTGAATAAGGTGTAAAGTAAACATTCAGATGTGCATGTTTCAAGCCACACTTCGAGAATATAAGATATTGAGCTCACTCCTAAGCTCACAAAAATGCTTCTCATCTAAGGGCTTGGTGAATATATCGGCTAGTTGGTTCTTAGTTCTTACATGGGAAATCACTATACCCCCCTTCAAGGAATGATCTCTCAAGAAGTGGTTCCTAATATCGATGTGCTTTGTCCATGAATGGTCAACTGGATTATGGGCTATTTTGATGGCGCTCTCATTGTCACATAGGAGTGGAATATGGTGCAAGTTTATACCATAATCCCTTAGAGTTTGTCGCATCCAAAGAAGTTGTGCACAACAACTTCCGCCTGTGACATACTCTGCTTCGGCTGTGGAAAGAGCAATGGAGTTTTGTTTCTTGGAGGACCAAGACACTAAGGATCTACCCAAGAATTGACATGTCCTTGATGTGCTCTTTCTATCAACTTTGCACCCCGCATAATCCGCATCGGAGTAGCCAATAAGGTTAAACTTGGATCCTTTGGGGTACCAAAGTCCTAGGCTAGGTGTGTGAACTAAATATCTAAGAATTCTCTTAACGGCGGTCAAATGACACACCTTAGGTGTAGCTTGAAAACGTGCACACATACACACACTAAGCATAATATCCGGTCTAGATGCACAAAGATATAACAAAGAACCAATCATAGAACGATATACCTTTTGGTCCACATTTGGACCATCTTCGTTGAGGTCTAGATGTCCATTAGTCGCCATTGGAGTCTTGATGGGTTTGGCCTTGTCCATGTCAAACTTCTTTAATATGTCCTGAGTGTACTTTGTATGACTTATGAACGTGCCTTCTTTGAGTTGCTTGACTTGGAAACCTAAAAAGAACTTCAACTCCCCCATCATGGACATCTCAAATCTCTCTGTCATTATCTTAGAAAACTCACACAAAACACTTTGTTAGTAGAACCAAATATGATGTCATCGACATATATTTGGCACACAAAGATATCATCATTAAAGTGCTTTGTAAAGAGAGTATAGTCAGCTTTTCCTATCTTTAAACCATTTTGAATCAAAAAGTCTCTAAGGCACTCGTACAAAGCTCTAGGAGCTTGTTTGAGGCCATAGAGAGCCTTACGTAATTTGAAGACATGGAATGGGAAGTCTTGGTCTTCAAAACCTGGCAGTTGCTCCACATAGACCTCCTCCTTGATTGGACCATTTAGGAATGCACTCTTGACGTCCATTTGGTAGAGCTTAAAATCATGGTGAGTAGCAAAGGCAAGTAATATACGAATTGACTCTAGCCTAGCTACGGGAGCAAAGGTTTCATCAAAATCCAAACCTTTGACTTGTGAGTACCCCTTGGCTACAAGTCGTGCCTTGTTCCTTGTCACCACGCCATGCTCATCTTGATTGTTGTGGAACACCCACTTGGTTCCCACAACATTTGCTTGTGAGTGCTTGACAAGCTCCCAAACTTTGTTCCTCTCAAAGTTGTTGAGCTCCTCTTGCATGGCCACCACCCAATCCGGGTCTCTCAATGCGTCATCAACCTTATGAGGCTCCAATGAAGATACAAAGGAGTAATGCTCACAAAAGTTTGCAACACGAGAACGAGTGGTTACCCCTTTTGTAATGTCTCCTAGGATGTTGTCAACGGTGTGATCTTGTTGAACACTTTAATGCACACGAGGATGTGGAGGTTGAACTCTTGAGTCATCATCATCCTCTTGTTCTTCTTGGTCTCCACCTTGATTTATGCTTCCCTCTTGACTTTCGTCTTCTTGATCATGTTGAGGTGCTACTTGCCCATCTTCAACTCTGTCACGTGGGGGATGACTTGCATCATCTTGTGGTTGATCACTTGAGTTTTGAGGTTGTTCTTGCGGACGAACATCTCCAAGTGCCATCCTCCTAAGAGCTTCTTGTGGAGAGTCTTCTTGATTTAACACACTTTGATCAACTTGCTCCACTTGGGAGCCATTAGTTTCATCAAACATCACATCGCGTGCTATTTCAACAATGAGTACAAGACATCGGACCGTTTTTGGTCTGAGGCGGTTAACACCGCTTGCCACGCCGTCAACCGATTGTACCTCCACCGCGTCCTTAATAAGACCCCCTACGAGCTTATAGTTGGTAAGAAACCCAATGTCTCTTACTTTCATATCTTTGGGAGCAAATGATATATTCTCAACAAGAAGCCTAGGACTTTGAAGTTCGCTTCAAAGTCCAATGAAGGTTTCTTGTTTGGTTTATTCAAACACCCACGCCAACCGTGTCTTCAACAAATCCTCTGGGAGGTGTCTTCAACAAATTCTTACCAACTAGAAGCTCGTAGGGGGTCGTCTTGAGGAGGCGGCAGAGGTACAATCGGTTGACGGTGTGGCAAGCGGTGTTAACCGCCTCCGCCCAAAACCGGTCCGATGTCTTGTACTCATCAAGCATCATCCTTGACATCTCAATGAGTGTCCTATTCTTCCGTTCCGCCACCCCATTTTGTTGAGGGGGGTAGGGGGCTGAAAATTCATGCTTAATGCCCTCCTCATTCAAGAACTCTTCCACTTGAGTGTTCTTGAACTCGGTGCCGTTGTCGCTTCTTATAGCCTTTATTCTTGAGGTGAACTCATTTTGAGCTCTCCTCAAGAACCTATTGATGAAACCGTGAGTCTAACCCTTATCATGCAATAAAAATACCCAAGTGAAATGAGAAAAATCATCAACAATAACAAGACCATATTTGTTACTACCAATGCTAATGTAGGTTATTGGCCTAAAAAGGTCCATGTGTAGCAGTTCCAAAGGCCTTCTCGTCGTCATGATATTCTTGGACGAGTGCTGAGCTCCTACTTGCTTCGCCGCTTGGAAAGTGCTACATGGCCTATCTTTTTCAAAAACAACATCTTTCAAGCCATAGATGTGCTCGCCCTTAAGAAGCTTTTGTAAGTTCCTCATCCCAACATGGGCTAGCCTTCTATGCCAAAGCCATCCCATGTTGGTTTTCGCCATTAAGCATGTGTCAAGTTGAGCTTTATCCGCGGCGAAATCCACAAGATAAAGCTTTTCCTTGAGCACACCCTTAAAAGCGATTGAGTTATCCCTTCTTCTAAGGACGCTCACACCCTTATTAGTAAAAACACAATTATAACCCTTGTCACATAGTTGCGATATGGAAAATAGATTATAGTATAAGGAATCAACATGCAACACATGAGAAAGTGAATGTTGAGGGGAAATAATGATTTTACCGGAGCCAAGGATTTTCCCTCGGCTATTGCCCCCAAAGAGGATCCCTTCACTTGGATCATCATTTTGCTCATACTCCATGAACATTTTCCTCTCTCCGGTCATGTGGTTGGTGCATCCACTATCAAGCACCCAATTCGATCCACTGGAGGAGTATGCCTACAAAACAAAATTATGCCTTCCTTTTAGGTACCCTAGCGGAGTTGGGTCCTTTGACGTTAGTAGTGAGGCACTTGGGCACCCACACGCAAGGCCTGGGACTCTTGCAGAGTGGCCCAACATATTTAGCAAAGACTTTGCCATATTTGTTCCTCATTAGAACATAAGATGCATCAAAATCATGAAAGAGAGGATGTGGTTCAGTTTTAGGCATTTTATTGCTAGTTGAAATGTTCTTCCCAATTTTAGTTGGGGATGTGCTTCCTTTGACAAAGACAATCAAGTCTTTGCCATACTTGGAGGTTTTAGCATTTTGCTTTCCGCCTCTAGTATAACCAAGACCATCTTTGACATAGGGAGGTCTTGTGTTGGTGTATGCACTGCGTGCATACGCCACCTTCTCTTTGTCAAAGATGGCACCCTTAGGTGCTTGTTTTCCTTGAGTCAACTTAAGCTCATCTTTTAATTTAAGAATCAAGTTTGAACATTTGCAAGTGGAGATTATTTCGGATGCAACTTTTGAGGAGGATGAGCTTTTGGAGGAAGAGGCTACATTGGTCTTGAGGGACTCAACTTTAGTTTCAAGGATCTTGTTAACTTTTGTCAAGTTGCCAAGTTCGTCCTTGAGCCCAATGGTTGTCTCCTCTAGACTTGAGCATGTTTTCTTGCTTAGAGCAAGATCATGCTCTAATTCCTTGCTCTTCTCTCTCTAAAGCTCAAGTAGCTCAATGAGCTCTTGACATCTCTCCTTTTCATGGACGAGCATGTCCTCTTGTCTATATATGAACTCCTCCTTCTCAAACATTTCATTCAAGAGCAATTTCATTCTACGCAAAGTGCTCTTACATATATCCTTAAGCATGTGTTCATTTTCACTAGCACTATCAAATTCATCATGAGAGGATATGGTGGAGGATGAGTGAGAAGTAACCTTTCTCCTTCCTTCTTTTGTCATGAGGCAAGTTGGATTGTGATCGTTGAGGTTAGGGAAAAGCTTGCTTCCCTCAGAGCTCCTCCCGATGGCTATGGTTGCCACCTTCTCCTCGTCTTCGGAGGAGGACTCATCGTTGGAGTCCCATTCCTTGCCCAAGTGAGCGTGACCGGAGGGCCTCTTCTTCTTGAAGAATTTCTTTTCTTGAGGCTTGCCCTCCTTCTTCTTCTTGCCCTCTTCATGTGGGCAATCCACAATGAAGTGCTCGTACTCGCCACAATTGTGGCAAGCTCTCTTTGTTTTGGGCTT
The DNA here is from genome assembly GCA_036927565.1 of Tuctoria greenei. Classification (NCBI taxonomy): domain Eukaryota; kingdom Viridiplantae; phylum Streptophyta; class Magnoliopsida; order Poales; family Poaceae; genus Tuctoria; species Tuctoria greenei. The sequence continues at coordinate 147,959,406 of JAYESD010000011.1, forward strand.
TGATTTTTCCTTGCCGTTGCTCTCGTGGTTGTATCCTCCTTTCCTTCTCCTCATCATCCTCTTGAACTTGTTTATGAAGAGGGCCTCTTCCTCATCGGTGTCAAGACTCTCCTCATCACCTTCTTTTTGCTCTTTTGAGGAGTATGTCGCTTTGAGTGCAACATCCTTCATCTTCGAGGCGGTGAACCTTTGGAGGTCGTTGTAGAAGAGCGCCTCCTTCTCCATGATCTCGTGGTTGATGATCCTTCCTAGGACCTCCCACATGGTCATTTGAGCAAACCCCGGGCTTTCTCGTATCATGGAGCAAAGAGAGACATTTCTAGGCATGAATGCTCGAATCATCCTCTTCACCACCTCATAGTATGTCCACTTGGTGCAGCCATAAGATCTACTCTTGTTGATGAGAAGCTTTAGGTGGTTGTACATCTCCTGGGGAGATTCACCATCCATAATGGCAAACCTCCCGAGCTCTCCTTCAATGAGCTCAATCTTTGCCTCCTTCACGACTCGGTTGCCTTCATGAGTCATCTTGAGGGTGTCCCAAATATCCTTGGCAACCTCAAGTCCATCTACTCGGATGAACTCATCTCTTGAGAGAGACGAGATGATCACTCCGGCCGCTTGGGCATTGCGGTGAAGGAGCACGGCTTGCTCCGGAGTGATGTCTTCCTCATTCTTTGGGATATGCACCCCAGTCAACAGAATTTGCCACAATGAAGGGTTAAGTGACATGAGATGGATCTTCATGTTGTGCTTCCACATCTCGTAGTCAGTTCCATCGAATTTGGGAGGCATCCCCAATGGGATGGAAAGATAGTGGTTGTTGGAGACAAGGCGTTCATAGTTGTTGCCCTGTTGGTTGTAGTGGGTTGTGCCACCCGTTGTAGAGGTTGAAGAGTCAATCTTTGGAATCTTCAATTTTTCTCGAAGTTTCACCTTGAGCTGGCGAGTCTCTTCGTCATCCGTCGATTTGTCTTGGTAGACAAGCATCTCCTCTTGGGTTGCTTGGACCTCATTGGTCGAGACTTTGTCATAACCCACTCCGGCCATCTTCTCTCTGAGTTGTTAGATTCTTTGGGAGAGTCCTTGCTCTGATACCAATTGAAAGTTTCCTAGAGGGGGGGGGTGAATAGGCTAATCGACCTGAGATGACTCAATGAAACGAAATCAGCACTTAAGGGGGCGGACTAGTCCAGTCTAGGGGCGGACTAGTCCGGTCCACCTGCAGGGAAAAACTACAATGAGTTTCTAACAAGTTTTAGTTGGATTTTTGTGATGTGATATGTGTTAGAATGATTCAGTGAACCTTAACAAGTTATAGAGAACGTATGAAGCTAAGGATCACAGAGAGATGAAAGACGATGAACGAAAAACAATAAAGCTAACCCTAGAAGCGATATGTGATAAATGAAAGCGAAGTACACAAGGGACAAATGGATTTTATACCGAGGTTCGATCCCACACAGGGATCTACGTCCCCGATGAGAAGTCTACGAAGGACCGGGTTCAACAACCGTTCCCTCACTGAGTTTGCCACTAGGGCCAAACCGCTTCTCCACTATCACAAGGGTGAATACAAGATTCGTTGGGCTTCTCACAATCTGAGGCTCCCACCACAAATATGATCAAAAATCACAAAGAACAACTCAAGCCACAGGTCACAAAGATTCGACAAGTGCAAGAGATCAAACCGAGAGCCAAAGAGCGGTGTTCTTCCTCTTCTTCACCTCACCAAATCCTAATCCACACAAGAATTAGTTTTTGAGGGAAAGTAGGAAAGAAGGAGGCTTTTAAAGGCTCAAAGTTTGCTGTGGTGGCGCTAGGGTTTCAAGGTAGTTCAAATGAACCTGAGGGTCCTCTATTTATAGAGGATCTAAGCCCATACTGTTGACATCAGCAGATGGGCGGACTAGTCCGGCCTATGGACCGGACTAGTCCGGCTTTTGGGACCACTGACGTCCCTGACAACTGCCACACTGCGCGGCAATCGTCACGCTACCTGCCAACATCAAATTCAAACAGTCACTTTATAACGGACTAGTCCGGTACAAACCGGACTAGTCCGATCTCACAAAGAACCTTTTGTTCCGTGTGAAAACGGACTAGTCTGGAGACCAAGGACTAGTCCAGCCCCCATTGTGGACTAGTCCGGCCTCAAAGACATAGTCGCTGAAGCACCCAACTCTCACCAAAGCCGGACTAGTCCACACCCATAGCGGACTAGTCCGATCTCAGTCAGGACCTCTTGGTCTAGACTAAAACGGACAAGTCCAGGGTTTTGGGATTTAGTCCCGAAAACCCACTCCATGACTACCCCGGACTAGTCCGTCCCACTACGGACTAGTCTGAAGTCAGTCAGACCCTTCTGGTCCGCCTGAAAATGGACTAGGCCGACCAGGAGCGGACTAGTCCGGCGACCAACACGGACTAGTCCGGCCTCTCCTGCCAGACCACTCTAACACTCTTCTTTCAATAGGTTTTGATCTCTAAACTGCTTTGAGCTCATAACTTGATCTCAATGCACTTTACGCACGCATCCTCATACATATACGGATAGTCTAAACTCGACACGCTAGAAACCCTAGTTTCTTCTTTTCGAGTCGACACCGCCATTTTCATCCTTTTACTTTTTGAGGGTTTGTGATTCCACTTGAGTCCACACCTATGCTTAAGATCACTGAGCTCATTAGTTACTTAATTGTCGTCATCAATCATCCAAAACCCACAGGGATCCTAGATGCACTTGTAGTCTTTACTTTTCCCGATGCCCTATTGACTGATTCATGTAGTGTATGTAATATTGGATAAACAATTATGGCATTTGGTAGGAAATATCTGCGTGTAACGGGTGAGGATACTATTTCTTACTATTGTGGGTAACAAGAATGGGTTCATGCAAGAATACTATGTTGCAGGTATGGATAGATAAGAATGGTATACATCCACAGCTATTTTACTCATTGTCAAAGTTAACCTTGAGTGCTCCACTGCCATAGTACTTGGCGCTGCCCATATGCCCTGCGCGTATCCATAGCGACGGGGAGCCTTGGGATTGTGGAATGGACGATGCTGCGTTCTGTATGACGTTCGGGTCTGCGATAAGTGACGGCTGACATGGCAATTTCCATCTAAGCATATGGAAATTTGAAAGATTTATTTCAAAAAAAACTTTGTCGAAGGATGAATTATTGAAAAAATCAACAGGTCAAGAATGCATATCAAAAGTTAATCCGCATCCACACCGTCAATTAAGCAACCAATGCATCAATGAACAAGCTTGTGGACAATGATGGACGTTGTGGATTTTGGAACGCAGCAACAATTGGGGACACCGCCGACGGTCTTGCACATCCCAACACCATTGATGCCTAAGACGGCGCACATGCCCCCACATGACTTTTCCTCACAGGAGCTGACTTTGGCACATTGTTCTTGTCCTCCAGCTTCCAGCGAGAAGCTTGGTGTCCTAGTGGCAGATATCGTCGCGGTGAGGAGAGCCAGCAGCAACGCGACAAAGACAAATGCGATAGTCTTCTTGCAAAATGCAGCAGCAGAGATTTGCGCCATTTGTATGAGGCTGGAGATTTAGCTTTTTTAGTACAGGAGTATATGTGTTTGGAGACTACAGTTTTGTTTTGCTCTATCCCTTTGGGGATTCTTGATTTTATATAGACAGTAGACGGGAGCATTTAATTTCGAATAATCAATTCCTTCCTTTATTTCCAAATGAAAAAACTCAACACTGCCATTTCATTATATTATATTTAAGTAGTGTGTTATCACCTATTTCTTTAGCAAAGTAGCAAATTTCATCCTTTATTTTTAGAGTGATGCGTAGTTTTAATTTTTTTTAAAAATGGGTCAATTTAGTTCCTAAACAATGGTATGGATTTCAAATACATCCCTGACCCAAGGTTGTAGACCGTGTGGTATGTCCAGTCATGGGATATCCATTTTAATCCCTTAATTTTAATATAATGCTCAATTTTACCGCTGGACTTTGGTAGAGAATAATTTAGTCTGTGGACTTTGGTTTTGATTTCAAATTCATCACTGACCCGAGGTGGTAGCCTGTGTGGCATGTCCAATCATGGTGGTTCTTTTATGGTTAGTTTTTCTACACAATGATTCAAGTGTAGAAGTATCTATATGCTGTCGTAAGTTCTTAATAATAGATGTTGTCATGTTCACTAAAGATGAAATCGATCTTATGGCTAAAGATGAGGGCCAAATTTGGCTATTTGCCTATTTTTCTTGGAAAACTTCGTAGAAATCGCAATAAAGATTGATTGAAATCATTTTTTAAGATACAATATTTTAGCATAAAATAATTTTGCGTAGAATGTTTTAGAATATAATATATTTATAATGGTAATAAATCTTCATATTAATGATAATAATCAAGATTGAAAGAACATATTAATAGCAGATTATTCTAGCACAGAATATTTAGCGTATAATAATTTAGCATAGAGTATCTGTATAAATGGTAATAAATATTCATATAAACGACAATAAATATGGATTGAAATACCAACTTTGTTGGAAAATATTTTTGGAAGAATAGTCAAGATTATCCTCTAAACTAAAACCGAAAGATTAATTTAATCCTACAAATGTCACAAATATCAATTTAGTCTCTAAATTTCAGATTCAAGTTCATTTTCATTGCTACAATTGTTGTGCATCCACATTATCATGCCTTTTTAGATTCTACAGCTTATTATCTATTTTCAAACTCTCTAAATTGTTAGTTGATGGATTGCTAATCAAGTAGGAGATTTCTCTTTGATAATAATGATGTATGATGAGAGATGTTTCTAACTATTATTTATTGGAATGTCACAAATACATCAAATTTTAAGGAAAATAAAAGTATGGTACACCTAAGATTTTGCGCTACCGACCACGTGTGCATGCTGCTTTGATAGCTACTATATTAGTGTGCAAGTTGTAATTTATGGATTGGATATACTCTAGCATAAGTGTTTGGTACCTAGTATAAGAAAAAGTAAACACTAATACCTCCTATGTCTAGCTTGCTTTTACACTTAAAACTCTTTGGCGTAAATGTGCAAACATCATTCCTAGACACACAATATCAATCATATGATTAACCCATTCCTAGGCATATCCGAGGGAATCCAACATCAACTCAGGCGAGAAGGTGGTTAGAGCACACAAATCAGTCACCACAAGAAAGCACAAGTCGAGGGGGGATAGGACCAAGTTGGTCGAACCCCTGGCTTAGCTGACTAGTTCCTAAAGCCATTCTTGGTCAAACGATGTGTGGCGCTCTCCTGTAGCCCCTTGATGGCGGTGAAGACTGCTTCGCGCACAAAAGATGGCAGAAGCTAACTGAACTTCGTGTATAAATAGGACCCTTCACCTCTTACTTCAACACACACCACTTGGGCATATTCAATCTCTTGTTTACACTATTCCTATTAGTCCTTAATTGAGGTTAGGCTGTAGAGAGGAGCCTCTAGTCCCAAGTCTAAATTGGGAATGGTATGACTCATGTGGGAGCTGGAGAAATATGCTTCCATATCGATGGCAAGGGGAAGTTTGATTTTCGGTCGAGGAAGGAGCAATGCTCCATGATCAAGATCAAATATGACTCGAATGTCAAACACATCAAGGAGGTTGAAGTAACACATCCACAAGTGGACACCCTCATTGCATTCATGAGGAAGTTGACTTATCAAGAGACTCCATCTTTCTGCCCATAACAACATTGCAAGAAGACAGAAAAGTCAGGGCCATCTGAATGGCCCTAGTCTACTAAGCCACAAAAAAAAGAGTGGAGGAAGAAGCAAGTTGTGCCGTCTGAGTATAATTCTCCGGGGCTGGAGGCTGAAAATTGGAACTTCACAAGACGGTGAAAAATCCATCTTAACGGATTTTTTGGGTGAGACCTCACCAATAGGTTAATTCCGTAGTTATCTTATATTTGCCTTTTCTATGACCATTTGAATTTTGCATTTTTACAACATGCTTTATTTTTCATAGGGATTTGATAATTTTTGTATTCTAAACATTTGTTTTCCTTTATTTTTGAAAAAACAAAAACAACAATAATTTGAGAAAGTTCTATTTGAAAAACAATTTTTTGAAGCAAATTTGTGGTTGGATTAACCCAACATCTAGAAATATAGCTATTCTTATACCACTTGCCCAAAGGGTGTGACTAGATGGGCCCAATTGTCAGGGCAGCCGTACCCCTAGTCGGTCGACTTGGGGGGAGTGCAATTTTGGCTCTCCCTCCTCCAACCTATATTCCTTTTCTTGTGACCATTGGGGGTGCTACACTATTTAGTCATGCATGGATGAGTGTGTTGCTTCAAACTTCACTCCATTTTCACCTCCCCAACTCACTTACTAACTAGCTCAAATTCTTTTGCTCTTCATTGAATCACTTCTATCATATTCCAATCCAGAAAGATTTTCTTCCTTTGGAGGTAGCATGTAGGGCTCTTAGGAATAGCCACTTGCAAAATCCCAGCTTACACTTCATACATAGATGCATGGCTATGTCTATGTTCACTAGAGGAGATACTAGGATTGTGAGTGATGATGAACTTAGGATCCTTTTCTCCATGGTTAAAAAAAAGTGCTCCTATCAAGGCTATGATGTCTATTGAGGGTCATTATATACCAATTCTGACCATCAATATAACTCAAATATACAAAGGAATAAATATTTCTTACACACACCGTCTTTAGATTTGACACAGTTCCACTTGTACTTAGAGAAATATTGCATGCAAGTATTTTATTGCGGAATTGATAAAGAATGAGGGGAGCAATCTTGAAAAATGAGATCCCGACCAATCACATGACGACATGTGGAATCACATGAATCCATGGACCCATTCCAGGCGTATCTGAGGGAATCCAATGTCGATTTCTGAGGGGATGATATCAGGGTCCATGAGACAGAGATTTGGAGGAAGCACACCCATAGGGTTGCCAGGACCAAGTATGCCGAACCAAAAGGTTCAGTCGACCCTTTCCTGGTGCCAAACTCGGTCAGCTGACACGTGTAGCCCTTGTGTGGTGCCTTGATACTGGTGATGACTGATTCACGAGCAAAGTATGACAGTAACCTTCACACACACACTATTCAAGCATTCTCTCATTTTGTACGCTAGTTCTATCTAGTACTTAGTGGAGGTTAGGCTGTAGAGAGGAGACTCTAGTCCCATGTCCAAATCGGGAAAGGTATGGCTCATGTATCTTTCCTTCCCTTTTTGACTTTATGCACTATAATAATATTATTATAGGTCTCTCGTTATTTATATACTTGGGAAAAGTGTTTCTTGTTTGATTGTGGAGTCTACAAAGGAAATTGATTAACAGAAGGACATTGGTTAAACTCATATTGTGCTTGTTCTTCATGACTTACTCCTTCTTTATCGGGGACGATGCACTGCTACTTCAATAGATCTCTTGATTCAGGCTTCACATAGAAACTCTACACAGAGAAATTCAAAAATACCAAAAACAAACAAGACGGAAAAACAAAACTACAGTTAAGTTCATCAGTCCATTGCAGATCTACATATATACAACCATGCGACCGGTGTGCTATATGTACATACATGGGGATGGTTCTTGCGCCACACCAAGCGCTCCTCCTTCATTCGGCTATGTGCCAAGCCAATATCTAACCCAACCATGAACAGTGACTACGACGACGACGAGGACGGTGACGACGATGACGAGAGGACGGCGACGATGGCGACGACGAGGACAGTGATGATGACAATGGCGATGGCGAACAGAGGCTGCTGTCGCACTGGAGTTGGTTGATTAGTAAAGGATCTTTTTTCGATTAGTGTAGGGGCACCGGAGGCGAAGAGATGAGGGAGATAAATGCGAGACGCACGAGAACAAAGACAGACGCGCGTTAGGTTAAAACACGTCTTCCATTGTCGAAAGAGAGACGAGCGGCACGAGGACTACAGAGAACTTAATTTTAGCGGCGTGGTGCAGAGACATGTGCAACGTCCTACGTGCACGACCTTTCATTACACCGAGGTGGTATCGATGTGTCCCATCATTCCGTCAATGCATGGGAAACCAAATGCTCCATCATCGCCTCCGCGTAGAGCTTATATAAGATGTGCCATCATCCGTGAGTTCTCCACAAGCGCATCGCTCACTTTGAATCCATTTCTTCTTTTCTTCGTGTTCTCTGTGCCGACGACCCACCACCACCATGGCCAACCTTCCGCCTTCAAGCCCTCCGAGGGAGCCACCATGCAAGAAACTGTGCTACAGCTCCCCTGAGAGGTTAAACACTGAGCAGCGCCTCCTTATGGCGCAAGAGGCGTACAACAATACGTCTCATGCCATGAGTTCCTTGGGTGTGGGTACCCTTCCACAGTTTACTAAAATGGGTAACATCGGCCACTACCTCTTCGCCCTCATGGGGGTGCCCGATCGTCTCGACATTCTGTTCGAGATGATGGCCCAGGTGGTTGGCCCCGAGGGCTGCAGAAACCTAGTGGAGGCGATGGAGAGCAATCTCGTTCTCGGGGTTGCACCGCCAGCGCAGCCTGCCCAGGCTCCAGTTGCACCGGCACCAGAGTCGCCACTGGAGGAGGAGGAGGAGGAGGAGGAGGAGCAGGAGGAGGAGGAAGAGGAGGAGGAGGAGGAGCAGAATTTAGTTTTCCTTTGTTGTTTTTAGTTGCTTGTGTTTTGTAACATATTGTGTTAATGAATGAAATATATTTTTGTTCATCTACGTGATTGAATATTATCTTGTGTGTTCATGACCTGTGTGAATGAATGAATGTGTGGTGTGGTTGAATATTATCTTTGTTCCTCAGGAATCGTAAGGAAGGATTTGATTATTATTTGGACAAGTTAATGATTCAGTTATCAAGTGAATGTGCTCTAAGTTCAGTGATGTGTGTAATATCAACAGTGAATCGAAGCAAAATGGAGAAAATCATGAAACTAAAGGTGACATGCGAAATCAGAGACGCGCTCTTTCACAAAGCGTGTCTCCATTTTGCTTCTCTTCTTTCGTCTTCTCCGCGCAAACACAACCCACCATGGCCAACGTTCTGCCACCAAGCCCACCGAGGGAGCCACCCTGCAAGAAATAGTGTTGCCGCTCATGAAAGGCTCAACAAAGAGTTGCTCGAGATGTTGTTCGATGGTTCCAGAGGCTGCTCGAGATGATGGCCTAGGTGCTCGACGGCGAGGGCCACAGTATCCTGGTGGCAGCGATGGCGAGGAACCTCGGTCACGAGGTTGCGCTGCTGCATCCCGACCAGGCAGAGCAACTGGCGGAGCAGCCGGAGTAACAGGCGGAGCAGCCGGAGCAGCCGGAGGAGGAGGAGGGGGAGGAGGAGTAAGATTTAGGTTTTCTTTTGTTGCTTTTTAGTTGATGTTGTTTTTATTTTCTTGTGTCTTGTACTTTTTTCTTCGGTTTTGTAATATATTTGTTAATGAATGTTATCTGTGTTCATTTGTGTGATGAATATTTTGTGTGTTCATCTGTGTTATATGTGTTCAACTGTGAATGAATGAACTAAACGTTCGACGACGAGAGTCTGTAAGCGAAGACAAAGGAGACGTGCTTTGTGTAGAGTACATCTCATTTCTTGCGCATATTGGAGACGTGCTTTGTTTGATGCGCGTCTACCATTTGTCAAAGAGGATGGCATGTCTCTGATACCAACTTAACTGAGACAGGCTTTATGGTAACGCTTCTCCTTGTACGTTTAGTCGAGCCATATTAAATCCTCACTGAAGAGGGCTCCTCTCGCTTAACCTTATCAGAGACGTCCGCCTTTGAGCGTGTCGCCCATCTTTGACTCCTATTTGGGTTTCTTACATAGTGCTTGCAGTGGCGACACTTAATGTTAGAAGTACGACTCGTAGAAGGAGTGGACGATGAAGGCTTGAATGATGTCATCTTGCTGCCCTCCAACACGCATGAAGGTGGAGTAGAAGATGTAGTTCGTTGGCCGCCATTGGATGGTGTAGTCACTGCACGGAAAGTCGAAGATGGTGCTGTTTTGGATGGTGTAGACTTCGAACACGGCGTGAAGTTGCTCCTCGTGCATTGTTGTTGTTGTTGGCAGCCCTGCAATTTTTTTCCTGCCAATATAGCAAGCTGAAACAATTTGTTAAAAGTATCATATTCCTTATAATCAACAATGTCCTGAATTTCATGCCTCAAACCCCAATAAAAACGATCTATTTTATCATTCATGTCCTCTACTACCCCACAACACAACATACCCTTTTGTAAGTCTTGATAATACTCTTCAACGGACATGTTACCTTGGTCTAAGCGCTGCAGTTTTTTGTGAAGGTCCCGCCGAAAAGAGGAGCAACAAGTCGAACATGCATAGCTTCTTTTAATTTATCCCATGTTGGAGGATCAAGTCTAGTTTTAACAAGTTCATTCCACTATATGATAGCAAAGTACTTAAACTTACTAGTGGCTTGATAAACTCTATGTTGTTTAGGAACAAAATGGGCATTAAATTTTTGCTCCACTGTCATCTCCCAATCAAGATAAGCCTGAACATCATAAGCACTAGAAAAAGAGGGTATAGTAAATTTCACTTTAGCAAAAGGATCATCAGGAGGACAATTATAATTGTTATGGTGATTATTACCTCCCATGCCTTGATGATAAAGTGGAAGCCATGGCTAATTGTTGTGATCTTCCATATCACCATAAGCATTGTCTTTATGTCTTTCAGTGAAAGTGAAAGTGCATCTAGGTATCCCTTGTTGGTTTTTGTTAATTTATTAAAACAAACAAATGAGATCCTAACAAATTGTTGAGATGAGCGCTGGTTTTAATGAAATTATGAAGAAAGCGCAAAAAAGAAAGGAGTATGAGGATCAATATGGAAAAGAGATCAAGAGCTGAATAGATTAGATTATTGTGTATAAAGTGTGTTGGAGAAACACACCCCAAGAGCTCAAGCAAAAGAAATCACCCTCATGCACAAAATTTCACAAGTCCGGACTAGTCCGATATTCACCGGACTAGTCTGATATCTCTCTAACTAAGATCAGACTAGTCCCCCGTAGTGCGGACTAGTCCTTAGCACTTCACATCTGTACAAAAACGGACAAGTCCGATATCACCATGGACTAGTCCGATATCTTTCTGACTAAAAATAGACAAGTCCGCCCCTGTGCAGACTTGTCCTCAGAACATCACGCTTTACACAAAAACCGACAAGTCCGATATCATCACGGACTAGTCCGAAAACTCTCTGACTAAAATCGGACAAGTCCTCCAACTACGGACTTATCCTATATTCTACATGAGATTCACCACACCAAACTAGTCTGATATGAGTCGTACTAGTCCGAATAATTCCAGAGCCCAAATTGGACTAGTCCGCCCTTTGCCGGACAAGTCCGATATATCAGAACACTTAGGGTTTCCCACACGCCGCACACCGGACTAGTCCAGAGTCCACCACGGACTAGTCCGGACATCGCAAACCCTAATGGTAACTTTTGGAAACCCTAGTATAAATAGAGGTATACGGCCCTACAACTAACTCTCTCGATCCACTGTGTTGTCACACCTTCCATGAGCCTAGAATACATGTCTCTCCACACAATCTAACCCTAGAAAGATCAAATCTTCGAGGATTGGTCATTGATCAAAGGAGAGACTCATTCTACACGTCTTGAGCTTTTGGGTTTGAATCTCTTGCACACTCTTGTTGTTTTATTGCATATCTTTCGAGTCTGTTTGGTGGAGTTTTCAATTGTAAATCTTGGAGAGCCCTCTAATTGTGAGAAGGCCCTTTGAACACAGTGATTTGCCCCCTTTGTGATTAGTGGATGATAATCGGCCTCTGTCGCGATTCGACGAGGGTAGGGTTGGTGAAGACCTGGTCCTCCGTGGACTCCTCAACGCGGATGTAGATTTCCTCTGTGGAATCGAACCACGGGATAAAGATCTTGTGTCATACTTCTTACTTTTCATCATATTCTAGGGTTTACTCGATCTTATACAACTTACGTTAAAACATTGAAACTAAAGTTAGTTTGTGCCATACCTAGTTTCATTGATGTAATACATTCAAGTTACAACTTAATTTCCGCTGCATAGAGTACTTGAATTGAAATCATTGATCAAACTTGATCAATCTAGTCCGCACACACCGGACTAGTCCGCACCCTACCGGACTAGTCTGATTCTTCTGTATTTGATCAAGTTGCTAAGTGTTTCAGGATCCAACGAAAGTTCAAAAAGCCTATTCACCCCCTCTAGGCTACATTCAATTAGTATGAGAACAGGACTCTTCAAAAGAGATTCATCGCTCGAAGAGAAGATGTCAGACATTAAGGATGTGCACAAGAACTTCAACCAAGAGAAGGTTGACGATGAAAAGACTCAGAAGTTGGAGAAGTTCCTCGACACCATCCAAGACTGCAGTGATGATGATGAGGAGACGCTTCAACTCAAGGCACTCCTAAGGAAGAAGGCACTCTCCAAAGGGAAGATTAAGATTGAGGATGAAAAGAAGAAGAACAGGATTAGTCACACCGACTACTCCCGATATCCTTTTAACTATGATTGGTTAAATTCAAACAATAATCATTACTTGTCTATTCCTCTAGGAAAAGCACCTTTCTTCGATGGCAATGATTATTCTATGTGGAGACAAAATATGAAGATGCATCTCATATCACTTAACTCCAGCTTGTGGCATATGGTGTGTACAGGGATAGATATCACGGATGACGATGAAGAGCTCACACCAAGCCAAGAACAAGCTATTCATCGAAACTCTCAAGCTGCAGCTCTCATAACATCATCACTGAGCCGAGACAAGTTCACCAAGATGGATGGACTCGAAATTGCTAAGAAGATATGGGATACTCTACAAACTGCACATGAAGGCGATCGTCATGTGTGAGAGGCCAAGATTGAAATGATCGACGGGGAATTGGGAAGATTCGCCATAGAAGAAGATGAGTCACCACAATATATGTACAATCGGTTGAAGGATCTCATCAACAAAGTTTGAGCATACGGAAGCAAGAAGTGGAATGATCATGAGGTTGTGAAGCTAATTCTCAGAGCCTTCATGCCTTGCAACGTAACCCTATGCCTGATGATTAGAGAAAGTCTCGGGTATCGGAAAATGACACCAGATGAACTGCTTGGAAAGATTATCAATTTTGAGATGATGGAAAAACAAGCAAAGCATGTCAAAGAGATTACCGACCTTACCTCGACAAAGAAGAAAGGAGCCTCTTTGAAGTCCACTTGTAAGCCTATGACAAAAGAAACTCGAGAAGCTCAGGAAGAAGGCGACAACGACAATGAACACAGTGACATTGATGAAGAATATTTGATCCTATTCATGAAGAAATTCAAGAAAATGATGAAAAGAAGACAAGGTGGTAGATCACATAAAGGAAGACATAGAGACAAACCAAGACCAAAGATGAGGCGCGCTTGCTATAACTGTGGCGAATACGACACTTCATAGTTCATTGTCCTCATGAAGAAAACAAGTGGAAGACCAAGGACAACAAGCCTCAAACCAAGAAGATGTTCAAGAAGAAGAAGAAATTTGGGCAGCCGCATCTAGGGAAGGAGTGGGACTCAAATGATGAGTCCTTATTCGAAGAGGAAGAGGAGATGGCTACCACAGCCATCAAGAAGACAACCAAGAAATCCACCATCTTCCCAACCATCAGCGCAAGAAAAGACACCGATCATACGTGTCTAATGGCCAAGGAAGGTAAAAGGAAGGTAACAACTAAATCTTCTCCTCATATTCTTTTAATAGTGATAGTGATAACTCTAGTGATGATGAAGATATGTTTATTGGTTTAGATAAGGAAACTACGGATAAAATGAAATTTTTAATGGATAAGCTTGTTGAGAAGGAGGAGCTAGTTGATCGTTAAAAAGATATGATCATCCTACAAAAGGAAGAGAATCTTAAGATCAAAAAGCTCATTGAGCTTTAAAATAAGCAAAGCAACTCACTAGAACTTGAGTTAGCTTCAAGCAAGGAAGCTTGTTTGAAGCTAGAAGACTCAAACATGGCTATCAAGGATGAACATGCTAACATAAACAAAGTTAACAAGATCCTTGAGGTACAAGTTGAGTCACATAGGTCAAGTGGTTCTTCATCCTCTTCAAGCTCACATTCTCAACATATAAAATCTGAAACTACTATTACTGTTGTATGTGCTAAAATTGACACTAACTTGAAGGAGAAGTCAAAGTTGACAAAGGACAAGAATCCTTCCCAAAGTGGCATATTTGACAAGGAGAAGGTCAAGTATGCATGCAGTGCATACTTGGTCACAAGATCTCCTAATGTCAAATATGGCATTGGGTATTCTTATGGTGAAACGCAAAATGCTGGAAGCCACAAAAATAACAAGGAGCGCATTGCCTTTGTCAAGGGAAACCCTTCTCTAGTTAGAAAACCTAATAATGTTGATAAACTTAACATTGTTAACACTTATGAGCAACAACTCTTGTTTAGAACTTTTGATGCATCATATGTTCTTATGAAAAGTATCTTGGTAAAGTTTATGCTAAACATGTTGGGCCATGCCATGAGAACACCAAGTCTCATGTGCGAGTGCCCAAATCTCTTGTGACTAACCTCAAAGGACCCAAGCAAGCTTGGGTACCTAAGACCAAGGCATAATTTGTGTTTTGCAGGCCTATTCACCCGGTGGAGCTAAATTGGTGCTACATAATAGATGCACAAATCACATGACCGGAGAAAGAAGGATGTTCGTTAAATATGAAGAAAATGAAGATCCAAGCGAAGGCATTTATTTTGGCAATAACAGTCAAGGAAGGGTGCTCGGTACCGGTAAAATAGCAATTTCATCACAACATACTCTTTCTCATGTTTTACACGTTGATTCCTTGGATTATAACCTTTTGTCCATATCTCAATTATATGACAAACAGGTTATAATTGTTTGTTCACTAATCAGTGTGTTACCATCTTTAGAAGGAATAATAACTCGGTTGCATTCAATGGTGTGTTAAAGGGAAAACTTTATCTAGTTGACTTCAACAAAGATAAAGTCGAACTTGGCACAGGCTTGATTGCAAAGACCAACATGGGTTGGTTGTGGCATAAACGGCTAGCACATGTTGGTATGAGGAATCTTCAAAAACTTCTAAATGGCAATAACATCCGTGGTTTAAAGGATGTTGTTTTTGAGAAAGACAGGTCGTGTAGCGCGTGCCAAGCCGGAAAGCAAGTAGGAGCACCCCATCCCGCGAAGAACGTCATGACTACAACAAGGTCGCTCGAGCTCCTTCACATGGACCTATTTGGTCCAATTGCTTTCATAAGCATCGGCAGTAACAAGTACGGTTTAGTCATTATTGATGATTTTCTCGCTTCATGTTGGTTTTTTTTGCATGATAAGACATAAACTCAAGGAACCCTCAAGAAGTTTCTCAAGCGAGCTCAAAATGAATTTTCATTGATGATCAAGAACATACAAAGTGACAACGGAACGGTGTTCAAGAATACCCAAGTTGAGGAGTATCTAGATGAAGAAGGGATAAAGCACGAGCTTTCAGCATCTTATTCTCCTCAACAAAACGGAGTAGCCGAAAAGAAGAATCGAACACTCATTGAGATGGCGAGGACAATGCTCAATGAATACAAGACTTTGGCCCGCTTTTGGGCCAAAGCTGTTAACACCGCTTGTCACGCCATCAACCGGTTATATCTTCATCGCCTACTCAAGAAAACATCGTATGAACGACCCACCGGTAACAAGCCAAATATTTCATACTTTCGAGTTTTTGGTTCTAAATGTTATATTTTGAACTAGAAGCCTAAAACTTAAAAGTTCGCTTTGAAGTCTGATGAAGGTTTCTTACTTGGCTATGATTCGAACTCCTATGCCTATCGTGTCTTCAACAAGGCCTACGGACTTGTTGAAGTAGCACGTGACATAGTGTTTTATGAAACTAACAGCTCTCAAGGATAGCATGTTGATCAATGTGTGCAAGATAGAGAAGAAGATCCATTTCAAGCGTTGAGAAGAATGGCGTTGGGCGATGTTCGACCACAGGTGCCACCTCCAAATGTGAATGAGGAAGATGAACCACAAGTGGAGAAAAATGATCAAGGGGGAGCTTCTACACAAGATCAACCTCATGAAGATCAAGGTGATCAACACATCAATAAGGGCAACCATCCAGGGGGAGAAGAAGATGATGACAATGATGACTCAAGACCACAAGTGCCACACCCAAGAGTACATCAATGCATCCAAAGAGATCACCCCGTCGACAACATAATCGGTGACATCCAAAAGGGAGTAACAACTCGATCTCGTATAACTAATTTTTGTGAACATTACTCATTTGTATCCTCCATGGAACCACACATGGTTGAAGATGCATTAAAGGATCCTGATTGGGTGGTGGCAATGCAAGAAGAACTGAACAATTTCAAAAGGAACAAGGTGTGGGAACTTGTTGAAAGACCCAAGTTCAACGTCGTCGGCACTAAATGGGTCTTCCGCAACAAGCAAGACGAACACGGGGTGGTGATAAGGAACAAGGCGCGACTTGTGACCAAAGGGTATTCACAAGTTGAAGGTTTGGATTTCGACGAGACTTTTGCTTCCGTAGCTAGTCTTGAATCGATTATAATATTACTTGCATATGCTACTCACCATGATTTCAAGCTTCATCAAATGGATGTGAAAAGCACCTTCTTCAACGGACCGATCAAGGAGGAGGTGTACGTGGAGCAACCCACCGGTTTCGAAGATCAAGAGTTCCCCGACCATGTGTTCAAACTGTGTGAGGCTCTCTATGGTGTCAAACAAGCTCCTAGAGCTTAGTGTGAGTGCCTTAGATATTTTTTGATTGAAAATGGATTTAAGATTGGTAAAGATGATTACACTTTGTTTACTAAGAATTTTGATAATGATCTATTTATCTGTCAAATTTATGTTGATGATATTATATTTGGTTCAACTAACAAATCTTTTTGTCAAGAGATTAGTAAGATTATGACATATAGATTCGAGATGTCCATGTTGGGAGAGTTGAGATATTTCTTGGGATTCCAAGTGACGCAACAAAAGAAAGGAAAGTTCATAAGCCAAACAAAGTACACTCAAGACATACTTAAGAAGTTTGGAATGGACAAAGCAAAGCCTATAAAGACTCACATGGCGACAATTGGACACTTGGATCTCAATGAAGACAGACCAAACGTGGATCAAAAGGTATATCGCTCCATTATTGGCTCCCTACTTTATTTATGTGCATCTAGGCCTGATATTATGTTGAGTGTGTGTTTGTGTGCAAGATTTCAAGCCAATCTTAAAGAATGTCATCTTAAAGCCGTAAAAAGGATCTTGCGATATTTATTTCATACACCCAACCTAGGCCATTGGTATCCTAAAGGTTCAAAGTTCAATCTCATTGGATACTCCGATGCAGATTATGCCGGATGCAAAGTAGATAGAAAAAGTACCTCCAATACTTGCCAATTCCTAGGTAGATCCCTAGTTTCTTGGACCTCCAAGAAACAAAACTCCATTGCCTTATCCATGGCCGAGGCGAAGTATGTTGCAGCCGGGAGTGGTTGTGCACAACTCCTTTGAATGCGACAAACTCTAAGGGATTATGGTTACAATATGAGCCGTATTCCACTCCTTTGTGACAATGGGAGTGCAATTAAGATTGCCCATAATCTCGTTGAGCACTCTAGAACTAAACACATAGACATCCAGCATCACTTTTTGAGTGATCATTCAATGAAAGGCGACATAACCATTTCCCATGTCAATACCAAAAAACAACTAGCTGACATCTTTACCAATCCACCTGATGAGAAATGTTTTTTGTGAGGCTCCGAAATGAACTAAATATCCTTGATGCTTGGAACGTGGCATGAAAGCTTACATACATGTATGGCATCTTCAAAATCTATTGATTGTATTATAAAAATCATCTCTCTCTATTTTTCTCTGAAAACTATGTTAATTACTTGATCTTGGTGATTATGGTCATAGCTTGATTGTTGTATGTTTATTGATCATATTCATCAAGATTATTTGTGTGTTTTGCCCCCTATTTTCTTTGTAAGCACCTTTGAATATATACGAATGGTCTAACTGCTTCTGTTCTGGTGACCACAGACTAGTCCGTTGTTACCCGAACTAGTCCGTACAATGCAGACTAGTCCGCAGAGTTTTGATAATCCGGACTAGTCCAATTTTTTGACTCCATAACTCTAGGGCCGCCAAAACCTAATCTTATTCATCCTCACAACTCACCTCACGTTCTCTCTCCTCACTCAAGTGCCCCCAAGGTGATTTGGCGATTTCTCCACCAAATCATCTCAAATCTCTGTGGGAAACGATCCTCATCGCAAGGGGATCGAGGACCCCGGACTTGTCCGCATAAAAAACTCCTCCAACTCTATGAATTGAAGCATTTGGTAAATTTTCTCCCAAACCCTAGAACCTTCGATTTCTTTTGTTTTGGACCAAGTAGCTTAGCTCCTCTAGTCTACACATGATTCCTTCGTGTATTTAACCTATCTCTAGTCACTTTTTGTCACACCTAGTTTTCAGAAGGTGACCAGATGCTTTCCACATGTATGCCAGGATCAGTTGAATTCATACATGTATAGACGAAAGTGAAATACCATTAATTTGAACCATGTTCGAGTACATAAATTATTACATAAAAGACCATCCAGGTCTAAAAGAAAAATTACAAAGCAGCAGAATATAGTAGATAAACGGGGCTCCAAAGCATAGGCGTCGCCCGAGGGTTTAGCCAGCCTAGAACATCTCATCTGGATCAGCATAGAAATCTTCGTTCTCCACTTCTTCACCATTGTAGACAGGGGAAAGATAATCAACAGGCAAGTTTGAGTACCAACGGTACTCAGCAAATGGGGAAGTTTATCACATGAGGGTTACAAACAAGGAAGGCAAACAGTGGTAAAGCACTATAGCAATTAGAACCTATCCTTACTGTTAATAAGCACCTATCTCTAGGTCGACCATGGTGTGGTGGTGGGTCATCAGGCTGAAGAAGACGATCGAAGAAAAGAAGAGGATTCAAAGTGAGCGACGCACTTGTGGAGAACTCACTGGTGATGGCGCGTCTTAAATAAGGTCCGCGCGGAGTCATCGAGGGAGCGGTTGGTTTCCCGCACATTGATGGAACGATGGGACACATCGTTACCGCCTCGGGGAAACGAAAGGTCATGCACAGACATCGCACGCGTATCTGCACCACACCGCCGAAATTAAGTTCTCCGCAGACCCCGTGTTGCGCGTCTCTCTTTTGACTATGGAAGACGCACTTTAGATTAATCCGCGTCTCTCTTTGTTACAACGCGTCTCACATTTATCTCCATTGTCTCTTCGACAATGGAAGACAATCTTTAACTTAACGCCTATCTCACATTTATCTCTCTTGTCTCTTCTTCGCCTTCGGTGCTCCTTTATTACTAATTGATGGTCCTTTACTAATCGACCAACTCCAGTGCGACCGCCTCCTCTATTCGCCATCATTGTTGTTGTCGTCGTCACCATCCTCGTCGTCGTCATCATTGCTGTCCTCTTCGTCGTTGCCGTCCTCCTCCTCGTCGTCATCACTGTTCATGGCTAGTATCGTCTTGGCACGTAACCGACTGAAGGAGGAGCGCTTGGCGTGGCACAAGAATCATCCCCATGTATATACATATGGCACACCGGTCGCATAGTTGTTTATGTGTAGATCTGCAATGGACTGATGAACTTAACTTTAGTTTTGTTTTTCCATCTACGTAGGGTTTCTCTACGAAGCCTGAATCGGGAGATTTATTGAAGTGGCAATGCATTGTCCCTGGTAAAGAAGGGGTAAGTCATGAAGAACAAGCACAATATGAGTTTAACCATCGTCCTCCTGTTGATGAATTTCCTTTGTAGACTGACTGTGAAGGTGGTTACTACCCCCTGACAATCTCCTTCTCAGAGGACTATCCATTGTTGCCTTCAAGATGCGCCTTTCAAAGTGGTTTCTTCTACCCAAATGTCCATTGATCAAGAGCACTTTGCATTGGGATTCTTGATCAAGGGACTGTAAGATAGACCTATTTTGCTCATGTAATTAGTAATCGTTACCAAACTTATTTGAACTGGTTTCTTATGTTGCTTAAATTGATATTTCATAGGGGTGGTGCACTGCTTTTACAATCAAAACTATACTACTTGAAGTTCAACATTTGCTGCATCAGCCAAATGCGCTCCATGTTGAAAATGATTCCTATAATCTATTTATCAAGGTTAGACACTTTGTGTTAGTGACCAACATAGGTTATTCATTCCTCCTTCGACATTTGTCAATTTAAAGAATGTCAATATTTTCAGTCTAGGGCATTATAAGAGACGTGTTTGGGAGCAAGCTGGACGGTACAGTTTAGGTTGATTGATGGGAGCTTTGGGAATAAGTTTATATTCGAAATTAGTTTAGAGGTAACGCAATGTATGAACTATGAAATTCATTGAGTTGCAAATTATCTCTGAATTGCAATGCCATTGCTCGTCTCCGATTTGTTTTGAAGATCTTTTGTCCCACCTCGTAAAGCTGAGCACATTGCAACGATTGTATAAGGCATTGCGCACAGTTACCAGTTGGAAACATTGGAATGTCCTGGATGTTGTTCTGGCTTCAGCACACCATGGCGCATATAGGGCACTCTACGTTTCTAGGGCCACAAGATAATGCGAGACGCGCCTTTCTGGCTCATCTCCAATTTACGCTGAAGATCTTTTGTCCTACATCGGAAAGTTGAGCGCAATGCAATGATCATATAAGACATTGCGCGCAGTTACCAGTTGGACACGTCGTAATGTCCTAGATGTTGTTGCTGGCCGGCTTCCGCACGCCGTGGCGCTTCTAGGGCACAGATGCGTGTCCGGGGCCACAAAACATAGAGAGACGCGCCTTACACTGGTGCTTCTCCAATTTACGCCGAACATATGGCCAAAAAAAAAAATCCGAGACACGCCTTATGTTGAGCTCGTCTCTGATTCATGCCGAATATTTTTGTCCCACCTTGAAAAGCTGAGCGCAATGCACCGATCATATAAAGCATTGCGCACAGTGGCCAGTTGGACACGCCGGAATGTCCTGGATGTTGTTCCTGGCTTCAGCAAACTGTGGTGCATCTAGATCACTACGGGGTGTCCTGGGCATCAAAATAATGAGAGACGCACCTTAAATTTGCGCGTCTCCCATTTACACCAATTTTTTTGTCCATCACGCGCACTCTCTCCCAACATTTGGCAAAAAAATTAGCTGTCCTGCGCTCTCTCGACCTATAAACCGCATATCCTGAGCACACCGCCGCTGTCGACCTCGACCTTCGCGTCATTAGAGTTTTGAGCACGCTGGAGCACGCTGCCTCATCCCCTGTCCCCGGAGCACGCTGCCGCCATCCCTCTTTATCAACTCGCTCTTCGTCATTGTCGCGCTGCTGGTGTCGACCCCTACCCCGCCGTTAACCCCACCCTTCATCATCAGAGAGTTGAGCACGCTGAAGCACGCCACCCCGTCCCCTGTCCTCGGAGCACGCCGCCGCCTCGACCTCGACCTCAATAATCAGTATGAGCACGACGCCACCTTCACATAAATGGAAATGTTCTCCCTATCCTCAGAGCATGCCGGCCTATTGTCATAAGAGAGTTGAGGAACCGCCACTCCGGTGCCTTCGCCAGCTCGTCCGGACCACGCCACCGCGTCCCCTGTCCCCAGAGCACGCCGCCGCCTTGACCCTGCCCTCGGATCGTGCATTCCAGTGATTTTATATAATTTGAGGATGTCCAATGAAGGCTCAACGTTAATGAAGTCATTGATCCAAAGGGAGAATTTGCATTACGGTATACACTCATCTTCCTTGTTTATGTCCAATGCAGAAGTAATGTATTTGTTTGAACTATCAATGTATAATAAATTCCGATTCACAAACCCTAGAAACTACAAGAACTGTGGTTGACACTAGCGTTTTCCATCCAACTGAGTTTGATTTCTACCTCCGCAGCCATGCTGAAATCAAGGTACATATGCAATAATTGGTGTTTTTCTCATGAGTTTTTTATATCAGGCTATAAAAGCATCAGTAGAATATAAATTGTTTGTTTTTTTAGGGGTCAAGCACACCAGCTCAGTACCATGCCCTTAACCATGAGAATAATTTCTCTGCTGATGCCTTGCAGATGCTCACCAACTGCATGTGCTACAAGTAAGCTATGTTCTCCATTCACTAACAGTTCCTGTGCTTATTACAATTGTATACCAATTTGTTCTTTTGTTTATTACAGTTGAATTTTAGGATGTCTCAGTCGGAGCATTAAAGGCTATGAAGGCTCGTCGTTAATGAAGTCATTAATCGGGAGAATTTTCATTACGGTATACAGGATTAGATGATGACATTTATGATGTGTGTAATTAGTTACATTGTAATTAGGATGAATAGTCTTTGTTGTGTAATTAGTATACTTGATAACCATGATTGACACTTTCGTAATATTTGATTAGTCATTATAATTTAACGTGTGATAATTTTGGCTATACATATGTTCATAAATAGTATGTTGCTGACACTGGTAATACAGCTGCCAAATCTTGGCTAGCTCCTAATAGTAGTGTCTGTAAACAATCTGCGATGAGCTATAGCAGAGAGCATCTCGGATAACCTACATAAAGGAGACAAGCTTAAATAAAGCCCATCTCACATAAGTTAATGAATCTGCGACGCGCTACATAATAGAGCGTCTCAGATAGTCAATATATCTGCAACGTGCTTTGTAAGGCCCGTCACGCTTGTAAGCTGGTGGGCAACGCGTGCCAGCGGCGTCTCCAATGACACCGTAAAGGTCATCTGTTATGAAAAAAAGTAGACGCGCTTCTTTTGAGCGTGTCTCACACCTAGTTTGATTGGCGACGCGCCTTGAAGCCAGTCTCTGATGCCACCGTAATACGAGACGCGATGACGGAGATGCACAGTTTGTTCGTCTCCCTTCTTCGTTCGGACCCGTCTCGTATGAGCCTTTCCTACGTAGTGTGGGTGGCGGCCTGATGAGTAAAGAGAGAGGGAGACCGGGAGATAAAGATAGGGAATAACGCGCATTTGGGGGACAGGAATCACGCCAGCGGAATAAAAAATTGGACAGAGAAGCGGCAGCGCCACCGCACCAGGGGGCTTAAGAAAATTAGATCGAGAGCGCGCGCAGGAGCGTGATTTCGAGAGCGTGGGGTCTGTCTGTATGCCCATCGGTTGAATCTGTTGTATCGACGATTTTACTCTTCTATGTCGGTTTTTGTTGGTGGACCGACACTTGTATTTATCGTTGTCGGCCAGGACTGCGACACAGATGGTCATAAATTTATAAGTGTTGGGAGTTAGAAACCGACATCATTAGACAACTTAAGTTCAACGGGTCCTAAGTCTTTACTTTCCCCAATGCCCTATTGACCGATTCATGTAGTGTATGTAATATTGGATAAACATTTATGACATTGGGTAGGAAATATCCGCCGGTAACGGGTGAGTATACTATTTCTTACTATTGTGGGTAACAAGAACGGGTTCATGCAAGAATACTACGTTGCAGGTACGGATGGACAAGAACGGTATACATCAACAGGTATTTTACTCATTGTCAAAGTTAACCTTGAGTGCTCCTCTGCCTTAGTACTTGGTGCTGCCCATATGCCCCGCGCGTATCCATAGCGACTGGGAGCCTTGGGACTGTGGGATGGCCGATACTGTGTTCAGTATGGTGGTCGGGTCTGCGATAAGTGACGGCTGACATGGCAATTTCCATCTAAGCATATGGAAATTTGAAAGATTTATTTCAAAAAACTCTTTCAAAGGATGAATTATTGCAAAAATTAACAGGTCAAGAATGCATATAAAATGTTAATCCACATCCACACCATTAATTAAGCAACCAACACATCAATGAACAAGCTAGTTGACAATGATGTATGTTGTGGATTTTGGAACACAGCAACAATTGGGGACACCGCCGACGGTCTTGCACATCCCAACACCATTGATGCCTAAGACGGCGCACATGCCCCCACATGACTTTTCCTCGCAGGAGCTGACTTTGGCGCATTGTTCTTGTCCTCAAGCTTCCAGCGGGAAGCTTGGTGTCCTAGTGGCAGATATCGTCGCGGTGGGGAGAGCCAGCAGCAGCGCGACAAAGACGAATGCGATATGGGGCTATTTGTATGAGGCTAGAGATTTGCGCCATTTGTATGAGGCTAGAGATTTAGCTTTTTCAGTACAGGAGTATATGTGTGTGGAAACTATGGTTTTCTTATGCTGTATCCCTTTGGGGATTCTTGATTTTATATAGACAGTTGACGGGAGCATTTAATTTTTGAATAATCAATTCCTTCCTTTATTTCCAAATGAAAAAAGTCAACACGGCCATTTAATTATATTATATTTAAGTAGTGTTTTATCACCTATTTCTTTAGCAAAGTAGCAAATTTCATCCCCTATTTTTAGAGTAATGCCTAGTTTTATTTTTTTTTAAAACGGGTCAATTTAGTTCCTAAACTATGGTATTGATTTCAAATACATCCCTGACCCAAGGTTGTAGACCGTGTGGTATGTCCAGTCATGGGATATCCATTTTAATCCCTTAATTTTAATATAATGCTAAATTTTACAGCTGGACTTTAGTAGAGAATAATTTAGTCCGTGGACTTTGATTTTGATTTCAAATTCATCACTGACCCGAGGTGGTAGCCTATGTGGCATGTCCAATCATGGTGGTTCTCTTGTGGTTAGTTTTTCTACACAATGATTCAGGTGTAGAAGTATCTATATGCTGTCGTAAGTTCTTAATAATAGATGTTGCCATGTTCACTAAAGATGAAATTGAGCTTATGGCTAAAGATGAGGGCCAAATTTGGCTATTTGCCTATTTTTCTTGGAAATCTTCATAGAAATCGCAATAAAGATTGATTGAAATCATTTTTTAAGATACAATATTTTAGCATAAAATAATTTTGCATAGAATGTTTTAGAATATAATATATTTATAATCATAATAAATCTTCATATTAATGATAATAATCAAGATTGAAAGCACATATTAGTAGCAGATTATTCTAGCATAGAATATTTAGCGTATAATAATTTAGCATAGAGTATCTGTATAAATGGTAATAAATATTCATATAAACGACAATAAATATGGATTGAAATACAAATTTGTTGGAAAATATTTTGGAAGAACAGTGAAGGTTATCCTCTGTAACATCCTCATTTTCATGCATCATGTCCTACTTACATTCATATACATGTTTAACATTAATCCACATCAAGAGGAATAAGTTTAAAATTGATTTGGAGCAAAACCGCATTTAAAATGCTGAAAAGTGCGGACTAGTCCGATTTTGGTGAGGACTAGTCTGATTTCTCTCTGACTAAAATCAGACTTGTTCGTTTTTGCTGCGGACTAGTCCGATTTTGCCTCTGGACACTTTCGGACTTGTCCGATTTTGTGCAAACTAGTCCGGTGTTTCAAGAATCCTTGAAAATTTGCCAAGTCCCTGGACTTGTCCGGACTAGTCCGGTGTTCCAGGGGACATGTCCGTTTTCCTCTCTAACTAAAGTCGGACTTGTCCGATTTGTGGCCAGACTTGTCCGATTTCTTTCCGACTAACTTCGGACTAGTCCGGTCCTGTTTAGACTTGTCCGATATTTCGCGACTCCGAGTTGATCTTTTGTTTCACGACTTGTTTCTTGGGTTTCACGTTAAGTGGGCCTAGGGACGCCGTGCCTAACTCTTTTAGACCCCACGTGGGACTCTAAACCGGCTTCTACTCCTCTCAAACTCGAAATCCATCTAACCCTAGCCTCCACCTCTATATAAACAACCCCACCCCTTGGCTTGATATCTATTTGCCACTTTTCCACACCACCAAAACCCTAGTTCGTGGAGAGCCACCATCAAGGAGGGAGGAGGAGATCCCAAGCAAGAAGGAGAAGAGGAGGAAACGAAAGAGGATCAAGATCTCCATCAAGTTTCGTTCTTCATCACCAAATTATCTCCAAGTTCATCATCAACCCTAGACCATCAAGATCCAAGTGTTGTCTCCAAGTTTCTTGACTCATTGGAGTTCTAAACACATGGTATACCTTTTATTCTCTTTTCCTTACGTGAATTCAACCCCAAGTCTCCAAATTCACGTCGATCTAGAAATCCCTAGTTCGCTAGTTCAGCGAAGTGCGGACTAGTCCGGCCTTCTGCAGACTAGTCCGATTTTGCTGACAAAATTGTGTTGAATTAATTATAAAATTAGATCTAATCACATCCAAACCTGTATAAACTTGTTAAGAGCTATTAGAACTAGTTAGTGGTCATTTAAAAGCAATCTATTAACAAGTTCTACCTAGCATTTGCATCAATCATGCATATCATGTCATATTGGGTAATATTTGTGCACTCTTTCATTGTGTTTCTTGTTTGTATGGTTATTGTGCGGATTAGACAGATTTGCGCTAGAGTGTGCCACAGTGGATCTCCAGCACCAAGAGTTTGAAGGCTTTGACTCGAATCAATCCCAAGAGCAAGGCAAGTGTCCTTGAAGCATATTGATCTAGTTTTGAAATAAATGTTTTGTTTGCAAAACTGCATGCTTGTGTCAATTTGATGGGAAATCCTATGGTTGGAAGTTTACTAGTTTTGTTGACCACCCTTGTCACCTAGAATATATGGTAGAGAGTCGGGAAGGGCTTTTTACCTTTTTGCTACGCTTAATTACTTGGGATGGAAAACAACTATACTATTTAATTATGCATTAATGAGATTATGGTTGACATGAATTGGTTAAATATGATATTGTCATGGGTGATCTAAGCAAGCCTGGTATGAGGATGGGTTGGATGTATGGTGGTTTGCTTGCTTTAGATCTAAGGACCGGTTTGTGGAGCGACCATCCACGATTTACACTGCCACCACGAGGCCAAGTATGGGTGCGGCGTAGCTGATTAATTGGGGCTTTGCCAGTGCTATTTGGACCATTAAGGATGCTCGGGGAAGGGATAGTAGGATTGGGTTTGTTGATGATTGGTGGGGCTACCCTGGGATCCGAATGGCTCAAGAGGGGGCCCTTGCTTGAAGATGTGCTCAGTTGGAGACATCACCACCGGTGAAACCTCAGTGGGGTCTAAATGGGCTAGTAATCCCTTTGTAAAGGCTATTTTGTGATCTCTTGGCCACACACCTGTGGAAGTGTGAGACGGCATAATTGAGATTCTATAGTCATCGAAAGGTGATGAAATCACAGACACGTGGGTAAAGTGGTACAACCTCTGCAGAGTGTGTCTAAAACTATCATGATAGCCGTGCTCCCGGCTATGAGCAAACTGGACCCTCGCATGATTAGAGGAAAATTGGGATTTGGGATGGTTTGATATTGGCTTTGGGATGGTATTATGGTTATGGTTTGGTAATGGTTATGGCTCTTTATGGATTAATTTCTGGTATTGGATATGATTATTGGCAATGGTGAAATCTGGAAATATGGATGATGGACACGGAATATGGACTGGTACTATGATTTTAATTATGGTTTATGATGGGTTTACTTCACATACATAATACATATTGCTTTCCAAATGTTTTAATGTACTTTTCAGCACTCAACCATTATTATATTCGTCATTTGAATCAGCCACATGTCATACTTTCCACACTTGCTGAGTACGACATGCACTCACTCTTGCAACCCCTCCCAACAGTTGCAGGTAAGGATTGGGAGTTTAATGGCGATAATGCGGAGTTCTAGGCTGTGTATACCGTCAGCTTTGCTTGTGGTGTTGATTGGAGCTGCACTATATCATATCGCTTATGCCGCCTAGCTGTTTAGTTTGCTTATTTAGTTTATTTCCACTACATTAATTGAACTTGTTATTAATATTCATTAGAACTTGTATTCGAGGATAACATGGTTTGTGTAATAAAATTTGGTTAATTAATCTTGTTCTGTGGAAAATTTTCTGTATACTCTTTTGTGAATGCACTCGTGTATGTGTGTTGAACGTCCTGGGCACACATATGCATTCACTTGGTTCATTTTCAGAACTGGGTGTTACATCCTCAAAACTAAAACCGAAAGATTAATTTAATACTACAAATGTCACAAAAATCAATTTAGTCCCTAAATTTCAGATTCAAGTTCATTTTCATCGCCACCCTTGTTGTGCATCCACATTATCATGCCTTTTTAGATTCTACAGCTTATTATCTATTTTCAAGCTCTCAATTGTTAGTTGATGGATTGCTAATCAAGTAGGAGATTTCTCTTTGATAATAATGATGTATGATGAGAGATGTTTCTAACTATTATTTATTGGAATGTCATAAATACAACAAATTTTAAGGAAAATAAAAGTATGGTACACGTAAGATTTTGCACTACCGATCGTGTGTACATGCTGCTTTGGTAGCTTCTATATTAGTGTGCAAGTTGTAATTTATGGAATGGATATACTCTAGCATAAGTGCTTGGTACCTAGTTTAAGAAAAAGTAGACACTAATACTTCCTATGTCTAGCTTGCTTTTAAACTTAAAACTCTTTGGCGTAGTGGTGCAAACATCTTTCCTAGACACACGATATCAATCAAATGATTAACCCATTGCTAGGCGTATCCAAAGGAATCCAACATCGACTCAGGTGAGAAGGTGGTCACAGCACACAAATCAGTCACCACAATAAAGCACAAGTTGAAGGGGGTTAGGACCAAGTCGCCTGAACCCCTGACTTGGCTGACTGGTTCCTAGAGCCATTCTTGGTCAAACGATGCTTGGCGCTCTCCTGTTGCCCCTTGATGGCGGTGAAGACTGCTTCACGCACAAAAGATGGCAGGAGCTGACTGAACTTCATGTATAAATAGGACCCTTCACCTCTTACTTCAACACACACCACTTGGGCATATTCACTCTATTGTTTACACTATTTCTCTTAGTCCTTAGTTGAGATTAGGCTGTAGAGAGGAGCCTCTAGTCCCAAGTCCAAATTGGGAATGGTATGACTCATGAGGGAGTTAGAGAAATCTGCTTCCATATTGATGGCAAGGAGGAGAAGTTTTATTTTTGGCCATGGAAGGAGCAATGCTCCATGATCAAGATCAAATATGGTTCGAATGTCAAACACATCAATGAGGTTGAATTAACACCTCCACAAGTGGACACCCTCATTTCATTCATGAGGAAGATGACTTATCAGGAGACACCTTCTTTCTGCCCATGACGACATTGGAAGAAGAAAGAAAAGTCAGGGCCATCTGAATGGCCCTAGTCTACTAATCACAAAGAAAAAGAGTGGCGAAAGAAGCAAGCTGTGCTGTCCGAGTCTAGTTCTCCGGGGCCAAAAGCTGATAATTGAAGCTTCACGGGACGGTGAAAAATCCATCTCAATGGATTTTTTGAGTGAGACCTCACCAATAGGTTAATTTGGTAGTTATCTTACATTTTCCTTTTCTGTGACCATTTGAATTTTGCATTTTTTACAGCATGTTTGATTTTTCCATAGGGATTTGATAATTTTTGTATTCTAAACATTTGTTTTCTTTTATTTTTTGAAAAAACAAAAACAATAATAATTTGAGAAAGTTCTATTTGAAAAACAATTCTTTGAAGGAAATTTGTGGTTGGGTCACCCAAAGTCTAGAAATATAGCTATTCTGGAACCACTTGCCGAAAGGCTGACTAGATGGGCCCAATTGTCAAGGCAGCCGAACCCCTAGTTGGTCGACTTGGGGGGGGGGGTGCAATTTTGGCTCTCCCTCCTCCAACCTATATTCCTTTTTCTTGTGACCATTGGGGGTGCTACACTACTTAGTCATGCATGGATGAGTGTGTTGCTTCAAACTTCACTCCATTTTCACCTCCCCAACTCACTTACTAACTAGCTCAAATTGTTTTGCTCTTCATTGGATCACTTCTATCATATTCCAATCCAGAAACATTTTCTTCCATTGTGTAGAATGTAGGGCTCTTAGGAATAGCCACTTGCAAAATCCCAGTTTACACTTCATACATAGATGCATGGCTATGTCTATGTTCACTAGAGGAGATACTAGGATTGTGCGTGATGATGAACTTATGATCCTTTTTTCCATGGTTAAAAAGATTAAAATTGCTCCTATCAGGGCTATGATGTCTATTGATGGTCATTATATACCAATTCCGACTATCAATATAACTCAATTATACAAATGAATAAATATTTCACACACACCATCGTTAGATTTGACATAGTTCCACTTGTACTTAGAGAATTATTGCATGCAAGTATTTTATTGCAAAATAGATAATGAATGAGGGGAGCAATCTTGAAAAATGAGATCCCGACCAATCACATGATGACATGTGGAATGACATGGATCCATGGACCCATTCTAGGCATATCTGAGGAAATCCAACGTCGATTTACGAGGGGATGAGATCAGGGTCCACCAGATAGAGTCTTGGAGGAAGCACACCCATAGGGGTACCAGGACCAAGTATGCCGAACCAAAGGTTCGGTCAACCCTTTTCTGGCACCAAACTCGGTCAGTTGACACATTTAACCCTTGTGTGGTGCCTTTTAGCAGGTGATGACTGATTCGCAAGCAAAGTATGACAAGAACCTCCTCAACTCCATGTATGAATAGGGGGAGAGGCCTCACTTCACACACACACCACTGAAGCATTCTCTCATTGTATACACTAGTTCTATCTAGTCCTTAGTGGAGGTTAGGCTGTAGGAAGAAGCCTCTAGTCCCAAGTCCAAATCGGGAAAGGTATGGCTCATTTATCTTTCTTTCCCTTGTTGACTTTATGCACTATAATACTATTATTATTAGTCTCTGGTTATTCATATACTTGGGCAAAACGTTTCCTGTTTGATTGTGGAGTCCATGTATGTACTAGCGGTAGATGTTATTAGGATCTGATCATAATGTCCATATCATGTTATCATAAACATCATACACCACCACTATAGTCTAATTGGATAATAATATGATTATGTTAATATGAATTTGTTAGTGCTTGGTCCCAACATTGGTTGAAAGATGTTTAGGTTATTCATGGCCTTAGGAAGGTACTTGTATTGTAACACTTAAGGCATTTGCTTAACATGTAAGCGTGGTGCTTAGATAGTCAAGTAGTGGTGGATGTCTTGTAGACCCAAAGATTGTAGGGATATGCGGAAGGTGGTTACAACCCTGTCTGTCTTTCATACTCCCCCATGTTTTGCTACTCTACAAGCTCTTTGCGGGAATCATACTAGTTTTGCTGGGAGTAAACCCTTGCCTGATGGATTTGACCACTAAGTCCTAGTGTTCATTGTTAGCATATTCATGTGTACACTAATAGGCTATGTGTAAGAGTAATGAGAGCACAGTAGGAGTAGCTCCATCTCGTAATTTTGACCTTCACTAGGACATCCTTACCCATTTCATTAGATAGCTTAGGTGTGTCACAGTACCCCCACTACATCACCAGGATCCTTACTAGAACAACCTACTCTTCATATGATCTTGCCACTCTTCACTTGCCTTCCTTTAGGATAAAATAAATACAATACCCTAGGGGATACTCTTAGGTGAAATGCTACAGCGGTACTTTTTGTGCGCTTGCGGAACTCAACCTGCCCCGACTTAGGTTAGCGTAGTGCCAACTACGTGTCTACCACATGTTCTAGGATGAACTGTAGACGTTAAGAAATACCAACAAGCATTTCTGGCGCTGTTAGTAAGGATCATTTTCTTAGTAAATCTTAGAAAGTGTAAACAAGCATTTCTGATGATGTTTCCAAGGAAGGCACATAAGTTTTGCTTGATCATTTGGTATATAGGACTCTAGTAGGTTTTTAGTAGGATAACCATGCTTTGTTTTTGCATTCTTTGATGTTAAAACAAGGTAGTGTATGACCGGTTTCCGTTTGCTAGCAAACTATGTTGAAGATCCTGAATTACTGCTGAGAAGAGTTCAACCTCGTGTCGTTCCTCCTCAGGTGATATTGTCAGCAAGGAAGCCCGTCATATCCGCACCATCACGATGCAAGCCAATGGCCCAGAAGACCCGTCATGAGTTTTTACCTCCCTCTGCTGAAAATATGCCTAGCGGGACCAATGTCAACACGGGAGACCTGAACTTCAAAATCAATACTGGCCAAATCACTATGGTGCAGGCTAATCCCTTTAGTGGGAAAGCCAACGAGGATGCAACTGTTCACCTGCAACAATTCCGAGAGATTTGTAGCACTTTCAAGTATAAGGATGTCACACCAGATGCCATCCGTCTTTGACTGTTTCTGTTCTCCCTCCTCGGAAGAGCGAAGCAGTGGTTCTATGCAAACGGAAGTGCTATAAACACTTGGAAAAAGTGTTTTATGGCATTCCTTGCTAAATTCTTTCTGTTGGCTAAGACCAATGCCCTACGTGGAAGAATCTCAAGCTTCCAGCAAGAGCCCAAGGAATCCATTCATGAGGTTTCAGAGAGTCTTAAGGAGTACATCCTGGCCTGTCCTCACCATGAGCTGGATGACCGGCTCATCATCCCAAATTTCTACAATGGGCTGACTCCGTTAGCCCGTGATCATGTGGATGCTGCTGGTAGAGGTGCCTTTTTCTCACTTTCGGTGCCCAAAGCAAATGAACTAATTGAGAAGATTATTTCCAATATGGGTTGGAGCGACGAGCGTATCTAGTCCCAACAGCGAGGCATGCACACCTTGAAAGAGGTGGACATGATCACTGCCAAGATTGATCTCTTGATGAAGAAGTTGGAATGCCAAGCCAATGTCGAAGTAGTTGCCACCGTCGAGGCCTTAGACGCTGACATGACATGTCAGATTTGTGGCAACACGTGTCATATGTGGAGTGATTGCCTCGAGACCCATGATGATTCCTTGTACGTAGCCAACAATGGAAACTTCAACAATGGCTACTGTCCAGGAGGTCAAGAGTAGGACCAACCACGCCCTTTCTTTCAAGCGGGCTACAACAACAACAATATAAATGGAAATCAGCCCAATCTTGAAAGAACTTGGCATTAGACAACTCAAGATCAATGATGCAGTATCCAAGAATCTGTCAGCTGTGAGGACCAGAGTCCCGACTTCCAGGAATCACATTGGGTGGTGCCGTGCGATACGACCCAGCAACACACAAGAAAAGAATAGTAAAATACATCAATGTTTTCATTTCATAATATAATCAAGTGTACAAAATAGTATACATAAGGAGTACATAAGCAAACGGAAAAATATATTCAAAATATCAACCTACCTAAGCATGAGAGGAGACGTCCATGCTCGCGGACGCTTCTCACTAGCAACACGAAGAAGATAAAGCAGTGGTGAAGTCTCTCGTGAGCCATACACCTCAAAAGGTCTGAGGTCTCACGGAGAACCACAAAAGCAGCAGAAATAATATAACCTGGAAAACTACATATATAGCAACCGTGAGCATAAAGGCTTAGCAAGATTTCACCGTCTCATCTAAATATGAAACTCTACGTGCAAGGACTTGTAATATAAGAAAATTGAATTGCATAAAGGACTCGCCTAATTGTAAATCCTTTTTTTCTTCAGATTTTAAGTAGCACATGTGCACTCCATGGGCATTGCACATCATAAATTCCACAATCAAACAATAAACACTTCGTCTACAATGTTACATGCCCAAAGTTGCATAGGTTGCATACAAATTAACTGTTTGGGAATGATAAATTTAATTTGCTACTTCTAAGCCATACAAGTTGCAATACAATATTATAATCATTGCAACAAATTCATAACATTCCAACTACTCTTTATTACTACGTCACGACTCAGTGAACAAGCGATACTCAAATAACTGCGAGGGACGGTGATTGCAATCAGTAGACACCCTATGTGCACGACACATATGCCCGCGTGGAAGACACATTGGTGCTCTTCTCATTACATCATAAGTCGCCACCTTTCACCCATCATCCCAATATCGAACCAGTTCTATGATCCTCAAAGAATGTCCACTACACGGACACGTTGGAGTTGCTATCTAGCAGATTTCCACCTTGTGTTTTATTTCCTGCAAGGGACCACAACATAAGTTTTGACGCGAGGGTGCATGTCGGTACATTGGATACCAGGTACCCTCTAATACCGCACTTAAAACCAGGGAGTTCCTATGTCCGAGTTGATGACTTTCGAAGGCAACACACGATTGAAGGCACTGGGCCCGCATCCCTCATTTGGGTAGCTCCGGTGTTACCACGTGTCCTGCGGGACCAAACCTACGTCCCTTCGATGAGAAGCTCTAGTACTGCCAAGTGTCCAGCAACCCCAGACCGAACCCCCAATAGAGGGAAGCTCGGGTGTCGCCACGTGTCAAGTGGCTCCGAACCAGCCTTCCCACACAGGGAAGCTCCAGAGCTGCCACGTGTAGGACCTCCAAACCTAAGCCTGCAACGGAAAGACTACATGATTTCCAACGGCGCGGACATTCAAGAGGCTATTAAATAGCCGTTACAAGACATGACACGCGATCGGTAGACTATCAAGACTGGTAACGCCACTATTAAGGTGCGTTATCACACTATTAATCACAATTTACAAATGTAGATTGTGTATAGGAGGTGAATTACAGTCGGGGCCACCTGTCGGGCCAGGCAAGCTCTGTAACAGACAGTCCTTGGCATATAAAAGGACTGCATCACATGGTAGAAAAAAATTAAGCTCATACGCACACTAGCATACTTAGACACTCGCCACAGACATACATACTCAATCAACAACCACCCCGTGGGGTAGGGTATTACGCTCAAGCGGCCCGAATCACAGAAAAAACTCTTGTGTCATCATCTTGCTCTTGATCTTACTCGCCCCATCCGAATACGAACCTCTGCGGACTACGCTTTAGTAGTACCGGGGGAAGTGTTGTTGCTACACGTCAACATTTAGCGCGCCAGGTAGGGGGCAATAAGATCTCAAGATGGTGAACTCCACCACAGCTTTATCTAACGACTTGGTTGAGCAGCCTGTTGGAGGAAATCCCTCCAACATGCAGCATCCAGCCAACACAGTTGTCCCGGCGGGTGTTGTTCCACCACCAACTCAACCATCTCAGCGAGATGGTGTATTCGCATCGGTCACTACATCGACGAACAATCCAGAGAATGCACTAAACGCAGTGCAGACTCTTCTTCAGCGTCCACCGGCACCAGGAGCACCTCAAGGTGCGATGGAACAGTGGCACGCTGATGTGGAGCATTTTGTTGTAGTTGCAGCCGATGCCATCAGTAATCAAGGTCCGCCCCATGCTGGACAGGCACCTTCAAGGAACAAGATCAGGCCTGGTAGACTTGGTCCTCAGGCGCCACAGCACAGGACACGTGCGACCTCCCAGTAAGTGACGTCACTACCCTCCGGGGCACGCCTCACTCATACAGCGTCAAGGCTCTCCACGCATGATCTCCAGTCGGAGCTTGACCGCCATTACATGAGGCAAGATGGTCGCGTCCTTATGGAGCGCACCAGTAAGAGGCAGGAGGCCCGTGAAAACCCTTCTCCTTTGGGAGTGGGAGACGACTTCTCAGCCCTTGATGAGAAAAGTGAGTCCCGATCTTCCGATAGGTAATTGGGACAAGTCGATTGATGTGGAGATCTCGATGTTGATGATCCGAGGCTCTCGAGTAGGACACGAAAAACCCCTGCAATCACTACACCACCACTCCGTTGGTTATCAACCATGCTGCACACGATTGACCTCACCACGAAAGCTAATCCCTGCAAGTTCAACCGAGAACATAAGAAAGAACAAGGTAGAAGTAATCTGAAATTCTAAGTTGGGGTCTCACAAACCGATGAACGGCGAAACTGTGTATAACAGATTATTCTAAGCAAAAACCCACTGTTCATGGCGGCTACTATGGAGTATATATAGGTGGAAGGACGTCCAAGGGGGTGTTGGGGTCGTTAACTAACCCTAAGATATGAAAATAATGGACTTAGACTTGTTACAAGGCCCAATGACCCGATACGATGGCGCAGCACCCTAACAGATTCTGAACTCGACTTTGTTTCGATGATTACCATCGACTCCGACGTAATTTTGACATGAGACCAGCTCCATTGGAAAGTTTATCCTCTCCCCTTTCCGTGCATATGTAGAACGTCCAAAACGGAGTTCGTATGCATCCTGGGCGTCCGTCTTAGTGCGTACTGCTCCTGGACTCCGAGTTGGACACGATTTTGAGTTGGGGTCAGTTTCCATCCTCTTTGAACGTATCCTCTGGTCCTCCACGCCCCTAAATCTTCCTCCAATTACTCCTTTAACTTCTCCATGGATCCTAATCACAATTAAGTCATTAGGTAGCAATCTATTCTCAAAAATATATAAGGAAACATATAAGAACGAGCTCACCTCTGAAATTAATTGGTGTGTGTGAATTCTATTTGTCGGTGTTTGGATCCGGCAGTTCTCCCGACACTACCTCTGGTAGATCGAGGAGTTGTAGTTCGGTAATGGGTGCGCAGAGATTCAAGAAGGTGAAAGACATGTGTACACAGAGATTTACGTGGTTCGGGCCGCCTGAGCGTAATACCCTACTCCACGGGGTGTGTTGGTGATGTATTAAGCTTGTGAGTCTAGAAGAAGCTCCAGAAGAAGAAGCTTGTCTACCTCAAGGTGTTCAGCAGTGGTCTGGAACCGTCCTTTGTGTATCATCGACCAGTCCTTTTATAGTACAAGGACTGGTCATTACAATGTTAGCCACACATGCTTGATACACAATAAATGGGGTTAATTACCCTAAATAGCCTTGTAACGGGCCTTAACAGTGCTGTTACCAGTATTAAGGATCATCCGATTGTATGTCATTAATATGGTATCAATGACACTTAATCGGGTCTTGAAGTCTTTGATTGATCCTTGAAGGTCCGGAGCCGTTGGGGGGTCCACCGGCCTGATAGTTGAAGTTGAAGGTCCGGTGGTTGCCACGTGGCAGCTCCGGAGCTTACCGTCGTGGACGGGTAGGTCCGGTGCTGTTGGACACGTGTCAGTACCGGAGCTTCCCTCTGTCTGGGGTTAGGTCCGGGGGTGCCATATTGGTATTCTGACCGGAGCTTCCCATGTGTGGGTGATAGCTCCGGTCTTGTGATACACGTGGTGGCCCTAGGACTAACCATGTCGGGGAAGCAGGTCTGGCTACGCCTGACATGTGGGGCCTTCAGAGGTCTTCAAATCTGGTAGATGGAGTTTCCTTGTGATCTTTGCGATCCCAAGGGGTATCCGGTACGGAGGGTACCGACAGTGGCCCCCTGGACTCACCTCCGTGAGAGACCTTTTGGATGAAGTCATTTCGCTGGAGGTGGGTCCATTTTTCGGTTTCCGAACCGTGTCTTCAAGGGTCTTTGGTTGTGCTGTTGGCGATAGTTCACAGTTAAACTTCCGCCGCATGGCGTATCTCATAGGCATCAGGTGAGATCTCAGTGTGCGGATCTCACGCAATTGAAGGTCGCCGATTCCCAATACGAAAATCGTATTGGTTTCGCGCGCCTTGTCAGGCCGCTGCCTTCGGGTTTCCCGCCTTTCACGATGACAACCGTTCGTCTGCGGTAATAACCTCGACTTGATTGTCGGGGTGGCCCCGGACCCCCTTGTCATTGGCAGGGTGAAAATTTTGACTGGTATCGTCGGCTCCTCTGCGATTTCCATCCAGGCGTTGCGGGGGCTTACTTAAGAAGGAAAGCACGCACCGTTTGGGGTTCTTTACGCCTCTCGATCGATCTTGCGCTCAAACCTTCCAAACTTTTGCTTGCCTTTTCCCTCTTGCCTCGCTGTGCCGCGATGGAGTTGGGTCTCCGCCAGAGCCGACTGAAGTCCAATGACGATTTGAAGAAGGTCCGGGCCCTCATGAGATGGTCCTCTGACTTCTTCAACCATTTGGTCCACGCTGGCAAGCTTCTGTTCGAGAAGGAACACGCCGGAACATGGTGTACTTCTCCGCGTACGCCATGGTGGGACTGATCCCACCTTTCTCCTCCTTCTTCTTGATGCTGCTAGACTTCTATGGTCTGCAGCTTTACCACCTTGGCCCCCACTCCATTCTGCTGGTGTCCATATTTGTCCACTTCTGCGAGATGTGGGTGGGCATTCCCCCCTGCATTGAGCTCTTCCGCACCTTCTTCACTGTCCAAACCACAGGTCGGAGTGATGAGTACCTTGGCTTCTACTATTTTGTGAAGTGCAAGAAGTGCCCGTACAAGTACTTGCGGTTGTTCCCTTCTGGGAAGTGGGACGAATAGAAGAAGGATTTGATTGTAATCAGGGTGGAGGAGCATGAGAAGCTGGAGCTGCCGGAAGGCCTCCCCAACATCGACACTGAAGTTTGGAGTGAAGCTCTGGTGCTGTTTGATGCCTTCGATCCTGCTCTGACCAGGATCCGCCTATGTGTGGAAGGAGGGGTGACTCCCCAGGCGGTGTTTTGCAACTTCCTGACCAACAGGTGGGCTCCTTTGAAGAGGAGGGAGAAGTTGGCTTGGGCCCTCAACAGTATGCCGGACGATGACCGGATCGAGACCGGTTTGAAGTCCAACATGGAGGCTGCAACTTTGGAGTTCCACCTGAAGAAATTCCAGCACGTCATCGACGTCGAGGGCGACGACTTGGCTCTGCCGCCAGCTCCGGCGGACGATGCCGGTGCTTGACGAACTTGGTGTCATTGAGAGACGCTCGACAACTGGGTTGGCGATCTCCGAAGCTCTGGAAGGTGGCTCTGTTCCTGCCCCTAAGCCATGAACCGAAGTCGTCAGCAAGGGCAAGGAATTGGCCGAGCCCTCAAGCCATAAGAGGAAGCATGCCGACAGAAGGGCTAGGCATACTTCTTCCGCGGTGTCTCCTTCTCCCCGGAGGGGGAGGTCTACGACGACATCGTCTACTCCAGTAGCGACTTCTCCCGGGGTGCTAGCTCCGACTAGGTGACTCCGGTACCAGGGCCAGCTGAGGGCTCCGGGTCCGGAGGTCCTTCCCGGTCAAGGGGGGCCTCGACCAGAGCAATGCCGACAGCAGCAGCAAGCTCTGGGGGACCCTCCGGGACTACCTCGCCAGTGTCGGCTGGGGCCAGTTCGGAGCATCCGAAGAAGAGGTTCCGCGGTAACTGGTGCGGAAGCCTTCCGAGGAAATTTTTGATTTTTTACCTCAGTCAGTTGGTTTATTGTTAACTGTATTTTGATTCTCTTCGTCCTTCATCCACAGCATGCCCAAGAAAAGGGTGGAAGCTCCGATCCCTGCAGCAGCGGTCGAGGCTGTGCAGGCTGAAGCTCCGGCTCTGATTCCAGCGTCGTCCCAAGAGGTGGCTGAGGCTGCGGCAGCCCCGACGCCGGCTATCGTGGTTTTGGACGACTCATCCCCATAAGCTCCCGTGGTAGCACTGGACCACGGGACTAAAGATGTACCAGCAGTGCCAGCCTCGAAGGTTGAAGCTCTGGGCTTGGATGCTATGATGTTGGACACTCCGACCGCAAAGCCGAAGGAACCGCGATTCCGGTCCTAGAGCCAGATGTTGTTGAAGCCCCGGTAATCAAGCCGGTGGTTGATGAGGTCCCGGCAGTAGAGCCGGGAGTTGATGAAGCTCCGGCACTTGAGCCGGTTGCTGAGGAAGCTCTGGCGGCAGAGCCGGTTGCTGCAGAAGATTTGGCTGTGGAGCCGGCCATTGAAGAGGTTCCGGCGTCCAAGCCAGTTGCTGCGGAGGTGTTGACGCCTGAGCCTTTGGTGGTCGAAGCACCAACGCCGGAGCCCATGATGGTCGAAGCGCCAGCACCAGAGCCAGCGGCGGAGGAGGCACCTGCGCCAGAGCCAAAAGTAGCTTCTGCTCTGACCGAACCTTCAACACCCGCTCCGGAAGCGGTGGTCCCGGAGGTGCCCGCTGCTGAGCCAGAGTGCCGTGATGAAGCTGCTGGCCCCCTGCCGGAGGGGCCAGTTGTTGATGACCTAGCGGCTGGGCCTTCGGAACCAATTCCGGAGGTTGGAACTCTGGCTGCAGGTACTTCCTCGACGGCGGCTGAGGCTACACTGGAGGACGACCCTAGTGCCGTGGAAGCTCAGGGGACCGCTCTCGTAGAGTGGGACCCAATTTTTGTTGCTGAAGCTCCGCTGGAGCCAGCGGAGAGGACCCCAGCAGGTCCGGACCCGATCCCTCTATCGTTGTCTATTGACAACGCCTGCTCTAGTCTTCGCCAAGTCCAATTGGCCTTCTACCACGACAGCAAGGCCCTCGAGGAGGAGCGCCAAACCCTTAGGAGGTGGCACAACCAACTCCATTTCGAGACTAAGCTGGCACAGTCGAGGCTGGCTGACGACAAGGAGTGGGTGCAAAGGGAGAAGGTTCGCCTGGAGTACTGAGGTAAGTTGTTGGATGAGAGGGAAAGCATGACGCAGACCCTCGACAAACAATCCCAGGCCATCTATGAGCAAGCCAAGGATGCAAATAGTGCAGCTGATGAGCGCCAGGAAAGGCTCTCCGCCATCCACGATAGTCTTGTCAAGCGCCGGGAGGCTCTTGAAGCGCAGGAAAGACGGCTCGAAGATGAAGAGCAGAAATTCCTAGAGCTGCGAGACGACCTCGTGAAGAGGGAGGAAGAGCTTGTCCAAAAGACAGCTCTGGCTGACAAGAGCCTCAAAGAACGCACCAAGAAATTGGATGAGTGTTGCAAGGAGGAGGAGAAGAAGGCCTGGGAGCGAGGGCAAGAACTCTACAAGCAAGAGAATGCCATCGCCGCCTGGGAGAAGAAGGTGTGGAGACGAGATAAAGATCTGGTCAACCACCGGAATGAGATCCACCTCCGGGAGGAAGAGCTCAGCAAGCTCGAAAGGTAGGTTGTTAAAACGATTCAGCAGAATGCCAAAGAGGTAGAGCGTCTTGCTCAAGAGAGCTCAGAGCTGGCAGCGGCCAAAAGATCCTTGGCGGAGATGCGTGGTGCAAGGGCTGCAGAGTCCCAACAAGTTTGGGACTTCCTGGGGAAGGTCAACGATGTGCTGACACCAATGGGCTTCAGTCCTATGTGTCCGTATGATCTGGAGCCAGAGCTGGACCAGGCGTTGGAGGCGCTGAGTTCAGTGGGCAACGAGCTCTCCAAGGTGGGCGATGTCATCGTGGACCAATTGGAAACGGAGGTTCAGTCCCTGGCAAAGAACGTCGCAGAGTTTGTGCTGACATTCTACACTAGCCGAGACCCTCAATTCCCTCTAGACCCGGTGCTTGAAGGCCCCATCGAAGGAGAGGGTGAAGCCGCTCGAGCCAGCGTGTCGGAGGTGGCCCAGAAGGTCTCCCAGTTCTTCCATAGGGTCTAGGACCATCTCTCTGTAGCTCCTGCTTGTATTCTCTCTTCTTCTTCTCCAATTTTGTAATCTCTTGTCTCCAGATGAATGAAATCCAAATTTTTGTGAATTCGAACTTCATTTTTTGTCTTCAACACCTTTGTATCTCTTGGCCCCCTTGTAGATGTACACAATTTGATTGTGAACATGTACCAAGAGGATGTAACAGTTGTTGAAGACTTGCGTGCTTCGAATTTGTTGAATGTAGGTCCGAAGTCTTTGATAGTGTAGGCCCCCTGAGGCTGTTGGAGCTTAGTGGCTCTGGCATTAACCATCGCCGGAGCTTAGTAGCCCCGGAGCATCGATAGTTAGTCCTCTAGGGTGTCGAAGCTTTGGCAGCTCCGACAGTGATCTCTGTCAACACGTGTTGTGTCAACGTTAGACTCCACTTTAGAGTCTTTCCACCATCTTTACGTTGATGACTTGCCCCCTAGCTTTACCGGAGCTGATTAGCTCCAGAGATGCTCGATGTTAATGTTTGAACATAGAGTGCAAGCTGCTTGAAGGATGTCGGGGCTTTTTATTTTTCCTACACACTGAAGTCAAGAAAAACAGTAAAATTCGTTTCCTATCTATAACTTCATTGCGGCTTACTGTTCCTGAGATAGTTTTAGGTCGAACACAATCCTAAGTACAATCAAAGTCACAGTCTTGCTTCCTTCAGGTCTGATTGTTTCTGGACTCGCCTTACTTCGACCTGCCGGGGTGTAGGTAGAGTGGCGTACTTAGGGTGCATGACTAGGCTAAGTCGATAGCACACTCCGGCCCTAGATTGGCTTGGCGGCATTCAGACAAGTAGGCCATCAACAATGTTTGAACCCGGAAGGATAGACAATACAACTCGAATTGTAGATGAAGTGGTCGAGCTAAAGTTTCTTAAGAACTGCAAAACTTTGTTATAGACAAGAAAGAGAAAAATAAAAATATTGAGCCTATACAAAGTAAATGCACGTGGAGTCTATTTTCACACAATGATGTCTTTCATTATAGGTTCGGGGTACAGGGGAAACAAGTACACTCTTAGGTTACGGAACCAGGCTAAGTGTGTTTCGTTTCTCGTTTGGCCCAAGGTAGTTAGCTACACTTTTAGTTCTGAGACTGTGACAAGTGTTGCATGGACGTTGCGGACCTAGCAGGGTAGGTCCGGCTGCCTTCCTGGAGGAGCTACCCGACTCTGTATAATGACTCTATAACATACACCACATGTAATTACAGACTCACCTCTGTTATACTATGCGTAGAACTTACGAAGGTGCTCAATGTTCCAAGGATTTGGGAGAGGTGTCCCATCCTCAGTTGCCAAGCGAACACATCCGGGACGGGATACTTTGATCACTCGGAAGGGTCCCTCCTAGCTGGGGGAGAGTTTGTTTAACCCTTCTCTGGATTGTATTCTCTGTAGCACCAGATCGCCTTCCTTGAGCTGTCGACTGTGAACATGCCGTTGGTGATAGCGCTGAAGAGCTTGGCGGCATCGGGCACTCCGAACAGCTGCTCGACACCTTCCCTCTTCAAGGAGGTCAAGGTCTTCACGCTGGAGCTGGTCCTGCGTGGCTTCATCAGAGTTTCGGACCCGGATCGACCCCAAGGTGATTTCCGGAGGAAGGAATGCTTCAGCTCTGTACACCAGGAAGAAGGGTGTCTCTCCAATTGACTGGTTTGGAGTTCTCCTGTTGGCCCATAGAGTGGGCGGAAGCTCATCAATCTAGTTGGCTCCATGCTTTTTCAGGCGCTCATATGTGCGCGTCTTGAGTCCTTTCAGGATTTCTGCATTTTCCCTCTCGGCTTGGCCATTGCTTGCCGGATGAGCTACAGAGGCGTAGCTGACTTGGATGCCGAAGTCTTCGCAGTATCCTTGGAAAGCAGAGCTTGTGAATTGGGTCCCATTATCTGTTATGATTTTGTTCGGGACTCCAAATCTGCATATAATGGACTGCAAGAAGTTTATAGATGATTGCTTGTTTATTGTCACAACTGGAGTTGCTTCCGGCCATTTGGTGAACCTGTCGATGGCAACATACAGGAACTTGTAACCTCTGACGGCACTTGGGAAAGGTCCCAAGATGTCCACCCCCCACACAGCGAAAGGCTATGTAGGAGGTATCATTTGTAGAGGCTGAGCCAGTGTGTGAATTTGCTTTGTATGGAACTGGCATGCTTTGCATTTCTTCACCAGCTCAGTTGCATCCTGGAGCACTGTAGGCCAGTAGAAGCCATGCCGGAAGGCTTTACCGACCAGCGTGCGGGAAGACGCGTGGTTCCCACACTCGCCTCCATGGATTTCTGCGAGGATCTCGCATCTTTCTTCCCTTGTGATGCACCGCACTAGGACGTCGTTGGCACCGTGCTGGTAGAGATCCCCTTCTACCAACGTGTATCTTTTAGCCAATCTGACTATCCGGTCAGTGGATGCATCATCGTCAGGAAGGATGTTGTCTTTCATGTAGCTCCGGATCTCCGAGATCCATGCATCAGAGCTTGCTTGAGCATTTGAGTCTTGCGTGATGGGTTGCTCGGAGCTTCCGGCAGCACCTACGACCCTTGATGGCTGCCATGGTAATAGGGCCATCGGGACCGCCAGCTTCGGGATGCTAGTCTCGCCCCCTTCGCTCAGTTTGGCAGGCTGAGCTGTGGGTTTCGACAACCTCCGGATGAAGGTTCCTTCAGGAGCCTGAGCTCCAGTTGATGCTTTTGTCGAGAGTTCGTCAGCTTCAGTGTTATGGACACGCTGGACATGGTGGAGATCCAGGACTTCCAAGTCCTTCTGAAGCCTCTGGACTTCAAGGAGATAAGCAGCTAGTTGAGGATTGTTATAGGAGCATTCACCCTTCACCTGTTTAATGATGAGCTGCAAATCTCCCTTGACCAACAGCTGCTTGACACCGTATGATAGTGCCACCTTTAATCCATAAATGAGTGCTTCATACTCCGCCATGTTGTGGGTCGCCTTGAAGTCTAGGTGGACCATGTATTTTACCTTCTCCCCAGTTGGAGCGAGGAGAAGGAGTCCAGCTTCGGCCCCCTTCTTTTGCATGGAGCCGTCAAAGTAGAGGGTCCAGTGAGGTTTGGTGAAGACCG
Organism: Tuctoria greenei; assembly: GCA_036927565.1. Taxonomy (NCBI): domain Eukaryota; kingdom Viridiplantae; phylum Streptophyta; class Magnoliopsida; order Poales; family Poaceae; genus Tuctoria; species Tuctoria greenei. Next base: position 148,003,896 of record JAYESD010000011.1, read on the forward strand.
GAGCCTTGAGTTTCGACTTCTGCTCACTAGGGCCCCCAGGGTTTGATGGAGAGGGGGTCCATTCTGCCACGAAATTTGCCAATGCTTGACTCTTGATCACTTGTCTTGGGACGAATTCAAGATCGAATTCCGCCAATTCCGCTGCCCATTTTGCAATGTTCCCAGTAGAGTTGGGATTATGCAAGATCGCACGCAGTGGGTAAGAGGTGTAACACCCTCAATTTTCGCATCATGCATTGCATACATGTTCATGCATTAAATATTAATAGAATGAAAGAAAAATAATAAAACATAAAATATACATATACAAATATGAGTAGCAAAAGAAGAAAAGGAAAATAATAGCGTAAAACTTGTAATAGGGAATAAGTATAAAAATAATAATAACATATAAAAATAAAATAAAAAATATATATATAATATATATTTAAAAATAATATTTATATATGTAAAGAAAAAGAAAATATATATAAAAAAATAATATAAAGAGTAAATAAATAATAATATATTTATAAAAAAAAAAGAAAAAGAAAAAAAACAAAACAACCGCCGGCCAGGCCAAACGGCCCAGCCAGCACTAGCCGCCCGCGCAACGCCCCAGCGCGCGCCCGCCGCGCAGCGCCCCGCCGGCCCACGCTGTAGCGCACCCAGCCCCGCGCTCAGCGCGCCCGCACCGCGATCCCGCCGCCTGGGCTCCGCACCGCGACCCCCGCCGCCTGCCCGCTCCCGCGCCCTCACGCGCCCAGCCCCGAGCCGTGGCCGAGTCGGCCGAAAACCCTCGCGCCCCGGCTATATAAAGGACCGTAGGGTCATTTTTCCCTCGACTCTAGACGCGCTGCCGCCCAGAAAAGCCCTAGCCGCCGCAGAAAAAAAAAAGACCAGAGGGCTGCGCCGCCAGGGAAGAAAAGAGAGGAGAAAAGAGGAGGAAGAGGAAGAAAAAAAGGAGGAGGGCACCGTCGTCCGCCGGAGATCGTCGTCGTCATCGCGTCGCCGTCGTCGTGTCGCCGGAGGACCTTGCGCATCCACTTCGTCTACGCGACACCTTCATCCCGCGATCTTCGAAGCCGTCGCATCTACGGTAGGGTTCATTTTTCCGATGCGAATTTTAGCGATGTATTAGATCTAATAGACGTAAATTGATTTTAGTTGCATTGTCTTTTTATTTTCAGCAAAATTAATCCACTCTAAAACCCCCGTAAACTCGTATGAACACGTATGAACTAGTTGCATCTAATTAATAAACAACCATAGTTAATTAATAATTGATATTTGCATGCATGCATATCATCGCATGTTGATTAATGTGTGTGCATTATGTTGATTTGTATGTATATTCTTGTATGTGTGATCACGAGTAGAGGGAAGTGCTCAAGAGGTCGTGTACGAGGATTTCCAGAACCAAGACTTCGAAGCGCTTGAGCATCCCTATCTACAGGAGCAAGGCAAGTGTCCTTGAAGCATATTGATCCTGTTTTTAAAATAAATGTTTTGTTTGTAAAACTGCATGCTTGTTGCAATTTGATGGGAATCCTATGGTAGGAAGTTTACTAGATTTGTTTAACCACCCTTGTCACCTGGAATATATGGTAGAGAGTCGGGAAGGGTTTTTACTTTTTTGCTTCGCTTAATCAACTGGGATGGGAAATAACTATACCACTCAACTTAATTATGTATGGATGAGATTATGGTTAACATGAACTGGTTAAATATGGTATGGTAATGGGCGATCTAAGCAAGCCTGGTATGTGGATGGGTTGGATGTCATGGTGGTTTTGCTTGCTTTAGATCTAAGGACCTCGGTTCATGCGAGAATAAGCCAGGACTACAGTGCCACCACGAGGCCAAGTATGGGTGCGGCGTAGCTAATTAATTAGGGCTTTGCTAGTGCTATTTGGACCATTAAGGATGCTCGAGGAAGGGGTAGTCGGATTGGGTTTGTTGATGATTGGTGGGACTACCCTGGGATCCGAATGGCTCAAGAGGGGGTCCTTGGTTGAAGATGTGCTCGGTTGGAGGCATCGCCACCGGTGAAACCTCAGTGGGGTCTAAATAGGCTAGTAATCCCTTTGTAAAGGCTATTTTGTGATCTCTTGTCCACACACCAACGAAAGTGTGTAATATGACTAACGGGTCATGGGCATTAGGGAGATTCTTAGTCGCCGAAAGGTGATGAAATCACGAACACGTGGGTAAAGAGGTACAAACTCTGCAGAGTTAATTAAAACTATCATGATAGCCATGCTCCCGGTTATGAGACCTGGACAACTTCCATGATTGGAGGGAATTTGGTATTGGAATGGTTATGGTTTGGTAATGGTTATGGATTTAATTTCTGGTATTGAATATGGTTATTGGAAATGGTGAAATCTGAATCATGGATGATGGTAGTAAATTCAGTTTGGTATTATGGTATTACTTATTATTATGATGGGTTTGATTCATATAATTATAATATATTGCTTTTCAAATGTTTTAATGTACTTTTCAGCACTTTGCCATTATTATTGTCGTCATTTGAATCAGCCACATGTCATACTTTCCACACTTGCTGAGTACGACATGTACTCACTCTTGCAATCCCCCCAACAGTTGCAGGTCAGGATTGTGAGTTTGATGGCGGTAATGCGGAGTTGTAGGCCGTGTCTACTGTCAACTTTGCTTGTGGTGTTGCATGGAGTTGCGCTATCCCTTTTGCTTAGTTTGCTTAGTTGGTTAATTAGTTTGTTTCTACTGCATTAGTTAAACTTGTCATTAATATTCATTAGAGCTTGTCTTCGAGGATAATATAGTTTGTGTAATAAAATTTGGCTAATTAATCTTGTTCTGTGGTAATTTTTTGTATACTTTTTTGTGATTGCACTCGTGTATGTGTGTTGAACATCCTGGGCACACATATGCATTAGCTTGGTTCAGTTTTTGGAACCGGGCGTCACAGATTGATATCAGAGCCACAGGTTGACCGTAGGATGCAGCCTAGATAGAATGGACACTTTAGAGCACATAGGAGCACTCAGGGATCGATGTGTTTTTGCTTGAAGTGCTGTTTGCTGTATATATTGGTTGCTTGTGTGCTTAATAGAGGATTTTGGGATGCTTTAGCAATGCCATGTCCACGTAGGCTAGCTAGTTGGTTAGCTTCATATCCCTTGATGCATATAGTTGGGGATGTTTTCTAATTCTTACCTATTGCTTTCCTTCAGATGGTGAGGACTCGCAACCAGAGGGATGGCAATAATGAGGAGGAGAACAATGGAGTACCTCAGAACAACAATGGGCAAGGACCTGCTCATGGAGCTATCAACATCGAGCACCTAATGGCTATGCAGAACCAGCACATGCAGACCATGATACGGACAATGGGACAGCTTTAGGCTGGCAATAACATCAACAATCAGCCCCACATGCCTCCACCGCCACCCCCGCCTCCTCATAACCGATTGGGAGAGTTTATGAGGACTAGGCCGCCAACCTTTGCTCAAGCCGCATACCCTGCGGATGATTGGCTCAAGTCCGTGGAGAAGAAGCTAGCCATTGTCCAATGCAGTGACCGGGAGAAGGTCCTGTTCGCTTCTCATCAACTCGTTGGAGCAGCTGCGGATTGGTGGGATGCTTATTGTAGTGCTCATGAGAACCAAGAAAGAATCACTTGGGCCGAATTCAAGGAGAATTTTTGTTCTCATTATGTGCCCGAGGGTGCTATGATCTTGAAGAGGCAAGAATTTGAGAATTTAAGGCAAGGAAGATCAAGCGTGAGTGAATATCTCAACAAGTTCACTCAACTCTCAAGGTATGCGCCTGAGGATGTTAGTCGGGACAGCCGGAAACAATACTTGTTCATGAGGGGCTTGAACAATGAGATCCAAGTGCAATTACTCTACTGCGATTATGCCAATTTTCAGAAGCTTGTGGACAAAGCAATTGTGGTTGAGAACAAGATCCGTGAGATGGAGCAAGAAATCAAGAGGAACGCGCCATATCAAGGACAGCAACAAGGAAGTAATGTGTGCCCTCGCCTTGCACCACCCAATGCACCCTGTTACAACTCCTCTATTCCTGCTAAGCGCTCTGGTTATGCACCGCGCCCAACTCAGTTTGTGCAGCAGCGCCCTGTTATGCAAGCACCTATGCCTCCAATGCCTTATGCACCTCGTGCTGATTTTCCTGGAGCCAATGTTCAAAACCAAGCTCGTCCCAATAATTCTGGTGGAGTTAAGAAGTGTTATACTTGTGGAGAAGCTGGACACTTTGTGCATCAATGTCCTAAGTCAGGCCTTGGTCAAGGAAGCAATGCATCGAGGCAAAACCCAAGACCCAATGGAGGGCAGCCACAAGGAAGCCGTGGACAGCAGAATTTTGCTAGTGGCAACGTGAACCATGTCTCTACGGAGGATGCTCAACAAGCGGATGACGTGGTCATTGGTATGTTTCTCGCCAACTCCAACCCCACGACTATGTTATTTGATTCTGGAGCATCGCATTCATTCATTGCATCGAAGTATGTTGCCAAGTATAGTTTGCCTATCTCTCATATGAAGTTTACTCTGTTGGTTAAGTCTCCTGGAGGAGAGATGAGGACAAATATAGTATGTCCAAAAGTAAGCCTTAGAATAAGGGGGGTAGACTTCTCCGCCAACCTCATTGTTTTAGATTCTCAAGGGTTGGATATTATACTTGGTATGGATTGGTTGAGGAAGCACAATGGAGTTATTGAGTGTGCCACAAAGACGGTGAAGTTGACTAATGAGGAAGGGGTCACCGTAGAATTTGAAGCATCTCAAACCGCACCAAAGCAATTGGAGCTGAATCATATGGACGGTGCCGCAATTGAGGAGATTCCGGTAGTGTGTGAATTTTTGGATGTGTTTCCAGACGAGTTGCTAGGTATGCCACCTGATCGAGACATTGAGTTTGTTATTGATTTAATACCTGGAACTGCACCTATAGCTAAGAGGCCGTATAGGATGCTTCCTATGGAATTAGCGAAGCTCAAGAAGCAGATTCAAGAACAATTAGAGAAAGGTTTTATTCGCCCAAGCTCTTCACCTTGGGGAGCGCCCGTTCTATTTGTGGACAAGAAGGATGGAACGCAAAGGATGTGTGTGGATTACCGAGCTCTCAACGAGGTGACCATAAAGAACAAGTACACCTTGCCCCGTATAGAGGATTTGTTTGATCAGATGAAAGGTGCCTGTGTGTTTTCCAAGATTGATTTGAGGTCAGGTTACTTTCAAATGAAGATTAGACTGTTGGACATACCCAAGACAGCTTTTAGGACACGATATGGATCTTATGAGTACATTGTGATGTCTTTTGGATTGACAAATGCGCCTGCCTACTTTATGTACCTCATGAATAAGGTCTTTATGGAGTACTTAGATAAGTTCGTTGTGGTGTTTATTGATGATATTATGATCTACTCGAAGGATGAGAAGGAACATGAGGAACACTTGAGGCTTACATTGCAGAAATTGAGGGAGCATCAATTGTATGCCAAGTTCAAAAAGTGTCAGTTTTGGTTGAAAGAGGTGCCATTTTTGGGTCATATCATCTCAGGAGGAGTATCGGTTGACCCTGGTAAAGTGAAGGATGTGTTGAAGTGGGAACCACCGCAAAACGTAAAGGAAATAAGGAGTTTTCTTGGAATGGCTGGATATTACCGTCGATTCATCAAGGACTTCTCCAAGATAGCCAAGCCAATGACGGAATTGCTAATGAAGGGAAAGGCTTTCCGATGGACTCAAGCTTGTCAAAACAGTTTTGAGGAGTTGAAGAAGAGGTTAACAACAGCCCTAGTTTTGGTATTGCCAGATGTAAGCAAGAGTTTTGATATTTATTGTGACGCATCAAGACAAGGACTCGGATGCGTGCTTATGCAAGAAGGTCAAGTGGTCGCCTACGCATCAAGACAATTGAAGAAACATGAGCAGAATTACCCAACACGTGATTTAGAACATGCAGCCGTGGTACATGCATTGAAGATTTGGAGACACTATATTCTTGGACATAGGTGTGAAATTTACACGGATCATAAGAGTTTGAAGTATATTTTCACAAAAACGGATCTGAACTTGAGGCAACGAAGATGGTTGGAGCTCATCAAAGATTATGATTTGGGGATCAACTATCATCCGGGAAAAGCCAATGTAGTGGCCGATGCTTTGAGTAGAAAAGGAGTAGGTCATCAACTCACAGTTCGAGAATTAGCATTCGAGTTATGTAAGGAGTTTGAACGGTTGAACCTCGGGTTTGTAAATGAGATGGGGATGATGGAGTTAAACCCAACCTTGGATCAAGAAATTCGAGAAGCACAAACCACGGATGAGGAGATCAAGGAAATCAAGGAAAGGATCGAGGAAGGGAGAGAATTCAGATTTGATGAAGACAAACATGGTACCTTATGGATTGGAAAGAGGATCGTTGTGCCTAATGTAAAGCATATTCGGGAGACAATATTAAAGGAGGCACATGGATCGCCTTACTCAATTCACCCTGGTTGTACAAAGATGTACAAAGACTTGAAGGCTTGCTATTGGTGGGATAGCATGAAAAAGGACATAGCTGAATACGTAGCATTGTATGATGTGTGCCAACGAGTCAAGGGGGAACATCAAAGGCTAGCCTGATTATTGCAACCGTTGAAGATTCCGGAATGGAAGTGGGAAGAAATTGGAATGGACTTCATAGTTGGGTTACCACGTACTCAGTCCGGGTATGACTCAATTTGGGTAATTGTGGATCGCTTAACCAAGTCAGCTCATTTTGTCCCTGTGAAGACCAAGTATACAGCTGCATGATTGGCCGAAATATACATGGAGCATATTGTTTGTCGACACGGAGTACCGAAGAAGATAGTCTCCGATAGAGGTTCTCAATTTACCTCCAGATTTTGGCAAAAATTGCATGAAGCTTTGGGAACGAGGTTGAATTTTAGTTCAGCATATCATCCTCAAACGGATGGACAAACCGAGAGGACCAATCAGATTTTGGAGGACATGTTAAGAGCTTGTGCTTTAAAGCATGGGAAAAGTTGGGACAAAAGCTTGCCATACGCGGAATTTTCATACAACAATAGTTACCAAGCAAGCTTGAAAATGTCACCATATGAAGCGCTTTATGGGAGGAAGTGTAGGAGACCTTTATTCTGGAATGAGGCAGGAGAAACTCAAGTATTTGGTCCGGATGTGTTGCAAGAAGCCGAAAAGCAAGTCCAGATAATTCGTGAAAACTTGAGGGCTGCCCAATCAAGACAAAAAGGCTATGCGGACAATAGGAGAAGGAAATTAGCCTTTGAAATAGGAGATTTTGTTTACCTCAAGGTGTCACCTATGAGATGTCATACGAGGTTTAACATAAGAGGCAAGCTCGCACCTCGTTATATTGGACCATTCAAGATTTTGGACAAAAGAGGAGAAGTAGCATATAAGTTGGAGATGCCAGCTCATCTTTCAGACGTACATAATGTGTTTCATGTTTCCCAACTCAAGAAGTGTCTTAGGGTGCCAGAAGAACAAGTGCCGATGGATGAGTTAGGACTTCAGAAGGATTTGTCTTATGTCGAGCAACCTATCAAGATCTTGGACGTGAAGGAAAGGGTCACGAGGAATAAGAAAGTCCGTTGGTGCAAAGTGCAATGGAAACACCATACAGAAGCCGAAGCTACGTGGGAACGTGAAGAAGACCTGAAGGCAGAATTCCCGCATCTTTTCTCCACGCTGTCGAATCTCGAGGGCGAGATTTACTTTAAGGGGGGTAGGTTTGTAACACCCTCAATTTTCGCATCATGCATTGCATACATGTTCATGCATTAAATATTAATAGAATAAAAGAAAAATAATAAAACATAAAATATACATATACAAATATGAGTAGCAAAAGAAGAAAAGGAAAATAATAGCGTAAAACTTGTAATAGGGAATAAGTATAAAAATAATAATAACATATAAAAATAAAATAAATAAAAATATATATAATATATATTTAATAATAATATTTATATATGTAAAGAAAAAGAAAATATATATAAAAAAATAATATATAGAGTAAATAAATAATAATATATTTATAAAAAAGAAAAAGAAAAAAAACAAAACAACCGCCAGCCAAGCCAAACGGCCCAGCCAGCGCTAGCCGCCCGTGCGACGCCCCAACGCGCGCCCACCGCGCAGCACCCCGCTGGCCCCACGCTGCAGTGCACCCCGCCCCGCGCTCAGCGCGCCCGCACCGCGATCCCGCCGCCTGGGCTCCGCACCGCAAATCCCGCCGCCTGCCCGCTCCCGCGCCCTCACGCGCCCAGCCCCGCGCCCCGAGACGTGGTCGAGTCGGCCAAAAACCCTCGTGCCCCGGCTATATAAAGGACCGTAGGGTCGTTTTTCCCTCGACTCCAGATGTGCTGCCGCCCAGAAAAGCCCTAGCTGCCGCAGAAAAAAGACCAGAGGGCTGCGCCGCCAGGGAAGAAAAGAGAGGAGAAAAGAGGAGGAAGAGGAAGAAAAAAAGGAGGAGGGCGCCGTCGTCCGCCGGAGATCATCGTCGTCATCGCGTCGCCGTCGTCGTGCCGCCGGAGGACCTTGCGCATCCACTTCGTCTACACGACACCTTCATCCCGCGATCTTCGAAGCCGTCGCATCTACGGTAGGGTTCGTTTTTCCGATGCGAATTTTAGCGACGTATTAGATCTAATAGATGTAAATTGATTTTAGTTGCATCATATTTTTATTTTCAGCAGCATTAATCCACTCTAAAACCCCCGTAAACTCGTATGAACACGTATGAACTAGTTTCATCTAATTAATAAACACCCATAGTTAATTAATAATTGATCTTTGCATGCATGCATATCATCGCATGTTGATTAATGTGTATGCATCATGTTGATTTGTATGTATATTCTTGTATGTGTGATCACGAGTAGAGGGAAGTGCTCAAGAGGTCGTGTACGAGGATTTCCGGAACCAAGACTTCGAAGCGCTTGAGAAACCCTATCTGCCGGAGCAAGGCAAGTGTCCATGAAGCATATTGATCCTGTTTTTAAAATAAATGTTTTGTTTGTAAAACTGCAAGCTTGTGTCAATTTGATGGGAATCCTATGGTAGGAAGTTTACTAGATTTTCTTAACCACCCTTGTCACCTGAATATATGGTAGAGAGTCGGGAAGGGTTTTTACCTTTTTGCTTCGCTTAATCAACTGGGATGGGAAATAACTATACCACTCAACTTAATTATGCATGGATGAGATTATGGTTAACATGAACTGGTTAAATATGGTATGGTAATGGGTGATCTAAGCAAGCCTGGTATGTGGATGGGTTGGATGTCATGGTGGTTTTGCTTGCTTTAGATCTAAGGACCGGTTCATGCGAGAATAAGCCAGGACTACAGTGCCACCACGAGGCCAAGTATGGGTGCGGCATAGCTGATTAATTAGGGCTTTGCTAGTGCTATTTGGACCATTAAGGATGCTCGGGGAAGGGGTTGTCGGATTGGGTTTGTTGATGATTGGTGGGACTACCCTGGGATCCGAATGGCTCAAGAGGGGGCCCTTGGTTGAAGATGTGCTCAGTTGGAGGCATCGCCACCGGTGAAACCTCAGTGGGGTCTAAATAGGCTAGTAAAGGCTATTTTGTGATCTCTTGGCCACACACCAACGGAAGTGTGTAATATGACTGACGGGTCATGGGCATAAGGGAGATTCTTAGTCGCCGAAAGGTGATGAAATCACGAACACGTGGGTAAAGAGGTACAAACACTGCAGAGTTAATTAAAACTATCATGATAGCCGTGCTCTCGGTTATGAGCACCTGGACAACTTTCATGATTAGAGGGAATTTGGTATTGGAGTGGTTATGGTTTGGTAATGGTTATGAATTTAATTTCTTGTATTGAATATGGTTATTGGAAATGGTGAAATCTGGAATCATGGATGATGTTAGTAAATTCAGTTTGGTATTATGGTATTACTTATGATTATGATGGGTTTGATTCATATAATTATAATATATTGCTTTTCAAATGTTTTAATGTACTTTTCAGCACTTTGCCATTATTATTGTCGTCATTTGAATCAGCCACATGTCATACTTTCCACACTTGCTGAGTACGACATGTACTCACTCTTGCAACCCCCCCAACAGTTGCAGGTCAAGATTGTGAGTTTGATGGCGATAATGCGGAGTTCTAGGCCGTGTCTACCGTCAACTTTGCCTATGGTGTTGCATGGAGTTGCACTATCCCTTTTGCTTAGTTGCTTAATTAGTTTATTTCTGGTGCATTAGTTAAACTTGTCATTAATATTCATTAGAGCTTGTATTCGAGGATAATATAGTTTGTGTAATAAAATTTGGTTAATTAATCTTGTTCTGTGGTAATTTTCTGTATACTCTTTTGTGATTGCACTCGTGTATTTGTGTTGAACATCCTGGGCACACATATGCGTTAGCTTGGTTCAGTTTTCGGAACCGGGCGTCACAAGAGGTCACCACTGAGATCTTGTGAGCTTGGAAGTAATGGCGAAGCTTCCTGGAGGCGATGAGAACTGCATAGAGCAGCTTGTGCACGTCTAGGTATCTTGTCTTGGCATCATGTAGTACTTCGACGATGAAGTACACTGGGCGTTGGACTGTCCGGACTCTCCCAGAGGGGCCTGAAGCTTCCTCCACATCGACTCGGACCCTCCCGGAGGGGTCCGAACCTGCTTCGGGGACCTCTGGGTTTCGGCTAGAGGAACCCGAGGCTTCTGCTGAAGTGACCCGGAGCCTCCCGGAGGGGTCTGAATTCCTGAGCTTGTGATGGTTCTGGTCTCTCCACGACCAGGACCATGGTGACAACCTCGTCGGTTGCTGAAATGTAAAGCAGTAAGGGCTCACCAGGGTTTGGAGCTACCAAGGTTGCTAGAGTGGTGAGGAGCTGCTTTAGCTCTTGGAACGCCTTTTTTGCTTCTTCAGGCCATTGAAATTGTCCAGACTTCCTCAATAGCTTGAAGAAGGGTAGCGCCCGTTCTGCCAGTCTTGAGATGAACTGGCTGAGGGCGGCTAGACATCCAATCAATTTATGGACATCTTTGATGCGAGCCGGTGGCCGCATCTCCTCAATAGCCTTAATCTTCGCTGGATTTGCCTCAATGCCCCGGTGGTTTACCAGGAAATCGAGAAGCTTTTCAGAGCTAACCCCAAAGACGCACTTGTCTGGGTTCAGCTTCGTGCGGGTGACCCGTAGCTTGTCGAAGACAGCTTGCAAGGTGTCAAGGAGTGACTCCTTTTCCTTGATCTTGACGACGATGTCATCAACATACACTTACACTACGTCTCTGATGAACTCTCCAAAGGTTTTGTACATAGCTCGTACAAATGTTGAAGCTGCATTCTTGAGACCAAATGGCATGGCAGTATAACAGTACAATCCATCTACTGTGATAAAAGAAGTATGTTCTTCATCTTCCCTAGACATTCTGATTTGATGGTACCCAGAATATGCGTCTAGGAAACACAGTAATTCACACCCGGAGGTGGAATCCACTATCTGATCTATTCTAGGTAGTGGGAATGGATCTTTTGGGCATGCCTTATTTAGTGTTGTGTAGTCGATACACATCCGAAGCTTCCCGCCGGCCTTGGGTACAACGACTGGGTTTGCCAACCATTTTGGATGGAAGACTTCTCGGATGAATCCAGCTTCGAGCAACTTCTTCACTTCTTTTCGTATGAAGTTATGTCGCTCTACGGATTGCTTCCGAGGCTTCTGATGTACGGGCCGAGCGTCGGGATAGATCTTCAGATTATGCTCGATCACTTCCCTAGGGATCCCAGGCATTTGTGACGGTTGCCAGGCAAACACGTCGACATTAGCCCGTAGGAAAGTGATGAGCGTGAGTTCCTATTTGTCATTCAGACCTCCTGATATACGGGTGGTTTGAGCGGCATCGGAACTGATTTGGATGACCTTGACAGGGATGTCCGTGTCACTGCTTGGTTGCATGCGAGGTGCAGAGGTTGAGCCTCGTTGACGAATGATCGGGGGTTTCGGAGCTTGCTCCTGCTTGGATTCTTCCTCCTGCGCTGTAGCAAGCGCATGCAGCTCCTCCAGAGCAGTCACTCCGATAGTACGGTCTCCGCGGATCCGGAGAATGCCAGCTGGTGTTGGCATTTTCAACACTAGGTAGCTATAATGAGCAGCAGCCATGAATTTGTACAAGGCGGGCCTGCCCAGAATGGCGTTGAAAGGCAAATTGATCTGAGCGACGTCAAAGATCAACTTCTCAGTGCGATAATTCCCCCCGAGTTCCGAAGGTCACAGGGAGAGTAATGGCACCGAGGGGTGTTATAGCCCCCGGACCTACTTCGGAGAAAGGTCGGGAGGGGCGAAGATCCAAAGGTCGGAGCTGAAGCTTGACGAAAGCTTCGAAGCTTATGATGTTCAGCCCCGAACCTCCGTCCACCATTACATGGTGGAGTTGAATGTTGTTGATGGTAGGTGATACCATCAAAGGTAGCTGGCCAGCTCCGATCATGTTCCGAGGGCAGTCCGAAGCATCAAAAGTGATGGTAATGTCCATCAACTTCCGATGAGGCTCCGCCCTAGCTGTAGGAGCTACTGAGGCCATGTCCCGCCGCATGTTCTTGAGGACACAGCGGGAGGTGATGTCCCACGAACCACCAAAGATGGTGTTCATGGTCTTCCGACGCTCGTTGTTAGAGACGTCGGAGTCATCGTTGACGGAAGTGTAAACAGCCTTCAGGACCTTTTTAGGGTCCTGGAAGCCTAACTCCTCTTCAGCCGGAGCTTCGTCGACCTTCTGTTTTCCTTCCCTCTAACGGAAAGGAACTTCTTCCCGGCGCTTGTTGTAGCACTCGGCAAGGTTTTGGACCTCCCGGCAGTCCTCTAAGTTGTGGCCGTTCGACTTGTGGATTGGACACCACATTTTGGAGTTGCCACCGTCTTCATAGGACGGTCGAGGTTGTTTCTCGGGGCATGGCCCCCGACCACCAGGAGTTGCGGCAGCTGCAGCGGTGTATGTGCCGACCGACGACTTCTTTTTGCTGTTGGACTTTTTCTTCTTTTTGCCACTCCCGGAGGTAGTGGCTTCACCTTTAGAGGATTTTTACCATCCTCCAGAGGTGGTTTGGAGTGCATTTCACGGCCCTCCGCAGCTTTGGCACACTTGTGTACCAAGCTGAAGAGCTCCGTGACGCTGGTGATCTCCTTGACCGCCAGCTTCTCCAGCATCTTCTGATCCCGTATGCCCTGTCTAAATGCCATGAGAACAGAAGCACTAGAGATAGAAGGAATGGTGTTTCGTACCTGGGAGAACCTCTGGATAAATGAGTGCAGGGATTCTCCCCCCTTCTACACCACTGCAAAAAGGTCCAGTTCGGTGCCTTGTCGGGTGTATGAACTCCCGAAATTGGCAGTGAAATGTTGGCACAATTCCTCCCAACTATTGATGGAGTTGTGAGGAAGGATCATGAACCAGGACCTAGCAGTCCCAGTCAAAGCCACTGGCCTGTAGTTGGCCATTACGGCCTCGTTACCTCCGGCCGCAAGGATTGCGGTGGTGTAAATTTGGAGAAACTCGGCAGGATTGACTATCCTGTCAAATTTCTCTGGCAGATGAGGCCGGAATTTTCGTGGCCATCTGACCATGCGTAGATGCATGGCCAGTGCAGAACAGCCTCCTCCTACTCCCTAGGGAGCAGGACTGTCTCAAGCCTCTTGCCTTTCGCGAGCACGCTCGATATGGACACGGCCGTCCTGGGACTAACCATGTTAGGGAAGATGGTCCGGCTACGCCTGACATGTGGGGCCTTCGGAGGTCTTCAAATCTGGTAGATGGAGTTTCCTTGTGATCTTTGTGATCCCAAGGGCATCCGGTACGGAGGGTACCGACACTATTGATTGCATCTTGTATGTTGAATGGAGTGTTGTCCTCATCATTCTCCCCTTCTTGAATTGGAGTCGTCCTCGACTCAAGTTCATCTTCTCTCACATGTGGGTCCATATGTGCAACGCCATCAAATCCTCTTGTGTGCATCAAAGGAGGAGGTCAAGGTGGTGGACGACATAGTGCACCATCTCTATGTTCTTCATCAAACACGCATGCACATTGACTCAAGCCATTATCCCTAACAAATAAACATTGTGCCATGCTTGTATGTGCAATGACAATATGCTTGATTTCATCATTCTCCCCTTCTTGCTGAAAAGCCGTCCTCGACTTGCTCGTATGTCCAGCAAAAAGGCATTTGGGGATAGAGTGAGCACTGTCCATATTGCACAAACGCAGCGAACAACGTTTCTCTTTTTTTTTTGTTGTCCCTACTGCAAGGAAAAAAATACTAGAAAAACTTGACAAGGCATTATTAGCGTTTATGCATTCATTTACTTTACCATGTTGTTGTAGCACAAAAACATTATGCACCATAAATAGGCCACTATGTTCATATTTCCCTATAGCATGAAAACTATTTTTTGCCAACAAAGGTAATTCAGTTTTAGAAAATATTCTTCTCTCTACAATATCTAGATCACAGAGAGTGTCAAATTCAATATAACCCAAAGTATTTAGAGAAGAAAACAATTTTAGCTCATTCCTTTCACATGTAATTGGAATCAAATGCTTAATTTCAGCACATGTGGGTGATAAAGTATCAAATTCATTCAGTGGTTCTAGCATAGGTACAATATAATTATTAGCACACAACTCATTTTTAACAGAAGGATCAGCAGGAAAATCAACATGTGGCAATGGTGTATCAATAAAAGATTCCACTAGTTGCCCCTCGACAATAGCATGATTGGTGAAAAAATTCAGAACATCCAAAAACTTCTCACCTTCAACAAGTGTGTTGTGATATTCGTTACCTTTATTCTCATTTTCAGCAGTAATTGTGGATGAAATATGAATTGATAGATCTGAATTTTCACATGAGTTGTTGAACACCTCATTCGCTTTTGGATTTTCTACAATTATTGGTTCATGTTCCTGCAAAAGGTTAGGTATAGGAGGAGGTACAACAAGAAAATTCTTCTCAAGCTCATGTCTTCCATCTTTGCAATTGGATACACTAGTAAATGTTTCTCGCATAAGAATTTTCATATCTTTCCATGTTCGAGGTTTTTTTAAATCACTTAAGTTATTCCACCAAGTCTATCACAACCTACTAATGCACTTGCACATTTCGAATCTTTCTCCTCTCACACATATGACATTGTCCAAAATTTTTATCCAACTCTATTTCCCAAGTAATATATTCATCATAACCAAAACCATCATAAGAAGGAAGAGATGGGAGAATGTAATTACATCTTATGGAAGGTGTTGTAAAAATGGTCTGAATGTCATGTGAAACCTTGGTTGATGTTTGAATTTTAGTGAGCAACTCCATCGCCGTCTTCATCATGTCCATCATCTCAGCATATAATGCATGATTCTTGTTTTTACTTGACATTGTTAGTAGCAAACAGAAGACAACACAAAAAATATGTTATCCCTATCAACTACAAAGGATAATGGCAAAGTGGAAGTGGAATCACACACTCTCAAGCATCTTACCATGCTCTTACAAGTGTTCTTACCGATACTGCAGGTGGCAAACGGTGGCCGGTATGAAGAAAACAATGAAGCGTGGGATGATTGCAAAAGTGTATCAATTTTGCTCAAGAGTAAAGTGTAGCTTGGATGGCACTTTATATGTAGCAAGGATTAGCAACAATGAAAATCAGATAGTAAAGTTGAATAAGTGTACAAAGTATTTGTCAATGTTGCTGGTCTAAATGTGTTCCTAGTAGTTCAAGCAAGCAAGACATGAGACAAAACTAGATGACACAAAGGATGCAAGCACTTCTGTTTTTTTTTTTGTTTTTTTCTCCTATTTTTTTGTGCGTCTTTTGTATCTTGTTTTGCACTTTCCTTTTTCTTTTGTCTTTCTTTTCACAGAATGTGCTGCAAATGAAGAACACAATAAAAACCAATCAAAGATATCTCGTATGTCTGTCACAGATTTTCTGCTCAATCTTCCAAGGATAAATAGGCACACTTAGAGGCTCTAAATAGAAAAACTTACAACAGAAAGATTGTAGATATATCTCTCCTCTTTAATTTAAATATATGGAAGACCTATTTTGGACAAGAACAATAGGAGATATTGTCTCCGAAATACAGACTGTTCAGAAATTCTAGGTCGAGATTAGATTCAGATCTAATACACTTTTGAGCATGATAGTTCCGTTTACTGGGAAACCTATGAATACGAAAGTTGTATAGAACTTCTTAATCTTTCCAAAAAGTACAATAAGTCAAAAATACGAGTTCGTATGAGTGAGATATGATGAAAATACCGAACTGGACAGAGATGAATCTAATCTGGACGTGATGACGTGATTCAAAAGGATGAATCAACACAATGCAAAACTCAAACCAAGACTAAAAACACTTTACAAACCAGCAATATGACTCAACCACGGATACAAACTCACCAAAACCAAACTGAATAACAAAGTTGCAAAGGGCTCAATGTGGTTTGGACAAAGTAATGAACAGATCTACTAAACTGCAATTTTTGAGGTTTTTTTGTGGACTTTAGGTATGAAAAAAAAACTAATGTAATAGATAGATGAATTACCTAATGGGCAACCTGGAAATATGATACCAATTGATGAGAAAAGTGAGTCCCGATCTTCCGATAGGTAATTGGTATAAGTCGATTGATGTGGAGATCTCGACGTTGATGATCCGAGGCTCTCGAGTAGGACACGAAAAACCCCTGCAATCACTACACCACCGCTCGTTAATTATCAACCGTGCTGCACACGATTGACCTCGCTACGAAGGCTAATCCCTGCAAGTGCAACCGAGAACACAAGCAAGAACAAGGTAGAAGCAATCTGAATTGCTAAGTTGGGGTCTCACAAACCGATGAACAGCGAAACTGTGTATAATAGATTATTCTAAGCAAAACCCCATTGTTCATGGCAGCTACCGTGGAGTATATATAGGTGGTAGGATGTCCAAGGGGTTGTTGGGGTCATGACCTAACCCTAATATACGAAAATAATGGACTTAGACTTGATACAAGGCCAAATGGCCCGATACGGTGGCGCAGCACCCTGACAGATTCTAAACTTGATTTTGTTTCGACGATTCCTGTCGACTCCGAATGAATTTTGACATGAGACCAGTACTATTGGAAAGGTTATCCTCTCCCCTTTCTGTGCATATGTAGAATGTCCAAAACAGAGTTCATATGCATCCTGGGCGTCCGTTTTAGTGCGTACTTCTCTTGGACTCCGAGTTGGACACGATTTTGAGTTGGGGTCAGTTTCCATCCTCTTTGAACGTATCCTCTGGTCCTCCACGCCCCTAAATCTTCCTCCAATTACTCATTTAACTTCTCCATGGATCCTAATCACAATTAAGTCATTAGGTAGCAATCTATTCTCAAAAATATATAAGGAAACATATAAGAACGAGCTCACCTCTGAAATTAATTGGTGTGTGTGAATTCTATTGATTGCATCTTGTATGTTGAATGGAGTGTTGTGTGTATGCATAGGAGTGATGTCCTCATCATCCCTTGCCATGCATCTTCGCATGGCCAACTGGCCACCTAAGTTCCGGCCTCATCTGCTGGAGAAGTACGACGGGACAGTCAACTCTGTCGATTTTCTTCAAATCCACTCCATCGCTATTCTCGCAACTGGAGGCAATGAGGCTGTGATTGCCAACTATTTCCCAGTGGCTCTAACCGGGACAACAAGGTCCTGGTTCATGAGTCTACCTCCTAACTCCATCTACAGTTGGGGGGGGGGGGACTTTGCCGCCAGTTCACTACCAACTTCGGGAGCTCCTACACCTGTCCTGGCATGGAGCTAGATCTATTTGCCGTTCAGTAGAAGGCAGGAGAATCGCTGTGATCATTCATCCAGCGGTTTTCTTAGGTACAAAATACTATTCCTTCTATCTCCAATGCTTTCATCGTTGTTGCATTTCAATAGGGAGTACAAAATAAGAAGATGTCTGAGAAGTTGGCAGCCAAAGATGTCAGCAGCGCCACAGAGCTCTTCTGCCTAGCCGACAAATGTGTCAGGGCTGTGGAGGGCCGAGAGATCCACTCCAAACAAGTTGCGGAGGCTAGTAAAACTACCTCCAAGGCTGAAGCTGCCGCCTTTGGCAGCGGAAAGAAGAAAAAGAAGTGCAACAGCTATAAAACATCATCGATCGACACACCTACTGCTGCTGCTGCTGCAGCTGCAGCTCCTGGTGGCCGAGGGCCACGCCCAAAAAATGCCCACAACCTTCAACCGAGGTCGGCGACGGTGAGAAGATGTGGTGTTCGATCCACAGATCGAACACCCACAACCTTGAAGACTGTCGCGAGGTCCAGCGGCTTGTTGAACGCAACAATAAGTGCCAAGAAGAAGCCCCATACCGCCAACGGGAGGGGAAACAGAATGTCGTGGAAAAGCCGTTAGAACAGGAGCTTGGCTTCCAGGATGCTAAGATGTCCCTGAAGGTCATCTACAACACAGTGGACAACAGCACCGACACCTCTAACAATGAACGTCAGAAGACTCTCCTTATGATATATGGAGGGTCCTGGGATATTACCCCCCAACGTATCCTTAAGACAATGCATCGGGAGATGGCTGTCGCAGCTCCTACGCCAAGGCAGAACAACATGGAAGTAGATGGATACTGCCATCACATTTGATGCTTCGGACTATCCGAAGAACATGACCGGAGCTGGTAAGTTGCCCCTGATGGTATCTCCTACCATCAACAATGTCCAGCTCTATCATGTCCTGGTGGATGGAACTGCAGCACTCAACCTCTTCAGCTTTACGGCATTCATAAAGCTCCATCTTAGCCTATCAGACCTGAGGCCCCCGACATCCTTTTCCATAGTAGGTCCAGGAGCTATCATTCATCTCGGATCAATTACTCTCCCTATGACCTTCGGGACTAGGGACAATTATAGGTCCAAGAGGCTGGTGTTTGATGTGGCACACATCAGCCTTCCCTTCAACGCCATCCTAGGTAGGCGAGACCTGTATAGGTTCATGACCGTAGGTCATTACCGCTATCTAATGTTGAAGATGCCGACTCTTTCAGGCATCCTCCGGATCCTTGGGGATCGCACTGCTAGCGTCACTGCGCTGGAAGAACTTCATGCGCTCGCAACAGCGCAGTAAGAAGAATCCGACAAGGAGCGACCTGCTCAATAACCCTCGAGCTCACATCAGCGTGGCTCAACTTCTGCACCTCACGTGTAACCAAGCGGCGACACCAACATCCCCATTAAAGTCATCAAAATTGGTTCTGATGCTGCCCAGACCCCACGCATATCGTGAGGTCTAGACGACAAATAAGAACTCGCGCTCGTCACTTTACTCCGAGCGAATGTCGACATGTTTGCATCGCAACCATCACAAATACCTGAGATCCCTAGGGAGGTGATCGAGCACAGCCTGAAATTATACCCTGACGCATGGTCAATACATCAGAAGCCTCGGAAGCAATCCATCGAGTGGCAAAATTTTATCAGACAAGAAATCAAGAAGCTGCTCAGCGCTAGTTTCATACGGGAAGTTCACCACCCATGGTTGCTGGCAAACCCAGTCGTCATACCAAATTTCGGCGAGAAGCTTCGGATGTGCATCGAATACACCACCTTGAATAAGGCATGCCCAAAAAACCCATTTCCACTTCCTAGAATAGATCAGATAGTGGATTCTACCTCTGGGTGTAAGTTACAGTGTTTCCTAGACGCATATTTTGGATATCATCAGATTCAAATGTCTAGGTAAGATGAAGAGCATACTACCTTCATTACAGTAGATGGTTGTATTTTTATACTGCCTTGCCTTTCGGTCTAAAAAACGCTGCTTCAACTGTTGTGCGAGCCATGCACAAAAACATTTGGAGAGTTCATCAGGGACTTGGTGGAGGTCTTTGTTGATGACATCCCCGTGAAGGTAAAGAACAAGGACTCACTCCTTGACAATCTGCAAGCCATCATCGACAAGCTGCACTTGACGCGAATGAAGCTCAACCCGGACAAGTGCGTCTTTGGGTTTAACTCCGGAAAAATCCTTGGCTTCTTGGTGACTCACCAAGGAATTGAGGCAAATTCAGCAAAAATCAAAGCTGTTGAAGAGATGTGGCCCCCAACCCGCGTTAAGGACGTCCAAAAGCTAACTGGATGTCTAGCTGCGCTCAACCGGTTCATTTCAAGAGTGGTGAAGCAGACACTTCCCTTCTTCAAGCTATTGAGGAAGTCCAGTCCATTTCATTTGTTCGAAGAAGCAGAAAAATCATTCCAATAGCTCAAACAGCTCCTTACCACACTACCACTTTTAGTAGCTCCAGAACCTATTGAGCCTCTACTACTTTATATTTCAGCAACTACAGAGGTTGACAGCATGGTCCTAGTTGCGAAGGGACCAGAGCCAACTTCAGCTCAGGAGCCTAGATCCCTCCAGGAGGGTCCGAAGCTACCTAAAGGCAAGTTTGGGTCCCAGCCCCCAGGCATGGATCCTAAAGGCAAGAGGTCTGAGGATCAACCTCTCTCAATCAAGGGAGCTCCTGCAATTTAAGACGAAGGTCCAGACCCTTCCGAGGAGGGTCGCACTGATCAAGAACAAAATCCGGACCCCTCCAAGAGGGTATGGGTTTCTCAAGAAGAAGATTCGGATCCCTCTGGGAGGGTCTGGGTTGATAAAGAAGAAGCTTCGAGCCCCTTCGGGAGGGTTCGAACTATCTAGCGGCCAGTGTACTTCATCAGTGAAGTGTTGAACGATGCTAAGACTCACTACATTGAGGTGCATAAGCTGTTGTATGCAGTCCTTATAGCCTCAAGAAAGCTACATCACTACTTCCAAGCCCATAGAATATTAGTGGTAACTTACTTTCCAATGCATACTATATTACATAATCCAAATTCAACTAGAAATATTGCCAAGTGGGTTGCGGAGCTGGCAGAATTTGACCTCGAATTCCTGCCTCGGCATGCTGTTAAGAGTTAGGCGCTGGCTGACTTCGTGGTGGAGTGGACTCCTTCTTTATCAACTCTAATGGGGCCTCAGTGATCAGAAGCCGGAACCTAAGGTCCTGGTCTTCAGTGAGCCTCACTCGACACTCTACTTCGACGACTTTGTGCAGAAGCAGGGGGCCAGAGCTAGAATCCTCCTCCTCGCTCCAACCGGGGAGAAGGGCAAGTACATGGTACACCTTGACTTCAAGGCAACAAACAACATGGAAGAGTATGAAGCTCTAATCTACAGATTCAAGGTGGCGCTATCATATGGCGTCAGGCAACTATTGGTGAAGGGTGACTCCCAAATCATCATCAAGCAAGTCAAAGGTGAATGCAGTTGCAACAACCACCAACTTGCTGCTTATTTATTTGAAGTCTAGAAGCTGCAGAAGGACTTGCATGTTCTGGATCTCTTCCATGTCCAGCGTCTCAGTAACGCTGAAGCTGATGATATCTCGATTAAAGCTTCAACAGGAGCTCAAGACCCAGATGGAGTTTTTGTCAGAAGTTTTTGCCAGAAGCTAGCGGTCCCGGTGGCTCCGAGCAACCCATCGTGCAAGATCCAGAAGCTCAAGTTAGCCCTGATGCATGAAACTCGGAGATCCAGAGCTACATGAAGGACAATATCCTTCTTGAAGATGGTGCTTCCGCTGATCGAATTGTCAGATTGGCTAAAAGATACACGCTGGTAGAAGGGGATCTCTACTGTCGTGGTGTCAGCGGCGTTCTAATGCAATGCATTTCCCAGAAAGAAGGTCGTGAGTTACTTGTAGAAGTCCATGGAGGCGAGTGCGGGAACCACACTTCTTCTCGCACGTTGGTCGGAAAGCCTTCCGGCATGGCTTTTACTGGACTACAGCACTCCAAGATGCAGTTGAGTTGGTAAAGAAGTGCGAAGCGTGCCAGTTCCACACAAAGCAGATTTATAGACAAGCTCAGTCACTGCAAATGATACATCCCACATGGCCATTCGCTGTTTGGGGGATGGATATTTTGGGACCTTTCCCAAAAGCCGTCGGAGGTTATAGGTTCCGGTACGTCACCATAGACAAGTTCCCCAAGTGGCAAATGCTACTCCAGTTGTCACAATAACCAAACTATCAGCTATCAAGTTCTTGAAGTCCACAGTCTGCTGATTCGGAGTTCCGAACAAAGTCATTACTGACAACAGAACCAAATTTACAAGTCCAGCATTCCAAGAGTACTGCGAAGATCTCGGCATACGAGTCAGCTACGAATCAGTAGCCCACCTAGCAAGCAATGGCGAAGTTGAGAGAGCAAATGCTAAAATACTTAAAGGACTCAAGTTGCGCACATATGAGCGCCTCAAAAAAACATGGTGTCAACTGGATATAGAAGCTTCCGTCTACTTTGTGGGCAAGCAGGACAACACCTAGTCGGGCAACTGGAGAAACACCTTTATTTTTGGTGTACGGAGCTAAAGCAGTCCTTCCTCCGGAGATTACCATGGGCTCTCTCTGAGTCCAGACCTTCGATGAAGCTACGCAGGACAAGCTCCAGCGTGAAGACCTGGACCTCGTAGATGAGGCAAGGTGCCAAGCGACTGTTTGGAACGCATGATACCGCCGTGCAATCCGGTGGTATCAACAAAGGTTCTTGCATAACCAGTAGTTAGAAGAAGGCGATCTTGTGCTGCGAAGAATACTGACTCGTGAAGGGACGAACATACTATTCCCAAGCTAGGAAAGACCCTTCCGAATTATCAAAGTTTTGCACCCTAGATGCATTCACTTGGCGACAGAGGATGGGACTCCGCTTCCCAATCCATGGAACATCGAGTACCTCTGTAAGTTTTACGCTTAGATACACGGAGTTGAGTCTGTTTGTATAAATTGCATCTCTTGTTGTCCATAGACAGAGTCGGGAAGGGTCCTAGCGCACTTAACTTGGTCCTGTACTTTAGGTGTGTCTTTACCCCCCTTGGGATAGATCAAGGCGAATAGCGCACTTAACTTGGTCATTGTACTTTAAATGTGTCCTTGTCTTCCCCTGTATGTTGGGCCTTAATGAGAAACATTTTATATGGACGGACTCTATGTGCATTTCATTTGTACAGGCTCATTTCTTTTTTTACCTTCTTGTCTATAATAATGTTGTGCAATCCCTTTGAAATTTGGTCCATGGTATTTATGTGATATATAAGTGGTATTGGTAATCTTCTTTTGGGTTTTTTGCATTGTCGTATGGTCTACTCGCCTAAAAACCAAAGCCAATGACAGATCCGGAGTGTGCTATCGACTTAGACAAGTCAGGCACCCTATGTCCGCCACTCTACCTATATCCTAGCAGGTCCCAGTAGGGCGGGTCCGGAAGGCATTCGAACCTACAGAGATTCAATCAACACACTTATGTCGTTATGTTAAATTACTCAAGATCTAAAATTCAATGAAGGATAATAAGCCGCGAATAAGTTATTGACAATAGGATGAATTTTACTATTTTTCTTGTTTTGGTGTGCAGGAAAAACAAACATTCGATGGCAATTGGCTCGGTGATGGTGGATGCTGCCGGAGAACAAGCTCTGACAACCCCAGAGGGCCCGCCGTCAATGTTTTGAAGTGTTGATAGTGGGTGCCGTCGGACCTACCAAGCTCTGACAACCCTCAAGGTGCCCACCGTCAATGTTTCTAAACATTCATAGTTGGTGCCATCGGATCTACCAAGCTCCGACGACCCCCAGGGGGCCCGCCGTCGACGTTCAAAGCGTTGAAAAATGGCGCCGTTGGACCTACCAAGCTCCAAAGACCCTCAGAGGGCCCGCCGTTGACGTTCTAAGCATTGATAGTGGGTGCCGTTGGATCTACCAAGCTCCGATGACCCCCATGGGGCCCGCCGTCGATGTAACAAAGGGTTCTTGGAGATATTGGAGACAAGACTCGGAAATCGGAGCAAACCTACTAGCAACGAATTTAGAGCTATCGATTTTTAAAGACATTGTCTAAACCCTCATGGTAGATGTCTTCAATTCATTGTACACATCTACCAAGGGGCCAACAATTAAAAGGCAATGCATTGAAGACACAAAAAAATGGAATTTGGAATTCCGAAGGATTTCAGATTTCATTCATTCAAAATGAGGATTACAAGAAGAAGGCAAAAAAGGAAAAGTCCTAGCCACGGGAGTTCATATTGAAGAATGGGGCAACTTTTTGGGCAGCTTCTTTGACACTAGCCCTGGCGGCTTCCTCCTCCTCAACAACGGGTCCTTCGAGCACCAGAGCTAAGGACATCTGGAGGTCCCTGCCCTTGAAACATGCCAACACATATTCGACAACGTTCTTGGCCAAGATCTTTCCTTCCGTCTCCAATTCATCGATGACCACATCACCCATGGTTTCAAGCTTCTTGGCAACGGAGGTCAATACCACCAGAGCCTTGTCCATCTCCAGCTCCGGGTCAGCCGGACGTACTGGGCTAAAATAAAACGGCACCAAAGCTTCATTGGCATGCCCTAAGAAAGCTTAGACTTGCTGCGACTCAGCTGCTCCCCCAGTGATTTACTGGCAGCTGAATGTTCCGTAGAACCTTCCTTGAAGAAGCGCTTGACTTCCTTAGCGTGCTACTGAATACTTTCAGCCATCCGCTTTTCTTGGTATCTTAGCTCTTTCTCCCAGAGGTAGATACGGTTCCTCAGCTCTACCAAGTCATTCTACTTGGAATTCACCTTATCCTCCCTGGTGGAGATATCAATCTCTCTTCTGGAGACTTCTTCTACCACCTTCCATATCCTCTCCTTCTCTTGAATGCACCACAGTTCAAACTATTTGGCGCGATCAGCCAAGCTCTGCTCTCCCAGTGATAGACTCTGGGAGAGCTCCTCCTCCCTCTTCACGAGGTCTTTCTCTTTCTCCAGGAGCTTATCCTCCTTTTGGCTGAGAGCTTCCTGGCGCTTGAGGAGTACCTCATTTAACTTGTCGAGGTTGTCCGAGCGGTTATCAACTGCCTTGTTGGTCTCCTTGGCATGCTCGAATATCTCTCGGGTCTTGTCATCGAGGGCCTTAATCATGGCCTCTCTTTCATTAAGTGCACGGTCCAACAGCACCAGCCGAGCCTTCTCCTTGGCCACCCACTCCTTCTGGTCAGCCAGCCGGGACTGCGTTAGCTTCGTCTCAAAATGAAGTTTGTTGTGCCAATGCCTTAAGGTGTTGCACTCTTCTTCGAGAGTCTTTCTTTCATGGTCGAAGGCGAGCTGGACCTAGCAAAGAATTGAGCAAGAGTTATCGATAGAAAATGCCAGGGGAATCGGCTCCGGCCCCGCACGAAGTGCTTCAGCAGGCTCCAGTGTGTCTTCCAAAATCACAACCGGCTCCCACGTCGCGAGCATGTTATCCAACAGCTCCAGGAGAAGGTCCCACTGTAGGAGCTTTGACCTCAAGGGCTGATTAAGAAGGTCCCTCAGCTAGATCTTCAATCATTAGCTCGGAAGTTGAAGGACCTGCAGATGGATCCTCTAATTGCCCTGGCTCGAACATAACTACGTCTGGAGCTATCACTTCCATAGTTGGCATTGAGGCACTTATCGGAGCTTCATTTACTTCCAGCCTTGATGTTGAAGCTTCTACATCAAGCTCCAGAACTGCCAAAACTTCAACAAATTCTTCCTCCTTGTGGTCTAGTGCTACCACCGAAACTTTGGTTGCTGCCACTATATATGTCTCCACGACCGCCGGCGCTGGAGTTGTTGTGTCATCTGCCACCTCCATTTGGGGAGAGGTAGGAGCTGGTGCAGGAGCTTCAACCAATGCAACTCCCAGGGCTGTAGTAGGCACCAGAGCCACTGTGCTCATTCTCGACATTCTAGAAACAGGAAGTCGGGAATTCAAATGAAAGCAAAGAGAAAAATCAAAACAAAAGTTAAAGAGCCGATTCTTACCTTGGAGTATTGCCGCTCCAATCTGCGCGAATTTTTTCCTCGGGCGTTGGGAGCTAGAGCCCGCCGTCACACAAGTGTGGCGGACGCTCCATGACCCAAACATGGAGTAGAGGCAGCCACAGGTGCCACCACCTATGGGACATCCATCGTTGGAGGTTGCACCCCGAACCCAAAGCCACCATCTGGCACCGGGGCCGGAGTTGAGTTGCCAGAGCTAGTGTCCTTTCCGGACGCTGGAGCCGAAGAATCAGCCGAATTTGGAGTCACAATCACCACGGACCTAAGCCAAGGTTGAGGGGTCACTTCTGATGGAGCTTTCCTTAATCTGCTCCCATTGCTCCTCGTTAGCTTCCCCTTGTGACTTGGAACTTCGACGGGAGCCTTCTCCTTGTCCTTGCTGGTAGTAGACTTGTTCGGAGGGGAAGCAGCGGGACCTTTGCCTTTGCCACTTATCTATGCAGGTCTGGAGCTTTCGTGGGATCAAGGAGCTCTGAGGATAGCAATCCCGGTCAGAGGAACGCTTCCATGCTTGTCAACGAGGCCCATGTCATCAAGAGCTGGCATCTTCTTCCGCAGCTTCCTTATGATCTCCAGCACTATGTTTCAGGGCAGGAAATCCGCCGGAGGAGTCAAATCATCGGGGCAGATGACTCCGTGATGCAACTTCTAGAGATGGAGCTTCAAAGCTCCTTCATTCAGATTGGATCTGAAGCCCGTCTCGATCCTGTTGTGATCGTGTTCTGCACTGAATGCCCAAGCGGGCCACTCTCTCATTTGCAGCAGAGCCCACACGTTTGTCAGGAAGTTGGCAATGACCATCAGAGGAGTCACCCTTCCCTTGACGCACTCCTGGATCCTTGTCAGGATTGGGTTGTACTCCTCTGACAGCGTCGGAGCTACCTACCAAACATTAGTGTCGACGGTCGAAAGGATGTCAGGCAGATCCAACATATCATGGCGATCCACCGTGATAGCCACCCAGTCTTTATTCCAGCTGTCCAACTTCCCGGAAGGGAAGGTCTTCAGGTACTTGAGCGGCGAGTTCTTGCGCTTCACGAAGTAGTAGAAGCCAAGGTACTTGTTGCTCTTCCCAGTAGTATGGACCACGAAGAAGGTCCAGAAGAGCTCGATGCTGGGCGGCACACCCACCCACATTTAGCAAAAGTGTACGAAGGTCGCCACTAGAAAGAAGGACTGGGGGTCGAGGTTATGAAGCTGCAGGCCGTAGAAGTCCTGCAGCATCAGCAGGAAGCTTGAGAATGGTGGGATGAGCCCCACCATGGCATAAGACAGGAAGTAGACAATCTCACCGGGGTTCACCTTCTTGAAGGGGAACTTGCTGATGCAAATCCGATTGTTCAAGGAGTCACTCGACCACCCCATGTAGGTGCGGACCTTCGACAAGTCTTCATTCTTCTTGATTCGGCTCCGAGGAAGTCCCAACTCCATCACCGCAAAGTGGAGCAGAGGAGGAATAGAGGTTGCAAGGGCGAAGAGCTCTAAGTGCAATGTTAGATGAAGGTTGTCGAAGTGTACGAACGACACTTCCCCCGGTACTACTAAATTGTAGCCCGCAGAGGTTCTTGTATCGGTTTGGATGCACGGAGATCTTAGACAAGATGATGACAGAGACAATTCATGTGGTTCGTGCCGCCTGGGCATAATACTCTACTCCATGGGGTGTGTGTTGTATTGAGGATTCACTTGTGTTTGCGTGTGTCTGAGCTTGGTTGTCTAGTATCGTGCAGCACATCCCTTTTATAGACCAAGGGATGGCTGTTACATGAGTTACCTGACCCGACATGTGGCCCAAGTGGTTATTATTGCCTTAAACACAATTAAGTGTGTTTAATAACCCTAATTGCGTGATAACGCACCTTAATGGTGGCGTTACCAGTATTAAGGGTCTTCTGATCGTGTGCTATTAATATTGTATTAATGGCACATAATCAGGCCTTGTAAATGTAGCAATCATTGTCCCTTGAATGTTCATGCCGTTGGAGATCCATTAGTGTTCCCGCTGGTGTCGTAGGTCTGGAGGCTCGACACATGACAGATCTGGAGCTTCCCCTCGCGAGGAGGTAGGTCCAGAGCTGTTACACACATGGTGGCCTTGGAGTTTCCCTCTACTGGGAGTTAGGTCCGGGGTCACTGTACACGTGTCAAGCATGGAGCTCCCCTATGTAGGGAGTTTAGCTCCGATCTTATATTACACATGGTAGTGCTGGAGCTACCCATATGAAGGAGGCGGGTCCTGTGCCATGTGACACGTGGGGCCTACAGAGGTCTTCAACTTTGACATGTGGAACTCCCTTGCACTTCTTGCGATGTCACAGGGTACCGACAGTGGCCCTCGGGCACACCTCTGGGAGAAACCCTTTGGGTTAAGTTATTCTACCAGAGGTGGGGCCATCCTCGATGAGGTCTTTGAGTGCGGATCTCACGTAATTGAACGTCGCCGGTTCCCAATATAAAAACCGTATCGGTTCTGAGTTCCTTGTCAGGCAGCCGCCCTCGAGCTTCCCGCTACCCATCATGACCATGGTTCAGCTTCGAGCAACTTCTTAATCTCCTGTCGGATGAAGTTTTGCTGCTGGACTGATTGATTTCAGGGTTTCTTGTGCACAGGACGTATGTCGGGATAAATCTTCAGATTATGCTCAATCACTCCCTAGGGATCCCAGGCATTTGTGACGGTTGCCAGGCAAACACGTCAACGTTCGCCCGGAGGAAAGTGATGAGCACGAGTTCCTATTTGTTGTTTAGACCTCCAAATATATGGGTAGTTTGAGCAGCATCGGAATCAGTTTGGACGACTTTGACAGGTATGTAATTGTCATCGCTTGGCTGCACACATGGTGGAGAGGTTGAGCCTCGATGATGAGTGCTCAGAGGTTGAGCAGCTTGCTCTTTACTGGATTGTAAGACCTATGTGTGCTGAATACATTGGCTTGTAGTGAATACACTTGCTTTGACGATAAAAGTTTTGAATATCACCAAAACACCTTTTTATCAAGGTCCGACTCTAGCTCTGAGCTACAGCAAGGTCTGACGCTAGGTCCGACTTGGTTTGGGCTCCGGTTACGTTCGATGCTAGGTCCGACTTCTTGGTAAGGTCCGACCAGCTTTGGTAAGCTCCGGTGAGCTTTATCTTTAGATCCGACATGTCTTTGATAGCTCCGGCATATATTTGATAGCTCCGACATGGTTTTGCTAAGCTCCGACGTACTTTGTCTAGCTCCGGTTTTTGGGTTTACTAGTTCCGACTAGTTCTGGTTAGCTCCAGCGCTAGGTCCTGCTAGTTTTGTAAGCTCCGGCGGGAGCTTGGTTGTAATAGTTTTGGTAAGCTCCGGCGCAAGGTTCTACTAGCTTTTGTCAGCTCCGGCTCAAGGTCCGGATTGCTCTGGCAAGGTCCGGAACTTGACCGTAGTGCTTCTGCTTTTCATTTGCAATGTTTCGTACTTGCTTTACATTGTTGGAAAGATTGCTTAATATTCATTTGCTAAGTTTTTGGTGCGTTTTGGTTGATATGGATGATTTTGTTTTGATATGCTTTGCAACATGCTTATGTGAGGTTCTCACGTAGGGTGTTGTGTTCGGAACTAACTTGAGTCAAGTCGAGGACTTGGGCTCGTATAGATTGGTTGTTTATTCATGTGCAGGTGTTGCTTGAGTTCTAGACATGGCTGGTGACAGGATCCATTGGACTAGTCTCCGGGAGGAGAGGAGGTTCCAACAACCAAGTTCGGGAGGAACTGTGG
The DNA here is from genome assembly GCA_036927565.1 of Tuctoria greenei. Classification (NCBI taxonomy): domain Eukaryota; kingdom Viridiplantae; phylum Streptophyta; class Magnoliopsida; order Poales; family Poaceae; genus Tuctoria; species Tuctoria greenei. The sequence continues at coordinate 148,033,574 of JAYESD010000011.1, forward strand.
TTGAGCTGATGAGGAGGTCGCGCAGGATTATTGAATCAAGGGCAGTGCATATGAAGGATACTAAACGTCGAAGGAAGGTGTTCGCACGTATGCATGCGGTGCATGACGTGGAAACATGGTTCCGAAGATGGGATAAGGAAGGAAATATCTGGTTGGAAGGATCGGATCGTACCGGTTGATGACTTTGGCTGCGGCGGAGTCGGTTATGGCTCGTTATGGAAAGTATCGAGTTGGTTATGATAGGATTTCGTGTGGGTCACGAATTTGAGTTGTTTAGGAATGTGGGATATGTTCCTAAGGTGTTTGGAAGTCTTAAGATTGCTTCTTTCTGCGTATAGAAGAATCTTGAGCAGTTATGGAAAGTTACGATTTATGATCTGAGTAGGATTGGAGTCCTAGTTGATATTGGGTTGGCCTAAGGGCTGGTTATATAAGCAAGGGAGCCCAGAGCTCGTTGGGTATGACTTTGGGGCTGTTCCTATTGTGTTTTGTTGAATAAAATTCATAGTTTGAAGGAACTTTTGTGCCTTGTTTGTCCGACTTGTTCCAGACAAGTTTTACTCGTCGAGTTTCTGGACAGCACTACCTTTCGTCGGTGGTTTTATCATAACTCGAGTTTTACAGATCCAATTGACGTGATTCTTTTGGGTTGTCTTCAAAACTTTATTGTATATCATATGTCAGAATTTCACGGTCATTGGATTTGTGGTCTATGATCTACACGAGTTTCTTTGCAGCGTTCCAGAACTATTTTTTCTCGGGTAGGGCAGATTGACCATTGTTTGATCATTCGATCATAACTTGAGTTTTTCTCGACGGATTTGAGTGATTCTTTTTGTGTTGTCTTAGTGACTTTATTCTCTCTGATATCTATCACTTTTGTCACGGTGAAACACGTGTAGATTAGTCTCACACACGATTTCTTTAACAGATCATTTTTCTGCCGAAAGGGTTTGGGGTTTAATTGTTTCTACTGTGTAAGATTTTTAAATCTAACATTCACCCCCCCTCTTGTAGCTTTTCACATGCTCTTCGATCCTACAATTGGTATCAGAGCCACGGTGCTCTAATCTTTGTGATTTGCACATGTTTTTGACTAATCATCATGGAGAAATACTCCACCAAACCTTGTGTGTTTGCTGGTATTGATTTTTAGGGTGGAAGGCACGCATGGAGGCTTTCATCCAGGCGCAAGGCTTTGCCATATGGGAGAAGGTGTACAAGCCATATGAAGTGCCGTCAAATGATCAAGTTACAGCTACAAATCTGAGAGATGTCAACAACAACAACAAGGCTCGAAACTTGATCATACAAGGATTAACACAAAGCGACTTCGACCGTGTTGCACACCCCCGATCTGCATACGATGTGTGGAAAGCACTTTGTGACTACCACGAAGGATCCAACACGATCAATGAGGTAAGGCAAGACATGTTCAAGAAAGAATACATGAGCTTCGAGATGCAACCCCGTGAGTCAATTGATGATCTCTTTGCTCGCTTTAATAAAATTCTCTGCAACTTGCGTAGCGTCAATGTTAATTTTTCAGATGCTGAAAATGCTAGGCAATTGTTAAGTGCATTAGACATGTCAATTTGGGAGATGAAAGTTACATCTATTCGTGAATCTACTGTCATGAGTACACTTACTTTAGATGTGCTATATTCCAAGCTAAAAACTCATGAAATTGATATAATATCACATAAGAACCCCAACAAGTCTATTGCTTTTGTTTCTCAACATGATATGCCCAGCTTCGGCCAATCTTTATCTTGTAGTACACTTGCTTTGTTGTCCTCTCTAACCCTTAAACAGATTGAGGAGTTTCCATAGGAGGAGCTAGCACTTCTCTCTACGAGGTTCTCAAAAGCATTGCAAAATGTGAGAACTAGAAGGAGAGGAAGCTCTGAACCTCAACGATGCTTCGAATGTGGTAAGACAGGACATTTTCGTTCAGATTGCTCTAACCTTTCAGGCCCTACTTCCCGGGATGAAAAGAAAACAAGAACGAAGCACTCCTCTGCAAAAGATACGAAGAAAAAGAAGGGTACCATAGGACGCAAGATGATTAACAGCTTCATCACCGCACTTCAAGAACTTAGTTCAAGTGATGTAGACTTTGAAAGTGATGAAGATGATGATGATCTGGCCAACTTATGCCTCATGGCAGGCAAAACAAGATCAAGTCAGGAGGATGCAGAACACAACGGTGAAGACGATGAGGTATGTTCTACCTGCAATGAAATGTGTGATGCTATTTCTCGTGCAACTATTATTGTCAAGAAAAAGGACAAAAAGCTTAGGGATAATGCTGCTAAAATTGAATCACTAGAATCTGAAATTAACCGTTTAAAAACTTTGATTCCTAGTGATGATGCATGTCCCTCATGTGACTTAATCGATGAACAATTGTCCACATTAAGAAGTGCACACTCCTCCACTCTAGATAAACTTGAGTTAGAAATTGAAAAGAACAAAGAGCTTTCTGCACTTAATGATAAAAAAATTGAAAGATGCTAGCTGTTCTACAATTGATTTGCATTGTTCTAATTGTGATGATCTTGATAAGAAACTACAGGATGCTATGAATGAAATTTCTATATTGAACAATGCTTTACGTTCTCATGAAGTTAAATTTTGTTCCAATTGCAAACTAAAAGGATAAACTTCATGTGAAAATTGCCTTGATCTATCCAATAAACTTGATGACATGCATAGGACATTTGATCGATTTTGTAATGGGAATAAGAACCTAAACTTACTGCTAAATTCTTCCAAGTCTTGCAATAATAAAACTGGTTTAGGTTTTGATTTTCATGCTCATGCTAAGGCACATCCACCTAAAATTGTAAAGACATTAGGAAGTGGTTTGATACAAACAGTTCCTAAACAAAAATGAGTGGTTTTCAAATCTGTAGGAGTGTTGTCTCATTCGGTTTCAAATAAAAATATTGCTTGCTCATCTAGACATGAACACAAAGTTAAATTTCATTGTACCTTCTGTGGTAGAGATGGTCATGTCATAGATTTTTGTTATAGACTAGCTAAACAACAGAAAAGGGAAAGAATGGTTGCTAGATCTCATAACTCTCATGCAAAATTTGCTGCACACATTGAACCGAATGTACAACGTGCTGTTTTGAGTCAAAAACATTCAAAGTTTACCTCTGGACCTTCTGTTTTTGCCTTCGGAGCTACTGACTTTTGTGCTACACAAGTAACACCTTATAGGTCAGTAGTCAAGAATAAAAAATCTCAAACTTTGACTCATAAACCTGCTGTTTTGTCTCACCTTTCGCGTGTTTTTCCTGCTGCACGTCGCGTGACTCAGTACTAGATTCCTAAATGCCTTTTGACTAACCCCAGTATTGAGTCATCGACGTATTGTGCTTTTATGTAGGTTACACATTTGAGGAAGGAGAACATTTGGATTGTGGATTCAGGTTGCTCATGCCACATGACCAGTAACAAAGATTGGTTCTCCTCCCTCTCTTTTGTGTCACGTGTAGAAAATGTTACTTTTGCTGATAATTCTTCAACTCCTATAATTGCTAAGGGTTTGGTTAGAGTAAATGTAGAGTAAATGATCACTACACTTTGAAGGATGTGGCACTTGTCAAAAATTTGAAATACAACTTGCTTTCTGTTTCACAATTGCTAGATGAAAATCTAGAAATTATTTTCAATAAAAACTGCTGCAAAGTTGTAGGTTCAAATAGTGAGCTTATTTTTAACATGTCTCGGTTTGGAAGAGTTTTTAAAGATTATTTTGATATGTCTTCCTCTAAGCATAGGTGTCTAGTTGCTAATGATTCAAAGGACTTATATTTTTGGCATCGTAGACTTGGTCACGTAGGCTTTGATCACCTAACGCGTGTTAGTGCTCTTGATCGCATACGTGGGCTGCCTAAGCTTGAAGGCGACAAAGAAATTGTGTGCTCTTCTTGTAGACATGCTAAGATGGTTGCAGGTTCACATACTCCTCTCACAATGATCATGACAACTGAACCATGTCAACTTTTGCATCTTGACACCGTAGGACCTTCACGTGTTCAATCCTTCGGAGGTAAATGGTATGTTCCTGTTATCGTTGATGATTATTCTAGATACTCTTGGGTTTACTTTATGGCGTCTAAAAATGAAGTTTTTAGTCACTTTAGAACTTTATTTCTTAGATTATCAATTGATCACCCAGGATCATTAAAAGCAATTAGAAGTGATAATGGAACTGAATTTAAAAATCAATCTTTTGATCACTTTTGTGCTGAAAATAGAATAGATCATCAATTCTCTTCACCATATGTACCTCAAAAAAACGGTGTTGTAGAAAGAAAGAACAGAACCTTAGTTGAGATGGCTAGGACTATGCTTGATGAATATCAAACTCCTAGGAAATTTTGGGCAGATGTGTTAGCAACCGCTTGTTATGTCTCAAATCGTGTTTTCTTGCGTACTAAGCTAGGTAAAACACCATATGAGCTTCGGTTTGGACATAGGCCTAGTGTTACACACTTTCGGGTCTTTGGTTGCAAATGCTTTGTTAAGAAACATGGTAATCATGATAAATTTGAACATAGATCCATTGATGGCATGTTTCTTGGTTATCCATCTCATACTAGAGGCTACCGTGTGCTTTTACTTGACACTAACAAAATTGTGGAGACTTGTGAAGTGTCTTTTGATGAAGCTAGCCCAGGTACTAGCTCCGGTGTTGTAGGACCAGATCCGTATCCTCAGGGGGATTGTATTTTCGAAGATGAAGAAGAGCCGGTGATACTGCCTGGTAGTTCCGAAGTTGACACGTGTCCAGCTCCGGACATTGAACAAGCTCCGGCTATCACCTATGCTGGTCTTGATTGTCCACAAGTCACAAGCTCATCAATCTACGATGAACCTAATGAAGAAGAAGCTTGTGAGACATCTGTTCCCCTACGTTTTTACAAAGATCATCCCCCACAACAGATGATTGGAAGATTGCACGAACGAGTCACGCGGTCCAGGTTTTGCGATCCAAACTCTCATGCTCATTCTGCTTTTGTTGCTTCTTTTGAACCCAAAGATATATCACACGCACTCACTAATGAATCTTGGATTATTGCCATGCAAGAAGAGTTAGAAAATTTTGAAAGAAATAATGTTTGGAAACTTGTACCTCCACCTCTAGGTCACACTTTAATTGGAACTAAATGGGTATATAAAAATAAACAAAGTGAGGATGGGGTTGTGGTTAGTAATAAGGCTAGGTTGGTTGCTCAAGGTTTCACTCAAGTTGAAGGTCTAGATTTTGATGAAACTTTTGCTCATGTCGCTAGATTAGAAGCCATAAGAATTTTGTTAGCTTTTGCAGCATCTAAAGGATTTAAGCTATATCAAATGGATGTTAAAAGTGCTTTTCTTAATGGCTACATAGATGAGGGGGTTTATGTCAAACAACCACCGGGTTTTGAAAATCCAGATTTTCCTAATCATGTTTACAAACTGTCCAAAGCCTTATACGGTCTCAAACAAGCCCCTAGAGCATGGTATGATAGGCTAAAAACATTCTTACTTGAAAAGGGGTTTACCATGGGCAAGGATGATAAAACTCTTTTTGTGCTTAAACATGGCAATGACTCATTATTCGTTCAAGTGTATGTGGATGATATTATCTTTGGTTGTGCTTCTCATGATCTTGTGTCCAAGTTTTCAGCAATGATGAGTTCCGAATTTGAAATGAGCATGATGGGTGAACTCACTTACTTTTTGGCGCTGCAAATCAAGCAAACCAAGGAGGGTACCTTTGTGCATCAAACGAAGTATACCAAAGACCTCCTAAGGCGCTTCAACATGGACAAAAGCAAGCCTCTTCGGACACCAATGGGAACAGCAACAACACTTGAACTTGATGAAGATAGTGAACCTGTGAATCAATAAGAATATAGAAGCATGATCGGATCACTTTTGTACCTCACGGCATCAAGACTGGGCATACAATTCAGCGTATGTCTTTGTGCACGGTTTCAAGCTTCCCCACGTGTTTCACATCGTCAAGCCGTCAAAAGGATTCTCAGGTACTTACATGGAACTCAAGAATTTGGCATTTTTCTTCTTTCTTCCTCAACCGTTACTTTGAAAGCTTTTTCGGATGCAGATTTTGGGGGTTGTAGGATTGATAGGAAAAGTACTTTTGGTGCTTGTCATTTTCTTGGTAATTCTCTTGTTGCTTGGTCCTCTAGAAAACAAAATTCAGTTGCACAATCCACAGCCGAATCTAAATATGTAGCTGCTGCTAGTGCTTGCTCACAAATTCTTTGGATTGTTCAAACACTTAAGGACTATGGGGTTGATCTAGATAGTGTTCCACTGTTCTTTGATAACAATAGTGCCATTTGCATTGCCAAAAACCCCGTGCAACATTCTAGAACTAAGCACATTGACATAAGGTATCACTTTCTCCGAGATAATGTTGAAAAGGGAAACATTGTGCTTCACCATGTAGATACCGAACAACAATTGGTTGACATTTATACAAAACCTTTGGATTTCACTCGTTTTTGTCACATTCGTAGTGAAATAGGAGTTATGCATCCTCATGGCTTAAATTGAGGGGGAGTTTTGAAACTTGGGAAGTCTATGTGTGAATCTGAAATTAAAATAATATGAGCATAATATTTCATACATATATGACTTTGTGATTCCTTTTACATGCTGAAAGTCCTTACTACATTACTCGTGTTATACATTTTGTAGTTTTTGCCATGTCTAGTAATTGGAATAATTACTTACACTAAAACTGGTCATGGTCGAACTTTCTTGCTATTTTGAACTTGTTACATGTTCACAAGTGCTTTTAATCATTAAGAATGAATCAAGTAATCAACTCACATGTTGAGTTTTTATGAACAAATATAAATTGAGAAAAGATCAAGAGAATATGCATGCATCGCACTTCTTCTTTTGAGATGGCTTATCATTGCACTTAGATTTGAACTTGGAAGAAGTTGTGTATGACTAAAACCATGTCCTTAAGCTTCTGATTGTCAAATGACATAGGCTTGGCTTGGTTGGTTAGAATAAGGAAGATGCGCATATAATCTCTTGCAAATATCATATGATCTAAATTTATGCTGTGAAAAATAATAAAATGCAGCAACTAGTGTCATGCTTTCAGGTTTTGAAATAGTTAAGTTTGTGAGATCATGACTTGCTTAAATTGAAAATTACATATGATCTCTAGAATGGCTTACACTACTTTATGTATCTCATTGATGTGATAGTGTAAGTTACTTGATAGTATGACTTGGATGAGCTTTGTTTATATGTATATGTTATAATATGCTCATACCAACTAAAGGCGGCGAGATAATTTGTTTATATGTTCATGACTTGCTGAATACATTGTCAAAGGGGGAGAGATAAGCATGAAGAGAGAGAGAATATGTGCATAAGGAGAGATAATAAAGGGGGAGAGATAATGTGGGATAATTTTTCTTCTCATTTACTTTTGATTTACAAAGGGGGAGAAATTGTCTTCAAAACTTTTATGTGAATAAGCCAATGTTCGGATTTTAAATGGTGTTGCCAATGCATTCATCAAGGGGGAGATTGTAAGACCTATGTGTGCTGAATACATTGGCCTGTAGTGAATACACTTGCTTTGGCGATAAAAGTTTTGAATATCACCAAAACACCTTTTTATCAAGGTCCGACTCTAGCTCTGAGCTACAGCAAGGTCCGACGGTAGGTCCGGCTTGGTTTGGGTAGCTCGGTTACGTTCGATGCTAGGTCCGACTTCTTGGTAAGGTCCGACCAGCTTTGGTAAGCTCCGGTGAGCTTTATCTTTAGCTCCGGCATGTCTTTGATAGCTTCGACATATATTTGATAGCTCCGGCATGGTTTTGCTAAGCTCCGACGTACTTTGTCTAGCTCCGGTTTTTGGATTTACTAGTTCCGACTAGTTCTGGTTAGCTCCGGCGCTAGGTCCTGCTAGTTTTGTAAGCTCCGATGGGAGCTTGGTTGTACTAGTTTTGGTAAGCTCCAGCGCTAGGTTCTACTAGCTTTTGTCAGCTCCGGCTCAAGGTCCGGGTTGCTCTGGCAAGGTCCGGAACTTGACCGTAGTGCTTCTGCTTTTCGTTTGCAATGTTTCGTACTTGCTTTACATTGTTGGAAAGATTTCTTAGTATTCATTTGCTAAGTTTTTGGTGCGTTTTGGTTGATATGGATGATTTTGTTTTGATATGTTGTGCAACATGCTTATGTGAGGTTCTCACGTAGGGTGTTGTGTTCGGAACTAACTTGAGTCAAGTCGAGGACTTGGGCTCATATGGATTGGTTGTTTATTCATGTGCAGGTGTTGCTTGAGTTCAAGACATGGCTGGTGAAGGGATCCATTGGACTAGTCTCAGGGAGGAGATGAGGTTCCAACAACCAAGTTCGGGAGGAACTGTGGTTGAGCTGATCAGGAGGTCACGTAGGATGATTGAATCAAGGGCAGTGCATATGAAAGATACTGAACATCGAAGGAAGGTGTTCGCATGTATGCATGCGGTGAATGATGTGGCAACATGGTTCCGAAGATTGGATAAGGAAGGAAAGATCTGGTTGGAAGGATCGGATCGTACTGGTTGATGACTTTGGCTGCGGCGGAGTCGGTTATGGCTCGTTATGGAAAGTATCGAGTTGGTTATGATAGGATTTCGTGTGGGTCACGAATTTGAGTTGTTTAGGAATGTGGGATATGTTCCTAAGGTGTTTGGAAGTCTTAAGATTGCTTCTATCTGCGTATAGAAGAATCTTGAGCAGTTATGGAAAGTTACGATTTATGATCTGAGTAGGATTGGAGTCCTAGTTGATATTGGGTTGGCCTAAGGGCTGGTTATATAAGCAAGGGAGCCCAGAGCTGGTTGGGTACGACTTTGGGGCTGTTCCTCTTGTGTTATATTGAATAAAATTCATAGTTTGAAGGAACTTTTGTGCCTTGTTCGTCCGACTTGTTCCAGACAAGTTTTACTCGTCGAGTTTCTGGACAGCACTACCTTTCGTCGGTGGTTTTATCATAACTCGAGTTTTACAGATCCAATTGACGTGATTCTTTTTGGGTTGTCTTCAAAACTTGATTTTCTATCATATTTAAAAATTTCATGGTCATTGGATTTGTGGTCTATGATCTACACTAGTTTCTTTGCAGCGTTCTAAAACTGTTTTTTCTTGGGTAGGGCATATTGACCATTGTTTGATCATTTGATCATAACTTGAGTTTTTCTCGACGGATTTGAGTGATTCTTTTTGTGTTGTCTTCGTAGCTTCATTCTCTCTGATATCTATCACTTTTGTCACCGTGAGACATGTTTAGATTAGTCTCACACACGATTTCTTTAACAGATCGTTTTTCTGCCGAAAGGGTTTGGGGTTTAATTGTTTCCGCTGCGTAAGATTTTTAAATCTACCATTCAGCCCCCCTCTGGTAGCTTTTCACGTGCTCTTCGATCCTACAAGGATGCCTCCTCCTGTGCTATTGCAAGTGCATCGAGTTCTTCCAGTGCGGTGATTCCTACAGTACGGTCTCCGCGGATGCGGATAACGCTGGAGGGTGTTGGCATCTTCAACACCAGGTAGCCATAGTGAGCCGCAGCCATGAACATGTACAAGGCAGGCCTGCCCAGGATGGTGTTTAAGGGTAAGTTGATATGCGCGATGTCAAAGACCAGCTTCTCCGTCCTATATTTCTCCCGAGTTCCGAAGGTCATCGGGAGTGTGATGGACCCGAGAGGGCTAATGGCCCCCGTACCTACCCCAGAGAAAAGGCGTTAGGGATGAAGGTCCGAAGGTCAGAGCTGGAGCTTGACGAAGGCTTCAAGCTCAGGAGGTTCAACCCCGCACCTCCGTCCACCAAAACATGGTGGAGATGGACATTGTTGATGGTGGGAGATACCATCAGTGGCAATTGGCAAACTCCGATCATGTTCTGGGGGCAGTCCGTGGCATCGAAAGTTATGGGAGTGTCCATCCATTTCTGATGAGATCATGCCCTAACAGTAGGAGCTGCAGCGGCCATGTCTCGCCGCATTGTCTTGAAGACACGGCGAGAAGTAATGTCCCAAGTACCACCGTAGATGGTGTTCAGGGTCTTCCGATTCTCTTTGTTAGAGACGTTAGAATCGTCGTCTACTGTGTTGTAGACAGCCTTTAGGACCTTCTTGGGATCCTGAAAGCCTAGCTCCGCCTCAACTGGAGCTTCATCGACTTTTTTGTTTTCCTTCCCATTGGCGGAAAGGAGCTTCCTCTTGGCGCTTATTATAGCGCTCGACAAGGTTCTGGACCTTCCGGCACTCCTCCAGACTGTGCTTGTATGTATTGTGGATTGGACACCATATTTTGGAGTTGATGCCGTCTTCTGATGAAGGTCGAGGTCATTTTACGGGGCGTGGCCCCCCGACCACCCAGAGCTGCAGCAGTCACAGCAGCAGGTGCACCGACCGACAACTTCTTCTTGGCGTTGGACTTCTTCTTTTTGCCACCACCGGAAGTAGTGGATTCATCTTTGAAGGGCTTTTTGTTAACCTCTAGAGCTGGCTTTGAGTGCATTTCTCGGCCCTCTACGGCCCGAGCACACTTGTCAGCCAGGCTGAACAACTTCGTGACGCTGGTGACTTCTTTCGTCGCTAGCTTCTCTAACATCTTCTTGTCCTGGACACCCTGTCGGAATGCGATGATAACAGAAGCGTTCGAGATAGAAGGGATGGTATTGAGTACTTGAGAAAACCGTTGGATGAAGGATCGCAGCGATTCCCCCGTTTTTTGCTTCACAACAAACAAATCCAGTTCGGTGCCTGGTCGGGTGTAAGAGCTCCCGAAGTTGGTAGTGAACTTTTGGCATAGCTCCGCCCAACTGTTGATGGAGTCGGGTGGAAGACTCATGAACCAGGACCTAGCATTCCTAGTCAAAGCCATAGGGAAATAGTTGTCCATCATGGCGTCATTGCCCCTCGCCACAAGGATAGCGGTGGAGTAGATTTGAAGGAATTCTGTGGGGTTGACAGTCCCGTCGAATTTCTCTGGCAAATGAGGCCGGAATTTCTGAGGCCACCTAACCATGCGCAGATGCATAGCCAGGGCAGAACAACCTCCTCCTACTCCCATTGGAGCAGGGTTGTCCCGAGCTTGTTACCTCTCGCGAGTGCGCTCGATGTGGACACGGCCATTCTGCTGTTGGTAACAGCGATCGAGCTCTTACCGCAAGTCATGCGTCGAAAGCCTCAATACGGTGTGGGTGCAACGCGCCCCGGAGGGCATCGAAGTCACCTGTTGGGACACAACACGCCTCCTGTGCTGTGAAGCTTGTGGACCAAGTATTCCTGACAAGATCCTACATTGTTAAGGTGCCTGCCCCGAAGGAGCAGGGCCTTGGTTGCTAATGCCATCAGCTGCAACTGAAACCTGATGTTCAACATCAGCCCTCCACTGCTCCATAGCACCTTGGGGTACTCCTGGAGGTGGTGGATGTTGGAGCAGAGTGCACGCAGCCACAAGCGCATGCTCAGGGTTGTTGTTTGTTGATGCCATGATCAACGCGAGTACCCCATCCTACTATCCAGCATTGTTTGCTAGAGCAGATGGTGGTGGCGGTGGTGCAACTCCTGCCAGAACAACGGCACCCGCTGGTTGCTGCATGTTGGAAGGATTCCCTCCAGCAGGTTGCACAGTGTTGTTGCCGTTGGATGATCCTGTGGTGGAGTTCACCATCTTGTGGTCTCAGGTGCTTCCCCCTACCTGGCACGCCAAATGTCGAAGCGTACGAACGACACATCCCCTGGTACTACTAAATTGAAGCCCGCGGAGGTTCTTATATCAATTTGGGCGTGTGGAGATCTTAGACAAGATGATGATAGAGACGATTTATGTGGTTCAAGTCACCTGAGCGTAATACCCTACTCCACGGCGTGTGTGTTGTATTGAGCATTCACTGGTGTTTGCGTGCGTCTGAGCTTGCTTTGTCTAGTATCGTGCATCACATCCCTTTTATAGACCAAGGGATGGCTGTCACATGAGTTGCCTGGCCCAACATGTGACCCCAGTGGTAATTATAGCCTTAAACACAATTAAGTGTGTTTAAGCACCTTAATAGTGTGATAACGCACCTTAATGGTGCGTTACCATTATTAAGGGTCTTCTGATCGTGTGCCATTAATATTGTATTAATGGCACATAATCAGACCTTGTAGCTGTAGCAATCACTGTCCCTTGAATGTTCATGACGTCGGAGATCCGTCAGTGTTCCCGCTGGCGTCATAGGTTCGGAGGCTCGACACGTAGCAGATTTGGAGCTTCCCTTCGCGGGGAGGTAGGTCCGAAGCCGTTACACACATGGTGGCACTGGATCTTCCCTCTACTGGGGGTTAGGTCTGGGGTCACTGTACACGTGTCAAGCATGGAGCTCCCCTATGTAAGGAGTTTAGCTTCGGTCTTATATTACACGTGGTAGTTTCGGAGATACCCATACGAAGGAGGTGGGTGCCATGCCATGTGACACGTGGGGCCTATGGATGTCTTCAACTTTGACAGGTGGAACTCCCTTGCACTTCTTGCGGTATGACGTAGTACATGGTACGTAGGGTACCCACAAAGGCGTAAAGAGTTCACCTCATTTGTAGACTTCCCCCTTTAGTAATCATCCGCAATTCTTTGATGGAAACTACCTCCAGACCCGAATCGTATTTGACCTCATCAATGACAAGGGGGCCTGAGTCCACTTTTATTAAAAAGTTACACCAGGCGTACTGTGAGACCTATGTGTGCTGAATACATTGACTTTGACAATAAAAGTTTTGAATGCTGCCATAACATCTTTTTAGCAAGATCCGACTCTAGCTTCGAGCTTCTACAAGGTCTGACAAAAGGTCCGACTTCTTTGTCAAAGTTCGACATGTTTTTGGGTAGCTCCAGTGAGCTTTGTCTTTAGCTCCGACATGTCTTTGATAGCTCCGACATGTCTTTGTTAAGCTCCGATATGTTCTGCTAGGTCCGACTTATGTTGGTTAGCTCCGACATGTTTTTCTAACTCCGACTTTTGGGATGACTAGTTCAGACTTGTTTTGGTTAGCTCCGGCACTATGTCCGACTAGCTTTGGTAAACTCTGGCGCTAGGTCCGACTAGCTTTGGTAAGCTCCGGCTCAAGCTCCGGTTAGCTTTGGCAAGGTTCAAAGCTTGATTGTAATGTTCCAAATTTTCATGTGAAATGTTTCGAACTTGCTTTACACTTATGGAAAGGTTGCTTAGTATTATTTTACTATGTTTTTAATGTGTTTTGGTGGTTAAGGCTTATATCATTTTGCTGTGCTTTGCAACATGCATATGTGAGATGCTCACGTAAGGTGTTGTAGTTTCAGAACTAACTTGAGTCAAGTCAAGGACATTGGCTCGTACGGATTGGTTGTTTGTTCATGTGCAGGTGTTGCTTGAGTTCAAGTCACGGCTCGTGACGGGGTCCATTGGACTAGTCTCAGGGAGAAGATGAGGTTCCAACAACCAAGTTCAGGAGGGACTGTGGTTGAGCTGGTCAGGAGGTCGCGCAGGATGATTGAATCAAGGGCAGTGCATATGAAGGTTACTGAACGTCGAAGGAAGGTGTTCGCATGTATGCATGCGGTGCATGATGTGGCAACATGGTTCCGAAGTTGGTTTATGTATGGGAAGATCTGGTTGGAAGGATCGGATCGTACCGGTTGATGACTTTGGCTGCGGCGGAGTCGGTTATGGCTAGTTATGGAAAGTATCGAGTTGGATATGTTAGGATTTCATGTGGGCATGAATTTGAGTTGTTTTAGGAAGATGGGATATGTTGCTAATGTGTTTGGAAGTCTTAATATTGCTTCTATCTGCGTATAGAAGAGTCCTAAACAGTTATGGAAAGTTTCGATTTGTGAACGGAGTAGGATTAGGGTCCTGATTTTAGTTGTGTTGGCTTTCGAGCTGGTTATATAAGCAAGGGAGGACAAATCTCGTGGTGAACGACTTTGGGGCTGTTCCTATTGTGTTCTATTGAATAAAATTTGTAGTTTGAGGGAACTTTTGTGCCTTGTTCGTCCGACTTGTTCCAGACAAGTTTTACTCGTCGAGTTTCTGGACAGTACTACCTTTCGTTGGTGGTTTTATCATAACTCGAGTTTTACAGATCCAATTGACGTGATTCTTTTTGGGTTATCTTCACAACTTGATTATCTATTATGTTTCAAAATTTCACGGTCATTAGATTTGTGGTTTCTGATCTACATGAGTTTCTTTGCAGCGTTCCAGAACTGTTTTTCTCGGGTAGGACAGATTGACCTTTGTTCGATCTTTCGATCATAACTTGAGTTTCTCTCGACGGATTTGAGTGATTCTTCTTGTATATTCTTCGTGACTTGATTCTCTCTGATATATATCACTTTTGTCCCGGTGAAACATGCTTAGATTAGTCTCACCCACGATTTCTTTAACATATCGTTTTTCTGCCGAAGGGGTTGGGATTTAATTGTTTCCTCTGCGTAAGATTTTAAAATCTACCATTCACCCCCCCTCTGGTATCCTTTCACGTTCTCTTCGATGCTACAATTGATATCAGAGCCACGGTGCTCTACATTGTGATTTGCACGTGTTTTTTACTAATCATCATGGAGAAATACTCCGACAAACCTTATGTGTTTGCTGGTATTGATTTTCAGCTTTGGAAGGCACGCATGGAGGCTTTCATCCAGGCGCAAGGCTTTGCAATATGGGAGAAGGTGTACAAGACTTACGAAGTTCCGTCAAATGATCAAGTTACAGCTACAAATCTGAGAGATGTCGACAACAACAACAAGGCTCGAAACTTGATCATACAAGGATTAACTCAAAGCGACTTCGACCGTGTTGCACACCTCCGATCTGCATACGATGTGCGGAAAGCACTTTGTGACTACCACGAAGGATCCAACACGATCAAGGAGGTAAGGCAAGACATGTTCAAGAAAGAATACATGCGCTTCGAGATGCAACCCGGTGAGTCAATTGATGATCTCTTTGCTCGCTTTAATAAAATTCTCAGCAACTTGCGTAGCGTCAATGTTAATTTTTCAGATGCTGAAAATGCTAGGAAATTGTTAGGTGCATTAGACATGTCAATTTGGGAGATGAAAGTTACATCCATTTGTGAATCTACTGTCATGAGTACACTTACTTTAGATGTGCTATATTCCAAGTTAAAAGCTCATGAAATTGACATCTTATCACGTAAGAACCCAAATAAGTCTATTGCATTTGTCTCACAACGTGATATGCCTAGATCCAGCCAATCATCATCTTGCAATACTCTTGCTTTGTTGTCCTCACTAACCCTAGAGCAGATCGAGGAATTTCCAGAGGAGGAGCTAGCACTTCTCTCTACTAGGTTCTCAAAAGCATTGCAAAATGTGAGAACTAGAAGGAGAGGAAGCTCCGGGCCTCAACGATACTTCGAATGTGGTAAGACAGGGCACTTTCGTATAGAATGCCCTAACCTTACAGGTTCTACTTCCCGAGAAGAAAAACAATCAGGGACGAAGAAGTCCTCAACAAATGATAAGAAGAAGAAGAAGAAGGGCTTTAAAGGTCGCCAACTGATGAACAGTTTTATCTCCGCACTCTAGGAACTTGGCTCAAGCAACGTGGACCTTGGAAGTGATGAAGATGAAGATGTTTTGGCCAACATATGCTTCATGGCGGGCAAAACAAGATCAACATCAAGTCAGGAGGATGCAGAACACAACAGTGACGACGATGAGGTATGTTCTACCTGTAATGAAATGTGTGATGCAATTTCTCATGCAACTGTTATTGTTAAGAAAAGGGACAAAAAGCTTAGGGATAATGCTGCTAAAATTGAATCACTAGAATCTGAAATCAACCATTTGAAAACCTTGATTCCTAGTGATGATTCTTGTCCCTCATGTGATTTAATCGATGAACAATTGTCCACACTAAGAACTTCACACTCCTCCACTCTAGATAGACTCTTGAAATTGAAAAGAACAAAAAGCTTGCTGCACTTGACATTGGAGACTTAAAAGATGCTTCTTGTTCTACAATTGATTTGCATTGTTCTAGTTGTGATGATCTTGAAAAGAAACTAAAAGATGCTATGAATGAAATTTCAATATTGAATAATACTTTACATTCTTATGAAGTTAAATATTGTTCCAATTGCAAATTAAAAGGAAAAACTTCATGTGAAAATTGCCTTGATTTGTCCGATAAACTTGATAACATGCATATGACTTTAGATCGGTTTTGTAATGGGAATAAGAACCTAAACTTGCTGCTAAATTCTTCCAAGTCTTGCAAAGATAAAACTGGTTTAGGTTTTGATTCTCTTGCTCATGCTAAGGCACATCCACCTAAAATTATAAAGTCTTTAGGAAGTGGTTTGATTCAAACAGTTCCTAAACAAAAAGAAGTGGTTTTCAAATCTGCAGGGGTGTTGTCTCATTCGGTTTCAAATAAAAATGCTGTTTGCTCATCTAGACATGAACACAAAGTTAAATTTCATTGTACCTACTGTGGTAGAGATGGTCATTTCATAGATTTTGGTTATAGACTAGCTAAACAACAAAAAAGGGAAAGAATGATTGCTAGATATCATAACTTTCATGCAAAATTTGCTGCACATATTAAACCTAATACCAGGAACATGCAACCTGCTGTTATGAGTCAAAAACATTCAAAGTTTGCCTCCGGAACTACTGATTTTTGTGCTACACAAGTAACACCTTATAGGTCAGTAGTTAAGAATAAAAAACCTCAATCTTTGACTCATAAACCTGTTGTTTTATCTCAGCTTTCGCGTGTTTTTCCTGCTGCACGCCATGTGACTCGGTACTGGATACCTAAATGCCTTTTGACTAACCCCAGTATTGAGTCATCGACGTATTGTGCTTCTATGTAGGTTACACGCTTGAGGAAGGAGAACATTTGGATTGTGGATTCAGGTTGCTCACGCCACATGACCGGTAACAAAGAATGATTCTCCTCCCTCTCTTTTGTGTCACGTGTAGAGAATGTTACTTTTGCCAATAATTCTTCAACTCCTATAATTGCTAAGGGTTCAGTTAGAGTAAATGATCACTACACTTTGAAGGATGTGGCACCTGTCAAAAATTTGAAATACAACTTGATTTCTGTTTCACGATTGCTAGATGAAAATCTGGAAATCATTTTCACTAAAAATTGCTGCAAAGTTGTAAATTCAAACAATGAGCTTATTTTTAATATGTCACGATTTGGAAGAGTTTTTAAAGCTGATTTTGATATGTCTTCCTCTAAGCATAGGTGTCTAGATGCTTATGATTCCAAAGATTTATATTTTTGGCATCGTAGACTTGGTCACGTAGGCTTTGATCATCTCACACGTGTTAGTGCTCTTGATCGCATACGTGGGCCGCCTAAGCTTAAAGGGGACAAAGAAATTGTGTGCTCTTCTTGTAGACATGCTAAGATGGTTGCAGGTTCACATACTCCTCTCACAATGATCATGACAACTGAACCGGGTCAACTTTTGCACCTTGACACCGTAGGACTTGCACGTGTTCAATCCTTCAGAGGTAAATGGTATGTTCTTGTGATTGTTGATGATTATTCTAGATACTCTTGGGTTTACTTTATGGCATCTAAGAATGAAGCTTTTAGTAACTTTAGAACTTTATTTCTTAGATTATCAATTGATCACCTAGGATCTTTAAAAGCAATTAGAAGTTATAACAAAACTGAATTTAAAAATCAATCTTTTCATCACTTTTGTGCTGAAAATGGAATAGATCATCAATTTTCTTCACCATATGTACCTCAAAAAAATGGTGTTGTAGAAAGAAAGAATAGAACCTTAGTTTAGATGGCTAGGACTATGCTTGATTAATATCAAACTCCTAGGAAATTTTGGGCTGATGCGATTGCAACTGCTTGTTATGTCTCAAATCATGTTTTCTTGCGCGCTAAACTAGGTAAAACACCATATGAGCTCCGGTTTGGACACATGCCTAGTGTTACGCACTTTCGGGTCTTTGGTTGCAAATGCTTTGTGAAGAAACATGGTAATCTTGATAAATTTGAACCTAGATCCATTGATGGCATGTTTCTTGGTTATCCATCTCATACTAGAGGCTATCGTGTGCTTTTACTTGACACCAACAAAATTGTGGAGACTTGTGACGTGTCTTTTGATGAATCTAGCCTAGGTACTAGCTCAAACATTGCATGTCCAGAACCATATCCGCAGGGGGAGAGCATTTTCATTGAAGATGAGGAAGAGGTGGAGCTGCTGCCTGAAAATTCAGCAGCTAATGACATTGTTCGAGCTCCTTATTTTGATTCACAGCCAGCACCTACGACCACCATTGCTGGTCCAGATCCTCCTCAAGTCACATGCTCATCAATTTGTGATGAACATGAAGAAGAAGAAGCTTGTGAAGTGTCCACTCCCCTCCAGGTTCTCAAAATTCATCCTCCACAACAGATTATTGGAAGCTTGCACGAAAGAGTTACACGGTCCAGGTTTTGCGATCCAAACTCTCATGCTCATTCTGCTTTTGTTGCTTCTTTTGAACCCAAAAATATATCACACGCACTCACTAATGAATCTTGGATTATTGCCATGCAAGAAGAGTTTGAAAATTTTGAAAGAAATAATGTTTGGAAACTTGTACCTCCTCCTCAAGGTCACACTTTAATTGGAACTAAATGGGTGTTTAAAAATAAACAAAGTAAGGACGGGGTTGTGGTTAGGAATAAGGCTAGGTTGGTTGCTCAAGGTTTCACTCAAGTTGAAGGTCTAGATTTTGATGAAACTTTTGCTACTGTTGCTAGATTAGAAGCCATAAGAATTTTGTTAGCTTTTGCTGCATCTAAAGGTTTTAAGCTATATCAAATGGATGTTAAAAGTTCTTTTCTTAATGGCTACATACATGAGGAGGTTTATGTCAAACAACCACCGGGTTTTGAAAATTCAGATTTTTCTAATCATGTTTACAAACTGTCCAAAGCCTTGTACGGTCTCAAACAAGCCCCTAGAGCATGGTATGATAGGTTAAAAACATTCTTACTTGAAAAGGAGTTTACCATGGGCAAGGTTGATACAACTCTTTTTGTGCTTAAGCATGGCAATAACTCATTATTCGTTCAAGTGTATGTGGATGATATTATCTTTGGTTGTGCTTCTCATGATCTTGTGTCCAAGTTTTCAGCTATGATGAGTTCAGAATCTGAGATGAGTATGATGGGAGAACTCACGTAATTTTTGGGGCTGCAAATCAAGCAAACCAAGGAGGGTACCTTTGTGTATCAAATGAAGTATACAAAAGACCTCCTAAGGCGCTTCAACATGGACAAAAGCAAACCTCTTTGGACACCAATGGGAACAGCAACAACACTTGAACTTGTTGAAGATGGTGAACCCGTGGATCAAAAAGAATATAGAAGCATGATTGGATCACTTTTGTACCTCACGGCATCAAGACCGGACATACAATTCAGCGTATGTCTTTGTGCATGGTTTCAAGCCTCCCTACGTACTTCACATCGTCAAGCCGTCAAAAGGATTCTCAGGTACTTACATGGAACTCAAGAGTATGGCATTTTTCTTCCTTCTTTGTGATATTAGGTATCACTTTCTCCGTGATAATGTTGAAAAAGGAAACATTGTGCTTCACCATGTAGATACCGAACAACAATTGGCTGACATTTTTACAAAACCATTGGATTTCACTCATTTTTGTTTCATTCGTAGTGAAATAGGAGTTATGCATCCTAATGGCTTACATTGAGGGGGAGTTTTCAAACATGAGAAGTCTATGTGTGAATCTGAAATTATATAATATGAGCATAGTATTTCATAAATATATGACTTTGTGATTCCTTTTACATGCTAAAAGTTCTTACTACATTACTCGTGTTATACATTTTGTAGTTTTTGCCATGTCTAGTAATTGGAATAATTACTTACACTAAATCTGGTCATGGTTGAACTTTCTTGCTGTTTTAAACTTGTTGCATGCTCACAAGTGTTTTTAATCATAAAGAATTAACCAAGTAATCAACTCACATGTTGAGTTTTTGTGAATAAATATAAGTTGAGAAAAGATCAAGAGAATATGCATGCATCACACTTTTTCTTTTAAGATGGCTTATCATTGCACTTAGATATGTACTTGGAAGAAGTTGTGTATGACTAAAATGATGTCCTTAAGCTTCTGATTGTCGAATGACATAGGCTTAGCTTGGTTGGTTAGAATAAGGCAGATGCGCATATAATCTCTTGCAAATATCATATGATCTAAATTTGTGCCTTGAAAAATAATAAAATGCAGCCACAAGTGTCATGCTTTCAGGTGTTGAAATAGTTAAGTTTGTGAGATCATTACTTGCTTAAATTGAGAATTACATTTGATCTCTAGCATGGCTTACACTACTTTATGTATATCATCGTTGTGATAGTGTAAATTACTTGATAGTATGACTTGGATGAGCTTTGTTTTACATGTATATGTTATAATATGCTCATAACAATTAAAATTTCTCTTTGGAACCTTGCTGAATACATTGTCAAAGGGGGAGAGATAATATGGTGAATTAGGCAAGGGGAAGAAATATGTATAGAGGGAGAAATTTATTTCTATCTCATTTGATTTTCAAAAATGGGGAAAATTGTTCTCAAAACTTTTCATGCCAATGTTTAGATTTAAGTGGTGTTGCCAATGCATTCATCAAGGGGGAGATTGTGAGACCTATGTGTGCTGAATACATTGGCTTTGACAATAAAAGTTTTGAATGCTGCCATAACATCTTTTTAGCAAAGTCCGACTCTAGCTCCGAGCTTCTACAAGGTCCGACAAAAGGTCCGACTTCTTTGTCAAGGTTCGACATGTTTTTGGGTAGCTCCGGTGAGCTTTGTCTTTAGCTTCCGCATGTCTTTGATAGCTCTGGCATGTCTTTGTTAAGCTCTGGTATGTTCTGCTAGGTCCGACTTATGTTGGTTAGCTCAGACATGTTTTTCTAGCTCTGACTATTGGGATGACTAGTTCTGACTAGTTTTGGTTAGCTCTAGCGCTAGGTCCGACTAGCTTTGGTAAGCTCCGGTGCTAGGTCCGACTAGCTTTAGTGAGGTCTGGTGTTAGGTTCTACTAGCTTTGGTAAGCTCCGGCTCAAGCTCCGGTTAGCTTTGGCAAGGTTCAGAGCTTGATCGTAATGTTCCAAATTTTCATGTGAAATGTTTTGAACTTGCTTTACACTTATGGAAAGGTTGCTTAGTATTATTTTACTAAGTTTTTGATGTGTTTTGGTGGTTAAGGCTTATATCATTTTGCTGTGCTTTGCAACATGCTTGAGTCACGTCGAGGACTTGGGCTCGTACGGATTGGTTGTTTGTTCATGTGCAGGTGTTGCTTGAGTTCAAGTCATGGCTGGTGACGGGATCAATTGGACTAGTCTTAGGGAGGAGATGAGGTTCCAACAACCAAGTTTGGGAGGGGCTGTGGTTGAGCTGTTCAGGAGGTCGCAGAGGATGATTGAATCAAGGGCAGTGCATATGAAGGTTACTGAACATCGAAGGAAGGTGTTCGCACGTATGCATGCGGTGCATGACATGGCAACATGGTTCCGAAGATGGTTTATGGATGGGAAGATCTGGTTGGAAGGATCGGATTGTACCGGTTGATGACTTTGGATGCGGCGGAGTCGGTTATGGCTAGTTATGGAATGTATCGAGTTGGTTATGTTAGGATTTCGTGTGGGTCACAAATTTGAGTTGTTTTAGGAATATGGGATATGTTCCTAATGTGTTTGGAAGTCTTAAGATTGCTTCTATCTACGTATAGAAGAGTCCTAAGCAGTTATGGAAAGTTTCGATTCGTGAACGGAGTAGGATTAGGGTCCTGATTTGAGTTGAGTTGGCTTTCGAGCTGGTTATATAAGCAAGGGAGGCCAAAGCTCGTGGTGCACAACTTTGGGGATGTTCCTCTTGTGTTCTATTGAATAAAATTTGTAGTTTGAAGGAATTTTTCTGCCTTGTTCGTCCGACTTGTTCCAGACAAGTTTTACTCGTCGAGTTTCTGGACAGCACTACCTTTCGTTGGTGGTTTTATCATAACTCGAGTTTTAAAGATCCAATTGACGTGATTCTTTTTGGGTTGTATTCAAAACTTGATTATCTATTATCTTTCAAAATTTCACGGTCATTGGATTTGTGATTTCTGATCTACACGAGTTTCTTTGCAGCGTTCTAAAACTGTTTTTCTCGGGTAGGACAGATTAACCTTTGTTAGATCTTTCGATCATAACATGAGTTTCTCTCGACGGATTTGAGTGATTCTTCTTTTGTTTTCTTCGTGACTTGGTTCTCTTTGATATATATCACTTTTGTCTCGGTGAAACATGCTTAGATTAGTCTCACACATGATTTATTTAACAGTTTGTTTTTCTGCCGAAGGGGTTGGGATTTAATTGTTTCCGCTGTGTAAGATTTTTAAATCTACAATTCACCCCTCCCCCTCTGGTAGCTTTTCACATGCTCTTCGATCCTACATGTACTGTTGTCATGATGGGGAGTTGGAAGCCTGAGAGGGGCCGCCTGACAGGGCTACAAAGATTACGCTGGGAACTGATCCAAATTTCGTATTAGGAACCAATGACCTTTAATTGCGTGAGATCCGCACAACAGGATCCCACGCGCCATGTTAAAAAGGGCCACGTCACGATGGCATAACTCTTTGTCGTCGCCTCAACCGATCGGAGAAAGACTTTGAAGGCATAGCGCGAGAATCGAAGATGGCCCCAGCTCTTGTAGCACAACTTCACCCAGAGGGTTTCTCCTTGAGGTGGGCCTGGGGCCCACTGTCGGTACCCTAGATAGCAAGTACCACTTGATACTGTACTTAAAACCAGGGAGTTCCTATGTCCGAGTTGATGACTTCCGAAGGCAACACATGACTGACTACTCTGGGCCCACATCCCTCATTTGGGTAGCTCCGATGTTACCACGTGTCCTGCGGGACCGGACCTACGTCCCTTCAATGGGAAGCTCCGGTACTGCCACGTGTACAGCAACCCCGGACCTAACCCCCAGTAGAGGGAAGCTCTAGTGCTGCCACGTGCCAAGTGGCTCCGGACCAGCCTTCCCGCAGAGGGAAGCTCCGGAGCTACCACGTGTAGGACCTTCGGACCTAAGCCTGCAACGGGAAGACTACGAGATTTCCAATGACACAGACATTCAAGAGGTTATTAAATAGCCGTTACAAGACCTAATTAACATGTCATTAATTCAGTATTAATGAAACACGATCAATGGACTATCAAGACTGGTAATGCCACTATTAAGGCACGTCATCACACTATTAATCATAGTTTATACATGTAGGTCATGTATAGGTGGTTAATTACAACCGGGGCTACCTGTCATGCCAGGCAAGCTTTTTAACGGTCAGTCCTTGGCATATAAAAGGGTTGCTTCACACGGTAGAAACCAACTAAGTTCATACGCACACTAGCATACTCAGACACTCACCACAGACATACATACTCAATCAATAACCATCCCATAGAGTAGGGTATTATGCTCAAGCGGCCCGAACCACGTAAAAAACTCCTATGTCATCATCTTGCTCTTGATCTTATTCGCCCCATCTGAATGCAAACCTCTGTGGACTACGCTTTAGTAGTACCGGGTGAAGTTTCATTGCTACACTTCGACTGTGCTCGTGTTACATCAGTTTCCTGAGTCCCATATATCAAGTATGCAACCGGTACACTTCAACCTTGCTAAGCAGGGCCGCATACGGATTGGTCCTCAATCGAAACAAGCAGGACTACGCACCCAAGACCACATCCTGCTGCTCCCTACTCCAATGCCCAGTCTCACTTTTAGCTTACTAACTCCATTCTCAAACCAATAACCAAGTCAACCCTATTTTGTGTCTCACGAGGGGATTCCAACCACTCGACTTCTACGATTTCCCTAAAAAATCAGCATAGCAATATAATCTGATGGAGTAATGTTCTACCGTGCCACTCCAAGGATTATTTGGTTATGCATGTGGATTCTCAACAAAAACTGACCTAATGCACAATACATACCTCATACGTATAGTGTATACATAATAAAATTTATAAGGACGCTTATATGGTAACCGAGGCTTGCCTTGGGTTGCGGCTAAGTATAAAGTCAGCTCTTGATCTTCAGAAAAAAGATTCTAGTCGATTCACTTCTCCACGAGCTCCCACGGCTGCTCCGGCCCCACCTCGTTGCAGCAAGTCCATGCTGGTTGCCTTCTCTTCCATATGGTGCTCCTCATAGAACTCATGCGCCATGATCACTATTCGATATAAATATGCAAATATGAAAGAGATGTGATTAACCTATGAAGATGTTTACAACTTGAAACATGATTAAGACCGAAGAGCATGGAAGTACTTCGTTATGTTGCTCATAGAACTAGAGGGAAAATACTTTAAACCTAGTAAGTTTAGGTATGATCTTTAATATGCTTTGTCATGGACATTGGGAAACAAGCTGGATTCTTAAGGCTCAATGCAGTTGTAAATAACTTAATAAAGGCCAAGGCCTGACTGAGAGTGATGTTCCTACCTTTGTGACCTAAGCAACATAGAGGAAAAGAATTGGAAAGGCAATATGATTTAAACATTATGTGATTTCTGCTTTCATATGAACACAGAGATACAAGCTCTACTTTATGAGGTTCAAAAGATTTAATAGGGCTATAAATTTAACAGAGGCTCCTAGAGATGATGTGTAAACTATTTGTAAAGTTCTATATTTTTCTATCGCCTGGTGTGGTCACAATAATTCCCTAGATGTTTTTCCTTCTCTGGATTTACAGATTAAAATCTGAGGTTTGTCATACATGGAAGTATGTTTTTAATTCAGGGCAGGTCACATGGAGCCTAGGAAAATTGGTTTCACATTTTATAGGTTCCTACAAGGAGATATGAATTTTACAAAGTTGAAACATTTTCTGGAAAATCATTCTGTTGTTTTTAGTATTTTCATATACATAGAGCAAAACAGTGTCATTTGACATATCTCCAATGATGTTGAAACTTTTACCGGAAGTCACCTACTATGTAAGGAACAATTTGGCCAGGTATGAGAATTTTCCAATAAATATTGCTTCTGGAATTAATTTACGAATAGTTTGAGAAGAGGAATTCATCAGAAAATTCTAGAGATTTTCATAACAATTCTTTTGCCCCATTGGAAAGTAGTAGTCAAAGGAGCCTAACCAAATTTTTTTGAGGAATTTTGGCGTTTTCTATCAATATCTATGAATTTTGGAAGTTTGGCATGAATCTGTAATTGTTTTACTACTGTAAATGTGGCTGAAAGTTCTGGGCCAATGGGATTAGTTTATTAGGGTGGCCACAGGTTTTGGCGCATAGCCGCACTGGATCTAAAGGCCACAGAGGATCCTACTGTGATTAGTTTATTAGACTGCCAGGTGGGCCGGGAGAAAAGGGACCTTATTCAAACTCGGTCTGACCCGAGCGGGTGGCGCGCCCGATGGCAGCCCGGCGGCATGGTCACCAGCGAAGGGCTCCTGGCCTACTTCTAAGTCAAAACCTGCTGCCCCTGGGTAAACAATGGTGGGAAAAACCATGGTGCGGTCAAACCAACTTGGTGCCGGCCGAAACTCACTGCACGACGACGACGGCGGGAGGCTCTATTCCGGCGAGGTGTCTCCGTGCAGATAATGTGTTATGTAACTGGAAATAGGTCGCAAGGCACCCTGAGTCATTTAGGATCAAGATTAAGAACCTAATTCTAGGAGAAACCAGAGGGAAAATGGAGTTCACCCTCCACCTGGGTCAAGAGTTCCATCGGTTAGGAAACCTTGCTATTGGAAGCCTAAACTCGATAATATTCACTGGTTATCGTTCATGACAACTCAGTAGGACCTCCTGAATCTTTTCTCTAATGTAATTGAAGTGTGGTTTACGGTGTAGAACAAATTGCCTAAGTTCCAATCCCCTGTTGTAGCACCGGCCGGAGAGAAATACGGAAAACTGGCAGCTATAAGCAGAACAACGGAGAGGGTTGATGCAAGACAGCAAGAGGGGTGCAAGGCGAACCTTAGGAGCGTGTTGGCCGAGCGGGAGGGTGCTTGAGCTGGTTGAGCATCGTCATGGCGCGGTGGTGAATCAACCGAGAGTGAACAATTTCATTCCACTGTGGGGTTACTTGCAGAGGGCGAGGGATGGTCCGATGCCACTTCCAGGACGATGAGGTCTCCTTGGCAAAGCTTGTGAAGCCCTCGGCCAAGTGGCAGAGCACAGGGAAGGAGCAGGCGACGGTAAAACAAAAGTAGCGCCGACAGGAATGAAAAATAGCGAGCAAAGGACGCCCAGGACCAGGTAGGTTTCGACTGGGAAATGAAAAGATCAAGCAGGAAGTTTGGATAGGAGTGGAAGGAAGCAAGTAGCTGCGTGGCCATGCAGCAGCTTGGTGGCGCTCGCAGGAAGAAAGATTGAAACAGAGCTGAGGTCTCTGGCTGACATATGGGTCCCACAGCATCCCCCTCTAATCCCATTTCTGTTAATTCAATTATATTGTCAAACATTCTCTATCATTTCTAATCATTGGCAGACAAACTAAATTGTACCTGAGGACACCAAGGATGAACCCAGATTTGAGTTTTTGGAAACAAAATTTGAATGTGAAGTTTCGAATTTGACTTTAAAGTTTGTATGCCCTCTCATTGTATCATTAAAATACACAAGCAATGATGACTAAATATGTAATAAATTTGGCAGGGGTAGTTGAACACATGAGAAATCCATTCGTATATTCCGACTTGTCATTTAACCAATTTATGTTGGATTTGAAGTTTCTATTCAAATATTTTCTCTTAGGTTTGTGTTTTTAATTAAAATCGTATATGGTGTCCAAAAGAGGTGAAACTTGGCATCTCTTAAATTTGACATACAGAGGACACATTGGTGAACTCTAACTGGGAAGCTGACTATGTCGATTTTGAAACTTTGGTTTTTGAATTGAATTAGGAATTCTTTCTTTTGAACAAGTATCCGCTTCAGCACAAACATACACTCACAGCTCTCATTTAGTATAAAGTTTTAAGATGTTCTAATTGAAATTTCATTTTATAGTTAACATATTTGGTTTGAGTGCACTTGACTTAAAAAATTTTAAGTTCACATTTTTGAACTTTTGTTCTTTTTTTAAAAGCGGACTTTTACTATCATTCCCCCTTAAAGGAATCTCGTCGCGAGATTCTAGGGAAAGGAACAATAGAAATGGTTAGGGAACGAAGTATATAAGATGAACAGTAGCTCGGGAACATGATAGCAACGTTGCATGAAAGGGCTTGCGATGATCTTCTTGTCTCCATGTAGCATTTTTGTACACTCTAAAGACCAAGAACGGTGACAAAGTGAGCCACCACTACAAGTCACATACACATACCTCACCAGAGCACACAGGAGACCGCCTAATTATCCATGGTGTGTGCAAACCTGAGGCTATGCAAAAGTCTTCTTTAAGCGTGTGGATAATATGGCACTGGAGGAGTCGACGGGCTCATCGCCCTCCAAGATTAGGCGACACCTCTTGCCGCCTATCATTAGGGGGCCACCTGGCCAATTTGAGGACAGCAATGGGAAATCTCCTCGTGTCGCTAAAGTGGCACAGTTTTCTAAAGAGTTAGCTTCTCTCAGTTTGGAGAATAAGAAGTTGTCTGACTTCGTGGCTGAAGGGCGAATCGAGAGGGCGGAGCTAAAGGATGAAGTCATCTCCCTCAAGGAGAAGACTGAATGTGTTCGTCGTGGCTTGAGCACCAAGCTACGGCGCTTATGCAATGTCGTCGGGGAGCTCGACATCTACAACTCACCATAGTTTAGATGTCCCGACAGCATTGGATGCTTACTAGTTTAGGTTTTATTTTATTTCAAGTTTTTATTTTCTTAGTTTAGAATGAATAATGTAAGCATCTCCACTTTTTGAATTCAATAAAGTGAACTTATTGGTTCATCTAACACCAGTAAAGTTTCCCCTTTAGTTTATTTTTGTTGGATAAAGAATTCAGGAAACAAGGGTGGGGAAGACACCCCAAATAGCGAAATCCCAAAGTGAAAAATTAGAGTTGCATCCTGAAACACATCACAAACGAACATTCGATCCGACACGTCGGAACAGTGTAACAGAGAGGCCAGAAGAGGTTCCGTTGAACCCTCTGTTCGGCCGAACTAGTGTGGGCCCCACACAGCCCCGTCTCGCTACACAAATTCGTTTTGGATCTCCTATCCTCAAATATACGTGCTACCCTGTTGTTTTAGTTGATTTCCAATTCAAAACTGAATATTTATGAATCAACTCAACAATTTAAATTAAAACTTAGTAGTCAGAATTTGCTTGAGCTGAAAATTTGAATACTTTATATTTCAATTTATTGCCTTATTTATGATTCCTAAAATTAAAGTAGCAAAAACACATCATCTAATTATTTGACTAGTGTAATATGGTAAATGAGTTACTGTAGGACACATCTTTTTGCTGGAAATGGATTTTGATATTTGAAAAAATCTGGAGTCTTGAACTTTGCCTAACTCTCTCATTGAAAATTTAAATACCCACCAATGCCATATGATATATTTCTTGAAAAACAACATGCATATGCCACTTTGCATCATCATTGAACTTTGTCCAACTCTTGATCCTATTGAGTGACTTGCATGAAATCTTTGATTAGGAATTTCTTGTGCACTTCACCATATTCAATAATTCCACACATTCACCCTTAAGAGATACTCCATGCAAATTCTGCAAAATCCTCTCTCAATAAAAAGATGCACAAATGAGTAGAAGGCATGGCTATAAGATCTCTAAAAAAGAAAGAGAGCCAATAAGTATCCATGCTTCATCCTTGCACAAAAAAGAGTGATCAATTGGGAGTCATGACCACCATTCATCAGCCAAAATCCATAATAAGTGCACAAAAATTTCTTTAGTCATTGGTTTTCTATGCATGGTCGTCTCATGTGAATCTTGTTTTTGACTTAGTAATATATGAGTTGCAATCTGTACCACATTTATCACTACCAAGCCCCAGATATACCCATACTTAGTGTAGGGACAAAAATTGCCAAAAACATACCAATGTGAGAATCAAAACACTTTGAGAGATTTTAGAGATTCCAAATAAGAGATAGAGGCAAATTCTCCTTTGACTTTCCAAATATAGCAAATTGTCAAATCATTTCAGCAGGAGAAGATCCAAGGGAACTACATTCCATTCTCCAAACACGAGAGATCAATGTGGTAGCCACATTCAAACTGAACTCATGAATTGAGGTATAAATTTAAATATCTCATATTCTTATTTTCTAACTTACAACAAACTTATGACAAAACTTTATTCTTATTCTTGCATTCACTTGAGCACGAGCAAAGGACTAAGTGTCGGGGAGTTTGTTGATGGTCCATAAGTGTCGTATTTAGACCGTCAATTCACATCATAATGTGCCTAAAAGAGAAGCATAGCATAGTGGTAGAGTTAAATACTGACCAATTCCACAAGTGTTAGTGTTTATTTGTATACAAGTGAATTAATACCCAAAAGTACCAAGACATGCAGGGAGTAATCAATAAAATTGGATTCCAACAAACCAGGCGACACCACGTGTCATCACATGGATCAAATGGCCCACAAACAGTCGTATCCGAGGGAATCCAGTTGTGTAGCGCCCCAAAACATCAAGAGGACCCACCAGTCAGCAACCTAGAGAAAGCACACGCTGATCAGAGTGAAGACCAGGTCGGCTGAACCAGTCTCGGCGCCAAACTCGTTCCAATGACGCGTGTCGACTCCTCCTGGCTTCCTGGCAGTGGGGATGACTGAATCACACGCATTTGGTGGCGGGAACTAACCCTTCTCAACCATAAATTGCACTTCATACAAACTCAAAAGATTAGAATAGAATACCACTCCTAAGGTTTAGAGTTGTCCTAGAGGCTGCCAGGTAGAAGTAGCGTGTGGTGAAGAGTTTAGAAGAAGGGGGCTTGGGCTTGTCAAGTCCCTCTTCTACACTTGTACCACTACATAGGTTTTATTCGAAGTAAGACTTTGTGAATTCAAGACAAGTTAAATTTTCAATTCAAAGTAGTTTGCACAAGTAGTTACTTGTGGGTTCATTGCTTTAATTTATTAGAGGCTCTAGTTGTAGCTTTGTGTTCGAAACAACTAGAGTAGTGACTTAGAACGTAAGCGTGGTGCTTAGGTTAGAAATCACCAGTGAATATCTCGTAGACCCATGTATTAAAGAGGTAGGCAGTAGGTGGTGATAGCCCTATTTTTCCTTTGTAATCCTCCACGTTCGGCTATTCCATAGGCTCTTAGTGGGAGTCGTCCTAGTGTCGCTAGGGGTAAACCCGTGCCCGAAGCAAGCAGCTACTGCAAATCTCTTTTAATTAGAATCAATACTTTGAATTCCTCTCTGTTCCTTGCCTACCAAACAACTTTGTGTTCTTCGGTGAACTAGTTCGTAAGATTAGCACACACATTGTTTGGATTCGATACCCTTGAGAATACCCTTTAAGGGGAAATGCTACATGACAGTTTTTGTGCGCTTCTAGATTTTTATTAGTGACGTACCAACTGTCAACACCCACCATGTGGCATGGCCCCTTATTTACGATGGCTTCAGGCCGCCATCGTAAATAAGCTTATTGACGACAGGCAAAAATCATCGTAAGTAATAGAAACTGTCATAAATAGCTTATTTACGATGGCTTTTTCTTGATTTTGGACAGCCAGCCGTTGTAAATCAGGCGGATTTCTGTTGTGTTTATTGTTTTCACTACGTGAGAAAACCTTATTCGAGACGCGCCTGAACGAAGAATAGAGACGAGCAAAGAGCGTGTCTCTATCATCGTGTCTCGTATTACAGAGTAATCTGAGACGTGCGATGGGCGCGTCGCCAATTAGCACACATGGGAGACAAGCTCTAAGAAAGCCCGTCTCCATTTCGTGAGGAATCCAAGATGGACTTTAAGGCGACCCGTCTCCTATTTCTAAGTAATCCCATACGAGCTTTAAGGAGGTTGTCTCCTTTATGTAAGATATCCGAGATGGGCTTTATGGTAGACCGTTGCAGATTTGAAGACCAATCCGAGACGGGCATTAAGATAGCACGTCTCCTTTCAGTTAGAAATTCGAGACGGTCTTTATGGAAACCCGTTGCGGATTTAATCACTTTTCTGATATGATCTTTCGTTGAGATCGTCTCCTTTTTGTTATGATTGAGAGATGGTATTTATGTCAGGCCGTCTCCTTTTGTGAGACTAATCCGGGACGTGCTTTTATAAGGCCTGTCTCCTATTAGGTGCCCCCACCCCTATTTATTCTAGTTGTCGGCTGCATCCTGGAGCTAGCCAGGATTTGGCAGCCGCATTACTAGGTTCAGCAACATACACATACAGAAACATATGTATAACCAAATGGAGATCACACATATTGTCCAATCAAATATTAACCAAGTGTCGATCGTGGTTACCAAGTAACTATTTTCACAAAGAATTCCCCTATTCATCCTGCTTATATACAAAGTAACTATTACACAAAGAATGCCTCCTGTTCATCTAGCTTAACAAGTAATTAATTGCACAAATAATAACTATCATCTAACCATCTAGACTGTAACAAAATTCTCCCTTTCAATTAATGATTTTAGAAATGATGAACCAGCATATCCTGTCTCTAATGTGCTCGAGGGTACAACCTTTAGCGTTCCTAAAGGCAGGTTCGTAGTCCTTCCACACGATAAAATGAGATTTAGCAAGAGATTAGTAATAAAGCAGAATAAATGCACTTACACATACATTGTAATTCGGTTGCTCTTCAAATAAAACTATGTGTAACCAGACGTGGAAGCCACACGTGCTGCATGGAGCTTGTTGTGGGATGAATGAAGTATGATGTTTAAGTTGTCGACGTCTTCCTTTTACTTGTCCTCCTAGCACCTTAAACACGTATGTGTCAAAAGATCTAAACAAAAAACATTAACAATTAATGTAAAATTATCGTGCAATGACAAAACAATCAGAAACTAAAGTGAAGAAGGAACTTACTTGTCAATAACGGAAGCGATATCATACCAATTACGGGTTCTTTGCTTGCTAGTTTTTTCATCTCTTGGCCTTGAGGAGTCACAATACCAGACTTGGTCGTACTTTGTAGAAATTGCTATGGTTACCCAATGGTTACCCGGGTTGAATGGTATGACTAGGAGCTCCTTATTACTGTAGTGTTTCATTTCTTTGAAAATAATATAAAACAACATCTTTTCGACTGCTCAACGTTTGAAGATTAGTTCTCACTGGTATTTGCGGGTCAAGATATGCAGGAGTCCCATTTCCCGTTTCATGAAGAGTAAGTTGCTATTGTTGCCTACATGCAAAATGCCAAATTTGTTAGACATATATAACACGTATTGAGTATATATATTGAAGAACCTAGTTTTTGAGGACTTACAATGTGAAGCAGCATAATAGACAGACATCCAACGTGTCGAGGTTGAAAAGGTCGTAGACATTGGACCATTCAATGAGAAAATATCCATCACCCACCAGAAAGTGTTTATCCTTGAATTCCCCTATTAAGGCTTGACATTCTTTTGTAATTTTCCATGCAGTAACTATGAAGGTCAACACAAGCTGCACCAACTTATATGAGTGTGCCTGCAGTTAACATCATATTTACCATTTCAAACTTCGAGTTAGCATGCATCATAGCTTTCGCCACCCTCGGGTTAGCTTCCAACTCTTTCACTGGTTTCTTGCAAGCTTCATTCGACAATAGCCACTCCAGCTGACTCTTGTTCTTGGCAAGTACATTCTTCGTCGGCTTTGTCAGTAGCTAATCATCTGTAGGAGCAAGGTACTCTGAGTGCGAGGTGGAGGCCGACGCGACTGCTCTTGAAGTGGATACTTGTGCGGCAGGTCTAGAGTTAGAGACAGATGCAACTTCTCTATAACTAGGGGCAACTGCTCTCCAATTGGAGAATTCTGTTGCTTCTCAGTAACTAGAGGCAACTCATCTCCAATTAGATACTTTTGCTGCTTCTCTATAACTGGAGGCAATGATCGCTCTAGAATTTGAGATAGAGCCATCTGCTCTAGATTTTGAGGCAAAAGCAGATGTGCCTCAGGAGACATCAAAGTAGTAGAGGTCGATGCTGAAGCTGCTGCTACTGGTTCAACAGCAATAAAAGTCTGTCTCCACAGAACCCTTCTAGCAACTACATCCCGCATAGTCAGCGTTGTATCGTTCGATGTCATCAAGCATGTTCTAATTCGGATACACTATCCCTCTCCTAAGCTCCATTCAAATTCTTCCTCTGACAATTAGCATAAGGCTGCATGTTGTTGGGTGAGCCAAGTTATCTATCGTGTCCGACTCAATTTAAGGTCCAATATCATAGCCCAAAATTTAACTAAAGATAAAAATCACTTCGAATTAAAATTTTTGAACAAGTCGTGAGGAAACATTAACCGTCAATATAAAATCAGGGTGAACGAGTGTACAAATATGAACACATACACATGTAAAGGTAAGCTCACCACTAAATCAAACTAGGACGGTAAAGAAAAACAGTCTTTTGAAAAAGTATCATGGAGTTTTACGGAAACCCTAATTCACAAGATGAGGAGACAGGATAAGTTTAAACCAAAATGAAATAAAAAGGTCTGGTTAAGCGCAAACCTAACTAGAATATATTTTAAGACGAGAGGCAGTAATTAAATAATATATATATATATATATATATATATATATATGCACCAAATAAACATTTTAATGAACAAATCAGGTCAGAATATATCCAGCAAGAACCATAATTTAAATTACCCAAACTGGATTCAAATTCAAAATCAAATTAAACTAGAAAACCAAAAAGGAAATTCAATTCCCCTGTTAGTATGGCCCGTCTCCCTCTGCTCGGCCCGCTCCTCCCCTCCTTTTTTTTCAGCCAGCGTGACCCATTTTCTTTCCTTCCCCGTCAGCCCAGCAAACGGTCCAACTTTTTTTTTTCAAGCGTGCGGCCCGCTCCATTTTCTCTGGCGCAGCCCAACAGCGAACCGACATCATCTTCCTCCTCCAATTCCCGTTCGAGGCCGACAGGGACTCCGAGAAACCCTCGATGGGACGTCGTGAAGAGGCCTCCAGCTCCACTGCGCTGCACCATCATCACGACAACAATGTCGCCTGCCAGTGCCGCACCCATACCGCTAGCAAACAAGCATCCACAAAACGCACGCGCCAAGGAAAAGAGGGCAGCCGCGCACCATGAAAAGCAGCACCACCTCCTCCACCATGAACTGCCTTAATGCGGCTATAAAACGACGCCATGCTCCTCCATTCACACGCGCATACCGTCCTCTCACTCCCACTGCACACCACAGAGCTCGCGCAGCCCTCACCGAGCAGAATTTCAGCGTTCCCCATTTTCTTCCTTGTCATTGGCAACATCGCCAGTTCCTATGCTTCAGAGCCGAGGTACTCCAATTGAACTCTAACACTGTTTCCCCATTATGTAGAACACGTGTTGCTTGGTCACTTAGCGTATCACAGGGTAGATATCTAAGGCCCTTCGTCAGCGCCGCCACGCGCCATAGCCGCCGCCGAGCTAGGAGCTCCCTCCACCCAAGCCACCTTGCCCGACATACTTGTTATACTTCTTAGGATGCATGGGGGCACTTATATGGAGGATTATACCGCTGCCTTTCCCAACGTGCCACCACCATGTCTGCTGCCTTTCCTCATCGCCAGTCGCCATGGGCTTCGTCCCGACAAGTGCGACCAACCCACCACTTTCCACATGCGTTAGAACATGTCCTTGTTTAGTTATTCCGTTTTTAGATCCAACGCTCGTGAGTTTTCCCTCAGTGTTGCCGCCACCACTGTCTGCGCCATTCTCGCGCCGCTCCTCACTGTTGCTGGCCGCTGTAGGGACCTCCCCAACCTGGCTGAGTATCCAACAACCTTCCTCGCACGCTGGAACACGTCCCCGGTGAGCCGTATCATCAGATTATAGCATGCACGCGTAGATCACCAGCGCACTACCGTGCGCGGCTGCCGCGATCCGCCACCAACCAACTAGAGCACTGCATGACCAAACCAAGGTCGCCAATAGCTTCTATGTGAAATCTTATACTTGCCAGGCGCACTAGTTTGATGTGGAACCCCCCGCGCACGAGATTTCCCGAGCGCCGCCACCGCCACTATCCCCGACGCGACAGCTCCGCCTCTACAGCTGTCGTATCGGCCCACCACCGCTGCCATTAGACTCACCACACAAAGAGGAACCAACATATGCATCTAAATGTTCGAATCATGGCCAACAGTAGGGTTCTGACGAACCGCTGGCGTCCTTCTGCCGTGCGGCCTGCCATGCCCCGCGACCTCCCTTGTTCAGGCCATCGCGCACCCGTGGCGCGCACGTGGTGCACCCGTGGCGCACGCATGGCGACTAGCCAAGCTCCACCTTAGTGCCACATGAGCTCCACCCCCTGGCCCCATTTGGTGCACTCGGTCCACGTAAACCACGCACCTAGCGGCCTCGACGAATGGGCCCTGCGCCACTAATGAATGGGCCCTCCTTGCCAGCCATACGGAGAGGTATGGAAATTGCTAGGTGCACACTTGTATTGTAAGGCCTCACAAATCAGCCAATGGTTGAGTAAGGAACATAGCTAGAGCCACCTGCTCACTGCACATATACTTTTAGAAATTGCATATCTGAGAATAGAAAATTCTAGGAAAATCCCTAAAATTATTGATTGCTTGTAGAATATATTAGGAGTGACTGGTAGAAGAAATTAATTGTATATATTGTGCTAGATATCATTAGGTTACCTAAAATGAAATGATGATAAAGAAATTAAACAGAAATCATGTTAATGCTCTAAATTGATAACCATTTTAGAAAATAAATATCTAGGAGTTCCCTAAAATTATATAATGATTATTATAACATAAAACCAGTAAGTAGTGGCAAAATAAATTGTAGAAAATATGAGACTTGGTGTTAGCTAATAGAATCATTCAATTAATCAGGAAATGGAAAAAGTCTATATTTAGTCGTCCAATCTGATAAGCCCACCACGAATAAATACATAAAAACTATTAGAAATAATAATTAGAATTTATAATGTAATAAAATGTAGTACACAACGAATATAAGATATGGAGTAATAAAATAATTATCCTCCTTATAGGAAATTGATTAAATCCCTAAAAGTTAGAAGAAAGCCTAAATAAACCAAACTTCCTCACAAATAATTACCCAAAAATCATTAGAAAATATTGCTAGGCATATAATGTATTGTAAGTAGAAATTGGCTAATATGAAATATGGGATAGGGAATTGATTATCATTCCCATACTAAAATCAAATGAATAATCATGATTAGTAAAATAGACATAAAAGCTGTTAATTAAATAGTCTCCTCCATAAATGACATTCTCAACATTTCTAAGAATATATCACTAGGACTTTGAAATAGTAATTGATTAAATAACATATAGTATAATAAACTAAATGGTGTCATTATAGAAAAATAATTAGAAGACTAATGAATAATAGAACTCACAAGCAAGCTCTAAATTGAATAGACACTCAAAAGTAATTTCATGAAGTCCTAACAAACATGCATTAAAGGAATTCCATAATAAGTTCAAAGCATTTAGAGTATATTAGGAAAACAATAAAGTAAGGAATAGAATGAGTTGATAAGGCACACACTAGTCTTCACCAGAATGTTGCCTTAAGTTCAAACACGTTAGGATTCATGCTTATTCTCTAAAATACATGAGACTCACATTAGTAGAACTTTAGCGAATATACTACTGTGATGATAGAAAATTTATAAAGAAGGTCCACAGAAATCATGTGCGACTCATTGACCAACTATATGTAAATTATAGTATAAACTAGTGAGTTCACCTTAAATGTCAAAAACCTGTAAATAACTAAGGAAACTGATAAAGCAGTTATAACTCTTCAATGACTATTTGATTGACTAGAGAGATGATAACATTTCCATATAAGCCACCAGTAGGATGACGTATCCTCCGACGAGCCTGCCAGGGACCTTAGAAACTGCGTTATTGAATGATTATTTGTACTTATTGTTGTTTTATTTGGATTTATGGGATCTTTATCAATTTTTCATATTTTATTTGCATAGCTACGTACTTAGTAATCAGAGAGTTCGCGAGGAAGATATTCAAGACCCGAACTACAAAGAACAGGACAAGGACTTTGATAAACCACCATAAAGGCAAGTTCTAACTCCTTGATCATATTTCACCTATGTTTTGCAACTGCAACTATTGTCCTATTTTGATTGCATAACTGTGTGACTGTTTTAAAATGTTGTTATTCTAATAACAACTTGAATTGTGGTGGCATGAGCTATGTTGATGACTGAATATTGGTGTTAGCTACTAGCCAACGATAAATAGTTACACAATAGTTACTCGCTATCAATGGCTTGAAACAAGACAATGCATTAGTTACGATAATAGCAGTGACTATCACAATCCCCTCCTTGACCTTAACAATACAATCCCTTTACAACCTAACAGCTTCATCACTACACTATAGTAGTGATGTGGGCACCCCCTTGTTAGCACTATGCTTAGGAACCTCTGCGATGTTCGCATCGCGAACCACCACACACTGTATACATGATTGTCAAAACCGTTAAAAATTGTTTGGTGGTGTGAGTTACGATATGGGTGGGTGATTAATAAATTATGTGTGTGAAGAGGGAGGGTGGTCGAGGTGGGCATGGTTATGGGATCTCGCGGGCTCCCTAAGAGGAATACCAGTTGCGGTTGTATATTCGGTGTAACCCACCAATCGATGTTGGGTGCTTCAGTAATAGTCCAATGATCATGCTTTCCGGACTATACTTATGATGTGTACTTCAGTTTACTCCGGTGCTGTGTGATCTGGGCTAGTCCTTCTGCCAAGGACAGATGGAGCCATCTCGCCATTATAAGAACCAGTTCATTTGACCTCAACATAGTGATTTCGAACAACCATAGAACTTGTATGGGCGTGACACGCACTATCTTTCTGGTGACTGCCACATGAGACACTTGGAGAGCCATGGAGGGCTTGGTGGACCATGAAATGGCACAGAGGCCAAGGGTCATCTGTTATCTGGCTGGGTAGGTAATGCCCAAATAGCCCCTGCATCGGGCCGAGGTGTGATTGTGGAGTTACTCGAGGAAGATGGGATGAGCATCATGTCATACCCTTGCAAGGTGTGCATGGTGATGAGGACATCACTTTTATGGATACAAACAACACTCTATTGAACATACAAGATGAAATCAATAGAGTTCATACACAACAATTAATGTCAGAGGTGAGCCCGTTCTTATATGTTTTGCTATATGTTTTTTAGCATAGATTGCTACCTAATGATTTAACTGTGATTAGGATCCATGGAGAGGTTCAAGGAGTAGTTGGAGGAAGTATTAGGGACGTGGAGGATCAGAGAATTCGTTCAAAGAAGATGTAAACCGAGGCAAACTCAAAGTCGTGTCCAACTCAGAGTCCAAGAGAAGTACGCACTAAAACGGATGCCCAGGACGCATACAAACTCCGTTTTGGACGTTCTACATATACACAGAAAGAGGAGAGGATAAAATTTCCAATGGAGCTGGTCCCATGTCAATATTTTTTTGGAGTAGATGGGAATCGTCGAAACAAAATTGAGTTCGGAATCTATCAGGATGCTGTGCCACCGTATTGGGCCATTGGGCCTTGTATCATGTCTAATCCATTATTTTCGTAACTTAGGGTTAGGTCACGACCCCAACACCCCCTTGGACGTTCTCCCACCTATATATACTCCATAGTAGCCGCCATGAACAATTGGGTTTTGCTTAGATTAATAATATTGCCGTTTATCAGTTTATGAAACCACAATTCAGCAATTTCAGATTGCTTCTTCTACGTTCTTGCTTGTGTTCTCGTTTGCACTTGCAGGTATTAGCCTTCTTGGCGAGGTCAATCG
Source organism: Tuctoria greenei (assembly GCA_036927565.1). Taxonomy (NCBI): domain Eukaryota; kingdom Viridiplantae; phylum Streptophyta; class Magnoliopsida; order Poales; family Poaceae; genus Tuctoria; species Tuctoria greenei. The sequence continues at coordinate 148,072,648 of JAYESD010000011.1, forward strand.
TGTAAAGCATGGTTGATAACCAACGGAGCGGTGGTGTAGTGATTGCAGGGGCTGTTCTTGTTCTACTCGAGAGCCTCGGACCATCAATGTCGAGATCTCCGCATCAATCGACTTATCCATTACCTTTCGGAAGATCAGGACTCATCTCTTTCTTATCAATTGTTATCAGATTTCCAGGTTGCCTGTTAGGTAATTCATCTATCCATTACATTTGTTTTGTTTATTCATACCTAGAGTCCACAAAAAAGCCACAAAAAATTTGCAGTTTAGTAGATCTATTCATTACTTTGTCGAAACCACCATTGAGCCTTTGGAACTTTTGTTTTCAGTTTGAAGTCCCGATCTTCCGAAAGGTAATGGATAAGTCGATTGATGTGGAGATCTCGACATTGATGATCCGAGGCTCTCGAGTAGAACACGAACAACCCCTGCAATCACTACACCACCACTCCGTTGGTTATCAACCGTGCTTCACATGATTGACATCGCCGAGAAGACTAATACCTGCAAGTGCAACCGAGAAGAAAAGCAAGAACATAGAAGAAGCAATCTGAAATTGCTGAATTGGGGTTTCACAAACTGATAAACAGCGATATTATTAATTAAGCAAAACCCAATTGTTCATGGTGGCTACTATAAAGTATATATAGGTGGGAGGACGTCCAAGGGGGTGTTGGGGTCGTGACCTAACCCTAAGTTACGAAAATAATGGACTTAGACTTGATACAAGGCCCAATGGCCCAATACGGTGGCGCAACACTCTGACAGATTCTAAACTCAATTTTGTTTCGACGATTCCCGTCGACTCCGATGGAATTTTGACATGGGACCAGCGTCATTGGAAAGTTTATCCTCTCCCCTTTTCGTGCATATGTAGAACGTCCAAAACGGAGTTCGTATGCATCCTGGGCGTCCGTTTTAGTACGTACTGCTCTTGGACTCCGAGTTGGACACAATTTTGAGTTTGGCTCGGTTTCCATCTTCTTTGAAGGAATTCTCTGGTCCTTCACGTCCCTAATACTTCCTCCAACTACTTCTTGAACCTCTCCATGTATCCTAATCACAATTAAATCATTAGGTAGCAATCTATGCTCAAAAACATATAATGAAACATATAAGAACGAGCTCACCTCTGAAATTAATTGTTGTGTATGAACTCTATTGATTGCATCTTGTATGTTTAATGGAGTGTTGTTTGTATCCATAGAAGTGATGTCCTCATCATCCTCCCCTTCTTGAGTCGGAGTCGTCCTCGACTCAAGTTCATCTTGTCTCATGTGTGGGTCCATATGTGCAACGCTATCAAATCCTCTTGTGTGCATCAAAGGAGGAGGCAATGGTAGTGGACGATATAGTCCACCATATCTATGTTCTCCATCAAATAAGCTTGACTATTCACTTGAACCAGGATCCCAAACAAATAAACATTGTGCTATGTTTATTCATGCAATGATAATATGCATGATCTTATCATTCTCTCCTTCTTTATGGCAAGCCATTCTCTGCTTGCTCGTATGTCCAGCAAAAAGGCTTGATTTGGGGGTAGAATGAGTGCTGTCCAGAATGCACAACCACAATGAATAATGCTTTTGTTGTCCCTGCTGCCAGGAAAAAAATACTAAAAAAAACTTGACAAGACATTATTAGCGTTAGTACATTCATTTACTTCACCATGTTGTTGCAGCACAAAAGGAGCTTCCTCATTTGAACATATGTAAACTTTATGCACCATAAACATACCACTATGTTTATATTTGCCTATAGCATGAAAAAAATTTCTACTTAACAAAGGCAATTCAGATTGAGAAAATATTATCTTCTCTACGATATCTAGATCACAAAGAGTGTCAAATTCAATATAACCCAAAGTATTTAGAGAAGATAAAAATTTTAGCTCATCATTTTCAGGAGTAACGGTGATCAAATTATAAATTTCAGCACAAGTAGGTAAATCCAAAACACAGTCATCTGGTACATTAACTTGTTTTCGCATAGGTATAATAGAGTTATCAGCACACAACTCTTTTTTCGTGCAACAATTAGCAGAAAAATCAACATGTGACAATGGTGTATAAATAAACAATTCTAATAGTTGCTCCTCGAAAATAGCATGATTGGTGGAAAAATTCAGAACATCTAAAAACTTCTCACCTTCTGTATTTGTAGAATGTTTTGCCTTACCATTTTCAACAGTGATTTCGAGTGCATTATGAGTTGATCTATCTAAAATTTCACAAGTGTTGTCGAAAGCCTCGTTCTCTTTTGCATCATCTATTTTATTTTCTATATTGTCCTGTAAAACGTTAGACACAAAAGGAGGTGCGAGAAGAAATTTCTCCTCAAATTGATGCACTTCATCTTTGCAATTAGATACATTCATAAAAGTTTCTCGCATATAAATTTTCATATCCTTCCATGTTCGAGGTTTTTCTAAATCATTTAAATTGTTCCACCAAGTTAATGCACAACCTACTAATGCACTTGCAACATTTCTAATCTTTCTCCTCTCACACATATGACATTGTCCAAAAATTTTATCCAACTCTATTTCCCAGCAATATATTCATCATAATAAAAACCATCATAAGAAGGAAGAGATGGGAGAATGTAATTACTTCTTGTGGAAGGTGTTGTAAAGGTGGTCTGAATGTCATGTGAATCCTTGGTTGATGTTTGATTTTTAGTGAGCAACTCCATCGTCGTCTTCATCATGTCAATCATCTCAGCATATAATGCATGATTCTTACTTTTACCTGACATTGTTAGTAGAAAACAGAAGAAAACAAACTACAAAGTATAATGGCAATGTGGAAGTGGAATCACACACTCTCAAGCATCTTACCACACTCTTACAAGTGTTCTTATTGACACTGCAGGTGGCAAACGGTGGCCGGTATGAAGAAACCAATGAAGCGTGGGATGATTGCAAAGGTGTATCGATTCTGCTCAAGAGTAAAGTGTAGCTTGGAAGGCACTTTATATGTAGCAAGGATTAGCAACAATGAAATCAGATAGTAAAGTTGAATAAGTGTCCAAAGTACTTGTCAAAGTTGCTGGCCTACATGTGTTCTTAGTAGTTCAAGCTAGCAAGACATGAGACAAAACTAGATGACACAAAGAATGCAAGCACTTCTGTTTTTTGTTGTTGTTTTTTTCTCCTTTTTTTGTGAGGCTTTTGTATCTTGTTTTGCACTTGCCTTTTTTTTTTTCTTTTTTTTTTTCAGAATGTGCTGCAAAAGAAGAACACAATAAAAAGTAATCAAAGATATCTCGTGTGTCTGTCGCAGATTTTCTCCTCAATCTTCTAAGGACAAATAGGCACACTTAGATGCTCTAAATAGAAAAACCTACAACAGCAAGATTGTAGATATATCTCTCCTCTTTAATTTAAGTATATTGAAGAACTATTTTAGACAAGAACAATAGGAGATATTGCCCCCGAAACACAGACTGTTCAGAAATTCTAGGTCGAGAACAGATTCAGATCTAATGCAATTTTGAACACGTTAACTCTATTTTCTGGAAAACCTATGAATTCAAAGTTGTGGATAACTTCTTAAGCTTTCTATAAAGTACAAGAACTTCAAAATCCGAGTTCGTATGAGCGAGATATGATGAAAATACCGAACTGAACACGGATGAATCTAATCTGAAATTGCTGAATTGGAGTTTCACAAACCGATAAATGGCAATATTATTAATCTAAGAAAAACTCAATTGTTCATGGCGGCTACTATGGAGTATATATAGGTGAGAGGACGTCCAAGGGGGTGTTGGGGTCGTGACATAACCCTATGTTACGAAAATAATGGACTTAGACTTGATACAAGGCCCAATGGCCCAATACGGTGGCGCAGCACCCTGACAGATTCTGAACTCAATTTTGTTTCGACGATTCCCGTCGACTCCGAAGGAATTTTGACATAGGACCAGAGTCATTGGAAATTTTATCCTCTCCCCTTTCCGCGCATATGTATGACGTCCAAAACGGAGTTCGTATGCGTCCTGGGCATCCGTTTTAGTGCGTACTGCTCTTGGACTCCGAGTTGGACACGATTTTGAGTTTGGCTCGGTTTCCATCTTCTTTGAACGAATTCTCTGGTCCTCCACGTCCCTAATACTTCCTAAAACTACTCCTTTAACCTCTCCATGGATCCTAATCACAATTAAATCATTAGGTAGCAATCTATGCTCAAAAACATATAACGAAACATATAAGAACGAGCTCACCTCTGAAATTAATTGTTGTGTATGAACTCTATTGATTGCATCTTGTATGTTCAATGGAGTGTTGTTTGTATCCATAGAAGTGATGTCCTCATCATCCTCCCCTTCTTGAATTGGAGTCGTCCTTGACTCAAGTTCATCATCTCTCATGTGTGGGTCCATATGTGCAACACTATCAAATCCTCTTGTGTGCATTAAAGGAGGAGGCCAAGGTGGTGGACGATATAGTGCACCATCTCTATTTTCTCCATCAAATAAGCATGACCATTCACTTGAACCAGGATCCCAAACAAATAAACATTGTGCTATGTTTATTCGTGCAATAATTGGGTAAAGTGTACAAACTCTGTAGAGGACTAATCTATCTAGATAGTTGTTGTCACAGTCTTGGCACACTATGATCTGGGCTCATTATGATTAGCATTAGTGCATCCCCTTAACGTGTGTGTGTCCGTGGGTGGCCGAGGTCGCCGTGTTTTGGAAAGTATTGGCATGCGTGCCCGAGTTGTCAGGGCCATGTGTCTTAAGACTCATCTAAAAGTGAGGGAACTGGCAGGATGGCCTGAAACTCCCCAAGGGCCTGCCAATATAATAATATTGATTCAACTACTTCTCCCTCTTGTTGCAAAACTCTTTTCAAAGAGAACCTTGCATAAAATGCTTTTCGGCCAAACTAGGCCATATGGCCTCTGCTTGCTATAAGCCCCAATGCATGAAACACCTCCCCTTGAGTAGTGTTAGGGCTTGCCGAGTACCTTATGTATTAACTCTTGCTTTATACGTGAAGGTGAAGCTTGTGAGGATGACGATTAGGTCTAGTCCTACTTCCCAAGTCTGCCTATTGGGCATGTCGCCATTCTGCTCTGCTGTTTGAGGATTTATCTTTTTTTGGTGGTCATCCACGAACACATCCAATGTAATCTAGATCATGTTTGTAAGACTTATATTGTTTGTAAATAAATAATCATTGTATGGATCTCCATCTATTCTGTTGTGCGTACCAAATACTGATCCATGGATTGGTACAGGATGCACAAGTAGACCCATGGAAGGTGAGTCCTGACAGAGTGGTATCACAGCCATACTTGACGGTAGGACAAAACCTTAGAGTCATGCTATACTCTGAACATATATTTGAAAAGTACAAAACTATTTATAAAAAAGGGTCTCTCTCTCCGCTATGTTCTTTCTCCACTTACCTCCTTCGATGTTGAAAACTTAACTTATTTTCATCAATGGTGTCACCAACTTCCTCAATACACCTTGGTTGATCTAGAGTGAGATGGACGCAAACGTGAAACTCAGGATTGGAACCATGCAAGATCTACACTAGATGATTCAAGGATGTGATTCGTCAAACAACCTCCTAACTAATCCAAAAGAGTATATAAAGATAAAGAAAGCAATTACTCTATTAAGGCTACTAGAAGATGTCATCGTCACGTATCAAGAACAACATCAGGATCAGTGGAAGAGCAACCACGTGCGACCCTACCTTCCTCAGTCACATCGATAGAATCCTAGAATGACTGCAGTGCCCATGAGTGGAATAGCTTAGCCTATAGTGACCTAGAGTAAGTCAATAGAATGATTAATAGTATAATATATAAGTTTGTAATCTAGTTATGTGTGGGTGTGATTCGTTGGTTTTCATTTGGTTGTGGATTGAGTGAAATTGTGTGCTCTAGTACAAACACAGACCAATAATCAAATGAAAGAAGATAAGTTGGGTGTTTAATAAAATAAATACATAAGGATTACATGTATATATATACCTACACATGTATACCTATATGTATATCGAATAAAATGCACCAATAAATCTACACAATATAAAAGAGGTATCATATGCTGTCGGTACCCTGGATACCAGGTACCCCCTGATATCACACTTAAAACCAAGGAGTTCCTATGTTCGAGTTGAAGACTTCCGAAGGCAACACACTTCTGACAGCACTGGGCCCGCATCCCTCATTTGGGTTGCTCCGGTGCTACCACGTGTCCTGCGTGACCGGACCTGCCTCCCTTCATAGGGAAGCTCCGGTCCTGCCACATGTCCAGCAACCCCGAACCTAACGCCCAGTAGAGGGAAGCTCCGGTGCCGCCATATGTCAAGTAGCTCCGGACCTGCCTCCCCACAGAGGGAAGCTTCAGAGCTGCCACGTGTTGGACCTCCGGACCTAAGCCTGCAACGAGAAGACTACAGGATCTCCAATGGCGTGGACATTCAAGAGGCTATTAAACAGTCGTTACAAGACCTGATTAACGTGTCATTAATTCAGTATTAATGACACATGATTAGAGGACCATAAAAGACAGATAACGCTACCATTAAGGTGCGTTATCACACTATTAATCACATATTATACATGTAGATCATATATAGGTGGTTAATTACAGCCGGGGCGACCTGTCGAGCCAGGCATAATCTGTAACGGCCAACCCTTAACATATAAAAGGGTTGCGTCATATGGTAGAGAGAAGACCAAGCTCGTACACACACTAGCATCCTCAGACACTCGCCATATTCACACATACTCAATCAACAACCACCCCATGGAGTAGGGTATTATGCTCAGGCGGCCCAAGCCACGTAAAAACTCTGTGTCATCATCTTGTTTCTGCTCTTACGCGGCCCATCCGAATACGAACCTCCGCAGACTACGCTTTACTAGTACCAGGGGAAGTGTCATTCCAACACTTCGACATTTGGCACGCCAGGTAGGGGGTGCTAAGATCTCAAGATGGTGAACTCCACTGCGGCATCGTCCAACAGTTTGGATGAGCAGCCTACTGGAGGAAATCCCTCCAACGTGCAGCAGCCAGCCAATGCGGTTGTCCCGGCAGGTGTAGTTCCACCACCACCTCCACCATCTCAACGAGATAGTGTATTCGCGTTGGTCACTACATAGACGAACAATCTTGAGAACGCACTAAATGTAGCGCAGACTCTTCTTCTGCATCCACCGGTACCTAGAGCACCTCAGGGTGCGATGGAACAGTGGCGCGCTGATGTGAAGCATTTAGTTGCAGCCGCAGCCGATGCTATCAGCAACTAATGTTCGCCCCCTGCTGGGCAGGCACCTTCAAGGAACAGGACCTTGTCTTGCAAACTTGGACCTCAGGCACATAGCACAGGAGACGTGCGCCCTCCCAGCAAGTGACGTCACTGCCCTCCAGGGCACGCCACACTCATATGGCATCGAGACTCCTGACGCTGGACCTCTGATCAGGGCTCAACCGCCGATACATGAGGCAAGATGGCCGCGTCCTTATGGAGCGCGCCCACAAGAGGTGGGAGGCATGGAAAAACCCTTCTCCTATGAGAGTGGGGGATGGCTGTTTGGCCCTTGCCATGCATCTTCACATGGACAACTAGCCACCTAAGTTCCGGCCTCATCTGCTGGAGAAGTACGACGGGACAGTCAACCCCATCGAATTTCTTCAAATCTACTCCACGGCCATCCTCACAGCTGGAGGCAATGAGGCTGTGATGGCCAACTACTTCCCCCGTGGCTCTAACCGCGACAGCAAGGTCCTGGTTTATGAATCTTCCTCCTGACTCCATCTACAGCTCGGGAGAACATTGTCGCTAGTTCATCGCCAACTTCGGAAGCTCCTACACCCGACAAGGCACAGAGTTGGACCGGTTCGCCGTACAACAGAAGGCGGGAGAATTGTTGCGATCATTCATTCCAACATTTTCTCAGGTACATAACACTATTCCCTTCAATCTCCAATGCCTCTATCGTTGTTTCATTCCGACGGGGAGTTAGAGACAAGAAGATGCTAGGAAGCTAGCAACCAAATATGTCAGCAGCATCACAGAGCTCTTCAGCCTAGCCGAGAAATGTGCTAGGGCTGCAGAGGGCTAGGAGATGCACTCCAAACCAGCTACGAAGTCTGGTAAATCTTCCTCCAAGGCTGAAGCTACAGCCTCCAGCAGTGGAAAGAAAATAAGAAGTCCAATGGCAAGAAGAAGTTGTTGGCCGGCACACCTACTGCTGCCCGCTGCAGCTGCAGCTCCTGGTGGTCGGGGGCCATGCCCCCGAAAAATGACCTCGACCATCAACTCAGGATGGTGATGGTGAGAAGATGTGGTGTCCGATCCATAACTTGAACACCACAACCTCGAAGACTGTCATGAGGTCCAACGGCTTATTGAACACATCAATAAGCGCTAAGAAGAAGCCCCATACTGCCAATCGGAGGGGTAACAGAAAGTTAGAGAAGATCCATAAGAACAGGAGCTTGGCTTCTAGACACCAAGAAGTCCCCAAGGCCGTCTACAACACTGTGGATGATGACTCCGACATCTCCAACAACGAGCATCAGAAGACTCTCCATATGATAATATGATATATGGAGGGTCCTTGGACATGACCATACTGGCGTATCCTCAAGACTATGCGTCGGGAGATGGCTGCCGCAGCTCCCACCTCCAGAGCAGAACCTTATCGGAAGTGGATGGATACTTCCATCACCTTCAATGCTTCCAATTGTCTGAAAAACATGACCGGAGCTGGTCAGTTGCCTTTTATGGTATCTCCCACCATCATAAAATGAAGATGACAACAACGACGACAATGATACATATATCAATGATGGTCTTGTAGCTCCAATATTGGGGGGGGGGGGGGGGCGGGGGGGGGGGGGGGGGGACAACAGCGAAGATGATGATTTTTTTATATAAGTATTGTGTGTGCTAGCTGTGAACTATTTGATTTTTTTTTTGAAAATATAGAAGCCGCACTTCTATTTAGCAGCAAGCTTAGAAGCAAGTCGATATTGAATAATCCCACCTCTTTAGAAGATACCCAGAATTTGAAATGGCGCTCCTGCAGAAATTCCTAATGCAACAGACTAGTGATTCCTGGCAACAGATGCTAATGCAACGAGTGTGTTCCGTGGTGATAGATCCTAAGGCCACGGACTAGTGCAATCGTGGCAACAGATCCTAATGCAATGATTGTGTTCTGTGGCGATACATAACAGTTGAACATACAAAATTATTCATCACACAGATGAACACAGATAACACATTCATTCATTAACAAATATATTACAAAACACAAGAAAAAAGTACAAGACACAAGAAAATAAAAACAACATCAACTAAAAAACAACAAAAGAAAATCTAAATCCTACTCCTCCCCCTCCTCCTCCTCCGGCTGCTCCGCCGGTTGCTCCGGCTGCTCCGGATCCGGCGGTGCAACCTCGCGACTGAGGTTCCTCGCCATCACCACCACCAAGATACCGCGGCCCTCAACGCCGAGCACCTCGGCCATCGTCTCGAGCAGCCTCTAGAACTGGTCGAACAACCTGTCGAACAGCATCTCGAGCAGCTCGTTGTTCAGCCTCTCAGGGGAGCGACAGCACTGTTTCTTGCAGGGTGGCTCCCTCGGCGGGCTTCGTGGCGGAACGTTGGTCATGGTGGGTTGTCTGCACGGAGAAGACGAACAAAGAGAGAAGAGGGATAGATGGCGCCTTAGTCTGTGTGGACAAGCAAAATGGAGATGCACTTAATTAGCAGCAAAGTGCGTTTCTTATATGAAAAGCGCATCCTCCCCACAACGTCTCCGTTAATCTTCATGATTTTCTACATTTTGCTTCGGTTCACTATTGATATCTGAAAGTTGCCTAGAGGGGGGGTGAATAGGCTAATCGACCTGCAAATGACTTAATAAAACGAGATTAAATCACAGGGGGCGGACTAGTCCGGTCAGGGGGCGGACTAGTCCGGTCAGCTTGCGTGAATAACCCTAAAAAGATGTTTCTAGCAAGTTTTAGGGAATTTTCTCTTTGCCACAAGTGAGTAAATGTTTAAGTCAAGTTGAGCAACAACCTACACAAGAGCAAGTCAAGTTTCCACAAGTTTGTAGTAATGCGGAGTATGAAACGAGACTACCAACCCTAGAACAAAGTAATCAACAGAATGAATGCGAAGAACACAAGGGGGCAAGGATTTTATCCCGAGGTTCGATTCCACACAAGGAATCTACGTCCCCGTTGAGGAGTCCACAAAAGGACCGGGTCCAACAACCCTTCCCTCACCAAGTTTACCGCACGGGCCTAACTTGGTTCTCCACTAATCACAACGGTGATTACAAAGTTCGTTGGGGCTTCTCACAAACTGAGGCTCCCACACCACAAAGATGATCAACACAATAAAGCAAACTCAATACACAGCCCACAAAGACTCAACGAGTGCAAGAGATCAAACCGGGAGCACAAGCGCGATGTTCTTCCTCTTCTCCACCTCACTAAACCCTAATCCACTCAAGAATTAGTTTTAGAGGGAAAGTAGGCAAGAAGGAGGCTTAGGAGTGCTCCAAGTTGGCTGTGGCGGCGCTAGGGTTTGATTTTTTCCAAAGGTGTTCGAAATGAGGCCGGGGGTCCCCTTTTTATAGGGGTCCCAAGCCCAATCTGCTGACTTCAGCAAAAGGGCGGACTAGTCCGGCCACTGGCCCGGACTAGTCCGGCCTAGGGGACCACTGACCCCTTTGTCAGGTCCCGACAGCTGACACACTATCGTCACGCTACCCGCCAAACTTCAAATTCAAACGGTCACTTCCAGAACGGACTAGTCTGGTCAACACCGGACTAGTCCGATATCACACAGAGCCTTTTGCTCCGTGTGAAAACGGACTAGTCTGAGGACCACGGACTAGTCCGGCCCCTAGGGCGGACTAGTCCGGTCCTCCCAGACTTAGCCACAGAAGCACCTTTTCTAGCCAACCCGGACTAGTCCGGCCCCACGGGCGGACTAGTCCGTTCTCACTCAGGACCTCTTGGTCCGGTCCAAAACGGACAAGTCCGTGGTTTTGGGACTTCATCCCCAAAACCCACTCACAGCTACCCGGACTAGTCCGGCCACAAACGGACTAGTCCGATCTCAGTCAGACCCTTCTGGTCCGGCCAGAAACGGACTTGGCCGGCCAGGAATGGACTAGTCCGGTCACCTGCACGGACTAGTCCGGCCCTACGGCCAGACCACTCATTCACTCATCTCTTTCATAGGTTTGACCTCTAAACCACTTTGAGCTCCCAACCTTGATCTCAATGCACTTTACACACACACCCTCTTATTACTACGGCTAGTCTAACTCAATCACGCTAGAAACCCTAGTTTCTACGCTTCGAGTTGACTCCGTTTCCTTCCTTTTCCTTTTTGAGGGTTTGCGTCTCCGATTGAGTTTTCACCTGTGCTAAGATCACATGAGCTCATTAGCGACTTAATTGTCGTCATTAATCATCCAAAACCCACGGGGAACCTAGATGCACTTTCAATCTCCCCCTTTTTGGTGATTGATGACAACACATTAAGTCCTTCAACAATTAAGAGTATTAAAATTGGTTTTCATAACGTGTGTGCGTATGAATGACTCCCCCTCAATGTATGCAACATGTAAAAGAGGTGGAGGAGTTCTTTCATACCCACACACGTTATGGTGGGGTGCCTACGTGATGTGCTCAACAATTGTGACAAGACATAAAGAGCATCAATATAATCAAAAGATTGACAATTAGAGCATTATATTGAGATTAGACGACATTAACAAGTCTTGCACAAATGTAAACATCCAAGAGCACGAATATATTACAAAAGAGGGGGAACAGGGACATTCGGGGGCTTCTGAGGACGTAGCGGGCGATGCGACACATCCTTGACAAAGGTTACGCCCGACACCTTCTCAATGAGGCACATGATGTAGGGGGCATACCCGCAAGCACAGTTGGGAGTGTGCGAGATGTTGAAGATGTCGTCGAAGATGTAATCGACGAGGTTGAACTTCTCTTCCCCATCGATCAGAAGTAGTAGGTGCCTCAGATCCCCTTGAATCACCCCAGCATCACCATCCTTCGGTGCTATCGTCCGTCTGAGGATTCTGTTCATGATGATGTAGAAGGGCTTGATGTTGCGGGTGAGGCCGGCATCAAATGGAACGTGACTTGGATACATATATGCTAGCTCTTCACGATCCACGACCTTAAGGTTAGAGATTATAATCTCATGATCCATGTGTGTCTCAAGCCCTAAAATCCTGGCAAACTCTGCGAAGGTGACTGAGTACTGCTCACCATGAGTCATCCAAATAATTTTCCTGTCACCAGAGGTGGTGAAGTAGATTGTGGAGTAGAATTGGAGAATAACTTCCACATTCCAATCATATTTGAAGCCCATGATCTTCTTGAGATCATGGCGCTCGGCAGCTTCAATCACGGCATCAAAGGCCGAGTGCTCCTTCTTCGCCATATAGTCCCAGTCCACCCACTGAGCCTCTATCACTGGCTTCTTCATTTGTTGGTAGACTAGCCTGTAATAATCACAGTGGAAGTCACACCAAAATCTGGGATCTGCCGTGCTCCTCTCAAACTTGTAGACCTTTTCTTCCCTTAGCCTCCTGGCCTTTTCAGACCCTTTGCCATGAAATACATTAGCAGACAATTCCTTCTGTCTGTTGGGATTCCTCTCTGGTGTGTGAACTTCAAGGGGGCCAATGGAGGTGGCTTTCCCTTTCTCTTTGATCACAACACCTCCAGCTGCCTTCTTTGATGACATCTTGACAGCTGGCTTTTTCTTCTTTGGCTCGACAGGAGCTGGAGCCTTTCCCTTCTTCGGGTCACGCTCAACCCGAGGCTCAGCTTCCATTTGAGCTGGCTCCTTGCCCTTCGCCTTCTCGCCAACGGTGACGAGCTTCTTTCTCTTGGGGGCACTGGCCTCAGCAGCCCTGGAGTTGTGTGCCTCCCTGTCCTCCCTTTTCTTCTTCCTCAGCTCATTCAGTGATTCTGCCGTGGCACGGGCAATGGCTTCATCCTCATTGTAGATGCTCGCAGCCACCTTGGATGCTTCGAGTGCCTTGAGCTTTCTTTCCTCCTTGGCCTTCTGCGCCTCCATTAGCGCAGCCTTAGTCCGAGCCTCGGCAATTTGGGCCTTGGTACGCCCCTCGAGGTTGACACGCGGAGGAGAGCGCTCGGAGTTCGACATTCTGTGCAAAGGATGGAGAGAGGAAGATATGAGCCTAGGAAGAAGAAGTATTGCCGAAAAGATCTCGAGAACCAACTAGAAGTAGGGTTTGCCCTGTGCAAACCGGACTTGTCCGCCCCAGGGGCGGACTAGTCCGCCGGCCGGACTTGTCCGCCTGGTGGCCGGACTAGTCCGGGTTACACAGGAAGAACCCTAACCCTAATCGATTCATCGAAAAATTTGTGAACCAATGCGCAATACTCCTAGGCTATGATCGCAAGGGTGTATAGAACAACATTAATGAAGGTGTTCCTATCAAAAACTTGAAGAATCAAGAATGGGGCTAGTTTTTGAGGAACGGTGAAATACCTTCAAAAATCCGCTTGAGTCGTCGAAATCGGCGTGGATCTCGAAGGTGGAGCGCGGGGAAGTGATCCCTCACTCCCAAGGACTTCGATGCGTGGATTGGAGTTGAGTTTTGGTGGTTGGAGCGCAAAATCGCCGATTTGGGGGCGGTTGTGCGCGCGTGGAAGCTTGAGAGTCAAGTGAGAGAGAGAGAGAGAGGGGTCCGGGCCGCCTGGGGGGTTTAAGTCCCCAAGAGCCGGACTAGTCCGGTTGAGGGGCCGGACTAGTCCGGTCTGCGGACCAGACCCAGACTAGTCCGGGTCCGGACTTGTCCGGTGGAAGGCCGGACTAGTCCGGTGTGCGGACTAGCCGCGGACTAGTCTGACCCGGACTTGTCCGGCCATAGGGGCGGACTAGTCCGGTCCAGCAGGGCTGAAAAACGATATATTTGGGTTTTGTCCACAAAGATAAGTCCTTTTGGACAGATATAGCAAGGAAAACATGACAAACATGATTATGAGTCAATAAAGAACAACTTATGGACATTTTCATGAAGAAAATAGATTTCTCAAACAAATTTGAGGAGAAATCGACATAGAGAGGATTTTTTCGAAATGTGGCTCAAAATATGTGAGGAATGTGGTTTAAGCCACGTTCCGAGAATCCAACACGTTGAGCTCACTTCTTAGCTCACAGAAACGCTTCTCGTCAAGAGGCTTGGTGAAGATGTCCGCAAGTTGATGTTCCGTCCTCACATGCGAAATCTCAATGTCTCCCTTCATTGAGTGATCTCGCAAGAAATGGTGTCGAATGTCTATATGTTTGGTCCTAGAGTGTTCCACCGGATTATGGGCTATCTTGATTGCACTCTCGTTGTCACACAAGAGTGGAATTTTACGCAGGTTAATCCCATAATCCCTAAGAGTTTGTCGCATCCAAAGAAGTTGTGCACAACAACTTCCGGCTGCAACATATTCCGCTTCGGCGGTGGATAGAGCAATAGAGTTTTGCTTCTTAGAGGACCAAGACACAAGAGATCGACCTAAGAATTGACACGTACCCGATGTGCTCTTCCTATCAACTTTGCACCCCGCATAGTCCGCATCGGAATATCCGATGAGGTTAAACTTGGATCCTTTGGGGTACCAAAGTCCTAGGGTAGGTGTGTGTACAAGATATCTCAAGATCCTTTTAATGGCGGTCAAATGACAAGCCTTGGGTGCTGCTTGAAAGCGTGCACACATACACACACTTAGCATGATATCGGGCCTAGATGCACAAAGATAGAGACGTGATCCGATCATAGACCTATATAGCTTTTGATCCACACTTGGACCGTCCTCAGTTAGGTCTAGGTGTCCATTTGTCTCCATAGGGGTTTTGATGGGTTTTGCTTTGTCCATGTCGAACTTTTTTAGAATATCTTGAGTATACTTAGTTTGACTTATGAACGTCCCTTCTTTGAGTTGTTTCACTTGAAATCCTAGAAAGAACTTCAACTCACCCATCATGGACATTTCAAACCTCTACGTCATTATCTTGGAGAACTCGTCACAAAACACCTTATTTGTGGAACCAAATATGATGTCATCCACATATATTTGGCACACAAAAAGATCCTCGTTGAAGTGCTTTGTGAAAAGGGTATAATCCGCTTTTCCTATCCTAAAACCATTTTCAACTAGAAAGTCTCTTAAGCACTCATACCAAGCTCTAGGAGCTTGCTTGAGACCATAAAGAGCCTTTCGCAATTTGTAAACATGGTTAGGATAGTTTTGATCTTCAAACCCTGGAGGTTGCTCTACATAAACTTCTTCCTTGATTGGGCCATTAAGGAATGCACTCTTAACATCCATTTGGTAGAGTTTGAAGTCATGATGAGTAGCAAAGGCTAGTAATATCCGAATTGACTCAAGCCTAGCTACGGGGGCAAATGTCTCATCAAAGTCCAATCCCTCAACTTGTGAGTATCCTTTTGCCACAAGTCGTGCCTTGTTCCTAGTTACCACGCCATGCTCATCTTGTTTGTTGCGAAACACCCACTTGGTTCCAACAACATTAGCTTGAGGGCGCTTGACAAGCTCCCAAACCTTGTTCCTTTCAAAGTTGTTGAGCTCCTCTTGCATGGCAACTACCCAATCCGGATCCCTTAAGGCATCTTCAACCTTATGTGGTTCCGAGGATGAGACAAAAGAGAAATGCTCACAAAAGTTTGCAACACGTGAGCGTGTTGTTACTCCTTTTGTGATATCTCCTAGAATGTTGTCAACGGGATGGTCCCGTTGAACACTTTGATGAACACGAGGATGCGGGGGTTGACCTCTTGAATTACTTGGTTCATCTTCTTCACTTTGGTCTCCCCCTTGATTCATGCCTCCCCCTTGATCTTCATTCTCATTATCACTTTGGGGAGCATCTAGAGGGTCTTCAACTTGTCCAATGGGGGTTTGACCTACTTCATAACGAGGATGGTCACTTGAGCTTTGAGATGGTTCTTGTGGGCGAACCTCTCCAAGTGCCATTTTCCTTAGAGCTTCTAGTGGAGGTTCCTCTTGATCAAGGGCATGTTGATCAACCTGCTCCACTTGAGAGCCATTGGTCTCGTCAAACACTACGTCACGTGCTACTTCAACAATTCCGGAGGATTTGTTGAGCACACGGTACGCATGAGTGTTTGAGTCATATCCAAGCAAGAAACCCTCATCGGACTTTGAAGCAAACTTCGAAGTCCTAGGCTTCTTGTTGAGGATATAGCACTTGCTACCAAAGACCCGAAAGTAAGAAACATTAGGTTTCTTACCAATGAGAAGCTCATAAGGAGTCTTCTTGAGGAGGCGATGAAGGTACAATCGGTTCACGGCATGGCAAGCGGTGTTAACCGCTTCCGCCCAAAACCGGTCCGATGTTTTGTACTCATCTAGCATTGTCCTTGACATCTCAATAAGCGTCCTATTCTTCCTTTCGGCTATGCCATTTTGTTGTGGAGAATAGGGAGCGGAAAACTCATGCTTGATGCCCTCCTCATCTAGGAACTCTTCTACTTGCATGTTTTTGAATTCGGTGCCATTGTCACTTCTTATAGCCTTTATCCTCAAGGTGAACTCATTTTGACCTCTCCTTAGGAATTTCTTGAGGACACCGGGGGTTCCACTCTTCTCATGCAAGAAGAACACCCAAGTATATCTAGAGAAGTCATCAACGATGACTAGACCATACTTATTGCCACCGATGCTAATGTAAGCAATGGGGCCAAAAAGATCCATATGAAGTAACTCCAAAGGTCTAGTTGTCGTCATGACATTCTTAGAGGGGTGTTGAGCTCCTACTTGCTTTCCCGCTTGGCACGCACCACATGGCCTATCCTTTTCAAATACCACATCCTTTAGGCCACGAACGTGCTCTCCTTTAAGGAGTTTTTGAAGGTTCCTCATTCCAACATGGGCTAGCCTTCTATGCCAAAGCCATCCCATGTTGGCTTTTGCCATTAAGCATGTGTCAAGTTGAGCTTTATCCGTGGTGAAATCCACAAGATAGAGCTTTCCCTTGAGCACTCCCTTAAAGGCTATTGAGTCATTACCCTCTCTCAGAACATTCACACCCTCACTAGAAAAGACACACTTATATCCTTTATCACAAAGCTGTGATATGGATAGGAGATTATAGTCTAGGGAATCAACATGCAAAACATTTGATAAAGTATGCGAAGATGAGATAGCAATTTTACCGGAGCCAAGGATTTTCCCTTGGCTATTATCCCCAAAGAAGATTCCTTCACTTGGGTCCTCGTTCTCCTCATACTCTATGAACATGCTCCTCTCTCCGGTCATGTGGTTGGTACATCCGCTATCCAACACCCATTTCGATCCACCGGAGGAGTATGCCTACAAAACAAGTTTAAGCCTTCCTTTTAGGTACCCAAGCTGAGTTGGGTCCTTTCACGTTAGTAGTTAGGCATTTGGGCACCCACACGCAAGGCTTGGGGCTCTTGCGGAGTGGCCCAACATATCTAGCAAACACTTTGCCGTGTTTGTTCCTCTTTAGCACATAGGATGCATCAAAATCATGAAATAGAGGATGCAATTCAGATTTAGGCAATTTGTTGCTAGAGGGTGAGTTCTTTTCAATTTTAGTTGGTGATGAACTCCCCTTAACAAAGACAATCATGTCTTTGCCATACTTGGAGGTTTTGGCGTTATGCCTTCCACCTCTAGTATAGCCAAGACCATCCTTGACATGGGGAGGTCTTGTGTTGGTGTATGCACTTCGTGCATACGCCACCTTTTCCTTGTCAAAGATGGCACCCTTAGGTGCCTGTTTGCCTTGCACTAAGTTGAGTTCATCCTTAAGTTTAAGGATTAAGTTAGAGCACTTGCAAGACGAAGTTGCATTGGATGAGGCCTTTGAGAAGGTTGGGCTCTTAGAGGAAGAGGCTACATTTTTCTTGAGAGACTCAACTTGAGTCTCAAGGATTTTGTTAACTTTTGACAAGTTCCCAAGTTCCTCCTTGAGCTCAGTTGTCTTCTCCTCAAGAATTGAACACGTTTTCTTACTTAGAGCAAGTTCATGTTCCAATGCCTTGCTCTTCTCTCTTTCGAGCTCAAGGAGCTCATCAAGCTCTCGACATCTCTCCTTCTCAAGGATGAGCATGTCCTCTTGTCTATTGATGAGATCCTCCTTCTCAAAGATCTCATCCATAAGCAATTTCATCCTTCGCAAGGTGCTTTTGCTTATGTCCTTAAACATGTGTTCATTTTCACTAGCACTATCAAATTCATCTTGCGAGGAAGTTGTGGAGGAGGGATGAGATGTTACCTTTCTCCTTCCCTCCTTTGCCATGAGGCAAGTAGGTTTGTAGTCGTCGTTGAGGTTGGGGAAGAGCTTGCTTCCTTTGGAGCTCCTCCCGATGGCTATGGTAGCCATCTTCTCCTCTTCTTCTTCGGAGGAGGACTCATCGTTAGAGTCCCACTCCTTCCCCAAGTGGGCTTGTCCGGAGGGCCTCTTCTTCTTGAAAAATTTCTTGTCTTGAGGCTTGCCCTCCTTCTTCTTCTTTGCTTCTTCATGTGGGCAGTCAGCGATGAAGTGCCCATACTCGCCACAATTGTAGCAAGACCTTTTTGATTTGGGCCTTGCTCTTTCCTTCCCTTTGCCCTCATGGTTGTATCCACCTTTCTTCCTTCTCATCATTCTCCTGAACTTGTTGATGAAGAAGGCCTCTTCCTCATCGGTGTCGAGGCTCTCCTCATCACTTTCCTCTTGCTCCTTTGAAGAGGGTGTTGCCTTGAGTGCAACGTTCTTCATCTTGGAGGCGGTGAACTTTTGGAGGTCGTTGTAGAAGAGCGCCTCCTTCTCCATGATTTCATGGTTGATGATCCTCCCAAGGACCTCCTCCGGGGTCATTTGAGTGAACCCCGGGCTTTCCCGAATCATGGAGCACAGAGAGACGTTCCTAGGCATGAATGCCCGGATCATCCTCTTCACCACCTCGTGGTCGGTCCACTTGGTGCAGCCATATGATCGGCTCTTGTTAATCAGCACCTTCAGCCGGTTGTACATGTCTTGGGGGGATTCACCATCCAAGATGGCGAATCTCCCAAGCTCTCCTTCGATGAGCTCGATCTTGGCCTCCTTGACCACTCGGTTTCCCTCATGCGCCGTCTTGAGGGTGTTCCATATGTCTTTGGCCACTTCAAGACCATCGACACGGTTGAACTCATCTCTAGAGAGAGATGAGATGATCACACCCGCAGCTTGAGCGTTGCGGTGGATGAGGATGGCTTGTTCTTGAGTTATGTTGTCCTCATCCTTTGGAATCTCCACCCCGGTCATGACAATTTGCCACAACGCTGGGTTGAGTGACACGAGGTGGATCTTCATGTTGTGTTTCCACATACCGTAGTCCGTTCCATCGAATTGGGGAGGTTTCCCCAATGGGATGGACAGGTAGTGGTTGTTGGCGGCAAGGCGTTCATAGTTAAACCCTTGCCGGTTGTAGTTGACTCCGCCACCACCACTTGATTGGTTTGGCGGATCAATCTTGGAGATGTTCAACTTTTCCCGGAGCTTCGCCTTGAGTTGGCGAGTCTCCTCATCGTCCGTTGGCTTATCTTGATAAGCCAACGTCTCCTCACGGGTCGCCTCGTAGTTGCTGCTCGAAGCATCGTCATTCACCACTCCGGCCATCTCTCTGAGTTGTTAGACTCTTTGTGGAGAGTCCTGCTCTGATACCAATTGAAAGTTGCCTAGAGGGGGGGTGAATAGGCTAATCGACCTGCAAATGACTTAATAAAACGAGATTAAATCACAGGGGGCGGACTAGTCCGGTCAGGGGGCGGACTAGTCCGGTCAGCTTGCGTGAATAACCCTAAAAAGATGTTTCTAGCAAGTTTTAGGGAATTTTCTCTTTGCTACAAGTGAGTAAATGTTTAAGTCAAGTTGAGCAACAACCTACACAAGAGCAAGTCAAGTTTCCACAAGTTTGTAGTAATGCGGAGTATGAAACGAGACTACCAACCCTAGAACAAAGTAATCAATAGAATGAATGCGAAGAACACAAGGGGGCAAGGATTTTATCCAGAGGTTCGATTCCACACAAGGAATCTACGTCCCCGTTGAGGAGTCCACAAAAGGACCGGGTCCAACAACCCTTCCCTCACCAAGTTTACCGCACGGGCCTAACTTGGTTCTCCACTAATCACAACGGTGATTACAAAGTTCGTTGGGGCTTCTCACAAACTGAGGCTCCCACACCACAAAGATGATCAACACAATAAAGCAAACTCAATACACAGCCCACAAAGACTCAACGAGTGCAAGAGATCAAACCGGGAGCACAAGCGCGATGTTCTTCCTCTTCTCCACCTCACTAAACCCTAATCCACTCAAGAATTAGTTTTAGAGGGAAAGTAGGCAAGAAGGAGGCTTAGGAGTGCTCCAAGTTGGCTGTGGCGGCGCTAGGGTTTGAGTTTTTCCAAAGGTGTTCGAAATGAGGCCGGGGGTCCCCTTTTTATAGGGGTCCCAAGCCCAATCTGCTGACTTCAGCAAAAGGGCGGACTAGTCTGGCCACTGGCCCGGACTAGTCCGGCCTAGGGGACCACTGACCCCTTTGTCAGGTCCCGACAGCTGACACACTATCGTCACGCTACCCGCCAAACTTCAAATTCAAACGGTCACTTCCAGAACGGACTAGTCCGGTCAACACCGGACTAGTCCGATCTCACACAGAGCCTTTTGCTCCGTGTGAAAACGGACTAGTCTGAGGACCACGGACTAGTCCGGCCCCTAGGGCGGACTAGTCCGGTCCTCCCAGACTTAGCCACAGAAGCACCTTTTCTAGCCAACCCGGACTAGTCCGGCCCCACGGGCGGACTAGTCCGTTCTCACTCAGGACCTCTTGGTCCGGTCCAAAACGGACAAGTCCGTGGTTTTGGGACTTCATCCCCAAAACCCACTCACAGCTACCCGGACTAGTCCGGCCACAAACGGACTAGTCCGATCTCAGTCAGACCCTTCTGGTCCGGCCAGAAACGGACTTGGCCGGCCAGGAACGGACTAGTCCGGTCACCTGCATGGACTAGTCCGGTCACCTGCACGGACTAGTCCGGCCCTACGGCCAGACCACTCATTCACTCATCTCTTTCATAGGTTTGACCTCTAAACCACTTTGAGCTCCCAACCTTGATCTCAATGCACTTTACACACACACCCTCTTATTACTACGGCTAGTCTAACTCAATCACGCTAGAAACCCTAGTTTCTACGCTTCGAGTTGACTCCGTTTCCTTCCTTTTCCTTTTTGAGGGTTTGCGTCTCCGATTGAGTTTTCACCTGTGCTAAGATCACTTGAGCTCATTAGCGACTTAATTGTCGTCATTAATCATCCAAAACCCACGGGGAACCTAGATGCACTTTCAATATCACACATCACTAAACTTAGAGCACATTCACTTGATAACTGAATCATTCACTTGTCTAGAAAATAATCAAATCCGTCCTTATGATTCCTGAGGAACATGATGAACACACGACACATTCATTTGTTCATATAGTGGCCAATGTTTTGTAATATATCGTGAGGCCAATGATTGTGTTTTGTGACGATAGATCCTAACCTCATGAACTATTGAGTCGTGGCAACAAATCCTAATGCAACGACTGTATTTTCTGGCGATAGATCCTAATGCCACAAATTGGTGAATCGTGGCAACATCCTAATGCAACGATTGTGTTTTGTGGTGATAGATCCTAATGCCACGAACTGGTCAATGGTGACAACATATCCTAATGCAACAATTGTGTTCTGTGGTGATAGATCCCAACGCCACGAACTGGTGAATCGTGGCAACAGATCCTAATGCAACGATTGTGTTCCATGGTGATAGATCCTAACGCCACATACTTGTGAATCATTGCAAAAGTTTCAATGCAACGATTGTGTTTCGTGGTGATAGATCCTAACGCCACAAACAGGTGAATTGTGGCAGCATATCCTAATGCAACGATTTTGTTATGTGGCAATAGATCCTAACGCCACGAACATCTGAATCATGGCAATAGATCCTAATGCAACTATTGTGTTCTGTGGCAATAGATACTAATGCCACGATCTGGTGAATCGTGGCAAAAGTTCTTAGCAACGATTCTATTCTGTGGCAATAGATCCTAATACCATGAACTAGTGAATCG
The DNA here is from genome assembly GCA_036927565.1 of Tuctoria greenei. Lineage (NCBI taxonomy): Eukaryota > Viridiplantae > Streptophyta > Magnoliopsida > Poales > Poaceae > Tuctoria > Tuctoria greenei. Next base: position 148,094,870 of record JAYESD010000011.1, read on the forward strand.
TGGCAACAGATCCTAATGCAACGATTGATTTCCGTGGCAATAGATCCTAATTCCACAAACTGCTGAATTGTGGCAATAGATCCTAATGCAACGATTGTGTTTCGTGGCGATAGATCCTAATGCCACAAACTAGTGAATCGTGGCAAAAGTTCGTAATGCAACGATTGTGTTCCGTGGCGATAGATTCTAACGCTACGAACTGGTGAATCGTGGCAAAAGTTCCTAATGCAAAGATTGCCTGTAACACCCTCATTTTCATCCATCATGCATTGCATACATTATAATACATGTTTAAAATTAAGTAACATAAAAAGGAACAAGTTTAAAATGAATTAGAAGCAAAACCGCACTCAAAAGATCTGAGAATTTCGGACTCGTCCGTTTTTTGTGCGGACTAGTCCCATTTCTCTCTCACCTCTCTTTCGACATGTCTGTTTTTGCTGCAGACTAGTCCATTTTCTCTCTGTTCTATTTTTGGACTTGTCCGGTCAAGTGCGGACTAGTCCGTTCACCCCATCCTTCAAAAATTTTGCCAAGTCCCTAGACTTGTCCATTTTCTGCCGGACTTGTCCGTGTTGCTTTCTGACTAATATCGGAGTTGTCCGATTTTGGCCAGACTTGTCCGTGTTCTCTCTAACTAGCTATCGGACTAGTCTGGTCCATTGCGGACTTGTCCGGTATTCGCGACTCAGATGCAATATTTTGCTCCATGACTTGTTTTGGGTTTTTACCTTAAGTGGGCCCAAGGACATCATTTCTAACCTTTTTTAAGCCCATGTGGGACCCCAAACTGGCCTCCACCCACCCCCAAACTTGAGTCCATCAAACCCTACACCTCCACCCCTATATAAACAACCCAACACCCCAACTTCTCATCTCTTTGCCACTTTTGAAAGACCACCAAACCCTAGTTCGTGGGAGCCGCCATCAAGAGAGATCTAATAGCAAGAAGAAGAGGAGGAAACGAAGGAGGAGCAAGTGAACAAGATCTTCATCGAGTTTTCGTTCTTCATCACCAATTCGACCTCAATTCTTCATCATCAACCCTAGATCGTCAAGATCCAAGTGTTGCCTCAGAACTCTTGATCCTTGGAGTTCTAAACATGTGGTACACCTTATACTTTCTCTTTTTCCACATGAATTCAACCCCAATTTTTCCAAATCTAGTGGATCAAGAAAACCCTAGAAATCCCTAATTTGCTGGTTCTGCGAAGGGCGGACTAGTCCGGTCCCTAGCGGACTTGTCCGGTCTCTAGATTTACTTTGTGCTAAATTAATTCCAGATTGATGTAAATAAACTTGAAACCTGTTCAAACTTGTTAAGAACCATTATAACTGATTTATGAAAAATAATAGTAACTCATTAACTAGTTTCACTTCGAATTTGCATTGATAATGTATGTCATGTCATATTGAGTAACATATTAGCATCTATTGATTGCAATTATTGTTTTGTATGTTCGTGGCACGGAATAGAAGTATTCGCTCTAGAGGGTGCTACTGAGGACGTTCAACACCAGGACTTCAAAGTCTTTGACCCTAACCAAGCTCAAGAGCAAGGCAAGTGTCCATGATGATATTGATCCTGTTTTTATTAAATGTTTTATTTGCAAAATTGCATGCTTGTGTCAATTTGATGGGAAACCCAAAATACGTGTTTACTAGTCTTGTTTGACCATCCTTGTTGCCTGGGATACATTGTAGAGAGTCGGTAATGGCTTTTTACTTTTTTGCTTTGCTCTAATTAATTGGGATGGGAAAACAACCGAATGACTTAACTATGAATTAGTGCACTTATGGATGATGTGAATTGATGAATATGGTTAATTGGTAACATTGGACTTGGGAGATCTAAGCAAGCATGGTTTGTGGATTGGGTTGGATGTTATGGTGGTTTGCTTGCCTTGGATCTATGGACCGGTTCATGTGAGAATAGGCCAAGACTACAGTGGCACTACAAGGCCAAGTATGGGTGCGACTTAGCCAATTAATTAGGAGGATTGCCAGCATTGATTCAGATAATTTGGAGGAGTGGGGAATGGGAGTCGGTTGGGTTTGCAATAGTGGCGGGATTGCCTCGGGTTCCCAATGGCACAAGAGGGGGCCCTTCGTTGGATGTGCTCAGTGGAGGCATCACCACCGGTGAAACCTTAGTCGGTCTAAATATGCCAGTAGTCCCTTTGTAAAGACTATTTTGTGATCACTTGGCCATACACCAATGGTAGTGTTTTGGCATAATGGAGGTTTCCTTTAGTCACCGACGGGTGATGAAATCACGAACTTGTGGGTAAAGCAGTTTAGACTACCATGATAGTCGTGCTCCCAGTTGAGAGCACCTGGATGACCTACATGATTAGAGGGATCATGGGATTTGGGATGGTTGGATTTGGTTATGGTTATGGTTATGGATCTAGTTATGATAAATGGACATGGATGACGATGATGGTAATAATCTGGTATATGGATGGATAATTGATTATGGTTTCGCATTATGCTGATAATGTGGGATATGATAGGAATTACTTCACATAGACATCTTAAGTATGCTTTTTACACATTTTAAATGTACCTTTCAGCACTTATCCATTGTTTATTATCATGTCTTGTTTAAACTACATGTCATACTATCCCACACTTACTGAGTACGACATGTACTCAACCTTTCAATTCCTCCACCAACAGTTTCAGGTGATGTTTGGAAGTATCGTGAGGATAATGCGGAGTACAAGGCTGTGTGCTGCGATTGAGTTGCCTGTGGTGTTGCTTGGAGCCGCGCTATCCCTTATGCTTAGTTGCTTATCTTCATACTTAGATTATTTCTGCTGCAGTATTAGTCTCATTACCATTAATGATAATTAGATATGTAATTTGAGGATTATTTGAATATTGTAATAAAAGTACTTATTTAATAATTTGAGTTGTGCTAATTATCTGTTTATCATTTGTGAATCACATGTGTATGTGTGTTAAACATCATGGGCACACATATACTACACTTGGTTCATTTTTCGGAACCGGGTGTCACAGTTCCGTGGTGATAGGTCCTAACGCCACGAATTGGGGAATCATGGCAAAAGTTCCTACTGCAACGATTGTGTTCCATTGCTATAGATCCTAATACCACAAACTGGGGAATCGTGGCAACATATCCTAATGCAACAATCATGTTCCATGACGATAGATGCTAACGCCACGAACTTGTGAATCGTGGCAAAAGATCCTAATGCAACAATCATGTTCCGTGGTGATAGATGCTAATGCCACAAACTAGTGAATTGTGGCAACAGATTCATGGTGATAGATCCTAATGTCGTGAACTAGTGAATCGTAGCAACATATCATAATGCAACGATTGTGCTCCGTGGCGATAGATCCTAATGCTACGACCTTGTGAATCGTGGCAAAAGACCAAGCTTACTGCAACGATTTAGTATTCATTGCAGTACAATCGTTTCATCAGGGCGGAATCCTTGTAGTGTCAATAACATCCAATTCCATCATGTCCTGGTGGACGGAGGTGCGGAGCTTAACCTCCTCATCTTAGCGGTTTTCATGAAGCTCCAACTCAGCCTATGGGACCTTAGGCCCTCTCGTCCTTTCTCTGGAGTGGGTCCGGGAGCTATCACTTCCCTTGGATCAATTACACTCCCGGTGAATTTTGGGACTAGGGACAACTATAGGTCTGAGAAGCTAGTCTTTGATGTGGCATACATCAGCCTTTCCTTAAACGCCATCCTAGGCAGGCTAGATTTGAATGTAGGCCTAGAGGGGGGGTGAATAGGCCTTCTTGAATTTTCTCGGTTCCTGTATCACTCAACAACAAAGTCAATACCAGAGATATCGGACTAGTCCGGTAAAGTGCGGACTAGTCCGGTTTTCACGGGCTAAGTTAATCAAGTTTAGTCAATTTGATTGATTCGTTAATGTTTGCAGCGGAAATATAAACTTGAATGACAGTTTAATAGTTGTATGTCAAATTCTATTACAATTAAGGCTCTTGATCAACAATTGAACTCAAATTGAACAAAGTGAATCAAACCCTAGATTAAGTTGATCAATTAAGATGAAGAACGCAAAAGGACAAGACACACGATTTATCCCGTGGTTCGGCTACCATGAAGGCAACCTACGTCCACGTTGAGGAGCCCACAAAAGGACCGGGTTTTCTCCAACCCTTCCCTCGTTGGATCACCACGAAGGCCAATCCTCTTCCACTAATCACAAAAGGTAAATAACCAAGTTGAAGGGGCGTTCTCACACGTTGAGAGCTCCCTTGATTACAACTTACAAAGCCACCAATAAAACACTCGAAAATTACCAATTGAAACGCAAGAGTGTGTTAGAGAATCAAACCAAGAGCTCAATGATGTGTGCCAAGTGTCTCTCCAATGATCTAGAAGTGATCTTCAATAGATTGATCGATTTTGCACTTAATTTCGTGGAGAGAGGTGGTTTTTGAGTCTCTTGGGAGGTGTGACGGCGCTAGGGTTCGAGTGGGTGTAAAAGTGGGTCGTGCACCTCTATTTATATGGGGTTTTTAAAAGTAACCGTTAGGGTTCAGAAAGATCGGACTAGTCCGTGGTGGTCACCGGACTAGTACGGTGTGCTGTGTGTAGCAAACCCTAAGTGTCCAGGAATATCGGACTAGTCCGGTTGAAAACGGACTTGTCCGATTTCACTACTGGAAATCTTCGGACTAGTCCGATTGCCATCGGACTTGTCCGGACATATGAAACCCTAAGTGTTTAGGATGACAAGTCCGCACTTGGAGGACTTGTCCGATTTAGATCAGTGTGTATATCGGACTAGTCCGTATAGACACCGGACTTGTCCGAAGTGGATCAGAAAGAATATCGGACTAGTCCGGATCACAACAGACTTGTCCGATTTTGTGTGACTTGTGCATTGTGTTGAGGACTAGTCCGCATTGGGGAGGACTAGTCCGAAGTGGATCAGAAAGATATCGGACTAGTCCGGTGGATACCGGACTTGTTCGATCTAGTGCAGAAAGTGATATCGGACTAGTCCGGCTGATATCGGACTAGTTCGGTCCTGTATAACTTTGTGCATTGTGTGTGTGTGCTTGAAAGTGATTGAGCTCTTGGGTGTGTTTCCTTAACACACTCCATACATAATAATCTACTATTTTCTTCTCCTTGAGCTCAAATTCACTTTTCTTCTCATTTCCCTTCTTTTTGGCATTTTGCTCATTTTTCATTATTTGCCTGCATTCATCTCAACAAAAGGATTAGGATCCCAATTGCTTGTCATAAATCATCCAAAACCCACAAGGGAGTCCTAGATGCACTTTCAATCTCCCCCCTTTTTGGTGATTGATGACAACCAATTGAGATTTCACAAAATAAGTCAAAAAATGAGATTTTCATAAAGTATGCACATATGACTCAAAAATACATCAAGCAACAAGAGAATTATCTATATGTGCATTCTTTATGGTGGGATGCATACTAAGTGCATGAATACATTGAGAATGACAGAATTTACATTAATCAACCAATACCAAGTGCATATGACATTCCAGGAGCAAAAATGCAGTTTCATCACATACTCGCAAATAAATTGAGCAATTCATCACAAGACCAAACTTAATATGAAAATAGTGTTAAACTATTACAATCACAAATAAAAGTACAGAGAAGGCTCTCTCCTCGCATCCTATTACAGCTAAAGCTAAGACTTGACTCCCCCTCAATCTCTCCCCCTTTGGCATCAAGACACCAAAAAGAGAGAGAGGAAGGTCCTAGGTTCTTCACTCTTCGCTGTCTGTCCTCTCGTCATCTTCTTCGTATTCTTCGCTCTCCACTTGACGAGGAGGAGAGGGAGGAGGAGGAGCGGAGCTGCTCGAGCCCTCAATGCCAAAATAGGCAAGCTCGGAGGGGGACAAGGGCCCGAGCTCGGAGATGTTAAGATCAGAATCTTCAGAAATTACTGGAGATCCGATGGTGTTGATCTCCAGCTTTTCACTCAGTTGCTTCACATTGGCTTTGATATATCTCATATCATCCTTCCTATTCTGATTGAGTTTATGAAGCTTTACTTCAGTCTTCTTGCAGGAGGAGAATATCGCGGAAAAGTATTTGATGATCCCACTGGCGGATCCTCTCCGAGTGGCTTCCCTGGAGGGGGGAGGATCCCTAGCAGCATCTCTTTCTCTTGCCGGTGCCTCAGGACTTGAGGCCGGCGAGGGAGCAGCCTGGACACTCACAGGCTGAGGCTTCTGAGGCCTCAGGGGAGTGTGATCTACATCCTTCACGAATTCTATTCCTATGACCTTCTCAATCATGAACATCAAGTAGGGAGCATAGCCACAGGACCGGTTGGGGGTGCTTGAGATGGTGACCACCAGGGGAGATTAGGGTTTGGTGGCGGCTAGGGTTATGGACACGAAAAATCGGACAATTCCGGACACGACTGGACTAGTCCGAAGTCATCCAGAGACCTATATTGGACTAGTCCGTGGTCTATCAGACTAGTCCGGCCTAACCGGCACTCTGCGGACTAGTCTGCATGGGCGGACTAGTCCGGGTAACCACGGACTAGTCCGTGGTCACCAGGAAAGAATTGCATAGCCCATTCATATATATTTGAAGGTTCAATAATAGAGAATAGAGAGGCAAAACAATTCAAGTAATCTTGATGAATTTGACCAGTAAGCATACAACAATCATACAATGATCAAAATTCATCAAGATCTAATAATTGACATAGTTTTTCGAGAGAAAAATGGAGAGGGGTGATTTTCACAATTCAATCAACATTTTGAAGCAATCATACAGGTATGCAACTTTTCAAGCCACACTTCGAGAATCAAGAATATTTATCTCATTTCGGAGTTCGCAAAAACGCTTTTCATCAAGTGGCTTGGTGAATATGTCGGCCAATTGTTTTTGGGTGTTGACATGTGAGATGGTTATGTCTCCTTTCATGGAATGGTCTCTCAGGAAATGATGTTTTATGTCTATGTGTTTAGTCCTAGAGTGCTCAACTAGATTGTGGGCTATTTTAATGGCACTCTCATTATCACAAAGGAGAGGAATACGGTTCATATTGTAACCGTAATCCCTTAGTGTTTGTCGCATCCAAAGGAGTTGTGCACAACAACTCCCGGTTGCAACATACTCCGCTTCGGCTGTGGATAATGCAATGGAATTTTGTTTCTTAGATGACCAAGAAACCAAAGATCTTCCTAGGAATTGGCATGTGCCAGAGGTGCTTTTTCTATCAACTTTGCATGTGGCATAATCTGCATCGGAGTAACCAATGAGATTGAATTTGGAGCCTTCTGGGTACCAAAGACCAAGGTTGGGTGTATGAACTAAATATCTCAAGATTCTTTTTACGGCTGTCAAGTGACATTCCTTAGGGTTGGCTTGAAATCTTGCACACAAACATACACTCAACATAATATCTGGCCTAGATGCACATAAGTAGAGTAAAGATACAATCATGGAGCGATATACCATTTGGTCGACGCTCGGTCCATCTTCATTGAGATCCAAGTGGCCATTCGTAGCCATGGGAGTCTTTATGGGCTTTGCCTTGTCCATGCCAAACTTCTTGAGTATGTCCTGCGTGTACTTGGTTTGGCTTATGAATGCTCCTTCCCTTTGTTGCCGCACTTGGAATCCCAAGAAGTACTTCAATTCTCCCATCATTGACATTTCAAACCTATCTGTCATAATTCTACTAAATTCTTCACAAAAAGATTGGTTAGTTGACCCAAAAATTATATCATCAACATAGATTTGGCAAATAAAAAGATCATTATCTAGATTCTTTGTGAATAATGTATAATCTACTTTGCCAATTTGAAAACCATTATCAATTAAGAAATCTCTAAGACACTCATACCAAGCTCTAGGAGCTTGTTTGAGGCCATAGAGAGCCTTACGCAGTTTATATACGTGGTCGGGGAACTCTTCGTCTTCAAACCCGGGTGGTTGCTCCACGTACACCTCTTCCTTGATCGGTCCATTGAGGAAGACGCTTTTCACGTCCATTTGATACAGCTTGAAATCATGGTGAGTAGCATATGCAAGTAATATTCTAATTGATTCAAGCCTAGCTACTGGAGCAAAAGTCTCATCGAAATCCAAACCTTCGACTTGTGAGTAACCTTTGGCCACAAGTCGTGCCTTGTTTCTTGTCACCACTCCGTGTTCGTCTTGCTTGTTGCAGGAGACCCACTTGGTGCCCACTATATTTGCATTGGGTCTTGCCACAAGTTCCCAAACCTCGTTTCTCTTGATGTTGTTCAACTCTTCTTGCATCGCCACCACCCAGTACGGATCCTTCAATGCATCCTCAGTCCTGCGTGGTTCCAAAAAGGAGACAAACGAGTAATGCTCACAAAAATTAGCTATACGAGATCTAGTGGTTACTTCCTTTTGGATGTCACCGATGATGTTTTCGATTGGGTGATCCCTTTGAATGCATTGGTGTATTCTTGGGTGTGGCACTTGGAGAGTTGTGTGTTGGTGATCATTTTCTTCTCCCCCTGAGTGGTTGCCCTCGTTGATTTGTTAATCATCTTCATATTCTTGTGATTGATCTTGTATCGAAGCTCCCCCTTGATTGTTGATCTGCTCTTGTGGTTCACTTTCCTCTTGTATTTGTGACGATGATTCTTGTGGTCGAACTTCGCCTAGAGCCATTCTCTTCAATGCTTGATAAGGAGCTTCTTCTTTACCTAATTCACATTGATCAACTTGCTCCTTTTGGGAGCCATTAGTTTCATCGAACACTACGTCACGTGCCACTTCAACAAGTCCGGAGGCCTTGTTGAAAACATGATAGGCGTAAGTGTTCGAATCATAACCAAGCAAGAAACCTTCATCGGACTTCGAAGCGAACTTTGAAGTCCTGGGCTTCTTGTTCAAGATATAACATGGAGAGCCGAAAACTCGAAAATATGAAATGTTTGGTTTGTTACCGGTGAGTAGCTCATAAGGAGTCTTCTTGAGTAGTCGATGAAGGTAGAGTCGATTTGCGGCGTGGAAAGCGGTGTTAATTGCTTCCGCCCAAAATCGATCCGAAGTCTTGTATTCATCGAGCATTGTTCTGGCCATCTCTATGAGCGTTCGGTTCTTCCTTTTGGCAACTCCGTTTTGTTGTGGAGAGTATGGTGCTGAAAATTCGTGCTTGATTCCCTCCTCATCAAGGTACTCCTCCACTTGTATGTTCTTGAACTCCGTACCGTTGTCGCTCCGAATACTCTTGATCGATAGTGAGAACTCATTTTGTGCTCGCTTGAAGAATTTCTTGAGTGTCCCTTGTGTTTCTGACTTGTCATGCAAAAAGAACACCCAAGTGAAGCGGGAAAAATCATCAATAATGACTAAACTGTATTTATTACCGCCGATGCTTATGTAAGCAATTGGACCAAACAAGTCCATATGAAGTAGTTCGAGCGGTCTTGTCGTAGTCATGATGTTCTTTGCGGGATGATGTGCTCCAACTTGCTTCCGGGCTTGGCACGCGCTACAAGGCCTGTCTTTCTCAAAAAAAACATCTTTCAAACCTCGGATGTGATCGCCCTTGAGGAGTTTTTGAAGATTCCTCATACCAACATGTGCTAGCCGTCTATGCCACAGCCAACCATGTTGGTTTTTACAATCAAGCATGTGTCGAGTTCGGCTTTATCCTTGTTGAAGTCAACAAGGTAAAGCTTTCCCTTCAACATACCCGTGAATGCAACGGAACCATCACTCCTCCTTGAGACGGTCACACCCTCGTTAGTGAACAAGCAATTATAACCTTTGTCACATAATTGAGATATGGACAGCAGGTTATAATCTAAAGATTCAACATGTAAAACATGAGAAAGAGTGTGTTCAGAGGATATTGCTATTTTACCGGTACCGAGGACCCTTCCTTGACTATTATCTCCGAAGTAGATGCCTTCGTTTGGGTCCTCGTTTTCTTCATATTCCACAAACATCCTCCTTTCTCCGGTCATGTGGTTGGTGCATCCACTATCTAGCACCCATTTGGATCCACCGGAGGAATAGGCCTGCAGAAACAAATTATGCCTTGGTTTTAGGTACCCAAGCTTGCTTGGGTCCTTGGAGGTTAGTTACAATACATTTGGGCACCCACACATGGGATTTTGTGTTCCCATGGCGTGGCCCAGCATAATAAGCATAAACTTTACCAAGATTGTTTCTCATTAATACATAAGAGGCATCAAAGGTTTTGAACAAAAGTTGCTGTTGTTTATGGATCGGACTAGTCTGGGTGACCGGACTTGTCCGGATGATCGGACTTGTCCGGACCACAACCGGACTAGTCCGGTGTTCATGAGAGTTCAGGTTCTTAATTTTCGAGTTACCAAGTTGTGAGGGTCCTCCCTTCACAAAGGTAATCCTTCCCTTGTTATTCTTATGACTTCCAGCATTTTGCTTTCCATCATAAGAGTAACCAATGCCATACTTGACATTTGGAGGTCTTTGGACCAAGTATGCACTACGTGCATAGTTGATCCTCTCCTTGTCAAATATTCCACATTGGGTAGGATTTTTATCCTTTGTGGAGGTAGACTTTTCCTTCAACCTGGTGTTGATTTTACCACATTTGCACATATGAACAAGATTAGTTGAAGTGGGTTGAGAAGGTAGACTTGAAGAGGAGGAAGATTCACTTAGCTTGAGTGACTCAACTTGCACTTCAAGGATCTTGTTAACCTTGATCAGGTCATTAAGTTGATCCTTGATTGCAACGTTTGAGTTGGTTAACTCCAAGCAAGTTTTCTTGCTTGAAGCTAGCTTAAGCTCTAGTGAGCTGTTTTTCTCCTTTTCAAGAACTAGAAGATTGTCAAGTTCGACATACTTCTCCTTTTGGGAGATAATCATGTCCTCTTGACGATCAATTAGCCATTCCTTCTCAACAAGTTGGTCAAGTAAAAATTTCATTTTAGCAGCAGTTTTTTTGTCTAATCCAATTAACATATCTTCATCATCACTATCTAGTTCATCATTACTTGAGTAGGAATGCATGGAAGGAGTTTTGATGTTTACCTTGTGTTTACCTTCCTTTGCCATGAGGCAAGTGCCATGTCCCTTCTTTGTACTGAGCGTGGGGAAGAGTGTGGGTTTCTTGGACATGCTTTCAATGGCTATGCTAGCCATCTCTTCTTCATCGGATGATGAGGACTCATCGTTTGAGTCCCACTCCTTTCCAATGTGTGCTTGTTCAGCTTGTTTCTTCTTCTTGAAGAATTTCTTCGGTTGAGGCTTGGCTTCTTTATTCTTCTTCTTGTTGTCCTCATACGGGCAATCGACTATAAAGTGGTTATTCTCACCACAATTATAGCACACACGCCTCATCTTCGGCTTTGTCATCTCCTTGTACTTGCCTTCACTTGATTTTGTTCCTTGTCTTTTCTTCATTATTCTTTTGAACTTTTTCATGAACAAAATCATATCCTCTTCGTCCAGCTCACTGCTTTCATCATCGCTGTCCTCCTCAAGCTGTGCTTCTCTTGCTTCTTTGGATAGAGGCTTGAGTGTGGACTTTAAGGCAACTCCCTTCTTCTGGGCCGATGTGAGGTCGGCTATTTCTTTAACGTGCTTGGCTTGTTTCTCCATCATTTCAAAGTTGATGATTTTGCCAAGCAATTCATCTGGAGTCATCCTCTTGTACCCGGGACTTTCTCTGATCATAGAGCATAGTGTGACATTGCGAGGCATAAAGGCTCTAAGGATGAGCTTTACAACCTCGTGGTCATTCCACTTCTTGCTCCCATATGATCGAACCTTGTTTACAAGTGTCTTCAATCGGTTGTACATGTCCTGGGGAGACTCGTCTTCCTCAATTGCGAACCTTCCTAGTTCGCCTTCGATCATTTCAATTTTCGCCTCCCGCACATGTCGGTCACCTTCATGGGCTGTTTGTAGTGTGTCCCATATTTCCTTGGCAATCTCCAGTTCGTCCACCTTTGTGAATTCATCTCGACTTAGAGAGGAGGTGATTACGGCTGCGGCTTGAGCGTTTCTGTGGATGGCTTGCTCTTGACTTGGGGTGAGCTCTTCGTCGTCATCTGGGATGTCTATTCCTGTGCACACAATATGCCATAAACTTGGGTTAAGGGAAATCAAGTGCATCTTCATATTTTGCCTCCACATGGAGTAATCACTCCCATCGAAGTGTGGGGCTTTTCCAAGAGGAATAGATAGGTAATGGCTGTTATTTGAATTTAAACGATCATAGTTAAAAGGATATCGGGAGTAGTCGGTGTGACTACTCCCCTTCTTCTTTTCTTCAACTTTAGCTTTCCCTTTTGAAAGTGCTTTCTTTCTGAGGAGTGCTTTCAGCTCCAGCGCCTCCTCGTCATCATCATCGAAGTCTTGAATTGCTTCGAGATACTTTTCCAGCTTTTGGTTCTTGTCGTTGTTCACTTCTTCCTGGTTGTTGATTTTCTGAACTTCCTTCATGTCCGACATGATCTCTTCGAGTGGTTGCACTCTTTCTTGAAGAACCTGCTCTGATACCAATTGAATGTAGGCCTAGAGGGGGGTGAATAGGCCTTCTTGAATTTTCTCGGTTCCTGTATCACTCAACAACAAAGTCAATACCAGAGATATCGGACTAGTCCGGTAAAGTGCGGACTAGTCCGGTTTTCACGGGCTAAGTTGATCAAGTTCAGTCAATTTGATTGTTTCGTTAATGTTTGCAGCGGAAATATAAACTTGAATGACAGTTTAATAGTTGTATGTCAAATTCTATTACAATTAAGGCTCTTGATCAACAATTTAACTCAAATTGAACAAAGTGAATCAAACCCTAGATTAAGTTGATCAATTAAGATGAAGAATGCAAAAGGACAAGACACACGATTTATCCCGTGGTTCGGCTACCACGAAGGCAACCTACGTCCACGTGAGGAGCCCACAAAAGGACCGGGTCTTCTCCAACCCTTCCCTCGTCAGATCACCACGAAGGCCAATCCTCTTCCACTAATCACAAAGGGTAAATAACCAAGTTGAAGGGGCGTTCTCACACGTTGAGAGCTCCCTTGATTACAACTTACAAAGCCACCAATAACACACTCGAAAATTACCAATTGAAAAGCAAGAGTGTGTTAGAGAATCAAACCATGAGCTCAATGATGTGTGCCAAGTGCCTCTCCAATGATCTAGAAGTGATCTTCAATAGATTGATCGATTTTGCACTTAATTTCGTGGAGAGAGGTGGTTTTTGAGTCTCTTGGGAGGTGTGATGGCGCTAGGGTTCGAGTGGGTGTAAAAGTGGGCCGTGCACCTCTATTTATATGGGGTTTCTAAAAGTAACCGTTAGGGTTCAGAAAGATCGGACTAGTCCGTGGTGGTCACCAGACTAGTCCGGTGTGCTGTGTGTAGCAAACCCTAAGTGTCCAGGAATATCGGATTAGTCCGGTTGAAAACGAACTTGTCCGATTTCACTACTGGAAATCTTCGGGCTAGTTCGATTGCCATCGGACTTATCCGGACATATGAAACCCTAAGTGTTTAGGATGACAAGTCCGCACTTGGAGGACTTGTCCGATTTAGATCAGTGTGTATATCGGACTAGTCCGTGTAGACACCGGACTTGTCCAAAGTGGATCAGAAAGAATATCGAACTAGTCCGGTTCACAACGGACTTGTCCGATTTTGTGTGACTTGTGCATTGTGTTGAGGACTAGTCCGCATTGGGGAGGACTAGTCCGAAGTTGATCAGAAAGATATCGGACTAGTCCGGTGGATACCGGACTTGTCCGATCTAGTGCAGAAAGTGATATCGGACTAGTCCGGCTGATATCGGACTAGTCCGGTCCTGTATAACTTTGTGCATTGTGTGTGTGTGCTTGAAAGTGATTGAGCTCTTGGGTGTGTTTCCTTAACACACTCCATACATAATAATCTACTATTTTCTTCTCCTTGAGCTCAAATTCACTTTTCTTCTCATTTCCCTAATTTTTGGCATTTTGCTCATTTTTCATTATTTGCCCGCATTCATCTCAACAAAAGGATTAGGATCCCAATTGCTTGTCATAAATCATCCAAAACCCACAAGGGAGTCCTAGATGCACTTTCAAGATTTGTATAGGTTCATGGTCGTAGCTCATTATGGCTACCTGGTGTTGAAGATGCTGACTCCTTCAGGCGTCCTTTGGATCCGTGGGGATCGCACTGTTGGGGTCACTGCACTGGAGGAACTTCACGCTCTTGCAACGGCGCAAGAAAAAGAATCTTGCAAGGAGAAACTAGCTCAACAGCCTTCGAGCTCGCATCAGCGTGGCTCAACCTATGCACCTCGTGTGCAACCAAGCGGCAACACCGACATACATGTCAAAGTCATCTAAATTGGTTCTGATGCTGCCCAAACCACTCGTATATTGGGAGGTCCGGACGATAAATAGGAACTCGCGCTCATCACTTTCTTTTGGGCGAATGTTGACGTGTTTGTATGGAAACCGTCATAGACTCCTAGGATCCCTATGGAGGTGATCGAGCACAACCTGAAGATATACCCCGATGCACGACCAGTACATCAAAAGCCCCAGAAGCAATTCGTTGAGCGACAGAACTTCATCAGATAATAAATCAAGAAACTACTCGACGCTGGTTTCATCCGGGAGGTTCACCATCCTCGGTGGTTGGCAAACCCAGTCGGCGTTCAAAGGTCGGGGGGAAGCTTCGGATGTGCATTGACTACACCACCTCAAATAAGGCATGCCCAAAAGACCCATTTCCACTTCCTAGAATAGATCAGATAGTAGATTCTACCTCTGGGTGTGAGTTACTGTGTTTCCTAGATGCTTATTCTGGATATCATCAAATACAAATGTCTAGTGAAGTTGAAGAGCATACTGCCTTCACTACAGTAGATGGGTTTTATTGTTACACAACCATGCCTTTCAGTCTCAAAAACATTGCTTCAACTTTTGTGCGAGCCATGCACAAAACATTTGGAGAGCTCATTAGGGACTTGGTGAAGGTCTACATCGATGACATCGTCGTCAAGGTGAGGAACAAGGAGTCACTCCTTGACCATCTGCAAGCCATCTTTGATAAGATGCACTTGACGTGTACGAAGCTCAACCCGGGCAAGTGCGTCTTCGGGGTCAACTCCGGAAAGCTCCTTGGTTTCTTGGTGACACACTGAGGAATTCAGGCAAATCAGGCTAAAATCAAGGTCATTGAAGAGATGTGGCCCCCAGCCCGCGTCAAGGACGTCCAGAAGATAACTAGATGTCTAGCTGGCTTAGCCGGTTCATTTCAAGACTGGCGGAGAGTGTGCTTCCCTTCTTCAAGCTATTGAGGAAGTTCGAGCCATTTCATTAGTCCGAGCAGAGAAGGCATTCCATGAGCTCAAGCATCTCCTTATCACACTACCAGTCCTGGTATCTTTGGAGCCCAGTGAGCCTCTTCTGCTTTACATTTTGGCAACTACAGAGGTTGTCATCATGGTCCTGGTCGCGGAGAGACCGGAGCCACCTTCTGCTCAGGAGCCTAGACCCCTCTGGGAGGGTCCGAAGCTACCTGAAGGGGAGTCTGGTTCCCAGCCCCTAGGTACGTATCCTAAAGGAAATAGGCCCGAGGATCAACCTCTCTAAATCTAGGGAGTTCCCGAGGATCAACCTCTCTCCAAGGAGATCCGAGCTAATGAAGAACAAAATCCGGACCCCTTCGGGGGGGGGGGGGGTCCGGGTTGCTCAAGAAGAAGATCTGGATTCCTCCGTGAGGGTTCAAGTTGATGGAGAAGAACCTCCGGGAGGGTTCAGGTTCGGACCGTCCAGTGGCCGGTGTACTTCATTAGTGAAGTGCTACAAGATGCTAAGACTCACTATATTGAGGTTCATAAGCTTCTATATGCAGTCCTTATTGCCTCAATAAAGCTATGTCATTACTTACAAGCCCACAAGATATCAGTGGTAACTTCCTTTCCACTGCGTACTATATTCATAATCCAAATTCTACTAGAAATATCACCAAGTGGGTTGAGGAGCTAGCAGGATTCGATCTCGAATTCCTGCCTCGACATACTATCAAGGGTTAGGTGCTGGCTGACTTCGTGGTGGATTGGACTCCTTCTTCATCAACTCCATGGGGCCTCAGTGAGCAAAAGCTGAAACCTAAGGTCCCGATCTTCACTGAGCCTCACTGGATACTCTACTTCAACGCTCCGTGCAGAAGCAGGGGGTCGGAGTTGGAATCCTTATCCTCGCTCTGATCAGGGAGAAGGTCAAATACATGGTACACCTTGACTTCAAGGCAACCAACAACATGGCACAGTACGAAGCTCTGATCTATGGACTCAAGGTGGCACTATCATATGGTGTCAGGCAGCTACTGGTGAAGGACGATTTGCAACTCATCATCAAGCAAGTCAAAGGTGAATGCAATTGCAACAATCCCCAACTTGCTGCTTATTTACTTGAAGTCCAGATGCTGTGGATGGTCTTCCACGTTCTGGATCTCTATCATGTCCAGTGTCTCAACAACGTTGAAGCTGATGATCTTTTGATGAAGGCTTCAACAGGAGCTCAAGCTCTGGATAGAGTTTTTGTCAGAAGACTGTCATGACCTGTTGCTCAGCCTACCAAAGTGAGTCATGGGGGCAAGACCAGCAACTCGAAGCTGGCTGTCCTGGTGGCCCTGATACCATGGCGCCCAACAAAGATTGTAGGCGCTGTAGGAAGCTTTGAGCAACCCAGCACACAAGATCCAGAAGCTCAAGCTAGATCCGATGCATGGATCTCGGGGATCCGGAGCTCCTTGAAGGACAATATCCTTCCTTAAAATGGTGCTTCCGCTGACCAAATTGCCAGGTTGGCTAAAAGATACACGTTGGTAGAAGGGGATCTCTACCGACGTGGTGCCAACAGCGTTCTATTGTGGTGCATTTCCCAGGAAGAAGGCCACAAACTTCTCATGGAAACCCATGGAGGAGAGTGCGGGAACCACGCGTCTTCTCGCAGTTGGTCAATAAAGACATCCGACATGGCCTTTACTAGCCTACAACACTACAGGATGCAGTTGAGCTGGTAAAGAAGTGTGAAGCATGCCAGTTCCACGAAAAGCAAATTCACACACTAGCTCAGTCACTACAAATGATACATCCCACGTGGCCTTTCGCTGTGTGGGGAATGGATATTTTGGGACCTTTGCCAAAAGACGTCGAAGGTTACAGGTTCCTGTGCATTGCCATCGACAAGTTCACCATGTGGTCGAAAGCTACCCTAGTTGTCTCAATCAACAAACAATCAGCTATCAAGTTCTTGAACTCAATAGTCTGCAAATCTAGAGTTCCAAATAGAGTCATTACTGACAACAGAACCCAATTTACAAGTGAATCATTCAAAGAATACTGCGAAGATCTCGGCATACAAGTCAGCTACGCATTAGTAGCTCAACCGGCAAGTAATGGCCAAGCTGAGAGAGCAAATGTAGAAATACTCAAGGGACTCAAGACGCGCACATATGAGCACCTCAAAAACATGGTGGCAACTGGATAGAGGAGCTTCCATCTGCATTACGGGCAAGCAGGACAACACCTAGCTAGGTAACCGGAGAGACATCTTTCTTCTTGGTGTACGGAGCTGAAGCAGTCCTTCCTCCGAAGATCACCATGGGTTCTCTTCGAGTCTGGACCTTTGACGAAGCCATGCAGGACAAGCTCTGGCGTGAAGACCTGGACCTCATAGACGAGGCAAGGTGCCAAGCAGCTGTCCAAAACGCGCAATACCTCCAGGCGCTCTGGCACTATCAACAAAGGTTCGTGCACAAGCGACAGCTAGAAGAAGGCGATCTAGTGCTGCGGAGAATATTGACTCGTGAAGGTATGAACAAACTATACCATGCTGAGAATGTCCCTTTCGAGTAATCAAAGTATCCCGCCCTGGATGCGTTCGCTAGGCGACAGATGATGGGACTCCGCTTCCCAATCCATGGAACATCGAGCACCTCCGTAAGTTTACGCTTAGCTACACGGGGGTGAGTCTATTTGTATAAATTGCATCTCTTGTAGTCTATGGACAAAGTCGGGAAGTTCTTAACGCACTTAACTTGGTCCTTTACTTTAGGTGTGTCTTTACCCTCCCTTGGATAGATCAAGACGAATAGCACACTTAACTTGGTCATTGTACTTTAAGTGTGTCCTTGTCTTCTCTTGTAATTCGGACCTTAATGAGAAACATTTTATACGGACAGACTCTACGTGCATTTCATTTGTACAGGCTCATTTCTTTTTTACCTTCTTGTATATAACGATGTTGTGCAATCCTTTTGAAATTTAGTCCATGGTATCTATGTGATATATAAGTCGTATTGGTAATCTTCTTTTGGGTTTTAGCATCGTCGTAAGGCCCACTTGCTTGAAAAACAAAGCCAATGACAGGTCTGAAGTGTGCTATCGACTTAGACTGGTCAGGCACCCTAAGTACGCCACTCTACCTATATCCTGGCAGGTCCCAGTAGGGCGGGTCCGAAAGGTATTCGGATCTAAAAAGATTCCATCAATACACTTATGTTGTCATGTTAAATTCCTAATGATCTAAAATTTAAAGAAGGATAATAAACCGCCAATAAGTTATAGACAAGAGGATGAATTTTATTGTTTTTTGTTTTTTATGTGCAGGAAAAACGAACATTTGATAGCAATTGGCTTGGTGATGGTGGATGCTACCAGAGAACTGGCTCCAACAACCCCCAGGGGGCCCACCGTCGACGTTCTACGCATTGACAGTGGGTGCTATTGAAGCTACTAAGCTCCGACAACCCCCAGGAGGCCCATCGTCAACGTTCTACGCTTTGACAGTGGGCGCCATCGAAACTACCAAGCTCCGACAACTCACAGGGGGCCCGTCGTTGTTGAGGGTCCTTAAGTGCCATATTTAGACCATCAATTCACCTCATAATGTGCACAAAAGAGAAACACAACATAGTGGTACGGTTAAAAACTAACCAATTCCATAAGTGTTGGTGTTTATTTGTATGCATGTGAATTTATACCAAAAAATACCAAGACATGCATGGAGTAATCCATAGAATTTGATTTCAACGAATCAGGCGATGCCACGTGTCATCACATGGATAAAATGGCCCACAAACAGAAGTATCCGAGGGCATCCAATGGCGTAGCACCCATATAAAGGGATGGGACCCACCTTGTAGAGACCTAGACGAAGCACAACCCTAACGGGGTCAACACTAGGTCGGCCGACCCCCCCCCCCCCTAGTCGGTCGACTAGGTCATGGCACTAGTTGAGGTCAAACACCACATGTTCGCTCCTCCCGGCTTGAAGAGGTCATGGGTGACTGATTCACGCGCATATGGTGGCGGGAAACGAATCTTCTCCCCCCTATAAATAGAACCCCACACCTCACTTCACACACACACCAAAAGTTGAGAATAGAATATCAATCCAAAGGTTTAGAGTAGTCCTAGAGGCTATTAAGTACAAGGAGAGTGTGGCGAAGAGTTTAGGAGAAGGAGGCTTGGGCTTGTCAAGTCCCTCTCCTAGACTTGTACCCCTACAAAGGTGTTATTCAAATCAAGTAAGCCTTTGTGAATTCAATTCAAGTTTGTTTCTCATTTCATAGTAGTTTGCACAAGTGGTTACTTTTGGGTTCATTGTTTTAATTTATTAGAGGCTCTAGTTGTAGCTTTGTGTTCGAAACAACTATAGTTGTGATTTAGAACGTAAGTGTGGTGCTTAGGTTAGAAATCACTAGTGAATATCTTGTAGACCCACGGATTGAAGAGGTAGGCAGTAGGTGGTGACAACCCTATCTATTCTTTATAATCCTCCACATTTGGCTATGCCATAGGCTCTTGGCGGGAGTCTCCTAGTGTTGCTAAAGGTAAACACGTGCCCAAAGAAAGCAGCTATTGCAAATTCCTTTGAATTAGAATCAATACTTTGGATTCCTCTATCTTCCTTACCTACCAAAAAAACTTTGTGTTCTTGGGTGGATTAGTTCGTAAGATTACACACACACTCCTTGGATTCGACACCCTTGGAATACTCTCTTAAGGGGAAGTGCTACACGGTAGTTTCTGTGTGCTTGCGGATTTTTATCTGTGACGTAAGAAACGTCAACACAAGCATTTCTGGCACCATTGCCAGGGAACGGTTGTTGTTAATCTTCGAACCTTTTTCACCCTCGTATGTATCTTCTCATCTTATATTTCCTTTTCTTACCACCACCACATATATGGAGCAGCCCTCAATTCTTTCATATTCTGCCCCAAATGGCAAGTTCTGTGAGCCACCGCCTTCGGCGGAACCCATTTGTTGTACTATCTATGAACTTCACCCTGGCTTTAAAGCCATGGTTTAGGAACAATCCTTCTTAGGAATGGATTGCGAAAAACCTTACCACCATCTACGAGAGTTCGAACAATTGTGTTCATGCCTCTAATCAAAGGTATGACACAAGAAACTCTCAAATGGAAGTTGTTTCCTTTTTCCCTTAAGGAAAAAGCTAAACAATGATATGACCATAATGTTGGGAAGACAAACAGAAATTGGAATGAATTACGAGACATTTTTTGTCTTGCTTTCTTTCCAATTGCCTGAATTGTGTCCTTATAGAAGGAAGTACTATGCTTCCAGCAGATGGAAAAGGAATCCATAGGTGCAGCTTGGGATAGATTTTCTCTTTTGAGAAATTCCAGCCCATATTTCTCTATTCCTGATCCGTTGCTCTTGCAACACTTCTACATGGGATTGAACAAAGAGTTTGCCCTACATCTTGACATTACGGCTGGAGGATCTTTTCTCCATAAGACGCCGGAAGAAGGCAAGGATCTTCTAGACCGAATTCTAGAAAATTATTCCTTCATTATGGGTCTTAATGAGCCCCCTCAAGAGGAAGTAGTGTCAGGATCCAAGGATAAATCCATGGACAAGGAAGAACCCATCTCTTGCTTATCCCACACCTTGTCGGAGGAATCCTCTCCCAAACCCGAAACTACAAAGGAAGAAGAAATTCAATCTTCAGAGTTTCCCTTCTACTTTGAGGAAGAGATATTTGAAGGTTTTGGAAATACCTTGAATTACTGTCGCCATAGGAAACCATCATTACCATTAACTCCACCTGACCCACCTGATGGATTGTTCGTCCAACTGACAGTCCAGGAGTTAACCTCTATTTTAACCAAGGAATGGACTGCAGAAGTTGAGCTATCACCCGAAATCCTTTGGATGACCTCACCTTTGGCAACTATTCTATGTGACATTAGAAGGACACCAATGAATGTCCTATACAACCCACTGTTGGAGCAAATCTCATTTCCGATTCTTGTTCTCTCGCCATTCTTGGCGATGTGCCATTTGCACCAACATGTAAATCCTTCTAAGACTCTTTCTAAAACATCCTTGAAGGATACAGAGTTTTTCAATAGGTGTCTGTAAGACACGATGATATTGAGAAAATCCTAGATTTCCATGTGTTCCAAATCCAAGATTTCGACATTATGATTGGTATTCCCATTGAAAAAATTCTCATGGAATTTCCTTTGGAAGGAAACCTCAATGTCAACCTTGGAGGGAGAAAGTTTTCTATTCATGTCTTGTGTTCCAAGAACACATCTGCAGAATCTCCCATCCAAGATGAACCATTAGAGGAGGTTAAAACTCTTCAATTCTTAGCTACTCACGAAATAGAAGGAGAAGATTTCATCCAAGAGGATGATGAATTTCAGGAGGCAATTGAATTGCCAAAAGAAGAGTTCCTCCCAAAACCTCCTATTGAGTTAAAATTTTTACCTCCATGCCTACATTATGCCTTTCTAAATGGCAATTTGGAAGCCCCTGTCATCATAAGTGACAAGCTTTCGGATGATAAGACACTCAAACTCATTGCCATTTTAGAAAAGCATAGAGCTGTTTTTGGCTATTCCTTAGAGGGTCTTAAGGGGATTAGCCCTGCGCTATGCACCCATCGCATTCCCATTGACCCCGAGAGTGTCCCCTCAAGGGAACCTCAAAGGCGATTGAATAATGCGATGCAGGAATCTGTCAAGAAGGAAGTCTTGAAAATTTCGCATGCCAGGATTATCTACCTTGTTCCTCACAGTGAATGGGTAAGCCCAGTTCAAGTAGTGCCCAAGAAGGGGGGTGTGACGGTCGTTCAAAATGAGAAAAATGAATTAATTACTCAACGAAACGTCATGGGATGGTGGATGTGCATTGATAACCAAAAACATAACAAGGCTACAAGGAAGGATCATTTTCCACTGCCCTTCATCGATTGGATGTTAGAGCGGTTGGCAAAACACTGCTACTTTTGTTTCCTTGAAGGGTATTCGGATTATCATCAAATCCAAATCCACGCTGATGATCAAAGTAAGACCACATTCACATGTCCCTATGAAACTTATGCTTACCTGCGTATATCTTTTGGACTGTGCAATGCTCCTGCCTCTTTTCAAATATGCATGATGTCTATCATTTCCGACATGATTGAGGAGATCATGGAAGTTTTGATGGATGATTTCTTCGTCTATGGGAAAACTTTTGATCATTGTCTGGAAAATTTACACAAGGCCTTACAAAGATGCCAAGATAAGGACCTAGTACTTAATTGGGAAAAGTGCCATTTCATTGTCCATGAAGGCATCGTTCTTGTACGCTTAGTGTCCGAGAGAGGTATAGAGGTGTACAAAGGAAAGATTGAAGTCATTGAAAAACTTCCACCTCCAATCAATGTTAAGGGAATCCGCAGCTTTTTAGGTCATGCGGGGTTAGATCGACGATTCATCAAAGACTTCTCAAAAGTCGCTAGACCCCTCACTAACCTACTAGCTAAGGAAGCTCCCTTTGATTTCGATGATGAATGTCTTAAATCATTTGAAACACTCAAAAAGAGACTCATCTTTGCTCCAATCATTCAACCTCCTGATTGGACGTTGCCATTCAAAATCATGTGTGATGCTAGTGATTTTGTTGTTGGTGCGGTCCAAGGCCAAATCAAAGATAAAAAGCATCATGCAATAGCCTACGCTGGCAAAACTCTAACAGGAGCTCAACTCAATTATACCACAACTGAAAAAAGAGCTCTTGGGTGTAGTTTTTGCTATCGATTAGGTCATATTTGGTTGGAGCCAAGGTCATAGTCTACACAAACCATGCCTCCTTGAAGTACTTTCTCACCAAAAAGGATGTTAAACCAAGGCTAATCCGTTGGATTCTTCTACCCCAAGAGTTTGACATAGAAATAAAGGATAAGAAGGGAGTAGAGAATTATGCTGCAGATCATCTCTCACGTATGGAAGTCACCCAAACCATGGAAATTCCTATCAATGACTTCCTACGAGATGATATGCTTCTCAAGGTGACTGACTCTCACCTTTAGTATGCAGATATCATGAACTTCATGGTCACAGGATACATACCAGCAAAGGAAAACAAAAAGAAACTCATCTATGAGAGTCGAAGACACCTTTGTGTCGATGGACTTCTTAGAAGGTGCGTCCCATTAATCGAAGGCACCAAGATTATTGAGAAATGCCATGCTAGCCCCTATGGTGGCCATTACGGTATTTATAGTACCTAGGCAAAGATTTGGCAGAATGGATTCTATTGGCCTTATATGTATGAACATACAAAAGAATTCATTCGCAGATGTTGGAAATGCAAAAAGCATGGAGGAATCTTAGCTCGCAATGCGATGCCCCTAACATATAATCTCAAAGTGGAATTATTTGATGTGTGGGGTACTGATTTCATGGGACCTTTCCCTAGGTCTTACGATTGTGAGTATATCCTGTTGGTTGTATATTATGTGTCAAAATGGGTAGAAGCTTTGCCATGCAAAAATACTGATTCCAAGCAAGCTAGGAAAATGTTCCATAAGATCATTTTTTCGCGCTTTGGCACTCCCCGTATGGTCATAAGTGATGGAGGGTCTCATTTCATAGATAAGACCTTCCGGGGCTTTTTGAGGGAGCTTGGTGTCCAGCATGATATTGCTACCCCATACAACCCACAAACAAGTGGTCAAGCAGAAACATCTAATAAGCAAATTAAGAATATTCTGCAAAAGACCGTCTTGGAAATCGGAACGGGATGGAATCATAAGCTACCCGACGCATCGTGGGCATACTGTACTGCCTACAAAACTCCCATCAGCATGTCTCCTTTCCAACTTGTCTATGGGAAGACTTGTCATCTTCCTGTAGAGTTGGAACATAGAGCCTATTGGGACATCAAGTGGTGGAACATGGACTTTCACGAAGCAGGAAAGCACCGATTGAAGCAACTCTTCGAGTTGGAAGAGTGGAGAGATAAGGCATACCATAGTGCCAAAATCTACAAGGAAAGAACTAAAAGATGGCATGATAAGACGATTACGCCTAAAGTGTTCAAACCTAGAGATAAAGTTCTACTCTTCAATTCTAGGGTTAAACACTTTGGACATGGGAAGCTCAGAAGGAAATGGGAAACACCCTTCATCGTAGAAGAAACCTCATCTCATAGAGCAATCACACTCCAAGGTGATGATGATCATCTATTCAAAGTGAATGGGCACCGACTCAAATTATTTCTTGAATCCCAAGAGGATGAGACGAAAAAAGAAATAGACGTGATAAATCTTACTTATTTTCACGCTGTTTCTTTAAATTCTGTCTAAATTCTCCGCGTCAAATTAATGGGCCCATCCAATTATTCATCTATGGGGCCCATCAAGCCAACCTACGGAAACATGGCCCAAACGGAGCCAGAAAGGGGTCGGCCGAACCCTAGGGTCGACTGACGCCCCCCTTGCGCCGTCAGCCTTCTGTTTTCACTTGCGGACTCTCCCGATGTATCTCAAGCAGACTCTCGGTGCTATCGTACCTTTCCTGCCTATTTATTGACGGCAACAGAGATGGGAACCTTGCACCATATAGAAAAATCCATCTCTTGTTCCAAGTCATGGCCGACAAGAAGATTGTGCCTCATACCCACTCTAGCCCAACCTTCAACTTGAGCGGAGACATCACGCCAGCTAATGACAAGTCCCCGCTCGCTTTGGAGTCCATCATGGCATTGGATGTCATGCCCCTCGCCATGATCCAGCCACTAACGAAGACTCCGCGTGGGCGTAGCACACAACCTCGTGGTGCTGAATGGTCGCTCTCCCTGAATGTGCATCTAGGCATCCCTTGTGGGTTTTGGTTGATTTATGACAAACAAATGAGATCCTAGCTAAATTGTTGATATAAGCGCAGGATTAAATGAAAGTATGAAGAAAGCGTAAAGAAACGAGATTGAAGAATAGTGTTGAAAAGAGCTCAAGAAGATGAATAGAATACTTTTTGTGTATGGAGTGTGTTGGAGAAACACACCCCAAGAGCTCAAGTGAATGTGGCCTAGAGGGGGGTGAATAGGCCTTTTTGATTTTCGGTCGGAACCTAAAACACTTAGCAAACTGATCAAATCCCGAGATATTGCACTAGTCCGGTAGAGTGTGTACTAGTCCATTGAGTGCGGACTAGATTGATCAAGCTTGATCGATTATCTCGATCCTAGACTATATGCAGCGGAAAAGTACTTGTAATTGGAGTGTCACACTACTATGAACTAGGATGTAGCACAAGTTTATCTTATATTCAATGTTTCAACGTAATATAAACAAGATTGATTGAAACCCTAGATAGATATGAAAAGTAAGAATAATATGCGCAAAGTAGGAACACAAGCTCTTTATCCCGTGGTTCGGTTCCCACAGAGGCAACCTACATCCACATTGAGGACTTCACAAAAGGACCGGGTCTTCTCCAACCCTACCCTCGTCGGATCGTCACGGAGGCCAATCCTTTTCACTAATCACAAAGGGAAAATAACTGAATTCAAGGGGCCTTCTCACAAGTTGAGGGCTCCCCATGATTACAAGAAGAACACCACCAAGAACACACTCTTAAGATTACAATGAAAACCACAGGAGTGTATTAGGGAATCAAACCAAGAGCTCAATGAGTGAAGAACCGTGTCTCTCCTTGGATCCAAAGTGTATCCTCAAAGGATTAAGCTTTCTTGCAATGGATTGCGTGGAGAGATGAGTTTTCTAGGATCTTGGAGGGTGTGACGGCGCAGGGTGTCGAGAGAGGTGAAAGTTGGGCTGTGCACACCTATTTATATGTGGTTCCCAAAAGTTACCGTTAGGGTTTAGAAAGATCGGACTAGTCCGGTGTGCTGCGCGTAGGAAATCCTAGGTGTCCCGAAATATCGTACTTGTCCGAAGCGAGAGCAGACTAGTCCGATTTGGTTCTGGAAATCTTCAGACTAGTCCGATGAGTATCGGACTTGTCCGGATAGGTGAATCCCTAAGTGAATTTTGGGAACAAGTTAGCACTTGGAGGACTTATGCGATTTAGGTCAGAGGGATTTCGGACAAGTACGTGCTAACATCAGACTTGTCCGATTGACATCAGAATGATATCAGACTAGTCTGTGATGGTATCGGACTTGTCTAATTTTGTGCAACTTGTGAGGTGTTTGGGGGACTAGTCCGCACTGGGGAGGTCTAGTTCGATTCTAGTCAGAGAGATATTGAACTAGTCAGTGGTGATATCGGACTAGTCCGGTCAGTGAAAACTAGACTGTGTGGACAAGTCAACATTGTGAGGACTTGTCCGTCTGGTACAGAAAGATATCGGACTAGTCCGGTCCTGTATAATGTTATGCAATGTGTGAGATTATTTGTGCTTGAGATCTTGGAGTTTGTTTCTTTAAGACACTCCATACACAATGATCTACTACACTTGGTTCTTGAGCTCTATTCCGCATTGCTCCTCATTCTCCTTTCTTTTGCCGCTTTGTTCATTCTTTCATTAGAACCTGTGCTTATCTCAACAATGTGGTTAGGATCTCATTTGCTTGTCATAATTCAACCAAAACCCACAAGGGATTCCTAGATGCACTTTCATCAAGCAAAAGAAATCACTCTCACTGCACAAGTTTACACAGATTCGGACTAGTCCGATGTTCATCGAACTAGTCCAATAACCTCTCTGTCCATGATCGGACAAGTCCTCCTAGTGTGGACTTGTCCGCACCGGACTAGTCCGATAAAGTCTGGACTAGTCCGTCTATCCTTCCGATCAATATCGGACAAGTCCGATATTCCACAGACCAGTCCAAAATCCCCACTGACCAACATCGGACAAGTCCCCCCAATTTCAGACTTGTCCATGGACCCTCAAAATTCCACGACACCAGACTAGTCCGATATTCTCTCTGACTAAAATCGGACACGTCCTCCAAGTGTGGACTTGTCCTCAATTCACTAAGGGATTCACCACGCTGGACTAGTCCGATATATGTCGGACTAGTCTGAACATCTCTAGATACAAAATAGGACTAGTCCGCCGAGGGCTGGACAAGTCCAATAATTCAGGACACTTAGGGTTTCCCACACACCGCACACCGAACTAGTCCAGAGTCTACCACGGACTAGGTCGGACTTTGTAAACCCTAACGGTAACCTTTGGAAACCCTAGTATAAATAGAGGTGCACGGCCCCTAATCAACTCTATCGACCCCCTGCACTGTCACACCTTCCAAGATCCTGCAAAACACGTCTCTCCACACAACCTAATGCAATAAAGATAAAATCCTTGAGGATTAACCATAGATCAAAGGAGAGACACGTTCTTCACGTCTTGAGCTCTTGGGTTTGATTCTCTCACACACTCTCACTGTTTCATTGCATACTTTTCGAGTGTGTTTGGTGGTGTTTAGATTTCTAAATCTTGGGGAGCCCTCAACTTGTGAGGAGGCCCCTTGAACACAGTTATTTACCCCTTTGTGATTAGTGGAAGAGAATTGGCCCCCGTGGTGATTCGACAAGGGTAGGGTTGGTGAAGACTCGGTCCTCCGTGGGCTCCTCAACGAGGATGTAGATTTCCTCTATGGAATCGAGCCACGGGATAAAAATCATTGTGTCCTTGCTTTTGTTCTTACTATTCATTGTAATCTAGGGTTTGCTCAATCTTGTTCAACTTACGTTAAAACTTTGGAACTAAAGTTAACTTGTGCCACATGTAGTTTCATTGAATCAATACACTCTATTTGTAACACAATTTCCGCTGCATAGAGTACTTTGATCGAAATCATTGATCAAACTTGATCAATCTAGTCTGCATACACCGGACTAGTCCGCACCCTACCAGACTAGTCCGATTTCTCTGTGTTTGATCAGGTTGTTAAGTGTTTCAGGTTCCAACAAAAAGTTCAAAAAACTATCCCCCCCTCTAGGATACATGTAATTGGTATCAGAGCAAGGCTCTTCAAAAGGAGACTAATCGCTCGAAGAGAAGATGTCGGACATCAAGGATGCGCACAAGAACTTCAGCCAAGAGAAGGTTGAAGATGAAAAGAATCAAATGTTGGAGAAGCTCCTCGAAGCCATCCATGATTTCGAAGATGATGATGAGGAGACGCTTGAACTCAAGGTGCTCCTAAGGAAGAAGGCCCTCCCTAAAGGAAAGATAAAGATCGAGGATGAGAAGAAGAAGAAGGGGAGTAGTCACACCGACTACTCCCGATATCCTTTTAACTATAATCGCTTAAATTCAAATAATGATCATTATTTATCAATTCCTCTAGGAAAAGCCTCATACTTTGATGACAATGATTACTCAATGTGGAGGCCAACTAATAAGATGCATTTAATTTCATTTAACCGCAGCTTGTGACATATAGTGTGTACATGGATAGATATCCCAGATGACGATGAAGAGCTCACACAAAATCAAGAGCAAGCTATTCATCAGAATGCTCAAGTTGCGGCTGTCATAACTTCATCATTGAGCCGAGACGAGTTCACCAAAATGGATGGACTTGAAAATGCAAAAGAGATATGAGACACATTACAAACTGCACATGAAGGCGATCGTCATGTGCGAGAGGCCAAGATTGAAATGATCGAAGGCGAATTGGAGGATTCGCCATAGAGGAAGATGAGTCACTGCAAGACATGTACAATCGGTTGAAGACTCTCAGTAATAAAGTTCGACCCTATGGAAGCAAAAAATGGAATGATCACGAGGTGGTGAAGCTAATTATAAAAGGCTTCATGCCTCACAACATGACTCTATGTTCGAGATTAGAGAAAGCCCCGGGTACAAGAAAATGACCCGGATAAATTGCTTGGAAAGATCATCAGCTTCGAGATCATGGAGAAGCAAGCAAAACATGTCAAAGAGATTGCCGACCTCACCTCAACAAAGAATAAAGGAGTCGCTTTGAAGTTCACTTGCAAGCCTATGTCAAAAGAAGCTCGAGAAGCTTAACAAGAAGAGGACAGCGACGACGAAAGCATCATTATAGATGAAGAAGATATGATCCTATTTATGAAGAAATTGAAGAAAATAATGAAAATAAGACAAGGTGGAAGATCAAATGAAGGAAAACACAAAGACAAATCAATACCAAAGTTGAGGCGCGCCTGCTATAACTGTGGTGAATACAACCACTTTATAGTTGATTGTCCTTATGAAGAAAACAAGAAGAAGAACAAGGATACAAAAGCCTCAACCCAAGAAGATGTTCAAGAAGAAAAAGCAAATTGGACAGGCACACCTTGGAAAGGAATGGGACTCCAATGATGAGTCCTCATCCGAAGAGGAAGAGGAGATGGCTAGCATAGCCATCAAGAAGACAACCAAGAAATCCACCCTATTCCGAGCTATTGGCGCAAGGAATGACAACGACACATGCCTAATGGCGAAGGAAGGTAAAATAAAGGTAACAACTAAATCTTCCTCCTCGCATTCTTACTCTAGCGATAGTGATGCTTATAGTGATAATGAAGATATACTTGTTGGCTTAGATAAGAAAACTGCTACAAAAATGAAATTCTTGATGGATAAACTTATTAATAAGGAGGATCTTGTTGATCGCCAAGGAGATATGATCATCCTTCAAAAGGAGGAGTGTCTTAAGATCAAAAAGCTCCTTGAACTTGAAAAGGAGCGAAGCAAGTCACTAGAGCTTGAGTTAGCTTCAAGCAAGGAAGCTTGCTTGAAGTTAAGCGACTCAAATGTAATCATCAAGGATGAACTTGCTAACTTAAATAAAGTTAACAAGATCCTTGAGGTACAAGTTGAGTCACTCAAACAAAGTGACCCTTCACCCTCTTCAATATCACATTCTCAACACATAGAATCTGAAACTACTATTACTTGTGCATGTGCAAAAATTGACACTAACTTGAAGGATAAGTCGAACTTGACAAAGGACAAGCATCCTTCCTGTAGTGGCATATTTGACAAGGAAAAGGTCAAGTATCCTCTTGTGTTCTATTGAATAAAGCTCATAGTTTAAAGGAATTTTCGTGCCTTGTTCGTCCGACTTGTTTTCGTACAAGTTTTCTCGTCGAGTTCCTGCATAGCACTACCTTGCTTTGGTGGTTTTATCATAACTCGAGTTTTACAGATCCTATTGACGTCATTTTTTGGGTTGTCTTCACAACTTGAGTATCTATCATCTTTGAAAATTTCACGGTCATTGGATTTGTGGTTTCTGATCTACACGATATTCTTTGCAGTGTTGCAGATCTGAGTTTTCTTGGATAGAACATATTGACCTTTGTTCGATCTTTCGATCGTAGCTTGAGTTTTTCTCGATGGATTTTTGTGATTCTTGTTGTGTAATCTTTGTGAATTGATTCTCCACAATCTATAATGGTTTTGACACTATTTATCACGTTTGGATTAGTCACACACACGATTTCTTTAACAGAACAATTTTCCGTCGAGGGGTTTTTGTTGCTTCCACTGAAAAAGTTGTAGTCTACCATTCACCCCCCTCTGGTAGATTTTCATGTGCTCTTCGATCCTACAATTGGTATCAGAGCCACGGTGCTCTAATCTTTGAGATTTGCACGTGTTTTGAATAATCATCATGGAGAAATACTCCGCCAAACCCTGTGTGTTTAGTGCTATTGATTTTTAGGTTTGGAAGGCACACATGGAGGCTTTCATCCAAGCGCGAGGCTTTGCAATATGGGAAAAGGTGTACAAGAGTTACGAAGTGCCATCAAATGATCAAGTTACGGCTATGTAGGATTGAAGAGCACGTGAAAAGCTACCAGAGGGGGGTGAATGGTAGATTTAAAAAAATCTTTTGCAGCAGAAACAATTAAATCCCAACCCCTTCGACAGAAAACGATCTGTTAAAGAAATTGTGTGTGAGACGAATCTAAACGTGTTTCACCGTGAAAAAAGTGATATATATCAGAGAGAATCAAGTCACGAAGACGACACAACAAGAATCACACAAATCCGTCGAGTGAAACTCAAGTTACGAATGAAAGATCGAACAAAGGTCAATCTGTCCTAACTGAGAAAAACAGTTCTGGAATGCTGCAAAGAAACTCGTGTAGATCAGAAACCACAAATCCAATGACCGTGAAATTTTGAGAGATAATATATAGTCAAGTTGTGGAGACAACCCAAAAAGAATCACGTCAATTGGATTTGTAAAACTAGAGTTATGATAAAACCACCAACGAAAGGTAGTGCTGTCCAGAAACTCGATGAGTAAAACTTGTCTGGAACAAGTCGGACGAACAAGGCACAAAAGTTCCTTCAAACTAAAAATTTTATTAAGTAGAACACAAGAGAAACAGCCCCAAAGTCGTGCACACGGAGCTTTGGCCTCTCTTGCTTATATAACCAGCTCGAAAGCCAACTCAACTCAAATTAGGACCCTAATCCTACCCCGTTCACGGATCGAAACTTTCCATAACTGCTTAGGACTCTTCTATACACAGATCAAAGCAATATTAAGACTTAAAAACACCTTAGGAACGTATCCCACATTCCTAAAACAACTCAAATTCATGAACCACACGAAATCTTATCATAACCAACTCGATACTTTTCATATCGAGCCATAACCGACTCCACCGCAGCCAAAGTCATCAACCGGTACGATCTGATCCTTCCAACCAGATCTTCTCATCCATAAACCATCTTCGGAACCGTGTTGCCACGTCATGAACCGCATGCATACGTGCAAACACCTTCCTTCGACGTCCAATAACCTTCATATGCATTGATCTTGATTCAATCATCCTGCACGACCTCCTAACCTGCTCAACCACAATTCCTCCTGAATTTGGTTGTTGGAACCTCATCTCCTCCCTGAGACTAGTCCAAAAGATCCTGTCACCAGCCATGACTTGAACTCAAGCAACACCTGCACATGAACAAACAACCAATCCGTACGAGCCCAAGTCCACGACTTGACTCAAGTCAGTTCCGAACACAACACCTTACGTGAGCACCTCACATAAGCATGTTGCAAAGCATATCAAAACAATATCAGCCATATCAACCAAAACGCACCAAAAACATAGTAAAAGAATACTAAGCAATCTTTCTAAGAATGTAAAGCAAGTTCGAAATATTTTACATTAAAATTCGGAACATTGCGATCAAGCTCCGAACCTTACCAAAGCTAACCGGAGCTTGAGCCGGAGCTTATCAAAGCTAGTACAACCTAGTGCCGAAGCTTACCAAAGCTAGTCGGACCTAGCGCCGGAGCTAACCAAAACTAGTTGGAACTAGTCATTCCAAAAGCCGGAGCTAGAAAAACATGTCGGAGCTAACCAACATAAGTCGGACCTAGCAAAACATATCAGAGCTTAACAAAGACATGCTGAAGCTATCAAAGACATGTCGGAGCTAAAGACAAAGCTCACCGGAGCTACCCAAAAACATGTCGGACCTAGACAAAGAAGGTCGGACCTTGCAGAAACTCGAAGCTAGAGTCGGACCTTGCTAAATAGATGTTATGACAGCATTCAAAACTTTTATCGCCGTAGACAATGTATTCAGCGCACATAGGTCACAATCTCCCCCTTGATGAATGCATTGGCAACACCACTTAAAATCCGAACATTGGCATGAAAAGTTTTGAGAACATTTTTCCCCCTTTTTGAAAATCAAATGAGATAGAAATAAATTTCTAAATTTCTCCCCCTATTCATATTTCTCCCCCTTGCATAATTCACCATATTATCTCTCCCCCTTTGACAATGTATTCAGCAAGGTTCAACAGAGAAATTTTAATTGTTATGAGCATATTATAACATATACATATAAAACAAAGCTCATCCAAGTCATACTATCAAGTAACTTACACTATCACAACAATGAGATACATAGAGAAGTGTAAGCCATGCTAGAGATCAAATGTAATTTTCAATTTAAGCAAGTCATGATCTAACAAACTTAACTATTTCAATACCTGAAAGCATGACACTTGTTGCTGCATTTTATTATTTTTCAAAGCACAAATTTAGATCATATGATATTTGCAAGAGATTATATGCGCATATGCATTATTCTAACAAATCAAGCCAAGCCTATGTCATTTGATAATCAGAAGCTTAAGGACATGGTTTTAGTCATACACAACTTCTTCCAAGTTCATATCTAAGTGCAATGATAAGCCATCTCAAAAGAAGAAGTGTGATGCATGCATATTCTCTTGAACTTTTCTCAATTTTTCATTTGATCATAAAAACTCAACATTTGAGTTGATTACTTGTTTAATTCTTTACAATTAAAAGCACTTGTGAACATGCAACAAGTTCGAAACAATAAGGAAGTTCGACCATGGCCAGATTTAGTGTAAGTAATTAATCCAATTACTAGACATGGCAAAAACTACAAAATATATAACATGAGTAATGTAGTAAGAACTTTCAGAATGAAAAAAGGAATCACAAAGTCATATATGTATGAAATACTATGCTCATATTATTTTAAATTCAGATTCACACATAGACTTTCCAAGTTTGAAAACTCCCCCTCAATTTAAGCCATGAGGATGCATAACTCTATTTCACTACGAATGTAACAAAAACGAATGAAATCCAAAGGTTTTGTAAAAATGTCAGCCAATTGTTGTTCGGTATCTACAAGGTGAAGCACAATGTTTCCTTTTTGAACATTATCACGGAGAAAGTGATACCTAATATCAATGTGCTTAGTTCTAGAATGTTGCACGGGGTTTTTAGCAATGCAAATAGCACTAGTGTTGTCACAAAATAGTGGAACACTATCTAGATCAAACCCATAGTCCTTAAGTGTTTGAACAATCCAAATAATTTGTTAACAAGCGCTAGCAGCAGCTACATATTCAGATTCGGCGGTGGATTGTGCAACTGAATTTTGTTTTCTAGAGGACCAAGCAACAAGTGAATTACCAAGAAAATGACAAGCACCGGAAGTACTTTTCCTATCAATCCTACAACCTCCAAAATCAGCATCGGGAAAAGCTTTCAAAGTAACGGTTGAGGAAGAAGGAAGAAAAATGCCAAATTCTTGAGTTCCATGTAAGTACCTAAGAATCCTTTTGACGGCTTGACGATGTGAAGCACATGGGGAGGCTTGAAACTGTGCACAAAGACATACGCTGAATTGTTTGTCCGGTCTTGATGCCGTGAGGTACAAAAATGATCCAATCATGCTTCTATATTCTTTTTGATCCACGGGTTCACCATCTTCATCAAGTTCAAGTGTTGTTGTTGTTCCCATTGGTGTCCGAAGAGGCTTGCTTTTGTCCATGTTGAAGCGCCTTAGGAGGTCTTTTGTATACTTCGTTTGATGCACAAAGGTACCCTCCTTGGTTTGCTTGATTTGCAGCCCCAAAAAGTACATGAGTTCTCCCATCATACTCATCTCAAATTCTGAACACATCATAGCTGAAAACTTGGACACAAGATCATGAGAAGCACAACCAAAGATAATATCATCCACATACACTTGAACGAATAATGAGTCATTGCCATGCTTAAGCACAAAAAGAGTTTTATCAACCTTGACCATGGTAAACCCCTTTTCAAGTAATAATGTTTTTAACCTATCATACCATGCTCTAGGGGCTTGTTTGAGACCGTACAAGGCTTTGGGCAGTTTGTAAACATGATTAGGAAAACCTGAATTTTCAAAACCCGGTAGTTGTTTGACATAAACCTCCTCATTTATGTAGCCATTAAGCACTTTTAACATCATTTCATATAGCTTAAAACCTTTAGATGCAGCAAAAGCTAACAAAATTCTTATGGCTTCTAATCTAGCAACAGGAGCAAAAGTTTCATCAAAATCTAGACCTTCAACTTGAGTGAAACCTTGAGCAACCAACCTAGCCTTATTCCTAACCACAACCCCATCCTCACTTTGTTTATTTTTAAACACCCATTTAGTTCCAATTAAAGTGTGTCCTTGAGGTGGAGGTACAAGTTTCCAAACATTATTTCTTTCAAAATTTTCTAACTCTTCTTGCATGGCAATAATCCAAGATTCATTAGTGAGTGTGTGTGATATATCTTTGGGTTCAAAAGAAGCAACAAAAGCAGAATGAGCACGAGAGTTTGGATCGCAAAACCTGGACCATGTGACCCGTTCATGCAAGCTTCCAATAATCTGTTGTGGGGGATGATCTTTATTAATCCATGAGGGGACAGATGTATCACAAGCTTCTTCTTCATTAAGTTCATCACAGATTGATGAGCTTGTGCCTTGTGGACGATCAGGACCAGCATAGGTGATCGTCGGAGCTTGTTCAATGTTCGGAGCTGAACACGTGTTAGCTTCGGAACTATCAGGCAGTATCACCAGCTCTCCTTCTTCTTCGAAAATACCCTCCCCTTGAGGATATGGATCTGGTCCTGCAGCACTGGAGCTAGTACCTAGGCTAGCTTCATCAAAAGAAACTTCACAAGTCTCCACAATTTTGTTAGTTCGAAGTAAAAGCACATGGTATCCTCTAGTGTGAGATGGGTAACCAAGAAACATGTCATCTTCGGATTTAGCTTCAAATTTATCAAGATTACCAAGTTTCTTAACAAAGCATTTGCAACCAAAGACCCTAAGGTGCGAAACACTAGGCCTATGTCCAGACCAGAGCTCATATGGTGTTACCTAGATTAGCGCGCAAGAAAACACGATTTCAGACATAACAAGCGGTTGCAATCGCATCAACCCAAAATTTACTAGGAGTTTGATATTCATCAAGCATAGTCCTAGGCATATCAACTAAGATTATGTTCTTTCTTTCTACAACACCATTTTGTTGAGGTACATATGGTGAAGAAAATTGATGTTCTGTTCCATTTTCAGCACAAAAGTGATCAAAAGATTGATTTTTAAATTCAGTTCCATTATCACTTCTAATTGCTTTTAAAGATCTTGGGTGATCAATTGATAATATAAGAGATAAAGTTCTAAAGTGACTAAAAACTTCATTCTTAGACGCCATAAAGTAAACCCAAGAGTATCTAGAATAATCATCAACAATAATAAGAACATACCATTTACCTTCGAAGGATTGAGCACGTGAAGGTCCTACGGTGTCAAGGTGTAAAAGTTGACCCGGTTAAGTTGTCATGATCATTGTGAGAGGAGTATGTGAACCTGCAACCAGCTTAGCATGTCTACAAGAAGATCACACAATTTCTTTGTCCCCTTTAAGCTTTGGCAGCCCACGTATGTGATCAAGAGCACTAACACGCGTTAGGTGATCAAAACCTACGTGACAAAGTCTACAATGCCAAAAATATAAGTCCTTTGTATCATTAGCAACTAGGCACCTATGCTTAGAGGAAGACATATCAAAATCAGCTTAAATACTCTTCCAAACCGAGACATGTTAAAAACAAGCTCACTATTTGAACCTACAACTTTGCAGTGGTTTTTATTGAAAATAATTTCCAGATTTTCATCTAGCAATTGTGAAACAGAAAGCAAGTTGTATTTCAAATTTTTGACAAGTGCCACATCCTTCAAAGTGTAGTGATCATTTACTCTAACCGAATCCTTAGCAACTATAGGAGTTGAAGAATTATCGGCAAAAGTTACATTCTATACATGTGACACAAAAGAGAGGGAGGTGAACCAATCTTTGTTACCTGTCATGTGGCGTGAGCAACCTGAATCCACAATCCAAATGCTCTCCTTCCTCAAACGTGTAACCTACATAGAAGCACAATACGTCGATGACTCAATACTAGGGTTAGTCAAAAGGCATTTAGGAATCCAGTACTATATCACACAACGTGCAGCGGGAAAAACACGCGAAAGCTGAGATAAAATAGCAGGTTTACGAGTCAAAGTCTGATGTTTTTTACTCTTAACTACTGACCTATAAGATATTACTTGAGTAGCACAAAAATCAGTAGCTCCGGAGGCAAAAACAGAAGATCCGGAGGTAAACTTTGAATGTTTTTTACTCATAACAGCAGGTTGCATGTTCATGGCATTCAGTTTAATATGTGCAACAAATTTTGCAAGAAAGTTATGAGATATAGCAATTATTATTTCCCTTTTCTGTTTTTTAGCTAGTATATAACAAAAATATATGACATGACCATCTCTAAAACAGTAGGTGCAATGAAATTTAACTTTGTGTTCACGTCTAGATGAGCAAGCAATATTGTTATTTGAAACCGAATGAGACAACACTCCTGCAGATTTGCAAACCACTTCTTTTTGTTTAGGAACTGTTTGAATCAAACCACTTCCTAATGACTTTACAATTTTAGGTGGATGTGCCGTAGCATGAGCATGAGAATCAAAACCTAAACCAGTTTTATCATTGCAAGACTTGGAAGAATTCAACAGCATGTTTAGGTTCTTATTCTCATTACAAAACTGATCTAATGTCCTATGCATATTATCAAGTTTATTGGACAGATCAAGGCAATTTTCACATGAAGTTTTTCCATTTAATTTGCAATTGTAACAATATTTAACATCATCAGAACGTAAAGCATTATTCAATATTGAAATTTCATTCATAGCATCTTTTAGTTTCTGTTCAAGATCATCACAACTAGAACAATACAAATTATCTGTTGATTAGGAAGCATCTTTTAAGTTTTTATCATTAAGTGCAGCAAGCTCTCTGTTCTTTTTAATTTCTCCATCAAGTCTATCTAGAGTGGAGGAGTGTGCACTTCTTAATATGGACAATTATTCATAGATTAAGTCACATGAGGGACATGCATCATCACTAGGAAGCAAAGTTTTTAAACGGTTGATTTCAGATTCTAGTGATTCAATTTTAGCAGTATTATCCCTAAGCTTTTGTCCTTTTTCTTGACAATAATAGTTGCACGAGAAATAGCATCACACATTTCATTGCAGGTAGAACATACCTCATCATCGTCATTGTTGTGTTCTGCATCCTCCTGACTTGATCTTGATCTTGTTTTGCTCGCCATGAAGCATAAGTTAGCCAGATCGTCATCATCTCCATTACTTTCAAAGTCTACATCACTTGAACTAAGTTCTTGAAGTGTGGTGATGAAGTTGTTAATCATCTTGCATCCTATGGTACCCTTCTTTTTCTTGTTGGGATTTCCAGAAGTGGTCTTGACCTTGTTCTGTTTTTCATCACGTGTAGTAGGACCTGAAAGGTTAGGGCATTCTATACAAAATTGTCCTGTCTTACCACATTCAAAATAGCGTTGAGGTCCGGAGCTTCCTCTCCTTCTAGTTCTCACATTTTGCAATGCTTTTGAGAATCTAGTTGAGATGAGTGCTAACTCCTCTTCTGGAAATTCCTCGATCTGCTGCAGGGTTAGTGAGGACAACAAAGCAAGACTATTGCAAGATGACGATTGGCTGGAGCTAGGCATATCACATTGTGAGACAAATGCAATAGACTTATTTGGGTTCTTACGTGATAAGATGTCAATTTCATGAGTTTTTAGTTTAGAATAAAGCACATCTAATGTAAGAGAACTCATGACAGTTGATTCACGAATAGATGTTACTTTCATCTCCCAGATTGACATTTCTAATGCACTAAGAAGTTGCCTAGCATTTTCAGCATCAGAAAAATTAACGTTGACACTACGCAAGTTACTGAAAATTTTGTTAAAGCGAGCAAAGAGATCATCTATGTACTCACCGGGTTGCATCCTGTAGCGCATGTATTCTTTCTTTAACATGTCTTTCCTTACCTCCTTGATCGTGTTGGATCCTTCGTTATCGTCACAAAGTGCTCTCCATACATCGTATGCCGATCGGAGATGTGCAACGCGGTCGAAATCGCTCTGAGTGAGTCCTTGGATGATCAAGTTTTGGGCTTTGTTGTTGTTGTCGACGTCCCGTAGGTTTGTAGCTGTAACTTGATCATTTGGTGGCACTTCGTAAGGCTTGTACACCTTCCCCCATATTGCGAAGCCTTGCACCTGGATGAAAACCTCCATGCGTGCCTTTCAAACCTGAAAATCAATACTAGCAAACACACAAGGTTTGGCGGAGTATTTCTCCATGATGATTAGTCAAAAACACATGAAAATCACAATGATTGGAGCACCGTGATCTGATACCAATTGTAGGATCAAAGAGCACGTGAAAAGCTACCAGAGGGGGGTGAATGGTAGATTTAAAAAATCTTTCGCAGCGGAAACAAATAAATCCCAACCCCTTCAGTAGAAAAACGATCTGCTAAAGAAATTGTGTGTGAGACTAATCTAAATGTGTTTCACTATGACAAAAGTAATAGATATCAGAGAGAATCAAGTCACGAAGACGACACAACAAGAATCACTCAAATCCCTCGTGAGAAACTCAAGTTACGAACGAAAGATCGAACAAAGGTCAATCTGTCCTACCCGATAAAAATAGTTCTGGAACGCTGCAAAGAAACTCGTGTAGATCAGAAACCACAAATCCAATGACCGGTAATTTTGACAGATAATGTATAATCAAGTTGTGGAGACAACCCAAAAAGAATCACGTAAATTTGATCTGCAAAACTCGAGTTATGATAAAACCACCGACGAAAGTTAGTGTTGTCCAGAAACTCGACTAGTAAAACTTGTCTGGAAGAAGTCGGACGAACAAGGCACAAAAGTTCCTTCAAACTATGAATTTTATTCAGTAGAACACAAGAGGAACAGCCCCAAAGTCATGCACCACGAGCTTTGGCCTCCCTTGCTTATATAACTAGCTCAAAAGCCAACTCAACAATCCTACCCCGTTCATGAATCGAAACTTTCCATAACTGCTTAGGACTCTTCTATACACAAATAGAAGCAATCTTAAGACTTCCAAACACCTTAGGAACGTATCCCTCATTCCTAAAACAACTCAAGTTCATGACCCACACAAAATCTTATCATAACCAACTCGATACTTTCCGTACCGAGCCATAACCAACTCCGCCGCAGCCGAAGTCATCAACCGGTACGACCAGATCCTTCCAACCAGATCTTCTCATCCATAAACCATCTTCGGAACCATGTTTCCACATCATGCACCACATGCATACGTGCAAACACCTTCCTTTGACATCCAGTAACCTTCATATGCACTGCCCTTGATCCAATCATCATGCGCGACCTCCTAACCCGCTCAACCACAATTCCTCCTGAATTTGGTTGTTGGAACCTCATCTCCTCCGTGAGACTAGTCCAAAGGATCCTATCACCAGCCATGATCTGAATTCAAGCAACACCTGCACATGAACAAACAACCAATCCGTACGAGTCCATGTCTGCGACCTGACTCAAGTCAGTTCCGAATACAACACCTTACGTGAGCACCTCACATAAGCATGTTGCAAAGCATATCAAAACAATATCAGCCATATCAACCAAAACGCACCAAAAACATAGTAAAAGAATACTAAGCAATCATTCTAAGAATGTAAAGCAAGTTCGAAACATTTCACATTAAAAGCCGGAACATTGCGATCAAGCTCCGAACCTTACCAAAGCTAACCGGAGCTTGAGCCGGAGCTTATCAAAGCTAGTACAACCTAGCGCCGGAGCATACCAAAGCTAGTCGGACCTAGCGCCGGAGCTAACCAAAACAAGTTGGAACTAGTCAACCCAAAAGCCGCAGCTTGAAAACATGTCGGAGCTAACCAACATAAGTCGGACCTAGCAAAACATATCAGAGCTTAACAAAGACATGCTAAAGCTATCAAAGACATGCTGGAGCTAAAGACAAAGCTCACCGGAGCTACCCAAAAACATGTCGGACTTAGACAAAGAAGGTCGGACCTTACGTCGGACCTTGCAGAAACTCGGAGCTAGAGTCGGACCTTGCTAAAGAGATGTTATGGCAACATTCAAAACTTTTATTGCCATAGCCAATGTATTCAGCACACATAGGTCTCACAGGCTACAAATATGAGAGACATCAACAACAACAACAAGGCTCGAAACTTGATCATACAAGGATTAACTCAAAGCGACTTCGACCGTGTTGCTCACCTCCGATCTGCGTATGATGTTTGGAAAGCTCTATGTGATTACCATGAAGGATCCAACACGATCCAGGAGGTAAGGCAAGACATGTTCAACAAGGAGTACATGTGCTTTGAGATGCAACCAGGTGAGTTCATCGATGACCTCTTTGCTCGCTTTAATAAAATTCTCAGCAACTTGCATAGCATCAATGTTAATTTTCAGATGCTGAGAATGCTAGGCAATTACTTAGTGCATTAGACATGTCAATTTGGGAGATGAAAGTCACATCTATTCGTGAATCTACTATCATGGGTACACTTACTTTAGATGTTCTATATTCCAAATTGAAAACTCATGAAATTGACATAATCTCACGTAAGAACCCCATAATGTCTCTTGCATTTGTTTCTCAACGTGACATGCCTGGCTCCAGTCAATCTTCATCTTGTGGAACACTTGCTTTGTTGTCCTCTCTAATTCTTGAACGGGTTGAATAGTTTCCAGATGAAGAACTTGCACTCATCTCTACTCGATTCTCAAAAGCATTGCCACATGTGAGAACTAGAAGGAGAGGGAGTGTCGGACCTCAATGACGCTTTGAAGGTGGTAAGACGGGAAATTTTCGCACGGATTGCCCTAACCTTTCTGGTACTACATCCCGTGATGAAAAGAAAACAAGGACGAATCACTCTTCTGTAAACAATAACAGGAAAAAGAAGGGTTTTACAGGACGCCAATTAGTGAATACTTTTATCTCCGCACTTCAAGAACTTGGCTCGAGCGATGTGGACATCGGAAGTGACAAAGATGAAGACGATTTGGCAAACTTGTGCTTCATGGCGGGAA
The DNA here is from genome assembly GCA_036927565.1 of Tuctoria greenei. Taxonomy (NCBI): domain Eukaryota; kingdom Viridiplantae; phylum Streptophyta; class Magnoliopsida; order Poales; family Poaceae; genus Tuctoria; species Tuctoria greenei. Next base: position 148,136,911 of record JAYESD010000011.1, read on the forward strand.
AGTCAAGATCAAGTATGGAGGAGGCAGAACACAACAACGACAATGAAGAGATATGTCCTACTTGCAAAGAAATGTTTGATGCTATTTCTCGTGCCACTGTTATAGTTAAAAAATGACAAAAATCTTAAGGAAAATGCTTTTAAAATTGAGTCACTAGAATCTGAAATTAATCATTTGAAATCTTTGATTCCTAGTGATGATTCTTGTTCCCCATGCGAAACAATTGTCCTCTCTACGAAGTGCACACACCTCCACACTTGATAAACTTGAGTTAGAAATTGAAAAGAACAGAGAGCTTGCTGCACTTAATGATAAAAACATGAAAAATGCTAGTTGTTCTACAATAGATTTGCATTGTTCTACTTGTGATGATCTTGATAAGAAACTGCATTATGCTATGGATGAAATTTCTATTTTGAACAATGATTTACGTTCTCATGAATTTAAATATTGTTCCAATTGGAAACTAAAAGGAAAAACTACATGTGTAAATTGCCTAGAATTGTCTAAGAAATTTGATGACATAAATAGGACACTAGAGAAGTTTTGTATTGGGAACAACAATCTAAACTTGCTGCTGAATTCATCTAAATCTTGCAATAATAACATTGGTTTAGGTTTTGATTCACATGCTCATTCTAAGGCACATCCACCTAAAATTGTAAAGTCATTAGGAAGTGACTTGATTAAAATAGTTCACAAATAAAAAAAGTGGTTTTCAAATCCGTAGGATTGTTGTCTCATTCAGCTTGTAATAAATATGTTGCTTGCTAATCTAGACATGAACACAAAGTTAAATTTTATTGTATGCACTGTGGTAGAGATGGTCATGTCATAGGTTTTTCTTATAAACTAGCTAAACAACAAAAAAGGAAAGAATGCAAGCTAGATCTCATAACTCTCATGCAACATTTGCTGCACATGCTAAATCAAATATCAAGAACATGCAACCTATTGTTATGAGTCAAAAACATGCAATGTTTTCTCCCAGACCTATTGTTTTTCGTGCTACACATGTAACACCTCGTAAGTCAGTAGTTGGGTACAAAAATCCTCAAACTTTGGCTCATAAACCTGTTTTTTTGTCTCAGCTTTTGCTTGTTTTTTCTGCTGAATACATTGGCTATGACGATAAAAGTTTTAAATTTTTCCAAAACACCCATCTCATCAAGGTCCGACTCTAGGTCTGAGTACCTGCAAGGCCTGACGATAGGTCTGGCTTGTTTTGGGTAGCTCCGGCAAAGTTCGACATAAGGTCCAACATGTCTTTGCTAGGTCCAGTGCTAGATCCGACTAGCTTTGGTAAGCTCCAATGCTAGGTTTGACTAGCTTTGGTAAGCTCTGGTGCTAGGTTCGACAAGCTTTGGTAAGCTCCAGCGCTAGGTCCTGCTAGCTTTGATAAGCTCCGGCTCAAGGTCCGGTTAGCTTTGGCAAGGTCTGGTGCTAAATTGCAATTGTTATGCTTTTAACTTGCAATGTTTTGAACTTTCTTTTTGGATTATTAAAAGATTGCTTAGTATTCTTTTACTAAGTTTTTGGTGTGTTTTGGTGGTTATGGCTGATATCATTTTGCTATTATTTGCAGCATGCTTATGTAAGGTGCCCACATAAAGTTTTGTGATTATCAGAACAAACATGAGTCAAGTCGAGGACTTGTGCTTGGAAGTATAGGTTGTTTATTCATGTGTAGGTGTTGCTTGAGTTCAAGACATGGTTGGTGACGGCATCCGTTGAACTAGTCTTAGGGAGAACATGAGGTTCAACAACCAAGTTTGGGAGGAATTGTGGTTGAGTTGATCGAGAGGTTGCGCAACATGTTTGAATCAAGAACAATGCATATGAAGGTATCATGGATGTCATTGAAAGATGTTTGTATGTGTGCAAAGAGTGCATGGACGTGGCTACATGGTTCCAAGGACGTGAAGAAGAGAAGCGGACGTAAAGAATTGGTCGGAAAGGTCCAACCAACTAGGTTATGGACTCAGGCTGCGACTGAGTCGAGTTTGACTCAAAAATGGAAAGATTTGAGTTGGTTGTGATAGGATTTTGTGTGAGTCACTAAGTTGATTTTTTTAGGAATGTGGGATATGTTCCTAAGGTGTTTGGAAGTCTTAAGATTGCTTCTATCTGCGTATGGAAGAGTCTTGAGCAGTTATGGAAAGTTTCGGTGGAAACTGAGTAGGATACGAGTTCTAGTTTGGTTTGGGTTGGCCGCATGGCAGGTTATTGTAAAATCCCACTTCTATGGCATGTGAATTCAATAATGAGTTTTGTGATCAACTATATTCAAAATCCAGTATAGTGGTACACATGCACTTAATACCCTCCAAACCTTTCTTGCACTCATGGTTAAATTTTGTTAAACATGAGTATTGGACTTCACCACTAATTCTAGAATGATTCTATTTACCCCCTTTTCATATTTTAGAATTATTTGGGTGAAGTTCATTAAAGCAATTTAAAGGGGCAGTACTAATTGGCCCTGCCAAAAATATTCAAATTAGAAGCTCTAAATTTTTCCTTGACCTTCTAATATTCTCAATAGCTTGCCTGCAAAATTTCAAGATTTTGGGAACTCATTTGCTATTTTATTTGAGGCGCTTAGCAAATTTGAATCAAATTCAAATCTGAATTTTAAATTCTTTTCCAACTTCCTTGAACATAAGATTTGAGTTCACCATTGGGTTTAGAATAATTCATTGACCATCTCCACAAAGTTTCATGATTTTTGGAGTTGATCTTCTATTTTTAAATGAATTATTAACTTGTGTGTTGGGGGTCGGACTGACCTATGGGCCCCACCGGTCAGCCGCTGCTGAAGGTGTCAGGTCGGCCGCCTGCCATCTCTGTGCTGACGCTCGACCGCTCAACAGCGCGCGCGCATGCAGCTCCAGCGAGCTGCCTGCGTGCTAGCTTGCCGCGGGCTATAAAAGGCCGCCGCCGCTCCCTTATTTCTCCTCCACGATCAGTGGTTTCCCCCCCTCTCGCGAGTTACTCACCGCCGCCGCGCACCATCGCTGCCGCCCGCCTCTGCTCCGTGGTGCGCCGCCGTCTCGCGCAGTTTCAAGCCACGACCCCAACAGCTTAAAGGTGCGCCTAGACGAGCTCTAACTCTCGATGCAAACCGTTTCCTTTTTCGTTGAGCATTGAAGAAGTTATCGATCTTCTTTCTTCCGGCCGAAGTGAATGAACTCGCTCGGTTTTCATTTAAATTCTGTTTCTACAAGTAATCATTCTATGCAATTGTTTAGGAATAGTTTCTATAAGACCTAGCGCTCCTACCTGAGCAAAAACCCCTAAAAGTTATCGAGCAACAGCCGAGGAAATCAAGTTTTGCTCGCCGCCGGTGAGGAGACTTCGGTTCACCGTCGAGCTCATAGTTCCCGGTGGCTTTCTCCTCTTCCACGTCCATTTCCTTGATCACCATCATCCCAGGAAGGTTTTGAAGCAGATCCCGAGTGTTTTGAGCTACTCTGGAGCGAGTTCCACGTTGCCCGAGTGCTCAGCGCCGCCGCCGCCGTCGCACGGCCACTTCCGACGAGTTTCTGGTCCCACCGACCTCACCGTCGTGCTTAGCGACCCCAAAAACCCCCAGGCGGCGAGTTTGAGCGAGTTTGGCCCATCGGTTTAGCCGGCGGCGAGCTCGCTGGCGAGTCACCGCCGCAGGCGCCGCCTCGCGCAGGCCCTGGCCCGAGGTAGAAGACGACCCCGTAGGGTCCCACCTGCCAGCGGCTGCGAGATCACGGTGCGGCTGGGATCCCGTGCGGCCGCACGCGAATAGGTCTGTGGACCACGGTGTTGCATTGATCAGAGCGCGCCACGTGGCCTAGGGGACCCGCCGATTGAAAATTTGAATTCTGGCGCCAAGGGTTTATTAAAATAATTCCAAAAAATTATTCAAATTTCTAAATTAAATATCTCTCATTAGACTACTCCAAAAATCTTCAAACAAATTTGTTTGAAAGCTCTTGAGCTATTGTTTCTGTCAATACCAATTAGGTTCTGTGAAACTCAAAGTTAAATCCTGTAAAAAATAATCTTCCCAAATGCAAATGCAATTTTGCCAGACAAGATATCCACTGCAAAAATCCCCAAAATTTACATAAAATTTATTGTCCACTTCTTGACGACCAGAAAAAGTTTGGGAGCCATTGCACTTGTTTAAACCTCTGTATAGTTCAATTTCCTTTTTCAGTTATCGAATTTTTACAGATGTTTAGTTGCTTTATTATGTCCCAATTTTAAACTGAACCTTCCTTTAGTCATACCCATGCTCCTGTAAAAATCTTGGATTTAATTAAACTACTATCCTAGTAGTAATTCAGTTACAAACTAAAAATTTATTTAATGTCTAGAAATTCAATTGTAAAGTAAATCCAGAAATTCTTGCCGAATTAGAAATACAATAACTCCTTCTCCTAAGCTTAGAAAATTATGAAACAAATTTTGCTAGAACCAGAACAACTTCCTCTATCATGATTATCAACTGGCAGCTATGTTCAAGCTACAGTTTCATCTTTAAAATTCTTGGAATTTTAATACTTGCCATAATTTTTGAGACAACACTTTACTTTGATCATCTCCTGTTCTTTGCAAGAGCCTTGATCATATTCCCTAGTATCTACCATAGAAGTTCCAAAGCCAATTAAGGTCCCTATCATCTAATGATCACCATGGATTAAATTTTGGTCTCAATAATGATTATTTTTCAAAGTCATTTATATACATTATATGCATATCGTATAGTGACCGAAGTCGAGGAAGAGCCAGAAGTCTTGGAAGAGCATCTTCCAAATATTAACTCAGACTCTGACCAGCAACAAGGCAAGCCCCGGTTTGCATTTAAGTCGTTTATAAAATTTTACATTGTCACTATGATGAATAGTATATGAATTGTGCATTACATTTAGGATGATTGATACTCCACTTGCATGGCCAAAAATCCCAGGGATGGTTGGAACGAGTTACAATTTAACCTGTAGTAACTGCTTTGATAATGCATAGGAAATCCGGTAGAAGTCGAGTAGTTGGAATCTACTCGCGGGAGATGTAGGACATATCTCACAAGATTGGTTAGATAGAAAATGGATTAATATAATGAAACTGAGACCGGGCAGGGGATGGATAGGAAGCGGTAAGAATTGAGTCTCGGTCGCATAGCCCTGCCTGTGTCGATTAAGGCCCGTCTGTATGTGGCCCCGCTGAACAAGCTTGACTTGTACCGGCAACATAATGGACATATGAAATCCAATAAACTGATGTAACTTGATAACTGGGGTGTCGAGGCACATTAACTCACCATCGATAGGGGTGGGTTGAGGACAGTAAGGTGTAAATCGGTCGGCAGACACATGAGGTGTTCCGTGCGGAGACCTTCTGTTTGCGGAGGTGAGACGGGCTTGGCGTTCGAGTTTCTTGTGAAAGGTGGCCATATACGCCTAGTACTGAAGTGTTATGTAGGTACGGGTGTGCTCGCTGACACTTCCGAACGACGTATGTGTCGTGTTGACCGGGTGTGTCCTGATTGCAATCACTGTCCCTCGCAGTAATAGAGTACCACTTGCTCACTGTGTCATGACGTAGTAAATACTAAAGAAGCCAGAAAATCATATTGTATTGAATTATAATTACTTTGCAACCTTGTATGATTTAGAGATAGTATAATTAAAAGTTTACAGTTTCTCCATACTTTAGCTGTAATAGCACTATGTGCTCTGGGCATGTCATATCATTGGTAAAGCGTTTCTTGTTTGATTGTGGAGCCCATGATGTGCCGTGCCTAGAGGTCATTTGCTACATAAAACTTGATTATAAGGATCCACTTGTAGGCGAGTCATTTATGCTTCACCTCACCTATGTTTAGTGTCTCCTTTGCATATGTCTAGTGAGACGGGTTAGTCTTGCTGAGCCTTATGCTCATGTTTGCAGTTAGCAAGTTTTTGCAAGTTATACCATTGATGAAGGGTTTGATGATGAGGTTGCACCCCCTCCAGGGTGTACAGCCGAGTGGGAACCCTGCACGCCGCCATAATTGAGTGCTGCTAGTGTGAAGTATCCAAGGCATGGATAACTTTGCTTTTGCATAGCTAGTGCTGAGAGCGTAGCTATGATATATATATATATATATATATATATATACATATATATATTCTTTCCTTACGCTAGTATTGTAAAAAAACTTCCGCTGTAATTTAAATAAAAGACTTCGTCTTTTACTTATTCAGGTTCTATTTATGTATAACTGTTGGGTGTCGTATCGCACGACACCACCCAATGAGATCCTCGGATGTCGGGATTCCGGTCCCCACAGACATGGTATCAGAGCATCGTTGTGAACAGTGTACATGAAAAGGACATATTTTCAAAAAAAAAATAGGACTTGAGTGAGGAATTAGCTATATGCCTTTATATGGAGTATTATTAGTATAAGGTATAAAGGTGGTAAACTAACTATGTGTTATTATATTCTGTAACGACGCCCCGACGTTAGGTAAGAGGTAAGGTACGCCACCGAGAGCGGATCAATCTCGGTAAGCTCAGCATACGAGGAGTGGTATGTGAAATTTGCGTGGCTTGGCACGGGAAGTTAATAGGAGTCTCTGAAACTCTCAATGTTTCTGAGAACCTATGACACGCGGTACCCCAGCGTGACACAAAATTAGTGGGAGCCCCTGTCGGCTGTTGTATAACCTGATAGTATGCCTCTCTAGAACTATTCATGTTCTATGGGAGCATGTGAAACACGTATGCCCGAGCGTGTATAAGCCGGATCGTACGAGAGTCTTTGCTGTACAGGCGTATTTACAGCCATGTACCTCGAGACATGGCCTCGCTCGAGGACGACTCACACCAGAGTCGTATGCATTTATTTTCGTATGTATTATTGTGACTGCCTGTCGTGTTTCCCCGTGCCGCCCTTGAGGTGTGAAGGTGTGAAAGGGGATTGTTTGTCTTTTGCAGCATTAACTATGGTAGAAGACCGTGTAGAAGCCGTTTGCGAGAGAACGATATAGGGACCACCTATAGACATAACCGGAAATACCGGATATAATTTTCTTTGGTGAGATACGTAGTACCGTCAGTATCAAACATGATACTAGACCATTCCCACCGATAGAATGGTTGCATAATGCTTTGTAAAGTCCAAATATCAGATGCTGGTAGGTTTGGACTCCGCAAAAAGGGTTCCGACTCAATAGAATAAATAGAATCAAGATTCTTGTTTTCTGGCAGAAGTTGGCTCGACTTCGTCGGGTTGTAATCTTGGTTATCTGATAGAGAGTATAGGAGTATCACATATAGATGGAAATCTCGTGAAGATCCCTACAACTTCTCTGTTGACCATAAAGACAGAAAAGCTTGATACTCTGTTGAAATCTGGGGTGTATTGGAACTACTCAGATGACCTTCGCATTGTACCAGTCTCTGTATTTTTGCCATAACTTGCTGTAGAAAAATCCAATGCCTTTTTTTGATACATGTTTGGAAAGGGTAGGAGGAGCTTTACAAGTTTGTTATGGGAGGTTTTTCCTGATTTGGGTTGGAGTTAAACCAAATTGGGAAGTCAACACAGCAAACTGCAGAACTGCTGGTGCAAACCAGTCAGTTCAACTGTTAAGTTTGGACAGTTATAGCTCTTAATCCCGAATAGTGACATGGTCACATATATACATTTTTGGAAATCTTAGGAAGCCCTCTTTCAACTTTATTTTTCACTCCTGACCTGAATCTGGGTGTAGCCATGCCTAATTCCATTTGTCATAAACTTGGTTCTCGCAGCCCAGAACTTGGAACAGATTGCACAGGGTTGTGAATTGGTGCGTCATACTTGTATAACAAAGTTTTTAGGGTGGAACTCTTTTATTTCTGGATTTTTAACGTGATGTTATACAATGTTTGTTTTGACATTACCTCAATATCTTATCATGATAAACCTGTATAGAATGTGGAGGTAAGCCCATATACAGGGGAGGTTCTGTCAAAATTTCCAAAAAACTTGATTCAACTTAAAACCTGTATAGATTCTTCATATTAGTTCACCTGGAGCTGTATGAGTACAATCTAGAGAGGTTTTGAAGTATACTACAACTTTCATATTCAACTTAACTCTGAATTCTGGCATTTCCTGTATGAACTTTTGGGTTGATACAGGAAGGTCAGCTGAACCAGAACTGTGATCACTTCCAGTTTGCAGATTTTCGGGGATCATTTGATTATGGATATTTCCTTTTGTCCAACATCATCATTGATTGAGTTGAATACTTATACGGTGTATTGAAATCCGGGTATGTTTGTCCACAGATAGCAGCACCAAGAATTCAGTAGCCAAATGGATGGGTGTTCTCCACGTGCACCGGGCAAGCCGGTTTCCTGGACGTGTTTGCTAGGTTGCTTCGCCAGTTTGGCTATCTGGTGTTGCCTAGCTATTGGGGCAAGAAGTTCCAGGAGAGCGGTATGTGGAGTTGCACCATCTACGTCGATGTGCCTGCTGGTCCACCGCACCTCGGATGGGCTCCATACTCCATCAAGATCAAAGGGTCGATATTAGAAGAAACATGGAGCTACGCCGCAAGTGTTGCCATAGGGAGATTTTGCAAGCTCCATTACCATCATCTGGTGGGTACTCCGTATGAGTTCTTTCCAGTTAACGGCAGGGCTTATGAAGCCTGGGCAACCCGCTTGCTTGCGGAGGTGGACGAGCACGGTGAAACATCCGCAACAGCCTTAGCGATGTATGCAGCCGCATCACATCGCGAGAAGGGTAACCAAAGGGCATGCATAAAGGAATTGACGAACAATCTAAAGCAAGCCATGATTCGAGCGAATCACTTTGAGTGGGCAAATGACAGACTTAGGGATATGATGACTCCTCTCAACCATCGTTTGAACCTTAGGGAGAATCAGTGGCATGATGCTGTTATGGATTTAGCCGCGTCTCGCCAGGAGACTCTAGAGAGAGATATTGACCTGGAGGCGAGCCTACTCTATGGACATCTGCGGGACACCCAGTTGAACACGGTGACTGCGGACAAGGATCAGTCCAAAGTGGAGGCTCAGAGCTGGAAGACCAGCTGTGGGCAGGCTCAGCAGGAGAACGAGGCCTGAAGGATGTTTATGATACATACAGATTGGCAAGATAAGATGGCCAAAAGGACGTCGCTTTTAAGCGAGGCATCATCTTCTGCTCCAGCACCCATACCAGTGGTGCCTAATCCTGAGGATGACGAGAAAGAAGAAGATCCTCAGGAGGTCAAGTTTTATGAGTAGAGGGCAGTGTTGATGTACTTGTCACTTTAGGCCGAGTATAAGGATGTGTAGTAAACACCACGCGTATTTTGTGACTTTTGAGTCTTGTTGTACATAGTAGCGAGGTGGGTATACAATGATGTGACAACTTGGGGTGACCAAGCATAGATGAGACGACTTCTTTAGATGAAGTCTGTCTAATTTTGGAGATCTATTGCAAACTTCGGCCCAAGATAATATAGATTGTATAAAGTTTGTGCTTTATCAATATATGTGAATGTTATGCGTCATCTATTGTTATCTACCGCATTACTACTTATATGGAAGGATGAACTTGAGGCAATGAGACTTATGGTATGAATCGTTGTATTGCAGTATGGTGCGTACGCGTACAAGTCAAGATGGGGGAGGTTCCAGTGGAGGTCAGGGGGATGACACCCCACCCCCGGGACAGAATACGCCTCAAACGCAACCACCTCCACCACCTCCACCCGCACTTCCCAGAAGTCTCGCGGAGGTTCTCGCGGCAGTACTCGGCTTGCGCGACGAGCAAACCGAGCTACTGCGGACTTTAGTGCAGCACTCGTCCCGTCAAGGGGGATGACAAAATGATGGACCGCGTCAGCAATATCAGAGTTCCTACTCTGATTTCTCTTCAACACATCCACCGGTCTTCAGAGAGGCCGATGAACCGTTGGACACGGATAATTGGCTCCGCACAATTGAAGGACAGTTCGGCTTACTCGAGGTAACCGAACAGCAGAAGACGCTGTTTGCAGCGCAGCAGTTGCAGGGGTCTGTCGGTGCATGGTGGGCCAATTACCTTGCCGCATGCCCCGCAGGCCATGTCGTAAGCTGAGCCGAATTCCGGGAGGCGTTCTGCGCCTACCACATCCCTCCCGAGATTATGAGAAGGAAGCTTCAAGAGGTCTTGGAGCTAAGGCAAGGAGGAAGGAGTGCATACGAGTACTCCAAATCATTCAACCACTTGGCCCAATACGCTCAGGACCAAGTGAATACAGAAGATCGGAAGGGCGAATGCTTTTACCGAGGTTTGAACCCCAAGTTGAAGGACAAGCTTGTCCTGTTCAACCACGGCAGCTTCAATGACATAGTCAATGCCGCTATCATGCAGGAGGACGCTACGCGCGAGCTGTCCTCAGATAAGAAGAAGAGGAGTGCTCCGCAGGGCAGCGGAGATGGTGCTCCTCAAAAGTACCGTATGGTGTATCGATCACCATCCGGCCAGAGGTGGCAACCGCCATCACGACCACCAATGTTCGATGGTCGCCAGCTCAGCAACTCTGGATTCCGATCGCAGCAACAACAGGGGATGATCCCACGTGCACTTCCACCTCCACCACGTGCACCGAGAGTCCGTCCTCCCCTTCGTATTGGCCAAACCCTGTACACGTGTTTCACGTGTGGATGCGCAGGGCACTTCGCCAAGGACTGTCCACAGAATCGACAAGGCGGAGGGCAATCATCCTACCAGGGGGCCAAACAGCCCCGCAACCAGCTCAAGAAGCCAGCCACCAGACCCGACAACATCCACCACCTCGCCATCGAGGATGTTCCGGAAGGCGCGCCCGTGCTCACGGGTACGTTCTCTATCTTAAATCATCTCGTAGTCGTACTCTTTGACTTCGGAGCTTCACACAATGTCATTAGTAAATCCTTTTCGTTAAAAGTCAATTGCCTGTTATCTCCACCAAAAATCTATTTGTGATTAGCACTCCCGCCGGGAAAATAGTAACAAATGAATTGATTCCTGGGATACCACTTAACCTAAATGGAACCATATATCTTACTTTACTTCTGATACTGGAACATCAGAAGCTAGATGTCATCTTAGGAATGGCATGGTTGCAATACCATGGTGCTATTCTTGATATCATTCCTCGAAGAATTTATCTAAACTCTCCACTCCATCAGCCCCAAGTTCTCAATCTTGAGAACATCATCCCATTGGACCCATCTACTCACAATACAGAGGTATTGTAACTTAAGGATATTCCGGTAGTATGTGAATACCTGGAAGTGTTTCCTGAAGATCTTCCTGGTATGCCCCCAGAAAGGGATATAGAGTTCAAGATTGAACTTGCACCGGGAACCGTACCAATCTCAAGACCACCCTATAAGATGGCACCCAAGGAACTTGCAGAACTTAAGGAGCAGTTAACTGAACTTGAGAACAAAGGTTTCATTCGTCCAAGTTCATCACCATGGGGTTGTTCTGCACTGTTCGTAGAAAAGAAAGATAAGACCTTGAGACTGTGTGTAGACTATCGTCCACTTAATGCTGTCACTATCAAGAACAAGTATCCACTACCATGCATTGATATTCTTTTCGATCAATTGGTGGGTGCTAGAGTATTTTCGAAGATGGATCTTCGTTCTGGTTATCATCAGATTAGAATCCGACAGAAGATATACCAAAGACAGCATTCTCAACGAGGTATGGATTGTATGAGTACCTTGTTATGTCCTTCGGATTGACCAACGCACCGGCTCATTTCATGTATCTCATGAACTCGGTGTTCATGCTGGAATTGGACAAGTTTGTCGTGGTCTTCATTGACGACATACTTGTGTATTCAAAATCCGAAGAAGAACATGCTCAACACTTGCTTATTGTGCTTCAACGATTACGGGACCACCAACTTTATGCTAAGTTCAGCAAATGTGAATTCTGGATCAGCCAAGTGCCATTTTTAGGGCACATCATATCAGCAGAGGGGATTGCTGTTGATCAAAGCAAAATCAAGCAAGTCCTCAAATGGGAGTCTCCAAAGTCTGTACATGAAGTCCGAAGTTTTCTGGGTTTAGCAGGATATTACCGGAGGTTTATACCCAATTTCTACAAGATAGCTAAACCAATGACAGAACTTTTGAAGAAAGGATAGAAGTATGTATGGACTCAGGCATGTGAGGCAGGTTTTAAAGCATCGGTGAAACACCTTACAACAGCACCAGTCTTAGCCCAGCCAGACACAACCAAATCATTTGATGTCTATTGTGACGCATCTGAGATTGGTTTAGGTTGTGTGTTGATGCAAGAACGAAGAGTGATCGTGTATGGATCACGGTAGCTCCGGAACCATGAACAGCACTACCCGACTCATGATCTTGAGCTCGCTGTTGTGGTACTGGCATTGAAGATGTGGAGGCATTATTTACTAGGTAATCTAGTACACCTATATACTGATCACAAGAGCTTGAAATACATTTTCACCCAGAAGGATTTGAATATGTGACAACGGAGATGGTTAGAGTTGATCAAGGACTATGAAATTGAAATCCACTACCATCCCGGCAAGGCAAACATAGTCGCAGATGCTCTGATCCGCAAGTCCCATATCAACAATCTTTCCATTACCTCGATGGAAGGAGAAGAAGAACCGAGTCTCTACTTGGTTCCATATGGGGCCCTCTACAATCTCTCTCATTCCTACCATCAGGGAGGATATTGTAGCAGTTTAGAAGAAAGACAAGGGAATGTCACACATTCGGCAAAGAATGGAAAAGGGGGAGATGAAATGTTTCCGATGTGACAATGAAGGCACCCTCTGGTTTAACAACCGTATAGTGGTACCACGAGATACGGAGCTTAGAAAGAAGATACTAGACGAAGCTCATTTGTCCAAGTATTCCATTCATCCGGGAAGCAATAAGATGTACCAAGATTTGAAAAAGAAATTCTGGTGGACTTGGATGAAGAGGGAAGTAGCTAAATACGTATCCGAGTGTGATACGTGCCGGCGAGTGAAGGCCGAGCATATGAAGCCAGCCGGACAGCTTCAACCCTTAAGCCTCCTGGCATGGAAATGGGAGGATATCAGCATGGATTTCATTGTGGGTTTACCTCTCACTCTCCGAAAGCACGATTCAATCTGGGTGATAGTTGACCGACTGACTAAGACGACGCATTTCATTCCCGTCAATACCAACTATCATTCATCAAGATACGCGGAGTTATATATTGCCAGAATCGTATGCCTCCACAGAATACCCCGCACCATCATCTCCGATCGTGGAGCTGTATTTGTTTCATGATTCTGGGAACATCTCCATGATGCGTTGGGAACCAAGTTGATTCAGAGCTCGGCTTATCATCCTCAGACCGATGGTCAGACCGAACGAGTGAATCAAGTGCTAGAAGACATGCTTCGCGCTTGTGTCATCCACCATGGTAGGAATTGGGATGATCACCTACCATTGGCGGAATTTTCGTACAACAATGGTTATCAGGCTAGCATTCAGATGGTGCCATATGAAGCTCTTTATGGCCGAAAGTGTCGCACACCTCTAAACTAGTGTGAATCCGGTGCACGAGTGGTGTATGGCATCGACTTGATAAATGGAGCCGATTAACGGGTTCGCACTATTCAAGCCAATCTCAAAGCTGCTCAGTCTCGTCAGAAGAGCTATGCGGACAAACGACGTTGACCTCTTCACTTCGAAGTTGGGAATCAAGTTTATCTCCGGGTATCCCCTATGAAAGGTATCCATCGATTCGGAGTGAAAGGGAAGCTAGCTCCACGTTTTATTGGGCCGTTCGCAATAATCAAAAGATGCGGACCTGTGGCATATCAATTGGAGTTACCGCCATCACTTTCAGGGGTTCACATTGTATTCCACATTTCCCAGTTAAGGAAGTGTCTTAAAACTCCCGCTGATGTCCGTATAGAAGATTTGGAAGCTCTCCAACCAGATCTCACTTATTCCGAGCATCCAACTCAGATCATCAATGAGAAGACTCGCACCACAAGAAGCCGCACCTTGCGTTTCTACAAGGTCTTGTGGAGCAACCACAGTGCTGAAGAAGCCACGTGGGAAAGCGAGGAGTATCTTAGAATGAACTATCCGGACTTGTTAGCGGCATATGTTCGTTAGATTTTTTTTCCCTTTTACCTTCTTTTGTAATCTCGGGACGATATTCTTTTAAGGGAGGAGGAATGTAAAATCCCACTTCTATGGCATGTGAATTCAATAATGAGTTTTGTGATCAACTATACTCAAAATCCAGTATAGTGGTACACATGCACTTAATACCCTCCAAACCTTTCTTGCACTCATGGTTAAATTTTGTTAAACATGAGTATTGGACTTCACCACTAATTCTAGAATGATTCTATTTACCCCTCTTCAGATTTCAGAATTATTTGGGTGAAGTTTATTAAAGCAATTTAAAGGGGCAGTACTAATTGGCCCTGCCAAAAATATTCAAATTAGAAGCTCTAAATTTTTCCTTGACCTTCTAATATTCTCAATAGCTTGCCTGCAAAATTTCAAGATTTTGGGAACTCATTTGCTATTTTATTTGAGGCGCTTAGCAAATTTGAATCAAATTCAAATCTGAATTTTAAATTCTTTTCCAACTTCCTTGAACATAAGATTTGAGTTCACCATTGGGTTCAGAATAATTCATTGACCATCTCCACAAAGTTTCATGATTTTTGGAGTTGATCTTCTATTTTTAAATGAATTATTAACTTGTGTGTTGGGGGTCGGACTGACCTGTGGGCCCCACCGGTCAGCCGCTATTGAAGGTGTCAGGTCGGCCGCCTGCCATCTCTGCGCCGACGCTCGACCGCTCGACAGCGCGCGCACATGCAGCTCCAGCGAGCTGCCTGCGTGCTAGCTTGCCGCGGGCTATAAAATGCCGCCGCTGCTCCCTTATTTCTCCTCCCCGATCAGTGGTTTCCCCCCCTCTCGCGAGTTACTCACCGCCGCCGCGCGCCATCGCCGCCGCCCGCCTCTGCTCTGTGGTGCGCCGTCGTCTCGTGCAGTTTCAAGCCATGACGCCAACAACTTAAAGGTGCGCCTAGACGAGCTCTAACTCTCGGTGCAAACCGTTTCCTTTTTCGTTGAGCATTGAAGAAGTTATCGATCTTCTTTCTTCCGGCCGAAGTGAATGAACTCGCTCGATTTTCATTTAAATTCCGTTTCTACAAGTAATCATTCTATGGAATTGCTTAGGATAGTTTCTATAGGACCTAGCGCTCCTACCTGAGCAAAAACCCCTAAAAGTTATCGAGCAACGGCCGAGGCAATCAAGTTTTGCTCGCTGCCGGTGAGGAGACCTCGGTTCACCGTCAAGCTCATAGTTCGAGGTGGTTTTCTCTTCTTCCACGTCCATTTCCTTGATCAGCATCATCCAAGGAAGGTTTTGAAGCAGATCCCGAGTGTTTTGAGCTACTATGGAGCGAGTTCCACGTTGCCCAAGTGCTCACCGTTGCCGCCGCTGTCGCACGGCCACTTCTGGCGAGTTTCTGGTCCCACCGACCTCACCGTCGTGCTCAGCGACCCCAAAAACCCCCAGGCGGCGAGTTTGGCCCGTCGGTTTAGCTGGCGGCGAGCTCGCCGGCAAGTCACCGCCGCGGGCGCCGCCTCGCGCGGGCCCTAGCCCAAGGTAGAAGACGACCCCTTAGGGTCCCACCTGCCAGTGGCTGCGAGATCACGGTGCGACTGGGATCCCGTGCGGCCGCGCGCGAATAGGTCTGTGGACCACGGTGTTGCATTGATCAGAGCGTGCCACGTGGCCCAGGGGACCCGCCGATTGAAAATTTGAATTCTGGCGCCAAGGGTTTATTAAAATAATTCCAGAAAATTTTTCAAACTTCTAAATTAAATATCTCTCTATAGACTACTCCAAAAATCTTCAAACAAATTTTGTTCGAAAGCCCTTGAGCTCTAGTTTCTGTCAATATCAATTAGGTTCTGTGAAAATCAAAGTTAAAGTCTGTAGGAAATTATCTTTCCAAATGCAAATGCAATTTTGCCAGACAAGATATCCACTGGAAAAATCCCCAAAATTTACATAAAATTTAGTGTCCTCTTCTTGACCGCCAGAAAAAGTTTGAGAGCCATTGCACCTGTTTAAACCTCTGTATAGTTCAATTTCCTTTTTCAGTTGTTGAATGTTTACAGATGTTCAGTTGCTTTATTATATCCCAAATTTAAACTGAACCTTCCTTTTGTCATATCCTAGCTCCTGTAAAAATCTTGGATTTGATTAACCTACTATCCTAGTCCTAATTCAGTTACAAACTAAATATTGATTTAATGGCTAGAAATTCAATTGCAAAGTAAATCCAGAAATTCTTGCCAAATTAGAAATACAATAACTCCTTCCCCTAAGCTTAGAAAATTATGAAACAAATTTTGCTAGAACCAGAACAACTTCCTCTATCATGATTATCAACTGGCAGCTATGTTCAAGCTACAGTTTCGTCTTTAAAATTCTTGGAAATTTAATACTTGCCATAATTTTTGAGACAACATTTTACTTTGATCATCTCCTGTTCTTTGCAAGAGCCTTGATCATATTCCCTAGTATCTACCATAGATGTTCCAAAGCCAATTAAGGTCCCTATCATCTAATGATCACCATGGATTAAATTTTGGTCTCGATAATGCTTATTTTTCAAAGTCATTTATATACATTATATGCATATCGTATAGTGACCGAAGTCGAGGAAGAGCCAGAAGTCTTGGAAGAGCATCTTCCAAGTATTAACTCAGACACTGACCTACAACAGGCAAGCCCCGGTTTGCATTTAAGTCGTTTATAAAATTTTACTTTGTCACTATGATGAATAGTATATGAATTGTGCATTATGTTTAGGATGATTGATACTCCACTTGCATGGCCAAAAATCCCAGGGATGGTTGGAACAAGTTACAATTTAACCTGTAGTAACTGCTTTGCTAATGCATAGGAAATCCGGTAGAAGTCGAGTAGTTGGAATCTACTCGCGAGAGATGTAGGACATATCTCACAAGATTGGTTAGATAGAAAATGGATTAATATAATGAAACTGAGACCGGGCAGGGGATGGATAGGAAGCGGCAAGAATTGAGTCTCGGTCGCATAGCCCTGCCTGGGTCGATTAAGGCCCGTCTGTATGCGGCCCCACTGAACAAGCTTGACTTGTACCAGCAACATAATGGACATATGGAATCCAATAAACTGATGTAACTTGATAACTGGGGTGTCGAGGCCCACTAACTCACCATCGATAGGGGTGGGTTTAGGACAGTAAGGTGTAAATCGGTCGGCGGACACATGAGGTGTTCCGTGCGGAGACCTTCTGTTCGCGAAGGTGAGACGGGCTCAGTGTTCGAGTTTCTTGTGAAAGGTGGCCATATACGCCTAGTACTGAAGTGTTATGTAGGTACGGGTGTGCTCGCTGACACTACCGAACGACATATGTGTCGTGTTGACCGGGTGTGTCCTGATTGCAATCACTGTCCCTCGCAGTAATAGAGTACCACTTGTTCACTGTATCGTGACGTAGTAAATACTAAAGAAGCCAGAAAATCATATTGTATTGAATTATAATTACTTTGCAACCTTGTATGATTTAGAGATAGTATAATTAAAAGTTTACAGTTTCCCCATACTTTAGCTGTAATAGCACTATGTGCTCTGGGCATGTCATATCATCGGTAAAGTGTTTCTTGTTTGATTGTGGAGCCCATGATGTGCCGTGCCTGGAGAATGTCATTTGCTACATAAAACTTGATTATAAGGATCCACTTATAGGCGAGTCATTTATGCTTCACCTCACCTATGTTTATTGTCTCCTTTGCATATGTCTAGTGAGACGGGTTAGTCTTGCTGAGCCTTATGCTCACGTTTGCAGTTAACGAGTTTTTGCAGGTTATACCATTGATGAAGGGTTTGATGATGAGGTTGCACCTCCTCCAGGGTGTACAGCTGAGTGGGAACCCTGCACGCCTCCATAATTGAGTGCTGCTAGTGCGAAGTATCCAAGGCATGGATAACTTTGCTTTTGCATAGCTAGTGCTGAGAGCGTAGCTATGATATATATATATATATATATATATATATATATATATATATATATATATATATACATATATATATATATATATATATATATTCTTTCCTTACGCTAGTATTGTAAAAAAACTTCCGATGTAATTTAAATAAAAGACTTCGTCTTGTACTTATTCAGGTTCTATTCATGTATAACTGTTGGGTGTCGCATCGCACGACACCACCCAATGAGATCCTCGGATGTCGGGATTCCGGTCCCCACAGTTATATAAGCAAGGGAGGTCAGAGCTCGTGATGCACAAATTGTGGGCTGTTCCTCTTGTTTTCTATTGAAAAATATCATAGTTTAAAGGAACATTTGTGCCTTGTTCATCCGACTTGATTTCATACAAGCTTTCTCGTTGAGTTTCTGCACAACACTACCTTGCTTCGGTGGTTTTATTATAACTTGAGTTTTAACAATCCAATTAATGTGATTCTTTTTGAGTTGTCTTCACAAATTGATTATATATCATCTATAGAAATTTCACGATCATTGGATTTGTGGTTTCTGATCTACACAAGTTTTTTTGCAGTGTTGCAAATCTGATTTTTTTCAGGTAAAACAGATTGACCTTTGTTCGATCTTTCGATCGTAACTTGAGTTTTTCTTGACGGATTTTCGTGATTCTTGTTGTTGCATCTTCGTGACTTGATTCTCCACAATCTATACTTGATTTGTCACTGTTGATCACATTTAGATTAGTCGCACACATGATTTATTTAATACATCAATTTTTTGTCGAGGGGTTTTTGTTGCTTCCGCTGAAAAAGTTGTAATCTATCATTCACCCCCCCCCCCCCTCTTTGGTAGATTTTCACGTGCTCTTCGACCCTACATGCTGGACATGTGGCGGTACTGGAGCTTCCTTGTGAAGCGAGGTAGTTCCGGTCCCGCAGGACACATGGTAGCACCAGAGCTACCCAAACGAGGGATGCAGACTCAGTGCTGTCAGACGTGTGTTGCCTTTGGATGTCTTCATCTCGGACATAGGAACTCCTTAGTTTTAAGTACGGTATCAGGGTACCGACAACATGTAATACAAAAATGCAACCCTTTGTTTTTCTCTTTGCTTGACTAAGTTCATTTCTAAAGCATCCAGCCAATCTGAACTTCAATAAGATCGTTCTTTTTCACCTTCTATATATTACTAATATCACACACACTATGAGCATAGGTTAATTTGTACGGGCAAAAAACAATATGGCCTGATCTTAGATATAGACAAATAATTACGTGTTTCATTTGATGGCAAGCATAGAAAAATTACAAGATTTTTTAGGCACATAATCCTGCAACATCAGGTAAGGTAGCATACACAAAAAGCGAAAATCAGGCCTTGCTGTTGCCCTCCTCCACTTCGACGAGCCGTGGTTTCAGATAAGTACTGTATGTAGGTGGAACACGGATATACAAGACCGTGGATAACAGTGATTGACAGTGAGTAATCCTGTGAACCAGCCACCCGTAGATATTCTGTACACAAAGAGATGGAGGTGCCGTCAAACAGGACATTGAAGGGCTCACAGAAGCCGGCGCAAGATGGAGGAGGAATCGGCTTGACATGCAAGATGTGTAACATTACCCACAATCTGAACAAGACCAACATCTCCTTTTCCTGATGCCACCCTATCCAAGTACTATACATTGAACAACGACAGAGCTATGTGTAGAGATAAATGGAACCAAAACATAGAAAACTGTACGAGACTACTTGCACTACTATGCACCTCTGGTAGCACCCTCAAGACAAGCAGCTCTCTGGCTTTTCTACGCCCATTCACCACTCGAACAATAAGATCATTATATATACCACCCTAGTGAAGAATACCAACCAAATAAGGACAATGAATTAAAGGTAAAGTATGGCTCACATTGACTCAAGTCTACTTCTGTGGGCGAGTCAATGTAAGTTGGTTGGACAACAGCGTAAAACGCTAAAAAGCACTAGCTAACTATCGTACACTCTGTGCAAGTACTATTATTTTTCATATAAGTAACTTTATCACATTGAATATTTGGAGGATGTACGACAGATTGACTACATCGAAGATGAAATATTTGTCAAGTTGGTAATTACGTGTAGGTCATTTTTTTAAAGATTATTCGGAGCTATGTTTCACGTGCTCACAAATGATACAGTACATGACTACAACTCAGGAGAAGAAGGGTAACTCGATGGGTCAACCTAGCCATAGCGCTGATCACCCACGGAGAGGAAAAACATACCATGCTGCACATAACCAAGAACCTTCAATGCTGATCATGTTTAAAAGCAAGGCTTCTTCTTCCTCCTCATCTCTACTTTTCATGAAGCCACAGGGAGGCCCTAGTAACAGGTATAACTACCTGAAAAGTTTTTTTTCCAACATATTACACATATATGTAGGTTGGAGAAGTACAACCCATGTGAAAAGTTAGCATATGAACTAGAGCTTCTCTATGAGCGTTGTTTTCTAATTCTATTCTTACCTGTGAAAAAGGAAATGCATTTTGCTTGTCATTTAGGGAAAATAGTAGAAAACAAAAATGCAGACAAAAGCAGTGGTACCAGGAGGGAAGGAAACCTCTCAGTGGTGGACAAAGTTCTGTTCTCAGAGATGTGCTTATGCAACAAAGGGATCAGTTCATTAACTGTGCCAGAGATTTTGCAATGCAAGCATGGTCTTATTCCGATGCCTCCAAAACTAACCTATACACATAAATGGAGTGGTGACAAAAATTTTTGAAATAAATGGAACTGAAGCACGTGAACTATAAGACTATCCGCAGTGGTATCAGGCCCGGCTCTGAGATTTTGGAGGCCCGGGCGGACTCAAAAAATGGGCCCTGTTTTATATGTATGCCGTCCCATGAGATTTATTGTTGCTGATTTGCTGGACGGATCGTCTTCCACGCACGCTGCCGCCGCAAGAAAACATCGGCCGTTCCATGCGTATATCAATATATGTACTATGTATACAGGCCAGGGGTCAGGGAAGGGGGCTCCTCAATTTGGCATTCCAGGGCGGCCGCCCTGGTGGCCCTCTCCCCAGAGCCGACCCCGAGTGGTATGTTGTAAAGATTATTGGAATGGTTACTGGAAAATTTAGAGTAGGTATACAGAGTGTATATAATGGAAACTATAGAAGATATAAAGCAAGAGTAAACTTTAGAGTAAGGTATAGACTACACGAGTGCAGATAGCCTAAGCAGCTGACGGTAGCACTACTGTTGGCCCCTGCTGGGCAGCACCTTCAAAAGAAGAATATGCCTTGTATTATCCCCTATTCACATCCCATACCTCTAGGACACTTATATATGCACCTGTCGAGCATATAAGAACTGAACAAAAGATGATGTAGTGGGTGTGGTAAGGCTGTTAATGATTTAGAACTATGTTTTAGAAATGAGTCAAGAAATAATGAGCTAATTAAGGACAAACTCTTGTATACCGTGAAAGAAAGCAAAGGAAGTAAAGAGCCGGCTCAGCATTATTTTTGAAAAATTGGTTTAGTGTACAATTGCTGGTCCTTCCACTGGAATAAATTTATAGGATTCTACTTAATGTACAGATAAAGTGACAGTGTGTAGGCATAAAGAATTGACACTTGAACACGGAAAGAAAATGTGAAGTCAACGGTACTTTTATCTAGGTAGCTAGCATCGAGAAGAGTATTTTTTCAAAAAAAAAAAGTGAGAAACTTCATCTGACATGCATGTAACATAACGTAAGTACAATTATTGTTACTTCGCTTTTGAGCTTTGGTCAGCAAAGGATGTAACATACAAATTCAATGTTTGTTTTTCTCTTTGATCGACAAAGTTCATTTCTGAAGCATCTAACCAATCTGAACTTTAAGAAACATATTGATGGGCATGTCTCTTTTCTTCACCACGAATACATCTTGATGATTGAGATGAAGGTACCTGCACTTGTCCACCTTCACATGTTCTTAACTGATACACGTATATCTTTTGTAATTTGTAGGCTGAGCGAAAGATAGAAGGAATTGATATCAAGTCTGGCACCAGCGTAGCACTGACAACAACTAATTATCAGAGTGCTGGAAGCTCATATAGCCAGCAACCAGTACGTTGAGTGCACGGAATATGTGTCAATGCTGCGTCGGAGATCTTGCAATGTCAGCATGGTATTCTCCCGATGTCTCCAAAACCTGTCTATGCACAAATTGAAAACATGGAATTAACCGAAGAAATTGTAAGCAACTGACTTCGTACTACTGTGGACACCTCTGGTCGGCAGCATCCTTAAGAGAACCATGAAGAAACTGCCTTTCACCGATTTACGTCCCCTTACCTTCAGGACACTTATATATGTGCATGCGGAGCACATAAGAACTGAATAAAACAAGGTGTAGTAAGGCTCTTGATGAGTTTGAATCACGTTCTGGAAATGAGATATTGACGTTCAGTGGACAATATACGATCAATAAAAAAAAGACCTAAGGACAAACGCCCTGTCTATACTGTGAAAGTGAATGCATTGAAACAAAAGAATTATGGATTTAAATTTACGGATGTGCTGTTTACATCACAATATACATTGCCATTTGTCCCCTTCACTAATTCTCTCAGGAACAGCAAAAATTATCATAAAAGAGTAATAACACTGTCCTTAACCTGGATACCAGGTACTCCTGATATTGCACTTAAAACTAAGGAATTGCTATGTTCGAGTTGAAGACTTCCGAAGGCAACACGCGTCCTGCAGCACTGGGCCCACATCCTTCGTTTGGGTAGCTCCGGTGCTGTCACGTGTCCTGCGGGGCCGGATCTACCTTCCTTCACATGGAAGCTCCGGTACCGCCACGTGGCCAGCAACCCCGGACCTAACTCCCAGTATAGGGAAGCTACGGTGCCGCCATGTATCAAGTGGCTCCAGACCTATCTCCCCACAGAGGGAAGCTCCGGAGCTGCCACATGTGAGACCTCAGGACCTAAGCCTGCAACGGGAAGACTACAGGATATCCAATGGCGCGAACATTCAAGATGCTATTAAACAACCATTATAAGACCTGATTAACATGTCATTAATTCAGTATTAATAACACACGATCAGATGACTAATACAGGTAACTCCGCCATTAAGGTGCATTATCACATTGTTAATCACTCATAATACCAGTAGATCATGTATATATTGATTAATATAGTCGGGGCCACCTGTCGGTCCAGGCAAGCTCTCTAATGGTCAATCCTTAGCATATAAAAGGGTTGCGCCGCAAGGTAGAAGACAACTAAGCTCATACGCAGACAAGCAACTCGAGACACTCGCCACACACTCATACAATCAACAACCACCCCGTGGAGTAGGGTATTATCCTCAGGCGGCCCGAACCACGTAAAAACTCCTGTGTTATATTCTTGTTCGTGATCAAATGCGCCCCGTCGAAATACAAACCTCCGCGGACTACATTTTAGTACTATCGGGGGAAGTGTTGTTGCTACACTTCGACATTTGGTGCGCCAGGTAGGGGGGCTAAGATCTCAAGATGGTGAACTCTACTGCAACTTCGTCCAACAGTTTGGCCGAGCAGCCTGCTGGAGGGAATCCCTCCAACTTGCAGCAACCAGCCAATGCTGTTGTTCCAGCAGGTGTCGTTCCACCACCACCTCCACCATCTCAGCAAGATGGTGTATTCGCATCAGTCACTACATCGATAAACAATCCTGAGAACGCGTCGAACGGAGCGCGAACTCTTCTTCAGCGTCGACCGGCGCAGGGAGCTCCTCCCGCCATGCTGGAGCAATGGCGTGCTAATGTGGAGCATTTGGTTGTAGTTGCAGACAACACCATCAGCAACCAAGGTCCACCCCAAGCTGGGCAGGAACCTTCAAGGAACAGGACCTTGTCTGGTAGACTTAGTCCTCAGGCGTCACGGCAAAGGAGATGTGCGCCCTCCCAGCAAGTGACATCACTGCCCTGCAGGGCATGCCGTACTCATACGGCATTGAGGCTTCCGACGCAGGACCTGCGGTCGGAGCTTGACTGCCGATACATGAGGCGGGATGATCGCGTCTATATTGAGCGCGCTCGCGAGAGGCGAGAAGCTCGAGAAAACCCTTCTCCTCTGAAAGTAGGGGGGCAATTGTTTAGCCTTGGCCATGCATCTTCACATGGTCGAATGGCCACCCAAGTTCAAGCCTCATCTGTAGGAGAAGTACGATGGGACGGTCAACCCCGTCGAATTTCTTCAAATTTACACCACCGCCATCCTCGCGACCATAGGAAATGAGTCCGTGATGGCCAACTACTTCCCCATGGCTCTAACAGAGACAGCAAGGTCCTGGTTCATGAATCTCCCTCCTGAATCCATCTACAGTTGGCGAGGGGGGACTTTGTCGCCAATTCACAGCCAACTTCGGGAGCTCTTACACCCGACCCGGCACAGAGTTGAACCTGTTCACCGTACAACAGAAGGTGGGAGAATCGCTGCTATCCTTCATCCAGCGCTTTTCTTAGGTACGGAACACCATTACTTCAATCTCCAATGCCTTTGTTGTTGTTGCATTCTGATAGGGAGTTAGGGATATGAAGATGATGGAGAAGCTTGCAACCAAAGATGTCAGCAGCGTCACAGAGCTCTTCAGTCTAGCCGACAAATGTGCTAGTGCTACAGAGGGTCGAGAAATGCATTACAAACCAGTTGCGGAGGCTGGTAAACCCTCCTCTAAGGCTGAAGCTACAGCCTCAGGCAGCGGAAAGAAGGAAAAGAAGAAATCCAATGGCAAGAAGATGTCATTGGCCGGCACGACAACTGCTGCTGCTGCTGCAGCTCCTGGTGGCTGGCCATTGACTGAGGACGGCGATAGTGAAAAGATGTGGTGTCCAATTCATAAATCGAACACCCATAACCTTAAAGGCTGTCGCGAGGTCCAACGGCTTGTTGAACGCAACAACAAGCGCCAAGAAGAGGCTCCTTTCCGCCAATGGGAATGGAAGTAGAAAGTCGTCGAAGCTCCATCTGATCAGGAGCTAGGCTTCCAGGATACCAAGAAGTCGCTGAAGGCCTTCTACAACACCGTCGACGATGATTCTGATATCTCCGACAATGAGCATCAAAAGACTCTCCATATGATAAATGGAGGGTCCTGGGATATTACCTCCCAGCATATCCTCAAGACAATGCGTCGGAAGATGGCTGCTGCAGCTCCTACCGCCAAGGCAGAACCTCATCAAAAGTTGATGAATACTTTCATCACCTTTGATGCTTCGGATTGCCCGAAGAACTTGATCGGAGCTGGTCAGTTGCCCTTGATGGTTTATCCTATCAACAACAATATCCAGCTCTATCATGTCCTGATGGACGGAGGTGCGACGCTCAACCTCCTCAGCTTCGCGGCTTTTGCAAAGCTCCAACTCAGCCTATCGGACCTTGGACCCTCATGTCCTTTCTCCAGAGTAGGTCCGGGAGCCATCACTCCTCTCGGATCAATTACACTACTGGTAACCTTCGGGACTATGGACAACTATAGGTCCG
This sequence comes from Tuctoria greenei, assembly GCA_036927565.1. NCBI lineage: Eukaryota > Viridiplantae > Streptophyta > Magnoliopsida > Poales > Poaceae > Tuctoria > Tuctoria greenei. Next base: position 148,162,490 of record JAYESD010000011.1, read on the forward strand.
AGAAGCTGGTTTTTGATGTGGCACACATCAGCCTTCCCTTCAACGCCATCCTTGGCAGGCCAACCTTGTATAGGTTCATGGCCATATCCCATTACGACTATATGGTGTTGAAGATGCCGACTCCTTCATGTGTCCTTCGAATCTGTGGGGATCACACTGCTGGAGTCGTTGCGCTGGAAGAACTTCATACGCTCACAACAGCACAGGAAGAATAATCTGGCAAGGAGCGACCATCTCAATAGCCTTCGAGCTCAAGTCAGCTTGGCTCAACCTCTGCACCTCGTGTGCAACCAAGCGGCGACACCGACATCCCAGTCAAAGTCGTCCAAATTGGTTTCGATGCTGCTTATACCACTCGTATATCGAGAGGTTTGGACGACAAATAGGAACTCGTACTTATCACTTTCCTCTGGGCGAATGAGGACATGTTTGCACGGCAACTGTCACAGATGTCTGGGATACCTAGGGAGGTGATCGAGCACAGCCTAAAGATATACCCCGATGCATGGCCAGTACATTAGAAGCCGCAGAAGCAATCTGTCGAGTAGCAAAAATTCATCAGACAAGAAATCAAGAAGTTGCTTGATGCTGGTTTCATCCAAGAGGTTCACAATTCTTGGTGGCTGGCAAACCCAGTCTTTCTACCAAAGGTAGGCGGGAAACTTCAGATGTGCATAGACTACACCACCTTGAATAATGCATGCCCAAAAGACCCATTTCCACTTCCTAAAATAGATCAGATAGTGGATTCTACCTTCGGGTGTGAGTTACTATGTTTCCTAGATGCATATTCTCAATATCATTAGATTCAAATGTCTAGGGGAGATGAAGAGTATATTTTCTTCGTCACAATAGATGGATTATATTGTTACACTTCGATGACTTTCGGTCTCAAAAATGTTGCTTCAACTTTTGTGCGAGCCATGCACAAAACATTTAGAGAGCTCATCAGAGACTTGGTGGAGGTCTACTCCGTAAAGCTCCTTGGTTTCCTGGTGACTCACCGAGGAATTGAGGCGAATCCAGCGAAGATCAAGGCCATTGAAGAGATGTGGCCCCAAGCCCATGTCAAGGACGTCCAAAAGTTAAAGGGTGCCTAGCTACGCTCAGCCGGTTTATTTCAAGATTGGGAGAGCAGACGCTTCCCTTCTTCAAGCTATTGATGAAGTCCAGGCCATTTCATTGGTTCGAAGAAGCAGAGAAGGCATTCCAAGAGCTCAAGCAGCTCCTCACCACACTACCAGTTTTGGTAGCCTCAGAGCCTCGTAAGCCTCTTCTGCTTTACATTTCGGTAACTATAGAGGTTGTTAGCATGGTCTTGGTTGCGGAGAGACCAGAGCCATCTTCATCTTAGGAGCCTAGACCCCTTGGGGAGGGTCCAGAGCTACCTAAAGGCGAGTCTGTGTCCTAGCCACCAGGCACAGATCCTAAAGGCAAGAGGTCTGAGAATCAACCTCTCTCAATCGAGGGAGTTCCTACAGTACACGAAAAAGGTTTGAACCCCTCTGAGGAGATTCAGCCTGGTGAAGGATAAGATTTGGACCCCTCTGGGAGGGTTTGGGTTGCTCAAGAAAAAGATTCAGACCCATCCGGCAGGGTCCGGGTCGATGGAGAAGAATCACTGGGTCGGGAGGATCCGGACTGTCCATCGGCCACTCTACTTCATCAGTGATGTGTTCCACGATGCCAGGACTCGATAAATTGAGGTGCATAAGCTATTATATGCAGTTATTATTGCCTCAAGAAAGCTACGTCACTACTTCCAGGCCCACAAGATATCAGTGGTAACCTCCTTTCCACTATGTGCTATATTACATAATCCAAATTCTACTGGAAATATTGCCAAGTGAGTTGCGGAGCTGGCAAAATTTTATCTTGAATTCTTGCCTCAACATGCCATCAAGAGTCAGGCGCTGGCTGACTTCGTGGCGGAGTGGAATTCTTCATCAACTCCACGGAGCCTCAGTGAGCAGAAGCCAGAACCTAAGTCCTGATCTTCACTGAGCCTCACTGAGCTACCAGAGGGGGGTGAATGGTAGATTAAAACTTTTCAGCGGAAGCAACGAAACACCTCTCCGCAGAAAACCGATTTGTTAAAGAAACAATGTGTGCAACTAATCTAAACGTGTTCAACTGAGACAAAACTAGAGTACATTGTAGAAAATCAATTCACGAAGACGTCACAATAAATCACGAATATCCGTTGAGAAAAACTCAATTTACGATCGAAAGATCAAACAAAGGTCAATCTGTCCTACCCAAGAAAAATAGTTCTGGAATACTGCAAAGAAACTCGTGTAGATATGAAACCACAAATCCAATGACCGTGAAACTTTTACATATGATAGAAAATTATGTTTTGAAGACAACCCAATAAAATTAATGTAAATTGGATCTGTAAAACTCGAGTTATGATAAAAACCACCGAAGCAAGGTAGTGCTATGCAGAAACTCGACGAGAAAATCTTGTCTGAAAACAAGTCGGACGAATAAGGCACAAAAGTTCCTTCGAACTACGAATTTTATTGATCAAACTACAAGAGTAAAAGCCCCAAAGTCGTGCCCCAGGTGCTCTGGCCTTCCTTTCTTATATAACCAGCCCTTAGGCCAACCCAAAACCAACTAGGACTCTAATCCTACTCAATTAACGAATCAAAACTTTCTATAACAGCTCAAGACTCTTCTATACGCAGATAGAAGCAATCTTAAGACTTCCAAACACCTTAGTAACATATCTCACATTGCTAAAACAACTCAAATTCGTGACCCAAATGAGATCCTATCATAACCAACTCAAATGTTTCCATATTTGAGTCAAACACGACTCAGCCGCAGCCTGAGTCCATAACCTAGTCGGTTAGACCATTCCGACCAATTCTTTACATTCAAATATCTTCATCACACCTTGGAACCATGTAACCACGTCCATGCACTCCTTGCACATGTGAAAACATCTTCTAACGACATCCACAATACCTTCATATACATTGTTCTTGATTCAAACATGTGGTGCAACCTCCCGATCAACTCAATCACAATTCCTCTAGAACTTTGTTGTTGAACCTCATCTTCTCCCTAAGACTAGTTCAATGGATCCCATCACCAGCCATGTATTGAACTCAAGCAACACCTGCACATGAATAAACAACCAATACTTCTGAGCACAAGTCCTCGACTTGACTCTCGTTAGTTCCGATAACCACAACACCTTACGTGAGAACCTCACATAAGTATGTTGCAAACATTAGCAAAAGCGATATCAGCCATAACCACCAAAAAATTAGTAAATGAAAACTAAGTAAACTTTCCATAATCCAAAAACAAGTTCAAAATATTGCAAATTAAAAGCAGAACCACTGCGATTAAGCTTCGAATATTGCTAAAGCTAACCAGACCTTGAACTGGAGCTTACCAAAATTAACAGGATGTTGCGCCGGAACTTACCAAAGCTAGTGGACCTAGTTCCGGAGCTTACCAAACCTAGACGAACCTAGCACCAGAGCTACCCAAAACTAGTCGAACCTTACGTCGGACCTTCCCGGAGCTACCCAAAACAAGCCGGATATCGTCGAACCATGCTGGATTTGTGACACCCGGTTCCGAAAAATTAACCAAGTGCAGTATATGTGTGCCCAGGATATTCAACACACATAAACAAGTGCATCACAAACGATATACAGATAATTACCACATCAAAAATTATTAAATAAGTACTTTTATTACAATATCCAAATAATCTTCATATTGCAACTCTAATTATCATTATTGAACTATAATTGCAGTGACAATAATCTCTTTGTGAAACTAAGCAAACTAAGTATAAAGGGTAGCGCGGCTCCAAGCAACACCACAGGCAAGTCGACGGCAGCACACAGCCTAGTACTCTGCATTATCCTCATGATACTCCCAAACATCACCTGAAACTGTTGGTGGGGGGATTGCAAGGGTGAGTACATGTCGTACTCAGCCAGTGTGGAAAGTATGACATGTAGCTGATTCAAATGACGAATGTAATAATGGCTAAGTGCTGAAAAGTACATTAAAACATTTGAAAAGCATCATATTATATGGATGTCAAATAAGCCCATTATAACCCATGTTCATTAACATCATCCATATTCCAGATTTCTCATTACCAATAACCATAATAATTATCAGAATTTTACTCATCTAGCCATAACCATATTATTAACCATAACCATTACCAAACCACAACCAACCAACCATACCAAATCTCAATTTCCCTCTAATCATGTAGGTCATCCAGGTGCTCTTAACTGGGAGCACGGCTATCATGATAGTTTTATTAGACTCTGGAGAGTTTGTACTACTTTACCCACGTGCTTGTGATTTCATCACACGTAGGCGACTAGAGAACCTCCTTTACGCCAATTACACTTCCTTTTGTGTATGGCCAAGAGATCACAAAATAGCCTTTACAAAAGGATTACTAGCCTATTTATACCCCACTGAGGTTTCACCGGTGGCGATGTCTCCTACAGAGCACATCTTCAACCAAGGGCCCCCTCTTGAGCCATTCGAATCCCAAGGTAGTCCCACCAATCATCAACAAACCCAATCCGACTACCCCTTCCCCGAGCATCCTTAATGGTCGAAATAGCACTGGCAAAGCCCTAATTAATCAGCTACACCACACCTATACTTGGCCTCTTGGTAGCACTGTAGTCCTGGCTTATTCTCGCATGAACTGGTCCTTGGATCTAAAGCAAGCAAAACCAACATAACATCCAACCCATTCACATACCAGGCTAGCTTAGATCACCCATTACCATATCATATTAACCAGTTCATGTTAACCATAATCTCATTAATGCATAATTAAATTAAGTGGTATATTTGTGTTCCCATCCCAATTAATTAAGCACAGCAAAAAGTTAAAAAGCCTTTCCCGACTCTTTACCATAAATTCCAGGTGAAAAGGGCGGTTAAACAAATCTAGTAAACTTCCTATCATAGGATTCCCATCAAAATTAACACAAGCATGCAGTTTTGTAAACAAAACATTTATTTTAGAAATGGGATCAATATGTTAAAGGACACTTGCCTAGCTCTTGGGATTGGTTCAGGTCAAAGCCTTCAAACTCTTGGTGCTGAAGATCGTCCGCGGCACCCTCTAGCGCAAATCTGTCTAATCCGCACAATAAACATACAAACAAGAATTACAATCAATAGACGCACATATATTACTCAATATGACATGACATGCATGATTAATGCAGTTATGAAACAAAACTAGTTAATGAGTTGCTTTTAACATTTATTAATCAATTACAACGGTTATTAACATGTCTACACAGGTTTGGATTTGATTTGAAACAATTTAGATTAGATTCAATAGGAAATAGATCGCAAAAATCAGACAAGTCCGAAGTAGGCCGAACTAGTCCGCACTGTGCAGGAACAGTAAATTAGGATTTTCTAGATCGACGTGAATTTGGAGAAACGGGGTCGAATTCACGTAAGGAAAAGAATGTAGAAGGTGATGAGTAGGTTTAGGCCCGATCTTCCGAAAGGTATGTCGATTGGGGTGGAGAACTCGACGTTGATGATCCGCGACACTCGAGCAGTACGAGTACCCCTGCAATCACTACACCACGGCTCCGTTGGTTATCAACCGTGCTGCACACGCTTGACCTCGCCAAGAAGGCTAATCCCTGCAAGTGCAACCGATAACACGAGCAAGAACGTAGAAGACACGATCTGAAATCGTGAAGTTGGGGTCTCACAAACCGTAGAACGGCGATATTATTGATCTAAGCAAAACCCACCGAATATGACCGGCGGCTGCAGTATTTATAGGCTAGGGTTCGACCAAAACACGATTATACGCGTCACTAATGGACTCTTACGGGATACAAGGCCCAAAGGCCCGATTCGGTGGCGCAGCACCAGACAGAAATCTGGACTCGACTTGTTTCGACGATTCCCAATGACTCCGGAGAAATTTTGAGGTGGGACCAGAACCATTGGAAAGTTTATCTTCTCCTCTTTCCGTGCATATGTAGAACGTCGAAAACGGAGTCCGTATGCCTCCTGGGCGTCTGTTTTAAGGTGGACTGCTCCTGGACTCCGAGTTGAACTCGAGTCCGAGTTGTAAACTGTTTCCATCTACTTGTGGACGTCCCAGGTGGTTCTCCACGCTCCCAAGGCCTCCTTCCTTCACTTGTTGATCTTCTCCATTATTCCTAATAACAATTAAATCATCACATAGCAATCTATTCTCAAACTCACATGCAAAAGAAGTTAAGAACGAATTCACCTGCTGATTTAATAACCGTGCCCGTGCTCTTGTGATTGGTCCTTGCAGTTCAATGCGCGTCTCCGCTATTGTGATGTCCTCATCATCCTCCCCCTCTTGAATTGGAGTCGTCCTCGACTCAAGTTCATCTTCTTCTCCCAAGTACGGTCGCAAATCTGAAATGTTAAATGTAGGACTAACCCCAAAATCGGGAGGCAATTCAAGCTTATATGCATTATCATTAATCTTTTCAACAATCTTAAAAGGACCAGCAGCTCGTGGCATAAGTTTAGATTTTCTCAAGTCGGGAAATCGCTCTTTTCTCAAATGTAACCACACCAAATCGCCCGGTTCAAGTTTTACTTCTTTTCTACCTTTACTACCTGCAATCCTATACTTCTCATTCATCATTTCAATATTTTTCTTTGTAGTTTCATGCATCTTAAGAATGAATTCAGATCGTTGTGTAGCATCCAAATTTATAGTTTCAGAAGGAGGCAAAGGTAGTAAATCAATAGGAGCACGGGGATTGAAACCATACACTACCTGGAATGGACTTACCATTGTCGTGGAGTGAACGGATCTGTTGTAAGCAAATTCTATATGTGGTAAACACTCCTCCCACAACTTCAAATTTGTTTTCAAGACAGCCCGTAACATAGTGGATAAAGTACGATTAACTACCGCAGTCTGTCCATCCGTTTGTGGGTGACATGTAGTTGAAAACAGCAACTTGGTTCCCAATTTATACCACAAAGTTCTCCAAAAATGACTTAAAAATTTTGCATCACGATCAGAAACAATGGTATTTGGCACACCATGTAAACAAACAATTTCCGTCATAAATAAATCAGCAATGTGTGAGGCATTATCATTCTTATGACAAGGTATAAAGTGTGCCATTTTGGAAAAACGATCAACAACAACAAAAATACTATCCCTCCCCCTCTTAGTCCTAGGCAATCCCAAAACAAAGTCCATAGAAATATCCTCCCAAGGTACACTAAGAACAGGAAGAGGCATATAAAGACCATGTGGGTTAAGGCGAGACTTAGCTTTGTTGCAAGTAGTGCATCGTGACACGTAGCGCTCGACATCACGCCTCATCTTTGGCCAAAAGAAGTGTGTGGACAGCACGTCTTCAGTTTTCTTCACTCCAAAATGTCCCATCAAACCTCCTCCATGTGCTTCCTGCAAAAGCAATAGATGAACGGAGCTAGCTGGAACGCATAGCTTGTTAGCACGATAGAGGAGACCCTCTCGCAGCACATATTTATTCCAAGTTCTTCCTTCTCTACAATTTTCAAAAGCATCTTTGAAGTCCAAATCAGTTGGATATAATGCTTTAATTGTTTCCAAACCAAAGATTTTATGATCAAGTTGGGACAGCAATGGTATAACGCCTAGATAATGCATCGGCAATGATATTTTCCTTCCCTTTCTTATGCTTAATGATGTATGGAAACGACTCTATGAACTCAATCCATTTAGCATGTCGTTTATTCAGATTGGTTTGACACTTAAGATACTTCAATGATTCATGATCGGAATGTATGACAAACTCCTTAGACCAAAGATAATGTTGCCAAGTTTGTAATACACGGACTAAGGCATACAATTCCTTATCATAAGTGGAGTAATTCAGAGAAGGACCATGAAGTTTTTCACTAAAGAAAGCAACGGGTTTACCTCCTTGTATGAGAACGCCTCCAATACCAATGCCGCTTGCATCACATTCTAGCTCAAAGGTCTTGTCAAAATCAGGAAGTTGTAGTAATGGTGCTTGTGTAAGCTTCGATTTGAGAGCATCAAAAGCTTGTTGCTGCTGTTTGCCCCATCGAAATGGAACTCCCTTCTTCATTAGCTCATGTAGAGGTGCTGCAATGGTGCTGAAATCCCGCACAAAGCGCCGATAAAATCCTGCAAGACCAAGAAAACTACGAACCTGTGTGACGGTAGTTGGGGCTGGCCAGCTGGTGATTGCTTCAATTTTTGCCTCATCCATCTCAATTCCCTGCGAGGAAACGACATAGCCAAGAAACGAGACTCGATTGGTGCAAAAAACGCACTTTTCGAGGTTACCAAACAAACGTGCATCTCTCAAAACAGTAAAAACAGTACGTAAATGATCAAGATGTTCATCATATGACTTGTTGTAAATGAGGATATCATCGAAGTAAACCACCACAAATTGTCCAATGAAAGCACGTAAAACCTCGTTCATTAATCGCATAAAGGTGCTGGGTGCATTAGTTAAACCAAAAGGCATGACTAACCACTCATAAAGTCCAAACTTGGTTTTAAATGCAGTTTTCTATTCATCTCCTAGTGCCATTCTAATTTGGTGGTAACCACTACGCAAGTCAATTTTTGTGAAGATGATAGCACCACTCAATTCATCAAGCATGTCATCTAATCGAGGAATAGGATAACGATATCGAATGGTGATGTTACTAATCGCTCGACAATCAACACACATGCGCCAACTACCATCTTTCTTAGGAACCAAAAGAACAGGAACGGAACAAGGGCTAAGGCTTTCACGAATGTACCCACGGTCCAAAAGATCTTGGACTTGTCGCTGAATTTCCTTAGTTTCTTGTGGATTCGCCCTGTATGCTGCACGATTTGGCAAACTTGCTCCTGGAATCAAATCGATCTTGTGTTCAATGCCTCTCATCGGTGGTAAACCAGGGGGTATCTCAGAGGGAAACACATCCTCAAACTCCTGCAAAAGGTTAGCAACAGCAGGGGGCAATGCAATAGACAATTCATGAAGTGAAAACATGGCTTTTTTGCAAACTAAAGCATAGCACATCCCCTTAGCATTGAATAAATCAGCAAGTTCAGATTTAGTTGCGAGCAACGATGGTGATTTTAACTTAATAACTTGCTGTTTTTCAGATTCTAATTTTGTTGCTTTGCCCTCACGAATTTTACTCTTCTCAAAATGCACAATTTCAGCAGGAGTCATGGGGAGCAAAGTGATTTTCTTTCCCTTATGCATGAGAGTATATTTATTGGTTCTACCATGATGAATAGCATCTGTATCAAATTCCCAAGGACGACCCAATAAAAGAGAACAAGCATCCATAGGAACAACATCAAAATCAGCAAAATCATGATATGAACCAATTGAAAAATGTATTCTCGCTGTTTGTGTTACCCGAACCTTACCGCTGTTGTTGAACCATTGAATGTGGTACGGATGAGGGTGTGCTCTTGTTGTCAAACCGAGTTTCTTGACAACGTCCGTATTCACCAAGTTATTGCAGCTACCTCCATCAATTATAGTGTGTACACGGCAGTCCTTGACGACGAGAAACATGTGGAAGAGGTTGTGTCGTTGTAGCTTGTCGTCGGTCTCCACTTTGGAGCTCAAGGCACGCTGCACAATGATGCTCCTATAGTTCTCCGTTGCCGCTGTACCAAGTACCTCTTCTTCGGTGTGTTCGTCATTTGGATCTGTAAAGTCAGTAGCAAGAGAATTTTCATCTTCAACATCCGAAGTACTATCATACCCGCCATCGTCGCGTGCTATGTATGCCCGTTTGCTCGGGCAATCTCTCATCATATGACCAAGTCCCTGGCAGCGGTGACATTTAATGTCGGAAGTATGACCCGTAGAAGGAGTGGACGACGAAGGCTTGAATGATGTCGCCTTGCTGCCTTCCGGCACGCGAGAAGGTGGAGCAGCAGGTATAGTTCGTTGGCCGCCATTTGGTGGTGTAGTCACTGCACGGGGGGCCGAAGATGGTGTTGTTTTGGATGGTGTCGTTGCTGCACGCGGCGTGAAGTTGCTCCTCGTGCGTTGTTGCTGTTGTTGTCGGCCCTGCAATTCTTTTTCTGCCAACATAGCAAGCTGAAACAATCTGTTAACAGTATCATATTCTTTGTAATCAACAATGTCCTGAATTTCACGCCTCAACCCCCCATAAAATTGAGCTATTTTATCATCCATGTCCTCTACTACCCCACAACGCAGCATACCCTTTTGTAACTCTTGATAATACTCCTCTACGGACATGTTACCTTGGTCTAAACGCTGCAATTTTTTGCGAAGGTCCCGCTGAAAAGATGGAGGAACAAATCGAACACGCATAGCTTCCTTTAATCTATCCCATGTTGGAGGATCAGTTCTAGTTTTAACAAGTTCATTCCACCATATGATAGCAAAGTCCTTAAACTCACTAGTGGCTTGACGAACTCTATGTTGTTCAGGAACAAGATGGGAATTAAATTTTTGCTCTACTGTCATCTCCCAATCAAGATAAGCCTCAGCATCATAAGCACCGGAAAAAGAGGGTATAGTAAATTTCACTTTATCAAAAGGATCATCAGGAGGGCGGTTATAATTGTTATGATTATTACCTCCCATACCTCGACGATAAAGTGGCAGTCTTGGCAGATTACTGTGATCTTTCAGTTCATCATAAGCATTGTCTTCTTGTCTTCCAGCGAGAGGTAACCGAGCCTCAAAAGTATTCATCCGAAGAGCAAGGTCATCCAGTTGGCGAGTCAAGTTCGCCAATGACTCCTCCGTTGCTGCGTTGTATTTGGCGAACATATCACGTAACTCAACATGTTGAACACATTCGTCATTATTTTCTTCTCCTGGCATTGTTAGTAGGAAACAAAAGACAACAAAAAAAATGTTATCCCTGTCAACTACAGTGACAATGTGGAAGGTGGAAGAAAACAATCTCTCTCGCTCAAGCGTCTTACCACGCTCTTACAAGTGTTCTTACCGACACAGCAGGTGGTGTGGACGGTGAGATGAACCAATGAAGCGTGGGGTGATTGCAAAGGTACCTGTTATGCTCAAGAGAAAGGTGGAGCTTGGATGGCACAATATGGTGGCTAATAAGCAGAAAATCGTTAACAGCTAAACAAAGTTGAATAAGTATTCAATGTAGGAAACTGTTGCTGGTCAACTGAGTGCCCTAGAGCCTAGCACAACACAAGGAAGTATCAAGGCAAAAGAAAGACAGAATGATATAACCAAACAAACAGCACCAAGTGGTATAGGCCAATTGCTTTAATATGTGTGCTCTTCACTATTTTTTTTCTTTTTTGTAATATTTTTTTGATATTTTTTCTTTACTCAGTAGCACAAATATAGGAAGAACACAAATTTGCAGCTCAATTGGATGTAATATGCGGCCTATAGAAAATCAAGAATATTCTTTAAAATTCGTGCTGAAACTTCGGAGGCCGGATAGCCTATCTTCCGAGGGGAATTTGGGAAATCTAATTTCGCCGAACGCGGCTATGCCACGTAAAATCGGATACGAAATTTTTTGTAGATCAATTTGAAAAAAAAATTCGCCCGATTTCGAGTTCGTATGCGAAAGTTATGGCCGTTTTAAGGTAGGTTGTCCGAGTTACGTTTTTTTGATGTTGATTACAACTCGGTTTGAGAACAGAACTCGCAAACGGATACGAAAACGATCGGGAATTTGCACAGCAACTAATGGGATGGTGTGTGATGATTCAAGGATGAATGGCTCAAAGATTTTTCACCTAATCTAGGGCTGGCAATGCGGGAGTTCACGCAAGGCGGCTAGCTAGGGCAAACCGATGAACGTGGCGGATCGGTTTGTTATTTAGGGATTGTGGAATAGGTGTCGAATAGCAAGAAAACAAGGAACGATAACTCAGACCCAAAAACACAAAGCTAAACCAGCAACAAGACTCAACCACACGAATGCAAACTCAATAATGCAAACTGAAAAACGAAACTGCAGGCACTATAGTCTGCGAAGCGGTAAAAACGATCTAATTTTTTTGTGGCTTTTTTGTGGACTCTAGGTACGAAACAAAATCGATCTAATGGAAGGAAGGAAAACAAAGATACCTCACGGGCAACCTGGAAATCTGATACCAATTGATGAGTAGGTTTAGGCCCGATCTTCCGAAAGGTATGTCGATTGGGGTGGAGAACTCGACGTTGATGATCCGCGGCACTCGAGCGGTACGAGTACCCCTGAAATCACTACACCACGGCTCCGTTGGTTATCAACCGTGCTGCACACGCTTGACCTTGCCAAGAAGGCTAATCCCTGCAAGTGCAACCGAGAACACGAGCAAGAACGTAGAAGACACGATCTGAAATCGCGAAGTTGGGGTCTCACAAACCGTAGAACGGCGATATTATTGATCTAAGCAAAACCCACCGAATATGACCGGCAGCTGCAGTATTTATAGGCTAGGTTTCGACCAAAACACGATTAGACGAGTCCCTAATGGACTCTTACGGGATACAAGGCCCAAAGGCCCGATTCGGTGGCGCAGCACCGGACAGAAATCTGGACTCGACTTGTTTCGACGGTTCTCAATGACTCCGGAGGTATTTTGAGGTGGGACTAGAACCATTGGAAAGTTTATCTTCTCCTCTTCCCGTGCATATGTAGAACGTAGAAAACGGAGTCCGTATGCCTCCTGGGCGTCTGTTTTAAGGTGGACTGCTCCTGGACTCCGAGTTGAACTCGAGTCCGAGTTGTAAACTGTTTCCATCTACTTGTGGACGTCCCAGGTGGTTCTCCAAGCTCCCAAGGCCTCCTTCCTTCACTTGTTGATCTTCTCCATTATTACTAATAACAATTAAATCATCACATAGCAATCTATTCTCAAACTCACATGCAAAAGAAGTTAAGAACGAATTCACCTGCTGATTTAATAACCGTGTCCGTGCTCTTGTGATTGGTCCTTGCAGTTCAATGCGCGTCTCCGCTGTTGTGATGTCCTCATCAAAAGGTATACCAGGTGTTTAGGATTCCAATGAATCAAGGATCTTGGAGGCAACACTTGGATCTTGACGTTCTAGGGTTGATGAAGAACTTGAGGATGAATTGGTGATGTAGAACAAAACTTGATGGAGATATTAATCCTCTTCCGTTTCCTCCTCCTCTTCTTCTTGTTCTAGATCTCTTTCTCCATCCTTGGTGGCGGCTACTCACAAGCTAGGGTTTGGGTGAGGTGGAAAAGTGGCAAATAGATGTCAAGCCAAGGGGTGGGGTTGTTTATATAGAGGTGGAGGCTAGGGTTAGATGGATTTTGAGTTTGAGATGAATAGAGGCCGGTTTAGAGTCCCTCATGGGCTCTAAAAGAGTTAGGACGACGTCCCTAGGCCCACTTAACGTAAAACCAAAGAAACAAGTCGTGAAACAAAAGATCAACTCGGAGTCGTGATTTATCGGACAAGTCCTAAAAGGGTCGGACTAGTCCAAAGTTGGACACAGAGAAGTCGGACAAGTCCGCATTGGACATCAGACAAGTCCGAACTTATCCAGAGGAGAAAAACAGACAAGTCTAACAAAAAAAATCGGACAAGTCCAACTTTAGTCAGAGGGAAAAACGGACAAGTTTGCTGGAACACCGGACTAGTGCGAACAAGTCCAGGGACTTAGCAAACTTTCAAGGATTCTTGGAACACCGGACTAGTCCACATTGGGCCAGACAAGTCTGAAAATATCCAGTGGAAAAAACAGACTAGTCCGCGGAAAAACGAACAAGTCCGAGCGAGGTCAGAGAGAAATCGTACTAGTCCGCACAAAATCGAACTAGTCCGTACTTTCCAGAATTCTTAAGTGCGATTTTGTTTCTAATTCATTTTAAACTTGTTCCTCTTTATGTGGATTAATGTTAGACATGTATTAGAATGTATGCAATGCATGATGGATGAAAATGAGGGTGTTACAAACCTACCCCCCTTAAGATGAATCTCGCCCTCGAGATTCAACATGGAAGAGAAAAGATAGGTAAATTCCTTCTTGAGATCATCCTCCAGCTTCCATTGAACTTTACACCATCGAATAACCTTGTTTCTTTTGACTCTCTCCTTGGTTTTCAAGATTTTGACCGGTTGTTCGACATAAGTCAAATCGTCCTCTAGTTCCAATTCTTCTATTGCACTTGTTCTTCCGGTACTCTCAAGAACTTCTTGAGTTGGGAAACATAAAAGACGTCATGAACATCCGATAAGTGAGTTGGCATCTCCAATTTATATGCTACTTCTCCATGTTTGTCCAGAATCCTGAATGGTCAAATGTATTGAGGTGCTAGCTTACCTCTTATGTTAAACCTCTTATGACCTCTCATGGTGACACCTTGAGGTATACGAAGTCTCCCACTTCAAAGGCTAATTTCCTTCTCCTATTATCTGCATAGCCCTTTTGCCTTAATTGAGCAGCCCTCAAGTTCTCATAAATAATCTGAACTTGTTTCTCAGCTTTTTGCAACACATCGGGTCCAAATACTTGAGTTTCTCCTGTCTCATTCCAAAACAAGGGTGTCCTAAACTTCCTCCCACATAGTTCCTCATACGGTGACATCTTCACACTTGCTTGGTAAATATTGTTGTATGAAAATTCTGCATATGACAAGCTCTTGTCCCAATTTTTCCCATGCTTCAAAGCACAAGATCTTAACATGTCCTCCAAAATCTGATTGGTCCTCTCAGTTTGTCCATCCGTTTGGGGGTGATATGCTTAGCAGAAATTCAACCTTGTTCCCAAAGTTTCATGCAGTTTTTGGCAAAACCTGGAGGTAAACTGAGAACCTCTATCCGATACCATCTTCTTTGGTACTCCACGTCGACACACAATGTGCTCCATATACAATTCTACTAGCTTCGCGGTGGTATAGGTAGTCTTGACAGGAACAAAATGACCTGACTTGGCTAAACGATCCACAATTACTCAAATTGAGTCGTAACCGAACTGGGTACGCGGTAAACCAACTGTGAAGTCCATTCCAATTTCTTACCACTTCCACTCTAGAATCTTTAATGGCTGCAATAATCTAGCTGACCTTTGATGTTCTGCCTTGACTCGTTGGCACACATCACATAAGGCTACGTATTCACCTATGTCCTTTTTCATGCTGGCCCACCAATAACACGTCTTCAAGTCCTTGTACATCTTGGTACAACCGGGGTGAATTGAGTATGGCAAGTCATGCGCCTCTTTTAGTATTGTCTCCCGAATATGCTTCACGTTCAACACGACAATCCTTTTTCCAGGCCCTAAAGTACCATGGTCATCCTCATCGAATCTGAATTCTCTTCCCTCTTGGGTCCTTTCCTTGATTTCCTGAATTTCCTCATCCTTTGTTTGACCCTCTCGAATTTCTTGCTCCAAGGTCGGATTTAACTCCATCATCCACGACGGTAAGCTCGAGAGCTGCCACGTGGCAACCGGCGGACCTTTAACTTCAACAATTAGGCTGGTGGACCCCCCAACATCTCCGGACCTTCAAGGAGCAATTAAAGACCTCAAGACCCGATTAAGTGTCATTAATACCATATTAATAACACATGATCGGATGGCCCTTAATACTGGTAACGGCACTGTTAAGGCCCATTACCAGGCTATTAAGGGTAATTAACTCCATTTATTGTGTATCAAGCATGTGTAACCGCCGGGGCCACCTGTCGGGCCAGGCTAACGTTGTAACAACCAGTCCTTGTACTATAAAAGGACTGGTCGATGATACACAAGGGACGGTTCCAGACCACTACTGAACACCCTGAGCTAGACGAGCTTCTTCTTCTGGAGCTTCTTCTAGACTCACAAGATTAATACATCACCAACACACCCCGTGGAGTAAGGTATTATGCTCAGGCGGCCCGAACCACGTAAATCTCTGTGTACACGTGTCTTTCACCTTCTTGAATATCTGCGCGCCCATTACCAAACTACAACTCTTCGATATACCGAAGGTAGTGTCGAGAGATCTGCCGGATCCAAACACCGACGGTTGGCGCGCCAGGTAGGGGCGCCCGAGATTTCGAGTATGGTGAACTCAGCTGCTGGATCATCCAACGGCAACCCTGTTGTTCAACCCACTAGAGGCAATCCCTCCAACATGCAGCAACCAACAGGTGTCGTGGCTCCAGCAGGAGTCATGCCTCCACCGCCACCGCCTGCACCAGCACGTCAAGCTGAGCAGCGTGACGGTGCATCGGTGCCGGTCACTGCATTGGCGAATAATAACAAACCTGAACACGTGCTTCATGCAGCGCGTGCTCTCCTCCAATGTCCACCACCTTCGGGTGCATCCCAGGGTGCAATGGAGCAGTGGAGGGCTAAAGTGGAACATCTGGTTGCAGCAGCAGCCGACCGCATCAGCAACCAAGGTCCTCCTCCTTCGGGGCGGGCCCCATCGCAGCGCTGGACCGTGTCTGGCAGACTTGGTCTGCATGCTTCCCAGAATAGTAGGCGTACTGCGTCACAGCAAGTTACGTTGCTACCTTCTGGGGCGTGACGTACTCATACGGTAACCAGGCTGTCAACTCATGACCTTCAGGCGGAGCATGATCGCCGTTACCGTCAACAGGACGGCCGTGTCCATATCGAGCGTGCTCGCGAAAGGCCAGAGGCTCGAGGTAGCCCTGCTCCCGAGGGAGTAGGATGAGGCTGTTCTGCACTAGCCATGCACCTACGCATGGTCAGATGGCCACAAAAGTTACAACCTCACCTGCTGGAGAAATTTGACGGGACTGTTAATCCCGCCGAGTTTCTCAAAATTTACACCACTGCAATCCTTGCGGTCGGAGGTAACAAGGCCATAATGGCCAACTACTTCCCAGTGGCTTTGACTGGGAACATTTGTGCCTTGTTCATCCGACTTGTTTTCATACAAGCTTTCTCGTTGAGTTTCTGCACAACACTACCTTGCTTCGGTGGTTTTATGATAACTTGAGTTTTAACAATACAATTGATGTGATTCTTTTTTAGTTGTCTTCAAATTGATTATACATCACCTATAAAAATTTCACGATAATTGGATTTGTGGTTTCTGATCTACACAAGTTTCTTTGCAGTGTTGCAGATCTGATTTTTCTTAGGTAAAACAGATTTACCTTTGTTCGATCTTTCGATCGTAACTTGAGTTTTTCTCGACGGATTTTCGTGATTCTTGTTGTCGCATCTTCGTGACTTGATTCTCCATAATCTATACTTGATTTGTCACTGTTGAACATGTTTAGATTAGTCGCACACATGATTTATTTAACACATCAATTTTTTGTCGAGGGGTTTTTGTTGCTTCCGATGAAAAAGTTGTAATATATCATTCACCCCCCCCCCCCCTTGGTAGATTTTCACGTGCTCTTCGACCCTACATGCTGGACATGTGGCGGTACTGGAGCTTCCTTGTGAAGCGAGGTAGTTCCGGTCCCGCAGGACACATGGTAGCACCAGAGCTACCCAAACGAGGGATGCAGACTCAGTGCTGTCAGACGTGTGTTGCCTTTGGAAGTCTTCAACTCGGACATAGGAACTCCTTAGTTTTAAGTACGGTATCAGGGGTACCTGGTATCAGGATACCGACAGCATGTAACACAAAAATGCAACCCTTTGTTTTTCTCTTTGCTTGACTAAGTTCATTTCTAAAGCATCCAGCCAATCTGAACTTCAATAAGATCGTTCTTTTTCACCTTCTATATATTACTAATATCACACACACTATGAGCATAGGTTAATTTGTAGGGGCGAAAAACAATATGGCCTGATCTTAGATATATACAAATAATTACGTGTTTCATTTGATGGCAAGCATAGAAAAATTACAAGATTTTTTAGGCACATAATCCTGCAACATCAGGTAAGGTAGCATACACAAAAAGCGAAAATCAGGCCTTGCTGTTGCCCTCCTCCACTGCGACGAGCCGTGGTTTCAGATAAGTACTCTATGTAGGTGGAACACGGATATACAAGACCGTGGATAACAGCGATTGACAGTGAGTAATCCTGTGAACCGGCCACCCGTAGCTATTCTGTACACAAAGAGATGGAGGTGCCGTCAAACGGGACATTGAAGGGCTCACAGAAGCCGGCGCAAGATGGAGGAGGAATCGGCTTGACATGCAAGATGTGTAACTTTACCCACAATCTGAACAAGACCAACATCTCCTTTTCCTGATGCCTCCCTATCCAAGTACTATACATTGAACAACGACAAAGCTATGTGTAGAGATAAATGGAACCAAAACATAGAAAACTGTACGAGACTACTTGCACTACTATGCACCTCTGGTAGCACCCTCAAGACAAGCAGCTCTCTGGCTTTTCTACGCCCATTCACCACTCGAACAATAAGATCATTATATACCACCCTAGTGAAGAATACCAACCAAATAAGGACAATGAATTAAAGGTAAAGTATGGCTCACATTGACTCAAGTCTACTTCTGTGGACGAGTCAATGTAAGTTGGTTGGACAACAGCGTAAAACGCTAAAAAGCACTAGCTAACTATCGTACACTCTGTGCAAGTACTATTATTTTTCATATAAGTAACTTTATCACATTGAATATTTGGAGGATGTACGACAGATTGACTACATCGAAGATGAAATATTTGTCAAGTTGGTAATTACGTGTAGGTCATTTTTTAAAAGATTATTCGGAGCTATGTTTCATGTGCTCACAAATGATACAGTACATGGCTGCAACTCAGGATAAGAAGGGTAACTCGATGGGTCAACCTAGCCATAGCGCTGATCACCCACGGAGAGAAAAAACATACCATGCTGCACATAACCAAGAACCTTCAATGCTGACCATGTTTAAAAGCAATGCTTCTTCTTCCTCCTCATCTCTACTTTTCATGAAGCCACAGGGAGGCCCTAGTAACAGGTATAACTACCTGAAAAGTTTTTTTTCCAACATATTACACATATATGTAGGTTGGAGAAGTACAACCCATGTGAAAAGTTAGCATATGAACTAGAGCTTCTCTATGAGCGTTGTTTTCTAATTCTATTCTTACCTGTGAAAAAGGAAATGCATTTTGCTTGTCATTTAGGGAAAATAGTAGAAAACAAAAATGCAGACAAAAGCAGTGGTACCAGGAGGGAAGGAAACCTCTCAGTGGTGGACAAAGTTCTGTTCTCAGAGATGTGCTAATGCAACAAAGGGATGAGTTCATTAACTGTGCCAGAGATTTTGCAATGCAAGCATGGTCTTATTCCGATGCCTCCAAAACTAACCTATACACATAAATGGAGTGGTGACAAAATTTTTTTGAAATAAATGGAACTGAAGCACGTGAACTATAAGACTATCCGCAGTGGTATCAGGCCCGGCTCTGAGATTTTGGAGGCCCGGGCGCACTCAAAAAATGAGCCCTCTTTTTTATATGTATGCCTTCCCATGAGATTTATTGTTGCTGATTTGCTGGACGGATCGTCTTCCACGCACGCGCCGCTGCAAGAAAACATCGGCCGTTCCATGCGTATATCAATATATGTACTATGTATACAGGTCAGGGGTCAGGGAAGGGGGCCCCTCAATTTGGCGGCCCAGGGCGGCCGCCCTGGTGGCCCTCTCCCCAGAGCCGACCCTGAGTGGTATGTTGTAAAGATTATTGGAATGGTTACTGGAAAATTTAGAGTAGGTATACACAGTGTATATAATGGAAACTATAGAAGATATAAAGGAAGAGTAAACTTTAGAGTAAGGTATAGAGTACACGAGTGCAGATAGCCCAAGCAGCTGACGGTAGCACTACTGTTGGCCCCTGCTGGGCAGCACCTTCAAAAGAAGAATATGCCTTGTATTATCCCCTATTCACATCCCATACCTCTAGGACACTTATATATGCACCTGTCGAGCATATAAGAACTGAACAAAAGATGATGTAGTGGGTGTGGTAAGGCTGTTAATGATTTAGAACTATGTTTTAGAAATGAGTCAAGAAATAATGAGCTAATTAAGGACAAACTCTTGTATACCGTGAAAGAAAGCAAAGGAAGTAAAGAGCCGGCTCAGTATTATTTTTGATAAATTGGTTTAGTGTACAATTGCTGGTCCTTCCACTGGAATAAATTTATAGGATTCTACTTAATGTACAGGTAAAGTGACAGTGTGTAGGCATAAAGAATTGACACTTGAACACGGAAAGAAAATGTGAAGTCAACGGTACTTTTATCTAGGTAGCTAGCATCGAGAAGAGTATTTTTTCAAAAAAAAAAAAGTGAGAAACTTCATCTGACATGCATGTAACATAACGTAAGTACAATTATTGTTACTTCGCTTTTGAGCTTTGGTCAGCAAAGGATGTAACATACAAATTCAATGTTTGTTTTTCTCTTTGCTCGACAAAGTTCATTTCTAAAGCATCTAACCAATCTGAACTTTAAGAAACATATTGATGGGCATGTCTCTTTTCTTCACCACGAATACATCTTGATGATTGAGATGAAGGTACCTGCACTTGTCCACCTTCACATGTTCTTAACTGATACACGTATATCTTTTGTAATTTGCAGGCTGAGCAAAAGATAGAAGGAATTGATATCAAGTCTGGCACCAGCGTAGCACTGACAACAACTAATTATCAGAGTGCTGGAAGCTCATATAGCCAGCAACCAGTACGCGTCCTGCAGCACTGGGCCCGCATCCTTCGTTTGGGTAGCTCCGGTGCTGTCACGTGTCCTGCGGGGCCGGATCTACCTTCCTTCATATGGAAGCTCTGGTACTGCCACGTGGCCAGCAACCCCGGACCTAACTCCCAGTATAGGGAAGCTCCGGTGCCGCCATGTATCAAGTGGCTCCAGACCTGTCTCCCCACAGAGGGAAGCTCCGGAGCTGCCACGTGTTAGACCTCAGGACCTAAGCCTGCAACGGGAAGACTACAGGATATCCAATGGCGCGAACATTCAAGAGGCTATTAAACAACCATTATAAGACCTGATTAACGTGTCATTAATTCAGTATTAATAACACACGATCAGAGGACTAATACAGGTAACTCCGCCATTAAGGTGCATTATCACATTGTTAATCACTCATAATACCAGTAGATCATGTATATGATGATTAATATAGTCGGGGCCACCTGTCGGTCCAGGCAAGCTCTCTAACGGTCAATCCTTAGCATATAAAAGGGTTGCGTCGCACGGTAGAAGACAACTAAGCTCATACGCAGACAAGCAACCCCAGACACTCGCCACACACTCATACAATCAACAACCACCCCGTGGAGTAGGGTATTATCCTCAGGCGGCCCGAACCACGTAAAAACTTCTGTGTTATATTCTTGTTCGTGATCAAACGCGCCCCGTCGAAATACAAACCTCCGCGGACTACAGTTTAGTACTATCGGGGGAAGTGTTGTTGCTACACTTCGACATTTGGTGCGCCAGGTAGGGGGGCTAAGATCTCAAGATGGTGAACTCTACCGCAAATTCGTCCAACGGTTTGGCCGAGCAGCCTGCTGGAGGGAATCCCTCCAACTTGCAGCAACCAGCCAACGCTGTTGTTCTAGCAGGTGTCGTTCCACCACCACCTCCACCATCTCAGCAAGATGGTGTATTCGCGTCAGTCACTACATCGATAAACAATCCTGAGAACGCGCCGAATGGAGCGCGAACTCTTCTTCAGCGTCGACCGGCGCAGGGAGCTCCTCCCGCTGCGCTGGAGCAATGGCGTGCTAATGTGGAGCATTTGGTTGTAGTTGCAGACAACACCATCAGCAACCAAGGTCCACCCCATGCTGGGCAGGAACCTTCAAGGAACAGGACCTTGTCTGGTAGACTTAGTCCTCAGGCGTCACGGCAAAGGAGATGTGCACCCTCCCAGCAAGTGACGTCACTGCCCTGCAGGGCACGTCGTACTCATACGGCATTGAGGCTTCTGACGCAGGACCTGCGGTCGGAGCTCGACTGTCGATACATGAGGCAGGATGATTGCGTCTATATTGAGCGCGCTCGCGAGAGGCGAGAAGCTCGGGAAAACCCTTCTCCTTTGAAAGTGGGGGGGCGGTTGTTTAGCCTTGGCCATGCATCTTCACATGGTCGAATGGCCACCCAAGTTCCAGCCTCATCCTCGCGACCATAGGCAATGAGTCCGTGATGGCCAACTATTTCCCCATGGCTCTAACAGAGACAGCAAGGTCCTGGTTCATGAATCTCCCTCCTGAATCCATCTACAGTTGGGGGGGGGGGACTTTGTCGCCAGTTCACTGCCAACTTCGGGAGCTCTTACATCCGACCCGGCACAGAGTTGAACCTGTTCACCGTACAACTGAAGGTGGGAGAATCGCTGCGATCCTTCATCCAGTGCTTTTCTTAGGTACGGAACACCATTACTTCAATCTCCAATGCCTTTGTTGTTGTTGCATTCTGACAGAGAGTTAGGGATATGAAGATGATGGAGAAGCTGGCAACCAAAGATGTCAGCAGCGTCACAGAGCTCTTCAGTCTAGCCGACAAATGTGCTAGGGCTACAGAGGGTCGAGAGATACATTACAAACCAGATGCGGAGGCTGGTAAACCCTCCTCTAAGGCTGAAGCTACTTCCTCAAGCAGCGGAAAGAAGGAGAAGAAGAAATCCAACGGCAAGAAGATGTCATTGGCCGGCACGACAACTGCTGCTACTGCTGCAGCTCCTGGTGGTCGGCCATCGACTGAGGACGGCGATAGTGAAAAGATGTGGTGTCCGATTCATAAATCGAACACCCATAACCTTAAAGACTGTCGCGAGGTCCAACGGCTTGTTGAACGCAACAACAAGCGCCAAGAAGAGGCTCCTTTTCGCCAACGGGAATGGAAGTAGAAAGTCGTCGAAGCTCCGTCTGATCAGGAGCTAGGCTTCCAAGATACCAAGAAGTCACTGAAGGCCTTCTACAACACCGTCGACGATGATTCTGATATCTCCAACAATGAGCATCAAAAGACTCTCCATATGATAAATGGAGGGTCCTAGGATATTACCTCCCAGCGTATCCTCAAGACAATGCGTCGGAAGATGGCTGCTGCAGCTCCTACTGCCAAGGCAGAACCTCATCGAAAGTGGATGAATAATGTCATCACCTTTGATGCTTCGGATTGCCCGAAGAACTTGATCGGAGCTGGTTAGTTGCCCTTGATGGTCTCTCCTATCATCAACAATATCCAGCTCTATCATGTCCTGGTGGACGGAGGTGCGACGCTGAACCCCCTTAGCTTCGCGGCTTTTGCAAAGCTCCAACTCAGCCTATCGGACCTTGGACCCTCATGTCCTTTCTCCAGAGTAGGTTCGGGAGCCATCACTCCTCTCGGATCAATTACACTACTCGTAACCTTCGGGACTATGGACAACTATAGGTCCGAGAAGCTGGTTTTTGATGTGGCACACATCAGCCTTCCCTTCAACGCCATCCTAGGCAGGCCAACCTTGTATAGGTTCATGGCCATATCCCATTACGACTATCTGGTGTTGAAGATGTCGACTCCTTCATGTGTCCTTCGAATCCATGGGGATCACACTGCTGGAGTCGCTGCGTTGAAAGAACTTCATGCGCTCACAACGGCACAGGAAGAATAATCTGGCAAGGAGCGACCATCTCAATAGCCTTCGAGCTCAAGTCAGCTTGGCTCAACCTCTGCACCTCGTGTGCAACCAAGCGGCGACACCGACATCCCAGTCAAAGTCGTCCAAATTGGTTCTGATGCTGCTTATACCACTCGTATATCAAGAGGTTTGGACGACAAATAAGAACTCGCACTCATCACTTTCCTCTGGGCAAATGAGGACATGTTTTCACAGCAACCATCACAGATGTCTGGGATACCTAGGGAGGTGATCGAGCACAGCCTGAAGATATACCCCGATGCACGGCCAGTACATTAGAAGCCGCAGAAGCATTCTGTCGAGTAGCAGAAATTCATCAGACAAGAAATCAAGAAGTTGCTTGATGCTGGTTTCATCCAAGAGGTTCACAATTCTCGGTGGCTGGCAAACCTAGTCTTTCTACCAAAGGCAGGCGGGAAGCTTTGGATGTGCATTGACTACACCACCTTGAATAATGCATGCCCAAAAGACCCATTTCCACTTCCTAAAATAGATCAGATAGTGGATTCTACCTTCTGGTGTGATTTACTGTGTTTCCTAGATGCATACTCTCAATATCATTAGATTCAAATGTCTAGGGGAGATGAAGAGTATATTGCCTTCGTCACAATAGATGGATTATATTGTTACACTTCGATGACTTTCGGTCTCAAAAATGTTGCTTCAACTTTTGTGCGAGCCATGCACAAAACATTTAGAGAGCTCATCAGAGACTTGGTGGAGGTCTACGTCGATGACATCGTCGTCAAGGTGAAGAACAAGGAATCACTCTTTGACAATTTGCAAGCCATCTTCAATATGTTGTGCTTCACGCGTACGAAGCTCAACCCAGACAAGTGCGTCTTCGGGGTTAACTCCGAAAAGCTCCTTGGTTTCTTGGTGACTCACCGAGGAATTGAGGCGAATCCGGCAAAGATCAAGGCCATTGAAGAGATGTGGCCCCAAGCCCACGTCAAGGACGTCCAAAAGTTAAAGGGTGCCTAGCTACGCTCAGCCGGTTTATTTCAAGATTGGGAGAGCAGACGCTTCCCTTCTTCAAGCTATTGATGAAGTCCAGGCCATTTCATTGGTTCGAAGAAGCAGAGAAGGCATTCCAAGAGCTCAAGCAGCTCCTCACCACACTACCAGTTTTGGTAGCCTCAGAGCCTCGTAAGCCTCTTCTGTTACATTTCGTTAACTATAGAGGTTGTTAGCATGGTCTTGGTTGCGGAGAGACCAGAGCCATCTTCATCTTAGGAGCCTAGACCCCTTGGGGAGGGTCCAGAGCTACCTAACGGCGAGTCTGGGTCCTAGCCACCATGCACGGATCCTAAAGGCAAGAGGTCTGAGAATCAACCTCTCTCAATCGAGGGAGTTCCTGCAGTACACGAAAAAGGTTTGAACCCATCTGAGGAGATTCAGCCTGGTGAAGGATAAGATTTGGACCCCTCTGGGAGGGTTTGGGTTGCTCAAGAAAAAGATTCAGACCCATCCGGGAGGGTCCGGGTCGATGGAGAAGAAGCTCTGGGCCGGGAGGATCCGAACTGTCCATCGGCCACTCTACTTCATCAGTGACGTGTTCCACGATGCCAGGACTCGATACATTGAGGTGCATAAGCTATTATATGCAGTTCTTATTGCCTCAAGAAAGCTACGTCACTACTTCCAGACCCACAAGATATCAGTGGTAACCTCCTTTCCACTATGTGCTACATTACATAATCCAAATTCTACTGGGAATATTGCCAAGTGGGTTGCGGAGCTGGCACAATTTGATCTTGAATTCTTGCCTCAACATGCCATCAAGAGTCAGGCGCTGGCTGACTTCGTGGCGGAGGGGACTCCATCAACTCCACAGGGCCTCAGTGAGCAGAAGCCAGAACCTATGGTCCTGATCTTCACTGAGCCTCGCTGGACACTCTACTTCGATGGCTCCATGCAGAAGCAAGGGGCCAGAGTTGGAATCCTTCTCCTCGCTCCGACTGGGGAAAAGGTCAAGTACATGGTCCACCTTAATTTCAAGGCGACCAATAACATGGCAGAGTACAAAGCTCTCATATACGGACTCAAGGTGGTGCTATCATATGGCGTCAAACAGCTACTGGTGAAGGGTTTGATTCGCAACTCATCATCAAGCAACTCAAAGGTGAATGCAGTTGCAACAATCTCCAACTCGCTACTGTAGGATCGAAGAGCACGTGTAAAGCTACCAGAGGGGGGTGAATGGTAGATTAAAACTTTTCAGCGGAAGCAACGA
Organism: Tuctoria greenei; assembly: GCA_036927565.1. Classification (NCBI taxonomy): domain Eukaryota; kingdom Viridiplantae; phylum Streptophyta; class Magnoliopsida; order Poales; family Poaceae; genus Tuctoria; species Tuctoria greenei. Next base: position 148,188,323 of record JAYESD010000011.1, read on the forward strand.
AACACCTCTCCGTAGAAAACCGATTTGTTAAAGAAACGATGTGTGCAACTAATCTAAACGTGTTCAACTGAGACAAAACTAGAGTACATTGTAGAAAATCAAGTCATGAAGACGTCACAATAAATCACGAAAATCCGTTAAGAAAAACTCAATTTACGATCGAAAGATCAAACAAAGGTCAATCTGTCCTACCCAAGAAAAACAGTTCTGGAATACTGCAAAGAAACTCGTGTAGATCAGAAACCACAAATCCAATGACCGTGAAACTTTTACATATGATAGAAAATTAAGTTTTGAAGACAACCCAATAAAATTCATGTAAATCGGATCTGTAAAACTCGAGTTATGATAAAAACCACCGAAGCAAGGTAGTGCTATGCAGAAACTCGACGAGAAAATCTTGTCTGAAAACAAGTCGGACAAATAAGGCACAAAAGTTCCTTCAAACTACGAATTTTATTGATCAAACCACAAGAGTAAAAGCCCCAGAGTCGTGCACCAGAAACTCTGGCCTTCCTTGCTTATATAACCAGCCCTTAGGCCAACCCAAAACCAACTAGGACTCTAATCCTACTCAATTAACGTATCAAAACTTTCTATAACGGCTCAAGACTCTTCTATACGCAGATAGAAGCAATCTTAAGACTTCCAAACACCTTAGTAACATATCTCACATTCCTAAAACAACTCAAATTCGTGACCCACATGAGATCCTATCATAACCAACTCAAATGTTTCCATATTTGAGTCAAACACGACTCAGCCGCAGTCTGAGTCCATAACCTAGTCGGTTAGACCTTTCCGACCAATTCTTTACATTCAAATATCTTTATCACGCCTTGGAACCATGTAACCACGTCCATGCACTCCTTGCACATGTGAAAACATCTTCCAACGACATTCACAATACCTTCATATGCATTGTTCTTGATTCAAACATGTTGTGCAACCTCCCGATCAACTCAACCACAATTCCTCTAGAACTTGGTTGTTGAACCTCATCTTCTCCCTAAGACTAGTTCAATGGATCCCGTCACCAGCCATGTATTGAACTCAAGCAACACCTGCACATGAATAAATAACCAATACTTCTGAGCACAAGTCCTCGATAATGGAAACTAAGTAAACTTTCCATAATCCAAAAAACAAGTTCAAAATATTGCAAATTAAAAGCAGAACCACTGCGATTAAGCTCCAAATATTGCTAAAGCTAACCAGACCTTGAACTGGAGCTTACCAAAACTAACAGGATGTTGCGCCAGAACTTACCAAAGCTAGTGGACCTAGTGCCGGAGCTTACCAAACCTAGACGAATCTAGCACCAGAGCTACCCGAAACTAGTCGAACCTTACGTCGGACCTTCCCGGAGCTACCCAAAACAAGCCGGATATCGTTGGACCTTGCTGGATTTGTGACACCCGGTTCCGAAAAATGAACCAAGTGCAGTATATGTGTTCCCAGGATATTCAACACACATAAACAAGTGCATCACAAACGATATATAGATAATTAACACATCACAAATTATTAAATAAGTACGTTTATTACAATATCCAAATAATCTTCATATTGCAACTATAATTATCATTATTGAACTATAATTACAGTGACAATAATCTATTTATGAAACTAAGCAAACTAAGTATAAAGGGTAGCGCGGCTCCAAGCAACACCACAGGCAAGTCGACAGCATAACAAAGCCCTTCCCGACTCTCTACCATAAATTCCAGGTGACAAGGGTGGTTAAACAAATCTAGTAAACTTCCTATCATAGGATTCCCATCAAAATTGACACAAGCATGCAGTTTTGCAAACAAAACATTTATTTTAGAAACGGGATCAATATGTTAAAGGACACTTGCCTTGCTCTTGGGATTGGTTCAGGTCAAAGCCTTCAAACTCTTGGTGCTGAAGATCGTCCGCGGCACCCTCTAGCGCAAATCTGTCTAATCCGCACAATAAATATACAAACAAGAATTACAATCAATAGACGCACATATATTACTCAATATGACATGACATGCATGATTAATGCAATTATGAAGAAAAACTAGTTAATGAGTTGCTTTTAACATTTATTAATAAATTACAACAGTTATTAACATGTCTACACAGGTTTGGAATTGATTTGAAACAATTTAGATTTAATTCAATAGGAAATAGATAGCAAAAATCAGAAAGTCCGAAGTAGGCTGGACTAGTCCGCACTGTGCAGGAACAGTAAATTAGGGTTTTCTAGATCGACGTGAATTTGGTGAAACGGGGTCGAATTCACGTAAAGAAAAGAATGTAGAAGGTATACCAGGTGTTTAGGACTCCAATGAATCAAGGATCTTGGAGGCAACACTTGGATCTTGACGTTCTAGGGTTGATGAAGAACTTGAGGATGAATTGGTGATGTAGAACAAAACTTAATGGAGATATTAATCCTCTTTTGTTTCCTCCTCCTCTTCTTCTTGTTCTAGATCTCTTTCTCCCTCCTTGGTGGCGGCTACTCACAAGCTAGGGTTTGGGTGAGGTGGAAAAGTGGCAAATAGATGTCAAGCCAAGGGGTGGGGTTGTTTATATAGAGGTGGAGGCTAGGGTTAGATGGATTTCGAGTTTGAGATGAATAGAGGCCGGTTTAGAGTCCCTCATGGGCTCTAAAAGAGTTAGGCACGACGTCCCTAGGCCCACTTAACGTAAAACCCAAGAAACAAGTCGAGAAACAAAAGATCAACTCGGAGTCGTGATTCATCAGACAAGTCCTAAAAGGGTCGGACTAGTCCAAAGTTGGACACAGAGAAATCGAACAAGTCTGCATTGGACATCAGACAAGTCCAAACTTATCCAGAGGAGAAAAACAGACAAGTCTAACAAAAAAATCGGACAAGTCCAACTTTAGTCAGAGGAAAAAACGGACAAGTTCGCTGGAACACCGGACTAGTGCGAACAAGTCCAGGGACTTAGCAAATTTTCAAGGATTCTTGGAACACTGGACTAGTCCACATTGGGCCAGACAATCTAAAAATATCCTGTGGAAAAAACAGACTAGTCCGCAGAAAAACGAACAAGTCTGAGCGAGGTCAGAGAGAAATCGGACTAGTCCGCACAAAATCGGACTAGTCCGTACTTTCCAGAATTCTTAAGTGCGGTTTTGTTTCTAATTCATTTTAAACTTGTTCCTCTTTATGTGGATTAATGTTAGACATGTATTAGAATGTATGCAATGCATGATGGATGAAAATGAGGGTGTTACAAACCTACCCCCCTTAAGATGAATCTCGCCCTCGAGATTCAACAGGAAGAGAAAAGATAGGGAAATTCCTTCTTGAGATCATCCTCCAGCTTCCATTGAACTTTACACCATCGAATAACCGTGTTTCTTGTGACTCTCTCCTTGGTTTTCAAGATTTTGACCGGTTGTTCGACATAAGTCAAATCTTCCTCTAGTTCCAATTCTTCTATTGGCACTTGTTCTTCTGGTACCCTCAAGAACTTCTTGAGTTGGGAAACATAAAAGACGTCATGAACATCCAATAAGTGAGTTGGCATCTCCAATTTATATGCTACTTCTCCAAGTTTGTCCAGAATCCTGAATGGTCCAATGTATTGAGGTGCTAGCGTACCTCTTATGTTAAACCTCTTATGACCTCTCATGGTGACACCTTGAGGTATACGAAGTCTCCCACTTCAAAGGCTAATTTCCTTCTCCTATTGTCAGCATAGCCTTTTTGCCTTAATTGAGCAGCCCTCAAGTTCTCATAAATAATCTGAACTTGTTTCTCAGCTTTTTGCAACACATCAGGTCCAAATACTTGAGTTTCTCCCGTCTCATTCCAAAACAAGGGTGTCCTAAACTTCCTCCCACATAGTTCCTCATACGGTGACATCTTCAAACTTGCTTGGTAAATATTGTTGTATGAAAATTCTGCATATGGCAAGCTCTTGTCCCAATTTTTCCCATGATTCAAAGCACAAGCTCCTAACATGTCCTCCAAAATCTGATTGGTCCTCTCAGTTTGTCCATCCGTTTGGGGGTGATATGCTTAGCTGAAATTCAACCTTGTTCCCAAAGTTTCATGCAGTTTTTGCCAAAACCTGGAGGTAAACTGAGAACCTCTATCCGATACCATCTTCTTTGGTACTCCATGTCGACACACAATGTGCTCCATATACAATTCTGCTAGCTTCGCGGTGGTCTAGGTTGTCTTGACAAGAACAAAATGACCTGACTTGGCTAAACGATCCACAATTACTCAAATTGAGTCATAACCGGACTAGGTACACGGTAAACCAACTGTGAAGTCCATTCCAATTTCTTACCACTTTCACTCTGGAATCTTTAATGGCTGCAATAATCTAGCTGGCCTTTGATGTTCTGCCTTGACTCGTTGGCACACATCACATAAGGCTACGTATTCAGCTATGTCCTTTTTCATGCTGGCCCACCAATAACACGTCTTCAAGTCCTTGTACATCTTGGTATAACCGGGGTGAATTGAGTATGGCAAGTCATGTGCCTCTTTTAATATTGTCTCCCGAATATGCTTCACGTTCGGCACGACAATCCTTTTTCCAGGCCCTAAAGTACCATGGTCATCCTCATTGAATCTGAATTCTCTTCCCTCTTGGGTCCTTTCCTTGATTTCCTGAATTTCCTCATCCTTTGTTTGACCCTCTCGAATTTCTTGCTCCAAGGTCGGATTTAACTCCATCATCCACGACGGTAAGCTCCAGAGCTGCCACGTGGCAACCGCCGGACCTTCAACTTCAACAATTAGGTTGGTGGACCCCCCAACATCTCTGGACCTTCAAGGAGCAATCAAAGACCTCAAGACCCGATTAAGTGTCATTAATACCATATTAATGACACATGATCGAATGGCCTTAATACTGGTAACAGCACTGTTAAGGCCCATTACCAGGCTATTAAGGGTAATTAACTCCATTTATTGTGTATCAAGCATGTGTAACCGCCGGGGCCACCTATCGAGCCAGGCTAACGTTGTAACGACCAGTCCTTGTACTACAAAAGGACTGGTCGACGATACACAAGGGACGGTTCCAGACCACTACTGAACACCCTAAGCTAGACGAGCATCTTCTTCTGGAGCTTCTTCTAGACTCACAAGATTAATACATCACCAACACGCCCAGTGGAGTAAGGTATTACGCTCAGGCGGCCCGAACCACGTAAATCTCTGTGTACACGTGTCTTTCACCTTCTTGAATATCTGCGCGCCCATTACCAAACTACAACTCCTCGATCTACCGAAGGTAGTGTCGGGAGATCTGCCAGATCCAAATACCGATAGTTGGCGCGCTAGGTAGGGGCGCCCAAGATTTCGAGTATGGTGAACTCAGCTGCTGGATCATCCAACGGCAACCCTATTGTTCAACCCACTGGAGGCAATCCCTCCAACATGCAGCAACCAATAGGTGTCGTGGCTCCAGCAGGAGTCATGCCTCCACCGCCACTGCCTGCACCAGCACGTCAAGCTAAGCAGCGTGATGGTGCATCGGTGCCGGTCACAACATTGGTGAATAACAACAAACCTGAACACGTGCTTCATGCAGCGTGTGCTCTCCTCCAACGTCCACCACCTTCGGGTGCATCCCAGGGTGCAATGAAGCAGTGGAGGGCTAATGTGGAACATCTGGTTGCAGCAGCAGCTGACCGCATCAGCAACCAAGGTCCTCCTCCTTCGGGGCGGGCCCCATCGCAGCGCTGGACCGTGTCTGGCAGACTTGGTCCGCATGCTTCCCAGAATAGTAGGCGTCCTGCGTCATAGCAAGTTATGTCGCTACCTTCTGGGGAGTGACGTACTCATACGGTAACCAGGCTGTCAACTCATGACCTTCAGGCGGAGCTTGATTGCTGTTACTGTCAACAGGACGGCCGTGTCCATATCGAGCGTGCTCGCGAAAGGCGAGAGGCTCGAGATGGCCCTGCTCCCGAGGGAGTAGGAGGAGGTTGTTCTGCACTGGCCATGCACCTACGCATGGACAGATGGCCACAAAAGTTACAACCTCACCTGCCGGAGAAATTTGACGGGACTGTTAATCCTGCCGAGTTTCTCCAAATTTACACCACCGCAATCCTTGCGGTCGGAGGTAACGAGGCCATAATGGCCAACTACTTCCCAGTGGCTTTGACTGGGACCGCCAGGTCCTGGTTCATGAGCCTTTCTCACAACTCTATCAATAGTTGGGAGGAATTGTGCCAACAGTTCACCGCCAATTTCGGGAGTTCATACACCAGGCCAGGCACCGAACTGGACCTTTTTGTAGTCATGCAGAAGGGGGGAGAATCCCTGCGCTCATGCATCCAGAGGTTATCTAGCGCTACTGTTATCGTGGCATTTAGACAGGGCGTACAGGATAAGAAGATGCTGGAGAAGCCAGCGGTCAAGGAGATCACCAGCGTCACGGAGCTCTTCAGCTTGGCAGAAAAGTGTGCCAAAGCTGTGAAGGGCCGTGAAATGTGCTCCAAACCACCTCCGGGGAATGGCAATAAATCCTCCAAAGGCGAAGCCACTACCTCCGGGAGTGGCAAAAAGAAGAAAAAGTCCAACGGCAAGAAGAAGCCGTCGGCCGGCACATCCACTGCTGTAGCTGCAGCAGCTCCAGGTGGTCGGGGGCCACGCCCCGAAAAACGACCTCGGCCGTCCTCTGAAGATGGTGGAAACTCCAAAATGTGGTGTCCTATCCACAAATCGAACGGCCATAACTTGGAGGACTGTCGGGAGGTCCAAAACCTTGCCGAGCGCTACAACAAGCGCCGGGAAAAAGTTCCTTTCCGTCAGAGGGAAGGGAAACAGAAAGTCGATGAAGCTCCGGCTGAAGAGGAGTTGGGCTTCCAGGACCCTAAAAAGGCCTTGAAGGTTGTGTACACCTCCGTTAACGATGACTCCAACAATGTACGTCGGAAGACCATGAACACCATCTTTGGTGATTCATGGGACATCACCTCCCGCTGTGTCCCCAAGACCATGCGGCGGGACATGGCCTCAGTAGCTCCTATAGCAAGGGCGGAGCCTCATCGAAAGTGGATGGACACCACCATCACTTTTGATGCTTCGGACTGCCCTTGGAACATGATCGGAGCTGGCCAGCTACCCTTGATGGTATCACCTACCATTAATAACATTCAACTCCACCATGTAATGGTGGATGGAGGTTCAGGGCTGAACCTTATAAGCTTCGAAGCTTTTGTCAAGCTTCAGCTCCGACCTTCGGACCTTCGCCCCTCCCGACCTTTCTCCGGAGTAGGTCCGGGGGCCATAATGCCGCTCGGTGCCATTACTCTCCCTGTGACCTTCGGGACTCGGGAGAATTATCGCACTGAGAAGTTGATCTTTGATGTCGCTCAGATCAACTTGCCTTTCAACGCCATTCTAGGCAGGCCCGCCTTGTACAAATTCATGGCCGCTGCTCATTATGGCTACCTGGTGTTGAAGATGCCGACACCAACTGGCGTTCTCTAGATCTGCAAAGACCGTACTACCAGAGTGACTGCTCTGGAGGAACTTCATGCTCTTGCTACAGCGCAGGAGGAAGAATCCAGGCAGGAGCAAGCTCTGAAATCCCCGAGCATTCGTCAACGAGGCCCAACCTCTGCACCTCGCGTGCAACAAAGCGGCGACACCGACATCCCCATCAAAGTCGTCCAAATCGGTTCTGATGCCACTCAGACCACCCGTATATCGGGAGGTCTAAATGACAAATAGGAACTCGTGCTCATCACTTTCCTCCAGGCTAATGTCGACGTGTTTGTCTGGCAACCGTGAAAAATGTCTGGGATCCCTAGGGAAGTGATCGAGCATAATCTGAAGATATATCCCAACGCTCGGCCCGTACAACAGAAGCCTCGAAAGCAATCCGTAGAGCGACAGAACTTCATACGACAAGAACTGAAGAAGTTGCTTGAAGCTAGATTCATCCGAGAAGTCTACCATCCAAAATGGCTGGCAAACCCAGTCGTTGTACCCAAGGCCGGCGGGAAGCTTCGGATGTGTATCGACTACACAACACTAAATAAGGCATGCCCAAAAGATCCATTCCCACTACCTAGAATAGATCAGATAGTGGATTCCACCTCCGGGTGTGAATTACTGTGTTTCCTAGACGCATATTATGGGTACCATCAAATCAGAATGTCTGGGGAAGATGAAGAACATACTTCTTTTATCACAGTAGATGGATTGTACTGTTATACTGCCATGCCATTTGGTCTCAAGAATGCAGCTTCAACATTTGTACGAGCTATGTACAAAACCTTTGGAGAGCTCATCAGAGACATAGTGGAAGTGTATGTTGATGACATCGTCGTCAAGATCAAAGACAAGGAGTCACTCCTTGACACCTTGCAAGCTGTCTTTGACAAGGTGCGGGTCACCCACACGAAGTTGAACCCAGACAAGTGCGTCTTCAGGGTTAGATCCGAAAAGCTTCTTGGTTTCCTGGTAAACCACAGGGGCATAGAGGCAAATCCAGCGAAGATTAAAGCCATAGAGGAGATGCGGCCACCAGCCCGAATCAAGGACATCCAGAAACTGACTGGATGTCTAGATGCCCTCAGCCGGTTCATCTCAAGATTGGCGGAATGGGCGCTACCCTTCTTCAATCTATTGAGGAAGTCCGGACCACTTCAATGGTCTGAAGAAGCGGAAAAGGCGTTCTAGGAGCTAAAGCAGCTCCTCACCACTCTACCAACCTTGGTAGCTCCGAACCCTGGTGAGCCCATACTGCTTTACATTTCAGCAGCTGACGAGGTTGTCAGCATGGTCCTAGTCGCGGAGAGATCAGAACCATCTCAAGCTCAGGAATCCATACCCCTCCGGGAGGGTCCGGAGGTTCCTGAAGGTGAGTCTGGGTCCCCGCCCCCAGACTTGGATCAACATGGAGTTATTCCAGAAGACCTGGACCCCTCTGAGAGGGTCCGGGTCGCTCCAATAGAAGCTCTGGGTTCCTCTAGCAAGGACCCGAAGGTCCCAGAAGTAGGTTCGGACCGCTCCGGGAGGGTCTGGGTCGATGTGGAAGAAGCTTCGAGCCCCTCTGGGAGGGTCCGAATAGTCCAACGCCCAGTGTACTTCATCAGCGAAGTACAACATGATGCCAAGACTCGATACCTAGAGGTGCACAAGCTACTCTATGCAGTTCTCATTGCCTCCCGGAAGCTTCGCCATTACTTCCAAGCTCACAAGATCTCAGTGGTGACCTCTTACCCACTGCGTGCGATTTTGCATAATCCCAACTCTACTGGGAACATTGCAAAGTGGGCAGCGGAATTGGCCGAATCCGATCTCGAATTCGTCCCAAGGCAAGCAATCAAGAGTCAAGCATTGGCAGATTTCATGGCAGAATGGACCCCTTCTCCATCAAACCCTGGGGGGCCTAGTGAGCAGAAGCCGGAACTCAAGGCTCCGGTCTTCACCGAACCTCACTGGACCCTCTACTTCGACGGCTCCAAGCAAAAGCAGGGGGCCGGAGCTGGAGTCCTTCTCCTCGCTCCAACCGGGGAGAAGGCAAAATACATGGTCCACCTTGACTTCAAGACGACCAACAACATGGCGGAGTATGAAGTACTCATTTATGGACTAAAGGTGGCACTATCATATGGTGTCAAGCAACTGTTGGTCAAGGGAGATTCGCACCTCATCATAAAACAGGTGAAGGGTGAATGCTCCTGTAACAATCCCCAACTAGCTGCTTATCTACTTGAAGTCCAGAGGCTTCAGAATGACTTCGAAGTACTGGATCTCCAACATGTCCAGCGTGTCCATAAACGCTGAAGCTGACGAACTCTCGACGGAAGCGTCAACCGGAGCTCCGGCTCCTGACGGAACCTTCGTCCGGAGGTTGTCAAAACCCACAGCTCAGCCTGCCGAACTGAGCGAAGGGGGCAAGACCAGCATCCCAAAGCTGGCGGTCCCGATGGCCCTGTTACCATGGCAGCCATTAAGGGTCGTAGGTGCCACCGGAAGCTTTGAGCAGCCCAGCACGCAAGACTCAAATGCTCAAGCAAGCTCCGATGCATGGATCTCGGAGATCCGGAGCTACTTGAAAGACAACATCCTCCCTGACGATGATGTATCCGCTGACCGGATAGTCAGATTGGCTCAACTATACACGCTAGTAGAAGGGAATCTCTACTAGCGCGGTGCCAACGACGTCCTAATGTGGTGCATCACAAGGGAAGAAGGCTGCATGCTCCTCGTAGAAATCCATGGAGGCGAGTGTGGGAACCACGCGTCTTCTCGCACGCTGGTCGGTAAAGCCTTCCGGCATGGCTTCTACTGGCCTACAGCGCTCCAGGATGCAACTGAGCTTGTGAAGAAATGCAAAGCATGCCAGTTCCATGCAAAGCAAATTCACACACCGACTCAGCCTCTACAAATGATACCTCCCACATGGCCTTTCGCTGTGTGGGGGATGGATATCTTGGGACCTTTCCCAAGAGCCGTCGGAGGTTACAAGTTCCTGTATGTCGACATTGACAAGTTCACCAAGTGGCCAGAAACAACTCCAGTTGTGACAATAAACAAGCAATCAACTATAAACTTCTTGCAGTCCATCGTATGCAGATTTGGAGTCCCGAACAAAATCATAACAGATAATGGGACCCAATTCACAAGCTCTTCCTTCCAAGGATACTGCAAAGACCTCGGCATCCAAGTCAGCTACGCCTCCGTAGCTCACCCGGCAAGCAATGGCCAAGCCGAGATAGCAAATGCAAAAATCCTGAAAGGACTCAAGACGCGCACATATGAGCGCCTGAAAAAACATGGAGCCAACTAGATTGAAGAGCTTCCGCCCACTCCATGGGCCAACAGGACAACTCCAAACCGGTCAACTGGAGAGACACCCGTCTTCCTGGTGTAAGGAGCTGAAGCAGTCCTTCCTACAGAAATCACCTTGGGGTCGCTCCGGGTCTGGACCTCCGACGAAGCCACGCAGGACCAGCTCCGGCGTGAAGACCTTGACCTCCTTGTAGAGGGAAGGCGACGAGCTGGTGTTCGGAATGCCCGATACCACCAAGCTCTCCGGCACTATCACCAACGGCATGTTCACAACTTACAGCTCGAGGAAGGCGATCTGGTGCTACGAAGAATACAATCTAGAGAAGGGTTAAACAAACTCTCCCCCAGGTGCGAGGGACCCTTCCGAGTGATCAAAGTATCCCGTCCCGGATGCGTTCGCTTGGCAACCGAGGATGGGACACCTCTCCCAAATCCTTGGAACATTGAGCACCTCCGTAAGTTCTACGCTTAATATCACGGAGGTGAGTCTGTAATTACATGTGGTGTATGTTATAGAGTCATTGTACAGAGTCGGGTAGCTCCTCCGGGAGGCAGTCGGACCTACCCCGCTAGCTCCGCAACGTCCATGCAACACTTTTCACAGTCTCAGAACTAAAAGTGTAGCTAGCTACCTTGAGTCAAACGAGATATGAAACGCACTTAACCTGGTTTCGTACCCTAAGAGTGTACATGTTTCCCCTGTACCCCGGACCTATAATGAAAGACATCATTGTGTGAAAACAGACTCCACGTGCATTTACTTTGTACAGGCTCAATATTTTTTATTTTTCTCTTTCTTGTCTATAACAAAGTTGTGCAGTTCTTACGAAACTTTAGCTTGACCAATTCATGTACAATTCGAGTTGCATTGTCTGTCCTTCCGGGTTCAAACATTGTTGATGGCCTACTTTTCTGAATGCCGCCAAGCCAATCTAGGGCCGGAGTGTGCTATCGACTTAGCCTAGTCATGCACCCTAAGTACGCCACTCTACCTACACCCCGGCAGGCCGAAGTAAGATGAGTCCAGAAACGATTGGACCTGAAGGAAGCAAGATGACGCTGTTGGTTGTATTTAGGATTGTGTTCGACCTAAAACTTTCTCTGGAATAGTAAGCCGCAATGAAGTTATAGACAAGAAATGGATTTTACTGTTTTTCTTGACTTCAATGTGCAGGAAAAATAAATATTTCATGATGATGGTGAATGAAGCTGGAGCTATCAAAGCTCCGACATCCTCTAGGCGGCTTGTAGTCAATGTTCAAACATTGACATCGAGCATCTCTGGAGCTACTTAGTTCCGGTAAAGCTAAGAGGCAAGTCGTCAACGTGAATATGGTGGAAAGACACTAAAGTGGAGTCTGACGTTGACACAACACGTGTTAACGGAGGTCACTGTCGGAGCTGCCAAGCTCCGACACCCCAGAAGGCTAACCATCGATGCTTTAGTGTTGATAGAGACTACCGCCGAAGCTACTAAGCTCCGATAGCCTCAGGGGGCCTACACTATCGAAGACTTCGGACCAACATTCTACAAGATTCGAAGCACTCAAGTCTTCAAAAACCGTTACATTTTCTTGGTACATGTTCACAATCAAATTGTGTACATCTACCAGGGGGCCAAGTGAGAAAAATGTGGTGTTGAAGACAAAAAATGAAATTTGAATTCACAAAAATTTGGTTTTCATTCATCTGGAGACAAGAGATTACAAAATTGGAGAAGAAGAAGAGAGAATACAAGCGGGAGCTATAGAGAGATGGTCCTAGACCCTATGGAAGAATTGAGCGACCTTCTGGGCCACCTCCGACACGCTGGCTCGGGCAGCTTCACCCTCTCCTTCGATGGGGCCTTCAAGCACCGGGTCGAGAGGGAATTGAGTGTCCCGGCTGGTGTAGCACGTCAGCACAAACTCTGTGACGTTCTTCGCAAGGGACTGACCCTCTGTTTCCAATTTGTCTGTGATGACATCACCCACCTTGGAGAGCTTGTTGCCTGTTGAACCCAGAGCCTCCAACGCCTGGTCCAGCTCCGGCTATGGATCATCCGAACGCATGGGACTGAAGCCCATTGGCATCAGTGTGTCGTTGGCCTTGCCCAAGAAGTCCCAAACTTGTTGGGACTCCGCAGCCCTTGCACCACGCATCTCTGCCAAGGATCTTTTGGCTGCCGCCAGCTCCGAGCTCTCTCGAGCAAGACGCTCCACCTCTTTGGCATTCTGCTGAATCATTTCAGCAACCTGCCTTTCGAGCTTGTTGAGCCCTTCCTCCCGGAGGTGGATCTCATTCCGGCGGTTGACCAGATCTTTCTCCCGGCCCTACACTTTTTTTCTCCCGGGCGGCGATGGCATTCTCCTGCTTGTAGAGTTCTTGCCCTCGCTCCCAGGCCTTCTTCTCCTCCTCCTTGCAACGCTCATCCAATTTCTTGGTGCGTTCTTCGAGGCTCCTGTCAGCCAGAGCTGTATTTTGGACAAGATCCTCCTCCCTCTTCACGAGGTCGTCCCGCAGCTCCAGGAATTCATGCTCTTCATCTTCGAGCCGTATTTCCCGCACTTCAAGAGCCTCCCGGCGCTTGACAAGACTATCGTGGATGGCGGAGAGCCTTTCCTAGCGCTCATCAGATGCGCTATTTGCAGCATTGGCCTGATCATAAATGGCCCGGGACTAGTTGTCGAGGGTCCGCGTCATGCTTTCACTCTCATCCAACAACTTACCCCAGTACTCTAGGCGGACTTTCTCCCTTTTCACCCACTCCTTGTCATCAGCCAGCCTCGACTGCGCCAGCTTGGTCTCGAAATGGAGTCGGTTGCGCCACCTCGTAAGGGTCTAGCGCTCCTCCTCGAGGGCCTTGCTGTCGTGGTAGAAGGCCAGTTGAACCTGGCGAAGACTGGAGCAGGCGTTGTCGATGGACAACGATAGGGGGATTGGGTCTAGACCTGCTGGGGTCATCTCCGTTGGCTCCAGCAGATCTTCAACAACAAAAATTGGGTGCCACTCTACGAGAGCGGTCCCCTGAGCTTCCACAGTACTAGGGCCGTCCTCAGGGATAGCCTCGGCCGCCGTCCAAGAAGTACCTGCAGCCAAAGTTCCAACCTCCGGAATTGGTTCTGAAGGCCCACCCGCCAGGTCATCAACAACTGGCCCCTCCGGGGGGGGCAGAGGCTTTGTCATGGCACTCTGGCTCAGCGGCGGGCACCTCCAGGATCACTGCTTCCGGAGCGGGTGTTGAAGGTTTGGTCGGAGCAAAAGCTACTTCTGGCTCCGGCGCAGGCACCCCCTCCGCCTCTGGCTCAGGTGCTGGCGCTCCGATCGTCATGGGCTCGGGCGCTGGCGCTTCGACCACCAAAGGCTCAGGCGCCGTCACCTCCACAGCAACAGGCTCGGATGCCGGAACCTCTTCAACGACCAGCTCTACAGCCGGAACTTCTGCAGCAACCGGCTCTACCGCCGGAACTTCCTCGACGACCGGCTCAAGTGTCAGAGCTTCATCAACACCCGGCTCCACTGCCCGGACCTCATCCACCACTGGCTCGACTGCCGGGGCTTCAACAACATCCGACTCTAGGGCCGGAATTGCAGCTTCCTCCGGCTCTGTGGCCAGAACGTCCAACATCACAACATCCAAGCCCGAAGCATCAACCTCTGAGGCTGGCGCTGCTGGTACATCTTCAGTCATGTGGTCCGGCGCTACCACGGGAGCTTCTGGGGATGAGTCGTACAAAACCACGACAGCCGGCACCGGGGCTACCGCAGCCTCAACCACATCTTGGGGCGGCGCTGGAATCGGAGCCGGAGCTTCAGCCTGCACAGCCTTAACTGCTACTGCAGGGACTGGAGCTTCAACCCTTTCCTTGGGCATGCTATGAATGAAGGACAAAGAGACTCAAAATACAGTTAATAGTAAAACAATTGACTAAGGTAAAAAATCAAAAATTACCTCGAAAGGCTTCCGCACCAGTTACCACGGAACCTCTTCTCCGAACGCTCCGGACTGGCCCCAGCCGCCACTGGCGTGGTAGTCCCGGAGGGCCCCCCGAAGCTTGCTGCTGCTGGTGGAAATGCTCTGGTCGAGGCCCCCCTCGACCGGGAAGGACCTCCGGACCTGGAGCCCTCAACTGGCCCTGGTACCGGAGTCACCTGGCCGGAGCTAGCACCCTGGGAAGAAACCGCTACTGGAGTAGACACCGCTGTCATAGACCTCCCCCTCCGGGGAGAAAGAGACGCCGCGGAAGAAGTATGCCTGGCCCTTTTGTCTGCATGCTTCCTCTTACGGCTCGAGGGCTTGGCCAATTCCTTGCCCTTGCCGACGTCTTCAGTTCTTAGCTTAGGGGCGGGAACGGAGCCACCTTCCGGAGCTTCGGAGATCGCCAACCCGGTGGTCGAGCGCCACTCAACGACACCAAGGTCGTCAAGCACCGGCATCGTCCGCCGGAGCTCCCTACTGAATTCTGCCTCTATGTTCAGTGGGAGGAAAGCTGACGGCGGAGCCAAGTCGTCGCCCTCGACATCGATGTCGTGCTGGAACTTCTTGAGGTGGAACTCCAAAGTTGCACCCTCCATGTTGGATTTCAAACCGGTCTCGATCCGGTCGTCGTCCAGCACGTTGTTGAGGGCCCAAGCCAACTTCTCCCTCCTCTTCAGCGGAGCCCACCTGTTGGTCAAGAAGTTGCAAAACACCGCGTGGGGAGTCACCCCTCCCTCCACGCACAGGTGGATCCTGGTCAGAGCAGGGTTGAAGGCATCCGATAGCACCGTAGCTTCACTCCAAACTGCAGTGTTGATGTTGGGGAGGCCTTCCGGGAGCTCCAGCTTCTCGTGCTCCTCCACCCTGATAACAATCCAATCCTTCTTCTAGTCGTCCCACTTCCCAGAAGGGAATGACCGCAAGTACTTGTACGGGCACTTCTTGCGCTTCACAAAATAGTAGAAGCCAAGGTACTCGTCGCTCCGACCTATGGTTTGGACAGTGAAGAAGGTGCAGAAAAGCTAAATGTAGGGGGGAATTCCCACCCACATCTCGCAGAAGTGGACAAAGATGGACACCAGCAGAATGGAGTGGGGGCCAAGGTGATACAGTTGCAGACCATAGAGGTCTAGCAGCATCAAGAAGAAGGAGGAGAAAGTTGGGATCAGTCCCACCATGGCGTACGCGGAGAAGTACACCATGTCGCCAGTGTGTTCCTTCTCGAACGGAAGCTTGCCGGCGCAGACCAGGTGGTTGAAGAAGTCAGGGGACCATCCCATGAGGACCCGGACCTTCTTCAAATCGTTATCGGTCTTCAGTCGGCTCGAGCGGAGACCCAACTCCATCGCGGCACAACAAGGCAAGAGAGGAAAGACAAGCAAAAGTTTGGAGGTTGGAGCGCAAGATCGATTGAAAGGCGTAAAGAACCCAAAATGATGTGTGATTTCCTTCTTAAGTAAGCCCCCGCAACGCCTGGATGGAAACCACAGAGGAGCCGACAATACCAGTCAAAATTTTCACCCCGCCAATGACAAGGCGGCCCGGGGCCACCCCGACGATCAAGTCGAGGTTCTTACCCCAGGCGAACGGTTGTCATCATGAAAGACGGGAAACCCAAAGTCAGCGGCCTGACAGGGTGCGCGGAACCGATACGATTTTCGTATCGGGAACCGGTGACCTTCAATTGCGTGAAGATCCGCATGCTGAGATCTCACCTTCCGCCTCCATGATACGCCATGCGGCGGAAGTTTAACTGTGAACTACTGCCAATGGCACAACCAAAGACCCTTGAAGACAACCGAAGAATGGACCCACCTCCGGTGAAATGACTTCATCCAAAAGGTCTCTCCCGGAGGTGAGTCCAGGGGGCCACTGTTGGTACCCTCCGTACCAAATACCCCTCGGGTTCGCAAAGATCACAAGGAAACTCCATCTACCAGATTTGAAGACCTCCAAAGGCCCCACATGTCAGGCGTAGCCGGACCTGCTTCCCCGACATGGTTAGTCCCAGGGCCGCCACATGTATCACAAGACCGGAGCTATCACCCACACCTGGGAAGCTTCGGTCGGAATACCAGTATGGCACCCCCGGAACTAACCCCAGACAGAGGGAAGCTCCGGTACTGACACGTGTCCCATAGCACCGGAACTACCCGTCCACGACGGTAAGCTCCGAAGCTGCCATGTGGCAACCGCGAGACCTTCAACTTCAACAATTAGGCTGGTGGACCCCCCCAACAGCTTCGGACCTTCAAGGAGCAATCAAAGACCTCAAGACCCGATTAAGTGTCATTAATACCATATTAATGACACACGATCGGATGGCCCTTAATACTTGTAACGGCACTATTAAGGCCCGTTACCAGACTATTAAGGGTAATTAACTCCATTTATTGTGTATCAAGTATGTGTAACCGCCGGGGCCACCTGTCGGGCCAGGCTAACGTTGTAACGACTAGTCCTTGTACTATAAAAGGACTGGTCGACGATACACAAGGGACGGTTCTAGACCACTACTGAACACCCTGAGCTAGACGAGCTTCTTCTACTGGAGCTTCTTCTAGACTCACAAGCTTAATACATCACCAACACACCCCACGGAGTAGGGTATTACGCTCAGGGGGCCCGAACCACGTAAATCCCTGTGTACATATGTCTTTCACCTTCTTGAATCTCTGTGCACCCATTACCGAACAACAACTCCTCGATCTACCGAAGGTAGTGTCGGGAGATCTGCCGGATCCAAACACCGACACCCATCTCATTTACAAATCCGAGATTCAACCATTCAAATTTCGTACATATCTTGGATAGTAACTCTCGAACTGTGAGATGATGACTTACTCCTTTCCTACTCAATGCATCGGCCACAACATTGGCTTTTCCTAGATGATAATTGATTCCCAAGTCATAATCCTTGATGAGCTCCAACCATCTTCGTTGCCTCAAATTCAGATCCGTTTGTGTGAAGATATACTTAAGACTCTTGTGATCCATGTAAATTTCACACCTATGACCAAGGATGTAGTGTCTCCAAATCTTCAATGCGTGTACTACGGCTGCAAGTTCCAAATCATGAGTTGGGTAGTTCTGCTCATGTTTCTTTAATTGTCTCAATGCATATGCAACCACTTGATCTTCTTGCATGAGCACACATCCAAGCCCTTGTCTCAATGCATCACAATATATGTAGAAACTTTTGCTTACATCCGGCAAAACCAAAACTGGGGTTGTTGTTAATCTTTTCTTCAACTCCTCAAAACTTTTTTGACACGCTTGAGTCCATTGAAATGCTTTCCCCTTCATTAGCAACTCCGTCATTGGCTTTGCTATTTTGGAAAAGTCCTTGATGAATCAACGGTAATATCCAGCCATTCCAAGAAAACTCCGGATCTCCTTTACGTTTTGCGGTGGCTCCCATTTTAGCACGTCCCTCACTTGTCCTGGGCCAACAGATACTCCTCCTCCCGAGATGATATGACCCAAAAATGACACCTCCCTTAACCAAAACTAGCACTTGTTGAACTTGGCATACAATTGGTGCCCCCTCAATTTCTGCGATGTGAGGCTCAAGTGTTCCTCGTGCTCCTTCTCATCCTTCGAGTAGATCATAATATCATCAATGAAAACCACTACAAACTTGTCCAAGTACTCCATGAAGACCTTATTCATGAGGTTCATAAAGTAGGCAGGTGCATTGGTCAATCCAAAGGACATCACGTTGTACTCATATGATCCATATCGTGTCCTAAAAGCTGTCTTCGGTATGTCCGATGGTCTAATCTTCATTTGAAAGTATCCCAACCTCAAATCAATTTTAGAGAAGACACAAGCACCCTTCATCTGATCAAACAAGTCCTCTATACGGGGCAAGGTATAATTGTTCTTGATGGTTAACTCGTTGAGAGCTCGGTAGTCTACACACATCCTTTGTGATCCATCCTTCTTGTCCACAAATAAAACAGACGCTCCCCAAGGTGAAGAGCTTGGGCGAATAAAACCTTTCTCTAGTTGCTCTTGAATCTGCTTCTTGAGCTCTGCTAATTCCTTAGGAGGCATCCTATATGGCCTCTTAGCTATAGGTGCAGATCTAGGTATCAAATCAATAACAAATTTAATGTCTCGATCGGGTGCCATACCTGGCAACTCATTCGGAAACACGTCCAAAAATTCGCACACCACCAAAATCTCCCCAATTGTGGCACCGCCCATATGATTCAACTCCAATTGCTTTGGTGCGGTTTGGGATGCTTCACATTCTACAGAAATCCCTTCATCATTGGTTGACTTCACCATCTTCATGGCACACTCAATAACTCCAGTGTGCTTCCTCAACCAGTCCATACCAAGTATAATGTCCAGTCCTTGAGAATCGAAGACAATTAGGTTGGCGAAGAAGTCTACCACCCTTATTCTAAGGCTTACTTTTCGACATACTATATTTGTCCTCATCTCTCCTCCAGGAGACTTAACCAATAGAGTAAACTTCATGTGAGAGATAGGCAAAATATACTTGGCATCATATTTCGATGCAATGAATTAATGCAATGCTCCAGAATCAAATAACATAGTTGTCGGGTTGGAGTTTGCGAGAAACATACCAATCACCACATCATCCGCTTGTTGAGCATCCTCCGTAGAGACATGGTTCACGTTGCCACAAGCAAAATTATGCCGTCCATGGTTCCCTTGCGGTTGTCCTCCAATGGGTCTTGGATTTTGCCTCGGCGCATTGCTTCCTTGACCAAGGCCTGACTTAGGGCATTGAGGTGCAAAGTGTCCACCTTCTCCACAAGTATAACACTTCTTTAATCGACCAGAATTATTGGGACGAACTTGATTCTGCGCATTTGCACCAGGAAAATTGGCACGAGGTGCATAAGGTATTGGAGGCCTAGGTGATTGCATGACAAGGCGCTGCTGCACAAACTGAGTTGGGCGCGATGCATAACAAGGGCGCTGAACCAGAGCAGAAGAGTTGTAATATGGCGCAAAGCGAGGGCGCACATTACTTCCTTGTTGCTGTCCTTGATATGGTGGCTTCCTCTTGTTGTCTTGCTCCATCTCACAGACCTTGTTCTCCGCAACATCTGCTTTGTCCACAAGCTTCTGGAAGTTTTCATAATCACAATTGAGCAATTGCATTTAGATCTCATTGTTCAAGCCTCTCATTAACAAGTATTGCTTCCGGTAGTCCTGACTAACATCCTCAGGCGCATACCTTGAGAGTTGAGTGAATTTGTTGAGATATTCACCCATGCTTGACCTTCCTTGCCTCAAGTTCTCAAATTCTTGACTCTTCAAAATCATACATCCTTCCAGCACATAATGAGAACGGAAGCTCTCCTTGAATTCGGCCCATGAAATCCTCTCTTGGTTCTCATGAGCATTGCAATAAGCATCCCACCAATCCACGGCTGCTCCAACTAGTTGATGAGAAGCAAATAGGACCTTCTCCCGGTCACTGGATTAGACAATAGCTATCTTCTTCTCCACGGACTTGAGCCAATCATCAGCATCCATAGGGTAAGCGGCTTGAGCAAAGGTCGGTGGTCTAGTCCTCATAAACTCTCCCAACCGGTTATGAGTAGGTTGGAGTGGCGGTGGAGGCATGTGGGGCTGATTGTTGATGTTGCCAGCCTGCAGCTGTCCCATAGCGTGTATCATGGTCTGCATGAGCTGGTTTTGCATAGCCAATAACTGCTCAATGTTGATAGCTCCCTGAGCAGGTCCTTGCCCATTGTTGTTCTGAGGTGCTCCATTGTTCTTCTCCTCATCATTGCCATCCCTTTGGTTGTGAGTCCTCACCATCTGATGAAAGCAAGAGATAAGAATTTAGAAACGTCCCCAACTTTATGCATCAAGGGATATGTAACTAAGCAACTAGCTATACTAGCCTACATGGACATTGGAATGCTAAAGCATCCCAAAGTCCTCTATTAAGCACACAATCACAAGTCCAGGGACTTAGCAAATTTTCAAGGATTCTTGGAACATCGGACTAGTCCGCACTGGTCCGGACAAGTCCGAAACTATCCAATGGAAAAAATAGCTAGTGCACAGAGAAACGAACATGTCCGAGCGAGGTCAAAGAGAAATCGGACTAGTCCGCACAAAAGCGGACTAGTTCGTACTTTCTAGAATTCTTAAGTGCGGTTTTGTTTCTAATTCATTTTAAACTTGTTCCTTTTTATGTGGATTAATGTTAGAAACTTTTTAGAATGTATGCAATGCACGATGGATGAAAATGAGGGTGTTACAAACCTACCCCCTTTAAAATGAATCTCGCCCTCGAGATTCAACACGAAAGAGAAAAGATAGGGAAATTCCTTCTTGAGATCATTCTCCAGCTCCCAAGTTGCCTCTGATTCGGTATGATGCTTCCATTGAACTTTACACCATTGAATAACCTTGTTTCTTGTGACTCTCTCCTTGGTTTCCAAGAATTTGACCGGTTGTTCGACATAAGTCAAATCTTCCTCTAGTTCCAATTCTTCCATTGGCACTTGTTCTTCCAGTACTCTCAAGCACTTCTTGAGCTGGGAAACATGAAAGACGTCATGAACATCCGATAGTTGGCATAAAAAATTTATATGCTACTTCTCCACGTTTGTCCAGAATCTTGAATGGTCCAATGTATCGAGGTGCTAGCTTGCCTCTTATGTTAAACCTCTTATGACCTCTCATGGTGACACCTTGAAGTATACAAAGTCTCCCACTTCAAAGGCTAATTTCCTTCTCCTATTGTCCGCATAGCCTTTTTGCCTTGATTGAGCAGCCCTCAAGTTCTCGCGAATAATCTGAACTTGTTTCTCAGCTTCTTGCAACACATCGGGTCCAAATACTTGAGTTTCTCCTGTCTCATTCCAAAACAAGGGTGTCCTGCACTTCCTCCCATATAGTGCCTCATATGGTGACATCTTCAAACTTGCTTGGTAACTATTGTTGTATGAAAATTATGCATATGGCAAGCTCTTGTCCCAATTTTTCCCATGCTTCAAAGCACAAGCTCTTAACATGTCCTCCAAAATCTGATTGGTCCTCTCAGTTTGTCCATCCGCTTGGGGGTGATATGCTGAGCTGAAATTTAACCTTGTTCCCAAAGCTTCATGCAGTTTTTGCCAAAACCTGGAGGTAAACTGAGAACCTCTATCCGATACTATCTTCTTTGGTACTCCATGTCGACACACAATGTGCTCCATATACAATTCTGCTACCTTCGTGGTGGTATAGGTGGTCTTGACAAGAACAAAATGAGCCGACTTGGTTAAACGATCCACAATTACCCAAATTGATTCATAACCGGACTGGGTACGCGGTAAACCAACTATGAAGTCAATTCCAATTTCTTCCCACTTCCACTCTAGAATCTTTAATGGCTGCAATAATCTAGCTGGCCTTTGATGTTCCGCCTTGACTCGTTGGCACACATCACATAAGGCTACATATTCAGCTATGTCCTTTTTCATGTTGGCCCACCAATAGCACGTCTTCAAGTCCTTGTACATCTTGGTACAACCTGTGTGAATTGATTATGGCGAGTCATGTGCCTCTTTTAATATTGTCTCCCGAATATGCTTCACATTTGGCACGACAATCCTTTTTCCAAGCCCTAAAGTACCATGGTCATCCTCATCGAATCTGAATTATTTTCCCTCTTGGGTCCACCAATAGCACGTCTTCAAGTCCTTGTACATCTTGGTACAACCTGGGTGAATTGATTATGGCGAGTCATGTGCCTCTTTTAATATTGTCTCCCGAATATGCTTCACATTCGGCACGACAATCCTTTTTCCAAGCCCTAAAGTACCATGGTCATCCTCATCGAATCTGAATTATTTTCCCTCTTGGGTCCCTTCCTTGATTTCCTGAATTTCCTCATCCTTTGTTTGACCCTCTCGAATTTCTTGCTCCAAGGTCGGATTTAACTCCATCATCCCCATCTCATTTACAAATCTGAGATTCAACCGTTCAAACTCCTTACATAACTCAGATGGTAACTCTCGAAATGTGAGTTGATGACTTACTCCTTTCCTACTCAATGCATCGGCCACAACATTTGCTTTTTCTGGATGATAATTGATTCCCAAGTCATAATCCTTGATGAGCTCCAACCATCTTTGTTGCCTCAAATTTAGATCCATTTGTGTGAAAATATACTTAAGACTCTTGTGATCCGTGTAAATTTCACACCTATGACCAAGGATGTAGTCTCTCCAAATCTTCAATGCGTGTACTACGGCTGCAAGTTCCAAATCATGCGTTGGGTAATTCTGCTCATGTTTCTTCAATTGTCTCGATGCATATGCAACCACTTGAGCTTCTTGCATGAGCACACATCCAAGCCCTTGTCTCGACGCATCACAATATATGTCAAAACTTTTGCTTACATCCGGCAAAACCAAAACTGGTGCTGTTGTTAATCTTTTCTTCAACTCCTCAAAACTTTTTTGACAAGCTTGAGTCCATTGAAATGCTTTCCCCTTCATTAGCAACTCTGTCATTGGCTTTGCTATTTTGGAAAAGTCCTTGATGAATCGACGGTAATATCCAGCCATTCCAAGAAAACTCCGGATCTCCTTTATGTTTTGCGGTGGCTCCCATTTTAACACATCTCTCACTTTTCCTGGGTCAACCGATACTCCTCCTCCCGAGATGATATGACCGAAAAATGACACCTCCCTTAACCAAAAATGGCACTTGGTTAACTTGGCATACAACTGGTGCCCCCTCAATTTCTGCGATGTGAGCCTCAAGTGTTCCTCGTGCTCCTTCTCATCCTTCGAGTAGATCATAATGCCATCAATGAAAACCACTACATACTTGTCCAAGTACTCCATGAAGACCTTATTCTTGAGGTACATAAAGTAGCCAGGTGCATTGGTCAATCCAAAGGACATCACGGTGTACTCATATGATCCATACCGTGTCCTAAAAGTTGTCATGGGTATGTCTGATGGTCTAATCTTCATATGAAAGTATCCCGACCTCAAATCAATCTTAGAGAAGACACAAGCACCCTTCATCTGATCAAACAAGTCCTCTATACAAGGCATGGTATACTTGTTCTTGATGGTTACCTCGTTGAGAGCTCGATAGTCTGCACACATCCTTTGTGATCCATCATTCTTGTCCACAAATAAAACGGGCACTCCCCAAGGTGAAGAGCTTGGGTGAATAAAACCTTTCTCTAGTTGCTGTTGAATCTGATTCTTGAGCTCCGCTAATTCCTTAGGAGGCATCCTATATGGCCTCTTAGCTATAGGTGCAGTTCCAGGTACCAAATCAATAACAAATTCAATGTCTCGATCGGGTGGCATACCTGGCAACTCATCCGAAAATACGTCCAAAAATTCGCACACCACCAGAATCTCCTCAATTGCGGCACTGTCCATATGATTCAACTCCAATTGCTTTGGTGCGGTTTGAGATGCTTCAAATTCTACAGAAATCACTTCTTCATTGATCAACTTCACCGTCTTTGTGGCACACTCAATAACTCCATTATGCTTCCTCAACCAGTCCATACCAAGTATAATGTCCAATCCTTGAGAATCCAAGACAATGAGGTTGGCGAAGAAGTCTACCCCCCCCCCCCCCTTATTCTAAGACTTACTTTTGGACATACTATATTTGTCCTCATCTCTCCTCCGGGAGACTTAACCAATAGAGTAAACTTCATGTGAGAGATAGGTAAACTATACTTGGCAACATATTTCGATGCAATATATGAATGCGATGCTCCATAATCAAATAACATAGTCATTGGGTTGGAGTTTGTGAGAAACATACCAATCACCACATCATATGCTTGTTGTGCATCCTTCGTAGAGACATGGTTCACGTTGCCACGAGGAAAATTCTGCTGTCCATAGTTCCCTGCGGCTGTCCTGCATTGGGTCTTGGATTTTGCCAAGGCGCATTGCTTCCTTGACCAAGACTTGACTTAGGGCATTGATGTGCAAAGTGTTCAGCTTCTCCACAAGTATTGCACTTCTTTACTCCACCATAATTATTGGGACGAGCTTGATTCTACGCATTTGCACCAGAAAAATTGGCACGAGGTGCATAACGCATTGGAGGCTCAGGTGCTTGCATGACAGGGCGTTGCTGCACAAACAAAGTTGGGCGCTGTCGAGGTGTCTAAACTGACACCTCCCCCGGACCTACTCGGGAGCAGTCCACGAAGGTTCGATGTATATTCAAGGGGATAGTCCTAGCAAGATCGAGCATAGTGGACGATGAACGCAAGGATTTTACGTGGTTCGGGCCGCCTGAGCATAATACCCTACTCCACGGTGGTCTGTGTGTTGTATTCCTTGAGTCTGAGAGAACTCTGGGTCTAACTGAACGTGTCTTAGTCGGTTGCCGCCCAGTCCTTTTATAGTCTAAGGCCGAGCATCTTACAAGTGGGACCCGGGGCCCGACATGTGGCCCTGGGTGTACCAAATCCCTCCTAAGATTTGGGAGTAAATGCTATCCCCTTACAATGGCTTCAGTGTGCTGCCTGGCCATGCCTTGCTGCAGGGCTACACATAGCCCCTCATCATTGCAGGCGGTGTCCCGTCCGTCTTGTCACGGCCTCTCATTCGCTCGTCATACATAGTAGTTCGGCGCCAGCCTATTACCGACGAGCTGGGTACAAGACTTTTGACTTATGAGTGCGAGCTCCTGCTTACCTAGGGAACATGCGCGTATTTTCCGTTTAGGTGCACTAGGCTCGTCCCACATTATTGCCACTATCGCAGGATGAGCTAGGTGCACTACAGGAATCCCGACGATTTGCGACGGCCGGCCGTATTTGCGACGGCCAGCCGTCGCAAATAAACCTGTTTGCGACGGCCCGCAGATGGCCGTCGCAAATAATAAAAACCGTCGCCAATAAGCCTGTATTTGCGACAGTTTCCAAAATGGCCGTCGCAAATAACAAGGCCGTCGCATATAAAGCTTATTTGCGATGGCCTTTTCCGCTAGCTGTCGCAAATAGTATTAATTGCGACGGCCAACCCTAGGGCCGTCGCAAATAAGCTGACCATCGCAAGTTACAGCCTATACCGTCGGGCCGAACCGTTCCCTTCATCATTTCGTTACCACCGCCGCCGTCGCTCCGCTCCGCCCCCGCTCTCGCCGCCGGCCCACCGCGCCGCCGCCGCCCCTGCCTTGCCACCCCCGGCCCGCCGCACCCCCGCCGCCCCCGGCTTCGCCGGCCCCGGCCCGCCGCACCCCCGACTTCACTGCTGCCACGCCGCACCCCGCCGCCCCCGCTCCCGCCGCCAGCCCGCCGCTCCGCCGCCGCCCCGGCCTCGCCGCCCCCGACCCGCCGCGCTCCCGCCTCCCCCAGCCTCGCCGGCTCCGGTCCACCGCGCCGCCGCCGTTCCAGGTACCTACTATTATTTGTCTGCATTTAGGTCCATCTGATTTGAGAGTTTTACTAATAAATCCTATACTTCAAAAGATTTTGAGAATTTTAAACTTAGATTTATGTTTAGTGAAGATGGGATCGTGGAAGGGAAAGAACAAGGCCCATGGAATTGATTAGAATAACCTAAGTTTTTAAAGCTTGAGGGTTTGTTTGTACTGGTAGAGTGAACTTTTTGTTTTGGTTAGTTGGTGAGACTAGTTGAGACTGTCATGTAGATTCATCGTGCATGCTTGGTAGTACCTGCCCAGGCATGACTTCCCCGTTGATGCCGCTAATGCTGATTCCAGCGTAAAGGCAGGCCTTGTAGTCGGTGTCAACGACATCGCGTCCAAAGGCCTTATCGGCACCAGCGCAGCAGTAGTACGGTCCCTGAGGAAAACATGCACACAAA
This sequence comes from Tuctoria greenei, assembly GCA_036927565.1. Classification (NCBI taxonomy): domain Eukaryota; kingdom Viridiplantae; phylum Streptophyta; class Magnoliopsida; order Poales; family Poaceae; genus Tuctoria; species Tuctoria greenei. The sequence goes on from JAYESD010000011.1 coordinate 148,214,878, forward strand.
TGTTTCAGACCTCATCCTGGGCTAATTAAGCACCAGCTCTCATTGCATGATTCTTATATTCAGAACTTTACATCGCATAGCTTGTTTAGCTGCAACAGATTAAAAGGAGTTTTAGTTTGAATTTAGAGCTGTAGTTTTCTTGCCTGGGGACCAGGGTAGCCAACAACAGGCCAGCCATGGGGCCAGCTGACATCCTTCTGAAGGAGAGTGTACTCCTGCTCAATACCATACCTGTTTGTATTCAGAGAAAAGGTTCATGGTGAGGAACAAGATAAGATAGGAAGCCAATGTAATAAAATACTGATAAAATTTAGATTGATAAATTACTAATTGAATAGTTGCTGCAAAAATGTTGAAATTGGGTTAGTATTCATACCATGGCACCTCAGCTACAACAGCAGGGTTGCTGAAGACCTTGGCAGCATTGTGCCTCTTGTTAGTGGGGATTGAATCTCCTTGTGTGGGGTGTAGCAGTCGCACATCACCTACACGGATTGGCTCTCCTTGTGGACGACAGAAGACTAACAAGTCATCTCAGTCGGGCGTCTGGACCGTTCCAGGCGAGGCAAGGAGGCATAGCGTCCGGTCCGAAGCGACTGGACGCCTAGGCGTCGCCTAGGCGACGCCTGGACAACACTGAACGCAATTACTAGCAATTTTTTCTGTTTAGCACTAGAGTAACCTCTTAAAGCTGAAAAATAGGTTATTATACATTGTGTTTTAGCGAGTGAGGGACTTGCTTCTGGATCAACCAAAAGCATCATAATATGGTGATCTAGTTGGTCCAATTATATTCAGTTCTTTGAGTGTTTTTATCAAATCGGTCTTGACATAATGCATTTTTTTACATTGCTCAGATCCCCTCCCCACCGTGCACACTCAGATCCACTTCACTGCTCAGGTATGGCACCATCATTCTTCTCATATTGTATGTGACAGAGTACAGTGCTTTTAGCTGTATATGATGACTTGTTGCTCTTATAGTAGCTGCCCTGATATGTATAATGTTGCAACTGTTTTTTTCAAACTTTTAGTGATGTAACACATTTTCTTTAGATTTGCATCACCATGTTACTAGTTCAGCCTATGTCAAGTGTGTGATCTAGATGTTGCTAGATGATTATGTTTTTTTAGGTTTAGATAACTTTTTGTCATGCTTTGGTAAATATGTTTATTATGCAGGTTACTAGAATTAATAATTTTCTTCTCTTGTTCTTTTGATTGCGTAAGTGTTTAGAATTAATAATTTTTTTCTATTCTGTTTAGTGCATTCGTATAATGTTTTTGAGTGACTACTTAATATATATAAATAAAGGGGTTTTGGGCCGGCTCGGACCAACCCGGAAGGGCACGACACGCAATAAGTGTGATCGTGCCGTGTAGACCATAGTAGTCAAGGCGACATGGAAGCGAACGGGTTGGCAAGGACGTCAATGACCTGCGATTGCGTGGACGATGGAAATGGATATGGAATTGTCATCTAAGACCAACTTTCCCCTGACTATGAAACTTTCAACTCTGACCCACTTTTCTCCTCACTCTCGTTCTCTTTCCTCATTCGTAAATGATTTATAAATGAACATGAGCAACGTAACCTATAGCAATTGATTACCCGTTTCGGATCGGCACGTCTCACATGCCATTGGCATGTGAGACGTGCAGGATCGGAATTGTCCCTTTTTGGACAGCCTCGGAGTGACCGAGGGGGCGTGGCTTGTGACGAGACGCGGGTCCGGATTTGGACGAGATTTCGGTGGCGTAACCCTGTTGTTCTCTGCTGCACCATTTTTGGGCGTGCAGTGGAGAACAGCGGGGTTATGCTGCCGAAATTTCGTTCGAATCCGGATCACGCATCTCGTCATGAGCACGCTCCGCTCGGTCACTCTTGGGTGGGTTTAGGATCTATCTGCCTAGGTTGTAGGGCCGTGACATAACACAACAATACATTAACGACAATTTCTTTCGCATTAAACTGCAGAGTCAAACATGGGTGAAGACCGCAGTTGGATGTATACTGGCTGGAAGAGCAGAAATGGCGGTCACTCCGATGAGTGGTTTATCAAGTTAGATCAATTTTTGGATCGAGCATTTTCGTTGTCAATGGAAGATATGGTGCGGTCCCATGTACAAAATGCCGGAACACTAAGTTTTTGAGAAGATTGGAGCTTTCGTTTCACTTATGTCGAAACGGTTTCACTCCACAATATGAAGTGTGGACCTTCCACGGCGAGACTAATTCTCGAGTCATAGCCGAAGTGGATGAGGATGATGATATAACAGATGTTGATAGGATGGATGAGATGTTAGAAGCTCTTGAAGTGGAGGATCCTCTTACAAATATGGCAGAGAAGTTCTTCGAGGAGCTGAAGAAATCACAAGAGCCGTTGCATGAACACACGGCTGTGACCGTACTTGCTTTCTTGACCAGATTTATGGCAATTAAGTCCAAGTACTTTTTTTCCATCAACTGCTACAATGATCTCATGAAATTGATCTGCGATATCCTTCCACAACCTCACAAAGCGCCACCAGATATGTATCAGTCAAAGATCAAGATATCTGGTCTCGGTATGAAGTATGAGAAAATTGATGTGTGCCCAGACAACTGCATGCTATTCTGGAAAGAGCACGCCAATGAGAAGATGTGCGTGAAATGTGGTAAATCGAGGTATGTCGAAGTTGTTAATGACGATGGCGATAATGTGATGACAGATGTCGCACATAAGCAGCTTCGTTACTTGCCTGTGACACCTCGGTTGAAGCGGATGTTTCTTTCAAAAAGAACCGCAAGACACATGAGATGGCACAAAGAAGGTAAACGTGAGAACAAAGAATTCTTGACGCATCCGTCGGACGGTGATGCATGGAAGGCGCTAGACCGTTTCGATCCAGACTTTTCTCGTGATGCGAGGAATGTTCGCATCGGATTAGCGACAGACGGATTCTCACCGTTCAGTACGAATGCCATGCCATACTCATGTTGGCCTGTCTTTGTCATTCCGTACAACCTGCCACCTGCTTTTTGTACGAGGAACGAGTTCATGTTTCTCAGCCTCATTGTACCTGGACCTGATCATCCCGGGTCACGTCTCAACGTGATGTTAAAACCGCTGATCGAAGAATTGAAAGTCTTGTGGACAGGAGTCGAAGCGTACGACAGTTACAAGAAGCAGAAATTCAACCTTCGAGCTGCTTATTTGTGGTCCGTCCATGATTTGCCGGTATACGACATGTTTTCCGGATGGAGCACTCACGGTCGTCTGACGTGTCCGATATGTGCTTCAGACACGGATTGCTTTCGACTAACTCATGGAGGCAAAATATCTTACTTCGATTGTCACAGACGTTGGCTGCCCTCGAATCATATATTTAGGCAGCAGAGACATGTCTTTCGAAAGAACACTGTTGTCACTAAAGGACCACCGAAGCGTCTCAACGGGTCAGAAATTTCTGATATGTTGGACAAACTGGTGCCTGATGAAGGTCGTCCTGGATATTTCGTAGGTTATGGAGAGGAACACAATTGGACTCACATATGTGGACTTTGGGAGCTACCATATGTGAAGTCGTTGATTCTAATGCACAACATTGATGTCATGCATCAGGAGCGTAATATGAGCGAAAGTATCATAAGCACTTGCATGGATATGCCTGGCAAAACGAAAGACAATTATAAAGCTAGACAAGATTTGGCAGACATTTGTCACCGTCCAACTCTTGAAATCTCTGAAAGTGGTGGAAAGCCACGTGCTTCTTTCTGTCTTCGATCGAAAGAAAAGAAAGAAGTTATGAAATGGATGAAAACTTTGAAATTCCCAGATGGTTACGCAGCTAGCCTGAAACGAGCCATAAATGTTAACACAGGAAACCTCACTGGGTTGAAGAGTCATGATTATCACATTATAATGGAAAGACTCCTACCTGTTATGTTCCGAGGCTATCTAGATGATGCGGTGTGGAAGGTTTTAGCCGAGCTCAGCTATTTTTAGCCTTCGGTGAGCCAGCCCTCGGCGAGGCAGCCCTCGGCCAGCCAGCCCTCGGCGAGGCAGCCCTCGGCGAGTCAGCCGTCGGCGAGCCAGCCCTCGGCCAGCCAACCCCCGGCTGACGATGAGGGTGTTCCTGAGGCCTTTGACTCGGCTGGTGAGGAGCCGTCTGGGTCACCTGACGTGGCGCCCCAGCAGACGCGGAGGACGAGGAGGACTCACTTTGTCAGTCCTCCCGCGGTCCCTTCACAGAGGACCGTGATTCGTCCAGTCGGAGACGGGTAATAAAAATTATAGTTTTCAATTTTAGTTTCTTTTGATTACTTAAGTAATGAATGAATGAATAAATATCTTACAGGGCTTGGGACGACTTGTCTTTCACCGGTGAGAAACACCAAAGACCGGTGAACGGTGTCCTCGGGTCTATAGTGCGTTTGCACTATCCCGGGGTCATCGACGGGGTGCCTGCTCTTTCTTGGGAGGACTACGCACACGTCCATCACCAGGAGCACGGCAACCTTCAGGAGGCCGTATGGGCCGATTTTATGGTAAGTATGTTAAAAAAGTTTCTAAGTTACAACTCTTAAACTCTTTTAGTGAACATCTCTTCAATATATTCTTTATCGCAGGCAAGATATACTTTAGAGGACCCGAACGACCGTCGCATGTTTGAGGATGCAAGGCGAGTGTTTCACTTCAACGCTGCCAAGGCGCTTCGACAAGCTTTGTCGAACGCCCGTGTTCAAATTATTAATGAGAACTTGAAGGCGAACCAGCAGCAACACTTCCGACAAGAGAGCGAGAGGCACCTGACGGAGGAGGAGTACGCGCAGGTACGTGGAGTGTAGTAAGTATTTTTTTCTGATAATGTCCTCGATGGTACTTTTAACGACTTCGAACTATGTGCAGGGCCACGTGAGCTGGTTGCAGGGTCGGACCGATGCATTTCGGGCCCTTTGTCGCTACTGGGCTAGCGACGAGTTTAAAGCTAAGTCTGAGAAGGCTCGAGACTGCAGAGGGGTGGAGGGGAAGAGCAGGCACGGGCAAGATAACCACTTGCGTTTAGCTAAACGCATGGTAAGTGTGTGTAACTTATGTTTATATATTAATAATATATTGTTCATACTAACACGTATTGACAGGAGCGCGAGACGGGGGTGCCGCCCACCCCTGCTGAGGTTTGGAAGAGAGGTCACAGGGACCCTTCTCAGCCGACGGGGTGCAGTCAGGCTGCAGCCGAGCGTTTGGTAAGTTTAGAAATCATTCATATTAAATATAACTATATAGATTGTTGAACTTACACGATTTTATTGTTTTGCAGGCTAAGTACGGGGAGGAGGCTAGGAAGATACACGGCGAGGATTTCGATTGGGAACGTCAACCGATCGATCCTCAAGCCGCGTATGCAACCGGTGGTGGAAAAGCACACGGAAGGTGAGTTTGCAAGTCATTTTATCGTTTTCAATTCAAAGTATTCAAGATAATTTAATTTCATATTACTGACTCTCTTTTTTATAGGCTTGCCATATTCGACGGAGTTGTCGACTCGAGGGCGGGTAGACCTGCGAGAGGCAGCTCCACGCAGGCTTCGGGTACGGGAGGTCGCCGCGTGTCGCAGAGGGACATTGAGATGCAGTCCCTCCGAGAAACTGTAGAAGAAAACGAAAGGCGACATGAGGAGGAAAGGAGGGCGATGGAGGCCACGATCCAAACCCAGGCAGCAGCGTTGGCGCAGATGCGGGAAGCAATGGAGGTAACAATCTAAAAATTAAAATTCTCATTAATTCAGCTTAAATGACTTACTAATAGGTAGCATTTAATGTTTTCAATGACAGACCATCGCTCGGGCACAGGGTCTGGGAATCCAGCTACTGGTACTACCACCGGTCCTCCCAGGCGATCCTTCTTCAGCGGGTCAGGTAAGTTTCTATGTAATCCTTCTTCTCCAGCGTAATAAGATTGAGATAGATGAAAGAGAGAGATAGTTAGATAGAAGAAAATGATTGAGATAGAAGAAAGAAAGAGATAGAAGAAAGGGAGACAGAAGAAAGAGTGAAAGATAGATAGAGTAGGATGGGAATGAAGAGAGAGTAAGATGTAGATGGAGATAGAGAGAGGGGAAGATAGAGGGAGGGAGATGTAGATGGAGATAGAGGGAGGAAGTTAGAGGGAAAAGGATAGCAATAGAGAGATAGAGTGAGCAAGAAAGATAGAGTGAGAGACAAAGAGAGAAATGAAAAGAGAGAGGAAGAGAGGGTGATCTAGATGAAGATAGAGGGAGAGGGAGGGAGAGATATGTTGATGCATTTATATTCTAACTCTAAGTTTTATTAATTGCAGGGATCCGCGACGGCTGCACAAACGTCGTCGCCTTCGCCACCGCCGCCTGGATTGAGGCGCGACGACGACGACTTCGACTTCGGAGGTGGCTTCGGAGGTTAGATGGGCGAGTGAGCCCTTTTATTTACTTTGTTGATGACGATGTGAGATGTATCGGAATTTTAGTTTGTGATTGTGATGATGTTTGTGTATGCTGTGTATATATTGTGTATATTGTCTATATTGTGTTTGTTGTGATTCTGGCCATCGAGCGGGTAGTATTTTCTGTTTTTTTAAAAAAAATAAAAAACCTTATTTGCGACGGCTTTTTATACAGTATCGTCGCAAATAAGGACACAAGCCATCGCAATTAAACCACAGTTATTTGCGACGGCCTGGCCGTCGCAAATAAGCATTAATTGCGACGGCCTGGCCGTCGCAAATAGCGTCGTGGGTCCCGGAGGAGGACACGTGGACCCTGTCCTCTGAACTTATTTGCGACGGCCTGGCTGTCGCAAATAGTGGTCCTTAATTGCGACGGCTGGGCCGTCGCAATTAATGCTTATTTGCGACGGTGATGCCGTCGCAAATAAGTTCGCGGGGCCCACCAGCCCGCAGCAACAACTTGCAACGGCCTCTCCTAGCCGTCGCAAATAAGGTTATTTGCGACGGTGGCCGTCGCAAATAAGCTTATTTGCGACGGCCGGAAGCCGTCGCAAATAAAGAAAGCCGTCGCAAATAGCTTATTTGCGACGGCATATGGCTTATTTGCGACGGCCCTGTCGTCGGGATTCCTGTAGTGGTGCGGCGCTGCTTGCCAAGTGGCAAGTCTGGTCCTTTCCTCTGCTTCCGTACACGTGGCTGCACCGGACCTTCTTCCTGCAGGGAGGCAGGTTCGGGGCTGCCGACCTGGTGAGCACGCCAAACCTCTCCTTAGCGGGGAGGTGGACCCAGACCTGCGGGACACGTGGCAGCACCAGACCTCCCTTCCATGAGGGAGATGCACCTGGAGCTGCAGGACATGTGCCTGCGTTGGGCCTTCCCTCAGTGGAGAGGCGTGGCTATGCCGCATGCCACGCGGCACCCTGGGACCACGTCGAGTCCTGCCCCCACGGGCAGTGGGACCCAGCGTGCCTCCTTTCTCGTATCTAGGGGTACCTGATTTGCCAGGTACCGACAGTGGCCCCCGTGCCCATTTTAGGGAGGAACTTCCTTGGTTAAGTGGTTATACCTGAGGTGGGGCCATTTCGAATCCTCGTGTCGCGACTTTAAGGGCTTCCCTTCAGTGCGGCAGATAAAATATATGTCTGCAGATATCGCGCCATAAACGGCAGTTGGTTCTCGATACGAATTTCGTTTCGGTTCCGCGCGCCCATTAAGTCATCGCCCTATAGTTTTTAAATCCCGCCTACAAGAGCGGCTGCCTCAAGGCGGCTACTCGGCATTCCCGCCGAATCAGACTCCAACCCACCAGTCATAGTTCGAGTAGCTCCAGTGTCATGGTGCCTACGGTTTCCGCTCAAATGTCATAGATATATACTTAAGAAGGGGACTAGCACAGGTCACATGCTCTTCACGCCTCCACTCGCACCCGCGCTTAAGACCTTATTGCCTTCTCGCATCCTTCAGCTTTGAGTCCTAGCCCTCGCACAACCATCCTTTCCCTACTCCATCTCGTTGCCATGGAGTTAGGTCTCCCTGCCAGCAAGATCAAGACTGAGAAGGGGCTGAAGAAGGACCGAGCCTATATGGGATGGTCTCGTGACTCCTTCAACGACAAGGTCCGCTTCAGAGAGCTTCCTTTCGAGAAGAAGAATGTCGGCGACATGGTTTTCTTCCAAGGATACACCATGGTCAGCCTGCTTCCCCCTTTCTCGTCCTTCCTAATGACCCTTCTGGAGTTCTATAGAATCCAGCTGCATTTCCTCGGGCCCCACTCAGTTCTGCTGGTCGCTACCTTCATCCACTTCTATGAGATGCGTGTGGGGGTGCGGCCCAGCTTAGAGCTCTTCCGGAACATCTTCACCCTGCAGACCACCGGAAAGGAGAACGAGAAGGTCGGGATGTATTACTTCATGAAGCAGAAGTGGTGCCCCTTCAAGTACTTGGACACCTTTTCCTTTGGCAAATGGGATGATTTGAAGAAGGACTGGGTGATCATCACTGTGGATAGGCACGAGAAGCTGGACCTGCCAGAGAGCCTCCCAAACGAGGATACCGACCTCTGGAACAAGCTTCTGGAGCTGCCGGCGGCGTACAAGCCCGTTGTGGCTAGGATTGAAGGTTGTGTCACCGGCGGAGTGACCCCCTAGATGGTCTTCGGGAACTTCCTGAGGAACAGATGGGCGCCACTGAAGTTCAGGGAATGGACGGCGTAGATGTTCATGTCGCATGATGCTGACACCCAAGTGAGGGATGAAGCACTGAAGGAGCTGCTGAAGAAGTTCCAGAGCAAACCCAGTATCTTGCTCGACTCCCTGGCACCTCCAGAGTCCTTCCCACCTCTGAAACTGGCTCCTAAGTTCTGTCGGGAGCTCCGGAAGTTAATGCCAAGGTTGGATGACATTGGGGTCGCGATGAGGTAGGCTCCCCCCGCAACCACCGCTCCTGGGGCCTCCGGGGGGTCAGCCCCAGTTCCCCCAAGCCGGGAAGGTGAAGTCGCTAGCTCCAGCAAGGGTGAGGTTCCGGTGGAACCCTCCAGCCGGAAGAGGAAGCTAGTGCGAGGTGACGAAAGTCACGTCAGTACCTCCAGGGGGCCACCTCATCCAATTCTGGGACCTCCAGCGGGTGCCGGTTCCGGTGGGGCACCTCCCACCTTGATGCCAAGTATGAGACGAAGTTCTGGAGGTCCCCCTCAAACAGGGGTCACTCCAGCCAGGGAGGCTCCAGCTCTGGCTCCGGTCCAAGCTCCTGGGAGGCCTGGGGCTCCAGCCACGTCGGGTCCTTCGGGCTCTTGCTCCGGCCCTGCTCAGAAGCGGCTCTGTCTCCGCGGTACTTGGGGCTTCCCAAGGTAAATAGCCGAGCTCTTACTTTGATCTCTTTTTGGGTCAATGTCACCCTTTAAACGTTTCTATCTTGGATGTGCAGCGCTTCCAAGAAAGGAGCGACGACTGCCACACCCCCGGCCGCACAGGAGGTTGCGCAGGCAGGCACTTCAGCTCCAGTTCCTGCGCCTACTCAGGCGGACGTGGAGGCTCCAGACGACTCGAGGGCACCCCCAGCCACACGTGCGGTTGCACCAGAACCAAGGCCCCCAGTTGCTGATGCGGGGACAGCTGGGGCTCCAGTGCCAGAGCCAGTGGCCCTTGAGGCCCCGACGGAGGTGTCGAGCGCCGGCATAGCTCTTGAGTCGGCGGAAGCTCCACCCTTGGTGTCGGGGGCCACCGAAGGATCGACCCCCACACCATCTTCCGAGGAGATTCTGGGGCCTCAGCCGGATGTAGCTGAGGGGCCGGCCCCCATGCCAGATGCGGAAGAGGCTCCGGTCGGTGAGCCGGGTGTGGTTGACGAGTCGGTCCCACGCCAACTACTGTGGAGGTTGTGGTGGCCGACCTGACGGTCGTCGAAGTATGCGCTCCTTCTCCGAGGGTGGTTGAGGCTTCGGTGCCTCAGTCAGTGGCGTCCAGTGCACCTGCGTCCGCGCTTCAAGCCGTGGAGGTTTCGGGCACACATCCTGCCTCCCCGATGTCGGAGGCTGAACCGGGAGCCTCGGGGGCTGAACCGGGAGCGCCTGCGGCTGCACTAGAGGGTCCGGAAGAGGCCCCAAGCGCCTCAAGCCCGCGGGTGCTGCTGCCTTAGAGGGGGAACCACTCCCGGGTGACGGCAGATGTTCCAGTGAAGATGGGGGAAGGGGCACTCCCATCTAGTCCGGCGCCCATTCCCTTAGAACTGGCCATCGACAATGCCCGCTCCAGCCTGCAGCAGGTTACCGTGTGAGACCTATGTGTGCTGTATACATTGGCCTTGACAATAAAAGTTTTGAATGGTACCATAACATCTTTTTAGCAAGGTCTAACTCTAGCTCTGAGCTTTTGCAAGGTCCGTCGTAAGGTCCGATATGTTTTGCTAGGTCCGACTTATGTTGGTTAGCTCCGGCATGTCTTTGATAGCTCCAGCATGTCTTTGTTAAGCTCCACATGGTTTTCTGGCTCCGGCTTTTGGGTTGACTAGTTCCGACTAGTTTTGGTCAGCTCCGGCACTATGTCCGACTAGCTTTGGTTAGCTCCAGCGCTAGGTTGTACTAGATTTGGTAAGCTCCAGCTCAAGCTCCGGTTAGCTTTGGCTAGGTTTGGAGCTTGATCGCAATGTTCCTGCTTTTACTGTAAAATGTTTCGAACTTGCTTTACAATGTTACAAAGATGGCTTAGTATTCATTTGCTAAGATTTTGGTGTGTTTTGGTTGATATTTCTGATATCGTTTTGATATGCTTTGCAACATTCTTATGTGAGGTGCTCACGTAAGGTGTTGTGTTTGGAACTGATTTGAGTCAAGTCACGGACTTGGGCTCGTACGGATTGGTTGTTTGTTCATGTGCAGGTGTTGCTTGAGTTCAAGTCATGGCTGGTGACAGGATCATTTGGACTAGTCTCAGGGAGGAGATGAGGTTCCAACAACCATGTTCGGGAGGAACTGTGGTTGAGCGGGTCAGGAGGTCGCGTAGGATGATTGAATCAAGGGCAGTGCATATGAAGGTTACTGGACATCGAAGGAAGGTGTTTGCACGTATGCATGCAGTGCATGACGTGGCAGCATGTTTCCGAATATGGTTTATGGATGGGAAGATCTGGTTGGAAGGATCGGATCGTATCGGTTGATGACTTTGGCTGCGGCGGAGTCGGTTATGGCTCGGTGTGGAAAGTATCGAGTTGGTTATGATAGGATTTCGTGTGGGTCATGAATTTGAGTTGTTTTAGGAATGTAGGGTACGTTCCTAAGGTGTTTGGGAGCCTTAAGATTGCTTCTATCTGCATATAGAAGAGTCCTAAGCAGTTATGGAAAGTTTCGATTTGTGAACAGAGTAGGATTAGGGTCCTAATTTGAGTAGAGTTGGCTTTCGAGCGGGTTATATTAGCAAAGGAGGCCAAATCTCGTGGTGCACGACTTTGGGGCTCTTCCTTTTATGTTCTATTGAATAAAATTCATAGTTTGAAGGAACTTTTATGCCTTGTTCGTTCGACTTGTTTCAGATAAGTTTTACTAGTCGAGTTTTTGGACAGCACTACCTTTCATCGGTGGTTTTATCATAACTAGAGTTTTACAGATCCAATTGACGTGATTCTTTTTGGGTTGTCTTCACAACTTGATTATATAGTATCTGTAAAAATTTCACGGTCATTGGATTTGTGGTTTCTGATATACACGAGTTTCTTTGCAGCATTCCAGAACTGTTTTTCTCGGGTAGGACAGATTGACCTTTGTTTGATCTTTCAATCGTAACTTGAGTTTCTCTCGACAGATTTGAGTGATTCTTGTTGTGTTATCTTCCTGACTTGATTCTCTCTGATATCTATCACTTTTGTCATGGTGAAACACGTTTAGATTAGTCTCACACACGATTTCTTTAACAGATCGGTTTTCTGCCGAAGGGGTTGGGATTTAATTGTTTCTGCTGCGTAAGATTTTTAAATCTACCATTCACCCCCCCCCCCCTCTGGTAGTTTTTCATTTTCTCTTCGATCCTACAATTGGTATCAAAGCCACGGTGCTCCAATCATTGTGATTTTCACGCGTTTTTGACTAATCATCATGGAGAAATACTCCGCCAAACCTTGTGTGTTTGCTGGTTTTGATTTTCAGGTTTGGAAGGCACGCATAGAGGCTTTCATCCAGGCGCAAGGCTTCGCAATATGGGACAAGGTGTACAAGTCTTACGGAGTGCCACCAAACGATCAAGTCACGACTACAAACCTACGAGACGTCGACAACAACAGCAATGTCAGAAACTTGATCATCCAAGGACTCACTCAGAGCGACTTCGACCGCGTTGCACATCTCCAATCGGCATACGATGCATGGAGAACACCTTGTGACTATCACGAAGGATCCAACACGATCAAGGAGGTAAGTCAAGACATGTTCAAGAAAGAATACATGCACTTCGAGATGCAATCCGGTGAGTCCATTGATGATCTCTTTGCTCGCTTTAACAAAATTCTCAGTAACTTGCGTAGTGTCAATGTAAATTTTTCTGATGCTGAAAATGCTAGGCAATTGTGCTAGGCAATTGTTAAGTGCATTAGATATGTAAATTTGGGAGATGAAAGTTACATCTATTAGTGAATCTACTATCATGAGTATACTTACTTTAGATGTACTTTACTCTAAACTCAAAACTCATGAAATTGGCATCTTATCACGTAAGAACCTAAATAAGTCTATCACATTTGTCTCACAACGTGATATGCCTAGCTCCAGCCAGTCATCATCTTGAAATACTCTTGCTTTGTTGTCCTCACTAACCCTGGAGCGGATCGAGGAATTTCCAGAGGAGGAGCTAGCACTTCTCTCTACTATGTTCTCAAAAGCATTGCAAAATGTGAGAACTAGAAGGAGAGGAAGCTCCAGACCTCAACGATGCTTCGAATGTGGTAAGACAGGACAATTTCATACAGAATGCCCTAACCTTTCAGGTTCTACTTCCCGAGAAGAAGAACAATCAAGGACGAAGCACTTCTCAATAAATGATAAGAAGAAGAAGAAGGGATTTACAGGTCGCCAACTGGTGAACAGCTTTATCTCCGCACTCCAGGAACTTGCCTCAAGGGACGTGGACATTGGAAGTGACGAGATGAAGATGATTTTGCCAATTTATGCTTCATGGCAGGCAAAACAAGATCAAGATCAAGTCAGGAGGATGCAGAACATAACAGTGACGATGATGAGGTATGTTCTACCTGTAATGAAATGTGTGATGCAATTTCTCATGCAACTATTATTGTTAAGAAAAAGGATAAAAAGCTTGGGGATAATGCTGCTAAAATTGAATCACTAGAATCTGAAATCAACCGATTGAAAACCTTGATTCCTAGTGATGATTCTTGTCCCTCATGTGATTTAATCTATGAACAATTGTCCACACTAAGAACTGCACACTCCTCCACTCTAGATAAACTTGAACTTGAAATTGAAAAGAACAAAAAGCTTGCTGCACTTGACATTGGAAACTTAAAAGATGCTTCTTGTTCTACAATTGATTTGCATTATTCTAGTTGTGATGATCTTCAAAAGAAACTAAAAGATGCTATGAATGAAATTTCAATATTGAATAATGCTCTACGTTCTCATGAAGTTAAATATTGTTCCAATTGCAAATTAAAAGGAAAAATTTCATGTGAAAATTGCCTTGATCTGTCCAATAAACATGATAACATGCATAGGACATAAGATATGTTTTGTAATGGGAATAAGAACCTAAACTTGCTGCTGAATTCTTCCAAGTCTTGCAATGATAAAATTGGTTTAGGTTTTGATTCTCATGCTCATGCTAAGGCACATCCACCTAAAATTTTAAAGTCATTAGGAAGTGGTTGGATTCAAACAGTTCCTCAACAAAAAGAAGTGGTTTTCAAATCTCCAGGAGTGTTGTCTCATTTGGTTTTAAATAAAAATATTGCTTGCTCATCTAGACATGAACACAAAGTTAAATTTCATTGTACCTACTGTGGTAGAGATGGTCATGTCATATATTTTTGTTATAGACTAGTTAAACAACAGAAAAGGGAAAGAATTATTGCTAGATCTCATAACTTTCATGCAAAATTTGTTGCACATATTAAACCGAATGCCAGGGACATGCAACCTACTGTTATGAGTCAAAAATGTTCAAAGTTTATCTCTGGACCTTCTGTTTTTGCCTCCGGATCTACTAATTTTTGTTCTACACAGGTAACACCTTATAGGTCAGTAGTTAAGAATAAAAAACCTCAAACTTTGACTCATAAACCTGCTGTTTTATCTCAGCTTTCGCGTGTTTTTCCTGCTGCACATCATGTGACTTAGTACAGGATTCCTAAATGCCTTTTGACTAACCCCAGTATTGAGTCATCGATGTACTGTGCTTCTATTTAGGTTACAAGTTTGAGGAAGGAGAACATTTGGATTGTAGATTCAGGTTGCTCACGCCAAATGACCGGTAACAAAGATTGGTTCTCCTCCCTCTCTTTTGTGTCACGTGTAGAGAATGTTACTTTTGCCGATAATTCTTCAACTCCTATCATTGCTAAGGGTTCGGTTAGAGTAAATGATCACTACACTTTGAAGGATGTGGCACTTGTCAAAAATTTGAAATACAACTTGCTTTTTGTTTCAAAATTGCTAGCTGAAAATCTAGAAATTATTTTTAATAAAAACTGCTGCAAAGTTGTAGGTTCAAATAGTAAGCTTATTTTTAACATATCTCGGTTTGGAAGAGTTTTTTAAGCTGATTTTTATATGTCTTCCTCTAAGCATAGGTGTCTAGTTGCTAATGATTTAAAGGACTTATATTTTTGGCATCGTAGACTTGGTAACGTAGGCTTTGATCACCTAACACGTGTTAGTTCTCTTAGTCGCATACGTGGGCTGCCTAAGCTTAAAGGGAACAAAGAAGTTGTGTGCTCTTCTTGTAGACATGCTAAGATGGTTGCAGGTTCACATACTCCTCTCACAATGATCATGATAACTGAACCGGGTCAACTTCTGCACCTTGACACCGTAGGACCTTCACGTGTTCAATCCTTCGGAGGTAAATGGTATGTTCTTGTTATTGTTGATGATTATTCTAGATACCCTTGGGTTTACTTTATTGCGTCTAAGAATGAAGCTTTTAGTCACTTTAGAACTTTATTTCTTAGACTATCAATTGATCACCCAGGATCTATAAAAGCAATTAGAAGTGATAATGGAACTGAATTTAAAGATCAATCTTTTGTGCTGAAAAATGAATAGATCATCAATTTTCTTCACCATATGTACCTCAACAAAATGGTGTTGTAGAAAGAAAGAACAGAACCTTAGTCGAGATGGCTAGGACTATGCTTGATGAATATCAAACTCCTAGGAAATTTTTGACTGATGCGATTGCAACCGCTTATTATGTCTCAGATCATGTTTTCTTGCGCGCTAAGCTAGGTAAAACACCATATGAGCTCCGGTTTGGACATAGGCCTAGTGTTACGCACTTTCGGGTCTTTGGTTGCGAATGCTTTGTTAAGAAACATGGTAATCCTGATAAATTTGAATCTAGATCCATTGATGGCATGTTTCTTGGTTACCCATCTCACACTAGAGGATACCGTGTGCTTTTACTTGGAACTAACAAAATCGTGGAGACTTGTGAAGTTTTTTTTTGATGAAGCTAGCCCAGGTACTAGCTCCGTTGCTGCAGGACCAGATCCATATCCTCAAGGGGAGGGTATTTTCAAAGAAGAAGAAGAGATGGTGATACTTCCTGATAGTTCTGAAGCTGACACGTGTCTAGCTCTGAACCTTGAACAAGCTCCAACTATCACCTATGCTGGTCCTGATCGTCCACAAGCCACAAGCTCATCAATCTGCGGTGAACTTAATGAAGAAGAAGCTTGTGATACATCTGTTCCCTCATGGATTAACAAAGATCATCCCCAACAATAGATTATTGGAAGCTTGCATGAACGAGTCACATGGTCCAGGTTTTGCGATCCAAACTCTCATGCTCATTCTGCTTTTGTTGCTTCTTTTGAACCCAAAGATATATCACACACACTCAATAATGAATCTTGGATTATTGCCATGCAAGAAGAGTTAGAAAATTTTGAAAGAAATAATGTTTGGAAACTTGTACCTCCACCTCAAGATCACACTTAAATTGGAACTAAATGGGTGTTTAAAAATAAACAAAGTGAGGATGGGGTTGTGGTTAGGAATAAGGCTAGGTTGGTTGCTCAAGGTTTCACTCAAGTTAAAGGTCTAGACTTTGATGAAACTTTTGCTCCTGTTGCTAGATTAGAAGCCATAAGAATTTTGTTAGCTTTTGCTGCATCTAAAGGTTTTAAGCTATGTCAAATGGATGTTAAAAGTGCTTTTCTTAATGGCTACATAGATGAGGAGGTTTATGTCAAACAACCACCGGGTTTTGAAAATTCAGATTTTCCTAATCATGTTTACAAACTGTCCAAAGCCTTATACGGTCTCAAACAAGCCCATATAGCATGGTATGATAGGTTAAAAATATTCTTACTAAAAGGGGTTTACCATGGTCAAGGTTGATAAAACTCTTTTTGTGTTTTAAGCATGGCAATGACTCATTATTCGTTCAAGTGTATGTGGATGATATTATCTTTGGTTGTGCTTCTCATGATCTAGTGTCCAAATTTTCAGCTACGATGAGTTTAGAATTTGAGATGAGTATGATGGGAGAACTCACGTACTTTTTGATCACGAAAATCCGTTGAGAAAAACTCAAGTTACGATCGAAAAATTGAACAAAGGTCAATCTGTCCTACCCGAGAAAAAAAATTCTGGAACACTGCAAAGAAACTTGTGTAGATCAGAAACCATAAATCCAATGACTGTTAAATTTTCAAAGATGATAGAAAATTAAGTTGTGTAGACAACACAAAAAGAATCATGTCAATCGGATCCTTAAAACTCGAGTTATGACAAAATCACCGAAGCAAGGTAGTGCTATGCAGAAACTCGACGAGAAAATTTTGTCTAAAAACAAGTCGGACGAACAAGGCACAAAAGTTCCTTCAAACTACGAATTTTATTAACCAAACCACAAGAGGAACAGCCCCAAAGTCGTGCACCACGAGCTCCGGCTTCCCGTTCTTATATAACCAGCCCTTAGGCCAATCCAAAACTAATTAGGACTCTAATCCTACTCAATTCACAAATCGAAACTTTCCATAACGGCTCAAGACTCTTCTATATGCAGATAGAAGCAATCTTAAGACTTCCAAACACCTTAGGAACGTATGCCACATTCCTAAAACAACTCAAATTCATGACCCACACGAGATCCTATCATAACCAACTCAAAGATTTCCATATTTGAGTCAAACACAACTCAGTCGTAGCCTGAGTCCATAACCTAGTCGGTTGGACCTTTCCGACCAATTCTTTACGTACCCTTCTCTTCATCACGCCTTCGAACCATGTAGCCACTTCCATGCACTCCATGCACACATGCAAACATCTTCCAATGACGTCCACGATACCTTCATATGCATTTTATTGATTCAAACATGTTGCACAACCTCTCAATCAACTCAACCACAATTCCTCCAGAACTTTGTTGTTGAACCTCATCTTCTCCCTAAGACTAGTTCAATGGATCTCGTCACCAACCATGTCTTGAACTCAAGCAACATATGCACATGAATAAACAACCAATACTTCCGAGCACAAGTCCTCGACTTGACTCTCGTTAGTTCCGATAACCACAACACCTTACGTGAGAACCTCACATAAGTATGTTGCAAACCTTAGCAAAAATGATATCACCCATAACCACCAAAACACACCAAAAACTTAGTAAAAGAAAACTAAGCAAACTTTCCATAATCCAAAAAGCAAGTTTGAAATATTGCAAATTAAAAGCAGAACCACTGCAATCAAGCTCCGAACATTGCCAAAGCTAACCACACCTTGAACTGTAGCTTACCAAAACTAACAGGATGTAGCGCCGGAACATACCAAAGCTAGTCGGACCTAGCGCCAGAGATTACCAAAGCTAATCGGACCTATCGTCGGAGCTACCCAAAACTAGTCAGACCTTACGTCAGACCTTGCCGGAGCTACCCAAAACAAGCCAGACCTATCGTCGGACCTTGCTGGAGCTCGAACCTAGAGTCGGACCTTGAAGATAAAGGTTTTTTGATAGTATTCAAAACTTTTATCATCAAAGCCAATGTATTCAGCACAAGCCAATGTATTCAACACACATAGGTCTCACAACTACTTACTTACTTGAAGTCCACTTCCATGTCCTGGATCTCTGTCATGTCCACTGTCTCAACAAAGCTGAAGTTGATGATCTTTCAAAGAAGGATTCAACAGGAGCTCAAGCCCTGGACGGAGTTTTCGTCAGAAGATTGTCAGGACCTACCACTCAGCCCGCCGAACTGAGTTATGTGGGCGAGACCAGGACCTCGAAGCTGGCGGTCTCGGTGGCCCTGTTACCACGGCGCCCACCAAGGTTCGTAGGTGTTGTAGCAAGCTCTGAGCAACGCAACGCACAAGATCTAGAAGCTCAAGAAGCTCTGATGCATGGATCTCGGAGATCTGGAGCTACTTGAAGGACAATATCCTTCTTGAAGATAGTGCTGCTGCTGATCAAATTGTCAGATTGTGTAAAAGATACACGTTGGTAGAAGGGGATCTCTACCGACGTGGTGCCAATGGCGTCCAAATACGGTGGATTACTCGGGAAGAAGGTCGCGAGCTTCTCACAGAGATCCGTGGAGGCGAGTGTGAGAACCACGCGTCTTCCCGCACATTGGTCGGTAAATCCTTCTGGCATGGCTTTTACTGGCCTACAGTGCTCCAGGATGCAGTCGAGTTGGTAAAGAAGTGTGAAGCATGCCAGTTCCACGCGAAGCAGATTCACACACCGGCTCAGTCACTGCAAAATGATACCTCCCACATGGCCTTTCACGGTGTGGGGGGTAGACATTTTGGGACCTTTCCCAAAAGCCATCGGAGGTTACAGGTTCCTATACGTCGCCATCGACAACTTCACCAAGTGGTCGAAAGCTACCCAGTTGTGACAATCAACAAGCAACCCGCTATCAAGTTCTTGAAGTCCATAGTTTGCATACTTGGAGTAACGAACAGAGTCATTACTGACAATGAAACCCAATTCACAAGTACAGCATTCTAAGAGTACTGTGAAGATCTTGGAATACAAGTTAGTTATGCATCAGTAGCTCACCCGACAAGCAATGTCCAAGCTGAGGGAGCTAATGTAGAAATACTCAAGGGACTCAAGACGCACACATATGAGTGCCTGAAAAAACATGGTGCCAACTAGATAGAGGAGCTTCCGTGTGCATTGTGGGCAAGCAGGACAACACCTAGCAAGGCAACCGGAGAGACACCTTTCTTCTTGGTGTACTGAGTTGAAGCAGTCCTTCCTCTGGAGATCACCATGGGTTCCCTTTCAGTCTGGACCTTCGATGAAGCCACACAGGACAAGTTCCAACATGAAGACCTAGACCTCATCAACGAGGCAAGTGCCAAGCAGCTGTTCGGAATGCACGATACTGCCAGGCACTCCGGCGCTATCATCAAAGGTTTGTGCGCAATCAGCAGCCAGAAGAAGGCGATCTGGTGCTGCAGAGAATACTAACTCGAGAAGGGATAAACAAACTCTCCCCAGGCTAGGAAGGTCCGCTTCGGGTTACCAAAGTTTCCCGCCCCAGATGCATTCGCTTGGCGACAAAGGATGGGACTCCGCTGCCCAATCCATGGAACATGGAGCACCTCCATAAGTTTTATGCCTAGCTACACGAAGGTGAGTTTGTTTGTTAAATTGTATATCTTATAGTCGGGAAAGGTCCTAGCGCACTTAACTTGGTCATGTACTTTAGGTGTGTCTTTACCCTCCCTGGGTTAGATCAAGATGAATAGCACACTTAACTTGGTCATTGTACTTTAAGTGTGTCCTTGTCTTCCCCTGTAATTCGGACCTTAATGAGAAACATTTGATACGCACAGACTCTACATGCATTTCATTTGTACAAGCTCGTTATTTTAATTATTTTATTACCTACTTGTCTATAACAATGTTGTGCAATCCCTTTGAAATTTAATCCAGGGTGTTCATGTGATATATAAGTTGTATTGTTAATCTTCTTATGGGTCTTAGCATTGTTGTATGGTCTACTCGTTTGTAAACCAAAGCCAATGACAGGTCTGGAGTGTGCTATCGACTTAGACTGGTCAGAGACCTTAAGTATGCCACTCTACCTATATCCTGGCAGGTCCCAGTAAGGCGGGTGCAGAAGGCATTTGGACCTAAAGATATTTCATCAGTACACTTATGTCGTCATGTTAAATTCCTTAGGTCTAAAATTCAAAGAAGGATAATAAGTCGCAAATAAGTTATAGACAAGAGGATGAATTTTACTGCTTTTCTTGTTTCTTATGTGTAGGAAAAATGAATATTCAATGGCAATTTGGTCGGTGATGGTGGATGCTGCCAGAGCACTATCTTTGACAAACCCCAGGGGGTCCACCATCGACGTTCTATGTGTTGATAGTCGGCACCGTCGAAGCTACCAAGCTCCGACAACTCCCAGGGGGCCCGCTGTCAATGTGCCAAGCATTGATAGTGGGTGCCTTCAAAGCTACCAAGCTCCAACAACTCCCAGGGGGCCCGCTGTTGGTGTTCCAAGTGTTGACAGTGGGGGCTGTCAAAGCTACCAAGCTCTGACAACTCCAAGGGGCCCGTCGTCGATGTTCCAAGCGTTGACATTGGGTGCCGTCGAAGCTACCAAGCTCTGACAACCTCAGGAGGCTCGCCATCGACATTCCAAGCGTTGACAGTGGGCGCCTTCGAAGCTACCAAGCTCTGACAACTCCATGAGGGCCCGTCGTCGGCATAGCAAAAGGTCCCTAGAGATATCGGAGGCAAGACTCAGAACTTGGAGATATCATACAGGCTACGAATTCAGAGCTATCGAGTTTCAAGACATTGTCTAAATCCTCATGGTAGAGGCCTTCAATTCATTGAACACATCTACCAGGGGGCCAACAATATAAAAGGCAATGCATAGAAGACACAAGAGGATTAGAAGATGAAGGGAAAAAGGAAAAGTCCTAACAACTCGAGTTCCTATTTAAAAACGAGGCAACTATTTGGGCAGCTTCTTAAACGCCAGCCCTGGCGGCTTCTTCCTCCTCGGCAACCGGTCCTTCGAACACCGGAGCTAAAGACATCTGGGGATCCCGGCTCTTGAAATATGCCAACATATATTCGTCAATGTTCTTGGCCAGGGTCCTTCCTTCCGTCTCTAGTTCGTCGACGACTACGTCTCCCACTGCTTCCAGCTTCTTGCCGGCGGAGGTCAATGCCACCAGTGCCTTGTCCATCTCCGGGTCCATGTCAGCCGGACGTACCGAGCTGAAACCAAAGGGCACCAGAGCTTCATTCGCTTGCCCCAAAAAATCCCAGACTTGCTGGGACTCAACTGCTCTCAAATTCTTGAGCTCCTCCAGTGACCTCCTGGCAGCTGAAAGTTCCGCAGAACCTTTCTTGGAGAAACGCTCAACTTCCTTAGCATGATGCTAAATCATTTCAGCCACCTGCTTTTCTTGGTCGCTGAGCTCCCTCTCTTAGAGGTGAATGCGGTTCTGCTTATCTGCCAAGTCTTTCTCCTTGGCCTTTACCTTCTCCTCCCTGGTGGAGAGATCAGTCTCTCCTTTGGAGACTTTTACCCCCACCTAACATATCCGATCCTTCTCTTGCTGCACCACAGATTGAACTGTTCGATGCGATCAGCCAAGCTTTGCTCTCCTGGCGATAGCCTCAGGGCGAGCTCCTCCTCCCACTTCATGAGTTCTTCGTCTTTCTCCAGGAGCTTATCCTCCTTTTGATCGAGGGCTTCCTGGCGCTTGAGAAGTTACTCATTCAATTCAGTAAGGCTATTCGAGGGGTTGTCGACTGCTTCACTATCCTCCTTAGCATGCTCATAAACCTCCTAGGTCTTATCATCGAGGGCCTTAATCATGGCCTCTCTCTCATTTAGCGCACGGTCTGATCGCGCCAGCCGAGCTTTTTCCTTGTCTACCCACTCCTTCTGGTCAGCCAACCGAGACTACGTCAGCTTCGTCTCGAAATAAAGTCTATTGTGTCAATGCCTTAGGGTGTTGCACTCTTCTTTGAGAGTCTTGCTTTCGTAGTTGAAGGCAAGCTGCACTTGGCGGAGACTTGAGTACACATTGTCGATAGACAACGCTAAAGGAATCAGCTCTGGGCCTGCCTGAGGTGCCTCTGCAGGCTCCAGTGGGTCTTCCAAAATTACTATCGGATCCCACGACGCGAGTGTGTTTTCCAACAGCTCCACATCATCGAGCCGATCTTCGGGAGCTCATCAATATATATTGCGGCTGAAGGTCCCACCGCAGGAGCTTCAACCTCCGGAGCTGATGAAGAGGGTCCCTCAACCAAATCTTAAATCATCGGCCCAGAAGATGTAGGACCTGCAGCCAGATCATGTGGGTGCGCTAGCTCGGACATAACCACCTCCAGAGCTATCACTTCCAAAGGTGGCACTGAAGCATTTGCCGGAGCTTCACCCATTTTCGGCATCGATGCTGGAGCTTCCACAGTAGGCTCCAGAACTGGCGGAGCTCCTACAAACACTTCCTTCGCGTGGTCCGGTGCTACCACGAGATCTTCGATTGTCGACTCTGGACTTGTCTCCATGACAGCCGGCACCAAAGCTGTCGTGTCATCTTCCACCACCACTGGGGAGAGGCAAAAGCTGAGGCAGGAGCTTCAGCCGATGCATCCTCCAGAGCTGCAGTAGGAACCGGAGCCGCTGCACTTGTTCTCGACATTCTGGAAGCAAAAAATAGGGAATGCAATACAAAGCAAGAAACAAAATATAGACAGAAGCTATAGAGTCGATCCTTACCTAGGAGTATTACCGCTCCAATCGGCACGGATCTTCTTCCTCGAGCGCTTGGAGCTAGAGCCCGCTGTTGTCGGTGTTGTGGACGCTCCAGGACCTGAACCTGGAGTTGAGGCGGTCGCCAGCGCTGCCACCTCTTGTACATTCGTCGGAGGAGGATGCACTCCGGACCCAAAGCCACCAGTTGGCATTGGGGTGGTTGTTGACTCGCTGAAGCGAGCGCCTTCTACAAGCATTGGAGCCAAAGGACCAGCTGAAGCTGGAGGCACGATCACCATAGACCTAAGCCGAGGTTGAGGGGTTGCTTCTTTTGGAGCTTCCCTCACTCTGCTCCCATCACTCCTTGTCAGTTTCTGCTTGCGACTCGGAACTTCGACAGAAGCTTTCTCTTTACCTCAGCCTGAGGTTGATTTCTTGGGAGGTGAAGCTGCGGGACCTTTGCCTTTGCCATTGACTAGCGTAGGTATGGAGCCTTCATGGGAGCAAGGAGCCCCGGTGATATTAACCCCCGCCGGAGGAGTGCTCCGACACTTATCCAGGAGACCCAGATCATCAAGTGCTGGCATCTTCTTCCGCAGCTCCCTCCTGACCTCTAGCACCATGTTCAGGGGCACGAACTCCATCGGAGGAGGAGTCAGATCATCAGGGCGAATGGTCCCGTGCTGCAGTTTTTGGAGATGAAGCTTCAGAGCCTCTTCATTCAAATTGAACCCGATACCAGTCTCAATCCGGTTGTGATCCATTTCTCCACCGAACCACCATGCGAACCACTCCCTCATCTTAAGCAGAGCCCACCGGTTAGTCAGAAAGATTGCGATGACCATCAGGAGAGTCACTCCTCCTTCAACGCACACTTGGATCCTTGTCAATATCGGGTTGTACTCCTCTGATAGCATCGGAACCACCTCCCAAGCGTCGGTGTCAACGGCTGGAAGGCTGTCAGACAGCTTTAGCATATCGTGGCGATCCACTGTGATGACCACCCAGTCCTTCTTCCAGGTGTCCCACTTCTCGGAAGGGAATGTCTTCAGATACTTGAGGGGCGAGTTCTTGCGCTTCATGAAGTAGTAGAAGCCAAGAAACTCGTTGCTTTTCCCGCTTGCGTGGACCATGAAGAAGGTTCGTAAAAGCTTGATGCAGGGTGGCACACTCACCCACATCTCGAAAAAGTGGACAAATGTCGCCACCAACAAGAAGGAGTGTGGGCCAAGGTGATGAAGATGCATACCATAGAAGTCCAGCAGCATCAGCAGGAAGCTTGAGAAGGGTGGAATGAGACCCACCATGGCAAATGACAAGAAGTAGACGATCTCGCTGGGGTTCTCCTTCTCGAATGGGAACTTGCTAATGCGAATCAAGTTGTTGAAGGAGTCGCTTGACCACCCCATGTAGGTGCGGACCTTCGACAAATCTTCATTCTTCTTGATCTGGCTCCGAGGAAGTCCCAACTCCATATGAGATCCGCAAGCTAGGATCCCACGCGTCATGTCAAAAAGGGCCACGTGGCGATGGCATAACTCTTTGTCGTCGCCTCAACCGCATAGAAAAAGACTTTGAAGCTATAGTGGGGGAATCGAAGATGGCCCCACCTCTGATAGTATAACTTCACCCAGTGGGTCTCTCCTAGAGGTGGGCTCGGGGGCTACTGTCAGTACCCTGGATAACAGGTACCCCCCGATACCGCACTTAAAACCAAGGA
This sequence comes from Tuctoria greenei, assembly GCA_036927565.1. Taxonomy (NCBI): domain Eukaryota; kingdom Viridiplantae; phylum Streptophyta; class Magnoliopsida; order Poales; family Poaceae; genus Tuctoria; species Tuctoria greenei. The sequence goes on from JAYESD010000011.1 coordinate 148,239,478, forward strand.
GTTCCTATGTCCGAGTTGAAGACTTCCAAAGGCAACACGCGTCCTGTAGCATTGGGCCCGCATCCATAACTTGGGTAGCTCCAGTGCTACCACATGTCCTACGGGGCCGGATCTACCTTCCTTCACATGGAAGCTCCAGTACCGCCACGTGGCCAGAAACCCCGAACCTAACCCCAGTAGAGGGAAGCTCCGGTGCTGCCACGTATCAAGTGGCTCCGGACCAGCCTCCCCACAGAGCGATGCTCCGGAGCTGCCACGTGTTAGACCTCCTGACCTAAGCTTGCAATGCGAAGACTATAGGATATCCAATGGCGCGGACATTCAAGAGGCTATTAAACAACCATTACAAGACTTGATTAACATTTCCTTAATTCAGTATTAATGATACACAATCAAAGGACTGTCAATATAGGTAACGCTGCCAATAAGGCGCGTTATCACATTATTAATCACTCATAATACCAGTAGATCATGTATATGATTATTAATATAGCCAGGGCCACCTGTCGAGCCAGGTAAGCTCTGTAATGGTCTAAAAGGGTTGCGCCGCATGGTAGAAGACAACTAAGCTCATACGTAGACAAGCAACCCCAAACACTCGCCACACACTCATACAATCAACTACCACCCCGTGGAGTAGGGTTACGCTCAGGCGGCCCGAACCATGTAAAAGCTCATGTGTTATCACTTATTCGTGATCTTATGCGCCCCATCCGAATTCGAAACTCCGCAGATTACGCTTTAGTAGTACCGGGGGAAGTCTTGTTGCTACAATTCGACAAACACACACTCGGATGTTCTAAGTTTTCCTTATGTAAACAGTTGATGTTTTCGCTGTACGTAGTTATCTAAACTGTTCATAATTAACTTTACAAATAATTCCTGTGGTAAATAAGAATTTTCCTTATGTATAATGAGTGGATTATGGTTTTCAATTTTTGGATCACCTGACGTCATCCACGCATTAGTTTTTTTTTGAGTCATTTTGAGTGACGTACTTCCTTGCTTGAAATATCCCAAATGGTTAAACTGAATAATTCAAGCTTTTTAATTATTAACTGGTTAAACTAGATGATTCAATCTTTTTAATTATTAACTAGTATATTGGCTATAGATCTAATTGCATTATTTGAATTTTTATGTCATGCATGGTACATTGAACCTGCCCATTCTGGCATTTAGCAGAACATTGACCTGCTGTTTTCAAATCTTGCTCGATCTATGCTCCAAGATCCCGTGCCGGTTTGTGGAAGCTCTGCTGTGACGGCGGTAGTGGTGCATCCAGGTTCGTGGTGGATATGGTGGTGCCTGTCCACACCCAGATTCACTCGGATACATCAACAGATGGCGGGCATTGCTCCCATTCTCAGGTCTCAGGGTTCCATGAACTCTATATGGGGGCGGCGGTGTCAATAGGGGCAAATTCTGTTCGGATCTGGCAGCGGACGATCATGGGAGGCGGATCCGACGATCGCCCCATGGAGGAGTGTAATCTCGGGCGGATCTGCAGATAAGCATGTGAGACAGATCCGGATGTGACCACCTCTCGTGGAGGAGTGGCAACTTGTGTGGAGGGGAGGGGGGGGGGGGGCAGAGGTGACCACATGTGGTGTGGAAGAAGGTAGGCCACCGGGATCCAGGTCGCACACACTGGGCTGGGTTGGGCTGTGCACGGAGCCAAAGAGGCTATGGCAAAGGGGAGGGCAGAAGTGGACAGATAAAATTAGTCTAAGACAGTAAACCTATGTTATATTTTTAAAAATTTATAAGCTCAGTGCATAACAGAGGCTCTAGGCAGAGGGCCACCGTCCGCCTATAATCTAGCATCTTATGGAACCTTGGTAATATCCTTGCAACATGGTGGAAGATCATTCTTTTTCACATTCTATTTATTAGTAACATAGTGTAGGTTAATATATGTACCGACAAAATAATATGACCTGATCTTGGATATAAACATATGTATGTCAGTACGTGTTTCATCTGACAGCAAGTACGGAAAAAAGGATAAGGTTTTAATCTCACATCAGGTAAGGAGCATATATACAAAAAACAAATCAAGCCTCGATGGTGCTCTTCTCCGTTGTGTTAAGCTACGGTTTTGGTTGGGAAGAATTGGATGAACATGGAATGTGGCTATACAAACTCACATATAGTAGCATCAAACACCACGATCCTGTGAACCCACAGCCCGCAACCATTTTGTACACAAAGAGGGGAAGGTGCAATCAAACAAGACATTGAAAGGCTCTAGAGCAAGAAATGGAGAAGAATTTGACGAAATTGCCATGCCAGATGTGTAATTTTACCCACAATCTGGACAACACCATCATCTCCTTCTCCTGGTGCCTCCCTAACCTAGTACTATACATTGAGGGGCGACAAGCTACAGGTTGAGACAAATGGAACCGAAGCATAGAAAACTGTAAGAAGCTACTTGCACTACACCCTGAAGATAGGCAGTTCTCTGGCTTTCCTACACCCATTCACCACTCAAACTTTAAGATCCTTATATACCACCTTTGCAGAGAATACGAACCAAATTTGGACAATAAATTAAAAGCGAAGTAATGCTCACATTGACTCAAGTCTACTTGTGTGGGTGAGTTGGCGTAGTTGGTTGGACATCATAAAAAGCTACTGAAAAAGCACTAGCTACTCATGTACACCAGACAAGTACTATTATTTTCAGACAAGTATCTTTTATCACAACGAACGAAGGATGTGCAATAAATTGAATGCATTGAAGATGAATGATTTGTTAAGTTATTACTAACTACGTATAGTCCATTGTTTTTTCTAAGATTATATGGAGCTGTGTTCCAAGTGCTCACAAATTTGAGAGTACATGACTGCAAGAGATGATGGTAACTCCGCTGGGTCACCCTAGCCATAGCACAGATCCCCCACGGAGAAGAAAAAACATAAATGCTACGCATAACTAAGAACCTACAATGCTGACCATGTTTCGAAGTAGGGCTTGTTCTTCCTCACCTCTACCTCTCATGAAGCAAGCCCTAGTAACAGGTACAACTGCCCGAAAAGTGTTTTTCAGTATATTACACATATACAAAGATCACACAACTACAAAAAACATTTTCACAGGCGCCTCGGTTTTTTTACATAGGCGGGCCGTTAGGAATTCCGTCTGTGTTGTGGAATGGTTAATACCCGTCTGCGATAATTGCACTTCACAGACAGCTCACATAACTGATCCGCCGGTGTAAATGAACCTATTTGTACAGGCGGACTTTGAAGGACGAGCCGCCTACATAGTATCCACTAATACAGGCGGTTGATGCGAACGGGTGCATCGGGCGTGCGCGGCAGTTACCGAGGTGCCTTAAACGAGCAGTACATCCGTGTCCTTTGAATTCAATTTGAACCGCTCCGCATCCCATCACCACTGCGCGCGTTGAGAGACCACTACAGGAAACACTAACACTTACGTCGGCCAACTTAATTTACGTCAGCTGGCCGACGTAAATAAACTAACTTACAGCGGCCAGAAAAAACCGACGTAAGTTAACTAACTTACGTCGGCCGTCGACGTAAGTTAGTAGACCGACAACAATAAATGTAAACTTACGTCGGCATGGACAACTAGCCGGCTACCGACGTAATTAAGGTAAAATTGACGTAATTAAGTAACTTACGTCGGTTTAGGCCTTAATTACGTCGGCCCTAGCCAACGTAATTGATCGATATTTCTGTAGTGGGCGAACCGGCGGGCTGCTATGATGCTATAAGATCACCCGCACGCGCCATCATCTTCTCTGCACAAGCACTCTTCCTCTCTTCTCTGCGCGCGCCAAGAACACCACAATGGCTGACAAGAACACGTCGCCGCCAAGCCTGCTGAAGGACCCGAAGGGGAAGCGACCGCGACCGGACTCTCCCCCAAACATGGAGTGGGCTTTCTGGGAAATGGCAACCTCACGCTCCATGCAGCGCTTCGGTCCCATTCCAAAGTACACTGGAATAGGCACCACGACCACTACGTCTTCGGCATCACACACTTGGTCGGTCACCTCATGCTCTCTGAGAGACGATGGCGGCCGAGCTCGACGTAGGGTCCGCGATAACCTGGTGGCGGGGATGTCTAGGAAACTGGTTTCTCGCCTCTGGCGCCCCAGGCCTGCCCAGAGCCCAAGGAGGAGGAGGAGGAGAAGAAGTAGTTTTTTTCTTTTCTTGTTTTTAGTTGCGTTATTTTTTATTTTCTTGTTTTTAGTTGTGTTTGTAATATATTATTTTAAGTTAATGAACTTTATGTTGGTGTTCATTGGTGTACTACCTGTGCAAAAATAGTTCTAATCGCCGATCGATCAACAATCATCCTTTTAGTGAACTACTAAAAATGAACTAATAACGTGTTGCTCTAACAATAAATAAAATCTTTATAGATATGTATTATAAAAACATAAACTAATGTCACTTTAATGGATGTGTTATACATTATTGGTGTAGAAAATCATTATAGAAAAAGTGTCACAATTTTTCACAGGCGGTCCTTAACCAAAAGGCGCATGTGACAATAGAATCTTCAGGAGCGACTACTCAGCTTCCGAGGCAGTGATTAAGACTACGCCTCCTGAGAAAATTAGTTTTATAATTTATTTAAAATGTTTCCCAGTCAGTGTTTAAGAAGTTGCCGCCTGTGGAAGATATTTTCTCTATAAATGAACCATCGGCCGTGTCCCGCAACCCTAACATTTTCATTTTGCCGCCAATGCAAGCTATCCCCCGCCACTACCAAGCCCTCACCCTCACCGTCACCGTCAACGCCGAGCGCCATCCTCACCCTCGACATCACTGCCGAGCGCTGTCCTCACCCTCACCCTCGTCGTCAACGCCGAGTGCTGTCCTCACCCTCAGCATCGCCGTCAAGTGTCGTCCTCACCCTCGTCGTCGTCGTCAACGCCAAGCGCCATCCTCACCCTCGCCGTCACCGTCGAGCGCCGTCCTCACCGTCGTCGTCGCCGTCAACGCCGAGCGCCATTCTCGCCGTCGCCGCCGAGAGCGGTCATAACCCTTGTCATCACGGTTGACGCCGAGCACCGTCCTCATGTTTGTAGATTTTTTGCTTTTTGTATTGTTACTTTGTGTAGATTTTTTATATATGGTCATGTTTGCCTTTATCCATGTATTGTTATTGTTATTTTTTGTATTGCAGTGAGATATGTTGCACAATTCATTATGCAGGAAAAATAAAGAGGTTGTGAGAGACTGAACTTGGTACAGACAACCAGTATAGACAACCAATGTGGCCCTTAAAATCAATGTGAAGGTCAGTGCATTCGGCAACCATGCTTGTTGTCCTCTTTAGCAATGTTCTTTGCCTGTTCTGGATATTAATATGTATATATTATATGTATCAGGTTGGAGGACATAATTGCGAAAAATCTACCATTTATATAGAAAGACTATAAATAATTTATCAGTCGTCTTTGATGGTTATGATAGTGTGAAAGTAGTGCATTTCCTCTTGGTCTTCATTAGGCATCAACCTAGAAACGGAGAAGTTATTAAAGGAGACACAACTGTTTCCTATTCATAGGAACACAACCGTTTCCTATTCATTGCGATGTTAGAGAGAGCAAGGTATGAATTACAATGTATGAACTATGAATTTTAGATACGAGCTGAGAGAAACTATAAATTGCTATTATAATTGCAATGTAGACACTATGAATCGCAATGTATGAAGTTATAATTTGCAATATATGAACAATGAATTACAATGTATAAACTATAAATTATATTGAATATATTTGTGATTGCTGTTATTTAAATTTGATCTGCAAATTAGAAATAGTAGGGTTTAATTAGTTCTACAAATCTTAGAAGAGAAGTACATCCCATGTGAAAAGTTTACATATGAACGAAAGCTTTTCTATAAGCATTGGATCCTAATTCTATTCTTACGATACTTGTGGACATGTGTTCTGCTTGACATTTCAACCAAAAGAAAATAGAGGAACAAAAAATTGCACGACCAAGCGGTGGTAGCCAGGTGGATGAAACGTTGGAGCTTTGAGCGAGCGGGCTGCATTGTTTTGTGCTCAGTGGTGTGCTAATGCAACAAAGGGATGAGACCATTAACTGTGCGCTAACAATTTCAAAATGCAAGCATGGTCTTTCTGATGCCTCCAAAACCTAACCTATACACGTAAACCAAGTGGTCACAAGGAATATTAAAATAAATGGAACTAAGACCGTTCGCACTGGAGAGCGCTATAGGGGCTGCGACTGCAAATGTAGAGGCCGTAGCCTTTCAGTTCGGCTGCACTCGTCCATATAGCGGCGTCTCTAAAATTCCGTCGTCCACAGTAAAACTCCATAGATAGAGGCGCCACTACGAAGAGAGAGAGTCGGCCGAAGGACGACGGTTGTTTTCGCGCGGTAAATGGGATTCGTGGCGGAAGGCGACGTGCGGCGGCGAGATGGATCTGGCTCCGGCAGAGAGGACCCGGTCGCGCCCTCTACTGACAACGGCGACTAGTGGAGACGACCGAGGACGAAGACGTCGATGGGGAGGAAAGAGGACGACGCCTCGCCGTCGCCTCCCACCACCGGCGAGGAGAGAGCGCTCGGTGCCCGTGGCGGTGAGGGGAGAGAGCGCTCGGTACCCATGGCGGTAAGGACGAACGCGGCGTGGGGAGGAGCGGCGACACAGGGAGGAACGGCGGTGCTGTGCTGCGCTGGAGTAAGAGAGGGGTTGTGGCGAGAGAGAAGGGCGGCGGGGGGAGAGGGGCGTGGCTGTGGCGAGAGAGGTCGTCGGAACAGCTCCTGGCCATGGAGCGACGGGATCAGAGGATGGATAGAAAGAAGAGAGTTCCGCGTAGGATGGATCGGGGGGGAGCCCCTAGAAGCCATGAGGTGCCGGGAATGTTCCAGAATGGGAGAGAGTGGGAGAGAGAAGACTGGAGAAAAAGAAAAAAAAAGAAAAAGGAAAAATAGAAAATAAGGATATAAAAATGTGAATTAAAGAGAGAAAAAAATGAGTGTACTGTCTTTTTCTAGTAACACAAGAAAATAAAAGTAGTTATATGATAAAATAAAATAAAATTGAATGAAATGATATAATATAGATGTTAGTTGATATAGAGGTTGGATATAGAGATGAATGGGTGTGGAGAAAAAAACTGTAAAATTGAGAATCTTTTAGAGTTGACTGTAAAGGAGGGGAATATTCCTTTTAGAGGTGAATTTTAGAGGTGGATGAGTGCCATCAGTCTAAAGCTGGTGAACTGTAAGAAATTGATGTAGCACTACTATTGACCTCTGTTCGGCTGCATCCTCAAAAGAAGAAACTCCTTTATATTCTCCTCTACTCCCTCCATCCTCAAAAGTTTGTCGCTTTGTAGTTTATTTTTGAACTACAAAGCGACAAACTTTTAGGGACGGAGGGGTATTTACATACCGCTACCTTCAGGGCACTTTATATTTGTGCCCGTCGAGCATATAAGAACTGAATAAAAGAAGATGCAGTAAGTGTGACAATGCTCTAGATGATTTGGTACTATGCTTTAGAAATGAGTCAAGAAATAAAGAGGTAATTAAAAACGATAAACTCCTGTATGCTGTGAAAGAAAGCTGAAGGAAGTAAGGAGTCGGAGTATTATTTTGAGAAATTGGTTTAGTCTACAATGCTTGAAAAGATGACATGATCCTTCCACTGAATATAGGATCATATTTATTGTACATATAAGTGATAATATGCGGGCTGAAAGAATTGACACTTTAATGGTAAAAGAAAAATGCAAAGTCAATGGTACTCTTGTCTGAGTAGCAGCTAGGGAAGAAATTTGGAAATAGAGGAACTTCATGTGCCCGCGTTGCCGGGAACAGAGCCTTAAGGCAGTTATGGGTGGCAAAAGAGAAAAGGGTGTACCCAGCTGAGGCCCCCACTCTCTGATTCTTCTTATATGTAATTCAGATTATTCCGCAACTTGATGCTGTGCAGCTGGAGGCTGTTCGTGCGACCGAGGCCAGTGAACTGAAGATGAAGCCACTGCTAGCCGTATCTCTGAAGCTATAATGGTGCCACTATCTGCAAGGCCCTTCAAGATGTATGAACAATCCGGTGCAATAAACCTTCCAGGTGCTCCTGAAGAACAACAGCATGCCTTCAAGGACGTTCCACCTGGGTGCATTGATCTCACAGTTCCTCAGACCTCAGGCTGGACAATGGAGGAGCCCACCCCGACATAGCTGGCGGGTTCTGGGCCTGCTGTGGGAGAAAGTGCAGACCCTGCCACTGGCAGTCTGATGCAGTTCATGAACCTAGTATCTCAGCCTTCCCAACCTTCCCTTCTTGCACCCCCAATTGTTAATCCAAGTGAGCCGCAACAGGACACTGCTCAAGACACTGGAGATGGCGTGTGACAAGGGCTCCACAGAGGCACAGCCCGAGGCTTAAAGCTAAGGTGAAGAAGCTCAAACCAGCAATAAGGATGGCACAAAAACTGCTGGCCAGGAAGTGGGTATCAGCTTCAGTCTCTGAATGAGATGACCTTGCAGCAATACCTAGATGTGTACAAGAAGCCGCTTTCCTCCTCTGCTATTGAAGCCGTCAACATGCTAACAACAGTGACTGAGAAGAAGAAGAAACCCAAGATAAGAGAGAATGCGAAGGGGGTACTGGCGCCAAGAAGCCCATGAAGACCTCTAAAGTGACCAGGACTAAGAAGATATGAAGCAGTACGCAAGACCACCATCAATCTATCTAGTAGTACTTGTTAGAGATGTAAGGGTATATTTGTATTTTTTCTTTTATATAATGGTTTTTCTACATATTTATTATCCCTGTACATCTATTTATAGAAGCTTTCACCTCCTCAATAATATAAATCATATTCATAACATAGTATATAAAGCCTACTAGCATAAGTTTTCTTTCCACGGCGGCGTGCCTGTACTAACGTTTTTAGGCGCCTTCGGTTGGCTGCCCAGCGTCCCTGTAAGGTGTCGCCGTGGTACTCCCCCGGCCCTGCCGCGCTGCGCCGCTTTTGGTCAGTGCGTGCCCTCTTCCGCCCGTGGGTGACGCCACCTTACCTGCTGCCGTGGGGCCTCCAGCGTGCTGATCCAGCCTGCTGCTCGGTAGGCTCTTCAATCAGCGCTTGTAGAATCCGTGGGTCTCCAGCGTGCTGCACCGCTTTCAGATCCTGCACCGTTACCGCGATCTTGTGTGGCCAAAGCTTGGATCGTGATCTGCTCGTTGGCTAGTTAGCTACGTCAACTGCCGCCCCTGGTTTTTCAGCCACCCCCAGGCCTTTGTACCGAGCCGGTGCCTGTATTAAGTTGGCCTCATGAGAGCTAGGGTTGACAGCAGCAAAAAAAAAAAAAAAAAAGTGAGGATTTTTTTCCATCTCGCGCCACTTATCCTCTTACGCTCTCGCCGTCGCCTGCCGCTGCTTATTTTGCGTTCTCGCCGTCGTCGGTTGTCCGGTTAGGATGACTTCTTCTTCGATGTGATTTCAGTCTCACGCTGTCCGGTACTTTTCAATAGCAACAACTATCGTGATTGGGTTCTCCGCATATGGTGGTCTGCGTCTTTGGAAGTTTCTCACGGGTGATCTCAAATACCCGCCCTGGTCTGCTGCTCCTTCACAATAATTCGAGATAAGGCTACTATTGATGAGAAACATAAGTTATTTGAAGATTATAAGATTCGTCTGGCTTTATATGAGTCTCAGTTCAGTGTCACTACTACAAAAAATATTTTTACAGGCGCTTCTATATTTTTTTACAGACAGTCCATTAAAAGTGCCGCCTGTGATGCCAGATGAGTTAATAACCGCCTGTGATAATAGAATATCACAGGTGGTCCATAACAAACAACCGCCTGTGAAAATGTATTGATTTTCACAGGCAGTCCGTAACAAAAACCGCCTGTGATAATAGTCATTATCACAGGCGGTCCGTAACAAACAACCGCCTGTGAAAATATAATGATTTTCACAGGCGGTCTGTAACATAAAAACCGCCTGTGATAATGATGGCTCCTCATTGGTCCGCTGCTTCATCCCACGGATCACTCTTGTACTTCGTATCTCCGCTGTCCGCTGCTTATCGATCCAACGACTCAGTTTAGAAGCCGCACGATAGATGTGTCTATAACAGCAGCAGCCACGGTTCAGTCCGTGATCCTCCGTCAGCCTCCCAAGGTACGGCTTCCGGCGGCATCTCCCAAGGCGCGGCTGCCGGCGGCCTCTCTCAAGGCGCGACTAAGGCGCGACTTCGGTTGCTCCAGACCTCGGCGGCTCCAGCGCGGCCTTCCGACGAGTGCGAGCCCTGCCGACGCGAGCACGGGCGCGGATCTGGCACAGTCTACCTCGGGCTCCCGGCGGCGCGGCTGTCAGCGTCCTCTCTCAAGGCGCGACTAAGGCGCGACTTCGGTTGCTCCGTACCTCGACGGCTCCGACGCGGCCTCCCGACAAGCGCGAGCCCTGCCGACGCGAGCACAGACGCGGATCTGGCACAGTCTACCTCGGGCTCCCGGCGGCGCGGCTCCGGCGCGCCTCCCGGCGAGCGCGTGCCCTGCCGGCGTGAGCGCGGGCACAGATCTGGCGCGGTCTACCTCGGGCACCCGGTGGCGCGGTCTACCTCGGGCTCTCGACGGCGCGGCTCCTCCGGCTCCAAGCGGCACGACCTCTTCGGGCTTTGGACGGCACGGCTCCTCCGACTCTCGGCGGTGCGACCTCCTTCGACACTTGGCGGCGCTCTTCTGGCTCCCGGCAACGCGGCGGCCTCCAGGCGGCGCGGCCTCTTCTGACTCCCGGCAGCACATGTGAATTTTTTTTTTGTTTCACTAGCCATTTTCACAGGCGGTTTTTAATTACCGACCGCCTGTGAAAATGCATTTTCACAGGCGATTTTTTATTAAAAACCGCCTGTGAAAATGTAGTTTCACAGGCAGATTATGCCACCGCCTGTGTTAATCGATCATTTTCACAGGCTCTTCGTTACAGGCGGTTTTTAAAACCGTATGCGATAATATGTTTAGAACCGCCTGCGATGAAGCATTTTGTAGTAGTGTGTGTACGGGACGTGGTTGGATAAGGATGCTCGGGCGGGTGCTATTCTTGCTGCTAGTATGGAAGATTGTATGTCTGGAGATATAGTGGAGTTTGAGCATGCACATCAGATGTGGGCCTTTCTGTGTCACCGTTATGAGCCTACTGGTCAGTCTACCTATCTTGCTGCTATTCGTCAGGAGCAGCTTTTACGACAGGAAGATGCCACAATGGATGAATTTTTCACCCGGATGTCTGCTACTTGGCGTCAGCTTGACACTCTTGGTCCCCAGTTGTCATCAAATACTTGTTTGTCTTATTAGAGTCAAAAAGGATGCACTTGAGCTTCGTCACACATGTGACTTCTTGACTCGGCTTCGTGATGAGTTTGAGCCTCTTGGTGCTCACCTGCTTGCTCGTCACCCTTGTGTCACTCTTATGGACGCTCTGTCTAGCGTTCGTAACAAGGAGACCCATCTTCGTGCTGCTAGTCTGCTACAGTCTTCTTTAGTGTTGGCTGCTCGTTCCTCGGCTCCTTTTCATATTGCTACTTCACCGATAGCACCTTCTTCAGTTGCTCCTCCCTCTGCATCTGGGGGGGGGGGGGCATGGTGGTCTTCACTGTGAATATTGTGGTAAAGATGGACATGAGGAGGCACGTTGTTTCAAGAAGAGGAAGACCCAGACTCGCTGTTCTTCACAAGGTGCTGGTGGTGGTAGTACTGGAGGCTCTTCGAGGGGTTCTACTACTATGGATGCCCAGTTTCTCGAGCTTCTTCGTTGCCTCGTTACCCCTACAACATCAGGAGCTGCTGGTTCTGTGACTCAACCTTCTGCACCATCAGGTTCTGCTGCTATTTCTAAGTCTTCTACAGAGGGACCACCTACCACTTCTGCTCCAGGTACCCGTCTATGGATTATTGATTCAGGTGCCTCGTTCCATATGACTCCTTATCGTACTAATCTGTCTCCTTTAAGTTCATCCTCTTCGTTCTCTTACTGTTCATGCTGCCGATGATTCCCCTCTTTCTGTTGTTAGACAGGGCACTCTTTTATCTGACTCTTTTCATGTTCTCGATGTCTCTTATGTACCTGGTCTGACCATACAGCTTATATCTGTCGGTCAGCTAACTGATCATGACTGTCGAGTAATTCTTGATCCTGATCTCTGTTGTGTTCAGGATCGACATGGGTCACCTAGTTGGCACTGGCCCCCGTCGTCGTGAGTCATAACATCTTTGGGAGCTTGATTGACTTCGTCTTCCTTCCGCTGTGCCTACTAGTCTTGATGGCTCTGTCTTAGCTACTTCGTCCACCTCATCGTTTGCTTAGTGGCACAATCGTTTGGGTCATCTGTGTGTCTCTCGTCTGTCAGTCCTAGTCTGTAGTGGTCTTTTAGGATCGGTTTCAGGTTCTAAGTGTTTAGCTCAGTGTCAGGGTTGTCGTTTAGGGAAGTAGATTCAGCTTCCCTATCCTTCTAATGAGTAAGTGCTTGAGCGTGCGTTTGATCTTGTTCATTCAGATGTATGGGGTCCAGCTCCTTTTGTTTCTAAAGGAAGACACCGATATTACATCATTTTTATAGATGACTTTTATCGGCACACATGGATTTACTTTATGAAACATCGTAGTGAGGCCTTGTCTATCTATAAACTTTTTATGCCATGATCCTGACTCATTTTCACACGTCTATTCATGTTTTCCGTGCTAATTCTGCTGGCGAGTACCTTTCTGACACTCTTCGTGAGGTTCTTTCTGAGCAAGGCACTCTTGCTCAGTTTTCTTGTCCTGGTGCTCATGCACAGAATGGTGTGGCCGAACGCAAACATCGACATCTCCTTGAGACTGCTCATACTCTTCTGCTTGCTTCTTCTATTCCCCCTCACTTTTGGGCCGAGGCTGTTTCTACTGCCACTTGCTTGATTAACATTCATCCTTCATCCGCTCTTCAGGGTGCTATTCCTTTTCGGCGTCTTACAGGCAAGATGCCTGACTATACCATCTTTCGTCTTTTTTGGTTGTGTGTGCTATGTGTTGCTCGCACCTCGTGAGCGCACTAAGCTCACTACTCAGTCGGTCAAGTGTGTTTTTCTTGGATATAGTGCTGAGCATAAGGGGTATCGTTGTTGGAATCCTGTTGGTCGACGGATGAGGGTCTCACAGGATGTTGTCTTTGATGAGACGCGTCCATTCTATCCTTGTCCTTCTTTGGATACGCCTCCTGTATCTTTGGTCGATCTGATTTCGTTCCTATTCCTTCCAGATACCCTTGTTGCTAGTGTACCTCCTTCACACTCGGTGTCACGTCCCATAGTGTCTTTTTTGAAGCTTTCTTCTATGGTCCCTGACTATACTATCAAGCCTCCTGTGACACAGATCTACACTCGATGAGTTGTGCCTTCTTCTGGTGAGCCATCAACTCCGGTTGATTCATCATCGTCTGATGACCCATCTTCTCCTGAGGCACCCTCATCTCCTGAAGTATCATCTTGTTCTGATGATTCTTCTCCTAATCAGCCTCTTGGATGTGGTCATCGCTCTCGTCATCCTCCTGATCGATACTCTCCTTCTAGATTTGTGGCTACTGTTCTTTCTGAGCTGGCTACGTATCGTGATGTTGTTCCTCATCCGGAATGGCAACATTCGATGGCAGAGGAGATTGCTGCTCTCGAGCGCACCGGCACGTGGGAACTTGTGCACTGTCCCCCACGTGTTCGTCCTATCACCTATAAGTGGGTCTATATGGTTAAGACCCACTCTCATGTTTCACTTGAGCGCTATAAGACTCGATTAGTCGCTCGTAGCTTCCAGTAGGAACATGGTCGTGACTATGATGAGACATTTGCTCCTATCGCTCGCATGACCACTGTTCGCACTCTACTTGTTGTGGCCTCTGTTTGTGATTGGTCCATCTCTCAGCATAATGTAAAGAATATATTTTCTTAATGGTGAGCTGCGTGAGGAGGTTTATATGCAGTCAGCACGTGGGTATTCTGTTCCTGAGGGTATGGTTTGTCGTCTTCGATGCTCTCTTTATGGCCTTAAGCAGGCTTCTCGTGCTTGGTTTCAGCGTTTTGTGTCTGTGGTCACTGTGGTTTTGCTGCGAGTACTCATGGTCCAGCGCTTTTGTGCACACTTCGTCTCGTGGTCGCACTCTTCTTCTTCTCTATGTTGATGACATGTTCGTCACTGGAGATGATTCTCAGTACATAGCCTTTGTGAAGGCCCGTCTAAGCTAGCAGTTTCTTATGTCCGATTTTGGTCTTCTTCGCTACTTTCATGGGATAGAGGTTTCCTCCTCCTTTGAGGGAATTTATCTATCTTAGTAGAAGTACATTCATGATCTTCTTAATCGGGCTTCTCTTACTGATCACCAGACTGTTGAGACTCTCATGGAACTCAATGTCCATCTTCGAGCCACTGATGGTGAGCCTCTTGAGAATTCTACTCGTTACCGTCATATTGAAGGGTGTCTAGTGTATCTTGATGTTACTCGTCCTGATATCTCGCACTCTGTTCACATTCTAATCAGTTTGTTTTGTCTCCCACCCAGGTCCACTATAGTCACTTGCTTCGTATCTTGCATTATCTACGTGGGACACTCTCTAGAAGTCTGTTTTTTCCACACTTTAGCTCTTTACAACTCAAAGCATATTCTGATGCTACTTGGGCTAGTGATCCCTCTGATCGTCGAGCTCTTTCTGCCTATTATGTTTTTCTTGGTGGTTTCCTCGTTTCTTGGAAGACTAAGAAGCAGATAGCAGTTTCTCGTTCGAGTGCAGAGACTGAGTTGCGTGCTATGGCTCTTGTGAGTGCAGAGGTTACTTGGTCGCGGTGGTTGCTTGAGGACTTTGGTGTTTCTGTTGGTATACCGCCTCCTCTTTTGTCTGACAGTACAGGTGCTATCAGTATTGCTCGTGATCCGGTCAAGCATGAGCTTACCAAACATATTGGTGTTGATGCTTCTTATACACGAGCACAAGCACAAGATGATGTTTTTGATCTTCAATATGTGCCTTCAGAGCTTCAGCTGGCGGATTTCTTCACGAAGACACAAACCCGAGCTCAGCATAGTTTTCATCTATCCAAACTCAGTGTTCGTGATGCACCTTGAGTTTGAGGGGGGTGTTAGAGATGTAGGGGTATATTTGTATTTTCCCTTATGCATAAGGACCTTTCTACATATTTGTTATCCCTGTACATCTATTTGTAGAGGCTTCTGTCCTCCTCAATAATACAAGTCCTATTCATAACAGTACTATCTAGCATCATGTGCAACACCTACATTTTGTTAAGGATTTTGTCCTCCGCCTGGCTAAACCTTGTCCTGTATTGTAGACAGGGTCGAGACAGTTGGGTGTGTATGTTGAGCACTGTTAGCCATATATGGCCTTGTGGTTTTTATGTCTATATTACCTGTTGGTGTATTGCGGCTTTTGTATATGTATGCAGCAGCCTGCCTGTCTATTGCCTTCACCAGTTGCAATTTTACTTTTCCGAATGTCGGAGATGAATCTACACTACTCAGTCCTACCATGGAATGTGCGAAGGCTGAATAGCAAGGCCAAACACGAGGGCGTCAGGCATATTATACAGATCCATAAACCCATAATTGTTTGCCTACAAGAAACAAAATTAGCAGAGGTCACTCAGCAGTCCATCAGAAGCATTCTGGGATGGAATATAAAGAAAATTTTGCCTATTTGCCAGCTGATGGCACGAGAGGCGGTATTATAATTGCTAGCAGCGGCTCTCACTTCCATCTCTCTAAGATATCAACATCGCTCTATACAATATCAGCAACTATCACGTACGACAGAACATTGATCCTCTCTACCATCAATGGGTATATGGTCCCCAGTCAGACCTGGAGAAGAGACTGTTTATGGCAGAGCTTCGACAACTCAAACTCTCAGCGAGGCCATCATAGATCACCATTGGGGATTTTAATCTTATATAGAAGAAGGAGGACAAAAATAACTCAAGAGTCACATGGAAGTTAAGGAAATTCCACTCCTGGGCAGGAGGTTTACCTGGAGCAATGAGCAAGACCACCCCACAATGACACGTATTGATCGGGCTTTCTCCTCACCGGAATGGAAGAGTCTATATGCAGACCCGATACTCCAACCGTTATGATCTTCGACGTCAGACCACTGCCCGCTTCTGCTACAGCCGCTGGCAGATGAAGTCCGGAGCACCAACTTTCATTTTGAATCGCACTGGCTGGGGATGTCTGGGTTTCAGGAGTGTGTGCAGCAATCTTGGCAGAGAGTTATCCCACCGCAACATGGTGCCATGCTCCAATTGCACATCAAGTAATACCGGCTGGCAAAGGATCTTCGCAAATGGGACAAAACTCTTATCCCTCAAGGCAAGCTGGCTCTCGTTATATGACACGAAGTAGTGCTGCAGCTGGACAAGGCATCCTAAGGGAGAGACCTCACTGAAGCAGAACAGGTGATGAGGAAAATGTTGAAGATGCGGATATTAGGTCTTGCAGCGATTGAGAAACCCAGAGCAAGGCAAAAATCAAGACCCACGTGGCTGAGGGATGGCGACGCGAACACGAAGTATTTCCACCGTATAGCAAGCTTCCGAAAAAAGAGGAACTTCATACAGAGTCTTGAGACCGAACAGGGAGCTGTTAGTACCCAGCGCACCAAGCATGAGTCAATTTATGAGCACTTCCGTAAGCACATTGGCACCTCCTCACCTCGAACCCTAGGCCTTAACCTTATGCAGCTCGGATGGCAGGGGAGAAATTTAGAACACTTGTATGCGCCATTTACAGAAAGTAAGATCAATGAAGTGATCCATGGCATGCCTAAAGACAAATCGCCCGGCCCAGATGGTTTTACTGGGCAATTTCTCAAATGCTGCTGGGACACTTTGAAGGAGGACTTCATCAAAGCTTTGGAACAATTCTATCACAAGAACAGCCAGGGACTACATCTACTCAACAAAGCCCTCGTGGTTCTGATCCCTAAAAAGACAGCTCCAACAAGAGTTTCGAACTACAGGCCTATAAGCCTAGTTCACATCTTTGCCAAGTTTGTGTTTAAGCTGCTAGCAAACGGATTGGCACCAGAACTAGACAAACTCATCACCAATGCCCAAAACGCTTTCATTAAAAAACGCAGCATCCATAATAATCTTGTGTTTGTCCAGCAAACGGTCAAGGAACCTCATAGAAAAAAGACACCATCACTATTGATGAAACTTGATATATCCAAAGCGTTCAACATGGTTAATTGGGCATACTTGTTGGAGGTCATGACCTACCTAGGCTTTGGAGCTCGCTGGAGAGCCTGGATCTCGACCTTTTGGTGCACCACCTCTTCCTAATTCCTGCTCAATGGCCAACAGGGCTCTAAACTCACCCATGCCAGGGGCGTTCGGCAAACCCATGCTCTTCTTTCTTGCGATTGAGCCACTGCACAAGCTCTTCCTCCTGGCCCAACAGGCACAGATCCTCACCCCATTGAGAGGGCTGGAGCGCCACCTCAAAGTATCCTTATACGCCGACAATGTGGTGGCCTTCATTGCTCCAAAAGCTCAAGATATGGGAGGCACCAAACAGATCCTGCATATTTTTTGCTCAGCAACCGGCTTGTGCACCAATTTAGCAAAAACAGAAATCTTCCCTATAAGATGTGGTGACATTGACCTGCAGCATGTTATAGAGTCGCAGCATAGTTTATCACAGCTACCCTGTTCTTACCTCGGCCTCTCACTGCACTACAAGAAATTACCGAGGAACTCCATTCACCCCATGGTGCAAAAGGTGGCCAATCGACTTTCGGGGTGGAAAAAGAACCTCCTTTCGTACTCCGGAAGGGAAATTCTGGTGAAAACAGTACTAACGGCATTGCCAACTTACCTTATGACTCTTTTCAAGCTACCGGAGTGGGCCATCAAACTCATTGACAGAGCTAGACGAAGCTTCTTGTGGAAGGGCGATGATCCGGATAGAGTGAGAGGGGGACACTCTCGTCAAATGGAAAATCTGCACAAGACCATGGAAATGGGGAGGGCTTGGCATCCGAGACCTGCAAAAATTCGGCAGGGCCCTGAGGTTGCGGTGGCTTTGGCACCAATTGGACCACAAAGGCAGACCCTGGCAAAGTCAGCTCAAACACCAAGATAAAACCAACCGACAGTTGTTCTTCTCATCCACCTACATTACTATTGGAAATGGGAGGAACACACCTTTCTGGGAGGCACAATGGCTTCATGGGCAAGCTCCGAGAGTGCTGGCGCCCAATCTTTATCGAAGGATAAGATTCAAATGCAGAACAGTTGCCCAGAAGCTCCCTAACCTTAACTAGATTCGAAACCTTAAGAAGGTGGACTCGTTAGAGCTCCTAGAGGACCTCTGCTTGCTGTTGCAGCTACTGCAGGGTGTAACATTGACTGAGAACTCGAATTCCATCTCTTGGAGATGGACAGCCAATGGCAGTTTCACGGTTTTGTCATCAACATGACCTACTGCACTGGTACATGGGTATCGCTGCAGACCCAAAGCATAAGAAGAAGGCCTTGCACACGGCTGCTATTCTTGCTTGCTGGTGCTTATGGAAGGAACGCAATGCCAAGAACTTTGACGACACCGAGGAATCGATTAGCACACTGACGGCAGAGGCGAAAGAACTTGCTTATAGCTGGTTACGTGCAGGAGCAACAGCGTTGGGAAGTATCCTTCCACTGACAGAATCGTTTTAGGAGTGTCAATTCTTGTGTCTCCTTAGCTAGTCCTCTCTTCCTCGCATTTTCTCTATCAGCGACACCTTGTCGCTCAACATTTTGTAATCGGCCGGTCTTGGCCTCTCGCCTTAATTATAAAAGTCAGGTTTTCTAAAAAAAAGTTTGTGGGTGCAATCAAGCTTCAATGGCCAATAAGACTCTGGACAGCATAGACTCAACCAAAATGCCGCTTCGCCTAGCTCGTGATGCACAATCGGGCTCTGACGGCCGACACTCTGGCACGTAAAAACTGGCCTCATGACCCACAATGTGCGCTATGCCTTTCGCTGCCAGAGACTGTAAATCATTTGCTTGTTGAATGCCCGTTCACACCTGCGACTTGGCAGAGAGTCTGTCAGCGGCTCAATTCCCTCACAACTGCACCAAATCAACACTGAAGGAGCTACCCCATGGCTCATGTCCATCACGCGATCAGGGACCAGAGACTCCAAACGAGCACGCACCGGCATACTCCTTACCTTCTGGTGGCAGGTCTGGAAAGAGCGAAATCGAAGAATCTTCCAAAAACAAGTGTTGTCAGTTGAACAAGTTGCTGAACTAAGGATCTCAGATATCAACCTCGTCTGGCAACCCGCCTGGCTCCACCTTGAGTAGCGGAAGAGTGCTCTTTGTGTTTCTTCGTGTATCGCATTTCTGTGTGTCTGGCTACTGCTTGTAGTCAGCAGTTTCATTGTGTTTCATCTTTTCGTACTTGTAATATGTAAACTCTTCTAATCTTAATGCATGGCAGTGCTCCTGCCCCTTGTTCAAAAAAAAAAAAAAACATGTAACACGAGTACAAATATTGGTTACTTAGCTTTTGAGCTTTGGCCAGCAAAGCATGTAACAGACAAATGCAATTCATCGTTTATCTAGTTGCTTGACAAAGTACATTTCTAAAGCATCTAGCCAATCTAAACATCAAGAAGATCGTTCTTTTCCACCTTCTATTTAATAATAATATCAGATGCATCATGAGCATAGGTTAATTTGTACGGGCGAAAAACAATATGACCTGATCTTAGATATAAACAAATGATTACGGGTTTCATCTGACGACAAGCATGAAAAAATTACAATATTTTACGGGCACATAATCCTGCAACATCAGGTAAGTTAGTATACACAAAAAGCGAAAATCAGGTCTCGCTGGTGCCCTCCTCCACGACAATAAGTCATGGTTTCAGACAAGTACTACACGGAGGTGGAACGCGGATATACAAGGCTGCGGATAACAGAGATCGACACTGTGTAATCCTGTGAACCGGCTCCACGTAGCTATTTTGTACACAAAGAGATGGAGGTGCCGTCAAACGGGACATTGGAAGGCTCACAGAAGCCGGTGCCAGATGAAGAAGGACTCGACAACATCGCCATGCAGATGTGTAACTTTACCCCCACAATCTGGACAAGACAAACATCTCCTCCTGGTGCCTCCCTAACCTAGTACTATACATTGAACAACGACAAGAAGCTATGTGTAGACATTGATGGAACCAAAACATACTCCCGCTAGATTCTTTTATTTGTCGTTAGGACAACACAATCAAGTTTCTTTTTAGTTCATATCTTTGTACAAATAAAAAGATAAGGAGGGAGTAGAAAACTTCAAGAGACTACCTGCACTACTATATGCACCTCTGGTAGCACCCTCAAGATACAAGCAGCTCTCTGGTTTTTCTACACTCATTCACCACTCGAACTTTAAGATCATTATATACCAGCCTTGTGAAGAATACCAAGTAAATAAGGACGATGAATTAAAGGTGAAGTATTGCTCACATTGTCTCAAGTCTCCTTCTGTGGGCGAGTCAATGTAGTTAGTTGGACAACAGCGTAAAAAGCAAAAAAGCACTAGTAAATAATACTTAAACAAGATCGAACACGACACATATTTTAGGTGAAAAACCCTTATGATAAAAAACCATGAGTGTCGACTGGCGATCTTTACTATATGAGAGTTTTACAGTGGGGATTACAATGACGGTCTCTTCTCTCTTGCTCTCTCTAAACAACCTACAAGATGTATTTATAGTGGTGGCTAAGAAAGGAAATAAATCTCTCAAAATAAATACAATCCATAACGTGGAGGATTCCACCTCTCACATCTTCTAGGCGTCCCAGCGAGATCATAATTTGGATAATATTCCAACAAGCTAACTCTTGTACACTGTGGTACTATTATTTTTCATACAATTAGCTTTTATCACAATGAATATATGGATGATGCAAGTGTGACAGATTGACTACATTGAAGATGAATGATTTGTCAAGTTGGCACACTACTACAAAAAGCATTTTTACAAGCGCCTCAATTTTTCAAAAACAGCCGGTCCTAAAAAATATGCGACTGTGATGACGAATGATATAATAACCGCCTGTGATGAAAGAACAACACAGGCGGATTTTAAAAAACAACTGCCTGGGTAAATACTCGATCTTCTCAGGCGGTTATTACTTAAGAACCGCCTGCAAAAAAATAACATAACAGGCGAATTTTAAGAAACATCCGTCTGGGTAAATATATGATCTTATCAGGCAGTTATTAATTAAGAATCGCCTGTAATGTAATGAACTTCACAGACGGTTCTTAATTAACAATGGCCTGAGAAGATCATGTATTTTCACCAGCGGTCATTGTGTAAGAACCGTATGTAGTGGTTCAATTATCACAAGCGGTTTTCATTGAAGAACCGCCTAGGGAAAGTCATTGTTTCCACTTATTTTGTGTCCCCGGAAATGATAGAGTGCCCTAGATCGTGAGTGTCCGTTGCAGGGATAAACAAACGCAATGACATTGTAATTAAGTGATTTAATTGGAATACAAGGATAAACAAACACAAATGACATTGCAATTCAGAGGTAATTCACAACTGGATGAATTCCATAGATCATACATTGCATGCCCTATAAACTAAATTCGAATTTAAACTTATTCCTGAAGCTTCCATCGATCAATCTAAATTGTACCGTCCTGCTTGCTCCTGAACACGTCTCTTATATTCCGCTGGATCCTGAAAATATTGTTATTATTTAAATTAACAAATGTCGAAGGAGGAATGAATAACCTACATTGGTCACTAAGTCAAAGTGTCATCTAACCTTGATAAGTAGATTATAGCAATCATTTTCAACATCGGGCACATTTGGCTGATGCAGCAAACGCTGAACTTCAAGTAGTATAATTTTGATTTTAAAAGCACTGCACCACCCCTACGAAATATAATTTAAGAAATATAAGAAACCAGTTCAAATAAGTTCGACAACAATTAAGTATTAATTACATGAGCAAAATAGGTATATCTTACAGTCTATTGATCAAGAATCCCGATGTAGAGTGCTCCCGAACGATGGACATTTGGGTGGAAGAACCCACCTGGAAAGGCGCATCTTGGAGGCACCAAGGGATAGTCCTCAGAGAAGGAGATTGTCAGGGGGTAGTAACCATCTTTCCATTCAGCCTGCAAAAGAAATTTATTAGTAGGAGGATGATGGTTAAACTCATATTGTGCTTGTTCTTAATAACTTACCCCTTCTTTACTAGGGACGATGCACTGCCACTTCAATAAATCTCCCGATTCAGAACAGAGAAATTGAAAATACCAAAAACAAACAAGACGGAAAAACAAACTACAGTTAAGTTCATCAGTCCATTACAGATACATATGTATATACAACCATACGACCGGTGTGTCATATGTTCATACATGGGGATGGTTCTTGCACCACGCCAAGCGCTCCTTCTTCAATCGGCTACACGCTCGAGATATCAATATCTAAAAGACCAAACTTCCAAATTATTGAGTCCAAACGCATATGTACACAAATGCAAAAGGACACAATCCATATACCAACACACAAAACTGGCAGCTTATGAAAATATACAAAGAAAAAGATAGCATGCAATGCATAGTAAGGAAACTATGAGAATTTACTTAGGTACCTCGTGGCGCGATGTGGGACTGGGCAGAGGCATGCCTCCATGGGGTCTTTATATGGGAATCAGTTTTTCACAGGCGGTTTTTAAATTTTTCACAGGCAGTTGGTACTTAATAACCTCCTGAGAAGATGTTTATCTCAGGCAGGTTTTACTTACCAACCGCCTCTGATGCTGCTAAGCTCCTGTCAAGCTAATCCCTGCACAGCAAGCTATTGTAGATGCAAGTAACACCTGTGGCTCATCATTTGAATTGTTGGAAGCATCAATTTGAAGCCTGACGATCCTTGGAAGGATTTTCCCATCCATTTGAACGATTTCTTTCCCTCCTGTCCATTTGAAAACTTAGGAAGATGCTCCTTTCTCAGTTTTAATGCCTAAATATATTGACTAAAAATCAGTACCCACTTTCTTAGTGCTTCACACAAGCGAGTAAGCGAATAACTTCAATCACAAATCCTGTTTTTACACTTTCATAGGGATTTAACCTTAATCTTTCAAGCATAGATTTATCAAATAAGTGAAGCTTTCTTATCACACATGTTAATGGCAGTTATAAGTTAAGGATATGTCGAAGCTAACGAAATATGAATCGGACTGAAGATAAAGAGATCCTGCATATGAGTGACAATGTCCAGGTTAAACAATGTGAAGGCTGCCATCATAGCTTCATGCTGTCTAACCTGGACATTGTCTCTCATATGCAGTATCTCTTTGTTTTCAGTCCCATTGAGATTTCGTTAGCTTCAACACACCCTTCACTTGTAACCGCCATTAACATGTCTGATGAAGAAACTTCAATTATTGATAAATCTATGCTTGAAAGATTAATGTCAAATTCCTATAAAAATGGTAAAAACAAGATTCGTGATTGAAGTTGTACGCTTCATCGCTTGAGTAAAGCACTAAGAGAGATGGTACTGATTTGTAGTCAATATATTCAGCCATTAGAACTGATAAAGTAGCATCTTCGTAAGTTATCAAAATGGAGAACAGAGAAAGAAATATTGCATAGCTTGTTTGGGTGTACTCCTATCCCACGCAAGCATTCGCAAATTGCTTTTTTCTCTTCTAGCGTCAAGTTGTAGCTGGCTGGGGGAAGGTAATGCTTCCCGTTCGCCTTTTCTACTGGATTAAGCTCTGGTCTTAAATCAAGATTTACTAAGTCTATACGTGAATTTAATCCATCCATTGTTTTCCTCAGCATGTCCAGCAAGGTCCCAATGATGCTATCAAATACATTCTTTGTAACGTGCATCAAATCAATACTATGGCAAAATTCCATATTCTCCCAATACAGAAGATACTTGAAAAAATTGATTGTTTCTTGAAAGCCATGTCAGTTGTATCATTCGAAGATGTACTTTTCTTTCTCTTAATTACTTTACAATTTTTGCCCTTAACAAAAGCAATATGAATGTTCTAGACCATTTCAAACACAAGTTTTCCACTGTAAGGTTTTCGTGCAGTATCTTTTTCAATTTTGTTATCAAATTGTTCTTTCATCTTTCTATACTTGTGTGTATCTGTCAAGAACTATCGGTGTCTCATGTACACCGTCTTTCTGGATGAAGTGAGGTATAGAATTTCGGTTCTATCCACGCACCTTACACGACCTTTCTTCCCTTTTATTTGTCCCGATAATGTAAACAGTCCGGGATAATCATGCACGGTAACGAATATCATTGCTCTTAACGTGAAATACTCTTGCTTGTACTCATCCCATGTACTTACCCCTTCATTCCACAATTTTGCCATATCTTCCATTAAAGGTTCCAAGAACACATCAATTTCGATACCGGGTTGTTTTGGACCTTGTATAAGAACAGATAACAAGATATATTTCCTTTTGTGACACAACCACATCGGTAGGTTGTACATTGTTAAGACCATGGGCCATGTGTTGTGTATGCCCCTTTTTTCACCAAACGGATTCATTCTGTCTGTACCCAAGGCAAACCTCACATTTTCTGATTTCCTTTGCAAATTCTGGATACTGAATATCAAAATTTTTCTACTGCGTTGCACTACCAGGGTGTCGTATATGTTTTTCATTCTTCTTGCATTGCTCAGAATGCCAACGCAGTTTAAATACGTGGTTGGGGAACTCTTCATCTTCAAATCCGTGGGTTTCTCCACATACACCTACTCCTTGATTGGTTCGTTGAGGAAGGCGCTTTTCACATCCATTTGATAGAGCTCGAAATCATGGTGAGTAGCATATGCAAGTAATAGTCTAATAGACTCAAGTCTAGCTATAGGAGCAAAGTTCTCGTCGAAATCCAAACCTTCAACTCGTGAATACCCTTTGGCCACAAGTCGTGCCTTGTTCCTTGTCACCACCCCGTGTTCGTCTTGCTTGTTGCGGAAGACCCATTTGGTGTCGACGACGTTGGACTTGGGTCTTTCGACTAGTTTCCACACCTCGTTCCATTTGAAGTTATTGAGTTCTTCTTGCATGGCTACTACCCAATCCGGATCCTTCAATGCATCCTCAACCCTGCGCGGTTCCAAAAAGGATACAAACGAATAATGCTTGCAAAAATTAGCTATGCGAGATCTAGTAGTTACACCCTTTTGGATTTCACCGATGATGTTGTCGATTGGGTGATCGCTTTGGACGCATTGGTGTACTCTTGGGTGTGTCACTTGCAGTCTTGAATCTTCATGATCATCTTCTTCTCCCCCTAGATGGTTGCCCTCATTGACTTGTTGATCATTTTTGTCTTCTTGAGTTTGATCTTGTATGGAAGCCCCCCTTGATCTTTGGCCACCTCTTGTGGTTCATCTTCCTCATGCATATGTAGAGGTGGTTCTTGTGGTCGAACTTCGCCTAACGCCATTCTTCTCAATGCTTGACAAGGAGCTTCTTCTCTATCTATCAAACATGGATCAAATTGCTCCTTTTGGGAGCCATTAGTTTCATCGAACACTACATCACGTGCTACTTCAACAAGTCCAGAGGTCTTGTTGAAGATACGATAGGCGTAAGTCTTCGAATCATAACCAAGTAGGAAACCTTCATCGGACTTCAAAGCGAACTTTGAAGTCCTAGGCTTCTTGTTCAAACTATAGCATTTGGAACTGAAGACTCAAAAATATGAAATATTAGTCTTGTTACCAGTGAGTAGCTCATAGGATGTGTTCTTGAGTAGTCGATGAAGATAGAGTCGATTTATGGCGTGGCAAGCGGTATTAACCGCTTCCGCCCAAAATCGATCTGAGGTTTTGTACTCATCGAGCATTGTTCTCGCCATCTCTATGAGGGTTCGGTTCTTCCTTTTGGCAACTCCATTTTGTTGAGGGGAGTAAGGTGCTGAAAACTCATGATTTATGCCTTCTTCATCTAGGTACTCCTCAACTTGTGCGTTCTTGAACTCCATGCCATTGTCGCTTTGAATGTTCTTGATTGTCAATGAAAACTCATTTTGATCAAGCTTGAAAAATTTCTTCATGATTCCTTGTGTTTTTGTCTTATCATGTAAAAAGAAAACCCAAGTGAAGCGAGAAAAATCATCAACAACTACTAAGCCATATTTGTGACTGCTGATGCTTATGTAAGCAATTGGACCGAATAGGTCCATGTGGAGTAGCTCGAGCGGTCTTGTTGTAGTCATGAAGTTCTTCACGGGATGAGGTGCTCCAACTTGCTTCTCGGCTTGGCACACGCTACAAGGCCTGTCTTTCTCAAAAACAACATCCTTTAAACCTCGGATGTGATTGCCCTTGAGGAGCTTTTGAAGATTCCTCATACCAATATGCGCTAGCCGTCTATGCCACAACCAACCCATGTTGGTCTTTGCAATCAAGCATGTGTCAAGTTTGGCTTTATCTTTGGTGAAGTCAACAAGGTAAAGCTTTCCCTTTAACATACCCTTGAATGCAATGGAACCATCACTCCTTCTAGAGAGGGTCACACCCTCATTAGTAAACAAGCAATCATAACCTTTGTCACAAAATTGAGATATGGACAACAGGTTATAATCTAAGGAATCAACATGTAGCACATGAGAAAGAGTGTGTCGAGATGATATGGCAATTTTACCGGTACCGAACACCTTTCCTTGACTATTGTCTCCAAAACAGATGCCCTCGCTTGGATCCTCATTTTCTTCATACTCAACGAACATCCTTCTTTCTCCGATCATATGGTTGGTGCAGCCACTGTCTAGCACCCATTTAGATCCACCAGAGGAATAGGCCTACAAAAACAAATCATGCCTTGGTTTTAGGTAACCAAGCTTGCTTGGGTCCTCTTAGGTTAGTCACAAGGGATTTAGGCTCCCACACATGAGACTTGGTGTTCTCATGGTGTGGCCCAACATAATGAGCATAAATCTTACCAGAATTGCTTCTCATTAAAACATAAGATGCATCAAAGGTTCTAAAAAACAATTGTTGTTGTTTATATACAGGACTAATCCGGGAGATCGGACTTGTCCAGAGAGCCGGACTTGTTCATGTCCCGATCGAACTAGTCTGGTGATCATATGTGTTGGATGTGTTAACTTTGGACTTTCCAGTTTGAGAGGGTCTTCCCTTTACAAAGGCAATGCTCTCCTTGTTATTCTTATGGCTTCTAGCATGTTGCTTTTCACCATAAGAGTAACCAATGCCATATTTGACATTTGGAGGTCTTGTGACCAAGTATGCACTACGTGCATATTTGATATTCTCCTTGTCAAATATGCCATTTTGTGAAGGATGCTTCTCCTTGGTAGATGTTGACTTGTCTTTCAAGCTGGTGTCAACTTTACCACATGCACAAGTAGAAGCAGTTTCAGTTTTAAGGGGTTGAGAAGGTGGGCTTGAAGAGGATGAAGGGTCACCTTGCTTGAGTGACTCAACTTGTAATTCAAGGATCTTGTTAACCTTGATTAGGTTAGCAATTTCGTCCTTGATTGTAGCATTTGAGTCGCTTAACTCCAAGCAGGATTCCTTGCTTGAAGCTAACTCAAGCTCTAGTGACTTGCTTTGCTCCTTTTAAAGTTCTAGAAGCTTGTCAAGTTCAACATATTCCTCCTTTTGGGAGATGATCATGTATTCTTGACGATGTATCAACTTCTCCTTCTCAACAAGTTGATCAAATAAAAATTTCATTTTTGCAGCTGTTTTCTTGTCTAAGCCGATGAGCATATCTTCATTATCACTACCATTTCACTATCACAAGAATAGGAATGTACGGAAGAGGGTTTTGTTGTTACCTTCCTTTGCCATGAGGCAAGCGTTGTTCCCCTTCCATGCGCCGGGAGTAGGGAAGAGAGTGGACTTCTTGGATGTCTTCTCGATGGCTATGCTAGCCATCTCTTCTTCTTCTTCGGATGAGGACTCATCATTTGAGTCCCACGTTTTCCCTAGATGCGCTTGTTCAGCTTTTTTCTTCTTCTTGAAGAATTTCTTGGGTTGAGGCTTTGTTTCCTTGGTCTTCTTCTTGTTCTCTTCATATGGGCAATCAGCTATAAAGTGGCTATACTCCACAGTTATAGCATGCCCGCCTCAACTTCGGTCTTGATCTTTCCTTGTACTTCCCTTAACTTGATTTAGCCCCTTGTCTTTTCTTCGTCATTCTTTTGAATTTCTTCATAAATAGTATCATTTCGTATTCATCCAAGTCGTTGCTCTCATTGTCACCGTCTTCTTCTAATTGAGCTTCTCGAGCTTCTTTAGATAAGGGCTTGAGAGTGGACTTCAAGGCGACCCCTTTCTTCTTTGCCGTGGTGAGATCGACAATCTCCTTAACGTGCTTGGCTTGCATTTCCATCATCTCAAAGTTGATGATTTTCCCAAGTAACTCATTTGGGGTCATCTTCTTGTACCCTGGGCTTTCTCGTATCATTGAGCACAAGTGTCACACCAGATTTTATTAAGCATAAAACCAGCAGCAAATACATGTATGTCAGAATCAGTTTCACCATACATGTACGACAAATAGTGATAACAGTTCTATATCGAAAGCAAACAACCTTTATACCTTGAAAAGAGTTTTGAACAGCAGGAGAAGAGGAAAAACTCTAGGGCAACCACAGACAAATTGACTGGCAGCAACGCGACCTATGCACCGTCTTCACTTGTCACTGTCCTCATTAGATCTTGTCTTTACTGAGCAGCATATCAAAAATACAACAAAGCAAGTGTGAGTACCATCTCGTGGTACTCAGCAAGTGTGGGAAATAAATGACATGTAGGCCAATCAGAAAGGAAAGGTTGATAATGGTTTAAGCACTAAGTATTAAACCTATCCTTAGCTTTCATTAGAACCTATATCTAGGTGAATGTTCCCAATCATAACAATAATAATAGTAATGTAATAATATCAATATCATTCCCAACCATCATCTCAACTATCGACTAATTATGAACTAGCCTCAAGCCGCTCTTGTCCGTGAGCACGGCTGTCATGACAGTTTTCCAAATCTCTGCAGAGAGTGTACCCTTTTCCCACAAGCAGTGATTTCATCCCGTGTTGCCAGGTGGACTGAGTAAACCTCCCTGATGCCCGTGGCAGCCAACCACATTACACACTTTCTTTGGTGTGAGGCCAGGAGATCACTACATGGTCTTTACAAAGGTACTCCCGACTAGTGCTAGTCCTCTAAGGTTTCCACCACTGAGGCATTTTTGGAGTAACCCTCCACCTCAGAGCCCCCTCTTGAGCCTTGCGACTACTAGCATTTCGTCGGGAGAAACCTAATTAATTGACCAAGCCGCCCCATCTCAGTCTTGTGGTGGTACTATGGAACTCAAAGGCTTCCTCCATAAACCGGTCCTTAGAATCCAGCGATGTCAAACTCAATCCCGAGTCTCGTGCAAACTACACCATACCAAACCATCCAACCGCCAGATTCATACCAATTACTTCATCATTTCCAATGTAACATAATGATCATAATTAATAATATAATCATGTGTCCATATTTTCATCCCAACTACTAAGTATGGCTAAGCGTGATTGAAATACCGAAAACCAACCAATTCAACCCGGACAACAAGGAATTATATAGAACGGTAAATAAAATAGGATTCACATTAATCAAGCATGCAACTAACTATAATTCCTAAAATAGGCACAAGATGGTCAATGACACTTGCCTTTTATTAGTTAGCTGCTCAGTCTCTTGATTGAACTCTTGTTTTCATATCTTCATGTTGCTTCTTGATCGAGATACGAATGCGTACAAACTACCGTCAAAAGAGAAATAAAACATTCAAGAACAATACACCAAACATACACATAGCATAAAATCCTATATCAATACGCCCCTACAAAGTATTTACTATTTTTCATAGCCAAAGAAATGCATTTACCGTTAATTTTTCTATTTTTAGTATTTATTTATAAGCTAAAAAGCTTTTTTAATGAATTTTCTATAGTCAAAATAATTTTATATGCATCTTTAATTTTATTTCAGCCTAAAATGATTTATAATTAATTTTCTACATTTTTCTATATTTATTCTACCATTTATAAACATTTTCCACCACTAAATGCGTTTTTAAACAATATTCAACAATTAAATAATAATACAAGGGCTTAAATATTATTTATTTTAGTAATCAGAGGCTATTCTGCAAGTATTACATTAGTTAGAAGATAAAATACAATTTTCAATATTAACAGGGGCTTTCTGGTTATTTTTACACATTCTGCATAATTATTCCACAATTAACATAACGTCCAGTGGTTAGAATGAAAAAATCTGAGGGCTTACGTGCAAAAGGACGAAGGGGTATGAGCCTTCTAATTTGGACCATAGGATTTAAAGTGGGCGCGCCAGATTTATGAACGAAGGGGTATGCACAAGATCTAATCGTGACCCTTGATAGACGATCTAACGGTTGGGGACAAAATGAAGCCATGTGCTTCTTCTTCCTCCAGCCATGTTGGCTGTACCGCCATGGATGGTGGCCAAAGCTCACTGGAGTGCGCCAATTATGACTAGAGGCCCTAATCCTTGAAGGTATTTGCGGAAAATGAAGGAGGACGGTGTGGGAAACTCACCAAGGTGTCTAGTGCGTGCGCGGACGGCATGACAAGGGCTGGCGGCAGTAGGGTGTTTCAATTGACCATCGACGACAACGGGGAAGCGAGTGTGGCGACGAAACTCAAAGCGAAGGTTTCCTTCGGTGGCGGTGAGGCATCTAGATACTCGTCCTGTGGGCTAATTTGCGCAAGAAGACGTCATCAAAAGCTTCCATCAGTTGCCATGGCGATGGGACATTGGCGCTATGCTTCTAGAGGAAATGAAATGAGGAGAGGGGAAGAGTAGAGGCACAACAAGACTTTATACAGGGAGCGGTTGCTGGGAGGCGGGGTGTGGGCGAGGAGCGCAGCATTGGCGATTGCCTCGCAACGCAACCGCACACACAAGCGGTTGGGAAAAATATGGATGTTACAACCAGGTGACATTGTGAGGCATGAAAGCTCTAAGAATGAGCTTCACCACCTCGTGGTCGTTCCACTTCTTGCTTCCGTATGCTCGCACCTTGTTGATGAGCGTCTTTAGTCGGTTTACATGTCTTGTGGTGACTCATCTTCTTCGATGGCGAATCTTCCCAACTCGCCTTCAATCATCTCGATCGTCACTTCTCGCACATGACGATCGCCTTCATGTGCGGTTTGCAATGTATTCCATATCTCCTTTGCGATCTCGAGTCCATCCACCTTTGTGAACTCATCCCGACTGAGTGATGAGGTGATGACTGCAGAGCTTGGGCATTTCGATGGATTGCTTGCTCTTGGCTAGGTGTGAGCTCCTCATCATCGTCGGGGATATCTATTCCTGTGAATACTATGTGCTACAAACTTGGATTGAGAGAAATCAAATGCATTTTCATGTTTTGCCTCCACATTGAGTAGTCATTGCCATCAAAGTGTGGGGCTTTTCCAAGTGGAATAGATATGTAGTGATTATTGCTAGAATTAAGCCGATCGTAGTTGAAAGGATATCGGGAGTAGTCGGTGTGACTACTTCCCTTCTTCTTCTTCTCATCTTCGAGATTTACTTTTCCCTTGGAGAGGGTTTTCTTCCTTAGGAGCGCCTTTAGTTCTAGTGTCTCCTCATCGTCATCCTTGAAGTCTTGAATGGCCTCGAGGAGCCTCTCCACCTTTTGGTTCTTCTCTTCTTCACCCTTCTCTTGGTTGATGCTCTTGTGTACGTCCTCCATGTCCGACATGATCTCTTCGAGCGATTAGTCTCCTTTTGAAGAGTCCCGCTCTGATACCAATTGAATGTGGCCTAGATAGGGGTGAATAGGCCTTTTTGATTTTTGTCGGAACCTACAACACTTAACAACAAAATCAAATCTCGATATATCGGACTAGTCCGGTCGAGTGCGGACTGGTCCGGTGTATGCCGACTAGGTTGATTAAATTGGATCAATTATCTTGATCCTAGGATGTATGCAGCAGAAATATACTTGTAATTAAAATGTTACACAACTATGAACTAGGATGTACCACAAGTTAATCTTATATTCAATGTTTCAACGTAAAGTGAACAAGATTGATTGAAACCCTAGATTGATATGAGGAGTAAGAACGATTTGCGCAAAGTAAGTACACAAGCACTTTATCCTGTGGTTCAGTTCCCATAGAGGCAACCTACATCGACGTTGAGGAGTCCACAAAAGGACTGGGTCTTCTCCAACCCTACCCTTGTCGGATCGCCACTGAGGCCAATCCTCTTCACTAATCACAAAGGGCAAATAACCAAATTCAAGGGCCTTCTCACACATTGAGGGATCCCCAAGATTACAAGATGAACAACACCAAGAACACATTCTTAAGATCACAATGAAAACCACAAGAGTGTGTTAGGGAATCAAACCAAGAGCTCAATAAGTGATGAAACGTGTCTCTCCAATGATCCAAAGTGTATCCTCAAGGGATTGATCCTTCTTGGGTTTGATTTCGTGGAGAGAGGTGTTTTCTAGGCTCTTGGAAGGTGTGACGACGCAGGGGGTCGAGAGGTCTAAAAGATGGGCCGTGTACACATATTTATACTAGGTTTCCAAAAGTTACTGTTAGGGTTTAGAAAGATCGGACTAGTCCGTGGTGGACACCGGACTAGTACAGTGTGCTGCGTGTAGCAAACCCTAGGTGTCCCAAAATATTGGACTTGTCCCGCTGAGAGCGGACTTGTCCGATTTTGGTTCTGGAAATCTTCGGACTAGTCCGGTGGATCTCGGAATTGTCTGGATAAGTGAAACCCTATGTGAATATGGGGACAAGTCCGCACTTGGAGGACTTGTCCGGTTTAGGTCAGAGGGTTTTTCGGACTAGTACGTACTAATATCGGACTTGTCCGATTGACATCAGAAAGATATCGGACTAGTCCGGTGTGTGATTGGACTTGTCCGATTTTGTGCAACTTGTGAAGTGTTTGGGGCACTAGTCCGCACTGGGGAGGACTAGTCTGATTCTAGTCAGAGAGATATCGGACTAGTCCGTGGTGATATCGGACTAGTCCGATCAGTGAAAAATTGGACTGTGAGGACAAGTCCGCATTGTGGGGACTTGGCCGATCTTGTGCAGAAAGATATCAGACTAGTTCGGGGTCAGTCGGACTAGTCCGATCCTGTATAAATATGTGCAATGTGTGAGATTATTTGTGCTTGAGCTCTTGGGGTGTGTTTCCTTAACACACTCCATACACAATTATCTACTACACTTGTTTCTTGAGCTCTTTTCCGCATTACTCATCATTCTCCTTTCTTTTTGGCACTTTGCTCATTTTCTCATTAGAACCTATGCTCATCTCAACAAAGTGGTTAAGATCTCATTTGCTTGTTATAAATCATCCAAAACCCCCAAGGGATTCCTAAATGCACTTTTAGTATCTAACTTATGTTTATATATTCATAATATAATGTTCGTACTAACATGTATTGACAAGAGCGTGAGACGGGGGTGCCGCTGACCCCTACTAAGATCTGGAAGAGAGGTCACAAGGACCCTCCTCAGCCTCATGAGTGCAGTCAGGCCGTAGCTGAGCGGTTGGTAAGTTTAGAAATCATTCATATTAAATATAACTATATGGATTGTTGAACTTACACGATTTTCTTGTTTTTTAGGATAAGTACGGGGAGGAGGCTAGGACGATACACGGTGCAGATTTTGGTTGGGAACATGAACCAATCGATCCTCAAGCTGCGTATGCAAGTGGAGGTGGAAAAGCCCATGGAGGCGCACATGGTGGTGATGGAGGCCACCATCTCCTACCAGCGAGCCTACATGGAGTAGATGCGGCAGACAATGGAGATGCAGAGGCAGGCGATGACGGTATGTTAAAGTAATTTTAATTCATCGCATTCTTAATAATATGTAATAACTTGTAACGTTTCTAATGATAGAGTTCCTTTCAAGGCCACGAAGTTCACGGGTTGCACCTCGAGCTACCTCCACTATCACCGCCAATTCCACCACCAGAAGTGCAGTTACCATCGCCGGTGCACATTTCTCCGGGTATTCAGGTAATCAAAAATGTTCTTACTTAGTCTTAATTCATTAAATGTTGGCAAATCTAATTCAACTTAGCTATTGTAGTCTTATCTAGTCTTAAATAATCAAACATAGAAAATCTAACTCAAATTATCTAAAGTAAGTTCAATATGATCAATTCTAGTCAAAAACTAAGTTCCAAACTAATCAATATGTCAAACAAGTTCTACGTGTTACAAGGATTGGTGATGGAGGCTCAAACTCCGTCGCCACATATACCGGCGCCTGGACTGATGCGCGACGAGGATGTTGGCAGCTCCAAAGGTAGTTGAAAGTTCATCTAGGACTCCCTTGTGGGTTTTGGATGATTTATGACAAGCAATTGGGATCCTAATCCTCTTGTTGAGATGAATGCAGGAAAATGATGAAAAATGAGCAAAGTGCCAAAAGGAGGGAAATTGAGAAGGAAAATGAATTTGAGCTCAAGGAGAAGAAATTAGTAGTTTAGTATGTATGGAGTGTGTTAAGGAAACACACCCAAGAGCTCAATCTCATTTAATCACACACACACAATGCACAAAGCTATACAGGACCGGACTAGTCCGATATCAGCTGGACTAGTCCGATATCTTTCTGTTCCACTTCGGACTAGTCCTCCCCAGTGCGGACTAGTCCTTAACACAAGGCACAAGTCACACAAAATCGGACAAGTCCGTTGTGACCCGGACTAGTCCGATATTCTTTCTGATCCACTTCGGACAAGTCCGGTGTCCACACGGACTAGTCCGATATACACACTGATCTAAATCGGACAAGTCCTCCAAGTGCGGACTTGTCATCCCAAACACTTAGGGTTTCATTTGTCCGGACAAGTCCGATGGCAATCGGACTAGTCCGAAGCTTTCCAGTAGCTAAATCGGACAAGTCCGTTTTCAACCGGACTAGTCCGATATTCCTGGACACTTAGGGTTTGCTACGCACAGCACACCGGACTAGTCCGGTGACCACCACGGACTAGTCCGATCTTTCTGAACCCTAACGGTAACTTCTAGAAACCCCATATAAATAGAGGTGCACGACCCACTTTAACCTACTCTCGAACCCTAGCGCCGTCACACCTCCCAAGAGACTCAAAAACCATCTCTCTCCACGAAATTAAGTGCAAAATCAATCAATCCATTGAAGATCACTTCTAGATCATTGGAGAGGCACTTGGCACACGATTGAGCTCTTGGTTTGAATCTCTAACACACTCTTGTATCTCAATTTGTATATTTCGAAGTGTGTTATTGGTGGTCTTGAAACTTGTAATCAAGGGAGCTCTCAATTTGTGAGATCGCCCCTTCAACTTGGTGATTTACCCCTGTGTGATTAGTGGAAGAGGATTGGCCTTCATGGCGATCCGACGAGGGAAGGGTTGGTGAAGACCCAGTCCTTTTGTGGGCTCCTCAACATGGATGTAGGTTGCCTTCGTGGTAACTGAACCACGGGATAAATCTTGTGTCTTGTTTGTTTGTGTTCATCATTCTAGTTGATCAACATTATCTAGGGTTTGATTCATTTTGTTGAATTCAAGTTAAATAGTTGAACAAGAATCATACTTGCAATAGAACTTGACATACAACTATTGGACTGTTATTAAAGTTTATATTTCCACTGCAAACGTCAACGAAACAATCAAATTGACCTAACTTGATCAACCTAGCCCATGAAATCCGGACTAGTCCGCACTTTACCGGACTAGTCCGATATATCTGGTTTTGACCTTGTTGTTGAAGTGCTACAGGAACCGAGAAAATTCAAAAAGGCCTATTCACCCCCCCTCTAGGCCTACATTCAATTGGTATCAGAGCGAGGTTCTTCAAGAAAGAGTGCAACCACTCGAAGAGATCATGTCGGACATGAAGGAAGTCCAGAAAATCAACAACCAGGAAGAAATGAACAATGACAAGCACCAAAAGCTTGAAAAGTATCTCGAAGCCATTCAAGACTTCGATGATGATGATGAGGAGAAATTGGAGCTGAAAGCACTCCTTAGAAAGAAAGCGCTTTCCAAAGGGAAATCTAAAGTCGAAGAAAAGAAGAAGGGGAGTAGTCACACCGACTACTCCTGATATCCTTTTAATTATGACCGTTTAAATTCTAACAGCAGTCATTATCTATCTATTCCTCTCGGAAAATCCCCACACTTCGATGGGAGTGATTACTCCATGTGGAGGCAAAATATGAAGATGCACTTGATTTCCCTTAACCCAAGTTTATGGCATATTGTGTGCACAGGAATAAACATCCCTGATGACGATGAAGAGCTCACGCCAAGTCAAGAGCAAGCCATCCACAGGAATGCCCAAGCCGCAGCCGTTATCACCTCATCTCTAAGTCGAGATGAATTCACAAAGGTGGACGGATTGGAAATTGCCAAGGAAATCTGGGACACACTACAGACAGCACATGAAGGTGACCAGCATGTGCGGGAGGCAAAGATTGAAATGATTGAAGGCGAACTAGGAAGGTTCGTGATTGAGGAAGATGAGTCTCCCCAGGACATGTACAACAGACTGAAGACTCTTGTGAACAAGGTTCGATCATATGGGAGCAAAAAGTGGAATGACCACGAGGTTGTAAAGCTCATCCTTAGAGCCTTTATGCCTCGAACGTCACACTTTGCTCTATGATCCGAGAAAGTCCCGGGTACAAGAAAATGACTCCGGATGAACTGCTTGGCAAAATCATCAACTTTGAGATGATGGAGAAGCAAGCCAAGCACATAAAAGAAATAGCCGACCTCACATCAGCCAAGAAGAAGGGAGTTGCCCTAAAGTCCTCACTCAAGCCTCTATCCAAAGAAGCAAGAGAAGCACAGCTTGAGGAGGACAGCGATGATGAAAGCAGCGAGCTGGACGAAGAAGATATGATTTTGTTCATGAAGAAGTTCAAAAGAATTATGAAGAAAAGACAAGGAACAAAATCGAGTGAAGGAAAATACAAGGAGAAGACAAAGCCGAAGATGAGGCGGGCATGCTATAATTGTGGTGAGTACAATCACTTTATAGTCGATTGCCCGTATGAGGACAACAAGAAGAAGAGTAAAGAGTCCAAGGCTCAACCGAAGAAATTCTTCAAGAAGAAGAAACAAGCTGAACAAGCACACATCGGAAAGGAGTGGGACTCAAACGATGAGTCCTCATCGTCCGATGAAGAAGAAATGGCTAGCATAGCCATTGAAAGCATGTACAAGAAACCCACACTCTTTCCCACGCTCGGTGCAAAGAAGGCAAATGGAACTTGCCTCATGGCTAAGGAAGGTAAACGCAAGGTAAACATCAAAACTCCTTCCTTGCATTCTTACTCAAGTGATGATGATCTAGATAGTGATGATGAAGATATGCTAATTGGTTTAGATAGAAAAACTACTGCTAAAATGAAATTCTTGCTTAACCAACTTGTTGAGAAGGAAGAGCTAATTGATCGTCAAGAAGACATGATTATCTCCCAAAAGGAGAAGCATGTCGAACTTGACAATCTTCTAGTTCTTGAAAAGGAGAGAAACCACTCACTAGAGCTTGAGCTAGCTTCAAGCAAGAAAACTTGCTTGGAGTTAACCAACTCAAACGTTGCAATCAAGGATCAACTTGATGACCTAATCAAGGTCAACAAGATCCTTGAAGTGCAGGTTGAGTCACTCAAGCTTAGTGAACCTTCCTCCTCTTCAAGCCTACCTTCTCAACCCACTTCAACTAATATCGCTCATATTTGCAAATGTGATAAAATTAACACCAGGTTGAAGGAAAATTCTACCTCCACAAAGGACAAAAATCCTACCCAATGTGTAATATTTGACAAGGAGAGGATCAACTATGCACGGAGTGCATATTTGGTCCAAAGACCTCCAAATGTCAAGTATGGCATTGGTTACTCTTATGATGGAAAGCAAAGAGCTGGAAATCGTAAGAATAACAAGGGAAGGATTACCTTTGTGAAGGGAGGACCCTCACAACCTGGTAACTCGAAAACTAAAAACCTGAACTCTCATGAAAACCGGGACTAGTCCGGTTGGGATCCGGACAAGTCCGGTCATCCGGACAAGTCCGGTCACACAGACTAGTCCGACCCATAATCAACAGCAACTCTTGTTTAAAACCTTTGATGCTTCTTATGTACTAATTAAAAATAATGTTGGTAAAGTGTATGCTTATTATGCTAGGCCACGCCATGGGAACACAAAATCCCATGTGTGGGTGCCCAAATGTATTGTTACTAACCTCCAAGGACCCAAGCAAGCTTGGGTACCTAAAACCAAGGCGTAATTTGTTTTTGCAGGCCTACTCCTCCAGTGGATCCAAATGGGTGCTAGACAGTGGATGCACCAACCACATGACCGGAGAAAGGAGGATGTTTGTGGAGTATGAAGTGAACAAGGACCCAAACGAAGGCATTTACTTTGGGGATAACAGTCAAGGAAGGGTCCTCGGTACCGGTAAAATAGCAATATCCTCTGAACATACTCTTTCTCATGTTCTACATGTTGAATCTTTAGATTATAACCTGCTGTCCATATCTCAATTATGTGACAAAGGTTATAATTGCTTGTTTACTAACGAGGGTGTGACCGTCTCAAGGAGGAGTGATGGTTCTGTTGCATTCAAGGGTATGTTGAAGGGAAAGCTTTACCTTGTTGACTTCAACAAGGATAAAGCCGAACTCGACACATGCTTGATTGCAAAGACCAACATGCGTTGGCTGTGGCATAGACGGCTGGCACACGTTGGTATGAGGAACCTTCAAAAACTCCTCAAGGGCGATCACATCCGAGGTTTGAAAGATGTTGTGTTTGAGAAAGACAGGCCTTGTAGCGTGTGCCAAGCAGGGAAGCAAGCTGGAGCACATCATCCTGCAAAGAACATTATGACTACAACAAGACCGCTCGAACTACTTCATATGGACTTGTTTGGTCCAATTGCTTACATAAGCATCAGCGGTAATAAATACGGTTTAGTCATTATTGATGATTTTTCCCGCTTCACTTGGGTGTTCTTTTTACATGACAAGTCAAAAACACAAGGAACGCTCAAGAAATTCTTTAAGCGAGCTCAAAACGAGTTCTCACTATCGATCAAGAGTATTCAGAGCGACAACGGCACAGAGTTCAAGAACATACAAGTGGAGGAGTATCTTGATGAGGAAGGAATCAAGCACGAATTTTCAGCACCATACTCTCCACAACAAAATGAGGTCGCCGAAAGGAAGAACCGAACGCTCATAGAGATGGCAAGAACAATGCTCGATGAATACAAGACTTCGGATCGATTTTGGGCGGAAGCAATCAACACCGCTTGCCATGCCACAAATCGACTCTACCTTCATCGACTACTAAAGAAGACCCCCTATGAGCTACTCACCGGTAACAAACCGAACATTTCATATTTTCGAGTTTTCGGTTCCCCTTGCTACATTTTGAACAAGAAGCCCAGGACTTCAAAGTTCGCTTCGAAGTCCGATGAAGGTTTCTTGCTTGGTTATGATTCGAACACTTACGCCTATCGTGTTTTCAACAAGGCCTCCGGACTTGTTGAGTTGGCACGTGACGTAGTGTTCGATGAAACTAATGGCTCCCAAAAGGAGCAAGTTGATCAATGTGAATTAGGTAAAGAGGAAGCCCCCTATCAAGCATTGAAGAGGATGGCTCTAGGCGAAGTACGACCACAAGAGTCATCGTCACAAATACAAGAGGAAAGTGAACCACAAGAGGAGATCAACAATCAAGGGGGAGCCTCGATACAAGATCAATCACAGGAATATGAACATGATCAACAAATCAACGAGGACAACAACTCAGGGGGAGAAGAAGATGATCACCAACATACGACCCCCCAAGTGCCACACCCAAGAGTACACCAATGCATTCAAAGGGATCATCCAATCGACAACATCATCGGCAACATCCAAAAGGGAGTAACCACTAGATCTCGTATAGCAAATTTCTGTGAACATTACTCGTTTGTCTCCTTTTTGGAACCCCGCGGGACTGAGGATGCATTGAAGGATCCGGACTGGGTGGTGGCAATGCAAGAAGAGTTGAACAATTTCAAGAGAAACGAAGTTTGGGAACTGAAAGTTGCCTAGAGGGGGGGGGGGGTGAATAGGCTAATCGACCTGCAAATGACTTAATAAAACAAGATTAAATCACAGGTGGCAGACTAGTCCGGTCTGGGGGTGGACTAGTCCGGTCAGCCTGCGTGAAGAACCCTAAAAAATGTTTCTAGCAAGTTTTAAAGGGATTTTCTCGAGGCTACAAGTGAGGATATGTTTAAGACAAGTTTAGAAACTATCAACACAAGAGTGAGTCAAGTTTTAACAAGATTAAGCAATGTGAGGCACAAGACAAAACTAGCAACCTTAGAGCTAAGTATGCGATGAACAAAATACGAAGAACACGAAGACACAAGGATTTTATCCCGAGGTTCGATTCCACACAAGAATCTACGTCCCTGTTGAGGAGTCCACAAAGGACCGGGTTCACCAACCCTTTCCTCACCAAGCTTACCGCACGGGCCTAACTTGGTTCTCCACTATCTCAAAGTGCGAATACAAGATTCGTTGGGGCTTCTCACAATTTGAGGCTCCCACACCACAAAGATGATCAACAACGCAAACACACTCAACACACAGCTCACAAAGACTCAATGAGTGCAAGAGATCAAACCGGGAGCACAAGCACGATGTTCTTCCTCTTCTCCACCTCACTAAACCCTAATCCACACAAGAATTAGTTTTAGAGGGAAAGTTGGCAAGAAAGAGGCTTAAGAGTGCTCCAAGTTGGCTGTGGCGGCGCTAGGGTTCAAGTCAGTTCAAGTGTCCTTCAAAAGAACCTAGGGGACCTCTATTTATAGAGGTCCCAAGCCCATACTGCTGACTTCAGCAGAAGGGTGGACTAGTCCGGCATCAGGCCCGGACTAGTCCGACCTAGGGGACCACTGACCTCTTGTCAGGCCCCGACAGCTGACAGGCTATCGTCACACTACCCGCCAAACTTCAAATTCAAACGGTCACTTCAACAACGGACTAGTCCGGTCACCACCGGACTAGTCCGATCTCACACAGAGCCTTTTGCTCCGTGTGAAAACGGACTAGTCTGAGGACCACGGACTAGTCCGGCCCCACGGGCGTACTAGTCCGGTCCTCCCAGACTTAGTCACAGAAGTACCTTCAGCACGCTAACCCGGACTAGTCCGGCCCCACGGGCGGACTAGTCCGTTCTCACTCAGGACCTCTTGGTCCGGACTCAAACGGACAAGTCCGTGGTTTTGAGACTTAGTCCCCAAAACCCACTCACTGCTACCCGGACTAGTCCGGCCACAAACGGACTAGTCCTATCTCAGTCAGACCCTTCTGGTCCGGCCGACAACGGACTTGGCCGGCCAGGGGCGGACTAGTCCGACCACCTGCACGGACTAGTCCGGCCCTACTGCCAGACTGCTTATCCACTCTTTTCTCTCAAGGGGTTTGACCTCTAATACAATTTGAGCTCCCAAACATGATCTCAATGCACTTTACACACGCACCCTCCTATTTCTACGGCTAGTCTAACTCAACATGCTAGAAACCCTAGTTTCTACGCTTCGAGTTGACTCCGTTTCCTTCCTTTTCCTTTTTGAGGGTTTGCGTCTCCGATCGAGTCCACACCTGTGCTAAGATCACTTGAGCTCATTAGCGACTTAATTGTCATCATCAATCATCCAAAACCCACGGGGAACCTAGATGCACTTTCAATCTCCCCCTTTTTGGTGATTAATGACAACACATTAAGTCCTTCAACAATTAAGAGTATGGAAATTGGTTTTCATAACTTGTGTGCGTATGAATGACTCCCCCTCAATGTATGCAACATGTAAAAGAGGTGGAGGAGATCTTTCATACCCACACACGTTATGGTGGGGTGCCTACGTGATGTGCTCAACAATTGTGACAAGACATAAAGAGCATCAATATAATCAAAGGATTGACAATAAGAGCATTATATTGATATTAAACAACATTAACAAGTCTTGCACAAATGTAAACATCCAAGGGCATGAATATATTAAAAAACAAGTCCATAAATCACAAACACACCCACAAACGATTAACTCCCCCTTAACTCTCCCCCTTTGGCATCAAGGCACCAAAAAGGAAAAGAGGGGGGGGGGGAAACAAAGATCTACGAACTAGTCCTCGTCTTCGCCACTTCCACTCTCCGTGGCCTCGGAATCTTCGACGTCTTCCTCATGATCGACGGCGTCGTCGTCGTCGTCTTCGTCGGAGTTCCTTGCCGAGGGAGCAGCCCGAGAGGAGCTTCCATCCTCTTGGAGCTGGGCGAGCTCATCGGCGGTGAAGTTGGGAAAAGGAGTGATCTCCCCATCACTCACCTCCGGAGAGGACATCGGGACCTCCAGCTTGTCGCACACCGCCTTAAGATATTTTTCTTGACGCTTGTGTGCCCTTTGAGCGCGGATCTCTTGCTTCCGGCAAGAAGTGAAGATCGCCTTGAAGCATTTGAAGAAGGCACTCATTGATTGAGGCGGAGGCGGAGACGGAGGTGCCACGGGGCGAGATGGAGGATCTGCATTCTTGCGACGAGGAGGAACAGGAACATTCGGGGGCTTCTGAGGACGAAGCGGGCGATGCGACACGTCCTTGACAAAGGTCACGCCCGACACCTTTTCAATGAGGCACATGATGTAGGGGGCATACCCGCAAGCACGGTTGGGGGTATGCGAGATGTTGAAGATATCGTCGAAGATGTAATCGACGAGGTTGAACTTCTCTTCCCCATCGATCAGAAGTAGCAGGTGCCTCAAGTTCCCTTGAATCACCCCAGCATCACCATCCTTCGGTGCTATCGTCCTTCTGAGGATTCTGTTCATAATGCTGTAGAAGGGCTTGATGTTGCGGGCGAGACCGGCATCAAATGGAACGTGACTTGGATACATATATGCAAGCTCTTCACGGTCCACAGCCTTAAGGTTAGAGATTATAATCTCATGATCCATGTGTGCCTCAAGCCCTAGAATCTTGGCAAACTCTGAGAAGGTGACTGAGTACTGCTCACCGTGTGTCATCCAAATAATTCTCCTGTCACCAGAGGTGGTGAAGTAGATGGTGGAGTAGAACTGCAGAATTACTTCGACGTTCCAGTCATACTTGAAACCCATGATTTGCTTGAGGTCATGGCGCTCAGCGGCTTCGATGACGGCGTCAAAAGCAAAGTGTTGCTTTTTGGCCATGTAATCCTAGTCAACCCATTGAGCTTCTATTACCGGGTTCTTGCTCATTGTAGATGCTCGCGGCAACTTTGGAGGCTTCGAGTGCCTTCAACCGCCTCTCTTCCTTTGCCTTTTGCGCCTCTATGAGCGCAGCCTTGGTCCTTGCCTTGACAATTTGAGCTTTGGTACGCCCCTCGTGGTTGAGACGAGGAGGGGAACGCTCCGAGTTCGACATGCTGCGAAAAGCATATAGAAATGAAGGTATGAGTCCAAGGAGAGGGAGCATTGCGGAAAAGATCTCGAGAAAAGAATAGAAGTAGGGTTTGCCCTGTGCAAACCGGACTTGTCCGCCAGGGGCTGGACTAGTCCGGGTTGCGCAGAATGAACCCTAACCCTAATCGATTCATCGAAAAATCATCAAATCAGCGCGCAATACTCCTAGGCTATGATCGCAAGGGTATATGGAGCAACATTAATGAAGGTGTTCCTATCAAAAACTTTAAGAATCAAGAATGGGGCTAGTTTTTGAAGAACGAGTGAATACCTTCTCAAATCCACTAGAGTCGACGAGATCGGAGATGGATCGCGAATGTGGAGCGCGGGGAAGTGATCCCTCACTCCCAAAGACTCCGATGCGTGGATTGGAGTCGAGATTTGGAGGTTGGAGCGCAAAATCGCCGATGGGGGGCGGTTGCTAGCGCGTGGAAGAGAGAGAGTCAAGTGAGAGAGGGAGAGGAGGGGTCTGGGCCGCCTGGGGGTTTTAAGTCCCCAAGGGCCGGACTAGTCCGGTTGAGGGGCCGGACTAGTCCGGTCAGCGGACCAGACCCAGACTAGTCCGGATCCGGACTTGTCCGGTTGTAGGGCGGACTAGTCCGGTTTGCGGACCAGCCGCGGACTAGTCTGGACCCGAACTTGTCCGTCCACAAGGGCGGACTAGTCCGGTTCGACTGGGCTGAGAAGCGATGCTTTGAGTTGCACACACACTATTGGTCCTTATGGATAGCAAGCAATACAAACATGATAATTAAAGAAAGAAAGTGATAAAAACATGATCAATTTTCAATAAAAAGTTTTCTCAAACGGATTTTGAAGAGAAATCACGATAAAGAAGAGTTTTTCGAAATAGCTCAAAAAGTGAGAAATGTGGTTTAAGCCACATTCCTAGAATCCAAAATGTTGAGCTCACTTCTTAGCTCACAGAAACGCTTCTCATCAAGAGGCTTGGTGAAGATATCCGCGAGTTGATGTTCCGTCCTCACATGAGAAATTACAATATCTCCCTTCATTGAGTGATCTCGCAAGAAATGGTGTCGAATGTCTATGTGTTTGGTCCTAGAGTGCTCCACCGGATTATGGGCTATCTTGATGGCACTCTCGTTGTCACACAAGAGTGGAATGTTGCGCAAGTTAAT
Organism: Tuctoria greenei; assembly: GCA_036927565.1. NCBI lineage: Eukaryota > Viridiplantae > Streptophyta > Magnoliopsida > Poales > Poaceae > Tuctoria > Tuctoria greenei. The sequence continues at coordinate 148,284,273 of JAYESD010000011.1, forward strand.
CCCATAATCCCTAAGGGTTTGTCGCATCCAAAGAAGTTGTGCACAACAACTTCCGGCTGCAACATATTCCGCTTCGGCGGTGGAGAGAGCAATAGAGTTTTGCTTCTTGGAGGACCAAGACACTAGAGATCGACCCAAGAATTGGCATGTACCCAATGTGCTCTTCCTATCAACTTTGCACCCCGCATAGTCCGAATCGGAATATCCAATGAGGTTAAACTTAGATCCTTTGGGGTACCAAAGTCCTAGGGAAGGTGTGTGTACTAGATATCTCAAGATCCTTTTAACGACGGTCAAATGACAAGCCTTAGGTGCCGCTTGAAAGCGTGCACACATACACACACTTAGCATGATATCGGGCCTAGATGCACAAAGATAGAGAAGCGAACCAATCATAGACCTATATACTTTTGATCCACACTTGGACCATCCTCATTTAGGTCTAGGTGTCCATTTGTCCCCATAGGGGTTTTGATGGGTTTTGCCTTATCCATGTCAAACTTCCTTAGAATATCTTGTGTATACTTAGTTTGACTTATGAACGTCCCTTCTTTGAGTTGTTTTACTTGAAATCCTAGAAAGAACTTCAACTCACCCATCATGGACATTTCAAACCTCTACGTCATTATCTTGGAGAACTCATCACAAAACACCTTATTTGTGGAACCAAATATGATGTCATCCACATATATTTGGCACACAAAAAGATCTTCGTTGAAGTGCTTTGTGAAAAGGGTATAATCCGCTTTGCCTATCCTAAAACCATTTTCAACTAGAAAGTCTCTTAGGCACTCATACCAAGCTCTAGGAGCTTGCTTGAGGCCATAAAGAGCCTTTCGCAATTTGTAAACATGGTTAGGATAGTCTTGGTCTTCAAACCCTGGAGGTTGCTCTACATAAACTTCTTCCTTGATTGGGCCATTAAGGAATGCACTCTTAACATCCATTTGGTAGAGCTTGAAGTCATGATGAGTAGCAAAGGCTAGTAATATCCGAATTGACTCAAGCCTAGCTACGGGAGCAAATGTCTCATCAAAATCCAATCCTTCAACTTGTGAGTACCCTTTCGCCACAAGTCGTGCCTTGTTCCTAGTTACCACGCCATGCTCATCTTGTTTGTTGCGGAACACCCACTTGGTTCCAACAACATTAGCTTGTGGGCGCTTGACAAGCTCCCAAACCTTGTTCCTTTCAAAGTTATTGAGTTCCTCTTGCATGGAAACTACCCAATCCGGATCTCTTAAGGCATCTTCAACCTTATGGGGTTCCAAGGATGAGACAAAGGAGAAATGCTCACAAAAGTTTGCAACACGTGAACGTGTTGTTACTCCTCTTGTGATATGTCCTAGAATGTTGTCAACGGGATGATCCCGTTGAACACTTTGATGAACGCGAGGATGCGGAGGTTGAGCTATTGAATCACTTGCTTCATCTTCTTCACTTTGGTCTCCCCCTTGATCCAGGCCTCCCCCTTGATCTTCATTCCCATTATCATTTTGGGGAGTATCTAGTGGATCTCCAACTTGTCCAATGGGGATTTGACCTACTTCATAATGATGATGGTCACTTGGGCTTTGAGATGGTTCTTGTGGGCGAACATCTCCAAGTGCCATTCTCCTTAGAGCTTCTAGTGGAGGTTCCTCTTGATCAAGGGCATGTTGATCAACTTGCTCCACTTGAGAGCCATTGGTTTCGTCAAACACCACGTCACGTGCTACTTCAACAATTCTGGAGGATTTGTTGAACACACGGTACACATGAGTATTTGAGTCATATCCAAGCAAGAAACCCTCATCGGACTTTGAAGCAAACTTCGAAGTCCTAGGCTTCTTGTTGAGGATATAACACTTGCTACCAAAAACACGAAAGTAAGAAACATTGGGTTTCTTACCAACGAGAAGCTCATAAGGAGTCTTCTTGAGGAGGCGATGAAGATACAATCGATTTGCGGCATGGCAAGCGGTGTTAACCGCTTCCGCCCAAAACCGGTCCGATGTTTTGTACTCATCTAGCATCGCCCTTGACATCTCAATAAGCGTCCTATTCTTTCTTTCGGCAATTCCATTTTGTTGTGGAGAATAGGGAGCGGAAAACTCATGCTTGATGCCCTCCTCATCTAGAAACTCTTCTACTTGCATGTTCTTGAATTCGGTGCCATTATCACTCCTTATAGCCTTTATCCTTAAGGTGAACTCATTTTGAGCTCTCCTTAGGAATTTCTTGAGGACACCGGGGGTTTCACTCTTATCATGCAAGAAGAACACCCAAGTATATCTAGAGAAGTCATCAACGATGACTAGACCATACTTGTTGCCACCGATGCTAATGTAAGCAATGGGGCCAAAAAGATCCATATGGAGTAACTCCAAAGGTCTAGTGGTCGTCATGACATTCTTAGAGGGGTGTTGAGCTCCTACTTGCTTTCTCGCTTGACACGCACCACATGGCCTATCCTTTTCAAATACCACATCCTTTAGGCCACGAACGTGCTCCCCTTTAAGGAGTTTTTGAAGGTTCCTCATTCCAACATGAGCTAGCCTTCTATGCCAAAGCCATCCCATGTTGGCTTTTGCCATTAAGCATGTGTCAAGTTGAGCTTTATCCGTGGTAAAATCCACAAGATAGAGCTTTCCCTTGAGCACTCCCTTAAAGGCTATTGAGTCATTACCCTCTCTCAGAACATTCACACCCTCACTAGAAAAAACACACTTATATCCTTTATCACAAAGCTGTGATATGGATAGGAGATTATAGTCTAGGGAATCAACATGCAAAACATTAGATAAAGTATGCGAAGAGGAGATAGCAATTTTACCGGAGCCAAGGATTTTCCCTTGGCTATTATCCCCAAAGAAGATTCCTTCACTTGGGTCCTCGTTCTCCTCATACTCTATGAACATGCTCCTCTCTCCGGTCATGTGGTTGGTACATCCGCTATCCAACACCCATTTCGATCCACCGGAGGAGTAAGCCTACAAAACAAGTTTATACCTTCCTTTTAGGTACCCAAGTGGAGTTGGGTCCTTTCACGTTAGTAGTTAGGCATTTGGGCACCCACACGCAAGGCTTGGGGCTCTTGCGGAGTGGCCCAACATATCTAGCAAACACTTTGCCGTGCTTGTTCCTCTTTAGCACATAAGATGCATCAAAATCATGGAATAGAGGATGCGATTAAAATTTAGGCAATTTGTTGCTAGAGTGTGAGTTCTTTTCAATTTTAGTTGGGGATGAACTCCCCTTAACAAAGACAATCATGTCTTTGCCATACTTGGAGGTTTTGGCGTTATGCCTTCCACCTCTAGTATAGCCAAGACCATCCTTGACATGGGGAGGTCTTGTGTTTGTGTATGCACTTCGTGCATACGCCACCTTCTCCTTGTCAAAGATGGCACCCTTAGGTGCTTGCTTGCCTTGTGCTGAGTTGAGTTCATCCTTAAGCTTAAGGATTAAGTTAGAGCACTTGCAAGGCGGAGTTGCATTAGATGAGGTCTTTGAGAAGGTTGAGCTCTTATAGGAAGAGGCTACATTGTTCTTGAGAGACTCAACTTGAGTCTCAAGGATTTTGTTAACTTTTGACAAGTTCCCAAGTTCATCCTTGAGCTCAATTGTTTTCTCCTCAAGACTTGAACACGTTTTCTTACTTAGAGCAAGTTCGTGTTCCAATGCCTTGCTCTTCTCTCTTTCAAGCTCAAGAAGCTCGTTAAGCTCTTGACATCTCTCCTTCTCAAGGATGAGCATATCCTCTTGTCTGTTGATGAGATCCTCCTTCTCAAAGATCTCATCCATAAGCAACTTCATCCTACGCAGGGTGCTTTTGCTTATGTCCTTAAACATGTGCTCATTTTCACTAGCGCTATCAAATTCATCATGAGAGGAAATGGAGGAGGAGGAGTGAGATGTTACCTTTCTCCTTCCCTCCTTTGCCATAAGGCAAGTTGGTTTGTAGTTGTCGTTGAGGTTGGGGAAGAGCTTGCTTCCCTTGGAGCTCCTCCTGATGGCTATGGTAGCCATCTTCTCCTCTTCTTCGGAGGAGGATGACTCATCGTTAGAGTCCCACTCCTTCCCCAAGTGGGCTTGTCCGGAGGGCCTCTTCTTCTTGAAGAATTTCTTATCGTGAGGCTTGCCCTCCTCCTTCTTCTTCGCTTCTTCATGTGGGCAATCAGCGATGAAGTGCCCATACTCACCACAATTGTAGCAAGACCTTTTTGATTTGGGCCTTGCTCTTTCCTTCCCTTTGCCCTCATGGTTGTATCCACTTTTCTTCCTCCTCATCATTCTCCTGAATTTGTTGATGAAGAAGGCCTCTTCCTCATCGGTGTCGAGGCTCTCCTCATCACTTTACTCTTGCTCCTTTGAAGAGGGTGTTGCCTTGAGTGCAACGTTCTTCATCTTGGAGGCGGTGAACTTCTGAAGGTCGTTGTAGAAGAGCGCCTCCTTCTCCATGATCTCGTGGTTGATGATCCTTCCAAGGACCTCCTCCGGGGTCATTTGAGTGAACTCCGGGCTTTCTCGAATCATGGAGCAAAGAGCGATGTTCCTAGGCATGAATGCCCGGATCATCCTCTTCACAACCTCGTGGTCGGTCCACTTGGTGCAGCCATATGATCGGCTCTTGTTGATAAGTACCTTCAACCGGTTGTACATGTCTTGGGGGGATTCACCATCCAAGATGGCGAATCTCCCAAGCTCTCCTTCGATGAGCTCAATCTTGGCCTCCTTGACCACCCGATTTCCTTCATGTGCCGTCTTTAGGGTGTTCCATATGTCTTTGGCCACCTCAAGGCCATCGACGCGGTTGAACTCATCTCTTGAGAGAGATGAGATAATCACACCCGCAGCTTGAGCGTTGCGGTGGATGAGGATGGCTTGTTCTTGCGTGATGTTGTCCTCATCCTTCGGGATCTCCACCCCGGTCATGACAATTTGCCACAATGCCGGATTGAGTGACACGAGGTGGATCTTCATGTTGTGTTTCCACATCCCGTAGTCGGTTCCATCGAATTGAGGAGGTTTCCCCAATGGGATGGAGAGGTAGTGGTTGTTGGTGGCAAGACGTTCATAGTTGAACCCTTGTCGGTTGTAGTTGACCCCGCCGCCACCACTTGATGAGCTTGACGGCTCAACCACAGCAATCTTCAACTTCTCTCGGAGCTTCGCCTTGAGCTGGCGAGTCTCCTCATCATCCGTTGGCTTGTCTTGATAAGCCATTGTCTCTTCACGTGTCGGTTGAGAGTCGTTGGTCGACACCTCTTCAAACACCACTCCGGCCATCTCTCCGAGTTGTTAGACTCTTTGTGGAGAGTCCTGCTCTGATACCAATTGAAAGTTGCCTAGAGGGGGGTGAATAGGCTAATCGACCTGCAAATGACTTAATAAAACAAGATTAAATCGCAGGGGGCGGACTAGTCCGGTCTGGGGGCGGACTAGTCCGGTCAGCCTGCGTGAAGAACCCTAAAAAATGTTTCTAGCAAGTTTTAAAGGGATTTTCTCGAGGCTACAAGTGAGGATATGTTTAAGACAAGTTTAGAAACTATCAACACAAGAGTGAGTCAAGTTTTAACAAGATTAAGCAATGTGAGGCACAAGATAAAACTAGCAACCTTAGAGCTAAGTATGCGATGAACAAAATACGAAGAACACGAAGACACAAGGATTTTATCCCGAGGTTCGATTCCACACAAGAATCTACGTCCCCGTTGAGGAGTCCACAAAGGACCGGGTTCACCAACCCTTCCCTCACCAAGCTTACCGCATGGGCCTAACTTGGTTCTCCACTATCTCAAAGTGCGAATACAAGATTCGTTGGGGCTTCTCACAATCTGAGGCTCCCACACCACAAAGATGATCAACAACGCAAACACACTCAACACACAGCTCACAAAGACTCAATGAGTGCAAGAGATCAAACCGGGAGCACAAGCACAATGTTCTTCCTCTTCTCCACCTCACTAAACCCTAATCCACACAAGAATTAGTTTTAGAGGGAAAGTTGGCAAGAAAGAGGCTTAAGAGTGCTCCAAGTTGGCTGTGGCGGCGCTAGGGTTCAAGTCAGTTCAAGTGTCCTTCAAAAGAACCCAGGGGACCTCTATTTATAGAGGTCCCAAGCCCATACTGCTGACTTCAGCAGAAGGGCGGACTAGTCCGGCCTCAGGCCCGGACTAGTCCGGCCTAGGGGACCACTGACCTCTTGTCAGGCCCCGACAGCTGACATGCTATCGTCACACTACCCGCCAAACTTCAAATTCAAACGGTCACTTCAACAACGGACTAGTCCGGTCACCACCGGACTAGTCCGATCTCACACAGAGCCTTTTGCTCCGTGTGAAAACGGACTAGTCTGAGGACCACAGACTAGTCCGGCCCCACGGGCGGACTAGTCCGGTCCTCCCAGACTTAGTCACAGAAGTACCTTCAGCACGCTAACCCGGACTAGTCCGGCCCCACGGGCGGACTAGTCCGTTCTCACTCAGGACCTCTTGGTCCGGACTCAAACGGACAAGTCCGTGGTTTTGAGACTTAGTCCCCAAAACCCACTCACTGCTACCCGGACTAGTCCGGCCACAAACGGACTAGTCCGATCTCAGTCAGACCCTTCTGGTCCGGCCGACAACGGACTTGGCCGGCCAGGGGCGGACTAGTCCGGCCACCTGCACGGACTAGTCCGGCCCTACTGCCAGACTTCTTATCCACTCTTTTCTCTCAAGGGGTTTGACCTCTAATACACTTTGAGCTCCCAAACTTGATCTCAATGCACTTTACACACGCACCCTCCTATTTCTACGGCTAGTCTAACTCAACACGCTAGAAACCCTAGTTTCTACACTTCGAGTTGACTCCGTTTCCTTCCTTTTCCTTTTTGAGGGTTTGCGTCTCCGATCGAGTCCACACCTGTGCTAAGATCACTTGAGCTCATTAGCGACTTAATTGTCGTCATCAATCATCCAAAACCCACGGGGAACCTAGATGCACTTTCAGGAACTTGTGGAAAGACCCAATGCAAATATTGTGGGCACCAAGTGGGTCTTCCGCAACAAACAAGACGAACACGGGGTGGTGACAAGAAACAAGGCACGACTTGTGGCCAAAGGTTACTCACAAGTCGAAGGTTTGGATTTCGATGAGACTTTTGCTCCAGTAGCTAGGCTTGAATCAATTAGAATATTACTTGCATATGCTACTCACCATGATTTCAAGCTGTACCAAATGGACGTGAAAAGCGCCTTCCTCAACGGACCGATCAAGGAAGAGGTGTACGTGGAGCAACCACCCGGATTTGAAGACGAAGAGTTCCCTGACCACGTGTATAAACTGCGTAAGGCTCTCTATGGCCTCAAACAAGCTCCTAGAGCTTGGTATGAGTGTCTTAGAGATTTTTTAATTGATAATGGTTTTCAAATTGGCAAAGTAGACTATACATTATTCACAAAAAATCTGGATAATGACCTTTTTATTTGCCAAATCTATGTTGATGATATAATTTTTGGATCAACTAACCAATCTTTCTGTGAAGAGTTTAGTAAAATTATGACAGACAGATTTGAAATGTCAATGATGGGAGAATTGAAGTACTTCTTGGGATTCCAAGTACGGCAACAAAGGGAAGGAACATTCATAAGCCAAACCAAGTACACACAGGACATCCTCAAGAAGTTTGGCATGGACAAGGCAAAGCCCATAAAGACTCACATGGCAACGAATGGCCACTTGGATCTCAATGAAGATGGACCGAGCGTCGACCAAAAGGTATATCGCTCCATGATTGGATCTTTACTTTACTTATGTGCATCTAGGCCAGATATTATGTTGAGTGTATGTTTGTGTGCAAGATTTCAAGCCAACCCTAAGGAATGTCATTTGATAGCCGTAAAGAGAATCCTAAGATATTTAGTTCATACACCCAACCTTGGTCTTTGGTACCCAAAAGGCTCAAAATTCAATCTCATTGGGTATTCCGATGCAGATTATGCCGGGTGCAAAGTTGATAGAAAAAGCACTTTCGGCACTTGCCAATTCCTAGGAAGATCCTTAGTTTCTTGGTCATCCAAGAAACAGAATTCCATTGCATTATCCACAGCCGAAGCGGAGTATGTTGCAGCCGGGAGTTGTTGTGCACAACTCCTTTGGATGCGACAAACTCTAAGGGATTACGGTTACAATATGAATCGTATTCCTCTCCTTTGTGATAATGAGAGTACCATTAAAATAGCCCACAATCCAGTTGAGCACTCTAGGACTAAACACATTGACATAAGACACCATTTCTTGAGAGACCTTTCCATGAAAGGAGACATATCCATCTCTCATGTCAACACCCAAAAACAATTGGCCGACATATTCACCAAGCCACTTGATGAAAAACGCTTTTGCGAACTCCGAAATAAGCTAAACATTCTTGATTCTCGGAGTGTGGCTTGAAAAGTTGCATACCTGTATGATTGCTTCAAAACATTGATTGAATTGTGAAAATCATCCCTCTTCTTTTTTCTCTTGAAAACCTATGTCAATTATTAGATCTTGATGAATTTTTGATCATAGTATGATTGTTGTTTGCTTACTGATCAAATTCATCAAGATTATTTGAATTGTTTTGCCTCTCTACTCTCAATTATTGGACCTTCAAATATATATGAATGGGCTATGCAATTCTTTCCTGGTGACCACGGACAAGTCCGTGGTTACCCGGACTAGTCCGCCTTTGCAGACTAGTCCGCAGAGTGCCGGTTAGGCCGGACTAGTCCGACAGACCACGGACTAGTCCGATATAGGTCTCTGGATGACTTCGGACTAGTCCGGTCATGTCCGGACTTGTCCGATTTTTCGTGTCCATAACCCTAGCCGCCACCAAACCCTAATCCCTTCACCCCACACTCGCCCACAAGCTTTCTCTCTCTTGCGCTCGAGCTCCCAAGGCGAATCCTTGATTCCTCCGTTGAAAAGCCTCAATCTTGGGCGGAGATCAAGCTTGAAGACTCGGGGATTGAAGTTAGCGGACAAGTCCGGCCTCCAACCCCCAAAATCTCAAGCTTCCTTTGATTTCTTGGTAAATTTTCTTCAAAACCCTAAGAAATCACAAATTTCTCTATTGCTTATCGTTTGGCCTAGCATTCTTCACTAGTTACATGTCTAGTTGATGTACTATGTGTATGCTAGACTAGTTTTACCATTAGGGATCAATTTTTGTCCAGTCTGTTAGGTTTTTGCAGATGAACACCGGACTAGTCCGGTCCAGGTACGGACAAGTCCGGTCCCCTGGACTAGTCCGTGCCTGTGCACCGGACAAGTCCGTTGTTTCTGAACCAAAACCTAAATTCTTTAATTCCCTAATGCCTTCCATTGCCATCTTACCTCACCAATACCTTGTATAACTTGTCCTTTCTCTTGATCACTCATTCTCAGATCATGTCGAGCTTCGACAACGAAATCTCCGATTTCGAGGCCGAGTTGGACCACGAGGTGGCACCTCGGTCCTCGGTGGGTCTTGGCAAGAAACGCCAAGGGAGACCCTCCGAGCCTGCTCCCTCACCTCCCCAAGTTCGAAGGAAGGTCTGTGCCAAGAAGCCTGCCTCGAAGGCTGCTCCGTCTACAAGCGGCCTTCGACAAGCTAAAGGGAAGGGCAAGGGGGTTGCCACAGGGCCCGTTGGGCCCTTGAAGCTGCATACTCCCAGAGAAGGGGTCCGGGACCCCAATGAGGAAAGATTCACTGGCAAGGGCAGCGATGTGGCTGCGAAGTTGAGAAGTGTTGATTGCTATGCAAGGCCCAAGCGAGCAGCTGATGGCAGATTTTGGTCAAATTTCCATGCTGATTTCTACAAGCTGGTCTACTTGCCGATGAAGACCCCGGTGGTGCGCAGTCAATGGATTGACTGGGCCCACCTTGAGAAGAGGAAATGTGCAGCTTTTGATGAAGTGATAGCAGCTGCAGAGAGACATGGTCTGAAGGATCTCTTTGCCTTCAGACACAACTGGAATGATGAAGTGATAGCACAATTTTATGCAACGTGCCACTTCTCAAGCGAAGACGAAGAAAGTGTGACTTGGATGACTCATGGATCCAAGTATTCTATTACTCAGGAAGAGTTTGCCAGCCTGCTGCACCTTGACTCTGGAGGAAATGACCACCTCATTATCCACAACATAGGGGTCATTGAGAGGGATGGAATGAAGTTCATGTATGAGCCCAACTCTAAGTATGTTCCTCCCTCCACAAAGAATATGAATCCTTTCTTTGTGGTCCTCAACAGAGTCCTCAGGAAGACAATTGCCCCCAAGGATGGGGATGCAGGGAGTGTACAGGGCTACCTCCGGACCCTAATGAGGGTCATAAGCAAGAAGAGACGGTTTGATGTTGCAGACTATATTTGGAATGATATGGTCAATATCTCAAGTACCCCCAACCGATCCTGTGGCTATGCCCCTTACTTGATGTTTATGATTGAGAAGGTCACAGGGATCGAGTTTGTGAAGGATGTGGAGCACACTCCACTGAGGCCTCAGAAGCCTCAGCCAGTGAGTGTCCAGGCTGCTCCATCGCCGGCCTCAAGCCCCGAGGCACCGGCAAGGCAAGAAGAAGCTGCTAGGGCTCCTCCTCCCTCCAGGGAAGCCCCTAAGAAAGGATCCGCCAGTGGGATCCTCAAGTACTTGGCTGCAATTTTCTCCTCATGCAAGAAAACTGAAGTGAAGCTTCACAAGCTAAATCAGAAGAGGAAGGAGAACATGAGGTACATAAAAGCCAATGTGAAGCAGCTGAGTGAGAAGCTGGAGATCAACCCAATTGGATCTCCAGTACTTTCTGAAGATTCTGATCCGGACATCACCGAGCTCAGCCCCTTGACTCCCTCCGAGCTTGCCTATTTTGGCATTGGGGGCTCGAGCAGCTCCGCTCCTCCTCCTCCCTCTCAACCTCGTCAGGTGGAAAGCGATGAAGACGATGAAGACGACGAGAGGACTGATAGTGAAGAGTGAAGCCCTAGGACCTTCCTCTCTCTCTTTTTGGTGTCTTGATGCCAAAGGGGGAGAGATTGAGGGGGAGTCTCTAGTCTTAGCTTTAGCTGAATAGGATGCGAGGAGAGAGCTCTCTATGTATTTTTAATTGTGATTGTATTTGTTTAACACTATTTTCCTATCATGTTTGGTCCTGTGTTAAATTGCTCAATTAATTTGCAAGTGTGTGATGAAATCTGAATTTTTGCTCCTGAAATGCCATATTCACTTGATATTAGTTGATCAATGCAAATTCTGTCATTCTTAATGCATTCATGCTCTTAGTATGCATCCCACCATAAAGAATGCACACATGAATAATTATCTTGTTGCTTGATGTATTTTTGAGTCATATGTGCATACTTTATGAAAATCTCATTTTATACCTCATTTTGTGAAATCTCAATTGGTTGTCATCAATCACCAAAAAGGGGGAGATTGAAAGTTCATCTAGGACTCCCTTGTGGGTTTTGGATGATTTATGACAAGCAATTGGGATCCTAATCCTCTTGTTGAGATGAATGCAGGAAAATGATGAAAAATGAGCAAAGTGCCAAAAGGAGGGAAATTGAGAAGGAAAATGAATTTGAGCTCAAGGAGAAGAAATTAGTAGTTTAGTATGTATGGAGTGTGTTAAGGAAACACACCCAAGAGCTCAATCTCATTTAATCACACACACACAATGCACAAAGCTATACAGGACCGGACTAGTCCGATATCAGCCGGACTAGTTCGATATCTTTCTGTTCCACTTCGGACTAGTCCTCCCCAGTGCGGACTAGTCCTTAACACAAGGCACAAGTCACACAAAATCGTACATGTCCATTGTGACCCGGACTAGTCCGATATTCTTTCTAATCCACTTCGGACAAGTCCGGTGTCCACACGGACTAGTCCGATATACACACTGATCTAAATCGGACAAGTCCTCCAAGTGCGGACTTGTCATCCCAAACACTTAGGGTTTCATTTGTCCGGACAAGTCCGATGGCAATCGGACTAGTCCGAAGCTTTCCAGTAGCTAAATCGGACAAGTCCGTTTTCAACCGGACTAGTCCGATATTCCTGGACACTTAGGGTTTGCTACACACAGCACACCGGACTAGTCCGGTGACCACCACAGACTAGTCCGATCTTTCTGAACCCTAACGGTAACTTCTAGAAACCCCATATAAATAGAGGTGCACGGCCCACTTTAACCTACTCTCGAACCCTAGCGCCGTCACACCTCCCAAGAGACTCAAAAACCATCTCTCTCCACGAAATTAAGTGCAAAATCAATCAATCCATTGAAGATCACTTCTAGATCATTGGAGAGGCACTTGGCACACGATTGAGCTCTTGGTTTGAATCTCTAACACACTCTTGTATCTCAATTTGTATATTTCGAAGTGTGTTATTGGTGGTCTTGAAACTTGTAATCAAGGGAGCTCTCAATTTGTGAGATCGCCCCTTCAACTTGGTGATTTACCCCTGTGTGATTAGTGGAAGAGGATTGGCCTTCGTGGCGATCCGACGAGGGAAGGGTTGGTGAAGACCCGGTCCTTTTGTGGGCTCCTCAACGTGGATGTAGGTTGCCTTCGTGGTAACCGAACCACGGGATAAATCTTGTGTCTTGTTCGTTTGTGTTCATCATTCTAGTTGATCAACATTATCTAGGGTTTGATTCATTTTGTTGAATTCAAGTTAAATAGTTGAACAAGAATCATACTTGCAATAGAACTTGACATACAACTATTGAACTGTTATTAAAGTTTATATTTCCGCTGCAAACGTCAACGAAACAATCAAATTGACCTAACTTGATCAACCTAGCCCGTGAAATCCGGACTAGTCCGCACTTTACCGGACTAGTCCGATATATCTGGTTTTGACCTTGTTGTTGAAGTGCTACAGGAACCGAGAAAATTCAAAAAGGCCTATTCACCCCCCCTCTAGGCCTACATTCAGTAGTGGACGCTAGCGGATAGCCTCTCTTCTTTGTTTTCCGTTCTTGTGATGTGATGCAAGACATTTTGCGATGTGTTGAGTGTAATGGATGTTGTTTGCTGTTGTTATATGTGATATTGTTTCTGATGTCCGTTGTGTTTCTGGCCATCGAGCCAGACAACATTTTCTGTTTTTTTTTAAAAAATAAAAAACCTTATTTGCAAAGGCTTTTTATACAGTACCATCATAAATAAGGCTTCCGGCTGTCGCAAATTAACATATGTTATTTGCTATGGCCTGACTGTCGCAAATAGGACTTGCGCTATTTGCAATGGCCGCAGGAAGCCGTCTAGGCCCTTAATTGCGACGGCCACCACTGGCAGTCGCAAACAGTCGTGTGGGGCCCAGCAACTGGGCCCGAGCTATTGTTTGTGACGGTCATCGAAAGCCATTGCAAATAATCTTTTTTGCGACAGTGGCCGTCGCAAATAATCTTAATTACGACAAAACTCTTGCGACGGCCGAAAATCGTCGCAAATAAGGAAAACCGTCACAAATTGCTTATTTGCGATGGTTTTTGGCTTATTTACAACGGTCATGGCCGATGCAAATCGTTGGGATTCCCATAGTGAATACACATGCTATAATTTTGTACCACACCTACTATTTTTTGTAACTTATGATGTCTTTCAATTCTCTTGTCCTCTATTGGGTGTACAAGTGTCTCAAATGAGGGTAATTGATATATAGCTCTCTCTCTCTCCATTGTTCTTATAGTTGCCAAATTCCTAGTTAAACTCAAACACCAGGCACACCACACCTATTTTTGCTAAACTTATAATATAATTCAATTCTCCTGATCTGTATTTGTTGCACACGTGTCTCAAGTGAGAGTGATTGATATATATCTCTTTTCTTTCAACCGTGGAGCTTGATGGATAAGTAACAGAGTTGAGACCCTTTGTCTTACTCGTTGTTTTCTTATTAGGAGATACTCTAGCATCAATCACTTCGCTTAGCAAGAAAACAGAGGGGTTATGGATGCCTGACTGAACACCTCAGGTATTATCATAGTAGTATGTCAGTATGCATATTTGGGTTTCGGAGGCATCAGCGAAAAAAAGAGACTTTCAGGTCCATGTATAAAGAGATATTATCACTACTACAAAATGCTTCATCGCAGGCGGTTCTAAATATATTATCGCATACGGTTTTAAAAACCGCCTGTAACGAAGAGTCTGTGAAAATGATCGATTAACACAGGCGGTGGCATAATCCGCCTGTGAAACTACATTTTCACAGGAGGTTTTTAATGAAAAACCGTCTGTGAAAATGCATTTTCACAGGCGGTCGGTAATAAAAAACCGTCTGTGAAAATAGATTTTTACAGGCGGTTTTTAATTAAAAACCGCCTGTGAAAATGGCTAGTGAAACAAAAAAAATTCACATGTGCCGCCGGGAGTTAGAAGAGGCCGCGTCGCCTGGAGGCCGCCGCGTTGCCGGGAGCCGGAAGAGCGCCGCCAAGTGTCGAAGGAGGTCGCACCGCCGAGAGCTAGAGGAGCCGTGCCGCCCGAAGCCTGACGAGGCCGTGCCGCTTGGAGCCGGAGGAGCCGCGCTGTCGAGAGCCTGAGGTAGACCGCGCCACCGGGTGCCCGAGGTAGACCGCGCTGGATCTGTGCCCGCGCTCACACCGGCAGGGTGCGCGCTCGCTGGGAGGCGCGGCTCCAGCCGCGCCGCCGGGAGCCCGAGGTAGACTGTGCCAGATCCGCATCCATGCTCGCGTCGGCAGGGCTCACGCTCGTCGGGAGGCCGCACCGGAGCCGTCGAGGTCTGGAGCAACCGAAGTCGCGCCTTAGTCGCGCCTTGAGAGAGGCCGCCGGCAGCCGCGCCGCCGGGAGCCCGAGGTAGACTGTGCCAGATCCGCACCCGTGCTCGCGTCGGCAGGGCTCGCACTCGTCAGGAGGCCGCGCTGGAACCGCCGAGGTCTGGAGCAACTGAAGTCGCGCCTTAGTCGCACCTTGAGAGAGGCCGCCGGCAGCCGCGCCATGGGAGATGCCGCGGGAAGCCGTACCTTGGGAGGCTGACGGAGGATCATGGACTGAACCGTGGCTGCTGCTGTTATAGACACATCTATCATGTGGCTTCTGAACTGAGTCGTTGGATCGATAAGCAGCGGACAGCGGAGATACGAAGTCCAAGAGTGATCCGTGGGATGAAGCAGCGGACTAATGAGGAGCCATCATTATCACAGGCGGTTTTTATGTTACAGACCGCCTGTGAAAATCATTATATTTTCAAAGGCGGTTGTTTGTTACGGACCGCCTGTGATAATGACTATTAGCACAGGCGGTTTTTGTTACGGACCGCCTGTGAAAATCAATACATTTTCACAGACGGTTGTTTGTTACGGACCACCTGTGATATTCTATTATCACAGACGGTTATTAACTCATCTGACATCACATGCGGCACTTTTAATAGACCGTCTGTAAAAATAATATAGAAGCGCCTGTAAAAATGTTTTTTGTAGTAGTGTATGGAAGTGTTCGGTCAAATGGGGACAATCACATTGAGTGAGAGGGCGGCCAAGCTTGGTGTTCCAGGAGTACCAGCACCAATCATATGAAGGTATTCCTGACTTCATTTTGTATTATATGGTGGCACACAGTGGATTAGATTAGAGTCGGACCATGATGCACTACAGGAATCCCGATGAGCAAAAAAAATCATCGCAAATAAGCATAAAATTTGTGTCTCATACCACAAAATAAAGTCATTGAATTAAGCATGATGCTTTTAGCTTGACCCCTCTGTAATTCAATATGAAGCTCCACCAGTGTTGCTCAGACCCAGTAGCAGCAATGCACATGCGTACATGAATGTTCAGGATGAAGGGGAAGTAGTAAATGAGAGAAACCGAGAAAAGAACTCTACTGGAAATGAAGTAGCTCCATGAGGATCATGCTAGTAGTCTTCTAGCTAATTTAGCTTTTTCCCTTTTCCGTAGAACTGCACTGCTTAAAGGAAAGATTATCCAACCAACATTTGGTTTACATCTTACTAGTTAATTCCTCCGGTTCATCTCATCCATGTGAAACAATGCACCAACAATACTATTAGGCTCTGCGCCCAAAATTTGAGAAAATTTCAGTCATCGGGTAATTAGCTTCTAATTACTGTCATTAACCAATAATCCTTGTAATTCATTATTAACCTCTAATTCTATAGGTTAATCAATCACAAATTTTTCTTTGTTCGATTATTTTACAGTTGACCTAACTCTACAAATTACGGATTAACAATCACATATTAACAATTAACAAAAAAAACTCACCTCTCTTCCTCAGATCCGGCGCCGCCGCCACCACCGTCACGCCGCGAGGCGCCATCTCGCCGCCGTCCATCGCACTCTCGCTGCTGTGGGGCTCCGCTAGCCGCTCCCCGGCCACTGCGAGCTGCTGCCGGCCTTCTTGTGTTTCCCGACCCCTACGCGCCAGAGAAGAAGCATCGTCAACTTCCGCTGTGGGTGGAGAACAAGGCGGCGGCTACGGGAACAACACGGTGGCCGCGGGAGGTCTCGGGTGAAGAAAGGGTTTGGGAGAGGAAAAGGTGAACGAGAATCTTAAAGAAAAAATGAACGGCTGAGAATGTCACCTGATATTTTGTAAAATTTCAGGCACCTGCACAATAGGATTTCGCATACTAATACGTCATGATGTCCTCATTATATTTTTCACTCTAATCCTCATTATTTGCTAATAATGAAATTAAAATTATTGGTCCATGTAAAATTTAACTATAGCTTTTCTTCATTACCTATGGCAATTTAATTTTTACACTAACATTGAAAATAAGAGGTTTTAGAACTTTAGTTTCTCAATTAGTATGCAAGAATGTCATATTGACATCTAAAATGTGATGAGCCAATCTAAAGAATTCGTTCTATGCATAGAGGTACTCTTCAAAGTTTGAGAAACAATGTTTCTGAATTCTATACTTTAAAGGTTTTGTCTTTTTCCATAGCATTCAACCAACTAGAATATAACTCAATTGAAGTGTGTTCATTCAATTATTGTTTCTACTCTTGAATCATGTGCTCAGTCAATTTGGTTTTTTTTTTTTGCTTTCTGGTCTTGCAGCCGTGATGCTCTGAGGAAACATGTTAGAGGACATGGTTTTCGTGCAACTCTGCATATGTGTATCATGTAAAAAAAAAGATACTTAGGCTTGGAAGGCAATAAAGAAAAATATATTATGGATAAATCATGGATGTGTGTGCTGGCTTTCGTCAAGGAGATGGATAAATCAGGGATGTAATGGAACTCGGTCCAGGGCCCATCCTAACCAGCCCTTAGACTATCCACACTTGTTTCCTCTAAATCATGCACTATACTCTACTCTTCCAGCAATATCCTATATACTCCAGTGTGTTCGCTCATACACCTTACTCTACATTTTCGATATACCTACTCTATATATTATCAGTTCAGTAGGCTTTATAGTAGGCTATATCTACTCAAGCAAGGAGGACAGGAGTCTCTACCATGCTGACCTGCTCCAGCTAAGCCTAACGGCTAACTATGCAGTGAACAGAAGTCTGATCATTATACAAAAGCTAATTAATTACTCCATTTGAAATGAATGACGCCAATTAGTTCAAGCGTCATTTATTAAATATGGAGAGAATAACTTTATTCAAACCAATCTGTTTTAGTTGAGTTCTTATGCAAACCAAACACACAACCCTCTATTTCAATGTCTTTTGCAGATACTTAATTTGCTAATTAATTTCATTGTAGGAAATTAAACTTATAAAAAAATTCTACCAGAAGCAAGTTCCATATGACACCGTATGCCATTGTAATGAAACAAAAGTCAAAATCAATGGCAAATAGAGCAAGGCAACTTTTTGGTTGCTCCTAATAAAAATCACAAATGTTTTCAATAGCTCGAGTTGGGGTAGCATCGATAGTGTGTGTGTGTGTGTTTGCCAGTAAATGTAAAGAAGAGTCCATTGAAAAAGTAGCAGCAAGGAAATCCTCTCGATATAAGAAAAAAAATGTTTCATGTGTTGTCCACGGAATCCATGTGCTTGGTTAATTCACCACCATATATAGCGATAATGGATTTGCATACAAAGAACATGTGGCTGCTATGTCTTTCTATCACTATTCCAAAAATATAGGTTTGTGAGGTATTGGGAGTAGATCGTACAGTCCTTGTGTGCACCGCACTGACAGTTGTAGCTAGTGTGTGGATATAAGTGTGACCATTTGTTATGTCACTTGCTTCCAGTGATTCTTGTGAGTTAGGAACTTCAAAACAAAACTGTAATGGAAGCAGATAGAAGCGAATTGTGTAGCCCAAGCACAATTTGGCATGAATCAATGATAGTTGTGCACTTATGCAACAATGATAGACTATAGAGGCAGAAGACAAGAAAGTGACCGCACAAAGAGTGCATATCACCGGTAACATGGATCAGCGATCATTACATGGAGTTGGTAGCCCGAATTTGCAAGGTGACAGCACAAAACTTGAAGGCATGAGGGTTTGCGGTGATCTAGTTCAATAACAAAAATACCCTACTAAATGCTACTGGTATGTACATGAAAGTGGGACCATAGTTGTAAGTAGCGGGAACCGATCCATGTGAGTGCACGAGACCATGACAATAAAAATGCTTAGTTCCATGGTTGAAGATTAAAATTTTCATTTCAGGAAAAAACAATCATTGTACTAGTCCTGGCAAGATTCCACGAATTCTTCATGTAGATTTACATATAATTTTTTGATCATGGAGTCCAATCTCTACTATAAAAATGTCCTTGTAGATACACTTTATTTATTTGTTAGATACATTTATTTCATCTTTTTTGGAATATGGAGACACTTTCATAAAGCGTGTTGCGGCGTCCCGTATGGGCCGTAACATGTGTTCGTATAGACTAATTTTAAAAACATGGCTTGCACACATAAAAAGTTTATAGAGATGATAAGACGATACATGTATACGTACACATCTACACACACTTTTATAGTTGCATCCCTATTACATGTCTACAATTTTGCACACGTTTTATGCATGCTAACAAAGTTAAACACAAGTTCAGAGATACATTTATAACTTGTATATATACTAATATAGACACATTGTATATCATGAATTATTATAGTTCATGCAATATGAGTATAAGAATTGGTTATCTATTACATATATATTTGACCAAGATAAAGAAACCCCACGTTAACTCTCAATGTCTAGGTATTAAAACGATAATCTGAGAGAAATAAAAAAAATAAAAAAAATATCCAGCACTATATTTATGAAATTATCTGAGATACTCATATATAAATAATCACCCACAAATATTTGATGGAGAAATAAGTTAATGAGATATCCATCATAATACAACATTATCTATTAGATTATTCTACCGTTATAACAAATAGCTGAAAATAAACCAATATTTTTTCAAAAAACAATTGTATAGCTATTGTTTATATTGAAAAATAGATGAAATTGCCATGTTAATTAAATGACAAAAATAAAAATAGCTACCAGTGCCATCATGAACAAATTAGCCAAAAAATAATCTATACACATTTTAAAATTATCCACTATTATCAATATAAACATTGGCTGAAATACTCATATAATAAACAATCATCCACAAAATGGTTAAAATAGAAATAAGTTAACAAGATATCTGAGATAATGTAACTTTAGCTATAACTCAACCTTTTGCCATTATAAGAATCTGCTGAAAAAACCCGCTAGATGTTTTTTACAATTACCCATGATCGCTATTATTATTAAAAAAATGTCTAGAATATCATGTATAAATTTTATAATTATCCACTATGAGTACTAGGTAAATCATAATAAATAGCTAATAGAAAAATAAGTTGATGAGATATCCAATCTAAGACAATACAATATATTAGCTATGGGTAGATTGTAAATACTAGCCGCATTGGCCAACCTACTAGTTTAATAAAATTAAGCATAGTGGGTTTGCCTTCCTGTACGTTCCCCTCAAAATTAATGAAATAAGTTACGCAAGCGGAGAAGACCGAAAAAACTGATTCTACTTTCTGGTACAGGTAGTCAGGTAGTTTCATTTTAATTTGGGTTTTAATTATATTTCCTATTTGAACTAAATATTCTGCTTCAGATATAATCTAGAATCACACATTGCATTGCGTACTCTTATGCATGAACACTAACTCGATTTATTTGTTGAGGAAATTTATGACACATAATACTAGCTTGTACTATTCTGTAAGATGTTTTCAGAATTGAACGGCAACTGCCCCTCCCTTCACTCAACTCATCCAAGCAGCAACGGCTGCTCAAATTTTCTCTGGCCACTGACCTCAACCAGAGTTATGCCTTTTTTTTTCTTTGTGACCTCTGAGCCCTTAGTATATGAACGAGAAAACACACACAAAAGCAACAGCTGCTGTCTGGTAGCTAGATGCTTTGCCCTGACGGTGAGGGTGGTGCCTCTTGCTTTCTTGCCCCGCTCCCAACCTCCTTGGCTCCAAACACAGAGAGCATGTGGTGTATATCTATCACAATTGCACATATTTAGGTTTGTGAGTCATTAGGAGAATATCATTCACGCGAAGATGCCCACTCCGCTGCTCATTGATACTGTTAAGTCATCTCCAACAATAAGAGACAAAAATAGAGCTATTTTTCAACTTTTGCTTAGTGCTACAGTAGATTTCAACTGGCCAATTTTTTCTAGTCGTCAACAGCCAATGCGTTTTCGGAAGGCAAAAACCATATCCTGCTGGTGCGCCTCCTTAAAGCCGATGTCCTATTTGATGACCACGCCATATACTTTGTACAACCCATCCATCATGACCTTCAGCTTTTGCGCGTGCTGCCGAGGAACGCAAGCCAGTGGCAGGAGACTCATGTGGAGGCACCGCGCTTGCGGCCACCGAGCATGCGGTACATTTCTATCACAATTCCATAGTTTTATTTTTGCGAGGCATCAGGAGAATATCATTTACGCGAAGATGCTCATTTGGCCTCCGCTTTGCACTGCCATCTTTGTTGATTTCCTTAACATGCACATGCATGCTTTCCATGAGAGCCAGACCACGTAGCTGTCAGAGTCGGACTGTGATCGTCTGTCGGAGTTGGACAGTGATGTGTGGCAGTGTGTAGTTGAGGGAGTTGCATAAAGAACATGAAACGGTGGAAACGAGATGTGAATCGATGTCATCAGCTCTACCGTCGTGCTGTTTAAGGAATCAGGATGCTTTTAGTTATTGAAGGAGCAGTAAGGATATTTATTTCAATCACATTCAACATTTGAAAAAGAACAGGGGAAATACATAAGAAACACTTGTCACTTTCTAGTTCATTTTTGAACTCGAGAGTGACAAATATTTTAGGATGGAGTATAACACATGACATTGTCTCTGCAGGTCTATAATAACCAACGCTAACCCAGCTTAATATGGGTCTAACCATACGTTTGGGAACACGCATGGGTTTATTTACCCGATGACGATTGCTGTATCGAAATTCCATCGTCTTTCTTCTGCAACACTTTCTTGCAGTGCTCAACGTTCCACGAGTATCTGGCGAAAGATGTCGTGCAACAGCGGCCAGGAAGGAGCGCAGCAGTACCAAAACGAACACAAAGATGCTAATGATCAGAAGACGAAGCACCTGCAGTGCTCCTGCAGTAACAATGGAGAGCAACAAACCACAGGAGAGCACCTCGCATCTGCATACTGTATGTGTAGATCGCAGGCAAGAACACACGGTTGTAGCAATCACGGAGTGGCGACGGACAGAGCCAGATCAGAGGGCCAATCGCGAGCTCAAAATTCAGGCATGGACTATGCAATACTCCCCCGTCCTTAAAATTTGTCATCTTTCAGTCAAAAAATGAATTAAAACATGGCAAATTTTTGAGAGCGCAGGGAGTACGTGATTAACTGAAACTAACTCAACGATACTTCTACAACTGACTCATCAATTACATGCTGTGCCCCCGTATCTCTGTATTATTACAAAATGGGGCCCTCTGTTGCAACTCTGTATTTGAATTGGCCAGGTATATATATGCCACCTCAGATTTGATTTGATGCTCACCTACCTTATTTGTTACAAAATATTTTTTCCTGGTGATTATTTCTATGGGTAGTATATATATATACTCATGTTACATGGTGAAGAAGCAAGCGGGCAATTTTCCTTGCAAATGGTATAGTTGGACGTGGATAACAATGAGTGTATGGCTTCCAGTCAGCTTTGTTGTTCTGGTGATAGCATTGCTTAGATTATGTGTTCATTGCGAAATTATAGGAATGGGAGGCATTGGAAGAAGCTCGTGCAGGAACTGGAGATGGAGGAGTGTCGACGGTGACCAGGTTATATCTAGCTCTATTCGTAACTGAAGGCTACTGAAACCCACCAAAACGATTTTTGTTGGAGGTGGTCCGTTTTGGAGCTAGCAATTCCCTTCGCTCTCCTCGTAGTCATTTTTGCCCCCTGAAGGTTTCCAAATGGATTTTTCGATCTGGAGAGGAAATGTAGAATTTGATAAGGTCATGATGATTTCTTGGCTCAGTTCCTCTCCTTGTTTCAACAAACTAATCCAAGGTGCCCCAACTTCCATAAACATTATCTATATGTTACTCCCGACTGCAAAATAGGAGTAAACTTGAACATAGTGACTAATTGACGGTAATCTGAAGCTACTCACTACATGAACTACTCTTAGAAACAAGATTAGCTAATCAATGAATTTGGGTGCAAAAGCATTAACAGAAGGCTAGAACAGGATTAACCACATCCACAACAGAGAAGCTCATCGTTGGGGCCAATGAAGAACATTAACAAAAAATAAAAGATTTGTGCAAATCTGATGCAATGTAAGAATTAATTATAAGTAATTAGCATCAATCAGGTTACTTATTGGTTCAAGATGTAGGCTAGATGACTCTTGATGCCAAATGTCAGAACTTAACCATCATTATTTCAATAGGTTCTACTAGCCTAAACACATGAACATGATAATTACCAATTTAGTTAATGCTTGCATGTTGCAGACGTTTTTTTCTTTCGAAAAGCCAATGTTGCAGACGGTGACATCACTACTACAAAAAGCATTTTCACAGGCGCCCGGATTTTTCAAACACAGGCGGTCTGTAAAAAAATGCGACTGTGATGACGAATGATATAATAACCGCCTGTGATGACAAAACATCACATGCGGATTTTAAGAAACAACCACCCGTATAAATCTTGTATTTTCTCAGGTGTGATGTAGCTAACATCACAGGTGGTTCTTACTTAACCAACGTCTGAGAAAATGCATGATTTCCACGGGTGGTCATTGTTTAAGAACAGCCTGTGATGCTGCTAAGCTCCTGTCAAGCTAATCCTTAAACAGCAAGCTCCTGTAGCTGCAAGTAACACCCGTGACTCATCATTTATATTGTTGAAAGCATATGCAAGTAACACCCGTGACTCATCATTTATATTGTTGAAAGCATCAATTTGAAGCATGACGATCCTTGGAAGGATTTTCCCATCAATTTGAAGGACTTCTTTCACTCCTGTCATTTGAAAACTTAGGAAGATGCTCCTTTCTCAGTTTTAATGCCTAAATATATTGACTAAAAATCAGTACCTACTTTCTTAGTGCTTGACACAAGCGAGTAAGCGAACAACTTCAACCACAAATATTGTTTTTACACTTTCATAGGGATTTAACTTTAATCTTTAAAGCATAGATTTATCAAATAAGTGAAGCTTCCTTATCACACATGTTAATGGCAGTTATAAGTGAAGGATGTGTTGAAGCTAACGAAATCTGAATCGAATTGAAGATAATGAGATCTTGCATATGAGTGGCAATATCCAGGTTATACAGCGTGAAGCTATGACGACAACCTTCAACAACATGAAAAGTGATGCCAAGCACTACAAGAAACGCGGTCATTTGCGACGGCCGGCCGTCGCAAATAAACCTGTTTGCGACGGCCCGTAGATGGCCATCGCAAATAAGATAAACCGTCGCAAATAAGCCTGTATTTGCGACGGTTTCCAAAATGGCCGTCGCAAATAACGAGGCTGTCGCAAATAAAGCTTATTTGCAACGGCCTTTTCCGCTAGCCGTCGCAAATAGTATTAATTGCGACGGCCAACCCTAGGGCTGTCGCAAATAAGCTGACCGTCGCAAGTTAAAGCCTATACCGTCGGGCCGAACCGTTCCCTTCGTCATTTCCTTACCACCGCCGCCGCCACTCCACTCTGCCCCTGGCCCCGCCGCCCCCGCTCTCGCCGCCGGCCCACCGCGCCGCCGCCGCCCCTGCCTTACCGCACCGGCCCGCCGTGCCCCCCGCGCCCCCGACTTCACTGCTGCCATGCCGCACCCCGCCGCCCCCGCTCCCGCCGCCGGCCCGCCGCGCTGCCGTTGCCCCGGCCTCGCCGCCCACGGCCCGCCGCACTCCTGCCTCCCCCAGCCTCGCCGGCTCCGGTCCACCGCACCGCCGCCGTTCCAGGTACCTTTCTTAAAACTATTATTTGTCTGCATTTAGGCCCATCTGATTTGAGAGTTTTACTAATAAATCCTATACTTCAAAAGATTTTGAGAATTTTAAACTTAGATTTATGGTTAGTGAAGATGGGATCGTGGAAGGGAAAGAACAAGGCCCATGGAATTAATTAGAATAACCTAAGTTTTTAAAGCTTGAGGGTTTGTTTGTACTGGTAGAGTGAATTTTTTGTTTTGGTTAGTTGGTGAGACTAGTTGAGACTGTCATGTAGATTCATCGTGCATGCTTGGTAGTACCTGCCCAGGCATGACTTCCCCGTTGATGCCGCTGATGTTGATTCCAGCGTAAAGGCAGGCCTTGTAGTGGGTGTCAATGACGTCGCGTCCAAAGGCCTTATCGGCACCAGCGCAGCAGTAGTACGGTCCCTGAGGAAAACACGCACACAAATGTTTCAGACCTCATCCTGGGCTAATTAAGCACGAGCTCTCATTGCATGATTCTTATATTCAGAACTTTACATCGCATAGCTTGTTTAGCTGCAACAGATTAAAAGGAGTTTTAGTTAGAATTTAGAGCTGTAGTTTTCTTGCCTGGGGACCAGGGTAGCCAACAAGAGGCCAACCAAGGGGCCAGCTGACATCCTTCTGAAGGAGAGTGTACTCCTGCTCAATACCATACCTGTTTGTATTCAGAGAAAAGGTTCATGGTGAGGAACAAGATAAGATAGGAAAGTACATGTACAGAGGTGGAAAGCTCCAAAATTTGCGGTCCTCCTAACAAACTTTTTCTGGTAGCTTTTATTTTTCAAAAGATGCTAATTTGATTTATAGTATCCATATATTAAACCAAGACGTACTAAATTGTTGTATTCATTAAAGATAGTAAACATGTTACCTCATCTAATGGAAGCCAATGTAATAAAATACTGATAAAATTTAGATTGATAAATTACTAATTGAATAGTTGCTGCCAAAATGTTGAAATTGGGTTAGTATTCATACCATGGCACCTCAGCTACAACAGCAGGGTTGCTAAAGACCTTGGCAGCATTGTGCCTCTTGTTAGTGGGGATTGGCTCTCCTTGTGTGGGGTGTAGCAGTCGCACATCACCTACACGGATTGGCTCTCCTTGTGGACGAAAGAAGACTAACAAGTCGTCTCAGTCGGGCGCCTGGACCATTCCAGGCGAGGCAAGGAGGCATGGCGTCCGGTCCGAAGCGACTGGACGTCTAGGCGTCGCCTAGGCGACGCCTGGACAACACTGAACGCAATTACTAGCAATTTTTTCTGTTTAGCACTAGAGTAACCTCTTAAAGCTGAAAAATAGCTTATTATACATTGTGTTTTAGCGAGTGAGGGACTTGCTTCTGGATCAACCAAAAGCATCATAATATGGTGATCTAGCTGGTCCAATTATATTCAGTTCTTTGAGTGTTCTAGCTATTTTTATCAAATCGGTCTTGACATAATGCATTTTTTTACATTGCTCAGGTCCCATCCCCACCGTGCACACTCAGATCCACTTCACTGCTCAGGTATGGCACCATCATTCTTCTCATATTGTATGTGACAGAGTACAGTGCTTTTAGCTGTATATGATGACTTGTTGCTCTTATAGTAGCTGCCCTGATATGTATAATGTTTAAACTGTTTTTTTTTTCAAACTTTTAGTGATGTAACACATTTTCTTTAGATTTGCATCACCATGTTACTAGTTCAGCCTATGTCAAGTGTGTGATCTAGATGTTGCAAGATGATTATGTTTTTTTAGGTTTAGATAACTTTTTGTCATGCTTTGGTAAATATGTTTATTATGCAGGTTACTAGAATTAATAATTTTCTTCTCTTATTCTTTTGATTGCGTAAGTGTTTAGAATTAATAATTTTTTTCTATTCTGTTTTGTGCATTCGTATAATGTTTTTGAGTGACTACCTAATATATATAAATAAAGGGGTTTTGGGCCGGCTCGGACCAACCCAGAAGGACACGACACGCAATAAGTGTGATCGTTCCGTGTAGACCATAGTAGTCAAGGCGACATGGAAGCGAACGGGTTGGCAAGGACGTCAATGACCTGCGATTGCGTGGACGGTGGAAATGGATATGGAATTGTCATCTAAGACCAACTTTCCTCTCACTCTTTCTCTAGTTCTTTCCTCTCTCTTAAATGATCTGAAAATGAAAATGAGCAACGTAACCTATAGCAATGTATTACCCATTTCGGATCGGCACGTCTCACATGCCATTGGCATGTGAGACGTGCAGGTTCAGAATTGTCCCTTTTTGGACAGCCTCGGAGTGACCGAGGGGGCGTGGCTTGTGAAGAGACGCGGGTCCGGATTTGGACGAGATTTCAGTGGCGTAACCCTGTTATTCTCTGCTGCACCATTTTTGGGCGTGCAGTGGAGAACAGCGGGGTTATGCTGCCGAAATTTTGTTCGAATCCGGATCATGCGTCTCGTCATGAGCACGCTCCGCTCGGTCACTCTTGGGTGGGTTTAGGATCTATCTGCCTAGGTTCTAGGGCCGTGACATAACACAACAATACATTAACGACAATTTCTTTCGCATTAAACTGCAGAGCCAAACATGGGTGAAGACCGTAGTTGGATGTATACTGGCTGGAAGAGCAGAACTGGTGGTCACCCCGATGAGTGGTTTATCAAGTTAGATCAATTTTTGGATCGAGCATTATCATTGTCAACGGAAGATATGGTGCGGTGCCCATGTACAAAATGCCGGAACACCAAGTTTTTGAGAAGATTGGAGCTTTCGTTTCACTTATGTCGAAACGGTTTCACTCCACATTATGAAGTGTGGACCTTTCACGGCGAGACTAATTCTCGAGTCATAGCCGAAGTGGATGAGGATGATGATATAACAGAGGTTGATAGGATGGATGAGATGCTAGAAGCTCTGGAAGCGGAGGATCCTCTTACAAATGAGGCAGAGAAGTTCTTCGAGGAGCTGAAGAAATCACAAGAGCCGTTGCATGAACACACGGTTGTGACCGTATTTGCTTTCTTGACCAGATTTATGGCAATTAAGTCCAAGTACTTTTTTCCATCAACTGCTACAATGATCTCATGAAATTGATCTGCGATATCTTTCCACAACCTCACAAAGCGCCACCAGAAATGTATCAGTCAAAGATCAAGATATCTGGTCTGAGTATGAAGTATGAGAAAATCGATGTGTGCCCAGACAACTGCATGCTAATATGGAAAGAGCACGCCAATGAGAAGATGTGCTTGAAATGTGGTAAATCGAGGTGTGTCGAAGTTGTTAATGACGATGGCGATAATGTGATGACATATGTCGCACATAAGCAGCTTCGTTACTTGCCTGTGACACCTCGGTTGAAGCGGATGTTTCTCTCAAAAAGAACCGCAAGACACATGAGATGGCACAAAGAAGGTAAATGTGAGAACAAAGAATTCTTGACGCATCCATCCGACGATGATGCATGGAAGGCGCTAGACCGTTTCGATCCAGACTTCTCTCGTGATGCGAGGAACGTTCGCATCGGATTAGCGACAGACGATTTCTCACCGTTCAGTACGAACGCCACACCATACTCATGTTGGCCTGTCTTTGTCATTCCGTACAACCTGCCACCTGCTTTTTGTACGAAGAACGAGTTCATGTTTCCCAGCCTCATTGTACCTGGACCTGATCATCCCGGGTCACGTATCAACGTGATGTTAAAACCGCTGATCGAAGAATTGAAAGTCTTGTGGACAGGAGTCGAAGCGTACGACAGTTACAAGAAGCAGAAATTCAACCTTCGAGCTGCTTATTTGTGGTCCGTCCATGATTTGCCGGCATACGGCATGTTTTCCGGTGGAGCACTCACGATCGTCTGACGTGTCCGATATGTGCTTCAGACACGGATTGCTTTCGACTAACTCATGGAGGCAAAATATCTTACTTCGATTGTCACAGACGTTGGCTGCCCTCGAATCATATATTTAGGCAGCAGAGGCATGTCTTTCGAAAGAACACTGTTGTTACTAAAGGACCACCGAAGCGTCTCAACGGGTCAGAAATTTCTGATATGTTGGACAAATTGGTGCCTCATGAAGGTCGTCCTGGATATTTCGTAGGTTATGGAGAGGAACACAATTTGAATCACATATGTGGACTTTGGGAGCTACCATATGTGAAGTTGTTGATTCTAATGCACAACATTAATGTCATGCATCAGGAGCGTAATATGAGCGAAAGTATCATAAGCACTTGCATGGATATGCCTGGCAAAACGAAAGACAATTATAAAGCTAGACTAGATTTCGCAGACATTTGTCACCGTCCAACTCTTGAAATCTCTGAAAGTGGTGGAAAGCCACGTGCTTCTTTCTGTCTTCGATCAAAAGAAAAGAAAGAAGTTATGAAATAGATGAAAACTTTGAAATTCCCAGATGGTTACGCAGCTAGCCTGAAACGAGCTGTAAATGTTAACACAGGAAACCTCACTGGGTTGAAGAGTCATGATTATCACATTATAATGGAAAGACTCCTACCTGTTATGTTCCGAGGCTATCTAGATGATGCGATGTGGAAGGTTTTAGCCGAGCTCAGCTATTTCTATAGACAGCTTGTGCTAAAGAAATCAAGATCAGGATGATGGATAAGTTAGAAAAGGAGATACCCATACTTTTATGTAAGATGGAAAAAAATTTTCCACCGGATTTCTTCAATCCAATGCAACATCTGCTTATCCATCTTCCATTCGAAGCTAAAGTTGGCGGTCCTGTGCAATATAGGTGGATGTATCACATTGAAAGAGCGCTACGATATCTGAAACCAATGGTTGGCAACAGGGCAAGGGTGGAAGGGTGCATCGCTGAAGCATATGCTCTTAAGGAAGTAGGATACTTTTCAAGTGTCTACTTTGTGGAATAAAACAATATCACTACTTCGGCGATGCGGTACAATATGGACGAAACACCCCCTCTAAGCGACCTTTACATTTTTCAAACGAGAGGCGCCACCGTTGGTAGCTACACGACCTACGTATTATAAATTACTATTATTAAAGAAGTATTATTTTAACTCACGATCATTTATGACAGTGTTGGACTCACAATGTCCATGAAGATTTGCGGCAGCTATCTTATGGATTGGTGAATGTTAGAAGATATGGTCGATATGACGTAAATGGCTTCTGATTCCGTACAACTCATTTTGAAGCTCATCGTTCTCTCGCGGCAACATCAAATTCCGGTGTTGTGACGAGAGCAATGGACACTCAAGGGAATTTAACCGATTATTATGGGATCATTAACAAAATCCTTGAATTTAATTTTACTGGAAATAAGACCCTTTGAGTTGTCTTCTTTGATTGTGACTGGTTTGATCGTACTCATGGAACTCGAGAAAACCAATTTGGAATGGTGGAAGTGAAACATAAGGACCGACTACGGGGTTACGGTACATTTGTTCTTGCGCATCAAGTTGAACAAGTGTATTATCTACCTTATCCATGCACGAAGCTCAGTGCTTGGTGGGTGGTATATAAGGTGAATCCTCGTGAGCGGCTATATACTCCTGGGGATGATGGTTACCATGATAGCGAAGACGTTGAAGAAGTGTACCAAGAAGAAGAGTTGCCAGACACTTTTATCGTCGAGCTTGGTGCAGGACTCGATCAATTAGTTGGAGATGTTGAAGACGTTGAAGATGTAGAGGCAGATGATACGCGAAAACGAAAATTAGAATAGGCCACGGTGGAAGATCGTTGGGCTGGTTTAAGGAGTAGGGCACAGACACATGACAATGATGTTGATGAATTTTGAAAGTGACTACAAGTAATGTTTTCTTGAATATAGTAACATGAATTTTATATATTTTATTTGCATATTTACTAATTATCTAATTACAATAGGATGGCGTCAAAGAAGGGTAAGAAGGTGCCGCCGACGAGGGGGTTCTACCCCTCTAGACTTGAGGACGCTTTCGTTGGTGCCTCGTCGACTGGTAGCAGACGCTCTCAACTGCTGGGGCACGTTCAGACCAGCTCTAGAGCTTCATCACAAGTAAATGTCACTCGTTTTTGACAAATTCTTTAAATTCAATTTCACATTAAACTTACTTATGAATCATTTGAATGTTGTAGTCCTCACCGGCTGACTCAGAGGCTGCGGCGCCTTCGGTGAGCCAGCCCTTGGCGTGCCAACCCTCGATGTGCCAGCCCTCGGCCAGCCAGCCCTCGGCGAGCCAGCCCTCGGCCAGCCCCCGGCTGGCGATGAGTTTGTTCCTGAGGCCTTTGACTCGGCTCGTGAGGAGCCGTCTGGGTCACCTGACGTGGCGCCGCAGCAGACGCGGAGGACGAGGAGGACTCACTTTGTCAGTCCTCTCGCGGTCCCTTCATAGAGGATCGTGATTCGTCCAGTCAGAGACAGGTAATAAAAATTATAGTGTTCAATTTTAGTTTCTTTTGATTACTTAAGTAATGAATGCATAAATATCTTGCAGGGTTTGGGACGACACGTCTTTCACCGGTGAGAGACACCACAGACCGGTGAACGGTGTCCTCGGGTCCATAGTGTGTTGCACTATCCCGGGGTCATCGACGGGGTGCCTGCTCTTTCGTGGGAGGACTACGCACGAGTCCATCACCAGGAGCACGGCAACCTTCAGGAGGCCGTATGGGCCGATTTTATGGTAAGTATGTTAAAAAAGTTTCTAAGTTTCAACTCTTAAACTCTTTTAGTGAACATCTCTTCAATATATTCTTTATCGCAGGCAAGATATACTTTAGAGGACCCGAACGACCATTGCCAGTTTGAGGATGCGAGGCGAGTGTTTCACTACAACGCTGCAAGGGTGCTTCGACAAGCTTTGTCGAACACCCGCGTTTAACTTGTTAATGAGCACTTGAAGGCACACCAGGAGCCCGTGCTACACTTCCAGCAAGCGAGCGAGATGCACCTGACGGAGGAGGAGTACGCGCAGGTACGTGGAGTGTAGTAAGTATTTTTTTTTTGATAATTTCCTCGATGGTATTTTTAATTACTTCCAACTATGTGCAGGGCCACGTGAGTTGGTTGCAGGGTCAGACCGATGCATTTCGGGCCCTTTGTCGCTACTGGGCTAGCGATGAGTTTAAAGCTAAGTCTGAGAAGGCTCGAGACTGCAGAGGGGTCGAGGGGAAGAGTAGGCACGGGCAAGATAACCACTTGCGTTTAGCTAAATGCATGATAAGTATGTGTAACTTATGTTTATATATTAATAATATATTGTTCGTACTAACACGTATTGACAGGAGCGCGAGACGGGGGTGCTGCCCACCCCTGTTGAGGTCTGGAAGAGAGGTCACAGGGACCCTTCTCAGCCGACGGGTTGCAGTCAGGCTGCAGGCAAGTGGTTGGTAAGTTTAGAAATCATTCATATTAAATATAACTATATAGATTGTTGAACTTACACGGTTTTCTTGTTTTGCAGGCTAAGTACGGGGAGGAGGCCAGGAAGATACACGGTGAGGATTTTGATTGGGAACGTCAACCGATCGATCCTCAAGCCGCGTATGCAATCGGTGGTGGAAAAGCACACGAAATGTGAGTTTACAAGTCATTTTATCGTTTTCAATTCAAAGTATTCAAGATATTTCAATTTCATATTACTGACTCTCTTTTTTATAGGCTCGCCATATTCGACGGAGTCGTCGACTCGAGGGTGGGAAGTCCTGCGAGAGGCAGCTCCACGCAGGCTTCTTCGATGGGCACGACTAGTCGTCGCGCCTCGCAGAGGGACATTGAGATGCAGTCCCTCTTCAGGCGTCAGGAGGAGTCGGAATGCTAAAGGATCATGATGGAGGCCACGATCCAAAGCCAGGCAGCAGCGTTGGTGCAGATGCGGGAAGCAATGGAGGTAACAAAATAAAAACTAAAGTTCTCATTAATTCAGCGTAAATGACTTACTAATAGATAGCATTTAATGTTTGCAATGACAGGCTATGGCTCGGGCGCAAGGTCTGGGAATCCAGCTACCGGTACTACCACCGGTCCTTCCTGGCGATCCATCTTCAGTGGGTCAGGTAAGTTTCTATGTAATCCTTCTTCTCCAGCGTAATTAGATTGAGATAGATGAAAGAGAGAGATAGTTAGATAGAAGAAAATGATTGAGATAGAAGAAAGAGAGAGATAGAAGAAAGAGAGACAGAAGAAAGAGTGAAAGATAGTTAGATAGAGTAAGAGGGGAATGAAGAGAGAGAGTAAGATGTAGATGGAGATAGAGAGAGGGGAAGATAGAGGGAGGGAGATGTAGATGGAGATAGAGGGAGGAAGATAGAGGGAAAAGGATAGCAATAGAGAGATAAAGTGAGAGAGAAAGATAGAGTGAGAGACAAAGAGAGAAATGAAAAGAGAGAGGAAGAGAGGGGGATCTAGATGAAGATAGAGGGAGAGGAAGGGAGGGAGAGAGATGTTGATACATTTATATTCTAACTCTAAGTTTCATTAATTGCAGGGATCTGCGGCGGCTGCACAAACACCGCCGCCTTCGCTACCGCCGCCTGGAATGAGGCGCGACGACGATGACTTTGACTTCGGAGGTGGCTCCGGAGGTCAGATGGGCGAGTGAGCCCTTTTATTTGCTTTGTTGATGATGATGTGAGATGTATCGGAATTTTAGTTTGTTATTGTGATGATGTTTGTGTATACTGTGATTGTGTGTATATACTGTGTTTATTGTATCTGTTCTATGATTCTGGTCATCGACCCGAGTAGTATTTTCTGTTTTTTAAAAAAAATAAAAAACCTTATTTGCGACGGCTTTTTATACAGTACCGTCGCAAATAAGGAGCGAGGCCGTCACAATTAAGCAACTGTTATTTGCGACAGCCTGGCCGTCGCAAATAAGCTTTAATTGCGACGACCGGACCGTCGCAAATAGCGTCGTGGGTCCCGGAGGAGGACACGTGGGCCCTGTCCACTGAACTTATTTGCGATGGCCTGGCCATCGCAAATATAGGCACTTAATTGCGACAGCCTGACCGTCATAAATAAGTTTTAATTGCGATGGCCTGGCTGTCGCAAATAATGTGGCGGGGCCCACTGGGCCCGCGGCAATAACTTGCGACGGCCTGTTCTAGCCGTCGCAATTAAGCTTATTTGCGACGGTGGCCGTCACAAATAAGCTTAATTGCGACGACTTATTTGCGACTGACAAAAACCGTCGCAAATAAGGGAAGCCGTCGCAAATAGCTTATTTGCGATGGCATTTGTCTTATTTGCGTCGGGATTCCTGTAGTGAAGGTCATGCTTGCATCAACCAAGGCATGTTGTGCCAAGGTTATGCTTGCCCCAACAAGTGTTATACCCTCACAACATGTCTTGGTTGATGCAAGTATAACCTTGGCATCACTTTTCACGTTGTTGAAGGCTGTCATCATAGTTTCATGTTGTCTAACCTGGACATTGTCACTCATATGAAGCATCTCTTTGTCTTCGGCCCCGTTGAGATTTTGTTAGCTTCGACACACCCTTCACATGTAACTGCCATTAACATGTCTGATGAGGAAGCTTCAATTATTGATAAATCTATGCTTGAAAGATTAAAGTCAAATTCCCATAAAAATGGTAAAAACAAGATTTGTGATTGAAGTTATACGCTTTGTTGCTTGTGTGAAGCACTAAGAGAGATGGTACTGATTTGTAGTCAATATATTCAACCATTAGAACTGATAAAGTAACATCTTCCTAAGTATTTAAAATTGAGAGAAGAGAAAAAATCTTTCAGGGCTTGTTTGGATGTACTCAATCTAATTGGATTGAAGTGGATTGAAGTGAAGAATGAACTAATTTTCTCCTCAATGCACCTCAAACCACTTATATTGAAGTAGATCCACCCCTATCCAAACAAGCCCTCAAATGGACGGTAAGTATCGTCAGACTTCAATTGAAGCTTTTAACAATCCAAATGATGAGTCTCGGGTGTTACTTGCATCTACAAGAGCTTGCTGTGAAGGGATTAGCTTGACAGGAGCTTCAAGAGTTGTGCTTCTAGATGTTGTTAGGAACCGTGCTGTTGGAAGGCAAGCCTGATCATCATAGGTCAGAAGAAATTTATATACACATACTGAATTTAATAATGTTCGAAACAAAAGATGAATTTAATAATGTTCAAAATATGCTATCGAAAGCTAAAATAGATCATTATTCTAAGTTGATTTCAGAAGATACAAATATATACAATATATATCATATATTTTTTCCAGCATTGACATCTTCTCACATATAGGGTTTCAAATTCTTTTTAATGCTTCTCTCTACGCGTTTGATGTTGTCTGGTTCGGTGAAAAGGTACATCTCTTTATACTAATTATATTCCTCTTCATTATCTCCCACATTTTCAACCCCAACAATATTTTGCTTTCCAGAAACAACTACGTGCATCTTCTTAGTTTCTGAATCTTGAACATAAAAAACTTGTGCAACACTATCGGCGAGAAGCCACAGGTCATCTTTATAATCCACTTTATTCAAGTCTACCAGTGTCAGCCCGCAATTGTCCACTTTAACACCATC
This sequence comes from Tuctoria greenei, assembly GCA_036927565.1. Classification (NCBI taxonomy): domain Eukaryota; kingdom Viridiplantae; phylum Streptophyta; class Magnoliopsida; order Poales; family Poaceae; genus Tuctoria; species Tuctoria greenei. The sequence goes on from JAYESD010000011.1 coordinate 148,319,247, forward strand.
AGGATGTTTGACCCATTGGCACTTAAATATGGGCATTACCATTCTTTCGCCATAATCGACTTCCCATATTTCCTCTATGAACCCGAAGTATGTGGTCTTTTGCCCTTGTGAATCATAAGCCTCAATACAAGCATCACTATTTTTTGCAACACTCTTACCGTCTTTTTCTTTAGTGTAAAATGTGTAACCATTGATGTCATATGCTTGTCATGATGTCACCAAAGCAGACGGGTCAGAAGCTAACTTCTTCATTGTTGCCTCTTCTATAGTGTTTTTGTATGGTATATTTTTGTCCATTAAACATTCAGTGAAACATCTTCTGTGCTCTTTCATGATCCAGTCCTCTGTGCAGTCTTGATTTTTATCACAAAGCTCAATTTGGTGTTCCTTGATATACGACTCAGCTATTGCGAGCTGTTGTAGTACACCATAATGTGAACGGTGTACATTCTTGTAATCTTGAACGATAAAAGTTTTCTTACCCACTTTGCCTCTCCCACGTAGTCTACCCTCATGTACTGGTATAGGCACACCTATCGATTTTCCATCTTTGATGTAATCAGCGCAACCCTCAATCTCTTCTTCAGTGGTGTATCCTTCCATAATTGAACCCTCTGGGTGAGCACAGTTCCACACATAACCTTTTAATACTCCTAAATATCTCTACAACGAGAACGTATGATGTAAATATAGAGACCCCAATGCTTTTATCTGATCAACAAGATGTATGATTAGGTGTACTTGCATATCGAAAAAGGATGGTGGAAAAAACATCTCAAGCTTGCACATAGTCTCGACGATGTATGTTTTCAGATAGTCTAAATCTTCACGTGCTATCACCTTTTGCGATACTGCATTGAAGAAGTAACACAAACGTGTGATGACAACTTTTATATGCTCAGGTATGATAACTCTTATTGCAATGGCAAGGAACACTGTCATCATCATGTGACAGTCGTGAGAATTATAAACGCATAAAGACAATTCTTCCATCGAGACTAGTTTGCAGATATTGGATGAGAAACTCGTGGGCACTTTGATCCCACGCAAGCATTCGCAAATTGCTTTTTTCTGTTCCAGTGTCAAGTTGTAGCTGGCTAGGGAAAGGTAATGCTTCCCGTTCTACTTTTCTACTGGATGAAGCTCTGATCTCAAATCAAGATTTACTAGGTCCATACGTGAATTTAATCTGTCCTTTGTTTTTCTCAGCATGTCCAGTAAGGTCCCAATGATGTTGTCAAATACATTCTTTGTAATGTGCATCAAATCAACACTATGGTAAAATTCCAGATTCTTCCAATACGGAAGATACTTGAAAAAGATTGATTGTTTCTTGAAAGCCATGTCAGTTGTATCCTCTGAAGATGTACTTTCTTTCTCTTAATTCCTTTACATTTTTTCCCTTACCGAAAGCAATATGAATGTTCTTGACCATTTCGAACACAAGTTTTCCACGGTAAGGTTTTGGTGCAGTATCTTTTTCGAATTTGTTATCAAATTGTTCTTTCATGTTTCTATACTTGTGTGTATCTGTCAAGAACCATCAGTGTCTCATGTACACCGTCTTTCTGGATGAAGTGAGGTATAGAAATCCAGTTCTATCCACACACCTTACACAACCTTTCTTCACTTTCATTTGTCCTGATAATGTAAAAAGTTCGGGATAATCATGCATGGTAACGAATATCATTGCTCTTAGCGTGAAATACTCCCGCTTGTACTCATCCCATGTACGTACCCCTTCATTCCACAATTTCGCCATATCTTCCATTAAAGGTTCCAAGAACACATCAATTTTGATGCCGGGTTGTTTCAGACCTTGGATAAGAACATATAACAAGATATATTTCCTTTTGTGACACAACCACGTTAGTAGGTTGTACATCATTAAGACCACAGGCCATGTGCTGTGTATGCTCCTTTTTTCACCAAACAGATTCATTCCATCTTTACCCAAGGCAAACCTCACATTTCTGATTTCTTTTGCAAATTCTGGATACTGAATATCAAAATTTTTCTACTGCGTTGCATCACCAGGGTGTTGAATATGTTTTTTATTCTTCTTGCTTTGCTCGGAATGCCAACGCATAAGTCCAGCCTCCCTAGGGTTTGAGAGCAAACGCTTCAAGCGATCAATTACCGGAAGGTACCACATCACCAAGGCATAAATTTTTCTCTTATTCTTCCCGTCTGCATCGCCAGAAGTATCGTCATAGTCACCTTCAGGATCAATAATAAACTTCTTATTCTTTTGAGACTTTTTCATGTCGGTAACACACTGGTGATTGTAGTCCTTCTTATATCTACTGACACCAAAAATGGGACATCTAGTTGCGAGCTCATGCTCTTTGCGATACAGAATACAATAGTTCACACAAGCGTGTATTTTTGTCACACCTAGTGCCATCGGGCAAAGAATTTTATTCGCTTTATAAGTGCTTCTGGGCAGTTTATTTGGATTTGGAAGAATTTCTGCCATAAGATTCAAAAGATCAGAGAAACTACAATCGGACCATCCGTGCGTAGCTTTCAAATTTAATAGTTCTAAGACTGCATGCAATATAGTAAACTCTTTATCACAACTGTTTGATTCATCATATAAAAGCTCTGTCGCCGCATTCTGCAATGTCTCCATTTTACTTAAACCTTTGCTTGCTCCCATAGAAGTCAATACATATGGTTCAATGTGACGCAACATCTCCTCACAATGGAACTCATCATCATCATCACCATCATGATTGTCACTACCATCACTGATATGAACATTATCATCATCTGGACCTCTCTCATCATCTTTATCCACATCATGTGTATCTAACTGACCATGCTCTGTCCATATTGTAGTTTTTTTAAACCTCTTTTCACCAAATGAGATTGGATTACTATAGTATCCGTCCAAGGAATCTTATTTTTGCAATCGATACATGGACATAATATGTCATCTATCTTTTGCAACTTCGTATGTCTCTTGGATGCTTCAATAAAATTTGCAACATTATGAATGTACATAGGATCGGATCTTGGCATGTTATACATCCACGCTCGATGATCCATGCTTAAATAATAGAATTTTCGTAAGATATACAAAATTTGGCCACAAATATTCCCTAATGGTCTTCTATAATATGAATTTACAGAGACATAACAAGACTGTATCATATGAGTGAATACTAGTATAATGTAGGTCTGTTCATTAGGGCGACTAATCGACCCTAGTCGATGGCTAATCGATGTTTGGTCGTCCTCACGGTTTTTACGGTAATATCAACTCGATACAGAGTTGTAGAGAGAGGTGGCACATAGGAGAGGGGCGACAACGTCAAATAAGACTCTAAGATCGGTGACGAACAGAAAGCGTGGTGGACAGGAGGCGGCGGCGTCGAGCGGAGTCTGGAGGAGACGGGCGACGTCTTGAGGCGGACGGAGTCAAAGGCATCGGGCGCAGCAAGCGGGGGTGAAGGATTGAAGTCGTGGGGCAAACAGGCCCAGTAGCATGGGCTAGGTCTGGGTGGGATCCGGTCCCTTATATCTTGACGTCGGTTCCCATCCAACGATGGTAACTAAATGGGTGAGTTATAAAACCATCTCCCTAGAAAGCTAACCCTAATCGCTCCTTTAAGATATATGCAAGCAGGGGGTACGCACATACAAGTAACATATTGAAAAGGAAAACACATAAAACTACAATTACATGTTCGGGTGAACTTCATGCATATTATATATATATATATATATTACAATATCATCTGTTAATTAAACATCATATTCATATCGCATAATAGGTACAAACTATAATAAGCTTATTACAATATAGTCCATACATCAATATCTAAAAGACCAAACTAGCAGAACACACAAAAAGGACACAATCCATAGAGTCCATACATCAGTATAGTCCTTACACATGCAAAAGGTCACAATCCATATACCAGAACACACAAAACTAGCAGCTTATCAGCTAATGAAAATATACAAAGAAAATTAAGGAAACTACATGCGTAAGGAAAAATAAAGGTAGCATTGCATAGTAAGGAAACTATGAGAATTTACTAGGTACCTTGTGACGCGGGGCGTCAGCACGGTGGGGCGGCGATGTGGGGCTGCGTAGAGGCGTGCCTCCGCGGGGCTGGGTGGAGACGTGGCGGTGCCGGGCTGGGCGGCGGCGCGATAGTGCGTGCTGGGCGGCGGCGCGGCGGTGCGAAATTTCGGCAGCCTTGCGGCGTCGATGGAAATTCTCCAGGGTTACGTTTTAAGTGTGGTGATGGTTCTTTATATTGGTGTCCGTTTTTCACAGTCGGTTTTTAACTTTTTCTCAGTCAGTTGGTGCTTAATAACCGCATGAGAAGAAGATTATCTCAGACGGTTATTACTTACCAACTGCTTGAGATAATTGCCCGATCCTCTTCAGTTTCCTTATCACTTGCTTCTTTTTTATTTAGGTTCCAATATAAATACTCAAACATGTATAGATTCTGCAAATTGAGTCCAAATTCGATGATTCTTTCTTCTATATTTGTAAAAAATTAACATCTACCACCTGAACAAAATATTTTAAAACTTGTATAGCTGACATTGTAATGTTTTGGTAAATATAAAATTAATTTCTACTCACATATTATTCTCATTTGTGTATCTTCTAAAAAAGGATCCGTCACTGAATTTTTTTTGTATGAACATATTTGTATTATTTATACATGTATGAATTTTGTTAATTTTTTTAAAGCATTCCAACATGTCAAAATTCAAATTATCCATCATCTTAACTAAATGCTCATATACATATGAGGCATTCATAAAATTATGTACACACATTGATTCAAAAAAATTTAAAAATCTAAAAAGTTTCATAGAGGTTGGTATGATGAATAAAAATGTTCATTGAAAAAATAAATGAAAAAATCAATATATTCATCAAGATAGAAAAATGAAAAATAGCAATTATTATATATTTTTTATGTTCTGACCAATTTCAAAGGATTTATGAAGTGAAATTTAATGGTAACATTTACTAATCAATAATATTACAAGAAAGTAGAATTTTGCCTTTTTAAAGGTCCCACATTTAATCAAGAATGTTAATTAATAAGAAGTAAAGATCTTCTCAGGCGGTTGGTACTTAATAACCGCCTGAGAAAATGTTATCTCAGGCGGGTATTACTTACCAACTGTCTGAGATAATGCCCGAGCCTGTTCTTCAGTTCCCTTTTCCCTTGCTTCTTTCTTATTTAGATTCCAATATAAATACTCAAACATGTATAGATTCTTAAAAATGAGTCCAAATTCGATGATTCTTTCTTCTATAATTTTCAAAAATTAACACCTACCACCTAAACTAAATATTTTAAAACAATAAAACTTGTATAGCTGACATTGTAATATTTTGGTAAATATCAAATTAATTTCTACTCACATATTATTCACATTTGTGTATCTCCTAAAAAAAAGTATCTGTCGGTACCCTAAAAACCATACACCCCCTGAGGTTACAAAGATCTCCAGGGAAGGACGTCTACTCAAATTGAAGACCCTCGGAGGCCCACTTGTCAGACATCACCGGACCTGCTTCTCCAACATGGTTAACCCCTAGGTTGCCACATGTACTGCCAGACCGGAGCTACTACCCACAAGGGTGAAGCTCCGGGCTAGGTACCGAAACGGCACCTCCGGACTTAACCCCAGACCGAGAGAAGCTCCGGACCTGACACGTGCCAGGCCACCCCAGAGCTTCCCGCTTCCCACAAGCAAGCTCCGGAGCTGCCACGTGTCCAAACGTCGGAGCTGGCCGCCTCAAACCACCGGAAGACATTGTAACGACTCCGGATCTTCAAAGGATAGCCGCGGACTTCAAGACTCAATTAATTGTCATTAATTCCATGTTAATGACACTTAATCGGATAATCTTAACACCTGTAACGGCACTGTCGGGGCCCGTTACAGGGTTATTAACAACAATTAATCGTGTATCAATACTAGTAACCGTCGGGGCCACATGTCGGGCCAGGCTAACTTGTAACGGTTTGTCCTTATACTATAAAAGGACAGACCGACGATACACGAAGGAGGCTCTCGAACGCTCTCAGGCACACAAGCTAATACAACACACACACACCCGTGGAGTAGGGTATTACGCTCAGGCGGCCCGAACCACGTAAACCACTGTGTCTCTCGTGTCAAATCGTGATTCACCTTCTTGAGTCTCCGCGCGCCCACACCGAACTACAAACTCCTTCAACACTTTAGTAGTGTCAGGAGATCTGCCGACTCCAACAGTCGACAGTATCCTTCACTGAAATTTGTTTGTATGAACATATTTTTATTATTTATACATGTATGAATTTTGTTAATTTTTTTAAAGCATTCCAACATGTCGAAATTCAAATTATCCATCATTCTAACTAAATTCTCCTATACATATGAGGCATTCGTCAAATTATGAACACACACTGATTCAAAAAAACTAAAAAAATTGAAAAAATTCATAGAGGTTGGTATGATGAATAAACATGTCCATTGAAAAAATAATGAAAAAAATCATTACTTTCATCAAGATAGAAAAATTAAAAATAGCAATTGTTATATGTTTTTTATGTTTTGACCAATTTCAAAGGATTTATGAAGTGAAATTTAATGGTAAGCTTTACTAATCAATATTATTACAAGAAAATAGAATTTTGCCTTTTTAAAGGCCCCACATTTAATCAAGAATATTAATTAAGAAGAAGTAAAGATCTTCTCAGGCGGTTGGTACTTAATAACCGTTTGAGAAGATGTTATCTCATACGGGTATTACTTACCAACTGTCTGAGATAATGTCCGAGCCTGTTCTTCAGTTTTCTTTTCCCTTGCTTATTTTTTATTTAGATTCCAATATAAATACTCAAATATGTATAGATTCTACAAATTGAGTCCAAATTAGATGATTCTTTCTTCTATAATTTTCAAAAATTAACATCTACCACCTGAACTAAATATTTTAAAACTTGTAGAGCTGACATTGTAATTTTTTGGTAAATATAAAATTAATTTTTACTCACATATTATTCACATTTGTGTATCTCCTAAAAAAACATCCTTCACTAAATTTTGTTTATATGAACATATTTTATTATTTATACATGTATGAATTTGGTTAATTTTTTTAAAGCATTCCAACATGTCAAAATTCAAATTATCCACCATTCTAACTAAATGCTCATATACATATGAGGAATTCATCAAATTATGAATACACATTGATTCAAAAAAATTTAAAAAAATTGAAAAAAATTCATAGAGGTTGGTATGATGAATAAAATGTCCATTAAAAAAATAAATGAAAAAAATCATTATATTCATCAAGATAGAAAAATGAAAAATAGCAATTGTTATATGTTTTTGATGTTCTGACCAATTTCAAAGGATTTATGAAGTGAAATTTAATAGTAACCTTTACTGATCAATAATATTACAAGAAAGTGGAATTTTGCCTTTTTAAAGGCCCCACATTTAATCAAGAATATTAATTAAGAAGAAGTAAAGATCTTCTCAAGCGGTTGGTACTTAATAACCGCCTGAGAAGATGTTTATCTCAGGCGGGTTTTACTTACCAACCGCGTGAGATAATGCCCGAGCCTGTTCTTCAGTTTCCTTTTCCCTTGCTTCTTTTTTATTTAGATTCCAATATAAATACTCAAACATGTATAGATTCTGCAAATTGATTCCAAATTTGATGATTCTTTTTTCTATAATTTTCAAAAATTAACATCTACCACGTGAACTAAATATTTTAAAACCTATATAGCTAACATTGTAATGTTTTGGTAAATATCAAATTAATTTCTACTCAAATATTATTCACATTTGTGTATCTCCTAAAAAAGGGATCCTTCACTGAAATTTGTTTGTATGAACATATTTGTATTATTTATACATGTATCAATTTTGTTAATTTTTTTAAAGCATTCCAACATGTCAAAATTCAAATTATCCATCATTCTAACTAAATGCTCATGTACATATTAGGCATTCATCGAATTATGAACACACACTGATTCAAAAAAATTAAAAAAATTTGAAAAATTCATAGAGGTTGGTATGCTGAATAAAATGTCCATTGAAAAAAATAAATGAAAAAATCATTATATTCATCAAAATAGAAAAATGAAAAATAGCAATTGTTATATGTTTTTTATGTTCTGACCAATTTCAAAGGATTTATGAAGTGAAATTTAAAAGTAACCATTACTAATCAATAATATTACAAGAAAGTGGAATTTTTCCTTTTTAAAGGCCCCACATTTAATCAAGAATATTAATTAAGAAGAAGTAAAGATCTTCTCAGGCGGTTGTTACTGAATAATCGCCTGAGAAGATGTTTATCTTAGGCGGGTTTTACTTACCAACCGCCTGAGATAATTGAATCTTCGCAGGCGGTTGGTAAGTAAAACCAGCCTGAGATAACCATCCTCTCAGGCGGTCGATACTTAAAATCTGTGTGAGAAAATAGGCGTCTATATATACCCCTTGGGCTGTGTTGGAAAATCCTAACGCGGGCAAAACACTTAGACGCCGTCAGGCTGCCAAAATTTCGTTTGCCGCCAAGTGTTTGCCGCTATCACCGCCGAGCTTCGCCGTCGCCGCCAAGCTTCGTCGTTGTCCGTTTGCTTCGCTCTCGTCACTTCCAGGTACACCGAGCGAAGCCATTGCCGTCATTGCCGAGCTTCACGATAAACCCTAAACCCTTCGATCTTCCCTCCTCCGTCCCTGTGCCGCCTCCCTCCTCGCCCTCGCCGCCGGCCGAGTCAAATGATGCCTTGCATAGATTTCCTTGGTTAGGGTTCGGGAATTCGAAAAGGGTAGGCATCCTTGGTTAGCCTTCTGTAGCGAGTCCTCTACATCTTTTCTATTGAACTCCAGGTCAGAATCCTCATGAAACTTGCTGTCAAGTTGTGATGTTATGTGTTTCAAAATCAAGGATCAAACCAGCCACAAATAAAGTAAATTTTGTCAAATTCACTTATGAAATCTGGTAGCAGTGTCCAGATTTAAAAATCCATATCTCTTCAACCTGAAGGGCTATGGAGGCAAATGAATACTTTTTGGAAACCCCTTGAAGTATTATGTAAGTTTATATTGACCTTCAAGCCAATAGACTGTTGTAAGATGATGAAAATCTTCTTTATCTAAATCAGCTGCTGTTCTGAATCTGTATGAACAAGCATCTGAATTTTTGCCATAATTATCTGTAGAAAGCTCTTCCAGTCTATTGTGATACATTTTTTTTTGAAAGGGGAAGATCTATTCTACAACATTTCTATTCATTGTTACCTCAAATTAGGTTTAGAACTAATTAAAAACTTGAGTTGAAGTTAGTACCTGTGTACAGTGCTATCTGAAACAGCCAGAAAATTTCTGAACTTTGAACAACCATAATTCTTAAATTAGAAAAGAAACCTATGGATATCTATACTTGTCAGGAAAGCTTAAAGAGTCCTCTATCAATTTCATATTCAACGCTAAGGCTAAAACATGCAATAACCAGGTCTAAATCGAAGTACCGTTTAAGGTGTCGTAACAGTCCAAAATCTGGACAGTTATGTATTCAGTTGCTGTTTGGATTGTAATTTCTAGTAGGATCATCAAAAGACTTCATAATTTACATTTATGGAATCCTGAGGATGTGTGTAACAATTTTGCAATATATTGTTTATGCAAATATCATTGTTCTCTATTCGAAAATTTTGGACAAAATCAGCAACATAAAAAGGAAGCTCTGCCAAACTTTAGTTAAAAATCTGGGAACTTGGCGGTAACATGAGTGGATATTAGCATCTGTACTTAAAGTAGAGTGTAGCCGCCGCGCACTTTATCTCACAGGGTTGTGCTCCTTCGAGATCGGTGTCGCTATCCTTTTGCCAAACAAAGCAATGTGCTCGCATACGGCTGTTGAACATCGCTTGTGCTCAGAACAAAGATACAAGTAACTGCCTATTTAGAATAAGAAGATAAAATTGCCATTGTTGGTGAGCAACTTTAACATGCTTGTCACCCTCGCAATGTATAGGAACCTTTTGGTCAATCGCCTTAAACCCTAGAATGCCTTATCAAATCCTAGAATGCTTCCATCTTTTTCTTCATGCAACACTTCATGTAGAGTTAATATGCCATTTATTATATTTTTTGTCTTATTAGTTCTAGCATAGAAAGCCCTAAGAAGACTTGTGCTGGTAGCAACAATAAAGAAGACAATATGGAGTTTACTGACTCTAGCAGTTCAGACTCCTTTCATAGTCCATCGGATCCTTTTCCTAATATAAAAATTAAAAAGACTTCAAAGGATCTCGACCCGGAATATGATCCTACCGACGAGGTATGGATCACGAATCTTAACTTCAGCAGTTCAAATTAATGTTGGTTGTCAAGTATATGAAATCTTATAATTCTTTTCTACCTAGATTAATCGTGAAGACAACGAGGTGACTTCGGCTCCTAAAATCGCAGTAGGTTCTCCAATGGATGAATCCTCAGCTTCACTCAAGCGAAAACGAGGGCAACGAGGTCCCAATAAGGGTCCATTGGACCACATCATGTACATAACAAGGTTCGGTCCAGGTGGGCTTCCCCAAGAACCACTGGATTCAGTTACCAAGTACTGTAATGCATGCAAGTTTCTTGTTAGGGAGATTGTGCCGATCACAACCGAGAATTGGAGGAAATTACCCGAGCAGACCAAGAATGAGTTGTGGGAAAGGATAAAGAAACAATTCAAGTTCTCGAAAGGCATGGAAGAAGCTGTAAAGAAAGCAACATTGGTCTCTTGCGGCAAGAAGTTTCGTGGCTGGAAGAGTGAAATGAATGCTTATGTTAAGGCCAATAAGGTCCCTATCCCGAGGAAGATGGGAAAAATCACACAAACTCAATGGCAAGGGTTTGTTGGTCAAAAGACCACACCTGATGCTAAAGTTCTAAGTGAAACTAGGTCAAACCTTGCAAAAAAGAACAAATACCATCATCACTTGGGGTTTGCCGCATATGCCCCCAAAGTCCAAAAATGGAATAAGATATTAGATGAAATTACTAGTAAGGGCAATCCTCACCTATTAGAAGGTTGCGATGAGAGAACTCAACGGTGGGTCTTTGCTCGGTTAGGTTTGACTAGCGAGGGCAAACTTGAAAAGCCCGACTCTGTGAATGAAGTAGAGGATAAAATGAAAGAAGTAATTGAAAGCAATTGAAGGGTTTCTTCAAGCCGAAGAGGGAGAATGACCAACTTACCGCCATCTTAGGAAACCCTGAACACAGCAGACGGGTTTGAGCAGTCTCTTCTCAAATATTTTGGCTAGATGGTTTCCCTAAAGATAAAGACACATATAGAAGACGTGAGAAGTTTAAGAAAACACTTGATGAAACGATTGCTCAAAAGTTCATATAAAATATGCAAGAAATAATGGAACAACTTAGACAATCAGGACAATTAGTGGCACTGAGTACAGCGATGCTTCCGGTGCCAAAGGAGCAATTAGTATCTCCAGCTGCCTACCCTAGTAGCATTTGTTCTGTGCCAGGCTCAGGGTGAACCCATAGGTTCCCCGTCGATGATATTGCTAACAAAAAATCTTGTCATCTTCTTGTCATGATCGGCAGAGCAAGGAACAAAACCAAACAGGTGGCCACTGCTATGGCAAAGCCTGATCGTGACTTCAACGGGAATCCACTTCTGTTGTATTATGCTGTGGTGCAAGTTCTTCAGATCATTGATAATGATTATGAAGATTATGAAATAGACCATGTCACACCTGAGGGGATCGCGACTCTGGGGCAGGCTGTCAACCAATTAATCCTTTAGTGCTGACACAATATCTTGTTGGACGATGAGCAAATTTCTAGCCCCGTCGCATCTCGAAATACTGCAACCCCATCTTCTAAGGCAAAAGTCCAAGAAGATCTACTCCCAGTCTAGGAAGATCCAATCCCCCTATGTCTCAGCAAGGATGATAGTAACCTTGCTAGTAAAGATATCCAAGAGCAACAAGTTGGACAACAACTTCAAGCAGTACCAGAGCAAGTTGTTGCTAGTAAAGAGCAACCAGTTGAGCAACAGCTTGAAGTAGTACTAGAGCCAGCTGCTGGGAGTAAAGAGCAATCAGTTGAACAACAGGTTCAACAACAAGCCAGTGTCCAACTTCCGACGACTACTCCTCGATCATCAGTGCCTATCAAAGTTAGCTCATACAAAATTAAGAAACCTTCATCAGAAGTGTCAAAGTATTTGGAAACTATGAAGGAAAATATTAGAAAATCGAGTGCATCTCGTTCTTCTTATGAGGCAGCATTAGAAGATATCGAGGAGTGGGAAAAATACGGTGTCATGTATAATCGGCAGACGACTTTAGTTAAACCAAGAGTTCCAATATACAAGCTTGAGGATGTTCCAACTAAATTTAAGAATGGGAAACCGTTCATGACATCCGTACAACTTAGCAAACAACCTGCCCCGCTCAAAATAATGCATGAGTGGTACATCCTTGCTGGTACAAAATATGATCTTTCTTGTGTCATATTTCGTATTCGAAAAGATGCATTCTAGAGCACTGGAGCAGATAGACGAGTCATTTTATTTGAAGAGATGCATTCCCTTTTCCATCGGGGCTTGCTCGAAATCAACCCACTACTCGTCTGGTGGTTTTAAGTGCCTCTAATATTTTGCATTTGCTTTTCTTACTACACGCACACACATTTCATGAGATTATAACAATTCTAGACTTCTTCAATAGGATGTAATACATGGATAATAAAGAGATGAAATGCAAGACAGGTATCCTTGACCCTACACGGATTGCAAAGACGCTATTTGACATCAAGGCGGATCGAGACTCAGCAAAGTTCAAGCACATGAAAAAAAATAATTTGAAAAAGCAATCGCAAAACTTAAGAAGGATAAAAGGACAAAAGTTGCAGCTTACATAGGACATGCGATGTTTAACTTTGTCAGAGACGGCAAGGACCTCGTAAAGGCTCCGTACCACTTCGAGTAGGTTCGACACATGATATTGAAATAGCAATTATTGCAAATTGTTAACACATGTGTTTGCATGTTTGCAGCGATCACTACGTAATGATCTTCATCAAGCCAACGCAGGGAAGGACAACAGTCTTGGACTCGGCCGATTAACCATCAGATCATTACCAAGATTTCCTTTCCATTTTGAAACTGTACTTTTATTTAATAATTTTAATTTACACACATTTAGAATGTGTTGACAAGTTTTATATGACATTTCTTGTATTACAACGCTTGGCGGTTTTACGCGGAATAGCTTGGCGGTGAGAGACCTTCTAATACGAATGCATTGGACATTAAAACGTATTATGCTTGTTCGAAGCAGCCTGCTGGGAGTGTCTTATGCGGGTATTATGTATGCGAGCATCTTCGGACCGCCAGCGAATATAGAGTGAATCGTGAGGATGTAAGTTATCCTTAATGCCGATATCTTATTTTCTTGCTTTTGAGTTTCATTTTTATTGTAACTAGCAAAGTTTAATACTTATATTCTCTACTGTTCAATATTACCAGAAAAATTATTTTCATATTTTGATTCCAACTTCAAAATTCAATTGCTCATAGTACAACTGCTCCAAAAATACCAAATAAATTCCTGTATACTCTCACTTTGATCTATACTTTGAGATCGTTCAAACCAACACATTCTAGACCTTGTTATGTGTTTCATTGCAGCACACGAAGAATGTGAACAAAAATGACTGGTTTGTATAAGTATTCCTGGTGGAGGAGCCAACAATATTGCTGCTGAACTCTGTCAATTCATTCGTCACAAAATTTTGCACAAAAGAGGGAAGTTCTGTGATGAGAATGATGCAATAGCTGATGTGCCAGAACTTCGCGACTATGCCAATAGAAACAGTTTTTAGTGAAAACTTGTAAACTATAAGATGAATTGTATGTGTGACTTGTACATATGTATATTGTTTTAATGAAATTGACTTTTGTGAGATGACGTTTGTGATGATATTGTTTACTTCTGTGATGATATTGTTGACTTCTGTTTTGTGATTATATTGAATTGCCCTGGAAATTAGAAATAATAACAGCTAGTACTACATAGGTTATACCTTATCACGGGTGATTATTTACCAACGGCTAGACCTACCTGTGAAAAACAATTATCACAGACGGCTAGATATAGGTAAAGAACCATCTGTGATAACCTAATTATCACAGACGGTTACTGTTATGGTAGAAACTGGCTGCGATAAACTGTCTTCATAGGCGGCTTGATGTAGGTCAAGATCCGCCTGTGATAACACTATTATCACAAGCAGTTATATATGCTGCACGACCCACCTGTGATAACACAATTATCACAGGCGGTTATATATGCTGCACGACCCGCTTATGATAACTTATCTTCACAGGCGGCTAGCCTAAGTAAAAAACCGCCTGTGATAATGTGTCTTCACAGACGGTGTCACTTCTCCGCCTGTGAAATTGCTGATTATCACAGGCTCTTCGTTTCAGGCGGTTTTAAAAACCGCGTGTGATAATAGGTTTGGAGCTGCCTGCAATAAGGCTTATTGTAGTAGTGCATCCTTGTTGCTGCCTACCTGTGACTTTTGACTCTTTCACAGTGGCAACTTGGACACCGGCCTTCAGAACTCCCTTGCACGTCTCTATCTGTATTGGTAGGGATTATGGTTGAGGTTGGCCTCGTAAGTGTTAATTTCCCTTAATCATCATCATTAATTGGGCTTGGACCCCTTTCTTATAATCGTGTTGGTGGGTATGGGACAAAGCCATGTTGGTTGGTTTGGTAAGTTGCTTCCAATCAGTGACGCATTGTTATTTGGGACCAAGCCGAGATCAAATCAAACAACTAGTACTCCCTCCGCCCTAGTTAGCATCAATCTTTGAGAGGCGGGGGAATATTCTTTATGTAATTCAACTCGTTTGCTATATGGTGTGTTATATTCAAATTTTTTATATTTTATTAATATATAATAATTAGTTTGAAATTCAAATGACATTGTTGCAACAACTATATTTGCAACGGTTGTATTTCTAAAGGTTATTCCTCAACGATTATATTTTTAACGACTATTTTTACGGTTGTATTTTCAGCGGCTATTTTTCAGTGATTATTTTGCAGCGAGAACAACGATAATGTAGTGAGAGTCAGGGATAGCAAACCGGACAGCATTATCTACTAGTAGCACACCGCAAGCTCCATATAGCAAATGACTAAAAGTAGCAATCCTAGTAACAAACCGGTTGGAGATCATTTTTTTGCTCTAGATTTGCTAAATAATAGGATAGCACACCGTATACCTAACGGGTTGGAGATGCTCTAACATGCATACATGGAGCGAGAATAGAAAGTGCACTAGAGTCAATATGCACTGGATAGAGAATGTTTAGTGTGACTTGTGATGAATCTAAGGACCCTATATA
Source organism: Tuctoria greenei (assembly GCA_036927565.1). NCBI lineage: Eukaryota > Viridiplantae > Streptophyta > Magnoliopsida > Poales > Poaceae > Tuctoria > Tuctoria greenei. Next base: position 148,334,692 of record JAYESD010000011.1, read on the forward strand.
TAAAGATGCGTGTCTCATAGTAGAGTTTCACATGAGGCTCCATAGCATCCAAATCCAATCTCCATATGTGACAATATTAAAGAGCAAATTATCTATCGTATAGAGTTACCTCGGTAGCATTACATATTTAATATTTGTGAGGTTATGTTGCATTTAATTTCATACATGGCTTAACCAGTTAGACGACACATAGTTTCCTTCATCACACGGTTCATGACATGTGACCCCTTTATTTTCAAATGAAAAATGAGCTACTTCTCCTCTAGTAGACAGTATATGAGGTAACTAAAGAAAATGTTCAAGTGTTATGCTTATGTACTTTGTATAGGTTCTGCTTAATTTTGCTTATCATGATCACTTTTACTCTGAAAGATGTGTTTGTTTATCACAATCTTGCATGCTTAAGGTTGGCATGCAACAGGACTATAGATGCTGTAGATAATTAATGGTATACTGTAACTTGCTACTCCTTCCATCATAAAAAGTTTGTCGCTTTGTAATACAAAAATGAACTACAAAACGACAAACGTTAGTTTTGGTACAGAGGGAGTATTTAGTACTTCAATCTCGGAAGAAAATTCTCGCACTTTGCGAAAAGAGCTTGTGCATGCAGCACCATTTTGATGATACAAGCCGCGTGTCTCTTGCCATCTACAATACATGTAAAAGCAAAACAAGGAGACTCATCTGCTATCAGCTTCAACTCTACTTTCCCATGATCTCCACACTACTACAAAAGGCTTTATCGCAGGTGGCTCTAAACATATTATCACACACGGTTTTAAAAACATCCTGTAATGAAGATCCTGTGAAAATGATCGATAAGCATAGGCGGAGGCAAAATCCGCCTGTATAAATGCATTTTCACATGTAGTTTTTTATTGCTGACCGCCTGTAAAAATGTATTTTCACATGCGGTTTTTTATTGTTGACCGCCCGTGAAAATGCATTTTCACATGCGGTTTTTTATTGCAGACTGCCTGTGAAAATGTATTATCACATACTGCTTTTTACTGCCAACCACATGTGATAATACATTATCATAGACAATTTTTAGAATGTTCCGTGTGCATTGTGTCCGTGAATAGTCGTAATCAGAAGGCAAGAAATGATAACATTTAGACAAATTTTGCGCTAACACAATTCAATCTACACAAGACTAAAAGATTTAGACAAAATTACACTGCAGATATGCAAAAAAAACCCAACAGAAATTACAACGCAACAAATCGCAGAAATTACAATCCATCACAACCATCACGTGCAGCACCATGTGCAGCAGCTCAATGCCGTGAAGACAGAGATGCTGCCGTTGCAGCCGCTCTTCAACGCCTCCCCGCAGAGCTCAGTAGCACCACCTTTGTGCTAGCTTTACTTTTGGGCTACAACAAAAATAACGATCGCGGCTGGTTCTGCGACTGAAGGTTGGATCTGCAACCCTCGGCATCGAGCGAGACACCTGCGGTGGACGGGGAGCGTGGCTGCCGCGATGGCAAGGAAGCGTGGTTGCTGCGACGGCGATGAGCATGAGCAGCAAGGCTGCCACGACAGTCGAGGAGCGTGGCTGCCGCGACGGCGAGGAGCGCAAGCAGCACGGCTTCCGCGACGGCGAGGATGGTGAGGAGGCGGAAGCGGGCTGCCGATGCTTCGACAATGAGGCAGAGGTGTGGTAGAGCAAGGTTGGGGAGGAAGGAAAGAGAGGTGGGATTGGGGAGAGATGGACGGTGAGAGGGAAAGATTGGGGATAAGGACGTGAGGTGTCGGTGCTGCTGCTGCTGTTATAGAAACATAGATTAGAGATGACCTCCTGTGAGTCGTTGGATCGATGAGTAGCAGAAGGCGGAGATATGAAGTCCAAGAGCGATGCGTGGGATGAAGCAGCAGACCAATCAGGAGCCATCATTATCACAGGCAGTTTTTTTGTTACGGGCCACCTGCGAAAATAATTATATTTTCACAGGCGGATGTTTGTTACGGACTGCTTGTGATAATGACTATTATCACATGCGTTTTTTGTTATGGACCGCCCATGAAAATGTATTGTGCCTGTGAAAATCAATACATTTTCATATGCGGTTGTTTGTTACGAATCGCCTATGATATTCTATTATCACAGGCGGTTATTAACTCATCTGACATCACAAGCGTAACTTTTAACGAACCGTCTGTAAAAAATAAGGAGACATCTGTGAAAATACATTTTGTAGTAGTGCCAGCCAACGACGCAGGAAAATGAATCGAGTTGTCAGGTGCACCCGGTTTACTGTCACCCTGCATGATGAAACACAATGTACGTTGCAGATTGACAGCCTCAATCATTAACTCCACTACTATACCATAGAAAAGAGATAAACTCTGGTCCAGCCGACCATGGCGGAAGCTGCTGGCAGCAAGATCAAGCTATACCATCCAACCTCACTGTGCAGCACAGATCTATGGAACAAGTTCTATTTTCACTTGTAGCACGCTAGCATGCAACACTGTCTTGATGCACGCCACGAGTCCCTCGCAACTCATCTCAAAGCAACCTAGGAGAGCTTGCATGCATGGGACCCATTTACTGACCTTCTGGCTTTTCTTTGACCATACTTTTCAACATAAATCTAGTTGTGGTCTATTAGTTCTTTTTGTCCTTATCCTCTAAATCGTTTGCAGTATATAAAGTCTGGAAGGGTAGTAGCAAGCACAGAGATCACTACAAGAATCCGGACAATAGATGACTGCAAAAAACCGGCGTCTATAAGATTCATACCATCGTCTATAGCTTATAGATGACGGTAGAAGCTTATAGACGACGAATTCTGACTGTCTTCGATAATTTGTCGCTTATAAAGAAATTGGCGACAGTAACCATCGTCTATAAAATAATTAGCGACGGCCACAGTATCTCGTCGCCAATTAGATCACCGCACCACGTGGGGGCAGTTGAGGCATATTGGTGACGGTAAAGCTGGTTGTCGCCAATAAGTGAGGCTTATTGACGATGGTACAACCAGCCGTCACCAATAAGTGAGGCTTATTAGTGACGGTTGGCCCGTCCGTCGCCAATAATTATGGCTTATTGGCAACGGCCAGGTATCAAAAACTTTCGCCAATAATGAAGGTATTTTATAAAACAGAAAATTCTGTCCTGGCTTAGAGGCTAGTCCTGGCTCGATAGCCAGCTCACACATGCATAACAAAAACAGATATATAGCATCACAATACTAGCGAAACACTAATTCACCAAATTTTACACACATGTACACACGCCGCGCTAAACACTACCGCGTCCGCTGCCTCCGGAGCCTGCAAAGTCATCCTGGAGTTGTCGTCCAAGCGCTGGAAGCTGCGGCGATGGAGTTTGAGCCCATGTAGCCGATCTCTATGATGTGCAAATGTAGTTAGACAAGTTATAAGTTTGAACATGCATATTTGACTAAATTTGCTTATTACAAGCGATATTTTGCTATGTTTGAGTAAGTTTGGTCATATTTTACTAATTTTGAGCAAGATCTACTAGTTTTTGCTATGTTTAAGCAAGTTCAACTAGTTTTGGCTATGTTTAAGTAAGTTACATCATATTTGACTAAGTTGGAGAAAGTTCAACTAGTTTTGGCTATGTTTGAGTAAGTTTCATCATATTTCACCAAGTTTGACCAAGTTTAACTAGTTTTGGCTATGTTTGAGTATGTGTGATCAAATTTTACTAAACTTGAGCAAGTTTAAACTAGTTTCAGATATTTTTAGTAATTTTGTACATGTGCTCCAGTCGTCGGCAGCTGTAACAGGTCCATCGGGCAGGTGAAACTGGGGAAAGACTGTCTGCTGTCCCAAGTTCATAGCCTACAAATACAACGCAAAGCATTATCATATAAAAGTCATTTACATATTAGAAATGTTAAGTGCAATGATCAAAACTTACTTGCATGGCAGCTTGCAAATGTAGAAGGTACAAGTTATAATACTCGTCCTAGACCTGAGGGTCGCTGCTTGCCGCTCGTTCGTCTATCGCAGCTCTTCCTGCATTCTCTGGAGCTCCTCTAAGACACTCTAAAGCTTCAGATCTCAGCTGCTATGACTGTTGGAGCCAGTCGCCTGCAATGAAGAGGCTCTCAAGGAAGGCCATGCCTCCCTCGAGCTGACCACTCCATTGAAGATGGCTAACCTATACAAAAAAGTAAGATTATTAAAGTTTCGTATATCAAAGTTCATGAAAGTAAATTAAAAATAACAAAACTCACCATCCATGAGGTTTCCCACCACCGCATGCATACGCGATTTCAGGGATGATAGGCGCTCAGCCAATCGTACTCTTTGTCTCAAAGCCTCTGCACCTCCTGACCATGTAGGATCGAAGAGCACGTGAGAAGCTACCGGGGGCGGGGGGGTGAATGGTAGATTAAAACTTTTTCAGCGGAAGCAATGAAAACCCTCAGCAAAAAATCAATCTTATAGAATAACTGTGTGTGTGAGTGTTTTCAACGTGTTCAAAATGTGACAAAATAGTGTAGATCATAGTAAGTCAAGTCACGATGATACGACAACAAGAATTTTGAGAAAACGTTGTGTAAAACTAGAGTTATGACCGAAACCCTGAGCAAAGGTCAATCTGTTCTAACAAAGAGCAAATAGATCTGCTACGCTGCAAAGAAACTCATTTAACACAAAAACTATAAATCCAATGACTGTGAAATTTCCACGTATTATAGAGTATGGAGTTTTAATACAACACAAAAAGAATATGTCAATTGGATCTGTAAAATGCGAGTTATTACCAAAACACCAAAGAAAGGTCGGACAGCGCAGAAACTCGATGAAAAAGACTTGACGGAAACAAGTTGGACGAACAAGGCACAAAATGTCCCCTAAACTAAAATTTTCATTCACCAAGGACACAAGAGGAACAACCCAAAGTCGTCTTTTCATGAGCTCTGGCCTCCTTTGCTTATATAACTAGCTCCTAGGCCAACTCAATCCTAACTAGGACTCCTACTCTACTCAGTTTCAACCGAAACGTTCCATAGCTGCTCAAGACTCTTTTATACACACATAGAAGCAATCTTATGACTTCCAAACACCTTAGGAACATCATAAACATTCCTAAAACAACTCAACTTTGTTACCCACACGAAATCTAACTGTAGGATCGAGGAGCACGTGAAAAGCTTCCAGAGGGGGTGGTGAATGGTAGATTAAAAATCTTACGCAGCGGAAACTATTAAATCCCAACCCCTTCGGCAGAAAAATGATATGTTAGAGAAATCTTGTGTGAGACTAATCTAAACATGTTTCACTGTGACAAAATTGATAGACGACACAACAAGAATCACTCAAATTCGTCGAGAGAAACTCGAGTTACGATTGAAATATTGAACAAAGGTCAATTTGTCCTACCCGAGAAAAAGAGTTCTGGAACAGCATCAAAGTCGTCACCCAGAAGCTCTGGCCTCCCTTGCTTATATAACCAGTCCTTAGGCCAAACCAATCTCAACTAGGACTCTAATCCTACTCAAATCACGAATCGAAACTTTCCATAACTGCTTAGGACTCTTTTATATGCAGATAGAAGCAATCTTAAGACTTCCAAACACCATAGGAACGTGTCTCACATTCCTAAAACAACTCAAATTAGTGACCCACACGAAATCCTATCATAACCAACTCAAAACTTTGAATATCTGAGTCAAACCCGACTTAGCCGCAGCCTGAGTCCATAACCCAGTCGGTTGGACCTTTCCGACCAATTCTTTACGTCCACATCTCTTCATCACGTCTCGGAACCATTTAGCCACGTCCATGCACTCCTTGCACACATGCAATCATCTTCCAACGACGTCTACGTATGATACCTTCATATGCATTGTTCTTGATTCAAACATGCTGCACAACCTCCCGATCAACTCAACCACAATTCCTCCCAAACTTGGTTGTTGAACCTCATCTTTTCCCTAAGAATAGTTCAATGGATCCCGTCACCAGCTATGTCTTGAACTCAAGTAACACCTGCACATGAATAAACAACTAATACTTCCGAGCACAAGTCCTCGACTTGACTCTCAATAGTTCTGAAACTACAACATCTTACGTGAGCACCTCACATAAGCATGTTGCAAAGCATAGCCAAAACAATATCATCCATATCAACCAAAACACATCAAAAACTTCGCAAATGAATACTATGCAATCTTTCCAACAATGTAATGCAAGATCAAGACAATTCACAGTAAAAGCAGGAACATAGCAATGAAGCTCCGAACCTTGCCATAGCTAACTGGATCTTGAGCCGAAGCTTACCAAATCTAGTACAACCTAGCGCCGGAGCTTACCAAAACTAGTCGGAACTAGTCAACCCGAAAGCCGGAGCTAGAAAATATGTCAGAGCTAACCAACATAAGTTGGACCTATCAAAACATATCGGAGCTTAACAACGACATGCCGGAGCTATCAAAGACATGTCGGAGCTAAAGACGAAGCTCAACAGAGCTACCAAAAAATATATTGGACCTAGACAAAGAAAGTCAGACCTATTGTCGGACCTTGCATAAGCTCGGAGCTGGAGTCGGACATTGCAAAAAAGATGTTATGGCAGCATTCAAAACATTTATTGTCAAAGCCAATGTATTCAGTACACATAGGTCTCACAATCTCCCCCTTGATGAATGCATTGGCAACAACACTTAAGATCTGAACATTGGCTTATTCACATTAAAAGTTTTGAAAACAATTTCTCCCCCTTTGTAAAATAGAAATAAAATGAGAAAGAAATTCTCCCCCTGAGAAGAATCGTGCCAAAAACGATTGTGAACATGTGCAATGTGTAATCAATTCTCCCCCTTGCATACGTATCTTTAAAAATTCACATATTATCTCTCCCCCTTTGACAATGTATTCAACAAGGTTTATAAGACAAATTTTAATTGTTATGAGCATATTATAACATATACATATAAAACAAATCTCATCCATGTCATACTATCAAGTAACTTACACTATCACATCAATGAAGTACATAAAGTAGTGTAAGCCACGCTAGATATCAAATGCAATTTCCAATTTAGCAAGTCATGATCTCACAAACTTGACTATTTCAAAACCTGAAAGCATGACACTTGTTGCTGCATTTTATTATTTTTCAAAGCACAAATTTAGATCATATGATATTTGCAAGAGATTATATGTGCATTTGCCTTATTCTAACCAACCAAGCCAAGCCTATATCATTTGACAATCAGAAGCTTAAGGACATGGTTTTAGTCATACACAACTTCTTCCCAGTTCATATCTAAGTGAATGATAAGTCATCTCAAAAGAAGAAGTGAGATGCATGCATATTCTCTTGATCTTTTCTCATTTTTATTTGATCATAAAAGCTCAACATGTGAATAGTTGATTGATTAATTTTTAATTATTAAAAGCACTTGTGAGCATGCAACAAGTTCAAAACAGCAAGAAAGTTCGATCATGACCAGATTTAGCGTAAGTAATTATTCCAATTACTAGTCATGGAAAAAACTACAAAATGTATAACATGAGTAATGTAGTAAGAACTTTTAGCATGTATCAGGAATCACAAAGTCATATATGTATGAAATACTATGCTCATATTATTTTAAGTTCAGATTGACACATAGACTTCCCAAGTTTCAAAACTCTCCCTCAATTTAAGCCATGAGGATTCATAACCCCTATTTCACTATGAATGAAACAAAAACGAGTGAAATCCAAATGTTTTGTAAAAAATGTCAGCCAATTGTTGTTCGATATCTACATGGTGAAGTACAATGTTTCCTTTTTCAACATTATCACAGAGAAAGTGATACCTAATGTCAATGTGCTTAGTTCTAGAATGTTGCACGGGGTTTTTAGCAATGCAGATGGGACGGGGTTTTGCTCTAGTGACTTGCTTTGCTCCTTTTCAAGTTCTAGAAGCTTGTCAAGTTCAACATATTCCTCCTTTTGGGAGATGATCATGTCTTCTTGATGATGTATCAACTTCTCCTTCTCAACAAGTTGATCAAGTAAAAATTTCATTTTTCTAGCTGTTTTCTTGTCTAAGCCGATGAGCATATCTTCATTATCACTAGCAATTTCACTATCACTAGAATAAGAATGTACAGAAGAGGGTTTTGTTGTTACCTTGTGTTTACCTTATATTGCCATGAGGCAAGCGTCGTTCCCCTTCCATGCGCCGAGAGTAGGGTAGAGAGTGGACTTCTTGGATGTCTTCTCGATGGCTATGCTAGCCATCTCTTCTTCTTCATCAGATGAGGACTCATCATTTGAGTCCCACATTTTCCCTAGATGCGCTTGTTCAGCTTTTTTCTTCTTCTTGAAAAATTTCTTGGGTTGAGGCTTTGTTTCCTTGGTCTTCTTCTTGTTACCTTCATATGGGCAATCAGCTATAAAGTGGCTATACTCACCACAGTATTAGCATGCCCGCCTCAACTTCGATCTTGATCTTTCCTTGTACTTCGCTTCACTTGATTTAGCCCCTTGTCTTTTCTTCATCATTCTTTTGAATTTCTTCATGAATAGTATCATGTAATATTCATCCAAGTTGTCGACTATTGGAGTCGGCAGATCTCCTGACGCTGCTAAAGTGTTGAGGAGTTTGTGGTTCGGTGTGGGCACGCGGAGACTCAAGAAGGTGAATTGCGATTTAACATAGGAGACACAAGGATTTACGTGGTTCGGGCTGCCTGAGCGTAATACCCTACTCCACGGTTGTTTTGGTGTTGTATTAGCTTGTCAAGTATGATCGCTTGTCAACGTCCGTGAACGTCTGTCCCTGAACGTCTGTCCCCCGAGTGTATCGTCGGCCTGTCCTTTTATAGTACAAGGACAGACCATTACAAGCTAGCCTGGCCCGACATGTGGCCCCGGCGGTTACTAGTATTGATACACGATTAATTGTGGTTAATGATCCTGTAACGAGCCCCGACAGCGCCGTTACAGGTGTTAAGATTGTCCGTTTAAGTGTCATTAATATGGCATTAATAACATTTAATCGGGTCTTGAAGTCCTTGGCTCTCCTTTGAAGATCCGGAGCCGTTACAAGGTCTTCCGGAGGTTAGAGGCTGGCAGGTCCGACGATTTGACACGTGGCAGCTCCGGAGCTTGCTGAGGGAGGCAGGTAGCTCTGGGGCTATTAGACACGTGTCAGGTTCGGAGCTTCTCTCGGTCTGGGGTTAAGTCCGGAGGTGCCGTTTCGGTACGTGGCCCGGAGCTTCCCCCTTGTGGGCGGTAGCTCCGGGTTAGTCGTACACGTGGCGGCCCAGGGATTAACCATGTTGGAGAAGCGGGTCCGGTCATGTTTGACAAGTGGGCCTCCGAGGGTCTTCAATCCAAGTAGACGGCCTTCCCTCGAGATCCTTGTAACCTCAGGGGGTGTACGGTTTTTAGGGTACCAACAGTGGCCCCCTGGACCTACCTCCGAGGAAGGTCACTGGGGTGAAGTCGTTCCGTCGGAGATGGGTCCATCCTTGCGACTCTTGAACTGGGTCTTCAAGGGTCTTCGGAGGTGCCGTTGGCAGGGTTTTACAGTTAGATCCCGCCACGTGGCGTACCTCAGGCGGCTGATGAAATCTTTGACGTGCGGATCTCACGCAATTGAAGGTCGCTGGTTCTCGATACGAAAACCGTATCGGTTCCGCGCGCCCTGTCAGGCCGCCGCCTTTGGGTTTCCCGCCTCGTGATGACATCCGTTCGCCTGGGTAAGAGCCTCGACTTGATCGTCGGGGTGGTCCCGGGCCCTCTTGTCATCGGCTGGGTTGAATTCTTAAATAGTATCTTCGACTTCCCTGCAGTTTCCATCCAAGCGTTGCGAGGGCTTACTTAAGAAGGAAAGCGCACACCGTCGGGAGTTCTTTATGCCTCTCATCTGATCTTGCGCTCAAACTCCCGACTCGTACTTCGCTCCTCTTCTCTTGCCTAGCTGTGCCGCGATGGAGTTGGGTCTGCGTGAGAGTCGACTGAAGACTGACAACGATTTGAAGAAGGTACGGGCCCTCATGGGGTGGTCCTCGGACTTCTTCAACCGCTTGGTCCGTGCCGGCGGGGAGCTCCCCTTTGAGAAGGAGTGCGCTGGCGAGATGGTGTACTTTTCTTCGTACGCCATGGTGGGGCTGATCCCACCTTTTTCTTCTTTCTTCTTGATGCTGCTAGACTTCTATGGTCTGTAGCTATACCACCTTGGCCCTCACTCCATTCTCCTCGTGTCCATCTTTGTCCACTTCTGCGAGATGTGGGTGGGCATCCCCCCCTGCGTCGAGCTCTTCCGAACCTTTTTCACTGTTCACACCACCGGCCGGAGCAATGAGTACCTTGGCTTCTACAACTTCGTGAAGCGCAAGAAGTGCCCATTCAAGTACCTCCGGTCGTTCCCTTCTGGGAAGTGGGATGACTGGAAGAAAGACTGGATAGTCGTCAGGGTGGAGGAGCATGAGCGGTTGGAGCTGCCAGACGGTCTGCCTGGCATCGACACGTCGATATGGAGTGAAGTTCCGGTGCCGACGGAAGCTTTCGACCCTGCCCTGACCAGGATCCGCCGATGCGTGGAGGGAGGATTGACTCCCCAGGCGGTGTTCTGCAACTTCCTGACCAACAGGTGGGCGCCGCTGAAGAGGAGGGAGAAGCTCGCCTGGGCCCTCAACAGCGTGATGGACGAGGACCGGGTTGAGACCGGGTTGAAGTCCAACATGGTGGGGAAGACCTTGGAGTTCCACCTCAAGAAATTCCAGCACGGCATCGACGTCGACGGAGATTACATGACTCCGTTGTCGGCCTTTCTCCCTCTAAACGTGGAAGTGGAGTTCAGCAGGGAGCTCCGGCGGACGATGCCCGCGCTTGACGACCTTGGTGTCGTCGAGAGAAGACCAACCACCCGGGTGGCAATTCCCGGGGTGCCTGAAGATGGCTCGGTCCCTGCTCCACAGGCGAGGGTTGAGGTCATCGGCAAGGGCAAGGAGCTGGCGGAGGAGCCAGAGAGTCAGAAGAGGAAGCTACGACATGCCGACGGAAGGTCCATCAGGCCCGCTACTTCCGCCTCGGTTCCTTCTCCCCAGGAGGGAAGATCTTCTACCGCCGTGGCGACTGTCCCCGTAGTGGGGTCCTTCCGGAACGATACTATTCCTGCAGTGGGATCCTCCCGGAGCGCGTCTATCCCTATGGTGGAGCCCTTCAGGGGTGCTAGCTCCGGGTGCACGACTCCGGCACCTGGGACGGTGGGAGCCTCCGAGTCCAGGGGTTCCTCCCGATCGAGGAGAGCCTCGACCCGGGAAACGCCTGTGGCTGCGACAAGTTCTGGGGGGCCTCCCGGAGCTCCTACGCCGACCATGGCCAGCCCGGAACGTCCGGGAAAAAGGTTCCGCGCAAGCTGGTGCGGTAGCCTTCCAAGGTAATTTTTGATCTTTACCTTGGTTAACTTTTTAATTGTAGCGATTGTTTGTTAATTTTTTTATCCATCCTCTGCAGCGTCCCCAAGAAGGGGAGTGAAGCTTCACCCTCGGCCATGATGTCTGAGGCTGGGGGAGCTTCTGCTCCTGTCCCGGTGCCGCCCCAGGTGGTGGCTGAGGCTGCGACAGCTCCAGCACCGGCTGTCGTGGTCATGAACCTCGACTCGTCCCCAGAATTTCCCGTGGTAGCGCCGGACCATGGGAGTGAAGACACGCCAGCGGCACTTGTCTTGGAGGTTGAAGCTCCGGGTCCTGGTGCTGCAGTGGTGGAAGCTCCGGCTGTAGAGCCGGAAGAAGTAGTAGTCCCGGCCTCGGAGCCGGAACTTGTCGAAGCCCCGGCGATTGAGCCGGAAGTGACTGAAGCTCCGGCATGCGAGCCGGAAGTTGAGGTAGTTCTGGCAGTTGAGCCGGTTACCTCCGAAGCACCGGTCGCTGAGCCGGTTATTGTTGGAGCGCCGGTCACAGAGTCGGCGGTTGAAGAGGCGAGGGAGCTCGAGCCTCCCTCGGAAGAGGTGTCCCGGTTGGAGCCTGTAGCAGCTCCTGTTCCGGAGGCGACGACGTTGATGGTACCTACGGCCGAGCCGGAGTGCCCAAGCGAAGTCGCTGTCCCCCTGCCCGAGGGGGCGAATGAAGACTTGGCGGTTGGGCCTTCTTTGATGGCGACTGAGGCCATCCCGGAGGATGGCCCTAGTGCCTTGGAAGCTCAGGGTTCTGCTCTCGTAGAGTGGGACCCAATTTTTGTATGTGAAGACCCGCTAGAACCAGCGGAGGAGACCCCAGCAGGTCCGGAGCCCATCCAGCTGTCGATGTCTATCGACAACGCCTGCTCTAGTCTACGTCAGATCCAACTGGCCTTCTTCCACGACAGCAAGGCTCTTGAAGAGGAGCGCCAAACCCTTAGGCAGTGGCGTAATCGGCTCCACTTTGAGACTAAGCTGGCGCAGTCGAGGCTAGCGGACGACAAGGAGTGGATCAAGCGGGAGAAGATCCGCCTGGAGTACTGGGACAAGCTTCTGGATGAGAGGGAGAGCATGACCCATGCCCTTGATGCTCAATCCCGGGAGATCCACGATCAGGCCAAGGCTGCCAACGACGCGGCCAATGCTCGGTACGAACAGCTTGAGGCCATCAACGCCGCACTCATCATGCGCCGAGAGGCACTCGAAGGGAGGGAGAGACGGCTCGAGGACGAAGAGCAAAAACTACTGGAGCTGCGGGATGACGTCCTGAGGAGGGAAGAGGAGCTCGCCGAGAAAGTAGCTCTGGCTGACAAGGGCCTCGAGGAGCGCACTAAGAAGTTGGAAGAGCGCTGCATCGAGGAAGAGGAGAAGACCTGGGTGCGGGGGCAGGAACTCTACGAATACGAGTGTGCCCTTGTTGCCCGGGAGAAGAAAGTGGAGGCTAGGGAGAAGGACCTGGTCGATCGTCGGAACAAGATCCACCTCCGGGAGGAGGAGCTCAGAAGACTTGAGAGGCGGGTTGCTGCAAAGATTCAGCAAAACGCCAAAGAAGTTGAGCGCCTCGCCCGTGAGAATTCCGAACTGACGGCGGCCAAGAGATCCCTGGAAGAGGTGAAGAGCCTGAGGACGGCGGACTCCCTGCAGATTTGGGAGTTCCTGGGCAAGGCCAATGATGCGCTGACGCCGATGGGTTTCAGCCCTGTGCGCCCGGATGATCCGGAGCCGGAGCCGGACCTTGCGCTGCAGGCGTTGAGCGCAGCAGGTAGCAAGCTCTCCAAGGTGGGCGATGTCATCGCGGACCAAATGGAGGTCGAGGGGCAATCCCTGGCGAGGAACGTCACAGAATATGTGTTGACGTGCTACACCAGCCGGAACCCTCAATTTCCTCTGGACCCGGTGCTTGAAGGCCCCATCGAAGGAGAAGGCGAAGCTACCCGAGCCAGCGTGTCGGAGGTTGCCCAGAAGGTCGCCGAGTTCTTCCATAGGGTCTAGGACCATCTCTTTAGCTCTCACTTGTATTTTCTCTTCTTCTTCCTCAATTTTGTAATCACTTGTCTCCAGATGTAATCTCTTGTCTCCAGATGAATGAAATCCCCAAATTTTTTGCGAATTTCATTTTTTGTCTTCAACATCTTTATCTTCACTTGGCCCCCTGGTAGATGTACACAATTTGATTGTGAACATGTACCAAAAGGATATTGAGTTTTGTTGAAGACGCATTTGCTTCGAACTTGTAGAATTTAGGTCCGAAGTCTTCGATAGTGAAGGTCCCCTGAGGTTGTCGGAGCTTAGAAGCTCCAGCATTGTCCATCGCTGGAGCTTGGTAGCTCCGGCAATAGCTTCTATCAACACGTAGAGCGTCGATAGATAGTCCTCTGAGGTGTCGGAGCTTAGTAGCTCCGGCAGTGACCTTTGCCAACACTTGGTTTGTTGGTAGCAGACTCCATTTACGGGGTCTTCTCACCATCTTTTACTCATCGTCGACGGTTGACGCCCTTGAGGGAGTCAGAGCTTGGTTAGCTCCGGCTTTTCTCCATCAACGTAGAGTTTATTTTTCCTGCACACTTAAGCCAAGAAAAATGGTAAAATTCGTTCCTTGCCTATAATTTCGTCGCGGCTTACGATTCTCAAGAAAATTTTAAGTTGGACGCGATTTTAAATACAACCGGATGCGTTGTCTTTTCTCTTAGATCCAATTGTCCATGGACCCACCTTACTTCGGCCTGTCGGGGTGTAGGTAGAGTGGCGTACTTAGGGTGCTTGACCAGGCTAAGTCGATAGCGCACTCCGGCCCTAGATTGGCTTGGCGGCTTTCAGGCGAGTTGGCCATAAACGATATTTAAATCCAAAAGATCTGACAATACAACTCGAATCGTATATAAACCGGTCGAACTAAAAATTTCTTAAGAATTGCACATCTCTGTTATAGACAAGAAATAAAAATAAAAATGTCGAGCCTGCACAAAATGAATGCACGTGGAGTCTATTTCACATGAAGATGTCTTTCATTATAGGTCCGGGGTACAGGGGAAACAAGTACACTCTTAGGGTACGGAACCAGGCTAAGTGTGTTTGGTTTCTCGTTTGACCCAGGGTAGTTAGCCACACTTTTAGTCTGGAGACTGTGACAAGTGCTGCATGAGCTTTGCGGACCTTTCGGGAAAGGTTCGGCTGCTCTCCCGGAGGAACTACCCGACTCTGTACAATGACTCTATAACATAAATCTCAAGTTACTCAAGACTCACCTTCGTGGAATTAAGTATAGAACTTACAGAGGTGCTCGATGTTCCAAGGATTTGGGAGAGGTGTCCCATCCTCGGTAGCCAAGCGAACGCTTCCGGGACGGGATACTTTGATCACTCGGAAGGGACCCTCCCAGCCGGGGGAGAGTTTGTTTAACCCTTCTCTGGATAGTATTCTCTGTAGCACCAGATCGCCTTCCTCGAGCTGTCGGTTGTGTACATGCTGCTGGTGATAACGCCGTAGAGCTTGGCGATATCGGGCATTCCGAACAGCTGCTTGGCACCTTCCCTCCTCAAGGAGGTCTAGGTCTTCACGCCGGAGCTGGTCCTGCGTGGCTTCGTCGAAGGTCCGGACCCGGAGCGAACCCAAGGTGATTTCCGGAGGAAGGATTACTTCAACTCCGTACACCAGAAAGAAGGGTGTTTCTCCGGTTGACCGGTTTGGAGAAGTCCTGTTGGCCCATAGAGTGGGCAGAAGCTCTTCGATCCAGTTGGCTCCGTGCTTTTTTAAGCGCTCATAGGTGCGCGTTTTGAGTCCTTTAAGGATTTCTGCATTTGCTCTCTCGGCTTGGCCATTGCTGGCTGGATGAGCTACGGAGGCGTAGCAAACTTGTATGTCGAGGTCTTCGCGATATCCTTGGAATGCGGAGCTTGTGAATTGAGTCCCATTATCAGTGATGATCTTGTTTGGGACTCCAAATCTTCTCACAATGGATTGCAGAAAGTTGATAGCAGATTGCTTGTTGATCGTCACAACTGGAGTTGCTTTCGTCCACTTGGTCAACTTGTCAATGGCGATTTACAGGAACTTGTAACCTCCGACGGCTCTTGGGAAGGGTCCCAAGATGTCCATCCCCCACACAGCGAAGGGCCATGTAGGAGGTATCATTTGTAAGGGCTGAGCAGGTGTATGAATTTGCTTTGCATGAAATTGGCATGCTTCGCATTTCTTCACCAGCTCAGTGGCATCCTGGAGCGCTGTAGGCCAGTAGAAGCCATGCCGAAAGGCTTTTCCGACCAGCGTGAGGGAAGATGCGTGGTTCCCACACTCGCCTCCATGGATTTCTGCGAGGAGCTCGCAGCTTTCTTCCCTTGTGATGCACCGCATTAGGATGCCGTTGGCACCGCGCCGGTAGAGATCCCCTTCTACCAGCGTGTATCTTTTAGCCAATCTGACTACCCGGTCAGCGGATACATCATCGTCAGGAAGGATGTTGTCTTTCAAGTAGTTCCGGATCTCCGAGATCCATGCATCGGAACTGACTTGAGCATTTGAGTCTTGCGTGCTGGGTTGCTCGGAGCTTCCGGCAGCACCTACGACCCTTGATGGCTGCCATGGTAACAGGGCCATCGGGACCGTCAGCTTCAGGATGCTGATCTCGCCCCCTTTGTTCAGTTCGGCAGGCTGAACTGTGGGTTTTGACAACCTCCGGACAAAGATTCCATCAGGAGCCGGAGCTCCGGTTGACGCTTTGGTCGAGAGTTCGTCAGCTTCAGCGTTGTGGGCACGCTGAACATGATGGAGGTCTAAGACTCCAAAGTCCTTCTGAAGCCTCTGGACTTCAAGAAGGTAAGCAGCTAGCTGGAGATTAATGCAGGAGCATTCACCCTTCGCCTGCTTGATGATGAGCTGTGAATCTCCTTTGACCAGCAGTTGCTTGACACCGATTGACAGTGCCACCTTTAGTCCGTAGATGAGTGCTTCATACTCCGCCATGTTGTTGGTTGCCTTGAAGTCAAGGTGCACCATGTATTTCACCTTCTCCCCAGTCGGTGCAAGGAGAAGGATTCCCGCTCCGGCCCCCTGCTTCTGCATGGAGCCATTGAAGTAGAGGGTCCAGTGAGGCTTGGTGAAGGTTGGAGCTTGATGCTCCGTCTTCTGTTCACTGGGGCCCCCAGGGTTTGGTGGAGAGGGAGTCCATTCCGCCACGAAATCTGCCAACGCTTGACTCTTGATTGCTTGCCTCGGAATGAATTCGAGATCGAATTCAGCCAATTCCACTGCCCACTTTGCAATATTCCCAGTTGAATTGGGATTATGCAAGATCGCTCGAAGTGGATAGGAGGTCACCACCGAGACTTTGTGAGCTTGGAAGTAGTGTCGAAGCTTCCTGGAGGCAATAAGAACTGCATAAAGCAGCTTATGTACCTCTAGGTATCGAGTCTTGGCATCATGTAATACTTCACTGATGAAGTATACCGGGCGTTGAATGGTCCGGACCCTCCCGGAGGGGTCCGGAGCTTCCTCTTCATTGATCCGGGCCCTGTCGGAGGAGTCTAGATTCTCTTCGGGGACCTCCGGGTTCTGGCTGGAGGAACCCGGAGCTTCTTCAGAAATGACCTGGACCCTCTCAGAGGGGTCTGGGTCTTCTGAAGTGACTTCTTGTGGGTTTGAGTCTGGGAGCTGGGACCCAGACCCACTTTCAGGAACCTCCGGACCCTCCCAAAGGGGTCTGGATTCCTGAGTATGGGGTAGTTCCAGCCTCTCCGCAACCAGAACCATACTGATGACTTCGTCAGTAGATGAAATGTAAAGCAACAAAGGCTCACCAGGGTTCGGAGCTACCAGAATTGGTAGGGTGGTGAGGAACTGTTTCAGCTCCTGGAATGCCTTCTCTTCTTCTTCAGACCATTGGAATGGTCCGGACTTCCTCAATAACTTGAAGAAGGGAAGTGCCCGTTCCGCCAGTCTTGATATGAACCGGCTGAGGGCCGCTAGACACCCAGTTAACTTTTGGACGTCTTTGATGCGGGTTGGTGGCCGCATGTCTTCAATGGCTTTTATCTTCGCCGGATTAGCCTCTATGCCCCGGTGACTTACCAGGAAACCAAGAAGTTTTCCGGAGCTAACCCCGAAGACACACTTGTCTGGGTTTAGCTTCGTGCGGGTGGCCCGCAGCTTGTCGAAGACAACCTACAAGGTGTCCAAGAGGGACTCCTTGTTCTTGACCTTGACCATGATGTCATCGACGTACACTTCCACTATGTCTCTGATGAGTTCTTCAAAAGTTTTGTACATAGCTCGTACAAAAGTTGAAGCTGAATTCTTGAGACCAAATGGCATGGCTGTGTAACAATACAATCCATCTACTGTGATGAATGAAGTATGCTCTTCATCCTCCCTAGACATCCTAATTTGATGATACCCAGAATATGCATCTAGGAAACACAGTAACTCACACCCGGAGGTGGAATCCACTATCTGATCTATTCTAGGTAGTGGGAATGGATCTTTTGGACATGCCTTATTCAGTGTGGTGTAGTCGATGCACATCCGAAGCTTCCCGCCGGCCTTGGGCACAACGACTGGGTTCGCCAGCCATTATGGATGGAAGACTTCTCGGATGAATCCGGCTTCGAGCAACTTCTTCACTTCCTGTCGAATGAAGTTCTGCTGCTCTACGGATTGCTTCCGAGGCTTCTGATGCACAGGCCAAGCATCGGGGTAAATCTTCAGATTGTGCTCAATCACTTCCTTGGGGATCCCAGGCATTTGTGACGGTTGCCAGGCAAACACGTCAACATTAGCCCGGAGGAAAGTGATGAGCGCGAGTTCCTGTTTGTCGTTCAAACACGGGGTGCAGACGTTGAGCCTCTTGACGAATGCTCGGGGGTTTCGGAGCTTGCTCCTATCTAGAGTCCTCCTCTTGCGCCGTGGTGAGTGCATGGAGCTCCTCCAGAGCAGTTACTCCGGCGCTGCGATCTCCGCGGATCCGGAGAACGCCTACTTGTGTGGCATCTTCAACACCAGGTATCCATAATGAGCAGCTGCCATAAATTTGTATAGGGCAGGTCTACCCAAGATGGCGACGTCGAAGACCAACTTCTCGGTGCGATACTTCTCCCGTGTCCCGAAGGTAACGGGGAGAGTTATAGCTCCGAGTGGGGTAATGGCCCCTGGACCTACTTCGGAGAAAGTTCGAGAGGGCTAGAGATCCGAAGGTCGGAGCTGAAGCTTGGTAAAAGCTTCAAAGCTTATGAGGTTCAGCCCCGAACCTCCGTCCACCATAACATGATGGAGCTGGATGTTATTGATGGTGGGAGATACCATCAAAGGTAACTGTCCAGCTCCGACCATGCTTCGAGGACAGTCCGAAGCATCAAAAGTGATGGATGTGTCCATCCACTTTCGATGTGGCTCCGGTCTAGCTGTAGGAGCTACAGCGGCCATATCCCGCCGCATAGTCTTGATGACGTGACGGGAGGTGATGTCCCATGATCCACCAAAAATGGTGTTCATGGTTTTCCGACGCTCGTTGTCGGAGACGTCAGAGTCATTGTCGACGGAGGTGTAGACGGCCTTCAGGACCTTTTTGGGGTCCTGAAACCCTAACTCCTCTTCAGCCGGAGCTTCGTCGACCTTCTCTTTTCCTTCCCTCTGTCGGAAAGGGGACCCTTCCCGGCGCTTGCTGTAGCGCTCGGCAAGGTTTTGGACCTCCCGGTAGTCTTCCAAACCGTGGCTGCCCGTTTTGTGAATGGGACACCACACTTTGGGTTTGCCACCGTCTTTGGAAGACGGTCGAGGTCGCTTCTCGGGGCGTGGCCCCCGGCCACCCGAAGTTGCAGCAGCTGCAACGTTGGATGTGCCGGCCGACGACTTCTTCTTGCCGTTGGTCTTTTTTTTCTTCTTGCCACCCCCGGAGGTAGCGGCTTCTTCTTTGGAGGGTTTCTTGTGATCCTCCGAGGCTGGTTTGGAGTGCATTTCATGGCCCTCCGCAGCTCTGGCACATTTGTCTGCCAGGCTGAAGAGTTCTGTGACGCTGGTGATCTCTTTGATTGCCAGCTTCTCCAACATCTTCTTGTCTTGTACGCCCTGTCTGAATGCCACAATGACAGAAGCGCTTGAGATAGAAGGGATTGTGTTGCGTACCTGAGAGAACCTCTAGATGAAGGACCGCAAAGATTCTCCTCCTTTTTGCACGACCGCAGAAAGGTCCAGTTCAGTTCCTGGTCGGGTGTATGAACTCCCGAAGTTGGCAGTGAACTGACGGCACAACTCCTCCCAACTATTGATAGAGTTGGGTGGAAGGCTCATAAACCAGGACCTGGCGGTCCCAGTTAAGGCCACTGGAAAGTAATTGGACATCACAGCCTCGTTTTCCTCTAGCTGCCAAGATTGCAGTGGAGTATATCTGAAGGAATTCGGCGGGGTTGACAGTCCCGTCGAATTTTTCCAGCAGGTGTGGCCGGAACTTCTGTGGCCATCTAACCATGCGCAGGTGCATGGCTAGGGCTGAACAGCCTCCTTCTACTCCTTCCAGAGTAGAAAGGTCCTGAGCTTCCCGTCTTTCACGAGTGCGCTCCATATGGACACGGCCATCCTGTTGGCGGTATCGGCGATCAAGCTCCGCCCGGAGGTCATGAGTCGAAAGCCTGGATACCGTATGGGTGCGTCGTGCCCCAGAGGGCAACGACGTCACCTGCTGTGACGCAGATCGTCTCCTGTTGTTGGAGACGTGCGGACCAAGTCTTCCAGACAAAGTCCGCCGCTGCGACGGGGCCCGTCCTGAAGGAGGAGGACCCTGGTTGTTGAGGCGTTCGGCCGTTGCTACGACCAAATGCTCCACATCGGCCCTCCACTGCTCCATTGCATCTCGAGATGCGTCCGGAGGTGGTGGACTTTGAAGAAGAGCACGCGCTGCATGGAGCACGTGTTCTGGGTTGTCATGACTTGCCGACGCAGTAAGTGACGCCGGCGCACCATCACGTTGCCCAGCACGATTTGCCGGAGAAGATGGTGGTGGTTGGAGTGTGGCTCCTGCTGGTGCTGAGGCTCCTGCTGGTGGCTGCCTGTTGGAGGGATTGCCCCCAACAGCCTGAGCAGCAGGTTGGCCGTTGGATGATCCAGCCGCGGAGTTCACCATTCTCGAAAATCTCAGGCGCCCCTACCTGGCACGCCAACTGTCGACTGTTGGAGTCGGCAGATCTCCTGACACTGCTAAAGTGTTGAAGGAGTTTGTGGTTCGGTGTGGGCGCGCGGAGACTCAAGAAGGTGAATTGCGATTTAACACAGGAGACACAAGTATTTACGTGGTTCGGGCCGCCTGAGCATAATACCCTACTCCACGGGTGTTTTGGTGTTGTATTAGCTTGTCAAGTATGATCGCTTGTCAACGTCCGTGAACGTCTGTCCCTGAACGTCCATCCCCCGAGTGTATCGTCGGCCTGTCCTTTTATAGTACAAGGACAGGCCGTTGCAAGCTAGCCTGGCCCGACATGTGGCCCTGGCGGTTACTAGTATTGATACATGATTAATTGTGGTTAATGATCCTGTAACGGGCCCCAACAGCGCCGTTATAGGTGTTAAGATCGTCCGTCTAAGTGTCATTAATATGGCATTAATAACATTTAATCGGGTCTTGAAGTCCTTGGCTCTCCTTTGAAGATCCGGAGCCATTACAAGGTCTTTCGGGGGTTAGAGGCTGGCAGGTCCGACGATTTGACACGTGGCAGCTCCGGAGCTTGCTGAGGGAGGCAGGTAGCTCTGGGGCTATTAGACACGTGTCAGGTCCGGAGCTTCTCTCGGTCTGGGGTTAAGTCCGGAGCTGCCGTTTCGGTACGTGGCCCGGAGCTTCCCCCTTGTGGGCGGTAGCTCCGGGTTAGTCGTACACGTGGCGGCCCAGGGATTAACTATGTTGGAGAAGCGGGTCCGATCATGTCTGACAAGTGGGCCTCCGAGGGTCTTCAATCCAAGTAGACGGCCTTCCCTCTAGATCTTTGTAACCTCAGGGGGTGTACGGTTTTTAGGGTACCGACACAAGTCGTTGCTCTTATCGTCACCGTCTTCTTCTAATTGAGCTTCTCGATCTTCTTTAGATAAGGGCTTAAGAGTGTACTTCAAGGCGACCCCTTTCTTCTTTGCTGCAGTGAGATCGGCAATCTCCTTAACGTGCTTGGCTTGCATTTCCATCATCTCAAAGTTGATGATTTTCCCAAGTAACTCATCTGGGGTCATCTTCTTGTACCCTGGGCTTTCTCGTATCACTGAGCGCAATTGTCACACCCGATTTTATTAAGCATAAAACCAGCTGCAAATACATGTATGTCAGGATCAGTTTCACCATACATGTACGACAAATAGTGATAAACCGTTCTATATCGAAAGCAAACAACCTTTATACCTTGAAAAGAGTTTTGAACAGCAGTGGAAGAGGAAAAACTCTAGGGAAACCACAGACAAATCGACTGGCAGCAACGCGACCTATGCACCGTATTCACTTGTCACTGTCCTCATTAGATCTTGTCTTCACTGAGCAGCATATCAAAAATACAACAAAGCAAGTGTGAGTACCATCTCATGGTACTCAGCAAGTGTGGGAAATAAATGACATGTAGGCCAATCAGAAAGGAAAGGTTGATAATGGTTTAAGCACTAAGGATTAAACCTATCCTTAGCTTTGATTAGCAACCTATATCTAGGTGAATGTTCCCAATCATAACAGTAATAATAGTAATGTAATAATATCAATACCATTCCCAACCATCATCTCAACTATCGACTAATTATGAACTGGCCTCAAGCCCCTCTTGTCCGTGAGCACGACTGTCATGACAGTTTTCCAAATCTCTGCAGAGGGTGTACCCTTTACCCACAAGCAGTGATTTCATCCCGTGTTGCCAGGTGGACTGAGTAAACCTCCCTGATGCCCGTGGCAGGCAACCACATTACACACTTCCTTTGGTGTGAGGCCAGGAGATCACTACATGGTCTTTACAAAGGTACTCCCGACTAGTGCTAGTCCTCTAAGGTTTCCACCACTAAGGCATTTCTGGAGTAACCCTCCGCCTCAGAGCCCCCTCTTGAGCCTTGCGGTTCCCAGAGCAGTACCCTTGCATCATTCCCCGCACCATCCAACTACTAGCATTTCATCGGGAGAAACCTAATTAATTGACCAAGCTGCCCCATCTCAGTCTCGTGGTGGTACTATGGAACTCAGAGGCTTCCTCCATAAATCGGTCCTTAGAATCCGGCGGTGTCAAACTCAATCGCGAGTCTCGTGCAAACTGCACCATACCAAACCATCCAACCGCCAGATTCATACCAATTACTTCATCATTTCCAATGTAACATATTGATAATAATTAATAGTATAATCATGTGTCCAGATTTTCATCCCAACTACTAAGCATGGCTAAGCGTGATTGAAATACCCAAAACCAACCAATTCAACTCGGACGACAAGGAATTATATGGAATGGTAAATAAAATAGGATTCATATTAATCAAGCATGCAACTAACTATAATTCCTAAAATAGGCACAAGATGGTCAAGGACACTTGCCTTTTATTAGTTAGTTGCTCAGTCTCTTGATTGAACTCTTGTGATAATATCTTCATGTTGCTTCTTGATCGAGAAACGAATGCGTACAAACTTCCGTCAAAAGAGAAATAAAACATTCAAGAACAATACACCAAACATACACATAGCATAAAATCCTATATCAATACGCCCCTACGAAGTATTTATTATTTTTGATAGCCAAAGAAATGCATTTACCGTTAATTTTTCTATTTTTAGTATTTATTTATAAGCTAAAAAGCATTTTTAATGGATTTTCTATAGTCAAAATAATTTTATATGCATCTTTAATTTTATTTCAGCCTAAAATGATCTATAATTAATTTTCTACATTTTTCTATATTTATTCTAGCATTTATAAACATTTTCCACCACTAAATGCATTTTTAAACAATATTCAACAATTAAATAATAATACAAGGGCTTAATTATTATTTATTTTAGTAATCAGAGGCTATTCTGCAAGTATTACATTAATTAGAAGATAAAATACAATTTTCAATATTAACAGGGGCTTTCTGGTTATTTTTACACATTCTGCATAATTATTCCACAATTAACATAAAGTCCAGTGGTTAGAATGAAAAAATCTGAGGGCTTACGTGCAAAAGGACGAAGGGGTATGAGCCTTCTAATTTGGACCGTAGGATTTAAAGTGGGCGCACCAGATTTTATGAACGAAGGGGTATGCACAAGATCTAATCGTGACTCTTGATAGACGATCTAATGGTTGGGGACAAAATGAAGCCATGTGCTTCTACTTCCTCCAGCCATGTTGGCTGTACCGCCATGGATGGTGGCCAAAGCTCACTGGAGCGTGCCAATTATGACTAGAGGCCCTAATCCTTGAAGGTATTTGCGGAAAATGAAGGAGGACGGTGTGAGAAACTCACCAAGGTGTCTAGTGCGTGCGCGGACGGCATGACAAGGGCTGGCGGTGGCAGGGTGTTTTGATTGACCATCGACGACAACAGGGAAGCGAGTGTGGCGAACAAACTCGAAGCGAAGGTTTCCTTCGGTGGCGGTGAGGCATCTAGATACTCGTCCTGTGGGCTAATTTGCGCAAGACGACGTCATCAAAAGCTTCCATCGGTTGCCATGGCGATGGGACATTGGCGCTATGCTTCTGGAGGAAATGAAATGATGAGAGGGGAAGAGTAGAGGCACAACAAGACTTTATACAGGGAGCGGTTGCTGGGAGGCGGGGTGTGGGCGAGGGGCGTGGCGTCGGCGGTTGCCTCGCAACGCAACCACACACACAAGCGGTTGGGAAAAATACGTACGTTACAACCAGGTCACATTGCGAGGCATGAAAGCTCTAAGAATGAGCTTCACCACCTCGTGGTCGTTCCACTTCTTGCTTCCGTATGCTCTCACCTTGTTGATGAGCGTCTTTAGTCGGTTTACATGTCTTGTGGTGACTCATCTTCTTCGATGGCGAATCTTCCCAACTCGCCTTCAATCATCTCGATCTTCGCTTCTCGCACATGACGATCGCCTTTATGTGCGGTTTGCAATGTATTGCATATCTCCTTTGCGATCTCGAGTCCATCCACCTTTCTGAACTCGTCCCTACTGAGTGATGAGGTGATGGCTGCAGGAGCTTGGGCATTTCGATGGATTGCTTGCTCTTGGCTAGGTGTGAGCTCCTCATTATCGTCGGGGATATGTATTCCTGTGCATACTATGTGCCACAAACTTGGATTGAGAGAAATCAAATGCATTTTCATGTTTTGCCTCCACATTGAGTAGTCATTGCCATCAAAGTGTGGGGCTTTTCCAAGTAGAATAGATAAGTAGTGATTATTGCTAGAATTAAGCCGATCGTAGTTGAAAGGATATCGGGAGTAGTCGGTGTGACTACTTCCCTTCTTCTTCTTCTCATCTTCGAGATTTACTTTTCCCTTGGAGAGGGTTTTCTTCCTTAGGAGCGCCTTTAGTTCCAGCGTCTCCTCATCGTCATCCTTGAAGTCTTGAATGGCCTCGAGGAGCCTCTCCAATTTTTGGTTCTTCTCATCTTCACCATTCTCTTGGTTGATGCTCTTGTGTACGTCCTTCATGTCCGACATGATCTCTTCGAGCGATTAGTTTCCTTTTGAAGAGTCCCGCTCTGATACCAATTGAATGTGGCCTAGAGGGGGGTGAATAGACCTTTTTTATTTTTGTCGGAACCTGCAACACTTAACAACCAGATCAAATCTCGAGATATCGGACTAGTCCGGTCGAGTGCGGACTGGTCCGATGTATGCCGACTAGGTTGATCAAATTGGATCAATTATCTTGATCCTAGAATGTATGCAGCAGAAATATACTTGTAATTAAAATGTTACACAACTATGAACTAGGATGTACCACAAGTTAATCTTATATTCAATGTTTCAACGTAAAGTGAACAAGATTGATTGAAACCCTAGATTGATATGAGGAGTAAGAACAATGTGCGCAAAGTAAGTACACAAGCACTTTATCCCGTGGTTCAATTCCCACAGAGGCAACCTACATCCATGTTGAGGAGTCCACAAAAGGACTGGGTCTTCTCCAACCCTACCCATGTCGGATCGCCACAGAGGACAATCCTCTTCACTAATCACAAAGGGCAAATAACCAAATTCAAGGGGCCTTCTCACACGTTGAGGGCTCCCCAAGATTACAAGATGAACAAGACCAAGAACACACTCTTAAGATCACAATGAAAACCATTGGAGTGTGTTAGGGAATCAAACCAAGAGCTCAATAAGTGATGAACCATGTCTCTCCAATGATCCAAAGTGTATCCTCAAGGGATTGATCCTTCTTGCGTTTGATTTCGTGGAGAGAGGTGTTTTCTAGGCTCTTGGAAGGTGTGACGGCGCAAGGGGTCGATAGGTCTAAAAGATGGGCCGTGTACACATATTTATACTGGGTTTCCAAAAGTTATTGTTAGGGTTTAGAAAGATCAGACTAGTCCGTGGTGGACACTGGACTAGTCCGGTGTGCTGCGTGTAGCAAACCCTAGGTGTCCCAAAATATTGGACTTGTCTCACTGAGAGCGGACTTGTCCGATTTTGGTTCTGGAAATCTTCGAACTAGTCCAGTGGATCTCGGACTTGTCCGGATAAGTGAAACCCTATGTGAATATGGGGACAAGTCCGCACTTGGACGACTTGTTCGATTTAGGTCAGAGGGTTTTTCGGACTAGTACGTACTAATATCGGACTTGTCCGATTGACATCACAAAGATATCGGACTAGTACGGTGTGTGATCGGACTTGTCCGATTTTGTGCAACTTGTGAAGTGTTTGGGGCACTAGTCCGCACTGGGGAGGACTAGTCCGATTCTAGTCAGAGAGATATCGGACTAGCCCGATAAGTGAAAAACTGGACTGTGAGGACAAGTCCGCATTGTGGGGACTTGTCCGATCTTGTGCAGAAAGATATCGGACTAGTCCGGAGCTAGTCGGACTAGTTCGGTCCTGTATAAATATGTGCAATGTGTGAGATTATTTGTGCTTCAGCTCTTGGGGTGTGTTTCCTTAACAACTCCATACACAAAGATCTACTACACTTGTTTCTTGAGCTCTTTTCCGCATTACTCGTCATTCTCCTTTCTTTTTGGCACTTTGCTCATTTTCTCATCAGAACCTGTGCTCATCTCAACAAAACCCACAAGGGATTCCTAGATGCACTTTCAATATCTAACTTATGTTTATATATTCATAATATACTGTTCGTGCTAACACGTATTGACAAGTGCGCGAGACGAGGATGCCACCGACCCCTACTAAGATCTGGAAGAGAGGTCACAAGGACCATTCTCAGCCTCAGGAGTGCAGTCAGGCCGCAGCCGAGCGGTTGGTAAGTTTAGAAATCATTCATATTAAATATAAATATAAGGATTGTTGAACTTACACGATTTTCTTGTTTTTTAGGATAAGTACGGGGAGGAGGCTAGGACGATACACAGTGCAGATTTTGGTTGGGAACATGAACCAATCGATCCTCAAGCTGCGTATGCAAGTGGAGGTGGAAAAGCCCATGGAGGCGCAGATGGTGGCGATGGAGGCCACCATCTCCTACCAGCGAGCCTTCATGGAGCAGATGCGGCAGACAATGGAGATACAGAGGCAGGCGATGACGGTATGTTAAAGTAATTTAAATTCATCACATTCTTAATAATATATAATAACTTGTAACGTTTGCAATGACAGAGTTCCTTTCAGGGCCACGAAGTTCAGGGGTTGCACCTTGAGCTACCACCACTGTCACCGCCAATTCCACCACCAGAAGTGCAGTTACCATCGCCGGTGCACATTTCTCCGGGTATTCAGGTAATCAAAAATGTTCTTACTTAGTCTTAATTCATTAAATGTTAGCAAATCTAATTCAACTTAGCTATTATAGTCTTACCTAGTCTTAAATAATCAAACATAGCAAATCTAACTCAAATTATCTAAAGTAAGTTCAATATGATCAATTCTAGTCAAAAACTAAGTTCCAAACTAATCAATATGTCAAACAAGTTCTATGTGTTACAAGGATTGGTGACGGAGGCTCAAACTCCGTCGCCGCCTATACCGGTGCCTGGACTGATGCGCGACGAGGATGTTGGCGGCTCCAAAGGTAGTGGACGCTAGCGGATAGCCTCTCTTCTTTGTTTTCTATTCTTGTGATGTGATGCAAGACATTTTGTGATGTGTTGACTGTAATGGATGTTGTTTGTTGTTGTTATATGTGATATTGTTTCTGATGTCTGTTGCGTTTCTGGCCATCGAGCCAGACAACATTTTCAATTTTTTTTAAAAAAATAAAAAACCTTATTTGCAAAGGCTTTTTATATAGTATCATCATAAATAAAGCTTCCGGCTTTCGCAAATTAACATATGTTATTGCTATGTCCTGACCGTCGCAAATAGGACTTGCGCTATTTGCAACGGCCGCAGGAAGCAGTCACAGATAGGCCCTTAATTGCGACGGCCACCACGGGCCGTCGCAAACAGTTGTGTGGGGCCCAGCAGCTGGGCCCAAGTTATTGTTTGTGATGGTCATCGAAAGCCATTGCAAATAATCTTATTTGCGACAGTGGCCGTCGCAAATAATCTTAATTGCGACAAAACTCTTGCGATGGCCGAAAATCGTCGTAAATAAGGAAAACCGTCGCAAATTGCTTATTTGCGATGGTTTTTAGCTTATTTGCAACGGTCGTGGCCGACGCAAATCGTTGGGATTCCCATAGTGAATAGACATGCTATAATTTTGTACCACACCTACTATTTTTTGTAACTTATGACGTCTTTCAATTCTCTTGTCCTCTATTGGGTGTACAATTGTCTCAAATGAGGGTAATTGATATATAGCGCTCTCTCTCTCTCCATCGTTCTTATAGTTGCCAAATTCCTAGTTAAACTCAAACACCAGGCACACCACACCTATTTTTGCTAAACATATAATATAATTCAATTCTCCTGACCTGTATTGGCTGTACACGTGTCTCAAGTGAGAGTGATTGATATATATCTCTTTTCTCTCAACCGTGGAGCTTGATGGATAAGTAACAGAGTTGAGACCCTTTGTCTTACTCGTTGTTTTCTTATTAGGAGTTACGCTAGCATCAATCACACCGCTTAGCAAGAAAAACAGAGGGGTTATGGATGCCTGACTGAACACCTCAGGTATTATCATAGTAGTATGTCAGTATGCATATTTGGGTTTCGGAGGCATCAGCGAAAAAAAAGAGACATTCAGGTCCATGTTCAAAGAGATATTATGGAGGTGTTCGGTCAAATGGGACGATCACATGGAGTGAGAGGGCGGCCAAGCTTGGTGTTCCAGGAGTACCAGCACCAATCATATGAAGGTATTCCTGACTTCATTTTGTATTATATGCACTAGTACAATAAGCCTCATCATAGGCGGCTCCAAACCTATTATCACAAACGGCTTTTAAAACCGCCTGAAACGAAGAGCCTGTGATAACCCGCAATTTCACAGGTGGAGAAGTGATACCGCCTGTGAAGACACATTATCATAGGCGGTTCTTTACTTAGGCTAGCCGCCTATGAAGATATTTTATCACAGACGGGTCGTGCAGCATATATAACCGCTTGTGATAAATGTCTTATCACAGGCAGGTATTGAAGCATAACTAACCGCCTATGATAATGTGTCTTCACAGACGATTATTGAAGCATAACTAACCGCCTATGATAATGGTGTTATCATAGACGGATGTTTACCTACATCAGCCGCCTGTGAAGACCTTTTAACGTAGCCGGTTTCTACCATAACAGTCACCGCCTGTGAAAATTAGGTTATCACAGATGGTTCTTTACTTGTATCTAGCCATTTGTGATAATTGTTTTTCACAGTCATGCCTAGCCGTTGGTTAATAACCGCCTGTGATAAGGTATAACCTATGTAGTACTACTGCTGTTATTTCTAATTTCCAGGTCAATTCAATATAATCACAGAACAAAAAACAACAATATCATCACAGAATAAAAGTCAACAATATTATCATCACAGAAGTCAATTTCACTAAAACAATATACATATGTACAAGTTACAGATACAAATCATCTCAAAGTTTACAAGTTTTCACTAAAAACTTTTTCTATTGTCATAGTCGCAAAGTTCAGGCACATCAGCTGCTGCACAATTCTCATCAAAGAACTTCCCTTTTTTGTGCAAACTTTCACGACAAAAGAACTGACAGAGTTCAGCAGCAATCCTGTCGGCTCCTCCACTAGGAATACTTTTACAAACCGGTCATTCTTCGTTCAGATTCTTCGTGTGCTGCAATATAACACATAACAAGGTTTAGAATGTATTGGTTTGAACAATCTCAATGTATAGATCAAAGTGAGAGTATACAAGAATTTATTTGGTATTTTTGGAGCAGTTGTACTATGAGCAATTGAATTTTGAAGTTAAAATCAAAATATGAAAATAATGTTTCTGGTAATATTGAACAGCAGAGAATATAAGCATTAAACTATGCTAGTTACAATGAAAATGAAACACAAAAGTAAGAAAATAAGGTATCGATATTAAGGATAACTTACATCCTCATGATTCACTCTATATACGCTGGCGGTCCGAAGATGCTCGCATACATAATACTCGCATAAGACACTCCCAGCGGGCTGCTTCGGACAAGCATAATATGTTTTAATGTTCAATGCATTCATATTAGGAGGTCTCTGACCGCCAAGCTGTTCCGCGTAAAACCGCCAAGCGTTGTAATACAAGAAATGTCATATAAAACTTATCAACACATTCTAAATGTGTGTAAATTAAAATTATTGAATAAACGTACAGTTTCAAAATGGAAAGGAAATCTTTATAACGATTTGGTGAGAAATCGGCCGAGTCCAAGACTGTTGCCATTCCCTGCGTTGGCTTGATGAAGATCATTATGTATTGATTACTGCAAACATACAAACACAGGTGTTAACAATTACCAATAATTGCTATTTCAATATCATGTGTAGAACATACTCGAAGTGGTATGGAGCCTTTACGAAGTCCTTGCCGTCTCTGACAAAGTTAAACATCGCATTTCTTATGTAAGCTGCAACTTCTGTCCTTCTATCCTTCTTAAGTTTTGCAATTGCTTTTTCAAAATCTTTTTTGTTCATGTGTTTGTACTGTCCTGAGTCTCGATTTTCCTGGACGTCGAATAGCGACTTTGCAATCCTAGTAGGGTCAAGGATACCTATCTTGCACTCCAACTTTTCATTATCCATGTATTGCATCCTATTGAAGAAGTCCAGAATTGTTATAATCTCATGAAATGCGTATGCGTGTAGTAAGAAAAGCAAATACAAAATATTAGAGCACTTACAAGCACCAGACGAGCAACAAGTTCATTTCGAGCATGCCCCGATGGAAAAGGGAATGCAACACTTCAAATAAAATGACTCGTTTATCTACTCCAGTGCTCCAGAATGCTGCTTTTGGAATACGAAATGTGACGCAATTAAGACCATATTTTGTGCTGGCAGTGATGTACCACTCATGCATTCTTCTGAGCTGGACGGGTTGTTTGCTAAGTTGTACGGATGTCATGAACGGCTTTCCATTCGCAAATTTAGGAGGAACATCCTCAAGCTTGTATATTGGAACTCCTGGTTTAACTAAAGCTGTCCGTCGATTATACATGACACCGTCTTCTTCCCACTCCTCGATATCTTCTAATGCTGGCTCTTGAGAAGAACGAGATGAACTCGATTTTCTAATAATTTCCTTCATAGCTTCCAAATACTTTGACACTTCTAATGAAGGTTTATTAATTTCGTATGAGCTAACTTTGATAGGCACTGATGATCGAGGAGTAGTCGTCGGAAGTTGGACACTGGCTTGTTGTTGAACCAGTTGTTCAACTGATTGCTCTTTACTCCCAGCAGTTGGCTCTAGTACTACTTCAAGCTGTTGCTCAACTGGTTGATCTTTACTAGCAACAACTTGCTCTGGTACTGCTTGAAGCTGTTGTCCAACTTGTTTCTCTTGAATATCATCCTTGCTGAGACATAGGGGGAGTGGATCTTCCCGGACTAGGAGTGGATCTTCATGGACTTTCGCCTTAGAAGATGGGGTTGCAGTATTTGGAGATGCAACAGGGCTAGAAATTGGCTCATCGTCCAACACAATATCGCGTCGGTGCCAAAGGATTAATTGGTTGATAGACTGCCCCAGAGTCGCGATCCCCTCAGGTGTGACGTGGTCTATTTCATAATCTTCATAATCATTATCAATGATCTGAAGAACTTGCACCACAACATAATACAACGGAAGTGGATTCCCGTTGAAGTCACGATCAGGCTTTGCCATAGCAGTGGCAACCTGTTTGGTTTTGTTCCCTGCTCTGCCTATCGGGACAAGAAGACGACAAGATTTGTCGTTAGCAATATCATCGACAGGGAACTTATGGGTTGACCCTGAGCCTGGCACGGAACCAACGCTGCTAGGGTAGGCAGTTGGAGATACTAATTGCTACTTTTGCACCAAAACTATCACTGTACTTGGTGCCACTAATTGTTCTGATTGTCTAAATTGTTCCATTATTTATTCCATATTTTCTTTGACCTTTTGAGCAATCGTTTCATCAAGTGTTTTCTTAAACTTCTCACGTCTTCTATATGTGTCTTTATCTTTAGGCAAACCATCTAGCCAAGAAATTTGAGAAGAGACTGCTCGAACCCGTCCGCTGTGTTCAGGGTTTCCTAAGATAGCGGTAAGTTGGTCATTCTCCCTCTTCGGCTTGAAGAGACCCTTCTGTTGCTTTTCAATTACTTCTTTCATTTTATCCTCTACTATATTCAGAGAGTCGGGCTTTTCAAGTTTGCCCTCACTGGTCAAACCTGACCGAGCAAAGACCCAACATTGAGTTCGCTCATTGCACCCTTCTAGTGGGTGAGGATTGCCCTTACTGGTAATTTCGTCTAATATCTTATTCCATTTCTGGACTTTGGGGGCATATCCGGCAGACCCTAAGCGATGATGGTATTTGTTCTTTTTTGCAAGCTCTGACCTAGTTGCACTTAAAGCTTTAGCATCCGGTGTGCTCTTTTGACGAACAAACTCTTGCCACTGAGCTTGTGTGATTTTTCCCATCTTCCTCGGGCTAGGGACCTTATCGGCCTTAACATAAGCATTCATTTCACTCTTCCAGCATCGAAACTTCTTGCCGCAAGAGACCAATGTTGCTTTCTTTACAGCTTCTTCTATGCCTTTCGGGAACTTGAATTGTTTCTTTATCTTTTCCCACAACTCATTCTTGGTCTGCTCGGGTAATTTCCTCCAATTCTCGGTTGTGATCGGCACAACCTCCCTAACAAGAAAACTGCATGCATTACAGTACTTGGTAACTGAATTCAGTGGTTCTTTGGGAAGCCCACCTGGACCGACCCTTGTTATGTACATGATGCGGTCCAATGGACCCTTATTGGGACCTCGTTGCCCTCGTTTCCACTTGAGTGAAGCTGAGGATTCATCCATTGGAGAACCTTCTGCAGTTTTAGGAGCTGATGTCACCTCATTGTCTTTGCGATTAATCTAGATAGAAAAAAATTATAAGACTTTGTATACTTGACAACCAACATTAACTTGAACTACTGAAGTTAAGATTCGTGATCCATACCTCATCGGTAGGATCATATTCTGGGTCTAGATCCACTTAAGTCTTTTTAATTTTTATATTCGGAAAAGGATCTGATGGACTGTGATAGGAGCCTGAACTGCTGGAGTCAGTAAACTCCATATTGTCTTCTTTGTTGTAACTACCAAGACCAGTCTTCTTAGGGCTTTCCATGCTAGAACTAATAAGACAAAAAAATCTAATAAATGGCATATTAACTCTACATGAAGTGTTGCATGATGAAAAAGATGGAAGCATTCTAGGATTTGATAAGGCATTCTAGGGTTTAAGGCGACTGACCAAAAGGTTCCTATACATTGCGAGGGTGACAAGCATGTTAAAGTTGATCACCAGCAATGGCAATTTTATCTTTTTATTCTAAATAGGCTAGCTTCTTTCAGAGTGGCGACCACGTTATTGAGGTTTACTAGGCGGCGCCTAGCTCCGGACCTATAACTGATCAAGCAAGGGACAAAAAGCAAATCCTCCAGCCTTTTTCTAGTATCAAGAATCGTAGAGTGTGGCACTTGGATTTGGATGGTGAGGTGAGGCGAGGTGAGGTAGCTGCAGACGAGAAGAGACACTCTTTTTTAGCGATCATCTCTACAACCGTGGGATTTGCACGGTAAAAAAAAAGATAAAAGACCCACATTCTCAAACGAATCAGGAATCCGGAAACATTCGCCAAAATCTAATCCCGGTGTGCCCGGCCGCACCAAATGGGCTCATCATGGCAGCAGGTTCAGCCATCATGAAAGGCATTACGTACCCCACATATGATGGCACCAAGGATTTTTGGGATGGTCAATTGTCCTGGCTGTTTAGAAAACAGGACAGGGAAGTCGGCGCCTCCTATAGTGATAAACTTGGTGAGTTCTAGAGGTTCACGAGGTTTAGGTGACTTGATCAAGTCTGGGCATATGAAACCTTTGGTGGAATATTTCTGATAGTATGGGATTAACCAGGTCGAGGGGTTGGGGCTTATTTTTGAAATCCCGCTTCATGTGACTCCAAATCCTATATGGATTGTAACTCAATTCGTACTAGGACTAGGACTGGTTCCTAAACTGAATCTGACTCCTAACTCTATTCAGAGTAGGACTCTACTAATATCGTTAAGGATGAAATCTGCTTTATCTAGAACAATCATATACCCCTAGACTGGTGTTTCCGCAACTTTGTCCAAAGTCCAAGTTCGACTCCTCTACTGGGTGCACCAGATACCCAGATCATACAACAAAAATGAAGTCCCAATATATCTAGTTTGATACAAATGGTGCTAACAAATCATAAATGGGTACATAAACTTTTTTCCTGTGAAATGCCTTAATATTAAGCTGAGTTCAATAATGGGATACATAATTGTTTTAATGCATGCAATCCTTCTGTAATTCTTCACATCATCATGATTGAATAAGTTATTCAATAAACAAACTCATAGTCATATAACAGCTACACTATCAGCAAGAATTATTCAACATAGTAATATATCATTCTCCAAAGGATAAGATACATATATGTTTATTGTACGTGTTCATGTATTTCAATTTGACCATTGTACTAAAAAATGCAAATCGTAGCCACTAATTTCGTTCAATTGTGCCAATATGGCAATTATCATCACAATCCTACGTATTTGAGTGACACATCATATGTTTGGCATCCAGCACCGGCAGAAGATGGACACACGTACTTCCAATAGAGTTCTCATTGCAGTTACCCCCTCAACCTAACTCATTTTGTGTATCGAGTGTGAGTCACCATGAATATTCCAGATCATTACGTATTCGAATTCCTATCAGGTGAGGACATTGGGTTGCTGGAACTACTGCTGCGTAGAATTGATGGAAGTACACCGACAACCCAAGGATGCCTACCCACCGAACCCTAACCAAAGATGCCACCGAACTTGACAGTCTTTCGAATTCCACCGAACCCTAACCAAGGATGCCTACCATTTTCCAATTCTCGAACCCTAACCAAGGATATGCAAGGCGGCGGCGAGGGCGGGGAGGGAGGCGGCACGGCGAAGGAGGATGGAAGGTCGAAGAGTTTAGGGTTTACCTTGAAGCTCGGCGGCGACGGTAATGGCTTCGCTCGGCGTACCTGGAAGTGACGAGGGCGAAGCTCGGCGGCGACGACGAAGCTCGGCAACGGCGAAGCTCGGCGGTGTACCTGGAAGTGACGAGGGCGAACACTTGGCGGCAAATGAAATTTTGGCATTCTAACGACGTCTAAGTGTTTCGTCTGGGTTAGGTTTTTCCAAGCTTCCAAGGGGTATATATAGACTCCCATTTTCTCAGGCGGATTTTAAGTACCGACCGCCTGACAAGATTGTTACCTCAGGCGGGTTTCATACCAACCGCCTGAGAAGATACAATTATCTCAGACGGTTGGTTAGTAACACCCGTCTGAGATAAACATCTTCTCAGACGGTTATTAATTACCAACCGCTTGTGAAGATATTTACTTCTTCTTAATTAATATGTGTTCATAATTTGATGAACGCCTACATAAAGACCCCTCACCAACCTCCTGTGAGGTTCTTAATTAATATGTGTCGACGACCGTGCGCGACCTTTCTTTTCCCCGAGGCGCGACCTTTCAATGCGCGGTAAACCAACTGCTCCATCTTCCACTCCGCGCGGCCTTAAAGACGCGCTATCACCCGTTAGTTCTCCACAAGCGCATCGCTCACTTTGAAGCCTCTTGTTTTCTTCGTCTTCTTCCGCTCCGATGACCCAACACTACTATGGCCGACCTTCCGCCGTCAAGCCCTCCGAGGGAGCCACCTTGCAAGAAACTATGTTGTAGCTCCCCCGAGAAGATCAACACCGAGCAGCGCCTCCTCATGGCGCGAGAGGCGTACAACAATATGTCTCGCGCCATGAGTGCCTTAGGGCTGGGTACCCTTCCAGAGTATCCTGGAATGGGTACCATGGGCCACTACCTCTATGCCCTCACGGGGGTGGCTGATCGTCTCGACATTCTGTTCGCGACGATGACCCAGGTTCTTGGCCCCGAGGGCCATAGAACGCTGGTGGAGGCGACGGCTAGCAACCTCGGGGTTGCACCGCCAGTGCAGCCGGTGCAGCCAGCCCTGTCTCCTGTTGTACCGGTGCCAGAGTCGCCGCTGGAGGACGAGGAGGAGGAGGAGGAGGAAGAGGAGTAGGAGTATGAGTAGGATTTAATTAGTTTTTATCTTTGTTGTTTTTAGTTGCTTCTGTTTTGTAAATATTGTTAATGAATGAAATCTATCTTTGTTCATCTATGTGATTGAATATTACTTGTGTACCTTGTGTGTTCTTGTGTAAATATTGTGCATCTTGTGTGTTCTTTTGTGAGATGAGTGATTGAATATTGTTAATGAATGAGTCTCTTGTGTGTTCTTCAACTGTGTGAATAAATGAATGTGTAGTGTGTTCATTGTTAATTAAAACACATCTGAGAAGAAGATTATCTCAGACGGTTGGTAAGTAATACCTGCCTGAGATAAACATCTTCTCAGACGGTTGGTAAGTACCAACCGCGTGTGAAGATATTTACTTCTTCTTAATTAATATTCTTGATTAAATGTGGTCCTTTAAAAAGGCAAAAATCCACTTTCTTGTAATATTATTGATAAGTAAAGGTTACCATTAAATTTCACTTCATAAATCCTTTAAAATTGGTCAGAACATAAAAAACATACAACAAATGCTATTTTCATTTTTCTATCTTGATGAATATAATGCTTTTTTCATTTATTTTTTCAGTTGACATTTTTACTCATCATACCAACCTCTATGAATTTTTTTCAGATTTTTTTTAAATTTTTTTGAATCAATGTGTGTTCATAATTTGATGAATGCCTCATATGTATATGAGCATTTAGTTAGAATGGTGGATAATTTGAAGTTTGACATGTTGGAATGCTTTTAAAAAAATTAAAAAAATTCATATATGTATAAATTATACAATTATGTTCATACCAACAATTTTGAGTGAAGGAACTTTTTTTTATGAGATACACAAATGTGAATAATATGTGAGTAGAAATTAATTTGATATTTACCAAAATATTACAATGTCAGCTATACAAGTTTTAAAAATATTTTGTTCAAGTGGTAGATGTTAATTTTATACAAATGTAGAAGAAAGAATCATCGAATTTGGACACAATTTGCAGAATCTAAACATGTTTGAGTATTTATATTGGAATCTAAATAAAAAAGAAGCAAGGGATAAGAAACTGAAGAACAGTATCGGGCATTATCTCAGACGGTTGGTAAGTAATACCCGCCTGAGATAAACATCTTCTCAGGCGGTTGGTTAGTACTAACCGCATGTGAAGATATTTACTTCTCTTAATTAATATTCTTGATTAAATGTGGTCCTTTAAAAAGGCAAAAATCCACTTTCTTGTAATATTATTGATAAATAAAGGTTACCATTAAATTGCACTTCATAAATCCTTTGAAATTGGTCAGAACATCAAAAACATACAACAAATGCTATTTTTCATTTTTCTATCTTGATGAATATAATGATTTTTTCATTTATTTTTTCAGTGGACATTTTTACTCATCATACCAACCTCTATGATTTTTTTCAGATTTTTAAAATTTTTTGAATCAATGTGTGTTCATAATTTGATGAATGCCTCATTTGTATATGAGCATTTAGTTAGAATGGTGGATAATTTAAAGTTTGACATGTTGGAATGCTTTTTAAAAAATTGAAAAAATTCATACATATATAAATTATACAAATATGTTCATACCAACAATTTTGAGTGATGGAACTTTTTTTTATGAGATACACAAATGTGAATAATATGTTAGTAGAAATTAATTTGATATTTACCAAAACATTACAATATCAGCTATACAAGTTTTAAAAATATTTTTTTCAGGTGGTAGATGTTAATTTTATACAAATGTAGAAGAAAGAATCATCGAATTTGGACACAATTTGCAGAATCTAAACATGTTTGAGTATTTATATTGGAATCTAAATAAAAAAGAAGCAAGGGATAAGGAAACTGAAGAACAATATTGGGCATTATCTCAGATGGTTGGTAAGTAATACCCGCCTGAGATAAACATCTTCTCGGGCGGTTGGTAAGTACTAACCACCTGTGAAGATATTTACTTCTTCTTAATTAATATTCTTGATTAAATGTGATCCTTTAAAAAGGCAAAAATCCACTTCCTTGTAATATTATTGATAAGTAAAGGTTACCATTAAATTGCACTTCATAAATCCTTTGAAATTGGTCAGAACATAGAAAACATACAACAAATGCTTTTTTTCATTTTTCTATCTTGATGAATATAATGCTTTTTTCATTTATTTTTTCAGTGGACATTTTTACTCATCATACCAACCTCTATGAATTTTTTCAGATTTTTTTAATTTTTTTTGAATCAATGTGTGTTCATAATTTGATGAATGCCTCATATGTATATGAGCATTTAGTTAGAATGGTGGATAATTTGAAGTTTGACATGTTGGAATGCTTTTAAAAAAATTAAAAAAATTCATACATGTATAAATTATACAAATATGTTCATACCAACAATTTTGAGTGAAGGAACTTTTTTTATGAGATACACAAATGTGAATAATATGTGAGTAGAAATTAATTTGATATTTATCAAAACATTACAATGTCAGCTATACAAGTTTTAAAAATATTTTATTCAGGTGGTAGATGTTAATTTTAAACAAATGTAGAAGAAAGAATCATCGAATTTGGACACAATTTGCAGAATCTAAACATGTTTGAGTATTTATATTGGAATCTAAATAAAAAAGAAGCAAGAGATAAGGAAACTGAAGAACAGTATCAGGTATTATCTCAGACGATTGGTAAGTAATACCTGCCTGAGATAAACATATTCTCAGACGGTTGGTAAGTACCAACCGCCTATGAAGATATTTACTTCTCCTTCATTAATATTCTTGATTAAATGTGGTCCTTTAAAAAGGAAAAAATCCACTTTCTTGTAATATTATTGATAAGTAAAGGTTACCATTAAATTTCACTTCATAAATCCTTTGAAATTGGTCAGAATATAAAAAACATACAACAAATGCTATTTTTTATTTTTCTATCTTGATGAATATAATGCTTTTTTCATTTATTTTTTCACTGGACATTTTTACTCATCATACCAACCTCTATGAATTTTTTCAGATTTTTTAAATTTTTTTGAATCAATGTGTGTTCATAATTTGATGAATGCCTCATATGTATATGAGCATTTAGTTAGAATGGTGGATAATTTGAAGTTTGATATGTTGGAATGCTTTAAAAAAATTAAAAAAATTCATACATGTATAAATTATACAAATATGTTCATACCAACAATTTTGATTGAAGGAACTTTTTTTTATGAGATACACAAATGTGAATAATATGTGAGTAGAAATTAATTTGATATTTACCAAAACATTACAATGTCAGCTATACAAGTTTTAAAAATATTTTGTTCAGGTGGTAGATGTTAATTTTATACAAATGTAGAAGAAAGAATCATCGAATTTGGACACAATGTGCAAATCTAAACATGTTTGAGTATTTATATTGGAATCTAAATAAAAAAGAAGCAAGGGATAAGGAAACTAAAGAACAGTATCGGGTATTATCTCAGACGGTTGGTAAGTAATACCCGCCTGAGATAAACATTTTTGAAACTACAAGATGTTAATTAACGGCCTGAGAAGATGTTAATTAACTGATGCGCCGCACGAGGTCTGCGGAGAAGTTAAGAAGCCGTGGTGCAGGGACGCGTGCGCGACGTTCCACATGGGTACAAGATAGATGGAAGGATCTCTGAAGATCGTCTTCCACAGTGGTTTAATTGTGCGCCGCACGAGTTCTGCAAAGAGTTCAATGCGCAATGAACAAAATATTTTTTTCATGTTGTAGATGTTAATTTTATACAAATGTAGAAGAAAGAATAATCGAATTTGGACACAATTTGCAGAATCTAAACATGTTTGAGTATTTATATTGGAATCTAAATAAAAAAGAAGCAAGAGATAAGGAAACTGAAGAACAGTATCGGGCATTATCTCAGACGGTTGGTAAGTAATACCCGCCTGAGATAAACATTTTTGAAACTACAAGATGTTAATTAACGGCCTGAGAAGATGTTAATTAACTAACATGCCGCACGAGGTCTGCGGAGAAGTTAAGAAGCCATGGTGCAGGAACGCGTACGCGATGTTCCACATGGATACCAGAGAGACAGAAGGATCTCTGAAGATCATCTTACACAGTCGTTTAATTATGCGCCGCACGAGGTCTGCAAAGAGTTCAATACGCGGGAAACGAACCGCTCCGCACAGACCATATATAAGGCGCGTCGTCGGTTATGTACAAGCACATAACTTTTGCACTCCTTTCTTCTTCTTCCATCGTTCCACCTCCTAGCCCGGCGCCGACGAACCACCACAGCCATGGCCAACCTTCCGCCTCCTAGCCTGCCGAGGCAGCCACCCTGCAAGCGGATACGCTGCAGCTCCCCCGAGGGGGTGAATGACGATCAGCGCATTCCACCGCCGGTGCAGCCGGAGCCACCGGTAAAGTCAGAGCAATCGACTCAGCAGGAGCAGCCGACCCACTCTCCTGCTGCATCATCGCCGGAGGAGGAGGAGGAGGAGGAGGATGACGACGATGACGACAATGATGACAACGATGATGATGATGACGGCAACGATGATGACAGCGACGACGACGGCGACCACCACCATGGTGACGACGACGACGACGACGAGTCGGAGGAGGACCGCTTGGCGTGGTTTGAGAAGTTGGCAGAGAAGGCGGAGGAGGCGGGGCCGTAGTGTAGTTTTAGGAGTTCTTGTACATATTTCTTTTGTAGTTTTAGGAGTTCTTGTACATGTTTAGCTTCAATTCTGTTCTTGTACATATTTCTTGTGTTTTGTAATATATATGTGTTCATTCGTGTCAATGAATACTGCCGTGTTAGAATTTCTGGATTTCAATCAAGTGAATGTGCTCTAAATGCTCATATGTATATGAGCATTTAGTTAGAATGGTGGATAATTTGAAGTTTGACATGTTGGAATGCTTTAAAAAAATAAAAAAAAATTCATACATGCATAAATTATACAAATATGTTCATACCAACATTTTTAAGTGAAGGAACTTTTTTTATGAGATACACAAATGTGAATAATATGTGAGTAGAAATTAATTTGATATTTACCAAAACATTACAATGTCAGCTATACAAGTTTTAAAAATATTTTGTTCAGTTGGCATTATCTCAGGCGGTGTTAAGTAATACCCGCCTGAGATAAACATCTTCTCAGGCAGTTATTAAGTACCAACAGCCTGTGAAGATATTTACTTCTTAATTAATATTCTTGATTAAATATCTTTTCAGGCGGTTGGTAAGTAAAACCCGCCTGAGATAAAGTTGAAAACCGCCTGTGAAAAACCGACGTCTATATAAGGACCCCTCACCGCAGTCAAAACGCAACTATGGAGAATTTATATCGACGTCGCAAGGCTGTTGAATTTCCCCTGCGCCGCGCCGCCGCTTCGCCGCCCAGCCCGTACTGCCGCGCCGCCGCTCAACCCCGCACCACCACTTCTCCACCCAGCCGGCCCACTGTGCTGACGTCTCCCCACCGTGCTGACGCCTTTGCAATGTAAATGTAGTTTCCTTACTTTTTCTTTGTATATTTTCATTAGCTGATAAGCTGTTAGTTTTTTGTGTTCTGGTATATGGATTCTGTCCTTTTGCATGTGTAAGCACTGTATGGATTGTGTTCTGGTATATTGATGTATGGACTATATGGATTGTTTCCTTTTTGTGTGTTCTGCTAGTTTGGTCTTTTATATATTGATGTATGGACTATATTGTAATAATCTTATTGTAGTTTGTACCTATTATGTGACATGAATATGATGTTTAATTAACAGATGCTATTGTAATATATATAAGATGCTATTGTTTAATTAACAAATGCAAGGTAAATGTAGTTTCTTTACTTTTTCTTTGTATATTTTCATTAGCTGATAAGCTGTTGGTTTTGTGTGTTCTGGTATATGGATTCTGTCCTTTTGCATGTGTAAGCACTGTATGGATTGTGTTCTGGTATATTGATGTATGGACTATATGGATTGTTTCCTTTTTGTACCTATTATGTGACATGAATATGATATTTAATTAACAGATGCTATTGTAATATATATAAGATGCATGAAGTTTACCCGAACTTGTAATTGTAGTTTTATGTGTTTTCCTTTTCAATATGCTACTTGTGTGTGCGTACCTCCTGCTTGCATATATTTCGAAGGAGTGATTAGGGTTAGCTTTCTAGTGAGATGGTTTTATAACTCACCCATTTAGTTACCATCGTTGATTGGGATCCGACGTCAAGATATAACGTATCGGATCCCACCCAGCCCTAGCCCATGCTACTGGGCCTGTTTCCCCCTTTGACTCCGTCCGCCTCAAGACGTCGCCTGTCTCCTACATTAGTCGCCCTAATCATACTTGTTATGTCTCTGTAAATTCATTTTATAGAAGACCTTTAGAGAATATTTGTGGCCAAATTTTGTAAATCTAAAAAAATTCTATTATTGAAGCATGGATCGTCGAGCGTGGATGTATAACATGCCAAGACCCGATCCTATGTACATTCATAATGTTGCAAATTTTATTGAAGCATCCAAGAGACATGCGAAGTTGCAAAAGATAGATGACATATTATGTCCATGTATCGACTGCGAAAATAAGATTGCTTGGACGTATACTATAGTAATCCAATCTCATTTGGTGAAAAGAGGTTTCAAAAATAACTACACAATATGGATAGAGCATGGTGAGTTAGATACACATGATGTGAATAATGATGATGAGAGAGACTCAGATGATGATAATGTTCATATCGATGATGGTAGTGACAATGAAGATGGTGATGATGATGATGAGTTCGATTGTGAGGAGATGTTGCATCACATTGAACCATATGTACTGACTTCTATGGGAGCAAGCAAAGGTTTAAGTAAAATG
The DNA here is from genome assembly GCA_036927565.1 of Tuctoria greenei. Taxonomy (NCBI): domain Eukaryota; kingdom Viridiplantae; phylum Streptophyta; class Magnoliopsida; order Poales; family Poaceae; genus Tuctoria; species Tuctoria greenei. Next base: position 148,377,780 of record JAYESD010000011.1, read on the forward strand.
GAGACATTGTAGAATGCGGCGACAGAGCTTTTATATGATGAATCAAACGGTTGTGTTAAAGAGTTTACTACATTGCGTGCAGTCTTAGAACTACTAAAGTTGAAAGCTACGCACAGATGGTCCAATTGTAGTTTCTTCGATCTTTTGAATCTTCTGGCAGAAATTCTTCCAAATCCAAATAAACTGCCCAGAAGCACTTATAAAGCGAATAAACTTCTTTGCCCGATGGCACTAGGTGTGACAAAAATACACGCTTGTGTAATCTATTGTATTCTGTATCGCAAAGAGCATGAGCTCGCAACTAGATGCCCCATTTGTGGTGTCAGTAGATATAAGAAGGACTACAATCACCAGTATGTTACCAACATGAAAAAGACTATGAAGAATAAGAAGTTTATTATTTGTCCTGAAGGTGACGATGACGATACTTCTGGCGATGCAGACGGGAAGAATAAGAGAAAAATTCCTGCCTTGGTGATGTGGTACCTTCCGGTAATTGATCGCTTGAAGCGTTTGTTCTCAAACACTAGGGAGGCTGAACTTATGCGTTGGCATTCTGAGCAACGCAAAAAAAATGAAAAAACATATACGACACCCTGGTGATGCAACGCAGTGGAAAAATTTTGATATTCAGTATCCAGAATTTGCGAAGGAAATCAGAAATGTGAGGTTTTCCTTGGGTACAGATGGAATGAATCTGTTTGGTGAAAAAAGGAGCATACACAGCACATGACCCGTGGTCTTAACGATGTACAACCTACCGACGTGGTTGTGTCACAAAAGGAAATCGACTTATTATCTGTTCTTATCCAAGGTCCGAAACAACCCAGCATCGAAATTGATGTGTTCTTGGAACCTTTAATGGAAGATATGGCGAAATTGTGGAATGAAGGGGTACGTACATGGGATGAGTACAAGCGGGAGTATTTCACGCTAAGAGCAATGATATTCGTTACCGTGCATGATTATCCCGAACTGTTTATATTATCTGGACAAATGAAAGGGAAGAAAGGATGCGTTAGGTGCATGGATAGAACTGGATTTCTATACCTCACTTCATCCAAAAAGACAGTGTACATGAGACATCACGGTTCTTGACAGATACACGCAAGTATAGGAAGATGAAAGAACAATTTGATAACAAAATCGAAAAAGATACTGCACCGAAACCTTACAGTAGAAAACTTGTGTTTGAAATGGTAAGAACATTCATATTGCTTTCGGTAAGGGAAAAAATAGTAAAGGAATTAAGAGAAAGAAAAGTACATCTTCGGATGATACAACTGACATGGCTTTCAAGAAACAATCAATTTTTTTCAAGTATCTTCCGTATTGGAAGAATCTGGAATTTTGCCATAGTATTGATTTGATGCACATTACAAAGAATGTATTTGACAGCATCATTGGGACCTTGCTGGACATGGCGAGGAAAACAAAGGACGGATTAAATTCACGTGTGGACCTAGTAAATCTTGATTTGAGACCAGAGCTTCATCCAGTAGAAAAGGCGAACGAGAAGCATTACCTTCCCCCAGCCAGCTACAACTTGATGCTAGAAGAGAAAAAAGCAATTTGCGAATGCTTTCATGGGATCAAAGTGCCCACGAGTTTCTCATCCAATATCTGCAAACTAGTCTCGATGAAAGACTTGTCTTTATTCGGTTATAATTCTCACGGCTATCACATGATGATGATAGTTTTCCTTGCAATTGCAATAAGAGTAATCAAACCTGCGCATATAAAAGTTGTCATCACACGTTTGTGTTACTTCTTCAATGCAGTATCGCAAAAGGTGATAGCATGTGAAGATTTAGACTATCTGAAAACATACATCGTCGAGACAATGTGCACGCTTGAGATGTGTTTCCCACCATCCTTTTTTGATATGCAAGTACACCTAATCATACATCTTGTTGATCAGATAAAAGCATTGAGGCCACTATATTTACATCATATGTTTTCGTTGGAGAGATATTTAGGTGTATTAAAAGGTTATGTGCGGAACTGTGCTCACCCAGAGGGTTCAATTATGGAAGGATACACCACTGAAGAAGTGATTGAGGGTTGTGCTGATTACATCAAAGATGGAAAATTGATAGGTGTGCCTATACCGGTACATGAGGGTAGACTACGTGGGAGAGGCAAAGTGGGTAAGAAAACTTTTATTGTTCAAGATTACAAGAATGTACACTGTGCACATTTTGGTATACTACAATAGCTCGCAATAGCTAAGTCGTACATCGAGGAACACCAAATTGAGCTTCGTGATAAAAACCAAGACCGCATAGAGGACTGGATCATGAAAGAGCACAGAAGATGTTTCACTCAATGGTTAATGGACAAAAATATATCATACAGAAACACTATAGAAGAGGCAACAATGAAGAAGTTAGCTTCTGGCCCATCTGCTTTGGTAACATCATGGCAAGCATATGACATCAATGGTTACACATTTTACACTAAAGAAAAAGACGGTAAGAGTGTTGCACAAAATAGTGGTGTTCATATTGAGGCTTATGATTCACAAGGGCAGAAGACCACATACTTCGGGTTCATAGAGGAAATATGGGAACTCGATTATGGCGAAAGAATGGTAATGCCCGTATTTAAGTGCCAATGGGTCAAACATCCTGATGGTTTGAATGTGGACAATTACGGGCTGACACTGGTAGACTTGAATAAAGTGGATTACAAAGATGATCTGTGGGTTCTCGCCGATAATGTTGCACAAGTTTTTATGTTCAAGATCCAGAAACTGAGAAGTTGCACGTAGTTGTTTCTAGAAAGCAAAATATTGTTGAGGTTGAGAATGTGGGAGATAATGAAGAGAAATATAATCAGTATGAAGAGATGTACCTTTTCACCGAACCAGAAAACATCAAGCGCGTAGAGAGAAGCATTAAAAAGAATTTGAAACCCTATATGCGAGAAGATGTCAATGCTGGAAAAAATGTATATAGCAATGCGAGATCATATATATTGTATATATTTGTATCTTTTGAAATCAACTTAGAACAATGTTGGTATATGGATTGTGTCCTTTTGCATTTGTGTACATATGCGTTTGGACTCAATAATTTGGAAGTTTGGAAGTTTGGTCTTTCAGATAATGATGTCTCAGGCGTGTAGCCGATTGAAGGAGGAGCGCTTGGCGTGGCGCAAGAACCATCCCCATGTATGTAAATAAGGCACACCGGTCGCATGGCTGTATATACATATGTATCTGTAATGGACTGATGAACTTAACTGTAGTTTGTTTTTCTGTCTTTTTTGTTTTTGATATTTTCAATTTCTCCGCGTAAGATTTCTCTACGAAGCCTGAATCGGGAGATTTATTGAAGTGGTAGTGCATCATCCCCGGTAAAGAAGGGGTAAGTCATAAAGAACAAGCACACTATGAGTTTAACCATCGTCCTCCTATTAGTAAATTTCTTTTGCAGACTGAATGGGAAGATGGTTACTACCCCCTGACAATCTCCTTCTCCGAGGACTATCCCTTGGTGCCTCCAAGATGCGCCTTTCCAATTGGGTTCTTCCACCCAAATGTCCATCGTTCGGGAGCACTCTACATCGGGATTCTTGATCAAGAGACTGTAAGATAGACCTATTTTGTTCATGTAATTATTACTTATAATTGTTGTTGAACTTATTTGAACTGGTTTCTTATATTGCTTAAATTATATTTCGTAGGGGTGGTGCAGTGCTTTTACAATCAAAACTATACTACTTGAAGTTCAGCGTTTGCTGCATCAGCCAAATGTGCCTGATGTTGAAAATGATTGCTATAATCTACTTATCAAGGTTAGATGACACTTTGACTTAGTGACCAATGTTGGTTATTCATTCCTCCTTCGACATTTGTTAATTTAAATAATATCAATATTTTCAGGATCCAGCAGAATATAAGAGACGTGTTCGGGAGCAAGCAGGACGGTACAATTCAGATTGATCGATGGGAGCTTCATCGTCGATCTACAATGAATGTAGCATGATTTTTGTTCAGTGTGTAAAGAAATTATCTTTGAACAATTGTAAAGCCTCTAATGGTGGATTATCACAATTAAGCCAGCCTCACTGGTGATCGAGCATTTCCTATAATGCATTACTGTACTAGTATCCGCTCATCTGTGTTTTTTTCCTGATACAATTTTCCCCGCAACGACTACATACGGTTGTGATAATTGCAACGACTACATCCCTGTAATTTCAATGAAAACCGCTTGTGATAATTGAACAACTACATAAGGTTCTTAAACAATGACCGTCACTAAAAATACATGATCTTCTCAGGCCGTTGTTAATTAAGAACCGTCTGTGAAGTTTATTACATTACAGGCGGTTATTAATTAAGAACCGCCTATGAAGATCATGTATTTACCCAGGCGGTTGTTTCTTAAAATTCATCTGTGAAGTTCATTGCATTACAGGCGGTTCTTAATTAAGAACCGCCTGTGAAGATCATGTATTTACCCAGACGGTTGTTCTTTAAAATCCGCCTGTGTTGTTCTTTCATCACAGGCGGTTATTATATCATTCGTCATCACAGTCGCATATTTTGAAGGACCGCTTGTGTTTGAAAATTTGAGGCGCCTGTAAAAATGCTTTTTGTAGTAGTGATGGTGGCACACAGTGGATTAGATTAGAGTCGAACCATGATGCACTACAGGAATCCTGATGAGCAAAAAAATTGTCGCAAATAAGCATAAAATTTGTGTCTCATACCACAAAATAAAGTCATTGAATTAAGCATGATGCTTTTAGCTTGACCCCTCTGTAATTCAATATGAAGCTCCACCAGTGTTGCTCAGACCCAGTAGCAGCAATGCACATGCGTACATGAATGTTCAGGCTGAAGGGGAAGTAGTAAATGAGAGAAACTGAGAAAAGAACTCTACTGGAAATGAAGTAGCTCCATGAGGATCATGCTAGTAGTCTTCTAGCTAATTTAGCTTTTTCCCTTTTCCGTAGTAGAACTGCACTGCTTAAAGGAAAGATTATCCAACCAACATTTGGTTTACATCTTACTAGTTAATTCCTCCGGTTCATCTCATCCAAGTGAAACAATGCACCAACAATACTATTAGGCTCTGCGCCCAAAATTTGAGAAAACTTCAGGGTAATTAGCTTATAATTACTGTCATTAACCACTAATCCTTGTAATTAATTATTAACCTATAATTCTATAGGTTAATCAATCACAAATTTTTCTTTGTTCGATTATTTTACAGTTGACCTAACTCTACAAATTACGGATTAACAATCACATATTAACAATTAACAAAAAAAACTCACCTTTCTTCCTCAGATCCGGCGCCGCCGCCACCACCGTCACGCCACGAGGCGCCATCTCGCCGCCGTCCATCACACTCTCGCTGCTGTGGGGCTCCGCTAGCCGCTCCCCGGCCACTACGAGCTGCTGCCGGCCTTCTCGTGTTTCCCGACCCCTACGCGCCAGAGAAGAAGCATCGTCAACTTCCGCTGTGGGTGGAGAACAAGGCGGCGGCTACGGGAACAACACGGTGGCCGCGAGAGGTCTCGGGTGAAAAAAGGGTTTGGGAGAAGAAAAGGTGAACGAGAATCTTAAAGAAAAAATGAACGGCTGAGAATGTCGCCTGATATTTTGTAAAATTTCAGGCCCCTGCACAATAGGATTTCTCATACTAATATGTCATGATGTCCTCATTATATTTTTCACTCTAATCCTCATTATTTGCTAATAAAGAAATTAATATTATTGGTCCGTGTAAAATTTAACTATAGCTTTTCTTCATTACCCATGACAATTTAATTTTTACACTAACATTGAAAATAAGAGGTTTTAGAACTTTAGTTTCTCAATTAGTATGCAAGAATGTCATATTGACATCTAAAATGTGATGAGCCAATCTAAAGAATTCGTTCTATGCATAGAGGTACTCTTCAAAGTTTGAGAAACAAAGTTTCTGAATTCTATACTTTAAAGGTTTTGTCTTTTTCCATAGCATTCAACCAACTAGAATATAACTCAATTGAAGTGTGTTCATTCAATTATTGTTTCTACTCTTGAATCATGTGCTCAGTCAATTTGGTTTTTTTTTTTTTTGCTTTCTGGTCTTGCAGCCGTGATGCTCTGAGGAAACATGTTAGAGGACATGGTTTTCGTGCAACTCTGCATATGTGTATCATGTAAAAAAAAAGATACTTAGGCTTGGAAGGCAATAAAAAAATATATTATGGATAAATCATGAATGTGTGAGCTGGCTTTCGTCAAGGAGATGGATAAATCAGGGATGTAATGGAACTCGGTCCAGGGCCCATCCTAACCAGCCCTTAGACTATCTACACTTGTTTCCTCTAAATCATGCACTATACTCTACTCTTCCAGCAATATCCTATATACTCCAGTGTGTTCGCTCATACACCTTTACATTTTCAGTATACCTACTCTATATTTTCAGTTCAGTAGGCTTTATAGTAGGCTATATCTACTCAAACAAGGAGGACAGGAGTCTCTGCCATGCTGACCTGCTCCAGCTAAGCCAAACGGCTAACTATGCAGTGAACAGAAGTCTGATCATTATACAAAAGCTAATTAATTACTCCATTTGAAATGAATGACGCCAATTAGTTCAAGCGTCATTTATTTAAATATGGAGAGAATAACTTTATTCAAACCAATCTGTTTTAGTTGAGTTTCTTATGCAAACCAAACACACAACCCTCTATTTCAATGTCTTTTGCTGATACTTAATTTGCTAATTAATTTCATTGTAGGAAATTAAACTTATAAAAAAATTCTACCAGAAGCAAGTTCCATATGACACCGTATGCCCTTGTAATGAAACAAAAGTCAAAATCAATGGCAAATAGAGCAAGGCAACTTTTTGGTTGCTCCTAATAAAAATCACAAATGTTTTCAATAGCTCGAGTTAGGGTAGCATCGATAGAGTGTGTGTGTGTGTGTGTTTGCCAGTAAATGTAAAGAAGAGTCCATTGAAAAAGTAGCAGCAAGGAAATCCTCTCGATATAAGAAAAAAAATGTTTCATGTGTTGTCCACGGAATCCATGTGCTTGGTTAATTCACCACCATATACAGCGATAATGGATTTGCATACAAAGAACATGTGGCTGCTATGTCTTTCTATCACTATTCCAAAAATATAGGTTTGTGAGGTATTGGGAGTAGATCGTACAGTCCTTGTGTGCACCGCACTGACAGTTGTCACATAGTAGCTAGTGTGTGGATATAAGTGTGACCATTTGTTATGTCACTTGCTTCCAGTGATTCTTGTGAGTTAGGAACTTCAAACCAAAACTGTAATGGAAGCAGATAGAACACTACAGGAATCCCGATGATTTGCGACGGCCGAAGCCGTCGCAAATAAGCCAGATGCCGTCGCAAATAAGCTATTTGCGACGGCTTTCTTTATTTGCGACGGCCTCCGGCCGTCGCAAATATGTCGTCGCAAATAAGCTTATTTGCGACGGCCACCGTCGCAAATAAGCTTATTTGCGACGGCTAGGGGAGGCCGTCGCAAGTTGTTGCTGCGGGCTGGTGGGACCCGCGGCCTTATTTGCGACGGCCGTGCCGTCGCAATTAAAGCTTATTTGCGACGGCCGGGCCGTCGCAATTAATATCTGCTATTTGCGACGGCTAGGCCGTCGCAAATAAGTTTAGAGGGCAGGGTCCACGTGTCCTCTTCCGGGCCCACGACTTTATTTGCGACGGCCCGGCCGTCGCAATTAAAGCTTACTTGCGACGGCCAGGCCGTCGCAAATAGCAGTGGCTTAATTGCGACGGCTAGGTACCTTATTTGCGACGGTACTGTATAAAAAGCCGTCGCAAATAAGGTTTTTTATTTTTTTTTAAAAACAGAAAACTCTAACCGGCTCGATGGCCAGATTCACAACACAATATACACAGCATACACAGCATACACAATATATACACAAAGATCATCACAATCACAAACTCAAATTCCGATACATGTCACATCGTCATCAACAAAGTAAATAAAAGGGCTCACTCGCCCATCTAACCTCCGAAGCCACCTCCGAAGTCGAAGTCGTCGTCGTCGCGCCTCAATCCAGGCGGCGGTAGCGAAGGCGACGGCGTTTGTGCAGCCGTCGCGGATCCCTGCAATTAATAAAACTTAGAGTTAGAATATATGCATCAACATCTCTCTCCCTCCCTCTCCCTCTATCTTCATCTAGATCACCCTCTCTTCCTCTCTCTTTTCATTTCTCTATTTGTCTCTCACTCTATCTTTCTTGCTCACTCTATCTCTCTATTGCTATCCTTTTCCCTCTATCTTCCTCCCTCTATCTCCATCTACATCTCCCTCCCTCTATCTTCCCCTCTCTCTATCTCCATCTACATCTTACTCTCTCTTCATTCCCATCCTACTCTATCTATCTTTCACTCTTTCTTCTGTCTCCCTTTCTTCTATCTCTTTCTTTCTTCTATCTCAATCATTTTCTTCTATCTAACTATCTCTCTCTTTCATCTATCTCAATCTTATTACGCTGGAGAAGAAGGATTACATAGAGACTTACCTGACCCGCTGAAGAAGGATCGCCTGGGAGGACCGGTGGTAGTACCGGTAGCTGGATTCCCAGACCCTGCGCCCGAGCGATGGCCTGTCATTGCAAACATTAAATGCTACCTATTAGTAAGTCATTTAAGCTGAATTAATAAGAATTTTAATTTTTAGATTGTTACCTCCATTGCTTCCCGCATCTGCGCCAACGCTGCTGCCTGGGTTTGGATCGTGGCCTCCATCGCCCTCCTTTCCTCCTCATGTCGCCTTTCATTTTCTTCTACAGTTTCTCGGAGGGACTGCATCTCAATGTCCCTCTGCGAGCGGCGACCTCCCGTACCCGAAGCCTGCGTGGAGCTGCCTCTCGCAGGTCTACCCGCCCTCGAGTCGACAACTCCGTCGAATATGGCGAGCCTATAAAAAAAGAGAGTCAGTAATATGAAATTAAAATATCTTGAATACTTTGAATTGAAAACGATAAAATGACTTGCAAACTCACCTTCCGTGTGCTTTTCCACCACCGGTTGCATACGCGGCTTGAGGATCGATCGGTTGACGTTCCCAATCGAAATCCTGGCCGTGTATCTTCCTAGCCTCCTCCCCGTACTTAGCCTGCAAAACAATAAAATCGTGTAAGTTCAACAATCTATATAGTTATATGTAATATGAATGGTTTCTAAACTTACCAACCGCTCGGCTGCAGCCTGACTGCACCCCGTCGGCTGAGAAGGGTCCCTGTGACCTCTCTTCCAAACCTCAGCAGGGGTGGGCGGCACCCCCGTCTCGCGCTCCTGTCAATACATGTTAGTACGAACAATATATTATTAATATATAAACATAAGTTACACACACTTACCATGCGTTTAGCTAAACGCAAGTGGTTATCTTGCCCGTGTCTGCTCTTCCCCTCCACCCCTCTGCAGTCTCGAGCCTTCCCGGACTTAGCTTTAAACTCGTCGCTAGCCCAGTAGCGACAAAGGGCCCGAAATGCATCGTTCCGACCCTGCAACCAGCTCACGTGGCCCTGCACATAGTTGAAAGTCGTTAAAAGTACCATCGAGGACATTATCAGAAAAAAATACTTACTACACTCCACGTACCTGCGCGTACTCCTCCTCCGTCAGGTGCCTCTCGCTCTCCTGCCGGAAGTGTAACACGTGCTGCTGGTTCGCCTTCAAGTGCTCATTAATAATTTGAACACGGGCGTTCGACAAAGCTTGTCGAAGCGCCTTGGCAGCGTTGAAGTGAAACACTCGCCTCGCATCCTCAAACATGCGATGGTCGTCCGGGTCCTCTAAAATATATCTTGCCTGCGATAAAGAATATATTGAAGAGATGTGCACTAAAAGAGTTTAATAGTTGTAACTTAGAAACTTTTTTACATACTTACCATGCAAGTAATTGTCTTTCGTTTTGCCAGGCATATCCATGCAAGTGCTTATGATACTTTCGCTCATATTACGCTCCTGATGCATGACATCAATGTTGTGCATTAGAATCAACGACTTCACATATGGTAGCTCCCAAAGTCCACATATGTGAGTCCAATTGTGTTCCTCTCCATAACCTACGAAATATCCAGGACGACCTTCATCAGGCACCAGTTTGTCCAACATATCAGAAATTTCTGACCCGTTGAGACGCTTCGGTGGTCCTTTAGTGACAACAGTGTTCTTTCGAAAGACATGCCTCTGCTGCCTAAATATATGATTCGAGGGCAGCCAACGTCTGTGACAATCGAAATAAGATATTTTGCCTCCATGAGTTAGTCGAAAGCAATCCGTGTCTGAAGCACATATCGGACACGTCAGACGACCGTGAGTGCTCCATCCGGAAAACATGCCGTATGCCGGCAAATCATGGACGGACCACAAATAAGCAGCTCGAAGGTTGAATTTCTGCTTCTTGTAACTGTCGTACGCTTCGACTCCTGTCCACAAGACTTTCAATTCTTCGATCAGCGGTTTTAACATCACGTTGAGACGTGACCCGGGATGATCAGGTCCAGGTACAATGAGGCTGAGAAACATGAACTCGTTCCTCGTACAAAAAGCAGGTGGCAGGTTGTACGGAATGACAAAGACAGGCCAACATGAGTATGGAGCGGCATTCGTACTGAACGGTGAAAATTCGTCTGTCGCTAATCCGATGCGAACATTCCTCGCATCACGAGAAAAGTCTGGATCGAAACGGTCTAGCGCCTTCCATGCATCACCGTCGGACGGATGCGTCAAGAATTCTTTGTTCTCACGTTTACCTTCTTTGTGCCATCTCATGTGTCTTGCGGTTCTTTTTGAAAGAAACATCCGCTTCAACCGAGGTGTCACAGGCAAGTAACGAAGCTGCTTATGTGCGACATCTGTCATCACATTATCGCCATCGTCATTAACAACTTCGACATACCTCGATTTACCACATTTCAAGCACATCTTCTCATTGGCGTGCTCTTTCCAGAATAGCATGCAGTTGTCTGGGCACACATCAATTTTCTCATACTTCATACCGAGACCAGATATCTTGATCTTTGACTGATACATATCTGGTGGCGCTTTGTGAGGTCGTGGAAGGATATCGCAGATCAATTTCATGAGATCATTGTAGCAGTTGATGGAAAAAAAGTACTTGGACTTAATTGCCATAAATCTGGTCAAGAAAGCAAGTACGGTCACATCCGTATGTTCATGCAACGGCTCTTGTGATTTCTTCAGCTCCTCGAAGAACTTCTCTGCCTCATTTGTAAGAGGATCCTCCACTTCAAGAGCTTCTAACATCTCATCCATCCTATCAACCTCTGTTATATCATCATCCTCATCCACTTCGGCTATGACTCGAGAATTAGTCTCGCCGTGGAAGGTCCACACTTCATATTGTGGAGTGAAACCGTTTCGACATAAGTGAAACGAAAGCTCCAATCTTCTCAAAAACTTAGTGTTTCGGCATTTTGTACATGGGCACCGCACCATATCTTCCGTTGACAACGAAAATGCTCGATCCAAAAATTGATCTAACTTGATAAACCACTCATCGGAGTGACCACCATTTCTGCTCTTCCAGCCAGTATACATCCAACTGCGGTCTTCACCCATTTTTGACTCTGCAGTTTAATGCGAAAGAAATTGTCGTTAATGTATTGTTGTGTTATGTCACGGCCCTACAACCTAGGCAGATAGATCCTAAACCCACCCAAGAGTGACCGAGCGGAGCGTGCTCATGACGAGACGCGTGATCCGGATTCGAACGAAATTTCGGCAGCATAACCCCGCTGTTCTCCACTGCACGCCCGAAAATGGTGCAGCAGAGAACAACAGGGTTACGCCACCGAAATCTCGTCCAAATCCGGACCCGCGTCTCGTCACAAGCCACGCCCCCTCGGTCACTCCGAGGCTGTCCAAAAAGGGACAATTCCGAACCTGCACGTCTCACATGCCAATGGCATGTGAGACGTGCCGATCCGAAACGGGTAATCAATTGCTATAGGTTACGTTGCTCAGTTTCATTTTCAGGTCATTTAAGAGAGAGGAAAGAACTAGAGAAAGAGTGAGAGGAAAGTTGGTCTTAGATGACAATTCCACATCCATTTCCACCGTCTACGCAATCGCGGGTCATTGATGTCCTTACCAACCCGTTCGCTTCCATGTCACCTTAACTACTATGGTCTACACGACACGATCATACTTATTGCGTGTCGTGCCCTTCCGGGTTGGTCCGAGCCGGCCCAAAACCCCTTTATTTATATATATTAAGTAGTCACTCAAAAACATTATCTGAATGCACTAAAGTCCAAACATACACTAAACAGAATAGAAAAAAACTATTAATTCTAAACACTAACGCAATCAAAAGATCACACACTTGACAAAAAGTATTTACCAAAGCATAATAAACATATTTACCAAAGCATGACAAAAAGTTATCTAAACCTAAAAAAACAGAATCATCTAGCAACATCTAGATCACACACTTGACATAGGATGAACTAGTAACATGGTGATGCAAATCTAAAGAAAATGTGTTACATCACTAAAAGTTTGAAAAAAAAACAGTTGAAACATTTTACATATCAGGGCAGCTACTATAAGAGCAACAAGTCATCATATACAGCTAAAAGCATTGTACTCTGTCATATACAATATGAGAAGAATGATGGTGTCATACCTGAGCAGTGAAGTGGATCTGAGTGTGCACGGTGGGGAGGGGACCTGAGCAATGTAAAGAAAATGCATTATGTCAAGACCGATTTGATAAAAATAGCTAGAACACTAAAATAACTGAATATAATTGGACCGGCTAGATCACCATATTATGATGTTTTTGGTTGATCCAGAAGCAAGTCCAGAACCTAATTTTCAGCTTTAAGAGGTTACTCTAGTGCTAATTTTCAGATTTAAAAGGTGCAGTCGGATCGAGCAGAAGCAGCAGGCCGCACCGTTTCAAATTCCGTGGCTTAGATATCGCACGAACGGTGTATATTTGAATGCTGGGGATGGAGACCTTGGAGCGTAATTAAGTTGTCGCTGTGGTGATGCGAGAAAGCCGGCCAACATCATTAAGCAAGTATTGCGCGCGCGATATGGCAGATTAGCAAAAGGCCGGTGACACTAGCTTTTCTAGCCCCCTTGATGCAGGCCATCAATTGGGCTGGCATCAACGAAGCTCTCTCCGGTCAATGTAACCAACAAACCAGTGTTCATTAGTCGTCCGATTAGTCGCGACTAATCGGGCTTATCAGTCTCCTGCTGCCGATCAGGTCAAGCGAGGCGACTAGCTCGATTAGAAAACTAGTCGTCCTACTAGTCGTCCGATCTGGGCGATTAGTCGGGCGACTAGCCTTCCCTGTCGATTGAACGACCAGGCCAATCTAGTGCGACCGGCAGATCGGGCACGTCGAGTGCGTGACCAGCCAAGGGTCGATGCACTTGACGTGGTACAGGTGGAGGCACACCGGCAGCAGCCGCACCCTCTCGCCGACCTTGAACGCGCAGAGGCACACAGAGCATGTCGAGACCTCGTCGCCGTCGCCGCCACGCATCACGTTGTGCTTCAGTGACAATGTGTAAGTGAACGACGGGAGGCAGCCCGCCCTGCTAGTAGGACTGGTGTGGCCGTCGCTTTGGCCGCCGGCGGCGCTGCGCCGTATAAGCAACAACACGAGCAGGAGCACGAAGATGGCAACAAAAGACATGCTGGTACCTATTGGAAATCCAGAAATACCTGGCTTTTCTTTAATAATGGAACCAAGGTTCCGGCCCCTACATTCTTAGAGAAATGCACAAAGCCGCGGAAATACCTGGTTATATATAGGCAACTACATATAGAATCATTCCATATTTTAAGTACTCTGAAGATAGAAATTAATATCATCTCTTATGGAATCCGATAGTCCAGATTGATTCAAATTGGACTCTATCCAAAATTACCATTCATGTTCTGATCCTTTCCCAAACCAACCAGATCAAAATCGAATCTAAGTCTACCAAATCTCATGATCTTTTCTATTTGCTATTTCAATTCGATTTAGCAAGCAAAAAGACTTATTCTAATTTAACCCTAACTGAACTCGGTGCACAATTTAGCAAGCAACCAGACTTATTTCTAATTTAACCCTAAGTGTTCTACCTAGCAATTGACAGATAATTGGCAAAAATTGGCAAAAAGGGCTTGCTCACCTCAGTGGAGGAAACCAATCGGGCTCGGGGGTGGCTGCGCTTGGGCAGGAGGCGCAGTGTCGGGGAGGAGGACGAGCGGCCCCCGGTTGATCGGAGAGGCGGCGGCCCGCGGAGCTCGGGGAGGCGGCGACCTTGCAAGCTTGGGGAGGCGGCAACGCTCGGGGAGGCGGCAACGCACTGGCACGAGCCGAGGTGGAGAGGCCGTGGGCGGCGGCGGCGGGGCGGCGACGGCGGGGCGGCGAGGCCGGGGCGCGGCGGGCCGGGGAGGCGGGGGCGGCGAGCAGGGGCGGCGGCGGGCCGGGGAGGCGGGGGCGGCGAGCAGGGGCGGCGCCGGGGCCGCGACGGCGTGCCGGCAGCGGGGCGCGGCAGGGCGGCGGGCAGGCGGCGGGGCGCGGAGGGCGGCGGGGCGCGAGGGCGGCGGCAGTGTTGAGTGGTCGTGAATGAACCGCCGGGTCGGTATAAAAGTCCTTATTTGCGACGGCCTAGTAAATTGCGACGGCCCGACAACAAAGCCGTCGCGATTAAAGTTACTTGCGACGGCCTTTTCAGCGGCCGTCGCAAATAAGCTTTTATTTGCGACGGCTAAATTAGTTGCGACGGTACTAGGGTTGGCCGTCGCAAATAAGTTGTTATTTGCGACGGCTATATGGCGGGCCGTCGCAAACAAGGACTTATTTGCGACGGCTGTGTTATTTGCGACGGCTGTAGACTGGCCGTCGTAATTTAATCTATTTGCGACGGCTGGCCGTCGCAAATAAAGTCAGCCGTCGCAAATGATCGTTTTTCCTGTAGTGGAAGCAAATTGTGTAGCCCAAGCACAATTTGGCATGGTTCAATGATAGTTGTGCACTTATGCAACAATGATAGACTAAAGAGGCAGAAGACAAGAAAGTGACCGCACAAAGAGTGCATATCACCGGTACCATGGATCAGCGATCATTACATGGAGTTGGTAGCCCGAATTTGCAAGGTGACAGCACAAAACTTGAAGGCATGAGGGTTTGCGGTGATCTAGTTCAATTACAAAATACCTTACTAAATGCTACAGGTGTGTACATGAAAGCGGGACCATAGTTGTAAGTAGCGGGAACCGATCCATGTGAGTGCACGAGACCATGACAATAAAAATTCTTAGTTCCATGGTTGAAGATTAAAATTTTCATTTCAGGAAAAAACAATCATTGTACTAGTCCTGGCAAGATTCCACGAATTCTTCATGTAGATTTACGTATAATTTTTTGATCATGGAGTCCAATCTCTACTATAAAAATGTCCTTGTAGATACACTTTATTTATTTGTTAGATACATTTATTTCATCTTTTTTGGAATATGGAGACACTTTCATAAAGCATGTTGCAGCGTCCCGTATGGGACGTAACATGTGTTCGTATAGACTAATTTTAAAAACATGGCTTGCAGATACATGTATACATACACATCTACACACACTTTTATAGTTGCATTCCTATTACATGTCTACAATTTTACACACGTTTTATGCATGCTAACAAACACTACAGGAAAAGCGATCATTTGCAACGGCTAGATTTATTTGCGACAGCCAGCCGTCGCAAATAGATTAAATTGCGACGGCACGCCTCTGGCCGTAGCAAATAAAACGGCTCGCAAATAACTGCTTATTTGCGACGGTCAGCCACATAGCCGTCGCAAATAACAACTTATTTGCGACGGCCAACCCTAGTGCCGACGCAAATAAGGTAGCCGTCGCAAATAAAGGTTTATTTGCGACGGCTGCTAAAAAGGCCGTCGCAAGTAACATTAATTGCGACGGCCGTATGGCCTGGCCATCGCAAATAAGGGCCTTTATCCCGACCCGACAGTTCATTCTCGTTCACTCGTTCACTCACCATCCGCTGTGCCCGCCGTCGTCGCCCCGCCGCCGCCCCGCCGTCGCCGCCCCGTCGCCGCCACGGCTCGCCGCCCCAGGTCCGTCGCGGCCCCGGCGTCGCCGCCCCTGGCCTCGGCCCGCCGCGCCCCGGCCTGCCGCGCCCCCGACGCCCCGGCCCGCCGCGCCGCCGGCGTCGCCGCCGCCGGCCTCGCCGGCCCCGGAGCTCCGCGTCCCCGTTGCGCCCCCGCCGCCCCCGGCCCCCGACGCCTCCGAGGTGAGCGCCCACTGTAAACCCTAATACCCCTGCGTATTTGCTTTTTTTGTAGAAATTCAGTCAAGTGTTGTGTCATTTTTGAACATGGTGACCTCATGGAAGAAATCATAGTGGAGTTTCTCTCAGGGTTGTAGTTTCATGTGGGCCTAACCAAGTTAAAGCTGTGATTTCCTCAAACTTTTTAGGAGATTAAGCTAAAGCTGTGATTTTAATCCTTGTATGATAGGATAGGAAATATGATTCATGTGCCCTTATTTACACTTGATAGCTTAAGTATACAAGGCTAAATCTTCGGTGCAGATGTGTCTCGACTAACAAAGTCGTCCGATTAGGGGGTCTAGCGACCACAAACTTTGGCCGGCGCCATCGCGCCTGACAACAGTCGCCGCCGCGCCTAGCCGTCGGGCCTGGCCAACATTGCCGCCGCGCCTGGACGGCGTCGCCGTCGCGAGCCTGGATGCCATCGCCGCCGCCGCGGGCCTGGACGCCATCGCCGCCGCCTGCTAGCGCCGTCACGCCGCCGTAGAGGAGTGAAGTGAGGAGTTAGGGTTAGGGTAAAGTTGGGATACAGTTTTATATAGCCCATCTACAATGTGGACCGTCGGATCGAGATCGACGGTTCACGTACATCCGACTTAAACAGATCAGGTCCAGTCCGATCCATTCCACCTCGACCCAACTCCAAGCCGCCTTCGCCCTTCATCTGCTCCAAACGCCGCCAGCCGTCTGGCCGCCCGTGTGTGCCGCCATCGCAGGGACGCTCGTCCTCTGTGCGACGCCGCTGCCCCTCCACCTCCGTAGCCGCTCGGTGCCCGCCTCCAGTCTCCAACCTCTGTCACCGCTCCGCGCCCGCCGCCGCCAGTCTTCGCCGACGCCCGCCGCCGTCGTCTGGTTACTGCATGGCCGCCCCTCCCCTGCGCAACGCCTTCGCCTCTCCCATGCTCGCCGTCTCCGCCTCTCCCCTGCTCTTTATCAACTTGTTACATCCCTAAAAAGTAGAGGACGGCTGGACATCGATTAGGCATCGATTAGGATCGATTAGTCGCCCTAATCGATGACTAATCGTCCTGATCGACCTAATCGACCCTTAGGCGACTAGGGTCGATTATGCGACTTGAAAACATTGGTGCCGCCCACCCCTGCTGAGGTCTGGAAGAGAGGTCACAGGGACCCTTCTCAGCCGACGGGGTGCAGTCAGGTTGCAGCCGAGCAGTTGGTAAGTTTAGAAATCATTCATATTAAATATATATAACTATATAGATTGTTCAACTTACACGGTTTTATTGTTTTGCAGGCTAAGTACGGGGAGGAGGCTAGGAAGATACACGGCGAGGATTTCGATTGGGAATGTCAATCGATCGATCCTCAAGCTGCGTATGCAACCGGTGGTGGAAAAGCACACGGAAGGTGAGTTTACAAGTCATTTTATCGTTTTCAATTGAAAGTATTCAAGATATTTCAATTTCATATTACTAACTCTCTTTTTTATAGGCTCGCCATATTCGATGGAGTTGTCGACTCGAGGGCGGCTAGACCCGCGAGAGGCAGCTCCACGCAGGCTTCGGGCACGGGAGGTCGCCGCGTATCGCAGAGGGACATTGAGATGCAGTCCCTCCGAGAAACTATAGAAGAAAACGAAAGGCGACATGAGGAGGAAAGGAGGGCGATGGAGGCCACGATCCAAACCCAGGCATCAGCGTTGGCGCAGATGCGGGAAGCAATTGAGGTAACAAAATAAAAACTAAAATTCTCATTAATTCAGCGTAAATGTCTTACTAATAGGTAGCATTTAATGTTTGCAATGACAGGCCATCACTCGGGCGCAAGGTCTGGGAATCCAGCTACCGGTACTACCACCTGTCCTCCCAGGCGATCCTTCTTCAGCGGGTCAGGTAAGTTTCTATGTAATCCTTCTTCTCCAGCATAATAAGATTGAGATAGATGAAAGAGAGAGATAGTTAGATAGAAGAAAATGATTGATATAGAAGAAAGATAGAGATAGAAGAAAGGGATACAGAAGAAAGAGTGAAAGATAGATAGAGTAGGATGGGAATGAAGAGAGAGAGTAAGATGTAGATAGAGATAGAGAGAGGGGAAGATAGAGGGAGGGAGATGTAGATGGAGATAGAGGGAGGGGAGGAAGATAGAGGAAAAAGGACAGCAATAGAGAGATAGAGTGAGAAAGAAAGATAGAGTGAGAGACAAAGAGAGAAATGAAAAGAGAAGAAGAGAGGGGGATTTAGATGAAGATAGAGGGAGAGGAAGGGAGGGAGAGAGATGTTAATGCATTTATATTCTAACACTAAGTTTCATTAATTGCAGGGATCCGCGACGGCTGCACAAACGCCGTCGCCGTCGCTACCGCCGCCTGGAATGAGGCGCGACGAGGACTTCGACTTCGGAGGTGGCTCCGGAGGTGGCTACGGAGGTGGATACGGAGGTCAAACCGGCGAGTGAGCCCATGTTTAGTTTGTTGATGTTGATGCGATGTTTGTACGATATGTTTTGAAACTGTTGTGATGTATGTGTTCTGTGAATGTTCTGTGAATCTGGCCATCGAGCCGGTTAGTGTTTTCTGTTTTTTTAAAAAAAAAATAAAAAACCTTATTTGCGACGGCTTTTCATACAGTACCGTCGCAAATAAGGTACAAAGCCGTCGCAAATAAGCCACTGCTATTTGCGACGGCCTGGCCATCGCAAATAAGGTTTAATTGCGATGGCGCGGCCGTCGCAAATAGCAGAGTGGGTCCCGGAGGGGGACATGTGGGCCCTGCCCACTGAACTTATTTGCGACGGCCCGACTGTCGCAAATAGAAGCACTTAATTGTGACGGCCAGGCCATCGCAAATAAGCTTTAATTGCGACAGTCAGGCCGTCGCAAATAACGTTGCGGGTCCCACCGGCCCGCGGCAGTAACTTGCGATGGCTGAACCTAGCTGTCACAATTAAGCTTATTTGCGATGATGGCCGTCGCAAATAAGCTTAATTGCGACGATTTAATTGCGACGGCCAAAAACCGTCGCGAATAAAGAAAGCCGTCGCAAATAGCTTATTTGTGACGGCATATGCCTTATTTGCGACGGCCGTGGCCGTCGCAAATCATCGGGATTCCTGTAGTGAAAGTTAAACATAAGTTCAAAAATACATTTATAACTTGTATATATACTAAAATAGCCACATTGTATATCATGAATTATTATAGTTCATGCGATATGAATATAAGAATTTGTTATCTATTACATATATATTTGACCAAGATAAAGAAACCCCACCTTAACTCTCAATGCCTAGGTATTAAAACGATAATCTGAGAGAAATAAAAAAAGAAAAAAATACCCACCACTATATTTATGAAATTATATGAGATACTCATATATGAATCATCACCCACAAATATTTGATGGAGAAATAAGTTAATGAGATATCCATCATAATACAACATTATCTATTAGATTATTCTACCATTATAACAAATAGCTGAAAATAAACCAATATTTTTTTCAAAAAACAATTGTATATCTATTGTTTATATTGAAAAATAGATGAAATTGCCATGTTAATTAAATGAAAAAAATAAAAATAGCTACCAGTGCCATGTCACGCCCGGTCATCGTAAAGATGAACAGACGCTATTCACATGTACGCCAGGATCAGTTGAATCGTACATGCATCGACGAAAGCGAAATATCATTACATAGCCATGTTCGAATACATAAATATTCTTACAATTTGACCCGAAGGTCTACAAATACACACCACAACTATTTACAACACTTAAACAGTTCACAAACTTCAAACTACAGCGGAAAGGGAAATAGGTAAGCATGGCTCCATCTTCATAGGCAGCAGTTGCGCGTACGGTCGCAGCCTAGGCCAAGTCCTCCGGATTGACGAAGAAGTACTCTAGTGCCGCTTCTTCTTCTTCATATTCTAATGTAAAAGTAAACGCTTGAGTACATAGAGTACTCAGCAAGTGCAGGAAGAGATGACATGATTGGCTAAAGCAAGGGAAGGCCAAATATGGCTTAGCACTATGCTTAAAACCTAACCTTAGCTTTCAATTATCAATATCATAATTCAAGAAGTAATCAACACATGATTAATGATAATGAATGTAACTTGAATCATAATTAACCACCATTTCTCAACCATAGACTAATTATGAACTGGTCCCAAGCCGCTCTTGTCCGTGAGCACGGCTGTCATGACAGTTTTACCAAATCTCTGCAGAGAGTGTACCCTTTCCCCACAAGCAGTGATTTCATCCCCTGTTGCCAGGTGGACTAGCGAACCTCCCCAAATGCCCGTGGTAGCTAACCACATTTCACACTTCCTTTGGTGTGAGGCCAGGAGATCACTACATGGTCTTTACAAAGGTGCTCCCGACTAGTACTAGCCCTCTAAGGTTTCTACCGCTGAGGATTCTCGAAGTAACCCACCACCTCAGAGCCCCCTCTTGAGCCTTGTGGATCCTAGAGCAGTTCCCCTGCATCATTCCCCGCACCATCCAACTACTAGCATTTCATCGGGAGAAACCTAATTAATTGACCAAGCTGCCCCATCTCAGTCTCGTGGTGGTACTATAAAGCTTAGTGGCTTCCTCCATAAACCGGTCCTTAGAATCCGGTGGTACCAAACCCAATCTCGGGTCTTGTGCAAACTGCACCATACCAAATCTATCCAACCACCAGATTCCTATCGACTACTATTGTGTATCCACCACAAATTAGAGTAACCATAAAGTTTAACATGGAACAATTGTATGAAATCCCAATCCCAATATCTAAGCATGGCTAAGCATAAATATGACCTATCTACTTCCCAACCCATTTCAGGTAACAAGGAATTATATGGAACAGGGCATGTAAACATGAAATAGGACATCAATTTAATTAGCATGCATCTATCTAAATTCCTAAATTTGGTACAAGATGGTCAAGGGCACTTGCCTTCGTCGAAGACTTGAGTGTTGGTGAAGTCTTGTTCTTGGAGGTTAAGGTTGGGATCGTAGTACGACTCTAATTATATTGCCCAAGCATGGCAAGAATAAAATAAAGCTAAATAAGTAAAGGGCACGCAAAACAATACATCACAACACACATAAGCATAAAATCCTATACTAATGCGTCCCTACGAAGCATTTATTACTTTACATGGCCAAAGTATGCATTTTATATTTATCTTACATTTTTGGGATTTAATTATAGCCTAAAACCATTTTTATTGAATTTCCTATGGCCAAAATGTATTTTTAAACATTTATAATAAATGTTTCCTGGACAAAATATATTTTATATGCAATCTACAATTTAATCACAGCATAAAGTATTTTATACTAATTTTTCCCACCATTTTTACACTTAAATACCATTTTTATCTATTTTCTACACATTAAATACACCTATAAACAATATTCAGCAATTAGATAAAAGTCCAGGGACTGAAAAATAAGATTACTACACTGTACAGGGGCTAAATCCACAATTCTATAAATTTCCAGGAGTTAAATTGACTATTTAAATGATTTAATCCAATTCCAGAAAGTCCAGGGGCTAGATTGTGAATTCTGGGGGCTAGATTTGAAATCCTGCAAAGGTTAGGGGGTAGCCCGCAAGTTTCCAGGGGCTGCGATGTAAAAGCGACGGCGGGAAAAGTAAATTCAATGTGGGCCGTTGGATCTTAAATGTACGCGCGGGATTTTATTACACGAATCGTTACGCCGATATAATCTCGGCCATTCGGTCTGAACCGAGGGCTGAGATTCGGCCACGTCACTCCGGCGGCACTGATCACACACGCGCACGGCGGCGCACGGCGCCCGCGGCGGTGACCTCGCCGAAGTTGGCCAAATCGGCGATTTCTACGTCGATCCTACGCGCTAAGTGCATGAAGCGGGAGAGGGAAGATAGTGGAGTATACCTCGGGGGTTTTCGGGGCTTGAAATCGAGTGGAGATGAGTCGGTGACGAGGGGCGGCGGCGGCTAGCGTTGGCACTCGTCGAATTCGGTGAAGCCCCGTCAATCCTTCCGCGCAAGCTTGTCCGGCGTGCTCCTGGGTTCACGGCGAAGAGGTCAGAGGAGAGAAAGGGGTGAGGCGAGCGCCGGTTAGTCGGGAACGTGAGTGTCTTACCCAGAGCGACGGTGGGTTAGGGTTTGAGCGCAGAGGAGAGGAAAGAAAGGGGGAGAGGGGGAATTTATAGAGGGGGGGGAGTGCGGCGGTTGCAGGCGCACGCGAAGGGAGTTTCCCCGGGGTGATTCCGTCGTGGGATGAGGCAGTTTGAGGGGGTGGTGCGGTGTGGGCGCGGCGCGGCGCAGGAAATAGGGAGTGGCGGTTACTCCCTGGAAGGGATGACAGGCGGGCCCCGCCTGGCAGAGAGAGGGAGAGAGGGAGGGGTTGGCTGGGCTGCGGGTGAGGGAAGGGAGAAGTTGGGCCGGGGGGAAGTTTGGCCCAATAGGGGTTTTATCCTTTTTCTTTTTCTTTTTCATCTTTTTTTCCTTTGATTTGAATTCAAATTCAAATTTAAATCGTTTGCTACACGTTGGAATTTCAAAAATCACCCAAAAAATGCATACAAGAATGTGCAAGGTTTTGATCAAATTTTTATACATAAAATATCGGTGTTACATGCCACCATGAAAAAATTAGCCAAAAAATAATCTATACACATTTTAAAATTATCCACTATTATCAATATAAACATTGGCTGAAATACTCATATAATAAACAATCATCTACAAAATGGTTAAAATAGAAATAAGTTAACAAGATATCTGAGATAATGTAACTTTAGCTATAACTCAACCTTTTGCCATTATAAGAATCTGCTGAAAAAACCCGCTAGATGTTTTTTAAAATTACCCGTGATCGCTATTATTATTAAACAAATGTCCAGAATATCATGTATAAATTTTATAATTATCCACTATGAGTATTAGGTAAATCATAATAAATAGCTAATAGAAAAATAAGTTGATGAGATATCCAATCTAAGACAATACAATATATTAGCTATGGGTAGATTGTAAATACTAGCCGCATTGGCCAACCTACTAGTTTAATAAAATTAAGCATAGTGGGTTTGCCTTCCAGTACGTTCCCCTCAAAATTAATGAAATAAGTTACGCAAGCGGAGAAGACCGAAAAAACTGATTCTACTTTCTGGTACAGGTAGTCAGGTAGTTTCATTTTAATTTGGGTTTTAATTATATTTCCTGGTTGAACTAAATATTCTGCTTCAGATATAATCTAGAATCACACATTTCATATGCATGAACACTAACTCGATTTATTTGTTGAGGAAATTTATGACACATAATACTAGCTTGTACTATTCTGTAAGATGTTTTCAGAATTGAACGGCAACTGCCCCTCCCTTCACTCAACTCATCCAAGCAGCAACGGCTGCTCAAATTTTCTCTGCCCACTGCCCTCAACCAGAGTTATGCCTTTTTTTTTCTTTGTGACCTCTGAGCCCTTAGTATATGAACGAGAAAACACACAGAAAAGCAACAGCTGCTGTCTGGTAGCTAGATGCTTTGCCCTGACGGCGAGGGTTGTGCCTCTTGCTTTCTTGCCCCGCTCCCAACCTCCTTGGCTCCAAACACAGCAGAGCATGTGGTGTATATCTATCACAATTGCACATATTTAGGTTTGTGAGTCATCAGGAGAATATCATTCACGCGAAGATGCCCACTCCGCTGCTCATTGATACTGTTAAATCGTCTCCAACAATAAGAGACAAAAATAGAGCTAATTTTCAACTTTTGCTTAGTGCTACAGTAGATTTCAACTAGCCAATTTTTCCTAGTCGTCAACAGCCAATGCATTTTCGGAAGGCAAAAACCATATCCTGCTGGCGCGCCTCCTTAAAGCCGATGTCCTATTTGATGACTACGTCATATACTTTGTACAACCCATCCATCATGACCTTCACCTTTTGCGCGTGCTGCCGAGGAACGCAAGCCAGTGGCAGGAGACACATGTGGAGACACCGCGCTTGCGGCCGCCGAGCATGCGGTACATTTCTATCACAATTCCATAGTTTTAGTTTTGAGAGGCATCAGGAGAATATCATTTTCACGAAGATGCTCATTTGGCCTCTGCTTCGCACTGCCATCTATGTTGATTTCCTTAACATGCACATGCATGCTTTCCATGAGAGCCAGACCACGTAGCTGTAAGAGTTGGACTGTGATCGTCTATCGGAGTTGGACAGTGATGGGTGGCAGTGTGTAGTTGAGGGAGTTGCATAAAGAACATGAAACGGTGGAAACGAGATGTGAATCGATGTCATCAGCTCCACCGTCATGCTGTTTAAGGAATCAGGATGCTTTTAGCTATTCAAGGAGCAGTAAGGATATTTATTTCAATCACGTTCAACATTTGAAAAAGAACAGGGGAAATACATAAGAAACATATTCCCTCCATCTCCAAATACTTGTCACTTTCTAGTTCATTTTTGAACTCGAGAGTGACAAATATTTTAGGATGGAGTATAACACATGACATTGTCTCTGCAGGTCTATAATAACCAATGCTAACCCAGCTTAATATGGGTCTAACCATACGTTTGGGAACACGCATGGGTTTGTTTACCCGATGACGATTGCTGTATCGAAATTCCATCGTCTTTCTTCTGCCACACTTTCTTGCAGTACTCAACGTTCCACGAGTATCTGACGAAAGATGTCGTGCAAAAGCGGACAGGAAGGAGCGCAGCAGTACCAAAACGAACACGAAGACGCTAATGATCAGAAGACGAAGCACCTGCAGTGCTCCTGCAGTAACGATGGAGAGCAACAAACCACAGGAGAGCACCTCGCATCTGCATACTGTATGTGTAGATCGCAGGCAAGAACACACGGTTGTAGCAATCACGGAGTGGCGACGGACAGAGCCAGATCAGAGGGCCAATCGTGAGCTCAAAATTCAGGCATGGACTATGCAATACTCCCCCGTCCTTAAAATTTGTCATCTTTCAGTCAAAAAATGAATTAAAACATGGCAAATTTTTGAGAGCGCAGGGAGTACGTGATTAGCTAAAACAAACTCAACGATACTTCTACAACTGACCCATCAATTACATGCTGTGCCCCCGTATCTCTGTATTATTACAAAATGGGGCCCTCTGTTGCAACTCTGTATTTGAATTGGCCAGGTATATATATGCCACCTCAGATTTCATTTGATGCTGACCTACCTTATTTGTTACAAAATATTTTTTCCTGGTGATTATTTGTATGGGTAGTATATATATATATACTCATGTTACATGGTGAAGAAGCAAGCGGGCAATTTTCCTTGCAAATGGTATAGTTGGACGTGGACAACAATGAGTGTAGGTCTTCCAGTCAACTTTGTTGTTCTGGTGATAGCATTGCTTAGATTATGTGTTCATTGCAAAATTATAGGAATGGAAGGCATTGGAAAAAGCTCGTGCAGGAACTGGAGATGGAGGAGTGTCGACGGTGACCAGGTTATATCTAGCTCTATTCGTAACTGAAGGCTACTGAAACCCACCAAAACGATTTTTGTTGGAGGTGGTCCGTTTTGGAGCAAGCAATTCCTTTCGCTCTCCTCGTAGTCATTTTTTGCCCCCTGAAGGTTTCCAAATGGATTTTTGATCTGGAGAGGAAATGTATAATTTGATAAGGTCATGATGATTTCTTGGCTCAGTTCCTCTCCTTGTTTCAACAAACTAATCCAAGGTGCCCCAACTTCCATAAACATTATCTATATGTTACTCCCGACTGCAAAATAGGAGTAAACTTGAACATAGTGACTAATTGATGGTAATTTGAAGCTACTCACTACATGAACTACTCTTAGAAACAAGATTAGCTAATCAACGAATTTGGGTTCAAAAGCATTAACAGAAGGCTAGAACAGGATTAACCACATCCACAATGGAGAAGCTCATCGTTGGGGCCAATGAAGAACATTAACAAATAATAAAAGATTTGTGCAAATCTGATGCAATGTAAGAATTAATTATAAGTAATTAGCATCAAGCAGGTTACTTATTGGTTCAAGATGTAGGCTAGATGACTCTTGATGCCAAATGTCAGAACTTAACCATCATTATTTCAATAGGTTATACTAGCCTAAACACATGAACATGATAATTACCAATTTAGTTTATGCTTGCATGTTGCAGACGTTTTTTTCTTTCGAAAAGCCAATGTTGCAGACGGTGACATCACTACTACAAAAAGCATTTTCACAGGTGCCTAGATTTTTCAAACACAGGCGGTCCGTAAAAAATACAACTGTGATGACGAATGATACAATAACCGCCTGTGATGAAGAACATCACATGCGGATTTTAAGAAACAACCGCCCATGGAAATCTTGTATTTTCTCAGGCGGTTATTAATTAAGAACCGCCTGTGATGTAGCTAACATCACAGGTGGTTCTTAATTAACCAATGTCTGAGAAAATACATGATTTCCACGGGTGGTCATTGTTTAAGAACCGCCTGTGATGCTGCTAAGCTCCTGTCAAGCTAATCCTTAAACATCAAGCTCTTGTAGATGCAAGTAACACCCGTGACTCATCATTTGGATTGTTGAAAGCATCAATTTGAAGCATGACGATCCTTGGAAGGATTTTCCCATCCATTTGAAGGATTTCTTTCCCTCCTGTCCATTTGAAAACTTAGGAAGATGCTCCTTTCTTAGTTTTAATGCCTATATATATTGACTAAAAATCAGTACCTACTTTCTTAGTGCTTCACACAAGCGAGTAAGCGAACAACTTCAATCACAAATATTGTTTTTACACTTTCATATAAATTTAACTATAATCTTTCAAGCATAGATTTATCAAATAAGTGAAGCTTCCTTATCACACATGTTAATGGCAGTTATAAGTGAAGGATGTGTTGAAGCTAACGAAATCTGAATCGAAATGAAGATAAAGAGATCTTGCATATGAGTGGCAATGTCCAGGTTATACAGCGTGAAGCTATGATGACAACCTTCAACAACATGAAAAGTGATGCCAAGGTCATGCTTGCATCAACCAAGGCATGTTGTGCCAAGGTTATGCTTGCCCCAACAAGTGTTATACCCTCACAACATGTCTTGGTTGATGCAAGCATAAACTTGACATCACTTTTCACGTTGTTAAAGGCTGCCATTATAGTTTCATGCTGTCTAACCTGGACATTTTCACTCATATGCAGCATCTCTTTGTCTTCAGCCCCGTTGAGATTTCGTTAGCTTCGACACACCCTTCACATGTAACTGCCATTAACATGTCTGATGAGGAAGCTTCAATTATTGATAAATCTATGCTTCAAAGATTAAGGTCAAATTTCTATGAAAATGGTAAAAACAAGATTTGTGATTGAAGTTGTACGCTTTGTCGCTTGTGTGAAGCACTAAGAGAGATGGTACTGATTTGTAGTCAATATATTCAGCCATTAGAACTGATAAAGTAGCATCTTCGTAAGTTTTTAAAATGGAGAGAAGAGAAAGAAATCTTTCAGGGCTTGTTTGGATGTACTCAATCTAATTGGATTGAAGTGGATTGAAGTGAAGAATGAACTAATTTTCTCCTCAATGCACCTCAAACCACTTATATTGAAGTGGATCCACTCCTATCCAAACAAGCGCTCAAATGGACGGTAAGTATCGTCAGACTTCAATTGAAGCTTTTAACAATCCAAATGATGAATCTCGGGTGTTACTTGCATCTACAAGAGCTTGCTGTGAAGGGATTAGCTTGACAGGAGCTTCAAGAGTTGTGCTTCTAGATGTTGTTTGGAACCAAACTATTGGAAGGCAAGCCTGATCATCATAGGTCCGAAGATATTTATATACACATACTGAATTAATAATGTTTGAAACAGAAGCTGAATTTAATAATGTTCAAAATATGCTATCTAAAGCTGAAATAGATCATTGTTCTAAGTTGATTTCAGAAGATAAAAATATATATCATATATTTTTTCCAGCATTGACATCTTCCCACATATATGGTTTCAAATTCTTTTAAATGCTTCTCTCTACGCGCTTGATGTTTTCTGGTTTGGTGAAAAGGTACATCTCTTTATACTGATTATATTCATCTTCATTATCTCCCACATTCTCAACCCCAACAATATTTTGCTTTCCAGAAACAACTACGTGCATCTTCTTAGTTTCTTAATCTTGAAAATAAAAAACTTGTGCAACACAATCGGCGAGAACCCATAGGTCGTCTTTATAATCCACTTCATTCAAGTCTACCAGTGTCAGCCCGCAATTGTCCACTTTCACACCATCAGGATGTTTGACCCATTGGCAGTTAAATACGGGCATTACCATTCTTTCGCCATAATCGAGTTCCCATATTTCCTCTATGAACTCGAAGTATGTGGTCTTTTGCCGTTGTGAATCATAAGCCTCAATACGAACAACACTATTTTGTGCAACACTCTTACCGTCTTTTTCTTTAGTGTAAAATGTGTAACCATTGATGTCATATGCTTGTCATGATGTCACCAAAGCAGATGGGTCAGAAGCTAACTTCTTCATTGTTGCCTCTTCTATTGTGTTTCCGTATGGTATATTTTTGTCCATTAACCATTCAGTGAAACATCTACTGTGCTCTTTCATGATCCAATCCTCTGTGCGGTCCTGGTTTTTATCACGAAGCTCAATTTGGTGTTCCTCGATGTATGACTCAGCTATTGCGAGATGTTGTAGTACACTATAATGTGAACGGTGTACATTCTTGTAATCTTGAATGATAAAAGTTTTCTTACCCACTTCGCCTCTCCCACGTAGTCTACCCTCATGTACTGGTATAGGCACACCTATCGATTTTCCATCTTTGATGTAATCAGCGCAACCCTCAATCACTTCTTCAGTGGTGTATCCATCCATAATTGAACCCTCTGGGTGAGCACGGTTCCGCACATAACCTTTTAATACTCCTAAATATCTCTACAACGAGAACGTATGATGTAAATATAGTGACCCCAATGCTTTTATCTGATCAACAAGATGTATGATTAGGTGTACTTGCATATCGAAAAAGGATGGTGGAAAACACATCTCAAGCTTGCACATAGTCTCGATGATGTACGTTTTTAGATAGTCTAAATCTTCACGTGCTATCACCTTTTGCGATACTGCATTGAAGAAGTAACACAAACTTGTGATGACAACTTTTATATGCTCAGGTTTGATGACTCTTATTGCAATGGCAAGGAACACTGTCATCATCATGTGACAGTCATGAGAATTATAACCGAATAAAGACAAGTCTTTCATCGAGACTAGTTTGCGGATATTGGATGAGAAACTCGTGGGCACTTTGATCCTACGGAAGCATTCGCAAATCGCTTTTATCTCTTCTAGCGTCAAGTTGTAGCTGGCTGGGGGAAGGTAATGCTTCCCGTTTGCCTTTTCTACTGGATGAAGCTCTGGTCTCAAATGAAGATTTACTAGATCCATACGTGAATTTAATCTGTCCTTTGTTTTCCTCGGCATGTCCAGTAAGATCCCAATGATGTTGTCGAATACATTCTTTGTAACGTGCATCAGATCAATACTATGGCAAAATTACAGATTCTTCCAATACAGAAGATACTTGAAAAAAATTGATTGTTTCTTGAAAGCCATGTCAGTTGTATCCTCTGAAGATGTACTTTTCTTTCTCTTAATTCCTTTACATTTTTTGCCCTTACCGAAAGCAATATGAATGTTCTTTACCATTTCGAACACAAGTTTTCCACGGTAAGGTTTTGGTGCAGTATCTTTTTCGATTTTGTTAACAAATTGTTATTTCATGTTTCTATACTTGTGTGTATCTGTCAAGAACCGTTGGTGTCTCATGTACACCGTCTTTCTGGATGAAGTGAGGTATAGAAATCCAGTTCTATCCACGCACCTTACACAACCTTTCTTCACTTTCATTTGTCCTGATAATGTAAACAGTTTGGGATAATCATGCACGGTAACGAATATCATTGCTCTTAGCGTGAAATACTCCCGCTTGTACTCATCCCATGTACGTACCCCTTCATTCCACAATTTTGCCATATCTTCCATTAAAGGTTCCAAGAACACATCAATTTTGATGCCGAGTTGTTTCAGACCTTGGATAAGAACATATAACAAGATATATTTCCTTTTGTGACACAACCACGTCGGTAGGTTGTACATCGTTAAGACCACGGGCCATGTGCTGTGTATGCTCCTTTTTTCACCAAACGGATTCATTCCATCTGTACCCAAAGCAAACCTCACATTTCTGATTTCTTTTGCAAATTCTAGATACTGAATATCAAAATTTTTCCACTGCATTGCATCACCAGGGTGCCGAATATGTTTTTTATTCTTCTTGCTTTGCTCGGAATGCCAACGCATAAGTTCTGCCTCCCTAGGGTTTGAGAACAAACGCTTCAAGAGATCAATTACTGGAAGGTACAATATCACCAAGGCAGGAATTTTTCTCTTATTCTTCCCGTCTGCATCGCCAGAATTATCGTCATCATCACCTTCAGGACCAATAATAAACTTCTTATTCTTCTGAGACTTTTTCATGTTGGTAACATACTTGTGATTGTAGTCCTTCTTATATCTACTGACACCACAAATGGGGCATCTAGTTGCGAGCTCATGCTCTTTGCGATACAGAATACAATAGTTCACACAAGCGTGTATTTTTGTCACACCTAGTGCCATCGGGCAAAGAAGTTTATTCGCTTTATAAGTGCTTCTGGGCAGTTTATTTGGATTTGGATGAATTTCTACCATAAGATTCAAAAGATCAGAGAAACTACAATTGGACCATTCGTGCATAGCTTTCAACTTTAGTACTTCTAAGACTGCACGCAATATAGTAAACTCTTTATCACAACCGTTTGATTCATCATATAAAAGCTCCGTCGCCGCATTCTACAATGCCTCCATTTTACTTAAAGCTTTGCTTGCTCCCATAGAAGTCAATACATATGGTTCAATGTGACGCAACATCTCCTCACAATCGAACTCATTATCATCATCACCATCATGATTGTCACTACCATCATCTATATGAACATTATCATCATCTGAACCTCTCTCATCATCTTTATCCACATCATGTGTATCTAACTCACCATGCTCTGTCCATATTGTAGTTTTTTTGAAACCTCTTTTCACCAAATGAGATTGGATTACTATAGTATCCGTCCAAGCAATCTTATTTTCACAGTCGATACATGGACATAATATGTCATCTATCTTTTGCAACTTCGCATGTCTCTTGGATGCTTCAATAAAATTTGCAACATTATGAATGTACATAGGATCGGGTCTTGGCATGTTATACATCCATGCTCGATGGTCCATGCTTCAATAATAGAATTTTTGTAAGATATACAAAATTAGGCCACAAATACTCCCTAAAGGTATTCTATAAAATGAACTTACAGAGACATAACAAGACTGTATCATATGAGTGAATACTAGTATAATGTAGGTCTGTTCATTAGGGAGACTAATCGACCCTAGTCGATGGCTAATCGATGTTTGGTCGTCCTCAAGGTTTTTACGGTAATATAAACTCGATATAGGGTTGTAGAGAGAGGTGGCACGTAGGAGAGGGGCAACAACGTCAAATAATACTCTAAGATCGGCGATAAACAGAAAGCGTGGTGGACGGGAGGCGGCGGCGTCGAGCGGAGTCTGGAGGAGACAGGCGACGCCTTGAGGCGGACGGAGTTAAAGGAGTCAGGCGCAGCAAGCAGGGGTGAAGGATTGAAGTCGTGGGGCAAACAGGCCCAGTAGCATGGGCTAGGTCTAGGTGGGATCCGGTGCGTTTTATCTTGACGTTGGATCCCATCCAACGATGGTAACTAAATAGGTGAGTTATAAAACCATCTCCCTGGAAAGCTAACCCTAATCACTCCTTTGAAATATATGCAAGCAAGGGGTACGCACACACAAGTAACATATTGAAAAGGAAAACACATAAAACTACAATTACAAGTTCGGGTAAACTTCATGCATCTTATATATATATATATATATATATATATATATATATATATATATATATATATATATATTACAATATCACCTGTTAATTAAACATCATATTCATATCACATAATTGGTACAAACTACAATATGCTTATTACAATATAGTCCATACATCAATATCTAAAAGACCAAACTAGCAGAACACACAAAAAGGACACAATCCATACAGTCCATACATCAATATAGTCCTTACACATGCAAAAGGACACAATCCATATACCAGAACACACAAAACTAGCAGCTTATCAGCTAATGAAAATATACAAAGAAAATTAAGGAAACTACATGCGTAAGGAAAAATAAAGGTAGCATTGCGTAGTAAGGAAACTAAGAGAATTTACTAGGTACCTTGTGACGCGGGGCGTCAGCACGGTGGGGCGGCGATGTGGGGCTGCGTAGAGGTGTGCCTCCACGGGGCTGGTTGGAGACGTGGCGGTGCCGGGCTGGGCGGCGACGCGATAGTGCGGGCTGGGTGGCGGCGCGGCGGTGGGAAATTTCGGCAGCCTTGCGGCATCGATAGAAATTCTCCAGGGTTACGTTTTAATTGTGGTGATGGGTCTTTATATAGGTGTCCATTTTTCACAGGCAGTTTTTAACTTTTTCTCAGGCAGTTGGTGCTTAATAACCACATGAGAAGAAGATTATCTCAGGTGGTTATTATTTACCAACTGCCTGAGATAATTGCCCGATCTTCTTCAGTTTTCTTATCACTTGCTTCTTTTTTATTTAGATTCCAATATAAATACTCAAACATGTATAGATTCTGCAAATTGAGTCCAAATTCGATGATTCTTTCTTCTATATTTGTAAAAAATTAACATCTACCAGCTGAACAAAATATTTTAAAACTTGTATAGCTGACATTGTAATGTTTTGGTAAATATCAAATTAATTTCTACTCACATATTATTCACATTTGTCTATCTTCTAAAAAAAAGGATCCTTCACTGAAATTTGTTTGTATGAACATATTTGTATTATTTATACATGTATGAATTTTATTAATTTTTTTAAAGCATTCCAACATGTCAAAATTCAAATTATCCATCATTTTAACTAAATGCTCATATACATATGAGGCATTCATCAAATTATGAACACACATTGATTCAAAAAATTTAAAAAATCTAAAAAATTTCATAGAGGTTGGTATGATGAATAAAAATGTCCATTGAAAAAATAAAAGAAAAAATTAATATATTCATCAAGATAGAAAAATGAAAAATAGCAATTGTTAAATATTTTTTATGTTCTGACCAATTTCAAAGGATTTATGAAGTGAAATTTAATGGTAACATTTACTAATCAATAATATTACAAGAAAGTAGAATTTTGCCTTTTTAAAGGTCCCATATTTAATCAAGAATATTAATTAATAAGAAGTAAAGATCTTCTCAGGCGGTTGGTACTTAATAACCGCCTGAGAAAATGTTATCTCAGGCGGGTATTACTTATCAACTGTCTGAGATAATGCCCGAGCCTGTTCTTCAGTTTCCTTTTCCCTTGCTTCTTTCTTATTTAGATTCCAATATAAATACTCAAACATGTATAGATTTTGAAAAATGAGTCCAAATTCGATAATTCTTTCTTCTATAATTTTCAAAAATTAACACCTACCACCTGATCTAAATATTTTAAAACAATAAAACTTGTATAGCTGACATTGTAATGTTTTGGTAAATAACAAATTAATTTCTACTCACATATTATTCACATTTGTGTATCTCCTAAAAAAAAGGATCCTTCACTGAAATTTGTTTGTATGAACATATTTTTATTATTTATACATTATTGAATTTTGTTAATTTTTTTAAAGCATTCCAACATGTCAAAATTCAAATTATCCATCATTCTAACTAAATTCTCATATACAAATGAGGCATTCGTCAAATTATGAACACACATTGATTCAAAAAAACAAAAAAAATGAAAAAATTCATAGAGGTTGGTATGATGAATAAAAATGTCCATTGAAAAAATAATGAAAAAAATCATTACTTTCATCAAGATAGAAAAAATAAAAATAGCAATTGTTATATGTTTTTTATGTTCTGACCAATTTCAAAGGATGTATGAAGTTAAATTTAATGGTAACCTTTACTAATCAATAATATTACAAGAAAGTGGAATCTTGCCTTTTTAAAGGCCCCACATTTAATCAAGAATATTAATTAAGAAGAAGTAAAGATCTTCTCAGGCGGTTGGTACTTAATAACCGCCTGAGAAGATGTTATCTCAGACGGGTATTACTTACCAACTGCCTGAGATAATGCCCGAGCCTGTTCTTCAGTTTTCTTTTCTCTTGCTTATTTTTTATTTAGATTCCAATATAAATACTCAAACATGTATAGATTCTACAATTGAGTCCAAATTCGATGATTCTTTCTTCTATAATTTTCAAAAATTAACATCTACCACCTGAACTAAATATTTTAAAACTTGTATAGCTGACATTGTAATGTTTTGGTAAATATCAAATTAATTTTTACTCACAAATTATTCACATTTGTGTATCTCCTAAAAAAAGGACCCTTAACTAAATTATGTTTATGTGAACATATTTGTATTATTTATACATATATGAATTTGGTTAATTTTTTTAAAGCATTCCAACATGTCAAAATTCAAATTATCCATCATTCTAACTAAATGCTCATATACATATGAGGCATTCATCAAATTATGAATACACATTGATTCAAAAAAATTTAAAAATATTGAAAAATTCATAGAGGTTGGTATGATGAATAAAAATGTCCATTAAAAAATAAATGAAAAAATCATTATATTCATCAAGATAGAAAAATGAAAAATAGCAATTGTTATATGTTTTTGATGTTCTGACCAATTGCAAAGGATTTATGAAGTGAAATTTAATGGTAACCTTTACTAATTAATAATATTAAAAGAAAGTGGAATTTTGCCTTTTTAAAGGCCCCACATTTAATCAAGAATATTAATTAAGAAAAAGTAAAAATCTTCTCAGGCGGTTGATACTTAATAGCCGCCTGAGAAGATGTTTATCTCAGGAGGGTTTTACTTACTAACCGCCTGAGATAATGTCCGAGCCTGTTCTTCACTTTCCTTTTCCCTTGCTTCTTTTTTATTTAGATTCCAATATAAATCTCAAACATGTATAGATTCTGCAAATTGATTCCAAATTCGATGATTCTTTCTTTTATAATTTTCAAAAATTAACATCTACCACCTGAACTAAATATTTTAAAACTTGTATAGCTGACATTGTAATGTTTTGGTAAATATCAAATTAATTTCTACTCAAATATTATTCACATTTGTGTATCTCCTAAAAAAGATCCTTCACTGAAATTTGTTTGTATGAACATATTTGTATTATTTATACATGTATGATTTTGTTAATTTTTGTAAAGCATTCCCACATGTCAAAATTCAAATTATCCATCATTCTAACTAAATGATCATGTACATATGAGGAATTCATCAAATTATGAAAACACACTGGTTCAAATAAAATTTAAAAAATTTGAAAAATCTATAGAGGTTGGTATGATGAATAAAAATGTCCATTGAGAAAATAAATGAAAAAAATCATTATATTCATCAAAATAGAAAAATGAAAAATAGCAATTGTTATATGTTTTTTATGTTCTGACCAATTTCAAACGATTTATGAAGTGAAATTTAATGGTAACCATTACTAATCAATAATATTACAAGAAAGTGGATTTTTGCCTTTTTAAAGGGCCACATTTAATCAAGAATATTAATTAAGAAGAAGTAAAGATCTTCTTAGGAGGTTGTTACTGAATAATCACCTGAGAAGATGTTTATCTCAGGCGGGCTTTACTTACCAACTGCGTGAGATAATTGAATCTTCGCAGGCGGTTGGTAAGTAAAACCAGCCTGAGATAACCATCCTCTCAGGCGGTCGGTACTTAAAATCTGCCTGAGAAAATAGGCGTCTATATATACCCCTTGGGCTGCGTTGGTAAATCCTAACGCGGGTGAAACACTTAGACACCGTCAGGCTGCCAAAATTTCGTTTGCCGCCAAGTGTTCGCTGCTATCGTCGCCGAGCTTCGCCGTCGCCGCTGAGCTTTGTCGTTGTCCGTTTGCTTCGCCCTCGTCACTTCCAGGTACGCCGAGCGAAGCCATTGCCGTCACTGTCGAGCTTCATGATAAACCATAAACCCTTCAACCTTCCCTCCTCCGTCCCTGTGCCTCCTCCCTCCTCGCCCTCGCCGCCGGCCGAGTCAAACGAATGAAGTAGAGGATAAAATGAAAGAAGTAATTGAAAGCAACTGAAGGGTTTCTTCAAGCCGAAGAGGGAGAATGACCAACTTACCGCTATCTTAGGAAACCCTGAACACAGCGGACGGGTTCGAGCGGTCTCTTTTCAAATGTTTTGGCTAGATGGTTTCCCTAAAGATAAAAACACATATAGAAGACGTGAGAAGTTTAAGAAAACACTTGATGAAACGATTGCTCAAAAGGTCATATAAAATATGCAAGAAATAATGGAACAACTTAGACAATCGGGACAATTAGTGGCACTGAGTACAGCGAAGGTTCCGGTGCCAAAGGAGCAATTAGTATCTCCAGCTGCCTACCCTAGTAGCGTTGGTTCTGTGCCAGGCTCAGGGTCAACCCATAGGTTCCCCGTCGATGATATTGCTAACGACAAATCTTGTCGTCTTCTTGTCCCGATCGGCAGAGCAAGGAACAAAACCAAACAGGTGGCCACTGCTATGGCAAAGCCTGATCGTGACTTCAACGGGAATCCACTTCCGTTGTATTATGCTGTGGTGCAAGTTCTTCAGATCATTGATAATGATTATGAAGATTATGAAATAGACCATGTCACACCTGAGGGGATCGCGACTCTGGGGCAGGCTGTCAACCAATTAATCCTTTGGCACCGACGCAATATCTTGTTGGACGATGAGCAAATTTCTAGCCCTGTCGCATCTCGAAATACTGCAACCCCATCTTCTAAGGCGAAAGTCCAAGAAGATCCACTCTCAGTCTAGGAAGATCCACTCCCCCTATGTCTCAACAAGGATGATAGTAACCTTGCTAGTAAAGATATCCAAGAGCAACAAGTTGGACAACAGCTTCAAGCAGTACCAGAGCAAGCTGTTGCTAGTAAAGAGCAACCAGTTGAGCAACAGCTTGAAGTAGTACTAGAGCCAGCTGCTGGGAGTAACGAGCAATCATTTGAACAACAGGTTCAACAACAAGCCAGTGTCCAACTTCCAACGACTACTCCTTGATCATCAGTGCCTATCAAAGTTAGCTCATACGAAATTAAGAAACCTTCATCAGAAGTGTCAAAGTATTTCGAAACTATGAAGGAAAATATTAGAAAATCGAGTGCATCTCGTTCTTCTTATGAGGCAGCATTAGAAGATATCGATGAGTGGGAAGAATACGGTGTCATGTATAATCGGCGGACGACTTTAGTTAAACCAAGAGTTCCAATATACAAGCTTGATGATGTTCCTCCTAAATTTAAGAATGGAAGCCGTTCATGGCATCCGTACAACTTAGCAAACAACCTGCGCCGCTCAAAAGAATGCATGAGTGGTACATCCTTGCCAGCACAAAATATGATCTTTCTTGTGTCATATTTCGTATTCCTGAAGATGCATTCTAGAGCACTGGAGCAGATAGACGAGTCATTTTATTTGAAGAGATGCATTCCTTTTTCAGTCGGGGCATGCTCAAAATCAACCCGCTACTCGTCTGGTGGTTGTAAGTGCCTCTAATATTTTGCATTTGCTTTTCTTACTACATGCACACACATTTCATGAGATTATAACAATTCTGGACTTCTTCAATAGGATGCAATACATCGATAATAAAGAGATGAAACACAAGACAGGTATCCTTGACCCTACACGGATTGCAAAGATGCTATTCGACGTCAAGGCGGATCGATACTCAGCAAAGTTTAAGCACATGAAAAAAAAAGAATTTGAAAAAGCAATCGCAAAACTTAAGAAGGATAGAAGGACAAAAGTTGCAGCTTACATAGGACATGCGATGTTTAACTTTGTCAGAGACGGCAAGGACCTCGTAAAGGCTTCGTACCACTTCGAGTAGGTTCGACACATGACATTGAAATAGAAATTATTGGTAATTGTTAACACATGTGTTTGCATGTTTGCAGCGATCACTACATAATGATCTTCATCAAGACAACGCAGGGAATGACAACAGTCTTGGACTCGGCCGATTAACCACCAGATCGTTACAAAGATTTCCTTTCCATTTTGAAACTGTACGTTTATTTAATAATTTTAATTTACACACATTTAGAATGTGTTGACAAGTTTTATATGACATTTCTTGTATTACAACGCTTGGTGGTTTTACGCGGAACAGCTTGGCGGTGAGAGACCTTCTAATAGGAATGCATTGGACATTAAAATGTATTATGCTTGTTCAAAGCAGTCTGCTAGGTGTGTCTTATGCGGGTATTATGTATGCGAGCATCTTCGGACCGCCAGCGAATACAGAGTGAATCGTGAGGATGTAAGTTATCCTTAATGCCGATATCTTATTTTCTTATTTTTGTGTTTCATTTTTATTGTAACTACCATAGTTTAATACTTATATTCTCTACTGTTCAATATTACCAGAAAATTTATTTTCATTTTTTGATTCCAACTTCAAAATTCAATTGCTCATAGTACAACTGCTACAAAAATACCAAATAAATTCCTATATACTCCCACATTGATCTATACTTTGAGATTGTTCAAACCAACACATTCTAAACCTTGTTATGTGTTTCATTGCAGCACACGAAGAATGTGAACGAAGAATGGCTGGTCTGTATAAGTATTCCTGGTGGAGGAGCCAACAAGATTGCTGCTGAACTCTGTCAATTCATTCGTCACGAAATTTTGCACAAAAGAGGGAAATTCTTTGATGAGAATGATGCAATAGCTGATGTGCCAGAACTTCACGACTATGCCAATAGAAACAGTTTTTAATGAAAACTTGTAAACTATGAGATGAATTGTATGTGTGACTTGTACATATGTATATTGTTTTAGTGAAATCGACTTTTGTGATATGACTTTTGTGATGATATTGTTGACTTTTGTTCTGTAATTATATTGAATTGACCTGGAAATTAGAAATAACAACAACTAGTACTACATAGGTTATACCTTATCACAGGCGGTTATTTACCAACGGCTAGACCTGTCTGTTAAAAACAATTGTCACAAGCGGCTAGATATAGGTAAAGAACCATCTGTGATAACCTAATTATCACAGGCGGTTACTATTATGGTGGAAACCGGCTACGATAAACTGTCTTCACAGGCGGCTTGATGTAGATCAAGATCCGCCTGTGATAACACTATTATCACAAGCGGTTATATATGCTGCACGACCTACCTGTGATAACACAATTATTATAGGCGGTTATATATGTTGCACGACTCGCTTATGATAACTTATCTTCACAGGCGGCTAGCCTATGTAAAAAAAAACCGCCTGTGATAATGTGTCTTCACAGACGGTGTCACTTCTCCGCCTGTGAAATTGCGGATTATCACAGGCTCTTCATTTCAGGTGGTTTTAAAAACCGTGTGTGATAATAGGTTTGGAGCTGCCTGCAATAAGGCTTATTGTAGTAGTGCATCCATGTTGCTGCCTACCTATGACTTTTGACTCTTTCACAGTGGCAACCTGGAGACCGGCCTTCAGAATTCCCTTGCACGTCTCTATCTGTATTGGTAGGGATTATGGTTGCGGTTGGCCTCGTAAGTGTTAATTTCCGTTAATCATCATCATTAATTGGGCTTGGACCCCTTTCTTAAATACGTGTAGGTGGGTATGGGACGAAGCCACGTTGGATGGTTTGGTAAGTTGCTTCCAATCAGTGACACATTGTTATTTGGGACCAAGGCCGAGATCAAATCAAACAACTAGTACTCCCTCTGCCCTAGTTAGCGTCAATCTTTGAGAGGCGGAGGAATACTCTTTATGTAATTCAACTCGTTTGCTATATGGTGTGTTATATTCAAATTTTTTATATTTTATTAATATATGATAATTAGTTTGAAATTCAAATGACATTGTTGCGACAGCTATATTTGCAACGGTCGTATTTCTAAAGGTTATTCCTTAACGATTATATTTTTAACGACTATTTTTACGGTTGTATTTTCAGCGGCTATTTTTCAGCAATTATTTTGCAGAGAGAACAATGATAATGTAGTGAGAGTCGGGGATAGCACAGCATTTGCTACTAGTAGCACACCACAAGCTCCATATAGCAAATGACTAAAAGTAGCAATCCTAGTAACAAACCGGTTGGAGATCATTTTTTTGCTCTAGATTTGATATATAATAGGATAGCACATCATATACCTAACGGGTTGGAGATGCTCTAACATGCATACATGGAGCGAGAATAGAAAGTGCACTAGAGTCAATATGCACCGGATAGAGAATGTTTAGTGTGACTTGTGATGAATCTAAGAACCCTATATATATAAAGATGTGTGTCTCATACTAGAGTTTCACATGAGGCTCCATAGCATCCAAATCCAATCTCCATATGTGACAATATTAAAGAGCAAATTATCTATCGTATAGAGTTACCTTGGTAGCATTACATATTTAATATTTGTGAGGTTATGTTGCATTTAATTTCATACACGGCTTAACCAGTTAGACGACACGTAGTTTCCTTCATCACGCGGTTCATGACATGTGACCCCTTTATTTTTCAAAAGAAAAATGAGCTACTTCTCCTCTAGTAGACAGTATATGAGGTAACTAAAGAAAATGTTCAAGTGTTATGCTTATGTACTGTGTATAGGTTCTGCTTAATTTTGCTTATCATGATCACTTTTACTCTGGAAGATGTGTTTGTTTATCACAATCTTGCATGCTTAAGGTTGGCATGCAACAGGACTATAGATGCTGTAGATAATTAATGGTATACTGTAATTTGCTACTCCTTCCATCATAAAAAGTTTGTCGCTTTGTAATACAAAAATGAACTACAAAACGATAAACGTTAGTTTTGGTACAGAGGGAGTATTTAGTACTTCAATCTCGGAAGAAAATTCTCGCACTTTGAAAAAAGAGCTTGTGCATGCAGCACCATTTTGATGATACAAGCCGCGTGTCTCTTGCCATCTACAATACATCTCAAAGCAAAACAAGGAGACTCATCTACTATCAGCTTCAGCTCTACTTTCCCATGGTCTCCACACTACTACAAAAGGCTTTATCGCAGGCGGCTCTAAACATATTATCACACACGGTTTTAAAAATAACCTGTAATGAAGAGCCTGTGAAAATGATCGATAAGCACAGACGGAGGCAAAATCCGCCTGTAAAAATGCATTTTCACGTGTGGTTTTTATTGCTAACCGCCTGTAAAAATGTATTTTCACATGCGGTTTTTATTGTTGACTGCCTGTGAAAATGCATTTTCACATGCGGTTTTTTATTGCAGACCGCCTGTGAAAATGTATTATCACATACTGTTTTTTACTGCCAACCACATGTGATAATACATTATCATAGACAATTTTTAGAATGTTCCGTGTGCATTGTGTTTGTGAATAGTCGTAATGAGAAGGCAAGAAATGACAACACTTAGACAAATTTTGTGCTAACACAATTCGATCTACACAAGACTAAAAGATTTAGACAA
The DNA here is from genome assembly GCA_036927565.1 of Tuctoria greenei. NCBI lineage: Eukaryota > Viridiplantae > Streptophyta > Magnoliopsida > Poales > Poaceae > Tuctoria > Tuctoria greenei. The sequence goes on from JAYESD010000011.1 coordinate 148,419,782, forward strand.
AATTACATTGCAGAGATGCAAAAAAAAACACAACAGAAATTACAACGCAACACATCGCAGAAATTACAATCTATCACAACCATCACGTGCAGCACCACGTGCAGCAGCTCAATGCCATGAAGACAGAGATACTGCCGTTGCAGCCGCTCTTCAACGCCTCCCCGCAGAGCTCGGTAGCGCCACCTTCGTTCTAGCTTGACTTTTGGGCTACAACAAAAATAACGATCATGGCTGGTTCTGCGACTGAAGGTTGGATCTGCAACCCTTGGCATCGAGCGAGACACCTGCGGCGGACGAGGAGTGTGGCTGCCGCGATGGCAAGGAAGCGTGGTTGCCGCGACGGTGATGAGCATGAGCAGCACGGCTGCCACGACAGTCGAGGAGCGCAGCTGCCGCGACGGTGAGGAGCGCAAGCAGCGCGGCTTCCGCAATGGCGAGGATGGTGAGGAGGCGGAAGCGGGCTGCCAACACTTCAGCAATGAGGCAGAGCTGCGGTAGAGCGAGGTTGGGGAGGAAGGAAACAGAGGTGGTATTGGGGAGAGATGGACGGTGAGAGGGAGAGATTGGGGATAAGGACGTGAGGTGTCGGTGCTGCTGCTGTTATAGAAACATAGATTAGAGATGACCCCCCGTGAGTCGTTGGATCGATAAGTAGCAGAAGGCGGAGATATGAAGTCCAAGAGCAATCCGTGTGGGATGAAGCAACAGACCAATCAGGAGCCATAATTATCACAGACAGTTTTTTTTTGTTACGGGCCACCTGCGAAAATCATTATATTTTCACAGGCAGATGTTTGTTACGGACCGCTTGTGATAATGACTATTATCACAGGCGGTTTTTGTTATGGACCGCCCGTGAAAATGTGTTATGCCTGTGAAAATCAATACATTTTCATAGACGGTTGTTTGTTACGAATCGCCTATGATATTCTATTATCACAGGCGGTTATTAACTCATCTGACATCACAGGCGTAACTTTTAACGGACCGTCTGTAAAAAAATAAGGAGACGCCTGATTTTGTAGTAGTGCCAGCCAACGAGCCAGGAAAATGAATCGAGTTGTCAGGTGCACCCGGTTTACTGTCACCCTGCATGATGAAACACAATGTACGTTGCAGATTGACAGCCTCAATCATTAACTCCACTACTATACCATAGAAAAGAGATAAACTCTGGTCCAGCCGACCATGGCGGAAGCTGCTGGCAGCGAGATCAAGCTATACCATCCAACCTCACTGCAGCACAGATCTATGGAACAAGTTCTATTTTCACTGGTAGCACGCTAGCATGCAACACTGTCTTGATGCACGCCACGAGTCCCCCTCGCGACTCATCTCAAACCAACCTAGGAGAGCTTGCATGCATGGGACCCATTTAGTGACCTTCTGGCTTTTCTTTGACCATACTTTTCAACATAAATCTAGTTATGGTCTATTTGCTCTTTTTTGTCCTTATCCTCTAAACCGTTTGCAGTATATAAAGTCTGGAAGGGTGGTAGCAAAGCAGTATATAAAGTCTGGAAGGGTAGTAGCAAGCACAGAGATAACTACAAGAATCCCGACAATAGATGACCGCAAAAAACCGGCGTCTATAAGATTCATACCATCGTCTATAGCTTATATATGACGGTAGAAGTTTATAGACGATGAATTCTGACTGTCTTCAATAATTTGTCGCTTATAAAGAAATTGGCGACGGTAACCATCGTCTATAAAATAATTAGCGACGGCCACAGTAGCCCGTCGCCAATTAGATCACCGCACCACATGGGGGCAGTTGAGGCTTATTGGTGACGGTAAAGATGGTCGTCGCCAATAAGTGAGGCTTATTGATGATGGTACAACCAGCTGTCACCAATAAGTGAGGCTTATTAGCGACGGTTGGCCCGACCGTCGCCAATAATTATGGCTTATTGGCAATGGCCAGGTATCAAAAACTGTAGCCAATAATGAAAGTATTTTTTAAAAAAGAAAATGTTGTCCTGTCTTAGAGGCTAGTCCTAGCTCGATAGCCAGCTCACACATGCATAATAAAAACAGATATATAGCATCACAATACTAGCGAAACACTAATTTACAAAATTTTACACACATGTACACACGCCACGCTAAACACTACAGCGTCCGCTGCCTCTGGAGCCCGCGAAGTCATCCTCGAGTTGTCGTCCACGTAGCCGATCTCTATGATGTGCAAATGTAGTTAGACAAGTTATAAGTTTCAACATGCATATTTGACTAAATTTGCTTATTACAAGTTATATTTTGCTATGTTTGAGTAAGTTTGGTCATATTTTACTAATTTTGAGCAAGATCCTAGTTTTTGCTATGTTTAAGCAAGTTCAACTAGTTTTGGCTATGTTTAAGTAAGTTTCATCATATTTGACTAAGTTGGAGAAAGTTCAACTAGTTTTGGCTATGTTTGAGTAAGTTTCATCATATTTCACCAAGTTTGACCAAGTTTAACTAGTTTTGGCTATGTTTGAGTAAGTTTGATCAAATTTTACTAAACTTGAGCAAGTTTAAACTAGTTTCAGATATTTTTAGTAATTTTGTATCTGTGCTCCAGTCGTCGGCAGCTGTAACAGGTCCATCGGGGCAAGTGAAACTGGGGAAAGACTGCCTGCTATCCCAAGTTCATAGCCTACAAATACAACACAAAGCATTATCATATAAAAGTCATTTACATATTAGAAATGTTAAGTGCAACGATCAAAACTTACTTGCATGGTAGCTTGCAAATGTAGAAGGTACAAGTTATAATACTCGTCCTAGGCCTGAGGGTCGCTGTTGCCGCTCGTTCGTCTGTCGCAGCTCTTCCTGCATTCTCTGGAGCTCCTCTAAGACACTCTAGAGCTTCAGATCTCAGCTGCTACGACTGCTGGACCCAGTTGCCTGCAATGAAGAGGCTCTCAAGGAAGGCCATGCCTCCCTCGAGCATACCACTCCATCGAAGATGGCTAACCTATACAAAAAAGTAAGATTATTAAATTTTCGTATCTCAAAGTTCATGACAGTAAATTAAAAATAACAAAACTCACCATCCATGAGGTTTCCCACCACCGCATGCATACGCGATTTCAGGGATGATAGGCGCTCAGCCAATCGTACTCTTCGTCTCCAAGCCTCTGCGCCTCCTGACCATGTAGGATCGAAGAGCACGTGAGAAGCTACCGGGGGAGGGGGTGGATTGAATGGTAGATTAAAACTTTTTCAGCGGAAGCAATGAAAACCCTCAGCAAAAAATCAATCTGGTAGAAAAACCGTGTGTGCGAGTGTTTTCAACGTGTTCAAAATGTGACAAAATAGTGTAGATCATAGTAAGTCAAGTCATGATGATACGACAACAAGAATTTTGAGAAAACGTTGTGTAAAACTAGAGTTATGACCGAAACCCTTAGCAAAGGTCAATCTGTTCTAACAGAGAGCAAATAGATCTGCTACGCTGCAAAGAAACTCATTTAACACAAAAACTCTAAATCCAATGACTGTGAAATTTCCACATATTATAGAGTATGGAGTTTTAATACAACACAAAAGGAATACGTCAATTGGATCTGTAAAATGCGAGTTATGACCAAAACACCAAAGAAAGGTCGGGCAGCGCAGAAACTCGATGAAAAAGACTTAACGAAAACAAGTCGGACAAACAAGGCACAAAATCTCCCCTAAACTAAAATTTTCATTCACCAAGGACACAAGAGGAACAACCCAAAGTCGTCTTTTCATGAGCTCTGGCCTCCTTTGCTTATATAACCAGCTCTTAGGCCAACTCAATCCTAACTAGGACTCCTACTCTACTCAGTTTCAACCGAAACTTTCCATAGCTGCTCAAGACTCTTTTATACACACATAGAAGCAATCTTATGACTTCCAAACACCTTAGAAACGTCATAAATATTCCTAAAACAACTCAACTTTTTTATCCACACGAAATCTAACTGTAGGATCGAGGAGCACGTGAAAAGCTACCAGAGGGGGTGGTGAATGGTAGATTAAAAATCTTACGCAGCGGAAACAATTAAATCCCAACCCCTTCGGCAGAAAAACGATATGTTAGAGAAATCGTGTGTGAGACTAATCTAAACATGTTTCACTGTGACAAAAGTGATAGATATCAGAGAAAATCAACTCACGAAGACGACACGACAAGAATCACTCAAATTCGTCGAGAGAAACTCGAGTTACGATTGAAATATTGAACAAAGGTCAATTTGTCCTACCCAAGAAAAAGAGTTCTGGAACAGCCTCAAAGTCATCACCCACGAGCTCCGGCCTCCCTTGCTTATATAACCAGTCCTTAGGCCAACCCAATCTCAACTAGGACTCTAATCCTACTCAAATCACGAATCAAAACTTTCTATAACTGCTTAGGACTCTTCTATACACAGATAGAAGCAATCTTAAGACTTCCAAACACCATAGGAACGTATCCCACATTCCTAAAACAACTCAAATTCGTGACCCACACGAAATCCTATCATAAACAACTAAAAACTTTGCATATTTGAGTTAAACCTGAGTCCATAACCTAGTTGGTTGGACCTTTCCGACCAATTCTTTATGTCCACATCTCTTCATCACGTCTCGGAACCATGTAGCCACGTCCATGCACTGCTTGCACATGTGCAATCATCTTCCAACGACGTCTACGATACCTTCATATGCATTGTTCTTGATTCAAACATGCTGCACAACCTCCCGATCAACTCAACCACAATTCCTCCCGAACTTGGTTGTTGAACCTCATCTTTTACCTAAGTCTAGTTCAATGGATCCCGTCACCAGCCATGTCTTGAACTCAAGTAACACCTGCACATGAATAAACAACTAATACTTCCGAGCACAAGTCCTCAACTTGACTCTCGTTATTTCTGAAACTACAACATCTTACGTGAGCACCTCACATAAGCATGTTGCAAAGCATAGCCAAAACTATATCATCCATATCAACCAAAACGCATAAAAATTTAGAAAATGAATACTAAGCAATCTTTCCAACAATGTAATGCAAGATCGAGACAATTCACAGTAAAAGCAGGAACATAGCGATCAAGCTCCGAACCTTGCCAATGCTAACTGGAGCTTGAGCTGGAGCTTACCAAAGCTAGTACAACCTAGCACCAGAGCTTACCAAAACTAGTCGGAACTAGTCAACCCGAAAGCCGGAGCTAGAAAAATATGTCGGAGCTAACCAACATAAGTTGGACCTATCAAAACATATCGGAGCTTAACAACGACATGCCGGAGCAATCAAAGACATGTTGGAGCTAAAGACGAAGCTCACCGGAGCTACCAAAAAACATGTTGGACCTAGACAAAGAAAGTCGGACCTAGTGTCGGACCTTGCAGAAGCTCGGAGCTGGAGTCGGACCAAAAAAGATGTTATGGCAGCATTCAAAACTTTTATTGTCAAAGCCAATGTATTCAACACACATAGGTCTCACAATCTCCCCCTTGATGAATGCATTGGCAACACCACTTAAGATCCGAACATTGGCTTATTCACATTAAAAGTTTTGAAAACAATTTCTCCCCCTTTGAAAACAGAAATAAAATGAGAAAGAAATTCTCCCCCTGAGAAGAATTGTGCCAAAAACAATTGTGAACATGTGCAATGTGTAATCAATTCTCCCCCTTGCATACGTATCTTTAAAAATTCACATATTATCTCTCCCCCTTTGACAATGTATTCAACAAGGTTTATAAGACAAATTTTAATTGTTATGAGCATATTATAACATATACATATAAAACAAAGCTCATCCAAGTCATACTATCAAGTAACTTACACTATCACATCAATGAAATACATAAAGTAGTGTAAGCCATGCTAGATATCAAATGCAATTTCCAATTTAGCAAGTCATGATCTCACAAACTTGACTATTTCAAAACCTGAAAGCATGACACTTGTTGCTGCATTTTATTATTTTTCAAAGCACAAATTTAGATCATATGATATTTGTAAGAGATTATATGTGCATTTTCCTTATTCTAACCAACCAAGCCAAGCCTATGTCATTTGACAATCAGAAGCTTAAGGACATGGTTTTAGTCATACACAACTTCTTCACAGTTCATATCTAAGTGAATGATAAGCCATCTCAAAAGAAGAAGTGAGATGCATGCATATTCTCTTGATCTTTTCTCATTTTTTTTGATCATAAAAGCTCAACATGTGAATAGTTGATGGATTATTTTTTCATTATTAAAAGCACTTGTGAGCATGCAACAAGTTCAAAATAGCAAGAAAGTTTGATCATGACTAGATTTAGTGTAAGTAATTATTCCAATTACTAGTCATGGCAAAAACTACAAAATGTATAACATGAGTAATGTAGTAAGAACTTTCAGCATGTATCAGGAATCACAAAGTCATATATGTATGAAATACTATGCTCATATTATATTAAGTTCAGATTGACACATAGACTTCCCAAGTTTCAAAACTCACCCTCAATTTAAGCCATAAGGATGCATAACCCCTATTTCACTATGAATGAAACAAAAACGAGTGAAATCCAAAGGTTTTGTAAAAATGTCAGCCAATTGTTGTTCGATATCTACATGGTGAAGTACAATGTTTCCTTTTTCAACATTATCATGGAGAAAGTAATACCTAATGTCAATGTGCTTAGTTCTAGAATGTTGCACGGGGTTTTTAGCAATGCAGATGGCACTAGTGTTATCACAAAATAGTGGAACACTATGTAGATCAACCCCATAGTCCTTAAGTGTTTGAATAATCCAAAGAATTTGTGAGCAAGCACTAGTAGCAGCTACATATTCAGATTCAGCTGTGGATTGTGCAACTGAGTTTTGTTTTCTAGAGGACCAACCAACAAGTGAATTACTAAGAAAATGACATGCACCAGAAGTACTTTTCCTATCAATCCTACAACCCCCAAAATCGGCATCCGGAAAAGCTTTCAAAGTAATGGTTGAGGAAGAAGGAAGAAAAATGTCAAATTCTTGAGTTCCATGTAAGTACCTAAGAATCCTTTTGACGGCTTGACGGTGTGAAGCTCGTGGGGAGGCTTGAGTGCATAAAGACGTACGCTGAATTGTATGTCCGGTCTTCATGTCGTGAGGTACAAAAGTGATCCGATCATGCTTCTATATTCTTTTTGATCCACGGGTTCACCATCTTCATCAAGTTCAATTGTTGTTGCTGTTCCCATTGGTGTCCGAAGATGCTTGCTTTTGTCCTTGTTGAAGTGCCTTAGGAGGTCTTTTGTATACTTAGTTTGATGCACAAAGGTACCCTCCTTGGTTTGCTTGATTTGCAGCCCAAAAAGTACGTGAGTTCTCCCATCCTACTCATCTCAAATTCTGAACTCATCATAGTTGAAAACATGACACAAGATCATGAGAAGCACAACCAAAGATAATATCATCCACATACACTTGAACGAATAATGAGTCATTGCCTTGCTCAAGCACAAAAAGAGTTTTATTAACCTTGCCCAGGGTAAACCCCTTTTCAAGTAAGAATGTTTTTAACCTATCATACCATGCTCTAAGGGCTTGTTTGAGACTGTACAAGGCTTTGGACAGTTTGTAAACATGATTAGAAAAATCTGAATTTTCAAAACCCGGTGGTTGTTTGACATAAACCTCCTAATCTATGTAGCCATTAACAAAAGCACTTTGAACATCCATTTGATAAAGCTTAAAACCTTTAGATGTAGCAAAATCGAACAAAATTCTTATGGCGTTTAATCTATCAACAGGAGCAAAAGTTTCATCAAATTCTAGACCTTCAACTTGAGTGAAACCTTGAGCAACCAACCTAGCCTTATTCCTAACCACAACCCCATCCCCACTTTGTTTATTTTTAAACACCCGTTTAGTTCCAATTAAAGTCTGACCTTGAGGTGAAGGTACAAGTTTCCAAACATTTCAATTTTTTATAACTCTTCTTGCATGGCAATAGTCCAAGATTCATCAGTGAGTGTGTGTGATATATCTTTGGGTTCAAAAGAAGCAACAAAAGCAGAATGAGCATGAGAGTTTGGATCGCAAAACCTAGACCGTGTGACTCGTTCGTGCAAGCTTCCAATAATTTGTTGTGGAGGATGACTTTTCAGAACCCGGAACGGAGTGGACACTTCACAAGCTTCTTCTTCTTTATGTTCATCACAAATCGATGAGCTTGTGACTTGAGGAGGATCTGGACCAGCAATGATGATCGTCGGTGCTGGCCGTGAATCAAAATCAGGAGCTGGAACAATGTCATTAGCTGCTGAATTTTCGGGCAGCAGCTCCACCTCTTCCTTACCTTCAACAAAAATGCTCTCCCCATGTGAATATGGATCTGGACCCACAATGTTTGAGCTAGTACCTTGGCTAGCTCCATCAAAAGACACCTCACAAGTCTCCACAATTTTGTTAGTGTCAAGTAAAAGCACACAGTAGCCTCTAGTATGAGATGGAAAACCAAGAAACATGCCATCAACAGATCCAGGTTCAAATTTATCAAGATTACCATATTTCTTAACAAAGAATTTGCAACCAAAGACCTGAAAGTGTGTAACACTAGGCCTATGTACGAACCAGAGCTCATATGGTGTTTTAACAAGCTTAGTGCGCAAGAAAACACGATTTGAGACATAACAAGCAGTTGCAATCGCATCAACCCAAAATTTCCTAGGAGTTTGATATTCATCAAGCATAGTCCTAGCCATCCAACTAAGGTTATGTTCTGTCTTTCAACAACACCGTTTTGTTGAGGTACATATGGTGAAGAAAATTAATGATCTATTCCATTTTAAACGCAAAAGTGATCAAAAGATTGATTTTTAAATTCGGTTCCGTTATCACTTCTAATTGCTTTTAAAGATTCTGGGTGATCAATTGATACTCTCAGAAACAAAGTTCTAAAGTGACTAGAAGCTTCAATCTTAGATTCCATAAAGTAAACCCAAGAGTATCTATAATAATCATCAACAATCACATGAACATACCATTTACCTCCGAGGGATTGAACACGTGAAGGTCCTACGGTGTCAAGGTGCAAAAGTTTACCCGGTTCAGTTGTCATGATCATAGTGACAGGAGTATGTGAACCTGCAACCATCTTAGCATGTCTACAAGAACAGCACACAATTTCTTTGTCCCCTTTAAGCTTAGGCAACCCACGTATGCGATCAAGAGCACTAACACGCGTTAGATGATCAAAGCCTACGTGACCAAGTCTACGATGCCAAAAATATAAGTCCTTTGAATCATTAGCAACTAGACACCTATGCTTAGAGGAAGACATATCAAAATCAGCTTTAAAAACTCTTTCAAACCGAGACATGTTAAAAATAAGCTCACTATTTGAATTTACAACTTTGCAGTAATTTTTAGTGAAAATAATTTCCAGATTTTCATCTAGCAGTTGTGAAACAGAAAACAAGTTGTATTTAAAAATTTTAACAAGTGCCACACCTTTCAAAGTGTAGTGATTATTTACTCTAACTGAACCCTTAACAATTATAGGAGTTGAAGAATTATCGGCAAAAGTAACATTCTCTACACGTGACACAAAAGAGAGGGAGGAGAACCATTCTTTGTTACTGGTCATGTGGCGTGAGCAACCTGAATCCACAATCCAAATATTCTCCTTCCTCAGGCGTGTAACCTACATAGAAGCACAATACATCGATGACTCAATACTGGGGTTAGTCAAAAGGCATTTAGGAATCCCGTACTGAGTCACACGATGTCCAGCAGGAATAACACGTGAAAGCTAAGATAGAACAGCAGGTTCATGAGCCAAAATCTTGAGGATTTTTGTACCCAACTACTATCCTACGAGATGTTACATGTGTAGCACAAAAAACAGTAGATTTGGGAGCAACCTTTGCATGTTTTCGACTCATTACAGCATATTGCATGTTCCTATCATTTGGTTTAACAAGTGCAGCAAATTTTGCATGAAGGTTGTGAGGTCTAGCAATCATTCTTTCTTTTTTTCTGTTGTTTAGCTAGTGTATAACAAAAATCTATGACATGACCATCTCTACCACAGTAGGTAAAATGAAATTTAACTTTGTGTTCATGTCTAGATGAGCAAGCAACATTTTTATTTGAAACCGAATGAGACAACACTCCTGCAGATTTGAAAACCACTTCTTTTTGTTTAGGAACTATTTGAATCAAACCACTTCCTAATGACTTTACAATTTTAGGTGGATGAGCCTTAGCATGAGCATGAAAATCAAAACCTAAACCAGTTTTATCATTGCAGGTCTTGGAAGAATTCAGCAGCAAGTTTAGGTTCTTATTTCCATTACAAAACCGATCTAATGTCCTATGCATGTTATCAAGTTTATTGGACAGATCAAGGCAATTTTCACATGAAGTTTTTCCTTTTAATTTGCAATTGGAACAAAATTTAACTTCATGAGAATGTAAAGCATTGTTCAATATAGAAATTTCATTCATAGCATCTTGTAGTTTCTTATCAAGATCATCACAAGTAGAACAATGCAAATCAAATGTAGAACAGCTAGCATCTTTCATGTTTTTATCATTAAGTGCAACAAGCTCTCTATTCTTTTCAATTTCTAACTCAAGTTTATCAAGTGTGGAGATGTGCACACTTCTTAATGAGGACACTTGTTCATATATTAAATAACATGAGGGACAAGCATCATTACTAGGAATCATAGAATTCAAACGATTAATTTCAGATTCTATTGACTCAATTTTAACAGCATTGTCCCTAAGCTTTTTTTCCTTTTTCTTAACTATAACAGTGGCACGAGAAATAACATCACACATTTCTTCATAAGTAGGACATACCTCTTCACGCTGTTGTGTTCAACCTCCTCCATACTTGATCTTGACTTGCCCACCATGAAGCACAAGTTTGCCAAATCATCTTCATCTTCGTCGCTTCCAATGTCCACATCGCTTGAGCCAAGTTCTTGAAGTGCGGAGATAAAACTTCTCACCAATTGACGTCATGTAAAACCCTTCTTTTTCTTTGTATCTTTTGTAGAGGAGTGCTTCGTCCTTGTTTGCTTTTCATCCCGGGAAGTAGGACCTAAAAGGTTAGGGCAATCTGAACAAAAATGTCCTGTCTTACCACATTCGAAACATCGTTGAGGTCCGGAGCTTCCTCTCCTTCTAGTTCTCACATTTTGCAATGCTTTTGAGAACCTAGCAGAGAGAAGTACTAGCTCCTCCTATGGAAACTCCTCAATCTATTCAAGGGTTAGAGAGGACAACAAAACAAGTGTAGCACAAGATGAAGATTGACTGGAGCTAGGCATATCACGTTGAGAAACAAAAGCAATAGACTTGTTGGGGTTCTTACGTGATATTATGTCAATTTCATGAGTTTTTAACTTGGAATATAGCACATCTAAAGTAAGTGTACTCATGACAGTAGATTCACGAATAGATATGACGTTTATCTCCCAAATTGACATATCTAATGCGCTTAACAATTGCATAGCATTTTTAGGATCTAAAAAATTAACATTGACACTACGCAAGTTGCTAAGAATTTTATTAAAGCTAGAAAAAAGGTCATCAATAGACTCACTGGGTTGCATCTCGAAGCGCATGTATTCTTTCTTAAACATGTTTTGCCTTACCTCCTTGATCGTGTTGGATCCTTTGTGGTAGTCACAAAGTTTTTTCCACACATCGTATGCAGATTGGAGGTGTGCAACATGATCAAAGTCACTTTGAGTTAATCCTTGTATGATCAAGTTTAAAGCCTTGTTTTTATTGGCGACATCTCTCAGATTTGTAGCTGTAACTTGATCATTTGACGGTACTTCATAAGGCTTGTATACCTTCTCCCATATTGCGATGCCTTGAGCCTGGATGAAGGCTTCCATACGTGCCTTCCAAACCTGAAAATCAATACCACTAAAGACACAAGGTTTTGCGGAGTATTTCTCCATGATGATTAGTCAAAATACATACAAATCGAAAAGATTAGAGCACCGTGGCTCTGATACCAATTGTAGGATCGAATAACACGTGAAAAGCTACCAGAGGGGGGTGAATGGTAGATTAAAAATCTTACGCAGCAGAAACAATTAAATCCCAACCCCTTCAATAGAAAAACGATTTGTTAGAGAAATCGTGTGTGAGACTAATCTAAACGTGTTTCACTGTGACAAAAGTGATAGATATCAGATAGAATCAAGTCACTAAGATGACACAACAAGAATCACTCAAATTCGTCGAGAGAAACTCAAGTTACGATTGAAAGATTGAACAAAGGTCAATCTGTTCTACCCGAGAAATATAGTTTTGGAACGCTACAAAGAAACTCGTGTAGATCAGAAACCACAAATCCAATGACCGTGAAATTTTGACAGATGATAGATAATAAAGTTGTGAAGACAACCCAAAAGGAATCACATCAATTGGATCTGTAAAACTCGTGTTATGATAAAACCACCGAAGAAAGGTAGTGCTGTGCAGAAACTCAACGAGAAAAACTTGTCTGGAACAAGTTGGACGAACAAGGCACAAAAGTCCCTTTCAACTATGAATTTTATTCAATAGAACACAAGAGGAACAGCCCCAAAGTCGTCACCCATGAACTCTGGCCTCCCTTGCTTATATAACCAGCCCTTAGGCCAACCCAATCTCAACAAGGACTCTAATCCTACTCAAATCACGAATCAAAACTTTACATAACTGCTTATGACTCTTCTATAAGCAGATAGAAGCAATCTTAAGACCTCCAAATACCTTAGTAACATATCCCACATTCCTAACACAACTCAAATTTGTGACCCACAAAAAATCCAATAACCAACTCAAAACTTTCCATATTTGAGTCAAACCCAACTCAGCCGCAGCCTGAGTCCATAACCTAGTCGGTTGGACCTTTCTGACCAATTCTTTACGTCCACATCCCTTCATCACACCTCGGAACCATGTAGCCACGTCCATGCACTCCTTGCACACGTGCAATCATCTTACAACAACGTCCACGATACCTTCATATGCATTGTTCTTGATTCAAACATGCTAGGCAACCTCCCAGTAAACTCAACAACAATTCCTCCCAAACTTGGTTGTTGAACCTCATCTTCTCCCTAAGACTAGTTCAATGGATCCCGTCACCAGCCATGTCTTGAAATCAAGCAACACCTGCACATGAATAAACAACCAATACTTTCAAGCACAAGTCCTTGACTTGACTCTCGTTAGTTCCAAAACTACAACATCTTACGTGAGCACCTCACATAAGCATGTTGCAAAGCATAGCAAAAACGATATCATCCATATGAACCAAAATGCATCAAAAACATAGCGAATGAATACTAAGCAATATTTCCAACAATGTAAAGCGAGTTCAAGACAATTCACAGTAAAAGCAGGAACATAGTGGTCAAGCTCTGAACCTTGCCAATGCTAACTGGAGCTTGAGCTGAAACTTACCAAAGCTAGTACAACCTAGCTCCAGAGCTTACCAAAGCTAGTCGGAAATAGTCAACCCAAAAGCCAGAACTAGAAAAACATGTCGGAGCTGACCAACATATGTCGGACCTATCAAAACATATCTGAGCTTAGCAACGACATGCCAGAGCTATCAAAGACATGTCGGAGCTAAAGACAAAGCTCACCGTGGCTACCCAAAAACATGTCGGACCTAGACAAAGAAAGTCGGACCTATTGTCGGACCTTGCAGAAGCTCGGAGCTAGAATCAGACCTTGCCAAAAAGATGTTATGGCAGCATTCAAAACTTTTATTGTCAAAGCCAATGTATTCAGCACACATAGGTCTCACACTAACCAAAACAAAATCGAAACTTTCCATAAATGAACCATAACCACCTCAGCCGCAGCCTGAGGCATAATCCAGCCGGTTAGACAAGTCCGGCCACACCTTCACGTTCATATCTCTTTATCACGCCATGGAACAATGTTGCCACATCCATGCACCCCTTGCACATGTGCAAACACTTTCCAACAACGTCCACAATACCTTCATATGCATTGTTCTTGACCCAAACATGTTGCGTGACCTCCCGATCAACTCAACCACAATTTCTCCCGAACTTGGTTGTCGAACCTCATCTTATCCCTAAGACTAGTTCAATGAATCACCATCACCAGACATGTCCTGACCTCAAGAAACACCTGCACATGAACAACCATTCTTTGCGAGCCCAAGTCCTCGACTTGATTCAAGTTAGTCCGAAAACCACAACACGTTACTTGAGTACCTCACTTAAGCATGTTGCAAACCATAGCAAAATAGTAACCACCATAATAAGCCATAACACATCAAAAACATAGTAAGAAAATACTAAGCAAATTCCATAAGTTAAAAAGCAAGTTTGAAACATTGCAAGTTAAAAACAGATCTGCCGCTCAATTATTTCAGCAAATAGAATTATTGAATCGACCAAAAGTGGCGTTGCAATGTAAAGGCAAAAAATCGGACATTCCAATCTGAAACTCACGTGCAAATCACATGTCAGAAAGTTTGGACAATCCTAACCATATAAACAGTAAATGTTACTTCCGGAAACACATTTGTAAAGATCAACTGTGTCGACTCACGTGCAACTCATAATTCATTAGATCCTTGTTAGCAATGTCAAGTAGGTATCATAAGTAAATGGATCAATCCAAAGTGGGTGTTTTAGCAATATTCAAAAGTTTGAATGTAATCCTCACTTTTATTGTAATTGCCAATGTATCCAGCACACATAGGTCTCACAATGTTCCCCTTGATGAATGCATTGGCAACACCACTTAAAATCCAAACATTGGCTCATTCACATGAAAAAGTTTTGAAAGCAAATTTCTCCCCCTTTTTGCAAATAAAAAGTCAAACGTGTAAAAACTTGTGAATGTGCAATGTGTGACACATTTCTCCCCCTTTGACAATGTATTCAGCAAGGTTCAAAAGAGAAATTTCCATTGTTATGAGCATAATATGAATATATATAAAACAAAGCTCATCCAAGTCATACTATCAAGTAACTTACACTATCACATCAATAAGATACATAAAGTAGTGTAAGCCATGATATAGATTAAGTGTAATTTCAATTTAAGCAAGTCATGATCTTCGTGTCTCAGCTATTTCATAACCTGAAAACATGACACATGTTGCTGTTTCTATTATCTTTTAAAGCACAAATTTAATTCATATCAACTTTTGCAAGAGATTATATGCATCATCCCCCTTATTCTAACAAACAAAACCAAGCCTATGTAATTTGACAATTAGAAGCTAAAGGACATTGTTTTAGTCCTACACAACTCCTTTGAAGTTCATTTTAAAGTGCAATGATAAGCAATCTCAAAAGAAGAAGTGTGATGCATGCATATTCTCTTGATCTTTTCAGATTTTCATTTGATCATAAAAGCTCAACATGTGGTGATGAGTAGTTTAGGCCCGATCTTTCGAAAGGTAAGTCGATAGGGGTGGAGAACTCGAACTTGATGATCCGCGGCACTCAAACAGTTCGAATACACCTGCAATCCCTACATCACTGCTCCGTTGGTTATCAACCATGCTGCACACGCTTAACCTCGCAAAGAAGGCTAATCCTTGCAAGTGCAACCAAGAACACAAGCAAGAACGTCGAAGATGTAATCTGAAATTGCAAAGTTGGGGTCTCACAAACCGTAGAACGGCGATATTATTGATCTAAGCAAAACCTACCGAATATGACCAGTGTCTGCAGTATTTAAAGGCTAGGGTTCGGCCCAAACATGCTTAGACGCGTCCCTCATGGACTCATACGGGATACAAGTCCCAAAGGCCCGATTGAGGCGCAACATCGGACAGAAATCTGGAGTCTAATTGTTTTGAAGAATTCCAATGACTCCGGTGGAATTTTGAGGTGGGACCAGAATCATTGGAAAGTTTATATTCTCCTCTTTCCGTGAATATGTGGAACATCAAAAAATGGAGTCCTTATGCATCCTAGACATCCATTTTAAGGTGGACTGCTCTTGGACTCTGAGTTGAACTCGTGCCCGAGATTTAAACTGATTCCATCAACTTGTGGACGTCCCAACTGGTTCTCCACGTTTCCAAGGCCTCTTCCCTTCACTTTTTGATCTTCTCCATTGTTCCTAATAACAATTAAATCATCACATAGCAATATATTCTCAAACTCACATGCAAAGGAAGTTAGGAGCGAGTTCATCTACTGATTTATTAACTGTGCTCGTGCTCTTGTGATTGGTCCTTGCAGTTCAATGTCTGTCTCCGCTGTTGTGATGTCCTCATCACCCCCCTCTTGAATTGGAGTCGTCCTTGACTCAATTTCATCTTCTTGTCCCAAGTACGGTCGCAAATTTGAAATGTTAAATGTAGGACTAACCCCTTAATCGGGAGGCAACTTAAGCTTATATGCATTATCATTAATCTTTTCAACAATCTTAAAAGGACCAGCAGCTCGTGGCATAAGTTTAGATTTTCTCAAGTCAGGGAATCGCTCTTTTCTCAAATGTAACCACACCAAATCACCCGGTTCAAGTTTTACTTCTTTTCTACCTTTACTACGTGCAATCCTATACTTCTCATTCAACTTTTCAATATTTTTCTTTGTAGTTTCATCCATCTTAAGAATGAATTCATATCATTGTTTAGCATCTAAATTTACAGTTTCGGAAGGAGGCAAAGGTGGTAAATCAATGTGAACACGGGGATTGAAACCTTATACTACCCGGAATGGACTTACCTTTGTCGTGGAGTGAACGGATCTGTTGTAAGAAAATTCTATATGTGGTAAACACTCCTCTCAAACTTCAAATGTTTTCAATACAACCCGCAACATAGTGGATAAAGTACGATTAACTACCTCGGTTTGTCCATCCGTTTGTGGGTGACATGTAGTTGAAAACAACAACTTGGTTCCCAATTTATACCCCAAAGTTCTCCAAAAAATTTGCATCACGATCAGAAACAATGGTATTTGGCACACCATGTAAACGAACAATTTCCGTCATAAACAAATCAGCAATGTGTGAGGCATTATCATTCTTTTGATAAGGTATAAAGTGTGCCATTTTGGAGAAACGATCGACAACTACAAAAATACTATCCCTCCCCCTCTTACTCCTCGGCAATCCCAAAACAAAGTCCATAGAAATATCCTCCCAAGGTACACTAGGAACAGGAAGAGGCATATAAAGACCATGTGGGTTAAGGCGAGACTTAGCTTTATTGCAAGTAGTGCATCGTGACACGTAGCGCTTGACATCACGCCTCATCTTCGGCCAAAAGAAGTGTGAGGAAAGCATGTCTTCTGTTTTCTTCAATCCAAAATGTCCCATCAAACCTCCTCCACGTGCTTCCTGCAAAAGTAGTATACGAACGGAGCTAGCTGAAACGCATAGCTTGTTAGCACGATAGAGGAGACCCTCTCGCAACACATATTTATTCCAAGTTATCCCTTCTCTAAAATTTTCAAAAGCATCTTTGAAGTCCAAATCAGTAGCATATAATGCTTTTATTGTTTCCAAACCAAAGATTTTATGATCAAGTTGGGACAGTATGGTATAACATCTAGATATTGCATCAGCAATGCCATTTTCCTTCCCTTTCTTATGTTTAATGATGTATGGAAATAACTCTATGAACTCAATCCATTTAGCATGTCATTTATTTAGATATGTTTGACACTCAAGATACTTCAATGATTCATGATCAGAATGTATGACAAACTCCTCAGACCAAAGATAATGTTGGCAAGTTTGTAATACTCGCACTAAGGCATATAATTCCTTATCATAAGTAGAATAATTCAGAGAAAGACCATGATGTTTTTCACTAAAGAAAGAAACAGGTTTACCTCCTTGTATGAGAATGCCTCCAATAATAATGCCGCTTGCATCGCATTCTAGCTCAAATGTCTTGTCAAAATCAGGAAGATGTAGCAATGGTGCTTGTGTAAGCTTTGATTTGAGAGCATCAAAAGCTTGTTGCTGCTGTTCGCCCCATCAAAACGGAACTCCCTTCTTCGTTAGCTCATGTAGAGGTGCTGCAATGGTGCTGAAATCCCGCACAAAACGGCGATACAAACCTGCAATACCAAGAAAACTACGAACCTATGTGACGGTTGTTGGAGCTGGCCAGCTAGTGTTTGCTTTAATTTTTGCCTCATCCATCTTAATTACCTACGAGGAAACTAAATAGCCAAGAAACGAGACTCGATTGGTGCAAAAGACGCACTTTTCGAGTTACCAAACAAACGTGCATCTCTCCAAATAGTAAAAACATCACGTAAATGATCAAGATGTTCATCATATGACTTGCTATAAATGAGGATATCATCGAAGTAAACCACCACAACTTATCCAATGAAAGCACGTAAAACCTCATTCATTAATCGCATAAAGTTGTTGGACGCATTACTTAAACCAAAAGGCATGACTAACCACTCATAAAGTTCAAACTTGGTTTTAAATGCAGTTTTCTATTCATCTCCTAGTTCCATTCTAATTTGGTGGTAACCACTACGCAACTCAATTTTTGTGAAGAAGATAGCACCACTCAATTCATCAAGCATGTCATCTAAGTGAGCAACAGGATAACAATATCCAACAGTGATGTTATTAATTGCTCGACAATCAACACACATGCGCCAAATACCATCTTTCTTAGGAACCAAAAGAACAGGAACGAGACAAGGGCTAAGGCTTTCACGAATGTACCCGCGGTCCAAAAGATCTTGGACTTGTTGCTGAATTTCCTTAGTTTCCTCTGGATTCACCCTGTATGCTGCACGATTTGACAAACTTGCTCCTGGAATCAAATCGATATTGTGTTCAATGCCTCTCATGGGTGGTAAACCAGGGGGTATCTCAGAGAGAAACACATCCTCAAACTAATGCAAAAGGTTAGCAACAGCAGGGGGCAATGCAATAGACAATTCATGAAGTGAAAACATGGCTTCTTTGCATACTAAAGCATAGCACATCCCCTTAGCATCGAATAAATCAGCAAGGTTAGATTTAGTTGTGAGCAACGATGGTGATTTTAACTTAATGACTTACTGTTTTTCAGATTCTAGTTTTGCTGGTTTGCCATCACAAATTTTACTCTTCTCAAAATGCACAATTTCAGCAGGAGTCATGGGAAGCAAAGTGATTTTCTTTCCTTTATGCGTGAGAGTGTATTTATTAGTTCTACCATGATGAATAGCATCTGTATCAAATTCCCAAAGATGACCCAATAAAAGATAACAAGCATCCATAGGCACGACATAAAAATCAGTAAAATCATGGTAAGAACCAATTGAAAAATTTATTCCTTCTGTTTGTTTTACCCGAACCTTATCGCTGTTGTTGAACCATTGAATGTGGTATGGATGAGGGTGTGCTATCGTTGTCAAACCAATTTTCTTGACGACGTCCGTGTTCACCAAGTTATTGCAGCTACCTCCATCAATTATAGTGTGTACACGGCAGTCCTTGACGACGAGAAACACGTGAAAGAGGTTGTCTCATTGTAGCTGCTTGTCGTTGGCCTCCACTTTGGAGCTCAAGGCACGATGCACAATGATGCTCCTATAGCTCTCCATCGCCATTGTACCAAGTACCACTTCTTCGGTGTGTTCGTCATTTGGATCTGTAAAGTCAGTAACAAGAGAATATTCATTTTCAACATCCGAAGTACTATCATACCTGCCATCGTCATGTGTTATGTATGCTTGTTTGCTCGGTCAATCTTTCATCATGTGACCAAGTCCCTGGCAGCGGTGACACTTAATGTCGGAAGTACGACTCATAGAAGGAGTGGACGACGAAGGCTTGAATGATGTCATCTTGCTGCCCTCCGGCACGTGAGAAGGTGGAGCAGCAGGTGTAGTTCGTTGGCCGCCATTGGATGGTGTAGTCGCTGCACGGGGGTCGAAGATGGTGCTGTTTTGGATGGTGTAGACGTCGAACGCGACATGAAGTTGCTCCTCATGCGTTGTTGCTATTGTTGCCGGCCCTGGAATTCTTTTTTTTGCAAACATAGCAAGCTGAAATAATATGTTAACAGTATCATATTCCTTGTAATCAACAATATTCTGAATTTCACGCCTCAACCCCCCATAAAAACGAGCTATTTTATCATCCATATCGTCTACTACCCCACAATGCAGGATACCCTTTTGTAACTATTTATAATACTCCTCTACAGACATGTTACCTTGGTCTAAGCGCTGTAATTTTTGGCGAAGATCCCGCTAAAAATATGGAGGAACAAATTGAACACGCATAGCTTCTTTTAATCTATCCCATGTTGGAGGATCAATTCTAGTTTTAACAAGTTCATTCCACCATATGATAGCAAAGTCCTTAAACTCACTAGTGGCTTGACGAACTCTATGTTGTTCAGGAACAAGATGGGCATTAAATTTTTTCCCTATTGTCATCTCCCAATCAAGATAAGACTCAACATCATAAGCACCAGAAAAAGAGGGTATAGTAAATATCACTTTAGCAGAAGGATCATCAGGAGGACAGTTATAATTGTTATGATGATTATTACCTCCCATACCTCGACGATAAATTGGCAGTCTTGGCTGATTGTTGTGATCTTCCATATCATCATAAGCATTGTGTTCATTTCTTCCAGAGAGAGGCAACCGAGCCTCAAGAGTATTCATCCGAAGAGCAAGGTCATCAAGTTCGCGAGTCAAGTTCGCCATTGACTCCTCCGTTGATGTGTTTTATTTGTCGAACATATCTGTCATGGTCTTCATCATATCACGTAACTCGGCATGTTGAACACATTCTTCATCATTTTTTTCTCCTGCCATTGTTAGTAGGAAACAAAAGACAACAAAAAGATGGTATCCCTATCAACTATAGTGACAATGTGAAAGGAGGAAGAAAACAATCTCTCTTGCTCAAGCATCTTATCATGCACGTACAAGTGTTCTTACCGACACAGCAGGTGGTGTAGATGGTGATATGAACCAATGAAGCGTGGGATGATTGCAAAGGTACCTGTTATGCTCAAGAGAAAGGTGGAGCTTGGATGACACAATATGGTGGCTAATAAGCAGAAAACCGTTAACAGGTAAACAAAGTTGAATAAGTATTCAATGTAGGAAAACTGTTGCTGGTAAACCAAGTGATATAGGGCCTAGCACAATACAAGGAAGTAGCAAGGCAAAAGAAAGACAGAATGATATAGCCAACAAAACAAAATCAAATGGTTTAGGCCAATTGCTTTAATATGCGTGCTCTTAACTATTTTTTCTTTTTTGTAATATTTTTTTGATATTTTTTCTTTACTCAGGAGCACGAAGATAGGAAGCACACAAATTTGCAGCTCATCTGGATGAAATATGCGGCCTACAGAAAATTAAGAAGATTCTTTAATAATTCATGCTGAAACTTTGGAGGTCGGATAGCCTATCTTCCAAGAGGAATTTGGGCAATCTAATTTCTCCGAACGTGGCTACACGAGGAAAATCATATGCGAAATTTCACGTAGATCAATTTGAAAAGAAAAAATTGCCCGATTTCGAGTTCGTATGCGAAAGTTAAGGCTGTTTTAAGGTAGGTTGTCTGAGTTACGGTTTTTGGATGTTGATTCCAACTCGATTTGAGAACAGAACTTGCAATCGGATATTAAAACGATTGGGAATTTGCACAACAACTAGTGGGGTGGTGTGTGATGATTCACTGATGAGTGGACAAAGGTTTGTCACCTAATTTACGGCTGGCGATGCGGGAGTTCACGCAAGGCGGCTAGCTAGGGAAAAACCGATAAACGTGGTGGATCGATTTGTTGTTTAGGGATTGTGGAATAGGTTTCAAACAGCAAGAAAACAAGGATGAAACACGATAACTAGGACCCAAAACACAAAGCTAAACCAACAACAAGACTCGACCACACGGATGAAACTCAACAATGCAGACTGAAAAACGAAACTGCAGGCACTAAAGTCTAGGAAGCAGCAAAAATGATTTAATTTTTTGTGGCTTTTCTGTGGACTCTAGGTACGAAACAAAACCGATCTAATGGAAGGAAAACAAAGATACCTCACAGGAAACCTGGAAATCTGATAGCAATTGATGAGTAGTTTAGGCCCAATCTTCCGAAAGGTAAGTCGATTGGGGTGGAGAAATCGACGTTGATGATCAGCAGCACTCTAGCAGTTCGAATACCCCTACAATCACTACACCACTGCTCTGTTGGTTATCAACCGTGCTGCACATGCTTGACCTCACCAAGAAGGCTAGTCCCTGCAACTGCAACCGAGAACACAAGCAAGAACATCGAAGATGTAATCTTAAATCGCGAAGTTGGGGTCTCACAAACCGTAGAACGGTGATATTATTGCTCTAAGCAAAACCCACCAAATATGACTGGCGAATACAGTTTTTAAAGGCTAGGGTTCAGCCACAACACGCTTATACGCGTCCCTAATGGACTCATACGGGATACAAGGCCCAAAGGCCCAATTCAGTAGCGTAGCACTGAACAGAAATCTGGACTCGATTTGTTTCAACGATTCCCAAAGACTACGGAAAATTTTTGATGTGGGACAAGAACCATTGGAAAGCTTATCTTCTCGTCTTTCTCTGCATATGTGGAACATCGAAAACGGAGTCCGTATGCATCCTGGGCGTCCATTTTAAGGTGGACTGCTCCACGACTCCGAGTTGAACTCGAGTGCGAGTTATAAACTGATTCCATCAACTTGTGGACGTCCCAGCTGGTTCTCCACGTTTCTGAGGCCTCTTCCCTTCACTTGTTGATCTTTTCCATTGTTCCTAATAACAATTAAATCATCACATAGCAATCTATTCTCAAACTCACATGCAAAGGAAGTTAGGAGCGAGTTCACCTGCTGATTTATTAACCGTGCTCGTGCTCTTGTGATTGGTCTTTGCAGTTCAATGTGTGTCTCCACTGTTGTAACGTCCTTATCATGTGGGCAATTGGTTGATTAATTTTTCATGATTGAAAGCACTTGTGAGCATGCAACAAGTTCAAAACATCAAGAAAGTTTAATCTTGACCAGATTTAGTGTATGTAATTATTCAAATTACTAGTCATGACAAAAACTACAAAATGTGTAACATGAGTAATGTAGTATGAACTTTTAGCTTATAAAAGGAATCACAAAGTAATATATGTATGAAACAATTATGCTCATATTATCTTTTAATTTCAGATTCATACATAGACTTCCCAAGTTGCAGATTTCCCCCCTCAATTTAAGCCATGAAGATGCATAAACCCTATTTCTATGAATTAATGAAAAACGAGTGAAATCCAATGTTTTTGTAAAAACTTCAGCCAATTGTTATTTGATGTCTACATGGTGAAGCACAATGTTTCCTTTTCCAACATTATCATGGAGAAAGTTGATACCTAATATCAATGTGCTTTGTTCTAGAATGTTGAAAGGGGTTTTTAGCAATCCAAATGGCACTAGTGTTGTCACAAAACAGCGAAACACTATCTAAATCAACCCCATAGTCCCTAAGTGTTTGAACAATCCATAAAATTTGTGAGCAAGCGCTAGCAGCGACTACATATTCAGATTCGGTTGTGGATTGTGCAACTTAATTATGTTTTCTAGAGGACCAAGCAACAAGTGAATTACCAAGAAAATGACAAGCACCCGGAGTACTTTTCTTATCAATCCTACAACCCCAAAATCAGCATTGGAGAAAGCTTTCAAAGTAACGGTTGAGGAAGAAGGAAGAAAAAATGCCAAATTCTTGAGTTCCATGTAAGTACCTGAGATTTTTTTTGACGTCTTGACGATGTGAACCACGTGGAGAAGCATGAAATCGTGCACAAAGACATACGCTGAATGGTATGTCCAAACTTGATGTCGTGAGATGCAAAACTGACCCGATCATACTTCTATATTCTTTTTGATCCATGGGTTCACCTTCTTCGTCAAGTACAAGTGTTGTTGCTATTCCCATTGGTGTCCGAAGAGGCTTGATTTTGTCCATGTTGAAGCACTTAAGAAGGTATCTTGTATACTTTGTTTCATGCACAAAAGTTCCTTCCTTGGTTTGCTTGATTTGCACCCCAAAAAGTATGTGAGTTCTCCCATCATACTCATATCAAATTTTGAGCTCATCATAGCTGAAAACTTGGACACAAGCTCATGAGAAGTACAACCAAAGATAATATAATCCACATACACTTGAACGAATAGGGAGTCATTGCCATGCTTAAGTACAAAATCAGATTTATCAACCTTGCCCATGGTAAACCCATTTTCAACTAAGAATGTTTTTAGCCTATCATACCATGCTCTAGGGGCTTGTTTGAGACTGTACAAGGCTTTGAACAGTTTGTAAACATGATTAGGAAAATCTGGATTTTCAAAACCTTGTGGTTGCTTGACATAAACCTCCTCATCTATGTAGCTGTTTAGAAAGCACATTAAACATCCATTTTTATAACTTGAAACCTTTAGATGCAGAAAATGCTAACAAAATTCTTATAGCTTCTAATATGGTGATGGGAGCAAAAGTTTCATTAAAATCTAAACCTTCAACTTGTGTGAAACCTTGAGAAACCAACCTAGCCTTATTCCTAACCACAATCCCATCCTCACTTTGTTTATGTTTAGACACCCATTTAGTTCCAATTAAAGCGTGACCTTGGGGTGGAGTAGTTTCCAAACATTATTTCATTCAAAATTTTCTAACTCTTTTTGCATGGCAATAATCTAAGATTCATTAATGAGTGCGTGTGATATATCTTTGGGTTCAAGAGAAGCAACAAAAGCAGAATAAGCATGAGAGTTTGGATCGCAAAATCGGGACAATGTGACCCGTTCGTGCAAGCTTCCAATAATTTTTTTGTGGTGGATGACTTTTGAGGACGTGGAGGGGAGTAGACACTTTACAATCTCCTTCTTCTTCAAGTTCATCACAAATCGAAGAACTTGTGGTTAGAGGAAGATCTGAACCAGCAGTAGTGGTCGTTGGTGCTGGTTGTGTAAAGAGATCAAGAGCTGGAACATCATTGTTTATTTCTGAAATTTTGGGCAACAACTCCACTCCTTCTTCATCTTCAATGAAAATACTCTGCCCCTGCAGATATGCATCTTGACTTGCAGCAGTAGAGCTAGTACCTAGTCTAGCTTCATCAAAATAAACTTCACAAGTCTGCACAATTTTGTTAGTGTCAAGTAAAAGCACACGGTAGACTCTAGTATGAGATGGATAACCAAGAAACATGCCATCAACAAATCTAGCTTCAAATTTATCAAGATTACCATGTTTATTTACAAAGCATTTGCAACCAAAGACCCTGAAATGTGTAAAACTAGGCATATGTCCAAACCGAATCTCATAAGGTGTTTTTCCTAGCTTGGCTCTCAAGAAAACACAGTTTGAAACATAAAAAGATGTTGCAATTGCATGTGCCCAAAATTTCCTAGGAGTTTTATATTCATAAAGCATAGTCCTAGCTATCTCAACTAAGGTTCTGTTCTTTCTCTCTTCAACACCATTTTGTTGAGGTACATATGGTAAAGAAAATTTATGATCTATTCTTTTTTCAGCACAAAATTGATCAAACGATTGGTTTTTAAATTTAACTTCATTATATTCAAATTGCTTTTAAAGATCTTTGGTGATCAATTGATAATCTAAGAAATAGAATTTTAAAGTGACTAAAAGATGCATTCTTAGATGCCACAAAGTAAACCCAAGAGTATTTAGAATAATCATCAACAATCATAAGCACATACCATTTACCTCCAAAAGATTAAATACGTGAAATAACAACGGTGTCAAGATGTAAAAGTTTTCCGGTTCAGTTGTCTTGGTCATTTTGACAGGAGAATGTGAACCTGCAACCATCTTAGCATGTCTAGAAGAAGAGCACACAATATCGTTGTCCACTTTAAGCTTAAGTTGTCCACGTATGCTATCAAGAGCACCAACACGTGTGAGGTGATCAAAGCCTACGTGACCAAGTTTACGATGCCAAAAATATATATCCTTTGAATCATTAGAAACTAGACACATATGCTTAGAGGTTGACATATCAAAGTGAGCTTTAAAAACTTTTCCAAACCTGTTAAACAAAAGATCACCTTTTGAATCTACAAGCTTGCAACAATTTTTCGTGAAATTAACTTCTGCATTTTCATCTAGCAATTGTGAAATGGAAAGTAAGTTGTATTTAAAATTTCTAACAAGTACCACATCCTTCAAAGTGTAGTGTTTATTTACTCTAACCGAACCCTTAGCAATTATAGGAGATGAATAATTATCAGCCAAAGTAACATTTCTAGAAACCCCAAAACCATCCCCAACTATCTGAACTAATCAAAGATCCCTCCTGTTCCCCCTTCTTGCTGCTTCTGCGTTCCAATCAAATCAAACTAAACGGTAGTGCATTGTCGAACTGGGCCTACAGGGAGCTCGAGGGGCCTATAATGGCGATCATCGATCTCTAGGAGAAATATCTGACTGTGGCGCAGGTTGCCACATCTCAGAAGGTGCGTACCCCGATTGACGACATCTGGCTACCTAATAGTTCGGATGCTCGTGGTGGTTCGGAAGGTGACAGGGAGAGATTGGCCATTGAGGCGACTGGATCGGGAGATGGGAAGGTGCAATCCCAGGTTCGGACACCCGAAGAGATGGGGATTGGCACCGAACCTAGAAAATCTACATTAGCTCGTCCGCTGCCGCCAAGTTCTACTCCACATTTAGGGTTTCCACCCGCTCCTCCGACACAACACATCACCACGCAGCAGAGATGGTTTGGGCACTTTGGGGTTAAGACCTCGCGCTCATTTGCTCAGGTGGTTAGATCCATGATTGCACCGACGGTGATGGTGCCGAGAGGTGATGATAGAGTCTAGGGGCGGAATGAGTGGTACAGAGGAGGTGGCGCGAATGGAGGTCAGGTTCGTAGTGGTGGTCGGGGGGACTTGTTATGTGCACTATGTAAGAAACCCAAATAGGAGACAAAGATGGGTTACACGATCAAAGGCGGTCGTCTCTCATAAGCTTAAGCGAGACGAACCCACTTTAGTGAGGATCATATATGGCTCGGTTGAACATTCAAGGAGATGCATTACATTATAGCCCGTCTCAGTTAAGTATGGATCCGAGACATTCCTACTCTCTGGACTAATGGGAGACACACTTGTAGCACAGCGCGTCACCTATAATCGAGTGAAATGAGACATCTTTACTAAAAGCGTGTCTCCTTTGTCTTCGCTTACAACACGACTCTAAACAATGAACACATTCATTTACAGTTGAACACACAAAATATTCATCACACAGATAAACACAGATAACATATTCAATCATTCACACAACTGATCAAAGCTAACAAATATATTACAAAACACAAGAAAGAAGTATAAGATACAAGAAAACAAAAACATCAACTAAAAAACAATAAAAGAAAACCTAAATCCTACTCCTCCTACCCCTCCTCCTCCTTTGGCTGCTCCGGTTGCTCCACCAGTTGCTCCGGCTGCTTCGTCGGTTGCTCTGGCTGCTCCAGTTGCTCCGACTGCTCCACCACTTGGATCTAGAGCAGCTCTTTGTTGAGCCTCTCGGGGGAGCGGCAACACTGTTTCTTGTAGGGTGGCCCTCTCGGCGGGCTTGGCAGCGAAACGTTGGCCATGGTGGGTTGTCTGAGCGGAACAAAGCGAAGAGGAGAGACTGATGGCCCCTTATATAAGGTTTGTGTTGTAATGCAAAATGGAGACGAGCTTTGCTGCGAAGCGCATCTCCTATGATCGACGCCTCCCTCTCCTCTGCAAAAAGAGAGACGTTCTCTAACGAAAAGCGCGTCTCCGATTCAATACGTCACCTTTAGCTTCGTGATTTTCACCATTTTGCTTCGGTACACTATTGATGTCACACATGTCACATGATAACTAAATCATTCTCTTTTCCCGAATATAATCAAATCCTTCTCTTATGATACCTGAGGAACACGATGAACACGCTACACATTCACTCATTCACACAGTTAAGGAATACACAAGATAATACTCAATCACATAGATGAACAAAGATAGATTTCATTCATTAACAATATTTACAAAATAGAAGCAACTAAAAACAACAAAGAAAAACTAAATCCTACTCGTACTCCTACTCCTCCTACTCCTCTTCCTCTTCCTCCAGCTCCTCCTCGTCCTCTGGATGTGACTCCGGCGCCCATGCAACAGGAGCCTGGGCCGGCTGCGATGGCTGCTCTGGCACCGGCTGCACCGGCAGTGCAACCCCGTGAATGAGGTTGCTCTCCGTCGTCTCCACCAGGTTTCTGCGGCCGTCGGGGCCAAACACCTGGGCCATCGTCTTGAACAGAATGTCGAAACGATCGGCCACCCCCGTGAGGCGAAGAGGTAGTGGCCGATGGTACCCATTTCTGTAAACTGGGGAAGGGTAAACAGACCCAAGGAACTCATGGCGCAAGACATATTGTTGTATGCCTCTTGCGCCATAAGGATGCGCTGCTCAGTGTTGAACCTCTCGGGGGAGCTGCATCACAGTTTCTTGTAGGGTGGCTCTCTCGGCGGGCTTAGCGACGGAAAGTCAGCCTTGGTGGTGGTGGGTCGTCGGGGCGAAGAAGACAATCGAAGAAAAGAAGAGAATTTAAAGTGGCGATGCGCTTGTGGAGAACTCGCTGGTGATGGCGCGTCTTAAATAAGGTACGCATGGAGTCATCGAGGGAGTGGTTGGTTTCTCGCGTATTGATGGAATGATGGGACGCATCGATACCGCCTCGAGGAAATGAAAGGTTGCATACGGACATCGCACGCGTCTCTGCACCATGCCGCCGAAATTAAGTTCTCCGCAGACCTCGTGCCGCGTGTCTCTCTTTCGACAAAGGAAGACACACTTTAGCTTAAAGCTCGTCTCTATTCGTTATAGCGCGTCCCGCATGTATCTTCCTCGTCTCTTCGTCTCTTCGACAGTGGAAGACGCGTTTTAGCTTAACACCCCTCTCTCTTTGTAATTGCGCGTCTCACATTTATCTCCCTCGTTTGTTCACCTCTAGTGCTCCTTTACTAATCAACCAATGGTCCTTTACTAGTTGACCAACTCTAGTGCGACCGCCTCCTCTGTTTGCCATCACCGTTGTCTTCATCGTCGCCGTCCTCGTCGTCGTCATCGTCGCCTTCTTCCTCGTCATCGTCACTGTTCATGGATGGTATCGGCTTGGCGCGTAGAGGATTGAAGGAGGAGCGCTTGGCATGGCGCAAGAACCATCCCCATGTATGTACATATGGCACAACAGTCGCATGGTTGTTTATACGTAGATCTGCAATGGACTGATGAACTTAGCTATAGTTTTGTTTTTCTATCTTGTTTGTTTTTGGTATTTTCAATTTCTATGCGTAGGGTTTCTCTATGAAGCCTGAATTGGGAGATTTATTGAAGTGGCAGTGCATCGTACCCGGTAAAGAAGGCGTAAGTCATGAAGAACAAGCACAATATGAGTTTAACCATCATCCTCCTATTAATGAATTTCCTTTGTAGACTGAATGGGAAGGTGGTTACTACCCCCTGACAATCTCCTTCTCTGAGCACTATCCCTTGGTGCCCCCAAGATGCGCCTTTCCAAGTGGGTTCTTACACCCAAATGTCTACCGCTCAGGAGCACTCTACATCGGGATTCTTGATCAAGAGACTATAAGATAGACCTATTTTGCTCATGTAATTAGTACTTAATTGTTGCCGAACTTATTTGAATTTCTTAAATTATATTTCTTAGGGGTGGTGGGCTGGTTTTACAATCAAAACTATACTACTTGAAGTCCAGCATTTGCTGCATCAGCCAAATACGCTCAATGTTGAAAATGATTGCTATAATCTACTTATTAAGGTTACAAGACACTTTGAGTTAGTGACATTTGATTAGGTTATTCATTCCTACTTTGACATTTGTTAATTTAAAAGAATGTCAATATTTTCAGGATCTAGTGGAATATAAGACATGTTCAGGAGAAAGCTGGATGGTATAGTTTAGATTGATCGATGGGAGCTTTAGGAATAATTTTAGATTCAAAATTAGTTTATAGGGAACGCAATGTATGAACTATAAAATTCATTGAGTTGCAAATTATCTCTGAATTGTAATGTCATTGCGTATGTTTATCCCTGAATTCCAATTAATCCGTAATTGCAATGTCATTGCATTTGTTTATCCCTGCAACGGTTCACGATTTCGTGCGAGTGGCAATGTGGAGAGAGCATGAGAGACGAACTTTAGAAAGGCGCATCTCAGATACCTGATATTCGGCAAAGGGGAGACGGGCCTTACACGGGCTCGTTTTTGATTTGTTCCGAAGATTTTTGTCCCATCTCGTAAAGTTGATCACGTTGCAACGCTTGTATAAGGCATTGCACACAGTTGCTAGTTGGACATGCCCGGATGCCAAAGATGTTCCTGGCTCAAGCACACCGTGGCACATCTTTGACATACGGCATGCCCATTCGACCACAAATTAATGCAAGATGCGCCTTCTGTCAGCGCGTCTCCGATTTACGCTGAAGATCTTTTGTTCCACCTCGGAAAGCTGAGCGCAATGCAACGATCATATAAGGCATGGAGCACAGTTGCGAGCTGGACATGCCAGAATGTCCTGGATGTTGTTAGTGGCTTCAGCACACCGTGGTGCATCTAGGACACTCCGGGGTGTCCGAGGCATCAAAATAATATAAGACGTGCCTTCCATTGGCCCTTCTCTGATTTACGCCAAAGATCCTTTGTCCCACCGTGAAAAGCTAAGCGCGTTGCAACTATCATATAAGATATTGCGCATAGTTGCAGTTGGCCAACATCCAGTATGCGAATGATGTTCCTTGCTTCAGCACCGTTGCACATCTTTCGCATATTGGATGCCCGTTCTACTGACAAAATAGTGCGAGACGAGCGTTATATATGTCCGTCTCCAATTCCTGACGAAGATCTAATGCGAGACGCGCCTTCCGTTGGCGCGTATCCGATTTACGCCAAAAAATTTTGTCCATCGTGTGCTCTCCCCCAACATTTGGCGAAAATTTTTAGCTTTCGCGTGCTCTCTCGACCTATAAACCGCACATCTAGAGCACGCCATCGCCGTCGACCCCGACCTTCGCATCATCAAAGAGTTGAGCACACTGGAGCACACTGTCTCATCCCTTATCCTCGGAGCACGCCGCCGTCATCCCTCTTTCTCAACTCGCTCTTCGTCTTTGTCGCGCTACCGGCGTCGACCCCTACCCCGCTGTCAACCCCGACCTTCATCATTAGAGAGTTGAGCATGCTGGAGCACGCCGCCTTGTCCCGTGTCCCTGGAGCACGCCACGGCCTCGACCCCTACCTCGTTAATCGGTATGTTCTCCCTGTCCCCGGAGCACACTGACCTGTTGTCATCAGAGAGCTGAGGAACCGCCACTCTGGCGCCTCCGCCAGCTCGTCCCAGAGCATGCCGTCGCGTCCCCTATCCCCTGAGCACGCTGCTGCCTTGACCCTTCCCTCAGAGCGTGCATTCCAGTGATTTTACTGAATTTGAGGATGTCCAATGAAGGCTCATCGTTAATGATGTCATTGATCCAAAGGGAGAATTTTCATTACGGTATACATTCATCTTCCTTGTTTATGTCCAATGCAGAAGTAATGTATTTGTTTGGACTATCAATGTATAATGAATTCTGATTTGCAAACCCTTGAATCTGCAGAAACTGTGGTTGATGCTAGCATTTGCCAGCCAACAGAGTTTGATTTCTACCTCTGCACCCATGCTGGAATCAAGGTACCTATGCGATAATTGGTGTTTCTCTCACAAGTTTTTGATATCAGGCTATAAAAGCATTAGTGGAATGCAAATTGTTTTTTTAGGGTACATGCAAACCAACTCAGTACCATGTCCTTTATGAGAACAATTTCTCTGCTGATGCCTTGCAGATGCTCACCAACTGCATGTACTACAAGTAAGCTCTGTTCTCCATTCACTAACAGTTCCTTTGTTTAATACAATTTTATACCAATTTGTTCTTGTGTTTATTGCATTTGAATTTAAGGATGTCTCGGTCGGAGCATTAGAGGCTATGAAGGCTCATCGTCAATGAAGTCATTGATCGGGATAATTTTCATTACGGTATACCGGATTAGATGATGACAGTTATGATGTGTGTAATTAGTTACATTGTAATTAGGATGAAGTCTTTGTTGTGTAATTAGTATACTTGATAACAACGATTGACACTTTGGTAATATTTGATTGGTAATTATAATTTAAAGTGTGATAATTTTGTCTATGCATATGTTCATGAACAATATATTGCTGACACTGGTAATACGGCTGCCAAATCCTAGCTAGCTCCCAATAATAGTGCCTGTAAACAATCTGTGACGAGCTGTATCAGAGAGCGTCTCGGATAACCTACATAAAGGAGACAAGCTTCTATAAATCCTGTCTCACATAAGTTAATGAATCTGTGACGCGGTACATAACAGAGCGTCTTGGATTAGTCAATATATCTGCGATGTGCTTTGTAAGACCTGTCATGCTTGTAAGCTGGTGGGCGACGCGCGCCAGCGGCATCTCCAATGACACTGTAAAGATCATCAATTATGACAAAAAGAAAGGAGACACACTTCTTTCGAGCGTGTCTCGCACCTAGTTTGATCGGCGACGCGCCTTGAAGCCCATCTCTAATGCCAACGTAATGTGAGATGCGATGAAAGAGACGCACAGTTTTTTCATCTCCCTTCTTCGTCCGGGTCCGTCTCGTATGAGCCTTTCTTATGTAGCGGTGGTGGCATCCGAGGAGATTGGTTTAGAGGTGGGACTCGTGGTGGAGGCCGTTTCGATGGAGGAAACAATGTGGGAGGCGACTGGTACCGTGATGGTGACTAGGGGCGGGGCGGTCATAGCTGGAATCGTGGATGCAGGGGAGGCGGCAGATCTTCGTGGGGTGATGGAGGAAGAGTTTGTGGCAACAATTCCTGGCATAGGAATGAGGATGGTGGGGTGGCTGCTGAAAATCAGCTGCTGCCTGCTGCTCCTTCTCCCGATGAAAATCGTCAGGTGAAAGAGAAGTCCAAATGGGATCATACACCTATGATTTCTGGACGATCAATCCACAACTTGAAGGAGGAAGATAAAGATCTACTGAGTCAAGAAGAGAAACTAGAGCCTGTCAGGGAAAGGATTGAAAAGAAAGAGAACCCTCTGTTGGATAAAGGGAAAGAGAAGCTACAAGCTGTTGATATCAAGGGGAAGGGAAAAGATAAGATCGATGAAAGCAAAGTTGAGGACTCTAATATCTCTGCTCCTTATGTTGATGGAAGCCTCAGATGTGGAAATAGGGATCATACTTTTCTGAACTGTCCAAGCAACAGAGTTTGTAATAGATGTGGGCAAATGGGACATGAAACATCAAGCTGCCATGTTAGGAAACTGGAGGAATATGTTGCACCTCTATGTGCCACTCAAGTAGAGGGACAAAACTTCTTCTTAATTCCAGATCGTCATCCAAAAGACGATTTGGTGAACTTACAACTACTGCTTTGATCAGAGTGGTGTCTGGGGAAGCCACTGCAAGACAAATTGAGCAGAAGTTTACAGCTTGGTTGGGGCCTAATGTGTGGAAGTGGACAGCAAGAAAGGTTGGTGAGAATGAGTACACCATGAGATTCCCAACAGTAAAGTCACTCCAGAAATAGCGCCATTTTAAGGTGGGCATGTCAACTACAAATGCTTACATTACCGTGACACCATGGTCTCCAGCTGTTGGTGCGAAAGGACAGCTGCAAGATGCTTCGTTTCGGGTTAGGGGGATACCACCAGATAAAAGAAGTTTCGAGACTCTTGCCTATGTTGGTTAACTGGTGGGTGCAACAGTGGATATCGATGAGAGATATCAATATAGATATGACTTTGTGAGGATTAAAATCTCTTGCAAGGATGTCTCAAAGGTGCCAGCTTCGGTTGAAGTGCTATTCCTCCTTACATATATGAATTTTTATATGAAAGAGAGATTCTAGAAATAGAGCACGGTCCCAAACAACCAGCTAAGGGTGTGACTATGGATAAACATCCGGGTCAGTCAAGCAAAACTTCAGCGGGGAATTTCCAAAAGGAAATTGGAAGCGGCTCAAAAATCACCTCAACCTCTTTTAATGATGGAGTTGGTTGCTCAGGACATACAAGAATGTATGATATGGCGAAACAAGTCATGATTGATAGTGGGCAAGAGGAGAAGGAGAGGATCATGATTGAAAATTCTGCTATGATCCCCAAGTATGCTGCTGAGGATCTTGGCAAGATGAGGAAGTAAAAACCTCTAGAGAAATGACAGAGCAAGAACAAGAAGATTCTGAGGGCAAATTGGCTATTTTATGGGGAGAAGAAGAGTTTGAGGAATCTCAAGAGGAAATCTCATACGCTGAAACTGTGCTGTGGATCGTAAGGTGCAGTGTACAGCCATCTATGCATCAGAAGGATGTGTTCTCTGCCCTAGCAATGGTCCCCTTGGAGAAAGGAAAAGACAAATCCACAAATATTTCTGTGACAGAAATGAGTACCATGAATCAAAATGCTGAGATAGAAAAAATAGCTGGGAGGAAGATTACTGGAGTTCAAATGATTCAAGAGATAAGGCAGAGTGGAAGATTGTAGGAGAAGTTGAAAGGAAAAATGGAGGAGCCCATTAAGGTGAAACCCAAAAAGAGATCCTTTGAAGGTATGTCTCAAACCTCATCTAGTTCCTTTGCTGTATTTACAAATTTTGATATTTCTGATTTGGCATGCAAAATGGGTGTGTCTATAAATATTGTGGATTTTGGTAAAATTGATCTACTGAGAGAATTGGAAACAGCTAGAGCTAATTTGACTAGAAAGAAACTGTATAATGAGAATAGTTGTAAGGATGGTAATGGGGAGAGTTCAGATGATGTAACTGAAAAGAAGACCCTTTTGTTAGATTGGATTAAGGAAGATAGCGAAGAGGAGGAAAATGGTTTAGAATAGTATAAAAAAACTAAAGGATGTGGAGATAAAAATGGGAATAACATGAAAACCCCTGTTAGAAGAAGTAGAAGGAATACTCCTTCGGTTTATAGGAAATTTGGATCTCAGGAAAATCCTAAGTCCAAGATTTCCTGAAAAAACAAAAAAATATTATATGAATGGTCAATTTTGGAACTGTAGAGGGTTTAGAAAGAAGGGAAGAAGGCCTTTTTTCGGGAATTGATCAGGGAGTATAAATTGGACTTTTTCTGTGTACAAGAAACTCTTGTGCAGAATTTAAATGATACTTTGATTAGAAGTATGGACCCCAATAAAGAATATTTGTGGAATATGGTTGCAGCTAGAGGGAGGTCTGGATGGTTAATTACTGGCATTAAAGGGGATGGATTTGATGTAGTGGGGGGGGGATATGAAAGTACATTATTTTGTCTCAATTGTGAAATAGACAACTTCAGAAAGGTTGGAGCATTTTGAAATCTATGGAACTCAACACGAAGAGCTTAGGGAAGAATTCTTAATTCAACTAGCTGAATTCTGCAGTGATATGGAAAATCCATACATTGCTGGACGTGACTTTAACATAATCAGAAGCGCTGAAGAGAAGAGTAAACCTTTTTATCTAATAGGTTCTGTGATCTGTTTAATAAAATTTTTAACATGCACAGCTTGAGGCAGATTGTTGGGTCTGGAACTAGATGTACTTGGTCCAATAATAGGACAAACCCCACTCTAGAGGTTCTGGACATAATTTTAATGAGTGTGGATTGGGAAATACTATTTCCTCTAGTGACTATTAAGAAATTAACTAGAACAATGTCTGACCATAATCCCTTGATTCTGATCATTGCCCACCTATCGAAGTGTGCGATTGACACTTCCCCCGGTACTACTAGATCGTAGCCTTTGGAGGTTATTGATTGGTTGGGGGCGCAAGTGAGATTATGAACAAGATGATGACACGAGGGATTTTATGTGGTTCGGGCCGCTCGAGCGTAACACCCTAATCCACGGGTTGTGTGTTGTATGTATGAATTTCAGTGGCGCTTGTGAGCATATGAGTTTTCCCCATGAATCGTGCGGCGCAACCCTTTTATAATCTAAGGACTGTTTGTTACATCACTTGCCTTGCCCGACATGTGGCCCTGGCATAGTTAACTATCTAATACACGATCGACGAGTATTAAGCATGGTTAATAGGGTAATAACGCGCCTTAATGATGGTGTTACCCCTATTAATAGTCCATTGATCATGTGTCATTAATATAGCATTAATGACACACAATCAGGTCTTATAACTGTCACTTTAACTGTCCCTCGAAAGTCCAAGCCGTTGGAGATCTTTCAGTCTTCCATTGAAGTCCTAGCTCCGGAGGTTTGACACATGGTGGCTCCGGAGCTTCCCATCGAGGGGAGGTAGGTTCTGAGCCATTATACGCGTGGCAGCACCGGGGCTTTCCTCTACTGGGGGTTAGGTTCAGGGTCACTAGACACGTGGCAAGACCTGAGCTTCACGATGAAGGGAGTTAGGTCCGTCCTTATGTTACACGTGTCAATGCCGAAGCTATCCACACGAGGGAGGCGGGTCCAATACTTTGTAACACGTGCGGCCTTCTGAGGTCTTCAACTTGAACAGGTGGAACTCCTTAGCTTTTCTTGCGGCATCATGGGGTACCCGGTACAAAAGGTACTGACACCACCCTTCTCATAGAAATGGAGTTTATTTTAGATTCGAGACCTCATGGTTCAAGGATGATATATTTGTCCCTCTGGTCCAAAAAATTTGGAGTGAACTCACTAAGGACAAGGACCCTTTGGGGAGGTTACTTTTCAAGATTAACAAGTATTTTAAATGCTAGGGTTATAATAGAGAAGGATTGACTAAAAGTAGAAAAAAGGGGATTGATGGGCTGCTACAAGCCTTAGAAGCTAAAGAAGGCAGGGATGCCTTATCTGATGTTGATTTGGTGAATAAAACTGAGCTTCAAATTGAATTACTTAGAATCCTAGAGGAAGAGGAAATCTACTGGTATAATAGGAGCCATGAAAGATGGCTATTACAAGGTGATTTAAACACTGAATTCTATCATAGAATAGCCAATGGTAGGAAAAGAAAAAATAGCATTTTTGCCTTTCAAGGTAATGGTAATATGACAATTACCAATGAGGACTTGCTTAAATATGCCACGGGATATTATAGAAAGGTGTTTGGAAAAAATGAAGATAACATGTTTGAACTGGATAGTAATATTTGGGGTGATGGGGAGTTTGTGAGTGAAAAGGAAAATTCTCTTCTAGTAAGACCCTTTGATGAGCTTGAGATTAAAACTGCCCTTTTTGAGATGGAAAAGAATAAAGCCCGAGGACCCGACAGCATTCCTATTGAAAATTTCCAACACTGCTGGGACATAGTTAGAAAAGACCGTATTGAGCTTTTCCAAGATTTTCATAGGAGTTGCTTGAATATATCTTGAATCAATTTCGGCCTGATAACATTGATCCCTAAAATCAAAAATGCTAAAAATATTAAACAATACCGCCCCATTTGCCTCCTTAATTGCTTATACAAGTGGTTCACCAAAGTTCTCACACATAGATTGGAGCCAATTGCCCATAGAGTTATAAACAGAGCCCAATCTGCCTTTATCCCAAAACAAAATATAATGAATGGTATTTTAGCTCTACGTGAAATACTTCATGAAACAAAAACAAAATAATTGAATGGTGTGGTGCTTAAGCTAGATTTCGAGAAAGCCTATGATAAGGTGAGTTGGGCCTTTTTAAACCAAGGGCTTTTGCGAGGTTTGGTGCAATTGGATCAAAATGGTAGTGGAAAATAGAACTGTAAGTGTCAAACTGAACAACGAAGTAGCCCCCTATATTACAAGTTACAAAGGTGTGAGACAGGGGGATCCTTTATCCCCACTCTTATTCAATTTTGTGGCTGATTCCCTAACAAAAATGGTCAATTTAGCATTTTCTAATGGGAGTTTCAGCGGCTTAGCAGATAATTTGATCACTGGTGGCATTTCTATTATGCAATATGCGGATGATACCATTTTATATATCAAAGAGGGGGAAGAAGATGCTAGACATCTAAAGTTGCTGTTATACTTCTTTGAATATATGTCTGGCCTAAAAAATAATTTTGATAAAAGTGAGGTCATGGTGGTTGGTGGAGATAATGATCTTGTTTTAAAATATGCTTAGATTTTTTATTGTCGGACTGGATTCTTCCCAATAAAATATCTAGGTGTGCCAATTAGCACAGGGAGGCCAAGTGTGGATGACTGGAATTTTGTGATTAATAAAGTTAAGAAAAAGATAGAGGGATGGAAGGGGAGACTCCTCACAATGGCTGGTCGCATAATTCTAATCAATTCTAGTCTGTCTAGTGTACCTACCTACCACATGCCCATGTTTCTTCTTTCCAAATCTGTGATTAAGATCATGGACAGAGATCGAAGGACCTTTCTGTGGCAAGGGGGTGGAATGAAGAAAAAATATTGTGAGACCTATGTGTGCTAAATACATTGGCTATGGCAATAAAAGTTTCAAATACTACCAAAACACCTTTATCATCTAGGTCCGAGCTCCAGCAAGGTCCGACGATAGGTCCGACTTGTTATTGGTAGCTCCGACAAGGTCCGGCGCTAGGTCCGACTAACTTTGGTTAGCTCCGGTGCTAGGTCCGACTAGCTTTGATAAGCTCCAGCGCTAGGTCCTGCTAGCTTTGGTAAGCTCCGGTTCAAGATCTGGTTAGCTTTGGCAAGGTTTGGAGCTTGATCGCATTGATTCTGCTTTTAACTTGCAATGTTTGGCACTTGCTTTTTAGATTATGGAAAGTTTTATTAAGATTATTTTACTAAGTTTTTGTTGTGTTTTGGTGGTTATGACTGATATCAGTTTGTTGTGGTTTGCAACATGCTTACGTGAGGTGCTCTCGCAAGGTGTTGTGGTTTCGGAACTAACGAGATTCAAGTTGAGGACTTGTGCTCGGAAGTCTTGGTTGTCTATTCATGTGCAGGTGTTTCTTGAGTTCATGACATGGCTGTGACGGGATCCATTGAACTATTCCTTGGGAGAAGATGAGGTTCAAACAACCATGTCCGGGAGAAATTGTGGTTGAGTTGACCGGGAGGTTGCGCAACATTTTTGTATCAAGAACAATGCATATGATGGTATCGTGGGCGTCATTGGAAGATTTTTGCATGTGTGCAAGGAGTGCATGACGTGGCTACATGGTTCCGAGGCATGATGAAGAGATGTGGACGTAAAAAATTGGTCGAAAAGGTCCAACCGACTAGGTTATTAACTCAGGCTGCGGCTGAGTCGTGTTTGACTCAAATATGGAAAGTTTTGAGTTGGTTATTGTCGGTACCCTGCGTACCGGGTACCCCACGATACCGCAACAAGAGCAAGAAAGTTCCACCCGTCAGTGTCGAAGACCTTTGCTGGTCCCGCATGTCACGTTACACCGGACCCGCTCTCACATGGCTGGCTCCTAGGTAAACACGTGTAAAATAAGCCCGGAACAAATCTCCAAACCAAGGGAGCTCCAGCAACTACACGTGTACAACGGCACCGGACCTAGCCCCCGTCAGAGAGGAGCTCCGGTACTGACATGTGTATAGCGACCCCGGACCTACTCTCCCGCAAGGGAAAGCTTCGGATCCGACACGTGTGGATCCTCCGGACCTTCGTCACCAACGGAAATACAAGCCGATCATGACCATTACAGACATTCAAGGATGGTTAAGGCGACAGTTACAAGGTCTAATAATGTGTCATTAATACCATAGTAGTGATACACGATCAATGTACCGTTAATAGTGGTAACGCAGCCATGAAGGCATGTTACCACACTATTAACTATACTTAACTAAAAGTGCATCTAGGACTCCCTTGTGGGTTTTGGATGATTTATGACAAGCAATTGGGATCCTAACGTCTTTATTGAGATGAATGCAGGCCTATAATAGAAAAATGAGCAAAATACCAAAAAGAAGGGATGAAGAGGAGCAAAGTGGAAATGAGCTGAAGGAAAAAGAATAGCAGATTATTTTGTATGGAGTGTGTTAAGGAAACAAACCCCAAGAGCTCAATGATAATTAAACACACAGATTGCACAGAGTTACACAGGACCGGACTAGTCCGATCACAACCGGACTAGTCCGATAAACCTTTCTGCACCAGATCGGACAAGTCCGATATCTGTTGGACTAGTCCGATATCTTTCTGACTAGAATCGGACTAGTCCTCCCCAGTGCGGACTAGTCCTCAAAACACTACACAAGTCAAACAAAATCGGACAAGTCCGTTATCAACCGGACTAGTCCGATATCCTTTCTGATCCACTTCGTACAAGTCCGATGTTCACACAGACTAATCCGAAAAACCCCACTGATCTAAATTGGACAAGTCATCCAAGTGCGGACTTGTCATCCAACACACTTAGGGTTTCACATGTCCGGACAAGTCCGATGGACATCGGACTAGTCCGAAGATTTCTAGTAGCGAATGCGGACAAGTCCGCTTTCAGCCGGACTAGTCCGATATTTCGGGACACTTAGGGTTTGCTACACACAGCACACCGGACTAGTACGATGACCACCACAGACTAGTTCGAACTTTCTGAACCCTAACGGTCACTTTTAGAAACCCCATATAAATAGAGGTGCACGGCCCACTTTTACAAGCTCTCGAACCCTAGCACCGTCACACCTCCCAAGAGCCTCAAAAACGATCTCTCTCCACGAAATCAAGTGCAACATCGTCTAATCCTTTTAGGATTCACTTTAGATCATTGGAGAGACACTTGCAACATCACATTGAGCTCTTGGTTTGATTCTCTAACACACTCCTGCGTTTCAATTGTAACTTTTGAGTGTGTTTTTGGTGGCATTGTGTTTTGTAATCTAAGGGAGCTCTCAAAGTGTGAGATCGCCCCTTGAA
This sequence comes from Tuctoria greenei, assembly GCA_036927565.1. Classification (NCBI taxonomy): domain Eukaryota; kingdom Viridiplantae; phylum Streptophyta; class Magnoliopsida; order Poales; family Poaceae; genus Tuctoria; species Tuctoria greenei. Next base: position 148,460,659 of record JAYESD010000011.1, read on the forward strand.
TTCGGTTATTCACCCCTTTGTGATTAATGGAAGAGGATTGGCCTTTGTGGCGATCCAACGAGGGTAGGGTTGGAGAAGACCCGATCCTTTTGTGGACTCCTCAACGTGGATGTAGGTGGCCTTTTCTGGTAGCCGAACCACGGGATAAACACTTGTGTCTTGTTTTATTGTTCATCATTCAAGTTAATCAACTTAGTCTAGGGTTTCATACACATTGTTCATCTTACGTTAAATTGTTGAACATAAGACTTAATTGTGATATTATTCAATAGATAACTGTTAAACTGTTGTTTGATTCTATATTTCCACTGTACACATAAAAGAATCAAACCAACCAATCAAGTTTAATCAACTTAGTCCGTGAACACCAGACTAGTCCGCACTTTACCGGACTAGTCCGATATCTCTGGTATTAAACTGGTTGTTGAGTGCTACAGGATCCGACAAATATTCAAAAAGGCCTATTCACCCCACCTCTAGGCCTACATTCAATTGGTATCAGAGCAGGTTCTTCAAGAAAGAGTCTAATCACTCGAAGAGATCATGTCGGCCATGAAGGACGTCCACAAAATCAATATCCAAGAGGAGGTTAACAATGACAAGACCCAAAAACTGGAGAAGTACCTCGAAGCCATTCAAGACTTTGAGGACGACGATGAGGAGACGCTGGAGCTGAAGGCACTCCTCAGAAAGAAGGCACTTTCCAAAGGGAAAGCAAAGGTTGAAGAGAAGAAGAAGGGGAGTAGTCACACCGACTAGTCCCGATATACTTTTAACTATGATCGTCTAAATTCCAATAACAACCATTACTTATCTATCCCACTTCGAAAAGCCCCACACTTCGATGGAAGTGATTACTCTATGTGGAGGAAAAATATGAAAATGCATTTGATTTCCCTCAACCCAAGTTTATGGCATATTATATGCACAGGGATAGATATTCTGGATGACGACGAAGAGCTCACCCCAAGCCAAGAGCAGGCCATTTATAGAAACGCTCAAGCCGCAACTGTAATCACATCCTCACTCAGTCGGGATGAGTTCACCAAGGTGGATGGACTCCAAATTGCTAAGGAGATATGGGATACACTACAAACTACACATGAAGGTGAACGGCATGTGCGTGAAGCAAAGATTGAGATAATCGAAGGCGAACTAGGAAGATTCACAATTGAGGAAGACGAGTCACCTCAGGATATGTACAATCGATTGAAGACACTCGTCAACAAAGTTCGATCATATGGGAGCAAGAAGTGGAATGACCACGAGGTGGTAAAGCTCATCCTTAGAGCCTTTATGCCTCGCAATGTCACGCTATGCTCCATGATTAGAGAAAGCCCTGGATACAAAAGGATGACTCCGGATGAATTGCTTGGTAAAATTATCAACTTTGAAATGATGGAGAAACAAGCAAAGCACGTCAAGGAAATTGCCGACCTCACCTCAACTAAGAAGAAAGGAGTTGCCTTAAAGTCCACCATCAAGCCCCTATCCAAAGAAGCAAGAGACGCACAACTAGAGGAGAACAGTGATGACAAAAGCAGTGAGCTAGATGAAGAGGATTTGATATTGTTCATGAAAAAGTTCAAGAGAATAATGAAGAAAAAGCAAGGGACAAAATCAAGTGAAGGCAAGTACAAGGAAAGAACAAAGCCAAAATTGAGACGGGCGTGCTATAATTGTGGTGAATATAACCACTTTATAGTGGATTGACCATATGAGGAGAATAAGAAGAAGACTAAAGAATCCAAGCCTCAACCTAAGAAGTTCTTCAAGAAGAAGAAACAAACCGAACAAGCGCATATTGGGAAGGAGTGGGACTCAAATGATGAGTCCTCATCATCCGATGAAGAAGAGATGGCTAGCATAGCCATCGAGAACACGTCCAAGAAATCTACACTCTTTCCCACACTCGGTGCAAGAAAGGAAAATGGCACTTGCCTTATGGCAAAGGAAAGTAAATGCAAGGTAATTATCAAAACCCCTTCCATGCATTCCTACTCTAGTGATGATGAAATAGATAGTGATGATGAGGATATGCTAAATGGACTAGATAGGAAAACTGCAACAAAAATGAAATTCTTACTTGACCAACTTGTTGAGAAGGAAAGGTTAATTGATCGTCAAGAGGACATGATTATCTCCCAAAAGGAGGAGTATGTCGAACTTGACAAACTTCTAGAGCTTGAAAAGGAGAAGAACAGTTTACTAGAGCTTGAGTTAGCTTCAAGCAAGAAAGCTTGCTTGGAGTTAACCGACTCAAATGTTGCAATCAAGGACCAACTTGCTGACCTGATCAAGGTTAACAAGATCCTTGAAGTGCAAGTTGAGTCACTCAAGCTGAGTGAACCTTCCTCCTCTTCAAACTCACCTTTTCAACCCACTAAAACTGAATTTGCTCATATGTGCACATGTGGTAAAACTGACACCAAATTGAAAGGGAAACCAACCTCCACAAAGGATAAAAATCCTACCCAATGTGGCATATTTTACAAGGAGAAGATCAACTATGCACGTAGTGCATACTTGGTCCAAAGACCTCCAAATGTCAAATATGGCATTGGTTACTCCTATGACGAAAAGAAGCATGCTGGAAGTCATAAGAATAACAAGGTAAGGATTTCTTTTGTGAAGGGAAGACCTTCTCAAACTGGTAAGTCAAAGGATAAAAACCTGAACTCACATGAATACCAGACTAGTCCGGTGGGTGTCCGGACAAGTCCGGTAATCCGGACAAGTCTGAACCCCTAGACTGGTCCGACTCATAAACAACAACAGCTTTTATTTAAAACTTTTGATGCCTCCTATGTGTTAATGAGAAACAACCTTGGCAAGGTCTATGCTTATTATGTTGGGCCACGCCATGGGAACACAAAATCCCATGTTTGGGTGCCCAAATGTATTGTAACTAACCTCCAAGGACCCAAGCAAGCTTGGGTACCTAAAACCAAAGCATAATTTGTTTTTGTAGGCCTATTCCTCCGGTGGAACCAAATGGGTGCTAGACAGTGGATGCACAAACCACATGACCGGAGAAAGGAGGATGTTCATGGAATATGAAGAGAATGAGGACCCAAACGAGGGCATCTACTTCGGAGATAATAGTCAAGGAAGGGTGCTCGGTACCGGTAAAATTGCAATATCCTCTGAACACACGCTTTCTCATGTTTTACATGTTGAATCTTTAGATTATAACCTGCTGTCCATATCTCAACTATGTGACAAAGGATATAATTGCTTGTTCACTAACGAGGGTGTGACCGTCTCTAGGAGAAGTGATGGTTCCATTGCATTCAAGGGAATGTTGAAGGGAAAGCTTTACCTTGTTGACTTCAACAAGGATAAAGCCAAACTCGACACATGCTTGATTGCAAAAACAAACATGGGTTGGTTGTGGCATAGACGTCTAGCGCATGTTGGTATGAGGAATCTTCAAAAACTCCTCAAGGGCGATCACATCCGTGGTTTGAAGAATGTTGTTTTTGAGAAAGACAGGCCTTGTAGCGCGTGCCAAGACGGGAAGCAAGTTGGAGCACATCATCCCGCAAAGAACGTCATGACGACAACAAGACCGCTCGAACTGCTTCACATGGACTTGTTTGGTCCAATTGCTTACATAAGCATCGGCGGTAACAAATACGGTTTAGTTATCATTGATTATTTTTTTCACTTCACTTGGGTTTTCCTTTTGCATGATAAGACAGAAACACAAGGAACACTCAAGAAGCTCTTCAAGCGACCTCAAAACGAATTTTCATTGACAATCAAGAGTATTCAAAGCGACAATGGCACGGAATTCAAGAACACACAAGTGGAGGAGTACCTTGATGAAGAGGGCATAAAGCACGAATTTTTAGCGCCATACTCGCCACAACAAAACAGAGTTGCCAAAAGAAAGAACCGAACACTCATTGAGATGGCAAGGACAATGCTCGATGAGTACAAGACATCGGATCAATTTTGGGCAGAAGCGATTAACACCGCTTGCCACGCCGCAAATCGACTTTATCTTCATCGACTACTCAAGAAGACTCCCTATGAGCTTCTTACCGGTAACAAACCAAACATTTCCTATTTTCGAGTTTTCAGTTCTCCATGTTACATCCTGAACAAAAATCCTACGACTTCAAAGTTCACATCGAAGTCCGATGAAGGTTTCCTGCTTGGTTATGATTCGAACACTTACGCCTATCGTGTCTTCAACAAGGCTCCGAACTTGTTGAAGTTGCACGTGACGTAGTGTTCGATGAGACTAATGGCTCCTAAAAGGAGCAAGTTGATCCATGTGAATTAGGTAAAGAAGAAGCTCCTTGTCAAGCTTTGAGAAGAATGGCTCTAGGCGAAGTCCGATCACAAGAGTCACCTTCACACGAACATGAGGAAAATGAACCACAAGAGGAGACCATCAATCAAGGGGGAGCTTCAACACAAGATCAACCACAAGAGTACGAAGATGATCAATAAGTCAATGAAGGCAACCACTTAGGGGGGAGAAGCGGATAATCATGAAGATACAAGTCCTCAAGTGCCACACCCAAGAGTACACCAATGCGTCCAAAGGGATCACCCAACCGACAACATCATCGGTGACATCCAAAAGGGAGTAACCACTAGATCTCGCATAGCTAAATTTTGTGAGCATTATTCGTTTGTATCCTTTTCGGAACCACGTAGGATTGAGAATGCATTGAAGGATCCGGACTGGGTGATGGCAATGCAAGAAGAATTGAACAACTTAAAGCGGAACGAGGTGTGGGAACTTGTGGCAAGACCCAATGCAAACATCGTCGGCACCAAGTGGGTCTTCCGCAACAAACAAGACGAACATGGAGTGGTGACAAGGAACAAGGCGCGACTTGTGGACAAAGGGTACTCACAAGTCGAAGGTTTGGATTTCGATGAGAGTTTTGCTCCAGTAGCTAGACTTGAATCTATTATAATATTACTTGCATATGCTACTCACCATGATTTCAAGCTATATCAAATGGATGTGAAAAGTGCCTTCCTCAACAGACCGGTCAAGGAAGAGGTGTACGTGGAGCAACCACCCGGATTTGAAGACGAAGAGTTCCCCGACCACGTGTTCAAATTGCCAAGATCATGACAGACAGGTTTGAGATGTCAATGATGGGAGAACTGAAATACTTCTTGGGATTCCAAGTGCGGCAACAAAAGGAAGGAACGTTCATAAGCCAAACCAAGTACATGCAGGACATACTTAAGAAGTTTGGCATGGACAAGGCAAAGCCCATAAAGACCCCCATGGCAACAAATGGCCACTTGGATCTCAATGAAGATGGACCTAACGTCGACCAAAAGGTATATCGCTCCATGATTGGATCTCTACTCTATTTATGTGCATCTAGGCCAGATATTATGTTGAGTGTATGTTTGTGTGCAAGATTTCAAGCCAACCCTAAGAAATGTCACTTGACAGCCATGAAAAGGATCTTGAGATATTTAGTTCATACACCCAACCTTTGTCTTTGGTACCCAAAAGGCTCGAAATTCAATCTCATTGGTTACTCCGATGCAGATTATGTCAGGTGCAAAGTAGATAGAAAAAGCACCTCCGGCACATGCCAATTCCTAGGGAGATCCTTAGTTTCTTGGTCCTCCAAGAAACAAAATTCCATTGCCCTATCCACAGCCGAAGCGGAGTATGTTGCAGCCGGGAGTTGTTGTGCACAACTCCTTTGGATGCGACAAACTCTAAGGGATTACGGTTACAAAATGAATCGTATTCCTCTCCTTTGTGACAATGAGAGTGCCATTAAAATTGCCCACAATCGAGTTGAGCACTCTAGAACTAAACACATAGACATAAGACATCATTTCTTGAGAGACCATTCCATGAAAGGAGATATAACCATCTCACATGTCAACACCCAAAAACAATTGGCTGAAATATTCACAAAGCCACTTGATGAAAAGTGTTTTTGCGAACTCCGAAATGAACTAAATATCCTTGATTCTCTGAGTGTGGCTTGAAAGGTTGCATATCTGTATGAATTCTTCAAAATGTTGATTGAATTGTGAAAATCATCTCTCTCAATTTTTCTTGAAAAACTATGTCAATTACTAGATCTTGGTGAATTATGATCATTGTTTGATTGTTGTATGCTTACTGGTCAAATTCATCAAGATTAATTGATTTGTTTTGCCCCTCTATTCTCTATTTATGAACCTTCAAATATATATGAATGGGCTATGCAAATTTCTCCTGGTGACCACGGACTAGTCCATGGTTACCCGGACTAGTCCGCCCATGCAGACTAGTCCCCTGAGTGCCGGTTAGGCCGGACTAGTCTGATAAACCACGGACTAGTCAGATATAGCTCTTTGGATGAGTTCGGACTAGTCCGGTCATCTCCGGACTTGTCCGATTTTTCGTGTCCATAACCCTAGCCGCCACCAAACCCTAATTCCTTTCATCCCCACTCTTCCTCACGCACTCTCTCTCTTGCACTCGAGCTCCCCAAGGCGATTCCTTGCTCCCTCCATCAAAAGGGTGCGCATTTGGGCGGAAATCAAGCTTGACCTCATGCGGATTGAAGCTAGCGGACTTGTTCGGGCTCCAACTCCCTAATCCTCAAGCTTCAATCGATTTCTTCTTTAATTTCCCCCCAAACCCTAGAAATCTTGTTTTTATCCATTGTTGATCGAATAGCCTAGCATCTTTCACTAGATACATGCCTCTTTGATGTACTACGTGTATGCTAGACTTGTTATGCATTAGGAATCAGCCTTTGTCTAGTATGTTAGGTTTTTGAGGATGAACACCGGACTAGTCCGGTCCATGCACGGACAAGTCCGGTCCCCCGGACTAGTCCGTGACTGTGCACCAGACAAGTCCGATGTTTTTGAACTTAAAACCTAATTCTTAAATTCCTCAATGCACTTCCTTGCTATCTTTTCATACCTATGCCTTGTATCACTCATCATCATTCTTGCAAATCATTCTCAGATCATGTCAAGCTCGAATGATGAAATCTCCGACTTTGAGGCCAAGATGGACCACGAGGTGGCACCTCGGACCTCGACGGGTCTTGGCAAGAAGCGCCAAGAAAGACTCTCCGAGCCTGCTTTTTCCCCTCCTCAGGTTCGGAGGAAAGTGCTAGCGAAGAAGCCGGCCTCCAAGGTGCTAGCTTCTAAGGCTACCGCCAGTGGTGGCCCTAGCTCGGCAAGTGCCCGCCAAGCAAAGGGCAAGGGCAAAGGGATAGCGACGGGTCCAGTCGGGCCCTTGACGCTGCATGCTCCCAGGGAAGGGATCCGGGACCCTACTGAGGAGAAGTTCAATGGCAAGGGAAGTGACTCGGCTGCAAAATTCAGAAGCATTGACTGGTATGGCAGAACAAAGCAAGCTGCAGATGGAAGGTTCTTGTGCAACTTCCATGCTGACTTCTACAAATCGGTGTATCTACCGATGAAGACCCCAGTGGTGCGCAGTCAGTGGATTGACTGGGCACACTTTGAGAAGAAGGGCTGCTCACCGTTCACTGATGTGGTGAGAGCCATTGAGAAGCATGGACTGAGAGATTTGTTTGCTTTCAGACATAACTGGAATGATGAAGAGATTGCGCAGTTCTTTGCGACATGTCACTTCTCTAGTGAGGATGAAGAGAGTGTCACTTGGATGACCCATGGATCCAAGTACAGCATCACTAAAGAAGATTTCGCTAACCAGCTTCATCTTGACACCACAAGATCTGATTGCTTGGTCATACACAACATTGGTGTCATTGACAAGGAGAGGATGAAGTTTCTCTATGAGCCAAACTCAAAGTTCAACCCTCCTTCCACCAAAAACATGAAGCCATTCTTTGTGGTGTTGAACAGAGTGCTAAGAAAGACAATTGCTCCCAAGGATGGCGATGCGGGGAGTGTGTAGGGATACCTCTGGACTCTAATGAGAGTCATAAGCAAGGACCGCCCTTTTGATGTGGCGGAATACATTTGGAATGATATGGTAAACATCTCCTACACTCTCAACAGATCTTGCGGATATGCTCCTTACCTTATGTTTGTGATTGAAAAAGTCACCGGCATTGAGTTTGTGAAAGATGTGGATCATCTCCCCTTGAGGCCTCAAATGCCTCAAAAGCCGAGTGTGCAGGCTGCTCCCTTGCCGGCCTCCAGTCTTGAGGCACCGGCAAGATCAAGTGAAGGTGCCAGAGCTGTCCCTACTTCTAGGGAAGCCCCTCAGAGAGGATCAGCTAGTGGGATCCTCAAGTATCTGGCTGCTATATTCTCCTCCTGCAAGAAGGCCGAAGTGAAGGCCCACCAGCTCAACCAGAAGAGAAGGGAGGACATGAAGTACATAAAGGCCAATGTGAAGCAAATTTGCCAAAAGCTGGAGATCGACCCCATTGGATCTCCAGTGATTTCTGAGGATTCTGACCAAAACTACACAGAGCTTGCGCCCCTGAACCCCTCTGAGCTTGCCTACTTTGGCATTGGGGGCTCGAGTGGCTCCGTCCCTCCTCCTCCTCGTCAAGATGATGGTGAAGAAGACGAAGACGACGACGAGAGGACCAACAGTGAAGAGTGAAGACCCTAGGACCCTCCTCTCCTTCTTTTTGGTGTCTTGATGCCAAAGGGGGAGAGATTGAGGGGGAGTCTTAGCTTTAGCTGTAGGATGCGAGGAGAGAGCTCTTTTTATCCATCTTTGTAATTGTAATGGTTTGACTGTGTTTCTAAGATTAACTTTGGTTCTGTGATGCAATGCTTACTAATTTGAGAAGTTTTTTGTTAAAATCTGTAATTTTGCTCCTGGAATGACATATGTGCTTTGTTTTGGTTGATTAATGCAAATTATGTCATTCTCAATGTCTTAATGTACTTAGTTATGCATCCCACCATAAAGAATGCACATATGGATAATTCTTTCACTGCTTGATGTATTTTGATTCATATGTGCATACTTTACGAAAATCCCAATTTTTGTCATATTTTGTGAAATCTCAATTGGTTGTCATCAATCACCAAAAAGGGGGAGATTGAAAGTGCATCTAGGACTCCCTTGTGGATTTTGGATGATTTATGACAAGCAATTGGGATCCTAACCTCTTTATTGAAATGAATGCATGCCTATAATGGAAAAATGAGCAAAATACCAAAAAGAAGGCATGAAGAGGAGCAAAGTGGAAATGAGCTCAAGGAAAAAGAATAGCAGATTATTTTGTATGGATTGTGTTAAGGAAACACACCCCAAGAGCTCAACGATAACTAAACACACACATTGCACAGAGTTACACAGGACCGAACTAGTCCGATCAGAACCGGACTAGTCCGATAAACCTTTCTGCACCAGATCGGACAAGTCCGATATCTGTCGGACTAGTCCAATATCTTTCTGATTAGAATCGGACTAGTCCTCCCCAGTGCGGACTAGTCCTCAAAACACTACACAAGTCACACAAAATCTTACAAGTCCGTTATCAACCGGACTAGTCCGATATCCTTTCTGATCCACTTCGGACAAGTCCGATGTTCACACGGACTAATTCGAAAAACCCCACTGATCTAAATCGGACAAGTCCTCCAAGTGCGGACTTGTCATCCAACACACTTAGGGTTTCACATGTACAGACATGTCCGATGGACATCAGACTAGTCCGAAGAATTTAGTAGCAAAATCGGACAAGTCCGCTTTCAGCCGGACTAGTCCGATATTTCGCGACACTTAGGGTTTTCTACACACAGCACACCGGACTAGTCCGATGACCACCACAGACTAGTCTGAACTTTCTGAACCCTAACGGTCACTTTTAGAAACCCCATATAAATAGAGGTGCATGGCCCACTTTTACAAGCTCTCGAACCCTAGCGCCGTCACACCTCCCAAGAGCCTCAAAAACGATCTCTCTCCACGAAATCAAGTGCAACATCGTCCAATCCTTTGAGGATTCACTTTAGATCATTGGAGAGACACTTGCAACATCACATTGAGCTCTTGGTTTGATTCTCTAACACACTCCTATATTTCAATTGTATCTTTTGAGTGTGTTTTTGGTGGCATTGTGTTTTGTAATCTAAGGGAGCTCTCAAAGTGTGAGATCGCCCCTTGAATTCGGTTATTCACCCCTTTGTGATTAGTGGAAGAGGATTGGCCTTTGTGGCGATCCAACGAGGGTAGGGTTGGAGAAGACCCGGTCCTTTTGTGGACTCCTCAACGTAGATGTAGGTGGCCTTTTGTGGTAGCCGAACCACGGGATAAACACTTGTGTCTTGTTTTATTGTTCATCATTCAAGTTAATCAACTTAGTCTAGGGTTTCATACACATTGTTCATCTTACGTTAAATTGTTGAACATAAGACTTAATTGTGATATTATTCAATAGATAACTGTTAAACTGTTGTTTGATTCTATATTTCCGCTGTACATATAAAAGAATCAAACCAACCAATCAAGTTTAATCAACTTAGTCCGTGAACATCGGACTAGTCCGCACTTTACCGGACTAGTCCGATATCTCTGGTATTAAACTGGTTGTTGAGTGTTGCAGGATCCGACAAATATTCAAAAAGGCCTATTCACCCCCCTCTAGGCCGACATTCAATAACACTCTTTAGGTAGTGTATTAGGTCATTAAGCACGCCAGGGCCACATGTCGGGCCAGGCCAGCTTTGTAACGGTCAGTCCTTAGAACTATAAAAGGACTGCACCGCGCGAGTATAGTGGGGCGGATCCAAGCTATCACAACTTGACCCTAGCAAACTCATTCACTCAATAAAATCACTCAAACCCCATGGAGTAGGGTGTTACGCTCAGGCAGCCCGAACCACGTAAATCTTTGAGGTCATCATCTTAATATTGATCTTGTGTCCCCTAACCCCATAAGAACCTTCGCAGGCTGCTTTTCAGCGGGTTCGGGGGAAGTGTCGTATTCCAAACTTCAACATTTGGCGCGCCAGGTAGGGGAAGGGCGTTTGTTCCAAGATCACAAGATGGTGAATTCAGCCGCTGGATCATCCAACGGCAATCATGCTGAACAACCTGCTGGAGGCAACCCCTCCAACGTTCAGCAACCAACTGGTGCCAACACTCCGGCAGGCACTATAGCACCATCTGTTCCGGCAAACAATGCCAATAACCGAGATGGAGCATCTGCGTCGATCACTGCATCGGCAAAAAACAACCCCGAGCACGCGCTCATTGCTGCGCAAGCTCTTCTGCAACATCCACCACCTCCAGGCACATCCCACGGTGCTATGGAGCAGTGGAGGGCTGATGTTGACCACATGGTCATAGATGCGGCTGCAGGCATCAGTAATCAAGGTCCTCCTCCTTCGGGGAGGGCACCTTCACAACGACGGACCTTGTCCAGTCAGCTTGGTACACAAGCCTCTCAACAAAGGAGGCGTGCCACCTCCCAACAAGTGACTTCGTTGCCCCTCGGGGTGTGATGCACCCATACCATCATCAGGATTCCGACCCATGACTTGCAGTCGGAACTGGATCGCCGTTATCGGCAACAGGACGACCGAGTCCACATCAAGCGTGCTCGCGAAAGGCGAGAGGCTCGAGACAACCCTGCTCCTCAAGGAGTAGGAGGAGGTTGTTCTACCCTGACCATGCACTTACGTATGGTCAGGTGGCCACGGAAATTCCGGCCTCACTTGTCAGAAAAATTCGACAGGACAGTCAACCCAGCCGAATTTCTGCAAATCTACTCTACTGCCATACTAGCAGCGGGAGGTGATGAGGCTGTAATGTCCAATTACTTCCCGGTGGCCTTAACTGGGACTGCAAGGTCCTGGTTCATGAGTCTTCCACCTGACTCCATTAATAGTTGGGCGGAACTATGCCAACAATTCACTACCAATTTCGGGAGCTCCTACACCCGACCAGGCACTAGACTGGACCTATTTGCTGTGAAGCAAACGTCGGGAGAATCGCTACGGTCCTTCATCCAACAATTCTCTCAGGTACGAAATACCATTCCATCTATCTCAAGCTCTTCTGTTATCGTTGCATTCAGACAGGGCATTCGAGATAAGAAGATGTTAGAGAAGCAGGCTATTAAGGAAGTTACCAGCGTCACGGAGATCTTCAGCCTAGCCGATAAATGCGCTAGGGCTGCGGAGGGCCGTGAAATGCACTCCAAACCAGCTCCGGAGGTCAACCAGAAGTCCTCCAAAACTGAAGCCACTACCTCTGGTAGTGGCAAGAAGAAGAAGCCCAATGTCAAAAAGAAACCGTCGGTCGACACTCCAGCTGCTGCTGCTGCAGCACCTAGAGGCTGGGGGCCACACCACGAGAAGCGACCTCATCCTTCATCAGAGGACGACAACAGTTCCAAAGCATGGTGTCCGATCCACAAGACGAATCGACACAACTTGGAAGAGTGCTGGGAGGTCCAGAACCTTGCCGAGCGCTACAACAAGCGCCAGGAAGAAGTTCCTTTCTGTCAAAGGGAAGGATAACAAAAAGTTGACGAAGCTTCGACTGAAGAGGAGCTAGGTTTCCAGGACCCAAAAAAAGACTTGAAAGCCATCTACAATACTATCGATGATGACTCTGACGCCTCCGACAACGAACATCGGAAAACCCTGAACACCATCTATGGTGGTTCTTGGGACATCACTTCTCGTCGCATCCTCAAGACAATGAGGCGGGACATGGCCATGGTAGCTCCTGCTGCTAAGGCAGAACCACATCGGAATTGGATGGACACACCCATCATTTTTGATGCTCCAGACTGTCCCCAAAACATGATTGGAGCCGGTCAACTTTTGTTGATGGTGTCACCCACCATTAACAATATCCAAATTCACCATGTGATGGTGGATGGAGGTTCCAGGCTTAACCTTATAAGCTTCAAAGCTTTCGTTAAGCTTCAAATTCGGCCCTCAGACCTCCGTCCATCCCGACCTTTCTCCGGAGTAGGTCCGAGAACCATCACTCCTCTTGGTTCTATTACACTCCCGGTGACCTTCGGGACCCGTGAGAACTATAGAACCGAGAAGTTGATCTTTGACGTTGAGTAGATCAGTCTACCATTCAATGCCATATTGGGTAGGCCAGCTTTATACAAGTTTATGGCCGCTGCCCATTATGGCTATTTAGTGTTGAAGATGCCAACACCTACGGGCGTTCTCCGGATCCGGGGAGATCGCACCGTAGGAGTCACTGCTCTGGAAGAACTCTGTGCACTTACCACAGTGCAAGGGGAAGCATCCGGTAAAGAGCCAGCTGCGAATCCTCCAAGCATTCGCCACAAAGGCTCTACCTCCACACCTCGTGTGCAACCAAGCAGCGACGCCAACATTCCCGTCAAAGTTGTCCAAATTGGTTCCGATGCTGCTCAGACTACCCGTATATCGGGGGGTCTAAACAACAAATAGGAACTCACGCTCATCACTTTCCTTCGGGCTAATGTCGATGTGTTTGCCTGGCGACCATCACAAATGCCTGGGATCCCTAGGGAGGTGATTGAGCACAATCTGAAGATTTACCCAGACGCTCGACCTATACACCAGAAGCCCCGAAAGAATCAATCGAGCGGCAAAACTTCATCCGACAGGAAATCAAGACGTTGCTCGAAGATGGATTCATCCGGGAAGTCTTCCCATCCAAAATGGTTGCAAACCCAGTTGTTGTACCCAAGGCTGGTGGGAAGCTTCGGATGTGTATCGACTACACCACCTTAAATGAGGCATGTCCAAAAGATCCATTTCCACTACGTAGAATAGATCAGATAGTGGATTCCACCTCCGGGTGCGAACTACTGTGTTTCTTAGATGCATATTCTGGATATCATCAAATCCAAATGTCTAAGGAAGATGAAGAGCATACTGCCTTCATAACAGTAGATGGGTTGTATTGTTATACTGCCATGCCATTTGGTCTTAAAAATGCTGCTTCCACATTTGTGCGAGCCATGTACAAAACATTTGGAGATCTAATTAGAGACTTGGTGGAGGTGTATGTTGATGACATCGTTGTGAAGATCAAAAACAAGGAGTCACTCCTTGATAACTTACAAGCTGTCTTCGACAAGCTGTGCTCTACACGCACCAAGCTGAACCCAGACAAGTGTGTCTTCGGGGTTAGCTCCGGGAAGCTTTAGGGTTTCATGGTGACTCATAGAGGAATCTAAGAAAATCTGGCAAAGATCAAAGCTATAGAGGAAATGTGGCCCCCAGCCTGCATTAAAGATGTCCAAAAGTTGACTGGATGTCTAGCTGCGCTTAGTCGGTTTATATCAAGACTGGCAGAAAGGGCGCTACCCTTCTTCAAACTCTTGATGAAGTTCGGATCATTTCATTGGTCTAAAGAAGCAGAAAAGGCGTTTCAAGAGCTGAAGCAGCTCCTCATTACACTACCAATTCTGGTAGCTCTGAACCATTGTGAGCCTTTGCTGCTTTACATTTCGGCGACTACAGAGGTTGTCAGTATGGTTCTAGTTGCAGAAATACCAGAGCCATCCCCAATTCAAGACTCTAGACCCCTCTGGGAGGGTCCGGAACTACCTTAAGGCGAGTCTGGGGACCAACCCTCAGGCACATATCCTCAAGGCGAGATGCTGAAGGATCAACCTCCTTCGAACGAAGGAGTAACTATTGGTGAACAAGAAGGTCCGAACCCCTCTGGGAGGGTCCGGGTTGATGAGGAGGAAGCTTCGGGCCCCTCTGGGAGGGTCCGGACAGTCCAATGCCTAGTGTACTTCATCAGTGAAGTACTCCATGACGCCAAGACAAGATACATTGAGGTGCATAAACTGCTTTACGTAGTTCTCGTCGCCTCAAGAAAGCTTCGTCATTACTTCCAAGCCCACAAAATATCAGTAGTAACTTCTTTTCCACTACGTGCAATTTTGCAAAACCCTAATTCTACTGGGAATATAGCAAAGTGGGCAGCAGAGCTGGCAGAATTCGATCTAGAATTCGTGTCAAGACAAGTAATTAAAAGTCAAACCTTGGCTGATTTTGTGGCGGAGTGGACTCCCTCTCCATCAAACCCTGGGGGCCACAGTGAGCAGAAACCAGAGCTCAAAGTTCCGGTATTCACTGAGCCTCACTGGACCCTCTACTTCAACGGCTCCGTGCAGAAGCAGGGGGCCGGAGCTGGAGTCCTTCTCCTAGCTCCGGTCGGAGAGAAGGTCAAGTATATGGTACACCTTGACTTCAAGGCAACCAATAATGTGGCGGAGTATGAAGCCATCATCTATAGACTCAAGGTGGCACTATCTTATGGTGTAAAACAACTGTTGGTGAAGGGAGATTCACAGCTCATCATCAAGCAAGTGAAAGGTGAATTCTCCTGTAACAATTCTCAATTAGCTGCTTATCTCCTTGAAGTCCAGATGCTTTAGAAGGACTTCGAAGTCCTGGATATCCATCATGTTCAGCACCTTCATAACTCCGAAGCCGATGAATTCTTGACGAAAGCCTGAACCGGAGCTCCGGCTCCCGACGGAATCTTCATCTGGAGGTTATCAAAACCAACAGCTCAACATGTTGAAGTAAGCAAAGGGGGCGAGACCAGCACCTCAAAGCTGGCGGTCCTGGTGGCTCTATTATCATGGCGTTCACCAAGGGTCGTAGGTGCTGCAAGAAGCTCCGAGCAACCCAGCACGCAAGACTCAGAAGCTCAAGTCAGCTCCGATGCATGGATCTCGGAGATCCGGAGCTACTTGAAAGACAATATCCTTCCTGAAGACAGTGTATTCGTATTCGCTGACCGGATTGTCAGATTGGCTAACTGATACACGTTGGTAGAAGGAGATCTCTACCGATGCGGTGCCAATGGCATCCTAATGCGATGCATTGCAAGGGAAGGAGGTCGCGATCTCCTCGTGGAAATCCATAGAGGCGAGTGTGGGAATCACGCATCTTCTCGCACACTTGTCGGCAAAGCCTTCTGGCATGGCTTTTACTAGCCTACAACACTCTAGGATGCGGTTGATCTAGTGAAGAAATGTGAAGCATGTCAATTCCATGCAAAACAAATTAATACACCGGCTCAATCACTACAAATGCTACCTCCTATATGGCCTTTCGCTGTGTGGGGCATGGATATCTTGGGACCTTTCCCAAAAGCTATCGGAGGTTACAAGTTTCTATATGTCGCCATCGACAAGTTCACCAAATGGCCGGATGCAACTCCATTAGTAATAATCAACAAACAATCTGCAATCAAATTCTTGAATCCATTATATGCAGATTTGGAGTTCCAAACAAAGTCATAACTGACAATGGAACCCAATTCACAAGTACTGCATTCCAAGAATATTGCAAAGACCTCGGCATTCAACTTAGCTATGCTTCAGTAGCTCATCCAGCAAGCAATGGCCAAGACGAGAGAGCAAATGCAGAAATCTTAAAAGGACTCAAGATGCGCACATATGAGCGCTTGAAAAAGCATGGAGCTAACTGGATTGAAGAGCTTCCGCCCACATTATGGGTGAATAGGAAAACACCTAATCGGTCAACTGTGGAGACTCCATTTTTCTCGGTGTACAGAACTGAAGCAGTCCTTCCTCTGGAGATCACCTTGGGGTCCCTCCGGGTCTGGACCTTCGATGAAGCCAGGCAGGACTAGCTCTGGCGTGAAGACCTTGACCTCGTCGATGAGGGAAGGTGCCGAGAAGCTGTTCGAAATGCACCTTATCGCCAAGCACTCCGGCGCTACCATCAAAGGCACGTGTACGACGGATAGCTCCAAAGAAGGCGACCTGGTGCTCCGGAAGATACTATTTCGTGAAGGGATGAACAAACTTTCCCCCGGCTGGGAGTGTCCTTTCCGAGTCATTAAAGTATCCCGACCAGGTTGCGTTCGCTTGGCAACTGAGGATGGGATCCCACTTCCCAATCCTTTGAAAATCGAGCACCTCCATAAGTTTTATGCTTAGAATCACGGAGGTGAGTCTGTAATTACACACAATGCATGTTGTAGAGTTATCATACAGAGTCGAGCAAGTCCTCCGAGAGAACATCCGGACCCCTCCGGGAGGGTCCAGAAAGTTCAAGTAACACTTGACAAAGTCACAGTACTAAAAGTATAACTACTTGATTTGGGCTAGCACAAGATGTATAACACATTTAGCTTGGTCCAACACCCTAAGTGTGTCCTTGTCTCCCCTGTAATCCGGACCTATAATGAAAAGCATTGTTGTTTGAAACAGACTCCACGTGCATTTACTTTGTGTACAAGGTTCAATATGTCAAATTATTTTTAACCCGCTTGTCTATAATGAAGTTGTGCAAATCTTTTTGAATTTTGTTCCAAGTAACTCACATGCATTACAAGCCTTATTGATAATCTTTTTGGATCTTAACACTGCCACATAGTCTACTTGCCTGAACGCCAAGCTAACCTAGGTCCGGAGTGTGCTATCAACTTAGTCTGGCACTGCACCCTAAGTACGCCACTCTACCTACATCCCGGCAGGCCTCAGTAGGGTAGGTACTAAAAAAGCACGTGGATCTAAGAAGATTCTATCAAAACGTTTGTTATCATGATGAGTTTCTTCGGACCTAAAGTTCAAATAAGAACAATAAGTCACAACCAATTTACAGACAAGAGGAAGAATTTTACTTTCTCCCTTTCCTTTGATGTACAGTAAAAGCAAAAATTCATAGCGATGATGGACGACGCTGGAGCTACAAAGCTCCAACATCTCCGAAGATAGGTCGGCCGTCAATATCTAATATGTTGACGCCGGAGCTACCAAGCTCTGACCTTTGCAGGGGGCTTGTCTTCCACATTTAAAAATTGAAGACTTCAACATACTGTCATAACCTTTGGTACATGTACACACCTCAACTGTACACATGTACCAGGGGGCCAACAAGACACGACATAGTATATTGAAGAAAAAGTGAAATTCAAGGCAAGAAAGAGAATTTCATTAATCAGAAGTATTGGATTACAAAATTGAGATTACAAGGGACAAAAGGAGAAAAGTCCAAGCTACTGGAAGACCTAAGACCTAAGGAAGAACGAAGCTACTTTTTGGCCAACCTCTTGGACGCTGGCTTTGGCGGCGTCTTCCTCTTCAGCAACAGGACCTTCGAGCACCGGGTCTTGTGGAAATTGGGGATCTCGGCTTACATAAGACGTCAGCACATACGCTGCAATGTTTGTAGCCAGAGTTTTTCCCTCTGTCTCCAGTTGATCCGCGATGACGCATTGCATCAAGTTTGCCGCCAGCACCGTTGAGGGCCACCAGCGCTCTGTCCAGACCCAACTCTGGGTTGTCCGGACGTACTGGACTGAAACCCAGCGGTGTCAGTGCGTCATTCGCTCGTCCGAGGAAGTCTGACACTTGAATAGCTTCAGTCTCCTTCAGGCTCTGCAGCTCCTCCAGTGACCTACGGGCGGCCGCAAGCTCCGAACCTTCACGAGCAAGTCGCTCAGTCAACTTAGCATGTTGTTGCTTGACTTCAGCAACCTCCTTCTCCTGGTCGACCAGCTCCGTCTCCCGAAGGTGGATGCGGTTCCGCCTCTCAGCTAGGTCCTTCTCCCTGCCCTTGACTCTCTCCTCCCTGGCGGCAATGTCAGATTCTCTTTTTGAGAGCTCTTGCCCCATCTTCCAGTTCTTCTTCCTCTCTTCCTCCTTCCATAGATCCAACTTTTTGCTGCGATCCGCTAAATTTTTCTCACCCAGAGCCAACTTCTGGGTGACCTCTGCTTCCCTCCTCACCACATCCTCCTGCTGCCCCAGGAGTTTTTCCTCCCTCGCCTCCAGGTCCGCTCGATGCTTCATGAGAGTTTCATTCAACTCTGCAAGCTTTTCGTAACGTTCATCAACAGCGTCACGTCTCTCTTTGGCTTGCTCGAGAATTTCCTTGGAGTTAGCATCGAGCGCCCGGATGGCAGCCTCCTTCTCCTCCATCAACTTGTCCCAGTACTCTGACCGGGCCTTCTCCCCTTGTATCCATTCCTTCTGGTCAGCCAGCCTTGTCTGAGCAAGCTTGATCTCAAAATGGATCCTGCAGCACCAACGCCTTAAAGTGTTGCGCTTCTCCTCCAAAGCTTTGCTCTCATGGTCGAAGGCTAGCTGGACTCGTCGAAGGCTTGAGCAGGCGTTGTCTGTGGACAACGCCAGAGGGATAGGTTCCGGGCCTGCCGGGATCATTTCTACAGGCTGAAGCGGGTTCTCCGTAACAAAAATGGGGTCCCACTCTACAATAGTGGTCCCCTGTACTCCTGCGGCGCTGGGGCTGCTCTCCTGGAGAACATCAGTGGCAGCAGAAGAACCAATGGGGGGAACTTCTGCCTCTGGAGTAGGTGAAGGCACAACTTTCGGGTCTTCAGTCAATGGCTCCGATGTTGAAGGACCTGTCGCCGGTCCTGCGAGCTCCTGTGGCTTCGGCGTTGGTACCTTCGGAACCACCATTTCTGGAGCAGCAGCAGAAGATTCAACTGGTGCCTCGACCTCCACTGGTTCGGGCCCCGATGCGGCGACGACCTCCGGCACAACCGCCGGACCTTTGACCACCTCCGGCACAATTGCCGGACCTCCAACCTCCTCTGACTCAGCAGCCGGGCCCTCTACAACTTCCGGCTCTGCCGCCGGATCTTCAACCGTTCCCGGCACAAGGGACGGAACCTCGACAATCTCCGGCTCAACAGTCGGGGCTTCAGCTACCTCTGGCTCAACTGCCAGGGCTTCGACAACTTCCGGCTCGGAAGACGGAACTTCTGGCACTGCCCATAATGGAGCATCAGCCTCTGCGACCAGGGACACCTCTTCAACTTCCCTCCTGCAGTCCAGCACTACCACAGGAGCTTCAGGTGAGGACTCCGAGTCCAGGCTCACGACAGCTGGCGCAGAGCTATCGCGGCTTCCACCTCCGCTTGACAAGGAGGCTCACCAATGAAGCCAGAGCTTCGACAGGTGCAGCCCCAACCTTTGCAACAGGTGTTGAAGCTCCGAGTCCCTTCTTCGATACCCTAAAAATAAAGGTAAGAGAAGATTAAAGACACATCCAAAAGAAAGATTAACATTTCAAAGTGAGCAATCAATGCTTTCCTGGGGATGCTACCACCCCAGTCGCCTCGGAACCTCTTCCTCTGAGGCCCGGAGCTAGAGCCCACCAAGTCTGGTGAGGCAACTACTTCGGACCTTGGTTGAGGAACATTCACAGCCGCCAGAGTTCTTTTGGTGGGAGCTTCCCTTCGCCGGGAAGTACCCCCAGACTTGGAGCCTCTAGCCGGCGCTGCAGCCGGAGTCGACTGCTCGGAGCTTACACCTCTCGAAGACGTTTGTATCAGAGCAGGAGTAGTAGCAGAAGACCTCCCCCTTTTGGGGGAAGCAGCCATCGTGGAAGGAGCAGGCCTGACGGACCTCCCGTCAGCGTGCTTCAACTTCCTCTTCCGGCTGGAAGGCTCAGCTGGCTCTTTGCCCTTTCCTTTGTCGATGTCTTCAGTCCTTCGGCTTGGGGCAGGGGCAGGACCACCCTCGGAAGCTCTGGGGATCGCTAATCTGGTGGTCGGAAGCCTTTCCGCCTCACCAAGATCGTCAAGCGCCAGCATACTCCTCCAGAGCTCCCTGCTGAACTGCGCCTCCATGTTCAGAGGGAGGAAAGCCGCCGGTGGAGTTAAGTCGTTGCCTTTGACTTCAATTCCATGTTGGAACTTCTTGAGATGAAGCTCCAAAGTTGCACCATCCAAGGTGTATTTCAGACCAATTTCAATCCAGTCTTCATCCATCACGCTATTGAGGGCCCACGCAAGCTTCTCCCTCTTCTTTAGTGGAGCCCACCTATTGACCAGGAAGTTACAAAAGACAATCTGTGCGGTCACTCCACCTTCCACGCACTCGTGGATCCTGGTCAAGGAAGGATTGAAGGCCTCTGACAACACCGGAACCCCACTCCATGCGTCATTGTCAACATTGGGGAGACCTTCGGGCAGATCCAACTTCTCGTGCTCCTCTGTCGTGACGATAATCCAATCTTTCTTCTAGTCATCACACTTGCCGGAAGGAAACGACCTCAAGTATTTGAAGGGGCATTTCTTGTGCTTCATGAAATAGTAGAAGCCAAGAAATTCGGACCCCTTCCCAGTGGTGTGGATGGTGAAGAAGATGCAGAAGAGCTTGATGCAGGGGGGAATACCCACCCACATCTCGCAGAAGTGGACAAATGTTCACACAAGAAGAAGAGAATCGGGGCCAAGGTGGTACAGCTGCAGACCATAGAAGTCCAGCAGCATCAAAAGGAAAGTTGAGAAAGGTGGGATCAGCCCCACCATGGCATACGTAAGAAGTACACCATGTCGCCGCCGTGCTCCTTCTTGAACGGGAGCTTGCCGGTGCGGACCAGATGGTTGAAGGAGTCGCTAGACCACCCCATTTAGGTCCGGACCTTCTTTAGATCATCATCGCTCTTGAGGCAGCTCTTGGGGACACCCAACTCCATCACGGCAAAGTGTAGCAAAAGATGGAAAGTTAGGCGGAGTTTGGGAGGCTCTGAGCACAAAGATGAGCGAAAGCGTAAAGAGTACTCAACTCGTGCGCACTTTACTTCTTAAGCAAGCCTCTGCAACACTTGGATGGAAACCTCAATGAGATCAAGAGTACTTTTCAAAAATCTACCCTGTCAATGACAAGTCTGCCTGGGGCCACCTCGACGAAGAGATCGAGGTCCTTACCCAAGGCCAACTGTTGCCATGATGAGCAGCGGGAAACCCAATGTCGGCGCTCTGACAGGGCGCACGGAACCGATATAGTTTTCATATTTGGAACCGGCGACCTTCAATTGCGTGAGATCCGCACTCAAGATCTCATCTGTCGTATTCATGACAAGCCACGCATCAAAGGTTCACCTCCAAACCGCCAATCTATCGGCGGACTTTCAAAAATCGAAGCGCGGGGATCAAGAATGGCCCCACCTCCTGCAGAACAACTTAACCCAATTGTTTCTCCCAAAGATGGGCCCGGTGGCCACTGTTGGTACCCTGCGTACCGGGTACCCCACAATACCGCAACAAGAGCAAGAAAGTTCCACTCGTCAGTGTCGAAGACCTTTGCTAGTCCCGCATGTCACGTTGCACCGGACCCACTCCCCTCACATGGCTGGCTCCCAGGTAAACACGTGTAAAATAAGCCCGGAACAAATCTCCCAACCAAGGGAAGCTTCAGTGACTACACGTGTACAACGGCACCGGACCTAGCCCCCGTCAGAAAGGAGCTCCGGTACTGACACGTGTACAGCGACCCCGGACCTACTCTCCCGCAAGGGAAAGCTTCGGATCTGCCACGTGTGGAGCCTCCGGACATTCATCACCAACGGAAATACAAGCCAATCATGACCATTACAGGCATTCAAGGATGGTTAAGGCGGCAGTTAGAAGGTCTAATAATGTATCATTATACCATATTAATGACACACGATCAGTGTACCGTTAATAGTGGTAACGCTGCCATGAAGCCATGTTACCACACTATTAACTATACTTAATACTCTTTAGACAGTGTATTAGGTCATTAAGCACGCCGGGGCCACATGTCGGGCCAGGTCAGCTTTGTAACGGTCGGTCCTTAGAAATGTAAAAGGGCTACACCGCGCGAGTATAGGAGGGGGGGGCGTGGATCCACGCTATCGCAACCTCACCCTAGCAATCTCATTCACTTAATACAATCACTCAAACCCCGTGGAGTAGGGTGTTACGCTCAGGCGGCCCGAACCACGTAAATCTCTAAAGTCATCATCTTGATATTGATCTTGTGTCCCCTAACCACATAAGAACCTCCGCGGGCTGTTTTTCAGCGGGTCCAGGAGAAGTGTCATATTCCACACTTCGACTGTTATGATAGGATTTTGTGTGGCTCGCGAATTTGAGTTGTTTTAGAAATGTGGGATACGTTGGAAAGTGTCTTGAGCCGTTATGGAAAGTTTTGATTCGTGAATTGAGTAGGATTAGAGTCCTAGTTAGTTTTGGGTTGGCCTAAGGGCTGGTTATATAAGCAAAGGGATGCCAGAGCTCGTGATGCACAACTTTGGGGCTGTTACTTGTAAGTTTTGATCAATAAAATTCATAGTCTAAAGGAGCTTTGTGCCTTGTTCATCTGACTTGTTTTCTTCATGTATTTCTCGACGAATTTCTGCACAACACTACCTTGCTTTGGTGATTTTATCATAAATCGAGTTTTTACAGATCCGACGTGATTCTTCTTGGGTTGTCTTCACAACTTAATTTTCTATCATGTGTGAAAAATTCCTTGTCATTGTATTTGTGTTTCTGATGTACACGAGTTTCTTTGCAGTATTCCAAAATTGTTTTTCTTGGGTAGGACAAATTGACCTTTATTCGATCTTTTGATCGTAATTTGAGTTTCCCTCGACTGATTTTCGTGATTCTTGTTGTGACGTCTTCATGACTTGATTCTCTACAATATATACTAGTTTTGTAATAGTTGAACACGTTTAGATTAGTCGCACATACGG
Source organism: Tuctoria greenei (assembly GCA_036927565.1). Classification (NCBI taxonomy): domain Eukaryota; kingdom Viridiplantae; phylum Streptophyta; class Magnoliopsida; order Poales; family Poaceae; genus Tuctoria; species Tuctoria greenei. Next base: position 148,484,062 of record JAYESD010000011.1, read on the forward strand.
TTTCTTTAACAGATCGGTTTTCTTCTGAGGGGTGTTTTCGTTGCTCGTGCTGAAAAGTTTTAATCTACCATTAACCCCCCTCTGGTAGATTTACACGTGCTCTTCGATCCTACAATCTGTATCAGAGCCACGATGCTCTAATCTTTATGAGTTGCACATGTTTTTGACTAATCATCATGGAGAAATACTCCGCAAAACCTTGTGTTTTTAGTGGTATCGATTTTCAGGTTTGGAAAGCACGTATGGAAGCTTTCATTCAAGAACAAGGCTTTGCAATATGGGAAAAGGTGTGCAAGCCTTACGACGTGCCACCGAACGACCAAGTCATGGCTACAAACTTAAGAGATATCGACAACAATAACAAAGCCTGCAGCTTGATAATCAAAGGACTAACTCAGAGAAACTTTGATCGTGTTTCACACCTCCGATCAGCGTACGATGTATGGAGAGCACTTTGTGACTACCACGAAGGATCCAACACGATCAAGGAGATAAGACAGGATATGTTCAAGAAATAATACATGTGCTTTTAGATTCAACCCGGTGAGTCCATTGATGACCTCTTTGCTCGCTTTAATAAAATTATCAGCAACTTACTAAGTGCATTAGACATATCAATTTGAGAGATGAAAGTCACATCTATTCAGGAATCTACTGTCATGAGTACACTTACATTAGATGTGCTATATTTTAAATTGAAAACTCATGAAATTGACATAATCTCACGTAAGAACCCCAACAAGTCTCTTGCATTTGTTTCTCAACGTGATATGCCTAGCTCCAGCCAATCTTCATCTAGCAATACATTTGTTTTGCTGTCTTCACTAACCCTGGAACAGATTGAAGAATTTCGAGAAGAAGGGCTAGCGCTCATCTCTACTCGGTTCTCAAAAGCATTGCAAAATGTGAGAACTAAAAAAAAAGGAAGCTTCGGACCTCAATGATGCTTTGAATGTGATAAGACATGACACTTTCGTACAGATTGACCTAACCTTTCAGGTCCTTCTACTTGTGATGAAAAGCAGAATAAAGTCAAGTCCTCTTCTGTCAATACCAACAAGAAGAAGAAGGGTTTTACAGGACGCAAACTAATAAACAGTTTCATCACCATACTTCGAGAACTTGGCTCGAGTGATGTAGACATTGGAAGTGACAAAGATGAAGATGATCTGGCAAACTTTTGTTTCGTGGTGGGCAAATCAAGATCAAGTATGGAGGATGCAGAACACAACAGTGACAACAAAGAAGTATGTCCTACTTGTGATGAAATGTGTGATGCTATTACCCGTGCAACTGTTATTGTTAAGAAAAAGGACAAAAATCTTAGGGACAATGCTATTAAAATTGAGTCACTAGAATCTGAAATTAATCGTTTGGAAACCTTGATTCCTAGTGATGATTCTTGTTCCTCATGTCTTTTAATATATGAACAATTGTCCTCCTTAAGAAGTGCACACTCCTCCACTCTTGATAAACTTGAGTTAGATATTGAAAAGAACAAAAAGCTTGCTGCACTGAATGACAAACATAAAAGATGCTTCTTGTTCTACAATTGATTTGCATTGTTCTACCTGTAATGATCTTGTCAAGAAACTAAGATATGCTATGAATGAAATTTTAATACTGAACAATGCTTTATGTGCTCATGAAGTTAAATATTGTTCTAATTGCAAATTAAAAGGAAAAATTTCATGTAAAAACTGCCTAGAATTGTCTAAGAAACTTCATGACATGAATATGACACTAGAGCAGTTTAGTGTTGGGAACAAAAATCTAGACTTGCTACTGAATTCATCCAAATCTTGCAATGAAAAAATTGGTTTATGTTTTGATTCTCATGCTCATGCTAAAGCACATCCACCTAAAATTGTAAATTCATTAGGAAGTGGTTTGTTTAAACAGTTCCTAAACCAAACGAGGTGGTTTTTAAATCTACAGGACTGTTGTCATGTTCGGGTTCAAATAAACATACTGCATGCTCATCTAGACATGAACACACAGTTAAATTTCATTGTACCTATTGTAATAGAGATGTTCATGTCATAGATTTTTGTTATAGACTAGCTAAAAAACATAAAAAAAGAAAGAATGCAAGCTAGATCTTATAACTCTCATGCAAAATTTGCTGCACATACTAAACCGAATGTCAAGAACATGCAACCCGCTGTTATGAGTCAAAAACATTCAAAGTTTACCTCTGGAGCTTAAGTTTTTGCCTCTGGACATTCTGTTTTTTCCTCCAAAACTTGTGTTTTTGCCTCCAGAGCTACTGATTTTTGTGCTACACAAGTAACACCTTATAGGTAAGTGGTTAAGAAAAAAAATCTCAAACTTTGACTCATAAACCCACTGTTTTATCTTAGCTTTCGCTTGTTTTTCCTGCTGCACGTCGTGTGACTCGGTACTGGATTCCTAAATGCCTTTTGACTAACCCCAGTATTGATTCATCAACGTACTGTTCTTCTATGTAGGTTACACGGTTGAGGAAGGAGAAAATTTGGATTATGGATTCAGGTTGCTCACGCCACATGACCGGTAACAAAGAATGGTTCTCCTCCCTCTCTTTTGTGTTACGTGTAGAGAATGTTACTTTTGCTGACAATTCTTCAACTCCTCTCATAATGGTCATGACAACTGAACCGGATCAACTTTTGCACCATGACACTGTAGGACCTTCACGTGTTCAATCCTTCGTAGGTAAATGATATGTTCTTGTGATTGTTGATGATTATTCTAAATACTCTTGGGTTTAATTTATGGCATCTAAGAATGAAGATTTTAGTCACTTTAGAACTTTATTTCATAGATTATCAATTAATTACCCGGGATCTTTAAAAGCAATTAGAAGTGATAACGAACGGAATTTAAAAATCAATCTTTTGATCACTTTTGTGCTGAAAATGGAATAGTCGAATAGATCATCAATTTTCTTCACCATATGTACCTCAACAAAATGGTGTTGTAGAAAGAACAGAACCTTAGTTGAGATTGCTAGGACTATGCTTGATGAATATCAAACTCATAGGAAATTTTTGGCTGATGCGATTGCAACCACTTGTTATGTCTCAAATCGTGTTTCCTTACGCGCTAAGCTAGGTAAAACACCATATGAGCTCCGGTTTGGACATAGGCCTAGTGTTACACACTTTCGGGTCTTTGGTTGCAAATGTTTTCTTAAGAATTATGGTAATCTTGATAAATTTGAACCTAGATCTATTGATGGCATGTTTCTTGGATATCCATCTCATACTAGAGGCTACCGTGTGCTTTTACTTGATACTAACAAAATTGTGGAGACTTGTGAGGTCTCTTTTGATGGAGCTAGCCCAGGCACTAGCTCAAACATTGCAGGTCAAGATCCACATCCTTAGGGGGAGGCTATTTTCGAAGAAGAAGAAGAAGAGTCGATGATATTGCCTGATAGTTCTGAAGCTGACACATGTCCAGCTCTGAACTTTGAACAAGCTCCAACTAACATCTCTGTTGTTCCTGATCATCCACATGCCACAAGATCATCAGTTTGCGATGAACCTGATGAAGAAGAACCTAATGAGACATTTGTTCCCCTACGAATTTTCAAGAATCACCCCCCACAATAGATAATTGGAAGTTTGCACGAATGAGTCACACAGTCCAGGTTTTGCAATCCAAACTCTCACGCCAATTCTGCTTTTGTTGCTTCTTTTGAACGCTAGGATATATCACATGCACTCACTGATGAATCTTGGATTATTGCCACGCAAGAAGAGTTAGAAAATTCTAAAATAAATAATGTTGGAAACTTGTTCCTCCACCTCAAGGTCACACTTTAATTGGAACTAAATGGGTGTTTAAAAATAAACAAAGTGAGCATGGGGTTGTGGTTAGGAATAAGGCTAGGTTGGTTGCTCAAGGTTTCACACAAATTGAAGGTCTAGATTTTGATGAAACCTTTGCTCCTATTGCTAGGTTAGAAGCCATAAGAATTTTGTTAGCTTTTGCTGCATCTAAAGGTTTCAATTTATATCAAATGGATGTTAAACGTGCATTTCTTAATGGCTACATAGATGAGGAGGTTTATGTTAAGCAACCACCTGGTTTTGAAAATCCAGATTTTCCTAATCATGTTTTCAAACAGACTAAAACCCTGTATGGTCTAAAACAAGCTCCTAGATCATGGTATGATAGGTTAAAAACATTCTTACTTGAAAAGGGGTTTACCATGGGCAAGGTTGATAAAACTCTTTTTGTGCTTAAGCTTGGCAATTACTCATTATTCATTCAAGTGTATGTGGATGATATTATCTTTGGTTGTGCTTCTCATGATCTTGTGTCCAAGTTTTTAGCAATGATGAGTTCAGAATTTGAAATGAGTATGATGGGTGAACTCACTTACTTTTTGGGGCTGGAAATCAAACAAACCGAGGAAGGTACCTTTGTGCATCAAACGAAGTATACAAGGGACCTTCTCAAGCGCTTCAACATGGACAAAAGCAAGTCTCTTCGGACACCAATGGAAACAACATCAACACTTTAACTTGATGAATGTGGTGAACCCGTTGATCAAAAAGAATATAGGAGCAAGATCGGATCACTTTTGTACCTCACGGCATCAAGACCGGACATACAATTCAGCGTATGTCATTGTGCACGGTTTCAAGCTTCTCCAAGTGCTTCACATCGTCATGCCGTTAAAAGGATTCTCAAGTACTTACATGGAACTCAAGAATTTGGCATTTTACTTCCTTCTTCTTCAACTATTACTTTGATAGCTTTTTCGGATGCTGATTTTGGGGGTTGTAGGATTGATAGGAAAAGTACTTCCGATTCTTGTCATTTTATTGGTAATTCACTTGTTGCTTGGTCCTCTAAAAAACAAAACTCGGTTGCACAATCCACAACAGAATCTGAATATGTAGTTGCTGCTAGTGCTTGCTCACAAATTCTTTGGATTATTCAAACACTTAAGGACTATGGGGTTCATCCAGATAGTGTTCCACTATTTTGTGATAACACTAGTGCCATTTGCATTGCTAAAAACCTCGTGCAACATTCTAGAACTAAGCACATTGATATTAGGTATCACTTTCTGCGTGATAATGTTGAAAAAGGAAACATTGTGCTTCACCATGTAGATACCGAACAACAATTGGCCGACATTTTCATAAAACCTTTGGATTTCACTCATTTTTGTTACATTCGTAGTGAAATAGGGGTTATGCATCCTCATGGCTTAAATTGAGGGGGAGTTTTGAAACTTGTGAACTCTATATGTGAATCTGAACTTAAAATAATATGAGCGTAGTATTTCATACATATATGACTTTGTGATTCCTTTTACATGCTGAAAGTTCTTACTACATTACTCATGTTGTACATTTTGTAGTTTTTGCCATGACTAGTAATTGGAATAATTACTTATACTAAATCTGGTCATGATCGAACTTTCTTGCTGTTTTGAACTTGTTGCATGATCACGAGTGCTTTTAATCATAATGCATTAATCAAGTAATCAACTCACATGTTGAGTTTTATGAACAAATATAAATTGAGAAAAGATCAAGAGAATATGCATGCATCACACTTCTTATTTTGAGATGGCTTATCATTGGACTTAGATATGAACTTGGAAGAAGTTGTGTACGACCAAAACCATGTCCTTAAGCTTCTGATTGTCAAATGACATAGGCTTGGCTTGGTTGGTTAGAATAAGGCAGATGCGCATATAATCTCTTGCAAATATCATATGATATAAATTTGTGCTTTGAAAAATAATAAAATGCAGCAACAAGTGTAATGCTTTAAGGTTTTGAAATAGTTAAGTTTGTGAGATCACGACTTGCTAAAATTAAAAATTACATTTGTTCTCTAGCATGGCTTACACTACTTTTTGTATCTCATTGGTGTGATAGTGTAAGTTACTTGATAGTATGACTTGGATGATTTTTGTTTTATATGTATATGTTATAATGTCCTCATGACAAATTAATATTTCTCTTTTGTACCTTGTTGAATACATTGTCAATGGGGGAGAAGTATGCAAGGGGGAGAAATATGTATAGGGGGAGAAATTGTTTTCAAAACTTTTCATGTGAATAAGCCAATCTTCGGATTTAAATGGTGTTGTCAATGCATTCATCAATTGGGATATTGTGATACCTATGTGTGCTGAATACATTGGCTATGACGATAAAAGTTTTGAATACTACCAAAACACCTTTATCATCTAGGTCCGAGCTCCAGCAAGGTCCGACGATAGGTCCGGCTTGTTTTGGATAGGTCCGGCAAGGTCCGGCGCTAGGTCCGACTAGTTTTGGTTAGCTCTGGCACTAGGTCTAACTAGCTTTGATAAGCTTCAGCGCTAGGTCCTGCTAGCTTTGGTAAGCTCTAGTTCAAGGTCCGGTTAGCTTTGGCAAGGATCAGATCATGATCGCAGTGGTTCTGCTTTTAACTTGCAATGTTTCAAACTTGCTTTTTGGATTAGGGAAAGTTTGCTTAGTATTCTTTTACTAAGTTTTTGGTGTGTTTTGGTGGTTATGACTGATATCATTTTGTTGTGGTTTGCAACATGCTTACGTGAGGTGCTCACGTAAGGTGTTGTGGTTTCGGAACTAACGAGAGTCATGTAGAGGACTTCTGCTCGGAAGTATTGGTTGTTTATTCATATGCAAGTGTTGCTTGAGTTCAAGAAATGGCTGTGACGGGATCCATTGAACTATTCTTAGGGGGAATATGAGATTCAAACAACCAAGTTCGGGAGGAATTGTGGTTGAGTTGATCGGGAGGTTGCGCAACACGTTTGAATCAAGAACAATGCATATGAAGGTATCGTGGAGGTCGTTGGAAGATGTTTGCACATGTTCAAGGAGTGCATGACGTGGATTCATGGTTCCGAGGCGTGATGAAGATATGTGGACGTAAAAAAATTGTCAGAAAGGTCCAACCGTCTAGGTTATGGACTCAAGCTGCGGCTGAGTCGTGTTTGACTCAAATATAGAAAGTTTTGAGTTGGTTATGCTAGGATTTCGTTTGGGTCACAAATTTGAGTTGTTTTAGGAATGTAGGATACGTTGGAAAGAGTTTTGAGCCGTTATGGAAAGTTGTGATTCGTGAATTTAGTAGGATTAGAGTCCTAATTAGTTTTGGGTTGGCCTAAGGGCTGGTTATATAAGAAAGGGAGGCCAGTGCTCGTGATGCACAACTTTTCGGCTGTTCCTTGTAAGTTTTGATCAATAAAATTCATAGTCCAAAGGAGCTATTGTGCCTTGTTCGTCTAACTTGTTTTCTTCAAGTCTTTCTCGTCGAGTTCCTGCAAAGCACTACCTTGCTTCGGTGGTTTTATCATACTCGAGTTTTTAAAAATCCGTTTGACGTGATTCTTCTTAGGTTGTCTTCACAACTTAATTTTCTATCATCTGTGAAATATTCACTGTCATTGGATTTGTGGTTTATTATCTACACGAGTTTCTTTGCAGTATTCCAGAACTATTTTTCTCGGGTAGGACAGATTGACCTTTGTTCGATCTTTTGATTGTAAGTTGAGTTTCTCTCGACCAATTTTCATGATTATTGTTGTGATGTCTTCGTGACTTGATTCTCTATAATCTATACTAGTTTTGTCACAGTTGAACACGTTTATATTAGTTGCACACACGGTTTCTTTAACAGATCAGTTTTCTGCCGAGGGGTGTTTTTGTTGCTTCCGTTGAAAAGTTTTAATCTACCATTCACCCCCTCTGGTAGCTTTACACGTTCTCTTCGATCCTACAAATATCACTTAATTAAATGGGATGAGGTGTGTAAGAAAAAATGCAAAGGTGGATTAGGGATTAAAAAGTTAAGAATGATGAATATTCGCCTGCTTTGTAAATGGTGGTGGAAATATAAATCAGGGGAGGGGCTTTAGCAGGATATAGTCAGGGCTAAGTATAAGGGTGACAAACCTATTGGGGCAATTAAAATGAAAAACTCAGACTCCCCTGTATAGAAAGATTTACTAAAGGTCAGGAAATTCTATATGAAAAGGAGAAATTTTTAGTGGGAAATGGGAAGAGCATAAGATTATGGAGTGACATTTGGCTCTCTGACAAACCTCTTAAATCTGAATACCCGGGCCTATTTTTGTTAGCTACTCACCAGGATATGTCGGTATATGACTGTTGGGCACTAGATTGGGTCATTGATTTTAGGATTCACTTACCAAATTTTTTACATGGAATGTGGTACGATCTTGCAAGCAGGTTGAATGAGATCACCTTGACTGATGGAAGAGATGAGGTAAAATGGATGTGGGCTAACACAAAATTTTTTTCTATTAAGTCAATGTATTTTCGGTTGAGACATAGGGAATCTGGCCCTAGCTTCATGAAACTGTGGAAAACTAGAATCCCACCAAAGGTCAATGATGAGTTGGTTTAGGCCCGATCTTCTGAAAGGTATGTCGATTGGGGTGGAGAACTCGACATTGATGATCCGCGGCACTCGAGCGGTACGAGTACCCCTGCAATCACTACACCACGGCTCCTTTGGTTATCAACCGTTCTGCACACGCTTGACCTCGCCAAGAAGGCTAATCCCTGCAAGTGCAACTGAGAACACGAGCAAGAACGTAGAAGACACGATCTGAAATCGCGAAGTTGGGGTCTCACAAACCGTAGAATGGCGATATTATTGATCTAAGCAAAACCCCCCAAATATGACCGGCGAATGCAGTATTTATAGGCTAGGGTTCGACCAAAACACAATTAGACGCGTCCCTAATGGACTCTTACGGGATACAAGGCCCAAAGGCCCGATTCGGTGGCGCAGCACCGGACATAAATCTGGACTCAATTTGTTTCGACGATTCCCAATGACTCCGGAGGAATTTTGAGGTGGGACCAGAACCATTGAAAAGTTTATCTTCTCCTCTTTCCGTGCATATGTAGAATGTTGAAAACGGAGCCCGTATGCCTCCTGGGCATCCATTTTAAGGTGGACTGCGCTTGGACTCCGAGTTGAACTCGAGTCCGAGTTGTAAACTGTTTCCATCAACTTGTGGACGTCCCAGCTGGTTCTCCACGCTCCCAAGGCCTCCTTCCTTCACTTGTTGATCTTCTACATTATTCCTAATAACAATTAAATCATCACATAGTAATCTATTCTCAAACTCACATGCAAAAGAAGTTAGGAACGAATTCACCTGCTGATTTAATAACCGTGCTCGTGCTCTTGTGATTGGTCCTTGCAGTTCAATGTGCGTCTCCGCTATTGTGATGTCCTCATCAGTCAAAGCCTTTATGTGGTTAGTGTTAAATGATGCAATTCTGACCAAAGACAATCTCCTGGAAAAAAACTGGACTGGTAGTGAAAAATGCTATTTCTATGAAAAAGAAATTGGGAATCATTTATTCTTTGAATGTCCAGTTGCTGATGTTATTTGGTCTGCGATAGCTCAAAGTTTTGATTGTGCAAGTAAACCTACATCCTTTATTCAGTTTTGGTCATGGATTTCTCATGCTTTACCTGGTGGTCAAGACTTTTATTTGTTCGGTCTAGCTGCAGTTTGCTGGGCGATGTGGAAAGCGAGGAACGAGGCATGCTTTGGGAACAAAATAATCAATCACCCTTGTGAAATAATATGTCGTGCCTGTGCTTTCATGAAATTTTGGACAGGTTTGCTTGAGGAGGACATGAGGACGATGGTGAAGGCGGGAATCGACCTTCTGATGAAATCGGCCATTGCGGTGATGAAGGAACAAGCCAGCAGCTGGAAGAGAAAGACCGAAAAGGAGAAGAATGTAGCTGGCGATGCGGAGGCTAATGAATAGTACTACAAAGGATGCGACTGAGGCAGCTGATCGCAGAAGATTGGCTGGTGGCGGTGTCAATGTTATTTCTGCTGGCTTATGTTTTTGCATATTAAAACTGTGTACTCCCCCTCTGAATGGTGTTTTACTCACTAGGCCCCGGTAGTGCTAGTGATGGCTATTGTTAGTATTTTGGTAAGCTTGATGATGACACTCTTAGTAGCAGATGGAGAGCGGAAACTGCTCCTGGGGTTGTAAGGAATATACTTGATCTCTATTTTCTATGGAAATGGAGGTGGCGATATCCCCGGCTAAAAAAAAGTAACATTTTCTACACGTGACACAAAAGAGAGGGAGGAGAATCATTCTTTGTTACCGGTCATGTGGCGTGAGCAACCTGAATCCACAATACAAATATTCTCCTTCCTCAATCGTGTAACCTACATAGCAGCAAAATACGTCAATGACTCAATACTTCGGTTAGTAAAAAGGTATTTTGGAATCTAGTACTGAGTCACACGACGTCCAGCAGGAATAACACGCGAAAGCTGAGAAAATACATCAGGTTTATGAGTCAAATGTTAAGAATTCTTTTTTCCAACTACTAATTTATGAAGTGTGTTATGTGTAGCACGAAAAACAGTAGATTTGGGAGCAAACTTTGCATGTTTATAACTCATTACAACAGGTTGCATGTTCCTAACATTCGGTTCAGCACATCTAACAAGTTTTGCTTGGTTGTTATGGGAATTAGCAATTTTACTACCCTTTTTCTGTTGTTTAGCTAGTCTATAACAAAAATCTATAACATGACCATCTCTACCATAGTAGGTACAATGAAAAGTAACCTTATATTCATGTCTAGATGAGCAAGCAACATGTTTATTAGCAATCGAATGAGACAACACTCCTGCAGATTTGGAAACCACCTCTTTTTGTTTTGGAACCGTTTGGATCAAACCACTCTCTAATGATTTTACAATTTTAAGATGTGCTTTCGCTTGAGAATCAAAACCTAAACCAATTTTAGCATTGCAAGACTTAGATGAATTAAGCAACAAGTTTAGGTTCTTATTTGCACTACAAAATCGATGTAATATCCTATGCATGTCATCAAGTTTCTTGGACAGGTCAAGACAGTTTTCACATGAAATTTTTTCCTTTTAATTTGCAATTAGAACAGGAATTAACTTCATGAACACGTAAAGCATTATTCAAAGCAAATATATCATCCCTAGCATCAAGTAGTTACGATGCAAATCAATTGTAGAACAACTAGCATCTTTCATGTTTTTATCATTTAGTGCATCAAGCTTTTTGTTCTTTTCAATTTCAAGTTCAATTCTATCAAGTGTGGAGGTGTGCACACTTCTTAAAGAGGACAATTGTTCATATATAAGCTCACATGAGGAACAAGAATCATCACTAGAAATCATAGATTTTAGGCGATTAATTTCAGATTCTAGTGACTCAATTTTAGAAAAATTGTCCCTAAGTTTTTGTCCTTTATCTTAAGTACAACAGTGGCAAGAGAAAGAGTATCACACATTTTTTCACAAGTAGGACATAACTCGTCATTTTCGCTGTTTGATTCGGCTTCCTCCATACTTGAACTTTATTTTCTCGCCATAAGAGACGTATTCGCCAAAGCATCTTCATCTTCGTCACTCCCAATATAAACATCGCTCGAGCAATACTCTTGAATTGAGGAGAAAAATTTGTCCAGTATTTGACGTTGAGTGAAACCCTTTTTTTTCTTGTTGTTGGCAGGAGTGTTTCGTCCTTGTTTACTTTTCATCACGGGAAGTAGGACCTCAAAGGTTAGGTCAATCTGTACGAAAATGTCATGTCTTACCACATTTGAAGCATCGTTGAGAATCGACACTTCCTCACTTCTAGTTCTCACATTTTACAATGCTTTTGAGAACTGAGTATAGATGAGTGCAAGATCCTCCTCTGGAAACTCTTCAATTTGTTCAAGGGTTAGAGAAGAAAGCAAAGCAAGTGTACCAAAAGATGAAGGTTGGCTAGAACTAGGCATGTCACATTAAGAAACAAATGCAAGAGACTTGTTAGGGTTCTTACATGAGATTATGTCAATTTCATGAGTTTTCAATTTAGAATATAACACATCTAAAGTAAGTGTACTCATGACAGTAGATTCACAGATAGATGTAACTTTCATTTTCCAAATTGACATGTCTAATGCACTTAACAATTGCCTAGCATTTTTCGCATCAGAAAAATTAACATTGATACTACACAAGTTGCTAAGAATTTTATTAAAACAAGCAAATAGATCGTCGATGGACTCACCCAGTTGCATCTCAAAGCGCATATATTCTTTCTTGAACATATCTTGCCTTTCCTTCTCGATCATGTTAGATCCTTCGTAGTAGTCGCAAAGTGCTTTCCACACATCATACACAAATCGGAGGTGTGCAACACGATCGAAGTCGCTTTGAGTCAATCCATGTATGATCAAGTTCTGCGCCTTGTTGGTGCTATGTCGAAGGGCTTGTACAGCTTTTTCCATATGGTGAAGCCTTGCGCCTGGATGTAAGCCTCCATACGTGCCTTCCAAACCTGTAAATCAATTCCATTGAACACACAAGTTTTTGCGTAGTATTTCTCTATGATGGTTAGTCAAAACATGTACAAATCACAAAGATTAGAGAACTGTGGCTCTCATACCAATTATAGGGTCTAAGAGCACATGAAAAGCTACGAGAGGGGGTGAATGGCAGACTAAATCTTTTTTAGTGGAAGCAATGAAAACCTCTCGACAAAAAATCAATCTGATAGAAAAACCATATGTGCGAATGTTTTCAACGTGTACAAAATGTGACAAAACAGTGTAGATTGTATAGAATCAAGTCAAGAAGATACGACAACAAGAATTATGAGAAAATGTTGTGCAAAACTTTGAGAAAAGGTCAATCTGTTCTAGCACTGAGCAAACAGATTTGCTACACTGTAACGAAACTCGTGTAACTCAAAACCAATAAATCCAATGAATGTGAAATTTTCATGTATGGTATAGTATTGTGTTTTGAAGAAAACATAAAAAGAATCAAGTCAATTGGATCTGTAAAACACGAGTTATGATCAAAATATCGAAGAAAGGTCGGGTAGCACAGAAACTCGACGAGAAATACTTGACAAACACAAGTCGGACGAACAAGGCACAAAATCCTCCCTAAACTACGAATTTTATTCACCAAAGATACAAGAGGAACAGCCCAAAGTCGTCTTTCCACGAGCTCTATCCTTCCTTGCTTATATAACCAGCCCTTAGGCCAACTCAATCCTAACTAGGACTCCTACTGCTACTCAGTTTGAACTGAAACTTTCTATAACTGCTCAAGACTCTTCCATATGCAGATAGAAGCCAATTGTAAGACTTTCAAACACATGAGGAACATACTAAACATTCCTAAAGCAACTCAACTTCGTGACCCAGACAAAATCTAACCAAAACAAACTCAATACTTTCCATAAATGAACCATAACCACCTCAACCGCAACCTGTGGCATAATCCAGCCGGTTAGACGATTCCAGCCACATCTTCACGTCCATATCTCTTTGCGCCTTGGAACAATGTTACCACGTCCATGCACCCCTTGTACCTGTTCAAACACTTTCCAACAACGTCCAAGATACCTTCATATGGATTGTTCTTGACCCAAACATGTTGAGTGACCTCCCGATCAACTGAACCACAATTCCTCTCAAACTTGGTTGTTGAACCTCATCTTCTCCCTAAGACTAGTTCAATGGATCACCATCACCATCCATGTCTTGACCACAAGCAACACCTGCACATGAACACAACTGTCGAAGTGTTGCTACGCCACTTCCCACGGTACTACTAAGGTGTAGCCCGCGAAGGTTCTTGTTTAGGTTTGGGTGCCTAGAGATCAAGATAAAGATGGTGACACAGGAATTTTACGCGTTTCGGGCCGCCTGAGTGTAATACCCTACTCCACGTGGTGAGATGTTGTACTGAGGGTTTCTCTTGTCTTCGCGGACGTATGGCCTATGGCGTCCGACCTCCTGTCTATCGTGTGGCACAATCCTTTTATAGTCCAAGGATTGGCCGTTACAATCTTTGCCTGACCCGACATGTGGCCCTGGCGTATTTAACATCCTAATACACAGTCTAAGAGTATTAAGCATGGCTAATAGTGTAATAACATGCCTTGATGGCTGCGTTACCCCAATTAATAGCGCACTGATCGTGTGTCATTAATATAGCATTATGACACATAATCAGGTCTTGTAACTGATGCTTTAACTGTCCCTTGAATGTCCGTGCTGGAGGAGATCCGCCCATGTACCCATTTGTGATGTAGGTCCGGAGGCTCCAAACGTGGCAGCTCCAGAGCTTCTCCTTGCGGGGAGGTAGGTCCGGGACTGATATACACGTGGCGGCACCGGAGCTCCCCTCTCCTGGGGTTAGGTCCGGGGTCATTGTACACGTGTTGACTGCGGAATTTCCCCATGTTGAGAGTTTAGCTCCAATCTTACATTACACGTGTCAACCCAGGAGCTACCCATATGAGAGAAGCGGGTCCAGTGCAATGTGACATGTGGGCATGAGGAGACCTTCAACTCTGGCAGGGGGAACTCTCTTGTACTTCTTGCGATACCGTGGGGTACCTGGTACGCAGGGTACCGACAGTGGCCCCCGGGCTCACCTCTGGGAGAAACCCTTTAGGTTAAGTTATTCGGTAGGGCCATCCTCGATTTTCGCACTGCAACTTCAAAGGTCTTTTGATGTGTGGCAGATCAGATCTTTGAGTGCGGATCTCACACAATTGAAGGTCACCATTTCCCAATACAAAAATAGTCGTCCCCCTCTGGCAAATGGGATGACTGGAAGAAAGATTGTATCGTCATTGAGACAGAAGAGCATGACAGGTTGGAGCTACCACAAGGACTCCCCAATGTCGACACCGATGCTTGGAACGTGATTCCGTAGTGGTCAGATGCCTTTGACCCTATCTTGACCAGGATCCGAGAATGCGTGGAGGGTGGAGTGACCCCCAGATTGTCTTCGGAAATTATCTGGTGAACAGGTGGGCTCCGATGAGGAGGAGGGAGAAGCTCACCTGGGCCTTCAACAGCTTCATGGACACCAACCGGATTGAAACCGGCCTGAACTCCAATTTGGATGACGAAGCTTTGAAGCTTCATCTGAAGAAATTTCAGCCAGGTTTGGCTGTTGAGGACGCCTTATCCCCGTCGGCTGCTTTCCTCCCTTTGAACATGATCCCAGAGGTTAGCAGAGAGCTCAGGAGGAAGATGCCGGTGCTGGATGATATCAGCGAGGTGGAGAGGCGTAGGACCTCCAGGGTGGTAATCTCCAAAGCTTAAGAAGAGGTGGATGCTCCTGCTCAGAGCCAGAGGGTGGAAGACACCGGCAAGGGAAAGGACAAAGAGTCGGCCGAACCTTCTAGCCGGAAGAGGAAACTAAAGCACCGTGATAGGAGGTCCGTCAGGCTTGGTCCATCTATGACTGCTCCTTCTCCACGGCGAGGGAGATCTTCTGCGACCACACCTCCTCTGGTGCAAGCGTCCTCAAGAGGCGCTAGCTCCACACAATCGATTCTGGTTTCAGCGCCGATGAGGGGCTCCAAGTTGGGAGGTTCTTCCCGTCCGAGGGAGACCTCGACTGGGGCAACTCCAACGACGACAGCAAACTCCGGGAAACATTCCAGAGCTCCCTCTGCACCAATTGCGGCAAGCTCAGGCTCTGAGCCTCTGGCGAAGAGGTTCTGCGCTAATTGGGGCAGTAGCCTTCCAAGGTAAGTTTTGCTTTTTCACCTTGACCTGCTACCTTTATTTTTGTCATGTTTTGAATGTTAATGTTCTTGACGGCAGGGTGACAAAGTTGGGATCCAAAGCTTCGGCATCTGTCGTAGCGACTGCGGCTGTACAAACTGAAGCTCTGGCTCCAACCATCGAGCCCCCTCCAGTGGTGGCAGAGGACACGACAGCTCCAGTGCCAGCTGTCGTGGTCTTCGATCCAGAAGAGACGCCTGAAGCTCCCGTGGTAGCGCCGGACCACGAGGGAGAAGTTGAAGATGCACCTCGGGCAAAAGCGCTGAAAGTTGAATCTCCGGGGCAGGAGTTGGGGATATCGAAAACTCTGGCTTCTGAACTGGAGGCTACCAAGGCTCTGGTCCTTCAATCGGAGGTGCTCAAAGCTCCGGTCGCTGAACCGGATGTTGCTAACGTGCCAGTGGTTGAGACGGCAGTAGTAGAGGAATCGGGTGAAGCTTCCACAGTCGCCCTGGAGGTAACTGCTCCGGTGGTGTCCATTCTTGAGCCGGAGCACCATGAACAAGTGGCGGCAGGATCTCCATCTATAGGGCCAACAACTGAAGGCCCAAAAGTAAGGCCTTCGAATTCTGCTCCTGCGGTGGCTGTTCCCCCAGTGGGATCTTCTTCAACAGCAGCCAAAGAGCTCCCGGCAGCCGGCTCCAGTGCCATAGAGGCTCAGGGAACCACCCTTGTAGAGTGGGACCCAATTATTGTGATGGAGAATCCTCTGGAACCAGCGGAGTTGATCCCAGCAGGTCCGGAGCCTATCCCTTTGGTGTTGTCCATAGACAATGTCTGCTCAAGTCTCCAAGAAGTCTAGCTCGCCTTTGATCATGAGATAAAGGTACTTGAAGAGGAGCGCCACACCTTGAGGCGTTGGCACAACAGGCTCCACTTTGAGACCAGGCTTGCTCAGACAAGGCTGGCTGATCAAAAGGAGTGGGTCAAAAGGGAGACGGCCCGGATGGAGTATTGGGGCAAGCTGCTAGAGGAGAAGGAAGCCACCATCAGGGCCCTCGACGCTGATTCTCGAGATATTCTTGAGAGTGCTAAAGAGAGGAGCGATGCTGTTGATGAGCGTCACACCAATCTTACTGCACTGAATGAGATTCTCCATAGGTGTCGGGCGGACCTTGATGTTAGGGAAGAAAAGCTCCTGGAGCAGCAGAAGGGTATTTTGAAGAGGGAGGCGGAGGTCACCTAGAAATTGACTCTTGGTGAACAAAATTTGGCAGATCGCAACAAGAAGTTGGATCTGTGGAGTGAGGAGGAGAAAGAAAAGTACTGGAAGCTGGGGCAGGACCTCTCGGAGAGGGAGAGTGATATTGCAGCTAGAGAGGGGAAAGTGAAGGGCAGGGGAAAGGACCTGGTCGAACGGCGGAACTGCATCCATTTTCGAGAGACGGAGCTAACCACCCGCAAAGAGCAGGTTGCTGAAAGTATGCAACAACATGCTAAAGTGGTGGAACACCTTGCTTGGGAGAGTTCGGAGCTAGCGGCTGCCTGGAAGTCACTGGAGGACCTGCAGAGCTCGAAGGCAACCGAGTCCCTGATGGTATGGGACTTTTTGGGACGTGCCGACAGGGCCCTTGTGCCTCTTGGTTTCAGTCCAGTACGCCCGGAGGACCCAGCGCAGAAGCTGAATCAGACGCTAGTGGCACTTAGCTCTGTTGGCAGCAAACTCGACGCGATGGGTAATTTCATCGCTGATCAGCTGGAGACAGAGGGTAACTCTGTTACCAAGAACGTCGCTGAGTATGTCTTAGCGTGTTACAAAATCCGAGACCCTCAGTTCTCTCTTGATCTGGTGTTTGAAGGAATCATCGCCGAGGAAGAGGATGCCACCAGAGCTAGTGTCCATGAGGCTGCTGAGAAGGTTGCTTTGTTTTTCCACATGACTTAGGTCCTCTAGTAGATAGGATTTTTTCCTTTGTGCCCTTCATTGTAACCCCAATTTTGTAATCTAGTGCTTTTTATTAATGAAATCCTCCTTTCTGCCATGAATTTCATTGTGTCTTCAATATACTGTGCTCTATCTTGTTGGCCCCCTGGTATATGTGCTCAATTAGAGTGTGTACATGTACCAAAATGATTTGACAGCATGTTAATGACTTGAATGCTTTGAACTTGTAGATTTTAGTTCCGAAGTTTTTTATCTCTGATACTAGTTAGGTCGACAGCTAGTTCCTTGGGGTTGTTAGAGTTTGATAGCTCCGTCGGTGTCCACTTTCAACATATAACAAGTCAACAGCGGGCCCCCTGGGTTGTGTGAGCTTGATAGGTCTGGTAGCACCCAATGTCAACGCATGAATCATCGACGATAAGCCCCCTGGGTTGTCGGAACTTAGTAGCTCCGATGGCGCCCACTGTCAATGTATAAAATGTCGACGGCAGGCCCCCTTGGAGGATGCCAGAGCTTAGTAGCTCCAGCGTCATCCACCATCACTAGGAAATTCTGTTTTTCCTGCACAATAAATACAAGAAAAAAGTAAAATTCGTCCTCTTGTCCATAAATCGATTGTGACTTATTGTTCTTATTTGAGTTCTAGATCCAAATAAACTCGACATGATAACAAGTATATTGGTATAATCTTTCTAGATCTGCATGCCTTTTTTAGTACTCACCCTACTGAGGCCTGCCAGAATGTAGGTAGAGTGGCGTACTTAGGGTGCGAGACCAGGCTAAGCCGATAGCACACTCCAGACCTATGTTGGCTTGGCGTTCAGGCAAATAGACTATACAGCAATGTTAGGATCCAAAGAGACCATTAATAAAACTTGTAACACATATGAATTACTTGGACTAAAACATAAAAAGAATTGCACAACTTCATTATATACAAGAAGGGTAAAAATAAAAATTTGGTATATCGAGCCTTGCACAAAAATAAATGCATGTGGAGTTTGTTTTCACACAACAATGTATTTCATTATAGGTCCGGATTACAAGGGAGACAAGGACACACTTAGGGTGCAGGAACAAGCAAAGTGCGCTATACATCTAGTACTGGCCCAGGGCAAGGTAGTTACACTTTTAGTATTGTGATTGTATCAAGTGTTACTTGAACTTCCCAGAGCCTCCCAGAGGGGTCCGGATGTTCTCCCGGAGGACCTACCCGTCTTTGTATATTGACTCTATAACATACATTGTGTGTAATTACAAACTCACCTCCGTGATTCTAAGCATAAAACTTATGTAGGTGCTCAATGTTCTAGGGATTGGGAAGTGGAGTCCCATCCATAGTTTTCAAGCGAACGCATCCGAGACGGGATACTTTGATCACTGGGAAGGGACCTTCCCAGCTGGGGGAAAGTTTGATCGCCTTCCTCGAGTTGTTGGATGCGCACATGCCTTTAATCATATCGCCGGAGCGCCTGGCGATAATGTGCATTCCGAACAGCTGCTTGGAACCTTCCCTCGTTGACGAGGTCAAGGTCTTCACGTCGGAGCTAGTCCTGTCGAAGGTCTGGACCCGGAGGGAACCCATGGTAATTTCCGGAGGAAGGACTGCTTTAGCTCAGTACACCAGGAAGAAGGGTATCTTCCCAATTGACTGATTAGGTGTTGTCCTGTTTGCCCACAGTGTGGACAGAAGCTCTTCAATCCAGTTGGCCCCGTGCTTTTTCAGGCGCTCATATGTGCGTGTCTTGAGTCCCTTTCATATTTCTGCATTTGCTCTCTCGGCTTTACCATTGCTTGCTTGATGAGATGCCGAGGCGTAGCTTACTTGAATGTTGTGGTCTTCGCAATATTCTTGGAATGCAGCACTTGTGAATTGAGTTCCGTTGTCAGTTATGACTTTTTTCGAAACTCCAAATCTGCATATAATGGACTTCAAGAATTTGATTGCTGATTTCTTATTTATTGTCACAACTGGAGTTGCTTCCGGCCACTTGGTGAACTTTTCAATGGCGACATATAGGAACATGTAACCTCCGATGGCTTTTGGGAACGGTCCCAAGATGTCCATACCCCACAAAGCAAACGACCATGTGGGAGGTATCATTTGCAGTGATTGAGCCGATGTGTGAATCTATTTTGTGTGGAACTGGCACGCTTCACACTTTTTCACTAGCTCAACTGGATCCTAGAGTAATGTAGGCCAGTAAAAGCCATGCCAGAATACTTTACCGACCAGCGTGTGGGAAGAAGCATGGTTCCCACACTCGCCTCCATGGATTTCTGCGAGGAGCTCACGACCTTCATCACTTGCAATGCACCGCGTTAGGATGTCGTTGGCACCACGCAGGTAGGGTTCCCTTTCTACCTATGTGTATATTTTAGCAAATCTGATAATCCGGTCAGCAGATACACCGTCTTGAGGAAGGATGTTGTCTTTCAAGTAGCTCTGGATCTCTGAGATCCATGCATCGGAGCTAGCTTGAACTTCAGAGTCTTGTGTGCTGGGTTGCTCATAGCTTCCGGCAGCACATACGACCCTTGGTGGACGCCATGGTAACAAGGCCATCGGGACTACCAGCTTCGCGGTGCTGGTCTCGCCCCCTTCGCTCAGTTTGGCAGGCAGAGCTATTGGTCTTGAAAACCTCCGGATGAAGATTCCGTCAGGAGCTGGAGCTCCAGTTGAGGCCTTCATCGAGAGTTCGTTAGCTTCAACATTATGAAGACGCTGAACATGGTGGAGATCCAAGACTTTGAAGTCCTTTTGAAGCTTTTGGACTTCAAGGAGATAAGCAGCTAATTGGGGATTGTTGCAGCAACATTCACCTTTGACTTGTTTGATGATAAGCTGCAAATGTCCCTTCACCAGTAGTTGTTTAACACCAAAGGATAGTGTCACCTTGAGTCCATAGATTAGGGCTTCATACTCCGCCATGTTATTGGTTGCCTTGAAATCAAGGTGAACCATGTACTTGACCTTCTCCCCGTTCAGAGTGAGGAGAAGAATTCCAGCTTTGGCCCCCTGCTTCTGCACAGAGCCATCGAAGTAGAGAGTTCAGTGAGGTTCGGTGAAGACCGAAGCCTTGGGTTCCGACTTCTGATCATTGGGGCTCCTAGGGTTTGATGGAGAAGGAATCCATTCCGCCACGAAATCAGCCAATGTCTGCCTTTTGATCACTTGGGGTGACACGAATTCAGGATTGCACTTGGCCAGCTCCGCTGCCCACTTTGCGATATTCCTAGTGGAGTGAGCGTTATGCAAAATTGCACGCAGTGGATAAGAAGTTAACTGATATTTTGTGGGCTTGGAAGTAGTGTCGGAGATTCCTTGAGGCAATAAGAGCTTCATAAAGCAGCTTATGCACCTCAATGTATCTTGTCTTGGCATGGTGGAGTACTTCACTAATGAAGTATACTGGGCACTGGACGGTACGGACCCTCTCGGAGGGGCCCAAAGCTTCTTCTCCATCTACCCGGACCCTCCCGGAGGGGTCCAGACCTTTTTGCTGAGTTTCTCGAACCCTCCCAGAGGGGTCCAGAACTTCTTCTTGTTCGACCTGGACCTTGTTAGAAGGCCTGAATTACCTTGGTCAGCCAGGAGTGCCCCCTCAGGAGAGTGGGGTTGGTCTCCTAGAGTTCCGTCTCGATGTTCTGTCTTTGGGGGCTGGGACCCAGACTCACCTTCAGGTAGCTCTGGACCCTCCCAGAGGGGTCTAAGCTCCTGAGTTGGATGTGGCTCTGGTCTTCTCGCGACCACACCATGCTGAAAACTTTTGTGGTTGCAGAAATGTAGAGCAGTAAAGGCTCACCAGGATTCGGAGATACCAAGATTGGTATTGTGGTGAGGAGCTGCTTCAGCTCTTGAAACGCCTTTTCTGCCTCTTCAGACCAATGAAATGGTCCAGACTTCCTCAATAGCTTGAAGAAGGGTACGCCCGCTCTGCCAGTCTTGAGATGAATCAGCTGAGTGCGGCTAGACATCAGTTAACTTTTGAACATCTTTGATGCGGGCTGGGGGCCGCATTTCTTCAGTGGCTTTGATCTTTGCCGAATTTGCTTCGATTCCTCAGTGAGTCACTAAGAAACCTAGAAGCTTCTTGGAGCTAACCCCGAAGACACACTTGTCCGGGTTCAGATTAGTGCGCGTGTTGCACAACTTGTCAAAGATGGCTTGCAAGTTATCAAGGAGTGACTCCTTGTTCTTGATCTTCACAACGATGTCATCGACGTACACCTCCACCACGTCTCTTATTAGCTCTCCAATTTTTTTGTACATAGCTCGTACAAATGTTGAAGCAGAGTTTTTGAGACCAAAGGGCATGGCGGTATAAGAATACAATCCATCTACTGTTATAAAGGAAGTATGCTCTTCATCTTCCATAGACATTTGGATCTGATGATATCCAGAATATGCATCTAAGAAACACAATAGCTTGCACCCGGAGGTGGAGTCCACTTTCTGATCTATTCTCGGTAGTGGAAATGGATTTTTTGGACATGGCTTATTTAATGTGGTGTAGTCGATACACATCTGAAGCTTCCCGACCGCCTTGGGTACAACAACTGGGTTTGCCAACCATTTGGGATAGAAGACTTCCCGGATGAATCCAGCTTCGAGCAGCTTCTTAATTTCCTGTCGGATGAAATTTTGTCGCTCTATTGATTGCTTATGTGGCACAGGTGGAGCATCAGGATAGATCTTCAGATTGTGCTCAATCACTTCCCTATGGATCCAAGGCATTTGTGATGTTTGCCATGCAAACATGTCAACATTCGCCTGGAGGAAAGTGATGAGCGCGAGTTCCTATTTATTGTTCAGACCTCTCTATATACGGGTAGTCTGAGCAACATCAGAACCAACTTGGACGACTTTGACAGGAACATCAGTGTCGCCACTTAGTTGTACACGAGGTGTGTAGGTAGAGCCTCGATGACGAATGCCCGGAGGGTTCGGAGCTGGCACCTTACCGGATGCTACCTGTTGCATTGTAGTAAGCGCATAGAGTTCTTCCAATGCAATGATTCCTGCGGTGCGATCTTTGCGAATCCGAAGAACGCCCGCAAGTGTTGGCATCTTCAACACTAAATAACCATAATGGGCGACAGAAATGAGTTTGTACAAGGTGGGCCTGCCCAAAATGGCATTGAACGGCAGAATGATCTGCGCGATGTCAAAGACCAACTTCTTAGTTCTGTAGTTGTCCCGAGTCCTAAAGGTCATCAGGAGAGTGATGGATCCGAGAGGGGTAATGGCCCCCAGACCTACCCCAAGAAAAGGTCGAGAGGGGCGAAGGTCCGAAGGTCAAAGCTGGAGCTTGACAAAGGCTTCAAAGCTTATGAGGTTCAGTCATGCACCTTCGTCCACCATTACATGTGGAGTTGAACATTGTTAATGGTCGGAGACACCATCAACTGGAGTTGGCCAGCTTCGATCATGTTGCGGGGGCAGTACGAAGCATCAAAAATGATGGGAGTGTCCATCCACTTCCGATGAGGCTCCGCCCTAGCGGTGGGAGCTGCAGCGGCAATGTCCCACCGCATTGTTTTGAGGATGCAGCGAGAGGTGATATCCCAAGAACCACCATAAATAGTGTTCATTGTTTTCCGTCGCTCGTTGTTAGAGACGTTGGAGTCATTGTCGACGGTGTTGTAGACAGCTTTCAAGACCTTCTTAGGGTCTTGAAAACCTAGCTCCTCCTCAGCCGGAGCTTCGTCGACTTTTTGTTTTCCTTCCCGCTGACAGAAAGGAACTTCTTCCCGGTGCTTGTTATAGTGCTCGACAAGGTTCTGGACCTCCTGGCATTCTTCCATATTGTGCTTGTTCGTCTTTTGGATCAGACACCACACTTTGGAACTGCTTCCATCTTTGGACAATGGTCGAGGTCGTTTCTCGGGGTGTGGCCCCCGGCCACACGGAGCCATAGCAGCCGCATCAGTAGGTGCACTGACTGACGACTTTTTCTTGCCGTTTTATTTCTTCTTCTTTTTGCCATTGCCGGAGGTAGTGGCTTCAGCTTTGGAGGACTTCTTGTTAGCCTCCGGAGCTGGCTTGGAGTGCATCTCACGTCCCTCTGTAG
Organism: Tuctoria greenei; assembly: GCA_036927565.1. Taxonomy (NCBI): domain Eukaryota; kingdom Viridiplantae; phylum Streptophyta; class Magnoliopsida; order Poales; family Poaceae; genus Tuctoria; species Tuctoria greenei. The sequence goes on from JAYESD010000011.1 coordinate 148,507,636, forward strand.
CTTTAGCACATTTATCAGCTTAGCTGAATAGTTCCGTGACGCTGGTGATTTCTTTGAACGCCAACTTTTGCAGCATCTTTTTGTCTTGAACGCCTTGTCCGAATGCAACAATATTAGAGTCACTCGAGATTGATGGGATGGTATTGCGTACCTGTGCGAATCGTTAGATAAAGGACCGCAATGACTCCCTGGTTTTTTGCTGGACGGCAAAAAGGTCTATTTCAATGCAGGGTCGGGTGTATGAACTCCCGAAGTTAGCAGTGAACTGTTGGCATAGCTCCACCCAACTATTGATGGAGTTAGGTGGGGGGCTCATAAACTAGGACCTAGCAGTCGCAGTTAAGGCCACAAGGAAGTAGTTGGCCTTCACGGCCTCATCGTCCCCCGCTGCGAGTATAGCAGTGGAGTAGATTTGAAGAAATTCTGTGGGATTGACAGTCCCATGAAATTTCTCCAGCAAATAAGGCCGGAACTTTTGTGGCCATCTGACCATGCGTAAGTGCATGGCCAGGGAAAAACAACCTCCCCCTACTCCCTAAGGAGCATGGTTGTCTTGAGTCTCTCACCTTTCACGAGCACGCTCAATATGGACGCGACCATCCTGCTGTCGGTAACAGCGATCAAGTTTCGACCGCAGGTCGTGAGACAGAATCCTGGTGATGGTGTAGGTGCGTCGTGCTCCGGGAGGCAGCGAAGTCACCTGCTGGGATGCAGCACGTCTCCTATGCTGGGGGACTTGTGGACCAAGTCGGCCTGACAAGATCCGTCATTCTGATGGTGCCTGCCCCGAAGGGGTAGGACCTTTTTTGCTGATGCCAGCGGTTGCAGCTGCAACCAGATGGTCAACATCAGCTCTCCACTGTTCCATAGCACTCTGGGGTGCTCCTGGAGGCAGTGAGTGTTGTAGAAGAGCTTGCGCAGTAATGAGTGAGTGCTCGGGGTTGTTCTTTGTCGATGCAGTGATCAAAGCAGATGCCCCATCTTGTCACCCAACATTGTTTGCAGGAACATATTGCGGTTGTGGTGCCATAGTGCCCGCCAGAACAATATCACCCGCTTGCTGCTGCACGTTGGAGGGATTGTCTCCAGCAGGTTGTTCAGCGCAGTTGCCGTTGGAAGATCCTGCGGCGGAATTCACCATCTTGCAATATCAGGCGCCCCTACCTAGCACGCCAAATGTCGAAGTTTTGCTATGGCACTTCCCCCGATACTACTAAAGTGTAGCCAACGGAGGTTCTTGTTTAGGTTTGGGCGCGCGGAGATCAAGATCAAGATGGTGACATAGGAATTTTACGTGGTCCGGACCGCCTAAGCGTAATACCCTATTCCACGGGGTGAGTTGTTGTACTGAGGGTTTCTGTAGTCTTCGCAGACGTATGGCCTATGGCGTCCGACCTCCTGTCTATCGTGTGGCACAATCCTTTTATAGTCCAAGGATTGGCCGTTACAATCTTTGCTTGGCCTGACATGTGGCCCTACCATATTTAACAGCCTAATACACAATCTAAGAGTATTAAGCATGGTTAATAGTGTAATAATGAGCCTTGATGGCTGCATTACCCCTATTAATAGTGCACTGGTCATGTGTCATTAATATAGCATTAATGACACGTAATCAGGTCTTGCAACTACTACATTAACTGTCCCTTGAATGTCCGTGCTCGAGGATATTCACCCATGTACCCATTTGTGATGTAGGTCCGGAGGCTCCACACGTGGCAGCTCCGGAGCTTCCCCTTGCGGGGAGGTAGGTCCGGGACTGCTATACACATGGCGGCACCAGAGCTCCCCTCTTCTGGGGGTTAGGTCCAGGGTCGTTGTACACGTGTTGATTGCGGAACTTCCCCATGTTGGGATTTTAGCTCCGGTCTTACATTACACGTGTCAACCCAGGAGACACCCATATGAGAGAAGCGGGTCCAGTGCAATTTGACTTAAGTTAGTCTGAAAACCACAACACCTTATGTGAGCACCTTATATAAGCATGTTGCAAACCATAGCAAAATATTAACCACCATAGTCATCCATAACACATCAAAAACTTAGTAAGAGAATACTAACCAAACTGTTTATAAGTCAAAAAGCAAGTTTGAAACATTGCAAGTCAAAAACCGATCCGCTGCACAATTATTTCAGCAAATAGAATTATCGAATTGACCAAAAGCGGTGCTGTAATGTAAAGGAAAAACATCGGACACTCCAATCCGAAATTCATGTGCAAATCACATGTTGGAATGTTCGAACAGTCCTAACCATATAAAGAGTAAATATTACTCCAAAAAAAAACAGTTGTAAAGATCAACCGTGTTGACTCACGTGCAGCTCATGTGAGTGAAAGTTCGGACAATCCGAGGCGGGTGTTTTAGCAATATTCAAAAATTTTAATGTAAAACCTCACTTTTATTCTAATTGCCAATGTATTCAACACACATAGGTCTCAGAGCCCGTACCTTGTATGGAAATACAGAAAAATAATCTGTGAGACCTATGTGTGCTGAATACATTGGCTTTGACAATAAAAGTTTTGAATGCTGCCATAACATTTTTTCTAGCAAGGTCTGACTCTTGCTCCGAGCTTCTACAAGGTCCGACTTTCTTTGTCTAGGTACGACATGTGTTTGGATAGCTATGGTGAGCTTCGTCGTTAGCTCCGGCATGTCTTTGTTAAGCTCAGATATGTTTTGCTAGGTCCGACTTATGTTGGTTAGCTCCGACATGTTTTTTCTAGCTCAGACTTTTGGGATGACTAGTTCCGACTAATTTTGGTTAGCTCCGGCGCTAGGTCCGACTAGCTTTGGTAAGTTCCGGCGCTAGGCAGTACTAGCTTTGGTAAGCTCCGGCGCTAGGTTGTACTAGCTTTGGTAAGCTCTGGCTCAAGCTCTGGTTCGCATTGGCTAGGTTCGGAGCTTGATCGTAATGTTCTATATTTTCATGTGAAATGTTTTGAACTTCCTTTACAATGTTGGAAACATTGCTTAGTATTCTTTTACTATGTTTTTGGTGCATTTTGGTCGATATGGCTGATATCGTTTTGCTATGCTTTGAAACGTGCTTATGTGAGGTGCTCACGTAAGGTGTTGTGTTTGGAACTGACTTGAGTCAAGTCACGGACTTGGGCTCGTATGGATTGGTTGTTTATTCATGTTCAGGTGTTGCTTTAGTTCAAGTCATGGCTGGTGACAGGATCCTTTGGACTAGTCTCAGAGAGGAGATGAGGTTCCAACAACCAAATTTAGGAGGAATTGTGGTTGAGCGGATTAGGAGGTCGCGCAGGATGATTGAATCAAGGGCAGTGTATATGAAGGTTACTGGATGTCGAAGGAAGTTGTTTGCACATATGCATGTGGTGCATAACGTGGCCACATTGTTCCGAAGATGGTTTATGGACGGGAAGATCTTGTTGGACGGATCGGATCGTATTGGTTGATGACTTTGGTTGCGGCGGAGTCGGTTATGGCCCGTTATGGAAAGTATCGAGTTTTTTATGATAGGATTTCGTGTGGGTCACGAATGAGTTGTTATAGGAATGTGGGATATGTTCCTAAGGTGTTTGGAAGTCTTAATATTGCTTCTATCTGCGTATAGAAGAGTCCTAAGCAGTTATGGAAAGTTTCGATTCGTGATCTGAGTAGGATTAGAGTCCTAGTTGAGATTGGGTTGGCCCAAGGGCTGGTTATATAAGCAAGGAAGGCTAGAGCTCGTGGTGCACGAATTTGGGGCTGTTCCTCTTGTGTTCTATTGAATAAAATTCGTAGTTTGAAGGAACTTTTGTGCCTTGTTCGTCCGACTTGTTCCATACAAGTTTTACTCGTCGAGTTTCTGGACAGCACTACCTTTCGTTGGTGGTTTTATCATAACTCGAGTTTTACAGATCCAATTGACGTGATTCTTTTTAGGTTATCTTCACAACGTTATTATCTATCATCTGTTAAAATTTCACGGTCATTGGATTTGTTGTTTCTGATCTACACGAGTTTCTTTGCAGCATTCCAGAACTGCTTTTCTCGGGTAGGACAGATTGACATTTGTTCGATCTTTTGATCATAACTTGATTTTCTCTCGACGGATTTGAGTGATTCTTCTTGTGTCATCTTCGTGACTTGATTCTCTATTATATTTATCACTTTTGTCACAGTAAAACACGTTTAGATTAGTCTCACTCACAATTTCTTTAAGATCATTTTTCTATCGAAGGGGTTGGGATTTAATTGTTTCTGCTGCATAAGATTTTTAAATCTACCATTCACCCCCCCCCCTCTGGTAGCTTTTCACGTGCTCTTCGATCGTACAATTGGTATCAGAACCACGGTGCTCTAATCATTTTGATTTGCACGTGTTTTTGACTAATCATCATGGAGAAATACTCCGCCAAACCTTGTGCATTTGCTGGTATTGATTTTCAGGTTTGGAAGGCACGCATGGAGGCTTTCATCCAGGCGCAAGGTTTCACAATATAGGAGAAGGTGTACAAGCCTTACAAAGTGCCACCTAACGATCATGTTACGGCTACAAACCTACGGGACGTCGACAACAACAACAAAGCCCGAAACTTGATCATCCAAGTACTCACTCAGAGCGACTTCGACCGCGTTGCACATCTCCGATCGGCATACGATGTACGGAGAGCACTTTGTGACTATCACGAAGGATCCAACACGATCAAGGAGGTAAGGCAAGACATGTTCAAGAAATAATACATGCCCTTCGAGATGCAACCCGGTGAGTCCATTGATGATCTCTTTGATCGCTTTAACAAAATTCTCAGTAACTTGCGTAGTCTCAACGTTAATTTTTCTGATGCTGAAAATGCTAGGCAACTTCTTAGTGCATTAGACATGTCAATCTGGGAGATGAAAGTTACATCTATTCGTGAATCTACGGTCATGAGTACACTTACTTTGGATTTGCTTTACTCAAAACTCAAAACTCATGAAATTTACATCTTATCACGTAAGGACCCAAATAGGTCTATTGCATTTGTCTCACAACGTGATATTCCTAGCTTCGGCCAATCATCATCTTGCAATACTCTTGCTTTGTTGTCCTCACTAACCGTGGAGCAGATCGAGGAATTTCTAGAAGAGGAGTTAGTACTAATATCTACTAGGTTCTCAAAAGCATTGCAAAATGTGAGAACTAGAAGGAGAGGAAGCTCCGGACCTCAACGCTATTTTGAATGTCGTAAGACATGAAACTTTCGTACATAATGCCCTAACCTTTCAGGTCCTACTACCCGTGAAGAAAAATAGAACAAGGTCAAGACCACCTTTGAAAACCCCAACAAGAAAAAGAATGGTACCATAGGACGCAAGATGATTAACAGCTTCATCACTGCACTTCAAGAGCTCGGTTCAAGCGATGTAGACTTTGAAAGTGATGAAGATGATGACGATCTGGCCAAATTATGCTTCATGGCGGGCAAAACAAGATCAATATCAAGTCAGGAGGATGCATAAGACAACAGTGACGACGATGAGGTATGTTCTACCTGTAATGAAATGTGTGATGCAATTTCTCGTGCAACTATTATTGTTAAGAAAAAGGACAAAAAGCTTAGGGATAATGTTGCTAAAATTGAATCACTAGAATCTGAAATCAACCATTTGAAAACCTTGATTCCTAGTGATGATTGTTGTCCCTTGTGTGATTTAATCTATGAACAATTGTTCACATTAATAACTGCACATTCCTCTACTCTAGATAGACTTGAACTTGAAATTGAATAGAACAAAAAACTTGCTGCACTTGACATTGGAAACTTAAAAGATGCTTCTTTTTCTACAATTGATTTGCATTGTTCTAGATGTGATGATCTTGAAAAGAAACTAAAAGATGCTATGAATGAAATTTCAATATTGAATAATGCTTTACATTCTCATGATGTTAGATATTGTTCCAATTGCAAATTAAAAGGAAAAACTTCATGTGAAAATTGCCATGATCTGTCCAATGAACTTGATAACATGCATATGACATTAGATCAGTTTTGTAATGGGAATAAGAACCTAAACTTGCTGCTGAATTCTTCCAAGTCTTGCAATGATAAAATTGGTTTAGGTTTTGATTCTCATGCTCATGCTAAGGAACATCCACCTAAAATTGTAAAGTCATTAGAAGTGGTTTGATTCAAACAGTTCCTAAACAAAAAGAAGTGGTTTTCAAATCTGCAGGAGTGTTGTCTCATTCGGTTTCAAATAAGAATACTGCTTGCTCATCTAGACATGAACACAAAGTTAAATTTCTATGTACCTACTATGGTAGAGATGGTCATGTCATAGATTTTTGTTATAGACTAGCTAAACAACAAAAAAGGGAAAGAATTATTGCTAGATCTCATAACTTTCATGCAAAATTTGCTGCACATATTAAACCGAATGCCAGGAACATGCAACCTGCTGTTATGAGTCAAAAACATTCAAAGTTTACCTCCAGACCTTCTGTTTTTGCCTTTGGAGCTACTGATTTTTGTGCTACTCAAGTAACATCTTATAGGTCAGTAGTTAAGAGTAAAAATTCTCAAACTTTGACTCGTAAACCTGCTGTTTTAACTCAGCTTTCGCGTGTTTTTCGTGCTGCACGTCTTGTGACTCAGTACTGGATTCATAAATGCCTTTTGACTAACCCCAGTATTGGGTCATCGATGTATTGTGCTTCTATGTAGGTTACACGGTTGAGGAAGGAGAACATTTGGATTGTGGATTCAGATTGCTCACGCCACATGACCGGTAACAAAGATTGGTTCTCCTCCCTCTCTCTCGTGTCATGTGTAGAGAATGTTACTTTTGCCGATAATTCTTCAACTCCTATAATTGCTAAGGGTTCGGTTAGAGTAAATGATCACTACACTTTGAAGGATGTGGCACTTGTTAAAAATTTGAAATACAACTTGCTTTCTATTTCACAATTGCTAGATACAAATCTAGAAATTATTTTCAATAAAAACTGCTGCAAAGTTGTAGGTTCAAATAGTGATCTTATTTTTAACATGTCTCAGTTGGTAAGAGTTTTTAAAGCTGATTTTTATATGTCTTCCTCGAAGCATAGGTGTCTAGTTGCTAATGATTCAAAGGACTTATATTTTTGGCATCGTAGACTTGGTCACATAGGCTTTAATCACCTAACGCGTGTTAGTGCTCTTGATCGCATACGTGGGCTGCCTAAGCTTAAAGGGGACAAAGAAATTGTGTGCTCTTCTTGTATACATGCTAAGATGGTTGTAGGTTCACATAGTCCTCTTACAATGATCATGACAACTGATTCGGGTCAACTTTTGCACCTTGACACTATAGGACCCTCACGTGGTCAATCCTTCGGAGGTAAATGGTATGTTCTTGTTATTGTTGATGATTATTCTAGATACTCTTGGGTTTACTTTATGGCATCTAAGAATGAAGCTTTTAGTCACTTTAGAACTTTATTTCTTAGATTATCAATTGATCAGCCAGGATCTTTAAAAGCAATTAGAAGTGATAACGGAACTGAATTTAAAAATCAATCTTTTGATCACTTTTGTGCTGAAAATGGAATAGATCATCAATTTTCTTCACCATATGTACCTCAGAAAAATGTTATTGTAGAAAGAAAGAACAGAACCTTAGTTGAGATGGCTAGGACTATGCTTGATGAATATCAAACTCATAGGAAATTTCGGGCTGATGCGATTGCAACCGCTTGTTATGCCTCAAATCGTGTTTTCTTGCGCGCTAAGCTAGGTAAAACACCATATGAGCTCCCGTTTGGACATAGTCCTATTGTTACGCACTTTCGGGTCTTTGGTTGCAAATGCTTTGTTAAGAAACATGGTAATCTTGATAAATTTGAACCTAGATCCATTGATGGCATGTTTCTTGGTTATCCATCTCATACTAGAAGCTACTATGTGTTTTTACTTGACACTAACAAAATTGTGGAGACTTGTGAAGTGTCTTTCAATGAAGCTAGCCTAGGTACTAGCTCAAACATTGCAGGACCAGATCCATATCTGCAGAGGGAGAGCATTTTCGTTATAGATGAGGAATAATTGGAGCTGCTGCCCGAAAATTCAGCAGCTAAAGACTTTGGTTCAGCTCCGGATGTTAATTCTCAACTAGCATCGACAACCACCAATGCTGATTCAAATCGTCCTCAAGTCACAAGCTCATCGATTTGTGATGAACATGAAGAAGAAGAAGAAGCTTGTGAGACATATGTTCCCCTACGGTTTTACAAAGATCATCCCCCGCGACAGATTATTGGCAGCATGCACGAACGAGTTACACGGTCCAGGTTTTGTGATCCAAACTCTCATGATCATTCTGCTTTTGTTGCTTCTTTTAAACCCAAAGATATATCACACGCACTCACTAATAAATCTTGGATTATTGCCATGCAAGAAGAGTTAGAAAATTTTGAAAGAAATAATGTTTGGAAACTTGTACCTCCTCCACAAGGTCACACTTTAATTGGAACTAAATGGGTGTGTAAAAATAAACAAAGTGAGGATGGGGTTGTGGTTAGGAACAAGGCTAGGTTGGTTGCTCAAGGATTCACTCAAGTTGAATGTCTAGATTTTGATGAAACTTTTGCTCCTGTTGCTAGATTAGAAGCCATAAGAATTTTGTTAGCTTTTGCTGCATCTAAAGGTTTTAAGCTATATCAAATGGATGTTAAAAGTACTTTTCTTAATGGCTACATAGATGAGGAGGTTTATGTCAAACAACCACCAGGTTTTGAAAATCCAGATTTTCCTAATCATGTTTACAAACTGTCCGAAGCCTTGTACGGTCTCAAACAATCCCCTAGAGTGTGGTATGATAGGTTAAAAACATTCTTACTTGAAAAGGGGTTTACCATGGGCAAGGTTGATAAAACTCTTTTTGTCCTTAAGCATGGCAATGACTCATTATTTGTTCAAGTGTATGTGGATGATATTATCTTTGCTTGTGCAGCTCATGATCTTGTGTCCAAGTTTTCAGCTATGATGAGTTCAGAATTTGAGATGAGTATGATGGGAGAACTCACGTACTTTTTGGGGTTGCAAATCAAGCAAACCAAGGAGGGTACCTTTGTGCATCAAACAAAGTATACAAAAGACCCCCTAAGGCGCTTCAACATGGACAAAAGCAAGCCTCTTTGGACACCAATGGGAACGGCAACAACACTTGAACTTGATGAAGATGGTGAACCCGTAGATCAAAAAGAATATAGAAGCATGATCGGATCACTTTTGTACCTCACGACATCAAGACCGGACATACAATTCAGCGTATGTCTTTGTGCACGGTTTAAAGCTTCCCCACGTGCTTCACATCGTCAAGCCGTCAAAAGGATTCTCAGGTACTTATATGGAACTCAAGAATTTGGCATTTTTCTTCCTTCTTCCTCAACCGTTACTTTGAAAGCTTTTTTCGATGCTGATTTTGGAGGTTGTAGGATTGATAGGAAAAGTACTTCCAGTGCTTGTCATTTTCTTGGTAATTCACTAGTTGCTTAGTCCTCTAGAAAACAAAACTCAGTTGCACAATCCACAGTCGAATCTAGATAGTGTTCCACTGTTTTGTGATAACACTAGTGTCATTTGCATTGCTAAAAACCCTGTGCAACATTCTAGAACTAAGCACATTGATATTAGGTATCACTTTCTCCGTGATAATGTTGAAAAAGGAAACATTTTGCTTCACCATGTAGATATCGAACAACAATTGGCTGACATTTTTACAAAACCTTTGGATTTCACTCGTTTTTGTTATATTCATAGTGAAATAGGGGTTATGCATCCGCATGGCTTACATTGAGGGGGAGTTTTCAAACTCGAGAAGTCTATGTGTGAATCTGAAATTAAAATAATATGAGCATAGTATTTCATACATATATGACTTTCTGATTCCTTTTACATGCTAAAAGTTCTTACTACATTACTCGTGTTATACATTTTGTAGTTTTTGCCATGTCTAGTAATCGGAATAATTACTTACACTAAATCTGGTCATGGTTGAACTTTCTTGCTGTTTTGAACTTGTTGCATGTTCACAAGTGTTTTTAATCATGAAGAATTAATCAAGTAATCAACTCACATGTTGAGTTTTTGTGAACAAATATAAGTTGAGAAAAGATCAAGAGAATATGCATGCATCACACTTCTTCATTTGAGATGGCTTATCATTGCACTTAGATACGAACTTGGAAGAAGATGTTGTAAGGATCGAATGCCCAAGAGGGGGGATGAATTGGGCTTATTTTTAAAAACTAAAGCAAAAAAAACTCAACTATTAAAGGCCCAATTCCCTATGCAAACAACCTATGCATTCAAGTGAATAAGTTCGCGGTATATGAAATGCATAAGTATAATGGGAAAGGAAGAGTATGCAAACTCCCGAGAAGACACGAAGACACGGTGATTTATCCTGTGCTTCAGCAAGATCATCAAGACCTTCCTACATCAATGTTGTGGCACCCACCAAAGGGTGTAGCCACTCCCAAGTCACCAAGACTAGGGATCTCACTAAAAGTCTCCGTTCACCATCTCCGACAAGGTGGAGCTCAAGCCTTGTACAAGTTTGATCTTCTGGGCTTCCACAACTGACTTGGCAAGCTCCGGAAGGATCTCTCCAATCACCGATTGATACACGGTGAATGCAATCACCAAGAGATACTCTCTTACAGCTTTCACTAGACTAGAGACTCCAATCACAAAGAATGGAAGCACACAAGCATCATCTCTAGTAAGTTGTAGCCTATCTCTTGGTGTACAAGTGGTGTAAATGATGTGGAAGTGGTTGTTCAACGTCTTGAATGCTTGATAATGTGTAGAGTAGCTCAAGGCATCAAGACTTGTCTAAATGACTGGTTGAAGGGGTAGAAATAGCAAGCTTCCACGAGATAGCGTTGAAAAAGTAGGCTGACATCACTGTTCTGCAAACACCGGATGATCTAATGTTCTCCTTTCAACTATCATCGGTCGAATACAAATTAGCCGAGGTCACTATGTCAGATATGACCATTGATCGACCGATGTTGTATACACCTGTACATCGGATAATCCGGTGACACTTGGTCCAGGATGGTCCAGAAATAATGCTTACTGGAATGATTGACTGATGTGGCACATTTGTACATCAGATAGTCCGGTGTTACTTGGTCCAGGGAAATTGCTTATTGGAATGATCGACCGATGTAACACATGCTTCAATATGGGATGATCCAGTGTATACCCAATACTAAGGTCTTTTTCTGCTGCAGAGCCAACTCGACCGATGTAGTTTTTTCTGGATACATCGGATGATCTGGTGAGTTGATTTTGTCTGCTTCGAGTTGTTCTAAGTGATTCTTTTGGAATTTGTCCGAGTGACCTCTTAGACATTGGTTTGAAATGTTCTTCTGATGACGACTAAGTCTCGTGTGCTGTCAATTTTCATGGAATAATTTTCATATATGTTTTTTTCTTTCAGTCTAAAAATTGATTGACCTCGTAAAATAGTTTGTTGAGGGGTCTCCAATTGTATCCAATGAGCAGTAGATAATATAAATATAGAGTCCATTAAGTGTGATGAGTTATATGAGAGACCTTGCATCCAAAAACTTATTAGTGATATCCAACGGTTGTCATTAATCACCGAAACCATACCTTATGGGGGCCTAGATGCTTTCAATCTCCCCCTTTTTGGTGATTGATGACAACACAACGAGTAAAGCATAACAGTAATGAAATTTAGAATACGATACTCAAAAAGATATGTAACAAGTACAAGATCCAGCACACGAAGCTCGAAGGCTCAAAAACGATCAATAACACATAAGAGAATTAAGTAGCACACGGATACTCAAGGATAGCAAAAGAATAGCAAAGCTCCCAAATTACAAAAACTCCCAAAAAAATATTCCCCCTACAACTAGGACTCCCCCTAAGACTATGCTATCCCTCCCCCTGACTTTGACTCTTCTCCCCCTTTGGCATCAAGATACCAAAAAGGGAAGCCGAGTGCCTAAGGATCCTGAGCGCTTGGGGCGATGACGAACTGGTCGCCGTCGGGGGTGCTGTCATCGGTCCCATCTCCTGGAGAGATGGAGCTGCTACCTGCTGCTGTTGAGGCTGGAGTGGAGGAGACAGGGGCTGTGGGAGCCGCTGTCGGTACTGAGGGTGCCTGCTGAGTCGGGACTGCCGGTAGCGGGGCACTGACAACCAAAGCCAGAGTATGCTGAAAGAGGGTCGTAGCCAGTAGAGGAGAGTGAATCGGTGCGCCTGGGGCTAGCAGTGGTGACATGCTGATAGTCGGTATCGGCGTGGTCGGCACTAAAGATGAGACTGGTGCTAGGACAGGTGGACCTGGAGCTAGACCAGGAAGCTGTGAGGGCAGGGCAATCCCGGTCTGAGTGTAGAGGTTGGTGATCAACCCCAGGATGCCCATCATGGCCTGCTGCATCTGCTACTGCTGGTCAAGAGTACGCTAATGCATCTGGTCAATGAGTCCAGTGAGCCTGTCAGTGTCCTCTCGCCTCTCGCGGGCTATCTGACGCTGCATCTCCTACTGCTGCTGCTGGAGCTCCACAAGACGTGCATCATGCGCAGCTCTGGCCTGCTCAGCTGCAAGCTGATCCTGTCGCTATTGCTCAACCATCTGCTGTAGTAGAGAAGTAAGCTCGGATGGCTTAGAGACCTGTGCCTCGGACACCGGAGGTGGGGTAGGAGGTGGTGGTGCAGTCGAGCCTCCAGCCTCCACGTCATGCTGCTTGGGTGAGGGAGGAGGTGGGAAGAACTCCTCGACACTGTCACTAGTGTCACTCTCTGACCAGATATGCTGTAGATCCCCTCCCTGACCCTCAGCCTATGCTAAGTATTCCTCTGCTAAGTCTGCCCAGTCTTCTTCTAAAAGTCGAGCTCAGACCTGACGCTAAAATGGGCGGCCAAGGCGGCGGTCTCCAGGAGTTGGAGCATGGTAGTGTCCAAACCGAGTGACGCTCTCGTCGGTGAGACTGTCAAGCATGGCGGATCCCTCTGGAGCCAACAGGTGAGCAGGTGACTGATCCAGTGGCCAAACATGAGCTGTCTCATCATCCCACCTCCATCTGTGATGACATCCTCCATCTCACAGATGAGGATATCCACGATGTCAAACTACATCCCATTCATGACATAGAATAGGAGGGTCTGCTACAAACTGGTGAAGCCCTCAAGGTATCTTGACCTGGGTAGTAGCGTGCGGCGCAAGGCAAGGTGAACAGTACGTGCAGCCGGAATGAGTAGAGCAGGTACCCTAGGCTGGTCAGGTGTAAAGGGCTGAGCAAACAGTGACCGAATCTCCTCAAAAGGTGTTGCCACACCTCCAGTGAGTTGCCTCCTCCGTGGGTCAGCTTGTCCATAGATTAACTCGTGTAGGCAGGTGTCATGGAGATCCACAGCTGGCAGCCGTCCCAAGGTCTGTCTAGTCAGATGGTGATGCTGGCCCATGAACATAAGGTCAATGGATCTGCGGCCCTCTGAAAAGTAGAGTGTGGCATAGAAAACTCGGACCCAGTCCTCCATGTAGGCACTCCACTGGAAAGACATCAGCTCCACTAGCCCTCTGTACCTCTCAAAGAAAGGGCAAATCTCAGTGCTGGCTGCAAGTGCGAGCTAATCCCAGTCAATGAAGTTGTGCTGGAAAATCTTATGGCCCCAACGTCTGTGAGTCTCATACAACGACGCCCGTGTCAGGGTCCAGAAGTGGTTGTCCACAAGTGGCTCTCTGGGCTACGGGAACCACTCCTCAAGCAGAATGCTCCATCGAAGCTTCCTGAGCTCCTTTGCCTTCATTTTCTTTTAGTCAATCAGGCGGACACCCTCACCAAGCCATACATTGGTGTCCATCTCATAGACGGCTCTCTCGGCCACTCTGTCCTCCCGAAGCTCAGCTATAGATGGTCTCTGACTCGGGGCTGCAGCTGGATGACCTCCATGTGTCATGACTATGCGCCGGCGAACAAGCGGCTCCTAAGACTCCTCTATCTCCTCTGTCTACTGTGGCTGTAGCTGCCTCTGTCGGGACTCCCGGACCCTCAGGGATCCTCTTTGGCCACGCTCACGCTCCTCAGCGGCACGAGCGGCCATCTCAGCCTGTCTAGCTTTCGTCATCTCTTTCGACAGCTTTTGCTTCTTAGCTGTCGGCTCCTCAATGGCTTTTCCCTTTCCTTTCTTTTCACGGCCCATCTTGATGAGAGGGGTGACGATGTCAAAGATGAGATCTCGGGCTAGGGTTGATGACGGTGAATTCAAATAATGTGCAACGGCGAACGGCGAGGAAGTGCCGTAGGTCACGGGGTCTCGCGGGGCGACGATGCTGGGCACACGAGGCGGCGACACAAAGTACGACGCAGCTGGGCGCGAGGAGCAACGGCTCGGAGGGTGATGCGGCCGGGCGAACCCTAGCAGCAAAGAGGAGTGGCGGCGGCCGGGCAAAGAGGAATGGCGCGGTGGCGGCGTGGAGGGCGGCGGCGCGACGGGGAGCGCGGCAGCCGGGCGCGAGGAGTGGCGGCGCGACGAGCAGCAGCGCTGAGGGCGGCGGCGGCGCTGAGGGCGGCTATGGCGCTGAGTGCGGTGGCGGCCAGAGCGCAATGGGGGGCGGCGGCAAGGCGAGGGGCGCGGAGCAGCAGCGGCAGAGAGAAGAGAGAGATAAGAAAAAAGAAGGAAAAATGGAGAGGCGCGCTAAATAGGTGTGGTCCGAACCCTAGCTTAATTTTTAACATCGGATGATCCGACGTCAGTTGAGAGGGTGCATCAGTCGAGTGGTACGGTAAGGTTATTCTAGAGGCACCTTCAGCATCGGATGATCCGACGTGGAAAAGTTTATCATTGGTTGAATCTGACACAACTTCAGAAATGTGAACATCGGATGCTCCGATATTTCTCAGAATGAACTCATCGGTTGATTTGACTTTCTGTCTGAGTTGACCCTTGTACTTAAGCACAAACTGATCTGATGATGCTTCTGCCCTAAGCATCGGATAATCCGATGACTACAAAAGATCAGCAACAGCTCATATATGTCCTTTGACTTAAACAAACAGAGAGAAACACAAGTCTTAGGACTTTTTGGGCAACCCCTAACCCCTCAAAAGGACTTTAACGCTAGTTGCCAATAACTTGGCTAAGCCCTAAAGCAAATAGAACACCAGAAAAACCAAGGAAAAATCAAAACAAAATGTAAGGCCCATGCTTTGTGAGCTAGAGGATGAAGACTTCTATCTCTTTAAAACATGTTCCTTTAGGCATTAACACACTTAACACTTTGTTCTTTACACATCATATAAGTTGAGATATTGCATTTAAAACAAGTCTCTTTCCCATGAAGTGGGTTCCCCTTTGTGACAATCAATCGTATGCAATGCCAAACAATTTTTAATGCAGGATATTAAATGTGAGTGCAAGTCTATACGGCAGGCATCATGCAAGACAGAAATTAAATCTATCTTGCCAAGTTTGAACCTTTCAAGGGCTTCTTCAGGTAGAGCCATTCTGCAAGCCTTGGGGATACCCAAAAAAAACCGCCATCCCAAGCTAACCCTGGCTCGCCCCTATCCTTTGAAAGTTATACAAGACCTATATGTGATGCATTCTTACATGACCATGGAAACTTACATGACGTTCGATGCATCTAGCACATTTAATTCACTCCTTAGTCTAGAAAAGGTTTTCTCATCAAGTGGTTTAGTGAAGATATCCGCCAATTGTTCTTCAGACCAAACACCTTGCAAGGAGATGTCTCCCTTAGCTTCATGGTCCCGCAAGAAATGATGGCGAATATCAATGTGCTTAGTGCGGGAGTGTTGAACGGGGTTTTTAGCAATCTTAACCGCACTTTCATTGTCACAAAGGAGAGGCACACAATCAAATTTAACACCAAAGTCCAAAAGGGTTTGCTTCATATATAGGATTTGTGCACAACATGCACCAGCCACTATATATTCCGCTTCCGCAGTGGACAAGGCAGCAGAGTTATGCTTCTTACTAGACCAAGACACTAGGGAACGCCCAAGCAAGTGGCACCCTCCGGAAAAACTCTTGCGATACACACACCATCCGGCAAAGTCCGAATCCGAGTAACCTAAGAGATGGAATTTAGCACCTTTGGGGTACCACAGGCCTACACTTGGGGTATGCTTGAGATACCGAAGTATCCTAAAGACCGCCTTCCGATGCGATTCTTTAGGTGCCGCTTGAAAGCAAGCACACAAGCATACACTAAACATGATATCGGGCCTATATGCGGTAAGATAAAGCAATGAACCAATCATGGAACGGTAATTAGATTGGTCAACAGGTTTACCGTCCTTATCCGCGTCGAGATGACAATTTGTTGCCATTGGAATACTTCTTGAGCTACAATCTCCCATCTCAAATTTTTTTCAAGAGGTCCTTGGTATATTTTTCTTGATAGATGAAGGTCCCCTCTCGAAGTTGCTTGATTTGAAATCCAAGGAAGAAGTTAAGCTCTACAATCATCGACATCTCGAGTTCCCTAGACATCATTTTGCCAAACTCATGGCTAAGAACTTCGTTAGTTGAACCAAAAATAATATCATCGACATAAATTTGACAAACAAATAGTTCTCCATCAATGTCTCTAGTGAAGAGTGTAGTGTCCACCCTCCCGATCTTGAATCCTTGCATGATCAAGAAATCCCGTAGTCGTTGATACCGCGCTCTAGGTGCTTGCTTGAGCCCGTAGAGCGCTTTGTGCAACCTATACATATGATTAGGATTCCTCGGATCTTCGAACCCAGGAGGTTGTTCAACATAGACAAGCTCGTTAATGTAACCATTAAGAAATGCACTTTTCACATCCATTTGATAAAGCTTTAAATTATGATGTGATGCAAAAGCAAGAAGTATATGAATGGCTTCTAGTCGAGCGATCGAAGCAAATGTTTCTCCAAAGTCTAGTCCTTCAACTTGCGAGAAACCCTTGGCCACAAGTCTTGCCTTGTTGAGGATCACAACACCGTTCTCGTCTTGTTTGTTGCAGTACACCCACTTTGTCCCGATGACATTCTTGTCCTTGGGTTGCTCCTCCAACACCCAAACTTCATTGTGGATGAAGTTGTTGAGTTCTTCTTGCATGGCCATTACCCAATTTGGATCTTGGAGTGCTTCCTCAATGTGAGTGGGTTCTACACATGAAACAAACGAGTAGTGCTCACAAAACATAGCGAAATGGCGAGAACGTGTACTTACTCCCCTTGATGGACTACCGATAATTTGATCAATCGGATGCGCCTTGGAGATGTGTCCATGCCTCATAAGTGGTTGTGAAGCACTTGGCGGTGGTGATGTGTGTTGCTCTTCTTGTGGTTGGACTTGATCATGGACTTGTTCTTCTTCTTGATGTTGTGTGGCTTGTGAATCTTGTGTCGGCAATGGATTATCTTTTTCTTCTTCGTCAACTTGAGGTGCCATAGATGTGTTGATGTTGGAACTTGAAGCTCCCCCTTGATCATGGCTCTCCTCAACTTTAGGCATGATGTCTCCAATGGTCATGTTCTTCATAGCTTCTCGTAGAGGCTCATCATCTATTTCATCATGACCAAAACTCTCCTCTTGGGAGCCATTAGTTTCATCAAACTCAACATCACAACTTTCCTTAATTAAACCGGAGGTTTGGTTGAATACTCGATATGCTTTTGAGTTTGATGCATAACCAAGAAAGATACCAACATCACATCTTCTTTCAAACTTACCGAGCCTTTTTCTTGCTGTAGATATAGCACTTGCATCTGAAGACTCGGAAATAGGAGATGTTGGGCTTTCTCCCAATGAGGAGTTCGTACGGGGTCTTTTGAAGTAGTTGATGTAGATAGACCCGATTTGCGGCATGGCACGCTGTGTTGATTGCTTCGGCCCAAAACTTCTCGAATGTGCCATAGTCTTCAAGCATTGCTCGTGCAAGAGTGATGAGATTCTTGTTATTCCTTTCAACGACACCATTTTGTTGAGGAGTGTATGTGGCTGAAAATTCATGTTTCACGCCTTCACGATCACACCACTCCCCAATGTTGTAGTTCTTGAATTCGGTGCCGTTGTCACTCCGGACCTTGATGATGGGAAGTTGAAATTCCCTTTGAGCACGTTTAGTGAAGGTCTTGAACACTTCTGGAGTTTCACTCTTGTCACCTAGAAACAACGTCCAAGCATACCGAGAGTAGTCATCAACTATAACAAGACAATAGAGATTACACCAAGACTTTGATATGTGGATGGTCCGAATAGGTCCATGTGGAGCAACTCAAGTGGCTTGGAGGTTGACACCATTGTCTTCATCGGGTGGTGTGAAGCAACTTGTTTCCTGGCTTGACAAGCGCTACAGAGCTTGTTCTTCTCAAATGTGACAACCTTCACGCCAGTCACCATCCCTGGCTTGAATGACTTCTTGAGCTTGCTCATTCCAATGTGAGCGATGCGTCGATGCCATAGCCAACCCAAACTCGTCTTGGTGAAAAGACAAGTGGTCAAGCTAGCATCCTTGGCGGAGAAGTCTACTAAGTAGAGGTGTCCATGCCGAAACCCTTTGAAGATTAGTTCTTTGCTTGTTTCACTAGTCACAACAACATAATTCTTGCCAAAGGTGCACGTTAGTCCAAGATCACATAATTGTGCAATAGAAAGCAAATTGAAACTATGTGACTTAACATACAACACATTGGAAATAGATAAATCATGTGAAATTTCAATCTTACCCAACCCAATTACCTTCCCCTTAGAGTTCTCACCAAAGGCGACTTGTTCATGATTGTCACGGTTCTCTATGGAGGTGAACATACCATCGTTGCCGGTCATGTGTTGAGTGCACCCGCTATCGAGTAGCCAATGCTTTCCTCCGACTTTGTAGTTCACCTACACACATGAGGCACCCAAGCTAACTTAGGTCCTTGTATGTGTGATACAAGTGTTTTTGGGACCCAAAGTTGCTTGGGAAGCTTCCCCTTCATGCGCTTCATGTCCTTGCCAATGAACCTTGCCTTCACCTTGCCATATACTTTACTCAAGAGATAATAGTGATCATAAAAGGTGGACTTGTAGTTAGTAGGCAATTTTGGAGAAGGCCGGTTAGGAAGAGGACACTCCCTTGTATGGTGACCGGTGACCTCGCAATGTTGGCAATAAGAACCAACTTCCTTGATGAAGCTTGTTTTAAGCTCCGGTGAGGGCACCTTTCCTTTGTTAGGCACCGGGAAGGATCCAAGTCCTCTCTTGTTGAAAGCCTTTACTTGTTGGAAGAGGATTTCTTTGTGCTTGACTTCTCCCTTAGATAGTCTTGCCACACTAGTGCAGAGACTTTCAATTTCATCCATCAAATCCTTCTCCCTAGCATTCTCTTTCAAAGGCAAAGACTTATGCAAGACATTAGTGGCATGTGAAACAATGGATACCTTATCATTAAGGGTTTCTTTCTTTATGGTTTTCAATTCTTGATCAATGACTTCATAGGCAAGGTTAAGTACTTGATGCTCTTGGATTAACTCATTGTGCTTTCCCAAGAGTTCTTTGTGTGCTAAGTCAAGCTCATGATGATCTAGCTTGATTTGAGCCTTATCCTCCTCAACTTGCTTGACATGAGATTTGAGCGTGTCATGCTCCTTAAGTATGCTTTCATATTTGTCAAGCAAATCGAGGTTAGCACTCTCGAGTTTAGCACGAGCCTCTTCAAGAGCTTTGACCTTACTCTTTTCCCTTTTAATGATAGTGTGGTATTCATTTATCATTGAAGCTAAGTCATCGGGGGAAAGCTCATCATTGCTAGAGTCATCACATACCTTGGTGTTACCTTTTGCCATGAGGCACATGGGAGGTGGACGGAGGGATGAATCATCATTGTTGGCAATGGCAAGGCTGGCCAAGCTCTCTTCTTCAGCTTCAATCTCTTCATCACTAGATTCTTCGTCGGTGATCCATTCATTTGCCTCACAGATGAACACCTTTTGTGGACCTTTTCTCTTCTTTTGAAGGAGTTTTGCCTTTTTGCCTTTGTCATACTTCTTCTTCCCAAAGAATCTTGGCTTGGGCTTGACCTCTTCTTCATCATCCTCACTACTCTCAAGTTTGTGATGCTTGCCCTTGTGGTTCTCTCTTCTTTTGTCCAGTTTTGGACAATCATAGGAGATGTGGCCTTGATCACCATAGTTATAGTAGGTCTTGTTGTCATCTTTCCTTGGTATAAATGCTTTCTTTTTGGGATCAAAGTTGAATCCCTTCTTCGCAATCTTAGAGTTCAAGCGAGAGAATTTTCTCATCATCAATGCAAGCTCATCATCGTCATCTTCACTTGATGCTTGCTCTTCTTCACTTGAGCTAGGCTCGATCACTTTCTTTTTCTTGAGATTTGTTCTCTTGGTGGAAGCCTTTAGAGCAATTGTTTTTGAAGATGATTCCTCCATCATCACAAGCACACTCATTTCATGAGCGCGAATCTCTCCAATAAGTTCAGAAACTTCAATGTGATCAAGAGATTCCTTTTGAAGCATGGAGTTGATGATGTTGTACTTTAGCTTAGGAAGGAGCATAAGAATCTTGCGGTTGATGAGTCCCTTGCCAAGAGGAGCAATATCAAGAGCATTAATGTCCTCAATAAGAACATTCAAGCGAGAAAACATTTCATTGACATTCTCATGAGGTAGCATTTTGAACTCATCATATTTGGCCTTAAGCATGTGATACTTTAGTTCGTTAACGCGAGAAGAACCCTCATGAATTTCAATCAAGCAAGCCCAAATTTCACAAGATTTTTCTTTGCTAGCAATCCTAGCAAACACATCTTGACTAATGCATTCATAAATAGCATTTCTAGCCTTGGCATCCCACTTGATTTGATCACCTATGTAGTTATGCTCACCAAACCCCGCATGGGTCGCTTCCCATACCTCGGGAGCAATAGCCTCTAGATAAGCACGCATACGTGCTTTCCAATAGGCAAAGTTCTTGCCCTCGAAGATGGGAACCGAACCCCCAATCTTGGCCATTTTGGCTCTCTAGCGGTGAAGCTAGAATGATCCAATGAGCAGCCTCACTCTGATATTAATTGTAAGGATCGAATGCCCAAGAGGGGGGTGAATTGGGCTTCTTTTTAAAAACTAAAGCAATAAAGCTCAACTACTAAAGGCCCAATTCCCTATTCAAACAACCTATGCATTCAAGTGAATAATAAGTTTGCGGTATATGAAATGCGTAAGTATAACAGCAAAGGAAGAGTATGCAAACTCCCGAGAACACACCAACACACGGTGATTTATCCCGTAGTTCGGCAAGATCATTAAGACCTTCCTACATCCACGTTGTGGCACCCACCAAAGGGTGTAGCCACTCCCAAGTCAGCAAGACCAGGGATCTCACTAAAAGTCTCCGTTCACCATCTTCGACAAGGTGGAGCTCAAGCCTTGTACAAGTTTGATCTTCCGGGCTTCCACAACCGACTTAGCAAGCTCCGGAAGGATCTCTCCGATCACTGACTGAAACACGGTGAATGCAATCACCAAGAGACACTCTTTTACAGCTCTCACTAGACTATAGACTCCAATCACAAAGAATGGAAGCACACAAGCATCATCTCTAGTAAGTTCTAACCTATCTCTTGGTGTACAAGTGGTGTAAATGATGTGGAAGTGGTTGTTTAACGTCTTGAATGCTTGATAATATGTAGAGTAGCTCAGGGCATCAAGACTTGTATAAATGACTAGTTGAAGGGGTACAAATAGCCAGCTTCCACAAGATAGCCATTGGAAAAGTAGGCTGACATCACTGTTCTGCAAACACCGGATGATCCGATGTTCTCCTTTCAGCTGTCATCGGTCGAATACAAATTAGCTGAGGTCACTATGTTAGATATGACCATTGATCGACCGATGTTGTATACACCTGTACATCGGATACTCCGGTGACACTTGGTCCAGGATGGTCCAAAAATAATGCTTACTGGAATGATCGACCGATGTGGCATATTTGTACATCGCATGGTCCGGTGTTACATGGTCCAGCGAAATTGCTTACTGGAATGATCGACCGACGTAACACATGCTTCAACATCAGATGATCCGGTGTATACCCAAGTCTGAGGTCTTTTTCTACTGCAGAGCCAACTCAACCGATGTAGTTTTTTCTAGATACATCGGATGATCCGGTGAGTTGATTTTGTATGCTTCGAGTTGTTCTAAGTGATTCTTTTGGAATTTGTCCGAGTGACATCTTAGACATTGGATTGAAATGTTCTTCTGATGATGACTAAGTCTTGTGTATTGCCAATTTTGATGGAATAATTTTCATATATGTTTTTTTCTTTCAGTCTTCATGAAAATCGATTGACCTCGTAAAATAGTTTGTTGAGGGGTCTCCAATTGTATCCAATGAGCAGTAGATGATATAAATATAGAGTCCATTAAGTGTGATGAGTTATATGAGAGACCTTGCATCCACAAACTTATTAGTGATATCCAACGGTTGTCATTAATCACCAAAACCATACATTATGGGGGCCTAGATGCTTTCAGTTGTGTATGACTAAAACCATGTCCTTAAGCTTGTTATTGTCAAATGACATATGCTTGGCTTGGTTGGTTAGAATAAGGCAGATGCGCATATAATCTCTTGCAAGTATCATATAATCTAAATTTGTGCTTTGAAAAATAATAAAATGCAGCAACAAGTGTCATGCTTTCAGAAACTGAAATAGTTAAGTTTGTGAGATCATGACCTGCTTAAATTGAAAATTACATTTGATCTCTAGTATGGCTTACACCACTTTATGTATATGACTTGGATGAGCTTTGTTTTACATGTATATGTTATAATATGCTCATAACAATTAAAATTTCTCTTTTGAACCTTGCTGAATACATTGTCAAAGGGGGAGAGATAATATGTGAATTTTTAAAAGTAAGTATGCAAGGGGGGGGGGGGGAATTGATTACACATTGCACATATTCACAATTGTTTTTGGCACGATTCCTTTAAGGGGGAGAATTTCTTTTTTTTTCATTTTATTCCTGTTTTACAAAGGGGGAGAAATTTTTTTCAAAACTTTTAATATGAATAAGCCAATGTTCGATTTTAAATGGTGTTGCCAATGCATTCATCAAGGGAGAGATTGTGAGACCTGTGTCAATAAAAGTTTTGAATGCTGCCATAAGATTTTTTTTTTAGCATGGTCCGACTCTAGCTCCGAGCTTTTGCAAGGTCCAACAATAGGTCCAACTTTCTTTGTCTAGGTCCGACATGTTTTTGCATAGATATGGTGAGCTTTGTCGTTAGCTTCGCATGTCTTTGATAGTTCCGGCATGTCTTTGTTAAGCTCCGATATGTTTTGCTAGGTCTGACTTATGTTGGTTAGCTCCGACATGTTTTTTCTAGCTCCGACTTTTGGGATGACTAGTTCTGACTAGTTTTTATTAGCTCCGGTGCTAGGTCCGACTAGCTTTGGTAAGCTCCAGCTTTAGGTTTTACTAGCTTTGGTAAGCTCTGGCGCTAGGTTGTACTAGCTTTGGTAAGCTCCGGCTCAAGCTCCGGTTAGCTTTGGCTAGGTTCAGAGCTTGATCATAATGTTCCAAATTTTTATGTGAAATGTTTCGAACTTGTTTTACATTGTTGGAAAGTTTGCTTAGTATTCTTTTACTAAGTTTTTGGTGCGTTTTGGTTGATATGGCTGATACCGTTTTGCTATGCTTTGCAACATGCTTATGTGAGGTGCTCACGTAAGGTGTTGTGTTTGGAACTGACTTGAGTCAAGTCGCGGACTTGGGGTCGTACAGATTAGTTATTTATTCATGTGCAGGTGTTGCTTGAATTCAAGTCATGGCTGGTGACAGGATCCTTTGGACTAGTCTCAGGGAGGAGATGAGGTTCCAACAACCAAATTCAGGAGGAATTGTGGTTGAGTGGGTCAGGAGGTCGCGCGGGATGATTGAATCAAGGGCAGTGTATATGAAGGTTACTGGACATCGAAGGAAGGTGTTTGCACGTATGCATGTGGTGCATGATGTGGAAACATGGTTCCGAAGATGGTTTATGAATGGAAATATCTGGTTGGAAGGATCGGATCGTATCAGTTGATGACTATGGCTCTGGCGGAGTCGGTTATGGCTCGTTATGGAAAGTATCGAGTTGGTTATCATAGGATTTCGTGTAGTTCACGAAGTTGAGCTGTTTTAGGAATGTGGGATATGTTCCTAAGGTGTTTGGAAGTCTTAAGATTGCTTCTATCTGCATATAGAAGAGTCCTAAGCAGTTATGGAAAGTTTCGATTCGTGATCTGAGTGGGATTAGAGTCCTAGTTGAGATTGGGTTGGCCTAAGGGCTAGTTATATAAGCAAGGAAGGCCAGAGCTCGTGGTGCACGACTTTGGGGCTGTTCCTCTTGTGTTCTATTGAATAAAATTCGTAGTTTGAAGGAACTTTTGTGCCTTGTTCATCCGACTTGTTCCAGACAAGTTTTACTCGTCGAGTTTCTGGACAGCACTACCTTTCGTTGGTGGTTTTATCATAACTGGAGTTTTACAGATCCAATTGATGTGATTATTTTTTAGTTGTCTTCACAACTTGATTATCTATCATCTATAAAAATTTCACAGTCATTGGATTTGTGGTTTCTAATCTACATGAGTTTCTTTCCAGCGTT
The DNA here is from genome assembly GCA_036927565.1 of Tuctoria greenei. NCBI lineage: Eukaryota > Viridiplantae > Streptophyta > Magnoliopsida > Poales > Poaceae > Tuctoria > Tuctoria greenei. The sequence goes on from JAYESD010000011.1 coordinate 148,532,243, forward strand.
CCTAAACAGTTTTTCTCGGGTAGGACAGATTGACCTTTGTTCGATCTTTCTATCATAACTTGATTTTCTCTCGACGTATTTGAGTGATTCTTCTTGTGTCATCTTCGCATCTTGATTCTCCCTGATGTTTATCACTTTTGTCACAGTAAAACACGTTTAGATTAGTCTCACTCACGATTTCTTTAACCGATCATTTTTCTACCGAAGGGGTTGGGATTTAATTGTTTCCGCTACGTAAGATTTTTAAATCTACCATTCACCCCCCTCTGGTAGCTTTTCACGTGCTCTTCGATCCTACATAATCTCATCAAAACTATTAAAGAGAATTCAATTAATTTAACAAAACAACTCATCAACGCCTCCGACGCCACCTGAGAAGACAGCTGGCCAGGCTGTGAGGGGTCACTTCCCAAGTGACCCCTCTTCCACACCTGCATAGGTGTCGGGTCCACTGCAAGGATTCCGGTTTATCGCAATGAAAAAATTCATCGCAATAGGTCACTGTTGTAACAAAAAAGAGCATGGCTATATTTTTTACGAATCATTGTAACAATTCCGGTGGCGATAGGTTATTGCGACGCCTTGACATCCATAGAAAATAGTATGGTATTGCAACGATTTCACATCGGTGGCAAATAGGACGTTATTGCAACAATTTCACGTATTGCGACGATTTAACGTATTGCAACGAAGAGTACGGTATTGCAACGAGTTCACGATCATGGCAAATAGTACGGTATTGCAACGATTTCATATTCGTGGCAAATAATATGTTATTACAACAATTTAGCGTATTGCGATGATTTAACGTATTGCAACAAATAGCATGGTATTGCAACAATTTCACTTTTGTGGTAATTGTATGTGGTTGCAACAATTTCACAGTCGTGGCAATAGTACGATATTGCAACGATTTCACAGTCGTGGCAAATATTACGTTATTGCAACGATTTAGCATATTGTGATGATTTAACGTTTTGCAACAAATAGCATGGTACTACAACGATTTCAAATTCATGGTTATAGTATGTGATTGCAACAATTTCTCATTCGTGGCAAATACTACAATATTGTAACAATTTTTACAGCCATGGCAAATAGTATGGTATTGCAACAATTTATGGTATTGCGACGATTTAATGTATTGCAACGAATATCACGGTATTGCAACGATTTCACATTCGTGACAAATAGTATGGTACTGCAACGATGTCACAGTCGTGACAAATAGTATTGTACTGCGACAGTTTAACGTCCGTGGCAAATAGTATGTTATTGCAACGAGTGCACAAACGTGGCGAATAGTAGTGTATTGCAACGATTTCAGATCTGTGGGAAATAGTATGTGTTGAAGTGTTGCTACGACACTTCCCCCAGTACTACTAAAGTGTAGACCGCGGAGGTTTTTGTTTAGGTTTAAGCGCGCAGAGATCATGATCAAGATGGTGACATATGAATTTTATGTGGTTTGGGCCGCCTGAGCGTAATACCCTACTCCACGGGGTGAGTTGTACTGAGGGTTCCTGTTGTCTTTATGGACTTATGGCCTATTGCGTCTTCGCCCTCCTGTCTATCGTGTGGCACAGTCCTTTTATAGTCCAAGGATTGGCTGTTACAATCTTTGCTTGGTCTGACATGTGGCCCTAGCGTATTTAACATCCTAATACACAATCTAAGAGTATTAAGCATGGTTAATAGTGTAATAATGTGCCTTGATGGCTGCGTTACACCTATTAACAGCGCACTGATTGTGTGTCATTAATATAGCATTAATAACACGTAACCAGGTCTTGTAACTGCTGCTTTAACTGTCCCTTGGATGTCCGTGCTGGAGGAGATCCGCCCAGGTACCCGTTTGTGATGTAGGTCCGGAGGCTCCACACGTGGCAGCTTCGGAGCTTTTCCTTGCAGGGAGGTAGGTCCGGGACTGCTATACACGTGGCGGAACCAGAGCTCCCCTCAATTGGGGGTTAGGTCCGGGGTCATTGTACACGTGTTGACCGCGAAGCTTCCCTATGTTGGGAGTTTAGCTCCAGTCTTACATTACACGTGTCAATCCAGGAGCTACCCACATGAGAGAAGCGGGTCCAGTGCAATGTGACATGTGGGGCCTGAGGAGACCTTCAACTCTGATAGGTGGAGCTCTCTTGTACTTCTTGCGGTACCGTGGGGTACCTGGTACGCAGGGTACCGACTGTGGCCCCCGGGCCCACCTATGGGAGAAACCCTTTGGGTTAAATTATTCTACCAGAGGTGGGGCCATCCTCAATTTCCGCTCTACGACTTCAAAGTTCTCCTGATGTGCCATTGGGGTGATGGTCCGGGGTTAAACCATCGCCGCATGGCTTTCTTGTATGTGGCAGATGAGATCTTTGAGTGTGGATCTCACGCAATTGAAGGTCGTCAGTTCCCAATACGAAAACCGTATCGGTTCCGAGATCCTTGCCAGGGTGCCGCCTTTGGGTTTCCCGCCGCCCATCATGACAACGGTTTGCATGGGGTAATAACTTCGATCTCTTCGTCAGTGTGGCCCCGGGCCCATTAGTCATTGACGGGGTAGATTTTTTGAAAAGTGGCTTCGCTCTCGCTACGGTTTCCATCCAAGCGTCGTGGAGGCTTACTTAAGAGGGAAAGTATGCACGATTTGAGGACTCTTTACGCTTTCAATCAAACTCACGCACAGACCCTCCCAAACCTCACCTAGCTTTCCTTTCCTTTGCTCCACTTTGCCGCGATGGAGTTGGGTCTTCCCAAGAGCCGCCTTAAGAGCAAGGACGATTTGATGAAGGTTTGGACCTATATGGGGTGGTCCAGTGACTCCTTCAACCACTTGATCTGCACCGGCAAGCTCCAATTCAAGAAGGAGCGCAATGGAGACATGGTGTACTTCTCGGAATACGCCATGGTGGGGTTGATCCCGCCATTTTCAAGCTTCATCCTGATGCTGTTGGACTTCTACAACCTCCAACTGTATCACCTCGGCCCCCATTCTCTTCTGCTGGTGGCGACTTTTGTCGACATCTGCGAGATGTGGGTGGGTGGTCCCCCCTGCATCGAGCTGTTCCAGACCTTCTTCACTGTCCACACCACCGGCAAGGGGACAGAGCTGCTTGGCTTCTACTACTTTGCGAAGCACAAGAACTGCCCCTTCAAGTACTTGAAGTCATCCCTCTCCGGCAAATGGGATGACTGGAAGAAATATTGGGTCGTCATTGCAACATAAGAGCATTACAGGTTGGAGCTACCCCAAGGACTCCCCAATGTCGACAATGATGCTTGGAACGTGATTCCAAAGTTGTCGGATGCCTTTGATCCTGTCCTGACCAGGATCCGAGAATGCGTGGAGGGTAGAGTGACCCCCCACATTGTCTTCGGAAATTTCCTGGTGAACAGGTGGGATCGACTGAGGAGGAGGGAGAAGCTCGCCTGGTCCTTCAACAGCTTCATGGACACCGACCGGATTGATACCGGTCTGAAATCCAATTTGGATGACGAAGCTTTGATGCTTCATCTAAAGAAATATGAGCCAGGGTTGGCTGTTGAGGACGCCTTATCTCCACCGGCTGCTTTCCTCCCTCTAAACATGATTCCAGAGGTTAGCAGAGAGCTCTGGAGGAAGATGCCAGTGTTGGATGATATGGGCGAGGTGGAGAGGCGTAGGACTTTCAGGGTGGTAATCCCCGGAGCTTCAGAAGAGGTGGCTGCTCCTGCTCCGAGCCAGAGGGTGGAAGACACCAACAAGGGCAAGGGCAAAGAGTCGACTAAACCTTCTAGCAGGAAGAGGAAACTAAAGCACGATGATGGGAGGTCCGTCAGGCCTGCTCCATCTATGACTGCTCCTTCTCCACAGCGAGGGAGATCTTCTGTTGCCACACCTCCTCCGGTGCAAGCGTCTTCAAGAGGCGCTAGCTCCAGACAATCGACTCCGGTTTCGACGCCGGTGAGGGGCTCGAAGTCCGGAGGTTCTTCCCGGCTGAGGGAGACCTCGACTGGGGCAACTCCAACGACAATGGCAAATTTCGGGCAACATTTCGTAGCTCCCTCTGCGCCAATCGCGGCAATCTCTGGCTCTGAGCCTCCGAAGAAGAGGTTTCGCGCCAATTGGGTCAGTAGCCTTCCAAGGTAAGTTTTGCTTCTTCACCTTGACCTGCTACCTTTATTTTTGTCATGTTTTGAATCTTAATGTTCTTGATGGCAGGGCGACAAAGTTGGGATCCAAAGCTTCGACATCTGTCGCAGCGACTGGGGCAGCAGCTGGAACAATGTCATTAGCTGCTGAATTTTCGGGCAGCAGCTCTACTTCTTCCTCATCTTCGATGAAAGTGCTCTCTCCCTGCGGATATGGATCCGGACCTGCAATGTTTGAGCTAGTACTTGGGCTAGCTTCATCGAAATACACCTAAAAAGTCTCCACAATTTTGTTAGTGTCAAGTAAAAGCACACAGTAGCCTCTAGTATGAGATGCATAACCAAGAAACATGCCATCAACAGATCTAGGTTCAAATTTATCAAGACTACCATGTTTCTTAACAAAGAATATGCAACCAAAAACCCGAAAGTGTGTAACACTAGGCCTATGTCTAAATCGGAGCTCATATGGTGTTTTACCTAGCTTGGCACGCAAGAAAACACGATTTGAGACATAACAAGCAGTTGCAATCGCATCGGCCCAAAATTTCCTAGGAGTTTGATATTCATCAAGCATAGTCCTAGCCATCTCAACTAAGGTTCTGTTCTTTCTTTCTACAACACCGTTTTTTTGAGGTACATATGGTGAAGAAAATTGATGATCTATTCCATTTTCAGTAAAAAAGTGATCAAAAGATTAATTTTTAAATTCGGTTCTGTTATCACTTCTAAATGCTTTTAAAGATCCTTGGTGATCAATTGATAATCTAAGAAATAAAGTTCTAAACTGACTAAAAGATTCATTCTTCGATGTCATAAAATAAACCCAAGAGTATCTAGAATAATCATAAACAATCACAAGAACATACCATTTACCTCCGAAGTATTGAACACGTGAAGGTCCTACAGTGTCAAGGTGCAAAAGTTGACCCGGTTCAGTTGTCATGATCATTGTGAGAGGAGTATGTGAACCTGTAACCATCTTAGCATGTCTATAAGAAGAGCACATAATTTATTTGTCCCCTTTAAGCTTAGGCACCCCACGTATGCGATCAAGAGCACTAACACACGTTAGATGATCAAAGCCTACGTGACCAAGTCTACGATGCCAAAAATATTAGTTCTTTGAATCATTAGCAACTAGACACCTATGCCTAGAGGAAGACATATCAAAATCAGCTTTTAAAACTCTTCTGAACCGAGACATGTTAAAAATAAGCTCACTATTTGAATTTACAACTTTGTAGCAATGTTTAATGAAATTAATTTCCAGATTTTCATCTAGCAGTTGTGAAATAGAATGCAAGTTGTATTTCAAATTTTTAACAAGTGCCACATCCTTCAAAGTGTAGTGATTATTTACTCTAACCAAACCCTTAGCAATTATAGGAGTTGAAGAATTATCAGCAAAAGTAACATTCTCTACACATGTCACAAAAAGAGGGGGAGGAGAACCATTCTTTGTTACCAGTCATGTGGCGTGAGCAACCTGAACCCACAATCCAAAAGTTATCCTTCCTCAAGCGTGTAACCTCTTCATTGTCGCTGTTTTGTTCTGCATCCCCCATACTTGATCTTGATTTGCCCGCCACGAAGCACAAGTTTGCCAAATCATCTTCATCTTTGTCACTTCTAATGTCTACATCGCTTGAGCCAAGTTCTTGAAGTGCGGAGATAAAACTGCTCACCAATTGGCGTCCTGTAAAACCCTTCCTTTTCTTTGTATCTTTTGCAGAGGAGTGTTTCGTCCTTGTTTTATTTTCATCCCGGGAAGTAGGATCGGGTTCCATCTCGAAGCGCATATATTCTTTCTTGAACATGTCTTGCCTTACCTCCTTGATCGTGTTGGATCTTTCGTGGTAGTCACAAAGTGCTTTCCACACATCGTATGCAGATCGGAGGTGTGCAAAACGGTCGAAGTCGCTTTGAGTTAATACTTGTATGATCAAGTTTCGAGCCTTGTTGTTGTTGTTGACATCTCTCTGATTTGTAGCTGTAACTTGATCATTTGACGGCACTTCGTAAGTCTTGTATACCTTCTACCATATTGCAAAGCCTTGAGCCTGAATGAAGGCTTCCATACGTGCCTTCCAAACCTGAAAATCAATAACACTAAACACACAAGGTTTGGTGGAGTATTTCTCCATGATGATTAGTCAAAAACACGTGCAAATCATAGAGATTAGAGCAACCTGGATCTGATACCAATTGTAGGATCGAAGAGCACATGAAAAGATACCAGGGGGGTGAATGGTATATTAAAAAATCTTACACAGCGGAAACAATTAAATCCCAACCCCTTCGGCAGAAAAACGATCTGTTAAAGAAATTGTGTGTGAGACTAATTTAAACGTGTTTCACCGTGACAAAAGTGATAGATATCAGAGATAATCAAGTCACGAATAAGACACAACAAGAATCACTGTTACGATCGAAAGATCGAACAAAGGTCAATATGTCCTACCCAAGAAAAGTAGTTTTGGAGTGCTGCAAAGAAACTCACGTAGATCCGAAATCACAAATCCAATGACCGTGAAATTTTGACAGATGATAGACAATCAAGTTGTGAAGACAACCCAAAAATAATCACATCAAATGGATCTGTAAAACTCGAGTTATGATAAAACCACCGAAAAAAGGTAGTGCTGTGCAGAAAACTCGATGAGAAAAACTGTCTGGAACACGTCGGACGAACAAGGCACAAAAGTTCCTTCAAACTATGAATTTTATTGATAAAACCACAAGAGGAACAGCCCCAAAGTCGTCTCCCACGAGCTCGGGACTCCCTTGCTTATATAACCAGCCCTTAGGCCAACCCAATCTCAACTAGGATTCTAATCCTACGCAAATCACGAATCAAAACTTTCCATAACTGCTTAGGACTCTTCTATACGCAGATAGAAGCAATCTTAAGACTTCCAAACACCTTAGGAACGTATCCCACAATCCTTAAACAACTCATATTCCTGACCCACATGAAATCCTATCATAACCAACTCAAAACTTTCCATATTTGAGTCAAACACGACTAAGCCGCAACATGAGTCCATAACCTAGTCGGTTGGACCTTTTGAACCAATTATTTATGTCCACATCTTTTCATCACGCCTTGTAACCATGTAGCCATGTCCATGCACTCCTTGCATACGTGCAAACATCTTGCAACGACGTCCACGATACCTTCATATGTATTGTTCTTGATTCAAACATGCCGCGCAACCTCGAGATCAACACAACCACAATTCCTCCCAAACTTGGTTGTTGAACCTCATCTTCTCCCTAAGACTAGTTCAATGGATCCCGTCACCAGCCATGTCTTGAAGTCAAGCAACACCTCCACACGAATAAACAACTAATACTTTCGACCACAAGTCCTTGACTTGACTCACGTTAGTTCCGAAACTACAACATCTTACGTGAGCACCTCACATAAGCATGTTGCAAAACATAGCAAAATGATATCATCCATATCAACCAAAATGTACCAAAAACATAGAAAATGAATACTAAGCAATATTTCCAACAATGTAAAGCAACTTCGAAACAATTCACAGTAAAAACAGGAACATTGCGATCAAGCTCTGAATCTTGCCAAAACTAACCGGAGCTTGAGCTGGAGCTTACCAAAGCTAGTAAAACCTAGCGCCGGAGCTTACCAAAGCTGTCGGACCTAGCGCCAGAGCTAGAAAAACAAGTTTGGAGCTAACCAACATAAGTCGGACCTAGCAAAACATATTGGAGCTTAACAAAGACATGTCGAAGCTATCAAAGACATGACGGAGCTAAAGACAAAGCTCACTGGAGCTACCCAAAAATATGTCGAACCTTGACAAAGCAAGTTGGACCTATTGTCGGACCTTGCAGAAGCTCGAAGCTAGAGTCGGACTTTGCTAAATAGGTGTTTTAGTAGAATTTCAGAACTTTTACCATCAAATACAATGTATTCACTACAAGCCAATGTATTCATCACACATAGGTCTCACGCCCGACCATCGAGCCGGTGATGGTCGAAGCTCCGACTTCAGAATCAGAAGTTGTCGAAGGTCCTGCTGTCGAGCCAGAGGTGCTCAAAGCTCCTATCGCTGAACCGTATGTTGCTGATGTGCCAGTGCTTGAGCCGGCAGTAGTAGAGGCACCGGGTGAAGCTTCCACTGTCGCACCGGAGGTAACTAATCTGAAGTTGTCCATGCCTGAGCCGGAGCACCATGAAGAAGTGGTGGCGGGCTCTCCACCTGCGGGCCAACAACTGAAGGCTCAGAAGTCTGACTTCTGCTCCGGCGGTGGAACTTCCCCCAGTGGGATCTTCTTCAATAGCAGCCGAAGAGCTCCGGGCAGGCGGCTCCAGTGCCACAGAGGCTCAAGGGACCACCCTTGTAGAGTGGGACCCAATTTTTGTCATGGAGAATCCTCTGGAGCCAGCGGAGTTGATCCCAGCAGGTCCGGAGGCTGTCCCTTTGGTGTTGGCCATAGACAATGCCTGCTCAAGTCTCCAGCAAGTCAAGCTCGCCTTTGATCATGAGAACAAGGTACTTCAAGAGGAGCACCACACCTTGAGGCATTGGTGCAAAAGGCTCCACTTCGTGACCAGGCTTGCACAGACAAGGCTGGATGATCAGAAGGAGTAGGTAAAAAGGGCGACAGCCCGGATGGAGTACTGGGGCAAGCTGCTGGAGGAGAAGGAAGCCACCATCAGGGCCCTCAATGCTAATTCTCGAGATATTCTCGAGAGTGTTGAAGAGAGGAGTGATGCTGCTGATGAGCGTCAAAGCAATCTTACTGCACTGAATGAGATTCTCCAGAAGCGCCAGGCAGACCTTAATGCTAGGGAAGAAAAACTCCTAGAGTAGCAGGACGATATTTTGAAGAGGGAGGCGGAGGTCACCCATAAATTGACTCTGGGTGAACAAAAGTTGGCAGATCGCAATAAGAAGTTGGATCTGTGGAGTGAGGAGGAGAAGGAAAAGTACTGGAAGCTGGGGCAAGACCTTTCAAAGAGGGAGAGTGATATTGCCGCCAAAGAGGGGAAAGTGAAGGGCAGGGAAAAGGACCTGGCCGAACGGAGGAACTGCATCTATCTATGGGAGACAGAGCTAACTACCCGCGAAAAGCAGGTTGCTGAAAGTATGCAGCAACATGCTAAAGTGGTGGAACAACTTGCTCGGGAGAGTTCGGAGATAGCGGCTGCCCGGAGGTCACTAGAGGAGCAGCAGAGCTCGAAGGCAACCGAGCCCCTGATGGTATGGGACTTTTTGGGATGTGCGGACAGGGCCCTTGCGCCTCTTGGTTTCAGTACAGTACGCCCGGAGGACCTAGCGCAGGAGCTGGACCAGACGCTGGTGGCACTTAGCTCTGCTGGCAGCAAACTCGACGCGATGGGTAATGTCATCGCTGATCAGCTGGAGACAGAGGGTAAATATCTGGCCAAGAACGTCATTGAGTATGTCTTGGCGTGTTACTAAAGCCGAGACCCCTAGTTCTCTCTTGATCCGGTCTTTGAAGGAATCATCGCCGAAGAAGAGGATGCCGCTAGATCTAGTGTCCAAGAGGCTGCTGAGAATGTTGCTTCGTTTTTCCACAGGACTTAGGTCCTCCAGTAGCTAGGACTTTTTCCTTTTTGCTCTTTACTGTAACTCTAAATTTGTAATCCAGTGCTTTTGATTAATGAAATCCTCCTTTCTGCCATGAATTTCATTCTGTCTTCAATATACTGTGCTCTATCTTGTTGGCCCCCTAGTATATGTGCTCAATTAGAGTGTGTACATGTATCAAAAGGATTTGACATCATGTTGATGACTTGAATGCTTCGAACTTGTAGATTTTAGGTCCGAAGTCTTTTATCTCTGATACTTGTCATGTCGACAGCTAGTTCCCTGGGGTCGTCAGAGCTTGATAGCTCCTTCGGTGTCCACCTTTAACAAATAACAAGTCGACGACGGGCCCCCTAGGTTGTCAGAGCTTGATAGGTCCGGTAGCGCCCGATGTCAACACACGAATCATCGACGATAGGCCCCCTGGGGTTGTCGAAGCTTAGTAGCTCCGATGGCGCCCACTGTGAACATATAAAATGTCGACGGCGGGCCCCCATGGAGAATGTCGGAGCTTAGTAGCTCCAGCGTCGTCCACCATCACTATGAATTTCTGTTTTTCCTGCATATTAAAGACAAGAAAAAAGTAAAATTCGTCCCCTTGTCCATAAATCGGTTGTGACTTATTGTTCTTATTTGAGTTCTAGATCCAAAGAAACTCAACATGATAACAAGTATATTGGTATAATCTTTCTAGATCCCTATGCCTTTTTTAGTACTCACCCTACTGATGCCTGCCGGAATGTAGGTAGAGTGGCGTACTTAGGGTGTGGGACCAGGCTAAGCCGATAGCACACTCTAGACCTATGTTGGCTTGGCATTCAGGCAAGTAGACTATGCAGCAATGTTAGGATCCAAAGAGACCATCAATAAAACTTGTAACACATATGAATTACTTGGACTAAAACTTAATAAGAATTGCACAACTTCATTATAGACAAGAAGGCTAATAATAATAATTTGGTATATTGAGCCTTGTACAAAAATAAATGCACGTGGAGTTTGTTTTCACACAACAATGTATTTCATTATAGGTTCGGATTACAAGGGAGACAAGGACACACTTAGGATGCATGACCAAGCTAAGTGCGCTATACATCTTGTACTAGACCAGGGCAGGTAGTTACACTTTTAGTACTCCGATTGTATCAAGTGTTACTTGAACTTCCCGGACCCTCACAGAGAGGTCCGGATGTTTTCCCGGAGGGCCTACCCGTCTTTGTATATTGACTCTATAACATATATTGTGTATAATTATAAACTCACCTCCGTGATTCTAAGCATAAAACTTACGGAGGTGCTCGATGTTCCAAGGATTGGGAAGTGGAGTCCCATCCTTAGTTGACAGGTGAATGCATCCGTGATGGGATACTTTGATCACTCAAAAGGGACCTTCCCATGGGGGAAAGTTTGTTCATTCCTTCATGAGTTAGTATTTTCCATAGCACTAGATCACCTTCCTCGAGCTATCGGTTGCGCACATGCCTTTGATGATAGAGCTGGAGCGCCTGGCGATAACATGCATACCGAACAGCTGCTTGGCACCTTCCCTCATCGACGAGGTCAAGGTCTTCACGCCAGAGCTGGTCCTGCATGGCTTCGTTGAAGGTCCGGACCCAGAGGGACCCCATGGTAATTTTCGGAGGAAGGACTGCTTCAGCTCCGTACACCAGGAAGAAGGGTGTCTCTCCATTTGATCGATTAGGTGTTGTCCTGTTCGCCCACAGTGTGGACGGAAGCTCTTGAATCCAGTTGGATCTGTGCTTTTTCAGGCACTCCTATGTGCGCGTCTTGAGTCCCTTAATATTTCTGCATTTGCTCTCTCAGCTTGACCATTGCTTTCTGGATGAGCTACTGAGGCGTAGCTTACTTGATTGCCGAGGTCCTCACAATATTCTTGGAATGCAGCACTTGTGAATTGAGTTCCGTTGTAAGTTATGACTTTGTTCGGAACTCCAAATCTGCATATAATGGACTTCAAGAACTTGATTGCTGATTGCTTGTTTATTGTCACAACTAGAGTTGCTTCCGGCCACTTGGTGAACATGTCAATGGCGACATACAGGAACCTATAACCTCCGACAGCTTCTGGGAACGATCCCAAGATGTCCATACTCCACACAGCGAACGACCATGTGGGAGGTATCATTTGCAGTGATTAAGCCAGTGTGTGAATCTGTTTTGCATGGAACTGGCACGCTTCACACTTTTTCACTAGCTCATTTGCATCCTGGAGTGCTATAGGCCAGTAAAAGCCATGTCGGAAGCCTTTACCGACCAGCGTGCGGGAAGAAGCATGGTTCCCATACTCGCCTCCATGGATTTCCACAAGGAGCTCACGGCCTTCTTCCCTTGCAATGCACCGCATTAGGATGCCGTTGGCATCGTGCCGGTAGAGATCCTCTTCTACCAACGTGTATCTTTTAGCCAATCTGACAATCCAGTTAGCGGATACACCGTCTTCAGGAAGGGTGTTGTCTTTCAAGTAGCTCCGGATCTCTGAGATCCATGCATCAAAGCTTACTTGATCTTCTATGTCTTGCGTGCTGGGTTGCTCGGAGCTTCCGGCAGCACCTACGACCCTTGGTGGACGCCATGGTAACAGGGCCATCGGGACTACCAGCTTTGCGATGCTGGTATCGCCCCCTTTGCTCAGTTTGGCAGGCTGAGTTGTTGGTCTTGACAACCTCCGGACGAAGATTCCGTCAGGATCTGGAGCTCTAGTTGAGGCCTTCGTCGAGAGTTCGTCAGCTTCAGCGCTATGAAAACGCTAAACATGGTGGAGATCCACGACTTCTAAGTCCTTATGAAGCTTCTGGACTCCAAGGAGATAAGCAGCTAATTGGGGACTGTTGCAGCAGCATTCACCTTTGACTTGTTTGATGATGAGTTGTGAATCACCCTTCACCAACAGCTGTTTGACACCATAAGATAGTGCCACTTTGAGTCTGTAGATGAGAGATTCATAGTCCGCCATATTGTTGGTCTCCTTGAAATTGAGGTGAACCATGTACTTGACCTTCTCCTCAGCTGGAGCAAGGAGAAGGATTCCAGCTCCGACCCCCTGCTTTTGCACGGAGCCGTCGAAGTAGAGAGTCCAGTGAGGCTCGGTTAATACCGGGACCTTGGGTCCCAGTTTTTGCTCACTGGGGCTCCTAGGGTTTGATGGAGAAGGAGTCTGTTCCGCCATGAAATCAGCCAATGCGTGACTTTTGATCGCTTGGCGTGACACGAGTTCAAGATTGAACTCGGCCAGCTCTGCTGTCCACTTTGCGATATTCCCGGTGGAGTTAGGGTTCTGCAAAATTGCACGCAGTGCATAAGAAGTTACCACTGATATTTTGTGGGCTTGGAAGTAGTGTTGGAGCTTACTTGAGGCAATAAGAACTGCATAAAGCAGCTTATGCACCTCAATGTATCTTGTCTTGGCATCATGGAGTACTTTACTAATGAAGTATACTGGGCGCTGGACAGTCCGGACCCTCTCAGAGGGGCCCGAAGCTTCTTCTTCATCAACCCAGACCCTCCCGGAGGGGTCCGGACCTTTTTGTTGAGTTTCTTGGACCCTCCCGAAGGGGTCCAGGACTTCTTCTTGTTCGACTCGGACGTTGTTAGAAGGGTCCGAATTACCTTGGTCAGCTAGGAGTGCCCCCTCAGGATAGTGGGGTTGGTCTCCTAGAGTTCCGTCTTGATGTTCTGTGTCTGAGGGCTGGGACCTAGACTCACCTTCAGGTAGCTCTGGACCCTCCCGGAGGGGTCTATGCTCCTGAGCTGGATGTGGCTTAAGTCTTTCCGCGACCAAGACCATGCTGACAACTTCCATGGTTGCAGAAATGTAGAGCAGTAAAGGTTCACCAGGATTCAGAGATACTAAGATTGGTAGTGTGGTGAGGAGCTGCAGCAGCCATGTCCTGCCGCATTGTTTTGAGGATGCGGCGAGAGGTGATATCCCAGGAACCACCATAAATAGTATTCATGGTTTTTTGTCGCTCGTTGTTAGAGACGTCGGAGTTGTCATGGACGGTGTTGTAGATAGCTTTCAGGACCTTCTTGGGGTCCTGAAAACCTAGCTCCTCCTCAGCCAAAGCTTTGTCTGATAGGTAGGATTAGGCCCTGATCTTCCGATAGGTAATGATAAGTCGATTGATGGAGATCTCGACGTTGATGATTCGAGGCTCTCAAGTAGAACACGAAAAACCCCTGCAATCACTACACCACCGCTCCGTTGGTTATCAACCGTGCTACACACGCTTGACCTCGCCAAGAAGGCTAATCCCTGCAAGTGCAACCGAGAACACAAGCAAGAACGTAGAAGAAACAATCTGAAATTGCTGAATTGGGGTTTCACAAACCGAAAAACGGCGATATTATTGATCTAAGCAAAACCCAATTGTCTATGGAGGCTACTATGGAGTATATATAGGTGGGAGGACGTCCAAGGGGGTGTTAGGGTCGTGACCTAACCCTAATACACGAAAATAATGGACTTAGACTTGATACAAGGCCCAATGGTCCAATATGGTGGCGCAGCACCCTGATAGATTCTGTACTCGATATTGTTTCGAGAATTCCCGATGTCTTCGAAAGAATTTTGATATGAGACCAGAGCCATTGAAAAGGGTATCCTCTCCCCTTTCCGTGCATATGTGGAATGTCCAAAACGGAGTTCGTATGCGTCCTGGGCGTCCATTTTAGTGCGTACTGCTCCTGGACTCCGAGTTGGATACGATTTGGAGTTTGGTTCGGTTTCCATCTTCTTTGAACGAATTCTCTGGTCTTCCACGTGCCAAATACTTCCTCCAAGTACTCCTTGAACCTCTCCATGGATCCTAACCACAATTAAATCATTAAGTAGCAATCTATGCTCAAAAACATATAAGGAAATATATAAGAACGAGTTCACCTCTGAAATTAATGGTTGTGTATGAACTCTATTGATTGCATCTTGTATGTTCAATGGAGTGTTGTTTGTATCCATAGAAGTGATGTCCTCATCATCCCCCCTTCTTGAATTGGAGTCATCCTCGACTCAAGTTCATCTTCTCTCATGTGTTGGTCCAAATATGCAACGCCATCAAATCTTCTTGTGTGCATCAAAGGAGGAGGCCAAGGTGGTGGAGGACATAATGCGCCATCTTGATCTTGTCCATCAAATAAGAGTGCACATTCACTTGAGCCAGGATCCCAAACAAATAAACATTGTGTCATGTTTGTAGGTGCAATAATAATATGCATGATCTCATCATTCTCCCCTTCTTTATGACAAGCCGTCTCGGCTTGCTCGTATGTCTAGGAAAAAGGATTGCTTTGGGGGTAGAATGAACATTGTCCATATTGCACAACCGCAGTGAACAATGCTTCTTTTTTATTTGTTGTCCTTGCTGCAATAAAAAAATGCTAGAAAAACTTGACATTACGTTTTTAGTGTTAGTGCATCCATTCATTTCACCATATTGTTGCAGCACAAAAGGAGCTTGCACATTTGAACATATGTAAACTTTATGCACTATAAATTCACCACTATCTTCATAGTTTCCTATAGCATGAAAAATATTTCTACTTAATAAAGGCAATTCAGATTGAGAAAATATTATCTTCTCTACGATATATAGATCACAAAGAGTGTCAAATTCAATATAGCCCAAAGTATTTAGAGAACATAACAATTTCAGCTCATCCCTTTCACATGTAGTTGGGATCAAATGCTTAATTTCAGCACAAGTGAGTGATAAAGTATCAAATTCATTTGGTTGTTCTAGCATAGGTACAATATAATTATTAGCACACAACTCATTTTTGTTATAAGAATCAGTAGGAAAATCAACTGATGGTAAAGGTGTATTATGAAAAGGTTCATCTTGTTACTGCTCATCGATAGTATGATTGGTAGCAAAATTCAGCACATCTGAAAATGTCATACCTTGGTGAACTGTATAGCATTGTCCATTAACACTACTCTCATTTTCAGCAAGAAATTCAAATGCATTATGAGTTGATTCATCAAAAAAATTCAGAAGAGTTGTTCAACACCTCACTCTCATTTGCATCTACATTTATTTGTTCATGTTCCTGCAAAAGGTTAGGCAAAGGAGGAGGTACAACAAGAAAATTCTTCTCAAGTTCATGTATTTCATCTTTGCAATTAGATACATTAGCAAAAGTTTCTCGCATAAGAATTTTCATATCTTTCCATGTTCGAGGTTTTTCTATATCGCTTAAGTTGTCCCACCAAGTTAATGCACAATCAACTAACGCAATAGAAATATTTCTAATCTTTCTCCTCTCACACATATGCAATTTTCCAAAAATTTTATCCAACTCTATTTCCCAAGCAATATATTCATCGTAACCAAAACCATCATAAGAAGGAAGAGATGGGAGAATGTAATTAGTTCTTGTGGAAGGTGTTGTAAAGGTGGTCTGAATGTCATGTGAATCCTTGGTTGATGTTTGATTTTTAGTGAGCAACTCCATCGTCGTCTTCATCATGTCCATCATCTCAGCATATAATGCATGATTCTTGCTTTTACCTGACATTGTTAGTAGCAAACAGAAGACAACACAAAAAATATGTTATCCCTATCAACTACAAAGGATAATGGCAAATTGGAAGTGGAACCACACACTCTCAAGCGTCTTACCACGCTCTTACAAGTGTTCTTACCGACACTGCAGGTGGCAAACGGTGGCCGGTATGAAGAAACCAATGAAGCGTGGGATGATTGCAAAGGTGTATCGATTCTGCTCAAGAGTAAAGTGTAGCTTGGATGGCACTTTATATGTAGCAAGGATTAGCAACAATGAAATCAGATAATAAAGTTGAATAAGTGTCCTAAGTACTTGTCAAAGTTGCTGGCCTAAATGTGTTCCTAGTAGTTCAAGCTAGCAAGACATGAGACAAAACTAGATGACACAAAGAATGCAAGCACTTCTGTTTTTTTTGTTGTTTTTTTCTCCTTTTTTGTGCGGCTTTTGTATCTTCTTTTGCACTTGCCTTTTTCTTTTTTTTTTCTTTTTTTTTAGAATGTGCTGCAAAAGAAGAACACAATACAAACACTCAAAGATATCTCGTATGTCTGTTACAGATTTTCTGCTCAATGTTTTAAGGACAATTAAGGACCTTTATATCCTCAAATCTAAAAACTTTGAACAGAAATATTATAGATCTATCTCTCCTCTTTAATTTCAGTATATGAAAGATCTATTTTGGATAAGAACAATGGGAGATATTGACCCCGAAATACAGACTGCTCAGAATTTCTAGATAAATAACAGATTCAGATCTAATGCAATTTCGACGTCGATAACTGTATTTTCGGGGATAATGATGAATAAGAAAGTTATAGATAACTTCTTAAGCTTTCTAGAAAGTACAAGAACTCTAAAATCCGAGTGCGTATGAGCGAGATATGATGAAAATACCGAACTGGACAGAGGTGAATCTAATCTGGACGTGATGACGTGATTCAAAAGGATGAATCACACAATGCAAAACTCAAACTAAGACCAAAAACACTTTCTAAACCAGCAATATGACTCAACAATGGACACAAACTCAACAAAACTAAACTGAAAACGAATGTTGCAAAGGCTCAATGGTGGTTTGGACAAAGTAATAAACAGATCTACTAAACTGCAAATTTTTTGTGGCTTTTTTGTGGACTCTAGGTATGAATAACAAAACTAATGTAGTGGATAGATGAATCACCTAACGGGCAACCTGGAAATCTGATACCAATTGATAGGTAAGATTAGGCCCCGATCTTCCGATAGGTAATGATAAGTCGATTGATGGAGATCTCGACGTTGATGATCCGAGGCTCTCGAGTAGAACACGAAAAACCCCTGCAATCACTACACCACCGCTCCGTTGGTTATCAACCATGCTGCACACGCTTAACCTCCCCAAGAAGGCTAATTCCTGCAAGTGCAACCGAGAACACAAACAAGAACGTAGAAGAAGCAATCTGAAATTGCTGAATTGGGGTTTCACAAACCGATAAACGGCGATATTATTGATCTAAGCAAAACCCAATTGTCTATGACGGCTACTATGGAGTATATATAGGTGGGAGGACGTCCAAGGGGGTGTTAGGGTCTTGACCTAACCCTAATACTCGAAAATAATGGACTTAGGCTTGATACAAGGCCCAATGGCCCAATATGGTGGCGCAGCACCCTGACAGATTCTGTACTCGATATTGTTTTGACAATTCCCGATGACTCCGAAGGAATTTTTATATGAGACCAGAGCCATTGGAAAGGTTATCCTGTCCCCTTTCTGTGCATATGTGGAACATCCAAAACAGAGTTAGTATGCGTCCTGCACATCTGTTTTAGTGCGTACTGCTCCTGGACTCCGAGTTGGATACGATTTGGAGTTTGGTTCGGTTTCCATCTTCTTTGAACGAATTCTCTGGTCTTCCACGTCCCTAATACTTCCTCCAAGTACTCCTTGAACCTCTCCATGGATCCTAATCACAATTAAATCATTAAGTAGCAATCTATGCTCAAAAACATATAAGGAAATATTTAAGAATGAGTTCACCTCTGAAATTAATTGTTGTGTATGAACTCTATTGATTGCATATTGTATGTTCAATGGAGTGTTGTTTGTATCCATAGAAGTGATGTCCTCATCATTGTCGACCTTTTGTTTTCCTTCCCACTGACGGAGAGGAGCTTCTTCCCGGCGCTTGTTATAGCACTCGGCAAGGTTCTGGACCTCCCGACATTCTTCCAGACTGTGTCTGTCCGTCTTGTGGATCGGACACCACACTATGGAATTGCCTCCGTATTCTGACGATGGTCGACGTCATTTCTCGGGGCGTGGCCCCCAACCACCCGGAGCTGTAGCAGCCGCAACATTAGGTGCGCCGACCGATTGCTTTTTCTTGCCGTTGGATTTCTTCTTCTTTTTGCCACTGCCGGAGGTAGTGGCTTCAGGTTCGGAGGACTTCTTGTTAGCCTCCGGAGCTTGCTTGGAGTGCATCTCACGTCCCTCTGCAGCTTTAGCACATTTATCGGCTAAGTTGAATAGTTTCGTGACGCTGGTGATTTCTTTGATCGCCAGCTTTTCCACCATCTTTTTTGTCTCGAACGCCATGTCTAAATGCAACAATAACAGAGGCACTCGAGATTGATGGGATGGTATTGTGTACCTGAGAGAATCGCTAGATAAAGGGCCGCAACGACTCTCCCGTTTTTTGCTGGACGGCAAAAAGGTCAAGTTCAGTGCCGGGTCGGGTGTATGAACTCCCAAAGTTAGCAGTGAACTGTTGGCATAGCTTCGCCCAACTGTTGATGGAGTCAAACATGAGGCTCATAAACCAGGACCTATCAGTCCTAGTTAAGGCCATAGGGAAGTAGTTGGCCATCACGGCCTCATCGCCCCGTGCCGACAGTATAGAAGTGGAGTAGATTTGAAGAAATTTTGTGGGATTGACAGTCCCTTCGAATTTCTCTGGCAAATGAGGCCAGAACTTTTGTGGCCATCTGACCATGCGTAAGTGCATGGCCAGGGCAGAACAACCTCCCCTACTCCCTGAGGAGCAGGGTTGTCTCGAGCCTCTCGTCTTTCACGAGCACCCTCAATATGGACGCGGTCGTCCTGCTGCCGGTAATAGCGATCAAGTTCTGACTGCATGTCAAGAGTCGGAATCCTGGTGATGGTGTGGGTGCATCATGCCCCGGGAGGCAGCGAAGTCACCTACTGGGATGCAGCATGTCTTCTATGCTACGAGACTTGTGGACCAAGTCGGCCTGACAAGATCCGTCATTGTGATGGTGCCTTCACCGAAGGGGCAGGACCTTGATTGCAGATGCCAGTGGATGCAGCTGCAACCAGATGGTCAACATCAGCTCTCCACTGTTCCATAGCACCCTGGGGTGCTCCTAGAGGCGGTGGGTATTGTAGAAGAGCTCGCGCAGCAATGAGTGTGTGCTCAGGGTTGTTGTTTGTCGATACAATGATCAACACAGATGCCCCATCTTGTCGCCCAACATTGTTTGCCGGAATATATGGCGGTTGTGGTGCCATAGTGCCTGCTGGAGCAATGGCACCCGCTGGCTACTGCACGTTGGAGGGATTGACTCCACCAGGTTGTTCGGCACGATTGACGTTGGAAGATCCTGCGCCAGAATTTACCATCTTGCAATCTCAGGCGCCCCTTCCTGGCGCGCCAAATGTCGAAGTGTTGCTACAACACTTCCACTGGCACAACTAAAGTGTAGCCCGCGGAGGTTCTTGTTTAGGTTTGGGCGCGCGGAGATCAAGATAAAGATGGTGACACATGAATTTTACGTGGTTTGGGCCGCCTGAGCGTAATACACTACTCCACGGGGTGAGTTGTTGTACTGAGGGTTTCTGTTGTCTTCGCGGACGTATGGCTTATGGCGTCTATGGCCTCCCGTCTATCGTGTGGCACAGTCCTTTTATAGTCCAACGATTGGCCGTTACAATCTTTGTCTGGCCCGACATGTGGCCCTAGTGTATTTAACAGCCTAATACACAGTCTAAGAGTATTAAGCATGGTTAATAGTGTAATAATATTTCTTGATGGCTGCGTTACCCCTATTAACAGTGCACTGATCGTGTGTCATTAATATAGCATTCATGACATGTAATCAGGTCTTGTAACTGCTGTTTTAACTGTCCCTTGAATGTCTGTGCTGGAGGAGATCCGCCCATGTACCCATTTGTGATGTAGGTCCAGAGGCTCCACATGTGGCAGCTCCAGAGCTTCCCCTTGCAGGGAGGTAGGTCCGGGACTGCTTTACAGGTGGCGGCACCAGAGCTCCCCTCTGTTGGGGGTTAGGTCCGGAGTCATTGTACACGTGTTGACCATGGTGCTTCCCTATGTTGGGAGTTTATCTTTGGTCTTACATTACACGTGTCAACCCAGGAGCTACCCATATGAGAGAAGCGGTTCCAGTGCAATGTGACATGTGGGGCCTGAAGAGACCTTCAACTCTGATAGGTGGAGCTCTCTTGTACTTCTTGCAGTACCATGGGGTACCTGGTACGTAGGGTATCGACAGTATGGTATTGCAACGATTTCACATCCGTGGCGAATAGTTTGGTATTGCAACGATTTCTTATCTGTGGCAACAGGTTCATAATGCAATGTTTCCTGATCTGTGGCAGTACGGTTGTAATGCAAAGTTTAATGATTTGTGATGATAGAGGTGTAATGCAACATTTTCTCATCTGTGACAATAGTGTTGTAATGCAACGTTTTCTGCGTGGTGGCAATAGTAGTCTAGTGCAATGTTTTTTGAGTCGTGGCCAAATGTTTATGCAGCAACATTTTGTAATTCATGGAAATAGCTTCCTATTGCAACAATTTATCATTCGTGATAAGAAATTTGTAATGCCATGTTTTATAATTAGCAGAAGTAGAATTCTAATGCAACAGGTTTGAAAATTAGTGGCAATAGAATCACGAGTTTAATAATAAACATCCATCAATTGATATTGCAACACACATAGCAACACTCAAGTATTATGTTGTTCGCGACATGTTTGCATGTAATTTTGCCTAAGCTGACCGGGACTAATTGTTGCAGCAGGTGGCTTTTGGCGGTTCCTTTGGTTGACCTTTTGTGGAGTTGTCTCCATCATCATCTTGTGCATTTCAGCCATTGAGACTTGCATGTCCTGTATTTCCTTAGCTGTCTGTTCACAATTAGCTCCTATCTGACCTTGTAAGTTCTGGACTTGAACGTTTAACTCTTCATTCTTCTTGTTTATGCAGTCCATCTAGGTGGTTAAGCTATCATTTCTTTTTTCCAACTCCTGCACTTGGTGACCGAGGCCTGCATTTCTATCTTCTAAGTTTCAAACTTGGTCATTGAGGTGTTCAAACATCTAGATATGCATACATTCACATTTAGGACCAGTTGGGTTAGCCATATAACCACGCCCCCAAACCTGTGATCCTGCACAACCGATTGAGGATCTATAACAACGCTAGAAGATGTGGTTTCTCTCCTCATTTGGAATTGGGCCTCCCTGCTGAGCTTCCATGTCGTCCACGTGGGCACGTGCCTGGATCCATATACGAAAAGAAAAGTTACAGATAAATTGCAAATATTTATTTAATTGAAGATTGTTTGAAGTGTTACTCACATGTACGACTTCTGCCAGCTTGTTTGCCCAGACACCGTTCTCCAACAAATGGCTTGCCTCCCACAGTTGTATGTCATCGGGTTCTTCTCCGGTCTTTGGGTCTCGCTACATAAAATACAAGTAAAATTCAACATGTCGGTATACATATTGTTTGCAGCACAAATTAAAGCATGATCTATTTTTCATACCTTCTCATAACCAAGTTGGGCATTGGATTTGGAGCCAAGCAAGTGACTCGCCTTTTGTCTCCTTTGATTTTGAGAATTGGTCCTGCTTATTGACTGCAATAATTTTAAGAATTAATTCCACGAATGAATGTAAATAAAATAGTTTTTGTATGATGCGAAGCTATTAAAATGTTAGCTGACCTTGAATCGCTCAGACCCAAAATATTCTATTAGGTACAACCACTCGGGCGCAATTATGTCAGCAGGCTTGTTTCGTATACGTTCTTCATCGGTAGAATAACTCTTATAGGTTGCATGCAAAGTCGAGCGCCACCTCTTGTAGCGCTAACCAGCAATTTTCAAAATTTTTCTTGTGCTCTCTGGTGTGTCCTCCATGTCCCAGGAATCCTGACATTGTATAACAAGTTGCTGTAAACGTACAAGATGGAGATCGCAAGAAAAAATACTTGTGTGGGGGTGTGACAACACTAACCAGAATGTCTTGTACTATATGTCTCTTGTTAGTATGGCCAATCTCTACCCACTTCCTTGCACTGCTGATGGATGCATGTCTTTTTGTAAACATAAAACCACATCATCGATTAAAGTGCCGCTGATTAAGACCAACCGCAACACCCATCCTAGTGGAGAACTGAATTGGTAGCTTCACATGCTCCGTTCTACTAACTTGGGATGCATAGCGTATTCTGGCAACCTTAAGTCCTTTAGCCACACTTATTCCAAACTTCTTTCGTTCTGTTACACTGATTCAAACGGTAAACAATTAAACCAAATTACCGCCTGACCAAGTTTAGTATCATGTACAAATAGTGTGAAAATAAGAAAAGTCTGATGTTCGTACCATCTTAAGGGTGAGTGCGGCAAATACGAGCGTGGGAGGACTGCGTCCCAGCACCATTTTGTTCTATATTACTCCCTTCTGGTTTATACTAATTGTCGTATAAGACCAACAAATGAATTAAAAATGAACTAGTTAGGACTGTCTGAATGACAACTATTTTTATCAGGGGGAGTACATTGTTAACTTATTTGTTGCTGTTCATACCATAAAATGAGCCATCAAGTACACATGTCAGTGGCGGTACTGCACTCATAGTACTGTAGAGGATTTTCAGTCCAGCAGCGAAGCAGACAAGACTAAGGGGGCGGACATGCAGCTGACAACGCTAGACTAGACAAAGATAGGGTTCATGTGGGGACCGGGGGTCCACACATTCCAGGAATCGCATTGGGTGGTGTCGTGCGATGCGTCACCCAACAGCACACAAGAAAAACCATAAAAAATAACCAATAAAAATATTTTATTTCACAAGATGATCCTATTTTACAACATCATATACAATGCAGTGGAATATACATACTCATACTCTCAACTAGATATGCACAAGAGAAGTCGTCCATGCCCGCGAACGCTTCTCACTAGCAACACGAAGCAGAGAGCAGCGAAAAGGTTTTCGTGAGAGATACATCTCGACAAGCTCGAGGTCTCACGAACAACCACAACATAAGCATAAGCTAATAATACCTGCAAAAACCACAATATAGCAACCGTGAGCACAAGGCTCAGCAAGACTTAACCGTCTCACCTAAAGCATGAAACTCTACATGCTGGAAACTTTAAAGACTGGGAAGCTTAATTTGAAGGAATGGACTCGCCGAAAGTAAATCCTTAGTGGTCAGTCTTAAAGTAGCATACACGATCCATGGGCATAGCATCATTGTGAATTCCACAATCAAACAAGAAATGCTTCATCCACGATGATACTTGCTCAAGGTTGCATAAGCCTTATCCAGGTTAAATGTTTAAAAATTGTAAATTTAATTGTACTATCTCTATAGCAGCCAAGATTTCAATACAGTGAATTATTCATAGCTGCATATTCATAATATTTCCATTTCTCTTTCTTACTACGTCAAGACTCAGTGTCCAAGTATACTCAAATAACCGCGAGCGATGGTGATTGCAACCAGTAGACACCCGGACTGTCGACACATACGCCCATACTCAGAGTTGCAATGGCACACTCCACTGATGTCATATGCAGCCACCTTTCCCAAGACTAACCCATATCAAAAGAGTCCGATCGACCCGAACAGCAAGCTCTCTCAAGGTACACCTCCGATGTGAGATGTTCATGAGCGAGTTACCTCCCACTGTACTAACAGCGGACTGCTTAAGCCGATTGGAAAGGTTCCAACATAGGATCCTCAAGGTACATCGGTTTCCTGGATTCCATATAGCCGGTATGCACTCGATACAGTTCAAACATGTCCATTAGGGCCAAGCACGAGATAGGCCTTAATCGACACAGGCAGTACTACACAGCCAAGACCATGTCCTGCTGCTTCCTATGCTCCTGCCTGGTCTTCAATTTATTAAAGGAAATCATCACAATTAAACTCGTAATTCCAATCCAGTGTAAACCAAGTGCTAGTCTCGTGAGAAGGTTCCAACCTCTCGACTTCTACCTTTCTTCTAACTAGACATTAATCATAGCATATCGAAACATGGAGTATTAATCTACCAAAACCACTCTTTGGATTATTCTGGTCATGCAAGTGGGTTTCATTGCACAAGACCTAATGCACAATACATCTCATCCATATAGTGTGTTTAAATGAAAACTTTGCAAGATTCCTTAAATGCAAACCGAGGCTTGCCTTTCGGTTGAAATAAAAGTCAGCGATGATTAGTTAGTAGCCTTCCTCGAGAATTTACACCACAACAGATCCAATAGAGAATTCCACTCCTCCAGGTTGTGCTTCTTGATTGCCACCTTCGTCACAAACACTATCGAAATGATATGTAATTAAGATATTGCAATTTATTAATATAACAATTGAAGTTGATTATAACTCAATAAGGATTAAGATTAGTTAGGACTTGAAGTTCTGTTGCTAGACTGTACAGCAATAGAAAGGAAACAAGATGAACTTAGGCAACGGACATATGAAGTGAAATAGATATTGTTTTGTACATAGGGATGTGATCTCAATTTATACAGGTTCAACAGATCCCCTGAACCTGAGAAAATTATAGGGAGTTCACATGGTCATCTAGGAATTACCAGGTAAGTCTCAGATACAGCAATCGAATATATTGGTCTACAAAATTTTCTTAACTGTTTAGCCTTCTCTGAATTTTTATTGTAATTCTGAAGGTCTATCATGGATACCAGTGGTTGTATCATACACAGGGGGTCTCACTAGTTATAGGAAAAACTTTCTCAATTTTCTAAGATTCCTACAGGGGGAAATTTATTTTACAAGTTTGTAGTAAATTCTGAAATGGTTACTGTATTTTTCCAACTTTTCAATTACATGGTGATTTGGAACACTGATCAAGCAAATAAATGAAGTCCAATGAACTTGAAAATTTTACTGGAGGTCATGTGTATTAGTAATAGTGTCCTGACCAAAATTGGGAATTTTCCCATTTACAGAACAGGAGTAATTAATTTCCCAAGAAGTTAGCTCACAGGAATTAATTATAAATTTGGGAGTTTCATGTCCAACAAATTTCACCAATGCAAACTACTTGTCATGAGTAATCCAACAAAATTTATTTCACAATTTTTGGACATTTCTACTGGCCATGGTGAATTTCCAAAGATTGGGTAGTTGTCTGCAATTATTTCTCTATTGGAAATTGACTGGACCGTTGACAGTGGGCCCCACTATTTGAAATGGGCGACTGAGGTGGAAGCAGCACCGTGGTCCACAAATTATTCCCGCAGCCACACTTGATCCCGGCTGTACTTAGATCCGGCAATGCCTTATTAGGCTGACGGGTGGGGCCAACCTAGGGCCTTCTTCAACCTCAGGTAGGGACTGAGCGGCGGCGCCCCACGGCGGACTTGGCAGCGCCCCTCGCCGGCGGCCTTTCCCCTGCATCTCCTTGCCGCCAAATGGCCGCCTGTGCCTAACTCCACACGGGAAGAACGCTGGTGTGGTCGGGGAAAGCCAAGGATGGCCGGAAACGGTGTCCCCATGGCGGCGGCGGTCGGCACAGCTCCGGCGAGGTCGCCCAAAGCATAAACTACACTATTTTGCTATGGAATTGGCCACACGGCGCAAGGGGGCAAATCTGAGAAATAATATGAACACAAATAGAGGGGAAAAAAGGCTGGAATTGGGATTCCACCTTTGACCTAGGTCCAAAGTCCGGTCGTCGCAAGAACTCGGATTTTAGCGAGTATGGTGGATGAAAATCAAAGCTGTTTGATCCTAAAGGTACGTAGGGACATGAGGATTCTAGTCTCTAGTTTAATTAGAAATTTTTTAGACGTGGAAACTGAATTCCTAGGCCAAAGTCTCTCGGTTCGTAAAAACATCCGATGCAAAACTTCGTATGGTCAAACTGTGCCCTGACTGGCACATGACCCATAAGGAAAGTAAAGTAGGGTCGAGGAGAACCTTATTGCACGCTGAGCGAGCTGGTAGCAAGCCCGAAGTGCTGGATCACCGTGGATATCACCGCGATGGGTCCAAACAGGGGAATAACAAATCGCCCGCCGGGGTGGAAGCACAGCGGCGACGAGGAAGCAGTGGCGACTTGCCGGAGAGGTAGGGAGGATGCTTGCGCAGCTTATAGAACCTTCGCCCGAGCTGCAACGTCGAGGAAGATAGCTGCCGCCATGGACCAGAGAAATTGGTTGAAAAACAGAGCGCCGGTTGCTAGCATTTAGCAAAGTGGAAGAGGGAGTCGATGAAGTCTTTACTAATGATGACAAGGGCAACAGGTTGGGGCATGCTGTGGACAGGCTGTTGATGGGGAGGTGGCACATGCAGAAGGTGTGGTGGCGCCATGGGAGAACCAGAGAAATGGAACACGACTGGCTCTGTTGTCACTGGATGACAAGTGGGTCCCACCCTTCAAGCTTATCTTCTCTGGACAATAAAAATATCCCACCATCTTGTGTCCGCAAATTCTATAAATTTTATGGTAGACTAATTTGAAGGTGTAGAAATTGATTCTAAAATCAGATTGCTGATTTGATATAGTTTCATTTTAATTCAAATTGAAATTTGAATTTGAGTTGAATTCAATGTAGCTATTGAATTAAATAGAAAACTTGTTTCAAAAATTATGAAACTTTGCCGGGATACTATTTGGAATATTTGGAATCCATTGGTGAACTCAAATCTTCATGTTAACTTCATTTCAACATTAATTAAGTTTATTTTTTTGAATTCCCTCATTTGGAGTTTGAATAAATTTGTTTTTCTCATTTCCTTTTTAATTCTTTTCATCATTCAAAATTTTTAGTCCAAACTGAAGTTTGCATTATGGAAATTAGGGCTTTTACATTCCTTCCCCCTTAAAAGAATCTCGTACCGAGATTACAAATGAAAAGGACGGAAGTAAAAGATTACCGGAGATATGACGGTAAAATGTCCGGATACTTTGTGCGGAGATAATCTTCACTCTCCCATGTTGCTTCCTCGACGGTGTGGTTACTCCATAGAACTTAATAAAACCACATCGTCCGATTCCTTTTGACACGACACTTTTCATCGATAATCCGGATTGGATGCTCGACGTAGGTGAGATCCGGTTTCAATTCTTCCAATTCTTCAATGCGGATGTCGATAGATGGTTTGAGACATTTCAGTAATTGGGATATGTGGAAAATGTCATGAACACCAGCTATAGTTATTGGTAACTCCAATCTGTAAGCAACAGGACCACATCTTTTAGTGATAGCAAATGGACCGATGAATCGTGGAGCCGATTTTCCTTTTACTCCAAATCAATGAATTCCTTTCATCGGAGAGACAGGAAGATACATGTGGTATCCGATGTTGAAGCTTAAAGGGCGACGCCTTTTATCGGCATAACTCTTTTGTCGAGACTGAGCGGCTTTTAGATTAGCTTGAATAACTTTTACTTGCTCTTCGGCTTCATTTACCAGATCAATTCCATATACCACTCGTTCACCTGATTCGCACCAGTTGAGTGGTGTGTGGCACTTCCTGCCGTAGAGAGCTTCATAGGGTGCCATTTTGATACTAGATTGATATCCGTTGTTGTAGGAGAATTCCGCCAACGGTAATTGATCATCCCAATTTGTACCGTGGTGTATGGCACATGCTCTTAACATATCCTCATGTATCTGATTTACCATCTCAGTTTGTCCGTCAGTCTGAGGGTGATATGCGGAACTACGAATTAACTTTGTCCCCAATGATGCATTTAGCTGCTCCCAAAACAAGCAACAAGCAGTGATCCTCTATCGGATACAATGGTGCGGGGAACTCCATGTAACCACATAATTCTTGCTATGTATAAGTCCGCATATTTCTTCGCATTGTAAGCAGTATGCACTGGAATCAAATGTGCTGACTTAGTTAACCGGTCAACGATCACCCAAATGAAATTGTGCTTGTGAAAGGTGAGAGGCAATCAGACAATGAAATCCATACTCAGATCCTCCCATTTCCATGCCGGTATTTTCAGTGGTTGCAACAGTCCACTTTTCCTCATGTGGTCAGCTTTCACTCTCCGACATGTGTCACACTCGGACACATACTTTGCTATTTCTCTCTTCATACGTGTCCACCAAAATTTAGTACGGAGGTCTTGGTACATTTTATTGCTTCTTGGGTGGATGGAATACTTGGACAAGTGAGCCTCATCCAAAATCTTTTTCCGCAGTTACATGTCCTGGGGTACCACTATTCGATTTTTGAACCATAAAGTTCCTTGTTTGTCTTCCCGAAAACATTTCATTTCTCCATTTTTAAGTATCCTCTTAATATGAGACATTCCCTTGTCTTTCTTCTGAGACTCTACAATCTCCTCTCTGATGGTAGGTATGAGAGCAAGGTTATACAAAGCTCCATAAGGAATCACACGTAGAGTTGGTTCATGTTCTTCCATAGGACCGATGGTCAAATTATGAACGTGAGACTTTCGACTAAGTGCGTCGGCAACCACATTGGCCTTGCCGGGGTGATAATGAATCTCAAGTTCATAGTCTTTGATTAACTCTAACCATCTCCATTGTCTCATATTTAATTCCTTCTAAGTGAATATGTACTTCAAACTCTTATGATTTGTGTAGAGATGCACTAAAATTCCCATTAAGTAGTGTCTCCACATCTTTAGTGCAAGAACTACTGCTGCAAACTCTAAATCATGCGTCAGATAGTTGTGTTCATGATTTTGGAGTTGCCTTGATCCATATGCAATTACTCATCCATCTTCCATAAGTATGCAGCCCAATCCGATGCCGGATGCATCACAATAAACATCAAAGGATTTTGTCGTATCGGGTTGAGCCAAGATCGGGGCTGTTGTGAGATGCTTCACTAGAGTTTTGAAGGCTTCCTCACATGATTCACTCCATACATACATGCTGCCCTTCTTTAATAAATATGTCATAGGTTTAGCAATCTTTGAGAAACTTGGAACAAATCTCCGATAATAGCCTGTTAAACCCAAGAAACTACGGACTTCATGTATGAAGGTGGGAGATTGCCATTTCAGCACTTGTACCACTTTGCTCTGATCCACAGCTATGCCTTGCACTGAAATAATATGACCAAGGAATGGAACTTGATTAATCCAAAACTCACATTTACTGATTTTGGCATATAGCTTGTGATCACGCTGTCGTTGAAGCACGATCTTGAGATGTTTGGTATGTTCCTCTTCTGACTTGGAGTAGACCAAAATATCATCGATGAACACCACGACGAACTTGTCTAACTCTGACATGAATACTAAATTCATCAAATACATGAAATGCGTTGGGGAATTTGTGTGACCAAAAGACATAACCAAATACTCATAAAGTCCATATCTAGTTGAGAATGCCGTCTTCGGTATATCCTCCGGTCGTATCTTAATCTGATGATAACCAGACCGAAGATCCATTTTATAGAATACCTTAGCACCGACTAATTGATCGAAGAACAGATCAATACGTGGTAGTGGATACTTGTTCTTGATAGTCACGGCATTAAGCGGACGATAATCCACACATAGCCTCAATGTCTTGTCCTTCTTCTTGACAAAGAGAGCTGAGCATCCCCAAGGTGATGAGCTCGGGCGAATGAAACCTTTACTCAATAAGTCATTCAGCTGTACCTTTAATTCAGCTAACTCCTTGGGTGCCATTCTATATGGTCGTCGAGAGATAGGTGTAGTTCCCGATATTAATTCAATCTTGAATGCCACATCTCGGTCGGGCGGGATACCCGGCAGATCATTAGGGAATACATCCGGGAAATCACAGACCACTGAATGTCTTCCAACTTACTTGTTTCCGAATGATACACCACCGCACTTTCTTGAACCGTGTTCTCAAGAATTAAGGTGTGGTGGCCGTGAGTTCAAGAGTTGAGCTCAACGGTGCGAGGACTGATGTTTAGAACAGCTTCGTGGTTTCTTAAGCACGACATTCCCAAGATTACACAATCTTTTGACCTTTAAAGATGATAAGAGTAGCGGGACATATTCGACCACCCAGACATAATGGTGCTCGAGAGATAACATCACTTGCGGTAATATTACCTCCGGGTGAAGATATAAGATAGCGATGTTTTGTGGTAGTGGTTGGAAGCTGGTGCTTGAACACAAAGGATTGACTTATGAAATCATGTGTAGCACCGGAATCAAAGAGAATCAATATAGGTATATGGCTGAGAGTGAACATTCCCGCTAACACGGGTTCTCCTTCCGGTAAACCCTCAATGGTAGTATAGTGGACACTGCCAAGCTTTGATTTCTATTACTGCTGATTGGGAAACTGACTTGAATGTTGAAATAGTGACTGGCTCCAGCTTTGATTTTTCTCTGGACAATATTTAGTAAAGTTACCCACAAGACCACAAGTGAAGCACGGATATTTAGTCGGTTCAGCGCTGACTTGTGGATGAAAATTGGGTATCTCTAGCTGCGGTGGAGATGTATAAGAACTTATGTGATGCTGTTGCGGGGGTGATTCGAAACTTAATGCATGCAGCGGGTGACTTTGATATGATGGTCGGACAGATGGCTGCCATTCTTGACCGGATGGCGAACGATATACCAACCGATATTTCTGAGCAACAACACTAGTGTTGTCATGTGGAATACTCCGCTTTCTCTTCTCCGCTTGAAGACAAGGATCTTTTTTTCTTGTAGGATAGCGGCATTGACTAATTCGTTTTACTTGCCGTGATTGAACAATGCCAACCTAGCTCAAAGTTTGACTCTTAGCCCTCTAAAGAAGTGATCACATATTAACCTTTCTGTAATCACATAGTCGGGCGCATATTGTGCCAAATGGTTGAACTCCTTAAAATACTCATGGACACTCATGTCTCCTTGCTTGAGTTCAACGAATTCCTCATACTTGGTCTTTATGCTCTCTACCGGAATATGACGAGCACGGAAAGCCTCACGGAACTCAATCCATGCTATCCGATGACCTTCAGGGCATATCGCACTATATTTTGCCCACCAAGCTCCAGCAGCTCAATGGAGTTGTTGAGCAGCGAACAATGGCTTCTGATAATCATCACAGGGAAACACACCAATTTTAGATTCCATTACACGAAGCCAACGATCTCATTCTAATGGTTCAGTTGCTTCCGTGAAGATTGTCGGTTGCGTTGCCAAGAAATCCAAATAACTGTTTTGAGGTGGAATAACTTGCTGTGTTTGATGAATTAGGCCCTGCTGCACCAAAGCTTGAAGTAACTGAAAGTCGCCTAGAGGGGAGGGTGAATAGGCAATAATACCTGAAACAACTTAATCAAACGAGATTAAATTCTTGAGGCCGGACTTGTCTAGATAGGGCCGGACTAGTCCGCTCAGCACAAGGTGAAAACCTAAAAACTTGGTCTCGTCATGTTATTTTTGGAATTTAAGTTCAACCAAGATGTAACCAATGTATAGTAACTTAGTACAACTAAGATTGGAAGATTTAAGCACTTAGATCACAAGATTTCAACAAAGATCAAGAGTGAAAGGCAATGAGAACAATATGAATCCTAATAGCAATGCTAGTAATCACAAGAAGTAAAAGACAAGTGATACAAGATTTATCCTATGGTTTAGCTCCAAGAAGAAGCCTACATCCACATTGAGAAGTCCACACAAGGACCGGGTCTCACTTGACCCTTCTCTCACCAAGCCACCACGATGGCCGGCTTGGTTTCCACTATATCAATGGGTAAGCCCCAAGTTTGATGGGGCTGCTCAAAAGTTGAGGCTCCCATAAATCAATACAATGAGGAGCACACAAAGCTCAACTCACACAAGCCACAAAACACAATCACAATGTGCAAAGAGATCAAACCGAGAGCCCAAGCGCAATGATCTTCCTTTTCTCTCCTCCCCAAACCCTAATCTCTTTAAGATTTGGTCTTAGAGGGCTAGTAGGACGAGTAAAAGGCTTTAGAAGGATATTGGTCACTAGTGGCGGCGCTAGGGTTCAAGACATATTCAAATGAGGTCGGGGGTCCCCTTTTTATAGGGGTCCTGAGCCCCTTCCGCTGACCTCAGCAGAAGTGCGGACTAGTCCGGCCACTTGCCCCGGACTAGTACGGCCCTATAGGACCATTGACCTCTGGCCAGTTCCTGACGACTTCTACACTGTGCGACGATCGTCACGCTACCCACCAAATATCCAAATTCAAACGATCACTAGACAACGGACTAGTCCGGTCCAAAATGGACTAGTCCGAAGTAGGACAGAAAGGTTTAGTCCATCCCAAAACGGACTCAACTGGACTGGCACGGACTAGTCCGCCCCACTAGGGTTTCCCTCAAATGATCTCACTAAGTCTCAAACGGACTGGTCCGTACCCAAACGGACAAGTCCGAACTTTTCCAAAGAGCTTTGGTCCGTCCAAAAACAGACAAGTCCGAACTTCTCAGACTGAGCTCCAATTTCACTCAGATTCACTCCAGATACGTTTGGTCCGTCTCGAAACGGACTTATCTGCCTGGCCAGACTAGTCCGGCCTTGAGGCCCGGACTAGTCCGGCCTCCTAGGGTTTCTCTCATTTTTGTCTTCTCACTTAGGTGTTTCACTAAGCCACCACTTTGAGCCCCTTGGTATGATCTCAATGCACATGATACATCCACCCTTTTACATGACACGACTCATAAAAGCTCAACTTCATATAAGCCCTAATTTCTACTCTTGAGCCTTTGACGCCTGTTGCATCCTTCTCCTTTTTGGAGGGTTTCATCTCATTTCAATCATTGTACCTGTGCTTAAGATCAACTTAGCTCATTAGACTCTTAATTGTCGTCATTAATCATCCAAAACCAACGGGGATGCCTAGGTGCACTTTCAATCTCACCCTTTTTGGTGATTGATGACAACACATTAAGACTTCGACAAAAAGGATAATAATTTGTTTTTCATAACATGTATTTGTATGAGTGACTCCCCCTCAATATATGCATCATTAGTAAGAGAAATTTGAAAGAGTTTTCGTACATATACATGTTATGGTGGGGTGCCTAAGTGATGTGCTCATGGGTTGTGATAAAGCAAAAAATATGCAAGATAAGCATGTAACTCAAGCATAACATCATAATTGATATAAATTAAGTCTTACAACAATTTAAGCTTTAAACATACAAACATAAGTCCGATCTTGGATCAATTAAACTCTCCCACTCAATCTCTCTCCCTATCTAAGTGTGCCATCCATTAATCTGTCCCCCTTTGGCATCAAGACACCAAAAAGGAACAGAAGAGAGGAAGAGCCATTAGTTCTACTCATCATCGGAGTCGTCGTCATCATCTCTACCTTGGTGCCCGCTATCGCTTTCCGTGGCCTCTGGATCAACATTTTCATCATCATAATCGGCCGGGGCCGTGGTGGAGGTACCATCTTCACCAAGTTGAGCGAGCTCCTCAGCGGTGAACTCCGGGAATGGAGTGACCTCCCCATCACTTTCCTCTGCGGGAGATATGGGAATGTCTAACTTGTCGCACCGCCTTGAGATACTTCTCTTGGCGACGCTCCATGCGACGTTTTCAAACTTCCGCCTTCCAGCAAGTGGAGAAAATAGCCTTGAAGAACTTGAGAAAGCCACTCCCGCATTGTGATGAAGGCAGAGGTGGCGGAGGAGATGGCACAAAGCGAGAGGAAAAAGAGGGAGGATCAGCATTCTTCCTCCTAGGAGTAGCCGGCTTTGGAGGAGGGAGTTGAGGTCGAAGCCTCCGATGAATTATGTCATTATTGAAGGTGAGTACAGAGATCTTCTCGATCATGTACATGATGTACGGAGTGTATCCACATGATCGGTTGGGAGTATGGGAGATGTTGAAGATGTCGTCAAATATGTAGTCAACCACATTAAAGCGGACATCTCTATCAATGAGGACCATCAAGTGCCTCAAATTCCCTTGAATTATCCCCGCATCTCCATCGTTGGGGGCAATGGTCTTCCTGAGCACCCTGTTGAGGAAACTGTAGAAGGGCTTGATGTCCCTTATGTGCCCCGCCTCAAAGGGTACATGGCTAGGATACATGTACCCCAGGGTGTTGTGATCAACTAGCCTGAAGTTGGAGATAATGATGTCATTGTCCAGTTGATCCTCTAGGTCAAGCAGCTGAGCAAACTCCCAGTAGGTGGTGGAGTATTGCTCTCCATGGGTCATCCAGGTAATCCTCCTGTCCCCATCGGTGTGGAAGTAGATAGTGGAATAGAACTAAGTGATGACTTCTACATTCCAGTCATACTGGAAAGCCATGAACTTCTTCAAACCGTGCCGCTCGGCGGCCTCAATCACGGCATTGAAGGCCACGTGATCCTTTTGAGCCATATAGTCCCAGTCAATCCATTGAGCATCGGTGACTGGAGTCTGCTTGGTCATGTAGATGGTCCTGTAATAGTCACAGTGGATGTCACACCAGAAACGGGGATCCACTGTGCTCCTGTCTCACTGATAGACATTGATCTTCCTTAGCTTGCGTGCCTTCTCAGCCCCTTTGCCCTTGAAGATGTTAGCATCGAGGGCAGCTGCATTGTTTGGGTTCCGTGCAGGAGAAGACATCCTCAAGGGGCCTAT
This sequence comes from Tuctoria greenei, assembly GCA_036927565.1. Classification (NCBI taxonomy): domain Eukaryota; kingdom Viridiplantae; phylum Streptophyta; class Magnoliopsida; order Poales; family Poaceae; genus Tuctoria; species Tuctoria greenei. Next base: position 148,567,302 of record JAYESD010000011.1, read on the forward strand.
GGGATGAGAGGCACCCTTCTTAACCTTACTAGCAGCCTTCTTGGCCACTATCACCCTCCTCTTGGGTGCAGCATCGACCGAGGCCTTTCCCTTATCCTTGGAGGTCCTCGCCTCTTGGGCTCTAGTCTGATCCCCCAATGTCACAAGTCTCTTTTTCCTTGGGGCTGTCTCAGCTGCTGCAGAGTTGTGTGCTTCTTGCTGCGTCTTCTTTGCTCTCTTTGATGCAAAGTAGGCAGCAGCCATTTCTTGATTCTCGCGCCTCCGGCGACAAAGAGCTTGCTTCTCCGCTTCGACCTCGGAGGCGGAAGGTGGAACATACTCGTTATCCGACATGGTTGCTGATAAGAGAAGCAAGGGAGTATGTATGAGTCCATGGAGTCAAGACAAAGTGATAGAATTCACAGAATCAATCAAATCTAGAGTTTTCGCCGTGTAATCCGGACTAGTCCGCCCAGGGGCCGGACTAGTCCGTACCCAACCGGACTTGTCCGCCCTGAAGCTGGACTAGTCCGGTTCACACAGCAAGAACCCTAATATAGAGAAATTTTGTGAAAACTACGGATCCTACCACAAAAATGGAGGTACATGATCACAATGATGTGGACAACAACATTGGTGAAGAAGTTTCCATCAATAGACCTAAAAGAATGGAGTTTTGGAGATTTTGGGTTAGGTCAAGAATACCTCTTCAAATCTTCGATTCAATGAAATGTGGGTGAGGAATTGGCCTCCGATGCTTGGGGAAGAGTTCCCACACATCTTAGGGCTTCAATCCACTGATTGAAATCAAGATTTTGTGGTTGGAATTGAAAATCGCCGATGAGAGGGCGATTTTTGAGCATTTTTGGAGAGAGGGAGCTCAAGGTGAAGAGAAGAGGTCGGGGGCTCCCTGGGGAGGTTAAGTCCCCAAGGGCTGGACTAGTCCGGTCAGGGACCCGGACTTGTCCGGCTATCACACTAGGTCCAGACTGTTCTGAGCCGCCGGACTAGTCCGGTCCCAGGGCGGACTAGTCCTGTCCTAGGGCTGAAAACTCCTATAAATTGAGTTTTCAGTGTAGATTTGATCCTTTTGGACTAGGTTTCACAAAAGATCTTTGTAAACATGGTCAGTAAGTAATTAACAATCAAACTATGACCATGATTCCCAAGGATTCAATAATTTCAAAATAATTTGTAGATAAATCGAGGAGGATGAGTTTTTCGCAAGCAGGTGTGAATTTTGAATATAACAATCAGATGTGCAAGACTTAAGCCACATTTCGAGAATCTAGGATATTTAGCTCACTCCTAAGTTCACAAAATCTTTTCTCATCTAGGGGCTTGGTAAAGATATCGGCCAATTGTTTTTCGGTTCTCACATGGGAAACTGCAATGTCTTCTTTGATGGAGTGATCTCTCAAGAAATGGTGGCGAATATCGATGTGTTTGGTCCTTGAGTGTTCAACTGGATTGTGGGCTATTTTGATGGCAGTCTCATTGTCACATAGGAGAGGGATGTGGCGCAAGTTTATGCCATAGTCCCTAAGAGTTTGTTGCATCCAAATAAGTTGTGCACAACAACTTCCTGCGGTGACACACTCCGCTTCGGCTGTGGAAAGTGCAATGGAGTTTTGTTTCTTTGAGGACCAATACACTAGAGATCTACCAAGAAATTGGCAAGTTCCTGATGTGCTCTTCCTATCAACATTGCACCCCGCATAGTCCGCATCGGAATATCCAATGAGGTTGAACTTGGAGCCTTTGGGGTACCAAAGTCCTATGCTTGGTGTGTGAACTAACTATCTAAGAATTCTCTTAACGACGGTCAAATGACACACCTTTGGAGCGGCTAGAAATCTAGCACACATACACAAACTAAGCATGATATCGGGCCTAGATGCACATAAGTAAAGCAATGAACCTATCATGGAACGATATACCTTTTGGTCCACACTTGGACCATCTTCATTGAGATCGAGATGCCCATTGGTTGCCATAGGTGTCTTGATGGGTTTGGCTTTGTCCATGTCAAACTTTTTGAGTATATCTTGTGTGTACTTGGTTTGACTAATGAATGTGCCTTCCTTGAGTTGCTTCACTTGAAAACCTAGAAAGAACTTCAACTCCCCCATCATGGACATCTCAAATCTTTCTGTCATTATCTTAGAAAACTCATCACAAAAAGCTTTGTTAGTAGAAACAAATATAATGTCATCGACATATATTTGGCAAACAAACAAATCATCATTGAAGTGCTTAGTGAATAAAGTATAGGCCGCCTTCCCAATTTTGAAACCATTTTGAGTTAGAAAATCTCTAAGGCACTCATACAATCTCTAGGAGCTTGTTTGAGTCCATAGAGAGCCTTACACAATTTGTACACATGGTTTGGGAATTCTTCATCTTCAAATCCGGGGGGTTGCTCCACATACACCTCTTCCTTTATTGGATCATTGAGAATGCACTCTTGACGTCCATTTGATATAGATTAAAATCATGGTGAGTAGCAAAGGCAAGTAATATATGAATTGATTCAAGCCTAGCTACGGGAGCAAAGGTTTCTTCGAAATCCAAACCTTCGACTTGTGAATACCCTTTGGCCACAAGTCATGCCTTGTTCCTTGTAACCACCCCGTGTTACATCTTGTTTGTTGCGAAACACCCATTTGGTGCCTACAACATTCGCATTAGGCCTCTTCACAAGCTCCCATACTTGATTTCTTTCGAAGTTGTTGAGCTCTTCTTGAATGGCCATCACCCAATCCGAATCTCGTAGTGCTTCTTCAATCTTGTGGGGCTCCTAGGAAGAAACAAAAGAATAATGTACACAAAAGTTTGCAAAACGAGATCAAGTAGTTACCCCCTTGGAGATGTCTCCAAGTATATTGTCAACGGGATGGTCCCTTTGGACGCTTTGATGCACTCTTGGATGAGGTGCTTGAGGTCTTGATTCTGTAAGACCTATGTGTGCTGAATACATTGGCTTGTAGTGAATACACTTGGCTTTGATGATAAAAGTTTTGAATATCACCAAAACACCTTTTTATCAAGGTCCGACTCTAGCTCCGAGCTACAGCAAGGTCCGACGGTAGGTCCGACTTGTTTTGGGTAGCTCCGGCTATGTTCGAAGCCAGGTCCGACTTCTTGGTAAGGTCCGACTAGCTTTGTTCAGCTCCGGTGAAGTTTTGTCTTTAGCTCCGGCATGTCTTTGATAGCTCCGACATGTTTTTGATAGCTCCGACATGATTTTGATAGCTCCGCCGTGTTTTTGCTAAGCTCCAAAGTTGATTTTTCTAGCCCCGACTTTTGGGATTACTAGTTCCGACTAGTTCTGGTTAGCTCCGGCGCTAGGTCCTGCTAGTTTTGTAAGCTCCGTTGGGAGCTTGGTTGTACTAGTTTTGGTAAGCTCCGGCGCTAGGTTCTACTAGCTTTTGTTAGCTCCGGCTCAAGGTCCGGGTTGCTCTGGGAAGGTCCGGAACTTGACTGTAGTGCTTCTGTTTTTCATTTGCAATGTTTCGTACTTGCTTTACATTGTTGGAAAGATTGCTTAGTATTCATTTGCTAAGTTTTTGGTGCGTTTTGGTTGATATGGATGATATCGTATTACTGTGGTTTTGCAACATGCTTATGTGAGGTTCTCACGTAGGGTATTGTGTTCGGAACTAACTTGAGTCAAGTCGAGGACTTGGGCTCGTATGGATTGGTTGTTTATTCATGTGCAGGTGTTGCTTGAGTTCAAGACATGGCTGGTGACGGGATCCATTGGACTAGTCTCAGGGAGGAGATGAGGTTCCAACAACCAAATTAAGGAGGAATTGTGGTTGAGCTGATCAGGAGGTTGCGCAGCATGATTGAATCAAGAACAATGCATATGAATGTATCGTGGACGTCATTGGAAGATTTTTGCACGTGTGCAAGGAGTGCATGGATGTGGCTATATGGTTCCGAGACGTGATGAAGAGATGTGGACGTAAAGAGTTGGTCGGAATGGTCCAACCGACTAGGTTATGGACTCAGGCTGCGGCTGAGTCGGGTTTGACTCAAATATGGAAAGATTTGAATTGGTTATAATAGGATTTCGTGTGGGTCACGAATTTGAGTTGTTTAGGAATGTGGGATACGTTCCTAAGGTGTTTGGAAGTCTTAAGATTGCTTCTATCTGTGTATAGAAGAATCTTGAGCAGTTATGGAAAGTTACAATTCGTGATCTAAGTAGGATTGGAGTCCTAGTTGATATTGGGTTGGCCTAAGGGCTGGTTATATAAGCAAGGGAGCCCAAAGCTTGTGGTGCACGACTTTGGGGCTGTTCCTCTTGTGTTCTATTGAATAAAATTCGTAATTTGAAGGAACTATTGTGCCTTGTTCGTCCGACTTGTTCCAGACAAGTTTTACTCGTCGAGTTTCTGGACAGCACTACCTTTCTTCGGTGGTTTTATCATAACTCAAGTTTTACAGTTCCAATTGACGTAATTCTTTTTGGGTTTTCTTCACAACTTGATTATCTATCATCTGTCAAAATTTCACAGTCATTGGATTTGTGGTCTATGATCTACACGAGTTTCTTTGCAGCATTCCAGAACTGTTTTTTTTTTCTCGGGTAGGACAGATTGACCTTTGTTTGATCTTTTGATCATAACTTGAGTTTTTCTCGACGGATTTGTGTGATTCATTTTGTGTTGTCTTCGTGACTTGATTCTCTCTGATATCCATCACTTTTTTCACGGTTAAACACATTTAGATTAGTCTCTCACACGATTTCTTTAAGAGATGGTTTTTGTGCTGAAGGGGTTGGCATTTAATTGTTTCTGCTGCGTAAGATTTTTAAATCTACCATTCACCCCCCCTCTGTTAGCTTTTCACGTGCTCTTCGATCCTACAATTGGTATAAGAGCCACGGTGCTCTAATCTTTGAGATTTGCGCGTGTTTTTGACTAATCATCATGGAGAACTCTGCCAAACCTTCTATGTTCGCTGGTATTGATTTTCAGGTTTGGAAGGAACGCATGGAGACTTTCATCCAGGCACAAGGCTTTGCAATATGGGAGAAGGTATACAAGCCTTACGAAGTGCCATCAAACGATCAAGTTACAGCTACAAATCTGAGAGATGTCGACAACAACAACAAGGCTTGAAACTTGATCATACAAGGATTAACACAAAGCGACTTCGACCGTGTTGCACACCTCCGATCTGCATACGATGTGTGGAAAGCACTTTGTGACTACCACGAAGGATCCAACACGATCAAAGAGGTAAGGCAATACATGTTCAAGAAAGAATACATGCGCTTCGAGATGCAACCCAGTGAGTCTATTGATGACCTTTTTGCTCGCTTTAATAAGATTCTCAGCAACTTGCGTAGTGTCAATGTTAATTTTTCAGATGCTGAAAATGCTAGGCAATTGCTAAGTGCATTAGATATGTCAATTTGGGAGATGAAAGTCACATCTATTTGTGAATCTACTGTCATGAGTTCACTTACTTTAGATGTGCTATATTCCAAGTTAAAAACTCATGAAATTGACATAATCTCACGTAAGAACCCCAATAAGTCTATTGCATTTGTTTCACAACGTGATATGTCAAGCTTCGGCCAATCATCATCTTGCAATATTCTTGCTTTGTTGTCCTCACTAACCCTGGAGCAGATCGAAGAATTTCCAGAAGAGGAGTTGGCACTCATCTCTACTAGATTCTCAAAAGCATTGCAAAATGTGAGAACTAGAAGGAGAGGAAGCTCCAGACCTCAACGCTGTTTTGAATGTGGTAAAACAGGACACTTTCGTACAGAATGCCCTAACCTTTCAGGTCCGACCACCCGGGAAGAAAAACAAAGCAAGGTTCGGACCTCCTCTGGAAATTCCAACAAGAAGAATAAAGGTACCATAGGACGCGAGATGATCAACAGTTTCATCACTGCGCTTCAAGAGTTTAGTTCAAGCGACGTGGACATTGGAAGTGATGAAGGTGATTTGGCAAACTTGTGCTTCATGGCGGGCAAGTCAAGATCAAGTATGGAGGAGGCAGAACACAATAGTGACAATGAAGAGGTATGTCCTACTTGCGCAGAAATGTGTGATGCTATTTCTCGTGCCACTATTATTGTTAAGAAAAAGGACAAAAAGCTTAGGGATAGTGCTGCTAAAATTGAATCACTAGAATCTGAAATCAACTGTTTAAAAACTTTGATTCCTAGTGATGATGCATGTTCCTCATGTGATTTAATATATGAACAATTGTCCTCATTAAGAAGTGCGCACACCTCCACACTTGATAAACTTGAGTTAGAAATTGAAAAGAACAGAGAGCTTGCTGCACTTAATGATAAAAACTTGAAAGATGCTAGCTGTTTCTACAATTGATTTGCATAGTTCTACTTGTGATGATCTTGATAAGAAACTAAAGTATGCTATGAATGAAATTTCTATATTGAACAATGCTTTACGTTCTCATGAAGTTAAATTTTGTTCAAATTGCAAACTAAAAAGAAAAAATTCATGTGAAAATTGCCTTGATCTGTCCAATAAACTCGATGACATGCATAGGACATTAGATCAGTTTTGTAATGGGAATAAGAACCTAAACTTACTGCTGAATTCTTCCAAGTCTTGCAATGATAAAACTGGTTTAGGTTTTGATTCTCATGCTCATGCTAAGGCACATCCACCTAAAATTGTAAAGTCATTAGGAAGTGGTTTGATTCAAACAGATCCTAAACAAAAAGGAGTGGTTTTCAAATCTGCAGGAGTGTTGCCTCATTCGGTTTCAAATAAAAATATTGCTTGCTCATCTAGACATGAACACAAAGTTAAATTTCATTGTACCTTCTGTGGTAAAGATGGTCATGTCATAGATTTTTGTTATAGACTAGCTAAACAACAGAAAAGGGAAAGAATGGTTGCTAGATCTCATAACTTTCATGCAAAATTTGCTGCACACATTGAACCGAATGTACAACCTGCTGTTTTGAGTCAAAAACATTCAAAGTTTACCTCTGGACCTTCTGTTTTTGCCTCCAGAGCTACTGATTTTTTTGCTACACAAGTAACACCTTATAGGTCAGTAGTCAAGAATAAAAAATCTCAAACTTTGACTCATAAACCTGCTTTTTTGTCTCAGCTTTTGCGTGTTTTTCCTGTTGCACGTCGCGTGACTCAATACTGGATTCCTAAATGCCTTTTGACTAACCCCAGTATTGAGTCATCGACGTATTGTGCTTTTATGTAGGTTACACGTTTGAGGAAGGAAAACATTTGGATTGTGGATTCAGGTTGCTCACGCCACATGACTGGTAACAAAGATTGGTTCTCCTCCCTCTCTTTTGTGTCACGTGTAGAGAATGTTACTTTTGCCGATAATTCTTCAACTCGTATAATTGCTAAGGGTTCGGTTAGAGTAAATGATCACTACACTTTGAAGGATGTGGCACTTGTCAAAAATTTGAAATACAACTTGCTTTCTATTGCACAATTGCTAGATGAAAATCTAGAAATTATTTTCAATAAAAATTGCTGCAAAGTTGTAGGTTCAAATAGTGAGCTTATTTTTAACATGTCTCGGTTTGGAAGAGTTTTTAAAGCTGATTTTGATATGTCTTCCTCTAAGCATAGGTGTCTAGTTGCTAATGATTCAAAGGACTTATATTTTTGGCATCGTAGACTTGGTCACATAGGCTTTGATCACCTAACACGTGTTAGTGCTCTTGATCGCATACGTGGGTTGCCTAAGCTTAAAGGGGACAAAGAAATTGTGTGCTCTTCTTGTAGACATGCTAAGATGGTTGCAGGTTCACATACTCCTCTTACAATGATCATGACAACTGAACCATGTCAACTTTTGCATCTTGACACCGTAGGACCTTCACGTGTTCAATCCTTCAGAGGTAAATGGTATGTTCTTGTTATTGTTGATGATTATTCTAGATACTCTTGGGTTTACTTTATGGCATCTAAGAATGAAGTTTTTAGTCACTTTAGAACTTTATTTCATAGATTATCAATTGATCACCCAGGATCATTAAAAGCAATTAGAAGTGATAACGGAACTGAATTTAAAAATCAATCTTTTGATCACTTTTGTGCTGAAAATGGAATAGATCATCAACTTTCTTCACCATATGTACCTCAACAAAATGGTGTTGTAGAAAGAAAGAACAGAACCTTAGTTGAGATGGCTAGGACTATGCTTGATGAATATCAAACTCCTAGGAAATTTTGGGCTGATGCGTTAGCAATCGCTTGTTATGTCTCAAATCGTGTTTTCTTGCATGCTAAGCTAGGTAAAACACCATATGAGCTCCGTTTTGGACATAGGCCTAGTGTTACACACTTTCGGGTCTTTGGTTGCAAATGCTTTGTTAAGAAACATGGTAATCTTGATAAATTTGAACCTAGATCCTTTGATGGCATGTTTCTTGGTTATCCATCTCATACTAGAGGCTACCGTGTGCTTTTACTTGACACTAACAAAATTGTGGAGACTTGTGAAGTGTCTTTTGATGAAGCTAGCCCAGGTACTAGCTCCGGTGTTGCAGGACCAGATCCGTATCCTCAGGGGGAGGGTATTTTCGAAGATGAAGAAGAGCCGGTGATACTGCCTGGTAGTTCCGAAGTTGACACGTCTCCAGCTCCGGACATTGAACAAGCTCCAGCTATCACTTATGCTGGTCCTGATCGTCCACAAGTCACAAGCTCATGAATCTACGATGAACCTAATGAAGAAGAAGCTTGTGAGACATCTGTTCCCCTACGGTTTTACAAAGATCATCCCCCACAACAGATGATTGGAAGCTTGCACGAACGAGTCACACGGTCCAGGTTTTGCGATCCAAACTCTTATGCTCATTCTGCTTTTGTTGCTTCTTTTGAACCCAAATATATATCACACGCACTCACTAATGGATCTTGGATTATTGCCATGCAAGAAGAGTTAGAAAATTTTGAAAGAAATAATGTTTGGAAACTTGTACCTCCACCTCAAGGTCACACTTTAATTGGAACTAAATGGGTATTTAAAAATAAACAAAGTGAGGATGGGGTTGTGGTTAGGAATAAGGCTAGGTTGGTTGCTCAAGGTTTCACTCAAGTTGAAGGTCTAGATTTTGATGAAACTTTTGCTCCTGTCGCTAGATTAGAAGCCATAAGAATTTTGTTAGCTTATGCAGCATCTAAAGGTTTTAAGCTATTTCAAATGGATGTTAAAAGTGCTTTTCTTAATGGCTACATAGATGAGGAGGTTTATGTCAAACAACCACCGCGTTTTGAAAATCCAGATTTTCCTAATCATGTTTACAAACTGTCCAAAGCCTTGTACGGTCTCAAACAAGCCCCTAGAGCATGGTATGATAGGTTAAGAACATTATTTCTTGAAAAAGGATTTACCATGGGCAAGGTTGATTAAACTCTTTTTGTGCTTAAGCATGGCAATGACTCATTATTCGTTCAAGTGTATGTGGATGATATTATCTTTGGTTGTTCTTCTCATGATCTTGTGTCCAAGTTTTCAGTAATGATGAGTTCCGAATTTGAAATGAGTATGATGGGTGAACTCACTTACTTTTTGGGGCTGCAAATAAAGCAAACCAAGGAGGGTACCTTTGTGCATCAAATGAACTATACCAAAGACCTCCTAAGGCGCTTCAACATGGACAAAAGAAAGCCTCTTCGAACACCAATGGGAACAGCAACAACACTTGAAATTGATGAAGATGGTGAATCTGTGAATCAAAAAGAATATAGAAGCATGATCGAATCACTTTTGTACCTCACGGCATCAAGACCGGACATACAATTCAGCGTATGTCTTTGTGCACGGTTTCAAGCTTCCCCACGTGCTTCACATCGACAAGCCGTCAAAAGGATACTCAGGTACTTACATGGAACTCAAGAATTTGGAATTTTTCTTCCTTCTTCCTCAATCATTACTTTGAAAGCTCTTTCGGATGTTGATTTTGTGGGTTGTAGGATTGATAGGAAAAGTACTTCCGGTGCTTGACATTTTCTTGGTAATTCTCTTGTTGCTTGGTCCTCGAGAAAAAAAAATTCAGTTGCACAATCCACAGCCGAATCTGAATATATAGCTGTTGCTAGTGCTTGCTCACAAATTCTTTGGATTGTTCAAATACTTAAGGACTATTGGGTTGATCTAGATAGTGTTCCACTGTTCTGTGATAACACTAGTGCCATTTTCATTGCTAAAAACCCCGTGCAACATTCTAGAACTAAGCACATTGACATTAGGTATCACTTTCTCCGAGATAACGTTGAAAAAGGAAACATTGTGCTTCACCATGTAGATACCGAACAACAATTGGCTGACATTTTTACAAAACCTTTGGATTTCACTCGTTTTTGTTACATTCGTAGTGAAATAGGGGTTATGCATCCTCATGGCTTAAATTGAGGGGGAGTTTTGAAACTTGGGAAGTCTATGTGTGAATCTGAAATTAAAATAATATGAGCATAGTATTTTATACATATATAGAATAATTACTTACACTAAAACTAGTCATGGTCGAACTTTCTTGCTGTTTCGAACTTGTTACATGTTCACAAGTGCTTTTAATCATTAATAATTAATCAAGTAATCAACTCACATGTTGAGTTTTTATGAACAAATATAAATTGAGAAAAGATCAAGAGAATATGCATGCATCGCACTTCTTCTTTTGAGATGGCTTGTCATGGCACTTAGATATGAACTTGGAAGAAGTTGTGTATGACTAAAACCATGTCCTTAAGCTTCTGATTGTCAAATGACATAGGCTTGGCTTGGTTGGTTAGAATAAGGCAGATGCGCATATAATCTCTTGCAAATATCATATGATCTAAATCTGTGCTTTGAAAAATAATAAAATGCAGCAACAAGTGTCATGCTTTCAGGTTTTGAAATAGTTAAGTTTGTGAGATCATGACCTGCTAAAATTGAAAATTACACTTGATCTCTAGCATGGCTTACACTACTTTATGTATCTCATTGATGTGATAGTGTAAGTTACTTGATAGTATGACTTGGATGAGCTTTGTTTATATGTATTAGTTATAATATGCTCATAACAACTAAAGTTGGAGAGATAATTTGTTTATATGCTCATGACTTGTTGAATACATTGTCAAAGGGGGAGGATAATAAAGGGAGAGATATAATATGGGATATTTTTCGGATTTTCTTGTCATTTAACTTTTTATTTACAAAGGGGGAGAAATTGCCTTCAAAAATTTTATGTGAATAAGACAATGTTCAGCCAATGCATTCATCAAGGGGGAGATTGTAAGACCTATGTGTGCTGAATACATTGGCTTGTAGTGAATACACTTGGCTTTGATGATAAAAGTTTTGAATATCACCAAAAACCCTTTTTATCAAGGTCTGACTCTAGATTCAAGCTACAGCAAGGTCCGACGGTAGGTCTGACTTGTTTTGGGTAGCTCCGGCTATGTTCGGAGCCAGGTCCGACTAGCTTTGGTCAGCTCCGGTGAAGTTTTTTCTTTAGCTCCGGCATGTCTTTGATAGCTCCGACATGTTTTTGATAGCTCCGACATGATTTTGATAGCTCCACCGTGTTTTTGCTAAGCTCCAAAATTGATTTTTCTAGCCCCGACTTTGGGATTACTAGTTCCGACTAGTTCTGGTTAGCTCCAGCGCTAGGTCCTACTAGTTTTGTAAGCTCCGGCGGGAGCTTGGTTGTACTAGTTTTGGTAAGCTCCGGCGCTAGGTTCTACTAGCTTTTGTTACCTCCGGCTCAAGGTCCGGGTTGCTCTGGTAAGGTCCGAAACATGACTGTAGTGCTTCTGTTTTTCATTTGCAATGTTTTGTACTTGCTTTACATTGTTGGAAATATTGCTTAGTATTCATTTGCTAAGTTTTTGGTGCATTTTGGTTGATATGGATGATATCGTGTTACTGTGGTTTTGTAACATGCTTATGTGAGGTTCTCACGTAGGGTATTGTGTTCGGAACTAACTTGAGTCAAGTCGAGGACTTGGGCTCGTATGGATTGGTTGTTTATTCATGTGCAGGTGTTGCTTGAGTTCAAGACATGGCTGGTGACGGGGTCCATTGGACTAGTCTCAGGGAGGAGATGAGGTTCCAACAACCAAATTCAGGAGGAATTGTGGTTGAGCTGATCAGGAGGTTGCGCAGCATGATTGAATCAAGAACAATGCATATGAAGGTATCATGGACGTCATTAGAAGATGTTTGCACATGTGCAAGGAGTGCATGGACGTGGGTACATAGTTCCGAGACGTGATGAAGAGATGTGGACATAAAGAGTTGGTCGGAATGGTCGAACCGACTAGGTTATGGACTCAGGCTGCGGCTGAGTCGGGTTTGACTCAAATATGGAAATATTTGAGTTGGTTATGATAGGATTTCGTGTGGCTCACGAATTTGAGTTTTTTAGGAATGTGGGATACGTTCCTAAGGTGTTTGGAAGTCTTAATATTGCTTCTATTTGCGTATAGAAGAATCTTGAGCAGTTATGAAAAGTTACGATTCGTGATCTGAGTATGATTGGAGTCCTAGTTGATATTGGGTTGGCCTAAGGGCTGGTTATATAAGCAAGGGAGCCCAGAGCTCGTGGTGCACGACTTTGGGGCTGTTCCTCTTGTGTTCTATTGAATAAAATTCATAGTTTGAAGGAACTATCGTGCCTTGTTCGTCCGACTTGTTCAAGACAAGTTTTACTCGTCGAGTTTCTAGACAGCACTACCTTTCGTTGGTTGTTTTATCATAACTCGAGTTTTACAGATCCAATTGACGTGATTCTTTTTGGTTTGTCTTCACAATTTGATTATATATCATCTGTCAAAATTTCACAGTCATTGGATTTGTGTTCTATGATCTACACGAGTTTCTTTGCAGCGTTCCAGAACTGTTTTTTTACCCGGGTAGGACAGATTGACCTTTGTTTGATCTTTTGATCATAACTTGAGTTTTTCTCAACGGATTCTAGTGATTCGTTTTGTGTTGTCTTCGTGACTTGATTCTCTCTGATATCCATCACTTTTTTCACGGTGAAACACAATTATATTAGTCTCTCAAACGATTTCTTTAAGAGATCGTTTTTATGCCGAAGGGGTTGGGGTTTAATTGTTTCCGCTGTGGAAGATTTTTAAATCTACCATTCACCCACCCTCTGGTAGATTTTCACGTGCTCTTCGATCCTACAGATTCATCATCTTGGACTTCCTCATCCTCATTGTCTCCCCCTTGATTGATGCCTCTATTTTCATCTTCTTGGAGCGCATCTTGGGGAACTTGATCTTGATCATTCGAGGAAGAGATTGCTTGATGTGTAGGATGGTTTTTTGCGTCTTGTGGTTGTATATCTCCAAGTGCCATCCTTCCTATCACCACTTGTGAAGCTTCTTCTTGATCTAGCACTTGACGATCAACTTTCTCCACTTGGGAGCCATTAGTCTCATCAAACACTACGTCACGTGCTACGGTTAGGAGCTCATACCACGTCTTCTTAAGTATGCGGTGAAGATACAACCGGTTTATGGCATGGCAAGCGGTGTTGACCGCTTCCACCCAAAACTGGTCCGACGTCTTGTACTCATCAAGCATGGTTCTTGACATCTCAATTAAGGTCCTATTCTTCCTCTCAGCCACTTCATTTTTTGACGGGAGTAGGGGGCCGAGAACTCATGCTTGATGCTTTCTTCATCCAAAAATTCTTCAACTTGAGTATTCTTGTCTTGATACTCAAGGAGAACTCATTTTGAGCTCTCTTAAAGTATCTCTTGAGAACACCTTGAGTCTCGCTCTTGTCAAGCAAAAAGAATACCCAAGTGAAATGTGAAAAGCCATCAATAATAACAAGACCATTTTTGTTACCACCAATACTAATGTAGGTGATTGGACCGAAGAGATCCATGTGTAGAAGCTCCAATGGTCTTGATGTTGTCATAATGTTCTTGGATGGATGTGGTGCTCCAACTTGCTTTCCGGCTTGGCATGTGCTACATGGCCTATCCTTTTCAAACACAACATTCTTTAAACCACGGATGTGCTCGCCCTTAAGGAGTTTTTGCAAATTTCTCATCCCAACATGGGCTAGCCTCCTATGCCACAACCATCCCATGTTAGTTTTTGCAATTAAGCCTGTATCAAGTTGGGCTTTATCCGCGGAGAAATCCACAAGATAGAGCTTTACCTTGAGTACACCCTTAAAGGAAATTGAGCCATTGCTTCTCCTTGTGACGGTCACACCCTCATTAGTGAATAAACAATTATAACCTTTGTCACATAGTTGTGATATGGAAAAGAGGTTATAATTAAGTGAATCAACATGTAAAACATTTGAAAGAGTGTGATTAGGGGATATAGCAATTTTACCGGTGCCAAGGATTTTTCCTTGGCTATTGTCCCCAAAATAGATTCCTTCACTTGGATCTTCATTTAGCTCATACTCCACAAACATCTTCCTCTCTCCGGTCATATGATTTGTGCACCCGCTATCGAGAACCCATTTGGTTCTAACGGAGGAGTATGCCTACAAGAAAGGTTTAAGCCTTGGCTTTAGGTACCCAAGTGATGTTGGGTCCTTTGATGTTAGTCAAGAGGCACTTAGGCACCCACACACAAGATTTGGGACTCTTGCTGTGTGGCCCAACATACCTAGCATATGCCTTTCCAAACTTATTCTTCAATAAAACATATGATGCATCGAAGTCATGGAACAATAAATGAGGTTCTTTCTTAGGCATTTGGGTGAAGTAGCAATGTTCTTTCCTTTATTGTTGTATGAGACTCCTTTGACGAAAACAATCAAGTATTTGCCATTCTTGGGAGTTTTGGCGTTTTGCCTCATCTCCCTAGAATAACCAAGATCATCCTTGACAAGGGGATGTCTTGTGTTGGTATATGCACTATGTGCATATGCCACCTTCTCCTTGTCAAAGATGCCACCCTTGGGTGCTTGGTTTGTGCCAACTTAAGCTCATATTTAAGCTTTATGATCAAGTTTGAGCATTTACAAGGTTGAGATGCTTCGAATTCACCATCTGTGGAAGATGAGCTTGTAGAGGAAGAAGGTGCATTGACCTTGAGAGACTTCACTTGTGTCTCAAGGATCTTGTTAGCTTGTGTCAAACTAACAAGTTCATCCTTGAGCACAATTGTAGTGTTCTCAAGGTTTGAGCAAGTTTCCTTGCTCAAAGCGAGTTCATGCTCAAATGCCTTGCTCCTTCTCTTTCAAGCTCCAAGAGCTCCTCAACCTCTTGACATCTCTCCTTCTGTTGGATGAGCATGTCCTCTTGACGGTTGATGAGCTCTTCCTTCTCAAATATTTCCTCCGTTGACAATCTCAACCTTTTCAAGGTACTTTTACTCATGTCCTTAAGCATATGTTCATTTTCACTACTACTATTAAAATCATCATGAGAATAAATTGAAGAAGAGGATTTATATTTAACCTTCTTTATTCCCTCCTCGGCCATGAGACATGTTGGCCTTGAAGTCTCCAAGTTGGGGAAGAGCTTGTTTTCCGTAGTTGTGTTCTTCATAGCAATGGTTGATATCTTCTCTTCTTCATCGGAGGAGGATTCCTCATTTGAATCCCACTCCTTTCTGATTTGGGCATGTCCGGATTGCTTCTTCTTCTTGAAATACTTCTTCTCTTTGGTCTTGCCCTTCTTCTTCTTATTGTTTTATTCATGTGGACAATCCACAATGAAGTGGCCATACTCCCCACAATTGTAGCAAGCCCTCTTGATCTTGTCTTGGGCTTGTCTTTGCTCTTTCTTTCATTTTGGTAGCTCCCCCTCCTTCTTCTAAACATCCTCTTAAAGTTTTTGGTGAAGAGAGCTTCTTCCTCATCGGTGTCGGGACTCTCTTCATCACTCTCTTCCTTTTCTTGTGATCTTGAGGACGTTGCCTTGAATGCAACATCCTTTTCTTGGAGGAGGAAAGCTTTTGTAGATCATTGTAAAACATGGCTTCTTGCTCCATCATCTCATGGTTGATGATACTCCCTAGCACTTCTTCGGGAGTCATTTGTGGAAGCCCGGACTTTCACGAATTAGTGAGCAAAGAGTGACATTTCGAGGCATGAATGCTCGAATCGTCCTCTTTACCACCTCGTGGTCAGTCCACCGGGTGCTTCCATATGACCGACTCTTGTTGATGAGAGTCTTGAGGCGGTCATACATATCCTGGGGAGACTCACCCTCCATGATGGTGAATCTCCCAATCTCTCCTTCGATTATCTCGATCTCTGCCTCCCTAATGATGCGGTTGTCTTCGTGCGCCATCTTGAGAGTATACCATATCTCCTTGGCAACCTCCAACAATTCAATGTGGTTGATCTCCTCTCGAGTCAATGAGGAGGTAATCACTCCAATGGCTTGAGCATTGCGATGGAGGAGAACGGCTTGTTCCGGAGTGATGTCTTCCTCATTCTTCGGAAGATGAACACCTGTCATAATAATTTTCCACAAGCTAGGGTTTAAGGAAATGAGGTGCATCTTCATATTATGCTTCCACATGGAGTAATCATTTCCATCAAACTGAGGAGATTTGCCAATGGGAATTGATAAATAATGATTGCTCGCGGTTACTTGCTCATAATTATAAGGATACCTGGAGTAGTCTTGTGAACTACTCCCATTGTCGACGCTGGTCGCGGCAATTGGCTTGATCTCCTTCTTGGGCACGTTGAGCTTCTCACGAAGTCGTGCCTTGAGCATCCGAACTTCTTTGTCGTCATTTGGATCATTTTGAAGAACATCGATCTTCTTCATCTTGGTGTCTTCGACGACCACCGGAACTTCGTTGTCACCCCTTTCGGCCATTTCTTCTCTGAGTTGTTAGACTCTTTTGGAGAAGCCTGCTCTGATACCAATTGAAAGTCACCTAGAGGGGGGTTGAATAGGCAATAATACCTGAAATAACTTAATAAAACGAGATTAAATTCTTGAGGCCGGACTTGTCTGGACAGGGCCGGACTAGTCCGCTCAGCACAGTGTGAAAACCTAAAAACTTGGTCTCGTCAAGTTATTTTCGAAATTAAAGTTCAACCAAGATTTAACCAATGTATAGTAACTTAGTACAACTAAGACTGGAAGATTTAAGCACTTAGATCACAAGATTTCAACAAAGATCAAGAGTGAAAGGCAATGTAAACAATATGAACCCTAATAGCAATGCTAGTGATCACAAGAAGTAAAAGACAAGTGAGACAAGATTTATCCCGTGGTTCAGCTCCACAAAGAAGCTTACATCCACGTTGAGAAGTCCACACAAGGACCGGGGCTCACTTGACCCTTCTCTCACCAAGCCACCACGATGGCCAGCTTGGTTTCAACTATATCGATGGGTAATCACCAAGTTGGATGGGACTGCTCACAAGTTGAGGCTCCCACAAATCAATACAATGAAGAGCACACGAAGATCAACTCACACAAGCCACAAAACACAATCACAATGTGCAAAGAGATCAAACCGAGAGCCCAAGCACAATGATCTTCCTTTTCTCTCCTCCCCAAACCCTAATCTCTTCAAGATTTGGTCTTAGAGGGCTAGTAGGATGAGTAAAAGGCTTTGGAAGGCTCTTGGTCACTTGTGGCGGCGCTAGGGTTCAAGACATCCTCAAATGAGGTTGGGGGTCCCCTTTTTATAGGGGTCCCGAGCCCCTTCTGCTAACCTCAGCAGAAGGGCGGACTAGTCCGGCCACTTGCCCCGGACTAGTCTGGCCCTATGGAACCACTGACCTCTGGTCAGTTCCTGACAACTGCCGCACTACGCGGCGATCGTCATGCTACCCACCAAATTTCCAAATTCAAACGGTCACTGGACAACAGACTAGTTCGGCCCAAAACAGACTAGTCTGAAGTAGGACAGAAAGGTTTAGTCTGTCCTAAAACGGACTCAACTGGACTGGCACGGACTAGTCCGGCCACAGGGGTCAGACTAGTCCGCCCCACTAGGGTTTCTCTCGGATGATCTCACTAAGTCTCAAACGGACTGGTCCGTACCCAAACGGACATGTCCGAACTTTTCCAGAGAGCTTTGGTCCGTCCAAAAACGGACAAGTCCGAACATCTCGGACTTAGCTTGAATTTCACTCAGATTCACTTCAAAGACGTTTGGTCCGTCTCAAAACAGACTTGTCTGTCTGGCCGGACTAGTCCGGCCTTGAGGCCCAGTATAGTCTGGCCTCCTAGGGTTTCTCTCATTTTTGGCTTCTCACTTAGGTGTTTCACTAAACCACCACTTTGAGCCCCTTGGTATGATCTCAATGCACATGATACATCCACCCTTTTACATGACACGGCTCATATAAGCTCAACTTCATAGAAGCCCTAATTTCTACTCTTGAGCCTTTGATGCCCGTTGCATCCTTTTCCTTTTTGGAGGGTTTCATCTCATTTCAATCATTGTACATGTGCTTAAGATCAACTTAGCTCATTAGACTCTTAATTGTCGTCATTAATCATCCAAAACCCACAGGGATGCCTAGATGCACTTTCAGTAACTTAGCGTTCTCTTGGTGAGACTCGAATATTTTTCACATGACATCCACCAATACCGTTAACGGTGGTGCCTGTGGTGGATCCGAATCATCACCGTCTTCACGAGAACTTCCAACCTTACTCGATGAGCGAGTACAAACCATACTGCACAATGAATATGGGATGAGTCAAAGTTCGATCTCAGCAATAAGTGAACATAAGGAAAACATTAACATGTCAAGAACTTTGTGAAAGTATAACAATATTCATGTTCGCGCAAATTTTCAAACTTATGCTTCAATGATGAACTGTTCTGCCAGAAATGACCAGTCTGTAGAAATTTGACAATTTCATCCAGTTAGAGGTAAAATCATGCCTCGAGGTGAACAACAAAGTTGTAGTTCACAACCTGGCCTTTTCATAATGTATTTATTTGCCTCAATATAAGTTCTGGTTATTGAGATGTGAATTTTGAAAGTTGACAATGTTCCCAGATTTTCTGAGAATTTTTGACAGCACCTCCTTTGTATATGGCTGTTTTTTCCACAGTTTTTCATATACAAAATATCCAAATCTGCCAAAACTGTAAATTACAGCATTGTCACATATCTCATCTAGTTTTCACAAATATATCATGTGCCCTCATTCGATGTTTCTACTGAGAGTTATGATCAAATTAGTGAGAAGTACAGAAACAGTTCCAGTTTCTGTCCAGTTTTGACAGGTTTTGGAATTTTCAAATTTTAGCTATGATCCAGTGGAATTCTGCTCTGGTCATGAACATAAATTATTAAGAATACTCACATACATTTTCAACCATGTATTGAACACCTTCATGGGATAATTCTAACAGGAGATATGACTTTTCAAACTGAAGCTAAGTTTCTGCCAGAATAACACAGGGAAGAACTGAGGTTTACAGTTTTGGTTCAAATTTCATGTTTATGATTTCAACATAGGAATCTGCTTTGGATATTAACTTGACACTTGTGTTGCGATCTACACCTTCGGCACAAATTTTAACCGTCAATGTGCCGATGTAACCCAAATGCAATGCCGGTACTACGTCCTCCCCAAATAAAAATCCTAAGCCGGTATTTCAGCGTACGTCTCAACAGTGGCGCTAATAACGTTCACTCACAAACGTTTTCTACTCGATCTACGAATAACGCGATTAGTGTACCTGCCACTACACCCAAACTACTGATCAATCATATGGTACCGTACGGCACAGCCCGCATGGGCGAACAGTTCACAATAATATATATGAAAGTAAAAACATTCGTCCCCTATGATTCCATACGGGCCGCCCCGAGGTAAGCCACGTCTCGAGGTACATGACCGGGTTTTCTACCACCCGACGGGATCCCACATCTTTGCATAGTGTTGCACCAGTAGGGGGCGCATCGGGTTATGACAAACCCGACGAGGGCTCCCACTAACTTTGAAGCACGGTGGGGTACCGCGTGTCATATATTCTCAGAAATATGGAAAGTTTTAGAGAATCATATTGACATTTCCGTGCCAAGCCACAGAAATAATCACATGCTACCTCTCACATGGTGAGCTTACCGCAATTGATCCGCTTGCGGTGGCGTACCTTACCTCTTACCTAACGTCGGACCGTCGTTACAGAATATATTAACACATATGTTAGCTTTGCCACCTTAAGTAACTAATACTATAATATACCTTATGTGGGATTAATAACTAATCCTC
This sequence comes from Tuctoria greenei, assembly GCA_036927565.1. Taxonomy (NCBI): domain Eukaryota; kingdom Viridiplantae; phylum Streptophyta; class Magnoliopsida; order Poales; family Poaceae; genus Tuctoria; species Tuctoria greenei. Next base: position 148,587,458 of record JAYESD010000011.1, read on the forward strand.
ACTCGACTACTTTGTAGTTTTCAAAATAGGCACTTTTTAAGCGTGCTATTCCCAATACGGCTCTCATACCAAGTTGTGGGGATCGGGGGTCCACACATTCCAGGAAACACATTGGGTGGTGCCGTGCGATGCGGCACCCAGCAGCACACAAGAAAAACCATACAAAATAACCAACACAAATATTTTATTTCACAAGATGATCCTCTTTTACAACATAATATACAATGCAGCGGAATATACATACTCATACTCTCAACTAGCTATGCACAAGAGAAGTCGTCCATGCCCGCAGACGCTTCTCACTAGCAACACAAAGCATGGAGCAGCAGCATGGTTTCTGTGAGAGATACATCTCGACAAGATCAAGGTCTTACAGACAACCACAACATAAGCATAAGCTAATAATACCTGCAAAAACCACAATATAGCAACCGTGAGCACAAGGCTCAGCAAGACTTAACCGTCTCACCTAAAGCATGAAACTCAACATGCTGGAAACTTTAAAGACTGGAAAGCTTAATTTGCAGGAATGGACTCGCCGAAAGTAAATCCTTAGTGGTCAGTTTTAAAGTAGCACACGCGATCCATGGGCATAGCATCATTGTGAATTCCTCAATCAAACAAGAAACGCTTCATCCACGATGATACTTGCTCAAGGTTGCATAAGCCTTATCCAGGTTAAATGTTTGAAAATTGTAAATTTAATTATACTATTTCTATAGCAGCCAAGATTTCAATACAGAGAATTATTAATAGCAGCATATTCATAATCTTTCCATTTCTCTTTCTTACTACATCAAGACTCAGTGTCCAAGTATGCTCAAATAACAGCGAGCGACGGTAATTGTAAACAGTAGACACCCGGATTGCACGAAACGTACACCCATACTCGGAGTTGCAACAGCACACTCCACTGATGTCGTACGCAGCCACCTTTCCCAAGACTAACTCATATCAAAACAGTCCGATCGACCCGAACAGCAAGCTCCCTCAAGGTACACCGCCGCTGTGAGATGTTCATGAGCGAGTTACCTCCCACTGTACTAACAGCCGATACCTTAAGCTCATTGGAAAGGTTCCAACATTGGATCCTCAAAGTACATCGGTTTTTTGGATTCCATATAGCCAGTATGCACCTAGTACAGTTCAAACTTGTCCAACAGGGCCAGGCACGATATGGGCCTTAATCGACACATGCAGGACTACGTAGCCAGGACCATGTCCTGCTGCTTCCTATGCTCCTGCCCGGTCTTCAATTTATTAAAGGAAATCATCACAATTAAACTCATAATTCCAATCCAGTGTAAACCAAGTGCCAGTCTCGCGAGAAAGTTCCAACCTCTCGACTTCTACCGTTTCTTCCAACTAGACATTAAGCATAGCATATCGAAACATGGAGTATTAATCTACCCAAACCACTCTTTGGATTATTCTGGTCATGCAATGGGTTTCATTGCACGAGACCTAATTCACAATACATCTCATCCATATAGTGTGTTTAAATGAAAACTTTGCAAGATTTCATAAATGCAAACCGGGGCTTGCCTTTCAGTTGAAATAAAAGTCAGCGATGATCAGTTAGTAGCCTTCGTCGAGAATTTACGCCACAGCAGATCCAATAGAGAATTCCACTCTACCAGGTTGTGCTTCTTGTTGGCCACCTTCTTCGCGAACACTGTCGAGCAATTAAGAGATTGCAATTTATTAATATAACAATTGAAGTTTATTATAACTCAAGAAGGATTAATATTAGTTAGGACTTGAAGTTATGTTGCTAGACTGGACAGAAACAGAAAGGAAACAAGATGAACTTAGGCAATGGACATATGAAGTGAAATAGATATTGTTTTGTACATACGGATGTGATCTCTATTTATACAGGTTCAACAGATCCCCTGAGACTGAGAAAATTACAGGGAGTTCACATGGTAATGCAGGAATAACCAGGTAAGTTTCAGATACAGCAATTGAATATATTGGTCTACAAAATTTTCTTAAGTGTTTAGCCTTCTCTGATTTTTAATTGTAATTCTGGAGGTCTATAATGGCTACCAGTGGTTGTACCATACAGAGGGGGTCTCACTGGTTCAAGGAAAATTTATTTCACAATTTTCTAATATTCCTACAGGGAGAAATTGATTTTACAAGTTTGTAATAAATTCTGAAATGGTTACTGTATTTTTCCAAATTTTCAATTACATGGTGATTTGGAACACTGATCAACCAAGTAAATAAATTCCAATGAACTTGAAATTTTTACTGGAGGTCAAGTGTATTATTAGTAGTGTCCTGACCAGAATTGGGAATTTTCCCATTTACAGAACAAGAGTAATTAATTTCCCAAGCAGTTAGCTCAAAAGAATTAATTATAAACAATTTGGGAGTCTCATGTCCAACAAATTTCCCCACTGCAAACGAAACTTATTTCACAATTTTTGGACATTTCTGCTGGCCATGGTGAATTTCCAAAGATTGGATAGTTTTCTGCAAGTATTTCTCTATTGGAAATTGACTGGAACATTGACAGTGGGCCCCACTATTTCAAATGGGCCACTGAGGTGGAAGCAGCACCGTGGTCCACAAAGTATTCCTGCAGCCACACTTGATCCCGGCCGTACATAGATCCGGCAATGCCTTATTAGGCTGACGGGTGGGGCCGACCAGAGGCCTTCTTCAACCTCGGGCAGGGACGGAGCGGCGTTGCTCGACGGCGAACCTGGCGGCGCCCCTCGCCAGCGGCTTTTCCTGCATCTCCTTGCCCCCAAATGGCTGCCTGTGCCTAACTCCACACGGGAAGAATGCTGGTGTGGTCGGGGAAATCCAAGGATGTCCGGAAACGGTGTACCCACGGTGGCGGCGGTCGGCACAGCTCTGGCGAGGTTACCCAAAGCATAAACTGCACTATTTTTCTATGGAATTGGTCGCACGGCTCCAGAGGTCAAATCTGAGAAAGAATATGAACACAAATACAGGGGAAAAAGGGCTGGAATCGGGATTCCACCTTCGACCTAGGTCCAATGGTCTGGCCGTCGCAAGAACTCGGATTTTAGCGACTATGGTGGATGAAAATCAAAGCCATTTGATCCTAAAGTTCCATAGGGACATGAGGATTCTAGTCTCTAGTTTAATTAGAAATTTTTTAGACATGGAAACTGAATTCCTAGGCCGAAGTCTCTCAGTTCGTAAGAACATCCGATGCAAAACTTCGTACACTGGTTAAACCGTGCCCTGACTGGCACAGGACCCGTGGGGGAAGTAAAGTACGGTTGGGTAGAACCTCACTGCACGCTGAGCGAGCTGGGAGCAAGCCCGAAGTTCTGGACCACCGTGGATATAACCGCGACAGGTCGAAACAGAGGAAGAACAAATCGCCCGCCGGGGTGGCAGCACAGCGGCGACGAGCAAGCATTGGCGACTTGCCGGAGGGGTAGGGAGGATGCTTGCGCAGCTTATAGAACCTTCGCCTGAGCTGCAACGTTGAGGAAAAGAGCTTCCGCCATGGACCAGAGAAAATGGTCGAAAAAAGAGCGCCGGTTGCTAGCGTTGAGCAGAGTGGAAGAGGGAGTCGATGAAGTCTTTCCTAGTGATGATAAGGGCAACAGGTTGGGGTATGCTGTGGACAGGCTGTTGATGGCGAGGTGGCACATGCAGAAGGTGTGGTGGCGCCATGGGAGAACCATAAAAATGGAACACGCCTGGCTCTGTTGTCACTGGATGACAAGTGAGTCCCACCCTTCAAGCTTATCTTCTCTGGACACTAAAAATATCCCACCAACTTGTGTCCAAAAATTCTATAAATTTTATGGTAGAATAATTTGAAGGTGTAGAAATTTATTCTGAAATCAGATTATTCATTTGACAAATATTCATTTGAATTCAAATTTAAATTTGAATTTGAGTTGAATTCAATGTAGCTATTGAATTAAATAGCAAATTTGCTTCAAAAATTATGAAACTTTGCAGGGATACTATTTGGAATATTTGGAACCCATTGGTAAACTCAAATCTTCATGTTAACTTCATTTGAACATTAGTTATGTTTATTTTTTTTGAATTCCCCCATTTGGAATTTGAATAAATTTGTTTTTCTCATTTCCTTTTTAATTATTTTCATCATTCAAAATTTTGAGTCCAAACTGAAGTTCGCATTATGGAAATTAGGGCTTTTACAGTTCGCCGGTTCGATCTGACTGACATCATCCGAGCGCGTCTCGAAGTGAATTATTAGTTGCAGAGCAACTAATGAACAACAGCGGTAGCAGGTAGCGAATGCAAGACAGATAAGGTAGGCAGCATGCGGGATTGAAATCCACTGCAGTACTGCACCTGCATTAGCTGCCACTGACATGTGGGCCCATGAGACATCGGGTCCACTTGTTAGTGGCGGCTACTGCAGGTGCAGTACTGCATAGTCCCTGCTTGCGACGCTTAACAAAGCGAGGGTTCTGTCAGGCCGAGATCACGAGGAGCAACTCTCGAGGAGGATTGGTGGTAGGGCGAGTAATGGTCAGGGATTTGCGGGCGGTGGGGTCATCATGGAATGCGAAGGATGGGATGTGGTCATGGGCGAGATAGACACGTCGGGGGGGACATTGAAGTGACCAACACCAGGGCGTGGGCGCCGGTGCCAGCCGGAGTGGCCGACAGCGAGAGAGCACAGCGTGGAGGCATCAAAAAATCACGCCATCACACAGGCTGATGAACTGTTAACTATAAAGACTACTAAGAAAGTAGAATCGCAAGGCATGCTAAACAATTAGTAGAGCCTAGGAAAGAATGCAAATGACCATGATACACCCATCATCAATACATCTAATGGACAAAACATAGTATCTCAAAATGCTCCAAATTCAATGCAAAAGGAGTAAAAAAATATTCCCTCTTTATTTTTTGTTTGACGTTCGGACATCAGTTCGAGTTCATTTGTAGTTCACTTTTTTGTAAGAAACATCAATTAAAAAGATAAGGAGGGAGTAACATGCTCTGCCAAAACAAATGGCATGGTAGAGAGGCGGGTAGTAATGTGATGTGATATGGGTAGTTGGAAGCTACCGATAGAATTGGAGTGGGACATTTTTTTAAGCTCCAAAAGTAAAGTTACGCTGGGGCGGAAGGAGTATTTCTAGTTTGTATATCTATACCAGCTGTTGGTTCATGTATCATAGTACTAGGGAGTGAAGAACCTCGGGTTCCTGAACATCATGTGCTGCAATATTCTCTGCATACCATGCAAAGGATTTAATGTTTTCTAAATTTTTTTTAGTTTTGATAGTAAACACATTTAAGTTATACGAAGTGTTTGTTGGCCACCATGAATACTTCTAGACAACATCACGGTTTGATGTCTTGCTCCTAATGTAAAGAGCATTGTAAGTAGTCATTCCAAATAACAGTGATAACGTCAGATTACATGACCGACGTAGATTTTGGATCGGACGGTGTGGTTTCTATAAACTGCAGTGTTTGTTTTGAACGGAGAAATTATAATGAAGGAATAGAAAAAAAATGTACGATCCGAGAAAGCCACACGAAATAAAAAAGTGTAAAAACTGTGGGAACTGAAAATCTTAGGAATACAAATTTGTAAAACAGGAATGAGAGTACAACATTTGGAGTGGTTGATTAGATAACCCGTGCGTCATTTACTTCTAAATCCAGAGATTACATACTACCTCTGGTTTTTAGTATTTGTCGTTCCCGGCCGGGAATTGAACTAGAAATACACTATCATAATAAGTTGTCGAAGCGACATTTATTTCGGGACAGATATAGTATATGCTATATATAACTAAATACGTGAAACAGAAGACCACATTTCTTCTTTGTTAATTTATTTAATTTTCGTATATAAGGATGGATCGTGTAGAACTTAACTAGCCCAAAATTGCATGGATCGTATAGAATCAAGCCAATATAGCTCTATAAAAAGCCGGTATGGATCGTGTAGTTTACCTAGCACAAAACTGGAGTCTGGGATGCGATGTCACAGGAAGGTGTCGGCAACAAAGAGGTTTGGTAGGGCCCGTCAAACTTGGTCGCCCGGCGTTGTACCCAGGAGTCAACACTACCAAGAGCTTTGATGCGTCACTGCGAGATCCATGGGGAAAAAATTATAAAAACCGTGGGAAATGAAACACGAGAATTTCTTAGGTATAAAAGTATGGAACACAGGATAGAGAGACAACACAATTGGAGTACTGCAAGATCACTGGAAGGGCTGGGCAGCGGTGTGTCAGGAACGGAGGCCAGTGTTTCCATTTATACTCATCGTGGCTGAAATAGGGTTACAAAAGGCGGGAATGAGATTGGAGGCGCAAGGAGTGAAAAATGAATTGTCAAAATCTCAATTGTGGCGCGCCAAGAAGAACGAAAAGAGTTTCGCGGACGTGGAGAATTTGACGCTAGCTATGCCTTGTGCACGCATGCAATCGTTATTAATTACATGTCATGTCGCGTCTATTCCATCACATGGTGCGTGTAGCTAGAGGGTAGACTTCTTCGGACAACTTGCTCGCTTCTTAATTCATCTTTATTGCCATGCATGGAGATCAAAATCTCAAAGCAGTCATCTGCTAGCTAGTGGGACATTCTAAAAAAATATGAACAAAAATATGAATCGCCAAATGTATATGTGCTAATGCAAACGATATGCAAATACAGAACACCCAAGTCCACAAAAGGACGATGGCAAACAAGCAGCATTCTATAACATTAATCACAATGAAATGATAACATGTAGTATATACTACTACTACTACTAAAAATACATTTTTCACATGCGCTGACTACAAATGATAAAATTGAGTAAAAGAACACGAAAGAGGAAAAACGCAGCCTCAACCACGATCTCAATGGAATTTCAATAAAGAGTCGTCGATTGTGGTAACACAATGAATTCTTGGCTAGACATTGAACAACTGTTATCTCGCCCCTTTTTTCGGGAAGGAGTTGTTTTTCGATACTACATAGTAGGACGCATTGTTCATGAACATAAAAGACATTTATCATTAAAATAACAACAACACATATATTACAAATAAGAACTACGAAAGCACATAGAAAACAAGAAAAAAAACAACAAATACTACTCTACTCGGAGTCGGAGGAGATCTCCTCCACCTCCTTCTCTGTCGTTGCCGCCTCCTCCTCTGCCGCCGCTGCCGCCGCCGCCTCCTCCTCTACCGCCGCTGCCGCCACCGCCTCCTCCACCGCTGTCGCCGCCGCCTCCTCCGTTGCCACTGCTGCTGTCGCCTCCTCCGACAATTGAGTCCGAGGCTTTCGGGCGACAGTCTGCAGAAGATGCTGGCAGCCCTCCACCCCAGCCACCTCCCCGATCAGCTCGTAGAGGACATTGAGATGACCAGCCACAAACCCTAACCCGAAGCAGTAGTAGCCAGTGGTGTCCATGTTGGTGCAGACGGGAAGTTTTCCAAGACCCATACGGTCACACGAGCGAGATGTATCAGAAAATACATCCCGCACCAATTTGTCGAGCTTTGTGTGCGCTCGACGGTGGCGGAAAGGTACTCGGTGGCCTCCTTTAGGCGCCGACCGAGTTCATCGAAGCGGTGTTCGATGAGGCAGACAGTTTCCTGAACCCAAACGGGATGAGGAGCTGCAGGTACCGCGAGCGGAGAAGGGGACGATGGGGGTGCGGGCGCCGCCTCTAGTTCGACCGGCATTGGCTACGATGGAAACGGAGAAGAAGGAGGTTCGGAGGACATCGAAGGCCAGGAGCGCTTTGATGTGGGGCTACCCATTTGTTGGACAACGGAGGTGCAAAGAAAGAGCGACAGGTGGTTGACGATGGTGCGGCGGTGAAGCAAGAGAAGTTTGGAGGCTACGATCGATGGAGTGGTGCGGCAGAGATGCAAGAGGACGGGTGTGCCTTTATTGCGGGTCGTCGTCTAAGCGCGCGAGTGGAGATGATCAGACGCTTCAAAAACTGCCCTTTCGAACCGGTGGGTGGGTCGGAGTTAATCCAAATCGTGGTTTGCCTCCTCTAGGTTATCGCAACAGCTCGACGCGTCCATCTCGGCTTCACAGGCAGTTTTTTAATTTGACACACAAAGGGTATAGGGTATGCAGTGGCCCACCTGGCATACTTTGTAGGTCCGTCCGGCAGTGTTTCAGTTTTTTAGTTCCAAATTTTAAGTTTGACAAGCAAGGGCCCCACTGGCCCAAGGCATATGCAATTTTCAAGTTTTTTCAGTTGAAAGATCATCATATTTGAGGCTCGTTGATCATGTTTGGGGTGTAGCAAGCATGGACAAGTAACATGCACTTGAAAACCTCGCGATCATGTTTGATGACAACATTATTACGTGTTTTCTCTGCTTTTTGTTGAAACATCGTCATATATAGTTTGAGGCTCGTTGATCATGTTTGGGGCATGACAACTAACATGTTATATATATATATATATATATATATATATATATATATATATAATATTTAGTTTGAGGCTCGTTGATCACGTGCTGATTATTAATTGCCGCATCAGAAGAGCTTGTTTATTGGCTCATGGACAAGGAAAAATCTTTGTACGTAGTACAAAAAGTATAAGTTGGTTGGCATTGCCGTTCGTACGCGAAGGATGCGGCCAGGTAGTTGTTCCTGCAGGTGTATGCTAATTAGGTGAGTGTTTGGGCAGGTCATGTGGTTAGTCCACGATGCACCCTCAACCCGGTGTTGAGGCCGTGTATTTGTGCGTACACTCTAGTGACATGCGACAAAGTGCTTAGTCATCAATTCCGTTTGGTTGGGACGTCGAAGTTGGATTGGAGATATAGGATCATCCATTTCATTATGTATTGGATCATCTTAAAGGGCAGGCCTGACTGTGGTCCTAGGCGGGAGGGGCTACTGCCTAGGGCCAGGCCAGTGGGTTGGGGGGCACGATGACAGCTGGTAAAGAGAAAAGAAATAAAATTAATTAGTATTTGCATCATATGTAAAATTACACGGTCTAGCTTTTTATTTTTTTAATTTTTTAAATATAATACTACTACGTACGTCCTAATGTGTTTAATATTTAATAATATAATATTACTAATGTGTTTAATTTTCCATATGCGATGTTTTTCGATAAAAGGAGGAGTTTTTCGTTAATGCATATACTGTAGGACACATTGTTCACGAACATAAAAGACATTTTTCATTAACAAAAAAACAACACATATATTACAAACAAAAAAACACATAGAAAACAAAGAAAAAACTACTACTAATCCTACTCTACTCGGAGGAGGACTTGTCCACCTCCTCCGCCATCGCCTCCGCATCTGCCGGCGGCGCCTCCGCCGCAACCGCCAGCAGAGCATTCTCCAACACCAGATCGAACTTCTTCCGGTCGACGGCGTTCACCAGTTGCTCGTGAAACTCCACCCCAGCCTCCGCACTGATCGTCTCATAGAGGCAGTCGAGTCAAGCGGCCACAAAGCCTTACCTGCAAATGTAGTAGCCGACCGAGTCCATACTGGTGTGGTGGGGAAGGATCCCAAGTCCCAGTCGGGGACAAGAGTGAGATGTATTGTCAAATACATCCTGCGCCATTTTGTCGAGCACTTTTGCTTGCATGTCGGCGGCGAACAGGTTGTCGATGACTTCCTTAAGCTTGCCGTCCAGTTTGTTGATGCGTTTCTCGATGAGGCAGACGGTCTCATCATAGTCAGATGGAAGAGGTGCGGGCGCCGCGGGCGGAGATGGGGGTGGAGGAGGTGCGGGTGCCGCCTCCAGTTCCACTGGCACTAGCGGGTGACGAAAACGGATAAGGAGGCTAGGAGGACGTCGATGACCTGGAGCGCTTCAGTGCGGGGCTACCCATTTGTGCGGCGATGGAGGTGCGAACAAAGAGAGAGAGAGGTGGTCGATGGTGGTGCGGTGGAGAAGCAAGAGGAGGTTTGGAGGCTAAAATCGATCAAGTGGTGCGCCAGAGAAGAAGAGGAAGGTGTGCCTTTATAGCAGGTCATCGTCTAAGCGCGTGAGTGGAGAAGATCGGACGCTTCAAAAATTGTGCTTTTGAATCGACGGTCAGTGTTACTCCAAACCGCGGTTCGCCTCCTCTCGGTTATCGCAGCAGCTCAACACGTCCCATCAGCTATTTTTTTAATTTGACACACAAAGGGCCCAAGATATGCAATGGCTCACCTGGCATACTTTATAGGTCCGTCCTGTGGTGTCCGTTGAAATGGTGCGATCGAGTTCAGGTGCCGATCGAGTTCATCGAACGGTGTTCATCCTTCAGGCACCGATCGAGTTCATCAAACGGTGCTCGACGAGGCGGACAGTCTCCTGAACCAAATGGGATGAGGAGGTGCGGGCACCGCAGGAGGAGAAGGGGGACGGAGGAGGTGCGGGCGCCGCCTCTAGTTACACCGGCATTGGCTGCAATGGAAATGGAGAAGAAGGAGGTTCGGAGGACGTCGACGGCCTGGAGATCTTCGGTGCAGGGGCTACCGATTTGTGCGGCAACAGAGGTGCGGAGAAAGAGCGAGAGGTGGTCGGCGATGGTGCGGCGGTGAAGGAAGAGAAGTTTCGAGGCTACGATCGATGGAGATGGAGTGGTGCGGCGGAGACACAAGAGAACGGGTGTGCCTTTATAGCGGGTCCTCGTGATGATCGGACGCTTCGAAAACTGCGCTTTCGAATTAATCCAAACCGCGGTTGGCTACCTCTAAGTTGTCGCTTCACAGGAAGTTTTTTAATTTGACATGCAAAGGGTCCAAGTTATGCAGTGGTCCACCTGGCATACTTTGTAGGTCCGTTCGGCAGTGTTTCAGTTTTTCAGTTCCAGTTTTTAATTTTGACATGCAATGGGCCCACCGGCCCAAGGTATATGCAATGTTCCAGTTTTTTTCGGTTTGTCACGTTACGTGTTTTCTGTTATTTTTTGAAAGATCGTCATATATATATATATATATATATATATATATATATATATATATATATATATATATAGTTGAAAGATCGTCAGAAAACACAAGAAAAAAGTACAAGACGATGAACACACCACACATTCATGCATTCATTGACACACAAACACACACGCACACACATAGTAAGATGATGAACTATTACTTTAGATGCCCCTGCGCGCCGGCCGCCGACTCGCCCCCGGTCGCGCCGCCCCTGCGCCCCCGCTGCCGGCCCGCCCCAGCGGCAGCCCAGCCCCGGCCCACTGCACCCCCGCCGCCCCTGGCCCCCGACGCCCCAAACCCCTGGCAGACTCTATGTGACACCCGGTTCCGGATATGAACCAAGCGTAACGCATATGTCTGCCCAGGATGTTCAACACACATACACGAGTGATTCACAAATGATAAACAGAATTTAACCACGTCTTAACTAATAAATAAGTACTTTATTACAATAATCCAATAGTTCACGAATAATATAACTCTAAATAATTGCAGCGGAAAATAAACTAAACAGCACGACTCCAATCCACAGGCAATTGACGGCGGTACGCAACCTAGTACTCCTCGTGATCCTCAGGGTACTCCCAATTGTCTCCAGTAGCTGTTGGGGGGGGGGGGGGGTTGCAAGAGTGAGTACATGTCGTACTCAGCAAGTGTGGAAAGTATGACATGTGGCTAATTCAAATGACGACAATAATAATGGCTAAGTGCTGAAAAGTACAGTAAAACATTTGAAAAGCATTATACTATGTCTATGTGAAATAAATCCCATCATAACCATCATAATATAAACCATATCCAATTATTGCTAACATTACCATTATTCATGTCCAATTACCATAACTCAAATTCATAACCATGACCATAATCCATAAACCAACCATAACCATTACCAAACCATAACCATCCATAACCATCACAAATCCCAATTTCCAACTCTAATCATGTAGGTCATCCAGGCGCTCATAACCGGGAGCACGGCTATCATGATAGTTTTTGACACTCTGCAGAGGTTGTACCACTTTACCCACATGTTTGTGATTTTATCACCTTTCGATGACTAAGAAACCTCCATGGTGCCATCTCACACTTCCGTAGGTGTGTGGCCAAGAGATCACAAAATAGCCTTTCAAAGGGACTACTAGTATGTACGGGCCCACTAAGGTTTCATCGGCAGGCTTGAATCTCTATTCTCCCACCCACGGGCCCCCTCGTGTGCCATGCGGATCCCAGGGCAGTCCTCTTCGACTCCCATTCCCCGCGCCATCCAATGGTCCATACAATACTAGCAGCACTCCTAATTATTCAGCTACGCCGCACCCATACTTGGCCTTGTGGTGGCACTGTTGACCTGGCATATTCTCGCATGAACCGGTCCTTAGATCTAAGGCAAGCAAACCACCATAACATCCAACCCATCCACAAAACCATGCTTGCTTAGATCACCCATCGTATTGACCAGTTCACATCAACCAGAATATCATTGATGCATAATTAAATGTGTAGTGTTGTTTGCCATCCCAATTAATTAAGCGAAGCAAAAAGGTAAAAACCCTTCCCGACTCTCTACCATAATTCCAGGTGACAAAGGTGGTCAAACAAAACTAGTAAACTTCCTACCATAGGATTCCCATCAAATTGACACAGCATGCAAGTTTGCAAACAAAACATTTAATTTAAAATAGGATCAATATGCTTCAAGGACACTTGCCTTGCTCCGGCGGATGGGGTTGCTCAAGCGCTTCGAAGTCTTGGTTTTGGAAATCCTCGTATGCGGCCTCTTGAGCACGTTCCTCTACGCGTGATCATACATACAAGAAAACATATACAATTCAACATAATGCACACAAAATAGTCAACATGCAATGACATGCATGCATGCACAATTTAATAATTAATTTACTACGGTCGTTTATTAATTAGATGCGACTAGTTCATACGTGTTCATATGGGTTTACGGGGGTTTTAGGGTGGATTAATGCTGCTGAAATAAAATTTATGGTGCGACTAAAATTAATTTACGCCTATTAGATTCAATATGATCGCAAAAATTCGCATCGGGAACATGTCCTACCGTAGATCTGACGGCGTGACGGTCGCGGAATAAATGCGACGCGTAGACGAAATAGATGGTGCAGCAGTCCTTCGGCGGCACGTCGACGGCGGCGCGATGTCGGCGACGATCTCCGGTGAACGGTGGGGCCCTCCTCTTTTTCTTCCTCTTCTTCCCCTCCTTTTTCTTCTTTTTCTTCCCTGGCGCAGAGCTCCTGGTGCCCTTTTCCCTCTGTACTGGCGGCTGGGTTTCTCCAGGCGGCGGCTGCTTCTGCGGTATCGGGAAAACCCTAGGGCTTCGATACTTTTTATAGGGGCGTGGCATCGCGGCATGCAACGGCTCGGTCACGGAGCGTACGCGAGTCGGCATCGGGGCGGGCGCGTTCGGGACCGCGAGGTGCGGGACCCAGAGGCGGGCGCGTGCACGCGTCGCGTCGGTCGGGCGGGCTGCGCGAGCGCGTGGGGGTGGGCGTGTGCGGCCAGGAGTCGGCGGGGCCGGGAGCTGCGCTGTCAGGCGCTGGGTGCGCGAGGTTGGCGGGGCCCAGGCGCAGGCGACTCGGCGCGCGGAGCGTCGCGCGCGACCGGTCCGTGCGGGAGCGTGAGGCGGGGCCCAGGCGGGGCGCGTGGCGGCCGGGGCTGGCGTCGCGCGCGCGGCATCGGGGCGCGGTCGGCGCGCCAGGGCGCTGCAGGCGGATGGGGCCCGGGGCGACGCGGGAGATGCCCGCTGGCTGGGCCGGTTCGACCTGGCTGGCCAGCGGTGATTTCTTTTTTTTTCTTTTTTTTATTCTTTTATATATATATATTATAATATATTTTATTACTTATATTTTATTTATTATTTTTTCATTTTACTTATTTATTATTTATATATATATTTATTTATTATATATAATTTATTTATATATATATATTTCTTTTATATATATATATATATATTATTATTATTATTTTATATTTACTCCCTAATATATGTTTTACGCTATTTTTATTTCTTTTCTCCTATTAATGTTTAATGCATGAATATGTATGTGATGCATGATGTGAAAATTGAGGGTGTTACAAACCTACCCCCCTTAAAGTGAATCTCGCCCTCGAGATTCGATAGCGTGGAGAAAAGATGAGGGAATTCTGTCTTCAGGTCTTCTTCACGTTCCCATGTAGCTTCGGCTTCCGTATGGTGTTTCCATTGCACTTTGCACCAACGGATCCTCTTATTTCTCGTGACTCTTTCCTTTATGTCCAAAATTTTGATAGGTTGTTCGACATAGGACAAATCCTCTTGAAGTTCTAACTCGTCCATCGGCACTTGTTCTTCCGGTACCCTGAGACACTTCTTGAGTTGAGAGACGTGAAACACGTCGTGTACATCGGAGAGATACGTCGGCAGCTCAAGTCGATAAGCTACCTCTCCTCGCTTGTCCAGAATCTTAAATGGTCCGATGTAACGTGGTGCCAGTTTTCCTTTGACGTTAAACCGTCGTTGACCTCTGATAGGTGACACTTTGAGGTATACAAAATCTCCAACTTCAAAGGTCAAACTCCTTCGCCTATTATCAGCATAACCTTTCTGTCGAGACTGGGCAGCCTTTAAGTTTTCCCGTATTATTTGGACTTGCCTTTCAGCTTCTTGTAACACGTCGGGACCAAACACTTGATTCTCTCCGGTTTCATTCCAAAACAAGGGAGTCCTACATTTCCTTCCGTATAATGCTTCATAGGGTGACATTTTCAAACTTGCTTGGTAACTATTGTTGTACGAGAATTCAGCATACGGCAAACTTTTATCCCAACTTTTCCTATGCTTTAAAGCACATGCTCTCAACATGTCTTCCAAAATTTGGTTGGTCCTCTCGGTTTGTCCATCTGTCTGAGGGTGATACGCCGAACTAAAGTTCAGCCTTGTTCCCATTGCTTCATGCAATTTCTGCCAAAATCTGGAGGTGAATTGAGAACCTCTATCCGAGACTATCTTCTTTGGAACTCCATGTCGGCACACAATATGCTCCATATACAATTTTGCTAGCTTTGCGGTGGTATATGTGGTCTTGACGGGGATGAAATGAGCTGATTTTGTCAATCGATCCACAATAACCCATATTGAATCATAGCCAGACTGAGTTCGCGGTAATCCAACTACAAAGTCCATACCAATCTCTTCCCACTTCCACTCTGGGATCTTCAATGGTTGTAACAATCCGGATGGCCTTTGATGTTCAGCTTTAACTCGTTGGCACACATCACAAAGTGCAACATATTCGGCTATGTCCTTTTTCATGCTGGCCCACCAGTAGCATGTCTTTAAGTCCTTGTACATCTTCGTACAACCAGGATGAATTGAGTAAGGCGAGTCATGTGCCTCCTTCAATATTGTTTCACGAATATGCCTGACATTAGGTACCACAATCCTCTTTCCAAGCCATAAGGTACCCTGTTCGTCCTCATCAAATCTGAATTCCTTTCCTTCTTGGGTCCTTTCCTTGATTTCCTGTATTTCCTTGTCCTTTGTCTGTCCTTCCCGTATTTCCTGCTCTAATGTTGGGTTGACTTCCATCGTTCCCATCTCATTTATGAATCCGAGGTTCAACCGTTCAAACTCCTTGCATAACTCGGATGGCAGTTCTTGAACTGTAAGTTGATGACTTACTCCCTTTCGGCTCAAAGCATCGGCCACTACGTTGGCCTTCCCTGGGTGATAGTTGATTCCCACGTCATAATCCTTGATGAGCTCCAACCATCGGCGTTGTCTCAGGTTCAGATCCGTTTGCGTAAATATGTACTTGAGACTCTTGTGGTCCGTATAAATCTCACATCGGTGACCAAAAACATAGTGTCTCCATATCTTCAAGGCGTGTACCACGGCTGCGAGTTCAAGGTCGTGTGTAGGATAATTCAACTCATGTTTCTTTAGTTGCCTCGATGCATAAGCTACCACTTGGCCTTCTTGCATGAGCACACATCCTAATCCTTGTCTTGATGCATTACAATATATATCAAAACTCTTGCTCACGTCCGGTAATACTAACACTGGCGCGGTTGTCAACCTTTTCTTTAACTCCTCAAAGCTATCATGACAAGCTTGAGTCCATCGAAATGCCTTTCCCTTCATGAGTAATTCGGTCATAGGCTTGGCTATCTTGGAAAAATCCTTTATGAATCGACGGTAATATCCAGCCATTCCAAGGAAACTCCGAATCTCCTTGACATTCTGTGGCGGTTCCCACTTAAGCACATCTCTCACCTTCCCTGGGTCAACTGATACTCCTCCTCCGGAAATAATATGGCCTAAGAAAGAAACTTCCCGTAACCAAAATTGACATTTACTGAACTTGGCATACAATTGATGCTCCCTCAATTTCTGCAGCGTAAGCCTCAAGTGTTCCTCATGTTCCTTCTCGTCCTTCGAGTAGATCATAATATCATCGATGAACACTACAACGAACTTATCCAGATATTCCATGAAGACCTTATTCATAAGATACATAAAGTACGCAGGCGCATTCGTCAATCCAAATGACATGACGGTGTACTCATAAGATCCATTTCGTGTCCGAAATGCCGTCTTGGGTATGTCTGATGGTCTAATCTTCATTTGGAAGTATCCTGACCGCAAGTCGATCTTGGAGAAGATACAGGCACCCTTCATTTGGTCGAACAAATCCTCAATACGGGGCAGTGAGTACTTGTTCTTAATTGTCACTTCGTTGAGAGACCTATAGTCCACACACATCCTCTGGGTTCCATCCTTCTTATCTACGAAGAGCACTGGGGCTCCCCACGGGGATGAACTTGGGCGTATAAAACCCTTCTCTAGCTGCTCTTGAATTTGCTTCTTGAGCTCTGCTAATTCCTTAGGAGGCATCCTATACGGCCTCTTAGCTATAGGTGCAGTTCCGGGTATCAACTCAATGGCGAATTCTATGTCACGATCAGGTGGCATACCTGGCAACTCATCTGGAAACACGTCCGGGTACTCGCGAACGATCGGAATGCTTTCCAATGTCACTTCTTCCACGTGATTCAGCATCGCTTTCCCTCTTGCAGGTTGGGCTGCTTCAACTTCAATGCGTGTACCATGTTCACTTGTCAACTGCACAATCCTCTCGGCGCATTGAATGACTCCATTATACTTGCTCAGCCAGTCCATTCCAAGTATTATGTCTATTCCTTGGGAGTCCAATACTATGAGGTTTGCGAGAAAGTCTACCCCCCTTATTTTAATGCTTACTTTCGGACATACTATATTTGTCCTCATCTCTCCGCCAGGAGAACTTACTAGCATAGTTTGCTTCATATGAGATATAGGCAAATTGTACTTGGCAACATACTTTGACGAGATGAATGAATGAGATGCTCCTGAATCAAATAAAACAGTCGCGGGGTTGGAGTTGGCGAGAAACATACCAATCACGACGTCATCAGCTTGCTGGGCTTCCTCAGTAGAGATATGATTCACATTGCCACGAGCAAAATTCTGTTGTCCACGGTTGCCTTGTGGTGCTCCCCCATTTGGTCGCGGGTGATTTGGCCTTGGTGCATTGTTCATAGGTCCATTGTTTCTCCTGGGGCATTGACTTGCAAAGTGTCCGGGTTCCCCACACGCATAGCATGTCTTACCACCCATAGCATTGGGGAAGTTTGGGCGCATCTGGTTTTGAGCATTTGCCGCCATGTTAGGACGCGGCGCAGGTGGAACAGGATTGCGAGGCGCTTGCATGGCGGGGCGTTGCTGCGGTGGCTGATTTGGGCGGGGCGGGTAAGCAGTGCGGTATGCAGGAGCAGAGGTGTTGTATTGTGGTGCAGTAGGTGGTGCATAGCGGGGGCGAACATTACTTCCTTGTTGCGGTCCATGATGTGACATCTTCCTTTTGTTGTCCTGCTCCATCTCACGAATCTTGTTCTCAACCACAATAGCCTTGTTAACCAGCTTTTGGAAGTTTGGATAATCAGTATTGAGCAACTGGACTTGAATTTCATTGTTGAGACCCCTCATAAACAGATACTGCTTCCTACTATCAGTTTTGATGTCTTCTGGGGCATATCTTGATAATTGAGTGAATTTGTTGAGATACTCACTCACACTCATCCTTCCTTGCCTGAGATTTTCAAAGTCTTGTCTCCTCAGTATCATAACTCCTTCGGGTACATAGTGGGAACGGAAACTCTGCTTAAACTCAGCCCAAGTGATTGTTTCCTGATTATCATGAGCGTTGCAAAGAGCTTCCCACCAGTCAGCGGCTGCTCCAACTAGTTGATGTGATGCAAAGAGAACCTTCTCCCTGTCAGTGCACTAGACAATAGCAAGTTTCTTCTCAACGGACTTCAGCCAATCATCAGCTTCCATTGGGTCTGTGGCTTGTGCAAGGGTAGGCGGTCTGGTCCTCATGAACTCTCCCAAACGGTTGTGATGTGGCGGGGGTGGTGGTGGAGGCAGATGGGGCTGATTGTTGTTGCCAGCTTGCAGCTGTCCCATGGTCTGTATCATGGTCTGCATGAGCTGGTTCTGCATAGCTAACAGTTGTTCAATGTTGATAGCTCCATGAGCATGTCCCTGGTTGTTCTGAGGTACTTCATTGCGCTCCTCCTCATCGTTGGCATCCCTCTGGTTACGAGTTCTCACCATCTGTTGGCGAAAGAAAGGTGGGGACAGAAGGATTTAGAATTTGGAAAGAACGTCCCAACCATATGCATCAAGGTATGTGACACTAAATAATCCTTTATTAATATAGACCTATATTATGAGGATGTGGACAATTGCCGAAGCATCCCACAACTCTCTACTAAGCACACAAGCACTCAAACAAGCACCAAACAGAATTTACAAAGATCCTAAAAGAAGTAATACAACTCAAGGTCACACAAGTATATCTACATCGCTCTTATTTACTAATGGGGATGTGCCTATCCTTGAGTCGTGGCATAGGTCGAGGACTACTCGTCGTGGAGCGGGAACTCATCCGGGTCCTCGTCGTCGTCGTCGTCGTCGTCGTCGGGGTCCTCGGGGTCCTATGGGTCCTGGGGTGGTGAGGCAGCAGGCGGCGGTGGTGCGGTATACGCCACACTGGAAGGCTCCTCGTCAGAGGACTCCTCAGAGGATGACTCACGCTGACCGTTGCGACGGTCTGGAGAGTCCAGGGTCCACATCGGGGTGTCGGACGCGTAGTCGTCCGGGTCCTCGTCGGTGATCCGACGATACCTCCTGATTATCGCCTCGTGGCGCTGGGCGAGGTCACGCCCATCCTGGATCTCCTGCTGCGCCCTCTGAAGTCGGGCACTCAGCTGGGTCACGTCGTCAACAGTCTGACGAGACTGCGGGAGGTCCAGGGGTCCCTCCACGTGCCTGTAGACGAAGCGCGCAGTGCAACTAGGACGCTGCGGGACGAAGGCGTGAACCGTGTCCTCCAGACGGAAACGGCGGGCGTGGCTCCAGAAAGTGGCTGCTTCCCAGCTAGCATCCTGCTCTGCAGATCGGCGGGAGCTCCTCCAAGCAGGGCTGCTGTGGGTCTTCACCAACTCGTCACCGTAGTAGATATAGATTTTGCAGCTCCACTCCTTCCTGCCGGGGCGCTGCACTCCAGTGGTGTGGTAGGAGAGCGAGAGATTGTGGTGGCGGTAGCCAGCCTCACGGAGTAGGGCACGGAGACGGTGTCGCAGTTGTCCTGCGGCTCTGCCGTCAGAACGGATCACCACGGGGTGACGGGGGTCGACGGACGGAGAGCGACTAGCCAACCTACGCGGGGGCACGAGTCCACCGGTCGACTTACGGGGGGTTGTCTTGGTGCGGGCCATCTACAAGAAACAAGAATACATTAGGAAAATAATGAAAAACAAATCTGAAAATTTCAGCAGCTAAACGGCGGACAAAGAGCGGTGCAGCGGTTCCAAAAGAACGAAAAATAAAGAGAAAAATTACAGCAACCAACACAATAATTTTACCCACACATAATAGCAGCAAAACACACCGTTTTCGCGAAAATTTATACAGCAAAACAGCAGCACTTAATATTGCTCACTTCTGAAAATTTTTATCAAAAACGCAGCAGCGATCAATACTTTTTGCGGCCGAAAATAAAGGAAACAAAACAGCAGCAAAAATTTTCGAAAATAGCATATTAGAAGAGTGTTCCTAAGTGCTCTAGAGTGTCCATTCTACCTAGGCTTGCGTCCTACGGTCAACCTCGCTCTGATACCAATTTGTGACACCCGGTTCCGGATATGAACCAAGCGTAACGCATATGTGTGCCCAGGATGTTCAACACACATACACGAGTGATTCACAAATGGTAAACAGAATTTAACCACGTCTTAACTAATAAATAAGTACTTTATTACAATAATCCAATAGTTCACGAATAATATAACTCTAAATAATTGCAGCGGAAAATAAACTAAACAGCACGACTCCAATCCACAGGCAATTGACGGCGGTACGCAACCTAGTACTCCTCGTGATCCTCAGGGTACTCCCAATTGTCTCCAGTAGCTGTTGGGGGGGGGATTGCAAGAGTGAGTACATGTCGTACTCAGCAAGTGTGGAAAGTATGACATGTGGCTAATTCAAATGACGACAATAATAATGGCTAAGTGCTGAAAAGTACAGTAAAACATTTGAAAAGCATTATACTATGTCTATGTGAAATAAATCCCATCATAACCATCATAATATAAACCATATCCAATTATTGCTAACATTACCATTATTCATGTCCAATTACCATAACTCAAATTCATAACCATGACCATAATCCATAAACCAACCATAACCATTACCAAACCATAACCATCCATAACCATCACAAATCCCAATTTCCAACTCTAATCATGTAGGTCATCCAGGCGCTCATAACCGGGAGCACGGCTATCATGATAGTTTTTGACACTCTGCAGAGGTTGTACCACTTTACCCACATGTTTGTGATTTTATCACCTTTCGATGACTAAGAAACCTCCATGGTGCCATCTCACACTTCCGTAGGTGTGTGGCCAAGAGATCACAAAATAGCCTTTCAAAGGGACTACTAGTATGTACGGGCCCACTAAGGTTTCACCGGCAGGCTTGAATCTCTATTCTCCCACCCACGGGCCCCCTCGTGTGCCATGCGGATCCCAGGGCAGTCCTCTTCGACTCCCATTCCCCGCGCCATCCAATGGTCCATACAATACTAGCAGCACTCCTAATTATTCAGCTACGCCGCACCCATACTTGGCCTTGTGGTGGCACTGTTGACCTGGCATATTCTCGCATGAACCGGTCCTTAGATCTAAGGCAAGCAAACCACCATAACATCCAACCCATCCACAAAACCATGCTTGCTTAGATCACCCATCGTATTGATCAGTTCACATCAACCAGGATATCATTGATGCATAATTAAATGTGTAGTGTTGTTTGCCATCCCAATTAATTAAGCGAAGCAAAAAGGTAAAAACCCTTCCCGACTCTCTACCATAATTCCAGGTGACAAAGGTGGTCAAACAAAACTAGTAAACTTCCTACCATAGGATTCCCATCAAATTGACACAGCATGCAAGTTTGCAAACAAAACATTTAATTTTAAATAGGATCAATATGCTTCAAGGACACTTGCCTTGCTCCGGCGGATGGGGTTGCTCAAGCGCTTCAAAGTCTTGGTTTTGGAAATCCTCGCATGCGGCCTCTTGAGCACGTTCCTCTACGCGTGATCATACATACAAGAAAACATATACAATTCAACATAATGCACACAAAATAGTCAACATGCAATGACATGCATGCATGCACAATTTAATAATTAATTTACTACGGTCGTTTATTAATTAGATGCGACTAGTTCATACGTGTTCATATGGGTTTACGGGGGTTTTAGGGTGGATTAATGCTGCTAAAATAAAATTTATGGTGCGACTAAAATTAATTTACGCCTATTAGATTCAATATGATCGCAAAAATTCGCATCGGGAACATGTCCTACCGTAGATCTGACGGCGTGACGGTCGCGGAATAAATGCGACGCGTAGACGAAATAGATGGTGCAGCAGTCCTTCGGCGGCACGACGACGGCGGCGCGATGTCGGCGACGATCTCCGGTGAACGGTGGGGCCCTCCTCTTTTTCTTCCTCTTCTTCCCCTCCTTTTTCTTCTTTTTCTTCCCTGGCGCAGAGCTCCTGGTGCCCTTTTCCCTCTGTACCGGCGGCTGGGTTTCTCCAGGCGGCGGCTGCTTCTGCGGTATCGGGAAAACCCTAGGGCTTCGGTACTTTTTATAGGGGCGTGGCATCGCGGCATGCAACGGCTCGGTCACGGAGCGTACGCGAGTCGGCATCGGGGCGGGCGCGTTCGGGACCGCGAGGTGCGGGACCCAGAGGCGGGCGCGTGCGCGCGTCGCGTCGGTCGGGCGGGCTGCGCGAGCGCGTGGGGGTGGGCGTGTGCGGCCAGGAGTCGGCGGGGCCGGGAGCTGCGCTGTCGGGCGCTGGGCGCGCGAGGTTGGCGGGGCCCAGGCGCAGGCGACTCAGCGCGCGGAGCGTCGCGCGCGGCCGGTCCGTGCGGGAGCGGGAGGCGGGGCCCAGGCGGGGCGCGTGGCGGTCGGGGCTGGCGTCGCGCGCGCGGCATCGGGGCGCGGTCGGCGCGCCAGGGCGCTGCAGGCGGATGGGGCCCGGGGCGACGCGGGAGATGCCCGCTGGCTGGGCCGGTTCGGCCTGGCTGGCCAGCGGTGATTTCTTTTTTTTTTCTTTTTGTTTATTCTTTTATATATATATATATATATATTATAATATATTTTATTACTTATATTTTATTTATTATTTTTTCATTTTACTCATTTATTATTTATATATATATATATATTTATTATATATAATTTATTTATATATATATTTCTTTTTTATATATATATATTATTATTATTATTTTATATTTACTCCCTAATATATGTTTTACGCTATTTTTATTTCTTTTCTCCTATTAATGTTTAATGCATGAATATGTATGTGATGCATGATGTGAAAATTGAGGGTGTTACACTCTATCGGGCAACGATGGAGTTAGGGCCGGGTCCAGGAACGTGGACTCGAGAACGGATCGAGAGGAAGGCTCATCGCCCATAGTGGCCGTGTAGCTTCTGTCCCCTCAATCTGTTGGCGATGAGCCTTCTCCTCGATCCATTCTCGAGTTCGTGGTGGCCACGGCGCTACTTCGACCCTGCTTCTGGCGTGACGACGCTGATGATCCGCAACATACTTTTAAATATGCGCGTTGGTATTCTCCCCCTCATATTTATTGATGCATTAATACCTGATGTTTTACATTGTTTTCCACAGGAGGCAAAAAGTAATGAACATCATTGATCAGCACTGCGTCGAGGAGAACGCAAAAATTGCAGTGGGCCGCGTCAAGTCAGAATACGATTTTATTTACGTTCCATTTGACTTTAAGTACCACGCCTATGCATTGAAATATATGATTATACTAATCCAGCTCCGGTCTCTTAGTGATTGATACTTAACCTCGTTTGTTGCATTTGCCAAGGTCCGAGGCCAACAAGGGCTACTGCTTTGTCAACGTCACATCGCCAGATGCGGCGTTCCTGTGGAAGCACATGCATGGCTTCCGTTGGAAGGTGAACGACTCGCTGAAGATGTGCGAGGTCGACTACGCCAACATCCAGGTACGTCGCCGTCTGCTGCCACCGTTTTCCATTGCGTCGCCGCTGCATGGTGTTCACCTTCCGCTGCTCGTCATCCTTTCGCAGGGTCGGGATGCGTTGGTGGCCCATTTCTCTAAGTCATGTTGTGCGGAAGGGCCGCAGAGAATTTGATTTATGCACCAAGGGGTTAAGAGATAAGACCATCTGATTCGCATGCCAGTAATGGTGTTTGGGAACACGGTATTTTTGGAGTTTTAGAGCAATTAGCAATACCTGGTATTTGAGATTACTATGGTATTTTTTACAGAATGGTGTTTGTCAACCGAACAGTCCTATGTATTGCAAAATCGTGGTATTACAAAACTGTGTTATTGAAATACTTTGGTATTGCCATGTCATTTTAAAAATTATGGTTTCCAAAACTTTAGTATTGAAAAACCGTGTTCCCAAACACAGCCTAAAGCTTTACCATGAACCACTGCGGATGGTCTTAAAGGCAAGCCGGGCTCTGGGCCTAGGTGGGCGGAAATAAATTTTTTGCGGCAGCCGTGTTCCCAAACACAGCCTAAAGCTTTACCATGAACCACTGCGGATGGTCTTAAAGGCAAGCCGGGCTCTGGGCCTAGGTGGGCGGAAATAAATTTTTTGAGGCCTTGCCGCACAACGTCGCGCATGCGCCCCCGCCCCGCATGCCGTCCCATGGAAATCCCGCTGAGATCCTTTGCTTTGCACTGGTGGGTTTGTTGTATGGACACCGAAGGATGGAAATCCCGCGTGTCCAGCTCCCACGAATATGCGATTTTGATCGGGCGGCGTGCTAGCCGGGGGCGCACGCCCGATGCTTTGCGGCAGGGTCGCATAAAATTTGTGGGCTATTGCCTAGGGCCAGGCCGGTGGGTGGGGGTGGTGGGGCGGGCACGATGACAACTGGTAAAGAGAAAAGAAATAAAATTAATTAAGTGTGTAGCTTTTTATTTTCGTAATTTTTTGAAATGTAACTCTACTACTTACGTCCTACTAATGTTAGTTCAATGCTTTGTCCAAAACGTCAAATAAAAGAATAAGGAGGGAGTATTTATTAGATATAGTATAATATTACTAATGTGTTAATTTTCCATATGCGATGTTTTTCGATAAAAGGAGGAGTTTTTCGTTAGTGCATGTACTGTAGGACACATTGTTCATGAACATAAAATAAAATACATTTTTCATTAATGTAAATACAACACATATATTACAAACAAGAAAAAACACATAGAAAAAAAAAGAAAAAACTACTACTCATCCTACTCTACTCGGAGGAGGACTTGTCCACCTCCGCCGCCACCTCCGCCTCTGCCGGTGGCGCCTCCACCTCCACATCTGCCGTCGGTGCCTCCGCCTCCGTCGCAACCACCGGCGGAGCATCCTCCAACACCAAATCAAACTACTTCTGGCTGATGGCCTTCACGAGTTGCTCGCGAAACCCCACCCCGGCCTCCTCACCGATCGTCTCGTAGAGGCAGTCGAGAGGAGCGGCAACAAAGCCTAACCCGAAGATGTAGTAGCCGGCGGAGTCCATGCTGGCATGGTGGGGAAGGACACCAAGTCCCAGTCGGCGACAGGAGTGAGATGTATTGTGAAATACATCCTGTTCCATTTTGTCGAGCGCTTTTGCTTGCACATCAGTAGCAAACAGGCTGCCGGTGAACTCCTTAAGCTTGCCGTCGAGTTTGTCGATGCTTTCCTCGATGAGGCGGACAGTCTCATCATAGTCGGACGGAAGAGGTGCGGGCGCTGCGGGCAGAGACGGGAGTGGAGGAGGTGCGAGCGCCGCCTCCAGGTCCACCAGCCTTGGCGGCGGCAGAAACGGAGAAGGAGGTTCGGAGGACGTCGATAACTTGGAGCGCTTCAGTGCGGGGCTACCCATTTGTGCGGCGATGGAGGTGCAGACAAAGAGAGAGAGGTGTTCGACGGGGGTGCGGCGGAGAAGCAAGAGGAGAAGTTTGGAGGCTAAAATCGATTGAGAGGTGCGGCGAAGAAGAAGAGGAAAGTGTGCCTTTATAGCGGGTCGTCGTCTAAGCGCGTGAGTGGAGATGATCGGACGCTTCAAAAATTGTGCTTTTGAATCGACGGTCAGAGTTACTCCAAACCGCGGTTCGCCTCCTCTCGGTTATCGCAACGACTCAACACATCCCATCGACTAATTTTTTAATTTGACACACAAAGGTGCGGAGATTGACGTGAACGCGCATGGCAATCGACCAAGAGTCCATATCTTTTTTTTAAGGATTCAACTGTTGCCGACCGAGAGTCCATATTGAATTGATAATTGTCGTGATCATGGATGATGGTGGAGATGAATGTAATGCATGTGAAAGAGACTCGTGATCAAGCATGTTTGGTCACGTGTTGAGGATTTTTGTGCCCCCTTGTTGAGGAACATGCTAATTTGATGACGTTGAGGATCGAATGTGGCGTACGTGTTTTCACAAGTGTGTTCATTTATTCCTAAAATCAGAACACGTAGCGGCTAGCGCCTATGCCTGTCGTTTGTTCAAAAGACGAGTACAGCGATACATAATGGCAGCATGCGATCGATTAATTTGATGAAACACGTACGTAGTGAGAGCTGTTAGCTTATTAGACAATGGTAGTCCACATTCTATCCTCGTACCGTCGAGAGAACATCCTTGTGTCAAAATTGTTATCTCTATTGATGACAGGATAATATTCTTCATTAGTGTGGTAGATAAACTGTCATATAGGTTGAGAGCATACACATGCATGGTAGAGAATATGATAAATATAGAAATATATATACATGGTAGGAAATATTCTATTCTTGGAATACATGTTTGGGGTGTAGCATGCATATGTATGTCTAACATCCATGTGAAAGACCTTGATCATGTTTGATGACCTTACGTGTTTTCTCTTTTTGTTGAGAGATCATCATGTTTGAGGATCGTTGATCATGTTTGAGGCGTAGCATGCATGCACAACTAACATACATGTGAAAGACCTCGATGCATGTGAAATAACATGCATGTTTTTAAAAGCAAGATATAGTGTTTCCTCAAGAAAAAATAATTTTACAAGAGATTGGGCGTACAAGCAGAAAAGCTAGAACTTGAGCGATGCACCTGCGAATTCCATGTCGAGATGATCGACGGTGGCCGATCCGCGAACTCGGTGGTTAGATCAGTAGTCATCGGAGAGCAGCTTGCGGCCGACCTCGAAGGAGATGAAGGCGTTGATGCACGCATAGTTGATCTGCTCGCTGGAGAGATTATATGCGTCCCAATTGCTCGTCCTCACCCGGTAAGGCTTCTCCATGTCGTCGCCCATCATGGCACTCGCAATGTCCTTCAGCCCTGCACGGCAGAGGCTCAGGTGATCCATCTCCTCTGCCGCGAGCTTGGCAAGGTCAACCGTTTTGGCCACCTTCAACTGCCAGTCCTTCCAAAGTCTGTCAGCATCACCCTCCACGCCCACGCCGATGAAACGGTAGTCAGAATTGCTGAGGAAATCTTCCAGCTCGTCGGGGAAGTAGTCAGTGTGGATGACCTGGAAGATGAGGCAGTGGCAGCCGACACAGTGCTGCAGAACTGCCATGGGTTTCTAGTCGGCGGAGTAGCTGGGGCGCCATTTGACGTCGGCATGTTCTTGTGAAGGCGCCTACAATTGCATGCTGCCATGTTTGAGGAGATGAAGGCGCCGACGTGTTTTCACATGTGTGCTTATTTGTTCCTAAAATCAGAACACGTAGCGGCTAGCGCCTACGCCTGTAGTTTGTTCAAAAGACGAGTAAAGCGATACACAATGGCTGCATGCGATCGATTAATTTGATGAACCACGTACGTAGTGAGAGCTGTGAGCTTATTAGACAATGTTAGTCCACATTCTATCCTCGTACCGTCGAGGGAACATCGTTGTGTCAAATTTGTTATCTCTATTGATGACAGGATAATATTCTTCATTAGTGTGGTAGATAAACTGTCATATAGGTTGAGAGCATACACATGCATGGTAGAGAATATGATAAATATAGAAATATATATACATGGTAGGAAATATTCTATTCTTTGAATACATGTTTAGGGTGTAGCATGCATATGTACGTCTAACATCCATGTGAAAGACCTTGATCATGTTTGATGACGTTATGTGTTTTCTCTTTTTGTTGAGAGATCGTCATGTTTGAGGATCGTTGATCATGTTTGGGGCGTAGCATGCATGCACAACTAACATACATGTGAAAGACCTCAATGCATGTGAAATAACATGCATGATTTTGAAAGCAAGATATAGTGTTTCCTCAAGAAAAAATAATTTTATGAGAGATTGGGCGCACAAGCAGAAAAGCTAGAACTTGAGCGATGCACCTGCGAATTCCATGCCGAGATGATCGACGGCGGCCGATCCGCAAACTCGGTGGTTAGATGAGTAGTCATTAGAGAGCAGCTTGCGGCCGACCTCGAAGGAGATGAAGGCGTCGATGCACGCATAGTTGATCTGCTCGCTGGAGAGATTGTAGGCGTCCCAGTTGCTCGTCCTCACCCGGTAAGGCTTCTCCATGTCGGCGCCCATCACGGCACTCGCAATGTCCTTCAGCCCTGCATGGCGGAGGCTCAGGTGATCCATCTCCTCTGCCGCAAGCTCGGCAAGGTCAACCGTTTTGGCCACCTTCAACTGTCAGTCCTTCCAAAGTCTGTCGGCATCACCCTCCACGCCCATGCCGACGAAGCGATAGTTAGAATCGCCGAGGAAATCTTCCAGCTCGTTGGGAAAGTAGTCCTCGTGGATGACCTGGAAGATGAGGCAGCGGCAGCCGACACAGTGCTGCAGAATGGCAATGGGGTTCTGGTCGGCAGAGTAGCTGGGGCGCCATTTGACGTCGAGCTTGTGAAGGCGCCGACGGTGGACAGAGAGGACCTCGTCAAGCCAGTCCTCCACGGCCTCACCGGAGGACGTCACGGTGGTGTTGATCATGTCTTCCTCGAATGTCATGTTGTGCACTTGAGTCCCCGCCATTGGGTCCTCTCTCCTTGCCGTCCCTACGGTTGCCGTTTGTGGCAGCGCGACGCAATTTCTCTCTTGTGCAAAACCTTCATCTACACCTTTAGTTTGGATTTTAATTGGAAACGGGCCTGGATATATAACTGATGTAGTTACGATATGAGTGGAGGAGTTTCCGAATTTGACGGGCACGAGCCCGGAGTAAAGAGAGTAATGAAGATTTTTGAATCTGATGTACTCTTTCTAATTTTTAATTCATATCGTTATGACCACAAGTTGCATTGTCTTAACCAAACACCACGTACAACAACAACAACATTTCTCAGGGGCCCACCAACTAGGTATGCTGGGTGGGCCACGGGATATGCTGGGTCCAGCCACCAGAGAGTAGCTAGTGTTAATGCATGCTGGAGAGATCAGCAGAATTGGGAACTGGCCAATGAAGATGGATGTCAACAGTCTCACGGTTCATGTATCAAAACGTGTGCCATCCTTTTTCTTCTTCCCTTTTTTCTTATACGTATTATTTTCCACCAATCTTCTAGCCCTCCTTTGTTTGAAGTTGTATGGTTGGATCGGGATACGTGGCCGGCATGAGGCGAGAGCCGTGTGTGCAACACCAGGCGGAATGTCGTGGAGAGACATTGCTCCCCTTGTTGAATTTGATGACGTTGAGGATCGGATGTGGCGTATGTGTTTTGACAAGTGTGTTCATTTGTTCTTAAAATCTGAACATGTAGCGGCTAGCGCCTACATCTGTTGTTTCTTCAAAAGGACGAGTACAACATGGTCGGAAATTATATTGTATTTTGCAAGGCATGCAATTAATTTGATGAACCGCGTACGTAGTGAGCTGTTCCTAGATGGTATTTGTCGGAGTGTTTTTCCGGCAATTCTCCCGATACTACCATTGGTAGCTCGTGGAGTTTATAGTTCGGTATTGGGCATGCAGAGATTTCGAAGAATAGGGCAAATGGACACAAGGATTTACATGGTTCGGGCCTCCTGACTGTAATACCCTACTCCATGGGGTGTGTATCTGTTGTATTGAGCGTCTATGAGCTTCTCGGGAGTTTTCAGTCAGAGACTGTGTGTGCTTGAGGGCGTCAGAGAGAGTCCGTCCCCGAGTCTCTCGTCGACTAGTCCTTTTATAGTACAAGTACTGGTCGTTACACAGTTAGCCTGGCCCGACATGTGGCCCCATCAGTTACTAATGTTTAATACATAATCAATGAGATTTATTACCCTTAATAGCATGGTAACGGGACCTGACAATGCCGTTACTAGTATTAAGGGCCTACTGATTGTGTTTCATAAATATGGTATTAATGACACTTAATCAGGTCTTTAGGTCTTTGATTGCCCCTTGGAGGTCCAAGCCATTAGGGGTTGTCCAGCTTGATTGCCAAGGTTGAACGTCCGGCGGTTTGGACACATGGTAGCTCCGGAGCTATCCGTTTGGGACGTGTAGGTCCGGTGTAGATGTACACGTGTCGGTACTAGAGCTTCCCTCTGTCGAAGGTTAGGTCCGGGGGTGCTGTACAAGTGTCTAGCCCGGAGCTATCCCATGTGTGGGGTATAGCTCCGGCTACAGTGTACACGTGGCAGTACCGGAGCTAACCATAGATATGAGATATGCCCAGTCCCGTATGACAAGTGGGGCCTTAGCAGGTCTTCAACTCGGACAGGTGAACTCTCTTTGGTCTTTTTGTAGTCCCAAGGGGTATACGGTACGCAGGGTACCGATAGTGGCCCCCTGGGCCCACCTCCGGGAGAGACCTTTTGGAAGGAGTCGTTTTGCCGGAGGTGGGTCCATCCTTTGATATTTGTGTCGTGTCTTCAAAGATCTTCAGATGTGCCGTTGGCAGTAACTCGTAGTTAAACCACCGCCGCGTGGCATATCCTAGATGCGGCAGGTGAGATCTTAGCGTGCGGATCTCATGCAATTGAAGGTCGCTGGTTCCTGATACGAAAATCGTATCGGTTCCACGTGCCTTGTCAGGCCGCCGCCTTCGGGTTTCCCGCCTTTCATGATGACAACTGTTCACCTGGGTAAGGACCTCGACTTGATCATCGAGGTGGCCCCGGGCCCCCTTGTCATTGGCAGGGTGAAGTTTTTGACTTGTAACATCAGCTCCTCTGCTGTTTCCATCTAAGCGTTGCGGGGGCTTACTTAAGAAGGAAAGCAGGCACCGTTTGGGGGTTCTTTACGCCTTCATTCGATGTTGCGCTCAAACCTTCCAAACATTTGCTTGCTTTTCGTCTCTAGCCCCGCTTGTACTGTGATGGAGTTGGGTCTCCGCGAGAGCCGACTCAAGACCGACGGCAACTTGAAGAAGGTCCGGGCCCTCATGGGATGGTCAGTGACTTCTTCAATCACCAGGTCCGCGTTGGCAAGATTGCGTTTGAGAAGGAGCACGCTGACGAAATGGTGTACTTCTCCGTGTACGCCATGGTGGGACTGATCCCACCCTTTTCTTCTTTTCTCTTGATGCTGCTAGACTTCTATGGTCTGGAGCTGTACCACCTCGGTCCCCACTCCATTCTGTTGGTGTCGATCTTTGTCCACTTATGCGAGATGTGGGTGGGTATTCCTCCCTGCGTCGAGCTCTTCCGCACCTTCTTCACCATCCACACCACCGGCAAGAGTAACGAGTACCTTGGCTTCTATTACTTTGTGAAGCACAAGAAGTGCCCCGCACAAGTACTTGCGGTCGTTCCCTTCTAGTATGTGGGACGATTGGAAGAAGGATTGGATCGTCATCAGGGCAAAGGAACATGAGAGGCTGGAGTTGCCCATAGGCCTCCCCAATGTCGACACTGAAGCTTGGAGTGAAGTTCTGGTGTTGTCGGACCCCTTCAACCCAGCTCTGACCAGGATCCACCAGTGCGTGAAAGGAGGGGTGACTCCTCAGGTGGTATTTTGCAACTTCCTGGCCAACAGGTGGCTCAAGCTTGCTTGGGCCCTCAACAGTGTGATGGACGATGACCGGATTGAAACCGGTTTGAAGTCCAACCTAGAAGGCGCAACCTTGGAGCTTCACCTCAAGAAGTTCCAGCACGACATCGACGTCGAGGGTGACTATTTGTCTCCGTCGGCGGCTTTCCTCCCTCTGAACATGGAGGCAAAGTTCAACAGGGAGCTCCGGCGTAAGATGCCAGTGCTTGATGACCTTGGTGTCGTCGAGAGGCGTTCGACCACCGGGTTGGTGATCTTCGGGGCCTCAGAGGTTGGTCCTCCCTCAGTCCTGGAACAGAGAGTTGAAGTTTTGGGCGAGGGCAAAGAGTTGGCCGAGCCCTCGAGCCGGAAAAGGAACCTGAACTATTCCAATGGAAGGTCCGTCAGGCCTGCTCCCTCTCCAGCGGCTCCTTCTCCCCAGAGGGGGAGGTCTTCAATGGCGGCATCCACTCCAGCATCGGCATCTCCTCGAGGTGCCAGTTCTGGACATATGGCTACAGTACCAGGACCAACTGAAGGCTCTGGGTCCGGAAGTTCTTCCTGATCGAGGGGAGCCTCAACCAAAGCAGCGCCGACGGTTGCGGCGAGCTCCAGGGAACCTTCCGGAACCGATATGCCAGTGGCGCCTGGATCCAGTCCTAAGCGTCCGGAGAAGAGGATCCGTGCTAACTGGTGCGGAAACCTTCCGAGGTAATTTTTGTTTTTTACCTCAGTTAGTTGTTTTGTGTTGTAACTGTGTTTTGAGTTTTTTCGTCCTTCATCTGCAGTGTCCCCAAGAAAAGGACTGAAGCGCCGGCTCCTGCGACAGCAACTGATGATGTGGAGACGGAAGCTTCGGCACCAATTCCAGTGCCGCCCCAAGGGGTGGCTGAGGCTGCGATAGCTCTGGCGCCAGCTGTCATGGTCTTGGACCTTGGCTCATCCCCAGAGGCTCCTGTGGTAGCGCCGAACCACGGGAATGAAGATGCACCAGCGGCACCTGCCCCGGAGGTTGGAGCTCCGGGTTTGGACGCAGAAATGGTGGACGCTCCGGCTTCAGAACTGGAGATATTTGTGACTCCGTCCCTAGAGCCGGATGTCGTTGAAACCCTGGCAGTGGAGCCAGTGTTTAATGCTGCCCCGGTGGTAGAGCCATTGGTTGATGAAGCCCCAGCGGTAGAGCCGGTGGTTGATGAAACTCCGGCACCTGAGCCGGTTATCGAAGAAGTTCTGGCGGTAGAGCCGGCTACTACAGAAGTTCCAACGGTGGAGCCGGTTGTCGGAGAGGTTCCGGCGCCTGAACCTATCACTGCAGAGGTGTCAGCACTCGAGCCTATGATGGTCGAAGCATCAGCGCCTGGGCCGGTGGTGGAGGAGGCGCCAGCGTCGGAGCCGGAAGTGGCTTCAGCTCCGACCGAACCTTCAACACCTGCCCCGGAGGTGGTGATTCCGGAGGTGCCCGCGCCCGAGCCAGGGTGCCGAGATGAAGTTGCTGGCCCCCCGCTTGAGGGACCAGCTGTTGACGACCTGGCAGCGGGGCCTTCAGAGCCGACTCTGGAGGTTGAAGCTTCTGTAGCAGGACCTTCCTCGATGGCGGCCCAAGTGCCGCGGAAGCTCAGGAAATCGCTCTTGTAGAGTGGGACCCAATTTTTGTCACGGAGAACCCGCTGGAACCGGCGGAGATGGCCCCGGCAGGTCTGGACCCAATTCCTCTATCGTTGTCTATTGACAACGCTTGCTCTAGTCTTCACCAGGTTCAGCTGGCTTTTTACCATGACAGCAAGGCTCTCGAGGAGGAGCGTCAAACTCTTAGGAGGTGGGGCAACCGGCTCCACTTTGAGACCAAGCTGGCGCAGTCGAGGCTGACTGATGACAAAGAGTAGGCGAGGAAGGAGAAGGTCCGCATGGAGTACTGGGGTAAACTGCTGGATGAGAGGGAAAGCATGACACGATCCCTTGACAACCAGTCCCGGGCCATCTATGAGCAGCCCAAGGCTGCTAATAGCGTAGCAGATGATCGCCAAGAGAGGCTCGACGCCATCCACACCAGTCTCGTTAAGCGCCGGGACGCTCTTGAGTAGCGGGAGAGAAAGCTCGAGGATGAAGAGCAAAAACTCCGTGAGCTGCGGGACAACGTCGTGAAGAGGGAAGAAGAGCTTACTCAGAGGCTAACTCTGGGTGACAAGAGTCTCGAGGAGCGCACCAAGAAATTGGATGAGCGCTGCGAGAGAGAGGAGAAGAATGCCTGGCAGCGAGGACAGGAACTCCACAGGTGGGAAACCGACATTGCTGCCAGGGAGAAGAAGGTGCGGGGCCAAGAGAAGGACCTGGTTAACCACTGGAATGAGGTCCACCTCCGGGAGGAAGAGCTCAGTAAACTCGAAAGGCAGGTTGCTGAAAAGATTCAGTAGAACGCCAGAGAGTTGGAGCGTCTTGCTCGTGAGAACTCTCAGCTTGCGGCGGCCAAAAGATCCTTGGAGGAGATGCGAAGCGGCAGGGTTGCAGAGTCCCAACAAGTTTGGGACTTCCTGGACAAAGCCAACGATGCACTGACGCCAATGGGTTTTAGTCCCGTGCGTCTGGATGATCCGGAACCTGAGCTGGGCCAGGCGTTGCCGGAGCTGAGTTCGGTAGGCAACAAACTCACCAAGATGTGCGATGTCATTGCGGACCAGCTGGAAACTGAGGGACAATCCCTGGCCAAGAGCGTTGGACAATTTATTCTGTCGTGCTACACAAGTCGGGACCCCCAATTCCCCCTGGACTCGGTGCTCCAAGGCTCCATCGTCCGAGAGGGAGAAGCTGCCCAGGACAGCGTTTTTGAGGTTGCCCAGAAGGTCGCCTCATTTTTCCATAGGGTCTAGAACCATCTCTTTGTAGCTCCCGCTTGTATTCTCCCTTCTTCTTCTCCAATTTTGTAATCTCTTGTCTCCAGATGAATGAAATCCAAGTTTTTTATGAATTTCATTTTTTATCTTCAACACTTTTGTCTCACTTGGCCCCCTGGTAGATGTACACAATTTGATTGTGAACATGTACCAAGAGGATGTAACTGCTGTTGAAGACTTGCGTGCTTCAGACTTGTAGAGCGTAGGTCCGAAGTCTTCAGTAGTGAAGGCTCCCTGAGGTTGTCGGAGCTTAAGGGCTCCGGCCTTGACCATCATCGGACCTTGGTAGTTCCAGCGGTGGTCTCCATCAACACGTAGTGTCGACAGTTAGTCCTCTGGAGTTTTCCCACCATCTTTTGTTCATTTTGACGGCTAGCCCCATGGTTTTACCGGAGCTGAGTAGGTCCAGCGATGCTTGCTATCAATGTTTAAAACATCGACTGCAAGCCTTCTAGGGAATGTTGGAGCTTTAGTAGCTCCGGCTGAATTTACCATCATCATGAGATCTTTATTTTTCCTGCACACTAAAGTCAAGAAAAATAGTAAAATTCGTTTCTTATCTACAACTCAGTTGCGACTTATTATTCTCGTAAGAAATTTTTAGGCCGAGCGCAACTCTTCATACAATCAAGTGCACCGAGTTGTTTTCTCCAGGTCCAATTGTTTTCAAGACCCGCCTTACTTTGGCCTGCCGGGGTGTAGGTAGAGAGGCGTACTTAGGGTGCAGGAACAGGCTATGTCGATATCACACTCCGGACCTAGATTGGCTGGCGACATTCAGGCAAGTGAACCATTCAACAATGTGAAAACCCGAAGGAATTAACAATGCGACTCGAGTTGTACCTGAATTGTTCGATCTAAAAAATTCTTGAGAATCGCACAAATTTGTTATAGACAAGAAAGAGAAAAATAAAAAATATTGAGCTTGTACAAAGTAAATGCACGTGGAGTCTATTTTGCACAAAGATGTCTTTCATTATAGGTCCGGGGTACAGGGGAAACAAGTACACCCTTAGGGTACGGAACCAGGCTAAGTGTGCTTTGTTTCTTGTATGACCCAAGGTAGCTAGCTACAGTTTTAGTTCTGAGACTGTGACAAGTGTTGCCTGAACTCTGTAGACCTTCTGGAGAAGGTCTGGCTGTTCTCTCGGAGGAGCTACCCGACTCTGTACAATGACTCTATAACATACATCTTGTGTAACTATAGACTCACCTCCGTGATATTAAGCGTAAAACTTACAGAGGTGCTCAATGTTCCAAGGATTAGGGAGAGGTGTCCCATCCTCTGTTGCCAAGCGAACACATCCGGGACGGGATACTTTAATCACTCGGAAGGGTCCTTCCCAGCTGGAGGAGAGTTTGTTTAACCCTTCTCTGGACTATATTCTCTGCAGCACCAGATCGCCTTCCTCGAGTTGTCAGCTGTGAACATGCCTTTGGTGATAGCGCCGGAGATCTTGGCGGTATCGGGCATTCCGAACAGCTGCTCGGCACCTTCTCTCTTCAAGGAGGTCAAGGTCTTCACGCCGGAGCTGGTCCTGCACGGCATCGTCGAAGGTCCGGACCCGGAGCGACCCCAAGGTGATTTCATGAGGAGGGACTGCTTCAGCTCCATACACCAGGAAGAAGGGTGTCTCTCTAGTTGACCGGTTTGGAGTTGTCCTGTTGGCCCATAGAGTGGGCGGAAGCTCTTCAATCCAGTTGGCTCCATGTTTTTTCAGGCGCTCATATGTGCGCGTCTTGAGTCCTTTTAGGATTTCTCCATTTGCTCTCTCGGCTTGGCCATTGCTTCCCAGGTGAGCTACAGAAGCGTAGCTGACTTGAATGCCGAGATCTTCAGAATATCCTTGAAATGCAGAGCTTTTGAATTGGGTCCCATTATCGGTTATGATTTTGCTTGGGACTACAAATCTGCATACGATGGACTGTAAGAAGTTGATGGCTGATTGTTTGTTTATTGTCACAACTGGAGTTGCTTCCAGCCATTTGGTGAATTTGTCAATGGCGACGTACAGGAACTTGTAACCTCCGACGGCTCTTGGGAAGGGTCCCAAGATATCCGTCCCCCACACAGCAAAAGGCCATGTAGGAGGTATCATTTGTAGAGGCTAGGCTGGTGTGTGAATTTGTTTTGCATGAAACTGGAATGCTTCACATTTCTTCACCAGCTCAGTTGCATCCTGGAGCGCTGTAGGCCAGTAAAAGTCATGCTGAAAGGCTTTACCGACCAGCGTGCGAGAAGACGCGTGGTTCCCACACTCGCCTCCATGAATTTCTGCGAGGAGCTCGCAGCCTTCTTCCTTTGTGATGCACCGCATTAGGACGCAGTTGGCACCGCGCCGGTAGATATCTCCTTCTACCAACGTGTATCTTTTAGCCAATCTGACTATCCGGTCAGCGGATACATCATCTTCAGGAAGGAAGTTGTCTTTCAAGTAGCTCCGGATCTCTGAGATCCATGCATCGGAGCTAGCTTGAGCATTTGAGTCTTGCGTGCTGGGTTGCTCAGAGCTTCCGGCAGCACCTACGACCCTTGATGGCTGCCATGGTAACAGGGCCATCGGGACCACCAGCTTCAGGATGCTAGTCTCACCCCCTTCGCTCAGTTTGGCAGGCTGAGCGGTTTAGACAACCTCTGGACGAAGGTTCCGTCAGGAGCCGGAGCTCCGGTTGACGCTTTCGTCGAGAGTTTGTCAGCTTCAGCGTTATGGAGACGCTATACATGGTGGAGGTCCAGGACTTCGAAGTCCTTCTGAAGCATCTGGACTTCAAGGAGATAAGCAGCTAGTTGGGGATTGTTGCAGGAGCATTCACCCTTCACCTGTTTAATGATAAGCTGCGAATCTCCCTTGACCAACAGCTGCTTGACATCATATGATAGTGCCACCTTTAGTCGTAAATGAGTGCTTCATACTCCGC
Source organism: Tuctoria greenei (assembly GCA_036927565.1). Lineage (NCBI taxonomy): Eukaryota > Viridiplantae > Streptophyta > Magnoliopsida > Poales > Poaceae > Tuctoria > Tuctoria greenei. The sequence continues at coordinate 148,624,791 of JAYESD010000011.1, forward strand.
CATGTTGTTGGTTGCCTTGAAGTCAAGGTGTACCATGTATTTAACCTTCTCCCCGGTTGGAGCGAGGAGAAGGACTCCGGCTCTGGCCCTCTGCTTCTGCATGGAGCCTTTGAAGTAGAGAGTCCAGTGAGGCTCGGTGAAGACCGGAGCCTTGAGTTCCGGCTTCTGCTCACTAGGGCCCCCAGGGTTTGATGGAGAGGGGGTCCATTCCGCCACAAAGTCTGCCAATGCTTGACTTTTGATTGCTTGTCTTGGGACAAATTCAAGGTCAAACTCGGCCAATTCTGCTGCCCACTTTGCAATGTTCCCAGTGAAGTTGGGATTATGTAAAATTGCTCGCAGTGGATATGAAGTCACCACTGAAATCTTGTGAGCTTGGAAATAGAGTCGGAGCTTCCTGGAAGAAATAAGAACTGCATATAGCAGTTTATGTACTTCCAAGTACCGAGTTTTGGCGTTGTGGAGTACTTCACTGATGAAGTACACTGGGCGTTGGACTGTCCGGATCCTCCCCGATGGGCCCGGAGCTTCCTCCTCATCGACCCGGACCCTCATGGAGGGGTCCAGACCTTCTTCGGGGATCATCGGGTCCTCGTTGGAGGAACTCGGAACTTCTTCAAGAGTGACCTGGAGCCTCCCATGTGGATCTGGTTCTTCTTTTTGCTCAACAAGAGTAACTCCTTGTTGACACAAGTCTGGGGGCTGGGACCCAGACTCTCCTTCAGGAACCTCTTGACTCTCCCAGAGAGGTCTAGATTCCTGAGCTTGTAACAGTTTTGGTCTCTCCGCAACCAGGACCATGCTGACTACTTCGTCAGTCGCAGAAATGTAAAGCAGTAAAGGCTCAGCAGGGTTTGGAGCTACCAAGGTTGGTCGAGTGGTGAGGAGCTGCTTCAGCTCCTGGAAGGTCTTTTCTGCTTCTTTAGACCACTGGAATGGTCCGGACTTCCTCAATAGCTTGAAGAAGGGTAGTGCCTGTTCTACCAGTCTTGAGATGAACCGGCTGAGAGCAGCCAAACATCCAGTCAGCTTCTGGACGTCCTTGATGCGGGCTGGTGGCCGCATATCTTCAATGGCTTTAATCTTCACCGCATTTGCCTCTGTACCTCAGTGGTTTACCAGGAAGCCAAGAAGCTTTCCGGAGCTAACCCCGAAGACACATTTGTCTGGGTTGAGCTTCGTGTGAGTGAGTTGCAACTTGTCAAAGACAGCTTGCAAGGTGTCAAGAAGCGACTCCTTGTCCTTAATCTTGACGATGATGTCATCGACATACACTTACACTACATCTCTAATGAGCTATCCAAAGGTGTTGTACATAGCAAGTACAAATGTTGAAGCTGCATTTTTGAGACCAAATGGCATGGCAGTATAACAATACAATCCATCTACTATGATGAAAGAAGTATGTTGTTCATCTTCCCTAGACATTTTGATTTGATGGTACCCAGAATATTCGTCTAGGAAACACAGTAATTCACAACCGGAGGTGGAATCCACTATCTGATCTATTCTAGGTAGTGGGAATGGATCTTTCGGACATGCCTTATTCAGTGTTGTGTAGTCGATACACATCCGAAACTTCCTGCCGGCCTTGGGTACAATGACTGGGTTTGCCAGCCATTTTGGGTGGAAGACCTCTCGGATGAATCTAGCTTCAAGCAACTTCTTCACTTCTTTTCGTATGAAGTTCTGTCGCTCTATTGATTGCTTCCGAGACTTCTGGCGTACAGGCCGAGCGTCAGGATAGATCTTCAAATTATGCTCGATCACTTCCCTAGGGATCCTAGGCATTTGTGACGGTTGTCAGGCAAACACGTCGATGTTAGCCTGGAGGAAAGTGATAAGTGCGTGTTCCTATTTGTCGTTTAGACCTCCCGATATACGGGTGGTCTGAGCGGCGTCGGAATCGATTTGGACGACTTTGATGGGAATGTCGTTGTCGCCGCTTGGTTGCACATGGGGTGCAGAGGTTGAGCCTCGATGACGATTGCTCGGGGGTTTCGTAGCTTGCTGCTGCCTGGACTCTTCCTCCTGCGCTGTAGCAAGCGCGGGAAGTTCTTCCACTGCAGTTACTCCGACAGTGCGGTTTCCACAAATCCGGAGAACACCAGCTGGTGTTGGCATTTTCAACACCAAGTAGCCATAATGAGCAGCAGCCATGAACTTGTACAAGGATGGCCTGCCCAGAATGGCGTTGAAGGGTAAGTTGATCTAAGCAACGTCAAAGACCAACTTCTCAGTGCAGTAATTCTCCCGAGTCCCGAAGATCACTGGAAGAGTAATAGCACCAAGCGAAGTTATGGCCCCCGGACCTACTCCAGAGAATGGTTGGGAGGGCCGAAGATCTGAAGGTCGGAGCTGAATCTTGATGAAAGCTTCGAAACTCATGAGGTTCAGCCCCGAACCTCTGTCTACCATCATGTGGTGGATTTGTATGTTGTTGATGGTCGGAGATACCATCAAGGGAAGTTGACCAGCTCCAATCATATTCCAAGGGCACTCTGACACGTCAAAAGTGATGACAGTATCCATCCACTTCTGATGCGGCTCCGCCCTGGCGGTGGGAGCCACCGAAGCCATGTTCCACCACATGGTCTTGAGGACACGGCAGGAGGTGATGTCCCACGAACCACCAAAAATGGTGTTCATGGTTTTTCGAAGTTCATTGTCAGAGACGTCGGAGTCGTCGTCGACGGAAGTGTAAGCAGCCTTCAAGACCTTTTTAGGGTCCTGAAAGCCTAACTCCTCTTCAGCCGGAGCTTCGTCAACTTTCTGTTTTCCTTCCCTTTGCCAGAAAGGAACTTCTTCCTGGCGCTTGTTGTAGTGCTCTACAAGGTTCTGGACCTCTCGGCAGTCTTACAGGTTGTGGTTGTTTGACTTATGTATAGGACACCACATCTTGAAGTTGTTGCCGTCTTCTGATGATGGTCGAGGTCGTTTCTCGGGGCGTGGCCCCCGACCACCCGGAGTTGCAGCGGCTGCAGCAGTTGGTGTGCCAGCCGACGACTTTTTCTTGCCGTTGGATTTTTTCTTCTTTTTGCCACTCCCGGAGGTAGTGGCTTCGCCCTTGGAGGATTTTTTTGTTATCCTCCGGAGGTGGTTTGGAGTGCATTTCACGGTCCTCCGCAGCTTTAGCACACTTGTCTGCCAAGCTGAAGAGCTCCGTGACGCTGGTGATCTCCTTGATCGCCAGCTTCTCCAGCATCTTCTTGTCTCGTACGCCCTGTCTAAATGCCACAATAACAGAGGCACTAGAGATAGAGGGAATATTGTTTTGTACCTGGGAGAACCTCTGGATGAAGGAACGCAAGGATTCTCCCCCCTTCTGCGTTACAGCAAAAAGGTCCAGTTCAGTGCCTGGTCGGGTGTATGAACTCCGGAAATTGGCAGTGAACTGTTGGCACAATTCCGCCCAACTATTGATGGAATTGGGCGGGAGGCTCATGAACCAGGACCTGGCTGTCGCAGTTAAAGCCACGGGGAATTAGTTGACCATTACAGCCTCGTTACCTCTGGCTGCAAGGATTACAGTGGAGTAAATCTAGAGAAACTCAGCGGGATTGATAGTCCTGTCAAATTTCTCTGGCAGGTGAGGCCGGAACTTTTGTGGCCATCTGACCATGTGTAGGTGCATGGCCAGGGCATAACAGCCTCCTCCTACTCCCTCGGGAGCAGGACTATCTCGAGCCTCTCGCCTTTCGCGAGCGTGCTCGATATGGATGCGGCCATCCTACTGACGGTAACGGCGATCAAGCTCTGCCTGGAGGTCATGAGTTGACAGCCTAGCTACTGTATGGGTACGTCGCGCCCCGGCAGGCAGCGACATCGCTTGCTGAGATGCAGCACGCCTCCTATTTTGGGAAGCGGGCGGACCAAGTCTGCCCGACAAAGTCCGATGTTGCGATGGGGCCCGTCCCGAGGGGGGAGGACCTTGGTTGCTGATGTGATCGGCTGCTGCTGCAACCAAATGTTCCACATCAGCCCTCCACTGCTCCATTGCCCCCTGGGATGCACCCGGAGGTGGTGGGCGTTGTAGGAGAGCACGTGCTACATGGAGCACATCCATGTTCAGGATTGTTGTTATTCGCCAACACCGTGACCGACGCAAATGCTTCGTCCTGTTGTCCAGCTTGGTTTGCTGGTGCATACGGTGGTAGCAGAGGCATGACTCCTGCTGGAGCTGCGGCACCCACTGGTTGTTGCATGTTGGAGGGATTGCCTCCAGCAAGTTGTGCAGCGAGGTTGCCGTTGGACGATCCAGCAGCTGAGTTCACCGTTCTTGAAATCTCGGGCAGCTCCCCTACCTGGCGCGCCAACTGTCGGAGTGTTTTTCCGGCAATTCTGCCGATACTACCGTTAGTAGCTCGTGGAGTTTATAGTTCGGTATTGGGTGCGCAGAGATTTTGAAGAATAGGGCAAATGGACACGAGGATTTATGTGGTTCAGGCCGCCTGAGCGTAATAACCTACTCCACGGGGTGTGTATCTGTTGTATTGAGCGTCTATGAGCTTCTCGGGAGTTTTTAGTCAGAGACTGTGTGTGCTTGAGGGCGTCATAGAGAGTCCGTCCCCGAGTCTCTCGTCGACCAGTCCTTTTATAGTACAAGGACTGGTCGTTACACAGTTAGTCTTGCCCGACATGTGGCCCCGGCAGTTACTAATGTTTAATACATAATCAATTAGATTTATTACCCTTAACAGCGTGGTAACGGGACCTTACAGTGCCATTACTAGTATTAAGAGCCTACTGATTGTGTGTCATTAATATGGTATTAATGACACTTAATCAGGTCTTGAGGTCTTTGATTGCCCCTTGGAGGTTCGAGCTGTTGGGGGTTGTCCAGCTTGATTGCCAAGGTTGAAGGTCCGGCGGTTTGGACACGTGGCAGCTCCAGAGCTATCCTTCTGGGATGGGTAGGTCCGGTGTAGATGTACACGTGTCGGTACTAGAGCTTCCCTCTGTCGGAGGTTAGGTCCGGGGGTGCCGTACAAGTGTTTAGCCCGGAGCTATCTCATGTGTGGGGTATAGCTCCGGCTGCAGTGTACACGTGGCAGTACCGGAGCTAACCATAGATAGGAGGCATGCCCAGTCCCTTATGACAAGTGGGGCCTTTGTAGGTCTTCAACTCGGACAGGTGAAGTCTCTTTGGTCTTTTTGTAGTCCCAAGGGGTATACGGTACGCAGGGTACTGACAGTATTCTGTCCTCGAACCCTCGAGGGAACATTCTTCGTGTCAAACATGCACGGCGTGAGTGAGGACGGCGCTCGATGGACGCGTTTTGTTAATCTGGCCTAAAGTTTTTAGATAATTGCACACTTGCACAGAAGTTCAAATTGCATAGCTGTCGTTACCATTGAACCGACCGTTTCGTCAGTACAGAGTACGGCCACACTGATACACCAAGTTGTGAAGATCAACAACAAAAGACTCAACCTGACATACTAGTGAAAGTAAAACAACCAATAAATTTTATTAATATGGAAGTCTATAACTAAGATTCAATCCAAATCGGGCAAAAACTTCGATGACCCTGACTTCTAGTATGTCTTTGTAAGCCATCCAAATCAAGTCTTTTTTGTCTTCACCCTTTTGCAATGACGCCCACGAGCATTTAATCTAGGCTAAATTTGATACTCCAGAAACTGTTGTAGCATCTTTTTGGATTTACTACGTACTTTGTTGTTTGATTGCTCATTATGTTGGATCCGTGTTGGGTTTGAATATAGAGAGTGGGCACAGGGTGAGGGGGAAGGTTCTCCCTGCTGGTGCTATCAGATAAACTAGGTGGTAGTCACTTTCTGGATCTCCAGCTCAGCAGAGTTGGAAGTGGAAATATATTCCATTATAAAAAATAAAAGAGATAAATAGTCCACTAGTTTATCGCTAGAACAGCAACATTGGATCTATTTTTGCGCATCAATGAACAGCAAAATAAAGTTCATTACCTTAAGACGATACATTACAAACAAGAAAAAAGAAAAACACAAACTACAAACAAAAAAATAAAAACAACACAACTAAGAACAAGAAAAAAAACTACTTCTCCTCCACCTCCACCTACTTCTCCTCCTCCTCCTCCTCCTCCTCCTCCTCCTCCTCCTCCTCCTCCTCCTCTTTCTTCGGCTCCTGGTAGGGCGGGGGTGCCTCCCACAGCGGAGACGGGAAGCCCAGTTTCCTGGACATCACTGCCACCAGGTTGTCGCGGCTAGTGACGTCGAGCTTGTCCGCCAGCGTGCTCTAGAGGACATCGAGGCGACCGGCCAAGTGCGTCATGCCAAAGACTGTAACACCCTCATTTTCATGCATCATGCCTTGCATACACTCAAATACATGTTTAACATTAACCCATAACAAGAGGAACAAGTTTAAAATTGATTTGGAACAAAACCACACTTAAAATGTAGGAAAGTGCGGACTAGTCCAGTTTTGCTGAGGACTAGTCCGATTTCTCTCTGTCTAAAAACGGACTTGTCCGTTTTTGCTGCGGATTAGTCCAATATTTGCCTCTGGACAACTTCGGACTTGTCCGATTTTGTGCGGACTAGTCCAGTATTCCATGAATCCTTGAAAATTTGCTAAGTCCCTGGACTTTTCTAGACTAGTCCGGTGTTCCAGCGGACTTGTCCGTTTTCCTTTCTAACTAAGATCGGACTTGTCCAATTTTTGGCCAGACTTGTCCGAATTTCTCTCTGGACGACTTCGGACTAGTCCGGTCCTGTCCGGACTTGTCCGATATTTCGTGACTCCGAGATTGACCTTTTGTTTTACGACTTGTTTCTTGGGTTTCACGTTAAGTGGGCCTAGGGACGTCGTGCCCAACTCTTTTAGAGCCCATGTGGGACTCTAAACCGGCCTCTACTTATCCTAAACTCGAAATCCATCTAACCCTAGCCTCCACGTCTATATAAACAACCCCACCCCTTGGTTTGACATCTATTTGCCACTTTTCCACCCACCCAAACCCTAGTTCGTGGGGAGCCACCATCAAGGAGGGAGGAGAAGATCCCAAACAAGAAGAAGAAGAGGAGGAAACGAAGGAGGATCAAGATCTCCACCAAGTTTCATCCTTCACCACCAATTCATCTCCAAGTTCATCACCAACCCTAGATCATCAAGATCCAAGTGCTACCTCCAAGTTTCTTGGTTCATTGGAGTTCTAAACACCTGGTATACCTTCTATTCTCTTTTTCTTACGTGAATTCAACCCCTAATCTCCAAATTCACGTCGATCTAGAAAACCCTAATCTGCTGATCTCGCAGAGTGCGGACTTGTCCGGTCCCTAGCGGACTAGTCCGATCTTTCTGGTTAAATTGTGTTGGATTAATTCTAAAATTTGATCTAATCGACCCCAAACCTGTATAAACTTGTTAAAATATATTAGAGCTAGTTAGTGATCATTAAAAGCAATCTAGTGAAAAGTTCTACCTTGCATTTGCATCAATCATGCATGTCATGTCATATTGAGTAATATTTGTGCACTCTTTGATTGTGTTCCTTGTCTTGTATGTTTATTGTGTGGATTAGACGGATTTGCGCTAGAGAGTGCCACGGAGGATCTACAACATCAAGAGTTTGAAGTCTTTGACCCTAATCAACAGCAAGAGCAAGGCAAGTATCCTTGAAGCATATTGATCCTATTTTTTAAAATAAATGTTTTGTTTGCAAAACTGCATGCTTGTGTCAAATTGATGGGAAATCCTATGGTAGGAAGTTTACTAGATTTGCTAAACAACCCTTGTCACCTGGAATTTATGGTAGAGAGTCGGGAAGGGTTTTTACCTTTTTGCTTCGCTTAATCAACTGGGATGGGAAACAACTATATCACTCAATTTAATTATGCATGGATGAGATTATGGTTAACATGAACTGGTTAAACATGGTATGGTAATGGATGATCTAAGCAAGCCTGGTATGTGGATGGGTTGGATGTTATGGTGGTTTGCTTGCTTTAGATCTAAGGACCGGTTCATGCGACAGTGCCACCACGAGGCCAAGTATGGGTGCGGCGTAGCTGATTAATTAGGGCTTTGCTAGTGCTGTTTGGACCATTGTGGATGCTCGGGGAAAGGGTAGTCGGATTGGGTTTGTTGATGATTGGTGGGACTACCCTGGGATCCGAATGGCTCAAGAGGGGGCCCTTGGTTGAAGATGTGCTCAGTTGGAGGCATCGCCACCGGTGAAACCTCAGTGGGGTCTGAATAGGCTAGTAATCCCTTTGTAAAGGCTATTTTGTGATCTCTTGGCCATACACCAAAGGAAGTGTAATTGGCATAATGGAGGTTCTTTAGTCACCGACGGGTGATGAAATCACAAACACGTGGGTAAAGTGGTACAAACTCTGCAGAGTTAACTAAAACTATCATGATAGCCGTACTCCCGGTTATGAGCACCTGGACAACTTCCATGATTAGAGAGAAATTGGGATTTGGGATGGTTATGGTTTCGTAATGGTTATGGTTGATATTATGGTTATGGTCTGGTAATGGTTACGGATGGTTTCGGATTAATTTCTGGTAATTAATATGGTTATTGACAATGGTGAAATCTGGAATTATTGATGATGGTAATGAATTCAGTTTGGTATTATGGTATTACTTATGATTATGATGGGTTTATTTCACATACATGTAATGTATTGCTTTTCAAATGTTTTACTGTACTTTTCAGCACTTTGCCATTATTATTGTCATCATTTGAATCAGCCACATGTCATACTTTCCACACTTGCTGAGTACGACATGTACTCACTCTTGCAATCCCCCACCCCAACAGTTGCAGGTCAGGATTGGGAGTTTAATGGTGATAATGCGGAGTTCTAGGCCGTGTCTACTGTCAGCTTTGCCTGTGGTGTTGATTGGAGCTGCGCATATATATACCCTATTGCTTATGCTGCATAGTTGCTTAATTAGTTTATTTCCGCTGCATTAGTTGAACTTGTCATTAATAGTCATTAGAGCTTGTATTTGAGGATAATCTGGTTCGTGTAATAAAATTTGGTTAATTAATCTTGTCTGGTGGTAATTTTCTATATACTCTTTTGTGATTGCACTCGTGTATGTGTGATGAACATCCTGGGCACACATATGCGTTAGCTTGGTTCTTTTTCGCAACCGGGCGTCACAAAGACGTAGTGGCCTGTGGTCCCCATTGCAGTATACTCTGGAAGGGGACCAAGCCCAAGGTGACGCATGGAGCGTGATGTATTGTCAAATACATCACGCGCCATCTTTCGGAGAGCCCACTCCTTGTCCGGGGGGGAGTCCGGTCGGGGACGCTTCCCCTTGGCGTCCTTTGGCAGGCTTGGCGGCGGCATTTTCTTGTCAGCCATGGTGTTCTTGGTGCGGTTTTGGGAAGATAGGAAGAGTGGTTGTGCGGAAAAGACGATGGCGTGCCCGGGTGATCTTATAGCATAGTAGCAGCTTGGCTGTTCGTCTCTCGACGCTCGTTGTAGTGGTGATGGAACGCGGAGTGGTTCAAATTGAATACAAAGATGCGCATGCGCTACGCGCATTTAAGGTGCCTCAATAACTGGCGCGCATGTAAGCTCGGTGCGCTCGGTCGGATCAACCGCCTGTACAAATGGCTACGGCTTCAAGGACCAAACCTTATGCGGCAAAAAGCAACATATATACTTCCTTCGCCCCAACTCAACTCTATATCTGTTTTTGTCAAACTTACCTTTGACCAATGATTTGTATGGAATTTATTAACTTCAATAACATGTACAGTACTATATTTTATGTTACGGAAATATTTTCATGGTGAATATAAAAGTACAATTCTTGTATTTTGCCCCAAGTCATCTGGGGCAACAGGCGGAGGACCTTGATCATCAGGATAAGGACCAGGCAAGAAATCATTGGTCAAAGGTAAGTTTGACCAAAGCTAAAAATAGAGTTGAGTTGGGACGAAGGGAGGAGTACTTTTTATAGACCACTTTGCAGGCCCCGCTGCGGGCAATCTCCTGCCTCCTGACAACTCCAGCAGCTAAAGTAGCGTACAGCTGCACTTTAGAAGCCATAACTCCAGCGCTCGTCTTTTGTTTAGCCCAGTTTGCATCAAAGGAAACTCACATGACAGTTTAAAGGAATGGAATCCTCCTGAAGGGAAAGACATTCATATGTAGTTTCGTAAGTAGCATTCCAAACGATGCACTTTAGAAGCCATAACCATCACTGCGCGCATCTGCGCGCGTCTCATCGTCTTCTCCATGCATACTAATAAAGACACACCATCCTATTCTACGCAACACACACAGGCCATCCTCTTATCCGCGCATACCCTTCCTCTTTGTCTCCGTCGCGCGCGCCCTCATTGGGTTCCCTTCGAAGCCCATGGAGTTCCCCTTGTGCACGATATTGCGGTCCTGATCGCGAGGTGGGTCACCGCAACCTTTCCGCAGCCCATGGACGACCTCTCCAGTTTGCGCGCCACCTACAAGGCCATGCACGCCGCGTGCCGGGATCGCGCCGTGGGAAGGCACGTGGCGCTGGAGAGGGAGAGCATCTAGAAGCTTAACGGGAGCTATGATGCCCTCGTGGACTGCCTGGCAATCATAGGCAACCCCCATGCCTGCTATGTCATCGGGTTCGACCTCGTCTTCAAGGATATTCGCGCGCAGCCGGGCACCCAATTCCTTGCCCGGGCGGCCGCGAATGGCCACAGTGTGGCGGCCTACATCCTTGCCATGCTCTACTACGACGCTGACCGCGGGGCCCTCGACACCCTCGATTATATCCGACATGTCAAAGGTGAGGCCCACGTTGGCTACAACGCGGTCGGGTCCGTCGCATTAAAATGGACCAATAAGGAGTTTTGCGGGTCGGCATGAAGCCATGAAGAGTGTTTATGGTATCGTTTGGAGGTTCCTGGGCAGGCCTTGTCCGAGAGCGCCACCGGTGGCGGTGCCAAACATTGACGATGACGCTTGGGGCTGCCCAACACGGGGGAACCAGGGAACTGCCCGCTGCAGCAGGCAAGGGTGGGAGGAGTGGAGAGTCTTCTTTACTGAGAACTGTAGGATTAAGCATGAGCATCACCGGTTCTGCTGTGAGGCGTTGTACACTGTGGGTTATATTCCCTCCATTCCCTTTTAGATGCACCCCTAGTTCTCCCAATGCCAATGAAAAGTGAACAAAAGGAGTATATAAAATATACTTGTACAAGGCATGTTGATGTGTTTCCCCTATGCGCGCTCGTCTCTGATGAATGTTGCACTTGTTGTGTTTCCCCTATGCGCGCTCTTCTTTTGTTTAGTCCTGTTTGCATCAAAGGAAACTCACGAGATAGTTTAAAGAAATGGATTCTTCCGGAAATAAATACATTCAATCATACAGTAGTTTGGAACAAAGGAAATCAGTGTTCCCTTCCAAAGGAAACACATTTGATGTGGGGATTTGCTCGGACCAAAGCATCTCTCTCCGGTTTATTTCTTATCTCGTACTACATGCCAATCACATGTGGATGTGCACTATAAGTAACTACGTGCATTCTTGCCAGATCTTGGATGTACACTGCTATTTGGTCCATAAATTCATTGGAGTTAGTACCTCATTTGTTACCGCAACCGCATATTCCTCATTTTTTTCGTGATTTCGCCAGATAAGTGGCACAACGGACCACCATCTATTGGGATCATCAGCTGCAGACCAAACCAACGGGGTCAATGGAGAAGTTTGCCATTAATGAGCGACGAGCCGCGAAGAAACAAATCTGCCTGAGATGAACAAAGGGTGTACTACTTTAGTATTTGGAGGTTATGGTTTGTTGGGAGTCTCTAGAGTATTAGATGGGGGTCGCGCGCAATGATTGTTCAGCTTCCGGCAGTGGTGGATTCCACACCCTCTGCAGTACTGCAGGTGCATTAAGGGTGGCTGACATGTGAACCCACAACCTATGGGACCCACACCTCTCACATGCACTGATGGGACGCGTGAAGTAATGGAACCTCTGTTTTCAACATTAGCACAAGAATAATATCTTGTCATCAATAGAGATAACATACTATGTTTGACAGTAATCTGCGCCAACCATTTCCTGTTTTACAGTACTACCTATCTTTTTCTAATATTTTTCTCGTCCTTTATTTTTTGTTCTCTCTGTTTATTGTCTCCAATTTTCATTTCAGTCGTCGCTAATCGACAGAACTAGCTGTTACATAATCACCAATAAACACAAATAGACTATTCGACGCATCTAGTCCGCAGCACTTCCCTTCAAGCAGTGGTAATAACTTCTGGCCGCATATAGGAGTAGTGGTAATGATTACACCGCGTATAGGGGCATAAGGCCGGTGGTACGTTGGAGTTCTACCTATCTTTTTCTAACATTTTTCTCGTCCTTTATTTTTTTCTCTCTGTTGATTGTCTTCACTTTTCTTTCTAGTCATCGCTATCTGTTAGTACTGTATACTACTTTACATACCGCTTTGCAGGCCCCGCTGTGGGGGATCTCCTGGCACCTCCAGCGGCTAAAGTATCGTACAGGCCACTTTAAAGCCCACCGGCGATGTGGAGGGCATTAACAAAGAATACAGATAGAACAAATAGTTCACTAAAGAGCAGATAGAAATCAAAACAACAAATGGAACAGACGAACAACATTGAGTTCATTATCATAAAACATTACTCCCTCCTTCTTATATTTCTTGTCGTTAGAACCAAATTTTTAGTTCATATTTGAACTAGAAAACTTGTCCTAATTATTAACGACAAGTAATATGGGAAGGAGGAAGTACAAAATATGAAAAACAGCATCACGAAACAAGAAAAAATAAAATATCACAAAAACAAGAAGGAAAAAACATCACGATTGTATTAATTGTGAGGACCGCAGTCCACACATTCCAGAAAACGCAATTGGGTGGTGCCGTGCGATGCGGCACCCAACAGCACACAGAAAAAGATCCATCGTATTACATAAAACAACATAGTATTATACAAGCTTTGTCTTTTACAAATAATATACATTTAAATACACTACAACTGAAGATAAGTTCATAGATCTCGACACTCAAGCCTAAGCTATGCAAAATTCATTCCGTTCAGCCCTAGAACAGAGTCACAATGGCAGCACACAGAAAACATCACGGTGGCGTGTAGGGTTCCCACTCGGTCGTGTACCCCGACGGGGGCAACGCCTCACCATAGAACCCTTCATCATAAACGTCATCATCTGCAGCAAAAACTTAAAATAGCAACCGTGAGCACGAAGGCTCAACAAGACTTAACCGTCTCCACTAAGCATGGAACTCTCTATGCAAGATAAACATAATATAGGACGACAGTTTGCAACAAAAGACTCACCTAAATGTTCGTCCTTACTTTTAGCTTTTAGCAGAAAATCAAGGCTTCATGAATCTGAAATTTAGTGAACAATCTGATCTAAACATACAAGCAGCAATACATAATTAATCCATAAAGCATGATTCAATAATGTTCAGCTCCAAATAATTAACTACATCACGACTCAGTGAACAAGCGGTACTCAATAACCACGAGAGACGGCGACTCAAATCGATACACACCGGCAGGGATACCCGAATAGCACGACACATACACCCACACTCGGAGCTGCGAAGGAACACTCCACACATGTTGTATGCATCAACCTTTCACCCGCTACCTACACGCTGAACCGGTCCCACACTACAAGCAGGAGGCCCCCACACGGAGTACGATGTACCCGCTGGCAGGTTTACACCTTGCTGCTCTCAACCCACACCTATAAGGCGGTAGGGTATGCCTCGACGCTAAGGTGGACATGTTACATCGGTTTACTGGGTCCCATATATCCAGTATGCCTTCGGTACATTCAAACTTGCTCAACAGGGCCGCACACAGATCGATCCTTGACCGACACAGGCACAGCTACAGCTCACAGGCCCCTATGTGCTTCTGCCCCTACTCCATGCCCGGTCTCTTATTTAATCAAATGGTGAATCTCTCACTCGACCAATCCCGTGTGAACCCAATTCCTAAACTCACGAGTAGATTCTAACTACTCGACTTCTACCAAAGCAACTATAACATTAAGCATAGCATGGACACATCGAGGACTTAACCATCTACCCTTCTCTCATGGGTTCTCTGGTCATGCATGTGGAAAACTCCAAGAAAATCCTAGACTTAATGCACATACATGCTAACTCATATAGTATGATACAAATAAAATTTAAAATGTTGTTAAATGCAAACTGAGGCTTGCCTGACTGCGAGACGGGAGTAAAGCTAGTCTCCAGGTTAATGACTTCCAGTGGCTCTGGGGTCTCCTCGAGCTCGGTAACTATTCGATATGTAAAGAGAAATGCAATTGAATCAATATTGGTATTATTTTATAGCTTAAAGGAAAGACAGTTAAGTATATTAAATGATTGCCACTGGTCCTAAAAAATTTACAGAGGATACAAGGCACTATGGGTGAGGTTCTGGCCAAATTTGGGCTAAGTTCATGAAAGTATCTGTTGTATAAAATTCAATGTATATAAACCCTTCCCAAAATTTTCATGAGCATCCTGGGACTTTAACATGGCTAAAAGTTGGTTTCCTGTTTAGAGGAGGTCAATAGTGACTCAAAAAAAATGGTTTAACATATTTATAAGCATTCTACTGTGAGATATTGAATTTAGAAGTTTGGACAAATTTCTGAAATGTTTCTGGACATTTTGGAATTTTCAGGTATATAGAGATTTGAAATACAATGTGGCCATTCAATTGAACTCCAATGGACCTGAAACTTTTACTGGGACTCAACGGAATTATTTAGATCGATGTGGAAAAATGTGAGAAATTTTGAATGAATGGAGCACCAGTAATTAATTCCAAACTCATATTGCTTCATGGAATTATTGAGGATAATTTATGGATTTTCATACAGAACCAAGTGCACCAATCGAAAGAACAGATCATCCTGGTTCTAACAAAATATATTTGGGAATTTTTGGAAGGGTATTTTAGGAGATATGAATTTTCAAAGTTGGAGCAAAACCTAGAATTAAATTTAAATTGGAAAGTTTAAATAATCAAGGGGGCCCACGGGTTTAAAATCGTCCAATCGGAATCAAGCCACACGGGGGCCATAGAGTTACTGGGCATAGCCACATGCAATCCTCGGGCCACAGCTGAACCGGAGCGCCGTTCTTTCACTGACGACCAGGGCCCACCCGGTCGTCTTCTACCTCCAGCCGGCCGCGCGACCGCGGCGGCGCCTCACCGGACCTCTTGCCAGCCGTCGATCCACGACGTGGTTCCTCCCCAAACTCGCCACCTAGCCATATTTTGAGGTGCTGAGCACGTCGGTGGGTTCAGTGCACGCCGGCGATGGCCGGAAAAGCTTGCGTGAAGGCGGCGGCGACGATTAGGGTTTCGGCCATGTCGACCAAGCCCTACGGTGGGCTAAAACAATCGGGAAGACCTCAGGAAGCTTCATGGAAGCACGGGGAAGATGATTCTGGGCATAAGGAGAGAAAGGGTTTGGAAGATGGAGGCGACGATGGACCGAGGAGGTGAAAACCGGCGGTTGGGGGAAAATGGTATTCTGGCTCGATTTCTTGATGAAACTGGATGAATCTTCTTTGAGGCAACGCGTATTGTCATGTAAACAACCAAGCACACATGCACAAGGAATAATCAAACGTGTAAAAATAATTTCGCGTGCAAACCATCTCTACTCATAACCGAAGTTTGTCGGAAGGATTCGAAATACGGGGGCTAGGAGGCATGGCATGGGCTCAAATTTTACGGGCAGCTAGAATAGGTGTAGGCGAACCTTTTTGCTTCTAGGACCAAAGCGAGATGATGGCTGTATTGTCGGGTTGACGATAATCAGAGAAGCGGTAAATAGGGGAGCTTTTCAGCGGCCACGGTTCCACTTCGATTGGCTTCGGGGAGGCTCTGGCTGGGCAATAAAATGGTCAGGGAGGTGCGGACGACTTTGGTGAGTGAGGAGAGGCAAAGAAAAGAGATCAAACCTGAGTAATTTTGCACCTATTCAGCTTGACAGAGGAGGAATCGGGAGGGGAGTAGAAATGGCGCTGGAAACTTCAAGGTGAAGAAAGGATTAACTCAGGGCCATGGAGGGGGATAAGGAGGAGGTCAGGGCGTGCTGGGGGCAGATGGTGGCGACCTAAAACAGTGCAAGAAGCTGCCTGGACTTTGCATGGCATGTGGTGTCACTTGGAGAGCAAAAACAACACTTTGCTTTGGATGACAAGTGGGTCCCACCTCATCTTCATCCTTGCGACATCAATTCTACCACCTAATTCATTCCAAAATTTGCTAGATATATGTGGATGGCTGTATTAATCATATAGATTTGATTTTGAATTCCCATAGTTGATTTGACAAAGTTTCACTTAAATTCAAACTTGAATTTGAATTTGAGTTGAATTCAATGTAGCTATTGAAGTAAATAGCAAACTTGCTTCGAAAATTATGAAAGATTGCAGGGAGGATAATTGAAATATTTGGAATCCATTTGTCAACTAAAATCTTCATGTTAACTTCATTTGAACAGTAGCTAAGTTTATTTTTTTGAATTCCCTCATTTGGAGTTTGTATTTATTTGTTTTCCTGATTTCCTTTTTATTGCTTTTTATTATTCAAAATTTTTTGTCCTAAGAAATTTGAATTATTGAAATTATGGCTATTATATTCCTTCCCCCCCTTAAAAGAATCTTGTCCCGAGATTACAATGAAGAGATGAAAGTAGGAGAGAAATTACCGGATATGAGACGATAAGAAATCCGGATAGTTGGAGCGGGATATTCTTCGGATTCCCAAGTCGCTTCTTCAATAGTTTGGTTGCTCCATAACACTTTATAGAACCACAGCGTGCGGTTCCGCGTTGTTCGAGCCTTCTCATCGAGAATTTGAATTGGATGTTCGGAGTATGTGACATCCGGTTGCAACTCGCCGATTTCATCCGTGTGGACAGCAGCTGTGAACTTGAGACATTCCCGGAGCTGAGATACGTGGAAAATGTCGTGGATACCAGCGAGAGATGCCGGCAATTCCAGTCTATAAGCCACAGGTCTGCACTTCTCCGTAATAGCAAACGGGCCAATAAACCGGGGAGCTAGATTTCCTTTTACTACGAACCGGTGAACTCCTTTCATCGTAGACATGCAGAGGTACATGTGATCCCCGACATCAAAGTGCAGCGGGCGACACCGCTTGTCCGCATAATTCTTCTGTCAAGATTGCACCACTCTCAAGTTTGCTTGAATGATCCGAACTTGTTCCTCGGCTTCATTGACTAGATCAATCCCAAAGGTCACTCTTTCGCCGGACTCGCACCAATTCAGCGGGGTGCGACATTTTCGGCCATAGAGGACTTCATATGGTGCCATCTAGATACTCGCTTGATAACCATTGTTGTACGAGAGTTCCGCCAACGGCAAATGATCGTACCAGTTTTTACCATGGTGGATGGCACACGCTCGCAACATGTCTTCAAGTACTTGATTTACCCACTCAGTTTGTCCATCGTTCTGCGGGTGATAGGCGGAGCTTCTAATCAGTTTAGTACCCAATGAGGCGTGCAGCTGCTCCCAGAAACGAGCAACGAACAGCGAGCCTCGATCTGAAATAATCGTGCGAGGAATGCCATGTCGGCACACAATTCTTGATATGTACAACTCCGCATATTTCTTGGCATTGAATCCGAAATTTACCAGAATGAAATGTGCTGATTTGGTTAGTCTGTCGACTATCACCCAAATCGAATCATGCTTCCGGAATGTGAGTGGCAATCCGACGCTTAAATCCATAATCACATCCTCCTATTTCCATGCCGGAATATTCAGTGGTTGCAGCTATCCTGCTTTCTTCATATGATCGGCCTTCACTTGATGACACGTAGCACACTCGGATACGTACTTAGCAATCTCACGCTTCATTCGAGTCCGCCGAAACTTAGTATTCAAGTCTTGACACATTTTATTACTGTCCGGATGAATGGAATATTTGGACAAATGAGCTTTGTCAAAAATCTTCTTTCGAAGTTCCATGTTATGGGGCACTACAATCCGATTCTTGAACCATAGAGCACCCTGGTCATCTCTTCTAAAGCACTTCATGTCAATGCTGTCCATTCTCTTGAGTATGTGAGACATACCCTTGTCCTTCTTTTGAGCTTCAATAATATCATCTCGGATTGTCGGAATGAGAGCAATATTGTATAAAGCTCCATATGGAACCAAGTATAGACTCGGTTCGTCCTCTTCCATAGGTGTGATGGTCAAGTTATTGACATGGGATTTGCGGCTAAGCGCATCGGCAACCACATTAGCTTTGCCTGGATGATAGTGAATCTCAATCTCAGAATCCTTGATCAATTCTAACCACCTTCGTTGCCTCATGTTCAGCTCCTTCTGAGTAAAGATATACTTCAAGCTTTTGTGGTTAGTGTAGAGGTGAATCAAATTTCCAAGCAAATAATGCCTCAACATTTTTAGAACAAGCACCACGGCAGCGAGCTCCAAGTCGTGAGTCGAATAGTTCTGTTCATGATTGCGGAGCTGCCGTGATCCATATGCGACCACACATCCTTCTTGCATAAGAACGCAGCCAAGACTGATGCTGGATGCATCGCAATAAACATCGAACGGTTTTGTCGTATCCGATTGAGCTAAAACTGGGGCTGTTGTGAGATGCTTCACCAATGTTTGAAATGCCTCCTCACATGCTTCACTCCAATTATATTTGATACCTTTCTTCAACAGCTCTGTCATTGGTTTAGCAATTTTCGAGAAGCTCGGCATGAAGGTCTGATAATATCTTGCTAAACCAAGGAAGATTCGGACTTGATGTACAAACTTTGGAGATTGCCATTTCAGCACTTGAACAATTTTACTTGGGTCCACAGCAATGTCCTCAGCTGAAATAATGTGTCCCATGAATGGCACTTGACTGATCCAAAATTCACACTTGCTGAATTTTGCATAGATTTTATGGTCTCACAATCATTGGAGTACGATATGCAAGTGTTCGGCGTGTTCTTCCTCTGATTTGAATAAACCAAGATGTCATCGATAAAGACCACAACGAACTTGTCCAAGTCCGGCATGAACACTGAGTTCATAAGGAACATAAAGTGGGCTGGAGCATTGGTGATACCAAATGACATGACGAGACATTCATATAGTCCATATCGCGTTGAGAATGCCGTCTTTGGTATATCTTCCATCCGAATTTTGATTTGATGATATCTGGACCGTAGATCCATCTTGGAAAATACCTTAGCACCCACTAATTGATCGAAGAGAATGTCGATGCGAGGTAGTGGATAGTTGTTCTTGATAGTCATGACATTTAGCAAATGATAGTCCACACATAACCTCAACGTTTCATCCTTCTTCTTAACGAACAGCGCGGAGCAGCCCCAATGTGAGGAGCTTGGGCGAATAAATCCTTTGCCCAGCAGGTCCTTGAGATGTTCTTTAAATTCAGCTAGCTCATTGGGCGCCATTAGATAAGGTCTTCGAGAGATTGGTGTGGTTCCCGGTGCTAGTTCAATTTTGAACTCGACGTCACGTTCGGGCGGCATGCCCGGTAGATCATTGGGAAACACATCGGGGTATTCACAGACCACTGGAATGTCTTCCAACTTCATGGATTCAGAGTGGGATGCTGCTGCAATTTCTCGAACGGGTCGATCAAGAATGAGAGTATGTGGACTGTGTAGTGGAGAATCCAAATGAACGGTTTGAGGAACGTTGTCCAAAACAGCAACGTGGTGATGTAACCACGACATACCTAATATGACATTGATTTTTTGGCCATCTAAGATTATGAGAGTGGTTGGATATATTTTTCCACCAATGCATAGTGGTGCTTTAGGAATCATACGATGAGCTGTTATTTTACCACCCGGAGAACAAATCATGTAAGGATATTTTATAGGAAATATTTGTAGTTGTTGTTTAACAACATATGAACTACTAATGAAATTGTGTGTGGCTCCAGAATCAAAAAGTATGATAATGGGGTGATCGATGAGAGTGAACGTACCCGCGAGTATAGGTTTGCCTTCCGGTACGTCCTCAATGGCGATGTGGTGGACATTGCCGGGTTTGGTATTTGGTTTCTTGGGCTAGTTGCGGGGTTGATTAGCACCCTGATATGATGCTTGTCCACTGCCTTGCTTGTCCAGACAGTTGTAGGAGAGATGTCCGACACGTCCACAGTTGTAGCACGTGTATTGTGTCGGACCACCATAGGCCGGAGAACGGAAACCCGGTGCATGCTGCTGCTGTGGTGGTGCATGAGGTATCATCATCTGTTGCTGCTGATGTTTCTGCTGTGGCAGGGGTGGTCGGAAACTTGGTGCGTTGAACGGGCGACCACAGAACATCGGCGGTCATGCCGGTGGCTGCCACCTTTGACCAGACGGTGATCGATACACCATTCGGTATTTTTGTGGAGCTCCACCACTGCTGCCCTGTGGAGCACTCCTCTTCTTCTCAATTACCAACTCGCGTGTTGCATCCTATTGTACAGTCGCCGCATTGACAAAATCATTGAACGTGCCGCGATTCAACAAAGCGAGCTTGTCTTTCACCTTTGCATTCAAACCTCGATAGAAACAGTCCCATTTCCTTTCCTCTGTGTTCACATGATCCGGTGCATATTGCGCCAAGTGATTGAAGGCCTTGGAGTACTCGTGAGCACTCCTCCCGCCTTGCTTGAGTTCAAGAAATTCTTGAAGCTTGTGTTTCATAATCCCGGGAGGTATGTGATAGGCGTGGAATGCCTCCCGGAACTCCGTCCAAGTCAAGGTGTGACCAGCCGGCAGAGAGGCGATGTAATTCGCCCACCAAGTGCCGGTGGAGCCATGAAGCTGCTGAGCAGCGAAGAGTGCCTTCTGCTGTTCGGTGCATTGGAGCAACCTGAACTTCGCTTCAGTTGTGCGGAGCCAGTTGTCCGCCTCAAGGGGTTCATCGGCCTCCATGAAGACCAGTGGATGAGTTGCTAAGAAGTCTGAGTAGGTGGTGTGTTGAGGCTGATGATTGCCTCCATCTGGACGCCCCCGCTGACGGGACGTATTCTGCACGAGGGTCCACAGCAGCTCGGTCTGCTCGTTGCGCGAACCCACCATAGCTGCAATCACATCCGCCAACGTAAGCGGGGGGGGGGGGGGGGGGGGGGGGGGGGAGAGGTGGCGGTGGCGGTGTCGGTTGTCGCTGATCATGAGTTCTATGCTGCCGGGAGTCATCACCTCCCTGGCTTGTGCTACCGATCTCGAGTGTGTTACGGGTGCGCACTATTCTGCAGTCAGAACCAAGAATCCAGCATGAGACGTGATATTGTGAGATCACTCAAGATCAAAACAATAGTGTGCACATTAATAACAAAACTTGCATAACGGTAACATATATTGATAAAGTATAGAATTTATACAAAATACATCATCCCTGGACCAATGTTACAATAGCAAGTTCCAAAATAATGAACTTCGTGGATTGAAGTTCATTTCAACTATCGTTGATTGCGACGGGACGTTATGCGCGTTATCGTGCGAATACACGTTCTTATCTTCAATATGATACAGACATGGCCACAACAGAAAAGTGTTTTGAGTGGGTCAAACTCTCAATTCCACTGGTAAATGGTTGAGTATCGACAACTGGTCCATTATGACACTTCTCGAAGTGGAATCAAGGACAAAATTCATAACAAGACCAAATTATGCCAAAGCGATGAAGTTTCTGTTGAAACATGTCCAGTTTGTACTCAAACCCAAATTTTGCCCAGTAAATGGAAGAATTATATCTTGAGGTGAAATAAAAAGTTGAAGTAAACTTAAATACCTTTCCAAAAAGTATTGTTTTGCCTCCATATAATTTGTGGTTGAGAAGATATGGCATTGTAAACCTGACAGTTTTTCTGGAAATTTTGACAGCATCTCCTTTGTTTATGCTGAATTTGGACCACAATTTCCAGATATAAAACTTCACAATTTACAACATCCACAGATTACAAAATTGTAACACAAATTATAAGGATTCCAGAAATCTCTTGCATGGTCCTGTTTGATTTTTCTAGTGTGAGATATGGTCAAAACAGTAAGGAGTCCAGAGAGGGTTCCAGTTTCTGTCCAGTTTGGCAGATTTTGGAACTTTGAAATTTCGAACAGATTAGAGGGGAATTCAGTTCTGGAGTTGAACATATCAGTTTTAAAGGACTTCCTAATATATCCATCCATGTATGGTACACCTTCATTGGAGTTTTATACTGAGAGATATGGTTTCTCAAAGTCAGGTCTTTTTCTGGCAGAAAACAGAACACTCTGTTTTTGAATTAGTGACTTCAATGCCTACTCCAAATTTGAAAACTTAGTTCAAACTCAGAGCTGGATAGCTAATACAAGTAGTTTTACATATTCTCAGTTTAATTTTACAGAAAAGTGGTTAATGCATCAATGGAGTATATGTCGGTACTACGTGCCTCACGACGTAAAAATTATAAGCCAGTATTCCGGCATACGTCTCAACGGTGGCCTTAATGATGTTCACTCACAAATGATTTCTAATCGCAATACGATCACGTGGTCAGTGTACCTGTCACTACACAGAAACTACTAATCAATCATATGGTGTCGTACGACACAGCCCGCACGGGTAAACAATTCACAATGATATATATTAAAGTAAAAACATTCGTCCCGTATCATTCCATACGGACCGCCCCGAGCTAAGCCACATCTCGAGGTACATGACCGGGTTTTCTACCACCCGACAGGGTCTCACGTCTTTGCATAGTGTTGCACTAGTAGGGGGTGCATCGGGTTATGTCCCACCCGATGGGGGCTCCCACTAATTTTGAAGCACGCTGGAGTGCCGCGTGTCATATGTTCTCAGAAACATGGAAAGTTTCAGAGACTCATATTGACATTTCCGTGCCAGGCCGCGGAAACAATCACATGCTATGAGCTTACAGCAATTGATCCGCTTGCGGTGGTATACCTTACCTCTTACCTGACGTTGGAGCATCATTACATAATATAATAACACACAAGTTAGCTTTGCCACCTTAAGTAACTATGCTAATAATAGTCCTTATGTGGGCTACTATCGATTCCTCACCGTAAACCAAAATTTCCTCATAATATGATTCTTTCTAAGTGTGATATTCCCAATGCAGCTCTGATACCAAGCTATGAGGACCGGAGTCCACACATTCCAGGAATCGCAATTGGGTGGTGCCATGCGATGCGGCACCCAACAGCACACAGAAAAAGATACATCGTATTACATAAAACATCATAGTATTATACAAGCTTTGTCTTTTACAAATAATATATATTTAAATATATTACAGCGGAAGATAAGTTCATAGCTCTCGACACTCAATCCTAAGCTATGCAAAAGTCATTCCGTTCAGCCCTAGAACGGAGTCACACTGGCAGCGCACAGAAAACATCACAGCAGCGTGCAGGGTTCCCACTCGGCCGTGTACCCCGACAGGGGCAACGCCTCACTGGCGAACCCTTCATCATAAACATCATCATCTGCAGCAAAAACTTAAAATAGCAACCGTGACCACGAAGGCTCAGCAAGACTTACCCGTCTCAACTAAGCATGGAACTCTATATGCAGGATAAACATAATATAAGACGGCAGTTTGCAATAAAAGACTCGCCTAAATGTAAGTCCTTACTTTCAGCTTTTAGCAGAAAATAAGGCTTCATAAATATGAAATTTAGTGAACAATCTGATCTAAACATACAAGCATGAATACATAATTTATCCATAAAGCATGATTTAATAATATTCAGCTCCAAATAATTAACTACGTCACGACTAGGTGACCAAGCGGTACTCAATAACCGCGAGGGACGGCGACTCGAATCGATATACACCGGCAGGGATACCCGAATAGCAGGACACATACACCCACACTCGGAGTTGCGAAGGCACACTCCACTCATGTTGTATGCAACAACCTTTCACCCGCTACCTACATGCCGAACCGGTCCCACTGCTACGAGCAGGAGGCCCCCACACGGAGTACAGCGTACCCACTGGCAGGTTTACACCTTGCTTCTCTCAACCCACAACTACAAGGCGGTAGGGTATGCCTCAATGCTAAGGTGGACAAGTTATATTGGTTTACTTGGTCCCATATGTCCAGTATGCCTTCGGTACATTCAAACTTGCTCAACAGGGTCGCACACGGATCGGTCCTTGCCCGGCACAGGCACAGCTACACCTCACAGGCCCCTATGTCCTGTTGCTCCTACTCCATGCCCATCTCTCATGGGTTCTCTGGTCATGCATGTGGAAAACTCCAAGAAAATCCTAGACTTAATGCACATACATGCTAACCCATATAGTATGATGCAAATAAAATTTAAAATGCTGTTAAATGCAAACCGGGGCTTGCCTGGCTGCGAGACGGGAGTAAAGTTAGTCTCCGGATTGATGACTTCCAGTGGCTCTGGGGTCTTCTCGAGCTCGGCAACTATTCGATATGTAAAGAGAAATGCAATTGAATCAATATTGGTATTCTCTTGATCTTTTCTCAACTTATATATGTTCATAAAAACTCAACATGTGAGTTGATTACTTTATTAATTCTTTATGATTAAAAGCACTTGTGAGCATGCAACAAGTTCAAAACAGCAAGAAAGTTCGACCATGACCAGATTTAGTGTAAGTAATTATTCCAATTACTAGACATGGCAAAAACTACAAAATGTAAACACGAGTAATGTAGTAAGGACTTTCATCATGTAAAAAAAAATCACAAAGTCATATATGTATGAAATATTATGCTCATATTATTTTAATTTCAGATTCACACATAAACTTCTCAAGTTTCAAAACTCCCCCTCAATGTAATTCATGGGGATGCATAACCCCTATTTCACTACGAATAAAACAAAAACGAGTAAAATCCAAAGGTTTTGTAAAAATGTCAGCCAATTGTTGTTCGATATCTACATGGTGAAGCATAATGTTTCCTTTTTCAACATTATCACGGAGAAAGTGATACCCAATGTCAATGTGCTTAGTTCTAGAATGTTGCACGGGGTTTTTAGCAATGCAAATGGCATTAGTGTAATCACAAAACAGTGGAACACTATCTAGATAAACCCCATAGTCCTTAAGTGTTTGAACAATCTAATGAATTTGTGAGCAAGCACTAGCAGCAGCTACATATTCAGATTCGGCTGTGGATTGTGCATCTGAGTTTTGTTTTCTAGAGGACCAAGCAACTAGTGAATTACCAAGAAAATGACAAGCACTGGAAGTACTTTTCCTATCAATCCTACAACCTCCAAAATCAGCATCGGAAAAAGCTTTCAATGTAACGGTTGAGGAAGAAGGAAGAAAAATGCCAAATTCTTGAGTTTCATGTAAGTACCTGAGAATCCTTTTGAGTGCTTGACGATGTGAAGCACGTGGGGAGGCTTGAAACCGTGCATAAAGACATACACTGAATTATATGTCCGGTCTTGATGCTGTGAGGTACAAAATTTATCTGATCATGCTTCTATATTATTGTTGATCCACGGGTTTACGATCTTCATCAAGTTCAAGTGTTGTTGCTGTTGCCATTGGTGTTCGAAGAGGCTTGCTTTTGTCCATGTTGAAGCGCCTTAAGAGGTCTTTTGTATACTTCGTTTGATGCACAAAGGTACCCTCCTTGGTTTGCTTGATTTGCAGCCCCAAAAAGTATGTGAGTTCTCCCATCATACTCATCTCAATTTCTGAACTCATCATAGCTGAAAACTTGGACACAAAATCATGAGAAACACAACCAAAGATAATATCATCCACATACACTTGAGCGAATAATGAGTCATTTCCATGCTTAAGCACAAAAAGAGTTTTATCATCCTTGCCCATGGTAAACCCCTTTTCATGTAAGAATGTTCTTAACCATACCGTGCTCTAGAGGCTTGTTTGAGACCGTACAAGACTTTGGACAGTTTGTAAACATGATTAGGAAAATTTGAATTTTCAAAACCCGGTGGTTGTTTGACATAAACCTCCTTATCTATGTAGCCATTAAGAAAAGACTTTTTAACATCCATTTGATAAAGCTTAAAACCTTTAGATGCAGCAAAAGCTAACAAAATTCTTATGGCTTCTAATCTAGCAACAGGAGCAAAAGTTTCATAAAAAACTAGACCTTCAACTTGAGTGAAACCTTGAGCAACCAACCTAGCCTTATTCCTAACCACAACCCCATCCTCACTTTGTTTATTTTTAAACACCCATTTAGTTCCAATTAAAGTGTGACCTTGAGGTGGAGGTACATGTTTCCAAACATTAATTCTTTCAAAAAATTTTAACTCTTCTTGCATGGCAATAATCCAAGATTCATTAGTGAGTGCGTGTGACATATCTTTGGGTTCAAAAGAAGCAAGAAAAGTAGAATGAGCATGAGAGTTTGGATCGCAAAACATGGACCATGTGACTCGTTCGTGCAAGCTTCCAATGATTTGTTGTGGAGGATGACTTTTGAGAACCCGGAGGGGAGTGGACACTTCACAAGATTCTTCTTCTTCATCATGTTCATCACAAATAAATGATCTTGTGACATTAGGAGGATCTGGAACAGAAATGGTGGTCGTTGGTGCTGGCTGTGAATCAAAATCAGGAGCTGGAACAATGTCATTAGCTGCTGAATTTTCGGGCACCAGCTCCACCTCTTCCTCGTCTTCACGGGAAATGCTCTCCCCCTGTGGATATGGATCCAGATCTGCAATATTTAAGCTAGTACATGGGCTAGCTTCATTAAAAGACACCTCACAAGTCTCCACAATTTTGTTAGTGTCAAGTAAAAGCACACGGTAGCCTCTAGTATGAAATGGATAACCAAGAAACATGCCATTAACAGATCTAGGTTCAAATTTATCAAGATTACCATGTTTCATAACAAAGCATTTGCAACCAAATACCCAAAAGTGTGTAACACTCGGCCTATGTCCAAACCGGAGCTCATATGGTGTTTTACCTAGCTTAGCGCGCAAGAAAACACAATTTGAGACATAACAAGCAGTTGCAATCGCATCAGTCCAAAATTTCCTAGGAGTTTGATATTCATCAAGCATAGTCCTAGCCATCTCAACTAAGGTTCTGTTCTTTCTTTCTGCAACACCGTTTTGTTGAGGTACATATGGTGAAGAAAATTGATGATCTATTCCATTTTCAGCACAAAAGTGATCAAAAGATTGATTTTTAAATTTGGTTCCACTATCACTTCTAATTGCTTCTAAAGATCCCTGGGTGATCAATTGATAATCTAAGAAATAAAGTTCTAAAGTTACTAAAAGCTTCATTCTTAAATGCCATAAAATAAACCCAAGAGTATCTAGAATAATCATCAACAATCACAAAAACATACCATTTACCTCTGAAGGATTGAACACGTGAAGGTCCTACGGTGTCAAGGTGGAAAAGTTTACCCGGTTCTGTTGTCATGATCATTGTGAGAGGAGTATGTGAACCTGCAACCATCTTAGCTTGTCTACTGAAGAGCACACAATTTCTTTGTCCCCTTTAAGCTTAGGCAGCCCACGTATGCGATCAAGAGCACTAACACATGTGAGATGATCAAAGCCTACGTGACCAAGTCTACGATGCCAAAAATATAAATCTTTGGAATCATTAGCAACTAGACACCTATGCTTATAGGAAGACATATCAAAATCAGCTTTAAAAACTCTTCCAAATTGTGACATGTTAAAAATAAGTTCACTGTTTGAATTTACAACTTCGCAGCAATTTTTAGTGAAAATAAAGTCCACACTTTCATCTAGTAGTTGTGAAAAAGAAAGGAAGTTGTATTTTAAATTCTTAAAAAGTGCCACATCCTTCAAAGTGTAGTGATCATTTACTCTAATCGAACCCTTAGCAATTATAGGAGTTGAAGAATTATCAGCAAAAGTAACATTCTCTACACGTGACACAAAAGAGAGGGAGGAGAACCATTCTTTGTTACCGCTCATGTGGCGTGAGCAACCTGAATCCACAATCCAAAAGTTCTCCTTCCTCAAGTGTGTAACCTACATAGAAGAACAATACGTCGATTAATCAATATTGGGGTTAGTCAAAAGGCATTTAGGAATCTAGTACTGAGTCACACGACATCCAGCAGGAATAACACGCAAAAGTTGAGATAAAACAACAGGTTTATGAGCCAAATATTGAGAATTTTTGTACCCAACTACGGTCCTACGACATGTTACATGTGTAGCAAAAAAACAAACAGTAGGTTTGGGAGCAACCTTCGCATATTTTTGACTCATTACAGCAGATTGCATGTTCCTATCATTCGGTTTAGCAAGCGCAGCAAATTTTGCATGAAAGTTATGAGATCTAGCAATCATTCTTTCCTTTTTCCGTTGTTTAGCTAGTCTATAACAAAAATCTATGACATGACCATCTCTACCACAATAGGTACAATGAAATTTAACTTTGTGTTCATGTCTAGATGAGCAAGCAATATTTTTATTTGAAACTGAATGAGACAACACTCCTACATATCTAAAAACCACTTCTTTTTGTTTAGGAACTGTTTGAATCAAACCACTTCCTAATGAATTTACAATTTTAGGTGGACGTGCCCTAGCATGAGCATGTGAATCAAAACCTAAACCAGTTTTATCATTGCAAGACTTGGAAGAATTCAACAACAAGTATATGATCTTATTCCCATTACAAAACCGATCTAATGTCATATGCATGTCATCAAGTTTATTGGACGGATCAAGGCAATTTTCACATGAAGTTTTTCCTTTTAATTTGCAATTGGAACAATATTTAAGTTCATGAGAACGTAAAGCATTATTCAATATAGAAATTTCATTCATAGCATCTTGTAGTTTCTTTTCAAGATCATAACAAGTAGAACAATGCAAATCAATTGTAGAACAGCTAGCATATTTCAAGTTTTTATTATTAAGTGCAGCAAGTTCTCTGTTCTTTTCAATTTCTAACTCAAGTTTATCAAATGTGGAGGTATGCGCACTTCTTAATAAGGACAATTGTTCATATATTAATTCACATGAGGAACAAGAATCATCACTAGGAATCAAAGGTTTTAAATAGTTGATTTCAGATTCTAGTGATTCAATTTTAGCAGCACTATCCCTAAGCTTTTTGTCCTTTTTCTTAACTATAACAGTGGCACGAGAAATAGCGTCACACATTTGTTCGCAAGTAGGACATACCTCTTCATTGTCGCTGTTGTGTTCAGCCTCCTCCATACTTGATCTTGACTTGCCCGCCATGAAGCACAAGTTTGCCAAATCATCTTCATCTTCATCACTTCCAATGTCCACATCGCTTGAGCCAAGTTCTTGAAGTGCGGAGATAAAACTGCTCACCAATTGACTTCCTGTAAAACCTTTCTTTTTCTTCGTACCTTTTGCAGAGGAATGCTTCGTCCTTGTTTGCTTTTCATCCCGGGAAGTAGGACCTAGTTGCATCTCAAAGCGCATGTACTCCTTTTTGAACATGTCTTTCCTTACCTCCTTGATCGTGTTGGATCCTTCATGGTAGTCACAGAGTGCTTTCAACACATCATATGCAGATCGGAGGTGTGCAACACGGTCGAAGTTGCTTTGAGTTAATCCTTGTATGATCAAGTTTCAAGCCTTGTTGTTGTTATCGACATCTCTCAGACTTGTAGCTGTTACATGATCATTTGACGGCACTTCGTAAGGCTTGTATACCTTCTCCCATATTGCGAAGCCTTGAGCCTGGATGAAGGCTTCCATACGTGCCTTCCAAGGCTGAAAATCAATACCACTAAACACACAAGGTTTGGCGGAGTATTTCTCCATGATGATTAATCAAAAACATGTGCAAGTCACAAAGATTAGAGTACCGTGGCTCTAATACCAATTGTAGGATTGAAGAGCACGTGAAAAGCTACCAGAGGGGGTGAATGGTAGGTTAAAAATCTTATGTAGCCGAAACAATTAAATCCCAACCCCTTTGGCAAAAAACAATGTTAAAGAAATCGTGTGTGAGACTATTCTAAACATGTTTCATCATGACAAAAGTGATATATATCAGAGGGAATCAAGTCACCAAGACAACACAACAAGAATCACTCAAATCCGTCGAGAGAAACTCATGTTACGATTGAAAGATCGAACAAAGGTCAATATGTCCTACCCGAGAAAAAACAGTTCTGGAACACTGCAAAGAAACTCGTGTAGATCAGAAACCACAAATCCAATGACCGTGAAATTTTTACAGATGACATATAATCAAGTTATAAATACAACCCAAAAAGAATCACATCAATTGGATTTTAAAACTCGAGTTATGATAAAACCACCGAAGAAAGGTAGTGCTCTGCAGAATCTCGACGAGAAAAATTTGTATGGAACAAGTCGGACGAACAAGGCACAAAAGTTCCTTTAAACTATGATATTTATTCAATAGAACACAAGAGGAACAACCCTAAAGTCATCTACCACGAGTTCTGGCCTCCCTTGCTTATATAACCAGCCCTTAGGCCAACCCAAACTCAACTAGGACTCTAATCCTACTCAATTCACAAATCGAAACTTTCCATAACTGCTCAAGACTCTTCTATACGCAGATAGAAGCAATCTTAAGACTTCCAAACACCTTAGGAACATATCCCACATTCCTAAAACAACTCAAATTCATGACCCACACAAAATCCTATCATAACCAACTCAAATCTTTCCATATTTGAGTCAAACACGACTCAGCCGCATCTTGAGTCCATAACCTAGTTGGTTGGATCTTTCCGACCAATTCTTTTTGTCCACATCATCACACTCGGAGCCATGTAGCCACGTCAATGCACTCCTTGCATAAACATCTTCCAACGACGTCCAAGATACCTTCATATGCATTGTTCTTGATTCAAACATGCTGTGCAACCTCCCGATCAACTCAACCACAATTCCTCCTGAACTTGGTTGTTGAACCTCGTCTTCTCTCTAATACTAGTTCAATGGATCCCGTCACCAGCCATGTCTTGAACTCAAGCAACACCTGCACATGAATAAACAACCAATTCGTACGAGCCCAAGTCCGTGACTTGACTCAAGTTAGTTCCAAACACAACACCTTACGTGAGCACCTCACATAAGTGATGAGAAAATTGGTCCCGATCTTCCAAAAGGTAATGATAAGTCGGTTGATGGAGATCTCAACGTTGATGATCCGAGGCTCTTGAGTAGAACACGAAAAACCCCTGCAATCACTACACCACCGCTCCGTTGGTTATCAACCGTGCTTCACACGATTGACCTCGCCAAGAAGGCTAATTCCTGCAAGTGCAACCGAGAACACAAGCAAGAACATAGAAGAAGCAATCTGAAATTGCTGAATTGGGGTTTTACAAACCGATAAACGGCGATATTATTGATCTAAGAAAAACCCAATTGTCTATGGCGGCTACTATGGAGTATATATAGGTGGGAGGACTTCCAAGGGGGTGTTAGGGTCGTGACCTAACCCTAATACACGAAAATAATGGACTTAGACTTGATACAAGGCCCAATGGCCCAATGTGGTGGCGCAGCACCCTAACAGATTTTGTACTCGATATTGTTTTGATAATTCCTGATGACTCTGAAGGCATTTTGATATGAGGCCAGAGCCATTGGAAAGTTTATCCTCTCCCCTTTCCGTTCATATGTGGAACGTCCAAAACGGACTTCGTATGCATCCTGGGCGTCCGTTTTAGTGTGTACTGCTCCTGGACTCCGAGTTGGATACGATTTAGAGTTTGGTTCGGTTTCCATATTCTTTGAACGAATTCTCTGGTCTTCCACGTCCCTAATACTTCCTCCAAGTACTCCTTGAACCTCTCCATGGATCCTAATCACAATTAAATCATTAAATAGCAATCTATGCTCAAAAACATATAAGGAAATATATAAGAACGAGTTCACCTCTGAAATTAATTGCTGTGTATGAACACTATTGATTGCATCTTGTATGTTCAATGGAGTGTTGTTTGTATCCATAGAAGTGATGTCCTCATCATCCTCCCCTTCTTGAATTGGAGTCGTCCTCGACTCAAGTTCATCTTCTCTCATGTGTCGGTCCAAATATGCAACGCCATCAAATCTTTTTGTGTGCATCAAAGGAGGAGGCCAAGGTGGTGGACGAGATAATGCGCCATCTTGATCTTGTCCATCAAATAAGCGTGCACATTCACTTGAGCCAGGATCACAAACAAATAAACATTGTGTCATGTTTGTAGGTGCAATAATAATATGCATGATCTTATCATTCTCCCCTTCTTTATGACAAGCCGTCCTCGGCTTACTCGTATGTCCAGGAAAAAGGATTGCTTTGGGGTAGAATGAACACTGTCCATATTGTACAACCGCTGTGAACAATGCTTCTTTTTTATTTGTTGTCCTTGCTGCAATAAAAAAATGCTAGAAAAACTTGACAATACATTTTTAGTGTTAGTGCATCCATTCATTTCACCATATTGTTGCAGCACAAAAGGAGCTTGCACATTTGAACATATGTAAACTTTATGCACTATAAATTCACCACTATCTTCATAGTTGCCTATAGCATGAAAAATATTTCTACTTAATAAAGGCAATTCAGATTGAGAAAATATTATCTTCTCTACGATATCTAGATCACAAAGAGTGTCAAATTCAATATAGCCCAAAGAATTTAGAGAAGATAACAATTTCAGCTCATCCCTTTCACATGTAGTTGGGATCAAATGCTTAATTTCAGCACAAGTAAGTGATAAATTATCAAATTCATTTGGTTGTTCTAGCATAGGTACAATATAATTATCAGCACACAACTCATTTTTATTGTAAGAATCAGTAGGAAAATCAACTAATGGTAAAGGTGTATTATGAAAAGGTTCATCTTGTTGCTGCTCATCGATAGTATAATTGGTAGCAAAATTCAGCACATCAGAAAATATCATACCTTGGTGAACTGTATAGCATTGTCCATTAACACTACTCTCATTTTAGCAAGAAATTCAAATGCATTATGAGTTGATTCATCAAAAAATTCAGAAGAATTGTTCAACACTTCACTCTCATTTGCATCTTCATTTATTTGTTCATGTTCCTGCAAAAGGTTAGGCAAAGGAGGAGGTACAACAAGAAAATTCTTCTCAAGTTCATGTATTTCATCTTTACAATTAGATACATTACCAAATGTTTGTCGCATAAGAATTTTCATATCTTTCCATGTTCGAGGTTTTTCTAAATCATTTAAATTGTTCCACCAAGTTAATGCACAACCTACTAATGCACTTGCAATATTTCTAATCTTCCTCCTCTCACACATATGACATTTTCCAAAAATTTTATCCAACTCTATTTCCCAATCAATATATTCATCATAACCAAGACCATCAAAAGAAGGAAAAGATGGGAGAATGTAATTACTTCTTATGGAAGGTGTTGTAAAGGTGGTCTGAATGTCATGTGAAACATTGGTTGATGTTTGATTTTTAGTGAGCAGCTCCATCGCCGTCTTCATCATGGCCATCATCTCAGCATATAATGCATGATTCTTGCTTTTACCTGACATTGTTAATAGCAAACAAAAGACAACAAAAAATATGTTATCCCTATCAACTACAAAGGATAATGGCAAAGTGAAAGTGGAATCACACACTCTCAAGCATCTTACCACGCTCTTACAAGTGTTCTTACCGACACTGCAGGTGGCAAATGGTGGCCGATATGAAGAAACCAATGAAGCGTGGGATGATTGCAAAGGTGTATCGATTCTGCTCAAGAGTAAGGTGTAGCTTGGATGGCACTTTATATGTAGCAAGGATTAGCAACAATAAAATCAGATAGTAAAGTTGAATAAGTGTCCAAAGTATTTGTCAAAGTTGCTGGCCTAAATGTGTTTCTAGTAGTTCAAGCTAGCAAGACATGAGACAAAACTAGATGACACAAAGAATGCAAGCACTTCTGTTTTTTTTTGTTTTTTTATCTTCTTTTGTGCGGCTTTTTTTTCTTGTTTTGCACTTGCCTTTTTCTTTTTTCTTCCTTTTTTTCTCAGAATGTGCTGCAAGGGAAGAACACAATGAAAATCAATCCAAGATATCTCGTGTGTCTGTCGCAGATTTTCTGCTCAATCTTCCAAGGACAAATAGGCACACTTATAGGCTCTAAATTGGAAAACTTAGAACAGCAAGAGTGTAAATATGTCTCTCCTACTTAATTCCAATATATGGAAGACCTATTTTGGAAAAGAACAATAGGAGATACTGCCCCCGAAATACAGACTATTCAGAATTTTTAGGTCAATAACAGATTCGGATCTAATGCAATTTAGACATTTATAAACATATTTTCTGGGAAAATGATGAATAATATAGTTATAGAGAACTTCTTAAGCTTTCCATAAAGTGTAAGAACACGAAAATCCGAGTTCGTATGAGCTAGATATGATGAAAATACTGAACTGAACAAAGATGAATCTAATCTGGATGTGATCACGTGATTCAAAAGGATGAATCAACACAATGCAATACTCAAACTAAGACTAAAAACACTTCTAAACCAGCAATATGACTCAAACACAGACACAAACTCAACAAACCAAACTGAATAACAAAGTTGCAAAGGCTCAATGTGGTTTGGACAAAGTAATGAACAGATCTACTAAACTGCAAGTTTTTTTGTGGCTTTTTTGTGGACTCTAGGTATGAAAAACAAAACTAATGTAATGGATGAATGAATTACCTAATGGGCAACCTGGAAATCTGATACCAATTGATGAGAAAATTGGTCCCGATCTTCCGGAAGGTAATGATAAGTCGGTTGATGGAGATCTCGACGTTGATGATCCGAGGCTCTTGAGTAGAACACGAAAAACCCCTGCAATCACTACACCACCGCTCCGTTGGTTATCAACCATGCTTCACACGATTGACCTCGCCAAGAAGGCTAATTCCTGCAAGTGCAACCGAGAACACAAGCAAGAACGTAGAAGAAGCAATCTGAAATTGCTGAATTGGGGTTTTACAAACCGATAAACGGCGATATTATTGATCTAAGAAAAACCCAATTGTCTATGGCGGCTACTATGGAGTATATATAGGTGGGAGGACTTCCAAGGGGGTGTTAGGGTCGTGACCTAACCCTAATACACGAAAATAATGGACTTAGACTTGATACAAGGCCCAATGGCCCAATGTGGTGGCGCAGCACCCTGACAGATTCTGTACTCGATATTGTTTCGATAATTCCCGATGACTCCGAAGGAATTTTGATATGAGGCCAGAGCCATTGGAAAGTTTATCCTCTCCCCTTTCCGTTCATTTGTGGAACGTCCAAAACGGAGTTCGTATGCATCCTGGGCGTCTGTTTTAGTGCGTACTGCTCCTGGACTCCGAGTTGGATACGATTTGGAGTTTGGTTCGGTTTCCATATTCTTTGAACGAATTCTCTTGTCTTCCACGTCCCTAATACTTCCTCCAAGTACTCCTTGAACCTCTCCATGGATCCTAATCACAATTAAATCATTAAGTAGCAATCTATGCTCAAAAACATATAAGGAAATATATAAGAACGAGTTCACCTCTGAAATTAATTGCTGTGTATGAACTCTATTGATTGCATCTTGTATGTTCAATAGAGTGTTGTTTGTATCCATAGAAGTGATGTCCTCATCAATAAGTATGTTGCAAAGCATAGCAAAACGATATCAGCCATATCAACCAAAACGCACCAAAAACTTAGCAAATGAATACCACGCAATCTTTCCAACAATATAAAGCAAGTTCGAAACATTTCACAGTAAAAGCAAGAACATTGCGATCAAGCTCCGAATCTTGCGAAAGCTAACCAGAGCTTGAGTCAGAGCTTACCAAAGCTAGTACAATCTAGTGTCGGAGCTTACCAAAGCTAGTACAACCTAGCACCAGAGCTAGAAACAAATATGTTGGAGCTAACCAACATAAGTCAGACCTAGCAAAAACATATCGGAGCTTAACAAAGACATGTCGGAGCTATCAAAGACATGCCGAAGCTAAAGACAAAGCTCACTGGAGCTTCCCAGAAACATGTCGAACCTTGACAAAGCAAGTCAGACCTATTGTTGGACCTTGCAGAAGCTCGAAGCTAGAGTCGAACTTTGCTAAAAGGGTGTTTTAGCAGAATTTCAAAACTTTTATCATCAAAGCCAATGTATTAAGTACAAGAAAATGTATTCCGCACACATAGGTCTGGTAAGCTCCGGCACTAGATTGTACTAGCTTTGGTAAGCTCCAACTCAAGCTCCGGTTTCGCAAGATTCGGAGCTTGATCGCAATGTTTCTGCTTTTACAGTGAAATGTTTCGAACTTGCTTTACATTGTTGGAAAGATTGCTTAGTATTCATTTGCTAAGTTTTTTGTGCGTTTTGGTTGATATGGTTGATATCGTTTTGCTATGCTTTGCAACATACTTATGTGAGGTGCTCACGTAAGGTGTTGTGTTCGGAACTAACTTGAGTCAAGTCGCGGACTTGGGCTCGTACGGATTGGTTGTTTATTCTTGTGCAGGTGTTGCTTGAGTTCAAGACATGGCTGGTGACGGATACATTGAACTAGTCTTAGGGAGAAGATGAGGTTCAACAACCAAGTTTGGTAGGAATTGTGATTGATTTGATCGGGAGGTTGCGCAGCATGTTTGAATCAAGAACAATGCATATGAAGGTATCATGGACGTCGTTGGAAGATGTTTGCATGTATGCAAGGAGTGCATGGACATGGATACATGAATGTGGCCTAGAGGGGGTTGAATAGGCCTTTTTGAATTTTGTTGGAACCTGCAACACATAACAACCAGATCAAATCTCGAGATATCGGACTAGTCCAGTTGAGTGTGGACTAGTCCGGTGTGTACCGTCTAGATTTATCAAATTTGATCAATTATCTTGACCCTAGGACGTATGTAGTGGAAATATACTTGTAATTCAAGCGTTAAACGATTATGAACTAGGATGTACCACAAGTCAATCTTATATTCAATGTTTCAATGTAAAGTAAGCAAGATTTATTGAATCCCTAGATTGATATGAAGTATAAGAACGATGAGCGCAAAGTAAGAACACAAGCACTTTATCCCGTGGTTCTGTTCCCACAGAGGCAACCTACGTCCACGTTGAGGAGTCCACAAAAGGACCGGGTCTTCTCCAACTGTACCCTCATCGGATCGCCACGGAGGCCAATCCTCTTCACTTATCACAAAGGGCAAATAATCAAATTCAAATGGCCTTCTCAGACGTTGAGGGCTCCCCAAGATTACAATATGAATTCCACCGAGAACACACTCGAAAGATTACAATGAAAAACATAGGAGTGTGTTAGGGAATCAAACCAAGAGCTCAATGAGTGATGAATCGTGTCTCTCCAATGATCCAAAGTGTATCCTCAAGGGATTGATCTTTGTTGCGTTTGATTTCGTGGAGAGAGGTGTTTTCTAGGCTCTTGGGAGGTGTGACAGCGCAGGGGGTCAAGATAGTTAAGAAAGATGGGTCCTGTAGACCTATTTATATGGGGTTCCCAAAAGTAACCGTTAGGGTTTAGAAAGATCGGACTAGTCTGTGGTGAACACCGGACTAGTCCGGTGTGCTGTGTGTAGCAAACCCTTGGTGTCCCAAAATATCGGGCTAGTCCGTCTGAAGGCGGACTTGTCCGATTTTGGTTCTGGAAATCTTTGGACTAGTCCGATAGATATTGGACTTGTCCAGAAAAGTGAAACCCTAAGTGAATTTGGGGACAAGTCCGCACCTAGAGGACTTGTCTGATTTAGATCAGAGGGTTTTTCGGACTAGTCTGTGCTAATATCGGACTTGTCCGATTTTGTGCAACTTGTGAGGTGTTTGGAGGACTAGTCTGCACTGGGGAGGACTAGTCCGATTCTAGTCAGAGAGATATCGGACTAGTCCGTGGTGATATCAGACTTGTCTGATCTTGTGCAAAAAGATATCGGACTAGTCCGGGGTCAGTCGGACTAGTTCGGTCCTTTATAAACTTGTGCAATGTGTGTGATTATTTGTGCTTGAGCTCTTGGGGTGTGTTTCCTTAACACACTCCATACACAAATGATCTACTACACTTGCTCCTTGAGGTCTTTTCCACATTGCTCCTCATTCTCCTTTCTTTTTGGCACTTTGCTCATTTTCTCATTGAAACTTGTGCTCATCTCAACAAAGTAGTTAGGATCTCATTTGCTTGTCATAAATCATCCAAAACCCACAAGGGATTCCTAGATGCACTTTCAATCCCCCCTTTGGTGTGATTGATGACAACCAATTGAGATTTCACAAAATATGATGAAAAGTTGAGATTTTTATAAAGTGTGCACATATGAGTTTAAAACACATTAAGAAATGAAAACATGGTCCATATGTGCACTCTTTATGGTGGGATGCAGAACTAAGTGTATAGAAGCAATAATCATGATGAGAATGACATAATTGACATCAACACATCAACAACAAGCATATATGTCATTCTTATAGTAAAATCACAGATTTTATCAATTTCTTCATAAGTAGTTCAAAACATTGCATCATAGGACCCAAAGTATCATAAGAGCATATTAAGAGTCTTACAACCCACAAAATAGACAAAAGAGATAAAAAGAAGCTCTCCACGCATCCTACAGCTAAAACCTAAGACTCCCCCTCAATCTCTCCCCCTTTGGCATCAAGGCACCAAAAAGAAGGAGAGGAGGGACCTAAAGTATTCAAGCCATGCTGTCGGTCCTCTCGTCATCTTCATCTTCATCCTCTGGCTGATGAGGAGGAGGAGTGGAACCACTCGAGTCCCCAATGCCAAAATAGGCAAGCTCGAAGGGAGTCAAGGGCCCGAGCTTGGTGAAATCAGAGTCGGAGTCATCAGAAATTACTAGAGATCCAATGGGCTCGATCTCGAGCTTTTGGCAAATCTGCTTCACATTCTCCTTGACATATCTCATGTCAGTCTTTCTTATCTTGTTGAGCTTGTGGGCCTTCACTTCGGCCTTTTTGCAGGATGCAAAAATAGCTGTCAGGTACTTCAAGAGGCCACTTGGGGACCCCTTTTGAGGAGGGGCCCTAGTGGCAGGAGAAGCTCTAGCACCTCCACTAGCTCTCACTGAAGCTTCAGGACTGGAAGCCGGAGAGGGATCAGCTTGGACACTTGGCTATTGAGGCGTTTGGGTCCTCAGGGGGAGGTGCTCCACATCCTTGACAAACTCTATGCCTATGACCTTTTCAATCGTAAACATCAGATAAGGAGCATAGCCACAGGACCTGTTCGGTGTGCAGGAGATGTTCACCATGTCGTTCCAAATGTAGTCAAAGACATCAAATCTTTTGTCTTTGCTAATGACCTTCATCAAGGTCTTGAGATACCCCTGCATACTTCCTGCATCCCCATCCTTGGGGGCAATTGTCTTCCTTAGAACCTTGTTCAACACCACAAAGAAGGGCTTCATGTTCTTGGTAGAGGGGGGTTTGAACTTGGAGTTGGGTTCATAAAGAAACTTCATCCTGTCTTTCTCAATGACACCAATGTTGTGGATGATCACATTGTCATTGCTCGAGGTGTCAATATGCAGCATCCTTGCAAATTCTTCATAAGTGATGGTGTACTTGGATCCATGAGTCATCCAAGTCACCCTTTCTTCCTCCTCACTAGCAAAGTGACAAGTAGCATAAAACTGGGCAATCACCTCATCATTCCAATTGTTTCGGAAGGCGAATAGATCTTCAATCCATGCCTCTCAATAGCCTCGACCACCTCAACAAACGGTGAGCAACCCTTCTTCTCAAAATGCGCCCAATCGATCCATTGGTTGCGCACCACTGGTATCTTCATCGGGAGATAGACGGTCTTGTAGAAATCTGCATGAAAATTGATCCAAAACCTCCCATCGGTCGCTTGCTTCGGATGGATGTAGCAATCAACATTCCTGAACTTGGCCATCGTGTCACTGCCCTTTCCGTTGAATCTCTCCTTTGTGGGATCCCTGGCCCCTTCCCTTGGAGCTGACATGTTTAGGGGGCCAATCGGGCCCGTTGCAATTCCTTTGCCCTTGCCCTTGGCTTGGCGAGGACCACCTCCTGCAGAAGCCTTCGATGTTGGCTTCTTCGCGAGCACCTTCCTTCGAGCCTGGGGAGGAGAAGGTGCCGGCTCGGAAGGGCGCCCTTGGCGCTTCTTGCTAACGCTCGTCGAGGACCGAAGCACGGCTTCGTGGTCCATCTCAGCCTCGAAACCGGAGATCTCGTCGTTGGTGCTTGACATTGTCCTGAGAATAGATTTCACAAGGCATTGATGAGTATAGATGGCAAGGAGTTGCATTGAGGAATTGAGAAGTTAGGGTTGAGTCCAGAAAAATCGGACTAGTCTAGTGTACAGGCACAGACTAGTCCGGTTGACTGGACTTGTCCGTACCTGGACCGGACTAGTCCGGTGTTCAACCTCTAGAACCCTAACTATGAGATGAATGGTAATTCATAATGCACAACTAGCTTAGCATCAATGAAATAAATCAAGGAAGCATGTATATGGTGATAGGAACCAAGCTAGTTGATCAACATTGAAGGAAATAGCAATTCCTAGGGTTAGGGAGGAAAATTTACCGAAATTGCTTGATTCGCGAAGATGTAGGTGTTGAAGGATCGGACAAGTCCGTGGTCTTCAATCCCTAGGCAATGGAGGTCGATTTCCACCGAAACTTGCAAAGTTTGGATGGAGGAATCAAAGAATCGTATTGGGGAGCTCGAGCGTGGAGAGAGAAAGCTTGAGGCAAGTGTGGGGTGAGGGAGATTAGGGTTTGGTGGCGGCTAGGATTATGGACACGAAAAATCCGACAAGTCCTAAAAAGATCGGACTAGTTCGAACTTTTCTAGAGACTATATCGGACTAGTCCGTGGTCAGCCGGACTAGTCCGGCCTAACCGGCGCTTTGCGGACTAGTCTGCACGTGCGGCCTAGTACGGGTAACCACGGATTAGTCTGTGGTCACCAGACAAGATTAGCTAACCCATTCATATATATTAAAAGGTACTTATTAAGAAAAGTAGGGAGCAAACACACACCAAACAATCTTGATGAATATGATCAGTAAGCATTCAACAATCAAGCGATGACCATAATTCACCAAGATCTAGTAATTGACATAGTTTTTTCGGAAAAATTAAGATTTTCACAACACAATCAATGAATTTTAAAGATGGCATTCAGGTATACAAGATTTCAAGCCACACTCCAAGCATCGAGGATATTAAGTTCATTTAGGAGCTCGCAAAAGCGTTTTTCATCAAGTGGCTTGGTGAATATATCGGCTAGTTGCTTTTCGGTATTGACATGTGAAATGGCTATATCTCCCTTCATTGAATGGTCTATCAAAAAATGATGTCGAATGTCTATGTGTTTGGTTCTAGAGTGCTCAAAGGGATTATGGGCAATTTTAATAGCACTCTCATTGTCACAAAGGAGTGGAATGCAGTTCATATTGTAACCGTAATACCTTAGAGCTTGTTGCATCCAAAGGAGTTGTGCACAACGAATCCCGTCTGCAACATACTCCGCTTCGGCCGTGGATAGGGCAATGGAGTTTTGTTTCTTGGAGGACCAAGAAACCAGGGATCTTCCTAGGAATTGGCATGTACCGGGGGTACTTTTTCTATCTACTTTGCATCCGGAATAATCTGCATTGAAGTATCCAATGAAATTGAATTTGGAACCTTTGGGGTACCAAAGGCCTAGGTTGGGTGTATGAACTAAATACCGCAAGATTCTCTTAACGTCTTTCAAATGACACTCTTTTGGGTTGGCTTGAAATCTTGCACACAAGCATACATTCAA
The DNA here is from genome assembly GCA_036927565.1 of Tuctoria greenei. Lineage (NCBI taxonomy): Eukaryota > Viridiplantae > Streptophyta > Magnoliopsida > Poales > Poaceae > Tuctoria > Tuctoria greenei. The sequence continues at coordinate 148,666,593 of JAYESD010000011.1, forward strand.
CATAATGTCTGGCCTAGATGCACATAAGTAGAGTAGAGATCCAATCATGGAGCGATATACCTTTTGATCGGCGTTTGGTCCATCTTCATTGAGATCCAAGTGGCCATTCGTTGTCATGGGAGTATTTATGGGCTTGGCCTTGTCCATTCCAAACTTCTTGAGTATGTCTTGAGTGTACTTGGTTTGGCTTATGAACGTACCTTCCCTTTTGTTGCCTCACTTGAAATCCCAAGAAGTACTTTTGCTCCCCCATCATGGACATCTCAAACCTTTCTGTCATAATTTTACTAAATTCCTCACAAAAAGATTTGTTCGTTGAACCAAAGATTATATCATCAACATAAATTTGACAAATAAAGAGATCATCGTCAAGGTTCTTTGTAAACAATGTATAATCTACTTTACCAATCTTAAAACCATTTTCAATTAAGAAATCTCTAAGACACGCATACCAAGCTCTAGGAGCATGTTTGAGGCCGTAGAGAGCCTTACGCAGTTTAAATACGTGGTCGGGGAACTCTTCATCTTCAAATCCGGGGGGTTGCTCCACATATACCTCCTCCTTGATTGGTCCGTTGAGGAAGGCGCTTTTCACATCCATTTGATAGAGCTTGAAATCATGGTGAGTAGCATATGCAAGTAATATTCTAATAGACTCAAGTATAGCTACGGGAGCAAAGGCCTCATCGAAACCCAAACCTTTGACTTGCGAATACCATTTGGCCACAAGTCGTGCCTTGTTCCTTGTCACCATCCCGTGTTCGTATTGTTTGTTGCGGAAGACCCATTTGGTGCCGATGACGTTGGACTTGGGTCTTTCGACTAGTTCCCACACCCCGTTCCACTTGAAATTGTTGAGTTCTTCTTGCATGGCCACTACCCAATCTGGATCCTTCAATGCATCCTCAATCCTGTGTGGTTCCAAAAAGGATACAAACGAATAGTGCTCACAAAAATTAGCTACGTGTGATCTAGTGGTTACTCCCTTTAGGATGTCATCGATGATGTTGTCGATTGGATGATCCCTTTGGACGCATTGGTGCACTCTTGGGTGTGGTACTTGCTGTCTTGAATCTTCATGATCATCTTCTTCTCCCCCTAAATGGTTGCCCTCATTGACTTGTAGGTCATTTTTGTCTTCTTGAGATTGATCTTGTATGGAATCTCATCCTTGATCATTGGCCTCCTCTTGTGGTTCTTTTTCCTCATGCATATGTAGAGGTGGCTCTTGTGGTCGAACTTCGCCTAACGCCATTCTTCTCAATGCTTGACAAGGAGCTTCTTCTTTATCTAGCACACATAGATCAACTTGCTCCTTTTGGGAGACATTAGTTTCATCAAACACTACGTCATGTGCTACTTCAACAAGTCCGGAGGTCTTGTTGAAGACACGATAGGCGTAAGTTTTCGAATCATAACCAATCAAGAAACCTTCATCGGACTTCGAAGCGAACTTTGACGTCCTAGGCTTCTTGTTCAAAATATAGCATTTGGAACCGAAAACTCAAAAGTATGAAATATTAGGCTTGTTACTGGTGAGTAGTTTATCGGATGTCTTCTTGAGTAGTCAATGAAGATAAAGTCAATTTATGGTGTGGCAAGCGGTGTTGACCGCTTCCGCCTAAAATCGATTCGAGGTCTTGTACTCATCGAGCATTGTTCTCGCCATCTCTACGAGGGTTCGGTTCTTCCTTTCGGCAACTCCTTTTGTTGAGGGGAGTAAGGAGCTGAAAACTCATGCTTTATGCCTTCTTCATCTAGGTACTCCTCAGCTTGTGTGATCCTTAACTCCGTGCCGTTGTCGCTTCGAATGTTCTCGATTGTCAATGAAAACTCATTTTGAGCACGCTTGAAAATTTTCTTCAAGATTCCTTGTGTTTCTGCCTTATCATGTAAAAAGAAAACCCAAGTGAAGCGAGAAAAATCATCAACAACTACTAAACCATATTTGTTACCGCCGATGCTTATGTAGGCAATTGAACTGAATAAGTCCATGTGAAGTAGCTTAAGTGGTCTTGTTGTAGTCATGACGTTCTTAGCGGGATGAGGTAATCCAAAATACTTCTCGGCTTGGCACGCACTAAGAGGCCTATCTTTCTCAAAAACAACATCCTTCAAACCTCGGATGTGATCACCCTTGAGGAGTTTTTGAAGGTTCCTCATACCAACATGCGCTAGCCGTATATGCCACAGCCAACCCATGTTGGTCTTTGCAATCAAGCATGTGTCAAGTTCGGCTTTATCTTTGTTGAAGTCAACAAGGTAAAGCTTTCCCTTTAACATACCCTTGAATGCAATGGAACCATCACTCCTTCTAGAGACGGTCACACCCTCGTTAGTGAACAAACAATTATAACCTTTGTCGCATAATTGAGATATGGACAGAAGGTTATAATCTAAGGAATCAACATGTAACACATGAGAAAGAGTATGTTGTGATGATATGGCAATTTTACCAGTACCGAGCACCTTTCTTTGACTATTGTCTCCAAAATAAATGTCCTCACTTGGATCCTAATTTTCTTCATACTCAACGAACATTCTTCTCTCTCCAGTCATATGTTTGGTGCAGCCACTATCTAGCACCCATTTAGATCCACTGGAGGAATAGGCCTACATAAACAAATCATGCCTTGGTTTTAGGTACCCAAGCTTGCTTGGGTCCTTTTAGGTTAGTCACAAGGGATTTAGGCACCCACACATGAGACTTGGTGTTCCCATGGCTTGGCCCAACATAATGAGCATAAATCTTACCAATATTACTTCTCATTAACATATAAATGCATCAAAGGTTCTAAAAAGCAACTATTGTTGTTTATATACAGGACTAGTCTGGGAGATCGGACTTGTCCAGAATACCAGACTTGTCCGGACCTGGACCGGACTAGTCCAGTGATCAAGCGTGTTGGATGTGTTAACTTTGGATTTTTCCAGTTTGAAAGGGTCTTCCCTTTACAAAGATAATTCTCTCTTTGTTATTCTTATGGCTTCTAGCATTTTGCTTTCCACCATAGGAATACCCAATGCCATATTTAGCATTAGGAGGTCTTGTGGCCAAGTATGCACTACGTGCATATTTGACCTTCTCCTTGTCAAATATGCCACTTTGGGCAGGATGCTTATCCTTGGTAGAGGTTGACTTGTCTTTTAAGCTGATGTCAACTTTACTACATGAACAAGTAATGATAGCTTCAGTTTTAAGTGGTTGAGAAGGTGTGCTTGAAGAGGATGAAGGGTCACCTTGCTTGAGTGACTCAACTTGTACATCAAGGATCTTGTTAACCTTGATTAGGTTAGCAAGTTCGTCCTTGATTGTATCATTTGAGTCGCTTAACTCCAAGTAAGCTTCCTTGCTTGAAGTTAACTCAAGCTCTAGTGACTTGCTTCGCTCTTTTTCAAGTTCTAGAAGCTTGTCAAGTTCAACATATTCCTCCTTTTGGGAGATAATCATGTCTCCTTGATGATGTATCAACTTCTCCTTCTCAACAAGTTGATCAAGTAAAAATCTCATTTTAGCGGTTGTTTTCTTATCTAAGCCAATTAGCATATCTTCATTATCACTATTAATTTCACTATCACTAGAATAGGAATGCACGGAAGAGGATTTGGTAGTTACCTTGCGTTTACCTTCCTTTGCCATAAGGCAAGTGTCGTTCCCCTTTTGTGCGCCAAGAGTGGGGAAGAGAGTGGACTTCATGGATGTCTTTTCGATGGATATGCTAGCCATCTCCTCTTATTCTTCGGATGAGGACCCATTATTTGAGTCCCATTCTTTCCCAATATGCGCTTGTTCAGCTTGCTTCTTCTTCTTGAAGAACATCTTGGGTTGAGGCTTCACTTGTTTGGTCTTCTTCTTGTTCTCTTCATATGGACAATCAAGTATAAAGTGGCTATACTCACCACGGTTATAGCATGCCCGCCTCAACTTCGGTCTTGATTTTTCCTTGTACTTCCCTTCACTCGATTTAGCACCTTGTCTTTTCTTCATCATTCTTTTGAACTTATTCATGAATAGTATCATGTCATCTTCATCCAAGTCGCTGCTCTCATCGTCACTGTCTTCTTCTAATTGAGCTTTTTGAGCTTCTTTAGATAAGGGCTTGACGGTGGACTTCAAAGCAACCTCTTTCTTCTTTACCGAGGTAAGATCGGCAATCTCCTTAACGTGCTTGGCTTGCTTTTCTATCATCTCAATGTTGATGATTTTCCCAAGTAGCTCATCTGGGGTCATCTTCTTGTACTCAGGGCTTTCTTGTATCATGGAGCATAAAGTGACATTGCGAGGCATGAAAGCTCTAATAATGAGCTTCACCACCTCAGGGTCGTTCCATTTCTTGCTCCCGTATGCTCGCACTTTGTTGATGAGTGTCTTTAGTCGGTTGTACATGTCTTGTGGCGACTCATATTATTCGATGGAGAACCTTTCTAGGTCGCCTTCAATTATCTCGATCTTCGCTTCTCACACATGATGATCGCCTTCATGTGCGGTTTGCAACGTATTCCATATCTCCTTCGCGATCTCGAGTCCATCCACCTTTGTAAACTCATCCTGATTGAGCGATGAAGTAATAACTGCAGCAGCTTGGGCATTTCGATGGATTGCTTGCTCTTGGCTAGGTGTGATCTCCTCATCATCGTCCGTGATATCTATTCCCTGTGCATACTATGTGCCATAAACTTGGATTGAGAGAAATCAGATGCATTTTCATGTTTTGCCTCCACATTGAGTAGTCATTACCGTCGAAGTGTGGGGCTTTTCCAAGTGGAATAGATAGAAAATGATTGTTGTTAGTATTTAGGCGATCATAATTAAAAGGATATCGGAAGTAGTCGGTGTGACTACCCCCCTTCTTCTTCTTCTCATCTTCAATCCTTACTTTTCCTTTGGAAAGAGTTTTCTTCCTTAGGAGCACCTTTAGTTCCAGCGTCTCCTCATCGTCATCCTCGAAGTCTTGAATGGCCTCGAGGAGCCTCTCCAGTTTTTGGTTCTTGTCTTCATCAACCTTCTCTTGGTTGTTGCTCTTGTGTACATCCTTCATGTCCGACATGATCTCTTCGAGCGATTAGTCTCCTTTTGAAGAACCTTGCTCTGATACCAATTCAATGTGGCCAAGAGGAGGGGGGGTCAATAGTCCTTTTTGAACTTTGTTGGAACCTGCAACACTTAACAACCAGATCAAATCTCGAGATATCGGACTAGTTCGGTTGAGTGCGGACTAGTCTGGTGTGTACCATCTAGGTTTATCAAATTTGATCGATTATCTTGATCCTAGGATGTATGCAGCGGAAATATACTTGTAATTCAAGTGTTACATGATTATGAACTAGGATGTACCACAAGTCAATCTTATATTCAATGTTTCAACATAAAGTAAGCAAGATTGATTGAAACCCTAGATTGATATGAAGTATATGAACAATGAGCGCAAAGTAAGAACACAAGCACTTTATCCCGTGGTTCGGTTCCTACAGAGGCAACCTACGTCCACGTTGAGGAGTCCACAAAAGGACTGGGTCTTCTCCAACCCTACCCTCTTCGGATCGCCACGAAGGACAATCCTCTTTACTTATCACAAAGGGCAAATAATCAAATTCAAGGGGCCTTCTCACACGTTGAGGGCTCCCCAAGATTACAATTTGAATTCCACCAAGAACACACTCGAAAGATTACAATGAAAAACACAGGAGTGTGTTAGGGAATCAAACCAAGAACTCAATGAGTGATGAACCATGTCTATCCAATGATCCAAAGTGTATCCCCAAGGGATTGATCTTTGTTGCGTTTGATTTCATGGAGAGAGGTGTTCTCTAGGCTCTTGGGGGTGTGACGGTGCAGGGGGACAAGATAGTTATGAAAGATGGGTCGTGTACACCTATTTATATGGTGTTCCAAAAGTAATTGTTAGGGTTTAGAAATATCGGACTAGTCCATGGTGAACACCGGACTGCTGTGTGTAGCAAATACTAGGTGTCACGAAATATCGGACTAGTCCGTCTGAAGGCGGACTTGTCCGATTTTGGTTCTGGAAATCTTCAGACTAGTCCGATAGATATCAGACTTGTCCGGAAAAGTGAAACCCTAAGTGAATTTGGGGACAAGTCCGCACCTGGAGGACTTGTCCGATTTAGGTCAGAGGGTTTCTCGGACTAGTCCGTGCTAATATCGGACTTGTCAGATTTTGTGCAACTTGTGAGGTGTTTGGAGGACTAGTCCGCAATGGGGAGGACTAGTCAAATTCTAGTCAGAGAGATATCGGACTAGTCTGTGGTGATATCGGACTTGTCCGATCTTGTGCAGAAAGATATCAGACTAGTCCGGGGTCAGTCGGACTAGTCCGGTCCTGTATAAACTTGTGCAATGTGTGTGATTATTTGTTCTTGATCTCTTGTGGTGTTTTTCCTTAACACACTCCATACACAATGATCTACTACACTTGTTCATTAAGCTTTTTCCACATTGCTCCTCATTCTCCTTTGTTTTTGGTACTTTGCTCATTTTCTCATTAAAACATGTGCTCATATCAACAAAGTAGTTAGGATCTCATTTGCTTGTCATAAATCATCCAAAACCCACAAGGGGTTCCTATATGCACTTTCACTACATGGTTCCGAGGCGTGATGTAGAGATGTGTACGTAAAGAATTGGTCGGAAAGGTCCAACCGACTATGTTATGGACTCAAGCTACGGCTGAGTCGTGTTTGACTCAAATATGGAAAGATTTGAGTTGGTTATGATAGGATTTCGTGTGGGTCACGAATTTGAGTTGTTTTAGGAATGTGGGATACGTTCCTAAGGTGTTTGGAAGTCTTAAGATTGCTTCTACCTGCGTATAGAAGAGTCTTGAGCAGTTGTGGAAAGTTCGATTCGTGAATTGAGTAGGATTAGAGTCCTAGTTGAGTTTGGATTGGCCTAAGGGCTGGTTGTATAAGCAAGGGAGGCCAAAGCTCGTGGTAGACGACTTTAGTGATGTTCCTCTTGTGTTCTATTGAATAAGATCGTAGTTTAAAGGAACTTTTGTGCCTTGTTCGTCCGACTTGTTCCAGACAAGTTTTTCTCGTCGAGTTTCTACACAGCACTACCTTTCTTCGGTGGTTTTATCATAACTCGAGTTTTAAAAATCCAATTGACGTCTTTTGGGTTGTCTTTATAACTTGATTATATGTCATCTGTAAAAATTTCACGGTCATTGGATTTGTTATTTCTGATCTACCCGAGTTTCTTTGCAACATTCCAGAACTGTTTTTTCTCCGGTAGGACAGATTGACCTTTGTTCAATATTTCAATCGTAACTTGAGTTTCTATCGACGGATTGAGTGATTATTGTCGTGTCGTCTTGGTGTCTTGATTCTCTCTGATATCTATCACTTTTGTCACGGTGAAACACGTTTAGAATAGTCTCACACACGATTTCTTTAACAGATTGTTTTTTTGCCAAAGGGGTTGGGATTTAATTGTTTCCGCTGCATAAGATTTTTAATCTACCTTTCACCCCCCCCCTCTGGTAGCTTTTCACATGGTTTTCGATCCTACAATTTGACATAGTTTCATTTAAATTCAAACTTGAATCTGAAATTGAGTTGAATTCAATGTAGCTATTGATTAAATAGCAAACTTGCTTCAAAAATTATGAAAGTTTGCAGGGAGGATAATTGAAATATTTTGGAATCCATTGGTCAACTCAAATTCTCATGTTAACTTCATTTGAATAGTAGCTAAGTTTATTTATTTGAATTCACTCATTTGGAGTTTGTATTTATTTGTTTTTCTCATTTCCTTTTTAATGCTTTTTATTATTCAAATTTTTTTGTCCTAACTGAACTCTGAATTATTGAAATTAGGGCTCTTACATTAATCTGTGTCAAAAGATTTCCTGTTTAAAAGTTGTATTCAACTAGAATGAAATCGGATGTTTGGTGCAATCGTGCAATCAACCATCTTCAACCGTTGGATCAATCTACATTACGGTCGTTGAATCTTTTCGTTTAACCCCCTCCACCAGGTGGAGGGGTGGTGGTGGTGGTGGAAGGGGTTAAATGAAATTATGTAATAACTATAAGATGTAGATCCAATGGATGAAAATCTTTGATTACACGATTGCACCAAAACTTTAATTGCATGTAGGGCTGTCAATGAGTCGAACTCGAGCGAGTTTGCTTCTAGCATATATAAAAATTGTGTCCCATACAACATTTTTAATAGAATTATATAGTTTAGTTAATCATATGTACATATCATAGATGACAACAATAAATGAGCTTACTCGAACTTTTCGAGCTTGAGCTCATCAAGATGGCAATACTCAACTTCATCCTCAAACTTTCAATCAAAACTAAGTTTGGTCCTTGAACTTTCAAATGGGTCAATTATTTAGTCCATCAACTTCAAAAAACCGTTTCACTTTCATCCTTAGTCTGAGTTGGACATCCACATTGGCATGCCACATAAGCTATTATGCCATGTACATCATCTACCACAGCTAGCTCACTTAGAAAATGATAATAATTTTTTATCATCTTAAAAAATAACTAGCTAATTAATTGGGGTGGATTTACGTAGTTGCATGCGATATACATAATTTTTCTCCATTTTTTTTGCAAAACCATCAAGTGATATATCCTATGTCATATTACATATGTAAAAATATTGTACAATACAAAATTTTAAGCCTAGGGAAGAGCAAATAGAGCAAACAGAGAGGAAGAGCAAACTTTGAAGCCTAGGGAATAAAATATAAAACAAAGCTACGCGGCTGGCCGGGTACATGTACAGTCCAGGTCGGTGTGCCGGTGCACCTTAACCACCGTCATGCATCCCCGGTGTTTGTTGGGAAGACCCTTGCAGGAAGACCATGATCGCCTGACGTAGTGAATTTTACTGCATCCTATTTTCAGGAGTCTTTTTAAATTTGGTATTTTCTCATTAATTATTGTGGTCGATCTATACGACACTCCATGCTCTAGGCAAAAACGAAAAAAAATTGTACTTCATGCAGATGCAAACAAGAGGCACTTAAAATAAAAACTCTTCAGTACTTCTCAAGTTTACAAAATGAAAGCATCGGGGCCCTCCCCAATGTCCTCGATAGTTAATGTGTTTTTAATCATGTTAATTTGTTATAGAAGTTTTTTATTTAGATGTTTGAAGTATGCATCATTATATGCATGTAAACTCTTTCTCATGTTGAAGCAAGCAGGCAAGAGTTTAAGAAAAGATTTGAATGGACCCCTTAGTTGGATAGCTGGGAAGTACAGTTGTCAGATCAAAACAAACGGTGGATGCAGTCTTTACTGCACGCATGCAGTAAAATGTCGCTACATCAGGCGATCCTGGTCCAGGAAGGTATGCTCTGATTCTTGTCCTCCAACTCCATCTAGGCTTCTGATGATGCAGGCGTTTCACCACCAGACTGTATAAAGGATAAGCACGCACACATGTAACAGTCATTGTTGACTATGTTGGTCTAACGTCATTGTTTGACTTTGTTGGCCTACGTTTAGTCATTAACGCTAGCCTTTGAATCTGTGTTATGCAAAAGGGTTTAGTTTTGGTTTCACACTACACTAGCTAGCCAATATAAAGTGTATATGTGTTCCCTAATGAATACACAACAAACATTCTCCAAAAAGAATAGTCTCACGACCAGTAATCTTTCTCTGCATGCTTCCACTTTCTTCTGCCATGATGTCGAGTCCAAAACCAGCAAAGCCTGGGTGATGAGCGGCATGCAAGTTTCTTGATGAGAAACTGACTGCGGGGGCAGGCCTCGGCCATGCATGTTTCACTGGAAGGATGTTCCCTCGAGGGTTTGAGGATAAAAGGTACTCCTTCATTCCACAATAATTATTGTTTTGGACAAGATTTTAAGTTCATTTTGAACTATAAATGAACTAAAAATCTTGTCCAAAATGACACTGATATGGGAAGGAGGGAGTATACCATCTAGGCAGCCAATCGGAGGTTCGAAGGAAACTAGTACACGGCTGGTTAGGTACACGTACGGTACGAGTGTGCTGGTGTACCTTAACCCCCCGTAGTCCATCCCCAGTGGTGGTTGGGAAGAGCCTTGTAGGTATGCTCTGATTCTTGTCCTCCAACTCCATCTAGGTTTCTGATGACACAGGCGGTTCACCACCAGACAAACCAACAAAGTCTCGGTGTTGAGCGGCATGCAAGTTTTTTGATGAAAAACTGACTGCAGCCCCCGCAGTCAATATTTCAACAAAAACTTGCATGTCGCCCATCACCAGCTCTCGCAGTTAGTTTTTCATCAAGAAACTTGCATGTCGCTCATCATCGAGGCTTTGATGGTTTGTCTGGTGGTGAACCACATGCGTCATCGGAAACCTAGATAGAGTTGGAGGACATAAATCAGAACATACCTGCAAGGGTCTTCCAACCACCACCGGGGACACACGACGGTGGTTAAGGTACACCAGCACACCCGGACGGTACATGTGCCAGTGAAGATGGAACTCAGCAGCCTCACGGTTATGGATAGAAAAAAGGAAGAAGAAAAAGGATGGCGCACGTTTCGATCCATGAACCATGAGACAGCTAACTTCCATTTTAATTGGCCAATTCCTAATTCCGCTTATTCATTGTTCTTGTAAATGGTGTTTGGTTGAGACAATGCAACTTGTGGTCATAACGATAAGAATTAAGAAAGAGGAGTATCTCAGATTCAAAAATCTTCATTACGCCAGGTCGTATGATGGCCGGACACTCTCCAATCCACTTAGATTAAATTGGATCCACTCCTACCCAAATGAGGTTGTATGATGGCCAGACATGACAGGGATAACGCCAGGATTAATTCCAGGAAACGTATCTTCGTCATTTGCAATCTATGCACCACCTGGGCTCAGGTTGTGCACTGGTCACCTGGCATATTCCCTACATCTGCCCCAGCACGCGGTGTTTGTAACAAATTCGTGCGAGCGATTCTGACAAGGTGTGAACGATTGGTCCCACCTCGGAAAGTTGAGCACGTTGCAACGAGAATATAAGGCAACACGCACTATTGTAGTTACACATCCGATTGAAAAAAGATGTCGTACAAGACTCGATCCCGCTCCATTCGACATCTGGTCAAATTCGAACGGAATGTGGAGGAGGCGTGTACGGGCGGATGTTTTTTATACAAGCCTTGGGCCCGTTCCGTTTCAAATTAAAAAAAAAACTGCCAGTGAAGCTGATGGGACACGTCGAGCTGTTGCGATAACCGAGAGGGATGCAAACCGAGGTTTTTTATAAGCATAATTTTTCCCCGCATACGCTGGGCCCTTTGCGTGTCAAATTAAAAATTTCTCCTTTATCAAAAAACATGTCCTTTAACGACGCCAAATTTTCCCTTTTAACCCACTTCGTGCGTGAATCGAATTGTGTGACCCTCCACACCGGGGGCCTCTAGAGTGGAGACAATGAACTCCAGAAAAGAAAAGAAAAGTGGAGACAATGAACTTCAGAAAAGAAAATAAAGGAAGAGAAAAATGTTAGAAAAAAATAGGTACTACGTATGAGATTTAAGGTAAAAGAGCCTAGAGAATGAAACTGTAAAACAGGAAATCAATTGATGCAGATTAATCGAAGTCGTGATGTTGTGCTTCTGTTCTTATTTTTTTGATGTTTTTTATTTTCACGTTTTGTCATGTTATTTTCCTGCCAAAATTTGAACAGTCGTGATGTTATTATTGCAAAGACTGGAACAGGCTGGAAGTTTTACCACTAGCCCTATGCCCACCGTGTCATCATTTCCACAACTCCTATACACGGCGATTCCATACGATGTCACCTCTAGCTACCACTACTCATGTGGGAGAAAAAATTTCTCGATACGGTATGCACCGGAGAGCAAGTGCATACCTTTCTCAGATGGTGCCACGTACTTTCTTCTTGTCCTCAATCACTGTTCCCTGATTGTGGCACCATCTATACAACTGGCCCCAACGTACCACTGGACCAAAGCCCCTATATGCAGTGTAATCATTACCACTACTCCTATATGTGGCCATAAGTTATTACCACTGCTTGAAGGGAAGTGCTGCGGACTAGATGTTTTAATTAGTTTATTTTGTGTTTATTGGGGATTATATAATAGCTACTTCTGTCGATTAGTTTGTTGCCTGGAATGGTACGTTGAACACTACTGTTAGGTTCCATCGATGTTTATATCTACTGTAGTATTTAATACTTGTTTATATCATTGTGTTGTCGTGATTCAAGAGAATTTATGCGTATACTTTATTTTGATCGGAATACCAACCCCATTGCTACAATAACTTATATAGATAACAAATTGCCAGAGCCATACGCGCGCCCGTAGATGGGCTCACGCGTCATGGGGATGAACACCAAGCGTCCCAGCGTGGTTTCGGCCCATGAATACAAAGTGACTCAGTGCAGTTTCAACCCATGAATAACAAACAGTCCAGTGCAGTGTTGGGCCTACTCTGATAGCTTCACGTACACTTTGTCCTTGCTACCTCCCCACTAGACCCTTCGATCCACAACGGCCCCTCTCCCGATTGCATGAAACGCACCTAGAGGAGCATTCGCCGACCGCCACGCTCTTGGAGGAGAATCCGTCGGCCGCTATGGTCTTGGAAGTGCATCCGCCGTCCACCAGCGTGGAGGAGCATACGCCGTCCGCCGCACGTGGAGGAGCAACAACGCTAGGTACAATTGCTCATATAATGTTATTGAAGTTCTATCCTCTTATGGATACGCTGATTGAATTGTAGGAAGCGATGTCAGAAGATATGACATGGATGGGAAAAGAAAGGCGTACGAAGGAGTGGCAGGATGGAATAAAGTCATTTTTAAATTCAGCATTCCAGAGCACCCGTGAAGAAGAAACTAAGTCTTGTCTTTGCATGAAATGTCATAATATTTACCACGAGACACGCAAGGAAGTTCATCTTTACTTGCTTCGTAATGGGATGTAATTTGATTATACTTGTTGGGTACACCATAGAGAAAAACAAGTTGAGAAAAAAATTGTTGAACAATCAGCAAATAATGAGGAGATAATTTCTGATGATGATGCTATGGAAATATCTTGTCCAGTCTACTCAGGGGCACTGATCATGGTGGTACTTCAGCAGATGTTGATGATCCAGAAAAATGCTATAAACCAGCAGGAGCCAACTGGGTGTGCAAAGGCATTCTATGACTTATTAAATAATGCCAAAAAGGAGTTGTATCCAGGTTGTGAGAAGGTGACCCAATTATCCTTCATTGTCAGGTTGTACCAGATAAAGTGTTTAACTTGTTTGAGCAAAAAAGCATGTGAGTTGATCCTTGAAATATTCTCATATGTGCTTCCAGAGGGTCATTGCATTCCTAATACACTTGATAAAGTTCATAAGGTTGTTCGTGACCTCGGGCTGAGCTACGAAAAGATCGATGCATAAGTCAATGATCATGTGTTATTGTGGAAGGACTATTCTCTGCTCGATCGATGCCCAAAATATGGTGAATTAAGATGGAAAAATAGTACTAGTGGGGATGCAAGAGAGGCTTTACCTTGTGGAAAAGCGAAGAAGCTTGTAGCACGCAAGATTCTATGAGATTTCCCTCCTATTCCCCGTCTTCATAGGTTTTATATGGCAGAATCAACGGCATCAAACATGCGCTGGCACAAAGAAGAACGTATTGATGATGGAATATTACGCCATCCTGCAGATTCAAAAGCATGGAAGCATTTTGATAGCATTCACCCAAATTTCTCATCTGATCCTCACAACATAAGACTTGGGCTAGCATCTGATGGTTTCAATCCTTTTGGAGTAATGAATGTTTCTTACAATACATGGCCTGTGATTCTAATCCCTTATAATCTACCACCTTGGTTGTGTATGAAGCAACCTTATTGGTTGATGTCAATGATAATTCCTGGGCCAAAGTCACCTAGAAACAACATTGATGTGTATCTGCAGCCTTTGATTGATGAGCAACTGCAAATTATGGTTTGATGGTGTTGAAACATACGACAGTTCAAAGTAAGAGACATTTCTCATGCGAGCTTTTATATTGTGGACAGTAAATGATTTTCCAGCATATGCAATGCTATGTGGATGGAGAAAAAAAGGTAATCTAGCATGTCCATACTGCCATGTAAACACTGACGCCTTGTGGTTGAAACATGGACAAAAGTATTGCTACATGGGTCATCATCGTTTCCTACCTCAGAATCTCAGGTGGCATCGAGACAAAGCTTCTTTCAACAACAAGATAGAGAATAGAGAGATTCCAACATCACTCTCTGGTCACAAAGTACTCAAACAATACAAGACTTTTGATCAAGTGAATTTTGGATAGACGAATAATAAGAGAAAGTGCACTGAGGAAGATAGGTGACATAGTTGGAAGAAGAAAAGTATATTTTTCAGCTCCCAAATTGGAAGACATTGCTAATAAGGCATAACTTGGATGTCATGCACATTGAGAAAAACATCAGATGTGGGCTTTTCTTTGCTCTCACTATGAGCCTACTGGACAGTCTACCTACCTTGCTGCTATTCGTCAGGAGCAGTTGTTGCAGCAGGGAGATGCTTCAGCAGAGGAGTTCTTCGGTCAGATGTCTGCTATTTGGCGTCAGCTTGATGCTCTTGGTCCTCAGTTGTCGACAGATACATGTTCGTCTTGTCAGAGTCAGAAGGCTTCACTTGAGCTTCGACGAACCTATGACTTTCTGACTCGTCTTCGTGCTGAGTTTGAGCCTCTTCGTGCTTAGCTGCTTGCTCGTCACCCCTGTGTTTCTCTTATGGATGCTCTGACGAGTGTTCATAATGAGGAGACTCGTCTTCAGGCTGCCGGGTTGCTACGTGCTACTTCAGTATTGGCAGCCCGCTCTTCGACACCGGTGCATACTGTCTCTCCGTCGACGGTGACGACTTTGGCTTCTTCTTCTATGCCAGGGGGGCATGGTCCTCGTCATTGTGATTACTGTGGTAAAGATGGTCATGAGGAGACGTCTTGTCTCAAAAAGAGGAAGGCTCAGACTCGTCGGTCTTTGCAGGGTGCTGGTGGTGCTAGTACTGGAGGATCTCAGGTGAGTTCTGCTCCTATGGATGCCCAGATACTCATGCTTCTTCGTCGCCTTGCTACTTCTGCACCATTGGGAGCTGCTGGTTCTGTGACCCAGTCTTCTGCGCCTTCGATTACTGTTGCTGCTTCTTCATCTTCCACTAGGGGACCACCCTCTACTTCTGCTCTAGGTAATTGTCCATGGATTCTTGACTCTGGTGCTTCGTTCCATATGACTCCTTACCATACTAGTTTGTCTTCCTTGAGTTCTTCATACGTACTTCTATTGTTCATACTGCCGATGGTTCTCCTCTTTCAGTTATTGGACAGGGCACTCTTCTGTCTGACTCTTTTGCTGTTCCTTCTGTTTCTTTTGTTCCTGGACTTACAATGCAACTTATATCTGTTGGTCAACTCACTGATAATGAATGTCGAGTGATTCTTGATCGATTGTTGCTATGTTCAGGATCGTCGCACGGGTTGCCTGCTTGATACTGGCCCTCGTTGTCGTGACTCACAACGTCTTTGGGAGCTTGACTGGCTTCATCTTCCTTCCGCTGCGCCTGCCAGTTCAGTAGGCTCCACTATTGCTGCTTTGTCCACTTCGACGTTTGCTCAGTGGCACCACTGTTTGGGTCATCTTTGTGGCTCTCGCCTCTCCATTCTAGTTGGTCGAGGTGTTTTAGGATCGGTTTCTAGTTCTAAGTCTTTAGCTCATTGTTAGGGTTGTCGGCTAGAGAAGACTCAACTTCCTTATCCTTCTAGCAAGTCAGTGTCTAAGCGTCCTTTTGATCTTGTTCATTTTGATGTATGGGGCCCTGCTCCTTTTGCTTCGAAAGGAGGACATCGGTATTATATCATTTTTATAGATGATTTTTCTCGTCACACATGGATCTACTTTATGAAGCATCGCAGTGAGGCGTTATCTATCTATAAATCATTCTTGACTATAGTTCGTACTCAGTTTCACACCTCTATTCGTATTTTTCGAGCTGACTCTGCTGGTGAGTATCTATCTGATGCTCTTCGCCATTTTTTTGTGAGCAAGGAACACTTGCACAATTCTCTTGTCCAGGTGCTCATGCTCAGAATGGCGTTGCAGAGCGCAAGCATCGACATATCCTTGAGATGGCTAGCACTCTTCTGATTGCCTCTTCTGTTCCACCTCATTTTTGGGCTGAGGCTGTTTCTACGGCCACTTTCTTAATTAACATTCAAGCATTGTCTACCCCTAAAGGTGGAATTCCCTTTGAGCGCCTCACAGGCAAGATGCCTGATAATACCAATCTTCGTCTCTTTGGTTGTGTGTGCTACGTGTTGCTTGCACCATGTGAGTGCACTAAGTTGACTGCTGAGTCTATTGAGTGTGTTTTCTTAGGCTACAGCTCGGAGCATAAGGGATACCGTTGTTGGGATCCGGTTGGTCGACGGATGAGAATTTCACGAGATGTTGTTTTTGATGAGACACGTCCTTTCTATCCCCGACCATCTTCTGATACTTCTTCTGTATCGGTGATTGATCCTATTTCGTTCCTTTTCCTTCCTGATGCTTCAGTTGTGAGTGTTTCTCCCTCACACTTAGTACCTCCATCCATGACCTCCTCTTCTTCGGAACCTTCTTCGATGGTTCCTGATTATGCTTTCAAGGCTTCGGTGACGCAAGTCTATACTCGATGAGTTGTGCCTCCTACAAATGTGTCATCTTCTTCTGATGAGCCGTCTACTCCAGTTGAGTCATCTGATGTCTCAGCTTCTCCAGCTCAGTCTGACTCTTCGGATACGTCTTCTTCTTCTGAGGAATCATCTCCTTCTGATGATTCTTCTCCTGAGCAGCCCCTTGAACGAGGTCATCGTTCTCGCCAGCCTCCTGATCGGTACTCTCCTTCTAGCTTTGCTGCTACTGCTCTTCCTGAGCCAACTACGTATCGCGATGCTGTTCCTCATCAGGAATGGCAGCATGCGATGGCTGAGGAGATTGCTACTCTCGAGCGCACCGACACGTGGGAACTTGTGCCCTGTCCCCCATATGTTCGGCCCATCACCTGTAAGTGGGTTTATAAGGTTAAAACCTGCTCGGATGGTTCACTTGAGCGATATAAGGCTCGATTAGTTGCCTGTGGTTTCCAGCAGGAACATGGTCGTGACTATGATGAGACCTTTGCTCCTATCGCTCACATGACCACAGTTCGTACTCTGCTTGCTGTGGCCTCTGTTCGTGATTGGTCCATCTCTCAGCTTGATGTAAAGAATGCTTTTCTTAATGGAGAGCTGCGTGAGGAGGTTTATATGCAGCCACCACCTGAGTATTCTGTTCCTGAGGGTATGGTTTGTCGCCTTCGACGTTCTCTTTATGGCCTTAAGCAGGCTCCTCGTGCTTTGTTTCAGCGCTTTGCGTCTGTGGTCACTGCTGCTGGTTTCTCTGCCAGTGCTCATGATCCAGCGCTTTTTGTGCATACTTCGTCACGTGGCCGGACTCTACTTCTTCTCTATGTTGATGACATGATCATCACCGGAGATGATTCAGAGTACATAGCCTTTGTGAAGGCTCGTCTCAGTGAGCAGTTTCTTATGTCCGATCTTGGTCCTCTTCGTTATTTTCTTGGGATTGAGGTTTCTTCCTCTTCTGTGGGAATTTATTTGTCTCAAGAAAAGTACATTCAGGATCTTCTTGATCAGGCTTCTCTTACTGATCACCGGACTGTTGAGACTCCCATGGAACTCAATGTCCATCTTCGGGCCACTAATGGTGAGCCTCTTGATGATCCTACTCGTTACCGTCATATTGTAGGGAGTCTCGTGTACCTTAGTGTCACTCGTCCTGATATCTCGTACCCTGTTCACATTCTAAGTCAGTTTGTTTCTGCTCCCACCCAGGTTCACTACAGTCACTTGCTCCGTGTCTTGCGTTATCTTCGTGGGACTATCTCTAGGTGCCTGTTCTTCTCACGCTCTAGCTCTCTACAGCTCAAAGCATATTCTGATGATACTTTTGCTAGTGATCTCTCTGACCGTCGATCTCTTTCTGCCTATTGTGTTTTTCTTGGTGGTTCCCTCATTGCTTGGAAGACTAAGAAACATGTAGTAGTTTCTCGTTCGAGTGCAGAGGTTGAGTTGCGTGCTATGGCTCTTGTGAGTGCAGAGGTGACTTGGTTATGGTGGTTGCTTGGGACTTTGGTGTTTCTGTTGGTATGCCGACTCCCCTTTTATCTGATAGTACAGGTGCTATCAGCATTGCTCGTGATCTGGTCAAGCATGAGCTTACCAAGCATATTGGTGTTGATGCTTCTTATGCACGAGCGCAGGTACAAGATTGTGTTGTTGATCTTCAGTATGTGCCTTCAGAGCTTCAACTAGATGATTTCTTCACGAAGTCACAGACCAGAGCTCAGCATTGTTTTTATCTCTCCAAACTCAATGTTCGTGACATACCTTGAGTTTGGGGGAGTGTTAGAGGTGTAAGGGTGTGTTTTATATTTTTCCTTTTGCATAAGGGCTTTTATGTTTATTGACCATCCCTGTACATCTATTTATAGAGCCCTCCTGCCTCCTGATCAATACAAGTGCTATTCATAACAGATACAACCCACAATAGTAGATTTAGGTTTGGGAGGCACCGGGAGGCCTTCTTGCTATTTATTACTCCATGATTAAAAATAACCCAGGATGAGAGTGGAATTGGTGGTTGAGGTAGACGCTGATAGTGTCATGGTTCTACGTAGCTTAATTTGGCACTGAACTCTTACAAAGGTAAGCTGTTCAATATAGCTTTCGCTGTGTGATCCACTGAAATGCGTACATGCATAGAAGAGTCTCTTAGATGGATGCATGGTACATTCTCGTTAGAAATTGGCTTGGAGCGCAGCCGTTCGGAGCTAAACTGTATGTTAATGGAGGCCAAACTGACAGCTTGCATCGGAGCACCTTAGATGCAGTCTCAGTGGATTCATGTGTCCTTAATCTATTTCCATCCCTTAAGTTCACTGGTTACTGTGTTCTCTTTTTTCGAAAGCAGAGCTGTTGGGCAATCAGCTGGAAGTTGTAACTCACTCAAAGCTCCTCTTTTACTGTGTGTAACAAGAGATAGTGTCTTTTTACTTTTAATTACATTTCCCAACAAATTCCAATAAAACAAACTTTGAAATAATATTGATAGATAAAACAAAAACATAATTACCAGGATGTACATGCATCGAACGAGAATCGAAAGTGAAATAGCGTCAGTACGCATCAGTACCCCCTCAAAAGAAAACAGTTTTTCAGTATGCAACAAATATAAGGGAAATGTTTGGTGCGAGTGGTATCAATAAAAGAAGCTGCTGAATATTTTTCTGAGCCACAGAGATAGAAAAACATTGTCATGTGCATGTGCATGTGCCCGTGCTCAGTAATTTTCTCTTGTTATGCTCTGTTTCAAGTGCCACAATGTCCTGAACCAACAATATATGAGATACATAACCTTGCTTAATCTCTTGCTATTTTTTCAATCTTCTTGTTCCTACGTGTACTACTATGTTTTTCTATATTTTTTATTGTGAGAATATATGAGATACATATACTATGTTTTCCATCTCTAGTTTGCAGGCATGATCAGAACAGTTCTGCATTCTGCATCACTGGATCTATATTAACAATGGCAATGACTACTACTGGTGTCATTTGTTTTCAACATATACAATTAACAACTTGTATTGGGTGCAGATATTTTTGGAACAATTGGTATAAACCTTTTCTTGCTTCAATTCGCTATGCATATCGAAAAGTTTAAATACCATGTTTTTTCTATTGGCAAAGCCAGTACATCAATATACTTATTGGCTCTACATTGACATCTTCATAATCTTGCAGAGGCTGATAATGAAAACTCTTGAGTTCAAGTTGCTAGGAGAGTGCAATCGTAACTGCACCTTAGTAACCTTTACTGACATCAACCTCAGCACGAGTGAGGTTTCTCTAGCTAATATGTGGTAAGTTATTAGCTACATTTTTAGTTGGAAGAACGAAGCACCATGTTGAAACAAAAGTATGAGGGATATCTGTGCTCTAGTTGCATTACAACTTAGATTCATTTTGCGTGTGCGGTATTTGTAACCCGAGTCTTTTCATATATGCATCACCCAAGAATAAAACTTCAGATGGAGATGAAAACAGTGCATCTGGCCTTGCTTTACTGCCCTCACCTACTTTCCAGTCGCCGGAGTCATACGACAACGTTACATGACTGAGGACCATGTGCCACAAAGCAACTTTAACTAGTTCAAGAGATATACTACAATGAGTGAAGTGCATCAAAAGTCCTTGAACTTGCGCGGGTGCGTCATCTAAGTCCACAAATTTTTAAAGTGCATTTTTAGGTCCATGAAAATGTTAAAGTGTGTCATCTATGTCCAAAATACCAAAAATACACCTATGATTGTTTATATAACTATTATTCAACCTATATTTTTCATATTTTTTATCTTTATAAATCAACTTTGTTATCATAATTCATGTCGAGACTAACAATGCTGATTTGGAGTGTGGAAAAATATGAAAAATAAAGTTCAAATAATAGTTATATCGATAATTATATGGGTATTTTAGGTTCTTTGGACCTAAATGACACAATTTAACAAGTTCATGGACCCAAAAATGTACTTTAAAAGTCTGTGGACCTAAATGACATACTCACACAAGTTCAAGGACTATTGATGCACTTTACTCTACTACAATCATGCATTTTTCTCTTCCATCGCAATTTTGCAACTAGTTCAACAGATATATTACGAAATGGATTTTTCTACTCCGTCACTACTATAAAATGCATTTTCACAGGCGTCTGCTAATTTTTTCTATAGACGGTTCGTTAAAAGTTACGTCTGTAATATCAGATGAGTTAATAACCGCCTGTGATAATAGAATATCACAGGCGGTCCGTTACAAACAACCGCCTGTGAAAATATATTAATTTTCACAGGCGGTCCGTAACAAAAACCGTCCGTGATAATAGTCATTATCACATGCAGTCCGTAACAAACAACCGCCTGTGAAAATATAATGATTCTCACAGGCGGCCCGTAACAAAAAAATCGCATGTGATAATGATTGCTCCTGATTGGTTCGCTGCTTCATCCCACGGATCGCTCTTGGACTTCATATCTCCGCCTTCTGCTACTTATCGATCCAATAACTCACATGGGGTCATCTCTAATCAATGTGTCTATAACCGCAGCAGCACCGACACCTCACGTCCTTATCGCCAATCTCTCCCTCTCACCATCCATCTCCCCAATCTCACCTCTCTTTCCTTCCTCCCCAACCTCGCTCTACCGCAGCTCCGCCTCCTCGCCGAAGCGTCGGCAGCCCGCTTCCTCCTCCTCGCCATCCTCGCCGTCGCGGAGGTCGCGCTGCTCGCGCTCCTCGCTGTCGCGGCAGCCGTGCTCCTCGACCGGTGTTGAAGAGCGGCTGCAACGGTAGCATCTCTGTCTTCATGGCATTGAGCTGCTGCACATGGTGTTACACGTAGTGGTTGTGATGGACTGTAATTTTTGCGACGTGTTGCGTTGTAATTTATGTTGTGTTTTTTTATTGCATCTCTGCAATGTAATTTTGTCTAAATCTTTTAGTCGTCTGTAGATCGAACTGTGTTAGCTCAAAATTTGTCTAAATGTTGTCATTTCTTGCCTTCTGATTACAGCTACTCACCAACACAATACACACGGAACATTCTAAAAACTATCTATGATAATGTATTATCACAGGTGGTTGGCAGTAAAAAACAGTATGTGATAATACATTTTCACAGGCGGTCCGCAATAAAAAGCCGCCTGTGAAAATGCATTTTTACAGGCGGTCAGCAATAAAAAACCGCCTGTGAAAATGCATTTTTACAGGCGGATTTTGCCCCCGCCTGTGCTAATCGATCATTTTCACACGCTCTTCGTTACAGACTGTTTTTAAAACCGTATGTGATAATATATTTAGAGCC
Organism: Tuctoria greenei; assembly: GCA_036927565.1. Lineage (NCBI taxonomy): Eukaryota > Viridiplantae > Streptophyta > Magnoliopsida > Poales > Poaceae > Tuctoria > Tuctoria greenei. Next base: position 148,688,585 of record JAYESD010000011.1, read on the forward strand.
GCCTGCGATGAAGCCTTTTGTAGTAGTGCGTTGGAATTTCTAAGCTAAGCGCCTGAACCAAAGATCGTGTGCCACATAATCCTGGGCCTACCAAGACTACCAGCTGAGTGTCATAATGTTGGACTTTTGGGCCATCTCAGAGGATGGAGGTGAGCTCCCTGAATGATGATTGATGAGCTGCTCTTACTCTAGCGGCTCTGCTCTAGGCCGTACAACATGAGGGCCACGACGACAATCACCAGCATTTTACCTTGATAGACGCTATGCAACTACATGTTTATTTTCCATTTTGATAACAAAATATGTTCATATGGAAACAAGGAATTTTGGTTATAAATTTTCTCAAATGCCAAACTGCACATCACACCATCACTAGCCTTGTGTGTTGCCTCAACAATTTCCGAGTGGGTGTGGCCTACTTCCTCGCGGGATCATGGACACACCGTAAGTGTACAGCAGCGATAAAGTCTCCACTGCCTTCGCTTGAGCTATTGCTTCCCCTTTTGTTGCCACGGGGCACGAGAGTGTCCTGATGTTTTCCAATCCTATACACTGTTAAATTGACAAGGAGTGTGTTGACCTGAAATGCACTGCTATATGAGCAGACGACGTGCAACATGCAAACACACACCTCAGCGTGCTGTCTGCGAAAACCAGCCAGACTGTTTTGGGAAACCATTTAAAGCTAGTTTTCGCGGGCTCACAGCGGAAGCCAACAAACACCCGCCGGCAAGGAACCCTGGTAGGCACATCATGGATTGTTCTAACATCAAGAACAACAAATTAGAGTTGAGATATAATTCAGAGCATAAAGAGATAGAATGTGAAAGGTAAAGATAAATTGTTTTTTTCGACTTGGATTGGATGCACTCAATTGGTCATGACCCTTATATTTATAGGGTGGAGAGGTCATATCCCATTAGAAGTTGAAGCTCAGGACAAATTATGTATCAAAATCTAACTCCCAATTTGATTTGGACAGCTAAAACCATCAAGGCGGTTTCAGAAACCATTCTAACTGGTTACAAGATATGCGAGATCTTCTAAAATGTCATAACTGTTATGTTCGGGTCCAAATTGGACAACCCATATATCCGTTTTGATGATCTCGATGAGAGCTACACGTTGGTGGTATCCAATTTGCCTTTTGAACATGTCTTTAAAACTGTTATGGCTGGTTTACGCAAACCAGTATAGATCGCTTTCTTTTCTAGGTCATCGGGTTTGGTTGATTTTGATCACCAACATATGCCCCTGTATTTTAGCAAAAAATGCATAAAAACACTCTTGTGGGCCAAAATTATCTAAGGAAAATTGTGAATATAATTCACTAGTCCCGTTTCCTATTCTAATTAAGGGCGATAATTGTTTATCAACCATGATTTCTAACATTGCTTAGTTAGAAACAGAACATACACTATGTAAGAAATGCAAATAGGAGACAAAGATCAAAGACGAGTGCAAAGGTGATCGTCACCGATATGGGTAAACGAGACGTGTCTGCCTCAGCGAGGATGTTGGTTCACGAAAGAAATTGTAAAAGGAGACAGGGTACTATAAGGCGCGTCTCATTTAATGAAATATCCGAGACGCGCCCTATCCTCCGACAAACGGGAGACACGCATCTAACAAAGTGTGTCTCCTATTTGTGAAAGAAATAAGATGAACTTTACAGAAATCACGTCTCCTTTGTCTTTGGTTACAGACAGGCATGAACACATCGCTAAACGAATGTAGAGCACATTCACTTTATAACTAAATAGTCATTCCTGAGGAACACGATGAACACATTCATTCATTCACAGTTGAACACACAAGATAATATTGATCACACAATTGAACACAAATAACACATTCATTAATGAACAATATATTACAAAACACAAGAAAAAAGTACAAGACACAAGAAAAGAAAAATAACATCAATTAAAAATAACAAAAGAAAACATAAATCCTACTTCTCCTCACCCTCCTCCGGTAGCCATCCAGTGCTGGTGCAACAAGAGCCCTGGTCGGCTGCTCCGGTTGCTCTGCTGGTTGCTCTGGCTGGTCCAAATCCGGCGGTGCAACCTCATGACTGAGGTTCCTCAACATCGCTGCCACCAGATTACTGTAGCCCTCGGCGCCGAGCAGTTCGGCCATCATCTCGAGCAGCCTCTAGAACTGGTCGAACAACATCTCGAGTAGCTTGTTGTTGAGCCTCTTGGGGGAGCGGCGGCACTGTTTCCTCCAGGATGGCTCCCTTGGCGGGCATGGCGGTGCAACGTTGGCCATAGTGGGTTGTCTGCGCGGAGAAGATGAATGAAGAGAAGATGAGAGACTGATGTTGCCTTATATATGGTCTGTGCAGAGATGCAAAATTGAGACACGTTAGCAGTAAAGTGCGTCTCCTATGCTCGACGTCTCCCTGTCCTCTGCTAAAAGGGAGACGCGGTTATATGAAAAGCGCATCTCTTGTTCCCCACGTCTCCTTTAGCTTTGTGATTTTCTCCATTTTGCTTTGGTTCACTATTGATATCATACATCACTGAACTTAGAGCACATTCAATTGATAACTAAATCATACACTTGTCTAGAAAATGATAAAATCCTTCCTTATGATTCCTGAGGAACACGATGAACACACCACACATTCATTCACTCACACAGTTGAACACACAAGATAATATTTATTCACATAGATGATCACAGATAAATTTTATTCATTAACACAATATATTACAAAACACAAGAAAAAAGTACATGAAGACACACGAAAAGAAAAACATCAACTAAAAAAACAAAGAAAAACTAAATCATCCTCCTCCTCTTCCTCCTCCTCCTCCTCCTCCTCCTCCTCCTCTTTCGATGGCGACTCCGGCGCCTGTGCAACAGGAGCCTGGGCCGGCTGTGCCCGTTGCTCCGGCTGCATTGGCAGTGCAACCTCGCGACTGAGGTTCCTCTCCGTCGCTGCCAACAAGTTTCTGTGGCCCTCAGCGCCGAGCACCTAGGCCATCGTCTCGAACAGAATGTCGAGATGACCGGCCATTCCCGTGAGGGTGTAGAAGTAGTGGTCGATGGTACATATTCCAATAAACTCTAGAAGGGCACACAGACCCAAGGAACTCATGGCGCGAGAGGTATTGTTGTACGCCTCTTGCGCCATAAGGAGGCACTGCTCGGTGTTGAGCCTCTCGGGGGAGATGTAGCACAGTTTTTTGCGGGGTGGCTCCCTCGGTGAAACGTTGGCCATGGTGATGGTGGGTCGTCGGCGCGGAGAAGACAAAGAAGAAGAAGAACGGATGCAAAATGAGTGATGCGCTTGTGGAGAACTGACGGGTGATGGCGCGTCTTATATAAGGTTTGTGCGGTCAATGATGGAATAGTTGGTTTCCCGCACATTGATGGAATGATGGGATGCTTCAATACCACCTCGGGGAAACGAAAGGTCGCGCACATTGATCACACACGTCTCTGCACCACCGTCGCTGAAATTAATTTCTCCGTAGTCCTCGTGCCATGTGTCTCTCTTTCAACAATGGAAGACGTGCTTTCATATCTCGCGTGTCTCGCATTTATCTCGCGCGTCTCTTTGCCTTTGGTGCTCCTTTACTAATCGACCAGCTCCTTTACTAATCGACCAACTATAGTGTGACCGCTACCTCTGTTCGACCAACTCCAGTGGGACTGCCGCCTCTGTTCGCCATTGTCGTCGTCATCATGACTGTTCATGGTTGGGTTAGATATCGGCTTGGCGCATAGCCCACTGAAGGAGGAACACTTGGCGTGGTGCAAGAACCATCCCCATGTATGTACATATCGCACACCGGTCGCATGGTTGTATATATGTAGCTCTGCAATGGATTGATGAACTTATCTATATTTTTGTTTTTCCGTCTTATTTGTTTTTGGTATTTCCAATATCTCTGCATAAAGTTTCTCTGCGAAGCCTGAGTCGGAAGATTTATTGAAGTAGTAGTGCATTGTGTCCTGTAAAGAAGCGGTAAGTCATGAAGAATGAGAACAATCATATGAGTATAACCATCGTCCTCTTATTAATGAATTTCCTTTGTAGACTGACTGGGAAGATGGTTACTACCCCCCTACAATCTCCTTCTTGGAGGACTATCCATTGGTGCCTCCAAGATGCGCATTTCCACATGGTTTGTTCCACCCGAATGTCCCTCGCTTAGGAGCACTCTGCCTTGGGGTTCTTGATCAAGAGATTGTAAGATAGAGTTATTTTGCTCAAGTAATTAGTAATTGTTGCATAACTTATTTAAATTGGTTTCTCATGTTGCTTAAATTGATATTTCTTGGAGGTGGTGGTCTAGTTTTACAATCAAACTATACTACTTGAAGTTCAACGTTTGCTTCATCAGCCAAATGCACCTGATGTTGAAAATGATTGCTATAATCTACATATCAAGGTTGTTATATATCATTTCTCATTCGACATTTGTTAATTTAAAGAATGTCAATATTTTTAGGATCCAGAGGAATATAAGAGACATGTTCATAAGCAAGTTGGACGATACAGTTTAGATTGATCGATGGGAGATTCATATGAATAAGTTTAGAAATGTATAGTTTAGAGGGCACGCAATGTTTATAAACTATAAAATTAATTGTGTTGCAAATTATCTCTGAATTGCAATGTCATTAAGTTTGTTTATCCCTGGATTCCAATTATATCCCTGAATTTCAATGTCATTGCGTTTGTTTATCCCTAAAATTAGGACGCTCACGATGTTAACTCTGCGCACGAGTGGCAACGAACGCTCACGATGTCGTGCGTGTGGCAAAAGAGAGACGAGCACATGAGATACGCCCTTTAAATAGGTGTGTCTCCAATTTTTGACCTCTGACAAAAGGGAGACGCGCCTTACATGGGCTCGTCTCCGATTCATGTCGAAGATCTTTTGTCCCACCACGGAAAGTTGAGCGAGTTGCAACGATCATATAAGGCATTGCGCACAGTTGTCAGTTGGACATGCCTGGATGCCAAAGATGGTGTTCCTAGCTTCAGCACACCATGGCGCATCTTTGACATACAGCATGCCCGTTCGGCCGCAAAATAATGCGAGACGAGTGTTATATATGTGCGTCTTCGATTTTTGACCTATTTTTTGCTCTAGCGCGCTCTCTGGCAAAAAATTTCACGAAAAACCTCGCGCTCTCTCTACCAAAGGGAGACGCCGAAATGAGAGGGAGTGTTATAGAGGCTCATCTCTAACTTTTGCTATTTTTATCTCTCGCGTGCTCTCTCCCAACACTTGGCGAAAATTTTTAGCTCTTAGCTCTCGCACGATCTCTCGATCTAGAAACCGCAGCTCCTAAGCGCGCCACCATCGTCCCTCTTTCTCTACTCGTTCTTCGTCATTGTCACGCTGTTGCCGTCGACCCTAACCCGCCGTCGACCCCGACCTTCGTTATGAGAGAGTTGAGCACGTTGGAGCACGCCGCCTCGTCCCCTGTCCCGAGCACGCCACCACCTTGACCCCAACCTCGGTAATCTGTATGAGCACGCCGCCTTCTCATAAGTGGAAATTTCTCTCTGTCCCCGAAGCACGTCAGCTTGCTCACATCAGAGAGTTGAGGAACCGCCGCTCCGGTGCCTCCGCCAGCTTGTCCTGGATCATGCAGCCGCCTCGTCCCCTGTCCCCGAAGCACGTCACTGGCTCAACCCTGCCCTGAGAGAATAAATTTTAGTGATTTCATTGAATTTGAGGATGTCTAATGAAGGCTCATCGTTAATGAAGTCATTGATCCAAAGGGAGAATTTACATTACGGTATACATTCATCTTCCTTGTTTATGTCCATTGCAGAAGTAATGTATTTGTTTTGACTATCAGTGTATGTAATGAATTATGATTCGCAAACCCTTCAAACTGCAGGAACTGGGGTTGACACTAGCATTTGCCATCCCAGTGAGTTTGATTTCTACCTCTGTAGCCATGCTAGAATCAAGGTACCTATGCAATTATTGGTGTTTCTCTCACCAATTTTTGATATCAGGCTATTAATGCATGAATGGAATGTAAATTGTTTGTTTTTTCAGGGGACAAGCACACCAGCTCACTACCATATCCTTTATGATGAGAACAATTTTTCTGCTAATGCTTTGCAGATGCTCACCAACTGCTTGTGCTACAAGTAAGATCATTTCTCCATTCACTAACAAATCATGTGTTTATTACAATTGTATACCAATTTGTTCCTAAGCCTTCATATATTTGCTCCCTTATGTGATTGTTTAAGCGAATGTAACTGCAATTTGATAATGTTTTATATCATTTCTATGATTTTACTGAATTTGAGGATGTCTCGATAGGAGCATTATAGGCTATGAAGGCTCATCGTTAATGAAGTCATTGATAGGGAGAATTTTCATTATGGTATACAACATTAGATGATGATAGTTATGATGTGTGTAATTAGTTACTTTGTAATCAAGATGAACAGGGGGACATTCTTTGTTGTGTAATTAGTATACTTGATAACCACAATTGACACTTTGTTAATATTTGATTGGTCAATATAATTCAAAGTGTGATCTTTTTGGCTATACATCTGTTCATTTATGTGTATATTGCTGACATTGGTAATGTGGCTGCCAAATCCTAGCTAGCTCCAGGATGCAGCCAGCAATAAGGATAATCAGGGGTGGGGGCACCTAATTGGAGACCCTGCCAGTAAACAATTCGCGATGAGATGTGATAAAGAACGTCTCAGATTACGTAAATAAAGGAGACAAGCTTTCTTAAAGATTGTCTCAGATTAGAAAACAAATTTGTGATACGCTACAATAAAGCTTGTCTCGAATCAGTCAATAAATCTACGACGCGCTATAGTAGTGCTTGTGTAAGGATCGAATGCCCAAGAGGGGGGCTGAATTGGGCTTTCTTTTAAAAAATTAAAGCAATAAAACTTAATTACTAAGAGCCCAATTCCCTATGCAAACAACCTATGCATTCAAGTGAATAGTAACTTTGCAGTATATGAAATGCATAAGTGTAAGGGGAGAGGAAGAAAGCGCAAACTCCCGAGGAGACACGGAGATTTATCCCGTGGTTCGGCAAGATCGTCACGATCTTCCTACATCCACGTTGTGGCACCCACCAAAGGGTATAGCCACTCCCAAGTCACCGAGACGAGGGATCTTCACTATACTTCTCTATTCGCCAACCTCGGTGTAAGGATCGAAACGCCCAAGAGGGGGGGGGGGGTGAATTGGGATTTTTTTAAATTTTAAGGCAATTTAAAAACTTTAATTGTTAAGCCCAATTCCCTATGCAAGTCAACTACGCAATCAAGAGAGTTAAGTGCGGAATAGTAAAACGTAATCGTAAAGGGGTAGGGAGAGGAATGCAAACGCTCGAAGACGCGGAGACACGGCGATTTTTCCCGTGGTTCGGTAAGATCACTAGGATCTTCCTACATCCACGTTGTGGCACCCACCAAAGGGTATTGCCACTCCCAAGTCACCAAGACGAGGGAATCCACTAACTTTCTCCGTTCGCCATCTCCGGCAAGGTGGAGCTCAAACCTTGTACAACTTCGATGCTCCAGGCTTCCACAATTGTCTCGGCAAGCTCCGGAGCAATCTCTCTACTCTCCTCTTGATACAAGATGAATGCAATCACCAAGAATGCACTCCCTCACGACTCTCACTGGTCTAGAGACTCCACTCACCCAGAGAGGACGCACACAAGCTTCTCTCTAGCTAGGTCTAGCCTATATCTTGAGGTGTAGATGGACGAAAAGGGTGTGTAAATGATTGTTCTAGGTCTTGGACACTTGAGGATGTGTGGGCATGCTCTGGTTGTCAAGTTATTTCGAAATGACTGGTGGAAGGGGGTTAAATAGCCAGCCTAACTGAATTAGCCGTTAAAAAAAATGGGCTGATTACTTTTTCTGTGTACATCGGATGATCCGATGACCCCCTTTTCTGAGCGTCGGTCTAATTAGATTAGCTGACGTCACTGTGTCAGAATTGACCGTTTATTCGACCGATGATGCACCTTCTCAATCGTCGGATGATCCGGTGAGCTTTGTCTTCAGACTTGGTCCAGAAATAATGTTTCTGTTGAATTAGACCGATGTACACTTTGCTTCTGCATCGGATGATCCGGTGAGTGTTTCTCCAGAATTGTTGAGACAAATTAATCTTTCCGTTGAACTTCACCGATGTCCACTTGTCTCTAGCATCAGATGATCTGGTGAGTGTTTCTCCAGAATTGTTGAGACAAATTAATCTTTCTGTTGAACTTCACCGATGTCCACTTGTCTCTAGCATCGGATGATCCGGTGTGCACTTCATTCTGAGGTCTTCTTCTTCTGTTGAGCCCCAATCGACCGATGTGTGCATTTTCCAGAACATCGGACGATCCGGTGAGTGTAATTTGTTTGCTTCGAGTTGAACTTTTAGAAGCTTCTCGAGTGACTTCTTTGACACTTGTTGCAAATAATGTTCTGATGAATATTGATCTTCTTGTGTTGCCAATTTTGATAGAATAGAGTCGTTGTGTGAGTTTTTCATTTAGCCTTCATGAGAATTGAATAACCCCCTTAGAATAGGTCGTTTGAGGGGTCTCCATTCGTATCCAATGAGTGGTAGATGATTTGAATAGATAGTCGTTAACGCTTGATGTGATATACGTGAAACCTTGCATCCACAAACTCATTAGTAATTACGAATGGTTGTCATTAATCACCAAAACCATACCTCACGGGGGCCTAGATGCTTTCAATCTCCCCCTTTTTGGTGATTGATGAAAACACAACGAGTAGAGCATAGAAGTAAATGAATTTAATAACGCAATGCTCATAAAAGATTGTAACTGGAACAAAATGCAACACAAGGAGCTCGAAGGCTCAAACAGTGATCAAATAAGTCATGAAATAGCACACTGAATTACAATAGAAGCAAAAGATAACAAGCAAAACTCAAAACGAAGCAAATGACAATAAGTCCAAATAGATAAAGGTAAAACTCCCCCTAAGACCAAGACTGACTCCCCCTAGAGCTAAACTCCCCCTGACTCTAACTCTTCTCCCCCTTTGGCATCAAGACACCAAAAAGGGAAGATGAGTACTTAGGACTCCGGAGCACTCGGGGTGACGGTGATGCGTCCGACGTCGGCGGTGCTGTCGTCAGAGCTGCTCGAGGTGGAGGTCGTAGGTGCTGGCGCTGGAGCGGGAGGAGCTGGAGCTGCTGACGCTGCTGGGGGATCTGCTGGGACTGCTGGCGCCAGCGGAGAAGGTACTGCCGGGGGAGGTGAGAACTGGAATGGCACTGTCGAGGCTAGTAGAGGTGACATGCTGAAGCTTGGTATGGGCGACGCCGGTGTTGGAGCTGCAGTAGGTGCCAGTGGAGAAGCTGCTGGAGCCTGACCAAGACCCGGCTGCTGAGGCGGAAGGGCTATCCCGGTCTGCTGGTAGAGGTTGGTGATCAACCCCAGGATACCCATCATAGCCTGCTGAGTCTGCTGCTGCTGGTCCAGGGTCCTCCGGTGCATCTGATCCACCAGGCTCGTGAAGCGGTCAGTGTCCTCTCGCCTCTGGCGGGCGATCTCCAACTGCATCTCATGCTGCTGTCTCTGTAGCTCCGCGAGCCGTGCAGCCTGCTCTGCTCGGGCCTGCTCAGCTGCAAGCCTGTCCTGGCGCTGCTGCTCGACCATCTGCTGGAGCAGCGAGGTGATCTCTGACGGCTGTGACACCTGAGCCTCGGACACTGGAGGTGGTGGAGCAGTCGAACCTCCCGCCTCCGCGTCGTGCTGCCTCGGAGAAGGAGGTGGAGGAGGGAAGTACTCCTCGACGCTATCGCTGGTGTCGCTGTCCGACCAGACGTGCTCCAGTCCTCCACCCTGTGCCTCTGCCTGGGCGAGCGCCTCGTCCTCCTGGGCTAGCTCGGTCCAGTCCTCCTCGGAGAGTCGAGCTCTGACCTGACGCTCGACTGGACGGCCAAGGCGGCGGTCTCCAGGAGTGGGCACTCGGTAGTGGCCGAACCGAGTGGCGTGGAGCTCTGTCAGGGGAGCAGTGGCTGGCGAGTCCTCAGGTGCTAGCAGGAACAACAGACGGCAGATCCAATGCCCATAGACCAACTGCCTCATCATCCCAACTCCGTCAGTGATCACGTCCTCCATCTCGCAGATCAAGATGTCCACGATATCAAATTCCATCCCGTTCATCACATAGAACAGGATGGTCTGCTGGAGGCTCGTGATGCCCTCTAGGTAGCCGGACCTCGGTAGAAGGGTACGCCTGAGGATGTGGTGAACTGTCCGAGCGGCTGGAGTGAGGAGAGCTGGCACCCTCGGCTGGTCTGGCGTGAAAGGAGGGGTGAACAGACCTCTGATCTCCTCAAACGGCGGTGACACTCCCCCTGTCAGCGGCCTCCTCGGCGGGTCGGCTCCTCCGTAGACCACCTCGTGCAGACAAGTGAGGTGTGTGTCCACTCCAAGCAGCTGTGTCAGTCGCTCTCGAGACACGGTGTGCTGTTGCCCAGAAACATGAAGTGGATCGAGCGCCGACCCTCTGAGATATAGAGAGTGGCGTAGAAGACTCGAACCCACTCCTCCACGTAAGCGCTCCTCTGGCGTGAGAGCAGCTCCACAAGGCCTCTGTACCTCTCGAAGAATGGCCTGATCCCGTGTCCAACTGTTGTTGCAAGCTGATTCCAGTCGATGTAAGTGTGCTGGAACAGCTTATGGCCCCGACGCCTGTACGTCTCGTACAGGGACGCCTGTGTCAGGGTCCAAAAGCGGGGATCAACCCTAGTGTCCCTGGGCTGTGGGAACCACTCCTCTGGCAATGCTGTCCATCTGAGCTTCTTCAGTTGTTTTGCCTTGAACTTGCGATAGTCTGTAAGCCTGACATCCTCAGCAACTCTGGCAGCGGTATCCATCTCGTAGATGGCCCTCTGGGCCTCTCTGTCCTCTGCGCGGTCGGCAGCAGTGGGGCGCTGACTCGCGGTGGGGGTCTGACCTCCCCCTTGGGTCCTGACGGTGCGCCGGCGAACCAGTGGCGTCACCGCAGTCTCCTCCTCATCCTCAGAGTCGTCGGGCGACACGGGCTGCACTGTGGGCCGCTGCTGCCTCTGCCGAGACTCGCGGAGCCGCAAGGAACCACGATGGCCGCGCTCACGCTCCTCGGCGGCGCGAGCGGCCAACTCTGCCCGGCGAGCTTCCTTCGAGAGCTTTTGTTTCTTCGCTGCGGGCTCCTCGATGGCCTTGCCTTTTCCCTTGCGATCACGGCCCATCTTGATGCAAAAGAGAGGCCTAGGGTTAGCGTAAAGATGATCGACGAGAAACAAGGATGGATGTTGCATGGCACGGTACAAACCTTAGCGACGAAAAGGATCACACGAACGATGAACGGCGACGCAGCGATCGGGATGATGTCGCGTGGTTCGTGGGAACCCTAGCGACGAAAGTCGTCGAACGAAAGGAGGGCTGCCGGCGGTGAGGTGGAGAGACGACGAGGTGGTGATGGAGAGGTGACGACGACGGTGGCGCCCTGAAGAGGCGGCGGCGGCGGCGTGGTCTGAGGCGGCGGCGATGGAGGCGCGGCGGCGGTGGAGGCGCGGCGGCGGTGGAGGCGCGGCGGCGGCTCGACCTGAGTTGGCGGCGATGGAGGCGCGGCGGCGGTGGAGGCGCGGCGGCGGCTCGGCTTGAGGTGGCGGCGCGGGAGGCGCGGCGGCTGCGCGAAGAGGTGGCGGCGCGGAGTGAAGAAGACGAAGCGCCCGTACATCTTTAAATAGGAACCCGATGACCTAACGGTTACGCGAACACCGGATCGACCGATGCGCATCGGGGGGGGGGGGGGGTCATCGGTCGAGTTCAACAGAGAGTTGGTCCAAAAACTCTCTTTGCACACCGGATGATCCGACGTTGCTACGTCGATCATCGGTCGAATTCTGCAGGGTAACAGAGGATTGAACATCGGATGTTCCGATGTTTCCTGAAATGAACTCATCAGTCGATTTCTTGGTTCTGACTGATCTGTTCGATGAACTGAAGCATCAATTGATCCGATGTAGCTGCTGACCCTAGCATCGGATAGTCCGATGACTACAGGAAACCTAAGAATGCCCATATATGTCCGTTGACTTAAAACACACAAAGAGAAAACGAGTATTAGGACCTTTTGGGCACCTCCTAACCCCTAATAATAGGCTTTTCAATATAGTGCCACATATTGGCTAAGCCCTTAAACAAATATAGCACACAAGGAAAATTAGGAGGGAAAAACCAAGAAAATGTAAGGTCCATGCTTTGTGAGCTAGAGTATGGAAACTTCTATCTCTTTAAAGCATGTTCCTTTAGAATTTTGCTCTTTCCACATCATATGAGTTAAGATATTGCATTTCAAACAAGTCTTCTTCTCATGATGTGGATTCCCCTTTGTGACAATCTACCGTATGCAATGCCAAACAAGTTAATGCAAGATATTAAATGAGTGCAAGTTTATATGGCAGGAATCATGCAAGGCATAAAATAAATCTATCTTGCCAAGTTTAAACCTTCCAAAGGCTTCCTCAGGGAAAACTATTTCTAGCTCGCCCCTATCCTTTGGGAGTTAGGCAAGACCTATATGATATGCAACCTTACATGAACATGGCAACTTACATGACATTAGATGCATCTAGCACATTTAATTCACTTCTAGGCCTAGAAAAAGTTTTCTCATCAAGTGGTTTGGTGAAGATATCCGCCAATTGTTCTTCGGACCTAACACCTTGCAATGAGATGTCTCCCTTAGCCTCATGGTCCCGCAAGAAGTGATGGCGAATATCAATGTGCTTGGTGCGGGAGTGTTGAACGGGGTTTCTAGCTATCTTAACCGCACTTTCATTGTCACAAAGGAGAGGCACACAACCAAACTTAATTCCAAAGTCCAAAAGGGTTTGCTTCATATATAGAATTTGGGCACAACATGCACCGGCCGCTATATACTCCACCTCCGCGGTGGACAAAGCCACGGAATTTTGCTTTTTGCTAGACCAAGATACTAGGGAACGCCCAAGTAGGTGGCACCCTCCGGAGGTACTCTTGCGGTCCACACGACATCCGGCAAAGTCCGAATCCGAGTAGCCTAAGAGATGAAAACTAGCATTCTTGGGGTACCACAAACCTACACTTGGGGTATGCTTGAGATACCGAAGTATCCTGAAGACCGCCTTCTTGTGCGATTCTTTAGGTGCCGCTTGAAAGCGAGCACACAAGCACACACTAATATCGGGCCTAGATGCGGTAAGATATAACAATGAGCCAATCATGGAACGGTAATGAGATTGATCAATAGGTTTACCGTCCATGTCCGCGTCGAGATGGCAATTTGTCGCCATTGGAGTGCTTCTTGAGCTACAATCACCCATCTCAAATTTTTTCAAGAGGTCCTTTGTGTACTTCTCTTGATAGATGAAGGTCCCCTCTTGAAGTTGCTTGATTTGAAATCCTAGGAAGAAGTTGAGCTCTCCAATCATTGACATCTCGAATTCCCTAGACATCATTTTGCCAAACTCATGGCTAAGAGCTTTGTTAGTTGAGCCAAAAATAATGTCATCAACGTAAATTTGACAAAGAAATAAATCTCCGTCGATGTCCTTGGTGAAGAGTGTAGTATCCACCCTCCCGATCTTGAATCCTTGCATGACTAGGAAATCCCTTAGTCGTTCATACCACGCCCTAGGTGCTTGCTTGAGTCCGTAGAGCACCTTGTGTAACCTATACACATGATTAGGATTCCTCGGATCTTCAAACCCGGGAGGTTGCTCAACATAAACAAGCTTGTTAATATAGCCATTAAGAAAGGCACTTTTCACATCCATTTGATAAAGCATTATGTTATGATGTGAAGCAAAAGCAAGGAGTATACGAATAGCTTCTAACCGAGCGACCGGAGCGAATGTCTCTCCGAAGTCTAGTCCTTCAACTTGCGCAAAACCCTTGGCCACAAGTCTTGCCTTGTTGCGGACCACAACGCCATTCTCATCTTGCTTGTTGCGGTACACCCACTTCGTTCCGATGACGTTCTTGTCCTTGGGTTGCTCCTCCAACACCCAAACTTCGTTGCGGGTGAAGTTGTTGAGTTCTTCTTGCATTGCCATCACCCAATTTGGATCTTGAAGTGCTTCCTCGATGCGAGTGGGTTCTACACACGAAACAAACGAGTAGTGCTCACAAAACGAAGCGACATGGCGAGAACGAGTACTTACTCCCCGTGACGGACTTCTGATGATTTGATCCATCGGATGCACCTTGGAGATGCGCCCATGCCTCATGAGTGGTTGTGAAGCACTTGGCGGTGGTGATGCGTTTTGCTCGTCTTGTGGATGGACTTGATCTTGGACTTCTTCTTCTTCATCTTGATGTTGTAGGACTTGTGAATCTTGCGTAGGCAATGGATCATCTTTTTCTTCTTCTTCGTCAACTTGAGGCGCCATGGAGGTGTCGATGTTAGCATTTGAGGCTCCCCCTTGATCATGGCTCTCCTCAACTTCGGGCTTGATGTCTCCAATGGTCATGTTCTTCATGGCTTCTCGTAGAGGCTCATCATCTATATCATCATGACCAAAACTCTCCTCTTGGGAGCCATTAGTCTCATCAAACTCAACATCACAACTTTCTTCAACTAACCCGGAGGTTTGGTTGAATACTCGATATGCTTTTGAGTTTGATGCATAACCAAGAAAAATACCAACATCACACCTTCTTTCAAACTTACCAAGCCTCTTCTTGCGGTAGATATAGCACTTGCATCCGAAGACTCGGAAGTAGGAGATGTTGGGCTTTCTCCCAATGAGGAGCTCATAGGGGGTCTTTTGAAGTAGTCGATGAAGATAGATCCTATTAGCGGCATGGCACGCCGTGTTGATTGCTTCGGCCCAAAACTTCTCCGACGTGCCATAGTCATCAAGCATTGCTCTTGCAAGGGTGATGAGAGTCTTGTTCTTCCTTTCAACGACACCATTTTGTTGAGGGGTGTATGTGGCCGAAAACTCGTGCTTCACGCCTTCACGGTCACACCACTCCCCAATGTTGTAGTTCTTGAACTCGGTGTCGTTGTCACTCCGGACCTTGATGATGGGAAGTTGAAATTCCCTTTGAGCTCGTTTTGCAAAGCTCTTGAAGACTTCCGGAGTTTCACCCTTGTCACCTAGAAACAAAGTCCAAGCATATCGAGAATAATCATCAACAATAACGAGACAATAGAGGTTACCGCCAAGACTTTGGTATGTGGACGGTCCGAAGAGGTCCATGTGAAGCAGTTCAAGTGGCTTGGAGGTTGACACCATTGTCTTCATCAGATGGTGCGAGGCAACTTGCTTCCCGGCTTGACATGCGCTACAAAGCTTGTTCTTCTTAAATGTGACGTCCTTCACGCCGGTCACCATCCCAAGCTTGAATGACTTCTTGAGCTTGCTCATCCCTATGTGAGCAATGCGTCGATGCCATAGCCAACCCAAACTTGTCTTGGTGAAAAGACAAGTGGTCAAGCTAGCGTTCTTGTTGGAGAAGTCCACCAAGTAAAGATGTCCATGCCTAAACCCCTTGAAGATTAGTTCTTTGCTAGACTCACTAGACACCACAACACCATTCTTGTCAAATGTGCACGTTAGGCCAAGATCACATAATTGAGCAATAGAGAGTAAATTGAAACTAAGAGACTTAACATAAAGCACGTTAGAGATAGACAAATCATTAGAAATAGCAATTTTACCTAAACCAATTACCTTCCCCTTTGAGTTATCACCAAAGGTGACTTGTTCGTGATTTCCGGGGTCCTCTATGGAGGTGAACATACCATCATTGCCGGTCATGTGTTGAGTGCACCCACTATCGAGTACCCAATGTTTTCCTCCGGCTTTGTAGTTCACCTACACACATGAAGTTAGTTTTTTAGTTTAGGAACCCAAGCCAACTTAGGTCCTTGTATGTGTGATACAAGTGATTTTGGGACCCAAAGTTGCTTGGGGAGCTTCCCCTTCATGCCCTTGATGTCTTTGCTGATGAACTTTGCCTTCACCTTCCCACCTACTTTGCTCAATAGATAATAGTGATTATCAAAGGTAGATGTATAGTTAGGAGGCAATTTGGGAGAAGGACGATTAGGAAGAGGACACTCCCTTGTGTGATGTCCGGTGACCTCACAGTGTTGGCAATAGGAACCAACTTCCTTGATGAAGCTTGTCCTAAGCTCCGGTGAGGGCACCTTCCCTTTGTTTGGCACTGGAAAGGATCCAAGTCCTCTCTTGTTGAAGCCTTTGGCTTGTTGGAAGAGGATTTCCTTATGCTTGTCCTCTCCCTTGGTTAGTCTTGCCACGCTAGCATGGAGACTTTCAATCTCGTCCATTAGCTCCTTCTCCCTAGCATTTGCTTTCAACGGCAAAGACTCATGCAAATTGTTAGTGGCATGTGAACTAGCGGGTATTTTGCCATCAAGGGTTTCTTTCTTCAAGTTTTTCAATTTTAGTTCAATAGCTTCATAAGCAAGGTTAAGTACTTGATGCTCTTGAACCAACTCATTGTGCTTGCCCAAGAGTGCTTGATGAGCTAAGTCAAGCTCATGGTGATCAAGCTTGATTTGAGCCTTCTCTTCCTCAATTTGCTTGACATGAGACTTGAGCATGTCATGCTCCTTAAGTATGCTTTCATACTTGTCATGCAAATTGAGGTTAGCACTCTCAAGCTTAGCACGAGCTTGTTCAAGTGCCTTAACCTTGCCCTTTTCCCTTTTTATGATGGCATGATATTCATTAATCATAGATGCTAATTCATCGGGAGAAAGTTCATCATCATCACTAGAGTCGTCACATACCCTGGTGTTACCTTTCGCCATGAGGCACATGGGCGGTGGGGGAAGAGGTGAGTCATCCTTGTTGACGATAGCGAGGCTTGCCAAGTTTTCTTCCTCATCTTCACTATCATCGTCACTTGTTTCCTCATCGGTGACCCACTCATTGGCTTCACACATGAAGACCTTTTGAGGCCCTCTTCTCTTCTTTGGAAAGAGCTTGGTCTTCTTGCCTTTGTCAAATTTCTTCTTTCCAAAGGAGCGCTTGGACTTGACCTCTTCTTCATCTTCATCACTTTCTTCTAGCTTTCGATGCTTTCCCTTGTGGTTGTCCTTCCCCTTGTCCGGTTTTGGACAATCATATGATATGTGGCCTTGATCACCACAATTATAGCATATCTTGTTTTCATCTTTTCTTGGAAGGAAGGCTTTCTTCTTGGGATCAAAGGATTAACCCTTCTTTGCGATCTTGGAGTTTAACCGTGAGAATTTCCTCATCATCAATGCAAGCTCGTCATCGTCCTCTTCGCTTGTTGCTTGCTCTTCTTCACTTGAGCTAGGCTCAACTACTTTCTTCTTCTTGGGAGTTGTCTTCTTGGTTGAGGCCTTGAGAGCAATGGTCTTTGACGATGACTCCTCCATCATTCCAAGAACGCTCATCTCATGAGCATGAATTTCTCCAATAAGCTCCGAGACTTCAATGTTGTCAAGCGATTCCTTTTGGAGCATTGAATTGATAATGTTGTACTTGGGCTTGGGTAGAAGCATGAGGATCTTGCGGTTAATAAGTCCCTTACCAAGAGAGGCAATGTCAAGTGCATTAATCTCCTCAATGAGTACATTTAAACGGGAAAACATTTGGTTAACATTCTCATGAGGAAGCATTTTGAATTCATCATACTTGGATTTAAGCAAGTGATATTTGAGTTCTTTAACACGAGATGAGCCCTCATGTATTTCAATTAAACATGCCCAAATTTCACATGCTTTCTCTTTACTAGCAATTCTAGCAAATACGTCTTGACTTATGCATTCGTAGATAGCATTTCTAGCCTTAGCATCCCATTTTAGTTGATCACCAAATAATTGAGATCTCCAAATCCCGCATGGGTCGCTTCCCAAACTTCGGGAGCAATAGCCTCTAGGTAGGCACGCATGCCTGCTTTCCAATAGGCAAAGTTCTTGCCCTCGAAGGTGGGAACCGAACCCCCATTCTTGGCCATTTAAGCTCTCTAGCGGTGAAGCTAGAATGATCCTATGAGCAACCAAGCTCTGATACCAATTGTAAGGATCGAAACACCCAAGAGGGGGGGTGAATTGGGCTTTTTTTAAATTTTAAGGCAATTTAAAAACTTTAATTGTTAAGCCCAATTCCCTATGCAAGTCAACTACGCAATCAAGAAAGTTAAGTGCGGAATAGTAAAACGTAATCGTAAAGGGGTAGGGAGAGGAATGCAAACGCTCGAAGACGCGGAGACACGACGATTTTTCCCGTGGTTCGGTAAGATCACTAGGATCTTCCTACATCCACGTTGTGGCACCCACCAAAGGGTATTGCCACTCCCAAGTCACCAAGACGAGGGAATCCACTAACTTTCTCCGTTCGCCATCTCCGGCAAGGTGGAGCTCAAACCTCAACTTCGATGCTCCGGGCTTCCACAATTGTCTCGGCAAGCTCCGGAGCAATCTCTCTACTCTCCTCTTGATACAAGATGAATGCAATCACCAAGAATGCACTCCCTCACGGCTCTCACTGGTCTAGAGACTCCACTCACCCAGAGAGGACGCACACAAGCTTCTCTCTAGCTAGGTCTAGCCTATATCTTGAGGTGTAGATGGACGAAAAGGGTGTGTAAATGATTTTTCTAGGTCTTGGACACTTGAGGATGTGTGGGCATGCTCTGGTTGTCAAGTTATTTCGAAATGACTGGTGGAAGGGGGTTAAATAGCCAGCCCAACTGAATTAGCCGTTACAAACAATGGGCTGATTACTTTTTCTGTGTACATCGGATGATCCGATGACCCCCTTTTCTGAGCGTCGGTCTAATTAGATTAGCTGACGTCACTGTGTCAGAAGTGACCGTTTATTCGACCGATGATGCACCTTCTCAATCGTCGGATGATCCGGTGAGCTTTGTCTTCAGACTTGGTCCAGAAATAATGTTTCTGTTGAATTAGACCGATGTACACTTTGCTTCTGCATCGGATGATCCGGTGAGTGTTTCTCCAGAATTGTTGAGACAAATTAATCTTTCTATTGAACTTCACCGATGTCCACTTGTCTCTAGCATCGGATGATCCGGTGAGTGTTTCTCTAGAATTGTTGAGACAAATTAATCTTTATGTTGAACTTCACCGATGTCCACTTGTCTCTAGCATCGGATGATCCGGTGTGCACTTCATTCTGAGGTCTTCTTCTTCTGTTGAGCCCCAATCGACCGATGTGTGCATTTCCAGAACATCGGACGATCCGGTGAGTGTAATTTGTTTGCTTCGAGTTGAACTTTTAGAAGCTTCTCGAGTGACTTCTTTGACACTTGTTGCAAATAATGTTCTGATGAATATTGATCTTCTTGTGTTGCCAATTTTGATAGAATAGAGTCGTTGTGTGAGTTCTTCATTTAGCCTTCATGAGAATTGAATAACCCCCTTAGAATAGGTCGTTTGAGGGGTCTCCATTCGTATCCAATGAGTGGTAGATGATTTGAATAGATAGTCATTAACGCTTGATGTGATATACATGAAACCTTGCATCCACAAACTCATTAGTAATTACGAATGGTTGTCATTAATCACCAAAACCATACCTCACGGGGGCCTAGATGCTTTCACTCGGCAAGGTGGAGCTCAAGCCTTGTACAAGTTGGATCCTCCGGGCTTCCACAACCGTCTTGGCAAGCTCCAGAAGGCTCTCTCCAAAACAATCACCAAGGGACACTCCCTTACAGCTCTCACTACACTAGAGACTCCAATCACCAAGAATGGAAGCACACACGCACTGTCTCTAGCAAGTTCTAGCCTATCTCTTGGTGTACAAGTGGTGAAAATGATATGGAAGTAGTCGCTCAATGCCTTGAATGCTTGGTAATGTGTAGAGTAAGTATGGTTGTCAAGACTTGTCGAATAGACTGGTTGAAGGGGTATAAATAGCCAGCCTCCACGAAATAGCCGTTGGAAAAGTAGGCTGACATCACTGTTCTGTGAACACCAGATGATCCGATGTTCTCCCTTCAGTTATCATCGATTGAATCCAAATTAGCTGATGTCACTGTGTCAGATATGACCGTTGTTAGACCGATGTTACACTTGCCCTCTCATCGGATGATCCGGGGGCACTTCATCCAGAATTGGTTCATAATTAATGCTTATCGACTGATGTGATTATAGTTGTACATCGGATGGTCCGGTGTTACACTTGTTCCAGGGAGATTGCTTACTGTACTGATGGACCGATGTAACATTACCTTCATCATCGGATGATCCGGTGAGTACTTAGTTCTGAGGTCTTCTTCTTATGCTAAACCAACTCGATCGATGTATTGTTTTCTGGAAACATCGGTTGATCCGGTGAGTTGATTTTGTTTGCTTCGAGTTGTTCTAAGTGATTCTTTTGGAATTTTCTCGAGTGACCTCTTATACATTGGTTTGAAATATTCTTCTGATGATTATCAAGCATTGAGTGCTGTCAATATTGGTTGAATAATTTTGACATATGAGCTTTTACTTCTAATCTTCATAAAAATCGATTGACCTCATAGAATAATTCTTTAGGGGTCTCCAATTATATCCAATGGGCAGTAATGATATTCATATAGATTTCATATGAGTGTGACGAGTGATATGGGAGACCTTGCATCCACAAATTCATTAGTAAAATCCAACGGTTGTCATTAATCACCGAAACCATACCTCATGGGGCCTAGATGCTTTCAATCTCCCCCTTTTCGGTGATTGATGACAACACAACAAGTAAATCATAATAGTAATGAATTTAAGAATACGATACTCAAGAGGATATGCAATAAGTACAAGATTTAGCATACTTAAACTTGAAGGCTCAAAAACGATCAATATCTCGAAAGCTCAACGATCAATAACTCAAGAGAATTAAGTGGCACATGAATACTCAATGAATAGCAAAAGAGTAGCAAATCTCCAAATTACAAAAGACTCCCAAAAAGATAGAAACTCCCCCTACAACTAGGACTCCTCCTGAGACTAAGCTATCCTCCCCCTGACTCTTCTCCCACTTTGGCATAAAGACACCAAAAAGGAAGTCGGGTGCCTAAAGATCCTGAGCGCTCGGGGCGATGACGAATTGGTCACCGTCGGGGGTGCTGTCGTCGGAGCTGCTACCTGCTGCTGCCGAAGCTGGAGTGGAAGTGACGGGAGCTACGGGAGCTGTTGTCGGTGCCTGTTGAGTCTGGACTGCTGGCAATGGGGCACTGACAACAGAAGTCGGAGTCTGCTGGAAAAGCATCGTAGGCAGGGGAGAGTGGATAGGAGCGCCTGGAGCTAGCAGAGGTGACATGCTGATCGTCGAGATCGGCGTAGTCGGCACTGAAGCTGAAACTGTAGCTAACACAGGCGGACCTAGAGCAATGCCTGGAAGCTGCAACGGTAGGGCAATCCCGGTCTGCGTGTAGAGGTTGGTGATCAACCCCAGGATGCCCATCATAGCATGCAGCGTTTGCTGCTGCTAGTCAAGAGAGCGCTGGTGCATCTGATCAATCAACCCAGTCAGCCTGCCAGTGTCCTCTCGCCTCTTGCGGGCTATCTGTCGCTGTATCTCCTGCTACTGCTGTTGGAGCTCCAAGAGACACGCAGCCTGCTCAGCTCGGGCCTGCTCAGCTGCAAGCCTATCCAGACGCTGCTGCTCAACCATCTGCTGAAGTAGGGAGGTAAGCTCAGATGGCTGAGAGACATGTGCCTCAGACACCGGAGGTGGAGTAGGAGGTGGCACAGTCGAGCCTCCAGCCTCCGCGTCGTGCTGCCTGAGTGAGGGAGGAGGTGGGAAGTACTCCTCGACACTGTCGCTGGTGTCACTCTCGGACCAAATATGCTGTAGATCCTCACCCTAAGCCTCTGCCTGTGCTATTCTCTCGTCTTCCTTCTCCAAGTCTGACCAGTCTTCCTCTGAGAGACGGGCACGGACCTGACGCTCAACTGGACGGCCAAGGCGGCGGTCTCCAGGAGCTGGAGCACGGTAGTGGCTGAACCGCGTGACGCTCTCGTCGGTGAGACTGTCACGCACAGCGGACCCCTCTGGAGCTACCATGTAGAGCAAGTAACTGATCCAGTGACCAAACACAAGCTGCCTCATCATCCCAACTCCATCAGTAATGACGTCCTCCATCTCACATATAAGGATGTCCACAATATCGAACTCCATCCCGTTCATGACATAGAACAGGAGAGTCTGCTACAAGATGGTGAACCCCTCAAGGTATCCGGATCTCGGCAAAAGTGTGCAGCGCAAGGCGAGGTGCACAGTGCGTGCAGCTGGAGTGAGTAGTGCTGGTACCCTCAGCAGGTCTAGAGAGAAAGGCTGAGTGAACAGTGAGCGTATCTCCTCAAGTGGTGGTGCCACACCTCTAGTGAGTGGCCTCCTCGGTGGGTCAGCCTGTCCATACACTCTCTCGTGTAGGCATGTGTCGTGAAGATCCACTCCTAGTAGCTGTCCAAAGTCTGCCTGGTCAGGTGGTGATGCTGGCCCATAAACATGAAATAAATGTATCTGCGGCCCTCAGAAATGTAAAGTGTGGCATAGAATACTCAGACCCAGGCACCCCTCTCGTAAGACATCAGCTCCACTAGCCCTCTATACCTCTCAAAGTAACGGCGAATCTCTGTCCTGGCTGCAAGTGCAAGCTGATCCCAATCCAGGAAATTGTGCTGGAAGAGCTTATGGCCCCGACGTCTGTAAGTCTTGTACAGCAACGCCTGTGTTAGGGTCCAAAAGCGGATGTCCACAAGTGCCTCTCTGGGCTGCGGGAACCACTCCTCAAGCAGAATACTCCATCTGAGCTTCCTGAGCTGCTTGGCCTTCAACTTCCTATAATCGGTCAGGTGAACACCCTCACCAACAGGACATTGGTGTCCATCTCATAGACGACTCTCTGGGCTGCCCTGTCCTCTCGAAGGTCAGCTGCTGACGATCTCTGTCTCGGGGCTGCAGCTGGATGACCCCCACGGGTCCTGTCTAAGCACCGGTGAACAAGAGGAACTTTGCGCTCCTCTTCCTCCTCTGACTCCTCAGACACCGGAGGCTGCCTCTGTCGGGCCTCGCGGATCCTCAACGATCCTCCTCAGCCTCGCTCTCGCTCCTCAGCGGCGCGAGCGGCCATCAAACATTTCTTTGCCTCCTTCGACAACTTCTACTTTTTGGCGGTCGGCTCCTCAATAGCCTTGCCCTTTCCCTTCTTGTCACGGCCCATGACGACGACGAGGATGAGCACGCGGGACAAACGAGCTCGGGCACACGGGATGGCGACGCAAAGATCGTCGCGGCCGGGGAACCCTAGCGGTGAAGCGACAGCGACCGTAGGGGGGCACCACGGTGGCGCAGAGGGCGGCGGTGCGGTGTGGGCGGCGGCAGAGGTGCGGCGGCGGTGAGGCGTGGGGAGGCGGCAGCAGTGCTGCTTGGGGAGGCGGCGGCACTGCTTGGGGAGGCGGCAGCACTACGTGGGAAGGCGGCGGCGCTAAGGGCAGCAGCGGCGGCGGTGTTGCGGCAGCGGTGCGGTGGTGGCAGCTGGAAGGCGGCGGTGGCCGGAGGCGCGGAGCAGCGGCGGTGCAGTGGCGGAGGTGAGGCGTCGGGGGTGTAGAGCTATGTTGGGGAGAGAGAAAATGAGAGTGAAGGGGCGCACTAAAAAGGTGGGGCCCGAACCCTAGCTCAAAATTTAACATCGGATGAACCGACGTTAGATGGGGGCTGCATCGGTCGATTGGTACAGTAAGGGTGTTCCAAAAGGTACCATTGACACCGGATGATCCGATGTGAAAATGATTTGCATCGGTTGATTTTGGCACAACTCCAGAAATGTGAACATCGGATGCACCAATGTTTCTCAGAATAAACTCGTCGGTTGATTTGACTTTCTGACTGAGTTGACCCTTGGCACTTGAACACAAACTGATCCGATGATGGTTCTGCCCTAAGCATTAGATAATCTGATGACTACAAAACAGCAACATCCCATATATGTCCTTTGACTTAAACACATAACGAGAAACACAAGTCTTAGGACTTTTTGGGCAACCCCTTACCCCTCAAAAACACTAATTTCCAATAACTTGGATAAGCCCTAAAGCAAATAGAGCACTGAAGAAAATAAGGAATAAATTCAAATACAATGTAAGGCCCATGTTTTGTGAGCTAGAGGATGAAAACTTCTATCTCTTTAAAGCATGTTGTTTTAGGCATTAACGCACCTAACATTTTGTTCTTTCCACATCATATGAGTTGAGATATTGCATTTCAAACAAGTCTCTTTCTCATGAAGTGGGTTCCCCTTTGTGACAATCTAACGTATGCAATGTCAAACAATTTATAATGCAAGAAATTAAACGTGAGTGCAAGTCTATATGGCAGGCATCATGCAAGACATAAATTAAACCTATCTTGCCAAATTTGAACCTCTCAAAGGCTTCTTTAGGGAGAGCCACTCTCCAAGCCTTGGGGAAACCCAAAGGAACCTCCATCCCAAGCTAACCCTTGCTCACCCCTGTCCTTTGAAAGTTAGACAAGACCTATATGGGATGCATTCTAACATGACCATGGCAACTTACATGACGTTCGATACATCTAGCACATTTAATTCACTTCTTAGTCTAGAAAAAGTTTTCTCATCAAGTGGCTTAGTGAAGATATCCGCCAATTGTTCTTCGTACCTAACACCTCGCAAAGAGATGTCTCCCTTAGCTTCATGGTCCCTCAAGAAATGATGGTGAATATCAATGTGTTTAGTGCGGGAGTGTTGAACGGGGTTTTTAGCAATCTTAACTGCACTTTCATTGTCACAAAGGAGAGGCACACAACCAAGTTTAATACCAAAGTCCAAAAGGGTTTGCTTCATATAAAGAATTTGGGCACAACATGCACCGTCCGCAATATATTCCGCTTCCACCGTGGACAAAGCAACGGAATTTTGCTTCTTGCTAGACCAAGATACTAGGGAACGCCTAAGAAAGTGGCACCCACCGGAGGTACTCTTGCGATCCACACGGCATCCGGCAAAGTCCGAATCCGAGTAACCCAAGAGATGGGATTTTGCACCTTTAGGGTACCACAGGCCTACACTAGGGGTTAGCTTGAGATACCAAAGTATCCTAAAGACCGCCTTCCAATGCGATTCTTTAGGTGCCGCTTGGAAGCGAGCACACAAGCATACACTAAACATTATATCGGGCCTAAATGCGGTAAGATAAAGCAATGAACCAATCATAGAACAGTAATTAGATTGGTCAATAGGTTTACCATCCTTATCCGCGCCGAGATGACTTGCCATTGGAGTACTTCTTGAGCTACAATCTCCCATCTCAAATTTCTTCAAGAGGTCCTTGGTATACTTTTCTTGATAGATGAAGGTCCCCTCTCGAAGTTGCTTGATTTGAAATCCAAGGAAGAAGTTGAGCTCTCCAATCATAGACATCTCGAATTCCCTATACATCATTTTGCCAAACTTATGGCTGAGAGCTTTGTTAGTTCAACCAAAAATAATATCATCGACATAAATTTGACAAATAAATAATTCTCCGTCGATTTGTAGATGTTGGAACTTGAAGCTCCCCCTTGATCATGGCTCTCCTCAACTTTAGGCTTGTCACAACAACATCATTCTTGCTAAAGGTGCACGTTAGGCCAAGATCACAAAATTTGTGCAATAGAAAGCAAATTGAAACTAAGTAACTTAACATACAACATATTTGAAATGAATAAACCATGTCAAAAAAATACAATCTTACCCAACTGAATTACCTTACCTTAGGATTGTCACAAAAAGTTACTTGTTCATGATTGCTGGGGTTCTCTATGGAGGTGAACATACCATCGTTGCCGGTCATGTGTTGAGTGCACCCGCTATCGAGTACCCAATGCTTTCCACCGTCTTTGTAGTTCACCTACGCACATGAATTCAATTTTTAATTTTCGGCACCTAAGCCAACTTAGGTCCTTCTATGTGTCATACAAGTGTTTTTGGGACCCAATGTTGCTTGGGGAGCTTTCCCTTCATGCCCTTTATGTCCAATGAACCTTGCCATCTACTTTACTCAAGAGATAATAATGATCATTGAAAGTAGACTTGTAGTTAGTAGGCAATTTTGGAGAAGGCCAGTTAGGAAGAGGACACTCCCTTGTATGGTAACCGGTGACTTCACAATGTTGGCAATAGGAACCAACTTCCCTGATGAAGCTTGTTTTAAGCTTCGGTGAGGGCACCTTTCCTTTGTTAGGCACCGGGAAGGATCCAATTCCTCTCTTTTTGAAGGTCTTTGCTTGTTGGAAGAGGATTTCCTTGTGCTTGACTTCTCCTTTAGATAGTCTTGCCACACTAGTGCGGAGACTTTCAATTTCTTCCAACAAGTCCGTCTCCCTAGTATTCTCTTTCAAAGGCAAAGACTTATGCAAGACATTAGCGGCATGAGAATTAATAGATACCTTATCATTAAGGGTTTCTTTCTTTATAGTTTTTAATTCTTAGTCAAGAAATTCATGAGCAACGTTAAGTACATGATGCTCTTGAATTAACTCATTGTGCTTTCCCAAGAGTGCTTGGTGTGCTATGTCAAGCTCATGATGATCAAGCTTGATTTGAGCCTTATCCTCCTCAACTTGCTTGACATGAGATTTGAGCGTGTCATGCTCCTTAAGTATTCTTTCATACTTGTCAAGCAAATCGAGGTTAGCACTCTCAAGCTTGGCACGAGTTTCTTCAAGAGCTTTAACCTTACTCTTTTCCCTCTTAATGATAGTGTGGTATTCATTTATCAATGAAGTTAAGTAATCGGGGGAAAGCTCATCGTCGCTAGAGTCATCACATACCTTGGTGTTAACTTTAGCCACGAGGCACATGGGAGGTGGATGAAGAGATGAATCATCATTGTTGGCAATGGCAAGGCCGGCCAAACTTTCTTCTTCCGCTTCACTCTCTTCATCACTTGATTCTTCGTCGGTGATACATTCATTTGCCTCACACATGAACACCTTTTGTGGTCCGTTTCTCTTCTTTGGGAAGAGTTTTGCCTTATTGCCTTTGTCATTCTTCTTCTTCCCAAAGGATCTTGGTTTGGGCTTGACCTCTTCATCATCATCTTCACTATCTTCAAGCTTGCGATGCTTGCCCTTGTGGTTCTCTCTTATTTTGTCCGGTTTTGGACAATCATAGGAGATGTGGCCTTGATCACCACAATTATAGCAAGTCTTGTTGTCATCTCTCTTTGGTAGAAATGCTTTCTTTTTGGGATCAAAGGTGTATCCCTTCTTGACAATCTTGGAGTTCAAGCGAAAGAACTTTCTCATCATTGATGCAAGCTCATCATCATCTTCACTTGATGCTTGCTCTTCTTCACATGGGCTAGGTTCAACCACTTTCTTTTTGTTGAGATTTGTTCTCTTGATGGAAGCCTTTAGAGCAATTGTGGTTGAAGATGATTCCTCCATCATCCCAAGCACACTCATCTCATGATCATGAATCTCTCCAATAAGTTCCGAAACTTCAATGTGAGCAAGAGATTCTTTTTGAAGCATGGAGTTGATGAATTTGTACTTTGGCTTAGGAAGGAGCATAAGAATCTTGCGGTTGATTAGTCCCTTGCCAAGAGAAGCAATGTCAAGAACATTAATTTCCTCGATAAGCACATTCAAGCGAGAAAACATTTCATTCACATTTTCATGAGGTAGCATTTTGAACTCATCATATTTGGCCTTAAGCATATGATATTTTAGTTCTTTAACATGAGAAGAACCCTCATGAATTTCAATTAAGCAAGCCCAAATTTCACAAGCTTTCTCTTTGCTAGCAATCCTAGCAAATACATCTTGACTAATGCATTCATAAATTGCATTTCTAGCTTTAGCATCCCACTTGATTTGATAACCAACATAATTATGCTCACCAAACCCCGCATGGGTCGCTTCCCATACCTCAGGAGCAATAGCCTCTAGATAAGCACGCATGCGTGCTTTCTAATAGGCAAAGTTCTTGCCCTCGAAGATATGAACCGAACCCACATTCTTGGCCATTTTAGCTCTCTAGCGGTGAAGCTAGAATGATCCAATGAGCAACCTTTCTCTGTTACCAATTGTAAGGATCGAATGCCCAAGAGGGGGGTGAATTGGGCTTTCTTTTCAAAAATTAAAGCAATAAAACTTAATTACTAAAATCCCAATTCCCTATGCAAACAACCTATACATTCAAGTGAATAGTAACTTTGCGGTATATGAAATGCATAAGTGTAAGGGGAGAGGAAGAAAGCGCAAACTCCCAAGGAGACACAAAGACACGGAGACTTATCCCGTGGTTCGACAAGATCGTCAAGATCTTCCTACATCCAAGTTGTGGCACCCACCAAAGGGTATAGCCACTCCCAAGTCACCGAGACCAGGGATCTTCACTATACTTCTCCGTTCGCCAACCTCGGGAAGGTGGAGCTCAAGCCTTGTACAAGTTGGATCCTCCGGGCTTCCACAACCGTCTTGGCAAGATACGGAAGGCTCTCTCCAATACAATCACCAAGGGACACTCCCTTACAGCTCTCACTACACTAGAGACTCCAATCACCAACAATGGAAGCACACAAGCACTGTCTCTAGCAAGTTCTAGCCTATCTCTTGGTGTACAAGTGGTGAAAATGATATGGAAGTAGTAACTCAATGCCTTGAATGCTTGGTAATGTGTAGAGTAAGTCTGGTTGTCAAGACTTGTCGAATAGACTGGTTGAAGGGGTATAAATAGCCAGCCTCCACGAAATAGCCGTTGGAAAAGTAGGCTGACATCACTATTCTGCGAACACCGGATGATCCGATGTTCTCCCTTCAGTTATCATCAGTCGAATCCAAATTAGCTGATGTCACTGTGTCAGATATGACCGTTGTTAGACCGATGTTACACTTGCCTTCTCATCGGATGATCTGGGGGCACTTCATCCAGAATTGGTTCAGAATTAATGCTTACTGGAGTGATCGACCGATGTGATTATAGTTGTACATCGGATGGTCTAGTGTTACACTTGTTCCAGGGAGATTGCTTACTGTACTTATGGACCGATGTAACATTCCCTTTATCATCGGATGATCCGGTGAGTACTTAGTTCTGAGGTCTTCTTCTTCTGCTAAACCAACTCGACCGATGTATTGTTTTCTAGAAACATCGATTGATCTGTTGAGTTGATTTTGTTTGCTTCGAGTTGTTCTAAGTGATTCTTTTGGAATTTTCTCGAGTGACCTCTTATACATTGGTTTGAAATATTCTTCTGATGATTATCAAGCATTGAGTGCTGTCAATATTGGTTGAATAATTTTGACATATGAGCTTTTACTTCTAATCTTCATAAAAATCGATTGACCTCATAGAATGATTGTTTAGGGGTATCCAATTATATCCAATGAGCAGTAGATGATATTCATATAGATTTCATATGAGTGTGACGAGTGATATGAGAGATCTTGCATCCAAAAATTCATTAGTGAAATCCAACGGTTGTCATTAATCACTGAAACCATACCTCATGGGGCCTAGATGCTTTCAGCTTGTCTCGCATGTATGCTGATGGGCGACGCGCGCGACTCATGTCTCCAATGACCCCGTAAAGAACGGCTATTAAGACTCAGAGAAAGGAGACGAGTTATATTTGAGCTTGTTACGCACTTAGGCTGATCGGCGACGCGCTAGCCGCTCGTCTCTGATGACAACGTAATGCGAGATGCGACGACGGAGATGCACAGTTTGTTCTTCTCCCTTTTTTGTTAAGGCACGTCTCGAATGAGCCTTTATTATGTATTGATATCTGCTTTGGTTTCCACTCTTTTCGTGTGGGTCTTGATAGTATTGTCTCAACATTTTTCTGATGAGGAATCACAAATTCTGTCCCTTCAACTAGTTCAGCCATTTGTTGCTTTAGCTTTTGCTCCTTAGTGTCTTGATAGCGTAGCTGCTGCGAACTCTCATTTCGTCATGAGTTAAGCTAGAGGGATACCACCTCTGTTGTAAGTATATATAAAGCTAATTGTTGTTAGTTGTTACTCCCGCAATCCCAATTTACTTGTCACTCTCTAGTCATTGAATTAGAGAGTTACAGGTAATTTGGGATGGAGGGAGTACTATCTCCATGACCAATAAACTTCGGAATGACATGATCACTTATAAAAAATATGTCCTTTGAACGATCCTTTATCAGTCACATCTCTGCTATCAACCTTGACTACCTTGTTCGCTGGGGCTGAACCCTTGGAATGATTCTTTGAGACCCTCTCTTGGTTTTTATATTCTGATAAAAGATAATAAGTTTGAACTTCACTTTTTTAAAAACATTGCCTCGTCATCTTCCACTTATCCATCTCGGGGTTTTTTGGTTGAACATTTTCTGTCTGCCCAATTGTTGTTAGTTGCTCTGCCCTATAATTAACTATCAATCTAGATAGCTACAAATAATTGAACAGTTTCAAAATTGATGTTACATGTTCCCCACTTTTGAAATTCAAGGGTGATTGTCAAATTTGAGATCACGTTTAGGTTCAAAAATGGACTTTTCTTATTAACAATTGCAAACAGTGAAAGTTTTCAATAAATGAATGGACAAACACGAGCATAAATTGTTTCTAACTTTTTACTCATCTAGTCCTTGTAAGTGTGTCTAATATTTCATACTTGTTTTTCTTACTACATGCATACATGACATGAGATTATAACGATTAAGACTTATTCTTTTGGAAGCAATACATGGAGAAGACAACCAAAAGGGCAAGACGGGTATCCTAGACCTGACAAGGATTGCTAAGACGCAATTCAACATGATAAATGACTTGTATTCGAAAGAATACTGGAAAATGACAGAGAAAGAATTTACAAAGATACAAGAAGAGATGAAGAGAAAAAAGATTGAAATTGTAACCTACATTGAACGAGCTATGGTAACTTTGTCCGAGCTGGCAAGTACCTCATAAAGGTTATGTACCACTTCGAGTAAGTTTGACATATGACATTGAAATAGAAATTATTGTTAATCGTTAACTTAACATGTGCGTCTTACGTTTGTAGTAAGCTCTACATTTGTATCTTCATCAATCCAAAGCTGGGTTTAGCGGTAGTCATAGACTCAGCCAGTTACCAAGCAAAGGACTACAAGATTTCTTGAACAATTTAAAATGGTATGGGTATTCTATACTTTTATGTACACACGCATATAGATTGGCAATTCTTACATGTCATTCTTTATTTACAATGTTTGGTCATATAATTGGAAACAACCTAGCGGTGAGTGACCTACAATAGGAACACATTATATATAGCAACACATCCTTGTGCCAAGCAGCCTTCTGGTAGTGTCCTTTTCGGATATTATGTCTGCAAGCAGCTTCAGGTCGCCGCTCTGAATTGTGAGGATGTAAGTTATCCTTAGTGTCAATATTGTATTTTCTTACTTTTGAGTTTCATTTTTATTGCCACTAGTGTGTTATAGTACTTATATTATGTTTTCATTGTCACCAACACATTCTAATATTCTATTTTCATTGCAGCATAAGACCTTGAATGACAATTGGCCGGTTGCTATGGATATGCCAAACAAAGGAGTCGATAAGATTGTAAGTGAAATGTTTGTTTTCACGCGTCATGAGATTATTCACCGAAGAGGGTTGTTCTTCGATGACAAAAGTGCACACGCAATGTGCCATAACTTTGCGACTATGATTCAAAAACTTTTTAGTGAAACTTGTAAAATATGTATACTTGTGCATTCTATGTAGAGTTGACTTATATATTGTCATTATTGTGTGCATGTTGCTTGTGAAAAACATAGTGTTTGTGTCGTCTATGAATGTGTATTTAAATTTGAGCCGTATTTGAATTGGGTGGTCGGTAGTTAAGAATTGCCTGTGATAATCGGCCAATTTCACAAGCGGTTCAGGGTATGTATAGAGACGCCTGTGATAATAAATTTTCACAATTGGTTCGTTGTTGTAAAGAAACACCTACAAAAAGTCTATATCTTAGGCAGTGTGTGGTTGTCAAGAACAGACCATAAAGAATTTTCTCGGTCAATTCATAGTTGTAAAGAACCAACTGTGATAATGTGCTTTCACAGTTGGTTCTTGGTTGGCAAGAACCGCCTGTGATAAAACTTTTTTACAGTCAGTTTCTTGTTGTAAAGAACCGACTGTGAAAAGGCATTACCATAGACGACTCGAGGTTTGTCAAGAACCGACTGTGACAATGGGTTTTTACAGTCGGTTCACTGTATGTAAAGAACCGTCTATGATAATGTCATTTCACAATCGGTTCTTTGTTGATAACGAGCCGCCTGTGATAATCAATTATTACATGCGGTTCTTCCTTAGAGACCCACCTGTGATGCCCCAACAAGTGTTATGACCTCACAACATGCCTTGGTTGATGCAAGCATAACCTTGGCATCACTTTTCATGTTGTTGAAAACTGCCATCATAGCTTCACGCTGTCTAACCTGGACATTGTCACTCATATGCAGGATCTCTTTGTCTTCATCCCCGTTGAGATTTCCTTAGCTTTGACACACCCTTCGCTTGTAACTACCATTAATATGTCTGATGAGGAAGCTTCACTTATTGATAAATCTATGATTAGAAGATTAAGGTCAAATCCCTATGAAGGAACAAAAACAAGATTTGTGGTTGAAGTTGTTCGCTTCATCGCTTGTGTGAAGCACTAAGAGGTACTGATTTTTAGTCAATATATTCAGCCATTAGAACTGATAAAGTAGCATCTTCTTAAGTTTTTTACATGGAGAGAAGGGTAAGAAATCCTTCAAATGGATGGGAAAATCCTTCCAAGGTATTGTCAAGCTTCAATTGAAGCTTTTAACAATCCAAATGAAGAGTCCCGAGTGTTACTTGCATCCACAAGAGCTTGCTGTGAAGGAATTAGCTTGACACGAGCTTCAAGAGTCGTGCTTCTAGATGTTGTTTGGAACCCAGTTGTTGGAAGGAAAGCCATGTGCATCATAGGTCAGAAGAAACTTGTATACACATACAATTTGATAACATATGAAATAGGCAAAGGTGGTAAATATGATAGGCAAGCCGAAAAGGATCACTTGTTTAAATTAGTCTTGTCTACAGAATATGAATTTAATAATGTTCGAAACATGCTATCTGAAGTTGAAATGGAGCATTGGTCTAATTTCATTTCAGAGGAGACGAATATATACAATATATATCAAACAGTTTTTCCAGCATTGACATCTTCTTGCATATAGGGTTTCAAATCCTTTTTAATGCTTCTCTCTACGCGCTTGATGTTTTCTGGTTCGGTGAAAAGGTACATCTCTTCATACTGATTATATTCCTCTTCATTATCTCCCACATTCTAAACCCCAACAATATTTTGCTTTCCAAAAACAACTACGTGCATCTTCTCAATTCCTGAATCTTGTACATAAAAAACTTGTGCAACACGTTCGGCGAGAACTCACGAGTCATCTTTATAACACACTTTGTTCAAGTCTACCAGTGTCATCCCATAGTTGTCCACATTCACACTATCAGAATGTTTGACCAATTGGCACTTAAATACGGGCATTACCATTCTTTCGCCATAATCGAGTTTCCATATTTCCTCAATGAACCCGAAGTATGTGGTCTTCTGCCCTTATGGATCATAAGCCTCTATACGAACACCACTATTTTGTGCAACACTCTTACCGTCTTTTTCTTTAGTGTAAAATGTATAACCATTGATGTCATATGCTTGCCATAATGTCACCAAAGAAGATGGGCCAGAAGCTAACTTCTTCATTATTGCCTCTTCTATAGAGTTTTCGTATGGTACATTTTTGTCCATTAATCATTCAGTGAAACATCTTCTGTGCTCTTTCATGATCCAGTCCTTTGTGCGGTCTTGGTTTTTTTTTTGCAAAGCTGAATTTGGTGTTCCTCGATGTATGACTCAGCTATTGCGAGCTATTGTAGTACACCAAAATGTGCACAGTGTAAATTATTGTAATCATGAACTATAAAAGTTTACCCACTTTGCCTCTCCCACGTAGTCTACCCTCATGTACTGGTATAGGCACACTTATCAGTTTTCCATCTTTGATGTAATCAGCACAAACTTCAATCACTGGTTCAGTGGTGTATCCTTCCATAATTGAACCCTCTGGGTGAGCATGGTTCTGCATATAACCTTTTAATACTCCTAAATATCTCTCCAACAGAAACATATGATGTAAATATGGTGGCCCCAATGCTTTTATCTGATCAACAAGATGTATGATTAGGTGTACTTGCATATCAAAAAAGGATGGTAGGAAACACATCTCAAGCTTGCACATAGTCTCAACGATGTACGTTTTCAAATAGACTAGATCATCACGTGTTATCACCTTTTGTGATACTGCATTCAAGAAGTAACACAAATGTGTGATGACCACTTTTATATGCTCAGGTTTGATGACCTTTATTGCAGTGGTAAGGAACATTGCCATCATCATGTGACAGTCGTGAGAATTATAGCCGAATAAAGATAAGTCTTTCATCCAGACAGGTTTGTGGATATTAGATGAGAAACTTGTGGGCACTTTTATCCCACGCAAGCATTCACAAATTGTCTTTTTCTCTTGTAGTGTCAAGTTGTAGCTGGCTAGGGGAAGGTAATGCTTCTCGTTCGCCTTTTCTACTGGGCAAAGCTCTGGTCTCATATCAAGATTTATTAGGTCCATACGTGATTTTAATATGTCCTTTGTTTTCCTCGGCATGTCCAGCAAGGTCCCAATGATGTTGTCAAATACATTCTTTGTAATGTGCATCAAATCAATAATATGGCAAAATTACAGGTTCTTCCAATACGGAAGATACTTGAAAAAAATTGAGTATTTCTTGAAAGTCATATCGGTTGTATCACCCGAAGATGTACTTTTCTTTCTCTTTGTTTCTTTACATTTTTTGCCCTTACTGAAAGCAATATGATTGTTCTTACAATTTCGAACACAAGTTTATTTCCACTGTAAGGTTTGGGTGCATTATATTTTTGATTTTTTTATCAAATTGTTCTTTCATCTTCCTATACTTGTGTGTATCTGTCAAGAATCTTCGGTGTCTCATGTACACCGTCTTTCTGGATGAAGTGAGGTATAGAAATCCAAGTCCATCCATGCACCTTACACAACATTTATTCCCTTTCATTTGTCCCAATAACATAAACAGTCCAGGACAATCATGCACGATAATGAATATCATTGCTCTTAGCGTGAAATACTCCAGCTTATACTCATCCCATGTACGTACCCCTTCATTTCTACAATTTCGCCATATCTTAAATTAAAGGTTCCAAGAACACATCAATTTCGATGTCGAGTTGATTCACCAGGTTGGTTGTACATCATTAAGACTACGGGTCATGTTTGTGTATGCTCCTTTATTCACCAAACGGATTCATTCCGTCTGTACCCAAGGCAAACCTTACATTTCTGATTTCCTTTGCAAATTTTGGATACTGGATATCAAAAAAAATTCCACTGGGTTGCATCAACAGGGTGTCGAATATGTTTTTCATTCTTCTTAACCGCTCTAAATGCCAACGCATAAGATCAGCCTCCCTAGGGTTTGAGAACAAATTCTTCAAGCAATCAATTACTGGAAGGTACCATAACACCAAATCATGAATTTTTCTCTTATTCTTCCCGTCTGCATCATTAGTAGTATCGTCATCGTCACCTTCAGGGCCAATAATAAACTTCTTATTCTTCTGGGACTTATTCATGTTGGTAACATACTAGTGATTGTAGTCCTTCTTGTATCTACTGACATTGCAGACGGAGCATCTAGTTGCGAGCTCATGCTATTTGCAATACAGAATGCAATGGTTTACACAAGCGTGTATTTTTGTCACACCTAGTGCCATCAGTCAAAGTAGTTTCTTCACTTTATAAGTGCTTCTGAGTAGTTTATATGGATTTGGAAGAATTTTTGCCAAAAGATTCAAAATATCAGAGAAACTACAATCGGACCTTACGTGTGTGGCTTTCAACTTTAGTAGTTCTAGTACTGCACGTAATGTAGTAAAGTCTTTATCACAACCGTTTGATTCATCATATAAAAGCTCTGTCGCCGCATTCTGCAATGTCTCCATTTTACTTAAACCTTTACTGGCTTGTAACACCCCAAATTTGAATGTAAGGAAACTTGAATTTAAAATAATTGAAATATTCAAAATTAAACTAGGGAAGAAATTAAAATAAAATATGGTGTGATGATTTCTTGTGATTGGATGCTTGAAGGTGTGTTTGCTGCTATTAAAAAAAATTAAGTTTAGAAAACATGTTAATATTTGGTTTGAATTCAAAACCTAAAATTTGAATTAAAAACACGTTCAGGAAAATTAGAAAGACCTTTTCTTGCAGCCAACCTCAACTTGGGCCGAAAGCCCAAGTTCCCTCTCAGCCCCCGTGCCTATTTCTCTCCTGGCCAGCCCAACCCACTTAGTGCTTTGGATCCTCCCTTCTCTCTCTGGCCACTGGGCCCCAACCTGCCGGCCCACCCGCACACGCACCTTAGATCCCATCGCTCCTCCCTCTCTTTCGCTGGTGCGTGGGCCCCACTGTCAGCTTTTTCTCTTCCACCCCGCATCGCGTCTCTCTCTCTCGTGCGGGTTCACGCGAAATGCGTGAGCGCCCCGCGGCGCGGACGCCAGCCGCCCTCATGCACGGACACCTAGAATGTCCGCCAAATCCGGATCTTCTTGCCTCGCACGAAAGCCAGCCCTATAAAACCACCGTCGTGTTGTCCCCTAGAGTTTCCCTGTGCCCTCTCCCCAAAACCAGTGCCGCCGATTCCCCTCGCTAAGTCACAGCCGCCGCACCAATCAATTTCCACTCCCCCTTCCTCCACCAGCCACACTATTACGCTGTGCTGCTTCCCAAGGATGCGAAGACCTCCCTCAGACTTTCCCCGGTGTGGATCAGCGCTGAAACCTCAAGCTCCGTCGTGGTCAGGTGTGGATTGCCGCTTTCCCCGTTGTTCCCTCCTTCCCATTTGTTCTCCCCAATATCTAACCCCCCTAATATCCTTTGACTGGTCCAAGAACGCGTTTTGGGCAAGGATATGTCGGGGAAAACCCTACCCCGACGAGATCCCAACGCAAGACCGACGCTGACCTTCGCCTCTCCCCGCCGCAATCTTTTCTGTGCGCCTTTCCGGACCTCTCCGTCATCCTAGGTGAGCTTCCCAGAACCTCCTATTCCTATCTGAGCGCTTATGTTCAAGTTTCGCACCGTGTATCCTTAGATGCGTGTGCTCCGGTGAGCTCTGGGTCGCGCCCATGGCGACGCCGCCGTGGATGCGCCTGCCGGCGTCCTGGCTCAGCCAGGATAGCTCCACACCGTTAGATCCTCAATGGGCGTCCCCGATCTGGAAACCCAGTACCCATTCACACCTTTAAATCCTAGCCATTCGTCCCAGATCTCGTGGTTCAGCTTTAGCCACGCGCTGTGCTTCTGTATCTTAAATCCGCGCCATCCATATTCCATCCGACAGTCCACGCAGCGTACCCCTTCGTTCATTTAATCTCGCGCTTCCATTTGAAATCCAACGGCTCACAATAGATCTAGTGTACCTCTTCACCCTTTTAGCACCTAGCCCCCTGGAACCTTTTATATAATTGCTAAACAACCCTTGGTTTTATAGAAATACCCCTGAGCTTGCTGTAAACTATGATTTTAACTGGAATCTTGCATATAGACACTGATAGCTCACTGATTTATTGTTTTAACCCCCTGTAAACTTCTATAAAATTTCATAAATGCCCCTGATGTGATGTGTTTGCATTTAAATCCCTTAAACATGCTGTTTTTCATTTAAACACCTGAAACTTAATTAATAAGTATGAAAATGCCTCTTAACATGTTAAACCTACACATTTAAACCCTAGTAAATGTTATAAGTATTTATTCATGCATATTAACTCTATAAAAACCTAATAAAATATGTGGTGCATAAAATACACTCTTATTATTTATTCATGCATATTAAAATTGAAAATGCATAATAAAATGTATTATCGTATGTGATAAAATGAACATAACACTGTGTTAAGCCGTAATTGTGCGTAGGCTCTTGTCACACTGTAGGATATTCGTGTTGTACTCTTTATTACTTGTTTTGCTTGTATGGTGTAATGTTATTGAATGTATTTCTGTATCTCTCTTTTGGTAGTATGTGCGTGTTCGCGTGATGATCGAGATGCGACGTGAAGACTTGGTTGATGGAGCGTTCCACCCAGAAGTCTGAGCAGCTACATGAAATAAAGAAAAGACAAGTTTCCTTGACCACTTTGCACCGGTTAGGAATTATTAAGGACATAGATAGAATTAGCTGCATGCAAGTTTTAAATTGAATCCTATGTTAGGAAGTTTCCTAGATTTCCATATTATTCCTTGTTATTATATATATATATATAGTATATATATATATATATATATATATTATATATTATATATATATATATATATATATATATATATATATATATATATTATATATATATTATATATATATATATATATATATATATATATATATATATATATATATAATATATATTATATATATATATATATATATATATATATATATATATATATATATATATATATATATATATATATATATATATATATATATATACTAGATAGGACTCTGGACAGGCAGGATTGAGTGGTGGGTGCAGTATGCACGAGACTCGGGTTCATTGTGTTGGGGCCTGTTCTAGATTCTTAGGACCGGTTCTTGGTGACATTGCGACTAGGCATTACCGTGCCACCACATGATGGTATGGAACGGCTTAGCCAATTAATTAGGTAATCTTTCGATAGGTATGGGCAAAGGATGGTGCGGGGAAAGAGTGGGGATTTACTGCTCTGATCCGCAAGGCTCAAGAGGGGGCTGCCCCGACGGAGGGATTTAATCCAGATATGTCGCAGTATGTGAAACCTTACAGTGCTCACTTGTCGGGAGACCCTTTTTAAAGGCTCTGTTGTGACCTTCTGGCCACACACCTTGGGTAGTGTGAAGTGTGACTGATCCTCACCGGCATAAAGAAGGTTCTTAGTCCAACTGGAGACAGGGGATGAAATCACAACATGTGGGTAAAGTGGTACAAACTCTGCAGAGTATAAATCTATCTAGATAGGCGGGCTCACGGTCACGAGCGTGCCTGGTAGTACTGCCTTGATTAGTCGGATTGGGACTAGATGGTTTGGTCGGTAGCCGGGTGGTGTAACCCGGTGAGTTGGTAGTCGGGTGGGTGACCCGATGAGTTTGGTCCCAGGTGGGGTAACCTGGTGAGTTGGCATCCAGGTGAGTAACCTGGACGGTGGTGAGTCGGGTGGGTGTAACCCGACGGTCTATATTATTATTGGATATATATGTCCTTCACCTAGTAAATAGGATGCTAAGGTCAACATAGGAAATTAAGGATGCATAGAGGCTTAACCAATGTCATCCTTTCCTCATTGAATAATCCGCATGTCATAACTTTCCTACACTTGCGGAGTACATTAGGTACTCATCCTTGCTTCTTTCCTTTTTTGTTTTTTTTTGTACATGTCATGCTGCTCAGGTAAAAGATGATCAAGTGAAGATGGAATTTAGAAGGTCACGTTGCTTCCAGTCGATTTTCCTGTGGCGTGCCCTACTTGTTTTCCTCTTCTACTGTTGTGCTCGTAATTGCTTTAAGGTATTTAATTATTGTTTTATTCGATATAGAATTGTTTACCATATTTTGTCATGCATGTATGATCAACTGATTCTGGCATACATGTAGGTTTGTCCTGTTTTACTTTATGTAAAATGGGGTCTGACATTGCTCCCATAGAAGTCAATACATATGGTCAATGTCCCGCAACATCTCCTCACAATCGAACTCATCATCATGACCATCTTCATTGTCACTACCATCATCGATATGAACATTATTGTCATCTGAACCTCTCTCATCATCTTTATCCACTTAATGTGTATCTAACTCACCATGCTCTGTCCATATTTTGTAGTGTTTTTAAAACCTCTTTTCACCAAATGAGATTTGATTACTATAGTATCTATCTAAGCAATCTTATTTTCGGAGTCGATACATGGACATAATATGGTGTCTATCTTTTGCATCTTCGCATGTCTCTTGGATGCTTTAATAAAATTTGCAACCTTTTGAATGTACATAGGATTGGGTCTTGGCATGTTATACATCCACGCTCGACGGCCCATGCTTCAATAACAGAATTTATAATTCAATAACAGAATCTTTTTGGTGTATTTATACTAAAATAATTAACCTAAAGAAATTACTTTGCATTTTCATACCAGATAATTTGCACCACTAAA
Organism: Tuctoria greenei; assembly: GCA_036927565.1. NCBI lineage: Eukaryota > Viridiplantae > Streptophyta > Magnoliopsida > Poales > Poaceae > Tuctoria > Tuctoria greenei. Next base: position 148,728,931 of record JAYESD010000011.1, read on the forward strand.
GATCATAATAGAATTTTTGTAAGATTTACATAATTTGGCCACAAATATTCCCTAAAGGTCTTCTTTAAAATGAATTTACAGAGACATAACCAGCTTGTATCATATGAGTGAATATTGGTATCATGTAGGTCTGTTCATAAGGGTTCCAAGAAAATTTGTTTCATAACTTTCTCAGCTTCCTAGTGGCCACAATAGATTTTTGGAGTTGGAATTATTTATTGAAACATTTCATCGAACATGTGATGTGCTTTTATTCATCTTCAACCTTTAATCCTTCAAATCTACTTCTTTTTCTACAAAATTCATGGAGTAGCTCAAGGGGATGCTCAACTACATCTTCTCTGTGATGGAAGTTGTCTAACTACAAGTGTGTTTGTCTCAAATACATAAACTGGAGGGGGGAGGGGGGCACATGTCAAACTCAACAAAACAAAACTGAAAACAGGACAACAAACTGAAAACATAACAATGAAGAACAAGCCTCTTCTAACCTTTTCTATGTTTGAAACTTGATCAACTGATGGATAAAGGACCTACGCGCGCACACTGGAAAATTTTGGCAGCCTGGCGGCGTCGATAGAAAATCTCGCGGGTTAGGTTTTCTGCGGTGCCCGAGGGGCCCTTTATATAGGCGTCCGTTTTCACAGGCGGATTTTAATGAAATAACGACATGTGATAAAAAATAATTAAGCCTAGACTCAGTATATTTTTTTCAGATGGTTTTAACTACTCCACACGCGGTTGTTGCTAAATACCGCATGTGATAATAACCCAAGTCTGTTCTTCAGTTTTCTTTTCCCTTGGTTCTTCTTTATTTAGATTCCAATACAAATAGTTAAACATGTATAGGTTCTGCAAATTGAGTCCAAATTCGATGATTCTTTTTTCTATATTCTTCAAAAATTAATATCTACCACCTGGACCAAATATTTTAAAACTTGTACAACTAACATCGTAACATTTTGGTAAATATCAAATTAATTTATACTCACATATTATTCACATTTTTGTATCTTCTAAAAAAGGGGGTCCTTCACTGAAATTGGCTTGTATGAACATATTTGTCTTATTTATACATGTATGAGTTTTGTTAATATTTTTTTAAGGCATTCCAACATGTCAAAATTCAAATTATCCGTTATTCTAATCAAATGCTCATATACATATGAGGCATTCATCAAATTTTGAACCCCCACTGATTCAAAAATTTATAAAAAAATTGAAAAAAAAATCATAGAGGTTGGTATGATGACTAAAAAGTTCCATTAAAAAATTAAATGAAAATTCATTATATTCATCAAGATAGAAAAATGACAAATAACCAGTGTTATTTGTTTTTTATGTTTTGACCAATTTCAAAGACTTTCCCAAGTGAAATTTATAGGGAACCTTTAATACCAAAGCATACTACAAGAAAGTGGAATTTGAGCTTTTAAAAGGCCCCTCAATTTAATCAAGAATATTAATTAAGAATAGACTCAATATATTTTTTTCAAATGGTTTTTAACTACTACATAGGAGGTTGTTGATAAAGAACCGCCTGTGATAATGGCTCGAGCCCGTTCTTCAGTTTTCTTTTCCCTTGCTTCTTTTTTATTTAGATTCTAATATAAATACTCAAACATCTATAGATTCTGCAAATTGAGTCCAAATTCGATGATTCATTTTTCTATATTCTTCAAAAGTTAATATCTACCATCTGCACCAAATGTTTTAAAACTTGTACAGCTAACATTATAATGTTTTGGTAAATATCAAATTAATTTATACTCACATATTAAACACATTTTAGTATCTCCTGAAAAAAGGGGTCATTCATTGAAATTGGTTTGTATTAACATATTTGTCTTATTTATACATGTATGAATTTTGTTAACTTTTTAAGGCATTCCAACATGTCAAAATTCAAATTATCCATCATTCTAATCAAATGATCATATACAAATGAGGCATTCATCAAATTTTGAACACACATTGATTCAAAAAAATTTAAAACAATCTAAAAAAATCATAAAAGTTGGTATGATGACTAAAAAGTTCAATTGAAAAATTAAATGAAAAAATCATTATATTCACCAAGATAGAAAAATGAAAAATAACCAGTGTTATTTGTTTTTTATGTTCTGACCAATTTTAAAGGCTTTTCCAAGTGAAATTTAACGGGGACCTTTAGCATATTACAAGAAAGTGGAATTTGGGCTTTTAAAAGGCCCCTTAATTTAATCATGAATATTAATTAAGCCTGCATAAAGATCTTTTCAGGTGGTTGGTACTGAATAACCGATTGAGAGAAGTCATCTTTTCAGATGATTATTACTAAATAACCGCCATATATAAAGACATCTTCCCAGACGATTGGTACTTAATAACCGCCTGAGAGAAGTCCTCTACTCAGGCGGTTGGTACTTAATTACCGCCTGAGAAGATAGGAGTCTATATATAGCGCTCGGCTTCCTTGGGAAAACCTAACCCGAGTGAAATCACTTAGACGTCGTCAGGCTGCCAAAATTTTGTTTGTCGCCAAGTCTTCGCTGTCGAGCTTTGCCATTGCCGATTCCTTCCCTTCCTTTTATGTACGCTGAGCTTTGCCCTCGCCGTCATCGTTGATCTTTGACCTTCCCGCCTGGTACGCTGCTGCTTCCTTCCCTCCTCTGTACCTGTGCCGCCTCCCTCCTTGATAGGAAAGGTTTATGCCTGATCTTCCGAAAGGTAATGGGTAAGTCGATTGATGGAGATCTCGACATTGATGATCTGAGGCTCTTGAGTAGAACACAAACAGCCCCTGCAATCACTACACCACCGCCCTGTTGGTTATCAACCGTGTTGTACACAATTTACCTCGCCAAGAAGTCTAATCCCTACAAGTGCAACCGAGAACACAAGCAAGAATGTAGAAGACACGATCTGAAATCGCGAAGTTGGGGTTTCACAAACTGTAGAACGGCGATATTATTAATCTAAGCAAAACTCAATTGTTTATGGCAGATACTATGGAGTATATATAGGTGGGAGGACGTCCAAGGGGGTGTTGGGGTCGTGACCTAACCCTAAGACACGAAAATAATGTACTTAGACTTGATACAAGGCACAATGGCCAAATACGGTGGCGCAGCACCCTGACAGATTCTGAACTCGATTTTGTTTTGATGATTCCCGTCGACTCCAAAAGAATTATGACATGGGACCAGCTCCATTGGAAAGGCTATCCTCTCTCCTTTCCGTTCATATGTATAACGTCCAAAACAGAGTTCGTATGCGTCCTGGGCATCCGTTTTAGTGCGTACTGCTCCTGGATTCCAAGTTGGACACGATTTTGAGTTGGGGTCGGTTTCCATCCTCTTTGAACGTATCCTCTTGTCCTCCACGCCCCAAAATCTTACTCCAATTACTCCTTTAACTTCTCCATGGATCCTAATCACAATTAAGTCATTAGATAGCAATCTATTCTCAAAAATATATAAGGAAACATATAAGAACAAGCTCACCTCTGAAATTAATTGGTGTGTGTGAATTCTATTGATTGCATCTTGTATGTTGAATGGAGTGTTGTGTATATGCATAGGAGTGATGTCCTCATCACTCCTCGCCCTCACCGCCACCGCACCCTTGATTTTCCCTCGACACCGAACTACTCTCTAGGTTTACCGCAAGAGGAATCATGAGGATTGTCATATAATACTTAATTTGAAATCACCCAAGAAGTGGAGGTTAGTAGAAGGGACGTTCACAACAAGTTGGAGGTCGAGTCCACTCGACTTCAAGTCCATCTTAGTGTTCCTGAGCAGTTCACCTTCAAACTGATTCCTAGTACACACAGATGAAAATATAATATGATAACCTTTCCAATTTTACCGAATCCACATCCAGATTAACTTGTAGTCAACTAGAATTGTCAAACATAAGTGGAGTCTAGAATATGTCAATGTGTTTTGTCAAATGAAGATTGTAGGTCATATGAAGATTAGCAATAAAGATTGTAGGTCATATGTTATCTCTTACCTAGAGGGTAGTTCCCTTTTTGACAAAAAAAGGAAGAATATTTTGTGAAAAAAAATTAACTTTTAAACTTTTCCTGTTTAAAGCATTAACACTTATAGTATAAAGCAAAGAACCATGCAATGCAACTTGAAATAAAACATGAAGATGGAAGCATTATCAGCCCAACTTTGTTTCTTTGTTGGTTTCAGACTTGTCATTTTAATATGCTCATGCACAGTTCCTTACTGACAAATATATGGTTAATTGATTGTTGTGCCTCACTTGATATCTACAATCACAATATTTTCCTCTATGTGTTAGAGCATTTATTTTTGTAGCTTTCATTGATGTGGGACATATTTTTTGTTGTATTAGTTCTAGAATGGAAAGCCCTAAGAAGACTGTTGTTGGTACTAACAATGAAGAAGGCAATATAGAGTTTAGTGACTCCAGCAGTTCAGGCTCCTTTCATAGTTCATCGGATTCTTTTCCAAATATAATAATTAAAAAGATTTCAGAGGATCTCGACCTGGAATATAATCCAACTGATGAGGTATGGATCACGAATCTAACTCCAGCAATTCAAGTTAATGTTGGTTGTCAAGTATATGAAGTCTTATAATTCTTTTCTACCTAGCTTAATCGCGAAGAAAACAAGGTGACTTCGGCTCCTAAAACCGCAGAAGGTTCTCCAATGGTTGAATCCTCAGGTTTACTCAAGCGAAAACGAGGACAACGAGGTCCCAATAAGGGTCCATTGAACCGCATCATATACATAACAAGTGTCGATCCATGTGGGCTTCCCTAAGAACCACTGGATTCAGTTACAAAGTACCGAAATGCATGCGGTTTTCTTGTTAGAGAAATCGTGCTGATCACAACTGAGAATTGGAGAAAATTACCTAAGGAGATCAGGAATCAGTTGTGGGAGAGGATAAAGAAACAATTCAAGTTCTTGAAAGGCACAAAAGAAGCTATAAAGAAAGCAACATTGGTCGCTTGTAGAAAGAAGTTTTGTGGCTGGAAGAGTGAAATAAATGCTTATGTTAAGACCGATAAGGTCCCTAGCCTGAAGAAGATGGGAAAAAACACACAAGCTCAGTGGCAAGAATTTGTTAGTCAAAAGACCACACCAAAGGCTAAAGCTCTAAGTGAATACAGGTCAGAGCTTGCCAAAAGAAACAAATAGCATCATCGCTTGGGGTCTGCCGAATATGCCCCCAAAGTTCATAAATGGAGTAAGATATTAGAGGAAATTACTAGTAAGGGCAATTCTCACCCGTTAGAAGGCTGCAATAAGAGAACTCAGTGGTGGGTGTTTGCTCGATTAAGTTTGACCAGCTAGCGCCTACTTGAAAAACCTGACTCTGTGAACTAAGTAGAGCAAAAAATGAAGGAAGTAATTAAAAAGCAACAGAAGGGTCTCTTCAAGCCGATTAGGTAGAATGACCAACTTACCGCTATCCTAGGAGACCCTAAACACAGTGGACGGGTTCGAGCAATCTCTTCTCGTATGTCCTGGAGAGATGGTTTCCTTAAAGATAAAGAGACATATAGAAGATGTGAGAAGTTTAAGAAAACACTTGATGAAACGACTGCTCAAAAGGTCAAGGAAAAGGTTCAAGAAATAATGGATCAACTTAGACAATCGGGATAATTAGTGGCACCGAGTACAGTGATGGTTCCCGTGGCAAAGGAGCAGTTGGTATCTCCAACTGCCTACCCTGGCAGCGTAGGTTCTGTGCCAGGCCTAGGGTCCCACAAGTTCGCTGTCGATGATATTGTTAAGGATAGATCTTGTCGTCTTCTTGTCATGATCAGCAGAGTAGGGAACAAAACCAAACAGGTTGCCACTGCTATGGCAAAGCCTGATCGTGACTTCAACGGCAATTCACTTCCGTTGTATTATGTTGTGGTGCAATTTCTTCAGATCATTGATAATGATTATGAAGATTATGAAATAGACCATATCACACATGATGAGATCACGACTCTAGGGTAGGCTGTCAACCAATTAATCTTTTGGCAACAACGCAATATCGTGTTGGATGGTGAGCCGATTTCTAGCCCCGTCGCATCTCAACAATACTGCAACACTGTCTTCTAAGCCGAAAGTCCAAGAAGATCCACTCCCTCTATGTCTCAGCAAGGATGATAGTAACCTTGCTAGTAAAGATAACCAAGAGCAACCAGTTGAACAACAACTTGAAGCAGTACCAGAGCAAGCTGTTGGTAGTATAGAGCAACCAGTTGAGCAATAGCTTGAAGCAGTACTAGAGCAAGCTGATGGTAGTAAAGAGCAATCAGTTGAAAAACAGGTTCAACAACAAGCCAGTGTCCAACTTCCAACGACTACTCCTCGGTCACCAGTGCCTATGAAAGTTTCTCATGCGAAAATAAGAAACCTTCTAAAGAAGTGTCAAAATATTTGGAAAATCCGAAGGACAATATTGGAAAATCGAATGCATCTTGTTCTTCACATGAGCCAGCATTAAAAGATATTGAGGAGTGGAAGGAATATGGTGTCATATATAATCGGCAGATGGCTTTGGTTAAACCATGAGTTCCAATATACAAGATTAAGGATGTTCCTCGTGAATATAAGAATGGGAAGCCATTCATGACATCGGTACAACTTAGCAAGCAACCTATCTCGCTCAAAATAATGCATGAGTGGTACGTCACTGCCAGCACAAAATATGATCTTTGTTACGTCACATTTTGTGTGCCAAAAAAAACATTCTAGAGCATTGGAGCATATAAACGAGCCCTTCTCTTTGAAGATCTTTATAGCCTTTTCCACCGAGGCATGCTGAAATCAACCTGCTACTCATCTGGTGCTTGTAAGTGCCTCTAATATTTTGTATTTACTTTTCTTACTACATGCATACGCATTTCATGAGATTATAACAATTTCGGACTTCTTCAATAGGATGCAATAGATGGATAATGAAAAGCTGCACAACAAGACAGATATCCTTGACCCTACACGGATTGCAAACACGATATTTGACTTCAAGGTGGATCGAGACTCAAAAGAGTACAAACACATGAAAAAAAAGGAATTTGAAGAAACAATCGCAAAACAAGAAAGGATAAAAGGAAATAGGTTGCAGCTTACATAGGACATGCCATGTTTAACTTTGTCAGAGATGGCAAGGACCTCGTAAAGACTCCGTACCACTTCAAGAAAGTTCGACACATGATATTGAAATAGCAATTATTGCTAATTGTTAACTTAACATGTGTGTTTGTATGTGTGCAGTGAACACTGCATAATGATCTTCATCAAGCCAACGCAGGGTTTGGCAACGGTCTTGGACTCAGCCGATTACCCACCAGATTGTTACAAAGATTTTCTTAGCATTTTGAAACTATACGGTTATTCAATACTTTTAATTTACACACATTTAGAATGTGTTGACAAGTTTTATATGATATTTCTTGTATTACAGTGCTTGGCGGTTTTACGCAGAAAGGCTTGGCGGTTAGAGACCTCCTAATCAGGATGCCTTGCACATATCAACATATTATCCTTGTCCCAAGCAGCCTCCTGGGAGCGTCTTATGCGGGTATTATGTATGCGAGCATCTTCGGACCACCAGTGAATATAGAGTGAATCGTGAGGATGTAAGTTATCCTTAATGTCAATATTGTATTTTCTTACTTTTGAGTTTCATTTTTATTGTAACTAGTGTATTTTAATACTTATATTATTTTGTTAGAAAGGTATTGAACTCTAGTTTTCAGTAGTGCAAGTGGTTCGCCATGAAAGCCTATATACATATCTCAAGTTAGGTGTTTGTCACATTCTGTAAAATGTTCATAGCCATTTCACCTGTATAAAATTCCCAGATTCAAATTTTATCTCTGCTGTTTAATATTACCAGAAACATTATTTTCATATTTTGATTCCAACTTCAAAATTCAATTACTCATAGTAGAACTACTCCAAAAATACCAAATAAATTCTAGTATACTCACTTTGATCTATACTTTGAGGTAGTTCAAACCAACACATTCTAAACCTTGTTATGTGTTTCATTGCAGCATATGAAGAATGTGTACCAAGAATGGCCTGTTTTTAGAAGTATTCCTTGTGGAGGAGCCGACAAGATTGTAAGTGAATTGTGTCAATTCATGCATCGCGAAATTTTCCACCGAAAATGGGTGTTCTTTGATAAGAATTGTGTAATAGATGATGTGCCAGAACTTTGTGAGTATGATAATAGAAACAGTTTTTAGTGAAACTTGTAAGCTATGAGATGACTTGTATGTCAATTAAAAGTGTAACTTGTACATATGTATATTGTTTTAGTGAAATTGACTTATGTGAGATGACTTCTGTGTTGATTTAGTGAAATTGACCTGGAAACTAGAAATAACAGCAGGTAGTGTTGCATAGGGTATATTTTATCACAGACGGTTCTTTACCTACGGCTAGACCTGCCTGTGAAATTATATTATCACAGGCGGCTAGTCGTAGGTAAAGAACCACCTATGATAAATCCATTATCACGAGCGGCTACACTTACGGTACAAACCGGCAGTGATAAATTGTCTCCACAGGCGGCTAGTAATAGATAAAAATCTGCCTGTGATAACAACATTATCATGGGCGGTTACTTATGCTGTACAAATCGCCTGTGATAAAGTATCTTCACAGGTGGCTAGTAGTAGGTAAAGAACTGCATGTGATAAACTTTTTATTATAGGCGGTTTTACTTTTCCTCCTATGAAATTGCAGATTAACACAGACTCTTTGTTTCAGACGGTTTTGAAAACCGCGTGTGATGATACGTTTGGAGCCGCCTGAGATGAAACTTATTGTAGCAGTGTATAATGTTCAGCCTATGTCTAGTTATGGCCTATTAGTTCTTTTTGTCCTTATCCTCTAAATAGTTAGCAGTATATAAAGTGTGGAAGGTCAGTAGCATGCACAGAGATGAAAGAAAAGGTATAGGATGACTTGTTACGGGCCAAAAGGAGGAAGACCTGAACCTAGAGGTGGCCCATCATGGGGGAAAGTTTGGGTGCCCCGCCAAACGCAAGGGGCAGGAGTGGGGTCAGCCACCGCATTCTGAGGTGACTAGGATTGCATCTAATTTGGTTAGAAAATAAAAGATTTGATCACATTAAAATGTTTGATTTAAATTAGTAAAAGGACGATTTTGTTGGGTAGGATTCTATCTAGAATTGAGATAGGAGTAAGTAATTCTCCTTATATATTATGGATGAATTGTAATATGATCAAAGAAGGAATAAAGGTTATTCTCGAATCTCTCTCTCATGTCCCTCTCCTCTCCCACATGTACTGCACGCTGCCGCATCAAGCTCCAGAGTTGCTGTCACTCTCCCCTCCTCACCAGCCGGCTAAGAGGGCCCATACAACAGGGCCCTTAAAAACATTGTACCGAAAGTGATACCTGCATCTGATTGACTTATATCTATCTTCACTGTCGGTATGTTTGAAGGAAAACAAAACATGCTTCATTTCTCTGATACAACCCACAATAGTAGATTTAGGTTTGGGAGGCACTAGGAGGTCTTTTTGCTATTTATTACTCCATGATTGGAAATCACCCTGGCTAAGAGTGGAATTGTTGGTTGAGGTAGACGCTGGTAGCATCATGCTTCTACTTGGCTCTGAATTCCTACAAAGGCAAGCTGTTCAATATAGCTTTCGCTGCGTGATCCAGTAAAATGCGTACATGCATATATAGAAGAGCCTCTTATAAGCATACATGATGGTACATTCACGTCAGAAGATGGCTTGGAGCAGCCGTTCGGACCTACAGTGTATGTTGATGGAGGCCGCACTGACAGCTTGTATCCGAGCACCTTAGATGCAGTCTCAGTGGTCTCATGTGTCCTTTATTTTTATTTCCATCCCTTAAGGTTACTAGTTACTGTGTTCTCCACTTTGAAACCAGAGTTGTTGGACAATCAGTTATAAGTTGTAATTCACTCAATGCTCCCTTTTTACTGTTTGTAACAAGAGATAGTGTCTCTTTGCTTTCAATTACATTTCCCACAACCAATTTCAATAAAACAAACTTTGAAATAATATTGATAGATAAAACAAAAAACACAATTTACCCTAATGTACATGCATTGAACGAGAACCAAAAGTGAAATAGCTTCAGTACCCCTCGAAAGAAATAGTGATTCAGTATGCAACAAATGGGAAATGTTTGGTGCCAGTGATAACAATAAAAGAAGCTGATCGGTATTTTCCTGAGCTACAGAAAAACATAGAAGAATATATAATGTGCATGTGCCTGTCCTCAATATTTTTCTCTTGTTATGCTCTGTTTCAAGTGCCACCATGTCCTAAACCAACAATATACTCCCTCCGTCCTCGAATACTTATTGTCTTCTTATTCATTTTCGTACTAAAAGACGACAAATCTCGCTAATTTTTTCCATCTTCTTGTTCGTACGTGTACTACTATGTTTTTGTATATTTTTATTGTAAGAACACAGACTCTAGATTCGCAAGCATGATCAGCACAATCCTGCCTGCTGCATCGTCCATCATTGGATCTATATTATCCATGTCACATGACTACTACAGGTATAATTTGTTTCAACATATACAACAATGTCTTTTATTGGGTGCAAATATTTTTGGAACAATTGGTATGAAACTTTTTTCCAGCAATTCGCTAGCTTGAATGCATATCGCAAATTCACTACAGGAATCGCGACAATAGACGACGGCCCTGTTGTCTTTTAAGTAATTGACGATGGCTAAATATAGTCGTCGTCAATTAGCCAGTAATAGACGACGGTTGACCTAGTACCATCTTCAATTACTTAAAGACGACGGTTGACCATCGTCAACTAAGGCCCTTCGTCAATATGGGCCGAAACCGGGCCCACCCGAGCCGTAATAGACGACGGCTAAAAAGAACCATCGTCAATTAGGTCTTAATTAATGTCAGCTAACATATTACCGTTGTCTATTAAAGATAGGGATTATTTCCCGGGTGCGCGGCTCTTCGTTTTCATTTTGCACCTCCGCGCCCCATCTGCCGAGCTAATCAGCAACTATTGCATGTAGTAGGTCACAGCAGTTACAATGATTGATAACAAGGTCACATCTAGGGCGAGATAACTAACTCTCACGTGCCTTCGGTATTCTGCTATCTCTCCCTTGCAATCAGGTACAAACTGTACATCCACGTTTGCCAGCACTATAGTATTAATGTACTTTATATTATGTTCTAAATAGACATTGTTGTTTCAGATTTCAGTGCTTGGTCGAATGGAGGACGATTGGTGGCAACGGACAGGTAGTCTGTAGTGTGGCGTGTGTATAGTGTTTTTAAATTAGTGTTTTGCGATGCTTGTTGCAATATATATGCATGTGATGAATCTGTTTTCTTATGTCTGTGTTATCTGGCCATTGAGCCAGGGCTGACCTCTCGAAGCCAGGGCAGCATTTTCTGTTTTTTTTAATGCAAACCTTATAGACGACGGTTAACATATTACCATCGTCTATTAAAGCTAGGGATTATTTTAAGTAATTGACAACGACTAAATAGAGTTGTCGTCAATTAGCCAGTAATAGATGACGGTTGACCTAGTACATTGTCAATTACTTAAAGACGACGGTTGACCATCGTCAACTAAGGCCCGTCATCAATATGGGCCGAAACCGGACCCACCTGAGCCGTAATAGACGACGGCTAAAAAGAACCATCATCAATTAGGCCTTAATTGATGACGGTTAATATATTATCGTCGTCTATTAAAGCTAGGGATTATTTCCCGGGCGTGCGGCTCTTCATTTTCATTTCGCACCACTACGCCCCTGCTGCTGAGCTAATCATCAACTATTGCATGTAGTAGGTCACAACAGTCTCTACAAGAATTGTAGCAATAGACGATGACCAGAATAATAGATGATGGGGCCATCATCTTTTAAGTAATTAACGACGGCTAAATCCAGCCGTTGTCAATAAGCCCGTAATTGACGATGGTTGGTCTAGTATCGTCGTCAATTACTTAAAGACGACGGTGGATTGTCGTCAACTAGGGCCTGTCTTCAATATTGGCCAAATCGGGCCGACTCGAGCCATAGTAGACGACGGCCCCACTGCACTGTCGTCGATAGTAGCTTATCGACAACGGTTAACCTAAACCATTGTCGATAACAAATTTTTAGGTATACCCCTCGCCCCGCCAACTCAATTCCCGCCCGACACTTTGCCGCCTGTGCGCCCGCCTCCACTGCCTGCCCTACCGCCATGCTCCGCGCCTCCACTGCGCCGCGTCGCACCTCCACTGCCACCGCGCTGCACCGCACCACCGTTGATAGCTGCCACCGCCATCGAAGGTTGTTGCCACTGCTATTCTCTGCCTCCCAGGTACGCCACTGCCTCTCACCGTTGCCCCCTCCCCGTGTAGCTCCCTCCCGTCGCACCTCCCTAGTGGCACCCTCCCCTGCGCCACCTTTCACCGCACCCCCTCCCCTCCCCTGCGACCCTCTCACTGCAGCCGCCCCCTCCCCTCCTATGCGCTGCCTCCCCTTGCACCGCCCCTCCCCTTGCGCCTCCTCCTCCTACCCAACACCGAGTTACTGGTGGACCCCTCCCCACCGTGGGTGCCCCTGCATCGCCTCTCGCCGCCGCCACTGCCCCTTGCGGCTCCCCCTCCTCCCCGACACCCCCTTCCTGGCGCCCCCCTCCCCACCGTGGGTGCCCCCACCCCCTCCCCACCATGCGGTTGCCCCCCACCACACCCCTCCATGACTACCCCCCACCCCATCGTGATGGCCCCCCACCATGGCTGCCCCCCATCATGTCACTTTCTGTTCGTGTGGCACAGACACAACACTCAGGATTCGACGGTGGATTTGCCTATACAACACGTATAGCCCGGCTGGGCCAGCCCGACTAGTCCACTACCGGTTACCTCATATATAAACATATGTATCTGCTGAGTCCAGTCAAACCCTAGCTGGCACTCGATCGTAGGAAGAAATCTCCTCGTCCCCATCCCACATTTTAATTGTCTGCTGCTTGAGTTGTTTACCATCGTAGGAAGAAATCTCCTCGTCCCCGTCCCACATTGGGATGGAATCTCGTCGTCCCTGTCCCCCTATAGGGATCGAGCCATACACACTACATCTAGCCTAAATGATGTCAACTACAAAAGGAAAGAGGGGATTGGGGAGCAGAGATGAGCACTCACCTTATGCTTCGTGGAAGCTGAAGGTCCAACTCAACCCTAGGCGGCAGGCAGGCTTGCAGCAAACTCCTCACTCAACGTCGCTCGCTCCTCCTACTATTGCTAGTAGTTACTTATAATGGAGGCGGAGCGGCAAACCGCACCGCTCAGCTCTGGGATGCGAGCCAGACGACACCTGGAGACCATGGCATCGAACCTCGTGTCAGCCGAATGGTCGGTTGGGCTTTGGGCCGTGGCCTACTAGATTAGGCTTTTGGGTAAAGTTGGGTTCGGCTTGGGATTGGTTCCTGAGGCCTGGCCTGCTACGACCAACTTTCGGACAAGCATCTACTCATCTTCTTTGTCATCCCCACCCAACCCAACCCAACCCAACAGCCCATGCATTGATGTATCTTCTTCTTCTTCGTCTTGCTCGATCCTCTCCTTCTCTCCTTGCCGGCCTCCTTGGCTTGGGTTGTGGCGCGTCCCTGGCGAAAGGAAAATCCGTTGTCGGATCTGGATAGCCCGGCTGGGCTGGCTCGGCACGGGCATGGCTCGACTAGCCCACTATCGGTTACCTCATATATAAACACATTTATCTGTCGAGTCCGGTCAAAACCTATTCTCCACTCAGCCATCCACCTCCTCCCGATTCCTCCACCTCCTTTTTGCCTCGTCCGATCTCCTTCCTGCGTCCTCCGATTCCCCCGTCTCTCTCCCCTGGGTTGGGGTCGCGCCGTCCCCTCCGGTTCTCTCTCGCATGGTCGCAGCATCGCGCCCTTCCCTCCAGTTCTTCCCATGGTCGTAGTGTTGTGCCCTCCTGTCGTGTGGTTGTGCCTCTGCCCCTCCAACAGAGGACAACGCCCACAGGTCTCCACCCAGCAGCCAGGGCGGCGATGGCCTCTCACTCGACCAGCAATCATCGCAGTTCTCGAGCCTCCCGTCGCAGCCTCGCCCTCCTCCCTCAGCTCGTAGATGTGCCATCATCACAGATCCATCGCACACTGGCTGCCGACGACGCAGATGCACCGCACGCCCGCAGATCCACCGCCGCCATGCCTCGGGCCAGCTCGGCACATCGACATGACATGGGTTGGGCCCAGCATGGCCCGTTTAAACGGGCCACGTGCTATGCCTGGGCTTAGGGAAAGGGCTATCGGGTAGGCCCGTCTAACAATCGTGTCGGGCCGAGCTGATGTTTTCCAGGTCAACACTCGTTCATGCTACAAATGCAAACTATCGTGCAGGTACATTCTAGATATTGTACTTTAAATTTTTAATATATAATGACATGTATAATGATTTTCTATGTGTTTGCAGGCTATGTTTCCAGAACAACTGTCTGTCTTTCCTTAATGGGCGCCGCCAGTGATACTGCTGCCGCTAGTGCCGACAAAAGCCGCCGAGGTACAAAATTACTCAAAATAGCTTAAACTAGTTAAACTTGTACAAATTTAGTAAAATATGCATTTTTTACTTGTAACATGTCTAACCACACTTGCACATCACAGGGACCGGGAACGGAGGCTCAAACTCCGTCGCCTAAGATTCTGGCGCTTGGACGACTGCAGGAGGACTTTCTGAACTCCGGTGGCAGCGAACGGTGTAGCATCTCATAGTCAGGTCAGCTGATTTTTGCCTGTGTGGAACTAGGTTGGTTGTTTGGGGGCTCGATTGAAGAAGTTCGTACTGCCACCACTTCTAGTACTATACAGTTTGTAGTCAATGACTAATTATTATGGCGAATTCAATGTTTAGTTCAGCTTCAAGGTTATCGATTTTTTGTGCTCATTAAATTGTGGATATAATTCTCGTTTGCAGCATTTTTTATCATATTCTGAGAAATTCGTAAGTGGATATAAGTTATATCCCCGTTTGCAGCATCTTTCCCATCTGATCGCCAGCGAAGGGATTGTCAAGTTCTTATACCCTGTTAGATAACACCAATTTGCTTTCCATAAGGGGAGAACCAGCTTAGGCACTGATGTGGTGTTTTCCTTTTATATATGGTGCTCTTTAGCATTGTTTTTCTCTTAATACAACATTGTAAATCTTTTCTGATCTCGTGGAACAGATATTATCAAATACTTCAAGAAGTATATCTGGTTACATCTAAAACCATTTCATTTTGTGATAACAAAACCATTATTCTCAACTTTGAAATGCTTTCTGGAATTAGGTAAGGGAAGTCCAAGCTTAAACCTAATGCCTGTGTGGAACTAGGTTGTACCAAGATTGAATTGCTTTTCCCATTAAGTTGAAAGCTGATTTGAATTGAATTCTAAATTGTCACTTATTTTACATGATTTGGGTATTGTTGAAACTTATATTTACCATTCTAAAGTATTGTCTTGTACCTGGAGGACTCAAGAGCGAGATAAAGCTTGGTCTTTCAAAGAAGCAAGACATTATCTAGATGTATTATGTGTGGTGCCATGTATTAGTGTTATGAAAGGCTATTATTGTGATATATATGCTTGTGAATCATTTTGTGTATGTCTGTGTGATCTGGTCATCGAGCCATGTGAGACCTATGTGTGCTAAATACATTGTCTTGTAGTGAATACATTAGTTTTGATGATAAAAGTTCTGAAATACTACCAAACACCTTTATCATCAAGTTCCGACTATAGGTCCGAGCTTCTGCAAGGTCCGACGTAAGGTCCGACTTGCTTTGTCTAGGTCTGACATGTTTTTGGGTAGCTCCGGTGAGTTTTGTTTTTAGCTCCAACATGTCTTTGTTAAGCTCCGATATCTTTTGCTAGGTCCAACTTATGTTGGTTAGCTCCGACATGTTTTTCTAGCTCCGACTTTTGGGATGACTAGTTCGGACTAGTTTTGGTAAGCTCTGGCGCTAGGTTGTACTAGTTTTGGTTAGCTCCAGCGCTAGGTCCGACTAACTTTGGTAAGCTCTGGTGCTAGGTTGTACTAGCTTTGGTAAGCTCCAGCTCAAGCTCTGGTTAGCTTTAGCAAGGTTCGGAGCTTGATCGCAATGTTCTTGCGTTTATCTTGCAATGTTTTGAACTTGCTTTATATTCTTAGAAAGATTGCTTAGTATTCATCTACTAAGTTTTTGGTGCATTTTGGTTGATATGGTTGATATCGTTTTGATATGCTTTGCAACATGCTTATGTGAGGTGCTCACGTAAGGTGTCTTGTTCGGAACTGACTTGAGTCAAGTCGCGGACTTGGGCTCGTACGGATTGGTTGTTTGTTCATGTGAAGGTGTTGCTTGAGTTCAAGTCATGGCTGGTGACAGGATCCTCTGGACTAGTCTCAGGGAGGAGATTGAGGTTCCAACAACCAAATTAAGGAGGAATTGTGGTTGAGTGGGTTAGGAGGTCGTGCAGGATGATTGAATCAAGGGCAGTGCATATGAAGGTTAGTAGACATCGAAGGAAGGTGTTTGCACGTATTCATGGGTGAACGATGTGGCAACATGGTTCCGAAGATGGTTTATGGATGGGAAGATTTGGTTGGAAGGATTGAATCGTTTCGGTTGACGGCAGAGTCGGTTATGGCTCGGTATGGAAAGTATCGAGTTGGTTATGATAGGATTTCGTGTGGATCACAAATTTGAGTTGTTTTAGAAATGTGGGATACGTTCCTAAGGTATTTGGAAGTCTTAAGATTGCTTCTATATGCGTATAGAAGAGTCCTAAGCAGTTATGGAAAGGTATGATTTATGATTAGAGTAGGATTAGAGTCCTAGTTGAGATTGGGATTGGCCTAAGGGCTGGTTATATAAGCAAGGGAGCCCAGAGCTCGGTGTAGATGACTTTGGGGCTGTTCTTCTTGTTTTCTATTGAATAAAATTCGTAGTTTCAAGGAAATTTTATGCCTTGTTCGTCCGACTTGTTCCAGACAAGTTTTACTCGTCGAGTTTCTGGACAGCACTACCTTTCATCGGTGGTTTTATCATAACTCAAGTTTCACAGATCTAATTGACGTGATTCTTTTTGGGTTGTCTTCAAAACATGATTATCAATCATCTTCCAAAATTTCACGGTCATTGGATTTGTGGTTTCTGATCTACACGAGTTTCTTTGCAGTATTCCAGAACTGTTTTTCTTGCGTAGGACAAATTGACCTTTGTTCGATCTTTTGATCATAAATTGAGTTTTCCTCGACGGATTGGAGTGATTCTTTTTGTGCTTTCTTCGTGACTTGATTCTATCTGATATATATCACTTTTGTCATGGTGAAACACTTTTAGATTAGTTTCACACACGATTCTAACAGATCGTTTTTCTGCCGAAGTGGTTGGGATATTATTGTTTCCGCTGCGTAAGATTTTTAAATCTACCATACACCCCCCTCTGGTTGCTTTTCACGTGCTCTTCGATCCTACAATTGGTATCAGAGCTACGTTGCTCTAATATTTGTGATTTGCACGTGTTTTTGACTAATCATCATGGAGAAATACTCCGTCAAACCTTGTGTGTTTGCTGGTATTGATTTTCAGGTTTGGAAGGCACGCATGGAGGCTTTCATCTAGGCGCAAGGCTTCGCAATATGAGAGAAGGTGTACAAGCCTTACGAAGTGCCACCTAATGATCAAGTTACGGATACAAACCTATGGGACGTTGACAACAACAACAAAGCCCAAAATTTGATCATACAGGGACTCACTCAAAGCGACTTTGATCGTGTCGCGCACTTTCGATCAGCATACGATGTTTGGAGAGCTCTCTGTGATTATCATGAAGGCTCCAATACAATCAAGGATGTAAAACAAGATATGTTCAAAAAGGATATATGTGTTTTTAGATGCAACCCGGTGAGTCTATCGATGACTTTTTCGCTCGCTTCAATAAAATTCTCAGCAATCTGCGTAGTGTCAATGTTAACTTTTCTGATGCTGAAAATGCTAGGCAACTTCTTAGAGCATTAGACATGTCAATTTGGGAGATGAAAGTAACATCTATTCGTGAAACAACTGTCATGAGTTCTCTTACATTAGATGTGCTTTATTCTAAACTAAAAACTCATGAAATTGACATTTTATCACGTAAGAATCCAAATAAGTCTATTGCATTCGTTGCACAACGTGATATGCCTAGCTCCGGCCAATCATCATCTTGCAATACTCTTGTTCTATTGTCCTCACTAACCCTGGAGCAGATCGAGGAATTTCCAGAAGAAGAGTTAGCACTCATCTCTACAAGATTCTCAAAAGCATTGCAAAATGTGAGAATAGAAGGAGAGGAAGCTCCGGACCTCAATGTTGTTTTGAATGTGGTAAGATAGGACACTTTCGTACAGAATGCCCTAACCTTTCAGGTCCTACTACCCGTGAAGAAAAACAGAACAGGGTCAAGACCACCTCTGGAAATCACAACAAGAAAAAGAAGGGTACCATAGGACACAAGAGTATTAACAGCTTCATCACCACACTTCAAGAGCTCAGTTCAAGTGATGTAGACTTTGAAAGTGATGAAGATGATTACAACCTGGCCAACTTATGCTTCATGGCGGGCAAAACAAGATCAAGATCAAGTCAGGAGGATGCAGAACACAACAGTGAGGACGATGAGGTATGTTCTACCTGCAATGAAATGTGTGATGCTATTTCTCGTGCAACTATTATTGTCAAGAAAAAGGACAAAAAGCTTAGGGATAATGCTGCTAAAATTGAATTACTAGAATCTGAAATCAACCGTTTAAAAACTTTGATTCCTAGTGATGATGCATGTCCCTCATGTGACTTAATCTACGAACAATTGTCCACGTTAAGAAGTGCACACTCCTCCACTCTAGATAGACTTGATGAAGAAATTAAAAAGAACAAATAGCTTGCTGCATTTAATGATAAAAACTTAAAATATGCTTCTTGTTCTACAGATGATTTGCATTGCTCTGCATGTGATAATCTTGATAAGAAACTAAAAGATGCAATGAATAAAATTTCCATTCTGAATAATGCTTTATGTTCTCATGAAGTTAAATATTGTTCTAATTGCAAAATAAAAGGAAAAACTTCATGTGAAAATTGCCTTGATCTGTCCAATAAACTTGATGACATGCATAGGACATTAGATCGGTTTTGTAATGGGAATAAAAATCTAAACTTTCTACTGAGTTCATCCAAATCTTGTAATGATGAAACTGGTTTAGCTTTTAATTCTCATTTTTATTCTAAAACACATCCACCTCAAATTGTAAAATCATTTGGGAGAGGTTTAATCAAAACTGTCCCTAAACAAAAGGATGTGATCTTTGAATCTGTAGGAGTGCTTTCTAATTCTGTTTCTAATATTGGATGCTCATCTAGACATGAACACAAAGTTAAATTTCATTGTACCTACTGTGGTAGAGATGGTCATGTCAGAGACTTTTGTTATAGACTAGCTCAACAACATAAAAAGAATAAAATGTCTGCTAGATCTCATAACCTTCTTGCTAAATTTGTTATGCATTCTAAACCAAATGTTAGAAACATGCAACCTGCTTTATTGAGTCAGAAATTTGAAAAGGTAGCTTCCGGACCTTCTGGTAAGAAATCTGTAAAGGCAGCTCCGGTAGTTCCGATAGCTTCGAGAACTCTCGGACCATCTGTTGTTCCCTTCGGAGCTTTAGTTTTTCCATCCGGAGCTTCAGCTGTTTCTTTCAAGACAAATGTCCTTACCTCCGGAGCTACTGGTTTTAGCTCTAAACAAATAACAACTTCTAAATCAATTGTTAAGAACAGAAAACCTCAACCTTTGACCCATTAACTTGTTGTTTTGTCACAGCTTTTGCGTGTTGTTCCTACTGGACGTCGCATGACTCAGTACTGGATTCCAAAATGCTTATTGACTAACCCCAGTATTGAGTCAACGACGAACTGTCTTTCTGTGTAGGTTTCACACCTGAGGAAGGAGAACATATGGATTCTGGATTCAGGATGCTCACGCCACATGACCGGTAACAAAGAATGGATCTCCTCCCTTTCCTTTGTGTCACGTGTAGAAAATGTTACTTTTGCCGATAATTCTTCAACTCCTATTATTGCTAAAGGTTCGGTTAGAGTAAATGATCACTATACTTTAAAGGATGTGGCACTTGTAAAAGTTTGAAGTACAACTTGCTTTCTGTTTCTCAATTGCTTGATGAGAATTTGGAAATAATTTTCACTAAAAATTGCTGCAAAGTTGTAGATTCAAATAGTGAGATTTTGTTTAACATGTCTCGTTTTGGAAGAGTTTTTAAAGTTGATTTTGATATGTCAACTTCTGAGCATAGGTGTCTCGTTGCAAATGATTCAAAAGATTTATTCTTCTGGCATAGTAGACTTGGTCACGTAGGCTTTGATCATCTCACTCGTGTTAGTGCTTTTGATTGCATACGTGGTTTGCCTAAACTCAATGGAGACAAAGATATTGTATGCTCATTGTGTAGACATGCTAAGATGGTTGCAGGTTCACATGCTCCTCTCACGATTACTATGACAACTGAACCTGGTCAACTTTTGCACCTTGAAACCGTTGCGTCGGCACGAGTACAATCCTCCGGAGGAAAATGGTACGTGCTTGTAATTGTTGATGACTATTATAGATACTCTTGGGTTTACTTCATGGCATCTAAGAATGAAGCTTTTAGTCACTTTAGAACTTTATTTCTTATATTTTCAATTGATCACCAAAGATCTTTAAAAGCAATTAGAAGTGATAACGGAATTGAATTTAAAAAACAATCTTTTGATCACTTTTGTGCTGAAAATGGAATAGATCATCAATTTTCTTCACCATATGTACTTTAACAAAACGGTGTTGTAGAGAGAAAGAACAGAACCTTAGTTGAGATGGCTAGGACTATGCTGGATGAATATCAAACTCCTAGGAAATTTTGGGCTGATGCGATTGCAACCGCTTGTTATGTCTCAAATCGTGTTTTCTTGCGCACTAAGCTAGGTAAAACACCATATGAGCTCCGGTTTGGACATAGGCCTAGTGTCTCACACCTTAGGGTCTTTGGTTGCAAATGCTTTGTTAAAAAACATGGAAATCTTGATAAATTTGAAGCTAGATCCGAAGATGGCATGTTTCTTGGTTACCCATCTCACACTAGAGGATACCGTGTGCTTTTACTTGGAACTAACAATATTGTGGAGACTTGTAAAGTTTCTTTTGATGAAGCTAGCCCAGGTACTAGCTCCAGTATTGCAGGACCAGATCTATATCCTCAGGGGGAGGGTATTTTTGAAGATGAAAAAGAGACCATGATACTGCCTCATAGTTCCGAAGTTGACACGTGTCCAGCTCCGAACTGTGAACAAGCTCCGACTACCACCTCTGCTTGTCCTGATCATCCACAAGCCACAAGCTTATCAATCTGCAATGACCCTGATGAAGAAGAAGCTTGTGAGACATCTGTTCCCTTACGGTTTTACAAAGATCATCCCCCACAACAGATAATTGGAAGCTTGCACGAACGAGTTACACGGTCCAGGTTTTTCGATCCAAACTCTCATGCTCATTCTGCTTTTCTTGCTTCTTTTGAACCCAAAGATATATCACATGCACTCACTAATGAATCTTGGATTATTGCCATGCAAGAAGAGTTAGAAAATTTTGAAAGAAATAATGTTTGGAAACTTGTACCTCCACCTAAAGGTCACACATTAATTGGAACTAAATGGGTGTTTAAAAATAAACAAAGTGAGGATGGGGTTGTGGTTAGGAATAAGGCTAGGTTGGCTGCTCAAGGTTTCACTCAAGTTGAAGGTCTAGATTTTGATGAAACTTTTGCTCCTGTTGCTAGATTAGAAGCCATAAGAATTTTGTTAGCTTTTGCTGCATCTAAAGGGTTTAAGCTATATCAAATGGATGTTAAAAGTTCTTTTCTTAATGGCTACATAGATGAGGAGGTTTATCTCAAGCAACCACTGAGTTTTGAAAATTCAGATTTTCCTAATCATGTTTACAAGCTGTCCAAAGCCTTGTAAGATCTCAAACAAGCCCCTAGAGCATGGTATGATAGGTTAAAAACATTCTTACTTGAAAAGGGGTTTACCATGGGCAAGGTTGATAAAACTCTTTTTGTTCTTAAGCATGGCAATGATTCATTATTCGTTCAAGTGTATGTGGATGATATTATCTTTGGTTGTGCTTCTCATGATCTTGTGTCCAAGTTTTCAGCTATGATGAGTTCAGAATTTGAGATGAGTATAATGGGAGAACTCACATACTTTTTAGGGCTGCAAATCAAACAAACCAAGGAGGGTACCTTTGTGCATCAAACGAAGTATACAAAAGACCTCTTAAGGTGCTTCAACATGAACAAAAGCAAGCCTCTTCGGACACCAATGGGAACAACAACAACACTTGAACTTGATGAAGATGGTAAATCCGTGGATCAATAAGAATATAGAAGCTTGATCGGATCACTTTTGTACCTCACAACATTAAGACCGGACATACAATTCAGCGTATGTCTTTGTGCACGGTTTCAAGCCTCCCCACGTGCTTCACATCGTCAACCCGTCAAAAGGATTCTCAGGTACTTACATGGAACTCAAGAATTTGGCATTTTTCTTCCTTCTTTCTCAACCAATACTTTGAAAGCTTTTTTTGATGCTGATTTTGGAGGTTGTAGGATTGATAGGAAAAGTACTTCCGGTGCTTGTCATTTTCTTGGTAATTCACTTGTTGCTTGGTCCTCTAGAAAACAAAATTCAGTTGCACAATCCACAGCTGAATCTGAATATGTAGCTGCTGCTAGTGCTTGCTCACAAATTCTTTGGATTGTTCAAACACTTAAGGACTATGGGGTTGATCTAGATGGAGTTTCACTATTTTGTGATAACACCAGTGCCATTTGCATTGCTAAAAACCCCGTGCAACATTCTAGAACTAAGCACATTGACATTAGGTATAATGTTGAAAAAGGAAACATTGTGCTTCACCATGTAGATACCGAACAATAATTGGCTGACATTTTTACAAAATCTTTGGATTTCACTCGTTTTTGTTTCATTCGTAGTGAAAAAGTTTTATGCATCCTCATGGCTTAAATTGAGGGGGAGTTTTTGAAACTTGTGAAGTCTATGTGTGAATCTGAAATTAAAATAATATGAGCATAGTATTTCATACATATATGACTTTGTGATTCCTTTTACATGCTGAAAGTTCTTACTACATTACTCGTGTTATACATTTTGTAGTTTTTGCCATGTCGAGTAATTAGAATAATTACTTACACTAAATCTGGTCATGGTCGAACTTTCTTGCTGTTCTGAACTTGTTGCATGCTCACAAGTGCTTTTAATCATAAAGAATTAATCAAGTAATCAACTCACATGTTGAGTTTTTATATAAGTTGAGAAAAGATCAAGAGAATATGCATGCATTGCACTTCTTCTTTTGAGGTGGCTTATCATTACACTTAGATATGAACTTGGAAGAAGTTGTGTATGACTAAAACCATGTCCTTAAGCTTCTGATTGTCAAATGACATAGGCTTGGCTTGGTTGGTTAGAATAAGGCAGATGCACATATAATCTCTTGCAAATATCATATGATCTGAATTTGTGCTTTGAAAAATAATAAAATGCAGCAACAAGTGTCATGCTTTTAGGTATTGAAATAGTTTAGTTTGTGAGATCATGGCTTGCTTAAATTGAAAATTACATTTAATCTTTACCATGGCTTACACTACTTTATGTATATCATTGATGTGATAGTGTAAGTTACTTGATAGTATGACTTGGATGAGCTTTGATTATATGTGTATGTTATAATATGCTCATAACATTTGAAATTTCTCTTTTGAACCTTGCTGAATACATTGTCAAAGGGGGAGAGATAATATGTGCATGGGGAGAGATAATATGTGAATTTTGAATTTTTTTAAAGATAAGTATGCAAGGGAGAGAAATTGATTACACATGGCACATATTCACAATTGTTTTTGGCACAAAAATTGTTTTCAAAACTTTTAATGTGAATAAGCCATTGTTTGGATCTTAAGTGGTGTTGCCAATGCATTCATCAAGGGGGAGATTGTGACACCTATGTGTGCTGAATACATTGGCTTGTAGTGAATACATTGGCTTTGGTGATAAAAGTTCTGAAATACTACCAAACACCTTTATCATCAAGGTCTGACTCTAGGTCCGAGCTTCTGCAAGGTCCGATGTAAGGTCCGACTTGTTTTGTCTAGGTCCGACATGTTTTTGGGTAGCTCCGGTGAGTTTTGTTTTTAGCTCCGGCATGTCTTTGTTAAGCTCCGATATGTTTTGTTAGGTCCAACTTATGTTGGTTAGCTCTGACATGTTTTTCTAGCTCCGACTTTTGGGATGACTGGTTCTGACTAGTTTTGGTAAGCTCCGGCGCTAGGTTGTACTAGTTTTGGTTAGCTCAGGCGCTAGGTCCGACTAGCTTTGGTAAGATCCGGCGCTAGGTTATACTAGCTTTGGTAAGCTCCGGCTCAAGCTCCGGTTAGCTTTAGCAAGGTTTGGAGCTTGATCACAATGTTCCTGCTTTTATCTTGCAATGTTTCGAACTTACTTTATATTCTTAGAAAGATTGCTTCGTATTCATCTGCTATGTTTTTGGTGTGTTCTTGTTGATATGGCTGATATCGTTTTGATATGCTTTGCAACATGCTTATCTGAGGTGCTCACGTAAGGTGTTGTGTTCGGAACTGACTTGAGTCAAGTCGCGGACTTGGGCTCGTATGGATTGGTTGTTTTTTCATGTGCAGGTGTTGCTTGAGTTCAAGTCATGGCTAGTGACAGGATCCTCTGGACTAGTCTCAGGGAGGAGATGAGGTTCCAACAACCAAATTCAGGAGGAATTGTGGTTGAGCGGGTCAGGAGGTCACGCAGGATGATTGAATCAAGGGCAGTGCATATGAAGGTTACTGCACGTTGAAGGAAGGTGTTTGCACGTATGCATGCGGTGCATGACGTTGCAACATGGTTCCGAAGATGGTTTATGGATGGGAAGATCTGGCTGGAAGGATCGGATTGTTTCGGTTGATGACTTTGGCTGCGGCGGAGTCGGTTGTGGCTCGGTATAGAAAGTATCAAGTTGGTTATGATAGGATTTCATGTGGATCACAAATTTGGGTTGTTTTAGGAATGTGGGATACGTTCCTAAGGTGTTTGGAAGTCTTAATATTGCTTCTATCTGCGTATAGAAGAGTCCTAAGCAGTTATGGAAAGGTTCGATTCGTGATTAGAGTACGATTAGAGTCCTAGTTGAGATTGGGATTGGCCTAAGGGCTGGTTATATAAGCAAGGGAGCCCAGAGCTCGGTGTAGACGACTTTGGGGGCTGTTCCTCTTGTGTTCTATTGAATAAAATTCGTAGTATGAAGGAACTTTTGTGCCTTGTTCGTCCGACTCGTTCCAGACAAGTTTTACTCATCGAGTTTCTGGACAGCACTACCTTTCGTTGGTGGTTTTATCATAACTCGAGTTTTACAGATCCAATTGATGTGATTATTTTTGGGTTGTCTTCAAAACTTGATTATCTATCATCTGTCAAAATTTCACGGTCATTGGATTTGTGGTTTCTGATCTACACGAGTTTCTTTGCAGTGTTCCAGAACTGTTTTTCTTGGGTAGGACAAATTGACCTTTGTTCGATCTTTTGATCATAACTTGAGTTTTTCTCGACGGATTAGAGTGATTATTTGTGTGCTTTCTTCGTGACTTGATTCTCTCTGATATATATCACTTTTGTCATGGTGAAACACGTTTAGATTAGTTTCACATATGATTTCTCTAACAGATCGTTTTTCTGTGCAAGGGGTTGGGATTTAATTGTTTCCGCTGCGTAAGATTTTTAAATCTACCATTCACACCCCCCCTCTGGTAGCTTTTCAGGTGCTCTTCGATGCTACAAGCCAGGACTGGTCTCGAAGCCAGGACAACATTTTCTATTTTTTTAAAAAAAAAATTGCATACCTTATCGATGACGGTTTCGGGGCACCATCGTCGATACTGGCAATTTATCATCGACGGTTCCTGAAATACCATCAATGATAAGTTCTATCGACGATGGTTTCCACCCGGCCATCGTCGATACTGGCAAGTTATCATCGACAGTCTCCGAAGACCCGTCAACGATAATGTCCAGTATCGATGATGGTTGCCATTAAACCATCATCTATAAGTGTATTATAGACGATGGTCCGGGCCACCGTTGTCGATAAGCTCCCCCCCCTGTTGCCACATGGACGGAGTCCCTTATTGATGACAGCTAAATCCGTCCATTGTCAATAAGCTTGCAGATGACGGTTACCATCGTTGATAATCTTATAAATGACTAATAGTCATAGACAATCGGATACCGTCATCAATAAGCATATACCGTCGTCGGTAGCTTATAGACGACGGTATGTACTGTCCTTATAGACGACGGTTTCCAGCCGTCGTCTATTATCGCGATTGCTGTAGTGAGTTACAATGATTGATAACATGGTCACATCTAGGGCTAGATAACTAACTCTCACATGCCTTCGGTATTCTGCTATCTCTCCCTTGCAATCAGGTACAAACAGTACATCCACATTTGCCAGCACTGTAGTATTAGTGTACTTTATATTATGTTCTAAATAGACATTATTGTTTCAGATTTCAGCACTTGGACAAATGGAGGACAATTAGTGGCAGCGGACGGGTAGTGTCTAGAGTGGTGTGTGTATAGTGTTTTTGAATTAGTATTTTGAGATGCTTGTTGCAATATATATGCCTATGATAAATCTGTTTGCTTATGCCTGTGTTATCTGGCCATCGAGCCAAGGCTGGCCTCGAAGCCAGGGCAGCATTTTCTATTTTTTTAAATGCAAACCTTATAGACGATGGTTAACATATTATCGTCGTCTATTAAAGCTAGGGATTATTTCCCGGGCGCGCGGCTTTTCATTTTCAGTTCGCACCTCCGCGCCCCCGCTGCCGAGCTAATAGGCAACTATTGCATGTAGTAGGTCACAGCAGTTACAATGATTGATAACATGGTCACATCTAGGGCTAGATAACTAACTCTCACATGCCTTCAGTATTCGCTATCTCTCCCTTGCAATCAGGTACAAACAGTACATCCACGTTTGCTAGCACTGTAGTATTAATAGACTTCATATTATGTTCTAAATAGACATTGTTGTTTTAGATTTCAGCGTTTGGACAAATGGAGGACGATTGGTGGCAGCGGACGGGTAGTGTGTAGTGTGGCGTGTGTATAGTGTTTTTGAATCAGTGTTTTGTGATGCCTGTTGCAATATATATATATATATATATATATATATATATATATATATATATATATATATATATATATATATATATATATATATATATGCCTGTGATGAATCTATTTTCTTATGCTTGTGTTATCTGGCCATCGAGCAAGGGTTGGCCTCGAAGCCAGGACAACATTTTTGTTAAATGCAAATCTTATAGATGATGGTTCTGTCTGGCCGTTGTCTATAAGGGCTCTTATAGACAACGGTATGGAGCACACCATCGTCTATGAGGACTCTTATAGACGACAGTTTCGGACGACTGTCGTCTATAAGGACCCTTATAGACGATGGTCCGGGCCACTGTCGTCAATAAGGCTCCCCCGCTGTCACGTGGATGGAGTTACCTTATTAATGACAACTAAATCCGGCCATTGTCAATTATCTTATAGACGACGGTTACTGTCGTCTATAAGATTATAGACGACAAATAATTGTAGACAGCCAGAAACCGTCGTTTATAAGCTATAGACGACGGTATAGTCCTTATAGACGATGGTTCTTGACCGTCATCTATTATCGTGATTCATGTAGTGAAAGAGTTAAACTCTAGATATATTTTTATTTCCACGTGGCAAAGCCAATACTACAACCTACTTCTTGACCCTACATTGACACCAGCCATGATCTTCATTCAACATGTTCATGCACATGCAGCAGTTGGCCGCAACACCATTCCATTGGTTGCCAATGAAAATACTCAAGTTGCTAGGAAAGTTCAATGGTTAGTGCAACTTATTCAATACCACTCTCCTAACCTGTGGTGAAGTGTCGCAGCCCAAAATTTCAAACCAGTTAAAAACCACTCCGAATTAAAATTTATGAGTAAAACATGAACAAACGTTAACCGTCAATAAAAACCGAAGCATATAAGAGTACAAATACGAACAACTACACTTTTAAATACAAACCAAATTATAAAATCATTTTGATATGAATGAAATCCAAAGTAAAAGAATAGATAAAGTTGCTATATACAAATGCACATGTATAGTTGAACCCACCTCAAAATAAAATAAAACATATCATGAGTATTTGCAATTAAAGGATTGAGTTTTCACGTAGACCCATATACAATTCAACACTAAAACGGAAACCAATAAAACATAAACTGAAATCAATTATGAATTTGAAGTATAATGATTAAAACAAGAGTTACTAGATAGTCGATTAAATATAGCAAATAAATCAAGGGTGAATGCATTCAAGCAAAAGGGTAACAAAGTAACCGGAAACAAAGTTACTCAAAGGTGAATTAATTAGGTGTAAACCTAATCCAAAATCGATATTAAATTCAAACTCAAATAAAATGCCAAAGTAGATCTGGAATAGTGACTTAATTGAGCACATTTAAAATCCAATAAAACCAGAATCCCAAGTCACCCAAACTTGACTCAATACCAAATATAAAGAATCAATAACCTTGATAAAATTTCCAAATAAAAACACTCACATAAACTGAACTCGAACGAAGTTCAAAACCATATTCAAATTGAAAATAGAAAAAGAAAATAGAAAGGGGAATGACATAAAAGCACATCCCACCTCTTCTCCAGCTAGCCCACCTCCCTCCTCCTTTTCCGGCCCAGCTTCTCCTTCTTTTCCCTCCAAGCATGCGGCCCACTCCCTTTTCCTAGCGCGGCCCAGCGGTGAACCACCCCCACCTTCTTCCTCCTTCGTCTTTCCCCATCGCACCCGACCGGGCTCCCATTTTTCCCATGACGAGATAGCTCTAGGAAGTCTCCTGCTCTACGTTGTGCCAGCTCGAGTCACCTCACCGCCTTCACATCTGTATCTCCATCATGACTCAAAGAAACGCACGCGCCAAGGAAGCAAAACCCTGCCAGCCGTGCACCAGCCATGCCGCACCAAAAGGTGTGCCCGCCACTGCCACTGCTACAATAAGCCTCATCACAGGCGGCTCCAAACCTATTATCACAGACGGCTTTTAAAACCGCCTGAAACGAAGAGTCTGTGATAATCCGCAATTTCACAGGCGGAGAAGTGAAACCGCCTGTGAAGACACATTATCATAGGCGGTTCTTCACTTAGGCTAGCCGCCTGTGAAGACAGATTATCATAGGCGGTTCTTTACTTAGAATAGCCGCCTGTGAAAATACTTTATCACAGGCGGGTCGTGCAGCATATATAACCGCCTGTGATAAATGTCTTATCACAGACGGTTATTGAAGCATAACTAACTTCTTATGATAATGAGTCTTCACGGACGGGTATTGAAGCATAACTAACCGCCAATGATAATGTGTTTTCACAGGCGGGTTTTGAAGCATAACTAACCGTCTATGATAATGTGTCTTCACAGACGGATTTTGAAGCATAACTAACCGCCTATGATAATGTGTCTTCACAGACGGGTGTTGAAGCATAACTAACCGTCAATGATAATGTGTCTTTACAGACGGTTATTGAAGCATAACTAACCTGTCTATGATAATGGTGTTATCACAGACGGAGTTTACCTATATCAGCCGTCTGTGAAGACCCTTTAACGCAGCCGGTTTCTACCATAACAGACACCGCCTGTGAAAATTAGGTTATCACAGATGTTTCTTTACTTGTATCTAGCCGCCTGTGATAATTGTTTTTCACAGTCATGCAGTACTACTGCTGTTATTTCTAATTTCCAGGTCAATTCAATATAATCACAGAACAAAAAACAACAATCATCACAGAACAAAAGTCAACAATATTATCATCACAGAAGTCAATTATACTAAAACAATATACATATGTACAAGTTACAGATACAATTCATCTCAAAGTTTATAAGTTTTCACTAAAAACGGTTTAGATTGGCATAGTCGCAAAGTTCTGGCACATCAGCTGCTGAACCACTCTTATCAAAGAACTTCCCCTTTTTGTGCAAAATTTCGCGACGAATGAACTGACAGAGTTCAGAAGCAATCCTGTCGGCTCCTCCATCAGGAATACTTCTACAAACCGGCCATTCTTTGTTCAGATTCTTCTTGTGCTGCAATATAACACATAACAAGGTTTAGAATGTGTTGGTTTGAACAATCTCAAAGTATAGATCAAAGTGAGAGTATACAAGAATTTAGTAGGTATTTTTGGAGCAGTTGTACTATGAGCAATTGAATTTTGAAGTTGGAATCAAAATATGAAAATAATGTTTCTGGTAATATTGAACAGCAGAGAATATAAGCATTAAACTATGCTAGTTACGATGAAAATGAAACACAAAAGTAAGAAAATAAGGTATCGACATTAAGGATAACTTACATCCTCACGATTGACTCTATATACGGCGGCGGTCCGAAGATGCTCACATACATAATACCCGCATAAGACACTCCCAGCAGGCTGCTTCGGACAAGCATAATACGTTTTAATTCCAATGCATTCGTATTAGGAGGTCTCTGACCGCCAAACTCCGCGTAAAACTGCCAAGCGCTGTAATACAAGAAATGTCATATAAAACTTGTCAACACATTCTAAATGTGCGTAAATTAAAATTATTGAATAAACATACTTTTTCAAAATGGAAAGGAAATCTTTGTAACGATCTGGTGGGTAATCGGCCGAGTCCAAGACTGTTGCCATTCCCTGCGTTGGCTTGATGAAGATCATTATGTAGTGATTACTACAAACATACAAACACACGTGTTAACAACTACCAATAATTGTTATTTCAATGTCATGTGTTGAACATACTCGAAGTGGTACGGAGCCTTTACGAGGTCCTTGCCGTCTCTGACAAAGTTAAACATCGCAGTCCTATGTAAGCTGCAACTTCTGCCTTTCTATCCTTCTTAAGTTTTGCAATTGCTCTTTCAAAATCTTTTTTTTCATGTGTTTGTACTGGCTTGATTCTCGATTCGCCTTGACGTCGAATAGTGACTTTACAATCCTAGTAGGGTCAAGGATACCTGTCTTGCACGCCAACTTTACATTATCCATGTATTGCATCCTATTGAAGAAGTCCAGAATTGTTATAATCTCATGAAATGCATATGTGTATAGTAAGAAAAGCAAATACAAAATATTAGAGCACTTACAAGCACCAGACGAGCATCAGATTGATTTCGAGCATGCCCCGATGGAAAAGGGAAAGCAGCTCGTCAAAAAAAATGACTCGTTTATCTACTCCAGTGCTCCAGAATGCTTCTTTTGGAATACGAAATGTGACGCAATTAAGACCAAATTTGTGCTGACAGATGTGACCCCACACTCATGCTCTCCCCCCCCCCCCCCCCCCCCCCCCCCCCCCCCCCCCCCCCCCCCCCCCCCCCCCCCCCCCATACCCCGGATGTCATGAACGGCTTCCCATTCTCAAATTTAGGAGGAACATCCTCAAGCTTGTATATTGGAACTCCTGGTTTAACTAAAGTCATCCGCCGATTATACATGACACCGTCTTCTTCCCACTCCTCGATATCTTCTAATGCTGGCTCATGAGAAGAACGAGATGCACTCGATTTTCTAATATTTTCCTTCATAGCTTCCAAATACTTTGTCACTTCAGATGAAGGTTTCTTATTTTCGTATGAGCTAACTTTGACAGGCACTGATGATCGAGGAGTAGTCGTCGGAAGTTGGACACTGGCTTGTTGTTGAACCTGTTGTTCAACTGATTGCTCTTTACTCCCAGCAGCTGGCTCTAGTACTACTTCAAGCTGTTGCTCAACTAGTTGCTCTTTACTAGCAACAGCTTGCTCTGGTACTGCTTGAAGTTGTTGTCCAACTTGTTGCTCTTGGATATCATCATCCTTGCTCAGACATAGGGGGAGTGGATCTTCCCGGACTGGGAGTGGATCTTCATGCACTTTCGCCTCAGAAGATGGGGTTGCGGTATTTGGATATGCGACGGGGCTAGAAATTGGCTCATCGTCCAACACGATATCGCATCGGTGCCAAAGGATTAATTGGTTGACAGCCTGCCCCAGAGTCGCGATCCCCTCAGGTGTGACGTGGTCTATTTCATAATCTTCATAATCATTATCAACGATCTAAAGAACTTGCACCACAGAATAATACAACGGAAGTGGACTCCCGTTGAAGTCGTGATCAGGCTTTGCCATAGCAATGGCAACCTGTTTGGTTTTGTTCCCTGCTCTACCTATCGGGACAAGAAGACGACAAGATTTGTCGTTAGCAATATCATCGACAGGGAACTTATGGGCTGACCCTGAGCCTGGCACGGAACCAACACTGCTAGGGTAGGCAGTTGGAGATACTAATTGCTCCTTTTGCACCGGAACCATCATTGTACTCGGTGCCACTAATTGTCCTGATTGTCTAAGTTGTTCCATTATTTCTTGCATATTTTCTTTGACCTTTTGAGCAATCGTTTCATCAAGTGTTTTCTTAAACTTCTCACGTTTTCTATATGTGTCTTTATCTTTAGGGAAACCATCTAGCCACGACATTTGAGAAGAGACCGCTCGAACCCGTCCGCTGTGTTCAGGGTTTCCTAAGATAGCGGTAAGTTGGTCATTCTCCCTCTTCGGCTTGAAGAGACCCTTCTGTTGCTTTTCAATTACTTCTTTCATTTTATCCTCTACTTCATTCAGAGAGTCGGGCTTTTCAAGTTTGCCCTCGCTGGTCAAACCTGACCGAGCAAAGACCCAGCATTGAATTTGCTCATCGCACCCTTCTAATGGGTGAGGATTGCCCTTACTAAGAATTTCGTCTATTATCTTATTCCATTTCTGGACTTTGGGGGCATATCTGGTAGACCCCAAGCGATGATGGTATTTGTTCTTTTTTGCAAGCTCTGACCTAGTTGCACTTAGAGCTTTAGCATCAGGTGTGCTCTTTTGATGAACAAACTCTTGCCACTGAGCTTGTGTGATTTTTCCCATCTTCCTCGGGCTAGGGACCTTATTGGCCTTAACATAAGCATTCATTTCACTCTTCCAGCATCGAAACTTCTTGCCGCAAGAGACCAATGTTGCTTTCTTTACAGCTTCTTCTGTGCCTTTCGGGAACTTGAATTTTTTCTTTATCTTTTCCCACAACTCATTCTTGGTCTGCTCGGGTAATTTCCTCCAATTCTCGGTTGTGATCGGCATAACCTCCCTAACAAGAAAACTGCATGCATTACGGTACTTGGTAACTGAATCCAGTGGTTCTTGGGGAAGCCCACCTGGACCGACCCTTGTTATGTACATGATGCGGTCCAATGGACCCTTATTGGGACCTCGTTGCCCTCGTTTCCGCTTGAGTGAAGCTGAGGATTCATCCATTGGTGAACCTTCTGCGGTTTTAGGAGCCGATCTCACCTCATTGTCTTCAATATTAATCTAGGTAGAAAAAAATTATAAGACTTCGTATACTTGACAACCAACATTAACTTGAACTGCTGAAGTTAAGATTCGTGATCCATACCTCGTCGACAGGATCATATTTCGGGTCTAGATCCACTGAAGTCTTTTTAATTTTTATATTCGGAAAAGGATCCGAAGGACTGTGATAGGAGCCTGAACTGCTGGAGTCAGTAAACTCCATATTGTCTTCTTTGTTATTACTATCAGGACCAGTCTTCTTAGGGCTTTCCATGCTAGATCTAATAAGAAAAAAATCTAATAAATGGCATAACTAAATTTGGTCATATTTAAAACAAATTTTCTCAATTTTGGCTCAATTAAGTAAATTTAGCCAAAACATATTTTTGAAGTTATATAGGTCTAACTAAATTCTTGTATCATAGAGATCGGCATCATATGCTCAGACTCCATCGCCACACCTAGTGTTACCTAGATATGGGCGTGAGGATGCTCCTGGCATCACAAATGAGTTGGCCAGCAACTTGTTTGGCTTCAGAGCTAAATATAGCATAACTTTGGTAGCTCAGATTAGGTACAATTGCTCAAATGAAGCTGATGGAGCCACAAGTGCAGACATCTTTGGTAGCACAGATTAGCTACAATTGCTCAAATGAAACTTAGAGAAATAAAAGCAAACTTAGCCAAACTTAGTCTAGCATAGCTAACTCTAAGCAAAAGTAGCCAAATATAGCTAAATATAGCATAACTTAGTCAAAATTAGTCAAGTATAACTATATCTAATGTAACTTAGACAAAATTAGCCAAATTTGGTCAACTTAACCAAATATAGCTAAATCTTGCCCCTAATAGAGAATTATGTGGCATATGCAAGGCCGATGACAGAAATAGGGAATATACTGTTGTTACTAGAGTCTAGAATCATGTTTACCACTAATGTGTCAGAACAGTTTCAGACACACAGAACCAACTACCAATTTATCGTGATATAACCATCCACGACGAAGGGAGTAACTCCTATTCATTCGAACTTGACAGTTTTATCTCTGCAAACTACCAGAAGATGAAATGCTACTGATTTCACAGTTTCAGCCACACAAAACCAACTACCAATTTATCGTGATATAACCATCCACATAAATCTTGCCCCACCGAACCCTAACCAAAGATGCCACCGAACTTGACAGTTTTTCGAATTCCACCGAACCCTAAACAAAGATTCCTACCATTATCTAATTCCCGAACCCTAACCAAGGATATGCAAGGCGGCAGCGAGGGCGGGGAGGGAGGCGGCACGGCGAAGGAGGATGGAAGGTCGAAGGGTTTAGGGTTTACCTTGAAGCTTGGCGGCGACGGATATGGCTTCGCTCGGCGTACCTGGAAGTGAGGAGGGCGAAGCTCGGCGGCGACGGCGAAGCTCGGCGACGGCGAAGCTCGGCGGCGTACCTGGAAGTGACGAGGGCGAACACTTGGTGGCAAACGAAATTTTGGCAGCCTAACGGCGTCTAAGTGGTTCGCCCGGGTTAGGTTTTTCCAATGCTGCCGAGGGGTATATATAGACTCACATTTTCTCAGGCAGATTTTAAGTACCGACCATCAGAGAAGATAGTTACCTCAGTCGGATTTTACTTACCAACCACCTGAGGAGATACAATTATCTCAGACGGTTGGTTAGTAACACCCGCCTGAGTTAAACATGGGCCTGTGAAGATATTTACTTCTTCTTAATTTGATGAACGCCTACATAAAGACCCCTCACCAACCGGGATGAGGATCCACTGACTTAATCAGCGGTCACTGACATGTGGACCCGATCCCACACGTCAGTGACCATGTCACGGGTGCGCGACCTTTCTTTTCCCCGAGGCACGAACTTTCTTTTCCACTCCGCGCGGCCTTAAAGATGCGCTATCGCTCACAAGCGCATCGCTCACTTTGAATCCTCTTGTTTTCTTCGTCTTCCTCCGCTCCGACGACCCAACACCACTATGGCCGACCTTCCGCTGCCAAGCCCTCCGAGGGAGCCACCTTGCAAGAAACTATGTTGCAGCTCCCCCGAGAAGATCAACACCGAGCAGCGCCTCCTCATGGCGCGAGAGGCGTACAACAATACGTCTCGCGCCATGAGTGCCTTGGGGCTGGGTACCCTTCCAGAGTATACTGGAATGGGTACCATGGGCCACTACCTCTACATCCTCACAGGGGTGGCTGATCGTCTCGACATTCTGTTCGCGACGATGGCCCAGGTTCTTGGCCCCGAGGGCTGTAGAACGCTGGTGGAGGCGACGGCTAGCAACCTCGGGGTTGCACCGCCGGTGCAGCCGGTGCAGCTGGTGCAGCCAGCCCTGTCTCCTGTTGCACCAGTGCCGGAGTCGCCGCCAGAGGACGAGGAGGAGGAGGAGGAAGAGGAGTAGGAGTAGGATTTAATTAGTTTTTCTTTTTGTTGTTTTTAGTTGCTTCTGTTTTGTAAATATTGTTAATGAATGAAATCTATCTTTTTTCATCTATGTGATTGAATATTACTTGTGTATCTTGTGTGTTCTTTTGTAAATATTGTGCATTTTGTGTGTTCTTTTTTGAGATGTGTGATTGAATATTGTTAATGAATGAGTATCTTGTGTGTTCTTCAACTGTGTGAATGAATGAATGTGTAGTGTGTTCATCGTTAATTAAAATTTCACGTCTGAGAAGAAGATTATCTCAGGCGGTTGGTAAGTATATTCTCAGGCGGTTGGTAATCACCAACCGTCTGTGAAGATATTTACTTCTTCTTAATTAATATTCTTGATTAAATGTGGTCCTTTAAAAAGGCAAAAATCCACTTTCTTGTAATATTATTGATAAGTAAAGGTTACCATTAAATTTCACTTCATAAATCCTTTGAAATTGGTCAGAACATAAAAAACATACAACAAATGCTATTTTTCATTTTTCTATCTTGATGAATATAATGCTTTTTTCATTTATTTTTTTAGTGGACATTTTTACTCATCATACCAACCTCTACGAATTTTTTCATATTTTTTTAAATTTTTTGGAATCAATGTGTGTTCATAATTTGATGAATGCCTCATATGAATATGAGCATTTAGTTAGAATGGTGGATAATTTGAAGTTTGACATGTTGGAATGCTTTTAAAAAAATTAAAAAAAATTCATACATGTATAAATTATACAAATATGTTCATACCAACAATTTTGAGTAAAGGAACTTTTTTTTATGAGATACACAAATGTGAATAATATGTGAGTAGAAATTAATTTGATATTTACCAAAACATTATAATGTCAGCTATACAAGTTTTAAAAATATTTTGTTCAGGTGGTAGATGTTAATTTTATACAAATGTAGAAGAAAGAATCATCGAATTTGGACACAATTTGCAGAATCTAAACATGTTTGAGTATTTATATTGGAATCTAAAAAAAAAGCAAGGAATAAGGAAACTGAAGAACAGTACTGGGCATTATCCCAGGAGGTTGTTAAGTAATACCCGCCTGAGATAAACATATTTTCAGATGGTTGTTAAGTACCAACCGCCTGTGAAGATTTTTACTTCTTCTTAATTAATATTTTTGATTAAATGTGGTCCTTTAAAAAGGCAAAAATCCACTTTCTTGTAATATTATTGATAAGTAAAGGTTACCATTAAATTTCACTTCATAAATTCTTTGAAATTGGTCAGAACATAAAAAACATACAACAAATGCTATTTTTAATTTTTCTATCTTGATGAATATAATGCTTTTTTCATCTATTTTTTCAGTGGACATTTTTACTCATCATACCAACCTCTACGAATTTTTTCATATTTTTTTTTAAATTTTTTTGAATCAATGTGTGTTCGTAATTTGATGAATGCCTCATATGAATATGAGCATTTAGTTAGAATGGTGGATAATTTGAAGTTTGACATGTTGGAATGCTTTTAAAAAAATTAAAAAAAAATCATACATGTATAAATTATACAAATATGTTCATACCAACAATTTTGAGTGAAGGAACTTTTTTTTATGAGATACACAAATGTGAATAATATGTGAGTAGAAATTAATTTGATATTTACCAAAACATAACAATGTCAGCTATACAAGTTTTAAAAATATTTTGTTCAGGTGGTAGATGTTAATTTTATACAAATGTAGAAGAAAGAATCATCGAATTTGGACACAATTTGCAGAATCTAAACATGTTTGAGTATTTATATTGGAATCTAAATAAAAAAGAAGCAAGAGATAAGGAAACTGAAGAACAGTATCGGGCATTATCCCAGGCGGTTGTTAAGTAATACCCGCTTGAGATAAACATATTTTCAGACGGTTGTTAAGTACCAACCGCCTGTGAAGATATTTACTTCTTCTTAATTAATATTCTTGATTAAATGTGATCCTTTAAAAGGCAAAAATCCACTTTCTTGTAATATTATTGATAAGTAAAGGTTACCATTAAATTTCACTTCATAAATCCTTTGAAATTTGTCAGAACATAAAAAACATACAACAAATGCTATTTTTCATTTTTCTATCTTGATGAATATAATGATTTTTTCATTTATTTTTTCTGTGGACATTTTTAATATAACCCATAGAGTACAGCACGTTATGGGAGAACAGGTCATACTCGCGCTCAATCCTACAGTTCTCAGTACAGAAGACGGTCTCGGACCATCCTCGCCTGCCGCAGCGGGCAGGCCCCTGGTTCCCCCCCTGTTGGGCAGCGGCAAACGCCATCTTCAATGTCGGGCAGCGCCACCGGCGGCGGTCCGGGAGGAGGCCTACGCAGTAACCTCCAGCTCACGAAAACGACGAGCCTCTGCATGGCTTGATTCCGACACCGGCAACACTCCTTGTTGGTCCTCTTCATCGCGACGGACCCGACCGTGTTGTCGCCGACGTGGGCCTCGCCTTCGACCTGCCGGATATACTCGAGGGCGTCACGGTCCCCGCGGTCGGTGTCATAGCGGAGCATGGCGAGGGCGTAGGCCGCCACCTTGTGGCCGTTCGCGGCCACCCGGGCAAGGAACTGGGTGCCCCGCTGCGCCTGCGCGCGGCCGTAGTTGAAGACGAGGTCGAACCCGGTGATGTAGCACGCATGAGGGTTGCCCATGTTGGCCAGGCGCTCCACGAGGGCGTCGTAGCTCCCGTTCCCCGTGCCGTTGGAACCACTCCCAGGCTCCTCTCCCGCTCCAGCGCCAACGCGCCTACTCCATGATGGGAATCACGGCACCGCCGCGTGCATGGCCTCTGCAGGCAGCGCGACGCCCCCCCCCCCCCCCCCCCCCCCCCCCCGGGCGATGGGTGGAGGTTGCGGCGACCCACCCCGCGATCAGGACCGCAATATCGTGCGGCAAGGGGAACTCCATGGGCTTATCTCAGGCGGTTGGTAAGTAACAACCGTACCCGAGATAAATATATTCTCAGGCGGTTGGTAAGTACCAACCGCCTGAGAAGATGTTAATTAACTGACGCGCCGCACGAGGTCTGCGGAGAAGTTAAGAAGCCGTGGTGCAGGGACGCGTGCGACGGAAGGATCTCTGAAGATCGTCTTCCACAGTGGTTTAATTGTGCGCCGCACGAGGTCTGCAAAGAGTTCAATGTGCAATGAAAAAAATATTTTGTTAAGTTGGTAGATGTTAATTTAATACAAATGTAGAAGAAAGAATCATCGAATTTGAACACAATTTGCAGAATGTAAACATGTTTGAGTATTTATATTGGAATCTAAATAAAAAAGAAGCAAAGGATAAGGAAACTGAAGAACAGTATCGGGCATTATCTCAGGCAGTTGTTAAGTAATAACCGCCTAAGATAAACATTTTTGAAACTACAAGATGTTAATTAACGGCCTGAGAAGATGTTAATTAACTGACGCGCCGCACGAGGTCTGCGGAGAAGTTAAGAAGCCGTGGTGCAGGGACGCGTGCGACGGAAGGATCTCTAAAGATCGTCTTCCACAATGGTTTAATTGTGCGCCGCACGAGGTCTGCAAAGAGTTCAATGCGCAATGAACAAAATATTTTGTTCAGTTGGTAGATGTTAATTTAATACAAATGTAGAAGAAAGAATCATCGAATTTGAACATAATTTGCAGAATGTAAACATGTTTGAGTATTTATATTGGAATCTAAATAAAAAAGAAGCAAGGGATAAGGAAACTGAAGAACAATATCGGGCATTATCCCAGACGGTTGTTAAGTTATACCCGTCTCAGATAAACATATTTTCAAACGGTTGTTAAGTACCAACCGTCTGTGAAGATTTTTACTTCTTTTTTCTCAGTCGGTTTCTAAGTAATACCCGTCTGAGATAAACATTTTTGAAAGTACAATATGTTAATTAACAGCCTGAGAAGTGTTAATTAACTGATGCGCCGCACGAGGTCTGCGGAGAAGTTGAGAAGCCGTGGTGCAGGGACGCGTGCAAGGATCTCTCAAGATCGTCTTCCACAGTGGTTTAATTGTGCGCTGCACGAGGTCTGCAAAGAGTTCAATGCGCGGGAAATGAACCGCTCCCTCGTCTACTCCGCACAGATTATATATAAGGCGCATCGTCGGTTATGTACAAGCACAGAACTTTTGCACTCCTTTCTTCTTCTTCCATCGTTCCACCTCTCCTAGCCTGGCACCAACGAACCACCACCGCCATGGCCAACCTTCTGCCACCTAGCCCGCCGAGGCAGCCACCCTGCAAGCGGATACGCTGCAGCTCCCCCGAGAGGGTGAATGACGACGACCAGCGCGTTCCACCGCCGGTGCAGCTGGAGCCACCGGTACAGCCGGAGCAATCGGCTCAGCCGGAGCAGCCGACCCCTGCATCGTCGCCGGAGGAGGAGGAGGAGGAGGAGGAGGAGGACGACGACGACGACGATGATGACGATGATGACGACGAGTCGTCCTCCGACGACGGTGACGACGAGTCGTCCTCCAACGACGGCGATGACGAGTCATCCTCCGACGACGGCGACGACGAGTCGTCCTCCGACGACGGCGACCACCACCATGGTGACGACTACGACGACGACGACGACGAGTCGGAGGAGGACCGCTTGGCGTGGTTTGAGAAGTTGGCGGAGAGGATGGAGGAGGCGGGGCTGTAGAGTAGTTTTTAGGATTTCAATCAAGTGTTCTTGTACATATTTCTTGTGTTTTGTACATATTTCAATCAAGTGTCAATGAATACTGGTGGATAATTTGAAGTTTGACATGTTGGAGTGCTTTTAAAAAAATTTAAAAAATTCATACATGTATAAATTATACAAATATGTTCATACCAACAATTTTGAGTGAAGGAACTTTTTTTTATGAGATACACAAATGTGAATAATATGTGAGTAGAAATTAATTTGATATTTACCAAAATATTACAATGTCAGCTATACAAGTTTTAAAAATATTTTGTTCAGTTGGCATTATCTCAGACGGTTGTTAAGTAATACCCGCCTAAGATAAAAATCTTCTTAGGCGGTTAATAAGTACCAACAGCCTGTGAAGATATTTACTTCTTAAACATCTTCTCAGGCGGTTGGTAAGTAAAACCCGCCTGCGATAAAGTTAAAAACCGCCTATGAAAAACCGACGTCTATATAAGGACCCCTCACCGCAGTCAAAACGCAACCCTGGAGAATTTATATCGACGCCGTCAGGCTGTTGAATTTCCCCTGCGCCGCTCCGCCGCCCAGCCCATACTATCGCGCCGCCGCTCAACCCCGCACCGCCACTTCTCCACCCAGCCGGCCCACCGTGCTGACGCCTCCCCCGTGCTGACGCCTCTGCAAGGTAAATGTAGTTTCCTTACTTTTTCTTTGTATATTTTCATTAGTTGATAAGCTGTTAGTTTTGTGTGTTATGGTATATGGATTCTGTCCTTTTGCATGTGTAAGGACTGTATGGATTGTGTTCTGGTATATTGATGTATGGACTATATGGATTGTTTCTTTTTTGTGCCTATTATGTGACATGAATATGATGTTTAATTAACAGATGCTATTGTAATATATATAAGATGCATCTGGGCCTGTTTCCCGATATAACGGACTGGATCCCACCCAGACCTAGCCCATGCTGCTGGGCCTGTTTCCCACTTTGACTCCGTTCGCCTCAAGACTTCGCCCGTCTCCTACATTAGTCGCCCTAATCATACTTGTTATGTCTCTGTAAATTCATTTTATAGAAGACCTTTAGAGAATATTTGTGGCCAAATTTTGTAAATCTGACAAAAAATTCTATTATTGAAGCATGGACCGTCGAGCGTGGATGTATAACATGCCAAGACCCGATCCTATGTACATTCGTAATGTTGCAAATTTTATTGAAGCATCCAAGAGACATGCGAAGTTGCAAAAGATAGATGACATATTATGTCCATGTATCGACTGCGAAAATAAGATTGCTTGGACGAATACTATAGTAATCCAATCTCATTTGGTGAAAAGAGGTTTCAAAAATAACTACACAATATGGACAGAGCATGGTGAGTTAGATACACATGATGTGGATAAAGATGATGAGAGAGGCTTAGATGATGATAATGTTCATATCGATGATGGTAGTGACAATCAAGCTGGTGATGATGATGATGAGTTCGATTGTGAGGAGATGTTGCGTCACATTGAACCATATGTACTGACATCTATGGGAGCAAGCAAAGGTTTAAGTAAAATGGAGACATTGCAGAATGCGGCGACAGAGCTTTTATATGATGAATCAAATGGTTGTGATAAAGAGTTTACTACATTGCGTGCAGTCTTAGAACTACTAAAGTTGAAAGCTACGCACGGATGGTACGATTGTAGTTTCTCTGATCTTTTGAATCTTCTGGCAGAAATTCTTCCAAATCCAAATAAACTGCCTAGAAGCACTTATAAAGCGAAGAAACTTCTTTGCCCGATGGCACTAGGTGTGACAAAAATACACGCTTGTGTGAACCATTGTATTCTGTATCGCAAAGAGCATGAGCTCGCAACTAGATGCCCCATTTGTGGTGTCAGTAGATACAATAAGGACTACAATCACCAGTATGTTACCAAAATGAAAAAGACTCAGAAGAATAAGAAGTTTATTATTGGTTCTGAAGGTGACGATGATGATACTTCTGGCGATGCAGACGGGAAGAATAAGAGAAAAATTCCTGCATTGGTGATGTGGTACCTTCTGGTAATTGATCGCTTGAAGCGTTTGTTCTCAAACCCTAGGGAGGCTGAACTTATGCGTTGGCATTCTGAGCAACGCAAGAAGAATGAAAAACATATACGACACCCTGGTGATGCAACGCAGTGGAAAAATTTTAATATTCAGTATCCAGAATTTGCGAAGGAAATTAGAAATGTGAAATTTGCCTTGGGTACAGATGGAATGAATCCGTTTGGTGAAAAAAGGAGCATACACAGCACATGGCCCGTGGTCTTAACTATGTACAACCTACCGACGTGGTTGTGTCACAAAAGGAAATATATCTTATTATCTGTTCTTATCCAAGGTCCGAAACAACCCGGCATCGAAATTGATGTGTTCTTGGAACCTTTAATGGAAGATATGGCGAAATTGTGGAATGAAGGGGTACGTACATGGGATGAGTACAAGCGGGAGTATTTCACGCTAAGAGAAATGATATTCGTTACCGTGCATGATTATCCCAGACTGTTTACATTATCGGGGCAAATGAAAGGGAAGAATGGTTGCGTTAGGTGTGTGGATAGAACTGGATTTCTATACCTCACTTCATCCAGAAAGACGGTGTACATGAGACATCGATGGTTCTTGACAGATACACACAAGTATAGGAAGATGAAAGAACAATTTGATAACAAAATCGAAAAAGATACTGCACCGAAACCTTACAGTGGAAAACTTGTGTTTGAAATGGTCAAGAACATTCATATTGCTTTCGGTAAGGGAAAAAAGAGTAAAGGAATTAAGAGAAAGAAAAGTACATCTTCGGATGATATAGCTGACATGGATTTCAAGAAACAATCAATTTTTTCAAGTATCTTCCATATTAGAAGAATCTAGAATTTTGCCATAGTATTGATTTGATGCACGTTACAAAGAATGTATTTGACAGCATCATTGAGACCTTGCTGGACATGCCGAGGAAAACAAAGGACGGATTAAATTCACGTATGGACCTAGTAAATCTTGATTTGAGACCAGAGCTTCATCCAGTAGAAAAGGCGAACGGGAAGCATTA
The DNA here is from genome assembly GCA_036927565.1 of Tuctoria greenei. Lineage (NCBI taxonomy): Eukaryota > Viridiplantae > Streptophyta > Magnoliopsida > Poales > Poaceae > Tuctoria > Tuctoria greenei. Next base: position 148,772,765 of record JAYESD010000011.1, read on the forward strand.
CCTTCCCCCAGCCAGCTACAACTTGACGCTAGAAGAGAAAAAAGCAATTTGCGAATGCTTGCGTGGGATCAAAGTGCCCACAAGTTTCTCATCCAATATCCGCAAACTAGTCTCGATGAAAGACTTGTCTTTATTCGGTTATAATTCTCACGACTGTCACATGATGATGACAGTTTTCCTTGCCATTGCAATAAGAGTAATCAAACCTGAGCATATAAAAGTTGTCAGCACACGTTTGTGTTACTTCTTCAATGCAGTATCGCAAAAGGTGATAGCAAGTGAAGATTTAGACTATCTGAAAACATACATCGTCGAGACAATGTGCAAGCTTGAGATGTGTTTCCCACCATCCTTTTTTGATATGCAAGTACACCTAATCATACATCTTGTTGATCAGATAAAAGCATTGGGGCCTCTATATTTACATCATATGTTTTCGTTGGAGAGATATTTAGGAGTATTAAAAGGTTATGTGCGGAACCATGCTCACCCAGGGGGTTCAATTATGGAAGGATACACCACTAAAGAAGTGATTGAGGGTTGCGCTGATTACATCAAAGATGGAAAATCGATAGGTGTGCCTATATCGGTACATGAGGGTAGACTACGTGGGAGAGGCAAAGTGGGTAAGAAAACTTTTATTGTTCAATATTACAAGAATGTACACCGTACATATTTTGGTGTACTACAACAGCTCGCAATAGCTGAGTCGTACATCGAGGAACACCAAATTGAGCTTCGTGATAAAAACCAAGACCGCAAAGAGGACTGGATCATGAAAGAGCACAGAATATGTTTCACTGAATGGTTAATGGACAAAAATATATCATACGGAAACACTATAGAAGAGGCAACAATGAAGAAGTTAGCTTGTGGCCCATCTGCTTTGGTAACATCATGGCAAGCATATGACATCAATGGTTACACATTTTACACTAAAGAAAAAGACGGTAAGAGTGTTGCACAAAATAGTGGTGTTCGTATTGAGGCTTATGATTCACAAGGGCAGAAGACCACATACTTCGGGTTCATAGAGGAAATATGGGAACTCGATTATGGCGAAAGAATGGTAATGCCCGTATTTAAGTGCCAATGGGTCAAACATCCTGATGGTTTGAAAGTGGACAATTACGGGCTGACACTGGTAGACTTGAATAAAGTGGGTTACAAATATGACCTGTGGGTTCTCGCCGATAATGTTGCACAAGTTTTTTATGTTCAAGATCCAGAAACTGAGAAGTTGCACGTAGTTGTTTCTGGAAAGTAAAATATTGTTGGGGTTGACAATGTGGGAGATAATGAAGAGGAATATAATCAGTATGAAGAGATGTACCTTTTCACCGAACCAGAAAACATCAAGCGCGTAGAGAGAAGCATTAAAAAGAATTTGAAACCCTATATGCGAGAAGATGTCAATGCTGGAAAAAATGTATATAGCAATGCGAGATGATATATATTGTATATATTTGTATCTTCTGAAATCAACTTAGAACAATGTTGGTATATGGATTGTGTCCTTTTGCATTTGTGTACATATGCGTTTGGACTCAATGATTTGGAAGTTTGGAAGTTTGGTCTTTCTTCAGATAATGATTTCTCGGGCGTGTAGCCGATTGAAGGAGGAGCGCTTGGCTTGGCGCAAGAACCATCCCCATGTATGTACATATGGCACACCGATCACATGGTTGTATATACATATGTATCTGTAATGGACTGATGAACTTAACTGTAGTTTGTTTTTCCGTGTTGTTTGTTTTTGGTATTTTCAATTTCTCCGCGTAGGGTTTCTCTGCGAAGCCTGAATCGGGAGATTTATTGAAGTGGCAGTGCATCGTCCCCCGGTAAAGAAGGGGTAAGTCATGAAGAACAAGCACAATATGAGTTTAACCATCGTCCTCCTATTAATAAATTTCTTTTGCAGGCTGAATGGGAAGATGGTTACTACCCCTGACAATCTCCTTCTCTGAGGACTATCCCTTGGTGCCTCCAAGATGCGCCTTTCCAATTGGGTTCTTCCACCCAAATGTCCATCGTTCGGGAGCACTCTGCATCGGGATTCTTGATCAAGAGACTGTAAGATAGACCTATTTTGTTCATGTAATTATTACTTATAATTGTTGTCGAACTTATTTGAACTGGTTTCTTATATTGCTTAAATTATATTTCGTAGGGGTGGTGCAGTGCTTTTACAATCAAAACTATACTACTTGAAGTTCAGCGTTTGCTGCATCAGCCAAATGTGCCTGATGTTGAAAATGATTGCTATAATCTACTTATCAAGGTTAGATGACACTTTGACTTAGTGACCAATGTAGGTTATTCATTCCTCCTTCGACATTTGTTAATTTAAATAATGTCAATATTTTCAGGATTCGGCGGAATATAAGAGACGTGTTCGGGAGCAACCAGGACGGTACAATTTAGATTGATCGATGGGAGCTTCATCGTCGATCTACAACGAATGTAGCATGATTTTTGTTCAGTGTGTAAAGAAATTATCTTTGAACAATTGTAAAGCCTCTAATGGTGTATTATCACAATTAAGCCAGCCTCACTGGTGATCGAGCATTTCCTATAATGCATTACTGTACTAGTATCCGCTAGCTCATCTGTGTTTTTTTCCTGATACAATTTTGCCTGCACGACTACATACGGTTGTGATATATAATTGCAACTACATCCCTGTAATTTCAATGAAAACCGCTTATGATAATTAAACAATGACCGCCACTGAAAATACATGATCTTCTCAGGCCGTTGTTAATCAAGAACCGGCTATGAAGTTCATTGCATTACAGACGGTTATTAATTAAGAACCGCCAACGAAGATCATGTATTTACCCAGACGGTTGTTCCTTAAAATCCATCTGTGAAGTTCATTGCATTACAGACGGTTATTAATTAAGAATCGCCAACGAAGATCATGTATTTACCCAGACGGTTGTTTCTTAAAATCCGTCTGTGAAGTTCATTGCATTACAGACGGTTAATAATTAATAACCGTCTGTGAAGATCATGTATTTACCCAGGCGGTTGTTTTTTAAAATCCGTCTGTGAAGTTTGTTGCATTACAGGCGGTTCTTAATTAAGAACCGATTTAGAAGATCATGTATTTACTCAGACGGTTGTTCTTTAAAATCCGCCTGTGTTGTTCTTTCATCACAGACGGTTATTATATCATTCGTCATCACAGTCGCATATTTTTAAGGACCGCCTGTGTTTGAAAAATTGAGGCGCCTGTAAAAATGCTTTTTGTAGTAGTGTGCCTTCCGCCACGCACCGCCTCTCTACGGCTATAAAATGACCTCTCGATCCTCCATTCACGCAAGAACAATCCTCTCTCACTCCCACTGCACACCAACAAGCTCGTGCAACCCTCCCCGAGCGGCAATTCGAAATTCCCCATGTTCTTCCCCAATTCCGGCAACCTTGCCCGTTCCGCCGTGTTGGAGTCGAGGTAATCCAATTAACCTTTCCAAACACTTCCTAATTATGTAGAACGCATAGAAAAATCATTGTTTGGTCGCTTAGCGTACTGTAGAGCAGATCCCAACGATCCTCACCGGCGTCGCGGCAAGCTAGGAGCTCCCTACACCTAATTCACCTTGCCCGACGTACTTCTAATAGCTCCTAGGATGCGTAGGGGCACTTATATGGAGGAGAAGACCACCAGAAGCGTGTTCCCGACGTGCACGGCCATGTCTACCGCCTTTCCTCATCACCGTCCGCCGTGGGCATCGTCCCGGCCGGTGAGACCACCCCAACACTTTCCACACGAGCTAGAACATTCCCTTGGCCGGTCATCCCGTCGTTATAGCCAACGCTCACGAGTTTCTGTTGGCACCGCCGCCACCATCGTCTGTGTTGTTCTCGTGTCGAGCCTCGTCGTCGCCGGCCGCTGTAGGGACCTTCCCAACCTGTCCTAGTATTCCACAACCTTTATTGCACGCTAGAGCACGTCCCCGGCGAGCCTTCTCTTTAGATTGTAGCATGCACGCGTAGATCACCGGTGCTCTGCCGTGCGCAGCCGCCGCGACCGGCCACCAGCCGCGGGAGCGCCCCTCCGACGGAGCCAACGCCGCTGAGGGAATGCCCATTCCCTTGAACATGCTCTCAACGGCTCTGTTGAAGAGGATCCCGCAGAGTCCGGCGCTGACCCGCCGTCGCCGCCGTCCCAGCAGCTCGCCGGCGCCTCCGCTGTTTCCTGGGTGCAGCGCCTATGTGGTCCCACGTGGTGCAAAGATGGCCGCCACCTCAACACCACCTCAGCGCAGCCATGCCACATCTTCACGTAGACACTAGATCCCATCACGTGCACTTAGTCCACATGAACCACTGACCCATGCCCCACAGACACATGGGCCCGCTGTTCAGCCATAAGAAAAATAGAAACTACTAAGTGCACACGCTGTCAGCACGACCCACAAATCAGCCACTGCAAGGGTAGATGAGATTGCTAGAGCCACCCGCTTCGTGCACACAGATATTTAGAAAATGCATTTCTTGATACAAGATAAATCTGGAAAATTCCTAAAAATCCTGAATTGCTTTTAGACAATAATTGGAGTTCTTGATGGTATGAATTGCTTGTATATGTTTTGTTAAATATTATTGATTCGCAAAAATGAATTAATCGATTAGAAGACTAATGAAGAGTTATGCTTAGGATCTAAAATGATAAACCTCTTATTAATAATTTAATGAATATTAGATAATAAACCAGTAATTTGTGACACAAATAAGATGTAGGAAATGTGAGACTTATTATGAACTAATGAAAATCATTTGGTTAACTAGGAAATTGGAGTCAATATTTAGCCTCCCAGCCTGATAAACCCACCACAAGTGAATATCTAAAAGGTATTAGGAATACTATTTTGCATATATAATATAATTAAAAGCAGTATTCAACCAATATAGAATGTGAAGTGATAAAGTAATTCATTACACCTATAGGAAATAAATTGAATCATCAATAGTTAGGAGAAAATCATATATATACTTTGAATAGGCTAACTTTCTAATAAATAATTATCTAATGTTCCTGGAATATATTGCTCAACATCTATAGTCTAATGTAGGTGGTATTGGACTAATATAAATGATGGAATAAAGAATTAGCTATCATTCCCATAGGTAAAATCATGTAGATATTCATAATTCATAAAATGCACACTGAAGCTTCTAATTAGTCTCTTCAGAAATGACCTTCTAAATATTTCTAAGAGTATATTATTAGGACTTTTAGAATAGAAACCGACTAAAATAAATTATAGGATAATGAACTACTTACCATCAATAGAAGAGCAATTAGAGAGATATTAGATAATATAAATTCACATGCAAACTCGAAAATAAGGTGGACCCTTCACTGGTAATTCCTGGGAGTCCTAATAGCCATACACTAATGAAGTTCTAAAATAGTTTTTTTTAGAACACATTAAAAATGATAGATTAAAAAATGATATAACAGAACGCGACATACACTACTCGCAATTGAAACTACTGAGATGACTCGAGAATATTAGAATTGATGCTTAGACTCTAAGATAAGTGGGTCTTACATTAGTAGAACTTTAGTGGATATACTATTGTGAAGATAAGATAATTATAAAGAAGTCTCATCGGGGTTATGGTTAAACCTTGACAGTAACATAAGTAGTTTATAATATGAACTATGAACTAGTGAATTAACCATAATGGTCACAAACACTGTATAACTAGAAGACCCGATAAAACTGTTATAACCTTTCAATGACTATTTGATTGGCTAAAGAAATAGTATTATTTCTAAATAAGCCACTAGTAGAATATCATATTCTTCAATAAGCCTTATAATTATCTTAACAACCACGTTATTGAATGACCGTTTGTATTTATCGAGGTTTTATTTGGATTTCTTGGATCTTTATCAATAAATTGTATTTTCTTCGCGTAGCTACGTACTTAGTAATCGGAGAGTTCGCGAAGGAGGTATTCATACCCGGATCACGAAGAACTGGACAAAGACTCTGATAAACATCATAAAGGCAAGATCTAACTCCTTGATCATATTTCACCTATGTTTTGCAATCACACCTATTGGCCTGTTTTGATGGCATAGCTGTGTGACTGTTTTAAAATGTTGTTATGCTATTAACCACTTGAAATGTGGTAGCATGAGCTATGTTGATAACTGAATATCGGTGTTAGCTACTAGCCAATGATAAATAGTAACACAATAGTTACTCGCTATCAATGGCTTGAAACAAGATACTGCATCAGTTACGATAATTGCAATGACTATCACAATCCCCTCTTTGACCTTAACAACACAACCCCTTGACAAACTAAAAGCTTTATCATTGCACTATAGCAGTGATGTGAGCACCCCCTTGTTAGTACTATGCTTAGGAACCTCAGCGATGTTCGCATCAGGAACCACTGCACACTGTATACATGATTGTGAAATGTGTTAAAAGGTGATTGGTTGTGTGAGTTAGGATATGGGTGTGTGATTAATGAACTGTGTGTGTGAAGAGGGAGGGTGGTCGAGGCGGGTATGGTGATGGGATGTTACGGGCTCCCTAAGACTATACCAAATGCGCCTGCATATTCGGTGTAACCCACCGAGCGATGTTGAGTGCTTTAGTAACAGTCCAATGACCATGTTTTCGGACTAGCCTTATGTTGAGTACTTCAGTTTAGTTCAATGTTGTGTGTTCTGGACTAGTCCTTCTGGCAAGGACAGATGGAGTTGCCTCGCCAATATAAGGACCGGTCCATTTGACCTTAACATAGTGATTTTGTACAACCACATAACCTGTATGGGCGGGACTCCCCATACCTTTTTGGTGACTGCCACATGAGACACCTGGAGAGCCATGGAGGACACGGTGGACCAGGAAATGGCACAGAGACAAAGGGTCATCTGTTATCTGGCTGGGTAGGAAATCCCCTAATAGCCCATGTGTCGGGCCGAGGTGTGATTGTGGGGTTACTAGGAGAAGATGGTATGAGCGTCATGTCATACCCTTGCAAGGTGGGCATGGCCTGCGGGTAAAGTGTACAAACTCTGTAGAGTCTTAATCTATCCGGATAGTTGTTGTCATAGTCTTGACATGCTATGCCTTGGGCTTCTTATTATTAGCATTAATGCATCCCCTTGAAGTGTGTGTGTTGGTGGCCGAGGTCGCCATGTTTTGGGAAAGTGTTGGCATGCGTGTCAGAGTCGTCAGGGCCATGGGTCCGAAGGCTCATCTAAAAGTGAGGGAACTGGCGGGATGGTCTGAAACTCCCCCAAGGCCCGCCAACTATAATAATACTGATTCAACTACTTCTCCCTCTTATTGCAAAACTCTTTTCAAAGAGAACCTTGCATAAAATGCTTTTCGGAAAAACTAAGCCGTGTAGCCTCTCCTTGCTACAAGCCCCAATGCATGAAACACCTCCCCTTGAGTAGTGTTAGAGCTTGCGGAGTACCTTATGTACTCACTCTTGCTTTATATGTGGTTTATCAGAAGACAAAGAAGCTAAAGCGTGTGAGGATGAGGATTAGGTCTAGTCCTACTTCCCAAGTCTGCATGTAGGGCATGGCGCCGTTCTGCTCCACTGTTTCTGAGGATTTATCTGTTTTGGTGGTCATCCACAGCCACGTCCAATGTAACCTAGATCATGTTTGTAAGAATTATATTGTTTATAAATAAATAATCGTTGTATGGATCTCGATCTATTCTGTTGTGTGTACCAACTACTAATCCAGGGATTGGTACGACATTCACATGCGGACCCACGGAAGGTGGGTCCTGACACGAAGCTAGCCTACGAATTGCCTTGACACCATTTTTTTCATGCTCAAATTTTCATGCAAAATCTAGCAAATTATGCGCTATTTAATTTGGAGTCTTCCACTGTACTACTACTCATCGTTCCTCGCATGATTTGTAATGTGTAGTGTGGCGTGTAGTGTGGCGTGTGTATAGTGTTTCGGAATTAGTGTTTTACAATGCTTGTTGTGATATATATGCTGTTTTCATATGCCCGTGTGAGCTGGCCTCGAAGCCAGAACAACATTCTCTTTTTTTTTAAAATGCAAACCTTATTGACGACGGTATCCTTCTGGTCGTCTTCTATAAGAGGCTTATAGACGATGGTTTCCTTCTAGCCGTCGTCTATAAGAGGCTTATAGATGACGACGGTTTCCTTGTGGATATCGTCTATAAGTATCCTCCGTCGTCTATAAGGCTCCCTTGCTACCACGTGGCGTAATTACCTTATTGATCATCCATTGATGTGACCATTGTCAATTATGTTATAGGCGATGGTTACTGTCGTCTATTAGCTTATAGACGACAAATAATCGTAGATGGCCGAAAACCATCGTCTATAAGCTTTCACTATCGTCTATAACCTATATACAACGATATGGTCCTTATAGATGATGGTTTCTGGCCGTCGTCTATTGTTGCGATTCCTGTAGTGTTGCTAGCGTGGTGCATGTGCACTACAGAAGATGAACGTAGCTACGCCAGTGCTTCTAACAAAACCCACAACATGGGTGAGGTTTCACTAGTATGTGGTAAGTTACTCGCTGATGTCCCCAGACCCATGCGGCTACATTTTGAGTTGGGAAGAAATACCATGTTGAAACAAAAGTAGGAGGGATATTTATGCCCTAAATGCATTACAAATTTGATTCAGTTTTACGTGTGAGGTATTTGTTGCCCGAGTCTTCTCATATGCATCACCGAAGAATGAAACTTGAAATGGAGAAAATAAAAATTGGGTTTACTGCCCTCACCTACTATCTCCTAGATGGAGTCATACGACAGTGTTACGTGACCAACACTACACGAAACATGATCATTTGCAACGGCCAAAAATATTTGCGACGGTCAGCACCGTACCATCGCAAATCCCAAAAGCTGTCGCAAACAGGTTGTTAATTTGCGACAGCCGGCCCATAGGTCATCGCAAATTCAACCTCCGTCGTAAATAGGCGTTGTTTGCGATGACCAGTAAAAAGCCGTTGCAAATTATTTATTTGCGACGGCCAACCCTAAGGTCATCGCAAATTAAGTGATTGTCGCAATTTTTTTGATATAACCCAGTCCACCAGCCTGACTCGCATTTTCACTCCACTCTTGCGCCTTCTTGATGTAGCGCGCCGCCCAACGCCACGCCGACCAACGCCTCGCCGCCCTAAGTCGCTGCCTCTCAGGTAAGCTCCTCCTCCTGCTCTCCCTCCCCTCTCCTCCATGGCCGAGCGCCCCTCCACCTCCCATGGTCGAGCACCCCGCTCCCCTCCCTCCATGGTCGAGCCCCCCCCCCCCTCCCGCCATGGCAGAGCCCCCCCCCCCACCCCACCCTCCCTCCCTCCATGGACAACGGATTGTGATTGAATGCAATTTTATTGAAATGCAATTGAATTGTTATTGAAATGCAACTAAATTTTCAATGCAATAGAATTGTTGATTATGCAATACAATTGTGAATTATTTTAATTATATGTTTATTAAATTGTTGATTATGGAATTAGATCTCAATTTTTAATTGTTAATATAATTACATGTTAATACTTACACGCAATTGCCTTCTTTAAAGCTTTTATATTATATTGTTTATTATATTGTTTAGTTAGAATGTTCATACTAACAAAATATAAATAAATGGAGCACTAACCTGTTGAGGTCGCTGCTTGGACCTCCTCGTGTCAAGCCACGCACGTGGCGTGCAGCAGCACCTCAACTGCAACATCGATAGGATTAAATCCAGAAGCGGGACTAGCGGTGCATACTCTTTAATGCTTCGCTGCACTATGCCTCGTTCTTTTCTCCTCTCTCGTTCTTTCCTATAAATGACTCATCTTTCACTTTAAACGGCTAACCGTAAAGCCGTCGTATGTTAACATGGTTTACCTACTTACAACGGCTAACCCTAAAGCTATCGTAAGTTAAATTTGGATAGTTGACCCCAAAGCTTGAAGAACTGGACCATTTTTGGGCAGTGCAGTGTAAAACAAGCGAGGTTATGCTGCCAAAAATTTTTTCGGATTCAGGTTTTGTGTCTCATCAGAAGCAGGATAAATCCTGCATACATTAACGATAATTTCTTTGACTTTAAACTACAGAGTCAAACATGGGTGAAGACCGCAGTTGGATGTATACTGGATGGAAAAGAAGAACTGGTGGTCACTCGGATAAATTTTTGTTGTCAACGAATGATAAGGTGCGGTGCCCATGTACGAAAGGCCGGAACACTAACTTTTTTAGCAGAATGATCTTTTGTTTCACTTATGTTGAAATGGTTTCACACCACATTATGAGGTGTGGACCTTCCACGGCAAGACTAAATCTTGAGTCATAGTAGAAGTGGATGAGGATGATGATATAGCGGGGGTTGCTAGGATGAATGAGATGCTAGAAGCTCTGGAAGCGGAGGATCCTTTTACAATGGAGGCAGAAGAGTTCTTCGAGGAGCTCAAGAAATCACAACAGCCGTTGCATGAACACAAGGATGTGACCATCCTTGCTTTCTTGACTAGATTTATGGCAATTAAGTCTAAGTACTTTTTTTTCATCAACTACTACAATGATCTCATGAAATTGATTTGCAATATCCTTCCACAACCTCACAAAGCGCCTAAAGATATGTATCAGCCGAATATCTGGTCTTGGTATGAACTATGAGAAAATCGATGTATGCTTAGAAAACTGCATGCTATTCTGGAAAGAGCACGCCAAAGAGAACATGTGCTTGAAATGTGGTAAACCGAGGTATGTCGAAGTTGTTAATGACGATGGTAATAATGTGATGACGGATGTCGCACATAAGCAACTTCGTTACTTGCCTGTGACACCTCGATTGAAGCGGTTGTTTCTTTCAAAAACAACCACAAGTCAAATGAGATGGCACAAAGAAGTTAAACGAGAGAACAAAGAATTCCTGACGCATCCGTCTGACGGTGTGCATGAAAGGCGCTAGACCATTTCGATCCAGATTTTTCTCCTGATGCGAGAAATGTTCGCATCAGGTTAGCGACAGACGGATTCTCACCGTTCAGTACAAACGCCACACCATACTCCTATTGGGCAGTCTTTGTCATTCTGTACAACCTGCCATCAGCTTTTTTGTATGAAGAACGAGTTCATTTTCCTCAGCCTCATTGTAATGGACCTGATCATCCTGAGTCACATCTCAATGTGATGGTGAAACCGCTGATTGAAGAATTGAAAATGTTGTGGTCAGGAGTTGAAGTGTATGATAGTTACAAGAAGTAGAAATTCAACCATCGAGTTGCTTATTTGTGGTTCGTCCATGGTTTGTCGACATACGACATGTTTTCTGGATGGACCACTCATGATCGTCTGATGTATCCGATATGTGCTTCAGACACAGATTGCTTTTGACTAACTCATGGAGGCAAGATATGTTACTTCGACTGTCACAGACATTGGCTGCCTCTAAATCACATATTTAGGCAATAGAGGCATGGCTTTAAAAAGAACATTGTTGTCACTAAAGAACCACAGAAATGTCTCAACGGGTCAGAAATTTCCGATATGTTGGACAAACTGGTGCCAGATGAAGGTCGTCCTGGATATTTCATAGGTCATGGAGAGGAACACAATTGACTCACATATGTGGACTTTGGGAGCTATCGTATGTGAAGTCGTTGATTCTAATGCACAACATTGATGTCATGCATCATGAGCATAACATGGAAAAAAGTATCATAAGCACATGTATAGATATGACTGGCAAAACAAAAGAAAATATAAAAGCTAGACTAGATTTGGCACACATTTGTAACCGTCCAACTCTTGAAATCTCTGAAAGTGGTGGTAAGCCACGTGCTTCTTTCTGTCTTTGACCTAAAGAAAATAAAGAAGTCATTAAATGGTTGAAAATATTGAAATTACTAGATGGTTATGCAGCTAGCCTAAAACGAGCCGTGAATGTGAACACAGGAAACCTCACTGGATTGAAGAGTCATGATTATCACATTATTATGGAAAGACTCTTACCTATTATGTTTTGGTGCTATCTAGATGATGTGGTGTGGAAGGTTTAGCCAATATTAGCTATTTCTATAGACAGCTTTGTTCTAAAGAAATCAAGATAGGTATGATGGATAAGTTAGAGAAGGAGATAGCCGTACTTTTATGTAAGATGGAAAAAAATTTCCACCGGGTTTCTTCAATCCAATGCAACATCTGCTTATCCATCTTCCATTGGAAGCTAAGGTTGGTGGTCATGTTCAATACAGGTGGATGTATCACATTGAAAGAACGCTATGATATCTAAAACTAATGGTTGGCAACAGGGCAATGGTGGAAAGGTGCATCACTGAAGCATATGCTCTTAAGGAAGTAGGATACTTTTCAAGTGTCTACTTTACAGAAGAACACAATATCAATACTTCGGCGATGCGGTACAATGTGGACAAAGCACCCTCTTTAAGTGACCTATTCATTTTTCAAACGCTCTACCATTGGTAGCTACACGACCTACGTCCTACCTGAACGAGATAGAACTGTTGCTTTACTCTACATGTATGCAAATATAGATGGCACGCACGAATACTTCGAGTAAGTGTTTGTCCTACATTTATGCTAAGTGACATATTTTTCTACACATGTATTCTAAAAAATGTTTTTTCACGTTCAGCGAGTTCCACAGACAATGTTGGCCACATAGGCATCAACCTACGGTCGAACAAGTAGAAGGGATGTGACAGGAAGGAATAAATGAAAGGTCGGGTTCCCTATCCTGTTTTCGAGATTATGTAATACTCTCTCGTCTTCTATATAATATAAGTTACTATTGTTAAAGAAGTATTATTTTAACTTACAATCATTTTTGACAGTGCATGACTCACAATGGCCATAAAGATTTGCAGCAGCTATCTTATGGATTGGTGAATGTTACAAGCTATGGTCGATATGACGTAAATGGCTTTTGATTCCGTACAACTCATTTTGAAGCTCTTCGAGCTCTCGTGGCAACATCAAATTCTGGTGTTGTGACGAGAGCAATTGAAACTCAAGGGAATGAAACCAATTATTATGGGATCATTAACAAAATCCTTGAATATACTTTTACAGGAAATATGACACTTCGAGTTATCTTCTTTGTCTATGACTGGTTTGATAGCACTCATAGAACTCGAAAAAACCAATTTGGATTGGTGGAAGTCAAACATAAGGACCGACTACGAGGTTACGGTACATTTGTTCTTGCACACACTACATGAATCCCGACGATTTGCGACGGTCATGTCCGTCGCAAATAAGCCATATGTCGTCGCAAATAAGCTATTTGCGACGGATTTCCTTATTTGTGACGGTTTTTGGCCGTCGCAAATAAATCGTCGCAATTAAGCTTATTTGCGACGGCCACCGTCGCAAATAAACTTAATTGCGACGGCTAGGAGGGGCCATCGCAAGTTATTGTCGTGGGCTAGTGGGCCCCGCAACGTTATTTGCGACGGCCCAGCCATCGCAATTAAAGCTTATTTGCGACGGCCTGGCTGTCGCAATTAAGTGCCTCTATTTGCGATGGTCGGGCCGTCGCAAATAAGTTCAGTGGACAGGGCCCACGTGTCCTCCTCCGGGACCCACACCTCTATTTGCGACGGCCAGGCTGTCGCAATTAAAGCTTATTTGCGATGGCCAGGCCGTCGCAAATAGCAGTGGCTTAATTGCGACGGCCTGGAATCTTATTTGCGACGGTACTGTATAAAAAGCCATCGCAAATAAGATTTTTTATTTTTTTTTAAAATAGAAAATACTACCCAGCTCGATGGCCAGAATCACAGAACAGATACAATACACACAGTATATACACACACAAACATCATCACAATCACAAACTAATAAGTTCCGATACATCTCACATCGTCATCAACAAAGCAAACAAAAGGGCTCACTCGCCCATCTGACCTCCGTAGCCACCTCCGGAGCCACCTCCGAAGTCGAAGTCGTCGTCGCGCCTCATTCCAGGCGGCGGTAGCGACGGCGACGGCGTTTGTGCAGCTGTTGCGGATTCCTGCAATTAATGAAACTTAGAGTTAGAATATAAATGCATCAACATATCTCTCCCTCCCTTCCTCTCCCTCTATCTTCATCTAGATCCCCCTCTCTTCCTCTCTCTTTTCATTTCTCTCTTTGTCTCTCACTCTATCTTTCTCTCTCACTCTATCTCTCTATTAGTAAGTTAATACAGTAAGTTAAAAGGGCCGGGTACAACAAGTAAAATCTAGAAACTACTTCTATAAAATCAGTAGCACATACGCTACAGTAGATGCCCAATTTAGTCGTCAAACTTTCATGGGAAAAGGACGCCTTGGTTCTTCAATTTTAAAATCGCCCAGCCTAGCTAGTCCCTCAAGCAACCTTACCAATCTGTCAAAAATTACAAACAGTTGATTGTCCGCTTCGATCAAGCTTTCATCAAAGTACAATCAGTTCAGCATTTTCGCAAAAAGATATACTACTTCTATTTCGAAATGGTTCGAAAAGATATGTTTCCTAAACTCAAATATTTACTTGGTGGTACCGTCGCCAAAAAGAAAGGTTATTTGACAGTAATACGTAACAGAAACTTAGAGACTAAGCTAGATAATATAGTAAAAGTGAATAATGATAACCTGCATATGGGTACAAAACAAAGAAGCAGTGAGCACTTACGGCGGGCCGGCGGTGGGGCGGCGATGGCGGGCCGGCGGTGGGGCGGCGCCGCGGGCGGGGCAGCGACGCGGAGGGCGCAGCGGGCCGGGGTGGCGGGGGCACAGCGACCCGAGGCCAGTGGCGGCGACGCAGGGGGCGCGACGGACAGGGGCTGCGAGCCGGGGCGGCGGCGGGGCGTCGACGGCGGGGCAGCGACGGCGGGGCGGTGGGCCGGCGGCGGCGCGACGACGGCGGGCAGCGACGGCGCGCGGCAGGGCAGCGGGCAAGCGGCGGGTGTCGAGTGGTCGAGAATGAAGACGAGAATGAAGTGTCGGGTCAGGATAAAGGCCCCTATTTGCGACGGCCACCTAAATTGCGACGGCCCGACCATAGGGCCGTCACAATTAATGTTACTTGTGACGGCCCTTTTAGCAGCCGTCGCAAATAAACTCTTATTTGCGACGGCTGCCTTAGTTGCGACGGTACTAGGGTTGGCCGTCGCAAATAAGTTGTTATTTGCGACGGCACCGGGGTTGGCCGTCGCAAATAAACTGTTATTTGCGACGGCCATGTTATTTGCGACGGCCAGAGTCGGGCCACCGCAATTTATTCTATTTGCGATGGCTGGCCATCGCAAATAAATATAGCCATCGCAAATGATCGCTTTTCCTGTAGTGACACCAAGTGGAGCAAGAGTATTATCTACCTTATCCATACACAAAGCTAAGTGCTTGGTGGGTAGTATATAAGGTGAATCCTCGTGAGCGGTTATATACTCCTGGGAATGATGGTTACCATGATAGTGAAGATGTTGAAGAAGTGTACCAAGAAGAAGAGTTGCCAGACACTTTTATCATCGAGCTTGGTGCAGGACTCGATCAATTAGTTGGAGATATTGAAGATGTAGAGATAGATGATATGCAGAAACGGAAAATTAGAACAGGTCACGATGGAAGATCGCTGGGCTCATTTAATAAGTAGGGCACATGATAATGATGTTGATGAATGTTGAAAGTGATTACAAATAACGTTTTCTTGAAGATAGTAACATGAATTTTGTATATCTTATTTGCAATTTTACTGATTATCTATTAAAACAGGATGGCGTTAAAGAAGGGTAAGAAGGTGGCGCTGACGAGGGGGTTCTTCCCCTTTAGAACTGAGAACGCTTTCGCTGGTGCCTCATCGACAGGGAGCAGACACTCTCAGCTGCTAGGACATGTTCTGAGCAGCTCTAGGGCTTCATCACAACAGCCCACACAAGTAAATTTCACTAGCCTTTGACAAATGCTTCAAATTTTATTTCCAATTAACTTACTTATGAATCATTTGAATGTTGTAGTCGTCACAGACTGACTCAGAGGCTACGACGCTAGTTGAGCTTGGCTACCCTTCGGTGAGCCAGCCCTTGGTTGGCGAGCCTTCTGTTCATGAGCCCTTTGGCTCAGCTGGTGATTAGCCTTCTGGGTCACCAGACATGGTGCCCGAGCAGATGCGGAGGACGAGGAGGACTAACTTTGTTAGTCCTCCTCCGGTCCCTTCACAGAGGATCGTGATACATCTGGTTGGAGATAGGTAATACAATCGTATTGTTCAATTTTGGTTTCTTTTAGTCACTTAAGTAATGAATCAATAAATATCTTGCAGTGCTTGGTACGACGCGTCTTTCACCGGTGACAAACACCACAGACCGGTGAATGGTGTCCTTGAGTCCCTAGTGCGTTTGCACTATCCTGGGATCATCATCGGGGTGCTTGCTACTTCGTGGGAGGACTACACACGCGCCCCTCACCAGGAGCACGACAACGTTCAAGAGGTCGTATGGGCCGATTTTATCGTAAGTATGTTAAATAAAGTTCCTAAGTTTTAACACTTAAACTCTTTTAATGAACATCTCTTCAATATATTCTTTATCATGGGAAAGGTATATTTTAGAGGACCCAAACAACCCTCGCATGTTTGAGCATGCGAGGAAAGTGTTTCACGTCAATGCTGTGAAGGCGGTTCGGCAAGCTTTGTCGAACGCTCATATTCAAGTTATCAATGAGCACTTGAAGGTGAACCAGCACGATGTGCGACACTTCCAGCAGGAGAGCGAGAGACACCTGATGGAGGAGGAGTACATGCAAGTACATGGGATGTAGTAAATACTTTTTCTGATAATTTTCTCAATGATATTTTTAACAACATACAACTATGTGCAGGTCCACGTGAGCTGGTTGCAAGATCGGCCAGATGCATACCGGACCCTTTGTCTGTACTGGGCTAGCGATGAGTTTAAGGCTAAGTCCCAGAGGGCTTGAGGGTGCAGAGAGGTCGAGGGGAAGCACAACCATGACCAAGATAACTACTTGTGTTTAGCTAAACATATGGTAAGTGTATCTAACTTGTATTTATATATTCACAATATATTGTTCGTACTAACACGTATTGACAGAAGCGCAGGATGGGTGTGCCGCCGACCCCTGCTGAGGTCTGGAAGAGAGGTCACGGGGACCCTTCCCAGCCTCAGGATAGTAGTCAGGCTACAGCTGAGCAGTTGGTAAGTTTAGAAATCATTCATATTAAATATAACTATATGGATTGTTGAACTTACAAGGTTTTCTTGTTTTACAGGCTAGGTACAGGGAGAAGGCTAGGAGGATACACGATGCAGGTTTCGATTGGGAACATGAACCAATTGATCCTCAAGCGGCGTATGCAAGCGGAGGTGGAAAAGCCCACAGAAGGTGAGTTCATAAGTCATTTTATCATTTTCAATTAGAAATATTCAAGATATTTCAATTCCATATAACTGATTATTTTTTATAGGCTCTCCATAATTCGACGGAGTTGTCGACTCAAGGGTGGCAGGACCTGCGAGAGGCAGCTCCACGCAGGCTTTATCAGCGGACCCGAGTTGTCGTGTCTCGCAGGTGGAGACTCTCGCCTGTCAAGTCCAAGAGAACCGCGAGCAGTACCAGGCGGACATGGAGGCGCAGAGGGCAGCGATGGAGGCCACAATCTCCTACCAGGGAGCCTGCATGGAGCAGATGCGACAGTCGATGGAGATGCAAAGGCAGGTGATGACGGTAAGTTAAAGTAATTTAAATTCATCGCATTCTTAATAATATGTAATAACCTGTAAGTTTGCAATGACAGAGTTTCTATTAATTCCACACAGTCTAGGGGTTGCACCTCGAGCTACCTCCACTGCCACCGCTATAAATGAAGGTACCGCCGCCGATGCACACTTCTCTGGGTTTTCAGGTAATCAAAAACGTTCTTACTTTGTCTTAATTCATCAAATATAGGAAAATCTAATTCAACTTAGCTATTGTAGTCTTATTTAGTCTTAAATAATCAAACATAGCAAATATAACTCAAATTATCAAAAGTAAGTTCAATATGATCAATTCTATCTTGTTTAATCAATTCTAGTCAAAAATGAAGTTCCAAACTAATCAATATGTCAAACAACTTCTATGTTTTGTAGGGATCAGCGACAGGGGCTCAAACTACATTGCCCTCTATAACAATGCTTGGACTGACATGCGGCAAGGACGATGGCAGCTCGAGAGGTAGCTAGAATCGATGGATGGAGATGCATTTGTCTTTGTTTTGTATTTATGTTTGTGTTTGTGTTGTGATGGATAGACTTTGTGTTTCTGTTATGCATCGAGATGTTTGTTATATATTGTGTTTCTATTATTGTCTGCTGTTATTGTTATTCTGGACATCTAGTTAGGCAGAATGTTCTATTTTTAAAAAATAAAAAAACCTTATTTACGACGGTTTTTATATAGTACCGTCGCAAATTAGGCTTCTGGCCGTCACAAATTAACCTATGTGCGGCAAACCATCGCAAATAGGTCCTTAATTGCGATGGCTACCGCCAGCCGTCGCAAATAGGTCTTCAATTGCGACGGCTGCAGTAACTTTATTTGCGATGGTGGCCGTTGCAAATAAGGTTAATTGCAACAAAACATCAGCGATGGCCGTAAACCATTGCAACTAAGGAAAATCATCGCAATTAGCTTATTTGCGACGGTTTTGGCCTTGGTCATCGCAAATCGTCAAGATTCCTGTAGTACAAGGATCACGTCGTGCCACAAACCAAGTTTAACTAGTTCAAGAAATAATGGAAAATTACCAAATTGATGTTATACTGTGCCCACTTTTGAAATTCAAGAGTGGTTATCAAATTCGAGATCAAGTTTAGGGTTCAAAAATGGACTTTTCATATTAACAATTGCAAATCTACAAATAGTGAACGTTTTCAATAAATGAATATACAAACACACAAGCACAAATAGACAAATTAACTTGTTATTTTGACGCTGATGAAGAATGGTATAAAGTTTGCAGTCGTTAATGGTACCAAGCTGATATGGATCGGCTCCTTCATTTCCTTGACTACCTTTACAAGGTCAGCTCCTGTATTTGCCTGATTCACCAATGATGAAAGAAAGATACTTACCACTTACAAAAAAGTTGTCACATTTTAATTCATTTTAAATTAAAATATTATAATTTTTTGGGAACCACTGCTACAATAAGCCTCATCGTAGGCGGCTCCAAACCTATTATCACACGCGGTTTTTAAAACCGCCTGAAACGAAGAGCCTGTGATAATCCGCAATTTCACAGGCGGAGAAGTGAAACCACCTATGAAGACACATTACCACAGGCGATTCATTACTTGATGATGCAACGCAGTGGAAAAATTTTGATATGTAGTATCCAGAATTTGAAAAGGAAATCAGAAATGTGAGGTTTGCCTTGGGTACAGGCGGAATGAATCCGTTTTGTGAAAAAAGGAGCATACACAACACATGGTCTTAACAATGTACAACCTACTGACATGGTTGTGTCACAAAAAGGAAATATATCTTATTATCTGTTCTTATCCAAGGTCCAAAACAACCCGGCATCGAAATTGATGTGTTCTTAAAACCTTTAATGTAAGATATGGCGAAATTGTGGAATGAAGGGGTATGTACATGGGATGAGTACAAGCGGGAGTATTTCACGCTAAGAGCAATGATATTCGTTACCGTGGATGATTACCCTGGACTGTTTACATTATCGGGGCAAATGAAAGGGAAGAAAGGTTGTGTAAGGTGCGTGGATAGAACTGGACTTTTATACCTCACTTCATCCAGAAAGACGGTGTACATGAGACACCGACAGTTCTTGACAGATACACACAAGTATAGGAAGATGAAAGAACAATTTATAACAAAATTGAAAAAGATACTGCACCAAAACCTTACAGTGGAAAACTTGTGTTCAAAATGGTCAAGAACATTCATATTGCTTTCGGTAAGGGAAAAAAGTGTAAAGGAATCAAGAGAAAGAAAAGTACATCTTCAGATGATAGAACTGACATGGCTTTCAAGAAACAATCAATTTTTTTCAAGTATATTTCGTATTGGAAGAATCTGTAATTTTGCCATAGTATTGATTTGATGCACGTTACAAAGAATGTATTTGACAGCATCATTGGGACCTTGCTAGACATGCCGAGAAAAACAAAGGACGGGTTAAATTCACGTATGGACCTAGTAAATCTTGATTCGAGACCAGAGCTTCATCCAGTAGAAAAGGCCAACGGGAAGCATTACCTTCCCCCAGCCAGCTACATCTTGACGCTAGAAGAGAAAAAAGCAATTTGAGAATGCTTGCGTGGGATCAAAGTGCCCACGAATTTCTCATCCAATATCCGCAAACTAGTCTCGATGAAAGACTTTTCTTTATTCGGTTATAATTCTCACGACTGTCACATGATGACGACAGTGTTCCTTGCCATTGCAATAAGTCATCAAACTTGAGCATATAAAAGTTGTCATCACACATTTGTGTTACTTCTTCAATGCAATATCGCAAAATGTGATAGCACGTGAAGATTTAGACTATCTGAAAACATACATCGTCGAGACTATGTGCAAGCTTGAGATGTGTTTCCCACCATCCTTTTTTGATATGCAAGTACACATAGTCATACATCTTGTTGATCAGATAAAAGCATTGGGGCCACTATATTTACATCATATATTTTCGTTGGAGAGATATTTAGGAGTATTAAAAGGTTATGTGCGGAACTGTGCTCACTCAGAGGGTTCAATTATGGAACGATACACCACTGAAGAAGTGATTGAGGGTTGCGCTAATTACATCAAAGATGGAAAACCGATAGGTGTGCCTATACCAGTACATGAGGGTAGACTGCGTGGGAGAGGCAAAGTGGGTAAGAAAACTTTTATCGTTCAAGATTACAAGAATGTACACCATGCACATTTTGGTGTACTACAACAGCTCGCAATAGCTGAGTCGTACATCGAGGAACACCAAATTGAGCTTCGTGAAAAAAACCAAGATCACACAGAGGACTGGATCATGAAAGAGCACAGAAGATGTTTTACTGAATGGTTAATAGACAAAAATATGCCATACGGAAACACTATAGAAGAGACAACAATGAAGAAGTTAGTGTCACAGCCCGAATTTTAAGAGACAGTAAAAATCACTTCGAATCAAATTTTTTAAAGAAATCTCGAACGATGAATAATTATTAACCTAAAATGGCACATAGATGTGTGTGTGTGTCCAGCTAACAACTTAGAATACAACAATTAAATCAAACTAGAATATAATTTTTGAAGAGGTAACTAAGTATCAAAAATATAAGTCTACTCAAACAAGAATTAATATCTATAAATCAAACCCAAATTTAATACTAAAATCCCATTCGAATGTGTAAACGAAGTAGGGAGATTATGGAGACACCCTATGAAACAACCCAACTCATATAAACTATATATATATATATATATATATATATATATATATATATATATATATATATATATATATATACACTAACAAAATAAGAACTAATAACAATGTATCATTTATGTGAAATATAAACACATGTATGTCAACTTTAATATAAACCCCATAGATAAATAAATAAAGGGGGATGAACAAATGATCAAATATTATAACCTATAAAATGATAAATAAATTAATAAATCAAGTGGCTAATAAATTAATCAAACACAAGTTAAAAAGGAACAAATTAGTGTAAACTCCATTCAAAGGCAATTCAAAGACCAAATCGGGATTCAAACCCCAATGTCAAGCAAACCCAAAATAGTGAACTAATTGAGAGTAATTAAAAAGTAATAAAAACACCAGAATGCAAATACTAGCCAACATGAAAAATACCCTGAATAGTATAATGTTGGTACAATTTGAGTTCAAAACAGATTTGAATTTAAAAACCAAAGAGGAAATTCGGTTCCCCTCTGAGGCAGTCCGTTTTCCTCTGCTCGGCCCACTCCACTCCTCCTTTCCAGTCGGCCCGCTCCTTCCCTTAGTTTCCTCTGCTCAACACGGCCCAACTACTGTAGCGTCGTCTCCCTCCTCCCGTTTCCCTTCTCAACCCGACAGCTGCTCTAGCGACGGGACGTCGACCTGGTGCCGCGCGCGGCACTACGCCGAGCCGACTGGCCCCGCATGATCACGCCTCCCGATACGCCTTCCCCTCCTCGGCATGATTGCCATGACGACCATGAGCCCCCCTGCGCACCACCTCGCGCCAAAAGCAGCGCCCACCGGCCGCGGTCACCTCCACGTTGCGTCTCCATCCCCCCCCCCCCCATCACGTCGCCTGCCCCGAAGTCACTTCGCACGCATGTATGATCGTTGCCAGCTAGCAAGCGTGGCGCGTGCGCCACGGAACCCGTGCCCACCGCCTGAGTAACGTCCGTGCGGAAACCGCCTCAAGCCGCTGCCATGGGAACCGCCTCGGACGCCTATAAAGAGGCTCCTCCCCCTCCGTTATTTCACCCAGGACTCGCCACACTCTCCTAGCCCTCTCTGGCAACCACGCGCGCTTCGCCGCGCCTTCTCGACTCCGAATTTGGGCGAAGTCGACGGTCCTCTGTTTTCTTCCCCAACTCCGGCCGCCGTCTCCGTTCCAGCGTCGGTGAGCAACCATTCTTCAATTATTACAGTGTGTAGCTTCTATAGACTTTGTTATACCTGGAACACACCTTGAATGGCATTAGACCGCACCGCAGCTCGCTATACATGAGCAACCCTAGCCACTCCTCCACCCACTGTCGCACACCATCGTTATCGGCGAACTAGGAGCCTTTTACACCCGCGAAACCTTGCCCTTAATGTGAGCCATGACGTGGAGAACGCGGTAGGATACCTAGTTTGGGAAGAGGGGCTAGGTAAGAAGAAACTCACCGAGCCGCCGCCAATGTCGCCGCCCTTCCTCGTCGCCGACCACCGTGGGCATCGTCCCGACCGGTGCGACCGCCCCAAAACCTCGCACGCGCTCTGGAACACATCACCGGCAAGCTAGTTCGTCAGATTACAGCACGCACGAGTAGATCACCGGCGCACCACCGTGCGCGGCCGCCACGGTCGCCGCTGGCGGCCACAGACGCCGCTCCGGCCCAGTCGCGCTCGTCTCGAGACCCCTCCACCTGCGCACACGTGCAAGACACTCCTTTGAGGCGGGAATTGCCACACACGCGAGATCCCCCTAAGCGCCGCCGCCACCGCCATCTGCGCCGTGCTCGCACCGCCACTCCGATCGCCGCCGCGCACCACTGTGTACACCATAAAGTGTGCCCCGTAGCGCAGACCATTCAATCTGTCCCCTATGACCGTCCGGCGAGCTTCCCTCCCGTTCCAGCGAACTGCCGGTGTCCTTCCACCGTGCGGCCTGCCGTTCCCCGCGGCCTCCCTGGTTCAGGCCGTCGCGCACCCGTGGCGCTCACGTGACGCACCCGTGGTGCATGCATGGCTGCCAGCCAAGCGCCACTCTTGTACCACGTACACACCCCTTTGCCACACCAGCCACAGACCGCACCCCCTCACCCCTGTGGACTCTGTCCTTGTGGACCGAAGGGCCTTGATCCACTGACATCCTTGCCCCACGTGACAGTGACCAGAACAAAGTGAATTCACTAGGTGCACACATGCTGACCTCGTGCACACTGTCCAGCCTCTGCCTCGGAGAAGACAACACTAGGTCCACCCATTAGTGTACCCAAAAACATAGAAAATGCATTTCCTTATTTAGGAAAATTCTAGAAAATCATCTTTAAATAGTACATGACTTTTAGAACACGAAAACAGTGATTAGTAATAAAATAAATGGTGGTTATTCTGAAAATATTATTAGCTAAATAATAATAATTAACTAGGAAATTGAGAAAATCTAAATTTAGCCCCTAGAATAGGTAATTTCTCCACAAACAATAATATGAAA
This sequence comes from Tuctoria greenei, assembly GCA_036927565.1. Classification (NCBI taxonomy): domain Eukaryota; kingdom Viridiplantae; phylum Streptophyta; class Magnoliopsida; order Poales; family Poaceae; genus Tuctoria; species Tuctoria greenei. Next base: position 148,796,687 of record JAYESD010000011.1, read on the forward strand.
ATTCTAGAAATATTATTTTATACCTATAAGTAATGTAAGTAATAATTACATTAAAATAAATTATGCGATGGTAAAGTAATTATTATCATTATCGAAAAAACCATTTAAATAACTATTAATTAGTAAAATTCACTTACAGACCCCAAAGAAAATAATTTCACTACTAATAATTACCTGAAAATCCCTAGAAAATATTGTTATGCGTATCTAATATAATACAAGTAGAAACTGGATAATATAATTATAGGATAGGGAATTAGTTGACATTTCCATAGGGAAACCTAGTAAATAGTCATATATAATTAATAAAATACATATAGAAGTTTCCAATTAAATAATATCTTCACAAATGACCTTCTAAATACCCCTCGGAATATATTGCTAGGACTATAGAATAGTATTTGATTAAAATAAAGTATAGGATATAACATTTGGATAATAGAGACTCACATGCAAGATCTAAATAAAATAATATCTTCAAAAATGCTAATAGCCATATACTAAAGAAGTTATAGAAGACGTTCATAAATATATAAAGAAATCATAGAAGACGTTCATGACTTTCAGGACATATTAACATATTAGCAGATAAGGGGTGATATAAAATAATAAGTCATTCACTAGCTCATAGTAAAAATGTACGATTTGCTAGGAAATGTTAGAACTCGGGATTAGTCTCCAAAATAAGTGAGACTTACACTACAAGAACTTTAGTAAGTATACTATAAGGAGCCCGTAGAAGTTATGGTTAATCCCTTGACCACAACATAAGCAATTTATAGTATAAATTGGTGAATTAAACATAATGATCATAAACACTATAAATAAACTAAGAAGACTGATACAACCATTATAGCTTTTCAATGGCCATTTAGTTGACCAATGAGACAGTAGCAAATTCAAATAGCCATCATTAGAATGGCGTATGCTCCGGTAAACCTTCAAGAACCTTAGCAACTGCGTTATTGAGTGATTGTTTGTATTTATTGGAGTTCTATTTGGATTTCTTAGATCTTTATCGATGAATCGTATTTTCTTCGCGTAGTTATGTACTTAGTAATCGGAGAGTTCGTGAAGGAGATATTCAATGCCTGGATCACGAGGAACAGGACAAAGATTTTGATAAACTACTGTAAAGGCAAGCTCTAACTCCTTGATCATATTTCACCTATGTTTTGCAATCGCACCTATGGACTATTTTCATTGCATGACTGTATGTCTATTTTAAAATATTGTTATGCTATGAACCACTTGATGTGGTAGCATGAGCTATGTTGATGACTGAGTATCGGTGTTAGCTACTAGCCAATGATGAACAGTAACACATAAGTTACTCGCTTTCAATGGCTTGAAACAAGATATTGTATCAGTGACGATAATAGCAGTGACTATCACAATCCTCTCCTTGACCTTGACAACACAACCCCTTGACAACCTAATAGCTTCATCACTGAGCTATAGCAACGATGTTAGCACCTCCTTGTTAGTACTATGCTTAGGAACCCCTGCGATGTTCGCATCGCGAACCACTACACACTGTATACATGATTGTGAAATGTGTTAAAAGGTGTTTAGTGGTGTGAGTTAGGATACGGGTAGGATATTAATGAACTGTGTGTGTGAAGGGGGTGGGTGGTTGAGGTGGGTATGGTGATGGGATGCTGCGGGCTCCCTAAGAGATATACCTGCTGCGGCTGTGTATTCGGTGTAATCCACCGATCGGCGCTGAGTGCTTCAGTAATGGTCCGATGACCATGTTTTCCAGACTAGCCTTGTGCTGAGTACTTCAGTTTAGTTCGATGTTGGGTGTTCTAAACTAGTCCTCTAGCCAAGGACGGATGGAGCCGCCTCACCAATATAAGGACCGGTTCATTTGAACTCAACCTAGTGATTTCGTACAACCATAGAACCTGTATAGGCGGGACTCCCCCTACCTTTTTGGTAACTGCCACAAGAGAAAACCTGGGGAGCCATGGAGGGCACAGTGGACCAGGAAATGGCACAGAGACCGAGGGTCGTCTGGTGTCTGGCTGGGTTGGTAATACCCGAATAGCCCTTGGGTCGGGCCGAGGTGTGATTGTGGGGTTATGCGGGAAAGATGAGATGAGCATCATGTCATACCCTTGCTAGGTGTGCATGGCCTGTGGGTAAAGTGTACAAACTCTGCAGAGTCTTAATCTATCCAGATAGCTGTTGTCACAGTCTTGGCACACTATGTTTTGGGCTCCTATTGATTAGTATTAGCACATCTCCTTGAAGTGTGTGTGTGGGTGGCCGAGGCCGCCGTGTTTTGGGAAAGAGTTGGCATGCGTGCCGGAGTCGTCAGGGCCTTGGGTCTGAAGACTCATCTAAAAGTAAGGGAACTGGCGGGAAGGTTTGAAACTCCCCCAGGGCCCGCCAACAATAATAATACTGATTCAACTACCTCTCCCTCTTATTGCAAAACTCTTTTCAAAGAGAACCTTGCATAAAATGCTTTCAGCAAAACTAAGTTGTATGGCCTCTCCTTGCTACAAGCCTCAATGCATTAAACACCTCCCCTTGAGTAGTGTTAGGGCTTGCGGAGTACCTTATGTACTCACTCTTGCTTTATATGTGGTTTTATCAGAAGACGAAGAAGCTGAAGCATGTGAGGATGATGATTAGGTCTAGTCCTACTTCCCAAGTCTGCCTGTCGGGCATGGCGCCGTCTGCTCCGCTGTTTTCGAAGATTTTATCTATTTTGGTGGTCATCTCCGACCACAACCAATGTAATCTAGATCATGTTTGTAAGACTTATATTGATTACAAATAAATAATCGTTGTATGGATCTCGTTCTATTCTGTTGTGCGTACCAACTACTGATACAGGGATTGGTACGGGATGCACAAGTGGACCCTCAAAAGGCGGGTCCTGACAGTTAGCTTCTGGTCCATATGCTTTGGTGACATCATAGCAAGCATATGACATCAATGGTTACACATTTTACACTAAAGAAAAAGACGGTAAGAGTTGCACAAAATAGTGGTGTTCGTATTGAGGCTTATGATTCACAAGGGAAAAATACCACGTACTTTGGGTTCATAGAGGAAATATGAGAACTCGATTATGGCGAATGAATGGTAATGCCCGTATTTAAGTGCCAATGGGTCAAACATCCTGATGGTGTGAAAGTGGACAATTACGGGCTGGCACTGGTAGACATGAAGAAAGTGGGTTATAAAGATGACCTGTGGGTTCTCGCGGATAGTGTTGCACAAGTTTTTTATGTTCAAGATCCAGAAACTGAGAAGATGCACGTAGTTGTTTCTGGAAAGCAAAATATTTTTGAGGTTGAGAATGTGGGAGATAATGAAGAGGAATATAATCAGTATGAAGAGATGTACCTTTTCACAGAAACAGAAAACATTAAGTGCGTAGAGAGAAGCATTAAAAAGGATTTGAAACCCTATATGCGAGAAGATGTCAATGCTGGAAAAAATGTATGATATATATTGTATATATTTGTATCCTCTAAAATGAACTTAGAACAATGCTCTATTTCAGCTTTAGATAGCATGTTTCGAACATTATTAAATTCAGCTTCTGTTTTGAACATTATTACATTATTATATTTATCACCTTCAGTTGTTCCACAAGTTATCAAATTGTATGTGTATATAAATTTCTTCTGACCTATGATGATCAGGCTTGCCTTCCAACAGCTTGGTTTCAAACAACATTTAGAAGCACAACTCTTGAAGCTCCTGTCAAGCTAATCCCTTCATAGCAAGCTCTTGTAGATGCATGTAATACCCGAGACTCATCATTTGGATTGTTAAAAGCTTCAATTGATGTCTGACGATACTTCCCATCCATTTGAGGGCTTGTTTGGATAGGAGTAGACCCACTTCAATATAAGTGGTTTGAGATGGATTGAGGAGAAAAATTAGTTCATTCTTCACTTCAATCCACTTCAATCCAATTAGATTGAGTACACCCAAACAAGCCTAAAAGATTTCTTTCTCTTCTCTCCATTTTAAAAACTTAAGAAGATACTACTTTATCAATTCTAATGGCTGAATATATTGAGTACAAATCAGTACCATCTCTCTTAGTGCTTCACACAAGCGACGAAGCGAACAACTTCAATCACAAATCTTGTTTTTACCCTTTTCATAGGAATTTGACCTTAATCTTTCAAGCATAAATTTATCAATAACTGAAGCTTCCTCATCAGACATGTTAATAGCAGTTACAAGTGAAGGGTGTGTCGAAGCTAACGAAATCTCAACGGGACTTAAGACAAAGAGATGCTGCATATGAGTGACAATATCCAGGTTAGAAAACATGTAGCTATGATGGCAGTCTTCAACAACATGAAAAGTGATGTCAAGGTTATACTTGCATCAATCAAGGCATGTTGTGAGGGCATAACACTTGTTGGAGCATAACGGTTATGCTTGCCCCAACAAGTGTTATACCCTCACAATATGCCTTGGTTGATGCAAGCATAACATTAACATCACTTTTCATGTTGTTAAATGTTGCCATCATAGCTTCACGCTGTCTAACCTAGACATTGCCACTCATATGCAGATCCCTTTATCTTCAGTCCGAGTCAGATTTCGTTAGCTTTGGCACATCCTTCACTTATAACTATCATTAACATGTGTGATAAGGAAGCTTCACTTATTTGATAAATCTATGCTTGAATTAAAGATTAGGGTTAAATCCATATAGAAGTGTAAAAACAAGATTTGTGATTGAAGTTGTTCGCTTTCTCGCTTGTGTGAAGCACTAAGAAAGTAGGTACTGATTTTTAGTCAATATATTTAGGCATTAAAACTGAGTAAGGAACATCTTCCTAAGTTTTCAAATGAACAGGAGGGAAAGAAATCTTTCAAATGGATGGAAAAATCCTTCCAAGGATCGTCAGGCTTCAAATTGATGCTTTCAACAATCCAAATGATGAGTCATGGGTGTTACTTGCATCTACAAGAGCTTGTTGTGAAGGGACTACCTTATCAGCATCACAGGCGGTTCTTAATTAATAAGCAGCCTGTAAAAACAATGACTTTCTCCAGGCGGTTCTTCAATAAAAACTGCTTGTGATGATTGAACCAGTACATACGATTCTTAAACAATGGCCGCCCGTGAAAATCATGTATTTATCCAGGCAGTTATTAATTAAGAACTGCTTATGATGTTTGATACATCACAGGCGGTTCTTAATTAATAACCGCCTGGGTAAATAATATACTTATCTAGGCGGTTCTTTCTTAAAATCTGCATGTGATGTTCAGTAATCACAGGCGGTTATTGTATCATTCGTCATCACAATCGCATTTTTTTACAGGCTGCCTATGTTTGAAAAGTCGAGGCGCCTGTGAAAATGCTTTTTGTAGTAGTGAACAGAGGAGTACATGTATGTCTATGTGGGCGCCGCAAGAAAATGAAGAAAACTTGGAACATAGTTTAATTACCCACTCCATATAAATACTCCATTCATCCCAAATTACTTGCACTCTCTAGTTCACAAATGAACTAGAAAGTGACAAGTAATTTGAGATGAAGAGAGTATAAATATGTATATTTAATAAACCGCATTCTAAATTAAAACAATTTAAGGAAGTTGTTCTTAAATTCTGAGGCCCACCGGGCCTGTCTGGTTTCAGCCCGAATAAGCCCAAAGGCCCGACGTGCACGCGAGTCCGACTTATCTCTCCACGCTCTCGATCAGATCGCAAAACTCTGATTGAGATCCTACCCAGGCAGCCAGCACGGCGGCCGGAAAGGGGTGCAGACCGCCTGGCGCCCCTCCTCGTTGTCATCCTCCTCCTGCAGGTGAGGGCTGAGGCTGAGATCAGAATCCTGGAACTCTCCTTTGTGTAGTTGACAGGATTTTTCGGCGATGGGTCAATTCCTGAGTGTTAGTTTGGATAAAAGTGGATTCACTCCAATGTAAGTGGATTGGAAAGGATTGAGATGAAAATTAATTTATTTTTCATTTCAATTCACTCCAAAGCAAGTGGATTCAGTTTATTCAAACAAAGCCTGAGCGAGAACCGGAATGGGGATCCGATGGGCATCCAATGTCTGTGGGGATTTGGGCAGCTGTGCCTGGGCCTGGCGACCTGGGCGCGAGGGGATCTCTTTCGTTTGTGATAGGTTGTGGCGGATGCCGGATGCCCTACCTCGCCCTATTGGCAGGGAACTACTACAAAGACAAGCTGTTCCATATAGCGTTCAGTGCGTGATCCACTAAAATGCGTACATGTAAAGAAGAGTCTTTTAGAAGCATGCATGGTACAGTCACGTTAGAAGTTGTCTTGGAGCAGCTATTCGGACCTACTGTGTATGTTGATGGAGGCACAGCTTGCATCCCAGTACCTTAGATGCAGTCTCAGTGGTCTCATGTGTCCTTAAGTTATTTTCATCCCTTAAGGTACTGGTACTGTGTTCTCCACTTCCAAACCAGAGTTGTTGGACAATCTTGTAAGATGTAATTCACTCAAAGCTCCAATTTTACTGTTTGTAACAAGAGATAGTGTCTCTTTGCTTTCAATTACATTTCCCAACCAATTTCAATAAAACAAACATTGTAATAATATTGATAGATAAAACAAAAAAAAAACATAATTACTAGTATATACATGCATCGAACGAGAATCAAAAGTGAAATAGCGTCAGTATGTGTCAGTACCCCTCAAATGAAAATAGTTTGTCAGTATGCAACAACTGGGAAATGTTTGGTGCCAGAGGTATCAATGAAAGAAGCTGCTCGGTATTTTGAGCTACAGAGATACGTACAAGAATACTGTGCACGTGCCTGTCGTCCTCAGTATTTTTCTCTTGTTATGCTCTGTTTCATGTGCCACCATGTCCTAAACCAACAATATATGAGACACATATCCTTGCTTAATCTCGCTAATTTTTTCCATTTGTGTACTACTATGTTTTTCTATATTTTGATTGTAAGAACACATACTCTAGATTTGCAAGCATGATCAGCACAGTCCTGCATGCTGCATCGTCCATCATATTAGATCTATATTATCCATGTCAATGACTACTACAGGTATGATCTTTCGAGAAAAATGACTACTACAGGTATGATTTGTTCCAACATATACAACAATGTCTTTTGTTGGGTGCAAATACTTTTGGAACAACTGGTATGAAACCTTTTTTTGCAGCAATTCGCTTGCTTAAATGCATATCGCAAAGGTCAAACTCTATATTTTTATTTCCAAATGGCAAGCCAATACTACAACCAACTTCTTGACCCTACCTTGACATCTGCCTTTATCTTCATTCAACATAATCTTGCACATGCAGCAGTTGGCCGCAAACACCATTCAATTGGCTGGCAATGAAAATCCTCAAGTTTA